>JANDEH010000031.1:0-2659316 GCA_024610705.1 Tetragnatha versicolor | reverse complement strand
TTATGGATAATAGAAATGAGCTTTGATGGTTTCTAAGATGCAGAGAACTCCTACATTATTAAAAAAATAGGTATTGAGTATTTTATTTTTGATCGCAGTAGAATTTTTTCTGAACTATATCTACTTATAAGAAAATGTAGGGAAAAGTCATGTACTCGGAACTATTTTTACTATTTACCCATTCTTTTTTTATTTATTACGAAAAAAGTATACACAACTTGAGTCTTAATTAAGTGTTTCAGTATATTATTACTCAAATTTAAAAGAGAAAAACGTAAATAAGTTCAAGGTACACCGCAAGTGGTTTGAGATGCATAAACAATGGTAGATAGTTTTACATATATTTTAATCCATAATTCACAACTTAAAGGACGTGTTTTTAAACTCATAAAAAAACAATAATTCTTTAGTGAAAGAGCGTCTACTAATTTTATTGAATTTTCCCGAAAACAAATAATTAGATTTTTCTTCAGCCATGAGAGGCTTTTAGCGCTTGAGTTCACTAACAGAAAGTGGAGTAGGCGTGTTCAGCAGAGTTAAGAGAGCAACCGCAGAGTTAACCTCATTATAGATGGTTAAGATTTCAGTATCAACATATATGAGTTTTTAAGAAATATATGATTATTACTGAACTGTTTTAGGAACAATTTCTTTTCAACTTTTAAAGCATCATATTTAAAACCAAAATTTTCACTAGTTAAACTTAAAACCACCCTTGATTTGGGCAAGTAAATACTAGATAATCGTAATGAGCTCTCAGCAAAACATATATATGTTCAAAAGTAAATTGTGACTAAAAGTATAAGCTATTTTTTAAATGAAACATGTTTAATAATGCCATACTACGCAATATCCGAAAAAACTCTACTTAATTAAAAATTCTTAGATTTAAAAATAACGGAATATTTATTGCAATTTTCCAATAAATGAAACAAGCAAAGTATTTGTTCCAGTTTTACTTCTTCGTTTTGGTCTTTTGTATTCTTATTGTATTATTTTCCCCAGAAGGACCCCAAAACCTCATCCCTCGAAAATATGTCCCAAAAAGAGTTTGAAAGACCGTCCTCTATCAATGTGCCCAACATTTTATAAAGATTTATAAGCAGTTCTCTCTCTCTCTCTTCACTTTCTTTCCCCCTTTGCCATCGCTACAATTCTCCCTTCTTCCCGAAGAAACTCCATTCTCATCGTAGTAGAAGTCTAGTTTGAAATGTATTTCTATCAACAGGGGAGAACAGCAAATATTTGTTGATCTCTTTCGCTAGTTCAGAAAAACCAGAAATCTCGAGGAGAAATTTGTCTTTTGCTTTTGATCTTTCGGTAATGTTACTCTTTAAAAACAAGGTTGTGTAGAAACGCATTCATAACAAATTATGAGTCAAGAACTACCTGCTGCGTTTAACGTTGTTTTAAAGTTTCAAACTTTCGTTGTATTTTTTATAACGAAAATTCAACTGCTGTATAAACATGAGACTGATACATCCTTTAGAATAGAAACGAATTTTTAGTGTTTATTTGAGATTATATTCCTTTATACTCGTGATCTCAACTTTCCTTTCGTGAGTTATTTTATCGTCTTTCTATAAGACTACTGAGTTATTCGAATATAAAGAACATCATTGTTATCTTGAATAAACATATTTCCCAAGTCACATTATACATGTACAAGGTAGTGTAATGGAAAAATGTATAAAAAACGTATAAAAAGTTGGAAATTTGTTAATTGCCTAATAAAAATCTTAATATGAAGTTTTTCTCCTTTTGAATCAAATAAGAAGGATTAAGAAAATTTAAAACTGTTAGTTTAAAAATTGTTTATTGTTAAGTGTGAATTGTTTAAAAAATTTTTTTAAAATTGTTAGTAACAGATTTTATTTAACACAACTAAATATTAAGAGAACCGAACTAACAAGAAAAAAAATCAACAAATTACTCAATTTTCTTAATCAAATCTGTTTCTTAAATTCTGTATTTTAAAAATTCAAAATCAGCGTTGAAATGACAAACTTTAATTTTACAAATTTTGATACCGGATCTCAATTGGATGCATTCTAATGGGACTTTTTATTGCCTATAGCCCTTGAAATATGGAGTAATTTATGATACTTCCAGAGAAATAACTTTCCTGGTTGTGACTTATAATGTCTTCAACCTATCTCACACGTTTGACAGATGACAATGATAAATGGCTAAATATCTTAGCAGAAGTTTCGGTAATCGAAAAAGATTAGCGATCGTTAATGTATTCTTTTTTATTTCTGTTTTTGATGGATAGCCCAAGCCCAAAAGACACAATGAAGTCATGTATAAGTAACTCGATGTTAAAAACAAGCATTTTTGGGTAGGATTAAATTATTTCGAGAAATTACAAATGAATAGTCTAGCAGTCGCAAGATAATTAAGTTTCTTGATTAGATTAAAGAACCCTCTACTTCCCCCCCACTAATTATATCACTTTATTATTATGGAAGTACTTTTGTACTTTTTCCTTCGAATATCAAACTGTTAAGGAAAAAGTACAAAACTAAAATATGTTTTACTTAAAATGAAATGAAAACATATTTCTATATTTTTATTAATTTTTATTGATTTTCAATTAACCAAAAAATGGTAACCAATGCACAGTGTAATTTTTATTCAATATTCTCTACCTTAATCAATTTTCACTCTCTATGTATCAAAAAAAATTAATATTATTAATTTACTATTAATTATTATATTGGTATTAATTTTCTTTCCTACTACGTAACAACTTTCATTTCATAAATTATACGAGATTGAAAAGATTCTCCTGGGGTACAAATAATCTTTACTTATTAAAGAAGGTTCACACGGGTGGCGTTATTAAAGAAAAATCCATGGGAAAACATTGTTTCCTCTTTAGGATGAATATTTGACTTTATTAATTAAATTTCCTTCCGAAACTTCAGCATCTTCCCTTCTTCATCAATGCATGTCCTCTTGATACATAATGAATCTGTGGGATTCTTAGCATTTTTTTCTTTTAAGTTACCTGTGGTTAAGACACAAGTAAAAATGAGACACAGGACTATGAAATAATACCCAACAAAGGGAAAATACCTAAAACCCTTGTCCTCGGGTCTAGGCCTCACTATTTTTAAAAGACCTTTTGATATCTTTAGGTTGATGCATACTTCAATATTGAATATTGCATAGAAAATAGATGATTTTGCAAGATAAATATTACCATACTTCTAAAAATTATAATTCGCAATCAGGAATACTCTGGAACACCTTTGAAATCAGGGATCAAAGGTTTTTTAATGCTGCAAATTTTGTTAAAATCTTAGCATTCAGTAACAAAAAGTATTACTTTAGAGTTTAATGCATTATTGTAATACTTTATACACAAGTTTCAAAGTCTAAATGTCTAAAGCCAATTTTCCAGCTGAATCATATAGTATACATTGAGAGAAATGAAAGTTTAAAATTTGAGGAAGTGAATGTTTTCACTTTGGTTTGAAACTTTTTGTTTCAAATATGACTATACAATAATTTAATTTTGAAACACCAGACATTAGGGTGGTCACAAAAAATCAACTTTTGAAATCCTTAGGTCTCACCCCCTTAAAATGTGCCAATAGGCTAAAAAATGAGATTGGCCAAGTTTCAGCTCAATCCGATAATATTAACCCGTGCCTCATCGAGGTCAAAGTTCGGAAAAACAGCGATTTTTAACAAAAATTGGTAGTTTTCGCCCCATAAAACTAGAACCGTTTGTTCCAGAACCCCGGTTAGGGTGTCATTTAATAGGTAATTTAATACACTTTAACTTTGATATAGTCAGATTTTATTTACTCAAACGGATAGGGCGCTATTTAGCATTTTCATAGTGAAGGTCCTCAAAAGCGAATTTCCTTGCAAGAACCCTAGAACATTACGAAGTCACAAAAAACTATCTTTCCAGTCTTTCCCTATTCATTTTGGCTCCAATAGATAGTATATGAGTTTTTAGACCCCCTCAGAGAATTCTAGGGTATAATTTCAACCCCCTAGGTTTCGGAAAAAAGAGAAAAATATACTATATATTTTTTACAAATTTTTTTGACTGTTAATGTGTTAAGTTAGTGTGTGTGACTGTTAAAGTTGGTTCAAATACATTATTAAAAGTTTAATTAGGTAGAAGATCAATGATAAAGGGGATTAACCTTTCATTTTACCCCCTATAATCTAAGCAAAAGAAGCGCGACTGTGAGAGGTTTTGCTAAAACCCATTAATACCCATTAAAGTGATAAAAATAGCTTAATTACAAATTTTTTCATAAAAACATCTAGAAAGATATCATTTGGTGTTAAAAATGATGTTTGAGGTTATTTATATGTGTTTTAAAATTATAATAATAGCGCCCTTATGGACTAATTTTTAAAAAAGCTTTTCTTACCAAAGTTACTCGCTTCGAGCTAATTAAACTGAAAGTATGATCTAAGAATAATGTATAAATCAACTTATTTGTAATATATACTTCAGTTTTCATTTGCCTATCGTTCCAGAAAATTCACTTTTAAATGCATAACGTAATTTAGTATATAAATTATCATCAAAAGTTTTCTTTCTGTACATCACACATGTTTTCATATTTCTACTTAAATGCGTAGTGTGAATAAAGAAAATTAATTTTCTTTAAAAAAGTAATTTAAAAAAAAATAGTCTCAAAATTGTTTGATAATTACAATAAGGTTTTTCTATAAAATAAGCAGGGGTAGATCCAGGTTTTATATTTTGGGGCCCATTTCATTATTTTTTGTGAAAAATGAAATGTTTTTTTGTGAAAAAGAAATTGTTTTTGTGAAAAATTGAAGCAGTGATAGTTAGCAGATGAGTGCGTAAAAGTAAAATTGACTCACAAACCAAGAAAATCATGAAAAATGTGAATGTTTTCTTGCAAATTATCACTTAAGCTAATTTGAATTTCATGAAAGGGGCGTTTTTATAAATTTGTTTTTGTAAAGAAGCAGATTTTAAGGGGGAATTTTTGTGAAGGGGCAGCAAAAGGGCCCCAATTTTTATCCGGATCAACCCCTGCTAAGCTTATCCATTTTTACGATTAGGACTATAACTTAGATGTTACTTACAGCAATCCAGCGAAAGCTTAAAAGTGATATACTGTTGGAGTTTCTCAACCATAGTATTTTTCAGAGAAATCTTGTTTCCAATTTATATCAAATATTTATCATGGGAAACAATAATTTTTACTGAATATATGAAAATATTTTGAATATTTCCTATTTTACGCGCTATTTTTGCCTCCTTCAACACAGGTGTGAATATAATTGGTGACTAAAGAATAAAATATTAAGTAATTCGATTATAGATCAAACATATGTTTTGAAACCTTTTCATACCTATTAAAAAATAATTTTCTTCGAATGGTAGGCAAATGAAACCCCTGAGGTATATTTATTAAAAATAAATCAATTTATACATTTTTCTAATATCATACTTTTAGGTTAATTAGCTGAAAACGAGCAACTTTGTTAGAAATAGGGTTTCTTAAAATTTAAAGTCGGTAATGTGCTATTATTATAATTTCATATACATAAATCACCAATTTTCATCTCTCTAGGTTTTTGCTGAAAAAATTTGTATATTAGACCTTTTTATCACTTTAATGGATATTAAAGCATTTTTTAGCAAAACCTCTCAGTCGCGCTTCTTTCGCTTAGATTATAGGGGTTGTAACGAAAGGTTAATCCCCTTTATCATTGGACTTATACCTAATTAAACTTTTAATATAATGTATTTGAACCAACTTTAACACATTAACAGTCAAAAAAAATTATAAAAACTATATAGTATATTTTTCTCTTTTTTCCGAAACCTAGGGGGTTCAAATTATACCCTAGAATTCTCTTCGGGGTCTAAAAACTCATATACTATCTATTGGAGCCAAAATGAATAGGGAAAGACAGGAAAGATAGTTTTTTGTAACTTCGTAATGTTCTAGGGTTCTTGCAAGGAAATTCACTTTCGAGGACCTTCACTATGAAAATGCTAAATAGCGCCCTATCCGTTTAAGTTAATAAAATCTGACTATATCAAAGTTAAAGTGTATTAAATTACCTATTAAATGACACCTTAACCGGGTTTCTGGGACAAACGGTTCTAGTTTTATGGCGCGAAAACTACCAATTTTTGTTAAAAATCGCTGTTTTTCTGAACTTTGACCTCGATGAGGCACGGTTTAATATTATCGGATTGAGCTGAAACTTGGCCAATCTCATTTTTTAACCTATTGGCACATTTTAGGGGGGTGAGACCTGAAGAAAGTCGAAAAAAAATTTTCCCCATGTTACTTGTGACCACCCTAACCAGACATATTATAGTGGAGACGCTTGTGTCAAAAAACAATAGTGTCCAAAAATGTTTTGGTGGAGCTTAGTGAGCGGTATCATTCGACGTCTACATTAACATGGTACCGGGTTTTTTTTTCGAAATTCGTGCAGGGGGCGTGTATGACGTCATGAATGCAAGATGGCCGCCGTAGGAAAAATGCTGTAAATGGCGATCTAGATATATTATCTGAATTATTTTTGAACAAAATTATTAGAAATACATAGATTTATCGAATAGCTACCAAAAAAAGCATCTATATCCATAGAAATTAGCGTTCGACGTCATAACCAAAAAAATGCTATTTTTACCAAAAATATAGTATTTAGACGTCTAATATTATAAGGTATCCGCCTACATTGAAAACGTCAATTTCGACCAAAATTAGTTATTTTTTTTTCCCTCTCTATTTAAGTACAGCATATTAGCTTTCTAAAACTGTTTTACTTTTGATTCTACGGCTACTAGAAAAGAAGTTACGGTCATTGCCAATGTGCCAATGTAAGGTTGCAATTCCAAATTTTAAACTCATTTTTCTCAGAACAGCTTTTTTCAATAAATGCAGTTACGGTGAGCATGATATTTTAAAATCTATTGCTTGTATGGTAGTGAAATTCGGTGTGAATATTATTTATAGTATATTCTAGGGAATGTCATAGGATAATTTTATTTAGATTATTCTAAGCGAGTCCATTGGCCTGTTAATTTGTAAAATAGAAAAAAAAACGATGTAAAATTATGAATTTTTAAGAAAAAGTCTATAACTTCTAAGTAAATTCACTTACCTTAAAAATCCTACGAAGTTCTCTAGATAATTGAATTTAAATTCAATTGCAAGTTAAAAAAATATTCTAACTGAATCAGATTTTTAATTATAAGGTTTGTCGTAAACGTAAAATTTGCTTAATTTTTTAAAGTTTTTTTGAATTAATTTACATAAAAAATTTTTTTGTGGTTTTAAAGGCTTAAATATTTGGTTTCTTTCATAAATAGAATCAAAAATGTAAAAAACAGAACATTTTATTGTTTTTAAAAAAGTTGTCGTACGTAGGCGGATACTACCTTAAATAGATGCTATTTTCAATTTGGGAATGGAAGTTTCATTACGGTATTGAGCTCACCTCGCGGGAAGCAGCAAGAAATTTGTCGATCCTCTCCATGCCTAATGAATTCATTTCCTTTGTTCTTCAATGGAAAAACATTTTAATATTTGAATTTTTAAAAATGTTCAGATTTTCTTGTTCGGAAGAAAACGCTACAAAAAAACCTTGAAAGGTCATTGAAAATCGTGGCACACCCCTTAAAAGCTCTCGGCTTATCCCCGTTTGAAAACCACTGCCCTATTGCCTGTTCATTTAGAATTGGCGCCTGAAGCAGGATCAAAAACGCCTAAAAATACTCATCACACAACTTCAGGGACAGATTTTTTTTCAGTATTTTAACTACTTCTGTTTTGGCTGCCCTGTTATTACACAAGAAAATTTTTTCGATGATAATAATTACAGTAGTAATTGCTTCTAATACATTACGTCTCAGGCGTCAATTCTAAATGAACAGAGTATAGCTGAAAAACCTGGATGAACCCCTGAAAACGTACAGTTCTATCATTGACAACCATAAAAATATGGCGATATTTGAGTATTCAGCGTTTAAAATAGCTTTGCAGTATTTAACGGTATTGAACCTCAAAACAGATTACTTACACAACTAAAACTAGAATTGATGGGAAAGAGAAATCAATAAATTAACAATAAAATAAAAATTTAATGGTCCGTATTTACAGTATGAATTGCAGCTGCTAATTATGAAATGTTAAGAGTGTGTATAAGCTTACAAATACATTCAACAATTTCGTTATAATTCCAACTTAACGTATTCCTTGATGAATTTGGGGAGGTATAACTTTTCAATTCTTTCGTCACTGATGGTCTGTGTCTGTGCTAATTGTCTTCGAATTTGCACCTTCGCTAAATGTTGGAGGGAACGAGGTTCTTTTTTCTCGGGAACCTGAAATATGTCGTTTGACTTGACATATTCAGAGCACACATCTTTGAGACTGAGGGGACCTTTCTGATAATACGGCTCTAGAAGTTGGTACATCTCCTCTTCCGAGATGTACGAGAAGGGCATGGCTCTCCACATGAGCGTCGTCTCCCGCTTCAGGTTGTTAAGCCAAGCTTCAGGATCTATTTCTTGCTGTGTAAACAGAGCCAGGAGCAGCTCCAAGGCAAGTTGTAGTCTTAAGTTGCCGTCCTTCGTAATCCTGATGTCAAATGATACCTTTTCACCTTTTATCAGAAAACTGAAAAAAACAAAGTTTTAATACCCCATCTTTTATAAGACTGCTTGAGTGGGAATAAAGCTAACTAAGAAACGTTTCCATCAGGCTATAAACTCACAGAAATGGAAGGAAATGTTACAGGATTTAGTAGATCAAAACACTTTACTATGAAAAATTAGTTGCGGAATTACTGTAGAGAAGTAGCGAAAATGCTTATAAATAATAATTTTTAACTCCAAGTTCAAACGTACAAACAGCCAAGATCCAGCCCTGAAGAAGTTTAAATCGGCAAATCAAAAAAAGTTTCATCAAATGTTCGCTAAGTCACCAATTTGTGCTAACTGAATGGGTTCGCAAATTCAGAACTAATCTCGAAATTTTTTACCCGTCTCTTCAATTTTGTCAATGATATTCAACACTTATTAAGTGGATACTAATTGAGTTGCATTTAACTATGGTTGACAATTAGCGCCTTTGCTAAAACTTTTTGTTCCACGGGCTTTTTAATTACAAGCTAACATTTCACTATGGCGCAAATTAATATTAAGCCCGGGATACCCCAAATATGTGAATAGGCACTAAATGTCAAAATCATTTAAATATGACTCAATTCGTATTTAATTAATGAATAATATTTAACTTTTACACAATTAAAGAGATACATATAAGAAGACACACAGATAACAGATCCCTCTTTTGTCTTATCTTATAATTTAACCAGATTATCAACAACAATATGTTCTATTCCAGATATTTGTTTCAAAATTCTTAATGTGGTAAATTTGAGAGAGATAGAAATCAAACTCTTGTAATTCAATATTTTTTGTAAATTAGGGGAAAGGTGGGTACGACATAAAATCATAAATATGATTTTGCCCTATAAAACCGAGAAGTTAAAAGCTAAATCCTCAAAAATTTGCTGAACGTAAGTTTATCGACTCACAAATCAACCTTTAAAAATGAAAGTCTTGGCATTAATGGAAATATGCTAAAATAGAAAGGAAAATGAGAAATTGAATGCGTAATTTTATCCGACGTGGAGGCTTTAAGTACGCAGGATTTGAGGCCAAAGAATACACTCTCTGAAATCTTGTTATAAATTGCATGAAAAAATTTATTCATTCCATTGTAATTGGAAGATTCGTCTTTTATACCACCTTCCTTTGAGCAAGGTTCTATCTTCTTTTTTTAAAGATCCACGAAAAATCACAAAGTTAATTTTTGTTTTTATGTAGTAAAGAGTAAAATTAGTTAATTAAATTAATAAATATTAAGCATAACCATTTTTTAAAAAAAAGGGGTAAGTATTTTAGAAATGAGTAAAAGCTGATAACTTATTAAGCATGGGCCAAAGCATGAAGCTACAACGAAAATCTTAAAAAGTAGAGCAAATAAGGGTGCCCCAAGTATCCCCACTCTTCCTTAATTAATTTTATTTTATGGACCCAAAATGTATTTTCCAAACATGAATTTAGCAAGCTCATATGAAAATTTCAATTAATATCAATATACTATATCTAACCCTTTTCCAATATGACGGAGAGAAATTGTGATGCTATTGACGTAGTGTGAGGCCAAAGGAATATGTTATTTCTTTTTACAATGAGTTTCATTATAGAAAATATTCTTCTTCGCTAAGTAACTATGATTCTAGATGCTCGATAAGTGGACACAATCAGAAAAGGTATACACTTTTGTCATTTATTGGTTAAATCTGCTCTTATCAGCCAGAAGCCAGAAAAATTGAGCATAAGTCAATTATCGAAACTTCTAACAGGAGTTAGACTGAAAGGCCGCACACTGCATCAATATCAGTTATATTTGAGGGAAATTTATCATTTGCAAAGTCCAAAAAAATAACATAATAATTTGAAACTTCTTAAAACAATAACCAAATACAAGTAGGTATTCAATCAATGATCTCAAAAGAGATAATGAAAGAGAAATTTAAGGAAAGAGGAGAAATTCAGATATTTAGTTACTGATATTATTGAATTTAAAAACTACTTACTTCAGGTTGTGTATGTAAAAGCACAAGAAGGTCTGGAAATAGTATTCATCGTAGAAGTACTGGAAGCCTTTCTTGATGAGGATTTCACACATAGGCCTTAACCGTATAATGTCTTTCATAAGGAGTTTGCTCTCGTCCACTTTAAATTTTCCGGAAAATCGGTGCTTGTTATCGCATAAGAGTTTCGCTCTATACTGTCTAAGAGTTGTGCGTTTACTATCGTATATGCGCAACACAGTGTCCATATCAACGTCTAAAGCTATCGCCGAAACCGACAAAAAATTTTGAAGTTTGGAAACTTTATCCGGGCAAGCGTCATTCACTGCTCTCACAAATGTGTGAAACGCAGAGTCTAATTCCAGGACCAATTGAGGGAAGTCGATGAATCCTTTGAAATGTTCTTTCAAAATCCACCCCCAACAACTCAGGAATTCTCCAAAATTCTCTTGTACTTCACTATAGGTCGTATTCTGGATCATTTGTTTAAAAATATCGACTGCTTCTGTACGAAGTGTATACTCTCTCTTAATCCAGTTGATATGCCCGCGGAGTAAAAATTGCGATAGAGCAGGAAAGTTAGCCTGGAAGCTATCTATAAGAGGGAAGAATTCCATAACTGGACTTTAACACACAACACACCCAAGTCGAAACTACTAGACGTAAGTAGAAAGTAAAACTACTAGGCGCAGCTTCCAAGATAGAAACGAATTGAATGGTTACCGACGTTAGAGTTGTGAGCTTATATAAGGTTGCAGTCTTAGGACGGAATATCGCCAAGCCTCCCCATTCTATCAACCCTATTGACCTTTGCATCCGCCTACAAAAGGCAATCAATGGAATAAACCTCTGGGAAGAAACACCCCCCCACTATACTGAAAAGGGGTGTCTTTGCAGGCAATGGCCATCCTGAAATATGTTTAGGAAGAAGTGATTGATTCGATTCGGTTGCATATCTTTGGAATTTCAGGATAGACTTTGACATCCTGTTGAAAAGGAACAGTTCTGTTGACAGTCTCAATTGGTGGTGCAATAAAATACTTGCGAGCTAACGCATTGAAAAGATCAAGTAATCTGCTGCAGCCCAATAATTTTAACCACGTGTTTAGTGAGGTTCCAAACTTAAGAACTATTAGCTCATCAATGAAAGGAACCTTCCCGTACATGGATCCGTGCAAGTTCCGTGAAGAGATCAAAATAGCTAAAACAATCTGCTAACAGGTTGAAAAATTTCATAATTTCTATTATGCACGCTGTTAGTTGAATCACTTATTTCGGAAACATTTTAAATGCCACTTTTCTTGTTTGGAGAAAAGCGAGAAAACCTCTATACCTACTCACTACATTATTTTTCAAACTTTAAATAGACCTCATTTGGATATTTTACAGAAAAAAATATTAATAGGAATAATCTATGTCATTTCCGATTTTCACGCTTCAAGTTCTACATATAAATGATATCACCAACGAAGATTTCAAATGTTTTTTTACTCTAAAAAAACACCCCTTTTTTGGATAAATATCAGATTTTATCAGATATAATAAGGTAATATAGAAGTGAGCAATTTTTTAAAACAACAAGTTTTAAACTAACACGCAGTGAAATGCCCCATTATTGTTATCTCACTGACCTTTATCATATAAAATATAAATTTAGCACCAAACGGCAGGCTTTGAGATAGTTAAAAAATTTTCAATTTAATTCCTCTCGTTCACCGTAGTAAATAATAAGCTTTGCTGAGGGCCAATTCTCCTAATTGTACACTTTTTACACTTAAATTATAGGAACTATTGGGTGCAGTTAATAAACATGAAAAATATTAATCTATCTTAATGTGTCTTAAATAATACATTTGAACCAGGTTTATCATCTCTTCGAAGTAACTTTTTAATTCTAGAAATTGGTATATTTTTCCCACTTTTTCAAACTTTGGGATTTTGAAAACGGAAAATGTGTTTTGTTTTTTCCGAAACTTTGCACGTGACCTACCCATCGGTACCTAACTTTTTATACTCTGGAATGAATGAAAAAAAATTGTGAAGCTTTGAAGAATCCCAATAATTTTTGTCCGTATCAGGCCCTGATATGTGAAAAGATTCGATTTATATTCAAAATAAATTCATAAGATTACGCTAGAAAGCAAGCTTATAAACACGTGGTTAACAGATTGACATTACTAATAAAAATAGTGTCCAAGAAGGATAACCATATAAAGGCGAATTTCCTGCAGTATAGGGAAATCCAATTCCACCATAACTCAACTAGATAATGTTGCATTTCCCCCCACACTTTATTTATATTCAAAATCTATTTATAAAACCAGCTTGAAAGCGAGCTGATTAACACGTGGTTAACAGATTGACAAATCTCATAAAAATATTGTTGAAGAAGGAAAACCCCAAAAAGGCGATTTTCCCCAAAAAATGGACTTGGACATTATCTTTACTCGCCAACAGGATGGTGCACTATCACTGCCACACCCACTTCACAGCTAGAAAACCCCTCCCCCATTGTAAACATCCTCTCTCGTGAAAAAGGCAACCAGACACAAAAAGGGGCAGAGGTTTTCCCAGAAAGGGGTGATATCAATTTTCTGGGATATCTCTTTCTGAGTATCAATCAATCAATCAATCAAAGTCTGCCCGGGCCTAGTGGCCCATCAGGCGGTGCCCATCTCCGTTTCTGTAGCCTTTGGGCCTGGGGTGCTAATTACTAGCGTGTGTCCAGGCCGAGTGGCTAGCCCGACGCTGGACCCCCAGTTGATTCCCCAAGCGAGCTTGGTCCTCATTTATCGACCCCTGAAGGATGAAGGGCTGAGTTGAACCATGACCAGCTACCCAAGGAGAAGCCGCAAGGCATCGAACCTGGGTCGGTAATGCTCGTAGCCAGACACGCTGACCACTGACACGCTTTCTGAGTATAATGTAGGTTAAATCTAAACATTTTCGTTTTCGGAATATATTTAGGGGGATCTGAGGGGTCCTCCACCACAAAATTTTGTGAAACTTGACAAAAAAATTTTGACCTATCAAGAGAAAACGAGGGTTCCCTCAGTAGGAAAAGTTGGAATGGAATTTTGGATATTGCAGCTTTTTCAGTCCGAAGCCTTAACCAGACTTTTGTTTCAATGTAGGGGATTACTCCCCTTAAAAGTTATTTTATACGGCATTGAATTTTAGATCACTTACCCATGTGACTTTTCGGAGGGGAGATCTGGATGTCCTCCCCCTGAAATGTTTTTGAAATTTCACTCTTAAAAGTATCGTTTTAACTCCTTATGGGACCCATTTCCACCCAAACAGGATCTCTCTTACTAAGCTGCAGAATTTTCAAGAAGTAAACATAATTTAGAAAGATGCTAAGATTTTGGAAACAGAAAATGTTTTGAAATTTGACCGCCTAAAAGTAGTATAATTTTAACTCAAGTTGAAATAGTTTGGATTACACTGAAAGTGAAGGACTCCTTGTGTAACCTAGAGAATTTTTAAGGAAAACACTAGATAAAATTTACAAAATTTTGGCATTACGACAAAATTAACCCCTTCTCTGTCGCTTTCGCATGTCATACGTCCAATGCAAATTGGCCCATTTTTGTAACGGTCGCATGACATGCGACGTGCAATTAATTCGTCACGCTGTGGGTTATTTTACTGCTGTAGTTGTCCCAATGCACTTTCTCGCCTTCTTTCCCATTCAAAAACGAATGCGAAGAATTCAAGGGGCGTTCCAGACTGGTCTGGAGATTGACAAGCCATAAAACCGTCACGGACCTTCCATTGAAAGTTCCCAAGACTGTTTCTTCTTCCGCTGACCCCCTGAAACTCAATAGCCCCCCTTGGAGTTCCTGGAAATTTTGTAGACAGATGTTCTGGACCCCTATCAATGGTCTGAGTAAAGATCAATAAAGCATTAGGTTGAGGGCGATTTTTTTAATGCAGGTGCATTGCTGGAAAAACAAAAGAACAGAAAGTGCTGCATAAATTATATTTAAATCTTCTTTTTTAGGACAGATAATTATCTCAAACACTTCAGAGAGTCAAAAATATTGTTTTTTATAAATTCATAACATTTTAATAAAAAAATGGAAAATACAATGGTTAAGAATGTGTATTGCGGGGTAAACTTGCAGATCAGTAAGCGAATGGAAGCGGCGAGAAGAATCCTTTTTCCACGTAAAGGCCATTTTTCTCCAATATGGGTACCCTTTAGTAGCCAAAACGATCACTATCCCCTCTTTGGGGGGATTTAAGGAAGGTGCGTGGGGGTGCAATTCACCCCCAACTTTTGAGAAATTTCTATTTTTATTGGGGAAAATCTAACAGGATGGTACATGTATTTCCAAAGCCATCAAGGACAGCTTGCTCCCCCCCCAAGTTTTCCAGTATACACCCCCACGGTTCACCACCTAAATCCGCCCATGATCCAGGTCAGTATTGTCAACCATTCTAAGCCAGTGGTTTGGTCAGCAACAATGCACATTGGGGAATCGGTCTTTTCAACGTTTTCAAAACGTCGTTTCCTTTCTCCTTCTTTTCTAGGATTTAAAATAAGGCTAAGCGCGCACTAGAGACTTCTGTCTCGGTGACTTAAAACACTAGTCACTCGAGAGCAAAGCATTTCTATGAGGAAATTCTTGGCCTAGTGATCTTGGTCTAGTCGCCATGTGCGCGCACTCTAGCTTCTTGCAATAGCCAGGGAAGCAATTTTGTCTTTGTCGCCGAGACAAAAGTCTCTAGTGCGCGCTTAGCCTAAGTATATTGAGACTCCGATTCAACCTAAGCCATTAACTATTTCATGCATTTGCCCCTAAAAGTAGGGTTTCAATCGCTTTGAGATCTTTTGGGTTACATCCGAAGAAGACCTCTCCTTGTAGGTGCAGAAATTTCAAGGGGGAAAACAGTATATGATAAAATGTCGGGGTTGTGTGTATAGGGTTTTATCGTTCGGAAAGAGTAGGGAAATTTTATTAAAAGCAGCATTTTACCTGATTTTAAGTCTTTTGAGGTGACGTTAAAAGAGTACGACTCCCTGTAAGCTGTAAGCCATGAAAATTTAAAAGAAAAATCAATAGACGGTCCATTCCATAAATCATGAAGTATTAACTCAAATTTACACCCTGGATTTTCACGAAATTTTGTATGCTCAATAGCTTAATGTATGCATGATGATAAGAAATATACAAAATTTTAACCCACTTAAATAAGTCCTTGCTCAAACAAAACTTATATGACGTCCCTGAAGTTAAGATTGTTCAAAAAGACGTAAAACGGAGAGGGAGTCCAGTGTCCAGTTTGGAATTCTCTGGCTATTTGTAAACATGCCGAACCCCACCCCTCTCACGCACCTCATAGAATCAATGTCATCTTTGCAAGGCATCATTACTCGTTTTCAAAATAGAATATGGTTTGTTGAAAAAAATTCTCACGGGCCTTTTCATTTGATCTTGAAATGCAAATAAATAGCAGAAAATTTTTTAAGATAATTAATTTTTGTACTTTTTTTTAATGTTTTAGGTTTTAAATAATATCGTTTCTCATCACCATAATGGATTTTTGAAACTATGAATATGAGACATATACAGGACTAGAGATGTGGGTTTTCCGGAAAATTTTGAAACGGAAAATTTTCTGGAAAATTTTCCTGTAAATTTTCCGGAAAATTTTCCAAGCCACAAAATTACAAAATTATAATAAAGCATTGTTAAATTAAACTTCCGATTACTGGAGGTAAAAAATTAACAAAACTGGAGTATTTTCATCAATTCTGTCTGGATGTTGTTCCTTTGAAATTCACCCAAAAATAAAACACTATGATCACAAGAGATCGTAAGACAAAATAAGATAAAAAACTAATTAATAAAGCATTGAAATCATGATTTAAAATTTTTAAATCATACTTAATGTTATAATGTAATACATATTGAAATAACTATACAGGGTGTTTTGAAAGTCTGTTTCGTTGCTTTTATTTGTAACCAACGTGTCCCAGGGTTACGGAAGTAAGGTCTACCCCTAGGTAAGTGACCCTGGAGAATCCATTGAAATTACTTACAGAGCCCCTAAAAGTGAAATAAATTATAAAAAATTAATTTAAAAAATAAAGGAGATGGAGCAAAAACATCACGCGGAGATATTAGCAGATTTTAGCAATTTCGCGGAGATATTAGCAGAAATTAGATATTAGGAGAAAATTCGCGGAGATATTAGCATGTGAAAATAGCACTTTTTCAGGCCTAAAAAAAGATGAAGTTCGCAAATTTTTATGTTTTTTTATTAAATTTTGCCTTTATGCAACTAAAAAAACACAAAACTACACAATACCACTGAAAAATTTGCATATTTGCGAACTTTTTTTTTTGAGGCCCGAAAAAGGGCTATTTTCACATGCTAATATCTCTGCGAATATTCACGATATTTTAATGAATTTTTATTCAGTGAGTTCTTCATAACCTTGGCAACAATACTCTCCCTGATGTTTTTGCTCCATCTCCTTTATTTTTTAAATTACTTTTCTAACTTTTTTATTTAGCCTCTAGGGGCCCTGTAAGCCATCTCAATGGATTCTCAAGGGTCAATTACTTAGGGGTAGACCTTACTTCCATGACCCTAGGACACGTTGGTTCCAAATAAAAGCCGCAAAACGAACTTTTGAGACACCCTGTATAATGTGCATAAAAGGTCTCGATATTCAATTAAAAGAAAAATTGTGTTCTAAAATTACTGGCAGGGGTATATTTATCACAAAAAAATGAAATTGATTTTATTACTACTTCCGAGTTCCAATATACCACAAAGAGAGTCACTATAAAGACAACAATCTCAATGCAAAAAAATAAAAATAACATTAAATTTATATCAAGTTAATTTTACTTCTTTGAAAGAGAAGCAAATTGGAAAAAATGCAACAATGAGGAAAAAATAACAATGAAAAAAAGTAGCGGAAAATTTTCCGGAAAAACATAGCTGAAAATTTTCCTGAAAATTTCCCGTTTTGGAAAATTTTCCGACCCACATCCCTATACAGGACAGAGTTTAAAAGACACTCTTTCTGATGTCGTTTTAGTATGTCAAAGAGGGTTTAAATTGAAAAGAAAACTATGAAAATACAGATACAGAAAATTTTTATGGTGATTCACGACATCCAAATTTCAGAGAAAAAAGGTGCACTTGACACTTTATCGTCATTTCACTGACAAAGAGGGTTCAGTATACCCTCGAAACATGTCTGATTTTAATATCTTTTAATAAATTATGTGCAAATGAAACGTCGTTTTTCAATTTTATCCTATTTTGCACAGTTTGCCATCTATATTTGATAAGTTTTCAATCGTTTATTATTTACCTTCTAAATATTGTGAATTCAATTAAAAATTCAAACACACAAATGTTGCTCAACCTCCGATATCCTTCCGCGTGTCCACAGTATAAATGCAAAACTTTATATTCATAAAAATTGCAACGTTGAAGGAAAAATAACTTCATTATTTAGGAATCACAGTACTACAGATACTTAGATGTTAAGTGTATTTCATTTTGTTTCAAGTCTATTGGTGTACACTGTAAACCAATCTGTGTATTTGTAAAATACAACAGTATTTTAACTAAGAAGTACACGAGCATTTCTTATTAGTATTTCTTCCTTCTCGAATAGGAGTAATTTTTTTAAATCAAAACTTATCTGCATCATCTCCCTCCAATTTGCATGTGGTGTTATCCTATCACAAAAATATTTCGCCTTTCTCACAATCGCCCGAATATTCAGATCCAGAACATTACATAATGGATGAGGGTGTAAGGGATTTCCATTTGCTAACATAATATGGCAAGCATCATCATTTTATTTTTGTTGTGCTGAATTCTCGTTGCACCAGTGCTTACATACCACACGGTTTGAAACAAAAGTTTCGTAATCTTTCTCTCTCTTTCAGGGAAACAAATAAAGAGGAATAAGTATTTTCATATTCAAAGAACTGAACTCAGGGGATAGGGCCACCTTTAATTTGCTTTTGAGTCTAGCTGTTAGGTTTACATTTAAACTCCGAAAAATAATTGAGAATCGTCTGGAAGTAACAAATCATTAATTTAATTTCGTTAAACACGTAAAACGAATAGTTTGTATGCAAAATACAAAAACATCCAGAGTTTAATAAAAAGAAGTATACAAAAAAAATACTGGGATGTTTCTGTCATTTTTCTTTTTTTAATTTGTTTCAAAGGCATGTATTCTTTTTGTAACTCATGGAGGCGTTCTTCTTCGTAATTGCTAACATTTATTTAGAGGTCTTATAGTTTTTGAAGTCATGAAATATTAATTAACAACATTTTTAATTGTTTCTTCTTGATATAGTAATTTGAATTTTTACATCTCCTTTAAACTGTCTCAAAATACTGCATTAAATTTTCTATTGAGTTGCCTTGTTTAAGCGAAAGGCATCTTGTTGAGTTGTATTAAGTACTGTAAAAACCCACTAGTAATTAATAATTTTATGTTAAAAGCAAAATTAGTTCATTTAGAGTTCCCCCTATTTCGACTATTTATGCAAAAAGTGTGCCGACTACTATATCGCACTGTTTCCTCTGACTGTAAACTACTGGGTCAATTTTATATCTTATAAAAATAATAATTAACTTTTACATTCAATAAAATAAATAAATACTCGTGATATTATAAGAGAGGATAGTTTGGTACAGTAGGCCATAATTTTTTCATTATGTAAACTCTGCCTGAGAAAATTAAACATATAATCCAAAAAATCTGTAAGGCGTCAACTCTGGTGCCTTTACTTTACTTAATTCTTCGCTTTTTAAAGAGGACAAAACTAGTGATGGGCAGGTATCGATACCAAATACTTAAGTACTCGATACCTATAGGTATCGAGTGTATTCGATACCCACAAAAGTATCGATACTTTGTTGACATATTTCGTTTTAAATTTTTCAATGAAGTAATCTTTATAATACCTACTGTAGATCAAACGCAGCCTGTTTCCGTTTTCATTTCGCAACGCTCAAACCCAAGTCGTTATCATCCGCGAGAGAAATTTGACGCGGCTAGGTTTTTCCCCCGCCAAATCCTTCGCCTCTATCCACCTCCAGGCCCGTAGCTACGGGGCTTTTTGATGGATCGCTTTCAGTTTTTTGAATATTAGTCTGATTATGGATAAGCCCTAAAAAAATTATCCCTTCAGGTTCATTTCCCGACATTGAAAAAAAGTACTCGATACCTAAAAGTACTCGATACCTATAAGTATTCGATACCAAAGTATTCGATACCTATAAGTATTCGATACCAAAGTATTCGATACCTAAAATTATCGATTTTGCCCATCACTAGACAAAACCACTTCATATTAAAATGATAACTATTAAAAAGACTTAGAATATCTTAAGATAAGTAACCGCGTGACCCTAATAATATGCATAAACATGTTTCGATCGTTCAACAACCCATTATACCTACCCACTCTAAAGGCTACCGCACAAAAGGAGGAATCTATTATATCCTCGACCCACAGACTCAATCCTTGTATTGGACAGGGCATCCAGTCCCAGGGGACACTAAAACAGATGTCAGGGGGGGGGGAACTGTTTTCCTGTAACAAAGATTCTATTTTCCAGTTCACGAAGCATGAGGGCAAATCTGATGGATAGGGTGTCTCTCGAGAGTCGACATCGACCCGGCTGTCAAATTCCCAGCTCCGAGAATTTCTTACTTTGATGAATTCAGGACGAAAGTTGCTTCGACCCAGTCACGAATTTTAACTCTTTAAAATCTATAGCGCCCGAGATAGTCATTGGATCCTATAGTAAATTTGAGACGGGTAGAACTGAAAGGGTTAAAGTGCAATTGTTTGGAAGTTCTCGGGGAAACAAATGTTACGCGGATTTAAGTTATTCTTTGTTGCGTGTTTTTCAATGTTATTTTTGTTTTCGAGATATTTGTAATGCATTTTTACCTCGCCGTGTTGTCATTTTTAAGTTGTTATGCATGAAATCTGAGAAAAAAGTGGAAGTTACAGATACATTATCTACATACAATTTCAATGCATTAAACATAAAAAACCTTAAGAATAAAAGACATTATTCTCTCCAAATATTAAATAAATAGAAATACAAGACGATTTTTGTAAGTGGTTTAAATCCTAACATATTAACATGAATGAAATCTGAGAAAAAAAGGTGGAAATTACAAATACATTATCTATATTCAATTTCAATGCATTTTTAGATAATAAAAGACATTATTCTCTCCAAATACTAAATAAATCGAAATACAAGGCGATTTTTGTAAGTGGTTTAAACCTTAAACAGGATTTTGAGAAAAAGTAAGGAGTTTTACAGGGTGTTCTAAATTAATAGACAATTTCTCATCTTTCAGTGAAGAGGACACCCTTGAAAGATTTTTTATTCTTGGACAGTAGAAAGTAGATTTTCCAAAGAATTTATTTATCACGGTCTATTTTCTGTATTTTTCATGCGTTAAGAGGCTTAGCTCAGATTCTTAGAATCTTGAAATTGAGTTTTGAGTACTGCTATGGATTTTGCACCGTCTCTGGGCAAGTGAAGGTGCTTTTTGTGTGAAAAGATTTTCTTACATAAGACTTTTTGAGCTGTAGGGATTATGTAACATGAATAAAACAAGTTTTGAGAGTGTTGTGAGTATAATAGAGCTGCAAAGTTTAGTTTTAAAATAATATAGGTATAAAAGTACTGTTGAAGAAGACGACTGGGAGTGAGTGAAGATGAACTTTTTCGTTCCGCGCTGTTTTTCATTTCAAAGGCCCAAAGCTCTGGGTTTGTTATCATTTCGATCATTCATCAGTACTTATACTTCACAGCAACGTTTCCTGAGCCCAGCACGCTGACCCACTACGCGAAAGGAGAATGTGAGTAAACACAAAGCCTGTTGGATTGTTAGGAGGAATTTCGGAGGAATTCGAATTGTGATAAAAAGACACTATTTATACTTGGGTTTAACGAAATAATCATATTTTAAAATTAACGTTCTTTGTTTCACTTGAAATTAAGACACCACGATGGGAACTACTTTGTTTGTTAGTGACGTAGTTGGTTTAACTTAAGTTGCTGTCTAGTATATGCATTATTGTCAGGATCAGCCTTTGAAGTAGTACCATCATTTTGTTGCATCACATTCGGATGACTTGTTTCTTATTTAAACTTCTGTTGATCTTCAATAAACCAAGTATTTTTTCGTACCCTGCCTTTATTCATCCCTTCCTCAACAAGTACTATTCAATACATAAACATCTGACCCATACTTTCTAAAATTATATTTTTTTCTCTTGAAAGAGTGTAGTATACTTTTGAACCCCTACAGATATAGTCATGAAAGTGGGGTCTAGGTATAGTAAAGTGACCATGCCCTATCTGATGAGATAACTTTCAACGCCCTCTAGCGGAAAATTTAGGAGTTATAATTTTTATTTTAAAAACTGTGTGAGGTATGTGAAAAAAGTCAATGACTAAGTTGTAGAGCATCATCGATTTAGTAGGAAAAGACACCTTAAGCAGAAAAATATCTTGAATAAAATCCCTAAAACGCACGCTCAAATAGGTTGAATTTACGTAGATTTTACATCTTAAAACGCTCCTCATGAGGCGAAAATGAGAAATTTTCAATTTAATGAACTAAGAATGCTTTTAGTCATTTACTTAAATCATAAAAATAAAAATTTCTCATTTTCACCTCGTGAGGGGCGTCTTAAGCCGTAAAAACTACGTGAATTCAACCTAATTGAGCTTGCGTTTTAGGGGTTTTATTCAAGATATTTTTCTGCTTAAGGTGTCTTTTCCTACTAAATAGATGATGCTCTACAACTTAGTCATTGACTTTTTTCACATACCTCACACAGTTTTTAAAATAAAAATTATAACTCCTAAATTTTCCGCTAGAGGGCGTTGAAAGTTATCTCATCGGATAGAGCATGGTCACTTTACTATACCTAGACCCCACTTTCATGACTATATCTGTAGGGGTTCAAAAGTTAAAGGGTTGGGCCACTTCTCGTGGGACACCCTGTATAATAGGGTGGCGCGAAAAAAACTTTTTTTTGAAATTCAAAAAGATACCTATGGCAAAAGTGGTCCTATGTAATATGATGAAAAACCGCTCAAAAATTTTTGAAATCGGTTAATATCTCAGTTCGCGCATCACGCTCAAAGTTTATACAAATGCTTAAAAATGACCCTTTTCCGAAATTTTTTATATAATATTTAAATAATATTTATAGAAATATTCTCGCTTGTAACCTCTTCATAAAAGCTCAAAAAAGTAAAAAAAGGAATTTTAATGTTTATTTTATACATATTTGGTTGCGCAATTTTGTTGTAAAATGCGAAATTTGCGAATCATTGTTAGTTTGTTTCACTGTGCAGCTCTTCACCCGTTTTGTAAGAACATCCCAGAACTCACCACGGGGAGGTGGCTGCACGTCGAGTTCCACCCACCCCCTACCCAACCAACCATAATTTTTTTAATTTTTTAAAAATTAAATTTTGAACAGGAATAAATTTAAATTCCGTTTTTTTTTCTTAAAAAAATCTGGCATTACTGATCTTGAATATAAAGTTGATTTTATAAAGCCATCTCTTGCTTTCTGACCACACACTTTTGTCGATTCTTCAGTTTTAAGCCTAAAGCACCCCTCAACTGCTTGAGTGTGGCAGGGGAACTTCATTATGTATGCAGTGATCTCTGTGTTAGAATGCACTAATGATTTCAAATCTTTAACACTTACGTCTTTTAAAATTGGTGGAGGATAGATTGTGCACGATTTCCAGTCAATAATATCTGTGTACTCCGCTGCATTAAAATTTAATTTTGGGTGAAAAAAATTTCTAATCCTCTCTACCCCCACAGGCAGATTATCTCGCTTTCAAGATTCTTTCAACTGCGATCTGTCGAAAAGAGACCCTTTCATTGACAATCATTGACAACAATAAGTTTTCCGGATGTGCAAAGAATGCATTGCGTTCAACAACTCGATCAACTATTTGAAGTAGATAGATACCGAGTTGTTAGATCTGCATGAAAAACATGCTTGGGCCCATCTGTAAAAGAACTGTCCTTTTTTAATTTTAAACCACACAGGCATATATGACTTAAAGATAAATTTTGAAGTATCTTTTAAGCTTTCTATTAGCAGCAGTGATCCATCTAGAATGTGATAGTGGGCCAGGATTTCGGTACGAAAAATCTTCGGGACAATCCCCTGACTTTATAGCTTTGCATATGTCTAATAAATACTGTTGGTCTTTACTCAACATGTTTCGGTCTATTTCCGGAATGAAACAGTCAATGGATTCATACTTGACTATAGAGAGCTTTTCACAATCATTGAGCTGCTTTCCAATGGGTCGCTAAAAAGATTTGGGCCCTGTGGTAACTCCATCCAAATAATGAAACATATGGCGAAAGGGAATTTCATTAAAATGTAGTAGACAAATGCTCCATTGCAGAGGTCTCCCTACTTGCAGTTCTAACTGACGAATAGCCATATTTTTCCAACCGGTGTTCGTAACGGTGCCATCACAGCCTATTACATGATTTTTTACAACGAAATTTATTTTTCAATAAGATAAGAAATAATACTACGTGCTATGTAGTGTGATGAAGCAGTGAGAGGTGACACATGGCCAATATAAGAGGATCCTGGCTCTTGAATTAGAGAATAGTGATCATCTTTAACTTTTCTACGGTATTGTTTATTATTTACTTTTTCTAAGCATAGGGTAATATCTTTTCGCCCTTCAAAATAAAGTAAATTAATTTGAATATTTTCTGAAAACTTTAAAACACTTCCAATATGCTTATTTCCCCTTCTTATTTTGGATCTGTCAATTATGGGAAGAATCTGCGTCTTTAATCACTCCTATCTTGTAAGACACTAGATGCTTTTGCAGCCATTGCTCTGTCTAAGATACCATATATACCACTATTTAATGCAGTTGCCCTTCAATTTACCTCTCATATGAGAATGGGATTTTGATGATAGTGATGGTTTTCGATTGTCAGATTAAGATTAAGATGATTTTCGAATGTAGAGTAAACAAAATGGGTGAAGTGCTGCACAATGAAACAAACTTTCCAATTATTTGAAAATTTCGCATTTTTCAAGCAAAATTGGGCACCCAAATATTGTAAAAATAAACATTAAGTTAATTTTTTTACTCTTTTGAGCTTTTGTAAAGAGGTTACAAGCGAGAATATTTCTATAAATTTTATTTAAATATTATCTTAAAAATTTCGGAAAATGTTCATTTTTAAGCATTTTTATAAACTTTGAGCTCAATGCGCGAACTGAGATATTAACCTATTTCAAAAATTTTTGCGAGGTTTTTCATCTTATTACATAAGACCACTTTTGCCATAGGTATCTTTTTTAATTTCGAAAAAAGTTTTTTTCGCTCCACCCTAGTATACAGGGTGTTTCAAAAAACCTGTAACGATAGGCTATTTCCTAAAATATTTCCCCTAGACCCATACTTCCAATGGCGAATTTTCTTCAAATGAGGTGAAAAATTATATGAGACCAGTTTCAACTCCATGGGGGGTCTATTTTAGAAGATGCAGAAAATAACTTTTTATACGGCCCCCGTAGACTGAAACTTCCACTAGAAAAAATTTTCTCCATTCACTTCTCAATAAGATAGAAAAAATTCTGTCTCGATATCTTCAAAATTCACTGAGATATACGGGTTTATATTTTTAAGGGACCGTCCGCAAGTTAAAAAGCGCGTCATTCTATTAAACAATAAAGCAGTGTTTGGCTTAATCGGAACTTATAAGTATTAATTCCTGAGTATCAAGTGTTTCTGGGAGTCACACACTCGTGCTACGATTATTTTTTACGTAGCTAATAGGTATGAAGGAGTACCTGATTTCGGGGCTCCAAAGAATTTTTTTTATAATCTTTTCGATAACTCAAGGTAATTTATAAATAAGTATTGATTTAGATATAAGTATTGATTGGTAGGAGGGTTACTTTCAAACCAATGACGTCAAAAATCTGAACGCAAAAGGAGAGCTGATGGGCCCCCTCTGGGCATCGCTGATATGAGTAGCAATGACAGGTATCTGGATTAGCGTAGTTGAGCGAGCTCTACACCATGGCTGATTGGAGGAGTTTTTCATGTTGTCCTTGTCACCTCAAAAAATCAAAGTTTTAGGGTAGTTTGGACTTTGGTTTCTAAAATGTTCCACTGTAGTTTGTGGATGGCCCCTATTTTGCAGTAAAGGTATGTCACTCATAGGTATGATAAAGTGGTGTAAGTCACGAATTTTAGCTTTTAATATCTTGGTGAATTTTGAAGATATCGAGATGAAATTTTTTTTATCTGATTAAGAAATGAATGGAGAAAATTTTTCTTAGGGGGTTTCAATCTACGGGGGCCGTATAAAAATTTATTTTCTGCATCTTCTAAAATAGACCCCCCATGGAGTTGAAACTGGTGTCATATAATTCTTCACCTCATTTGAAGAAAATCTTCCATTGGAAGTATGGGTCTAGGGGAAATATTTTAGGAAATAGCCTATCGTTACAGGGTTTTTGAAACACCCTGTATAAGGTCACTATTTTTAGTACAGTACTGGAAAAAAAAATCGACTCAGACCCTATATCTCCGGAACGGCTTGTGATATAAAGACAAATAAGGTATCATTTTTCATGATTTGATGTATTCTATATACAGAAAATTTTTCAAGTTCTTAGGGGGTCGTCTTCATATTAAACGAAGTACCAACTTTCGTTTTTCCTATGGGCGGCATCAAAGATTAATCCAGATTCTGAAAGAGCACCCTCTAAAACCCCCCAAAACCAGTTTTCATGTCATTTGGTCCCCAAATGAAGCCAGGAGTGGGGGTTGAAGTTCGTTGAATTTACGTTGAAATCTCGTTTTTCATAGATTTTGATCCTTACAACCTTTAACCCCACGCACACTGTAGGAAATTTCAATTAGAAAAATTTGCGCCAATCTCATATCGCCAAAGACATACAACTTATGAAAATTACAGTAACCTTACGGTAACCATAATCTACTAACTGAAATCAACACATTTATAGTTTAAACCTTGATGTTGAACGTAGCCGTGTGGCCTAACGGCTAGTGTGCCTGGTCGCAAATCTTTAGAGCCAAGTTCGAACCGCATAGCTTCTGTGTTCTTGTTTTGCTTTTGGAAGTTTGTGTATGCCTCGAACTTAAACTACCGATAGAGTTAGAATTAATAAGTTTTTATTTTTTACTCTATTAATTTCAGTAAAAGGAAAATTAACCTATTTTTTTGTGCATGTAATATTTTTTATTTGTTTTTAAATTTTGATATTTTTAAATAAAAGTTTACAAATTAAAAATCTTTAAAATACATTTTTTCAGATGAAAAAATTTTGAAACAATACTGTCTTAACACTTACTTTTAAACAATACTGTCTTAACACTTACTTTTGAAACAATACTTAATTATTCGACTAAAAATTTCACCTGCATTAAATTTGAAATGTTTTTGAATTACGAGAATAAAGTTTCAAAAAAGAGTATTCGATATAAAGATTCGAATTCATGACAGATTTCATGTAGATATTTGTGGTTTTAAATATAAATCTAAGGTCAAGAAAAGTCGTCGCTTAATAAGGACGGTCTCTTCTTATATGCATTGTTTATTAAAAGAAATTCAACGTTTTATCTTTGATATTAAATGTTATCAAGACATGAATTAATTTAACCATGACACAAATATCATCGTGTTGCTGAATTTTGGATCATACATCTTTCCCATATGATGCACCCCAGGGTTAACACCATCTCTTTGCCTATAAGGGAAGGTACCCATACTACGTGACCCATTTAGGGGAGGGAGGGGGGTCTTCAAATTGCAACGCTCGGTCACAGGGGGGGAGGGGGGGGCTTAAGGGTTTGTCCCGTAGTCAATTTCTTCTAGTCAATATGACAAAATTAAGCCAAATTAATTATTGAAATTTGCCAACTTAAGACTAATAAAGCAAAATTAATTATTAAAATTAGACAAATTAAGCAAAATTAACTTTTTCAACTTTCTGTTTGCAAAAAACGATTTCAAACCGTATTAATGAATTACTACGTGAAAACTAGAGGGGGAGGGGGTCTTGGCATATACTACGGATGGTCACCAAGGGGGAGGAGGGTAAAAAATGGGTCATGTAGTATGGGTAAGTTCCCTAACTGGCACATCCAAGGGTTGCACCAGCCGCCTACCCCTACAGTAGTTTTCAGGGGTAAGGCAAGCAGCGTATCAAATCTACCCTACGCAGCCAGAGGGCTCAATGTTTGGAATAAAAGTTGACTTACATAATTAAATCATAATAAATAAAATAGTGGTGACTACAAAATAAAAAATTAACACTATAATAAAAATTTAGCTACCACTTTTTAATTTAATGTTATTTTTTATACGTATAGTCAAAGTCATTCATTTCTTGCATTCAACCAGGAATTGGGAGAACAGTAGATCCATCCGCTATTGTCACCAAATATGGATGATATCGTTGGTTCTTACCGGTATCGAATTTGGAAACTAATTTTGAAAACGTTAAACTAGTTTAAGTGGGATAGATGAGGTTAAATAGAAATAAGGACTGAACAGGTGAAGTTTGAAAAATTTAACATTAATTAATATGCTGATTTTTATTGAGGCTCAGGAAAAATCAGCATGCCAATTAACGTTCAAATTTAAAAACACAAACAGAAAAAAATATCCAACCCTTAAAATAAAACTCCAATATCCCTTTCCAATCATCCCCCCATATTTTCGGCAGTAAAAAACGTTCCCAACTCCCCTCCCCCTAAAAAATATTCTCTCTCTCTCTCTCTCACTCACTCACTCACTCACTCACTCCCTTTATGGTAATTATTAAAAACTTTACAAAGATGAATAAAATAAACTTTTTGCCTTTGATGTGATGATGCATTTTTCATTTTTTCCTTAAAACCCCAATTGTTTAAATATCAAGAAGCTCCAAATCGTCGATATGATTAAAGTTAATTAATTTTAATTCATCAAGTTTATTAACTTTCAAATTTAATGATTGACTAATCAACATGTTTCATATTTATATTTTGGTATCTTATTCATCAAGCACATAGGTTCAGAAACTTCAATGTTTATCCTTAAAAATTAATAAACTCTGTATCCAACCTAATGAAACATAACTCGTAATTAATTATTAAAAAAATGACTGCAGAATCATTAAAATCAGTATTTGAAAATTTTTCTATTCCTATGTGTATAAGCAAATTTTAAACTTTGTAATTGCTTTAATTTTTCAAGATAAGTTAGTTTTCGTAAGTGGAAATTGAAAATTATTAGAAACATCGATTAAATGCTAAAAATACATCAAAAAATCAATATAACTATCTGTATTTAAGTATTTTTATAGGAATTTTTGAGCCGCAAAAGCCTGATTTATTGTTTCATTAATTAGTTAAATTTCTAGCTCTTATCAACAAAACCACTTTCATAATTTAGCGTGATTATTTAATATCTTTATTCAAATTTTTATTCCCTTTTTACAGAATTAAAAAAATTTTAATTTTAAATAACTCTCAATTAATTATTATTATTTGTAAACGAACGGCAATAAAAATTGTATAAATTTGTTTTAAAGGCTTTAGATTTTAAAAAAGTATTCAACATCTATTCATCTTTGTGTTTGCCTGTATCCCTATAGGTTAAACTTGAACAATGAGACACGCGGAATTGCGGGGCAGAACCTGCAACCTAGTGATCACGAGCTTTGACCAGTTGGGCTACCACTTAAGGGTATTCTAATTGGAAGACGAAATTGCGCCAAAATATAGATAAATAGCCAAATCTGCTTTAACTTTTGTGGGAATTGTGCCAAAACACAGATAAGTAGCCAAATCTGTTCTAACTTTACTAGAGAATTTTAAACAATTGTCGCCAATCTTTCCTCTTTGAAGTTAAATTACCAAAGTTTTCAAACCCCCTTCCTGGCTTTGTTTGACCCCCAAACAACACGAAACTTGGTTTTTGGGGGTTTTAGAGGGTGCTCTTTCAGAATCTGGAAAAATCTTTGATGTCGCCCATAGGAAAAACGAAAGTTGGTGCTTCGTTTAATATGAAGACGACCCCCTAAGAACTTGAAAAATTTTTTGTATATAGAATACTTCAAATCATGAAAAATGATACCTTATTTGTCTTTATATCACAAGCCGTTCCGGAGATATAGGGTCTGAGTCGATTTTTTTTTCCAGTACTGTACATTCTTTAATCACTTGCAAAAAATACCACAAACTCAGAAAATTATTTTGTTAATGTGAATTCTTTAAACTATTTACTAAAAATTAAATAGTTTTTGTTATTTAAATTGATGAAAACTTCCACGACCTGAAGAATAATTTATTTCATTTTCCGGGATAGAAATAAATCATCGGGAAAATATTATCACGCCATAATATCAAGCCAATATTTCAACCAACTAATCAAACTTTTTCCCTTCTCAGACCTGTTAAGGATCGCCGTGACCCTTTATCTGCTACGGGGGTATACAGAATTCCTTGTTCATGTGGGGAAGTCTACATCGGCACCACCCGACGTTCTATAAAAACCAGAATTGCAGAGCACCAGAGGCATTGTTGCCTATATCATCCAGAGAAGTCGGCCGTGGCTGAGCATGCTTTAACAAATGGGGACCATAGAGTACTGTTTAATAACACCAAAATCCTGGCAACCACCAACCATCAATCCACCCGGTTAATAAGAGAAGCAATAGAAATTTTCAAACACAAGAATAATATCAATAGAAAAGAGGAGGGTGTTTCCATTCCGAGCGTCTGGCACCCGGCACTTAAGAAATGCGGGATAAAGCCAGCACAACAATAGTATTAGCATCTGATCTCATTTTCATTCCACGTTAGCATTCACGCTGTAATTGTTTGGTATTTTTTTTATTTTCAATTTTTATCAGTTGATTTTTTGCCACTGAGGATGCTCTCCAAAGCAGAGAGCAAAACGTTTGGAAATTCCATTTATCAAACACGGACATCTATCCCGGAAAATGAAATAAATTAGTTTTTGTTATTATTTGCTTTCTTTATAAATTAGATACCCTATATTATAAAATGGGTATGATTTATTTGTGTTTCTTTGCATTTATATTATAACTCCGATGCTTTCTAAATAAATTAGGATTTATTTCGAGAAAAAAATTATGATTAATTCACCAGGATTTAATTTATAAAAAATTTATTTCTTTATTAAGGAAATGATTAAAGCAATTGCCTTAAATAGAATCAGTTCATTTTATGATATTCCTCTGAAATAAAAAGGGGAACTTCGATGTTTTTTATCAAATGAAAAATTCAAATTAATAAAGCTTTACAATGATAGTGCCATACACAGCCATTTCATTTAACCAAATGTTTGAAGAATTTTTTAGGGCGTGTTATAGTGATTTTAATCTCAATATTTTCTATCCCCATAACATTCATCATTGAAATGAAAATAACATTAGAAAAATTGAAAATACCTCGCATTTTTTAATTTCCCACACAACGCAGTATCATACTGAGGAAACGTATCTTGACAAGAACCCCCCAAACAAATTATTGTTTTAAATCATAATGCTAAACCAAAGTAATCTTCCTTACCTGTCAATCACTAAATAATATCTTTTCTTCATATGAATCCCACCAAATTGCTCCTTCTGAAAACCTTACCCCTAAACCCGAGTCTCTGTTGTGAATCCTAAAAGGTCTCTGATTGCCGACGCTTTCCCAGAGGACCTCTTAGTTGACCCAACGCTATAAATCAATTTCGAAAATCCGAATCCACATTTCCCAGACTTCCACAATAGTACTTCCCTCAAAGTTATCCAATTCCTCTCTTATTTCCATAGAAGTCTCCCGGCGCCCCGAAGGCAAACCTCTTCTTCGCTGGGCAAAAGCAATTCCACCTAATCCAAGTCCTGTAGAAAGGCGAGTTTTGAAGGAAAAGGAAAGCGGCCACAAAACGTGATTTGAGCTTTTGCTGACGCATTTCATTTTATTCATATTTTGTTCTTTTTTCTTCTTACCCCATAGCATATTTGCTATGTGAAACGGGATGGCTCTTTTTACACTGTTTGTATACTTCTGGCAGTATCTATTGGGTGGATCAGTAATCGCTATTTTGTACACGTGAGGTGCACTTGTTATTGATCTCCTATTTCATATTCTGAGCCAACCTGGTCATATAACCGTTTCTCATAGGGAAGAAGTAGGCGGGCTTAGCTGGTGCTATAAAAACGACTATTTCTGGCCAACGCCATATTGCAAGGCCCGTTTTATGTACAATGACCAACGGTCGAATAAAAGTAGTGTCATAAAAATGTTACGGGTTTGTGGTCTTATCGATGAATCTCTTTGGAAATGGATAGTTTCTGATAATTTATACTCTTCTAATATTTTATTTGGATTAAACATTAACTGAAATTATTCATTTTAAATTAAAATTTAACGCTCTAATTTGATGGTTCAAATCAAAATTAGGTTTAGAAAATCATCTCATATAGTTCATTTAAAAGATACCATGGTAAAACGTTTGGGTGAAAAAAATTACGATTTATTTTAAACGTTAATAGAACAAAACTATGGGATTCTATATTTGCACTTTTGAAACATTGATTACTTAATAATATATTTAAAGGTTACTCTTTCTGCATTTTCTAACTTCTTTCAATGATCGATAATAGTCTTAAAATTTGGTAAATAACACAATAAGCATTCGATTTATTATGAATTTTTAAAATAAATTTAAACCTTTTAAACCTTGAATATTTAATTAAGTATTCAGGGTGTCCCATAAATGTTGGGTCACACTTCTAGGGGGATAGTAGACACCTAGACGAGTCAGAATCACATAGGATTTGGGGGTCCCAGAGAAAATCCCAGGAAGTTAAAAATGGAGCGACACCCCAAAAAAATTATTGAAAAATTCAATTTTAAAAACTTAATTATGGTCTCAAAAATTGTAGTTTAATATGATCTTTAAAATTATCTGAAAAGTTTTCAGTTTAAATTAATTAATCATTAGTTAAATTTAAATTAATTAATTTCAGTAATAATTAAATTTGATAATCAAATCAAAAGAAAGGACTTCGAAATACAAAATAAGGTTTTGGCAGAATTTTCTCATTTTTTTGTGGTTTTTAACTTTTTCTGTAATAAAAAAATTTAAACTGAAAACTTTTAAGATAATTTTAAAGATGATATTAAACGACAATTTTCGAGACCATAATTAAATTTTTACCAATAGTAGTTCTTCTTAAAAATTGAATTTTTTAATAATTTTTTTGGGGTGTCGCTCCATTTTTAACTCCCTGGGATTTGGTCTGGGATCTCCAAACCCTATGTGATTCTGACTCGTTTAGGTGTCTACTATCCCCCCTAGTAGTGTGACCCATTATTTATGGGAAACCCTGTATAAAAGTAAAGAAATCCAAAATATAACATTCTGATTCCTTAAATAAATGTTTTGATCTAATAATCATATAATTATAAACTGTTGGATCTCCCTTCGTATTTATATTTTTTTAAAAATATCAATTTGAAAATAACTTCTACTATCATACTGGCCAGAGATGAAAGCTTTAAAAGTTTATGGAAAAGAAAACTGTACCCTTTTACCGATTCACAAAATGTTTCTGATTGTGGGTTGAATAATGAAAACACTTTTCTTATATATTCTACTGTGAATTTATCTCTCGTATATTTTTCCCACTTCATTAAAAATATCAATATACATCCACGCATCTGTCAAATCTCGCTAGATCACTTGCATGTTAAAATTCCCTAAATAGAGCATCTACAATATCTTTGAAAAATCTATATTTCTCTCTAGATTCGAGACACTTTAATTCAACATTAAGTTCTTTTATTCAGAATAAATCATTAAAAATTATTCAAATTCTCTAATATATTTGGGACTCAAAGCTGAGTCAATTAATAGAATTATTAAAAGCACAACAAAATTTTAATTTCATTTAAATTTTCGGAGAATTATGTACATCATGTGTTTCTTTGAGAATATTTCAAAATGGTTTAAATATATAAAATCATTAATAATATGATCCGTGCTCTTGAAGTAATAAATCTCAATAGTAACACATAAGATAAAAAGAGAAAATAAGACAAATGATTCAAAATCATCTAAAATTAGCAATAAACGAAGTATTTTAATTCGAATTTATCTAAGAAAAAGGTAGTTAAAGAGGAAGCATATATAAGAAAGAATATAAACTCTTTTAGTAAATAAATTAACATGCTTTTCACACAAATTTGAATTGACGGAAAGTTCATTAAATTGTAGAATCAATAATAAGGAAGTTGGATGTGTCAGATTTTCAAAAACAAACAAGTGTTCCGTATGGTTTTTGTATGGTAAAATGAAATATCTAGTCAATTTTTCAAAAAAAATGTACAGGTAGTTAAATATCTATATATATAATAATCTTACGTAACGCCCAGATTTCGCTGTATTTCTTTTACTCGGTTGGCAACAATAAATTTATTTACAAAATGAGTGCATTGTTTTGGATTTGATTTTTTCAGTCTCTAATGATATTATTAGCTGTTCAAATATGTTAAGAGGGATTAAATGTTACTATTTTATTAATTTACTGTTAAATTATTATTTTGATATGCATGTTAATAGTACTTATTTGATATATTATACTGCTTATGGTGTTTTTTTTGGCTAATGCAACAGTACCCATGAATTTTATAAACACTGTATACATATTTTTCATACACTGCATTTAATGTTTCCCTGCTGCATATTTTACTATTTATAAAACTCTATGTTCACCATTAAATTTAGTTGGTAATGAATCTCAGCTAGGCTGTAAAAGCGTATGGCCAGCGAGCTTAGTGAGCACAGGATTGCGAAACAATCCTGGGGGAACTGCGTCAGCAGTTCCCGGGGGTTGGCGAGCGATATCGAGCAGGGGACGATAGCCCCCTAGTTTTAATTTAAAAGTCGAGAAAAAACACTTGACTGAAAACGCTTATTGTTTAAAGATGTCAACAATCATACCATCAACTCATCAACTCCATTGCTTTCCAACAATGTTTATCGTATGATGACGTCAACATACGATGATCCCAAACTCTTGGCGTTTTCGCGCGCTTTTAAAAAGTGGATTTTTGTTAATTTTTTTGGCAATCTAAAATTTTTCGATCGGCCTCAAATTTTGGGTAGTTGCTTATTTTTGCAAGAAGAATCGATTAAAAAATATAAAAAATCATGCCTCATTGGGTAACTTGATGAATTTACTATCTTATACTTATGGATTTTATAAGTAGTTTTAAGAATAACACATTTTAGCAAGTCTCTACCTTATGTCTGTTAAATTAAACAATAACTACAATTTTTTTTGCATTAAAATAACTCTTTTTAAGGGTACATTTATTGTATTATTGACTTTTGATATCAATGCAAAAAAAAGTTAAGCTAATACACAAAGGAGACACCACAAGTAGTTTACACAAGTATTTTAATGCTACAAATCTTTTACCTTAAAAATTAACTGTGTTATTTAGGCGTCACGAAAAAATCCGTAAGGATTGGGAAAAATATATAGCAGCATTTTCAAGCTACTAATAAATTTCCTTTGACTTAACAGGTACTACTAATACCTTCGACCTTTCTGTTAGATAAATAAAACTAAACGTGTTTCGAGAAAAAATATATAGTGGAATTATTTATAAGGAAGACTCAGTGGAATAAGAAATGATCTCTCTGCTTGCCTTTGAAATAATATTATCCATTGAGTGTCAAAGTAACATTGTTGTTAATGTTAAACTTAGATTTCTTTAGCTCTTCCGCACAAATAAGATAATATTATTTCAGGATTATTTCCAAAGGAATTTTTTAGTTTTAGATATATTAAACTAGATTAATAAGCTTAATTAATGGCAAGGAATCGTAATATTTTTTCCGCTGTGTGACATTCAAAAATAATAAGACCGAAAGGATTGAATATAATATTAGAAATTTTTTATTCCAGAAAAGTATGAACAGTCTTAATTTGGAATTATGGGTAAATATAAACTTTGATAAATAAATATAAACAAAGTTGTGCTGATGAATTTAGTTCTTAATAAAAAGAATTAACATTTATTTACTTATTGTTTGACTTGAAAATTTTTCTTTTGTTTTAAATTGTAAAAATAAATAAATATATAATATTTTATGTATACCTACTGAATATTTATTTGATTATTATAAAAATGGAAAAATGAATAATTTTGATGCATGTACACTGGTGTTCAAAATTAAGAGAATTTGCACATTTTTTCGATTTCTCCAGATCTACTGGATAGATTTTGATGAAATTGTACAATTTTTGATGAAGTGTACAAAATATTTACTGTTATTTTTAAAATTTTATATTTTTAAAGTATCATACTCACAAGATCATCATGATAGAATAACAAGACAATTTAACATTTATTGGCAAAACAATAAAAAATTGTCTATTCATTTTTTAAATGGTTGCTTCCACTGATCTACTATGTTTGATTATTCTTATTCTTATTATTCTTTTTTATTATCATTATCATTATTATTATTGTAATTAATAGTAAATAATAATAATAAGTAAAATAATAGAGGGTAATCAGCATGGATTTATTAAAGGTAGAAATACTGAATCGGCTCTTTTAGAATTCAACAAATTTCTCTATAATAGTATTGATAATAATAAAAAAACGGTTGCACTTTTTTTAGATATATCCAAGGCTTTCGATAATGTTAATCATTCTTTATTAATTTTGAAATTGGAACACGCAGGTTTTAGAGGAAATATATTAAATTGGTTCATATCATACTTGTCCAATAGAAAACAACGAGTAAAAGTGAGGGACACACAAAGTAGTTATTCTATTTCAAATCGTGGCGTGCCACAAGGATCCATTTTGGGCCCCCTTTTGTTCTTAATTTTTATTAACGACTTCTGTAAATTAAAACTTTTTGGTAAAATTATAACTTATGCCGATGACTCCGTGTTACTATATTCCTGTGAAAACCTTTTGGAACTTCAATCACAAATTGAAACTGACCTTATAGAAATCAGAAAATGGTTTTCTATAAATGACTTAACTTTAAATTCAAACAAGACTAAATATATTTATTTTAATCTTAGACTGACATCAAGTAATCTTAATATTAAATTTCATTCCGATCTCTGTCATAGTTATTTTAATTGCGATTGTGAAACACTAGAACAAGTTCATAGTATAAAATATTTAGGCTTAATAATAGATTCAAATTTAAAATGGAAAACTCATATCAAAGAGCTGGTAACAAAATTGCGTTTTGTTTTGTTTAAATTTTACCACCTCAAAAATAATATTGGTGTGTCTTTTCTTAAAACTATTTATTATTCTTGGTTTTATTCCTTAATTAATTATGGTGTTATCATTTGGGGTGGTGAATATAGATCCAATCTTCAACCAATAATTTCAATTCAGAACAAAATATTTAAAATTCTAAATACTCAAATCAGCCCCAATAATTTTAGATCCCTTAATTTACTCTCCTTTCGACATAATGCATACTTCCGTATCATACTTTATATTTTTCGCCATAGTAATTTGTGTGATTTTAGAGAAAGAACATATAATTCTAGATTAATTCAAACTTATCAGATTCCTAAATTTTCTAAGGATATCTTTACTAAACATTTCTTTTACCTAGCTCCCAAATTATTTAACAGTTTGCCTCTAAATTTAATTAGTATAAATAATTTATCTTCTTTTAGACGAAATTTATTTAATTTCTTAATAAATATCGACGATCCTGATCTATATTTTCACCTCATTTGAAGCAAAATCATTTAAATTTTGCCCAGCTTTTTGCCAATTTTTTAATTTATTAAATTGTGTTTGGTTTTTTCCTTCTTTGTTAATCAATTCATGTAAGATTTTATTTTTAGGTAGCCTGAACGGGATTTCTGAATTTATCCCCTTGGCTACTAATATGTTCTTAATTTCTGTATTTGTTTTTCTGCCCTTGTGAATAAAGATTATTATTATTATTATTAATAAAAGTTTTGTTTGTCTGAAAGATAATTATTATTGAATAAATGTCTAAAATAAGCGAAACGAAATATGAACTCAAATTAACATTGTTTTTAACCAAAATAAATGTGAACTTTACAATTAAGCATTTCTGCTTTTAAATAGTGAAATTAGTTTTTTTTACCTCTTTTCGTTAAATTATAACATAACATAATAAAATACTAAGCTATCTTTGTAATAAATTATTTCATAATGTTCAATTTCTTGATATTGGATCACACTACACGAACATTTAATTAAATTCTAAAATATCCACACTATTACTTAATTACTTCTTGCCTCAATATAGTCCACTGAAAATAGCGAAAAAAAGGGCCGAACCTCGGACAAATTGCAATAAAAGGTTTCTCAACGGTTTTCACTTAGGAATGACCTCAATAATAACATACTAAAAATCGGCCAAAGTCGGCCGGGGGGAAGTTTAATTTTTTTTAAATTTTTAAAAAATGGCCGAAAAAAATTTAAAAAAAAACCCAAAACAATAATATAGACACGTGATACATGTTTATAGGTTATTTTTGAGTTTTAAAACCGAATATTGCCTTTAGTTTTGAAAAAAATTGAAATTTCAATTTTTAAAATTAATTTGAAAAATGAACTATATGAAAAATTTAAAACCCCCCTAAAAACCTAACCAAATCATCAAAAGAGATAAATCAAACGGTTTTCATTTATAAATGACCTAAATATTAACATACTAAAAGTAAAAAATTTTACGAGTTAAAGAAGTTCAATTTTTTTTAAAATTTCAACTTTTTTTTGCGAAAAATGCATTTTTTTTTCAAATTCGTGCCCCAAACTTTTGAGGCTTTTGAAAAGGTCATTTTTCGGTGGATATTGTCCACAGATAGTTATATAATGGAAAACCGGTGGAATTGAACCTCAATGAATTAGTTAATTATTTTATTTAAAATTTTGAAATTGGTAAAATGTAGTAAAAAGTAAAAAAAGGTAATACTTTGGCATATTTACATCAGAATTTAAAATAACTAACTAATTCATTGAGGGTCAATTTCACCGGTTTTCCATTATATAACTATCTGTGGACAATATCCACCGAAAAATTACCTTTTCAAAAGCCTCTAAAATTTTTGGCACGAATTTGAAAAAAAAAGCATTTTTCGCAAAAAAAAATGGAAATTTGAAAAAAAATTGAACTTCTTTAACTCGTAAAATTTTTAAATTTTAGTATGTTAATATTTAGGTCATTTATAAATGAAAACCGTTTGATTTATCTCTTTTGATGATTTGGTTAGGTTTTTAGGGGGGTTTTAAATTTTTCATATAGTTCATTTTTCAAATTAATTTTAAAAATTGAAATTTCAATTTTTTTCAAAACTAAAGGCAATATTCGGTTTTAAAACTCAAAAATAACCTATAAACATGTATCACGTGTCTATATTATTGTTTTGGGTTTTTTTTTAAATTTTTTTCGGCCATTTTTTAAAAATTTAAAAAAAATTAAACTTCCCCCCGGCCGATTTTGGCCGATTTTTAGTATGTTATTATTGAGGTCATTCCTAAGTGAAAACCGTTGAGAAACCTTTTATTGCAATTTGTCCGAGGTTCAACTCTATTTTCAGTGGACTAATACGCTCAACGCTCATACCTTAATCGGATGAAATCACTAGATGCAATATTAATTGAATTATTTGTTAAACTTAACTTTCAGTACATTCTTTTTAGTTTTTAAATAATTTAATTAAGATGGTGCATAAATATTCTCTTTTAATAACTAAACTATGCGCACTTATGCATTTAGTTCTCGTATAAAAAATGACCTTAGAAAGTATTGGGGAAAGTAAAATTACTGAGAGGACCTTTTCCTAAACAGCTGAAGAGGCGTATTCTTCAAACTCTATTCTTCTTTTTTTTTACACTAGCCGCAAAAGTAATCTTTCCTCCAAAATCTAATTCCCAAAACTGGTTTCGAGAGAAATTGATTTCAGAATTTGGCACAAAATGCTTCAAGTGAACAAGATCATAACTGGATAGGACTCACTTGGAAGCACTCACTTTTGTAAGAGGAGGTATTCTCTGTCTTTCTGATTAACTGTGCCGAAAGGAACAGAAGGGACAGAACCTCTTATTTAGTTTCTGGGAGGTCCATCAGTCTTCGAAATTTATGATCAGGAAGATAATGTTTTAATTATACTAATACTACATTCACACATGAAAAGTTAATCTAGTTTAAGTGCTAATCTAGCTTAAATATAGCATTGTGACAAGCATATTTAAGCTAGATAGCACTTAAACTGTATTAACTTTTTATGTGTGAATGTAGTATAAGGCTTACTTTCTTTTGTGATAGTGTATTGAATTCATTAACGGCTGTATTCTGTGTTTTCTGACCAGCTGTTAAACATGAATCAAAGTAGGATTCTACCAATCAGAGTCGGCAATTCCTTCTTTTATTGGTGATTAACCGTTAATCAAGTAGCACAGAATACGGCCGTAATTGTACTCAAACATGAATTCAATGTTTATTGAATTTCCCTATAGATGGCATTCCATTATTCTTTAATAATTCAATCAAATTCAAGTAATCATTAGTAAAATCGAAGCATTTTTCTCCCTGGTTTTATCATTTAAAAAATTTTAATCAAATTGCTCCATATTATCTTTTTCTACTATACATATTTATACTTTTTAAACGGTCATTGTAGTTTAAACTGAATATACCCCTTGACTATTTTATAAGCCGTGTGCTGAACTCATTCTATTAAATTGATTGGAATTTATGTCACAAACATGATTTTTTTTTCAATTTTCCTTATATTTTGAAACTTTCATTAATTTCAATCATTTAGTTGTAAGTGATGATTATTTTTATCTACTACCACTCTTACTCGTGTTTAATAACCATCATTGCCCAACAAATAAATTAAGTTCGTGTATATTATCGACAGAATTTAAAAACATTACTTAAAATATATTTAGAATCAGTTCGTATTTCCAGATTTTTTTTAAAATTTGGTTTAGTAATGATATTAAAATACAAAGGTATTTTCAAGGAAACAGTTCAAAAACTAATAAAATATATTTATTTGGTGAAAAATTCTTGGAAACTTGATAATAAAGCTAAATATTCTTTACTATCAAATAATGGAAACTTCTGAAAACCTTTCAATGTTCGTATATAAACATAATATATTTTTCATGCTTTTAAACTTTCAGTCAGATCAAAGGATTCTCAAGAAAGGACACAAAATGATGGGATTTCGGAAAGAAGTAAAAGTAATACTTTTATGCATCAATGAAACACGTTCATATTACAACGATTTTACACTATCGTTTATTTTCATAAATAGCCTACTTATTCAACAAAAGCATGTAACACTCATAAAGTAAAGAGTTAGCTAAACGAAATACTTTTTACTATTATTAAACCATTAAACAGTTGAAAAATCTATACATTCTTTTGAAATGTATACCTTTTACTTTTGGGAGTACTACTTTTTCTTCATTCTCAAGCATTTTCATTGAATTTCCAGCCCTAAGGGAGGAAAGAAAACTGTTAAAAAAATCCCTTGCATAAATTTAAACAAGGGTAATAAAGTCATACCTGGGATAAAACTTTCAACAGAATAAATCACATTGAACTGATATTGAAATTCTCCATTTATTAACTGTTATATAGAGTGTTTTATCTGTCCTTTTTGCAGCTTGGAACCAACGTGTCGTAGGGTCACGGAAGTAAGGTCTACCACCAAGAAAGTGACCCTGGAGAATCCATTGAAATGACTTATAGCACCGCTAGCTGCGAAATAAAAAAGTTAAAAAAGTATTTTAAAAACTATAGGAGATAAAGGGAAAACTTCTGTGACAGTATTGTTGCCAACGTTATGAAGAACTCACTAAAAAAATTTCATGAAAAAAATCGTGAATGTTCGCGGAGATATTTTGTATGTGAAAATAGTACTTTTTCAGACCTCGAAAAAGATAAAGTTAGCAAATATGCAAATTTTTCAGTATTATTGTACAGTTTTGTGTTTTTTTAGTTGAATAAAGACAGAATTTAATCCAAAATTAAAAAACTTGCAAATTTGTGAACTTTTTTGAGGCCTGAAAAGGTGCTATTTTCACATGCTAATATCTCCGCGAATATACACGATTATTTCATGAAATTTTTTTCCGGTGAGTTCTTAATAACGTTGGCAACAGTACTATCACTGAGTCTTTTGAAAGGAGAATTCACCATTTATCGCTGGTTAAGCGGACAATAAGTATAATTTCACAACCCTCAAGAGTCACCTCCAACCGTGGACCGGTTTCGTCCTTGTTAGGACTCATCAGCACGGTATAGGATGGTAACGCAAGAGAGCGGAAGGCAAGTACTAGTCAAAATCTGTCCTAGGAACGGCATTGTCATTCCAGTAGATGAGTGGAGGACTAATCAATGGTCACCACTTTTTCAGTTATAGTCGGCTAGACTAGTACTTGCCCTCAGCTCTCTTGCGTTACCGTCCTATATCGTGCTGATGAGTCCTAAAAAGGACGAAACCGGTTGGAGGTGACGCTTTAGAGATGTGAAATTACACTTACTGAGGCTTTTGCCTTTAATTTTTAAATTAATATTTTAACTGTTTCATGTCTCCGCTGGAGGTGTTGTAAGTCATCTCAATGGATTCCCCAGGGTCACTTTCCTGAAATAGACCTCACTCTGTGAACCTAAACCACGCGTTGGTTCTAAATAAAAGCTGAGAAACGGACTTTTGAAACACCCTGTATACAGGGTGTTTCAAAATTGCGTTGCACGGCTTTTATTCGGAACCAGACCCTCCTAGGGTCATGGAAGTCAGGTCTATCCCAAGGTAAGTGACCCTGGAGAATCCATTGAGAGGACTTACAGCGCCCCTAGCGGCGAAATTAAAAAGTTAAAAAAATTCATTTAAAAACTAAAGGAGATAGAGCAAAAACCTCAATGATAGTATTGTTGCCAACGTCAAGAAAAACTCATTGAAAAGAATTTGATCAAAATATCTTGAATATTCGCGGAGATATTAGCATGTGAAAATAGCACTTTTTCAGGGGTCAAAAAGTAAAAAGTTCGCATATTTGCAAATTTTTTTGATTTTTTGATTAAATTTTGTGTTCTTTCAACTAAAAAAACACAAAACTACACAATTTCACTGAAAAATTTGCAAATATGTGAACTTTTTACTTTTTGACCCCTGAAAAAGTGCTATTTTCACATGCTAATATCTCCCCGAATATTCAAGATATTTTGATCAAATTCTTTTCAATGAGTTTTTCTTGACGTTGGCAACAATACTCTCATTGAGGTTTTTGCTCTATCTCCTTTAGCTTATAAATTTATTTTTTTAACTTTTTAATTTCGCCGCTAGGGGCGCTGTAAGTCATCTCAATGGATTCTCCAGGGTCACTTACCTAGGGGTAGACCTTACTTCCATGACCCTAGGAGGCTCTGGTTCCGAATAAAAGCCGTGCAACGCAATTTTGAAACACCCTGTATAATAGTTCATAAAAAATGGCAAAATGTGTCTAAATATCATACTTACCTTATCTTCTGATTAAAAATTATTATTCCTGTGACTGCAATAGGCTACTTCTGTGAGTATGACTTTAAATTCACATGAATCGTTTTTATTGTGACATTTCTTTTCCATTCTCATAGTAGTAACTCACTACAGGAATTGTTTCTTAACATCTTAACATGAATTTTTTGCAAAAGAGTTTTAAAAAACAATTTAAAAATTCGGATAAGCTAGATTTTTAAAATATTAATTTTTTCTCATACATAGTAATTATAAATATATTTAATAAAATTTATTCCGCAGGTATTAACATGGACAAATCATTATGGTTTTAACAATTTAAGAATACAATAAAACTGAGATTTAAAATTTGATAAGAAAAAGCGGATCTATCGATTCAAGCATGAAATAATAAAAAACCAACATTTTATAAATCAGTTTCTTTAAATAATCCAATTTTAAATTTATAAGGTCAAAGTTATCAATTCTATTGTGGAGTTTAGAAATACTATTTTTTTGTAAAATATTAATACCTTACTTGTATTAATGCCTTTTTACCGTAACCCGACTATAGAATTGTGAAAATGTTTTCTCTTTTTTATTCTCTAGTGACTACTTTACTATAAAAAACTTCTACAAACGATTTTAGAGTAGATGTCTTCTTTAAGTTCGTATTTTTTGTTCTACACAGTCTTGTTTAATACATTGGAGAGTTCTTTGGGGATATCCTTTGGATACAATTTTAATTAGCTTAAGTTGTTTGCGTAATATTAGGTAATTCGTGTGTTTTTATCCCCTCATTATGTTTGACATCGTACAATGTATCATCAAGCTCGAATGAAATATTTGCTAGTATTATTTTTAAATCTGTATTGCATCTAAAGAACTGTTCAGGAATTATTATTTTTTTGACAAAATATCATATAATCATATTATCAAAGTCAAAGGTTATAACAGTAAGGTTTTTTAAAAATATATAGGTTCTTTCCTCTTTAAAATTACTTAAGTCCTCAATTTTAAAATTCTCGCATGCTGAATGAAATACAGTATAATAAAATACAGTGCAATTTATTCTACAGTACTTAGGTACATGTGAGAAATCACCCAGAAAAAAATGTTGCTCACAATTTTTAAATTTTTTAATTATTTGCTTGTTAGTTAAGTATACTTAAGTGGTTAGGCATCGAGGAAACGTCACTGAGCGCTGGACACAGCGAAGAACCATCGGAAAGTCGGAACTTTCGTCATCTCTCGGGTCCGGGGATAGTTTCAATACCCCCCAGCCTCTTATGATGACATCTGGGACCATGGGTTCCTATGCAATTCTGAATCCTTATGATGCACTCTACCTCCCCTAGAAGTTTGTCCTACTGATAATGATACACCCGTAGACACCCTAAAATACAGGGTGTCCCAAAAAAGACTGACACATTTTAAAAATTTTTAATTAAAAAACTAAAAAAGATAAAAATACGCGGTTTATTGCATCCTACTCATAAGACCTAAGAATTTTATGACACAAATTTTCGTAAATCATTGTTCCCAAATCCCCCGACAGGGCATAAAAGTATCAATCTCCCCATAGGAGATAATGGAAAATAGTGCTCCCACCTGTCGGGGGATTTTTGAACTACGACTTACGAAAATATGTGTCATAAAATTATTTGGTCTTTAGAGTAGAATTCAAAAAACCGCTTATTTTTATCTTTTTTAGTTTTTGAGTTATTGGTTTTTAAAATGTAATGTGTCAGTCTTTTTGGGACACCCTGTACTTGCAAACAAATAGGGTTTTCTAGGCAACTTCGAAGCTTTATATCTCTAAAACCACTTCGAAATATTGCTCATGATATTTTACTACTTGTTACCATAATAAGAAGGCTATCATTTAAAATTTTATAACTTTTTAATCAGCCCTTTTTTAGATATTGAACTTTTAATTCGGCATTTCTAAGCCGAGTTGCCTAGTTTGACTAATTTTTAGAATTGAAGGACTATCTTGAAATGTTTTATATTTCTTCTGATAATTGTTCAGTAAGGTACATATTGGGAAAAAAAATTTGCTAAGGTGTGTTTTTTTTCAATACATTTTTAATGTCCAAAATGCAACGTTGTATAGTAAAAATCCTGTTTTCCATAACATTTTTCGAAATATTTTGAACTATTGCTATAATTATACTTACTCAAATTATTTTTTAATACTTTTAATACTATGGATTTTTAATCATTTAGACATGTTTATAAAAAAGAGCTACTGCTAAAAAGAACTAATGGTGTTTTTTACTAAAACCGTTTTTGACCTGACATCAAATGGCTGCCAGAAAAAATTGGAACGGGTTTTAACATTTTTTAATCCTTGTTTTAATCACTTAAATGTATACTTAACTTACTGGCAACGAATTAGAAAAATCGGAAATTGTGAGCAACATGGTCTGGATGATTTCATATGGATTGACAAGTGATAATTAAAATAGTTGAATTAAAGGATAAAGTAGAAGCAAAATAGTTTTAGAATATGCATCATGAAGATTGAGCCATCTAACATGAAACCTCTTTTTTGACTAATACAGTCCTAAAATATTTAGCAGGTTTTGCTTGTTTAATCTATAAAAAAAATTTAAGAAAAGAGCTTCTTAATCACATTCTCAAGTTTCCATTTTTTTCCAATCTTGAAGAAAAGGTGCATTTTACTTATCCCTTATCACAAGATAGTAGAAAGAAATTTAATAGTATTCATTTATCTAAAAACAAATGTTATGAAAAATTTATTTTCTTTAGCTGAAATGATGACACAACGATTTAAATCACTCACCAAGTAATTTAACGGGGAAACATATTTGTGAACCCGAAATTTTCCAAACTCATAGTTAGTATTATTATTCCAAAACAATTACCATAGACAACGACGCATTGGAGGAGACACATCGCCAAACATTGAATAGTTACCAATCCGGTCCTAATCTAGGATGCATACATATTTCAATATTCTAAATATAGAGAAATGTCACCTACTCCCCAGTCAATTCTTCGCAAAGTGTCTACGCTCAGCAACGACAAATATAGATTCGAAATCGATGACAAGGATACCCAGAAACTAAGCGTAGTTGCATGATTGCTTGAAATGATGATAGCGGGAATCACGGGAAATTTGGGAGAAGATATATCTATGAAACATTAAACTTCGCGAAGCATCGCCTTTGCTCGAATATATCAGCTTTTGAGTAGATTTCTCGATCGCAAGCTTTTCCGAGAACTGATATTTGAAGTATATCTAGCGGGCTTATGTGCAATTCGCCTATGTTCGCCTATGTTCGCCTATGTTCGTATCTATCTGCTCTTCTGAGGGAAATGTTTGCAAAGTTCGGAGAGAATGATTGGAACTATTGCAGGAGAGATTAGGGGGTTATGAAATATGTCCTAAGAACCGAAGCACTATGTTTTCAATTTAAACAAAATTGCATGAATGTTCGTTTCTTTTAAAACCGCTCTGTGTGGGAAAAGAAATGAAGCTCAGGGTTTTTCGTTCGTCAATTTGATTTGTGTTGTGAATTTTTTTCAACATGATTTAGATAGATATTTGATATAGATTTTGTTTCTTCGGACCATGAAAACCACCATGTTAGATGTCTAAGACTTCCAACGGCCAATATAAAATGAAAGCGTCTCTAAGTACATTCATGCCCAATTGAAGTATTGAGAATTCTTTTCAGCTACATTTTAGGAGCTACTTTTCTAAAAACACACGAATTAATTTATTTTTAAGTTACAAAGTTTCTAAATATGCAACACAAACCACTGCAACACCACCACATTACAACAAATTTTTATACCTCCCTTCTCCATATCCATTATTTTTCTTATCCCTTTTTATCATTCTTCTCTTGTCTCCTTTTCTTTCTTCCCTTCACGCTATTTATACGAAAACAAATATGAGAGAAACTATCTCACTCAAATAATAGGTGGATGTTTTTGAAATTTTCCTTCGGGGGCTCAAAAATATTTTTCAAGGAACGTATCCAACTTTAAATTTTACGCATAATTGTCTCTTATGAATCCTGCTTGATAAAAAGTAATAAGAAGAACGATATAGTGATAACAAAAGCAATCTACGATATAATATGATATTATCAGGGGTTTTGTAAAACTTGAAGATTGTCACAAGGGTTCCAAGTTGGGAAACGCTGCTCTAATTTATATTTTGAAACTAAAAATTCTGTTTAAAAATTCTGCTGAAATATATGAAGGAGGTTAAAGACTAAATTGTCTATAAACTTCAACCCCTTCCTCCTTTTAGGCAGTGAACCAGTTTGCTAAATCTTCGAATAAATTTTGATGATACTATATCCTTTTATATTTTACACTAAACTTACCGTTGATTCTCCTCATCCCCACGATACTTCATCAATATACTTTTCTACAACCATGACCCATGAAACTTTACTAAAAATACTTGCTCGCCCTAACAGTCGTCTGATCCCCGAAACTTCGTGGGTTTCTTTACCGATAATCACAGCAGGTGGTTTATTCAGACTATTTTTTTTCTTCACACCCCCATTTCAACCACGCTTGAGGACCTACTCCTATCATTTACACATCGTTACTCGAAACTAGAATGTTCTGAGAAATCCTTCCATCCAGGTATGATTTCAGGGAAGAATAAACGGACGTTGAACGTCCCTGTTGACGTTGATAAGAGTAGCAGTGGAGCAAGTCAAATTTCTATTGCTTCTCCTGTTACGTTTAAATTTTCCTGGGAGACCATGTCTGTTGTTAAATATTCATTTTTAAGATCGTAGCTCATAAAAGATTGCATACGAGTGTTTTGAAACAAGATAGCAGTTGTCTTTTAAAGTGATGCCATGCATAGAATAAAGCTGTCTTTGCATATTTTAAGAGTTCGTGTGTTATCTTCATGTTTAGAAAATTACATATTGTATGGTATGTTTATAACTGCAGTCTGGGTCATTTTTTATTAATAAAAACAAATAAAATAAAATGAATAACTTGAATTATATTTATTGGAATTTTATAGACTTTTCTTTACAAGGGTGTAAAAATGTATCAAACATAAGGGTTATATAATTAAGACAGTGCACAGTGTTGTTCTTATGATTTTTTGGAGGTGTAACGAAATATTTAACGTTTTTAAAAGAGTATTTTCTAACTTCTATGCGTGAAATACGCTCTCAGAGGCATTAAAAATAGAACTGTTTATGTAATTAAGAAAGAGTAATTATGAATACATTTAAATAGTTCCTTTATTAAGACGGCCTTTGTCAGACCAAGTCTGAAATCGTGCGATTTAATGAAAAACTTTTAGAGCAATCATTCAAGTAATTGAAAATTTTGAAATACAAAGTGATTCTACGAATTGTTGATAAAAACTGAAATTTTTATCAGTAAACAACAACACATTTCTATAATTGAAATACTATTATATTTGGGCGATTTTTGACAAAAATATATCTATTTTTAGAACTATTTTTTGTAACTGCACTATGTATATTATTGCTTTAAAAAAAGTAGCCTAGTAAAGTATGTAGAAAATTTTATGAAAAAAGAAATATTTTGTATTACACTAAAGGTTATTTTCCATGAAACTTCTAGAAATTCGGTCATTCAACTTCAAATTATAAACAACATCTCGCAACTAAAAGCCATTAGGAATTACTATATTTTGGATAGAATTTAATTTATTTCTCATTTAAGAGATTAATAAACCCAAATAAAAGGGCTGTTTACAATATAAATCCCTCCACCGCTGTTATTTTATGGTTAAAAAAGCATGCTGTTGAAAACTATTTTGTCAAACTAGTATATTCCCATTGATGAAAATATATGCATGAAACTGTAGAAATTATGCCACAAGCTATATTTCTGTTTCATAACATTTTTTGCAAAGCTGATTTTAATGACTATCAGTATTTTAAAGAATGACATTCAATTAAATATAAAAGGTTCAAGATTCTAAAGAGGGTGCAATGTGTTACAGTTATTTTGGCCATATTAGTACAAGAGCTAGCAACGTCGGAAAAGCAAGAATTTTAGAAAAGCTAATTCTTTAATATATCTTTCCCAATGCTCTTTCGAACAGCGTACGGGGTACCTGGCTGCCGGTAAGCGGTGGCACAATTAGTGCGCATCCCACCTTTACAGGTAAAAATCTTGATTTTTAAATCATTTTAGAAAGATTTTTTTCATTTTCACTAACTTCTAAACACTATTAGAAAAATTAATTTATTATTGCCAGCACTTTGTGTCGGTGGAAATAACGTGCCAGATGCAGTTTTTGATAAAAAAAAAGCATTTATTTCGCACCATTTTAGAATTGCTGTCATTTTAATATTATTTTATATAGATATCAATAAACCCGAAATTAATTTGCCAGCACATAATTCGGGTGGAATCAATAGCAAGACCGATTCAAAGTTGTAAAAATACACACTGGCGTTCAAAATTAAGAGAAAGTGCACATTTGTTCGATTTTCTCCGGATCTAGGGGACATATTGTGACGAAATTTGGTATGAATATTGGGGTTAATATAATACCCTATATATATTCATTCAAAATTGTGATACACACGCATGCGCAGGAGCTTAAAACATCAGAATTGAAAGGTATGAAATAGCGGTTTCAGAATGGAATTTCAAAATGCTAGTTTGAATGATTCAGAATGCTATTTTTAATCAACAAAAACATTAATTTCAAACATTTTAGAATGCCTGTAATTTTAATATTATTTTATATGTATATCAATAAACCCAAAATTAATTTGCCAGGATTTAATTTGGGTGCAATTCAATAGCAAGACCGATTCAATGTTGTAAAAATACACACTGGCGTTCAAAATTAAGAGAAAGTGCACATGAAGTGTATTTTTACAATATTGAATCGGTCTTGCTATTAAATTGCACCCGAATTAAATCCTGGCAAATTAATTTTGGGTTTATTGATATACATATAAAATAATATTAAAATTACAGGCATTCTAAAATGTTTGAAGTTAATGTTTTTGTTGATTAACAACAGCATTCTGAATCATTCAAACTAGCATTTTGAAATTCCATTCTGAAACCGCTATTTCATACCTTTCAATTCTGATGTTTTAAGCTCCTGCGCATGCGTGTGTATCACAATTTTGAATGAATATATATAGGGTATTATATTAACCCCAATATTCATACCAAATTTCGTCACAATATGTCCCCTAGATCCGGAGAAAATCGAACAAATGTGCACTTTCTCTTAATTTTGAACGCCAGTGTGTATTTTTACAACTTTGAACTGGTCTTGCTATTGATTCCACCCGAATTAAATCCTGGCAAATTAATTTTGGGTTTATTGATATATATATAAAATAATATTAAAATTACAGGCATTCTAAAATGTTTGAAATTAATGTTTTTGTTGATTAAAAATAGCATTCTGAATCATTCAAACTAGCATTTTGAAATTCCATTCTGAAACCGCTATTTCATACCTTTCAATTCTGATGTTTTAAACTCCTGCGCATGCGTGTGTATTACAATTTTGAATAAATATATATTGGGTATTATATTAACCCCAATATTCATACCAAATTTCGTCACAATATGTCCGCTAGATCCGGAGAAAATCGAACAAATGTGCACTTTCTCTTAATTTTGAACGCCAGTGTGTATTTTTACAACTTTGAATCGGTCTTGCTATTGATTCCACCCGAATTATGTGCTGGCAAATTAATTTCGGGTTTATTGATATCTATATAAAATAATATTAAAATGACAGCAATTCTAAAATGGTGCGAAATAAATGCTTTTTTTTATCAAAAACTGCATCTGGCACGTTATTTCCACCGACACAAAGTGCTGGCAATAATAAATTAATTTTTCTAATAGTGTTTAGAAGTTAGTGAAAATGAAAAAAATCTTTCTAAAATGATTTAAAAATCAAGATTTTTACCTGTAAAGGTGGGATGCTCACTAATTGTGCCACCGCTTACCGGCAGCCAGGTACCCCGTACGCTGTTCGAAATAGCATAGGGAAAGATATATTAAAGAACTAGCTTTTCTAAAATTCTCTCTCGAAAACGTTGCTAGCTCTTAGACTATATAGCCAAGTCACTATGCCGTGGGAAGTAGACCAGAGTAAGTTGAGTGCGACGTCACAACGTTGTGTTACAAATTTCAAATATAAACTAAATATAAGCATAATTAGAGTGGTGACTATTAAATTCTTTGAAACTGAGGACGTGTGGTGTTTCAATATTGAAAGCATTGGGTCGTCATATTTGAACCAAAAAGTTTCATACCAAAATGAGAACATAGATTTACTCAAATTTGAAACTCTCATTTCTCTCAGTGCAGAGTCCCCACACAAACATCAATGCAAATCTTCAGTAACAAAATACCATAGACACTAATGGACAAGTTACTTCACACCGTCCCAAAACTGCACATTCTCCTCATCGTTCCGGGAATTCCATCTGTTCCCTAAGGCGAAACCACATCCCAACGCCCTTCGAATGAGCTCTGGCATCACCGGGGCTGAGAATTCCTTCACGGTCGCCGTTAAAGAGGTAATTTATGCGGGCTGAATGTGTGTTGAAATGAGGAGAAAAATCTATCGGAAGTCCGCTCACTAAAGTTACCGCAGATGATACATTCAGGTGGAATGTTAAAGTATGGAAACGCTTTCGGTTTCTTGCTTGCCTGTGATTGGGTGGTGGTGAAATGTACAATGTCGAAGCTCCCTGTATATTTAAGCCATTTTCCTGAACTACTTCATTTTTTTGTTGATCGAATCAGTGTGGTGGAAAATGAAATGGAGTTATTCTTATAGGAATGTAGAAGTGGTGTGAGTTTCCGTTCTCGATGCGAAATTGAATGTGAGATGTGACAACCGATGGTTATGAGTTATGACTTTATATACCGAATACCATGTCTGTTGAATAAGATGATTGTGAGTTTTGGAAAATACTAATTAAGTGTTTATAAAGATGAAAACTTTAAAAATTGAAACGTTATTATGAATGCATCTAGTAAAGCCCTAGTATTTATAGCATTGGATCTAATTACTAGCATTGAATTCTTCTCTAAGCTATAAGGGCCTCTTCTTTTATAAAGGCCAACGGTAAGTTCAATTTTGCGTGACTTAACGATAAAACAAGAACCACCCAAAATAATGATACATACTTAAAAGGTATGGTATTCCCAAAATAAACAATACACCCACTTTTCTATTCAAAACACCTACGTTCGGGAGAAAAAAAAATTATAATGCCATTATCATGAAAAACTGGCATTGGAAGAATTTTTGTGTGTAAAATTATCTACCTAAAATAAGGTATATTAGAAACACGAAAATAACAACCTTGTATCATTTTAAAAACGACCTTTTGAGGACATATTAACCTAGTTTTTGTTTCAAGGAGTTTCAAAATTCCGTTTCGTGGCTTTTATTTGGAACAAACGTGTCCTAGGGTCACGGAAGTAAGGTCTACCCCTAGGTAAGTGAGCCTGGAAAATCCATTGAGTGGACTTACAGCGCCCCTAGCGGCGAAATTAAAAAGTTAAAATAATTAATTTAAAAACTAAAGGACATAGAGCAAAAACTTCAATGAGAGTATTGTTGCCAACGTCATGAAGAACTCACTGAAAAAAATTTCATGAAAATATCGTGAATATTCGCGGAGATATTAGCATGTGAAAATATCACTTTTTCAGGCCTCAAAAAAGAAAAAGTTTGCAAATGGACAAGTTTATTTTTACTTTTTTGATTAAATTTTGCCTCCATTAAGCTAAAAAAACTAAAACTACACAATAACACTGAATAATTTTCAAATTCAAGAACTTTTCCTTTTTCGAGGCCAAAAAAAGTGCTATTTTCTCTCGGCAAATATTCACGATATTTTCAGGATTTTTTTCAGTGAGTTTTTCATAACGTTGGCATCAATACAATCACTCAGGTTTTTGCTCTATCTCCTTTATTTTAAAATTTATTTTTATTTTTTTATTTTGCCGCTAGAGGATCTGTAAGTTACCTCAATGGATTCTCCAGGGTCACTTACCTAGGGGTAGCCTTTACTTCCGTGACCCTAGGACACGTTAGTTCCAAATAAAAGCCGCGAAACGGACTTTAACTTCGGTTAATTAAGCCCCCATAACCCACTGCCATTCCTCTTCATCCAGCATCTATAAAGTGCTTTCCGGTGTGCTTATTTCCCCTTCCTTGCAGGCTGATGCTCGGTGGTCTGTGTAACGGCACCTTGGTCCCCAGCGCCCTCAAAGCGGTCAGGGAGAAGTCCCACCACCAGACGGTCAAGATCGTGTTTCCGGAACAGTCTACGGACGCAGTCATATACGTCACTGTGAGTGTTGTTGTGTGTATTACTTCCGTCCCATTAAGGGACGTCCACTTAATATAATGCCAAGCTAATGTAAAGGGGGTTAATTCGGGGAAGATTAGTCTGGTTATTGAGCTTCCAGATAAAACGTCAAATCTGGCAATGTAAAGGGAATTTCCATGATTTACAATTAAGACAATATTTAGGGACGGTTCTATTTGGGGCTCGTACTTTTCTGCACTGCGCTACAAATTTTTTCGGACCCTTGTTACTTCAAGTTAACTTTTGGAAAAAGTTAGTTTTTGTGTGTGGCTCAATTCCTAACAAAATCGTCTCCACAGATTTTAAGCCTTTGGAGTCTCGCATTTTTACAAAATAAGTATGAACCCCGGCTATACATTTTGTAGGTTCCAAATATTTTTAAATTATTTTTTTTCAAAAGCACACTGAAAGTGAAATACCTGGACTGAGAACCAAACACACTTGCTTGTTATAAAAGAAAACTCTTTGTGGATCACCTTAAGGACTGCAGTAAGCATATGCAAGTGAAAATTCCTAAGGGAGAGGGGGGTAATGTAATATGATTCAAATGGGGTAATAAGATACAGTTAAAATTCCACAGGATTCTCCTTTAAGTTTATGAAGCTGATTTTTTTACAGGATGTTTATATCATTAACTGCCTTCTTTGAAAAGGTAATGCACTTCCTAAATAAAAGGGGAAGGGGATTTTTTACTTGTTTCTTACTACCCCAAGCGACTGAATCTTATTTCAGTTATTTTGCTACCTAAAGCAATTAAAAATCAAATGAAGGTGTCTCTAAAGAGTAATTTATAACCCCAGAGAGCGGGGTTATAAAGAGTATTTTATAACCCCAGTAATTTTCAAAATTTTTTCATTAAAAATCTTTCGACGTATGCTAAGTTAAAAATTAGTACTAAGAAAAGTACTTAGAAAGTAATAATAAGTATAAGTACTTAGTAATAATAAGTATATAAGTACTTAGAAAAGTACTAAGTGTGAATAGTTATAAGCAACGCATACTTTTAAATAAAATATTTGAAAATAATGACGAAACTAATTAAATGATGTTTCTCTAATTAAATGGTTCATTTTGTGATACTAATAGGTTATTCTCCCCCAAAACCAACTCAATTTTTTTTAATTTTTGCAAGCTCAGTTTTTTTAAGCTCGTTCCCATTTCCCCTTTATAAACTCAGCGCTACCAGCATATTTCTTCAAGTTAGAATGGTTCAGAAAGTTCATGAAACTACCCTCGAACCTTCTCCCCACCCCCTGTGTTTCAATGTTGTTTTTAATTAATTTCTCGGAAAAGTTATTATAAAAAAACTACTTAATATTTTAATTTACTCACCATTACTTAAATTAAAACGCAAAATTGATATAAACTGTCGATCGGATTATTTATAAATTATTCAATAAACTTTGTAGTGGTGAGTAAAAGTTGTCTTTCAACCCACCGTTTTCAGAAATATATCAGCAGGATACAAGTGAACAATTTTGTTAGAGAATGATACCACAAAAAAATTTTAACCTCCATCAGTCTTTTGTCAAAGATACAAGAACCTCCATAGAATATTTGAATGACCCTTTACCGTTACATTGCAACAAACTGGATAGAATTTGGCTGTATGGGGTATTTTAGGATCACAATTATTTTTGTTGGTAAGTCTGTTGTCGTCTGTTGTAAGATGGAGTATTGGGATTTTCATTAATCCTTATAATGATGAAAGGTTTTTTATGGTTATACAGTTGTAGTTGAGGAAATTTTTGTAGTTTGCTTTCAGCGGTTACATTTTTGGTGTATTAGAAGGGTTTTTTTCCCGTTTATGCTCGGATGCAGACCTAAGAGGATTAAAAATTAAGTACGCCCTAAAAAGAACTTTAATGGGAATATAATAAGTTAAGTAGGCTATGGTCTTATTAAAGTAAAAATGGAAGCATATTATACATTAAAAATTTAAATTTGATTAAATTTTGATGTTAATAGCTTTCATAATACTATCTTTAACTCTTTTCTTCTTTATTTAAAATTTTCAATAGCAAAATATTCTTTAAAATATGTTGAAGATTCAAAAAAATAATTTTGTTGAGTATAAGAGGAATTTTATAAAATTTTGTAACGCATTTTAAATATAACTAGACCCGGACTTTAAAAAATATCATCTGGTGTGTTGCTGATGGGCTTCGCCAGTCCATTTTTTATTTATTCTGGTGTGTTACAGAGGGGATTTGCCAGTCCATATGTGGAAATAATTAAATAATAGATCGATTTTTATGTTTATGCTACAACAATTGATTTTAAACTACAACAATCGATTTTAATCTACAACAATCGATTTCCCTCTACAACAATTAAAGTTGCATCTTCTCTTATTATATTTACAACAATGTGGGTTTTCCATGAAGATAGGCATGAAATATGGGTTTTTAAGCTTAAAATTTACCAAAAAAGTTGTTCGGATGCTTCGATTTTAAATTATTTTTATTCAGAAACCTTAAAAACCTATAAAGGACAGGACATACATACATACAAACAGACAGACATAGATTTTTATACATGTATAGATTATGTTAAAGAACCTTTTCAGTACTAATCTATAAAAATAATAAAAATAAGATTAAAAACATTTTTGAAAAATTATCTAGATATTAAAGGGGTAAAAAAATCTTAAATCACATATCAAAACCAATATTAATTTTAGTTGTTAGGTTTAAGTACTAGAGTACATTTAAAATATTCATAATATATTTTTCAAAAATACGTGTTAATTTTAAAAAAAATTAAATGTTTAAATATATTTACTTAGTTTATGTACATAAATGTATTCTTCAGCAACGTGAAACTTAAGTACCCACAATAAATCAACTTACCGAAGATAATTTAATAATATCGAATTAAGTTAAAAATATCAAATTCAACAGCCTATAAACCTGTAAAAGTATCAAATTATCATTACGATCAAAGCTCAAACAACTGGAACCTGTCAAAATCCTATGACAAATTAGAATCATTGTATCTCCAACATAGACACTTGATGTCATCATACACTCTATACAGAGAAATGGATTATTCCCGCAACTCGATCTTAACCAAAAAGACCAACGCATGGTGAGAATGAAAGAACAGTAGGCTATTATTCTCCACTTCCTTTGAGAAATGCGAGAATTCACAGCCATTAATCTTTTCCGATACTTGAAGAGCTGGCATAATTGATGCTTTCAAAACTCTGAAAGTAGAAACACGTTCCTTTTAGAATTTTCCATAATGAGTTATGACGCAGTTTTTCCCCTAAGTCACAACTTTAAAAGAACTCATTGAAAGCGATTGATTTTCTGGGGTTCATTAGAGGTGAGTCGTTAGGTTTCTGATGGTTTTTAAATGTTTTGTGTCCGGTGTTATTGACTCTTAATGCGGAAAGTGTTTTTGCCGGACATACTAACTTATTAAATTGCATTTAATTCTGATTTGGTTCAATTTTATTGAAGTAAAAGCAAAAGTTTTCAAAGCAGCCATGTAAATGTCTTAGAAAAATTAGGGGTCTTTACCCAATATAACCAGGCTTTGAAAGCTTGATCTTCGAAGTGAATGGTTTAAGGCCACTTAGGGAAGATTCTGGGTTGTACAGAAGGGATAAAAAATAATAATATGCTCAATTAAGTTAATATGAGTTCTCACCAGGGTTTTAAGAAAGTTAAGTGGTTAATGAAATTTAATATTTCAGTCTAAAATAAAACTTTTAGTTGTTCTTTGTTGAATCATTTATCCATTTCGTATAAGGATGAACATTCACGATAAGAACAAAACGATATACAAATATAACATTCAATAATATTTTTCCGAATAAAGGTTAGTGCAACTTTTTTTAGCTGTTTATACAATAGCATCTTTTTAAGATTGATTTTTATAAACCTTCAATAAAAGCACCTGACTCTGATAATAGATTTTAGTTCCAAACACAAATGGGAGGCAAGCTATTGACACATTTTATTTTAACAAAATATGTATAGAAACGCGTATCATAAAAAAATCTAAATGCAACCATGAGTACAATCAAACCATTCCATTCACTATTCCAGTCTTGTACTTCATACATACGTAAATGCAATAGCTTTACTTTCCCATTACTGTACTAATAACATTACACTTGTAAACGTTTTTACAAATTGTTGAAGAACACATGCTAAACTAAAATTCCTGAAAACTCAGCATCGAATAAATATTCTTTAGGTTAAGCACATAGCTCAAAATTGCTTTAACTACTTTAAAATCAAATCCAATTAAATCATCTCCTATCTTTCTTCTCCTAGTAAACACGAATCCATACATTCCAATGCTCGAATATTCCCTAAGCGTTTTACAACAACCTCGGTTTCAACTCCCAACGCATGAAGGGAGGATTATATTCGCATCTCCGGTTATCAAACGCTTAGGGAGGGATTGGATTCCCCACCGGAGTCCTGATCAAATATTTGGAGTTCTGGACGTGTTAGTGAATCTTCCTCTTAGTTAAGTTAGCAGTGATCTTCAAGAGACCTTTATTAAAAGGCTTGAAACGCTTCATGGAGTTTCTCTCTGGAGGAGGTATAAATATTTTCAATTCAGTTATTGATGGGAAATGTTTGTCTAACCCCATTAGTTAAAATCTTTATACCAATAATAATAATAATAATAATAATAATAATAATAATAATAATAATAATAATAATAATAATAATAATAATAATAATAATAATAATAATAATAATAATAATAATAATAATAATAATAATAATAATAATATAATATAATATAATATAATATAATATAATATAATATAATATAATATAATATAATATAATATAATATAATATAATATAATATAATATAATATAATATAATATAATATAATATAATATAATATAATATAATATAATATAATATAATATAATATAATATAATAATAATAATAATATAAGTACATATTAAGGAATTTTTAGAGGAATTCAGTATTAGTTTGATGTTTATAATAAATATATGTATTTACTAATGAAATTGGGGCCGTGGGGAGCCTAGGGGTTAAGGCATCGGCTTTGGGATCGGAGGGTCCCGGGTTCGATTCCCTGCAACGCTGAAGACCCACTGAGTATATGCGGAGTAAGTGCTCGTTAAATCTGTGGGTCCGAAAGTCCTGTGGTCGGTCGCAGCAGTTTACCATGGATGCAGGTCGCATATAAACTACCTTCACATTGCTACCAACCATTGAGTTTGAAAGAGATAGTATAGGGGCTTTTCAGAAGGGATTTCTTCATTCTTAGTTATATTTTCATGCATATATGCGTTTTTTAGTTTTATTTTTTAAAAAATAGTATAGTTCAAGTAATAATAATGGTAATTTTTAAAGAAATTACAAACTGAAAAAATATTGCGGTCATACAAAAGAATAATAAATATTATAAATTTCCTTCCATTAACCCATTAAGGACGGTTAGCAAGAAAAGTTGCCAAGGGACATTTTATTTTTTACTGACTCTAAGAGAGGACATTAAAAGTTTAAATGCATGATAACAGCTTCTGAAGATTGTATTTATTCAGATAAAAATAGAAATTTATACTTTCCATGCTGTTTTGGGGGTAAAATCGCAGTTAGAATGAGAGCGTATCGCTACATTTTGGAGATAGCTGGGAGATCATTCGGAAAACTCAAAAAAAATTTAATGTTTTGGTTATTTTTGTGACTTGTTTCTATTGCAGCATATTCACAAGATCCCATTCTAAATATAATTACCAATTACAGTTGGAATGAGGGTATTTAAATTGCCAATAGCAAGGGTTTTCTTCTCCTGGCAACTTTTGTTGCCAATCGTCCGATGTGTGGTCAAAACTTTTAAGAGTTACTTATAAGAAGCTTTTGTAAATTATTTACTTTTTATACTTTTTTGAGTTCTTATCATAAATGTAGATCTTATTGATACTTTGGCATGATGAAATGTTTCCCTTGGATCATAATTTTAGTGGGTTTTTTTTATAGATTTTAGATTTTTACCCATTCCTCACACATTGATTGGTTCAATCTCATACTAAATCATTTCTGGATACATTTATTTTCCTTGAAAGGGTTTTCTGGAAACTTACAAAAGTTAAAAAATAAAATAAAATATCAATGGAGTTATTTAGCCCATTTTGAATAGGCCAATACCTAGTTTTTATCGAGTTGATGAGTAATCTTCAACATTTTCTGTAAAGAATATGCGAAATCTGGAGCCATAAAGATGAATATTGTAATTAGGATGACTTTTTGATAGAGAAGGACTAAAAAGAACGTGGAATTACAATAAGAGAAAAAGCTTCGGAAGGCAAAAAAAATTATAGATATATAACCAAAGGTATCCAAAAAATGAAAGTTGAGAATATATAAGACTCTGGCAGGTAAAAAAATCCCTATGTCCCAGACTGGGAGATATAAATAAAACTATTTTAACCTGGAAGTTAGCTAAAGCACAGAAATCAACAGGTTCCGACTTAGAAAGTACTAGTTCGGCTATTTTTAAAGCCTGAAATTAGGTGAATATCAATATTTAGGACTGAACAGGCCCTATTCAGGAGGGGTGAAATACCCTTTCTTGAACCCCCTATCAACAATATAGTCCCCATTCACTTTTATTTATGTATTATTTCTTTAAATTATGTATGAAAACATTTTATTATCAAAATCGTAAGCATTCTAATTAGTTTGTTCGATTTTTCATTTGTCAGAGTTTGGACCCCACTAAGGACGGTTGGCAAGAAAAGTTGCCAGTTAAAAAATCATAAAAATTATTTTTTGAAAAATCTGAAAATGGGCATTTCTTACTATATATTCGGTCCAAATGAACAAAATATGAAAGAAAAAGTTAATTATTTTCATTATTTTAAAGTCGTCCTTAATGGGTTAAAACATTATTTATTTCCACTATTAACTTATTTTTAGCTTAATATTTTTATATCCAGTTAATTTTGACAAATTTGACATTTTTCTGAGTTGGGGGCATGATTATATGGTTTGGAATACTTAAGACTATTTTATTTTTACATATTTCATCTAAAAAACCTTTTAGGTAATATTGAGGGTTCAAAAGTATTTTTTAAAATGTCATTTATACTAAAAAAACTATTTTAATACTTTTTAAAACTTTATCACCTTTTAATATATTAATGAACAAATTTTATGATTATCAAAGGCTAAATATAGATCTTGACGTTTAGCTGATACTGGAAACACTTAATACTTGCTTTCTAGTAACAGTTTTTTGCTATATTTTTAATTAAATTAAAGGAAATGTTTGCTTACCTTATGCATCTTCTTTCTACAATCTAATATATTTCCAGAAAACAAAAACTTTTAAATTAATTAAATTAACATACTGGATTTGCAATGATCATAGCAGATAAAGTAAGTTTAGCAAATGCAATTCCGAATTACACAATGAAGTCCTTTAAAATCGTGACCTCAAGGTTGAAAAAGGGATTTCAAATCAAATCAAATTTTAATACAATTAACAAAGAAAAAACATTATGACCAAAAATATACAAAAAAGGGGGGAATACATAAATCCATAAATTTTTTTTATCCCAAAGTAGCAACTTCCTCCTCCATGGGTTTCAGGAATTTCAAAAATAAATGTCTAATCAAAAAGGTGTCAAGGACGTTTTGACTTCTGGAAATTTTTTTACCCCCTTTGATGACTAATTTCCAATCAAAAACCTACCTACAAAAAAAGAATAAAGGGGGAAAGAAATTTCCCAGTAAGCGAAACGACCATAGAACCATCAAAAACAGTGGATAAATAATACATAAAATCACGTAGAAATAAAAAATAAAAAAATGAGAATGGCTTAGCTGGCAATTATGTGAATTAAGATAATTAGAAATATACAAATTAAAAATATACCTGACTAAAATTAAAATAGTGTTTCGACATTATTTTGGTCTTGAATAAAGGTTATAAAACATTTATTGATTCATTGATTTCTAAAACATTTATTGATTCATTGATTTCTAAAACATTTATTGATTCGAACACTTGCAAAGCTTTTATTTAATTAAAATAAATCGTAATAAGATCGGATAAAAGATTTGTCAGAAAACCAAGGCATTTTCCGAAAAGAGAACTTTCTACCAATGAATATAAAAAAACACCGGCGATATTTTGAAAGCAAACATAAAAGAAATGTAAAGAAAAACGGAGCGAATGGGGTATAAAAAAACATCGGCGCTCTTTTCAAAGCAAGTAAAAAAAGAAATGTGAAGAAAACCAGAGCAAGAATGGGCATAATTGATTTCTCGTAACGCCATCTCTTAAATGCCCTCGTAACTATATTCGTCCTATGGCTGGTAGCAATGTGAAGGTAGTTTATATGCGTCCAGGTCTTCTGTGTGGAGACTATTTCCCTCCCCTTCAGAGACATGGCAAAATTGTGGAGGTGGCAATAGATGGTGGCGGCATCTATCACCTCAGGAGGCAGAAGTCGGACTCCTGCCATTCATGGGCCTCACTTTCTCAGGAGTCGCACCCCGTTTGCCTTAAATCCTGTACGCTTTGCGGTGGAGCTTGGATATTCCAAGTGGCAAAATTTTTGCTCTTTTTTCGATTTTTTGCTTATTTTTCAAAACCAATAAATTTCTCAAAGATAATAACTGATACAAAGTTGAAGTAGTCAAAACTTCCTATACATAATCCACTGTTTAACTTTGATTTTCTGAAGAGTAGTTTAACTGCTAGAGCGTGCTGAAAAACGGCGATTGTTTTTGCCTTTTCCGCAAAGAGGTGAAAAACGCGAGCTTCTAACCCCTACAAAAGGAAAAATATTCACATTATCATCGAAAACTTTATCACAAGAAAGATAATTTAATTTTCTTTATACAGGGTGATTCTAAATTACGTGGACAAACTTCGCATGGGGGTAGAGGGGACCTAGACAAGCATATTTCGCATAGGAATGGGGGGGCGCATCCTTACCGTTTAAGAGCTAGGACCTAATGTAGTGCGAGCGCGTTTCAAGAGGCCGTTTTCAGAAGGCCCGTGTGACGAAACAAAACATAATAAAATGAAAAACATTATTGCATGAGGTACAGGAGTATCCTTACAACTTAAATCCTCAATGTGATAGAAATTGGACCACTTGCTAAACCGTGGGGTTAGTATTAAAACGTGCAATATTAATCTCTCAGTCAAACAATGGAGTTCCCTTAATGGTATTTAGAAAAATGATGATCGGGGAAGGAATTTTCAATGATCAAACAGTTTCAATGATCAATGTTACGATCATTGAAAATTCCTTCCCCAAACGTCATTTTTCTAAATACCATTAAGTGATGTCCATTCTTTGACTAAAATATTAATATTGCACTTTTGAAACTCACTCCACGGTTTAGAAAGTGGTTCGAATTGTATCGAATTCATGGTGTAAGTAGTAGGAATACTTCCTTACCTTATGCAATAATGTTTTTCATTTTATTATGTTTTGTTTAGTCACACGGGCCTCCTAAAAACGGCCTCTTGAAACGCGCTCGCACTACATTAGGTCCTAGCTCTTAAACGGTAAGGATGCGCCCCCCCATTCCTATGCGAAATATGCTTGTCTAGGTCCCCTCTACCCCCATGTAGTCCACTGAAAATAGAGTTGAACCTCGGACAAATTGCAATAAAAGGTTTCTCAACGGTTTTCACTTAGGAATGACCTCAATAATAACATACTAAAAATCGGCTGGAGGGAAGTTTAATTTTTTTTTAATTTTTAAAAAATGGCCGAAAAAAATTTAAAAAAAACCCAAAACAATAATATAGACATGTTATACATGTTTATAGGTTATTTTTGAGTTTTGAAACCGAATATTGCCTCAAGTTTTGAAAAAAAATTGAAATTTCAATTTTTAAAATTAATTTGAAAAATGAGCTATATGAAAAAATTAAAACCCCCCTAAAAACCTAACAAAATCATCAAAAGAGATAAATCAAACGGTTTTCATTTAGAAATGATCTAAATATTAACATACTAAAAGTAAAAAATTTTACGAATTAAAGAAATGAAATTTTTTTTTAAATTTCAACTTTTTTTTGCGAAAAATGCAATTTTTTTTCAAATTCGTGCCCCAAACTTTTGAGGCTTTTGAAAAGGTCATTTTTCGGTGGATATTGTCCACAGATAGTTATATAATGGAAGACCGGTGGAATTGACACTCAATGAATTAGTTAATTATTTTAAATTCTGATGTAAATATGCCAAAGTATTAACTTTTTTCACTTTTTACTACATTTTACCAATTTCAAAATTTTAAATTAAATAATTAACTAATTCATTGAGGGTCAATTCCACCGGTTTTCCATTATATAACTATCTGTGAACAATATCCACCGAAAAATGACCTTTTCAAAAGCCTCAAAAGTTTGGGGCACGAATTTGAAAAAAAAATGCATTTTTCGCAAAAAAAAGTTGAATTTTAAAAAAAAATTGAACTTCTTTAACTCGTAAAATTTTTTACTTTTAGTATGTTGATATTTAGGTCATTTCTAAATGAAAACCGTTTGATTTATCTCTTTTGATGATTTTGTTAGGTTTTTAGGGGGGTTTTAATTTTTTCATATAGCTCATTTTTCAAATTAATTTTAAAAATTGAAATTTCAGTTTTTTTCAAAACTAAAGGCAATATTCGGTTTCAAAACTCAAAAACAACCTATAAACATGTATCACATGTCTATATTATTGTTTTGGGGTTTTTTAAAATTTTTTTTTGGCCATTTTTTAAAAATTTAAAAAAAAATTAAACTTCCCTCCAGCCGATTTTGGCCGATTTTTAGTATGTTATTATTGAGGTCATTCCTAAGTGAAAACCGTTGAGAAACCTTTTATTGCAATTTGTCCGAGGTTCGGCCCTTTTTTTTCGCTATTTTCAGTGGACTAATGCGAAGTTTGTCCACGTAATTTAGAATCATCCTGTATAACGTACCTCACATTATAGTTTTTTTGAGAAGAGGGGAGGTAGCGAAGCAAAATCGGGAATAAAACGTTCGTGCCTTACAGCCAAAACCAAGTCTCCCAGTTGTTAATCTCCTATCTGCGCTTTACCTTCGATAAATTACCAATGAAATAGGTTATTTGGAATAATTAATGACTAAGCATGTATAAAAATAAAAATTTTTGTTAAATTTATTTATGAAATACTGGGTATTTTATGCAGAAAATCAATCATTTCTTAAAAATTCATATCTTTAATTATGGGAGTGTTTTAATGAAAGAATTTATATGTTTTTGCATTTATAAATCCCAATTTCATGTTTATTTCCATTTTGGAAGTGTTTTTTACCCTTTGGGTTTTCCTCTTGGCGTCAAACAGGCTCGGACTGGCCTAAAGGGCATTTGGGCAAATGCCCGGAGGGCCGCTACCCGCACTGAGGACCGTTTTTGGGCCACTGATGACTACAACTATGAATTTTTTTAATAACAAATGTTAAACTACATAAATGAGCAAAAAATTTTTACGAATATTTTTTAAAAGTTGGCCAAATGCCGACTTAAATTTTAAACCAGGATTCTGAGATTTTTAGAAATTAAGTTTTCTACTTTGAAGAAAGTTTTAACATGAAATTGGCTGATGTGCATCCAGTGGCCAGGTGGGTTAAGTGTCAGTCTTCGGCTCAGAAGGTTTCCGGTTCAAACACTAGAAGGATTTTAATAAAATTTCTTAAGTTTTTTACTTAAAAGAAAGCTTTAAAATTAAATACATTTCTTCCATTCCTTGCTTTCTGATGTGGATCCAGTGGCCAGGTGGTTTAAGTGTCAGTCTTCGGTTCAGAAGGTTCCCGGTTCAAACACTAGTAGGATTTTAATAAAATTAGTAAAGTTTTATTCTTAAAAGAAAGCTTTAAAATTAAATATATTTCTTTTTTGCCTTCTGGCTGATGTGCATCCAGTGGCCAGGTGGTTTAAGTGTCAGTCTTCTGTTCAGAAGGTTCCCGGTTCAAATCCTGGCGGGGTTTTTAGATTTTAATAAAATTCAAAGAAAGTTTTAAAATAAAATAGACATCATCCATTGCTTTCTTGCTGATGTGGATCCAGAGGCCTGGTTTGTTTAGTGACTGTCTTCGGTGCAGAAGGATCTCGGATCAAACCCTGGTGGGGTTTTGAAATTTTAATAAAATTACTAAAGTTTTCTACTTTAAAGAAAGTTTTAAAACGAAATACATTTCATCCTTCAGCACAAAACGTCCTTAATGGCTCAGTTGGTAGAGTCACTTTGCTAGTGTTCAGAAGGTACCCGGTTCAAACCCCGTTAAATTAACTTCCTGTTTTAGTGCATTTTACCGTTATATTAAATTTAAAAAATTGACAGTTCTTCTATGCACTATGACAAATAGCTGGTCCCAGAACGTCCTTGATAGCTCAGTTGGTAGAGCCACTCTGCTGCTGTACAGAAGGTACCCGTTTCAAACCCCAGCAAATTAAAATAATTTTATAGTAAAATTAAACTGAAAAAACCAACAGTTCCACTATGCACTATGACTATAAGCAGGTTAAGAAACGTCCGTAATGGCTCAGTTGGTAGAATCGTGGTCCTGCTATGCAGAGGGTGCTGGGTTCAAATCCCACTATCTCTTTCTACCCATATCGGTGTGCAAAGTTTGAAGGCTCGGTCCTGGATGCTTCTTTATTTTGAAATATTTTAAATGATAAGCTACGGTCACAGTTAACCGCATCCAGCCATAAAACTTTCTTTTTTACACCGGTGGTGAAAGACGGGTAATGGGGTCAAAATTTTGCAACCCAATAACTAAGGGGGCTGTCTGCATATTGCACTCCGTTAGGGGACCGTCCACAAATTGCGAATTGTACCATAAAATTAAAATTTTAAGCAAAACTGGCTTCCTGACGGACCTTTCTCCGCTAGCCCCCAGGGCGAAGGGGCTTTCGGGGGTTATCCGAAGAATACCCTAGACCCGCGACCCCCCGGGGAGCAGTTCAGGTCCGCCAGGACGACCTCCTCTCACCCAAGCCCCGCCATCTTCGACGGGTGAACGGACTCGACTCGGTCACCAGTTTCTTAGGTCACATGCATCAAGTAGAGCGAGAGCAGAGAGAGTGATAGGATAGTGGGTAGAGAGAGTGATAGGATAGTGAGAGTGTGAGGATAGTAGGGTTTGAACCCAGCACCTTCTGCACAGCAGGACCACGACTCTACCAACTGAGCCATTAAGGACGTTTCGTCACCAGCTAATTGTCATAGTGGATAGTGGAACTGTCAGTTTTTTAAATTTAATATTACTATAAAATGCACTAAAACAGAGAGTAAAGTTTCTGGGGTTTGAACCCAGCACCTTCTGCACAGCAGGACCACGACGCTACCCACTGAGCCATTAAGAACGTTGCATAAACAGCTAATTTTGTCAGAATACATAGTGGAACGGTCAGTTTTTTAAATTTATTATTACAGTAAAATGCACTAAAACAGGATGTTAAGATACTGGGGTTTGAACCCAGCACCTTCGGCACAGTAGGACCACGACTCTACCAACAGACCCATTCAGAACGCCTTATAACCAGCTAGTTTTGTCATAGTGCATAGTGGAACTGTCAGTTTTTTTAAACTTAATATTACTGTATAATGCACTAAAACAGGAAGTTAAGTTTATGGGGTTTGAACCGGGTACCTTCTGTACACCAGCAAAGTGACTCTACCAACTGAGCCAACAAGGACATGTTGTAACCTGCTAATTTTTTCATAGTGCATAGTGGAACTGTCGGTTTTTTAAATTTAATATAACCGAAAAATGCAATAAAACAGGAAGTTAATTTCCCGGGGTTTAAACCGGGTACCTTCTGTACAGCAGCAATGTGACTACCAACTGAGCCATCAAGTACGTTTCGTAACCAGCTAGTTGTTAAAGTGCATAGTGGAACTTTCAGTTTTTTAAATATAATATTACTGAAAAATGCACTAAATCAGGATGTTAATTTACTGGGGTTTGAACCGGGTACCTTCTGTACACCAGCAAAGTGACCCTACCAACTGAGCCCTAAAGGACGTTTCGTAATTTGGTTTTGAAAAACCTCTTAATTTGGCGAAATTCCATCGTGTTCCAACAAGATCTGACAGTAAAAGACACAAACCCATCGTCTGTCAATTCAACCTGAGGTCTGACCGTGATGAATTTACGGGTCTGGCCAGAAGAAAGCGTGATCTTGACATTAAATCCATAAATCCTGATTTTATAAGCCAAAAATTCTACATCAACGATCATCTTACTCCCCACAAGAAGTTCCTTCTTTTCAAAGCCAAACAATATGGAAAAGAAAACCGGGATTTCAAGTTTATTTGGTGCCGTGAGGGGAAGATCTTCATGAGACGTGACGAAACTAGTAAAGTGCTAAGAATCAAATCTGAATCGGACATTAGTAAAATAAATGGCTAAGTTTAATAATATTGATGCTCATGGAGATTTCTTCCTTTCCGGCACCACTATTAACTCTGGTGATATTGAGAACTTTCTATGTAAGTGTAAATGTTTTCATATTTCTGTTTTTCACTCCAATATTAGAAGCTTACGTACCAACTTTGATGAACTTGTATGTTTTCTCTCAAATTTAAAGTGTTATTTTGATATTATAATTTTAAGTGAAATCTGGATTAAGCACGACGAGACACAATTTTTTAGCATACCTGGCTACTCTGGTGTTTTTCAATGTCGCGAAGTTAATAAATCAGGTGGAATTGCGTTATTTATTAAAAACAATTTAGCAGATTTTAAACAAGTTTCTATTTCAATGTTAACTGCTGAATGTATATCAATGTATTCATCCCTTCATGAAATTCAAATTATAGGCATTTATAGGTCTCTTCAATTTAAATCTGAGGTATTTCTTGAAGAATTTGATGATTTACTAAAGCGTAATAAAATAAAAAATCTCTACGTTATCGGAGATATAAATATAAACATTCTTGAAAATTCTACAGCATCCGATAATTATCTTAATATTATATCAAATTCTGGCTTGAAACCAGAAATACATGGCATAACTAGACAAGTAAACGAAGTGCAGTCGTGCTTGGACCACATTTTAGTTCGTATGAGTAATAACCTTAATATAAAATCTGCAATTATTTTATATCCGATTACTGACCATTTCCCTGTAATGTCTAGCATATGTATTAAATCAAAAACTTTCGGTGACTCTGTTCGTACTAAATGTAGGGTAGTTAATATAGGGGTCTTTAAAGACATTGTATGTAATTCTGGATTAAATTTATCTCTAGCTAATGGTTCAAATTGTGATGATATTTTTCGGAACTTTATGTTTAACGTTAATAATGTTTTATCCCTCTCTGAAAATTTTTCTATCTCCAGGAAAATTACTATAAAAAAACCTTGGATAACTTTAGAAATTCTGGAACTCATTAATGTGAAAGAAAAATTATTTAAATTGTATCGAAGAAATAGATTTAATCAATCCATAAAAAACCAATATACTTCTTTCCGAAATAGACTCAAATTTAGACTGCGTACTCTAAAATCTGAGTATTTCCATAATAAATTTTTGATATCTGCTAATACTAAAGATCAATGGAAGGTAGTAAATGAAATATTAAATGAAAATAAACTTCCGACTTTACCTTCTCATGATAATCTACAAGATTTAGCCAATGATTTTAATTGCCATTTTTCATCGGTGTTTAATACTTCCAGTATTAATATACCCTCAGATCCTCTAAATCAAAACATGCTATCAAATGTAAATAGTTTGTTTTTTGGATCTGTAGATAAGATAGAAGTTTCTAGGGTTATAAATTCTCTTCCAAATAAAAAATCAACCGGGTTGGATAAAATTAATAAAAGTATGATCACTATATTATTTGATTGTTATTCTGATTTCATAACTAATCTTATCAATCTTTCGTTTGATGAAGGCATATTCTTTTCAGATCTAAAAACATCCTTAGTAGTACCTGTTTTTAAAAAGGGTAACAAAAACGATTTAAATAACTATCGTCCGATTTCTCTTCTGAGTATATTTTCAAAAATAATCGAAAAAATTATGCATAATCGTCTGATCAATTTTTTGGAAAAGCATCATTTATTAGCTGATAACCAATATGGTTTTCGTAAGGGAAGAAGCACGGAATTAGCTTTAATGAATTTTACAAAAACTATTTACTCTAATGTGAACAATAATCTTAAAACTGCTGCAATTTTTCTAGACATAAGCAAAGCTTTTGACACCGTCAATCATATCCTTCTTTTGAAGAAACTATATTCCGTAGGTATTAGAGGAAATATATACTCTTGGTTTGAGTCATATTTAAGCGGAAGAAGTCAATTGGTTAAAATTAATGATGTTTGTAGTCGAGAGCTATGGATAAATGGTGGTGTGCCCCAGGGATCCATCTTAGGACCCTTATTATTTTTAATTTTTATTAATGATTTTTGTCAGTTAAATTTAGGTTGTGATATTATTACTTTTGCGGATGATACCGTTCTTTTGTTTGCAGCTGATAACTATCTTGATTTGTTTAAAAAAATGGAAATAGCACTTCATAAAGCAAATACTTGGTTTGGTAAAAATCTTCTTAAGTTAAATGTATCTAAAACTAAGTTTATTATATTTAATTTATTTTCAAATGAATCTACTGTTGATAGTTTAAAATTACATGAAGCTACATGTAATATGTTTTGTAATGACTTACCTTGCAATAGCATTGAGCGGGTTGACTCTATAAAGTATTTAGGGCTTCATTTCAATAGTAATTTAAAATGGAAGACTCACACTAACTATTTATTAAATAAATTACGATTTATTAATTTCAAATTATTTAAACTTAAGCATATCATCGACCATATGTTTTTATGCACTTTATATTTTTCTTGGGTCCAATCTATAATTAGCTATGGTATAACTTGTTATGCTTCTGACTACTTAAGTAATATTAGACCTTTAATCCAAATACAAACTAAAATTTTATCTCATATAAATTGTAATTATTTAACTAGGCCCATTTTGAACGTACGTGAACTCTTCGTATTCCGCTTACTTCTCTTTATTTTTAATAACAAATCTTTTTATCAAATTAAAACCAGTAACTTTGAAATAAGGAATACAAAAGGAAATTATTTTATACCTAAAACTAACAAAGAAATATTACATAAATCTCATGTATTTTTAGGACCTTATCTATTTAATAAATTAAAAGAAAATCTTAAAACAACTAACAATAAACTTGAATTTAAATGCGGCATATATAAATTTTTAGGCGAGCAAATAAATACAGAAGCATTATTTCATATTTTACAATAGAGTCAGTCCAGCTTTTGTTGCAATTTTTTTTATTAATTTCTATAGGTATCAAGGACGAGCCTTAGGCTCATGTGATACCACATATTTATTTTCTCTCTTTGTTGTTTCGTTGTGTGTTTATTACTTTTATATATTTTAATGCTCTTTGTATGTTTTGTTTTTCTGTCTTTGTCGTTTTTCTGTCCTTGTCTTTGTCCAATAAATTTGATTTGATTTGATTTGATAATCAGCTAATTTTCATAGTGCATAGTGGAACTGTCGGTTTTTTAAATTTAACAAGTAAAATTCATTAAAACAGGAAGTTAATCTCCCGGGGTTTTAAACTGGGTACCTTCTCTACATCAGCAATGTGACTCTACCGACTGAGCCATCAAGGACGCTTTGAAACCAGCTAATTGTAATTGTGCATAGTGGAATGGTCAGTTTTTTAAATTTAATATAACTGTAAAATGCACTTAAACAGTAATTTAATTTATCGGAGTTTGAACCGGGTACCTTCTGTACTCCAGCAAAGGTAGTTTACCATCTGAGCCGTTAAGGACGGTTCTTATCTAGCTAATTGTTATAGTGTATAGTGGAACTGTCAGTTTTAAAATTTAATATTACTGTAAAATGCATTAAAACAGGAAGTTAAATCTTTGGGGCTTGAACCGGGTGCCTACTGTACACCTGCAAAGTGAGTCAACCGTCTGAGACGTTAAAGACGTTTCTTATCCAGCTGATTGTTATAGTGCATAGTGGAACTGTCAGTTTTTTAAATTTAATATTTCTGTAAAATGCACCAAAACAGGATGTTTATTTACTGGATTTTGAACCAGGTACCTTCTGTACACCAACAAAGTGAGTCTATCAACCGAGCCATCAAGGACAATTTGTAACCAGCTGATTGTTATAGTGTATAGTGGAACTGTCATTTTTTTAAATTTAATATAACTGTAAAACGGATAAAAAGAGGAAGTTAAGTTACTAGGGTTTGAACCCAGCACCTTCTGACACTAGCAAAGTGAACCTACCAACTGAGCCCTAAAGGACGTTTCGTAACCAGCTAATTGTCATAGTACGTAGTGGAAGTGTCAGTTTTTAAATTTAATAATTCATTAAGCCCTCCTCTCCCCTTCGCCCTAGGGCGAAGGGGCTTATCCGAAGAACCCCCTAGGCCTGCGACCCCCCGGGGAGCAGATCAGGGTAGCCAGGAAGATCACTCTCGTCCGAGCCCCGACATCTTCGACGGGTGAACGGACTCGAATCGGTCACCAGTTTCTATCCCCTAGGTCAGATGCAACATCAGGTACACATAGAAAATAAAGTTCATTTTGCTGTGGTTAAGTAAGAAAACTATTAAGAAAGTTCAAAGCATAGGGAGAGGCAGATATTACAGAATTACTATAGGAAGTTAAGTTAGTGGGGTTTGAACTTAGAACCTTTTGTGCATCAGGACCTCGACTCTACCAACTGAGCCATCAACGACACTTTTAAAACAGCTACTGGTCCAAAAGTATAGTGGAATTGTGACTTTACCGACTGAGCCGTCAAGGACGTTTTGGAATCAGCTTCTGGTCAATGTTTATAGTGTGGAATTATCAGTTCTTAAAATTTAATTTAGCTGTAAAATGCACTAAAATACGAAGTTAGTTGGGTTTGAACTGAGTACCTTCTGTACCATAGGACCGTGCTTTAACCGACTAAGCCCTAAAATTTTTAAACCTATAACCTTACAGTTCCATGAAAAATTTGCAGTGGACTAATTCCAATTTAAAATATCTGGGCCAAAATTTCTCCCCAGTCGTGTCCTGGCGTCAAACACATTTTTTCCTCGTGTTTTGTAAAACAAAATTTGTGTGGTAAATAAACTTATATTATTTTGCAAAGGGTCCCCTTAAAATTAACCGTCCCTTTAAAATTTTAAAAACTATATGTATATATCTTTTCTCCCTTGAAAAAGGGTTTAAAAAATTGTTCAATTTGGGTGGCTTTCAAAGAATCCTAAATGACCAAATTAAGTAAAATAACTACTTTTTGAGGTCAAATTTCAAAAAATTTTAAATCCCCCCGGAAATCCGGACCTGGTGTACCAAAACAGGCTAAAACCCTGTTTTTAGGGTCAAATTTCCAAAATAATTCTGGGGGAGGACCCCCAAACCCCCCTTTGTACTTGGAACTTTATTATTTAAAACTTTTATAAAGTTCATCAAAATCCTAATTCTACTTAAAAATGCCTGGTCCAAAAGTTAAAACCCTTGATGGGTCAAATTTACAAACATTTTCTGGAGGAGGAACTCTAATCCTCCCCTTTTCTACTTGGATTTTAAACTTTTTTTACATTAAGTTCACCCAAATGCAAATCCTATTAAAAATATAACATAAGTTCGGACTAGGTATGCCAAAAGTAGGTAAAAACCAGTTTTTAGACTTAAAATTTCGAAAATTTTCTGGGGGAGGACCCCCAGACTCTACCAACTCTCCAGACTCCTACCAACTCCTACCGACTCCCAGACTCTACCTCCCTTTAATACTTGGAACTAAATTACGCGCAACTTTTTTTATAATAATTTTTTATATGTTAATTATAACAAAAATGTATAAAAAGCTACAATGGAGTAATAAATTTGCTTGGGAAGGGGTGAAAAAGAATTTTGGGCCCTTCCCGAAATAAATTTCTATATATTTCTATATACGCCACTGATATATACAAACACAGAACTGTATTTTAAAAGACGATTTTTTAATTTAGTCGAGAAATTCGCCATATACTCCCTCCTAAGGATTTCTGCTTAAATACGCCCCTGGTCATTTAATACTAAAGATTCATAAATCTAGAACCACAAAGTTCCATAGTGAAGCATGTCATTCTCATAAATAAGGCTTTTCCTACGTACTTTAGAAAGCAAATTTTTAGAAAAATTTAGAAAGCAAAGAAAATAATTTTAACTGCTTACTGGAATATAGCAGGCAGTTCTTTTGAGTCTTTGAAAATCAACTCAACAGCACATTTTATACTTCCCATTTTGTCTAATAAGATAACTTTTTATAACTTTTATAGTACACCTAACAAGTATAAGTATACATACTGCCATTCATATACATTACCGTTTGGGTGGCCCAGGTGGCCACCCAAACGGTGACCTTATGGAAAGGAGGCCCACATAAACTGATAATTAAACTGAGGCAGATATTACAGAATTACAATTGGAAGTTAAGATAGGGGAGGTTTGAACTGGAGTACCTTCTGTACACCAGGACCATGACTCTACCAATTAAGCCATCAACGACACTTTTAAAACAGCTACTGGTCCCAGTGTATAGTGGAATTGTCAATGTTTAAATACGCCCCTGGTCATTTAATACTAAAGATTCATAAATCTAGAACCACCAAGTTCCATAGTGAAGCATGTCATTCTCATAAATAAGGCTTTTCCTACGTACTTTAGAAAGCAAATTTTTAGAAAAATTTAGAAAGCAAAGAAAATAATTTTAACTGCTTACTGGAATATAGCAGGCAGTTCTTTTGAGTCTTTGAAAATCAACTCAACAGCACATTTTTATACTTCCCATTTTATACTTCCCTACTAAGTTATATGAGTAGAAACTGAGATAAAGGGGACACCTCTGTCTTCATTTTAACGAAAGGAGAGACGTGAGGTGCATTTCTTTGTCCAAAACCATTACGCACATGTTAACAACGCTAACTGGAAAAGTCCTAAATGATACCTTCGGGAGCTGTAGGTCTAATTAAAATTAATCTTTCTCGTAACTTCTCGTGAGCTTTCCTGTGGTTTATGCTTTTGCGAATTCATGCTCTATATTTTAGAAGTCAGATAACAGCGCTAAAATGATTGCATGCATTACCTGGATATAGGACCTGGCAATGAAAAATCTTCAGGTGAAAAAGAAGTTTCACACTTTTAATTTTTTATTCGTAATGCAGGCAGGAAGAGATAGCTGCTAAATAATTCCTTCGGTTTTTTTTCTTTATGCACCCCTTTTCTCACTTTAAGGATTAGTTATTTGAGATTTAAATTTTCAGTAAAACTTTGTTCCTTCTTAAATTCATAACATATTTATGAAGTCTAAACTCTTAAACAGTTTATTTAAATTCTGATTTAAAATCTGAAAAAACTATGAAACTAAAAATTAACATTCAAGACACTTTACGTTGAGTAAAAAAAGTATTAAGAGTGTAAATCTAAGGGGGGGGAAGGAATGTCCGATCAATAAATCTTAGAAATCCAAGAAACATTTGAAACGAAACTTCACACAAGAAAGGAAAATCTATTTTTGATAAGGGACATATTAGTCTCTTAACAAGTTGTAATGCTCGATTCATAATTTGACGAAAGAATCCCTTACCACAAAATTTACTGCACATAAAAATAAGACTTATCTCTCGACATCTCCCAACTCTAATTGGTTTTTAAATCCTACTATCTGAAGAAGAAGAGAACACAGAGTATTAAAGTACATACGAGATAACTTAGCTCCTCTTTAAAGGATTTTCAATCATAAGAGATTTATTTTCAATTCTAAAAATTTTAAAACAAAGAGTATCAGTTTCTGGATTTTTTTCATAGATACTTATACTGTCTCTGAAGGAAAAATCCTTCCTTTTAAGCTTCTAATTACTCCAGAAAAAAGTTTTATTTGTCGTCATTATGTTTCCTTCCAAATGATAAACAAAGAAAATATTTTTTTTCAAATACCATAAGATTTTGAGGGCTCTTAAAATACATTTCTGTATACAGGGTGTCCCATAAATAGTGGGCCACACTTTTAGAGGGGATAGTAGACACCTAGACGAGTCAGAATCACATAGGAATCGGGGGTCCCAGACCAAATCCCAGGGAGTTAAAAATGGAGCGACACCACAAAACAATTATTGAAAAATTCAATCTGTAGAAGAACTACTATTGGTAAAAACTTAATCATGGTCTCAAATTTTGTGGTTTAACATGATCTTTAAAATCATTGTAAAAGTTTTCACTTTAAAAATTTTTTTACTACGAAATAAAGTCAAAAACCACAAAAATATGTGAAAAATCTGCCAAAACTTTATTTTGTATTTAGAAATCCTTTATTTTGATTTGATAATCTGAAAGATCATAGTTGAAAACCCTTAAGTCCAAAGTTTCACGTAAATACCATCAATATTAAACGCTTGAGATCTAATTAAAGTTTGATTTTTGCTTGCGAAAACAGATCCAGAAAAGAAACGTTGAGGGAAAATCTACGAATTACGGATTGATGCTAGCTAAATTTCTCGCCATTATTTGCGATACGAGATTCCTCGCCAACTTTCGCCAACAACAAATCGCCCAAGCTGTCTTGGCGATCTGTAGGAGCTTGGTATGTTTCGCCAAACTGGGAGAGAAAAGAAAGTTAGCGATTATCTATCCGTAACTCGTAGATTCTCCCTGAACGTTCGTTTTCTGGAGCTGTTTTCGCACTCAAAAAACAAACTTTAACAGGATCTCAAGCGTTTAATATTGATGGTATTTACGTGAAACTTTGGACTTAAGGGTTTTAAAATATGATCTTTCAGATAATCAAATCAAAAGAAAGGATTTCCAAATACAAAATAAAGTTTTGGCATATTTTTCACATTTTTTTCTGGTTTTTTGACTTTTTTTCGTAGAAAAAAATTTTAAAGTGAAAACTTTCAGCAAAATTTTAAAAATCATATTAAACCACAAAATTTGAGACCATGATTAAATTTTTACCAATAGTTGTTCTTCTACAAATTGAATTTTTCAATAATTGTTTTAGGGTGTCGCTCCATTTTTAACTCCTTGGGATTTGGTCTGGGACCCCCAAACCCTATGTGATTCGGAATCGTCTAGGTGTCTACTATCCACCCTAGAAGTGTGACCCATTATTTATGGGACACCCTGTATACATGTGAGGATATAAAATCTTCCATTTAAATTATTTCTCCAAGCAACTATACAGCAAGACCGTTGGAGTTCAACACTCCATTTCAGGTCGTTCCCCTCTCCAGACGCTTTTCGGAGAATTGTTTTTACCCTCGCATTCCTAGGGATTAACTTGGGGGTGGGAGCCTTCTGGGCCCCTGATTGGTCTGAACTCCTTTGAAAAAACCATTTTGCTCTCTTGTTAATTTTGTAGACAGAGACTAGCTCTGGACTCCGAACTATCACCATGTCTTCACGTAAAATAAAGATTTTTGTTCCCTAATATGGTTCTTCTTCCCTGCCACCACATACATGTTGTTTATATTTCAATCATGTCAAGGACCGAATTTGTGTTTTAATAAATATCTTAGCAAGATGTAATAAGTTTGAATTCCTAAACTTTTTACCCTCCCTTAAAAATTACAACCAAAGAACTTAAATTAATTATTTTTTAATATTTTTATTACCAAAAAGTGTGGTTTCATTTATTAAATTGAAGGATATGTTTATTTTTATAAGTTTAATAACACTTAAAGTTATCAAGTCAGTAGACTCTAACTAAATTCTATTAGAAACTAATTAATATTCATGGTGATTTCATATTTGCATGTCGGTCGGCTAAACTACGTTTACAAGGCATGGGGTGTGTCTTGTTAGGTTTTACCAATGGAACTTTTGAACTGATTAAAATAGTGTTATGATAAGTGCAATTCAAATGTGTTTAACACTTAGCAATTTTTTACTATATCAAAGTATACTGGTGCAAATCATCGAGAAATAAAATTCACCTTTCTTCGCCCTTCATATGGAATCTGTGGATTTGCTATTTTTTTACAATTTGCAAATGAATATATCTGAGCGAACACATCATTAAACTAAACTAAATTAAGTACAATTATCAAAATTGAAAATGTTTCACACAATTTTGATTTAAACAAAAACTATATAAGGAGAGAAATATTTTTTTAAATATAACTTACTAACACATTGTAGTTTAAAAGCTGTCAATACTAAACCTGTAAATAAATTCCCTTAAAACACTTTGGAAATTTATCCTATACATTAGTTGGATAACAAACAGTAAAAGTTTAAGCACATACTTTTAAACTGCATACTAGCCACTCCCCCAATACCACATTTTCTCTCATCATCAAACAATTGGGTGACCCTTCAAGTTAGGATTCACCTTCTCTCTTCCATTCTTTATTCGAGCTTCCTTGTAGTGCGTGGAAAATTCAATGAGGTCACTTAAAGGGTGGTTAGGTTAGGACTTGTCCGACAAATTAATGAGAATTTTAATGGATTCCCTTTGCGTGTTTGAAATTCAAACTAGGTTTGGAGTAGTTAGATTCGAGCTGTTAGGCTACAGCTGTATTGCTAGAATCACTAATTTACCATCTTTTGTTGGACGGAAAAGTTTCAGGAGTTTTTAAAATAGACGAAACGCAGATTCGGTTAATTAGCTTTTAAATTAATCTTTTCCATGGTAATTTTATATTATTCTAGTGGCCACATATATTTTTCTTAAGTTTTTTTCCCCTTTAAATCCCAGATAATAAATCCTTTTTAAAAAAAGACGTGAGTTTTTGAAATAAAAATATATATTTGTCTCGGATACACGTTTCTTCTCAATGCCAATTACAGCCATGTTTAATATACACTATCAACTATGATTATAGTTTTACTGAATTTTGAAACAATGGTATTCCTATTAAAAACTCAAAATTTTAAACAAGTGAATCTAAACTATACTCTGGACAGCTTAAGTTAAACCTACTACGTTGCTAACAATCAAAGTAGATCCCATGGCAGTGTCTCAATTTCGAGTGAAACGAAGAACGCCAATTTTTAAATATGATTATTTCGTTTAACCCAGGGTTTCCCAAAGGGGTCGGTACCGACCCCCTGGGGGTCGAAGAAGGTTTAAAGGGGGTCGATGAAGCTCTATGGGTCGATTGGGGGTCGACGAAGCTTAAGGGGTCGGTAGGGGGTCTGTGAAAGTTAAACAGTCATAAAAAATAAAATTGCTGATGAAAACAGCTTCTTATTACTGTACTGTAGATGATTCAAAGAATTTTCCTGGTCCCTTGAACATTCTTTAGATACTAATTTTTAATTTCAAAGTTTTGAAAGATTAATGCTTCATTGGTGGTCTATTGCTTATTTGGATCACCTATAAATTATCCAGATTAAACTGTACATTACTAGTGAGTGGAACACTAGCGAATCCAGGGGGTAGGAGGCTTTAGCCCCCCCCAAAAGGAATAAGAACTAACGGTGAGAAATAGGGGAAGGGGAAATAGGGGATGTTAAAAAAGGGAAAAGCGACTCCAAAACGAGTTGAAATCCTGTTCCTAGGATTAAACTTCCAGAAATTTTCTGGGGGAGGACCCCCAGACCCCCTTTAGAACTCTATTATTTATAACTTTTTTGTAAAACGTTCGTCAAAATGCAAAAATTCTACCAAAATGTAAATTAAATTCTTGAAAATGTATGTCCGAAATCCGGATTAGGTGTACAAAAATGAGTTGAAAATCTGCTTAAATTTCCAAAAAATTTCTGGGGGAGAACCCCCAGACTTATTACCCCCTTTAGGATATTAGAAGACTATTGATATTGAAATTCTTAGCGCCCCCCCAAGAAAAACCCAAATCCTGGATCCGCCGTTGGAGTGGAACCAGTTGAAAAATTTTAGTTAGATTTTCATTCAGAAGTAATTTTTCTTAAAAACTTAGTCGGATTTTTGAGAGGGGGTCGATGGCGTAGGTAAAATGCTACCAAGGGGTCGATGCATGAAAAAGTTTGGGAAACCCTGGTTTAACCCATGTATATACAGGGTGTGCCATAAATAATGGGTCACACTTCTAGGGGGGATAGTAGACACCTAGACGAGTCAGAATCACATAGGATTTGGGGGTCCCACACCAAATCCCAGGGAGTTCAAAATGGAGCGACACCCCAAAAAAGTTATTGAAAAATTCAATTTGTAGAAGAACTACTATTGATAAAAACTTCCTTATGATCTCAAAAATTATGGTTTAATATGATCTTTAAAATTATCTTAAAATTTTTCAGTTTAAAATTTTTTTTATTACAAAAAAATTTAAAAACCACAAAAAATGTGAAAACTCTGCCAAAACTTTATTTTGTATTTCGAAATCCTTTCCTTTGATTTAATAATCTGAAAGATCATAGTCGAAAACCCTTAAGTCCAAAGTGTCACGTAAAAACAATCCATATTAAATGCTTGAGATCCGATTAAAGCATGGTTTAAGTAAGTTTTTTGGGCCCGCGAACTGCCGTTTTGGAAACGGCTATAGGAAACCACTTTGCGCACCCAAAAAACGAACTTTAACATGATCTCAAGCGTTTAATATTGATGGTGTTTACGTGAAACTTTGGACTTAAGGGTTTACAACTATGATCTTTCAGATTATAAAATCAAAAGAAATGATTTCGAAATACAAAATGAGGTTTTGGCAGAATTTTCACATTTTTTGTGATTTTTTTACTTTTTTCATAATAAAACAAATTTTAAAGTGAAGATTTTTGAGAAAATTTTAAAGATCATATTAAACCACAATTTTTGAGACCATAATTAAATTTTTAGCAATAGTAGTTCTTCTACAAAATGAATTTTTCAATAATTTTTTGGGGTGTCTCTCCATTTTTAACTCCCTGGGATTTGGTGTGGGACCCCTAAATCCTGTGTGATTTTGACTCGTCTAGGTGCCTACTATCCCCCCTAGAAGTGTGACCCATTATTTATGGGACACCCTGTATAGTGTATTTTTATCACGATTCGCGTACCGAAAATCATCTTATCAACCCAACAGGCTTCGTGTTTACTTACTTTCTCCTTCCGCGTAGTGACATACTGGGCTCAGGAAACGTTACTGTGAAGTGTAGGGTCCTAATAATACATCGAGCTGCTTTGATAAAATATCTTCAGTTTCTCTCGGTTCCAATTCAATAAATTTTAAGTATTCTGTCTGAAAAGTTGTCTTGAGATGAGTTTTTATGATTTATTACAACTTTTTCATAATTATCTAAATTGAAAAATTAGGGGCTAAGCTTATACTGATTCAGACAAAGCCAGACAATCACATATCTGTTGGGTCGTGGATTATAAAAAATACAGTTCTTTTTGGCTAAAAATGAAAATTAACCTTACTTTGTTTCCTTTTCAAATCAGAGCAATAAAAAAACTTGAAACCTTAGTACTTATTGTTGTTTTAATGGGGGGGCATAAAAGGGGGAAAACACATCCTGGAAGAAGGAATTTCGGCAAACTCGTTTTAATAAAAAAAAAATTTTATATGATATAGTAAACTTAATTCTCTTTTCCCTGGGGTAATCTAGCAGTCGAGTTGTAACACTTAAGTGATGAAAATCATCTGGTCACAGAAATAATCACCAAGAGGACAATAATTTTCTTCATTTAAGGGGACTCAGTACCACCAAATCGGTCAAAATATCAAGTTAAGGATTTTACTCTCAAATCCATGTTTATACTCATAAATTGATTCAGCAAATTTCATAGTTATGCGCGAATTCTAAGCATAACAAATTTCCAATGTTTATTAAGCATAGTTACCACATATTTTTTTAATAAATATTTCTCAAAACTACTTTTTTAGCACTTAAAACCGTAAGGCTTTTTTTCTACTGAACCAAATGTTATAAAACTTGGTATTTATATTCAATAGAGTAATTTTATCAAATGAATGTTCCAAAATTTAATGATTTTGGTCCAGAATTTTTTATCATGCAAAATAGGGTAAAAATCATAGAATTTTCACGTTTTTAAATGGGAATCACCGAAGTTTTTTTTCTCAAAAACTACTATGATTATCCAAAATCCTCCACATTAAATTATACTACAGAACATATTTAACATAAAAATGAAAAAGCTAGTAAGAAAAGGGAAAAATGAAGGAGGAGTAGCGTTTCGAAATTTAGTGAAATTTTTGAATTTTTTTAAAAATATTAATAATAATAAATGTTTTTTAACTTTTTGTGTTTAATATTCCATTACATGATGGTAACAGATAATTTGGCACCCAAAAACTAATAAAAAAACTCAAAAATAAAAAATTAATTTTTTTGGTACCGAGTCCCCTTAACACTTAGCCGAAGGATTTTCTCCTTAGGTTGTCATCATTAAGGGGTCATCCATAAATTACGTGAGGTCAAAAAGGGGGGGGAGGGGTTTGGAAAAATCTCACCAAATCTCACCATGGGGGGAGGGGGGGTCGATAAAAATCTCACGTCAACTTTTTAAGTTAGAAATAATACGATTTTCTTTTTTTAAGTATGAGAAAGGATAAGAAACTGAAAATTATTTTTAAAAAGTTGTAGGTAAATCTCACTTGGGGGGAGGGGGGGTTCAGCAAAATCTCACTAAATCTCACCAAGGGGGGAGGGGGGGGGTCCAGATTTTGGAAAAAACGCCTCACGTAATTTATGGATGGCCCCTAATGGCATAACTCCAAAGTAAAATAGTTGGAATTATCCCGTTGTTGCTGCAAGCGCCTTCATTAAAAACTAACTCTAATGAAGCTCTCCTCCTTAGGTTGTCATTTGTCATCAATAGCAATAGTGAGCTAACTCCAACGATTGAGCTTTAAAACTAACTCTAACGAAGGATCTCCTCCTTATGTTATCATTAGAAATTACGAGATAACTCCAACGGTTTCACTTTGGAGTTAGCTCGTAGCTGCTGCAAGCCCCTCAATCGCCTTCATTAAAAACTAACTCTAATGAAGCTCTCCTCCTTAGGTTGTCATCAATAGCAACAGTGAGCTAACTCCAACGATTGCGCTTTAAAACTAACTCTAACGAAGGATCTCCTCCTTATGTTATCATTAGAAATTACGAGATAACTCCAACGGTTTCACTTTGGAGTTAGCTCGTAGCTGCTGCAAGCCCCTCAATCGCCTTCATTAAAAACTAACTCTGATGAAGCTCTCCTCCTTAGTTGTTCACCAGAATCAACAACAACGTGCTAACTCAAACTGTTTCAATTTAGAGTTAGCTGTTGGCAATTGCCTCAATTGCAAGTGTCTTCATTAAAAACTAATCAAATATCTCCCCTTTAGGTCGTCATCGTTTTCTACGCAGCCATCATCTTAATCCTCGTGGGCACGAACATTCACCGGTTCAGGAGGACCAGGACTCCTGGCTCCTCCCTTCCAGGGGAGTCGAGTGGACCCCCGAAGCAAGAGATCGTCGTCCGACTCGACCACAGGGAGAGGGCCTACCAGGTGTCCGCCACCCCAGAAGAAATCAAGGCCGAAGTAGAGAACCAAGAGACAGACGGTGCTCTGGTGTGATCTAACGTTTACGATGAGAGAGGATAACTCTTTTATTTTTATGTATAGTTGTTTGTGTGTGATTTCTCTTGATCGTGAACTGGAGGCCATGCTGCTGTGATGATCGATGTGTATAAAGATTGATAATTGTGCATAGACGTTTGTGGAGTTGAGGCGCTGTGTCCTTTCAGTGGTGACGACAGTGCTGGTAGATATGTGTACTGTGAACGTTTAAATTTTTAGTCATTTGAGTCGTATATTTTATTTTTGATGTGTGAAGGAGTAAGGGATGGGAGGATAAGTGTTTTGGTCATCACTTAAGTGGGTAAAAGTATTACTATAAAAATCATTATTTAAACACATTAGTTTTAAATTGTAGGATATTTAAAATATTTTCCTCATTTACTTTCCACATCAACCTAAATTAGCTTCAACTATCGTCCCCATGAGTTATACATTAATTAATTATCGTTTTCTCTGGAGATTTTATGAGAATAGATAATTAGGGGAATAAAGCTTCTTGTAATTCTTTGCTGCATGTTTTACAGTCCTCTAAAGAGTTTTACCATTTACCTGGTCGACTGATAAAACGACACTCACCCTTACTCCTCCTGTTTTAGTTTTGAAATACTTTTAATTTGTTAATTTTTGTTTACATTTATATTATTGTGTTAAAAAGAATAAATTTCGTCACCTTTGTAGTAAAGAATCCTACTTCCTTCGGCAACCTTTGAAATAATAAAAACAGTGGCAAAATCTGAATGAGAACTTACTGGAAAATCTGGCCTTGTTATTGGTGCTGCTATGTAAGGTATGATATCATCAAGTTGTAAGGATCAAGACCAATAATACTGCTAAACTACTGGCTTGCTATTTCAAAGATAACTGAAGGATTTAGATACTATTTAAGTACTAAGGTAACGTAAAAGTTAAAGTCATTCAATAGTACTTAAAAAAAAGCTGGTTTACAATTACATAACGTTAAGAGATAAAAGGATATTAATTCATTAAACTGTTTCATAAACTTATAATAATAAATATATGCTGTATGGAAAAAAACGGTGAAATATTCCTATAATTTAACTTTTAAATACAAATGTATTTATATAAAAGTTCGGGATGTGCTTGAAAAAATATGGTTCTAGCTACAGACTAGGATTCAATGAAATGTCTAGTTGTATTTATGTAAGTGATGTATTTTAGGATCGAAATTTTAAGATCTAGAGATAACTATATTTTGAATACCATGCTCTTTTATTAGTTGAAAAAAATACAATTTTAATGTTTACTTTATTAAATTTTTCTAAATTAATAGTTTTGTACAAAGTTATCAATTTGGTTCATGCACTATTTAAGTATTTATGTAACTTAAAAGTTAAAGATCTGCATATATTTGTATAGTAAGACAGACTTTGACTTGAAAAATTATATTAACATAGTTAAACATATCACTTTAGTTACATTAAAAACTAGAAAAATTTCAGAGCATATCTATAAGCATTTGGATGAAATATAGTGCTGAATTAAATCAAAAATTTTATAAAAAAACGTTTTAAAACTGATGAACTTCAAGAAGTACAAAACTGAAAACTTTATTATATATTCTAGAAAATTTAAACATTCTTCTATGTTAGATAAAAAAACATTATTAATTAAATATTTAACAGGAAAGAAAGCAATTAGTTTTGAAACTCGATGTATACTTCTGATGTTGGCAAATAAAAATGTTTTTCTCCTTGTGTTTCTGTAAAATTCCTGGGGACATTTTTTAAATTTTGAATCAATTTAAATTTTCTACAAACTTTTGCCACTTTGATTTCAAAAATGTGCTTGATTTTTTAACACTAAATCACACTATATGTATAAATCCTCTATGCATAGTTTTGGAATATTCTAGGAATTTTTGAAACATATTTCTATCATTCACATATTTATGGATGATTTTTTTATCTGCAACTACTGAAAAATGAATTATTCATTAAAAATATTTAATGCAAAACCACGATTTACATTAGAAGTAGTATTAAAATGATGTTTAAGTACAGGACGCTTCATTAGTAGAAATACATAGTATCACAGAAGTTTCACTTTAAGATAACTTTTATAGTACACTTAACAAGTATAAGTATAGAACAGCTGACTCCCGTTTAACCGGCTGGTTTTCTACTTCAGTAAGGCATAAAACTAATTTTAGGTACCTATTTTTAAAAATGGTCAAACTTCGCAGGAGCCGTTTTTTATATAAAATCAATGAATTTCCCATCTAGTGGGTTTTCTAACTTCACGAAAATGGGTTTCGCGTGCTTTTTCGTGATTATGCTTAGTGAAAATAGCCATTTTGTTCCTTAGAATCTGTAGTTTACGAATCACGATGGTGGACACTTCGGGTCTGCGCCAGGGGGATAGTGAGAGGCGCAGAAGCGGAAAATCGACGAGTTTCAATTTTGTGTTGTTTGGAGTCAAAATGGTTCCTTTTACTTTTTTAATTTGCTCAAATGCTCCATAATACGAGAGAGGCAAGGGACTAGAGTTTGGAACTAACGGGACATAGAGTTTGGAAAGGATCAGCTCACTCCAGTAGAAGGGGTGGAAGGATAAAGTGGAACGTAAAAATTTGTAAGCCTATTTTCTCTGAGGCGCAGGCTTATAGTCGTCCATTAACGTAATGAAAGGTGTTATTCTTTTCCTTATTTTCAGGCGAGAAAGAATTGCGATAGTAGAAATCTGGCAAAGCTTACTAGGGGTAGGGAGAGGGGCAGGAAAAAATTACGAAAATCAGCAATATCTCCTGAAAATAATTTCTTTTCTGCACCAACTGCAGATGAATGTTTTGTAAATTGACACCAAAAATGGGTAAAATGCATTAAACCGATTTTCGAACGATTCTTCTACTTAAAATAGGGCCTGAAAGGTGTAGAAAAAAATAAGGGGAAATTCTCAACTTTTAAGTCTTTTAAAAACTTATTATTCCTCGTGAGGAAGCACTAATTTCAGGCTAATTTTTCCCTTCATACACTTAAGAATACGAAATACCATTGTAGATATCTGGGACCTGCGATTAAGGAGGGGGACGGGGCAGAAAAAAATATTCCTGTTTTTATACTCTTCGTGAGAGTAAAATTCAAAATTTTCTACTTTTAATAGAGTCATAAGTGGTGCAAATAAAGAAGATAGATACCTGAGGGATGTATAAGGAATTATATGGGATGTTTTGAAAAAAATTGTGTCCATTTTAGTGAAATAATGTAGAAATCTATTTGAGCAGGTTCTATGTAATCTGTAGAACTGGAAATGCGACAATAAGTAACTTTCATTCTCGACCGAGGATAATAATTGGGGCAGAAAAAAAGTTAAAATTATACTTTACTGAGAAAAATAGTAATTATCCAGTTTAAAAGGTTTTATGGACTGAAATTTTTGATTGGGGTCACTCAAAGTGGTCTATCCTGAGAAGCATAAACTCATCTTTGGGGGTTGAATGGATGAAATGGAATACAAATTCGATTTTTTGCCAAATGGCGTGAAACTGCATGAAAGAGAGTGATAATAAACAAGTCAATTTATCTTTCCAACTCTCTCGAATGGGTTACCCGACAATGAAATTTGGGAATCAAGACAAGGGTCCGTGGTCGGTGCAGAAAAATTTTATACATTAAATTTTAGTTTGTATAATTGTGTCTAAATAAGATAAAATATCCCTAAAATAAGAAATTTCATAGCAGATATGAAGGAGCCCCATGTTAAAACTGTTTCTTGGAGGGTAAGAGGATAAAATAGAATATTAGGGGGTATTACAGTTTACTATTTTACTAAAAAGTGAGTATTTCTCGCAAAAATTGCATTATAAGGATTCGATTTTCCAATTTTACTCCATGGAATATGATACGTTTAAGATAAATCTGTAGTATTAGGCAGGGGAAGGTTAGTTGGGCAAAAAACCCTGTAATTATTACAAATTTAAGACATTTAATTATTTCTCAAAAAATTAGAATATTATAAAGTTTTTTTGTCTTAATTTTGTAATAATTACAAGTTTTTTTTGCCCAACTAACCTTCCCCTGCCTAATACTACAGATTTATCTTATACGAATCATATTCCATGGAGTAAAATTAGAAAATCGAATCCTTTTAATGAAATTTTTGCGAGAAATACTCACTTTTTAGTAAAATAGTAAAATGTAATACCCCCTAATATTCTATTTTATCCTCTTACCCTCCAAGAAACAGTTTTAACATGGGGCTCCTTCATATCTGCTATGAAATTTCTTATTTTAGGGATATTTTATCTTATTTAGACACAATTATACAAACTAAAATTTAATGTTTACAATTTTTCTGCGCCGACCACGGACCCTTGTCTTGATTCCTAAATTTCATTGTCGAGTAACCCATTCGAGAGAAATGGAGAGATAAATTGATTTGTTTATTATCACTCTCTTTCAAGCAATTTCACGCCATTTGGAAAAAAATCGAATTTGTATTCCATTTCATCCATTCAACCCCCAAAGATTAGTTTATGCTTCTCAGGATAGACCACCTTGAGTGACCCCAATCAAAAATTTCAGTCCATAAAACCTTTTAAACTGGATAATTACTATTTTTCTCAGTAAAGTATAATTTTAACTTTTTTTCTGCCCCAATTATTATCCTCGGTCGAGAATGAAAGTTACTTATTGTCGCATTTCCAGTTCTACAGATTACATAGAACCTGCTCAAATAGATTTCTACATTATTTCACTAAAGTAGACACAATTTTTTTCCAAATATCCCATATAATTCCTTGTGTTCCGCTTAACCCTTCCATTTCACCTTCCAATGGGAGGAACTCTTTTCTAACGGGCTGTTAGACATGTCAGGTATCTATCTTCTTTATTTGCACCACTTATGAATCGACTAAAAGTAGAAAATTTTGAATTTTACTCTCACGAAGAGTATAAAAACAGGAATATTTTTTTCTGCCCCTGTCCCCCTCCTTAATCGCAGGTCCCAGATATCTACAATGGTATTTCGTATTCTTAAGTGTATAAAGGGAAAAATTAGCCTGAAATTAATGCTTCCTCACAAGGAAAAATAAGTTTTTGAAAGACTTAAAAGTTGAGAATTTCCCCTTATTTTTTTCTACACCTTTCAGGCCCTATTTTAAGTAGAAGAATCGTTCGAAAATCGGTTTAATGCATTTTACCCATTTTTGGTGTCAATTTACAAAACATTCAACTGCAGTTGGTGCAGAAAAGAAATTATTTTCAGGAGATATTGCTGATTTTCGTAATTTTTTCCTGACCCTCTCCCTACCCCTAGTATGCTTTGCCAGATTTCTACTATCGCAATTCTTTCTCGCCTGAAAATAAGGAAAAGAATGGCACCTTTCATTACGTTAATGGACGACTATAAGCCTGCGCCTCAGAGAAAATAGGCTTACAAATTTTTACGTTCCACTTTATCCTTCCACCCCTTCTACTGGAGTGAGCTGATCCTTTCCAAACTCTATGTCCCGTTAGTCCTCCCTTGCCTCTCTCGTATTATGGAGCATTTGAGCAAATTAAAAAAGTAAAAGGAACCATTTTGACTCCAAACAACACAAAATTGAAACTCGTCGATTTTCCACTTCTGCGCCTCTCACCATCCCCTGGCGCAGACCCGAAGTGTCCACCATCGCGATTCGTAAACTACAGATTTTAAGGAACAAAATGGCTATTTTCACTAAGCATAATCACGAAAAAGCACGCGAAATCAAGTTAGAAAACCCCCTAATCCATTTCTCTTGGTGTTATAAAAAATTTATCATGAGTCGATGGAATAAGTTCTTCATTTAAGTTCACAACAGACCAAATTCAGACAGTTTAAATTTTCTTCTTTTTGTACCAGCATTCTCTTTACCGCCTTATCTCCAGTCCCATATAGGCCAATTTAAAGGGTCTGCAGTAACAGGGCAAATGTAATGCAATAATTTGAGTTATAAATCCTTTAATATCTCTCAGGAAAGATTAATCATCAAGGTGTTTATATCCAAATATACTAACATTTTATACAGAGCTGTTATTACTTAAAAAATCAAAAACGCGTATCAAAAAACACCAAACCTGAAACCTGTTCATGATTCCCCAAATGTTTTATGGTGACAGATTTTCATTCAAGAGCAACACAGCAAAAAAAATGCCCTCTTCTAGACGCACATACATTAAAAGTACAAAAACGTTGGCCAATCTCTTCAGTCCCCCAAATTTGTTACTTGACCTTACGTAAAAATCAGTAGCATCACAAAGGAGTAAAACGCCATGCTCAACACACCCAACGAGACCCCAACAACCGAGGAAGCACTCAAATGCTCTGTCCTGTCCCCTTCCACAATCTCCAAATCGCTCAACACGACATAACTGTCTCCGGACGACACGAACCCAATCATGGCAGGCACCTTCGGCAAGACCAGTCTCCTGGACCGAGAGACCTCCTGGACCCCCTTCGAGGTCACCTCCTCAAATGACGCACCCTCTCTCATGTCATCGCAGTGGACATTCCACACCTGGAAGGAATGTTCCCTGCTGGTGTCCAGACTGAACATGCGACAAAATCCCGACGATGGAATCTCCTCGAAGGTGTAGACGTGTGACGCGTTTAAAGCCGTCCACAACACGTCGCTGTCGCTGCCTGTCAAGTCCAACGTCATGTTCTTGGAGAACAGACTTACATCCACCAAAACGATGGAAACTTTGTTTTTCTTCGGCGACGTATCGTCGTCGAAGAACTCGAACTTACCACTGATCTTAAGATCCTTCTTGTCATCTGTCACCAGAAGTTTCTTCAGCAGCACCGCCGTGTACATAGACTTACCGAACACGACTGTATCGTTGGTGATATAGGTATTGGACGAGCACTCGTTGCCGATCCCTTTCTTCAGAATCATCCAGTGGTCTTCACCAATGACGGACGGGGGATTGAACGATACGTTGTTCTTCACCTTCTCGAACTCTTCCCGAAGACGGTCCGGCAAGTCGAAGTAGACCTTATCTTTCGGGAAGGACTTCCGGATCCGGACCAGGTCTTCGACCTCCAGAGGGTCCGAGAAGATTCCGGACACTGTCCAGACGGTCAGGGTCGATCCCGGAACTACTGCCAAGAGCCACTGCAGCTGCTCGATTGACCTGGAGGCGAAGATGCCTCGGACGGGGAAGGTGAAGTTCTGGGAGTGGGTGTCAGGGAAGAAGCAACGGATAGTGTCGGCCATCTTGCGCGCGTGGTGCCAGTCGTAGTGCCACATCTCCTTGGGCAGGGTCGGGTACCATTCAGTGGTCCACCCGATGGACAGAAGGGCGCCCGGGAAGTACTGGTGGCAGAGGAACATGAACATGTCATCCATCGGGTGGACACTTGGAGCGTGGACTGGGCCTGGGAGAATGTCAGCGTTCAGCCAGATTGTGAAATTTAGCTGAAAAGAAAGTAAAGGAGTTATTTTATGTATTATTTTTTATGCGTTAGGGGAAAAATGGTTGCTAATACTGCATAAGCGATTTTCTAATCAAATGTCTACTATGAATCAAGGACAGGTTTAAGAAGGAAAATCCTGGGAAAGTATGATACCCCTGATGATGAAAACACCAAAAAACATATAAGAATAGTTAGAGTTAGGAAACAAATCCCCCTCCACGCCCAACATTAACCTACCCTGGAGAAAAACTATTTTTAATTCTTAATTTTATCTTAAACAGAATAAATATGAAGCAGACCTTTTAGAAATTATCCCAAATTGTTGATTTTTTAAGTTTTGTGTCATATATCAATTCTTTATTAATGGAATACAGCTTAACATTTAAACCAAGACTTATATAAACATGGAAAATTCTCTACTGGGTAATTCCACGGGTCAACTGACTGACATTTTCAATGAAAAACAATAAGTATTTTGTAATTTACTTCCCAAAAATTAAATTTATGAAAAACTTTTTCCACACAGTTTATTGCTTTCTTGTTATCTAAATCTAATGGCGCAGTTAAATTTTCAAAATGTTTTTTATTTCTGAAAATTTTTAAACAACATGGTAATAAACATTTAATAAATGTCAGTCAGTTACCATGTTGTTTAAAATTTTTCAAAAATAAATAAAAAAATATTTTGAAAATTTAATTGTAGATTTAGCTAACAAGAAAGCAATAAGTTGGGTGGTTATTTTAAAAATTTATTTTGGAGTATTGTTTTTCTTTGAAAATGTCAGTCAGTTACCCATGAAATTACCCTACTACTGTATAATTATCTTTTGGTGAGTATTAGATAAATGCAATTATAACCACTCATGAAATTTACTCTGCCACTGCTTATCCGCTTCAAGCAAGTTAAACGTAAAAGACAAGATGGCGAGATGCATTTGTATAACAGAAACATGTTAATTTGTAACATTAATGTCATAATCATATTGTGATCATAATATTATACTTAACCATAAATAACATATAGTAGATCAACTTTTAAAATATTCGAAAAAAATTTTATTAACACATCCAAACACAATAGTTTCAAGATGACTATCAGTGGAATTTTTACGGTAATAAGTCTACAAAATAATTTTTTCTAATGGTGTGAAATAAAATATATTTTATTGTGAAATAAAATATATTTTATTGTGAAATAAAATATATTTTATTTCAAATCAAATCAATTTTTTTTCAAGAGCATCAAAATAAACGCTTTGTTAAATTCCGTTGCCAACACTTAAACGAAAATATAACAGCTTATAAAAAAGTAATAACCGTTAACGCTTAAGAATCAAACACAATATTCTAACAAACGCAATAATTTTTAGCAATAATCCTTCCAAAGGAAACAAATTATCTTTTCAACTTTGTTTAACTAATGCACACACAACACTTAGATAACTTTAACTATACACAAAACTATTCTTTCAACTAGTATAAGGGCTATACCGACAAGTTTATTGCAAACTTGAAAAATTACTGTCATGAGTTTATATTGTTTTTTATCGCAAATTTACGCATAAACACGCCTACAATACCTATTTATTATACAAGTAAATCTCGACCCTAAGCGTATTTTTTTAAATAGAAACCCTGTATACTTTAGAGAATTAAACCTCAGAATTTCAATCTTTAAAATATAAAGAAGATTATTATTCAAAACAGCAATATCTTTACTTTGACAATCAAAATGCTTTCAACTACTATCAACGAAAGCTTAATGGACATCAAATCCTCTCTTAGAGCTATTTATGTCCACTTGGAAAAAGTTATTTGTGATGGAAGGTGAAATTATTAGCCTGGAAATTTTAATATCTCGCTCCATTTCTTTCAAAACGGTTCAAGCATTTATCATCATATTAAATGGATGTTTTTAAAGATCTCGATGCTTTGTTTATAAAGCGAATACCTCTGGCAAAAGTATAGAAGTAGATCCAATTTATTGGAAACATAATTTCAAAGGCACTAATTAGTTGTTAGATCGATAACATGATTTTTATGATAAGTTATACGATTTAAAAAATTCTTCCGTCGTAAAAACTCATACGAGAGTTTTTCCGTGTTACGTGGAAAATATCAAAACAATTGTAAATTTTCCAATATTGAAACCAATTTTTCTTCTTGAGTAAGAGGAGGTCTAAAAAATTATTTTTTCAATTAAAATAACGGATATCGATAGGAAGAAGCAAATCTGTTCTTCCTGAAGTGTCTTACACGAGAGATGAGATCGATGTCCGATGAAATTTTGACCTGGTTGTTCATTAAAAAGAAAGAAAAATATGAGGTACCTTTTTTTTAAATCCATTTAATCAAACTTCGGCTCAGATAATGGAAATCATGTAAGGAAATTGAAGTGGGGTTGCACAAAATATTTCTAATGTTCATACTTTTACGTCGTACATACTGTAAAAAATATTTTTAATATATTTAATACATAATTTTTGTAATACCTTTCAAAAATACTTTTCTTAGAAAAATCAGTCATAAAATAAAAACATATCCTCGAATACTAGGATAATATAGAAATATATTCCACAGTTATTTTAAGTTATTTTGTCATTTTTTTGTAATAAATTTGCGTGTCCAAACTTTGTGTGTCTAACCTTTCTTGTCAATTATTTTAGAAATTTTCATGTATTTAAAATTGAAAAATACTTAAACATTACTTTTTAACTTGATGAAATTTATTCCCAAAGGCACATTTTTTACTTAATTGAGTTTTGCCAAAACGTGCGTTTATAACTATAGATTGTGATGTTTGACTCTATGAATCGTAAGAGCAATCTAAGAAAACATTTATATATTGCCTATTGACCTTTTCCCTCTAAAAGACCTGGACTATTTGCATTGACTCTAAAATTTAAAATTTATTTTGGACCCTTATACTTGTTTATATGCGTGTGAATATAAAGATTTCTAAGGTATGAATGGAGATTTGCTATAAACCATATTTACAAGGTTTACATACCATATTACAACAACCAAGGTTTTCATATGCCACTATTGACTATTCTTGTATTTAAAAATCTACCTACAAAGATACCTACGAGCAGGGCTCGATTTCTAAAAAAAGAGGTACCGGAACGGTAAAATTATGGGTATCAAAACTGATAAAGCGAATACTTTTTAATACCAAAACTTAAGCATTTATTTTCAAATTTAAATTTATAAAATAAATTTAAATGTGTTGTACTAGATTAGGAAGAGTGTTCTAACTTAATTATTAATTGTATAAGACGATAAACTTTTTATACACCTTTTTTACAGTGGGTTATACTTTTTTCCAACAGGGTGCCTCTTATAGGGATGAGACGCCTTATCGTCAATGAACCATTAAGTGTTGCATATTTTGCCAATTTAAAGAATATAATGGGTAGTTAAAGTCCTTAAAGGGTATAAATTAAGATGTCGCAAATTTTCGTTGCAAATTTGCCCAGCGATCTGGCAAATCTGGTTAAAAGAATCAACACCATGAGCGGATTGTGGGTAGTTTAAATGGGGGTTCACTATCATCTTTTAAAAGAACAATTAAGTAAAAACCTTACAATTAAATCACAAATACTGTTATTTGCAAAAAAGATAAAAATGCATCAAAAATATATTTTAATATTTGAAATATGCCTTTTTTATATTTTTTTGGTAGGATTCTTAGTGAATGAACTTAATCTGAAAACAAATATGATAAGTTGAGTTCCAAGTACAAAAAGAGGGTCTGGGGGGTTCTCCCCCCAAAAAATTTTGGAAATTTGATAATAAAAATATTGCTTTAATTCATTTTAGGACTTTTTTCATACATAGAAAGGTATCCGCTGCCCTGATGAATGGGTCTCGCGGTCCGTAGTTAGGAGACCCCTGAAATAGAATAAATAGAATATTTTTTTCCGAAAAAGAGGTTCCGGAACGGCGTTCTGGACCGTTCCGGCTGAAATCGAGAACTGCCTACGAGTATCATGTCTTGTATAAATAAATGTGTGTGATGCAATGCCCGTAAAAAATAAGAATGAAGAGGTAATGGTGGTGAAGATATTTAATCTAATTATTTAGTTTGCTATGAGATTGAATAAAAATCTCAGGCCCTTTAAGTTTAAAAGGATTAATGTTGGTATGAGGGAATTCTTATTTCGGGATACAACCCACTGATATTTCCGAGGTTGGGGGAAAAAATGAAGCAGCAGTAGAAAGACAAAGTGTATTTAAATAAATATTAGAATACTTCCGTTGGTTGAGGTTCCAAAATTTGCTAGAAGATCGTGGCATACAAGATAAGTTCAATCAACAGAGAATTTCCGTGAACTGACTTCTCTGCTTACGGAAGCCCCAACAACTTTTGCTGACAGAGATTTTCTGTTTCTTCACGATTATTTTTTACACCATGAACAGTTTGTTATTCAGAGAACTAAAATATTACCTATTATTGTTGTTATTGTTATTGTTATTGTTATTATTATTAAGTAATTACTTGTTTTAAAGTGGCCTTTGCCTACCCACTCATTTTCTCTTAACAATAGAGGGGAAATTCTTCATTAGCAAAACAAACCCCACTAAAGAAACACGAGCTCCCCCCCAAAAGAGAGGCAACCACCCTTCTCTCCACGGGAAAAGTTTCCATTTTCCATCAACGGACCCACTTCCCGTGGGCCATTCCCAAGGGAACCTTTAGTTTCAAATTGCTCGAACAACGAATATCTATTGGCCTGGAAAAGACGGGCGAGCCGCAACCACTCTTTTGATTCCGTGGAATCCAGGAGTCTGGCAACTCAACTCCTCTCGCCTCGCACCTGCCTCCGCAAGAGCAATGGATGGGCTTCTTTTGTTCTTCTTCGCGCCAATATTTTGTTCGAAAAGGGGGCCTTCCTGCGAAAATATCGATAAGGCAGGCTCCGTGGAAGACTTATTATGGTGAGGGTTTGGTTTTGTTTATATCGCTGCGCCATTGTTGCGGTAGTAAACAGATCTGTGAATAAGTTTGAGGAGGAATTGGGGGTGATTAATTAATTATTGGGTTCGGAGGAAGGGAATGAATTTGGTGAAATTCGTCGATGAATTCGAATTTGATGGAAATATTGGGTTTTGTGGTTTGGTGTGGGGTTTTTCATTTTAACCCTTTCAGACTTAATCAACCTCAATTTCCCATTGGATTGAATGGTAATCTCGGGTGGCTTAGGATTGAAAGAGTTAACGAATGATGTGTGCGCCTCTCTAAAAATGGAAAACTTATCAAACAAAGTCAATTAAGAAATAAGAAACTATGAGTTATTGATAACAAGCTAAAAATTTATTTTTCCTGATATTTAGTGTAAGTAATAAAAATAACTATTTAAAAATACTTTAAGTCTTAACTAACAGTGAAACGTTTAAATAAAAGTATTTAAAAAACCATTTTAAAGAATTATGTAATTAAAGAATTCTGGAAGCATTATTCACCTCATTATCTCTAACATCCATTAGTCTGTTTTTTCCCTCTTGGCCAAATTTTAATTTTAACTACCCTCAAAACTAATTAAACATTGAGACGAACTTAAGTATGTCGTAATTTATGTAGAACTAAGGTTGATATTACAAACAGAAAATCATAAGAAATTTAATATTTAAATATGAAATAATTTCACGGGTAAATAAAACGGAAGCTTTCTTTTTTATTGAATGTTGAATGCTAGAACTTTGATAACTTGATGCGTAACTGAGCCATTTTTTCCTTCTAAATTGGTTGAAGCTGTTTAAAGCAGAGAAACAGTTAAAAAGAAGCGAATTATAGGGAAGTGTAGTAGAAACATAGTAGACATCCCCCATATTTGACATCTCCAAATATGGGGGGAAATTACAACTCTCAAGAATAAATGAAATAGTTTCAGGGGAATATCTACAGAATATCCCTATTGTAGCTAAAAAGTTACAGCCTCAACCTATTCAACACACCTGCTACAAACAAGAATATTCTACTGCAACACATGTTGGGAATTGCCGAATCCTTATTTCAGATACGTCGAGGCAGTGATACTTACTCGAGAATTTTTATCTCTTCCGAGAATAAGATCTTCTTTCTCCCCCTTCACACAAGAACACAAGAACATAAACATTTACCTCTTTTACATATTGCTGTCTAATGCCAAGGCAAAAGGATCCACCTGAAATTTACCCAGAGTAAATGTGTGTTGCTCAAGCATTCTCCTAGGGTTAAGGTCCAAATTTTGTGTCGATTGCACTCTTGAACTTCAAATTTTGCTATATTTAAAATCTAAAGCTTGCTCAGTTGTGGCTGCCAGGGGGAAAATCCTTATTCTTTTATAAAATAATAATTCATTAAACAAGTTTTTTGTTTTATAGACGGTTGGGAAGAGTATTAGTGTATGCTTTCAAGTAAATTTCATGTCTAAACATATTTTTTTTATTTCTTGTGTAAAATAAAATAATTAGTCCAGTTTTTAATTAATCTTTTTGCGTTCTTTTATGTGAATATTATATCTTTCTCTCATGGTGTTTTTTTATTATACATCTTAATCACGTTTCCATTTTATATATACTCATTTATGAAGATTTTTAAACACTCATTTACTCTTGAATTTATTAATTTATAGTTGGGGCTTTTATCAACGGTTTTAACATTTAAAAGACACCGACCGAAAGAAAGAATTCAACATACATGCCCTTTTGGTTCCTAATAGTTTTTATTTTTCTCGATTTTAAAATTTTATGAATATAAATATAATTCAAATTAACGTAATTTTGGTCAAATAACTCTTACTGTTATTTTAATTCATTTATTAAAAAAGCACCTAGGCCCATACTGCGTAGCTTATTATTACTGTCAAGTTATTTCTATTTGAGATTTTTTTTAATATTGTAAATTTATCTGTCTATTCTTATGTATAAAACTACTGTCTAACAATAAAAACTAAATAGATAAAAACATTTGAAAATTTTGAAGAATAGTTTTGTAGAGTAGAATAATAGTTCTAGGAAGAGTAATTTTACACTGTTTTAAATTAACGGTTAAGTTCAACAACGTAAAATGTAAAGCAAATCTTTGAGATTTAAAAAAATTAAGAACATTATTCTAATTAAAGGTAAATCAATGTATTTTTTGATGATAAATATATAAAAATATGTTTTTGAAAGGCCTATTTATCTTTATAATACTAAATCACAAAAGATCTTTAAAGATCAGGAAAACTATAAAATCTGCTATGCAATTAACTTACAGGGAAATCATAAATCAACCCTATAATAAACTACTCTATCAAAAGTATTCCATATTATTCCTGAAAGTATTTTTCAAAAAAAAGTAAAAAAATCTCTTATTATACGAGCATACGCTTTTTTCTGCTTAAACTAGACAATCTCGGAGATTTTAATGAAAACTCATGTTCTGAATGCTTTTCTTCTCATCTCCGAATTTTACGACCCTCTGATTCACTCTTAAATTTCGAACAAAAAAACAGCGAACCGTCATTTTTTCCACGAAAACTTCAGTGAAAATGGGCGTTTTTATGCTTGTACGTAATAAAAGTTCGAAATTAAAAAGGTAATTACACTGGAAGATCATATCTCAACAGTTATATGAAAAATCTATGCAAAAACAAGAGGAAGCATATCAAAGCTTTTTTTTCTTTAATCATATGTTTCTGTAGTTCTGAATTTTACATGCTTTTTGTTTCCGCTTAAGACCTTCATCTTGTTTTTAAAGCGTAATTTGTTTTCTAAAGAACAACGAAAGGCTGTAAATACGCCAAGGTATGTTGTAAATTAAAATTTATTGTTTCGCAACATTGCTTTATAAGATGGGGAAAGTTTAAAGCCTTATTCGTTTGCTGGTATTGCTTGGAGTAATAAAAATTAAGTAAAACGCTAGGTGATTTTGAATATCCACGCAACTTTTAATACAATACATACTACCATGGTAATAAGATTTTTGCAAATTTATTTCTTAAATATTTATGTGAGAGGGTTAAATCTTAAGTCTTCAAATCAAACTACAAAACTATTACAGTTTTAAAAAATTTGAATACACAACACACAAAATATCATAAATAAAATTTAAGTTTATTCTATTTAAGTAAACAAATCAATAATTGGCCGATGACCTTCAGAAACACCCCCTGTGTCCAAGTACCCTGATGAAGGGGCATGGACAAAGTTATTGGCTCGTATTATTTTGTTCCGATATTTCATTCTATTTAATGTACAATTTTCTACGAAAAAGTATAAGGTAAATGTGGGTATAGTGGACACTTTAAGGAAAATTTTTGCTTAAATTCTCAATAAATACCAACCTATTTGCTTGGAAACCGTTATCATCATATTTTTAGATTAATTGGATCTTCTGCTTTCGATTTTACCATTAAAAATTTTAATTAAATTGGGTAAAGTATTTTTAATTAATTTTTAAAAAGTACTCCAAATTGCATCTATAGTGGCCACATAGATGTAGCTTTTGTATCTATGGTGGACACCTCTTGCATCAATAGTGGACACCTCGCTTTTTCTGCATATATGAGGGGTTAACGCATGAAATTGATGGGGTTTTTTGGTATAGTCGTTTATTTCTAATTAAATCTTCCTTCCCAACGAAATGTATTTTTATCAAATCAAATTAGCTTTATTTAAAAAAATACTTGATAGTTTCCGGCCCAAAGCCTACGCTGTAGCTGATTTGAGAGGAGTTAAGCATGCAGTTCAATGTTTTGGAAACCTTGGTTCCCGAAGCCAGAATGAAACCAAATTCATACAACACTCATTTTAAAGCACAATCAACAGTTTATGAAGAAAAACTGATCCAAATTCAATGTTATTTAAGTTTCTTAGAAGCCATTGCAGTGGCCACTATTGGAAAATCTAAGATTTTGTGTTGGTATAGTGGCCACCCCTATAAATCCTTGTAAAGTCAAAATTTTCAAATAAATTTTATTTATTATCATTTTATACACTCTTCTTTATCTTAATATAAATTTAAAAGTCAATCAAACAGTATTAAATACAAAAAAATCAGTTCCGATATACCCGTTTCCTTACGCGATTCAATAAGCAAAATCAAATTTCAGTCACTCGGCCGATGTTGTTATTTTCAAATATTTAAATATCCTTCCCATGCTGATCTGTGGTATCGGTGATAATTTACCAGCTTACCTGATTGTACAATCTACTATGCCTATGAATTTTGACGCTGTTTGATGCCTCTAACTCGTTTTATTTAAAATTAATCAGCTATGTGGCCACTATTGGTACAGTGTCCACTATACCCACATTTACCTTAATACTTGTAATTAATTTGCAAATGCGATAATTTTATATGATTAAAAAATAAATTTTTTTGATATTGTTAAAATCAATAGAATCGATTTCTTAAAAACTGGATAGTAAAGACACAAAAAAAATTGGACCTTAAAACTTTACCATTATGGAAAACTGCATTTTCTTCTTATATTCATTTCTTTTAATTTTAAAATGGACGAGAATACATATATGTAGCAAATTAAGCTACCTAAATAAAACAAACAGTCACAAACATTACAATATCTATCTCACACAATAAAATTCTCCAGATATTATTATCTCCAGATATTATTATTTCTGACCAATATAATTAAAAATGAGGAAGAGAGAGAGTGTAGAAAAATCTAATCAAATAAGCCTTTACATAATCCAACAGAGAGAGACAAACAAATATATAGCTGGTTGTTAGAGTCAGTCACAACGTAATCGTAAAATTAATAACAACGTATTTAAGACGAGTTCAGAAATGCCTATTGTTTTCACTGCAATAAATAACCTATGAAGGAAAAGCAACTTTTACAGGCAGTGTTGTGTTTTCTCTGTAGTGAGTGTGATCAAAGGAAAGGCAAAATTTACATGGGTGATCTTTTTTCACTGCAATGCTTTCTATGGCTTAAAATCCATATTTAAAGGGTTTATGAGCACTTAAAAAGCATTGAACACACATTTGCAGTTAAGTCCCAGGAATTTATTAGGTTTCAAAATTTATAAACTGCAATCAACATAGAACACAAGATGATTTCAAAACAATGTACAGTTAGAGCCCCGATTATCCGCGGAATCGGGTGGCTAGGGTACCACGGATAGCGAAAATTGCGGATAACCCGAAAAAAGACTACAAATGAGGAAAAAACACGAAAAATTTTTCAGCATAAAAACTGTTTTATTGTACAAAAAACATGATATGAAAAACTTTTAAAATATATGCAGTACAGCAGAAACCTTTGCTCTACATCTAAAATATCTCTAATCTCATCTAAAATTTGCTCTCCTCATTAAAATTTTTTTTCGTGGCACTCGCGGATAATCGGGGCTCTACTGTAGTTTGGTTGGTGGGTTTCACTGGATTTAACTTTAAACTCAAGGTCAACGCTTCTTGCAGGTTTCCTTTGGTTGATACAACTTTCAAAATTTTAAAGTTTCAAAGATAAACCAATATGGTTTTTTATCTTCTTCGGAAGGAGGTTAGTGAAACCCTTCCGCAATACAATTGCGCAATATTAAACCCCCTTCCCTGAAAAGACAAACTATAGCTACTGTGTTAAGTTAAGTCTTGCAAATTTATCACAATAACTCTGTTCATGTTTTCCATAAACCGTTTTTAGCGTAAACTGGATATGAAGTCATGCCTTTATTTCCTATTTGTCACACATATCTTGAAAACTGTGCATCGTAGAGGTGTTGTTCTCTGGATATTTTTCTATAAACTCTATGCAAGAGATATCTAACTTTGCAGAGCTTTGGTGGACTTTTTGAAGCCTTCTGTGTATGCTATTATGTGAGTGAGGTGAGGTACCCAAAAGCTAGCAGATTTCTGCTAGATGATCCCATGATATGCTCCAAACCTTCCCTTACAAACGAAAGGCAATATCTTAGGCAATAGACGAGGTGTTATAAGGTAAGTTATATTAACGTAAGTAACTGCTATTTGTATTTGTACGATTGTATTCCCATAGCATTATGCATACTAATTGTAATTATTAAAATAACAAGCGAAACTCTCACCCAAGAGGGAATTTTAAGTGTTATTTTCGAGTTCAGCGACCCGTTATCCTAAACCCGTGTTCTAATAGCTGTATTTTTAAAACAGTGATAATCCAAAGAAGACAACTGTCAACCAGTGTGTATTTGCCGTATATAATATTAAAGCAAGATTAGTAGACTCACCTGATCCGCCTTCCTTCGCAGAATTTCTAGGGAGGGCTCCACGACATTAAGTACCTTGAAGTCCAGTTTGACGCCCTTCCCTGTGTTGCTCCGGATGACCATGTCCAGCCACTCCTCCAACGAAATGTCCGAAACGATGTCCGGAGGATGCGCCATGATGGGTATGAAGGTGCCAAACTGGTTACCTTTCAACATGCCTAAGAAGACGTCTGCCTCCAGAAAATCGACATTGCCTGGCCGAAATTTAGGTTAATTAGTTTTGAAGAAACGCAACCAGGTTCGATGTCGTTATTTGCCCCAGTAAATATCACCAAGTTATTTTTGACGCCAAAAAATTGCGAACAAATAACAAATTGAAATACGTTGACAAATATAATATTTGGTGATATTTAAAGGGACCGTTTGAATTGAACCCACAACCAGTCGTGGTCAATGGAAATAAGTAAAAATATATTATGCAAGGTATATTAGAAATTATAAAACAATTTTTGAATGATAATAACATGGAGAAGTGTTAGAAAATGTTGGGAGTTTCCTGGATTTCTTCTGAAACAGTGTCAATTTTGTCTCCATATCCACATTTTTTTTCTTTCTTTTTTAGTGAACTTTTTAAATGAAATAATTTGCGGAACTTATTATCTATGTTATCTTCCGTATTATTCCGTCGACCATGCCGCTAAAAATTAAATGTATAACCAAAGCTCATTAATGTTGCCGATGAAACTGACTGTTGACGGGATAATACGGAAAAATCTAAGTTACTTCAAAAAACCTTCTTAAAGAAAGGTGGGGTGAAATAGGTAGAATTTGGTATTGTTTTTAGCTTTTAATGTTTCATTTCATGAGAGCGATTTTAAAAATTAAAATTCTTCTCCTCTTCCTTATCCCTCTGGTCTAGATCTGACCAGATCCATGATATAGTTAAAAATTAAAATAATATCAAATATGAAAACCCTCGAACCTTTTTTTAAATCTATGTAAAAATAATCTTTTCAAATTAAATTTTCATTAATGAAATGAATGTGGTTATCAATGGAAAGCAATTAATGAATTTTACCTTTATTTATAGCAGTGATAAATACTTATATTAAAATTTGAAATAAAGGAGTCAATATTTCACAACTACTTGAGAGGAATAGCTATAATAAATATAGAATAGCTATAGATATTATAATAATTATTATCATTTATCCTCTATCAATCAAATGTACCTTCTTATTTTCGTTCCCTAACCATGTACGCCATTTTATAACTTATAACTACCCTCTTTCAGATTATTTTACTGATTTTCTCTTCTAAACTTAGGTTCCAACTCCCAGTTCCATTTCATATATTTGTCACTAGAGTGCAGCACCACAATTTAGCATCAAAATATAGATTCGTACTGGTTTAAAGAAAGAGATGGCAGCACGAACAAATTGAGGTGTTAAAATTTTTAAAATTGAATTAAATGGTCCTAAAACCAGATAAATACATTTTTAGTAGAGGTGATTCAAAAAAAATTAAATACTCACAAAATTGAAACTGAACTTCAATCAGTTTGAAAAATTAAGACTTTCGCGTGAATTTCTATTCTTTTTTTTTTCAAAAAGTTACCCAATTTCGTAAGTATCAATTTTTCCCGTGAGTTTTATTTTTACTACATTGAAATTGTAACATAACAACTGAATAAATCTATTATTCAGTTGACATTTTTGACATGTGTAAAAAAATTAAGATGTATCAGCGGAAGAGGCGAACATATGGTGTTCCAAATCAAGATAGTGAAACCGTTCGGCTTCAGTTATTCTTCCCTACGGATGAAATAATAGAACAAAAGAGAATATAGAGTTTGTTCTACTTGGGTTACCTCCCAGCTGTCGTTGTGATTTCAAGTGAACCACTCTTAATTTTGATCGAACAGAGAGATTTAATTTTAAGTATTATCAACTACACCTTCAGATAAAGTACACGAATGTTTCAAAATTTGATCTTAGTATCATGTGAAATACCAGTGAAAAAGGTCTTAGAAAAAAAATCGGAGCCATATTACCCTTTCCCTTACCAAAAATTCTATAGTTACGGTCCTGTATTTATAGGGTTACAATTAATATATAGGACTTATTAAACGCACTGAAGATATCTTATTTAAGATTTAAGAAAACAATGAGAGGAAATCTAAGGAAACATTAACTTAAATTTATTAAATATGGAATATATATATATATATATGGTTTTACGCAATACAACATCATTATGAAAGAAATTATAAGAAAAAATAGGTAGGTAGGACTAATCCCACCGGTGTAGGAAGGCATCTACTAGAAAAAAAATGCTACACTATTATTTAGGAGCTCAACATAAAATAAAATTGTTTTAAGCAATGGAGTGTGAAAAGTAATTGTAATAAATATTTTTTAGTAACGCTAATAGTTTTTTTTAAAGTAAGTTGTTGATTCATATCTCTATATTTTTTAGATTATATTTGCGGAAGCCTTAATCGAGCCTCTCAAGTTAATTCCAAGAAAGAAATTCTAAAACTCCCAAGAACGTCCATGGCTGGAATACAAAAAAAATTCAATAAAGGAAAGGAAGATAATAAATTTGTAACTGTAACCATGAAGGAGGAACTATCAATTTATTTTTCAAGTGCAAAAGAATGTAACATAAAATAATGTAATGCACATACTAATCAGTAATTAATGAATTGAAATTATATTCAGTTTTATTGAATTTCATTTCAAGCATTTATTTCAACGCTGTCTTATACTTCAAACACTTATTTTTCTAAATATTCCCAGAACTAGTGAAATGTCAAATTAACTTTTTTATTCGAGAGAAAGACAAACATTTCTATGAGGCATTTATTTCCAGAAAACATATGGTCCCCTTTGTATTTTCTTTCCTGTTCATTTTATACAAACGCACTGACTGTCTCTAAAGACAGCAGATGGTCTATCTATTAACAGATTAACTGAACCATAGTTATACTAAAGCAATATGAAGCAAAAAAAAAAGCAAACTGGTATGAAGCAATGCTTTGCCAATATTATTTGAAAATGATCGGGCAGCGAATTGCACGAGACAAATAGAATTTCAAGCTTTTTATTTAAGTGTAGGGGATTTGTTTTTCCAGGAGATAATTTCAACGTCACTTTACGATTAATTGTTATTGTAAATTATGTTATTTATAAACCCAGGTACGTATATAATATATATATATACATATATATATATATATATATATATATATATATATATATATATATATATATATATATATATATATATATATATATATATATATATATATATATATATATATATATATATATATATATATATATATATATATATATATATATATGTGTTACTACTAACTTAACTAATGTCTGTGTTACTACTAACTTTTTATGTTAGTAGTAACACAGACGTAAATACTATAATAATACGTCTACTGATCTGTAAAAAACTTATTCCAGAAAAAACTTATAAAAAAACTAAACTAAAAAAACTATTCCTCAAAATTTGTCTATTTAATTCGGAATCTGCAACGTACATAATTTTAAAAATCAGCTCATTTAAGTACACAATCTAACTTAGTGAAAAGTAGCTTTTATTTCCTTTTAAAATAGTTTTAAATTTAAATATATAAATTTTACTTTGAGTGTTATCCTTAAACCAAATTAGTACTAAGAATAATAACTCGAAGCTGTTATAATTGAAGACGTCGGGGTTAAAAAAAAGTGATAAACCACCTAATTTTATTTTTGATATAATGAAAGAGGCTACAGATAAATACAAATACAAATTAAGTCGACCAACTACATGCGTAAGCCCAGCAAGGTTGGTCCAGTCTTTTTAACCCAAACTACCGGAATCCCAGTATCTGTCAATTTTCCTCTTGAACTCCTTTACCCCACTTGAATTTACAATTGTTTCAGGCAACGCATTCCATCTATCCACTGCCCTATTAAAAAAATAATGCTTTCTACAATCCGTCTTAAATTTGACTTTATTCAATTTGAAATTGTGACCCCTTTTTCTATTACCCGTATTGAAATCTAGTCTCTCTGTGTACCCTTGCTTTACCATTTTAAAAAGTTGAATCAAATCCCCTCTAATCCTTCTTTTCTCTAGAGTGAACATATTTAGCTTCTTTAATCTTCCCTCATAACTTAAACTGGATTATACCCTTGACCATTTTAGTAGCCCTATGCTGAACCCTTTCAATTGAATCAATATCTTTTTTTAAGTGTGGATATAATTATATTTTCGTAAATTGTATTTAAATTGTATTTGACTTGTATGATATTCAACAGGAAAACTTGGTAAATATTTTTAAATTATAATACCCTCCTCCAACCTTAGTAGGATGAAAGCTTTTGTCGGATAAAAAAATGTAGTAGTTTTTATTTGAAGTGTGGGATATAATTTTTTACCCACTAAGTCCGTAGTTGCAGAAATCTTACATTGAAGTCTACAAAGAAAACAAGCTCCTTGCAAAAACTACCTAATATTTAAATTAAATGCATACTACATAAACATGCTTTATCAACTTTAAAGTATATCTCAGTAGTTGTAACCGAACCTGAAATGTGCTTCTTATCTTATCGATTTCTTAGTAATGTTTTGATTTCATTATTTCACTTTTTGTAAGTCTTTCAAAATTATACAAACTAGGCAAGACAAACCTCAACAACACGACTTTATGACTCATCAAAACCAAATACTTTGCTTATGATGGCGAAAAAAAACATAAGGTCCATTGAAAACACAGTAAGATTTTTAAAGGCGGATTTTATCGTGAGTGGGAAATTAAATAGTCCACTGAAAATAGCGAAGAAAAGGGCCGAACCTAGGACAAATTGCAATAAAAGGTTTCTCAAAGGTTTTCACTTAGGAATGACCTCAATAGTAACATACTAAAAATCGGACAATGAGTTTAGTTGTTTTTTAAATAAAAAAAAATGGCCGAAAAAAATTAAAAAACCCCTCCAAATCAATAATATAGACATGTAATACTTGTTTATAAGTTATTTTTGAGTGCTGAAACCGAATATGGCCTTTAATTTGGAAAAAAATTAAATTTCAATTTTTAAAATTAATTTGAATAATTAGCTATATAAAAAATTTAAAAAACCCCTAAAAACTAAAATAAATAATCAAAAGAGATAAATCCAACGGTTTTTCATTTAGAAGTTACCAAAATATTAGCATACTAAAATTTGAAAATTTTACGAGTTAAAAAATCAATTTTTTTCCAAATTGGTGCCTTAAACTATTGAGGCTTTGAAAAGGTCATGTTCCAGTGGATATTATCCACAGATACGTAGTTATATAAAGGAAAACCGAAGGAATTCACGCTCAATTAATTATTTAATTAATTAATTTGAAATTGGTAAAATGTAGTACAAATTTTCAAAGAAGTGAAAACTAATAATATTTTGGCATAGTACGTATTTCCATCAGAGTTTATTTAATAAACAATAAAATTGTATTAAGAACACATAACTAACAAATAAATTAACTTTTTTATAAAATTTAAAATTTTAAAAATCATAATATAGACTTGTAATGCATGATAGGTTGATTTTTAATCCTATTACATAAAAAATATTATTTTTGCAATAAAAATTGAAATAGACATTAAAATTTTAAAATTGAAAAAAATATATTAATTTTATCAAACTAGCCTCACAACACCTGGAAATAAATAGTTTTTAAAAAGGTTTTCACATAGAAATATCTTAACTAAAAACATACTAAAAATTGGATAAAATCGGACAATAGGAAATTTAATTTTTCAATTAAAAAAAATAGGCTTTCTGAAACAAAATATTAATATTTTTTCTAGAGGCATGTAATACACGTTTTTAGGTTAATTTTCTATTGTGATGCAGAAAAATATAATATTTTAAATATAATATAAAAGTACTTTTGGAAGCGCCTCTAATCAGTTCAGGGCATTCTTGGAAAGTTGTTTTCTCTCTGTATCTACCTAACATACCATACCTATCAACCAGTAGCGGATTCAGGGGTGGCCCCGGAATGAAAAAATTTCATTCGCAAAAAAATTAAATCTAAAGATCATTTCTAAATAAAACTCTTTTTGAAGCTGTGAAATAATTAAATGCTTAGCCTTTATGGCCAAAAATGTATATTACCATTTAAAATTCTTTTAAAATATCGAAGTTTTTATTGCAGAAGATATTCTAAAAATCTGGATGCCCCCCTCCGAATTCAAACCCCTGAATCCGCTCCTGCTAACAGTTATTTCTTAGAAAGAATGGTAAAAACTGTAAGTGAATAAAATTAAGATGAAAGGACAGAAATAAGGTAAAATAATCTTAAGAGAAATAGGCAGATTATTAAAATATGATAGACCAGAAGTTATCATGTTTTATATCAAGTGTCCATTTTTGGTGGGTAGCTATAAAGTTTGGAAACAACAAACCAACGAGGGGGCAGTTAACAAATTATTTTGGTAGTGGACATTTAAAAATTTTGTTAATTTTCTTGAGTGATTTTTATTGCAAACTAGCGCAGGCGCTAGTCCCGGCGTTGCTCGGGGCGATATAGACGGGCTTCGCCCTCACAACATGCATTTGACTGAATCTCACACACTTATTGGAACTAGAATAATTATATTTAATTAAAAAAATTAAAACATAGCTATATACCCGGGCAGTGTAAATTTAACAAAATGCAATTTACCCTTATATAGACAAGCTTGGGCCACGTTTATTATGATATAAAATTTGAACGGGCTTCGCCCTTGATTATTATGATGATGAATTTGGATGGGCTTTGCCCGTGCAACGCGCCTGACTAAATGAAAAGTATATTTGCCATAATATTGACGGGTTAAGCCCGTACAACGTGCTTGACTAAATGTGCCCTGATGTAGACGGGCTTCGCCCATGTTTATTATGATGAAAAATTTGATTGGGCTTCGCCCGTACAATTTTCCGTTTAAGCGGGTGCAAGGGAAAAAAATTACACTACTAAACAGGGGCGTCATTTAGGGGGGCAACCGCCCCCCCCAAGGTTTCCACTGCTGTGTGAAAAATAGCTGCAAGTCCCTTGAAAATTCTCTAACTTCCACAAGGAGCTCTAAAACTCTCAAATGGAGTTAAAACACTACCTTTTAGGGTCATATTTCAAAAACCTTTCTGGGGGAGGACCCCCAGCCCCCCTCTAAAGTTTTTATGTCTGTTATTCAGTGTTTTTCCACTTGAAAATTCTACTCCTTGCAAGAAGCTTTTAATTTTTAGTGCTCCCCAAAGAGTTTGAAAATGAGATAAAACACTTGTCTAGAGGGGTAATTTCAAAAAATTTTATGGGGAAGGATCCCCAGCTCCCCCCCAAACATTTTATTGTCGGCTTTACAGCGTTTTTCTCTTTAGAATTATTCCACTTACAAAAAGCTTTTCCCTTTAGGAGGTCCCAAAAAATTAGAAAAAAAAACCACTAGTTTTAAAGGCAAATTTTCAAAAAAAATTTTGAGGGAGAACCCTTAGCCCCTCTTAAAACTTTGACGTCTTTTAACAATTTTTTTCCCAAGAAAATTATGTGGTTTACAAGAAACTGTTCTCTTTGAATGATAGCTCAAAGGGTCTCAAAAAATGAGTTAAAACACTACTTTAAGAGGCAAATTTTCAAAATTTTCCTGGGGGTGAACCCCAGACCCAACTCCTCCCCTTTTTTCACGTCAAATTTTGACATTATAATTAATATTAATATCATTCAAATACTACTTTTTAGTGCTCGTATTTAAATTTGCTCGTTAGGGGATACCTTAAAAATGAAGTTGCGTCACCCCCCAAAAAGTATAGTTAAGCCGGGGGCCAGGTCCACTTAAAAAAATTCTTGCCTCCCCAACCAAAAACTGAAATGACGCCCCTTCTACTTGTCTATTAGAGGTTTACAGGTTTAAAACTTTAAACTCTCACCTAAACCCTGTTTTTAAAAGTAAAATGTCAAAAATCTCTATGAACACAAAAAATGAAATAGTGTAAATGAGCCTTCAGCTCATTCACACTATTTCACTTTCACCTGAGTGATTCACTCCTGCGAATGGCTAGCTTGCATAGAAAGAGTAAAGAGTGAAAACCCAATTCACCTTCGGATGATTCCTCCAAAATGAATATTGAAAGTGAAAAGTCATGATAAGCCTTTACTAATGAAATTAAGACTCACCACTGAGCTCCTTTTCCAGCATCTCCTTACTGTTGACCGCATGCGCCCACGTGACATCACTCGCATCAAAGTCCCTCTTCGCAGCCATCACCACCTCAGAGAAGAGGATCAAAACAACCCCCCACACGAGAATCCGCACGGGTGCACGAGTCTCCATGCGTATTTCAATCGGCGTTTCGATCTGAGATCGGGCTCCGGAGCCTCCATGCTGTTTTCTGCGATCGTGCGAGCGTGCGCGGGGGTTGCCGGGAATTGGCGGGGAGTTACGCCGCCACGGTGGATTTTGGCGAGGATTGAGATGGCCCGAGAAAGACGTCAATCATTTTATGTGAAGTTGTTAGACAGGAGATGTGGTGATTTATGATCATGTCAAATATTTTTCGGGTGGTGTTGGATTTATTTAACTTTCTGGAATTCACCGTATTTATTATTTTTGAAAAACAACAGCGAAATAAAATTTATGTTAAATTTTGGTTTTCCTTTGAAATTAATTTAAAAGGTGGCATATAAGAGACATTTTATACTTGTCATTGTATCATTTAAAAGAGATCACAATAGAGAAAAGGTCATTAAAATGTGAACAATTTGTGACATCATAGGGTGTAAAACCCCTCATAATCGAGTGATGTAAAATTTGTAAAAAATACTTTTGTAAAGGAAGGATTGTGTGTCTCGATCGTACTAAATACAAAAACTATCAGGGTACAAAAGGTTAAGAGGAATTTGGCCAATTCCCTTTCAAATCATGAATGCAATGCAATGAGCGAATATGATTTTAATGGGAAAAAGTAAATAAACTTTCCCCTAAAAGCTTAATGTTTAACCTTTCAATACGTCAAGGGAATCAGAAAAGTACAATTTTTGCACTTGTTTGAGCTCCTGGGGGGCAACTGCGATGAGATATCCATTAGATCATGATGTGTTTGGAGGCACAAAGGAGCATTTTATTCTGTTCCTTGAAGTTTTTCAGCAACTGGGACTTTCTGGACAACAATTCTGGACAATTCTGGACTTTCTGGACAACTGGACAACAATTTCTAATAACATTTTTCCACCTTATTGCCATTATTTATTTATACATTAAAGTTGTTTTTAATTCCTTTTGATTTCTTTTGTATTTTGATTTAAAAGTAATTCTATCTGTCGCCTGAACGGGATATTTTCCCCTTGGCGTCGAATGTATTTATTATTATTATTATTATTATTATTATTGTTATTATTGTTGTTATTATTGTTATTGTTGTTATTGTTATTGTTATTGTTATTATTATTATTATTATTATTATTATTATTATTATTATTATTATTATTATTATTATTATTATTATTATTATTATTATTATTATTATTATTATTATTATTATTATTATTATTATTATTATTATTATTATTATTATTATTATTATTATTATTATTATTATTATTATTATTATTATTATTATTATTATTATTATTATTATTATTATTATTATTATTATTATTATTATTATTATTATTATTATTATTATCATTATCATTATCATTATCATTATTATTATTATTATTATTATTATTATTATTATTATTGTCTTCTCTAGCCGTTTAAAAATCATGTCATGTAAAAGTTTAAAATTTTTCTATTTAATTTTTATTAAATTATTATTGTATTCCTATTTAATTATTATTGTATTTAAATTTTTTCCTATATTTTAAATGGAGTTTCTAATGTAAAACATTTTATGCTTTTTATACAAATAAGATTACCTAAAAAAGATGTCCCTCTCAACCAGGTCCAACTATTTTATACCAGGAATTTCAGCTGGTTTGTTGCCTTTTGAACAGTTTTCCTTCCTGTTCAAATAATCTTTCAAAATAAAAGTTGTAAAATTGAGTGGATCGTAAGTTATCAGCAGATCAAGTCTGTGTCTTTAGCACCTTTCTCTGTATTCTCGGTTACCTTTTTTATTACTTGTATGGCTTTAGCTATCCAAAACGGAAAGAATTATCAACAAACCTACGTCAGTGAACTTACGTTAAAACATGTTTTGGGATCAGATACTTATTTTTCAAGCTTTGTTGTAAAAAGAATGGAAATAAAAGAAGTCCTGAAAACCCAACTTATTACCTTTTTAGTGATTCCCAACTTCTTTCCCCTTTTGAACCCATAATGGACTATATTCAGCCATGCCCATGTTAATCACGTGATGGGGAAAAACAAACTCACTATCAAATCATATCTCTCTATCATCATATCTCACTACAAACTATCTCTGTCAAATATAGTTGGCAAACTGTGCAAAATAGGATAAAATTAGAAAAACGACGTTTCATTTGCACATTGTTTATTTAAAGATGTTAAAATCATCAATGATTTTAACATCTTTAAATAAACAATGTGCAAATGAAACGTCGTTTTTCTAATTTTATCTCTGTCAATTGCAAGCTCAATAGGTCAAATGATGGGTAAAATGTGACGTCAAGACGGATATAGTCCATTAAAAGTTAACTATAAATTTGATTTCAATAAACTGTACTTAAATTATATAAAATGTGGAAAATGTACCAAGTAAAGCATATATTAATTTGACTGAATGAAAATAGTGGAAATACAAGATATCATTATTAACCAGCAGCAAAAAACATTGATTAAACAAATTTTATATATCCACTTGCCATTATCATTCTGGATACAGTCAAAACTGGATAATTGCATAGAATCACCAGGGAGAAACAACGTGGAATAACAACGTTAATTTTGATTAACCTTTTTAATTTTATCAGATGTAGCTAATCTTTTAACTTTCAATGTTTTATAATTTTGTTTGCATTTTGATGGTTATTGATTATTTGAGAAAACTCCAGCTCTCAAGCGTCGCCTCCAACCGTAGACCGGTTTTGCCCTTGTTAGGGCTCATCAGCACGGTATAGGAAGGTAACGCAAGAGGGTGGAGGGAGAGCTTTTAGTCTAGCCGACTATGAAAAAGTGGTGACCATTGATTGGTCCCCCATTATTATTATATGATTATTGTTATTATAGGTTATTGATTATTGTTTATTCCTTTATTGATTGAACGTTTTTCTCATCTTTCTTGCAGCTCTTAAAGAAATTGTTAATTACCCCTAAACAGGTTTTGAAATAACACTTAAAAAAAGAAATTTCACCTTCAAGAGGTCAGAACGACACTTTTGTTTCACTAATCATAGAATTTCCCTTCTCTAGTATCAGAGCTCATACCAAATATGTCAAGTTTATGTAACTGCAACTAGAAGTAAAAGAAATTTGGCCATACATGACAAAAATTGGATGAATTTTAAATGTTTGTGGCTTCGACTTTTGTTTCATCTAGCAATTTATCATCCTTCAAATATGCTTCGGTTTATGTGCTGCTCTGTCACATCACAGTCTCAACATCGTCTTAATGAGGATTAAGGTATGTTTATCCACCGCGCGTGTCGTAATTATGCGCAGCTGTTTCCTGTCAACGAGAAACAATCCTCTATTACTGCCTGCAATGACCATTTTGTTCGCTATGAAATACCATGCAATCTTACTTCAAAAGTAAGGATTATAAAAATTAAAACTCCTTGAGGAAAAATTTTCTCGTGTGTTAGGGAAGAAAATGGTGTTCAGGTGTCTTATGTTTAAATTTATGGAAAAGGTATTTTACAAAAATTTTATTTATAAAATTATATCACCCTAAACCATAGAAAATTATCAACGGTCTTTCACAAATCATATTCCATAAAACATTGATGAAAGCTGCTAAAAATTTATTTCAGAACAATCGGATTATCTTGTTGTTTAAAATAAGCTGAGAGAGGAATAGAAAAAGAAGGGAAGAGGGAAAGTGCTCCAATGGTGGTGTCTAGATTCTGTGCGGCCATTATTAACACAGAATTTAGCATAATTTCCAACATTTTCCTTTAATTTCTGCAATAACCCAGTTAGTATTTTACTCACAAAGTCACGCAACAGTCTTACTTCGAATAAGGTTTTGTTATTATTATTATTATTATTATTATTATTATTATTATTATTATTATTATTATTATTATTATTATTATTATTATTATTATTATTATTATTATTATTATTATTATTATTATTATTATTATTATTATTATTATTATTATTATTATTATTATTATTATTATTATTATTATTATTATTATTATTATTATTATTATTATTATTATTATTATTATTATTATTATTATTATTATTATTATTATTATTATTATTATTATTATTATTATTATTATTATTATTATTATTATTATTATTATTATTATTATTATTATTATTATTATTATTATTATTATTATTATTATTATTATTATTATTATTATTATTATTATTATTATTATTATTATTATTATTATTATTATTATTATTATTATTATTATTATTGTCTTCTCTAGCCGTTTAAAAATCATGTCATGTAAAAGTTTAAAATTTTTCTATTTAATTTTTATTAAATTATTATTGTATTCCTATTTAATTATTATTGTATTTAAATTTTTTCCTATATTTTAAATGGAGTTTCTAATGTAAAACATTTTATGCTTTTTATACAAATAAGATTACCTAAAAAAGATGTCCCTCTCAACCAGGTCCAACTATTTTATACCAGGAATTTCAGCTGGTTTGTTGCCTTTTGAACAGTTTTCCTTCCTGTTCAAATAATCTTTCAAAATAAAAGTTGTAAAATTGAGTGGATCGTAAGTTATCAGCAGATCAAGTCTGTGTCTTTAGCACCTTTCTCTGTATTCTCGGTTACCTTTTTTATTACTTGTATGGCTTTAGCTATCCAAAACGGAAAGAATTATCAACAAACCTACGTCAGTGAACTTACGTTAAAACATGTTTTGGGATCAGATACTTATTTTTCAAGCTTTGTTGTAAAAAGAATGGAAATAAAAGAAGTCCTGAAAACCCAACTTATTACCTTTTTAGTGATTCCCAACTTCTTTCCCCTTTTGAACCCATAATGGACTATATTCAGCCATGCCCATGTTAATCACGTGATGGGGAAAAACAAACTCACTATCAAATCATATCTCTCTATCATCATATCTCTCTATCATCATATCTCACTACAAACTATCTCTGTCAAATATAGTTGGCAAACTGTGCAAAATAGGATAAAATTAGAAAAACGACGTTTCATTTGCACATTGTTTATTTAAAGATGTTAAAATCATCAATGATTTTAACATCTTTAAATAAACAATGTGCAAATGAAACGTCGTTTTTCTAATTTTATCTCTGTCAATTGCAAGCTCAATAGGTCAAATGATGGGTAAAATGTGACGTCAAGACGGATATAGTCCATTAAAAGTTAACTATAAATTTGATTTCAATAAACTGTACTTAAATTATATAAAATGTGGAAAATGTACCAAGTAAAGCATATATTAATTTGACTGAATGAAAATAGTGGAAATACAAGATATCATTATTAACCAGCAGCAAAAAACATTGATTAAACAAATTTTATATATCCACTTGCCATTATCATTCTGGATACAGTCAAAACTGGATAATTGCATAGAATCACCAGGGAGAAACAACGTGGAATAACAACGTTAATTTTGATTAACCTTTTTAATTTTATCAGATGTAGCTAATCTTTTAACTTTCAATGTTTTATAATTTTGTTTGCATTTTGATGGTTATTGATTATTTGAGAAAACTCCAGCTCTCAAGCGTCGCCTCCAACCGTAGACCGGTTTTGCCCTTGTTAGGGCTCATCAGCACGGTATAGGAAGGTAACGCAAGAGGGTGGAGGGAGAGCTTTTAGTCTAGCCGACTATGAAAAAGTGGTGACCATTGATTGGTCCCCCATTATTATTATATGATTATTGTTATTATAGGTTATTGATTATTGTTTATTCCTTTATTGATTGAACGTTTTTCTCATCTTTCTTGCAGCTCTTAAAGAAATTGTTAATTACCCCTAAACAGGTTTTGAAATAACACTTAAAAAAAGAAATTTCACCTTCAAGAGGTCAGAACGACACTTTTGTTTCACTAATCATAGAATTTCCCTTCTCTAGTATCAGAGCTCATACCAAATATGTCAAGTTTATGTAACTGCAACTAGAAGTAAAAGAAATTTGGCCATACATGACAAAAATTGGATGAATTTTAAATGTTTGTGGCTTCGACTTTTGTTTCATCTAGCAATTTATCATCCTTCAAATATGCTTCGGTTTATGTGCTGCTCTGTCACATCACAGTCTCAACATCGTCTTAATGAGGATTAAGGTATGTTTATCCACCGCGCGTGTCGTAATTATGCGCAGCTGTTTCCTGTCAACGAGAAACAATCCTCTATTACTGCCTGCAATGACCATTTTGTTCGCTATGAAATACCATGCAATCTTACTTCAAAAGTAAGGATTATAAAAATTAAAACTCCTTGAGGAAAAATTTTCTCGTGTGTTAGGGAAGAAAATGGTGTTCAGGTGTCTTATGTTTAAATTTATGGAAAAGGTATTTTACAAAAATTTTATTTATAAAATTATATCACCCTAAACCATAGAAAATTATCAACGGTCTTTCACAAATCATATTCCATAAAACATTGATGAAAGCTGCTAAAAATTTATTTCAGAACAATCGGATTATCTTGTTGTTTAAAATAAGCTGAGAGAGGAATAGAAAAAGAAGGGAAGAGGGAAAGTGCTCCAATGGTGGTGTCTAGATTCTGTGCGGCCATTATTAACACAGAATTTAGCATAATTTCCAACATTTTCCTTTAATTTCTGCAATAACCCAGTTAGTATTTTACTCACAAAGTCACGCAACAGTCTTACTTCGAATAAGGTTTTGTTATTATTATTATTATTATTATTATTATTATTATTATTATTATTATTATTATTATTATTATTATTATTATTATTATTATTATTATTATTATTATTATTATTATTATTATTATTATTATTATTATTATTATTATTATTATTATTATTATTATTATTATTATTATTATTATTATTATTATTATTATTATTATTATTATTATTATTATTATTATTATTATTATTATTATTGTCTTCTCTAGCCGTTTAAAAATCATGTCATGTAAAAGTTTAAAATTTTTCTATTTAATTTTTATTAAATTATTATTGTATTCCTATTTAATTATTATTGTATTTAAATTTTTTCCTATATTTTAAATGGAGTTTCTAATGTAAAACATTTTATGCTTTTTATACAAATAAGATTACCTAAAAAAGATGTCCCTCTCAACCAGGTCCAACTATTTTATACCAGGAATTTCAGCTGGTTTGTTGCCTTTTGAACAGTTTTCCTTCCTGTTCAAATAATCTTTCAAAATAAAAGTTGTAAAATTGAGTGGATCGTAAGTTATCAGCAGATCAAGTCTGTGTCTTTAGCACCTTTCTCTGTATTCTCGGTTACCTTTTTTATTACTTGTATGGCTTTAGCTATCCAAAACGGAAAGAATTATCAACAAACCTACGTCAGTGAACTTACGTTAAAACATGTTTTGGGATCAGATACTTATTTTTCAAGCTTTGTTGTAAAAAGAATGGAAATAAAAGAAGTCCTGAAAACCCAACTTATTACCTTTTTAGTGATTCCCAACTTCTTTCCCCTTTTGAACCCATAATGGACTATATTCAGCCATGCCCATGTTAATCACGTGATGGGGAAAAACAAACTCACTATCAAATCATATCTCTCTATCATCATATCTCTCTATCATCATATCTCACTACAAACTATCTCTGTCAAATATAGTTGGCAAACTGTGCAAAATAGGATAAAATTAGAAAAACGACGTTTCATTTGCACATTGTTTATTTAAAGATGTTAAAATCATCAATGATTTTAACATCTTTAAATAAACAATGTGCAAATGAAACGTCGTTTTTCTAATTTTATCTCTGTCAATTGCAAGCTCAATAGGTCAAATGATGGGTAAAATGTGACGTCAAGACGGATATAGTCCATTAAAAGTTAACTATAAATTTGATTTCAATAAACTGTACTTAAATTATATAAAATGTGGAAAATGTACCAAGTAAAGCATATATTAATTTGACTGAATGAAAATAGTGGAAATACAAGATATCATTATTAACCAGCAGCAAAAAACATTGATTAAACAAATTTTATATATCCACTTGCCATTATCATTCTGGATACAGTCAAAACTGGATAATTGCATAGAATCACCAGGGAGAAACAACGTGGAACAACAACGTTAATTTTGATTAACCTTTTTAATTTTATCAGATGTAGCTAATCTTTTAACTTTCAATGTTTTATAATTTTGTTTGCATTTTGATGGTTATTGATTATTTGAGAAAACTCCAGCTCTCAAGCGTCGCCTCCAACCGTAGACCGGTTTTGCCCTTGTTAGGGCTCATCAGCACGGTATAGGAAGGTAACGCAAGAGGGTGGAGGGAGAGCTTTTAGTCTAGCCGACTATGAAAAAGTGGTGACCATTGATTGGTCCCCCATTATTATTATATGATTATTGTTATTATAGGTTATTGATTATTGTTTATTCCTTTATTGATTGAACGTTTTTCTCATCTTTCTTGCAGCTCTTAAAGAAATTGTTAATTACCCCTAAACAGGTTTTGAAATAACACTTAAAAAAAGAAATTTCACCTTCAAGAGGTCAGAACGACACTTTTGTTTCACTAATCATAGAATTTCCCTTCTCTAGTATCAGAGCTCATACCAAATATGTCAAGTTTATGTAACTGCAACTAGAAGTAAAAGAAATTTGGCCATACATGACAAAAATTGGATGAATTTTAAATGTTTGTGGCTTCGACTTTTGTTTCATCTAGCAATTTATCATCCTTCAAATATGCTTCGGTTTATGTGCTGCTCTGTCACATCACAGTCTCAACATCGTCTTAATGAGGATTAAGGTATGTTTATCCACCGCGCGTGTCGTAATTATGCGCAGCTGTTTCCTGTCAACGAGAAACAATCCTCTATTACTGCCTGCAATGACCATTTTGTTCGCTATGAAATACCATGCAATCTTACTTCAAAAGTAAGGATTATAAAAATTAAAACTCCTTGAGGAAAAATTTTCTCGTGTGTTAGGGAAGAAAATGGTGTTCAGGTGTCTTATGTTTAAATTTATGGAAAAGGTATTTTACAAAAATTTTATTTATAAAATTATATCACCCTAAACCATAGAAAATTATCAACGGTCTTTCACAAATCATATTCCATAAAACATTGATGAAAGCTGCTAAAAATTTATTTCAGAACAATCGGATTATCTTGTTGTTTAAAATAAGCTGAGAGAGGAATAGAAAAAGAAGGGAAGAGGGAAAGTGCTCCAATGGTGGTGTCTAGATTCTGTGCGGCCATTATTAACACAGAATTTAGCATAATTTCCAACATTTTCCTTTAATTTCTGCAATAACCCAGTTAGTATTTTACTCACAAAGTCACGCAACAGTCTTACTTCGAATAAGGTTTTGTTATTATTATTATTATTATTATTATTATTATTATTATTATTATTATTATTATTATTATTATTATTATTATTATTATTATTATTATTATTATTATTATTATTATTATTATTATTATTATTATTATTATTATTATTATTATTATTATTATTATTATTATTATTATTATTATTATTATTATTATTATTATTATTATTATTATTATTATTATTATTATTATTATTATTATTATTATTATTATTATTATTATTATTATTATTATTATTATTATTATTATTATTATTATTATTATTATTATTATTATTATTATTATTATTATTATTATTATTATTATTATTATTATTATTATTATTATTATTATTATTATTATTATTATTGTCTTCTCTAGCCGTTTAAAAATCATGTCATGTAAAAGTTTAAAATTTTTCTATTTAATTTTTATTAAATTATTATTGTATTCCTATTTAATTATTATTGTATTTAAATTTTTTCCTATATTTTAAATGGAGTTTCTAATGTAAAACATTTTATGCTTTTTATACAAATAAGATTACCTAAAAAAGATGTCCCTCTCAACCAGGTCCAACTATTTTATACCAGGAATTTCAGCTGGTTTGTTGCCTTTTGAACAGTTTTCCTTCCTGTTCAAATAATCTTTCAAAATAAAAGTTGTAAAATTGAGTGGATCGTAAGTTATCAGCAGATCAAGTCTGTGTCTTTAGCACCTTTCTCTGTATTCTCGGTTACCTTTTTTATTACTTGTATGGCTTTAGCTATCCAAAACGGAAAGAATTATCAACAAACCTACGTCAGTGAACTTACGTTAAAACATGTTTTGGGATCAGATACTTATTTTTCAAGCTTTGTTGTAAAAAGAATGGAAATAAAAGAAGTCCTGAAAACCCAACTTATTACCTTTTTAGTGATTCCCAACTTCTTTCCCCTTTTGAACCCATAATGGACTATATTCAGCCATGCCCATGTTAATCACGTGATGGGGAAAAACAAACTCACTATCAAATCATATCTCTCTATCATCATATCTCTCTATCATCATATCTCACTACAAACTATCTCTGTCAAATATAGTTGGCAAACTGTGCAAAATAGGATAAAATTAGAAAAACGACGTTTCATTTGCACATTGTTTATTTAAAGATGTTAAAATCATCAATGATTTTAACATCTTTAAATAAACAATGTGCAAATGAAACGTCGTTTTTCTAATTTTATCTCTGTCAATTGCAAGCTCAATAGGTCAAATGATGGGTAAAATGTGACGTCAAGACGGATATAGTCCATTAAAAGTTAACTATAAATTTGATTTCAATAAACTGTACTTAAATTATATAAAATGTGGAAAATGTACCAAGTAAAGCATATATTAATTTGACTGAATGAAAATAGTGGAAATACAAGATATCATTATTAACCAGCAGCAAAAAACATTGATTAAACAAATTTTATATATCCACTTGCCATTATCATTCTGGATACAGTCAAAACTGGATAATTGCATAGAATCACCAGGGAGAAACAACGTGGAATAACAACGTTAATTTTGATTAACCTTTTTAATTTTATCAGATGTAGCTAATCTTTTAACTTTCAATGTTTTATAATTTTGTTTGCATTTTGATGGTTATTGATTATTTGAGAAAACTCCAGCTCTCAAGCGTCGCCTCCAACCGTAGACCGGTTTTGCCCTTGTTAGGGCTCATCAGCACGGTATAGGAAGGTAACGCAAGAGGGTGGAGGGAGAGCTTTTAGTCTAGCCGACTATGAAAAAGTGGTGACCATTGATTGGTCCCCCATTATTATTATATGATTATTGTTATTATAGGTTATTGATTATTGTTTATTCCTTTATTGATTGAACGTTTTTCTCATCTTTCTTGCAGCTCTTAAAGAAATTGTTAATTACCCCTAAACAGGTTTTGAAATAACACTTAAAAAAAGAAATTTCACCTTCAAGAGGTCAGAACGACACTTTTGTTTCACTAATCATAGAATTTCCCTTCTCTAGTATCAGAGCTCATACCAAATATGTCAAGTTTATGTAACTGCAACTAGAAGTAAAAGAAATTTGGCCATACATGACAAAAATTGGATGAATTTTAAATGTTTGTGGCTTCGACTTTTGTTTCATCTAGCAATTTATCATCCTTCAAATATGCTTCGGTTTATGTGCTGCTCTGTCACATCACAGTCTCAACATCGTCTTAATGAGGATTAAGGTATGTTTATCCACCGCGCGTGTCGTAATTATGCGCAGCTGTTTCCTGTCAACGAGAAACAATCCTCTATTACTGCCTGCAATGACCATTTTGTTCGCTATGAAATACCATGCAATCTTACTTCAAAAGTAAGGATTATAAAAATTAAAACTCCTTGAGGAAAAATTTTCTCGTGTGTTAGGGAAGGTGTTCAGGTGTCTTATGTTTAAATTTATGGAAAAGGTATTTTACAAAAATTTTATTTATAAAATTATATCACCCTAAACCATAGAAAATTATCAACGGTCTTTCACAAATCATATTCCATAAAACATTGATGAAAGCTGCTAAAAATTTATTTCAGAACAATCGGATTATCTTGTTGTTTAAAATAAGCTGAGAGAGGAATAGAAAAAGAAGGGAAGAGGGAAAGTGCTCCAATGGTGGTGTCTAGATTCTGTGCGGCCATTATTAACACAGAATTTAGCATAATTTCCAACATTTTCCTTTAATTTCTGCAATAACCCAGTTAGTATTTTACTCACAAAGTCACGCAACAGTCTTACTTCGAATAAGGTTTTGTTATTATTATTATTATTATTATTATTATTATTATTATTATTATTATTATTATTATTATTATTATTATTATTATTATTATTATTATTATTATTATTATTATTATTATTATTATTATTATTATTATTATTATTATTATTATTATTATTATTATTATTATTATTATTATTATTATTATTATTATTATTATTATTATTATTATTATTATTATTATTATTATTATTATTATTATTATTATTATTATTATTATTATTATTATTATTATTATTATTATTATTATTATTATTATTATTATTATTATTATTATTATTATTATTATTATTATTATTATTATTATTATTATTATTATTATTATTATTGTCTTCTCTAGCCGTTTAAAAATCATGTCATGTAAAAGTTTAAAATTTTTCTATTTAATTTTTATTAAATTATTATTGTATTCCTATTTAATTATTATTGTATTTAAATTTTTTCCTATATTTTAAATGGAGTTTCTAATGTAAAACATTTTATGCTTTTTATACAAATAAGATTACCTAAAAAAGATGTCCCTCTCAACCAGGTCCAACTATTTTATACCAGGAATTTCAGCTGGTTTGTTGCCTTTTGAACAGTTTTCCTTCCTGTTCAAATAATCTTTCAAAATAAAAGTTGTAAAATTGAGTGGATCGTAAGTTATCAGCAGATCAAGTCTGTGTCTTTAGCACCTTTCTCTGTATTCTCGGTTACCTTTTTTATTACTTGTATGGCTTTAGCTATCCAAAACGGAAAGAATTATCAACAAACCTACGTCAGTGAACTTACGTTAAAACATGTTTTGGGATCAGATACTTATTTTTCAAGCTTTGTTGTAAAAAGAATGGAAATAAAAGAAGTCCTGAAAACCCAACTTATTACCTTTTTAGTGATTCCCAACTTCTTTCCCCTTTTGAACCCATAATGGACTATATTCAGCCATGCCCATGTTAATCACGTGATGGGGAAAAACAAACTCACTATCAAATCATATCTCTCTATCATCATATCTCTCTATCATCATATCTCACTACAAACTATCTCTGTCAAATATAGTTGGCAAACTGTGCAAAATAGGATAAAATTAGAAAAACGACGTTTCATTTGCACATTGTTTATTTAAAGATGTTAAAATCATCAATGATTTTAACATCTTTAAATAAACAATGTGCAAATGAAACGTCGTTTTTCTAATTTTATCTCTGTCAATTGCAAGCTCAATAGGTCAAATGATGGGTAAAATGTGACGTCAAGACGGATATAGTCCATTAAAAGTTAACTATAAATTTGATTTCAATAAACTGTACTTAAATTATATAAAATGTGGAAAATGTACCAAGTAAAGCATATATTAATTTGACTGAATGAAAATAGTGGAAATACAAGATATCATTATTAACCAGCAGCAAAAAACATTGATTAAACAAATTTTATATATCCACTTGCCATTATCATTCTGGATACAGTCAAAACTGGATAATTGCATAGAATCACCAGGGAGAAACAACGTGGAATAACAACGTTAATTTTGATTAACCTTTTTAATTTTATCAGATGTAGCTAATCTTTTAACTTTCAATGTTTTATAATTTTGTTTGCATTTTGATGGTTATTGATTATTTGAGAAAACTCCAGCTCTCAAGCGTCGCCTCCAACCGTAGACCGGTTTTGCCCTTGTTAGGGCTCATCAGCACGGTATAGGAAGGTAACGCAAGAGGGTGGAGGGAGAGCTTTTAGTCTAGCCGACTATGAAAAAGTGGTGACCATTGATTGGTCCCCCATTATTATTATATGATTATTGTTATTATAGGTTATTGATTATTGTTTATTCCTTTATTGATTGAACGTTTTTCTCATCTTTCTTGCAGCTCTTAAAGAAATTGTTAATTACCCCTAAACAGGTTTTGAAATAACACTTAAAAAAAGAAATTTCACCTTCAAGAGGTCAGAACGACACTTTTGTTTCACTAATCATAGAATTTCCCTTCTCTAGTATCAGAGCTCATACCAAATATGTCAAGTTTATGTAACTGCAACTAGAAGTAAAAGAAATTTGGCCATACATGACAAAAATTGGATGAATTTTAAATGTTTGTGGCTTCGACTTTTGTTTCATCTAGCAATTTATCATCCTTCAAATATGCTTCGGTTTATGTGCTGCTCTGTCACATCACAGTCTCAACATCGTCTTAATGAGGATTAAGGTATGTTTATCCACCGCGCGTGTCGTAATTATGCGCAGCTGTTTCCTGTCAACGAGAAACAATCCTCTATTACTGCCTGCAATGACCATTTTGTTCGCTATGAAATACCATGCAATCTTACTTCAAAAGTAAGGATTATAAAAATTAAAACTCCTTGAGGAAAAATTTTCTCGTGTGTTAGGGAAGAAAATGGTGTTCAGGTGTCTTATGTTTAAATTTATGGAAAAGGTATTTTACAAAAATTTTATTTATAAAATTATATCACCCTAAACCATAGAAAATTATCAACGGTCTTTCACAAATCATATTCCATAAAACATTGATGAAAGCTGCTAAAAATTTATTTCAGAACAATCGGATTATCTTGTTGTTTAAAATAAGCTGAGAGAGGAATAGAAAAAGAAGGGAAGAGGGAAAGTGCTCCAATGGTGGTGTCTAGATTCTGTGCGGCCATTATTAACACAGAATTTAGCATAATTTCCAACATTTTCCTTTAATTTCTGCAATAACCCAGTTAGTATTTTACTCACAAAGTCACGCAACAGTCTTACTTCGAATAAGGTTTTGTTATTATTATTATTATTATTATTATTATTATTATTATTATTATTATTATTATTATTATTATTATTATTATTATTATTATTATTATTATTATTATTATTATTATTATTATTATTATTATTATTATTATTATTATTATTATTATTATTATTATTATTATTATTATTATTATTATTATTATTATTATTATTATTATTATTATTATTATTATTATTATTATTATTATTATTATTATTATTATTATTATTATTATTATTATTATTATTATTATTATTATTATTATTATTATTATTATTATTATTATTATTATTATTATTATTATTATTATTATTATTGTCTTCTCTAGCCGTTTAAAAATCATGTCATGTAAAAGTTAAAATTTTTCTATTTAATTTTTATTAAATTATTATTGTATTCCTATTTAATTATTATTGTATTTAAATTTTTTCCTATATTTTAAATGGAGTTTCTAATGTAAAACATTTTATGCTTTTTATACAAATAAGATTACCTAAAAAAGATGTCCCTCTCAACCAGGTCCAACTATTTTATACCAGGAATTTCAGCTGGTTTGTTGCCTTTTGAACAGTTTTCCTTCCTGTTCAAATAATCTTTCAAAATAAAAGTTGTAAAATTGAGTGGATCGTAAGTTATCAGCAGATCAAGTCTGTGTCTTTAGCACCTTTCTCTGTATTCTCGGTTACCTTTTTATTACTTGTATGGCTTTAGCTATCCAAAACGGAAAGAATTATCAACAAACCTACGTCAGTGAACTTACGTTAAAACATGTTTTGGGATCAGATACTTATTTTTCAAGCTTTATTGTAAAAAGAATGGAAATAAAAGAAGTCCTGAAAACCCAACTTATTACCTTTTTAGTGATTCCCAACTTCTTTCCCCTTTTGAACCCATAATGGACTATATTCAGCCATGCCCATGTTAATCACGTGATGGGGAAAAACAAACTCACTATCAAATCATATCTCTCTATCATCATATCTCTCTATCATCATATCTCACTACAAACTATCTCTGTCAAATATAGTTGGCAAACTGTGCAAAATAGGATAAAATTAGAAAAACGACGTTTCATTTGCACATTGTTTATTTAAAGATGTTAAAATCATCAATGATTTTAACATCTTTAAATAAACAATGTGCAAATGAAACGTCGTTTTTCTAATTTTATCTCTGTCAATTGCAAGCTCAATAGGTCAAATGATGGGTAAAATGTGACGTCAAGACGGATATAGTCCATTAAAAGTTAACTATAAATTTGATTTCAATAAACTGTACTTAAATTATATAAAATGTGGAAAATGTACCAAGTAAAGCATATATTAATTTGACTGAATGAAAATAGTGGAAATACAAGATATCATTATTAACCAGCAGCAAAAAACATTGATTAAACAAATTTTATATATCCACTTGCCATTATCATTCTGGATACAGTCAAAACTGGATAATTGCATAGAATCACCAGGGAGAAACAACGTGGAATAACAACGTTAATTTTGATTAACCTTTTTAATTTTATCAGATGTAGCTAATCTTTTAACTTTCAATGTTTTATAATTTTGTTTGCATTTTGATGGTTATTGATTATTTGAGAAAACTCCAGCTCTCAAGCGTCGCCTCCAACCGTAGACCGGTTTTGCCCTTGTTAGGGCTCATCAGCACGGTATAGGAAGGTAACGCAAGAGGGTGGAGGGAGAGCTTTTAGTCTAGCCGACTATGAAAAAGTGGTGACCATTGATTGGTCCCCCATTATTATTATATGATTATTGTTATTATAGGTTATTGATTATTGTTTATTCCTTTATTGATTGAACGTTTTTCTCATCTTTCTTGCAGCTCTTAAAGAAATTGTTAATTACCCCTAAACAGGTTTTGAAATAACACTTAAAAAAAGAAATTTCACCTTCAAGAGGTCAGAACGACACTTTTGTTTCACTAATCATAGAATTTCCCTTCTCTAGTATCAGAGCTCATACCAAATATGTCAAGTTTATGTAACTGCAACTAGAAGTAAAAGAAATTTGGCCATACATGACAAAAATTGGATGAATTTTAAATGTTTGTGGCTTCGACTTTTGTTTCATCTAGCAATTTATCATCCTTCAAATATGCTTCGGTTTATGTGCTGCTCTGTCACATCACAGTCTCAACATCGTCTTAATGAGGATTAAGGTATGTTTATCCACCGCGCGTGTCGTAATTATGCGCAGCTGTTTCCTGTCAACGAGAAACAATCCTCTATTACTGCCTGCAATGACCATTTTGTTCGCTATGAAATACCATGCAATCTTACTTCAAAAGTAAGGATTATAAAAATTAAAACTCCTTGAGGAAAAATTTTCTCGTGTGTTAGGGAAGAAAATGGTGTTCAGGTGTCTTATGTTTAAATTTATGGAAAAGGTATTTTACAAAAATTTTATTTATAAAATTATATCACCCTAAACCATAGAAAATTATCAACGGTCTTTCACAAATCATATTCCATAAAACATTGATGAAAGCTGCTAAAAATTTATTTCAGAACAATCGGATTATCTTGTTGTTTAAAATAAGCTGAGAGAGGAATAGAAAAAGAAGGGAAGAGGGAAAGTGCTCCAATGGTGGTGTCTAGATTCTGTGCGGCCATTATTAACACAGAATTTAGCATAATTTCCAACATTTTCCTTTAATTTCTGCAATAACCCAGTTAGTATTTTACTCACAAAGTCACGCAACAGTCTTACTTCGAATAAGGTTTTGTTATTATTATTATTATTATTATTATTATTATTATTATTATTATTATTATTATTATTATTATTATTATTATTATTATTATTATTATTATTATTATTATTATTATTATTATTATTATTATTATTATTATTATTATTATTATTATTATTATTATTATTATTATTATTATTATTATTATTATTATTATTATTATTATTATTATTATTATTATTATTATTATTATTATTATTATTATTATTATTATTATTATTATTATTATTATTATTATTATTATTATTATTATTATTATTATTATTATTATTATTATTATTATTATTATTATTATTATTATTATTATTATTATTATTATTATTATTATTATTATTATTATTATTATTATTATTATTATTATTATTATTATTATTATTATTATTATTATTATTATTATTGTCTTCTCTAGCCGTTTAAAAATCATGTCATGTAAAAGTTTAAAATTTTTCTATTTAATTTTTATTAAATTATTATTGTATTCCTATTTAATTATTATTGTATTTAAATTTTTTCCTATATTTTAAATGGAGTTTCTAATGTAAAACATTTTATGCTTTTTATACAAATAAGATTACCTAAAAAAGATGTCCCTCTCAACCAGGTCCAACTATTTTATACCAGGAATTTCAGCTGGTTTGTTGCCTTTTGAACAGTTTTCCTTCCTGTTCAAATAATCTTTCAAAATAAAAGTTGTAAAATTGAGTGGATCGTAAGTTATCAGCAGATCAAGTCTGTGTCTTTAGCACCTTTCTCTGTATTCTCGGTTACCTTTTTTATTACTTGTATGGCTTTAGCTATCCAAAACGGAAAGAATTATCAACAAACCTACGTCAGTGAACTTACGTTAAAACATGTTTTGGGATCAGATACTTATTTTTCAAGCTTTGTTGTAAAAAGAATGGAAATAAAAGAAGTCCTGAAAACCCAACTTATTACCTTTTTAGTGATTCCCAACTTCTTTCCCCTTTTGAACCCATAATGGACTATATTCAGCCATGCCCATGTTAATCACGTGATGGGGAAAAACAAACTCACTATCAAATCATATCTCTCTATCATCATATCTCTCTATCATCATATCTCACTACAAACTATCTCTGTCAAATATAGTTGGCAAACTGTGCAAAATAGGATAAAATTAGAAAAACGACGTTTCATTTGCACATTGTTTATTTAAAGATGTTAAAATCATCAATGATTTTAACATCTTTAAATAAACAATGTGCAAATGAAACGTCGTTTTTCTAATTTTATCTCTGTCAATTGCAAGCTCAATAGGTCAAATGATGGGTAAAATGTGACGTCAAGACGGATATAGTCCATTAAAAGTTAACTATAAATTTGATTTCAATAAACTGTACTTAAATTATATAAAATGTGGAAAATGTACCAAGTAAAGCATATATTAATTTGACTGAATGAAAATAGTGGAAATACAAGATATCATTATTAACCAGCAGCAAAAAACATTGATTAAACAAATTTTATATATCCACTTGCCATTATCATTCTGGATACAGTCAAAACTGGATAATTGCATAGAATCACCAGGGAGAAACAACGTGGAATAACAACGTTAATTTTGATTAACCTTTTTAATTTTATCAGATGTAGCTAATCTTTTAACTTTCAATGTTTTATAATTTTGTTTGCATTTTGATGGTTATTGATTATTTGAGAAAACTCCAGCTCTCAAGCGTCGCCTCCAACCGTAGACCGGTTTTGCCCTTGTTAGGGCTCATCAGCACGGTATAGGAAGGTAACGCAAGAGGGTGGAGGGAGAGCTTTTAGTCTAGCCGACTATGAAAAAGTGGTGACCATTGATTGGTCCCCCATTATTATTATATGATTATTGTTATTATAGGTTATTGATTATTGTTTATTCCTTTATTGATTGAACGTTTTTCTCATCTTTCTTGCAGCTCTTAAAGAAATTGTTAATTACCCCTAAACAGGTTTTGAAATAACACTTAAAAAAAGAAATTTCACCTTCAAGAGGTCAGAACGACACTTTTGTTTCACTAATCATAGAATTTCCCTTCTCTAGTATCAGAGCTCATACCAAATATGTCAAGTTTATGTAACTGCAACTAGAAGTAAAAGAAATTTGGCCATACATGACAAAAATTGGATGAATTTTAAATGTTTGTGGCTTCGACTTTTGTTTCATCTAGCAATTTATCATCCTTCAAATATGCTTCGGTTTATGTGCTGCTCTGTCACATCACAGTCTCAACATCGTCTTAATGAGGATTAAGGTATGTTTATCCACCGCGCGTGTCGTAATTATGCGCAGCTGTTTCCTGTCAACGAGAAACAATCCTCTATTACTGCCTGCAATGACCATTTTGTTCGCTATGAAATACCATGCAATCTTACTTCAAAAGTAAGGATTATAAAAATTAAAACTCCTTGAGGAAAAATTTTCTCGTGTGTTAGGGAAGAAAATGGTGTTCAGGTGTCTTATGTTTAAATTTATGGAAAAGGTATTTTACAAAAATTTTATTTATGAAATTATATCACCCTAAACCATAGAAAATTATCAACGGTCTTTCACAAATCATATTCCATAAAACATTGATGAAAGCTGCTAAAAATTTATTTCAGAACAATCGGATTATCTTGTTGTTTAAAATAAGCTGAGAGAGGAATAGAAAAAGAAGGGAAGAGGGAAAGTGCTCCAATGGTGGTGTCTAGATTCTGTGCGGCCATTATTAACACAGAATTTAGCATAATTTCCAACATTTTCCTTTAATTTCTGCAATAACCCAGTTAGTATTTTACTCACAAAGTCACGCAACAGTCTTACTTCGAATAAGGTTTTGTTATTATTATTATTATTATTATTATTATTATTATTATTATTATTATTATTATTATTATTATTATTATTATTATTATTATTATTATTATTATTATTATTATTATTATTATTATTATTATTATTATTATTATTATTATTATTATTATTATTATTATTATTATTATTATTATTATTATTATTATTATTATTATTATTATTATTATTATTATTATTATTATTATTATTATTATTATTATTATTATTATTATTATTATTATTATTATTATTATTATTATTATTATTATTATTATTATTATTATTATTATTATTATTATTATTATTATTATTATTATTATTATTATTATTATTATTATTATTATTGTCTTCTCTAGCCGTTTAAAAATCATGTCATGTAAAAGTTTAAAATTTTTCTATTTAATTTTTATTAAATTATTATTGTATTCCTATTTAATTATTATTGTATTTAAATTTTTTCCTATATTTTAAATGGAGTTTCTAATGTAAAACATTTTATGCTTTTTATACAAATAAGATTACCTAAAAAAGATGTCCCTCTCAACCAGGTCCAACTATTTTATACCAGGAATTTCAGCTGGTTTGTTGCCTTTTGAACAGTTTTCCTTCCTGTTCAAATAATCTTTCAAAATAAAAGTTGTAAAATTGAGTGGATCGTAAGTTATCAGCAGATCAAGTCTGTGTCTTTAGCACCTTTCTCTGTATTCTCGGTTACCTTTTTTATTACTTGTATGGCTTTAGCTATCCAAAACGGAAAGAATTATCAACAAACCTACGTCAGTGAACTTACGTTAAAACATGTTTTGGGATCAGATACTTATTTTTCAAGCTTTGTTGTAAAAAGAATGGAAATAAAAGAAGTCCTGAAAACCCAACTTATTACCTTTTTAGTGATTCCCAACTTCTTTCCCCTTTTGAACCCATAATGGACTATATTCAGCCATGCCCATGTTAATCACGTGATGGGGAAAAACAAACTCACTATCAAATCATATCTCTCTATCATCATATCTCTCTATCATCATATCTCACTACAAACTATCTCTGTCAAATATAGTTGGCAAACTGTGCAAAATAGGATAAAATTAGAAAAACGACGTTTCATTTGCACATTGTTTATTTAAAGATGTTAAAATCATCAATGATTTTAACATCTTTAAATAAACAATGTGCAAATGAAACGTCGTTTTTCTAATTTTATCTCTGTCAATTGCAAGCTCAATAGGTCAAATGATGGGTAAAATGTGACGTCAAGACGGATATAGTCCATTAAAAGTTAACTATAAATTTGATTTCAATAAACTGTACTTAAATTATATAAAATGTGGAAAATGTACCAAGTAAAGCATATATTAATTTGACTGAATGAAAATAGTGGAAATACAAGATATCATTATTAACCAGCAGCAAAAAACATTGATTAAACAAATTTTATATATCCACTTGCCATTATCATTCTGGATACAGTCAAAACTGGATAATTGCATAGAATCACCAGGGAGAAACAACGTGGAATAACAACGTTAATTTTGATTAACCTTTTTAATTTTATCAGATGTAGCTAATCTTTTAACTTTCAATGTTTTATAATTTTGTTTGCATTTTGATGGTTATTGATGATTATTTGAGAAAACTCCAGCTCTCAAGCGTCGCCTCCAACCGTAGACCGGTTTTGCCCTTGTTAGGGCTCATCAGCACGGTATAGGAAGGTAACGCAAGAGGGTGGAGGGAGAGCTTTTAGTCTAGCCGACTATGAAAAAGTGGTGACCATTGATTGGTCCCCCATTATTATTATATGATTATTGTTATTATAGGTTATTGATTATTGTTTATTCCTTTATTGATTGAACGTTTTTCTCATCTTTCTTGCAGCTCTTAAAGAAATTGTTAATTACCCCTAAACAGGTTTTGAAATAACACTTAAAAAAAGAAATTTCACCTTCAAGAGGTCAGAACGACACTTTTGTTTCACTAATCATAGAATTTCCCTTCTCTAGTATCAGAGCTCATACCAAATATGTCAAGTTTATGTAACTGCAACTAGAAGTAAAAGAAATTTGGCCATACATGACAAAAATTGGATGAATTTTAAATGTTTGTGGCTTCGACTTTTGTTTCATCTAGCAATTTATCATCCTTCAAATATGCTTCGGTTTATGTGCTGCTCTGTCACATCACAGTCTCAACATCGTCTTAATGAGGATTAAGGTATGTTTATCCACCGCGCGTGTCGTAATTATGCGCAGCTGTTTCCTGTCAACGAGAAACAATCCTCTATTACTGCCTGCAATGACCATTTTGTTCGCTATGAAATACCATGCAATCTTACTTCAAAAGTAAGGATTATAAAAATTAAAACTCCTTGAGGAAAAATTTTCTCGTGTGTTAGGGAAGAAAATGGTGTTCAGGTGTCTTATGTTTAAATTTATGGAAAAGGTATTTTACAAAAATTTTATTTATAAAATTATATCACCCTAAACCATAGAAAATTATCAACGGTCTTTCACAAATCATATTCCATAAAACATTGATGAAAGCTGCTAAAAATTTATTTCAGAACAATCGGATTATCTTGTTGTTTAAAATAAGCTGAGAGAGGAATAGAAAAAGAAGGGAAGAGGGAAAGTGCTCCAATGGTGGTGTCTAGATTCTGTGCGGCCATTATTAACACAGAATTTAGCATAATTTCCAACATTTTCCTTTAATTTCTGCAATAACCCAGTTAGTATTTTACTCACAAAGTCACGCAACAGTCTTACTTCGAATAAGGTTTTGTTATTATTATTATTATTATTATTATTATTATTATTATTATTATTATTATTATTATTATTATTATTATTATTATTATTATTATTATTATTATTATTATTATTATTATTATTATTATTATTATTATTATTATTATTATTATTATTATTATTATTATTATTATTATTATTATTATTATTATTATTATTATTATTATTATTATTATTATTATTATTATTATTATTATTATTATTATTATTATTATTATTATTATTATTATTATTATTATTATTATTATTATTATTATTATTATTATTATTATTTTATTAACAGATACTATAGTAAGTATTACATATGGTTTTTCATATAAAGAACATATTTTATTCATCTTTTTGTTTAGGTATAATCGTATTATCTTTCAATTATCTAAATATTATTATCTTAATATTTAATATTATTAATAAGTGTATTATCTGAATATCTTGTAAGGTATAATTTTTTAATCACGATTGAAACATTTTACTAGCCAGTTTTTATAGTCTTGGATGAAAAAAGGAACCCAAAAAATAAATTTATGTAATTTAAAACATGGTACCTAATTTTGGTCAAATATTTCTTAAAATGCATAATGCATCGCTAATTGACATTACTATGCAATTATGCATCGAGATCTAGGAGTACCAAATTGATCCATTATTTTTTTTCACTCATTATTCTATTGAAATCTCTTTATTTGCAAATGTAACTTTTGTAAGAACATGTGTCTTTCTTTTATGACGAAGCAAAAGCTGTAATGAGGAATGATTAGTTTTTAAACATCTCATCTTCAGCTGATGACACAAAATCGACATAAAGTGCAAAGAGTCACACAATTAAAAGCCATATTCAATAAATAGAAGACTCTTATGAAATAATTTTTTCTCGTTTTCTATCAAGCTATCTGTGTTACTGCACCTGTAGTTAATAGTCCAAGAAAGTTAGCTCAAAAAAGGAGTTGAGGTGGAACAAATTGTAAAAGAAAGTTTGATGGGTGATTCTTATAGGAAATTTTCCGTAGAAAACGATGGTGAAACGTATACCAAAATTAACCTCGTCCTTTAGCCAATATGGCGGATTTTCCAAAATGGCGGACAATCGTTTTTAACTTATAACTTCCTAAAAAATGTTAATAAATTATAAATTTTGCAGTAAATGATTAGAATTTAGTAGCAAAAACAATGGGACACTGTTTTTTTCTCTTACGATTTGTCATTTATCCAATATGGCGGATTTTCCAAAATGGCGTCCACTAATGTTTATAATAAAAAATTATGATGATAAATTCGTAATTTTTTCAGGATATGGTAAGAATTAAGTCTTAATAATATTCATATCAATTTCCTTTCCTCAATGTATCAAATATGGCGGATTTTTCAAAATGGCGGACAATCGTGTTTTACTAATATGCTAAAATTCGTTAATAAAATAAAACTTTTGCTGTAAATTATTAGAATTTAGTAGCAAAAATAATGTGGAACTGTTTTTTGTCTCTTACGATAAGTCATTTATCCAATATGGCGGATTTTCCAAAATGGCGTCCACCTAATGTTTAAAATAAATAAATTATGATAATTAATTAGTAATTTTTACAGGATATGGTAAACATTAAGTCATAATAATATTCATATCAGTTTCCTCCCCCTCAATGTATCAAATATGGCGGATTTTCCAAAATGGTGGCCACATATTTAGAGCCTTTTTATTTTTAACGTTTTTACATATAAATAAATTTTATTTTGGCATAACATAAGTATTTATATATTAAATTACCTATAAATAGTATATTAACCAAGATTTTGTGATACATAGAAATAATTTCCAAAAAGACGGCCCCATATTTCAAACTTAGTGGTAAATGGTAATTTTTGAATTTCTACCTACCTTTAACATTATTTACCAGTAAATTTTAGTAAAATATAAGTATTCTGCTTATATTTTACCAAATAACATTTAATATTTCTAATTATTAAGAAAAAAAATTAAAAATTAAAAAGGCTCTAAATAAGTGGCCGCCATTTTGGAAAAATCCGCCATATTTGATACATTGAGTGGGAGGAAACTGATATGAATATTATTATGACTTAATGTTTACCATATCCTGTAAAAATTACGAATTAATTATCATAATTTATTTATTTTAAACATTAGGTGGACGCCATTTTGGAAAATCCGCCATATTAGATAAATGACTTATTGTAAGAGACAAAAAACAGTTCCACATTATTTTTGCTACTAAATTTTAATAATTTACAGCAAAAGTTTTATTTTATTAACGAATTTTAGCATATTAGTAAAACACGATTGTCCGCCATTTTGAAAAATCCGCCATATTTGATACATTGAGGAAAGGAAATTGATATGAATATTATTATGACTTAATTTTTACCATATCCTGAAAAAATTACGAATTTATCATCATAATTTTTTTAATTATAAACATTAGGGGACGCCATTTTGGAAAATCCGCCATATTGGATAAATGACAAATCGTAAGAGAAAAAAACAGTGTCCCATTGTTTTTGCTACTAAATTCTAATCATTTACTGCAAAATTTATAATTTTATTAACATTTTTTTGGAAGTTATAAGTTAAAAACGATTGTCCGCCATTTTGGAAAATCCGCCATATTGGCTAAAGGACGAGGTTAATTTTGGTATACGTTTCACCATCGTTTTCTACGGAAAATTTCCTATAAGAATCACCCATCAAACTTTCTTTTACAATTTGTTCCACCTCAACCCTTAACTTTCTTGGACTATAACAGTAATTAACAAAAATATCCTTTGCATATAATTCTAGAATGACTCCATTACCCCTTTTTTTATTTTGTAAAAATTTACGAAGTACATTTTTAGGTTTAACAGTTAATATTTTTAAACTTAAGTATTCATATGCAAAATGCATTTTTTGCTTTATACCCAACAAATTAGAACGGGTATATTGAACTCATAAACCGAAAAATAGTGTCCTGCCAATATTTGTTTTAATTACTGGCTTTTTAAACAAAACTATATAAAAGACCGAACAACTGTCTTATATTTATATTCATCATACATCGAAAAGCCAACCTTAGAAATGGTTACAGGTAATTTCAAGCAAAAAAAATAAGAATACATCATGTGGCTCCATTCTATATGGAAATCACGTGTTTTCTGTTCCTTTTGTTCCATTATACTGGTTCAAGAACCACCTTTCAACTCTAGATTGAAGATAATATTTGCTTCTGAGATAGCTGGTACAACACTCTCTGCTCAAAATACGTTCTACCTTGTGTTTCTTGTTATATGCAAAGAATCGATTGTATGGACATTTCATTAAAAGAATGTTTGTTTAGCAAATAAGAAAGAACTCTGGAAGCATTCAGTTCTTCAGGTGTTTTCTAGATTGAATTGTGGTTTAAGAAGAACGCTATTGGCTGGATCTTTTGTTTTGGAATATTCTTCGAGAAAATTCCCTGATATAAAAATAATAATAAAAGAGTTTCTCAGAGGTAAGTTGAATTCAGATAAAAGAAAAATCTTTGGAGAAAAAATTTACATTTTTAAAAGTCCTCACTTACCTGGTACTTCTACGTTAGGGCGTTGCAAAAGTTTATGGGAAAATTATTATTATTTTTTTTGGAATATCCCAAATGCCCCCTTCAAGTTGTTACAAATACAGAAACATTATTACTTGCGAATTTTCAGGTCTCTAGGTCAATTTTTGACCCCCAAGCACACTTCAAAAGTAGTTCATGTATAGGGAAAATATGAAAAATAGGGGAAAGTGGGGCAATTTGATACAGCAAAATTCAAATCCCTTTTTTGAGTAGAAAAAGGACGTATTCATATACTTTTTTTTCTAAAAATATCTAAGAATGACTCAATTTTTTAAAAAAATTAATCAGAAAAAATATAAATTCAATGAAAATTAAAATTTAACGACAGCGATTAAATTTCTTACAAAAATAGTAATTAATAACAAAAATTTTGTAAAATAATTTAAGAGATATCCTTAACCCTTTTACATCACCTTTTTTAAATATAAATCACAAATTTTCCACATTAACATTCACTGATAAAAAATTATAAAATTTAACAAATATCTAATTAGGGAAATAAGATGCTAATTTTCATAGATATAGTTGCTCCTGAATTAGTTGAATAAAATTAAAAGGTATCTGTTTAAAATCATCCAAAAATTTTAAAAATATGACACTAATTAACTGGTTAGTTTTTGGCCATTTATCGTACTACTTAATCATTGTTATTTTAATACAGTTCTTTGTAACCTTTTTAAAGTGTTAAGAACTTCTCAGATGTTTCAGAGTCCCTGATTCCATCGTTTGATCATATATTTATCATCTGTATTTTCTTTTAAGGAAGTTCATAAATACTAATACACTAAACAGGGTGGAGGTGGTCCCGAATTCGAGGTACAATCTGGGTAGGGTAGGTAGAGTACATCAAGACGAACAAGAATTGGTATGATTAGGGGGTCGCAAGTGAATTTTAAGGCTAAGCGCGCACTAGAGACTTTTGTCTCGGCGACAGAGACAAAATAGTTTCCCTGGCTATTGCAAGAACCTAGAGAGAGCGCGCACTTGGCGACGAGACCAAGATCACTAGGCCAAGAATTTCCTTATAGAAATGCATTGCTCTCGAGTGACTAGTGTTACAGTCGCCGCGCCGGCGACATAAGTCTCTAGTGCGCGCTTAGCCTAAGGGGTGAAAATCAAGGGTGAAAACAAGCAAAAAACCCTTAACTATGTTCAACTATGATCTTTCAGATTATCAAATCAAAAGAAAGGATTTCGAAATACTACAAAATAAGGTTTTGGCAGAGTTTTCACTTTTTTTTGTGGTTTTTTAACTTTTTTCATAATAAAACAAATTTTAAAGTGAAAAATTTTGAGATAATTTTAAAGATCATATTAAACCGCAAAATGTGATACCATAACTAAATTTTTACTAATAGGAGTTCTTCTACAAATTGAATTTTTCAATAATTTTTTTGGGGTGTCGTTCCATTTTAAGACATTTAAATTTTTTTCCTTATATATAATGGGAAAACTACTTCTCTGGTGCGCAGAGGTAAGAAATTAGCAGAGACCTTAAAATTTGCTGGTAATAACTTTTCAAAATTTTGCTTTTTTTTTGCTGGTAATAAAAAAAAGAGAGAGGGATACTTTTTTTGTATAACACAGGCTTGGAAATCTAAACAAAATGTAACGAGGGAAAAACCTTATTCATTTACGAATTGGTGTCCCCAAAACTCAAACCTGGAGGATCCACCATGTTCTATAGTCAACCCCAAGAATGTACTGGGCGGTTATATTTTAGATTTCGATTAAAAAATAAAAGCAACACCTTGCAAAGTTGTACATGCACATACACTCCTTCGTGTTTTAATATTTTTTAATTTATGAATCATTAGTGATTAACTTTTTAAATGTGACAATCTTTAATGGGTGGGGACCCCCTGGAGGAGAGCTATGTCTCCTCCATCAACTTCCTCACGAAATTCTATTTTCTTATTGGTAATGGTAAATCACATGTTTCCAGAGACATCCAATAAGAGCTTTTCTCACAACCATATCGTGTCTAATTGGCCCCCCTAGGATTGTATTATAGTCATGGGCGTAGCCAGGGTTCAACTTAGGGGGGGCAAGGAGGGTCGACTTTTTTTATGTTTGTGGAGAGTGAATTTAAAGCCCCGTGAGAGAGGGCCGTCAAAGTTTCAACGAGGGGTCTGGGGGTCCTTCCCTAGAAAATTTCGGAAATTTGCCCCTAAGAACAGGGTTGTAAACTGCTTTTTGGTACGCGTAAACCCAAATTTGGACTTACATTTTCAGGTAGAGAATTTTGATTTTGATGAAGTTATTTAAAAAAAGTGTGAATAATAAAGGTTTAAATACTACAGGGGGTCTGTGGGTCCTCCCCCAGAAAAATTTTTAAATTTGACCCTAAAATACTGGGTTTTAACTAACTAAAAGTAAAGTAAAAGTTATTTATTTGAGACTTAGGGGGGGCAGCTGCCCCTCCCTCCCTGCCCATCTTGGCTACGCCCATGATTATAGTTAATTTTGCTGAAGACACCTATCACTATTCGAGATCTCTAAAAAACGTCTCCTTCATGATCTCCTCTCAAGCTGTTGGTGCTGCCATCTAATGTTGTTAACATAAGTAATCTGTCCCTTTTTGTTTTTCACTTTATTTTCGTAATAAAAAAGTAACAGGGGTTTTCGAAAGGAGAATAAGAAAAAACCTAGTTATTCGCATGGTATCGCAATATCTCTATATAAAAATGAATGTTTTTGTATGTATGTGTATGTCCTTTAGAGTTTTTTAGTTTTCCCACCTACTATATAACTTTTAAACTTCACCACACGTTGCTTTTACTCACTCCCGGGAACAGGGGCGTCATTTTAGGGGGGGGTAGGGGGGGGGCAACCGCCCCCCCAAGGTTTCCACTGTAATATGAAAAATAGCTGCAAGTTCCTTGAAAATTCTGCAACTTTCACAAGGAGCTTTGGGTGCAACTCAAAATGTCTCAAAAGGAGTTAAAACATTACTCTTAAGGGTTCAATTTCAAAAAATTTCTGGGGGCCCCAGCCCCCCTCTAAAATTTCCACGTCTCTTATTTAGTGTTTTCCCCATTTGTGAAAAATATATAAAACACTAGTTTAAAGGGGAATTAAAATTCCTGGGGGAGGACCCCTAGCCCCCTTAAAACTTTGACGTTTATTTACAACTCTTTTCCCTAGAAAATAATATTATGTGGTTTACAAGAAACTGCTCTCTTTGGATGCAGCCCAAAGGGTCTCAAAACGAGCTAAAACACTACTTTAAGAGACAAATTTTCAAAATTTTCCTGGGGGTGAACCCCCACACCCCCCATTTTTCCTTGGAGTTCATGTATGTTGTCAAATTTTGACATGATATTACTTTGAAAATGAAGTTGAGGCAACCCCCGCCAAAAAGACTAGTTACAGCAAGGTCCAGAACCATTTAAAAAAATTCCTTGCCCCTCCCAACGAAAAACTGAAATGACGCCCCTGCCCGGGAAGGTTTCTGAATAAAAATAATTTAAAATCGAAGCATCCTAACAACTTTTTTGGTCAATTTTATGCTTAAAAACCCATATTTCATACCTAACTTCATGGCAAAACCACATTGTTGCAAATATAATAAGAGAAGATGTAACTCTAACTGTTGTGGGTTGACCTTCTACCGGTTTTTTGGCTTTTTCTCGAAATCAACTTTGCCGACAAGATGTCCCTTTTCGCTTTCCACCTCACATATATAATATTTTCAAAAATTTAATTAGAAATTTAAATGTTTTTGAATGCAAATTGAATGTATTAAACAGGATCAAATCAAGTTGTGTCAGATTACAGACAATAAAGAGTTGGTTTGGGTTTTTATGGCACACAATATAAGGGCCAGATTAGGTCTGAAAATTATAAAGACATCACTAAATTTATTAAATATTTTGCTTATTGTAATTTTAATTATAACTATTAAATTGTTAAGATAATTTTATTAACTGTTGATTAATTATAATTACTAACTATTAATTTAATCAAAGTTCAGATACCTAAATTTTTAAATAACTGTTTGACTAAATTTTAAACGCTTCAAAATAATGACAGACCAGAACTTAATTAACGTTTATAATTTATTTAATTAAAATTACTTTAACCAAAACCCAATAGAAACTGCTTTACTTTTTAAAAAATTATTAAAAACAATTATGCATCACCATTTTTATTCTTTTTGTCCCTTGAACGCAATATTCTTTTTTCTGTAACTTGTTTTTCAAGAGCAGATATAAAATATGGTAGTTATAGAAAACGTAACATAAATATAAACTAGATTATTTCACAAGCCAAAAAAAATTCCATAATAACCCCAACCCCTGTAATGTGAATTCTATGGTCTATGGCAGTGGTGCCCAACCTACGGCCCGCGGGCCAAATGTGGCCCGCGAGGCTGATCCATGTGGCCCGCGGACTCGCTAAATCTTAAAAACAAAAACCACTTTCAGAAATCTTCCAAGAAAACTAAGAAATCGTGCGAGACATTATGGCACTTAAATAAAAAAAAAAAAGATGATATAAAAAATGAATTCTTCAACATCCAGTAAAAAATTTTTTCTTTACTTTCCTGTTTTGGTTTTTTCTAGATACAGGGAATTTGGCATTGGATAAATATTTTTCAGTATCAGTTAGCCATTTGAATTCAGTTTATAAGGTTCTTTTTAGAACCAAACTTCGAAAAGATGTCCGATCGTAAAAAGTTGAAGATTCACTCGGAATGCCGAAACTTTCAAGAAAAGTGGATAATTTCATATTTCTTCATTCAGCGAGAAAATAAACCGTTGTGTCTATGTAAGGAGACTGAACAAACTGTGTGTTTGAGAATACACATTATCTGGTTATGAAAAGAACAAAAACTAGTGCTCGTAAGCTAGTATCTCGACTTACAGATAATCATCTTAATTCAGTTTCAAGGATGTGTTACAAATTTGGAGCCGAATTTACCAGAACTAGTATCCTCCAAACAGATGCAAACTTCTCATTGAAAACGGGTAACTTTTCTTTATGTTTAGAAATATCCTTAAAAGTGTTTTTATGTGGCCCGCGAGATAAGTTTTCATCGGAAAATTGGCCCTCGTGAAAAAAAAGGTTGGGCACCACTGGTCTATGGAAGCCGTACGTAACACCGAGTTACTAGAAATACAGAAACAGGGAAACCCTGGATGAGTCACATGAAGCACGGATGTGCGTAGCCGGCAGTGATAAGGCTTTTTTTATTCCCTCCAGCTCTCCCTGGCGCCTGTAGGTCTGGAAAGACACGGTTTTGTTGTCGAGAGGGGGATGAATTCCATTTCCGTAGAGCTCGGAAGCATCCTGTGCAACTGGGGTCTAATTACCTTTTGTTTGTGGAACACTTTCAAAGCATTGTTACTGCGCTTCTTCAATCTTTTTGAATGGGAACGGCACGGCGCGGCGTGGTAGTATGTAGAAGTGTTCCGAATATTTCTAGAGAAAATATTTTTCTTTTTAAATATTGTGGAAATTTTTTTGCCAAGATTAAATACGTTGTATGCCAGAGAGGCCAGTTGCATCCCATTTTCAATTTTAGAAAGAGTGGACACGAACCAAACATCGTGATTGTGAACCCGCGATATAAGTAATAAAAACGGTCGCTACCATTATTTGACAGAAATCCATCGGACCAAAACGCGTCTTCCCCGAACGCCACCAGACCGAAAAACCATTCGCCCGAACGGCACGTTTGACAGAAGTTGTTCATACTGACCATTGACCAACGGTCCGCCGGAACCAAACTCTAACAGACATGTTATAACGTAGAGGGAATTCAAAATATCAATTATCAACGTCAACATTTATTTCATAACGATTTTTAGCTACTAGAGCAATCTTGACCAGTGGTCAAGCGACATGAAACTTTAATAGAATGCCCATGTAAAAAATTAGAGACCAAAATGAGCTGTCGGGACCAAACGCCCCGTTTGGTAAAACATCACATTCGTTCAAACGTCCCGTTCGGGCAAGTGTCTCGTTCGGTCAAAAGTACTGTCGGTCAAACATCCCATTCGTTCAAACGTCCCGTTCGGGCAAGTGTCTTCGTTCGGTCAAAAGTACTGTCGGTCAAACATCCCATTGCCATTCGCTCAACCGTCCCGTTTATGCAAATGGTCTTTCGGTCCGACGGCGTTCGGGGAAAGGAGTTTCGTTCTGATACCTCTTTTTAATAAACGTGTTAGTGAACTTTCATTTATAATGTTATTCAATCACTATAATAATAATAAACTTCACTGTAATAATGATTCGATTGCAATAATATAGGAGGAACCATAAACGAAATTTGACTTAACAAGACAAAAATTGGACGTATCTTGAATGTTTGGGCAATGATGTGGTGAGAGAGTGGTTTTGTGGTCTATGCAGTTCTGATTAATTAAATAGTAAATATATTAAGTTTTTGAAACGCTAATTGAAACATCCTAGAAGACACTCTCAGAACCAAGTTTTGAATCCTTGTCCTGCTTCCAAAATCAATAAGCCTAAAAGAATTTCTTTTCTGTAATCCATGAAAAAAAATGCATACATTTTTATAAGACTCAGAAGTGATCCAACCATAAAGGGATTCACCACCATCATTATCTGTCAAAAAGAAATACGATGGATTACTTTCAGGAACTAGAAAAGAGAAGTTTCCACAGAAGCAGAAATGAAACTAATGGCACTGTGAAGTGTGAAATTCCGAATGAATTTTTGCAGAATAAAAGAAATGGAGATGAAAGTACTATGTGAAGTGGATTTCGTATCGAAAAGAAGAAATAAAAGGGAAATCCGAAAATCGATCAATTCATCATAGATCAGTTTATATTTTTCCCCTTTATTTTCAATAGGAACTAAAAGAAATCGGAGAGGGAAGGGAGTTGTTCTTGGAGGGCAAATTTCAGTGTCGTTGTTTGGGCAAATAGTTCTTTCCAGAAATAATTTACACTTTCCGATTCAAATAAAACAATTTCAAATGAAAATTACTATTACATCAAGAAGGTTAAAGATTTCAATAGTGTATCTATTGGTGGATTTTCAGTTGTTACACAAGATTAGGATTATCCCTCTTAACGATTACGAAATAGGTCCTACAATATTTATGAATGGCAGAATAAAAAATCACAATCAATGCCCTCCAGAAAAATTTCTATTTGATAGAAAATTTTTTTATTTGGATCGAAATAGCTCAGAAAAAGAGAATGTATAACGAATGTCCAAATACCATCCACACATTTACACCCTAAAAACAGTTAAACATATTTGATCCTGCTTCAGGCGCCAATTCTAAATGAACAGACTATAGTTCGAAGAGCAGTTTTGAATAAAATATATTCTAGATATTGGTACATATCTAGAATTCAAGACAATCTCAAAATAAGTCTCGTGTGTTATCAGCCCAGTAACCTATTTAATTACAAAGTCGCTCGAAGAATCAATATCAAGGGTGTTTTAAATAAATTACGGTATAAATAGAATCAAGAACAACGGAAATTGCAAAGATAAATACCGTTAAAAGTTATCCTCAAATTAAGATTATTCTAAAATATTTCAACACGTGGGGAAGTAGAAAAAGCTTCTAGAGTATAGGTGATATGTTCCTAATCTTAAATCTAAGTTGATGAGTGGAGTCTCTGTAATGATACCGAGAACCTGTGAAAATTTGGATGGGCTTCATATAAAACCTTGAAATTTCGACGAAAAGTCTACGTCATGTTAGGTTTCCCCAGAAAAATCATTCAAAATTCAACACTTAACAAAAGAATTTATTTTCAAATATACCCATACGAAATAATAACAATCATCATAGAAATCAACTTTATTCATTTTTATTTTCAAAAATTAATCTTAAAAATAACTCCATGATTAGGAACTGTGATGATTTGTACATAGATTCTTAACAAACATGTTAATTATTTTCCTTTTTTAATGAATTAACCTCTTGTAAAAAACTATTAAATTGATCCATGAAAGCTATCGGAAATTTACTTCGAAATGCATGTTTGTTTTTCTGAATTAAATTTGCAAAAAAATAATTACAGTGATGAGACTGCTCTATAAATATATATATAGTGCATTTTGCATGAATGTTACATCGGAGATAGCTTGTTATTGCAACAAGTACTACAAATGTAATTCTCTACAAATTTTCTAAATTATAGTACGCACTATTTATCCAAACGTGTTAGTGATTTTTTATGAGACACATTGTGATTTCAAAACAAGGAAAGTATTAAAAAAGGAGGTAAATAATTTTATAACATCCATAAAAGCACTTAAACTATACAGTTTCTTTTGATTCCAAGTTACTTATTTGAGGAACCAAAATCAGTTTCTAAAATACCAAATTCAGAGGCACGTGCTGTTCGAACAAAAATGTCTCGATACACTTTACAAACATAGAACACTTCGCATGTCTCTATATGCAAACATTAAAGAAGCTCCATCTAAAAATTACACTGTACAACTCACTCATAGATTTTGGTATCAATATATAAACATGGAAGACAGAGTGCTCACAGAAATATAAAGCCAACAGTGACTATCACAAAACGACAGAATTGTAACGAGCGTTGTCATGCAGTATATATAGAAAAGTTCTCTTGTAAGATGTTTTATTAAATCATTCTTCTGATAAACCAGTATAAAAAGACGATGCAGTACAAATTCAAACGATTATCATCAACAAGCAAGTTATTTTATTAATATGAAATATGGAGGACAAACTTTCCATATTCAATTTATTCAAGCACTTAATTTAAAATTTTTATTAACAACGTACTACAACATTCAATTGAATATTCAGGAACTGAATCTCAGTTTCACCGGAAACAAAAAACAAAGACGTTTTGAAATCTAAATTTTTAAGTTACTTATCTTGAAAAATAAGAACTATGTCGATTAAGTTTGTTATCCATCCTTGAATTTCACAAATTTCATAAGTTCTCAATAATTTTCAACAATTAAGTATAACAACAATTAATTTTCAACAAAGTTAGTATACTTCTGAACTTAGAAGTTTAACAAAAAAGATTGTATTAGAGGAAGAGAGAGAAATTAAAAAAGGAAAACACTAGAAAACCAATTTTTTCTCATTCATAAACATAAGTACGTACTTTAATTTAAGTAAGACATGTTCACCTGATAATTTCGAAATTTAAGCATTTAAAAGATTTTGTTGTATTTTAAATACTTTTGACTATACACAAATTATAAAAAAACTACTTTGAAAATTAAGACATAAGGCTCAGTATTTTAAAAAATATTCATAAATCACACAACTCACAAACATTACTTTCAAGAATTTTATGAAAGAAATTAAAGCGAAACTAAAAAGTACTCAAGGAACTCCTCTTTGTGCTCTTAATAAAGGACTAACTCATAAAGCGAATTACTTTGGCACAAACGAGATATGGCAATCTGTACAAACGCATGCATGCTTTTTAATTTAAGTATCTTCTCCTGTAAATATGTTTAAAAAATTTAATGAAAAAAATTAAGAGAAGAGCACTTATACTCCAAGAAAGGAAAAACCTTCAATTGAATGTTGGGGTTCATTTTATATTGTACACAAAAACACGAAACATCACAATATGAACGAGTTCCACACTCACACACATCTTTGAAAGGCACTCCTCGAAGTTATCAAGATTGTACAATCACATTTCATGAGAAGACGCAGTATAAAAATCGACGCAATAGAGTTGGGGTAGCTGCGTGTATTGAAATCGTTGTGTGTCAGCCACAGCAGGTATTAACTGGTCTGTGCGTTTCATTCGCATCATCCAGTTCTTTTTTTGTCCAAGTTATGAAGTCATTTTGTTAAGTGTCCTCTTCATATTGCACCATTTTGTTTATTCGGGATGAGCGGAGAAACTTTTTCTCGAGAAATGGACGGACGAACGCGAGTCGGAAAATCATGAGAAACTCATTATGTAGTTGCGAACCTGGAAAGATAAGACAGCAAACATTAGAAAGTATCACATTGAAGGGGAAGGAACAGAAAGCAGGTAAAGAATATTTTAGAACATTTTTGAACAAATTTAATTACCAAGAAAAAACTCCATAAATCCAATTGTTATTAATGACAAATATTTTTTTAGTGAAAAAAATATCTTTGGAATTCTACGGAATTCAGGTGAAATTTACGGAGTTACGGATGTACAAGGGTCACGTGATTTTTTGCTTTAGTATTTTTTATTTTATTTAAAATATACTGATTTTTTATGTATATAGATGGTCTAAGGTTAGAGGGAGTAAATGTATCTTCCTCTTTCGATCAACTGCCCCTCAGCTTCTTCCTTTCTCCCCTCCGAGTCTGTATATAAGTTTCATTGGTGAATACCTGGAAGTTGGTTTTTCCTTGTAATTTGATCGATATGCAGAGAAAACAACGTATCCCTAACAGGATTGGGGATTATCAATAAAAATCTTATTCTTGTTTAATCCCATCATCTACTTACAAATTTAGCTAAATTAGGGGAAATTTTTGGCCAAAATAAATTGTCCTTAGGGAATAAAACAGTCGTACCCCGCTTAGCCCTAGAGGCACCACTCCAGTGATATTAAATATATCCTACTGCTGAACCAACGATAGTAAAAGGATAATATGATTTTTACAGACTTAGCACGGCCGATAGTTGGGTAACCGGTGATAGTTGGGGTCTTGCTTTGATATACAAGCAAAAGTATCTTCCCCCCCTGCCCCCCCTAAATGACGCCCATGGCCTCATATGAGGATCCTACTCAATTTTTGTATGATGTAATCACTCAAATTTATTTTCTTTTCATCAGTGACTTCACTGATTCATGTAGATCACATATGAGACTTCTACATGGTTTCTGAATTCGTTCCTAAATGGCAGCCAAGATGATTTATACCTCAATGTTTACATTTTAAGCTGTGATGCTTGTGAAGAGAAAATACTAGCTAGATAATAGCTTCTGTACAACATTTTTTATAGGTTGGTAGATATTTTCTTACTTCGTAACCTTCTAATATTATGACCATGTCTTTTAATAAGACCTAAACCAAGTATTTTCTGTTAAAATGGAAAAAAAATTTCCTAAAAAATTATAGGGGCATTTTGGATGTATTGAGAAGAAGAAAAAAAAAGTTTTTTCACTTTTTTGATGTTCTGGTGCCGAGAGGGTTAAGGACTGACCTTTGGATACAGATAATTAGTCACAGATATCTCAAAAGGGGGAAAATAAATATGTTGCTATCATGTATTTATTTATTTTAGCAACCGTTGCGAGGTAGCTAAAGTTGCATGTAAGAAGAAACGCATGAATATGTTTTTTTTAATAATATTTGCATTCTAAGTATAAAAAAACTGCCTTGGGAATAGCCCAAAGGTTTTTCTAGGAATATGACAAATATACTATTCTGTGTTCATGGAAACACATTCTGAACTGTTTATTTGTATAGGAACAACACAATGCAGAACGCTTAAAAATAAATCTTCTGAAACTAATATTAAACCAAAAAGGAATGAAAGAAAAAAAACGTGCTTATAGGGGCGGGTATCACCACTTTAGATAGCGTGTAACAATAACAACACGCATCCTCTTATGCTAATCTATGGTATACCTTAATTATATGGCATTAGGCTTTATAAAAAGAAGAATGCGACATTATAGTATATGATGATGACCACGAATGAAAAGACACAGAAAAATAAACTAATCTGTCCAACAATAAGTCCCAAAATGAACAAATAAATGAGAGAGAGACTACATACATTGAAAATAGCAGTAAAACATTTTCATCCATCCAACATTAAGTTGCAAAATGTTACAAAATTGACAGGCAACTTCGAAATAGCAGTAAAACAAATATTTTCATTTTGCAGATTTCTCCAATCCTTAATAATACTAAAACGATATTTGAACGATTACCACTGCTTTTCATTTAAAACTCGTAATTGTTCGCCATTTAAAGTAAATAATCATTAGCTTTAGTAACTCAGCGCAAAATATTAAAACAAATAGTTTTTTAAAGTTCACGATAGTTTACACTATTAAATTTAAGTTAATTAAATTTAATATTAATTGCTCAAAATAATAGTTTACAATTCAGGGATTTTAAGCTTTAAAACTTTTTTTTTGCTGAAAAAGTGACTAAACGCTTCACAAATACTTGAGGAAAATGGCTGGATATTAGTTATATGTAAAAAAAACAAAGAACTAAGCTTTTAGGTTAAATTGCGACCAAAGGCGCCTTTACCGTCCCAAGAAATTTCAAAATGCGCAATTTTCATAATGTGAAATAATATTTGAAAACTTAACTAATCCTAGTTTTTAAATAAATTAAAATGGATTAGTAATTAAGTGACTAAATCATCTAACTTATCGTATTTTCGTTTACTACTTGTACCCCTTTTCAACCTCAGCCATAATAATATCTTCAGTTCATCATATTTCTCTTGTTGTTATACGCCAACTAAAGGAGGGTAATACTCTTCATATTTTCTCTTTAAATTCGTCGGATATTCAAGATTCTATCTATGCCTGTTTAATTTTCATCACATAGAATTTCACATGAACATTAAAAAATACATTTCAATTAAACTCTTATTAGTTTCATTACTTCGTCCTGTTTTTGTTAATGAATTTAGAAGATTTCAGGGATTAATAAAAGTCTTGTGTTTAGATCAGGTATAGCAGTGGCGTAAATAGGGGGGAAGTGGGCCGGGGAATAATTTTGGGACTAGGCTGAGTGAAAAAAAATAAAGCTTTTCTCCTGATAAGGACTAGTTTTTAGTGGATATATTTTGGGCCCCTCCTGAAATAAATTTCTAAATAAGCCATTGAAATCTAGTAAAAGTGAAGAAAAGTATTATTTTTTCTCTCATTGTTTTTTAAACTACGGTTGAGTTGAAGTATGGATAAACGATACCATGAGAGGTGTCAAGGTTTTGTCCTCTATGGTTTTGTCACTTAAGTTTGGAGTGATCTCCTTTGAAGAGAATTCTCTGGATAAAGGCGAACTCATTATATTCTCTCCAAGAAAAGCTGCTCGATTTACGGAATAATAATGCGCGAACATCTGCTATTGAAATATTTTGAGTGAGTGACATCTGGTAGAGGCAAAAGGTGAAGGTTTTCAGATTGTAAGGAGAGACTACTGAAAACTCGTCGGCTTTCATTGTCGGGATTTTATAACGCCGAGAAAAATTCTAGTCTCATTCAACTGTGCTGTCATACAATCTACAGGTTTTAGAAAACGAAAAACGTACGAGATGATTTTCCGGTACATTTTCTTTGTGTAGCTTACTTCGCGATAAATTTTCGAGACGCTTCCTTTTCATTTTCCCCTCGAGGAACATCAAATTCACTCATGATAGTGAGCAATCTCCCACACAGGTAGAAAACTACTAAATCCCAGAGAAGAGTGCCAAAGACTTCAAAAAGAGTGTAAGAGAGAAAAATTTGTTTTATTATCTGAAAGCTTAACAAAATCCTTACAAAAGCAAAAGGAAGCGTCTTAAAAAATCCTATACATTACAAAACGCTTGTTGAGTGTGTTAGAAGTTAGAAGGGATTTTTTTCAGCTCTGCGGAACAGAAAAAAAGGTCTTCTTCTCATCCATTCTTTCCGTTCACCATTCTAATATACAGGGTGTTTCAAAATTGCGTTGCACGGCTTTTTTCGGAACCAACGCCTCTTAGGGTCATGGAAGTAAGGTCTACCCCTAGGTAAGTGACCCTGGAGAACTCATTGAGATGACTTACAGCGCCCCTAGCGGCGAAATTAAAAAGTTAAAAAAATTAATTTATAAACTAAAGGAGATAGGGCAAAACCCCAATGAGAGTACTGTTGCCAACGTCAAGAAGAACTCACTGAAAAAAATTTGATCAAAATATCTTGAATATTCGCGGAGATATTAGCATGTGAAAATAGCATTTTTTCAGGGGTCAAAAAGTAAAAAGTTAGCATAATTGAAAATTTTTCAGTGTTATTGTGTAGTTTTGTGTTTTTTTAGTTGAAAGAACACAAAATTTAATCAAAAAATCAAAAAAATTTTTTTACTTTTTGAGCCCTGAAAAAGTGCTATTTTCAAATGCTTATATCTCCGCGAATATTTAAGATATTTTGATCAAATTTTTTCAGTGATTTCTTCTTGATGTTGGCAACAATACTCTTAATGGGGTTTTTGCTCTATCTCCTTTAGTTTATAAATTATTTTGTTTAACTTTTTAATTTCGCCGCTAGGGGCGCTGTAAGTCATCTCAATGTGTTCTCCAGGGTCACTCACCTAGGGGTAGATCTTACTTCCATGACCCTAGGAGGCGTTGGTTCCGAATAAAAGCTGTGCAACGCAATTTTGAAACACCCTGTATACCTACTACACCCATTCTCGCTCTCACTATCTCATTGATTCTTTTTCACTCGTTCAATTTCATTCTCTCTTATTTTCCCATTCCTTCTTACAAACCCATTGACACTTTCTCTTTCGATCCTAACTCGATCTACTGCTTGGCTTATTCATTCTATTATACCAGAAAATTTTAAGTTAAAATGAAAAGCTTATTAGAATATTTACAAGTAAGGTTCGAAATTTTGTGTACATAATGGTAAAATAGTGTGTTTATACTGATTCCTTATGCAAATTTGAGGGTGTGGGATCTCATGGACTGAAATTTGACTCTTAAAAGTAATGTTAACTCATTTTTAGACATTGAGGAGATATCTGGGCGATACCTAAAGAGGAATGCTTTCTGTAATCTGTCTGAATTTTAAAGGGGAAAAACAGTAAATAGTCGCCACAACTTTCGGGGGAGAGGGGTTGAAAAAGGGGGGTCCCCTTTAAATAATGTCTTACTCCTCTTATTCATACTCACACCTGTTAATTCTTCAGTTCCCATTTTTTGCACACCTAACCAATAAAAAGAATGAAAGAATTGATTAAGTTTTCCACCACACTACACATTTCCCTTCATACTCATAACTAAAAAAAGCTTGACAAGGCCACACCCCTCAATTACCCGTCCCCCACATACGTAACAACCCACACACCCAATGGAATATTAAAAAAATACACCTATCAATTGATCCGGCAAAAACCAACAATCCTTTGTTCCACCCCCTCCCTTGAAAATTAGCTCCTAGCCGTTTATGGCACCTGGGGCAAAAAGCGCCAACCGGATCGTTCGTGCCACTTATCGATCTTCCTGTCAGGGCTTCCGGCGGGAATTCGCAGGAGGGGTAAAATGCCCACGCGAGAATGCCGACAAAAGGTACACAACGTTGATTGAGGTCGTGCAAACGATAATTGAGAATTTGTCATTTCTTAAAAAATGTTTTTCATGCAATAACGGCACTATTAATACTATCTCTATAAGGTAAGGATGGTGTGGTTGTCTATTCACGGGACAATTTTTTAAACTTAAATGTGTAAAGATAAACTTAAAAATACTACAGATATGGATAAGCTTGTAATTGATATATGGGTGTTTTATTTATAAACCAACTCATTTCTCAGGAGCCCCCCCCCCTTTGCCTTAAATCCTGTAAGCTTTGCGGTGGAGCTTGGATATTCCAAGTGGCATAAGAGAACAACAACAACATGTGCATAACTAAAAAAGTAAAGTAATAAATAAAATTTATAAGGTAGAAGATCCTAGTAAAAGACGTATTACAAAAATAACTATCTTGTTGAACTTGCTTTCTTAGGCTCCAGCTGTCGTCAAATTTCATGTTAATGACGACGAAGTTTCATAAATATATTGAGCAATTAAGTTGATTGCTATGGTACTAAGACAACGATTGCCTTTGGCTTTTGGTTGAAGGAAAGATTTTATTTCTTAAGAACGGATATATACCTTCACCTTCATCACATCCATTAGATCCAACATATAATAAGGGTGTTTGTTCAGAATCTATCAAAAGAAACTTTTCAAAGTGTGGTAAGGAAGTTGTTTTTAAGACAAAAGGTTCCTATCTACGAATATAAAAGAAAGTCGATAGTTTGTTGAATCAATGTGACATCAAACAACAGAAATATCTGTCCGCTTTTGAGAGAAACAGGAGAAATAGTGTCCTTTTTAAAGAAGCTGTATGAGACTTGAAGAAAAGATGCTCTACATCGATGATGACAATGGATCGATTGAAAGTAACTCTTTTGAAATCCTCCTATTTCTTGGTAACCTGAAAAGGGCAGTGCCAATTTCGAAGCTAAAAACGCTTCCAAATAAACTAAAAGGTAATAAATATTCTTTTGTCACTTTAATGTCTCATCTTATCGATATTCACAAAGACGAATTCCTCCTCCTCAAAGTAGAATCCGTTAATAAGAAACCAGTTGACAGATCCTTTATAAATATAGAGCATGTTTTTATGTAAGATATAAATTCGTAACAAGAATTTTTTGATTTCTATCCCAGTCATTCACTGTTATTTTGAAAGTCATAGCTCTTAACTACAGAATTAGGTTCATTAAAAATTGCAGCAGAAGAAGTAATATATTAACGTCACGAAACATCTCTGGGGTATTGATGTAGTGTGCGGTCTACTACTTTTTACTTAATTGGATTTGGGCAATAAAATCGGTTGATAAAATTTTGTAAATATTGTTAAATAAAATTGCTGATAAAGTGTCATTGGGTTAACTATAAACCTTAAATGGTAGTCAAAAATCTTCCCCTAGGATCTAATCTCTTATGCTTTCAAAATAATTTTAGATAAAAGGAAAAATTAACTCTTAACTTAAATTAAAGAAACAAGCTCATCTGTTATGTAAGACACTCCTTTACGTAACAAGAAACTGGTTGAAAATGAAAGGTAAAGTAAAGGTAGACATATTAATGTAAACAACAAGGTAAACAATAATACTCCTATATTTGTACTCCTATATTTCTTTCAATGTAATAGATTCTCCTAGAAAGAATCAACTTTTGAAAGCCCAGTTAGGAAATTATACCACAGATTGTCTGAAAATTTTTATGGAAATCAAAATTGATGAGACGAAATCAATCATCAAACGAAATAAAACATTTAAAAATCTATACATACCGTGGATAGATGCATCTCTGTGAAGAATGCTAATGTGAAAATTTGAGCGAATCCTACAAACTGGATCCACGTTAAAAACTCCTGAAAGAGCAAACAAGTATTTAAAAAGCAATTCAGTTAGCTTGTAGATTCATAATTGAATTAAATATAAACTTATAGGGACTAGGTTAGAAAAATCTACTTTTTATTAATGGATCTAACTGTCTGACCCATTGTTGGCTCAAAACGCATTTAGTATATGTTAAAAGTTATAGTTAAAAGTTGAAAATTGTGATAGTCAAGATTAAAAATTGACTAACTCATCATAAATGAGATAGTTTTTATTTTTTTCTATCATACGGAAACCGTGCAAATCTTTTATTAATTACGAAACAATCATGAAAAGTTTCCAGGTCTGAAGCCTTATAATTTATGGAGGCCATATGGAAGCATAACATGGTTTCCATGATTGAAAACTTGTGGGAAATTAATTCATTGAAAAGGAAGCCTACGTCAATTTTTAACGAAGCCATAAATTAGCCTTACCCATAATTTATTAATATATATTGCAAATAACAAAAACTGTATAAAAGTATGGCCGTTGGACAGTCTCCAAAACCACATGAGGATCCATGTTATAGAGGAACGCAGAACCTCGCCTTGTGCTTCCTGAAAGAAAATTTTGTGATTTAGTGATTCAAAAAAGAACACGTAATTAAAAGATACGAGTAACATTTTTTATACCTTTTATGAGTGTGACGAAAAAGACGGAAATTTTAACTAGTTGATTTAAAATATTGCTATCAATGAAGTAACACACAAATGTGTAACTTTTTGAAGCATTACCCTAATGTTGCGATGTAAGTCGGAAACTTTTAATGAATATTGTTTTAGAATAACTACAGCTATCCAGAAACCCATGTGTGTGATACATCCAAAACTAACTATTCTCTAAAATAATACGTATGTTTTTTTTGCAGGAGGAATTTCTTTTTAGAACCTTTATTGAAAAGTTTAATTTCTAGGATTAAAATCAGCATCAACTTACTCTGGAACGTGGTGCCCATAGCTTCTGCCTCATTTTTGAAACACTCTTTACTCAAAGTTAGTAGAATAGACTTTATTGCATGACCCTTTACGTAATAAAAGTATCATGAAAAAGTTATTGCCATAAATTCATTCAAACTGAACTGCCTGGTATATTGTTAAAAACAGAAAAAGGTATTGTATATGAAAAGTCCCCTTTAACCCAATAAATAAAGTCGCTTGTGTTAAAATTTTTATCCCGACTCTAGTCGAAAGTTAGGGGAACTCCTCCTTTCCAATATAGGAATATTTAAATCACCATTATATTCTTTAAAACATTTCTTAATTCTTTCTCCAAGATCCCTCTTTCAAAAGAGCGATAAAATAAAGTAACCAACTTTGTTCAGACTGTTATTGCATAGCTATGCAAAACCAATCAAAACTATATGCAAACCTAAATAACCTGATACAAGTCATTCGTACAAAAACACCTCACATTTGTCCCATATACAAATCTTTAAAAAAAATACTCCAATCAAAACGTACACTTTATGACAGGCTTTGAATGCCGAGAGAAAATATAACTCTCGCAAAGAAAAGCACCGTATGCTGAACAACACGGCATTCACATGCAATTTCAAACCAGCACTAAAGAAACACGTGTCAAAAGCGTGTATGTATAATAGAGTTGTATGCATCGGCACTCGTATTTTTCAACTTAGACACATTTCAAATAGCGCGGTGAGATATAGATGCAGAGAAATCTCCGTATTATTATATTTTTCCGCACGCGTGTGTTGGAAATGTACTCGATCACGCCAACTCTCAGTAGCGCACAGAACATGAACAATGAATGAGATATTTGATGGGGGAAGCAATGAGTACTAGGCATGGAGAGTAACAGAGGGATCAATACTACAAGAGAAAAATGGAGAATAGGGCGAGAATTATTCAGAAATGCTTGGTAATTTAAAGGAATTTGTTTCCCAATATCTGAATTCACGCTTTTTTTGCAGAGTCAATTGGATAATAAGGGAATTAATAATGCATACAAGGTATCACCACGTAAAAAATTCTTATTTAGAGGCATATCATGAATATGATCAAGTACGAAAGAATAATTTCAAAAGTAATAAAAAAGAGAACCAAAAAGTCTTTTTTGACAAGACAGTAAAAAATACAGAAAACTTTCTTTTGTATTAAAAGCAGCTTTGTTAGTTTATGGACATCACGAGACTCCAGATTAGCCTTAAATACTTAGAGATCCTGCATACGAGAGAGAGGCGACAACTCGCTTAAAAGCGTCTCTGCGCATCCAATTCTGTCCAAACTGTATCATGCCGCTTGTCTCGCGTCCCATGCTAATCCTATGGAGGATGGAGGTAAACCTAACTCCACCTGTGGCGAACAGAAAACCGATATACCGATCTGCGAGCGTTATACTGAACTTTTAGAGGCCAAACAAGAATTTTATTCATTGAACTCTAGTCCAGATCTAGAATTGTGCTTCAGGAACGTTATTTCAGTAACTTAGTACTCTGGCCATTTATATAGAGATTTAGGTGATGGTAGTTTTTGAGCCAAACACTCAAACGTCAATAACGAACTCTGGAAGTCAAACAAGAATTTTTTTCGTTGCGCTTTAACAATCTGGAATTGTGCTTAACCCTTTCTGACCTAGCCGTCCCAAAGCTCCCATTGGATTCAATGGTGATCTCGGGCGGCTTAGGATTGAAAGGTTAAGGGACGTCATTTCAGTGTCTTAGTACTTTGGCCTTTACAGATCAAGGTAACGGTAGAATATAGCCAAACACTCAAACGTCACTAACAACCTTTGTGGAGGCCAAAAATGAGTTTCTTCCTTAAACTTTAGCGATCTGGAGTTGTGCTCCAGGGACGTCATTTCGGTGACTAAGTACTTTGTTCATTTAGGAATCTAGATGATGGTAATATATAAACATTCAGACATCAATAACGACCTCTGGAGGCCAAACAAGTGTTTTTTCGTTGAACTTTGGTGTATGGTATTGGTAGTTTATGACTAAATATATTAAAACTCACCGTCTGCAACTGCGTGGGCGCATTGGTCTCTAGCAGGTTGTGGTAGGCGTCGATGTAGTGGTCCCAGAAGAAAGCGCCCACCGCCATCTGGAGGCCGAAGCAGAGCACGACGGTGAAGACCCTGCGCTGGGTACAGGCCGTCGAGAAGATGCTCCCGAGCGAGTTGTTCGGGGGGCCTCCGTCCTTGCACTCCTTGCACGCGTCGCTCGTGCTCACCGGGAGGTAGTACTTGTGCTTGGGCATCGAGACGCGCAGGAAGTGGAAGACGCCTGCAACACAAGCAAGTCAAGGTTTTCTAACATGGATACTGTTGAAAAGTAATAGCTATATTACAGCAACTCAAAAACTCGTTCCTGAGCCCGAGTCTCCTGAAGCCCTAACCTAAAATAGTCTCCGACAGCCGTTGTTGGTTTTTTCTGAGTCAGGGTCACTGTAAAAAAGGCACTTGACACAAAAAGTGGTGGATAAGAAATTGCCTCTATACATTGAGAGATGTTACATCGCGATACGGAGGGGACCCTCCTCTTAGACTCGAGGGTATAGTGGGACCCCCTCCAAGTCTGGGTGGGAGGTCCCTCCGTACCGTGGTGTAACATCTCTCAATGTAAAAGTAATTTCTATCCACCACTTTTTGTGCAGTATATTTTTTACAGTGAGTGTCTTTAAATGTATGGGCAATTTTCAAAATAATTGGCTTCCCAAATCCAAGTGTTACGGATACCAAGAATTGGCCACTTTGTAATTCGTTAAATTCGTCTGACGTTCTAGGTAATCAAAACAAATAGGTGGACCCAGTGAGTGTTTCTAACGATAATGCGATTTATAATAACCAAATTTTAACTTAATTATATGCTTTTTAAGGCATTGCTGTAATGGAAAAAAGTATTTGGAGAGACTAGTTTATTTTTTCCATTTTTAACCAAAAATTACGATATTTAGGGGGATAGCGTCTCCCCTCAATATCCTTTCGGCTTTAACCCGCTCTGTCCTAGCCGACCGAGACTGCTATTGATTCCTATGGTAAATTTGGGACGGCTAGGGCTGAAAGGGTTAAGGTTTTAAGAATAGGGTTATCAAAATCATGGATGTTTTTTTCCACTATTTTTTCCTCTTGAACCATAGGAGGCAACAAAATTGCCCCAAACAAGATAACAGTGTATCCATCAAAACCTTTTTTGGCTACACAGGAAATTAGAAGGCATATACACAGGAAAGTAAAAGGTTTACAATTTTTATTTGCATAATCCAATTTTATTTGCACATTTACTTATAAAAGAGAGAGAATAACTAAAGCCGTAATACATCACTTTCGTTGCACGGAACGCGTCATAGAGAAAGGAGAAGTTGATTACACAATGGATGGGAATGGAGAGATAATTTTACGATTATTTACTTTATATGTTACATAAAATCATAGACCTTGTATAAAATGAACGATAAAATTGAAGCGTTCTCAGATTTCGAAATTATCTTCTTGGCTCTTTATTTCAAAAACTTAACTTCGAAAACTGCCGGTTGTGTATTCTTTTTCAACAAAACATTGAAGATCCATAAAAGAACTTGGCGCTAAAATTACACCTTATGAAATAAAACTATTAACTACTCGTATCAGTTATTTCTCGGTCAGGAATAGACAAGGAAAGTTGGAAAACTTATCTTTAGATAAGACATTGATTGAGTCCGAAAAAGTTTATGGATGCATGGTCATCTGAAATTCCTTTTGATGGGTAATATCTAAAAGTAGCACCAAAAATCGCATTTCCAAAGCAATTCAGGCAAGTTTTCAATCCAATAATCCATTATTCATGATGGAGGTCCAAAAAGGGGATTTGAAAAATTCAGCGAGAAGATACGCATACAAATATAAAAGCCCTCGAGGTTTTCCTCAAAACTAGTTTTGAAAGTAGTATAATTAAGGTGACGTAAACAGCAATAACGCTCATCACTAAAATTGTCTCTCTTTCGACCAAGTACATAAAAACATAGTAAAATTGGTCAAATGCTTGTTGCAAACTGAAGCAACTAATTTAAGCATCTTTCTTTAAAAGTGGAATTTTCGACAACTATGCAATTTTTTCACTCTCCATTTTTACCAGATTATTTTACCTGAATATTCAAATGTACCTTTAATTTACGTAGGTATACACATTCCAATGAAAAATATTTTTTAATTCAATCACAAATATGGATTTACACTTTAAAATAATGGAAAATATAAAATGGGAATTTCTATGAATGTAGTCTAAAGTAGGGATTCCCAAACTTTTGTGGCCCGTGGATCCCCTGGAGATATTTTTTGTACCCCGTGGACCCCCTGTGATAGGGTCCGTTCGAAAAGTAGCTAAAAATCGTATGTTTATGGTATATATTTCTAAACCACGCATCAATTTTTTAGTTTTTTCCAAATGTTGATAAAAAGTTGTTTCAAGTTTTTTAAGTGATTGATATCGTTACACAACATTTTTAATAAAACTATAAAAATCAAACATTTAAAATGTATGAAACTAAACAAATCTAAACTTTCAATATCATTATATTTCAAGGCACAAAAACGTTTAGCTTTAATAAAAGTTTTGGTTGCAAACTTGTCAAAGTTAATGACTTATGAGTGAGTTATTCATTCAACAAAATCATAAAATTTCAGAAATAATTAAAATTAATATATGGTATGTTAACAAACAATATGTGTTTAAGTTCAACTATGAAAAGAAATCAAATTATATATTATGGAAATTTAGTTTCAATTCATGAAATTGAAAAGGAAATGTTTTTGTAATAAAGAAATGTGTTGCTTTTTATACATACATTAAAAATTAAATCATTGAACAGCAATTATAAATTTTGAAAACAATTTGAGTTTTCCATAGCAGAAAGAAATACTGATAGTTAGGTTTCACCAAAAGGAGAACTAAAATTAAAATATTCAATTGTAAAAAGCGATTATAACATTAAAATATAAACTGATATTTAAATTTTAAAAATTAGATAATTTAGGATATTCAGGGTTCAAATCTTAAAAACACACATTTATTATTGACGTTGAACAAGTTACACATCAGAAAATGACCACCAATGGCTTAGGCTAAATGTAAAAGAAGTCAAATGATAGTGTTAGTTTGAATGTTTTAATTTTTTATAAATATAATTTTTTTTGATAACTTATCATAGAACTTTCCGCTAGCGCCCGGTTAATCAGAATATATAAAAATTATTTCAAAGGTTTTTATAATGTGAAAACGTATTGCCTAAGCACCCTTTTTTTCTCAAAACCCTCCATATAAAATGTTATTGCTAGAAACAAGTAATAAAATTCACATTTCAATTTATATAAATTGATAATAGGAATTATGTGAAGATACCATAAAATATACAGAGAGGGAAAACTGGAATGTTCCAACATACTTAATGTAAGGGATGAATCTGGTGCTTTAACATTAGGTTTCAACGACTGAGGTTTAACCTCAAATCACTTTGTTTGGGGGCTCTCCACCGCAATAAGAGAGAAAAAATTCCATTGCCCCTGCTCGCGTTGCGAGGACTCGGTGATAACCAACTTTTCATATTTCTGAAAATTTATTATAAAAAAGACCAAATTTTTTAAACTTATCAAAATTTTTTTTTAATGAATTTTTCCAGTGGACCTCCTGAAAATTGCTGTGACCCCCTGGGGGTCCATATGGACCACTTTGGGAACCGCTGATCTAATGGAAAGAGGTCAAAACCTGCAAGATTATTTACCCCGAAACTAATATATTAATTTCAGTCTGAGAAAATTTTCAATCTTAAAAATTCCTGCCAGAGCATTGACTTTGTTCTAGTCTGTTCTACCTTTTTTTCTATAAGAAGTAGAAAAAATTACCACCATACTGCGCTAATATTTTTGATTAATTTGGTTTTCACAAACTTAAAAATCTTTGATGCTGACAAAATTTCTTAAACAGTTCTAATGAAAGGGAAAGAAGGGCACTTTTGGGCAGGCTTCAAGCTACAGATTAGATAAACCTAATCAAATATTGTTCCTAAGGTTTTCCAGAGCTACAAAGAGCTCTAAAGGATAAAAAGGCAGCTGTATCTGAATTTATAAATAAGATAACGTTTAAAAGTAAATAAGTGATGATAAAACGGCGATATACTTTTTAAAACAGTCCGACTTAACAAGATTAGCTTAAATGAAACGCTTTTTTTTTCATTAAAATATTTAACTCATACATTTTTATGTGAGTGGGGTGGACAGCAGTACTTCACCTCTGCGGCTAACAGGGTAAGTACTAATATCGACGTGTGCCGTGGGGAGAGGTTTAGGTCAAAGAAAGTGGTTTCAATTCCGTTAACTGTCCCGGTAAATATTGCCAAGCTGTATTGAATGTCAAAAATTAGAAGTACGTATATCTCCTTAAACAGCAAACTAACCTATAAAATAATTGCTTTGTTTTATACCAACAACCATAAAAATTTGGAGATTTTAACTTGCTTAACGTTCAAAACAGCTGAATGAAATTAAACCAAAAAGCACGGTAAAAAATATGGAACGTTACACAGTAAAGGAGGAAAGAAATTGCCATCATATCATTGAGAAACGTTGTATCATTATATCATTGAGAAACGTAACACCACGACATAGGGGGAGCTCCCACCTTTACTCGGAGAGAGGTCAAGGGGGGCACTTTGGACAGTGCCCCCCTTGGACCTAAAAAATGTTCTTAAAATGAGTTAAAACCCTACTTTTAAAAGTCAAATTACGAAAAAAATTTCTGGGGGAGTACCTCTATACCCTCCAGTGGTACCAAAAAGGAATCTCCCTCCAAGTCTAGGTGGGATCTGCCTCCGTGTCGTGATGTAACGTCTTTCAATGATTAGGTGGCAATTTCTTTCCACTACTTATACTCTATACATTTTGAATAGAGTATAGGCGGCTGAAATTATTTCCTTCCCCCACCACCGAATTCGTAACCATGACAACTATGAACTTCACAGAGACGAAGAAGGCTTACTATTGGCTGCGCGAAGAGCGTAACTATGGTTACGCGATTGGCAAGCACTATTTTTCAGCCGCCTATTCAAAATGAACAGATTATATAATTGTGTAACGTTCCATCCCATTTCTGCAAAACCCAAACCACAGCTGCCAATTTACCTATGCAGAAGGCGGCGAATCCTAGCGCGTCGGCGGCGCCGTCCACGACGTAGCCGCTGGTGTTGCGCAGCGAGACGTGCTGCACGAGGCCGATGCGCGCGCGCGCCACGATGCCGTCGAGCGCGTCGCAGAAGGTGCGCATCTGGAAGAGGAAGATGGCTGCGCAGTGGTAGATGCGCGCCTCCAGCGACATCAGCTTAGCCGCTCCCAGCGCAAACAGCACTCCCATGAAGCTCACCATGTTGGGCGTGATGAAGTAGAACACCGTGCTGAACTTGGTCAGCTGAAAGAGAAAAACATACTATTTAAACATGGGCTCTCCAGTACAATTTAAATACAGTGCTGGTTGAAGTCATTCAAGTACAGCGAAAAAAGAAACATTTATTCCAATCGCTAGCGCTACGCGCCAGACCTCGGGTAGTGTGAAGTTTGAAAAAGCGTGTAATCTCGCTGCCCTGTAAACGGGATTCGCTAGTACTAGTACTAACACTCTTTCGGAGCTCGAAGGGACCTCGAACACTCCTTTCTCGTTGGCATATTTTTCACGGGCTTTGGTAACTAGATAATTTTTATAAATTCAAGAAAAAAACAATGACACGACCAAGCATTTTTATCCTCCCATACGCACGATCAGTAGATTTTCCCAGCACAATAATGCCAAACCGGGGCGTATATAGGGGGAGAGGGGAAAATTTGGAATAGATTATATCTATCCTATATTCTGGTGTACCAAATCAAGCTAAAACCCTTTTTAAAAGTCGAATTTTGAAAATTTTCAGGGGGAGGGCTCTCCCTAATCCCTACTTACTTGAAACTCAATAACACACAACATTTCAAATATTTAGTTCCTTCAGACTCAAATTCGCTACGTTAGACCTATTAAATAAGCAAAGGAGGGGCTTGTGATTAATTTTGAGTCCTCTCCCTGGTACCCTGGTGCAAAAAATAATCTTGTTTTAGACCTGATAATATATGACTAATTTTTTAAGAGAATATATTTGAATTGTGATTTTCATATTTGAATATAAAATAAATTTCTATAAAGTGCCCAAGATACCAAAATGAAAACCTTAAAGAAAAACCTTAGAATCGGCAGACTTTCACTAAAATGACCTTAGGGTCCTTAGGTAACAAAAAATACTTCTGCACAGAATCCCCTTTAAAAAATAACAAATAGAGATCCATTTTGAAGATTTAGGAGAAAAACTTATGAACAGCAAGCAAATGACAAAAATTTATCACGCAATAGTTTTAATTTCGAATAGATTGAAACCAATGAAAAATTTAAACTTAAAAAACAACTAAATCATCACAACTATACACTATAAGCAACAGTTGTTGCTTTTGCTTCTAGTCTAGTCCAGGGTCAAGTGAGTCTACTCCTAAGAAAGTCTAGACCAGGTCTAAGATACCAAGGCTCAAGATTAATTCTCCAACATTATCCTGCTCATCCGTCAGCTGTCTAAGTAGAAAAATCCAATGTAGCAAAAAAAATTTTTTTCTTAATTTTCCGCCTTTCATAAGTCTATTCAAATATTATACATATTTTCCTGGTTTATACACTGCCATTGTATGTAAAATATTATATTATCTCCACAAGCAATGTTGTATGGAATTGATTAAAAGAAAGGAAAATTGTGGTATATTTATCTAAGAAACTTCGGTTGGAAATATATTTGACTAAGAACATTTGACAAGTTCGCATAATTGAATGTCATACATCGTTATACACGAAACCAAGACTGAAAATTGTTTCGGCGGATTTCTGTGAAGTGAAGGATTGGAGATCTTTTTATTGGATGGAATAGATCAAATTTAAATAAGCGAAATCTCCAAAAGAGTCGGCGCCAAAGCAGTTATATTTTCAATAACTTACACGGTTGCGAAACACAGCTCTTTATTTCAAAACAGTTGAGTTACGACTCCATTAGCAAGATAGTTGGGCTTTCCAATCAGAATTCATCACTCTCAAGTTTTTGCTTTTCAGTTTGAGAAACTGAAAGACCAGAATAAAGGGATTTTCAAAAGTCTTAGGGGGACAACCATTTATTACGATGGGACAAGAATTGTAGAAGGTGTTGATAAGGGTTTTAGGGAGAACGATTTCATTCACACACACACATGTCGTGAATCAATTCATATTTGATTACTTTCGAAATACCATTAAAAAATTATTAAATCGTTTCCTAAATCTTGCGTTCAAGACTGTTAAGAGTCTCCCTTTTTCGGGGGGGGGGTTGACTCAAAATGTTTTGAGGTACATTCTTACGAGTACTTGTATACTTTAAGTTTAAAATGACTTGACAAGTAAAATTGAGGGTGGAGGTTCCTTCCCCTTCCTTCCCGTTTTCCTTCCGGATGTTCCTTCCCGTTTTTGGAAATTTACCCCTTCAAAATAGTGTTTTAGTTCGCTTTGAGACCATTTAGAATTAGATTACACCCATAGGTACCCGCTAGAAAGGGGCAAAATTTTCAAGGAAAAACGGTAGTAAATAACCGATTAAGTTATGAGGGGATTTTGGGGGTCCTCCCCCAAAAAAACTATTGGAATTTTTCCTAGTTGGAAGGACAAATTTAGTTGAAAGTTTTCGAATTGCCCTCCTAGAAAGCCAAATTGTTCCAAGGTGGGGCGTGAACCCCACTTAAGGAAACACTGGGTTAGACACTGTTTAATAAAGTTATACCAGCACTAGAAGTTAGTTTTTTCCCAAACATCTCCTTCTTAACCCCCCTTTTCTCTGTATATATAGTTCCCCCCTCTAGTATTTTTCTGTCATTCTTTCTTCCTCAGTTTTATACTCTCTCATTTCCGGGTAACTCATTAATTTGACAGATAGCGCAAATTCTCTTCTACCATTCTTTATCTCTATCACATTTCCATAAATCATTCTCCCTTTCCCTATCCATAAATCAATTTTTCGTCATTCATTTTAATTACTTTTCCTTCTCTCCGCCATAATATTGTCTATTTTTCTTCCATTCACCCTCTATTTTGCTTTGAAGTAAACAACAAGATTAAGACAAAAAAGCAAGAGAAGTAGTTGCATCAACACAAAACTTACTTAATCAATACGATTTTATTAAATTGCAAAATAAATCTGAACTAGATAACTGAGTTACGAAACTTTTTTTTTCCTGTCCACACCCCAGATATCAGAAAAGATTGCCTCCAAAATAAATTACCACCCTCTATATAAAAGGTCAGACGCAAACGACAGCTCTTCACCAAAGACTTATAACTCTATTTTCGAGACAAAACTCTATTTCCCATTCCCAATTTCAAATCCAACAACAATAACTTCCCCCGAGTCTCTTCATCAGTCTCCCCTTTCGTTGAATTGCACTTTCAACCAAATTAAATTTTCTCGGTACAAAAGGGAGAGGTGTGTCCCCCCGGTTCTAATTAGATTCGAGAGTTCGAAGCACCCAAAGCACCCAAAATAATAGCGGCTGCCAATCAAATACTTAAATACGCGATTCGCATTCAAATACTCTTTGGCATTTTTCCTCACACCGAAACAATCGACCCAAAACATGCGATGATGTATGGGCAAATAGGGGTTCGTGCTTAATTTCATTTTTTCTCTCCCAATAGAGTAGAGTGAAGAGTGTTTCTGTGTTAGCTTTCGACATGTTCTATACCTTGTTCGCCCGCCTTTGTCAATGATCACTAATTGTGAACGTATTGATTCTGTGCAGAGGCTATCTATATGTTAATACTCCTTTTGGGGCCGTTTATCTCCGTTATTTATGTTCTCGTTTAGGCAGTGCAAATCACATAGTATATATGCAAGGTATCCGTCAGTAAATTACAAGGGTTAGGAAATCGGGAGAAAATTATGGGTAGTATTACTCTGTGTTTTTGCTGTCGCAAATGAAATTGGAAGAGTAGAACTGCTATATTTCGGTTTTAGGGCCCTTTTTAACGAGAAATAAATTCATATTATTAAAGGTTGCACAAAAAAAATGATGATGCCATTCTCAAACTATTTATGAAATGTCAATATGAGAAAAACTGCCTTAGTAAATCAATAACTCTTTTTTGCATTTTTCATAAACAGTTATTGGTTATTCCATCCTTTCATTACACAACAGATGGTATGAAAAGCACTTTAAAATAACAATCAAGTTAGTGTTAAAAGGAAAATACATGTTGCATTTTTTATGTTCCGCACTTCTAGTTAATGTACTTTTTATGGGACGCATTGTATGTACACTACCGTTACTAAGAGACAATTCCATTATTTAGTGCTAAAATTAATGGAAGTAAAAAAAAAGCTTGAAGTAAGGAGAGCGTCAGGAAAATTATACAGGATGTTTAAGAACTATTTTTCAATAATAGGCGTTTATCTGTTGCTAACTCATGGTCACAAACCCCACCCGGACGCGTTACACGCCCACCAAGCCAGAGACTGAAAGATGCAAGACGTAGGATAAGAAAATAAATACACAAAGACTAGTTTTCACAACATTTAATATTTTTCTTTGATTGAAATAGTGTTTAAAGTACGAATAGAAAGTTATGGCCGGCAGCTGCAGTCAATACCCACTTTACAACACGACGCAGGGGTTGAAGAGCGTTCACAAAAATCCTGATTGTATGGAGAAAATTTTTTTTCAAAATCCAATTCATGGAACTAGCTTTAAACTTTTTTGTAATCTTATTATGGAAGTTCATCTTTGTGCAATAAAAATAAAGTATTGTTTGGGACCTGTCTCGCATCTTCCAGTCTCTGGCTTTGTGTTCATGACACCCACTATAAGCTATTGAACAATAATTCTGAAACACCCTGTATTACAGAAGAGGGTAAATCAGCGGAAACGGTTCCTTACCACTACCGTAATATTAACTTTCTAGCTGTAGCACTGTAGTACATGACGAGATTGATTCTGGAATGTCCAAAAAGGGCTATAATTTCTGGAAGTTCTTCCCTCAAAAAGTACTAATTATGTAAAAGTAATAGTATGCCAAGGACTGAAGGTGGGAAGAGGACTTCAGATCAATCGGGGTGCTACTGGCTTCATCCCAAAATCCAGGAAATCTATTGGAATAACGAACATTTCTGGAATCCCAAATGGAATTTTCCAAAATCCGAAACGTTTACAGATTATGGGACCTGATTCCACATAAAATATGTTGTTAGGTTGCAGTCCTGCAATATTTTGTAACTGGACTTAATTCTTCTTGAACACCTATCTTCTTGATATTTTCGAAAAAAAAGCAACCCGGAATTCCGGGGTTCATGGTTATAAAAAAAGGTATTCCGGAGCTACCCCACAGAAGTTGTACCCTAGGGCAGTGGTCCCCAACCTTTTTACCACCACGGACCGGTCAACGTTTGATAATTTTACCGCGGCCAACTGGGGGGGGGCGTTGATTGTTTACATTCTACTTTATTTTGATTTATTAATTTTAATTTAATTGTATTTAAACATGCTTTCAAAATAAAATACAGTTACACCAAAAAATAATTAGAAAAGGATTTATAATTCATTTCATTCATTAATATGGAGTATAAATCTAGGAATTTAAAATCATTTTCGGCGGCCCGCGGCCCGGTATCATTTGATCCACGGACCGTCACCGGTCCGCGGACCGGGGGTTGGAGACCACTGCCCTAGGGTGTATCGAAAAAAACTTTTTTTCGATTTTGATGACGTAATAGTGCGGAAAAGTTGTCTAAGGTGCCAGAGAGTACCTGTGAATTTTTTCAGAATTTTTGGATAATTTCTTAAGGTGCCACATTGGCCCTGAAGTTCCCCATGTTAATCCAATGGGGCGCGCCGCCAAAAAGGCCGAAAATCGGTTTTTCGCCCCTCATTTCTACCCTAATCACACGACGAATGTCTCGTCTCGAGTTATGGACTCTATATGATTTGGGCTATCCGACAAAACTTGTATAGCCTAAATATCTATATTACATTTTTTTGTATGCTCAAATTTCGTCGAAAATCGCGTATTTCCTCGTTCAAATCAGAGCCCACAATCAACATAATATAGAGATTTAAGTTATTATTCAAGTTTTTTCGGGTAGCATACATCATATAGAGTCCATAACTCGAGACGAGACATTCGTCGTGAGATTAGGGTAGAAATGAGGGGCGAAAACCCGATTTTCGGCCTTTTTGGCGGCGTGCCCCATTGGATTAACATGGGGAACTTCAGGGCCAATGTGGCACCTTAAGAAATTATCCAAAAATTCTAAAAAAAATTCACAGTTACTCTCTGGCACCTTAGACAACTTTTCCGCACTATTACGTCATCAAAATCGAAAAAAAGTTTTTTTCGATACACCCTATTGTACCCCTGGTTCAATTGAGGAGCTGAGAGCCAGAGTGGACCAACCTCAGCAGCTGTTATTTCGAGAAAAACGCTTTACAAAATTGTAGTAATATTTAAACTTTTTTTTGAGGTTATTATTTAATATTTAGTTTTGATCTTCCCGTGATCAATAATTAGAGGATCCTGTTGGAAGTCAGAATCAGAATGGACCAAGTGGTTTGATCCATTCTGGCATTAAATTTTTGTGCGATTTTAATTACTAGATCAAACGAAAAAGTGATGCCATCTTGTGGGAACTAAAAAAATGCATTGTTTTCTTAAATCAATAGAATGTCTCTACATTCTACTGAAAAATTAAAAAAAAACGCTTTATCATTTTTTGTGGGTTGGTCCACTCTGGCTCTCAGCTCCTCAATTATAAGAACAAGAGGAGAAGAATATATTGATTGAAATTCAATTAATTGATAAGAAATTCATCGGTTGCACCAGGGCCACAAATTCCAACTCAAATAATCAGAGTAAGGTAAATGTGGGTATAGTGGACACTTTAAGGAAAATTTTTGCTTAAATTCTTAATAAATACCAATCAATTTGCTACGAAACGGTTATCATCCTATTTTTAGGTTAATTGGATCTTCTTTCGATTTTACTATTAAAAACTTTAATTAGATTGGGCAAAGTATTTTAATTAATTTTTTAAAAGTACTCCAAATTGCATCTATAGTGGCCACATAGATGAAGCTGTTGCTTCTATGGTGGACACCTCTTGCATCAATAGTGGACACTTGTCTCTTTCTGCCTATATGAGGGGTTTATGCATGAAATTGAGGGGTTTTTCTTGGTATAGTCGTTTATTTCTAATTAAATTTTACTTCCCAACGAAATGTATTTTAGATTCAATCAAATTAGCTTTATTTAAAAAAAAATTGATAGTTTTCGGCCCAAAGTCTACGCTGTAGCTGATTTGAGAGGAATTTAGCATGTAATTCAATGTTTTAGAAACATTGGTTCCCGAAGCCAGAATGAAACCAAATTTATTTAACACTCATTTTAAAGCACAGTCAACAGTTTATGAAGAAAAACTGATTCAAATTAAGTATTATTTATGTTTCTATTAGACGCCATTGCGGTGGCCACTATTGGAAAATCTAAGATTATGTGTTGGTAAAGTGGACACCCCCATAAATCCTCGTAAAGTCAGCATTTTCAAATAAATTTTATTCAGTATTATTTTATACACTCTTATTTATCTTGATATAAATTTAAAAGTCAATCAAGCGGTAATAAATACGAAAAAATCAGTTCCGACTTACTCGTTTCCTTACGCGATTCAATAAGCAAAATCAAATTTCAGTCACTCGGCCGATGTTGTTATTTTCAAATATTTAAATATCCTTCCCATGCTTATCTGTGGTATCGGTGGTAATTTATCAGCTTACCTGATTGCACAATCTACTATGCCTATGAATTTTGACGCTGTTCGATGCCTCTAACTCGTTTTATTTAAAATTGATCAGCTATGTGGCCACTATTGGTACAGTGTCCACTATACCCACATTTACCTTATTGGGTGGCAGTAACCCTAAATATTCAGATTCACAAATCACTGTTGTCTTATATAGAAATCGATCAACACTATCCGATACCCGAATATCGATTCACAACAAGCTTCGGCCCAAGTCAGACCTAGCGACCATAAGGCGCTACTGCAATTAATCAAAGAGGGGGAAAAGCATGGAGTTCACCCTGAAACTGCCCCTATCTTGACAGGAATCTTCATTCCTGTGAAGATAGGGGACTAGGCTTTCTCCTTGCTTTTTTTATGGAGATTAATTACAGTAGCGTAAGACGAGTAGTGTAACTCGGGTCTTACATACCTCGTTGAATATCTGTGCGGCAGGAGTGAAGATGTAGTTATTGACTGGGTCCATCATCATCATCTTGACGGAGAGCCCGGTGAAAGGGGAGATGAGCTGGGGCACGCTGATGGGGGTGGAGACTGGGGCGGCGGGGGTGGCCGATCGGGACAGCGACTGGCTGTTGACGTGGTAGAAGAGCGCGATGTCCATCCACAGGAAGTAGAGCAGCAGGGCGCTCACCGTCACCACCGTCGCCTTGTTCTCGTAGAGCGCCGCCATGTTCCTACGGCGGTGGTCCAGCTCCCAGATGCGGATCTTGTACTGCAAAGAGAGAAAACGCCGTTAGAAATGTTGGTATTAAGCGTTGTTTCGTGCCGTTAAAAACGGCAGTGTTTAAATTGACTAAGTTCAAATTGTTTTATCTTATTTGACCCAACACTACATGAAAAAAGAAAAAAATAAAGAAAAAAAGATTTTCCCATAGTTATTTCTGGTAGTGAGCATTGGAGGGTTGTCACACTTTTTTCCAACATTTTTGACCACCTCCCTTCCCTATATCACACTTCACCATTATCCCCTCCCTGGACCTGGAAAAAGTTGTAACCTCCCCCGAACCTAACCGAAATTTACTCAAACCTTATGTATTGCACTTATGGAGCTGGCAGAGGCTTCCCCCGAACCAGGGTCGCAGGTTCTGGTACTTTTTCCCGAAGGAGGGATTTTAATAGGGGAGGGTCCCTCCCCCCCCCCCTATTATTGTAACATGCGACGCTCCTCTACAAACAATATGTTAAGAACAAGCTTGGCAAGAATGTGGGATTCTATATTTTTATTCTAGATGAAATCTACTCAACCTTATAAATGAAATATATGATGTCACATTTCTTCTCAAAGTGTCACAGATTGACGAACCCCCTCCCTCCACTCCTAACGTGACTTGTTTCTTGTTGTTTTACAAGAGACATTTGCTAACTCTAATGGAGCTGTGAGAAAACTCCAGCTCTCAAGTGTCGCTTCCAACCGTGGACCGGTTTCGCCCTTGTTAGGGCTCATCAGCACGGTATAGGAAGGAAACGCAAGAGAGCGGAGGGAGAGCTTTTAGTTCTTGCGATGTGTTACCTTTCTATACCGTGCTGATGAGCCCTATCAAGGGCGAAACCGGTCCACGGTTGGAAGCGACGCTTGAGAGTTGGAGTTTTCTCACATATTCCTCTAACCAGAGGTAGTGGTGAAGCACTCCCTTTTCTAATGGAGCTGCTACCTAACGTGACGACATCATTTATGTACAGCCAAAATTGGAAATATAACGCCGAAAATAGCAAACCAACGCTATTAAAATACGCGAAAGAAGCCTTACGCATTCGGTTGCGGTACGGCAATAGGGTGAGAACCCAAAAGTACCCAAGGTGATTTTTTAATTTGGTTCTTGACCTAATTAATTGACTTCATCTTTTTATCTGCCTGGGATTCGTCATTTCAGGTCCTAAACAAATAGACAATAAGTATTTTGTTACCCCCCACTATTTCTGTGGCCCTGATGTTACAGGGACCCTTTCCTATCATGCGAGATTATGTTTAGTAGAGTCGGTATACCTGGGAGTCTGAATACAGAAATCTATACTGTGAAATTTTGGATAATTTTAAGCTTTAAGCTCAAGCGTAGTTATACCACGAGGATGACAATGTCAATACTTACCATGTGTCACCATGGCTTGAAAAGAAAAGGGTAAAAGGGTTCAACGACTGGATAGGCCAGATTAAAGATCGGACCTTAATTTTAATGAACATCCTTTTGACGAGTTGGAACATAGAATAATGTAATTGATTTATTAATATATAAACTGTGTTAAACTTTAATAAGGATTTAATAAGACAACTACAACGTAAAAGATTTGATAATAAGCCATTAGTTTAAGTAGTTTAAAAAAATTGTATATTTCCCAAGCAAATAACTTTAACAAATAACTTTTCTTATAAGTGAATGACCTAAAAAGTAGATAATCACACACATGATATTGTTTACTGCAGTCATGACAGGCATTTTGATGGAAACTAATGATTGATGAAACTTTCCGTTTCCAAATTACATATTTTAAAAGCATGCAAATCAATATGAACCCAAAGTGAAACTAACATTAAAAGAAGCTTCACTGTCACGAAAGTTCTCATGGAACAAACAATCTGTTATTTGCCGTTAGAAGTAAATTTAGCACAAATGGACTTAGAAAACCTATAAACAACCTCTCCAAAGAACAAACTTCAAAGTACAAAGAGACAGATTACTGATAACTCAATATGGACTCGTGTTGATATAGTGATAGTTTGTATTACAGGACGGGATTAAGTCACGCAAACTTATAGAGACGCTTAATACGCAAAATTCAAACATTAAGAGTGAGTATAAAAACTACAAATTGATACTGTTATTTTAGATTTGTGACACTGAGCCATAAATAAACCACATAACGCGAAGATAAAAGTTATTAGCATGACACAATCGCCGAGTCTTTATTTTTCACCTTCAGCTCACAGAGAGAACTGATGGGTTAGCCAATCGTATTTACGGGGAGATCACAAAAAATACGATTAATAACCGTCACGTTTGGATTCGCTTCGTTGAACGGCATATTGAAAGTTGTAACCCTGACATTGTGTCAATAGGCCTAACTCGGTGACGCAAGTCAACAAGGTGTGTGTGACGAATGAAGCGTCGCATCCGATCTTTACTTTCATTTTAGCAGAAAGAATCAATTAGTATAAGGGAAATAAACAGTGTTAAAGTGTCATTTGAAACAGTATTACTAGCAAATGATGTAAATTATTTTGAAAAAAAACCGTAATAATTGCGAGGTTGACTTCTTTTGTTTCCAAGTTATCCAAGCTCGTAAACATCAGTCATAATGATGGTTATTGTTGCCCAGATTTTTTAAACTCATGATTTAATAATAGAAAAAAATATACACGGAATATATGGAATAAATGCTTGAATCAATGGTTTTATTTAGGTTACGTGTCTTTTTCCACTGGGAATTATACAACTTACGATACATACTACGTACATATTATTATACGATTACTACATGATACATTTTTACGATAGGGTAGAGTGGGGCACCTTGGGACATGGCCCACTTTGGGACACTCGACTTTTCAGACTCAATTTTATAGTTATGAATTCGTGCTTGTAGGTACTTATGAATGGTATTAAAATCTACTCTTCAACGTGTTTTGGAATCTTTGGGTGCATTTAAATAATATATTACTTTAGTTTTCTTCTTTTTTTTTTCGTGATGCAAAATTACAATCGCTTGTAGTTTAAAAAGCACTTTTTAATAAAAAGAAGTGTATTTATGTTACTATAATGTTGAGATTAAAATACACGTATTCACTAATATTTTAGAAAAGAGAGATAAAATTTTCCGCTAAACTCAAAATATTAATAAAGCTTAACATCCAAAGCGCCAAACACTCAGGTGTGGGGCAACTTGGGACATGTTAAAAGATACCCCAAACCTCTCATGAGTGATTAAAAATGGTTTTTATTAAAAAAAATTAAACATTATAAGAATGAAGATGATTGTAATTTAGAAATTGATGCAGAAAATTTTCAAGAAGTAAACAAAAAATTCAGTGATTTTTGCCATGTCAAAAATGAAAAAGTCAGAGAAAAATTTAGAATTAAAAATATGTTGGATGTCTAATTTATAATTATTAAACATAGATTTTTCACTATTTGTGGAAATTATGTATTTTTGAAAATAAAAATAATAATTTTTCTACCATTATTGAAAGTGTCCCAAGGTGAGCCACTGGTGGGACACCTTGGGGACATTAAAAGATGTTTTCTATGTATTATGAATTCCCTAAAGGAGATAATTGGTTGGAAATTTTATAGATGCGCAAATGACTGTATTTAATGTATTAGTTGTGTTTGAATAAATATCATTGTATTAAAAAATTATACAATAAAAGTGTCCCAAGGTGCCCCACTCACACCTACATATTATACAAGGTTCAATTTCCACAGGGAATTATACAACTTCCCCTCCCCCTTTATAAAAACCCCTAGGTTATTAGGGGTGCATTTTCGACCCCCCCCTTCCTAGGTGATTCTGAGTCGTCTAAAAGTGTGCCCTACCTACCCCTCTTAGAAGTAATGAGAAACACTTATCTGAAACACCCTGTATAGCATACTTAAGAAATCGATAGTTTACTTGTTAAAATTTAAGTTACTTTTTATTTGAATACTAATATTCATATTTAGTGATCATTTTAATACATTTATTCTAAATTTACTTTTTAATTTTATACGCTTAAAGTTCTTTTTTAAACTAAAAAAAGCAACTAGTAATGCTGATGAAATCTGATAGTACGATAGTTGGTAAATTTTCCAAACACATTAATAGAGTATTGGACAATAACCAAATCTTTAAATTTGATTTTCTCGAAAAGCTAATTTCTCAAATGAGGTTTTCACCTCATCGGTTCAATCATTCCTTTTTTATCAAAAAATATTAAAATTTTGATCATTCCAACTTCAAACCATCCAAAGAATCCTGATGATTTGATATACAATAGAAAAAATTCTATCACAGCTAAAGCCATCCATAACTGTACTCAATTTCGGTTTACCAAATTCCTATAATGGGTATATGGCCTTACTATAAGAACAGAAAATATACATAATCTCACCATTTTGACTAAGCCTTGTTATAGCTCTACTCCACCGACAAATCCACCAAACTTCTATCTCAGCATATTACGGTCAAGAAATATCCACCTCCAAAAAAGATCTCTGTCATCTCGCACCATCAGTACACTATCAAATATCCAAAGAAAAGCAAACTATCCCCTAAGCCTGCAAATCAGCTAAGCTTCTCTCCAACAACATGGCACAACTATAACTAAGCTCTCTTTTTCGACTCGGAAGTCTGAGAAGAGCCCACTTCACCGACAGTCAAAATCTCTCTTCACCGTGCCTCCTCAAGACACAATTGCCATAAACAAGGGAAGAAGCAGAACCCAGTGACGTCTCTTCTCTCAGAAAAAGAGAATAAATAAAAGAACAAAAAGAAAATCTCTGACGGGAGCTGCCAACTCACCACAAACCATACGCGACTGCGGACTTTTCTCCACATTCGCTCGGCAAGGAAAGAGGTCCACATCATCGCTGAGTTGGTGAAAGATTCCCAATGACCAAAGCATTGAACAGTGAAGGAAGGCAATGGCTGCTGGTGCTATCTGGAGTGAAAGGTCGGGCCGGTCGATAGCATGAAGCATTGACAGATTCGTACGATAGGGTCCTCTACTGATTCATTGACTGAGACTCCAGATAACGGTGTTTACGAGCGAACTTATTCATTAGGTCTGTCGAACTTGATAGGTCAATGCTCACAAATGAAATGCTGAAGAATAACTATCTACAAAATTTACATTTTAATCTAATTGTGGAAGTATAAAAAGACATAATTTGCTTGCTGAACTATCGTCTAGCATGGGGGTATTATAGAGTGGTAATTGGAGGACATTGCCCCGAAACAATAATTATATTACTGGTAAATCGTGCTTTCATAACGATTTGGATCATCTATCCCTCCCCTCAAAGATTTCTATCAGGACTCCTTACCTGAATCCGCCCATGTCGTCTAGGTATAACAATCTAAAGTGAACTTCAATCTTCGCATCTTTTCTACTCTTATGTCATGCCACTTTCAATCCAAAGCCGAGATTACCATTAAATCCACTGGGAAATTCGTGGTGGCTAGGTCTGAAAGGGTTAAGAAAAAACTGTCTAGAGCTTTAGATTCCCATTTTTTCCTTTCTGCCTACTTACGCCATCAACCTTAATAAATGCAACGATCACCTTTTCTTGACCTCCCTGGCTGGTCACCGATTAGCCGGGGTGCTGGTCTAGTGGTTAGAGTGGCTAACTAGTAAGCCGGGAGTCTGGGTTTCGAACCCCCCTCCAAGGGCATGGATCATGGATGTTTGTACGTGAAGTGTTAAATGAATGAATGTGGCCCCCTTGTAAAAGGTGGTTGTGCATGCGAATGTGCGTGATGAGAACAACAGTATTTTACGTCCGTGGCTTCTGTCAACTGATGTCGGTGTATACGAGAAGTTGAGAAGTAATGGCTTTGATCATAATACTGTGATTTTGGAAATGAAAAATGATACCGATATTACTAAATACATGCTATCGACTGTTTTGAGTTATTTTATGTAGTATTCAAAAACTACTTATTTTACACTCCGATTAAGAGAACGGATTTTTACACGCAATTTCGGGGGTAATGGTAAGTTATAAACGCTAAAAAGGTTTTGTGCCAAATCACTGTAGCTATCATTCAGCTTTACTAGGGAGCTATCGCTCACCAACCCCCGTAAACTGCTGACGCAGGACCTTTTGGAATTGCTTCGCAATTCCCACAAATTCCAACTCGCTGAACTTAATACACTTTATAAAACAATTAAACAATTTACAGAAAAAACGTCAACCAACTTTCCGAAAATACGTCACCAAATCCCCTCCATGAATAAATCTCCCCTAAAAGTTTGAATATATATTAACTCGAAATTATCAAAAATTTAAACGAAATGTTTTTAAAAATATTCATCTTACTTATTTTTAATCTATGGTTATAAAAATAACTAATTCTAATTGTTTATCAATATTCGGAGCAAACAAACACCATTATTTTAAAGTAACTCGTTAGTATAATATGCCTAGTGTTTATCATTCATATATTTTTTTAACCCAGACTTGTTAAACAATACCGTTTAAGCTATAGAAAATAATAAAAGACAAAACATCACTCTATGTTTACAATTAATTTCGATAAAATCAGACTAAAAATTATAAATATTGGACAAAAAGTGTGAAATTTTAATTTTAAATTGCGTACATGTAAGTTTTTAGGGGGAATATTCCGTATTCGGGAACCATCGCCAACTTGGCGACTTTTTAGAAACTTGGCGATAAACTCTAGATTGTGGCGACCGATCTAGATATCATTTGAATTTGAATCTAATACCAAATAAATTATTTATAAACATTGAGTGTCATAGGTTTTGTCTCTTATTGTTTTGAATAGCTTAAACGGTATTGTTTAACACAAGTCTGGTTTGAAAAAATATAAATAATAAAACACTAGGTGCACTGACTAGTTACATGGTAAAATATTAAATTTAAAATATCAATTGATATAATCAGGACTTATTATGACGTAATGACTTTGATTTCGATTTTCAGGGTAAAAAACTATTAGCCTTTAAATTACACCGGAGGGAAGGAATTATACCCGAGGTTAAAGTTTCTAAAATATAAAAATTTGTAGCAAATGGATAAGTTTAAGGGGTTATTACCCTCCAAAAAATGCAAAAAATGGATAAAAATTATGGAGATTATTTTTGGCTATTTTTTCCTCTTATTTTTTACGCAATTCATCATTAAAGTGTTCTATCCCTTCACCAAGGACCCAAAATTAAGGAATATATGCAACAATTATTTTTTACTAAAAGCGGTTGAGGTGTTAGCGCCCCCGAAGCACCCGCGGAAGGGTTCAATGCCGTACTTTAGAGTTAAACTGCTATACAAAAAATTCAAACTGCAACTGACTGAATTTCAGTCTATTCTTGTGTAAAATGACCTCCTGAACTCAAATATGACACCCGTTTTCCTCAATCACCCTCAATTTTTGAATGGACATCCCCCAACTGTTATCATCAGCCCACACATCTATTAACAACTTGAAACATGAATTCCCACCCCCTAAAACTGGCCAGTTTTTAACGAACTAAACAATTTCCCTCAGGATAAACCTTAAATATAAGAACTATGTCTTTTTTGAGCTTTTCAAAACATGAATATTCATTCCTGAGTTCGCGAGTGGCGGCGTGATTCTGAAAATATCTTCGGAGGTGTTAACACCTCTACCACTTTTAGCAAAAATCTTTATTGCATATATTCATTAAATTTGGACCCTTGGGAAAGTGTTAGGTCACTTTAATTATGAATTGCGTAAAAAATAAAAGGAAAAAATTGGTAAAAATAATCTCAATAATTTTTAACGATTTTTCGCATTTTTTGGGGGTAATAACCCCTTAAACTTATCTATTTGCTACAAATTTTTATATTTTAGAAGCTTTAACCTTTCTTGTTCCCTAGAGTGTAATTTAAAGATTAAAGTAATAGTTTTTGACCCTGAAAATCGAATTCAAAGTCATTACGTCATCGAAAAACGCAAAAAGGGGGAGGGGCTGTTCCCCGAAAATCTGAGCCTGATGGAGAAAAACGGGGGTCGGATTTGGATTCAGGGGGTCATTTTATATATGAGAATCTGCTTGATTTGTGTCAGAAGCATTTTGACCCTATTTTTTTGTCGAGTAGTGTAATAGGACGTAATAATCCAACGTCGGATGAATATGCATCCCCTGAAGTATTGCGAGAAGAAGCGCGATACGAAATATTGAAAGCACGAGAAAAAATGAAGTCAAATTGTGAAAAACGTCACTGTATTGCACATCAGGATGGCCGAATGTAATATAATTATTTTTTAACTAGTGATATGTAATTATTAACTAGTGAAATAATCTTTTGTATTTCTGTGGCAACAATTTATGTTGTTGCTCATGGTAACTGTTTTTAAACAATTAGTCTTGAAAAAATAAAGAGTACGTTTTTCAATGAGTTTAGTTTTTTTAGTTTAGGAATTTAACTTTAAAAATTTCGAAAAGTAAAATTCTGATATAAGTAACAGGCTTGGAGCAATTTAAAAAATGTTTTTATTAATTTCAGTAAATTAACGAATTTCAGTAATAAACCAAAGTAAGTCTCATTCGCTATTTTTAGGTATAAGTTTAGGTTTGAAGGAATGTTTTTTTTTTACATTTTTAAGAATATGTTTTAAATGCCCATTTTCAGATTTTAAGATTTTCGATGGTCATTTTGCATCGATATGCTTTTTATGACATGTTTTATTTGCCGTTTTCAGATTAGGATTTTCGGTTTTTGAGTTTGCCTTTGCCTATTCTCGGCAGCCATTTTGATTGTGACGATTTTGAAAAAGTCGCCAAATATCTTGGCGACTTTTCTTGGCGATGGTTCCTGAATACGGAATCTTAGCCGTTTTTAGAATATGTTTTTATCAGTCTTTGAGTGATATTTCATCAAGAAAGTCCTTTTTTAAAAGATGAAAAAACATGTTTCATCTTAACCCATTAATGCCCAACTTTTTATTTTTCTTAAATATTTGGTAAAAACATAGTAAATAACCCCAAAACAACTGGAAAAATAGTGAAAAAAATTCCATGTTAAAATTTTAATTTCTACACCAAAATTAAAAAACGTCTCTAAAAAGGGACGTCAGGCACGAATGCCCCCGTTGTTTTTCCCTATAGTAAACGCATGGTAGAAAACTTTTTAAAGCCACAAAAACATCTTCTACCTTTTTAAGTGCAGAAAAAGTGATCGGAACCATACTGTAACATGAATATGAACAAAATGTATTATTTATTTATCCAATTAACTGTAAAATTAACCCTAATTAACGTAATTTGAGCATTTTTATGCTCTAAAACACGTTTTATCTTCCCAAATCTATGTTAATTGCCAATTAATTAAGGTTTTTAATTGAAAAAGGCATTCTTTGTGTATATGTTACCTAATATTAGGTATTAATTACTTTTACACACCTCAAATCCATCACTTTTTCATTTTATTTAATTTAATTGTGCGGAATACGAATTTCTCCCCAAAAATCAAGCATTAGTGGGATGTGCATTAGCAAGCCAGATGATATAGATTGATCTGCAGTATAGAACACAATGATTAGAGACACCTAATTAGAAAAAAAGCCGAAAATTTATCACAAAAGTGACTTTTTTGGCAATTTTAATGACAAAAAGTCATTATAACTAATAATTATTAAACTTTTAATTAAAATATAACCGGAATATATTTGCATAAGTAATAAATATAGTAAAATAATTAATTTATTCCTTTTAATTAATACAAATTAATTAATTCCTTATAATTTAAGACTTTTTATTCCATTAATTTAGCAGAAATAACAGTATTTTCCAAAAAAAATAAACAAAAATAATAAATTTATTAGCTAAAATTAAAGTAATTTTATAAATATCAGTTATTTAATTCGTTTCATAAGAATCGAACGCGTTTTTATGAAAAAATAAAGGAAACACTAGCATTTCACTATGGGGAAAACCACGGGGGCATTCGTGCCTGACGTCCCTTTTTAGGGACGCTTTTCGAGGGTCCAAAATAAGGTCAAGATAAAATATTTTGGAGAAATAAAAAAACACCCCAACTGATTTAATGTATAAACAGTAATATATATCGGCAATGACATTTTTTGAAAATAACTAGGATTTTTAAGCTTTTTCTTTTAAAATTTTTAAAAAAGCACTTTTCTGAAACTTTTTCTTCCAACTTTAAAAAAAGTGAAAAAATTTTAAAATTCTGCTTTCTTCTTGTGTTCTTTATGTTCTATGATGATCAGAGATACATCATTGCAAAATTTGATTCAAAGGAACAATTTTTGTAGAAATAGGAGGATTTTTAAAAAACGTCCCTAAAAAGGGACGTCAGGCAGTAATGGGTAAATATATAGCGTCAATCGGTCGTTGTGATTGGATGCATAATAATTTGATTGACAGTACTTGCTTTGTAACTGCGACCGTATCCGTTATCTAAAAAAATGGAAATTCTTTAAAATTGAGATTTTTTTTGAAAAATCGAAGGGCCTACTCGGAAATCCGGAAAGAATCCGGACATTTTGATACCATATATGTGTCATTCTGATTAAAAAGCCTTTCTCTGGAAACCGTTCACCAAAAACTTTTTTTTAGAATAAAGAGATACTTCATTTCAAAGTTTTGTTTTCATGTCAAAGGTTTTTCTCGAAGGCTGTAAGACTTCTAAATTACTAAAGTGGGATTTTTTTGCATGGAGGTTGAAAAGAAGTCTTCAATAAAGCTGGTGCAGCTTTAGATATCGACAAGGCCGTGTCTGACAACTTAAACTAGTCTAGACTTAGTTTCCTTAACCCTATGTACAAGAAAAGGTTAAATGTAGCTTTTAAACATAATGAGAAGGAATTTTAACTTGTTGAAAACACAGAATTTCAAGGCAAAAAGGGGGGGTCTGAGTGTTCTCCGCTGAAACTAATTGAAATTTGACTCTTGAAATAGTTGTTCAACTCATTTTATTCATCTGGGACGGATCTTAGAACAAGGCGCCGATCTAGGGGAGGACACTGGAATAAGTAATAATAAAATACAAACACTCTTGGACTGACAAAACAACACTTTTTTTAGGGTCAAATTCCAAAAAATTTTATGACGAAGGGCTTCCAGACCCGCTATGCCAGACCTCCTTTACCAGATACCAGATCTCCCTTCACTCGTTTTCATTCTATAATCTAATAAACGAAAATAGAAGCAATAAATGGGAAATATTAACAAAAAATGTAGAAAATGCGTATTCCATTTCTGAATTAAAATCTGCAATTCAAGTATACTAAAAAAAGAAAACTGTTGTCTTCAAATTTCAGGTATCACACACTTGAATGTATCGAAAAAATATCCTGGTCCCGGTTCTTTTGAATTCCTCAATTTTATTCGAAATACAACCACAAAATTCCCTATATAACTGCATAAGTCAGAAACCCGGGCAAAGAAAATTAAATTATTTTGGAGTTATTCTTTAGAAAAGGAAGGATGGGTTTCCATTGCGACACAAAAAGGAAAATAAAAATTAATCAAAAGATGCAAAAATTACGTAAGGAAAATATGTTATTCAAACTGAAAAATTCAATTTTGTTACAAAATCGATAAAGCACTTAAATAAATTAAACCAGGGGTTCTCAAACCTTTTAACAGCGCGACCCACTTTTGAGAAACAAAATCTAATGCGCCCCACCGACTTCAGTTGATTATAATTAACTGAAGTCGGTGGGCACATATTAGAAGATAAATTAACTTTTTAGGAAATTAAAAGTAAATATTTGAATTTGATTGTATAAAATAGTTTAATTGTGGGCTAACAATGGTCCCCACAATAAAAAGGGGGGTCTGGGGGTCCTCCCCCAGAGAAAATTTTAAAATTTGACCCTTAAAAACATGGTTTTAACTTGTTTTTTAGAAATATGGGATAAATTGCCGTTGCATCATTTCCTAAGAAAATTTTTACAAATTTGCATTGCTCCCCCCCGTTGTGGATGGGTAGATGATGGCACTGATTTGCATTATCGGCACATTAAAGTGACACAAATAGTACGTATTTTTACATTAATTGCCTTTTTCGTTCGACACCAAGTAGTGTTCCTCAAATTTTTATTCTTTTTACTATATGGTAATTTCATTAATTTCCAAAGTTCAAGTAATAGTTTGATATTTAAAAAGTCAATAACACGTTTGTGAAAATTATAAAAAGATATTTCATATTCAAAAGCATTAAAAATCTTCTCGCGACCCACCAAAATCTGACAGGCAACCCACCAGTGGGTTGCGACCCAGTGTGAGAAACTCTGAATTAAACATCAAAATTGTCTGTTGTATAAAAATCAACTTTTATTTTAAAGAACCCATTTTGAAAGAATGGTATTTCTTTATAGATAAAAACTTTTAATATTTAACTTTAAAGCCGTTATATAGTCAGCTTGAGCGGGGGAAAAAGATACTGGTAGAAAAAACATTGAGCAGCAAGGGGGTTTTTATCAAATAACTAAGGGAACTTTAGTATAAAATTAAAAATTATTCATTAACTAGCTGATATGCCCGGCCTTGCACGGGTGGAGATAGGAGATTCTTTCCTTTAAAAATTTTTAATACATTTCCTACGTTATTTTGATGAGTGAAAGGTGTCGAATCAAGCATTTTAAATTTGGAACGATTTTTGTATTTACCACATGATTCCCATAAAAAACAAATTATTAGAAAAATATTCTTCCAAAACTCACTTAAAATGCTTAATTAGAGCCCTTAATTAATAATTTTTTCATCATTTTATTATATCTTCGGTAAAATTTAATAAATAAAACATTCCTGCAATTTAAGAAAAAATCCAATATTTCCACTTGAAAGGATTTTGAATATTAACAATAGTTTTTGGTTTGTTTACCAACTTTCTTAAAAGCTACAATATGATCATTTGATTTTGCATCCTCGTTTCCATGGAGACCCATTTAACAACAACGCTATTCCATGAAACTTTTTATTTGAAAATTAAACCCTCAAATATAAATATTTTATACTATCTTACCAGTTTTAAAATTTCGAATTTTGTTGAAATATATTTTTAGATTATTAATATGATTTTTAAAAAACTTAGATCTAGTTTTTCTTTTAAAAACTTGTTATTTTGATTTTTGCTTTTTTTTGTAACAATGGTCTCTTTTGTAACAATGGTCAAAGAGCAGATCTCTTTTTGAGCAGAAATAAAGCTATTTCAGCAAAATGACCATAAAAAGGGTCAAAAGATAGTCAAACTTTGAAACATAGAGGAGATATAACATATCTCTATATCTGTTATATCTCCTCTATGTTTTGAAACATAGCCTATGTTTTCTAGGATTGATTTACGTATGTGTAATGTGTACCAATTTTGGTGCCGATCGGAAGAAAAATGTAGATTTGTAAAGACACACAAACACATTGAATTTTATTATATTAGATTAATTAAATTTTATAAATTAACTTTATGCAAAAAGTTAGTTTTTAAAATACTAAAAAATTAACTTTCTACCGAAAAGCAACTAACCAATGTAGGATTTATTGGGGCCCATATATGTAGTTGTTTTGATGGCTCCAATATTAAATGTCTTTTTCGGAAGCAATAACAATTTGATTCTGCTTCCCTTCTTCCACCAACTCACGTGAACAGTCACGCAGCATCTCAATTCACGTGAGTTATGAAAAGCGTTTTTTCTTTTCAGACTGTTGCAACACAAGAGCAGAGGGAAAATAATACTATTGTTGACAAGTCATATTCCAACGGTCAAGCCGTTATATTTAGACTTGGGTTTAGTTCTGATGAAAATCTGTACATGTGATGTTAGGGTTTTATCTTTTTTTTCTTCTACGCACGGCATCAACGCCAAAAATAGCAACAATTTTTTTGACAAGTGAATTGAGGTGAATGTTCCTGCTCATTATGTGGTTATCTTCAAATGAGTAAGGGAAAGGGGCAAAGAACTGAATATTCAGCTCGACAAATCTCGGAAATTTTTACTTGCATACAGGTGTATTTATTGAACTCATGACCACCAGAGATATTTTTAACGCCTCTAAGAGCGTATTACAAGCATTGAAAATCGAAAAAAGTTTTTTAAAACTAGCCAGGCGTATTTTCACGCTTTGAATTTTTGGCGCAATATGATCTAACTGGATTCTTGCGCCATAAAACACTTACCAAACCAAACAACGCTTTGAATTTTGAAAAAAAAAAGGTTTTGCTTAGAAAAATCCATAGCGCCCCTCTGAAATTAACAACAAAAATTTTGTTCTACTCATTGTTATGATGCTTCGGGAATTTGATTGCGGCGATTTATTTAATTATGCGGTCAAATGCAAGAGAAATTCAAGTGTCGACCAGTTTAGAATCAGCAGGAAAGAAACCATAGATTAATGCACGACCAGCCTTAATTTTCTAATTTCATTTAGAATGTTTAAAGTAAAATAAGTTATTTTGTTCATTAGGGGACATCCATAAATTACTTGAGGTGTTTTTTCCAAAATCTGGACCCATCGCCCCCCTTGGTGAGATTTAGTGAGATTTTGCTGGACCCCCCTCCCCCAAGTGAGATTTACCTACAACCTTTAAAAATAATTTTCTATCCAATTCGTTTGCATTTTGTGCTTCACAGCACCTAAAACTTTTCCATTATTAATGATGTGGGGAAAAGGACATTATTCCGCCTAAAAATCACCACAGTGTCTTTTCTGTGGGTATTATTCCTTTCTCAAACTTAAAAAAATCGTTTAATTTCTAACTTAAAAAGTTGACGTGAGATTTTAATCGACCCCCCTCCCCCCTTGGTGAGATTTGGTGAGATTTTTCCAAACCCCTCCCCCCCTTTTTGACCTCACGTAATTTATGGATGTCCCCTTATGTTTAATATCTACTAATACTTAAAATATGCCATAATTAAGCAACAAGATAGCATCCTCTTTTTTTCTATTTCATTTTATTCATTAAAAAAGTAAGCGATTTTTTATAGAAAATTTGGATCTGTATAAGTAGCTTATTCTATTTCCGTATTTCATTCCTTATAAATGAATTTCACTCCTCCTAAAAATGTCAAGGAGTATTTTTACTCCTTCAAAAATAATCCTAGGAAACACACTGCTCATGACTAACTAAAACTTTTACAAGCTTAAAAAATATAAATCGAATACTAACAAAAATAATGTACAATATAAAGGAACTTTTACCTTTCGAAGATGTATATTGATTATAACATCCTATTTGAATTTTTGAGTGTGAATCGCAGTCTTAAATAATTTTAAAATCTTTATCTAAAGCTAAACTGTTTGGGTCCACTCAGGAATAAAAATTATGTTCACCAGTTATAAATAAAAGTTGTGATGAAGAATTTTCTATCAGTTTGAGGAAATTCTACTTCCTATCAATAAATTTGAAAATTCAAACTAAATGAGAACGATCCTAGCTAAAATATTTACTTAACCGAGAATTTTATGTACCAAACATAAAAGGTCCAATTAATAAAACTTATCACAGATGATAAACTTAGAATTACAATCTAACAGCAATAAACTAACTATCTTCTAACGTTCTCCGCTGTAAAGAGATTAAAATAATGTTTTTTTTTCATAAATATCAAAAAGTAGATCTAGATTAGAAAATAGTTTCATAACATTGAGTTAGAATGACCTTAAATTACCTACGTTCTTAATGGAATAAGTTCCTTCTTTTTCCCTCACAAGCGATGCCACTTTTATAAAACAAGTGAAAAAACGATTGTATTTTTGACAAAATTGGTGTCGTGAAGCAGTTTAAAGAAAGATAACAAATTCATCAATGAATACAAGTTATACTATTTCAAATATATTTTACATTGAAAATCAATGATAACGTTTATTATGATTGTTATACAAATTGGGTATTAATTTCCTTTACATTTTTTAGAGGTAAAAAATTGTATTTCTGAAAAAAAGTGTAGATTTTCAATACGAAAAAAATGCTTTACAGGTTTTTTTATTTAAATTGTTATCTATAAAAGAAAGCAGGAAATCCAAGGAAAAAATATCAATTCATGTTCATCTTTTATAAATTGTTCGGGAATCGAAACACTTTATCTTCAAATGTATCTAATTTTTTATCACAAATTTATATTTAAAGGGAAAAGTTCAAAGAGCTTTTTAGCCTTTCAGAATAACTATAGAGGCTAAAAAGAAACTTTCAAAAAATAAGGGGAGGAAATTCACAGGTCAAGAAAAGATTTCTAAACTTCTTGACAGCAAAGATATAAATAGATTGTGCTTTCAAAGAGGAAGAAGTTTTTGGAAGTGCTTACAAAATGCATTTAAAAAATTTCCATATATCTAACATTTCCGAGGAAACGCGTTTTTGAAGTTTACTCACCGTATTGGCCACCCCTTTAGGACAAATACCTACTGAGTAGCAAGCATCATAACATCGTTTTAGATCATGCTTGTCTAAAGTGCGGCCCACGGGCCGCATGCGGCCCAAAAGCCTTTAAAATGTGGCCCAAATGAAAATTATGAAAATATTTAAATTTCCACATTTTTATTTTTAAAAAATAAGTCTTTGCAATATTTTTCATATAAATCGATTCGAACTGAAATAAAAATATTTATGGAAACAAAAGGGGAACCCCCTTGTGATTGAATTTAAAGACGAAGATTGGGTTTTAGATTCAGCTTTTTCAGTAGACTTAACAGAATATTTGAATGGTTTAAATTTGAGACTTCAAGGGGAAAAAATCAATTTATTAATGATATGTTCTAGAGTTGACATTTTGGCACAAACAAATAAAAGTAAAATATTTGACACAGATTAGTACTTTGGTTGCACATAAGCCTGTGAATTGCACAAAATATATGCTGCATTAATTTGTGATTGGATTCAAGAGTTTGAAAGAAGATTTCAAGATTTTCGAAAAAAGGAAAATCCTTTCAACATATTTTTACCTCATTTTCTTTAGAAAATAAACCTTCAAAAACCTTCAAATAGAATGCATTGAACTGCAAAGCGACATTCAACTGAAAGAAAAATTTGTGAATGTTTCTTTACTGGAGTTTTATAAAGATTACCTACCCCGCAATAAATATCCTAATTTTCACCATAATGCTTTATTAAAGTCTTCAGCTTTTGGCAGTATAGTACCTATATTTGTGAACAGACATCTTTAAAATGCATTAAGAATGCAACCAAGTCTATTGAACCCTATTTAAATTTGCTTGTTAAACAAAAGCAAATTTATCCCTCTCATTAATTTGAATGAATTTCTATCTTTATGGAATCCAAACTAAATGAAACGAAACTTTTACAAATTTAAATTATATATGTAACTATACATATCTAATTAAAAATTAAAATAAAAAGAAGTTAATTTATTTTAATAAAACTATATAGGGTAAATTTTTATTTCAATTTGTTGAAAAAATATTGTGTGCGGCCCAGCAAATTTTTTTCGTTGTAATGTGGCCCTCAAACGGTCATAGTTTAGACACCTATGTTTTAGATGATAAGACCATTGTTTTAAAACTTTCTAGCAAAATATTTTACTACAAAGATCCACATGAAAGTTAACGCACTCTTTTATCTTCCACACCGACATCTGTTCCTTTTCTTCGAAGTTGCGGGAAAGAAAGCTGAACAGATAAAAAAGAACGACGAAGCGGAAACCTTTAAAAATAGTCCGTGTTCTCGCGACGCAACAATTGCATCTTCCCGTCGATTTCCATGCAAAACGAAAAAGATACCAAAGCGCAACATAAGCGAAACATTGGGAGAAGGTTAAAAGGAAACCTTATTATGCAATATCATCCGCTTGTTTATAAACCAGCCGCAATGGCTTAGTTATACACCCCCAAAATTTTTTCTTCGAAGAAAAGGCATAGTGATTATAGTCACAAACGTCGGACTAAGATCTACTTAATTTTTCAAACTAATTTCTACATCACACAACACCTTCTTTAGTATTACTAAATAATACTATAATGCAGAATTGAGAATATATTGTTCCATGTTTGGGAATATTGCAACAAAATCTGATATTAGAAACTTGGCAACATAAATACACTGCTGGCCATTAAAATTGCAACACCATGAAAGAAAGCAAATAGAAAAAAGATATTTATTGTATGGAAACAATATGGTATGAAGACAAAATGATGAAACTTGTACAGAATTTGGGGGTTTTTAAGGGGGTGAAATCAGTAGGGACAGCTACCGCCCCTGGCTGCTAAAACGGCCCTTATCCGATTAGGCATTGAGTGAAATTCGGCTTCAATGACTGAAATGGGTATCTCATTCCATGCTGCTTCAAGTCTATGCCACACTTCATCAACCGTATTAGCTGGAGACGGATGGCGGGCCAGTCTTTCAGCAACCCAAGACCAGACGTTTTCTATAGGTGAAAGGTCTGGAGACCGTGCAGGCCAGGGCAATAATTGAATGCCCTGTGTGCCGAGGAAGGTCAGAACACGACTTGCAACATGTGGTCTAGCATTATCTTGCTGGAAAATGGCGTTCGGTAAGCCTTGAAGATAGGGTACAGCCACTGGACGTAAGACGTCAGAAATGTATCGATCTGCGTTTAAATTACCGTCAATACGAACTAGAGGAGTCCGGGTCGTATACCCAATGGCTGCCCAAAGCATCACACCAGGTGAAGGGCCTCTATTCCGGTATCGAATGCAAGCAGGTAATGTGCGGTCTCCTCGTAACCTCCAGACACGTATACGGCCATCAGAATGCTGCACGCAAAACCGGGATTCGTCTGAAAAGACGACATTATGCCACTCCTGTGTCCATCTTTGTCGTTCGGTGCACCAGAGTCGCCGCCTTCTTCTATGCTCCATTGTCAATGGAATCCGAAGTAATGGACGCCGAGCTGAGAATCCCCGCTGCTGCAAACGTCGTCGTACCGTACGAGAGGACACTGGACGTGCTGCAAACATGCCAGTTTCCTGACTAATGGTCCGTGATGTGGTTGTACGGTCTTGCAGGACCGACCTCACGATATGCCTGTCCTCTCGTTCGTTAGACATGTGAGGGCGTTGAGATCCTGCATGCCGTCTACAATGACCCTCAGCAACCCATTGATTCCACATCCTCATGACAGTGGTCGGATTTCGACCAATGCGACGGCCGATATCACGGAACGATAATCCACACTCTCGATAGGCTACGACCCTGCCTTTATCGAATACCGAAACATGCTGGTAAGCATGTCTTCTTCTTGTTGGAGTCATTACACGATATTTTGAGCAAAATTCAACCTTATAAAGCGCTTTCCGAATGAGAAATCCCCCTCACAATTTTACTTTTATGCAATGCTTCAGATATCGTATCTCCCTCCTGCTTTGCCAAAATGCTCTGAAATTCTCATCATTTGCATATTTTAACCTCTTCTTCCTTTCATGTAAATTTGACGTTCGTCAGAAAATTCCTTCTTGGTGTTGCAATTTTAATGGCCAGCAGTGTATGTAATGTTAGCTATGAACAAATTATGCAACAATAGTAAAAAATTTAATACGTAGATTCACAGTGTATCTTGTGCTAACGTAGAGATAACCATGATAGTGGTTCATTTTTATCTAACGTTTTTGGATGAGAATAACTTTTGTTCTCTTAATTGACGCATTGACATTCTGTATCACCTTTTGTAAATTACATCATAATTTAAATTAAGTTTTATAACAAAGTTAAAATAACTCTATCAGTACATCTATTTCCTCCAGCCAAAATTACCAAAATCTGTTTTTAAACTTTTCCCTTTATGGTTGACAATCAATGAGGAAGTTGCATGATTTTTTTTTATTTTTTTAATCGATCCCTCTTGCAAAAATAAGCAACTATCCAAAATTTGAGGCAGATCGAGAAATTTTTTGATTGTCAAAAAAATTAACAAAAATCCCCTTTTTAAAAGCGCGCGAAGACGCCAAGATTTTGGATGTGACGCCATCTTATACTAAACATTGTTGTAAAGCAATGGAGTTGATGGTATTATTGTTGACGTCATCTTATACTTTAAACAATAAACGTTTTCAGTCACGTGTTTTTTTCTCGACTTTTAAATTAAAATATTTAATAACCTGTACATTTTTTTTTGAAAAACTGACTAGATATTTCATTTTACCATACAAAAACCATACGAAACACTTGTTTGTTTTTGAAAATCTGACACATGCAACTTCCTTATTCTAGGCGAATTATGAAGCAGACAAATAAACTCCGAATCTTTGTCATTGAAAAAAGTACTTCTTTCACAATGTGCGATGTTGGCAAAGAAAGTTGGCAGAAAAGTAATTACTCCATTCAAAGGTGTGTTTCACCTTTATAAGATAACCGCTCTCACGTGAACTTTTGCATTAATTGAGTGAAAGCTATTTAAAGAAGCGTGGGATCATAACGTTTTTTTCTTTGTCTTTAAATCTAGATTTTTGGAATGGTTCCTACTACACAAAAAATTGGAACCGAAAGAACATTTGCAGATGAATCTATTCTATTTTTATGAATAGAAGTTCGTTTCATTCAAAATAAGCTCAAGTAACATAATTTGGAACACCTAGCACACACAAAAAAATTAAATTATTAGAGTCGTTCTAACGGATGATCATTAAACATCAAACAAAATATCAGACCTAAAATAAAAACTTTTTGAAGTTGGTGAATTAAGCTTTGCTAAATTTACATCGTGGGAAGGGTGGTTTCAAAATTAAAATTATGCTTTTGATGATGTCAGTAGAATCTTACCAATAGTTGCAAGTCAAGCCAATTACGCATCAACTTTCAGAAAGGGTATCTTAAGTGTACTGTACCTTAGACATGTTTTGTACTCAGTGGCGGCTCGTGAGTTTATTAACAGGGTGTTCACACCCTTTGTAATATGAATTAAAATTTACACAAGAGCAAGAAAGAGAAGGGATGTTGGACGAATACATAAAGAAAACTTGTTTTCGAACAAAATTATTTATTTCAGGGGAGTTATTTTAAGTTTCCAAAATTTTTCACTGCATGCATTTTTATTTTTTTAAATATGCGTTTAATGGAAATAAGCAAAACTTATGATAAAGAAGGCCTTTATTTTTTATAATACCCCTAGCCTATAACATAATACCTCAAAAACAACTTTTATGCATGATGTCCACTCGTCTAACCTTTTTTGAAGCAAAAAAATTTTTTTGACACTTTCATTAAAATCATACATAATACCTAATCAATATTTTTTTAATTAGGAGCATGACAAGAGCACTGGGTCTGTCTACTCAAAGTGCTTGTTATATATGCTTAATCGAACAGTTTATTGTGAAAAATACAGGTGATGTGTACTCCAACGTCACTTTAAAAAATAACTAATAACAAAAGAATTAATTATTACAAATTAGCTGAAGTGAAAAGTTTAATGATACTTTTAAAAGGTTCTTATCTTGTTTTCCAATCCGGGAAAAATCCAGACCACAAAAAAGCAAGCTTAACCTCAAAACCGTAAGCCTCGGCACACAAAATCTGTGCGCACGGGGATCTCCAATGTGTTGCCGTAAGCCCAAATGGTCTCCGGCGAGAAGTCGAGGTGTCTTCCGACTCATTCAGTTTCTTCGCTCACACGTGCGTATAAGGAAAGAAAAATAAGAATGTAGTTTTCTCTTTATTTGATAAACACAAAACTTTCGCGTTTCCGGCAATAATTTTTTTTTCTGACAGGTGAAAGGGGGGGGTTAGAAACTTGATTCGGAGTATGAAAAAGAAATTGAGAATGATTTATGTTTTGTTTTCTTTTGATATTTGTGTATCTTTATATTTGGGTTTATTTCTACTTTTTCACTGGGTGTTCACGTGCTCCTGTGCTCCTATGGACGAGCCGCCACTGTTTGTACTATCCCAGACATACCATTTATAGAATGACATGACATATCCTTCAGCAACTATGCGTTTTCACCGCACGGATATCCGGAAAAAGCAGGTGTAACATATAAATAGATCATAAGTACATTAGAAATGGAAATTTATAAACCCAGGAGAGTAAGAAGTTAAGTTTTAATGAAATGTGAACCAAAACATGTTCATACATGATCTCCCTTATGTTTTCCATTTTTTTTTGTATTTTAACTCATGGTTGTTTTTATGTTTTCTTGGGTAAACTAGGTATAATTGTGTTCCCTTTGTCTTTATCCACAAAATGACACAATCATATCTAAAAATATGATGCTTTTTTAACTACACTTTAACACGTTCACGCCGTCGCGGTCCACCGGTGGCCCGCACTAGACTGTCTCATCGGGCGGCGCGGTCCACCGGTGGCCCACACTAGACTCTCCCATGGGGCGGCGTGGTCCACCGGTGGCCTAATCGGGTGGCGCCGCCAGATGAAGCGCAACCTGAAGTCGAGAGCCGCCTCCCAGCGAAAAACATGAAAATCGGCCCCGGCGTGAACGTGTTAATGACATAGAGTTAGTACAAATATAGAGACAGCTTGCTCTTCTCCGTAAAGCAACCCTGCATGTCGAAAACTGTCGGACCTGTTTGCGGGGCAGAAAGAAATTTTTAACATGGGAAGTCCCATAGGCGGGTGGATTTTGGGGCATAAAAACTGCTCTTCCTCACAGAAAAATCAGGAGAAAATGATACCGACAATTTTCCATTAGAGAAAAACCAATGACGAATCGTTTAGTGAAGAAAAAATTACTCTATCTGAATTAGTTTTTTATCTGTGATTTTTTTAAATTCCGCGGATTCGGAAAAACAATTTTAAACTGTATTTTTATAATGTTTCTGGGGGAATTTCTTTAATAAAAGCTTCACATTACATAATATGAACCCTCCTGATTCGATACGAGTCATTTCCAATTCGTTTAAAGAATATTTAAGGGAGAAAATTGCTGATTTTGTGGCCGAGGTAGAAACTGGAAGTTGGCAAAGCTTGGCGGTTTGAGCTTGGCGCGCGTTTTTGCCGTAGTTTCTTTCGGTGGTCATTCGAAATAACTTACTGATTTGATTTTGATTTATTAAGGCCATGATTATCTGAAATACTTCTGCATCTCGACGCATAAATGTTAAATTAGCTTTAATTTTGTTAAATTTTTATTTAAGTTTTTAATTCTTACCACTGATCTTCTTTTAATACTTTATTTTTATTTTTTGATAGGAGGAAACTTACAGTAAAGTAATCTGTGTTAATCTTTTCTTTCCAAGTAACAAGCGATATTTTTAAAAATTTATGGCCACTATCGAATCATCTTTTTCAACTTACTACATTGTTAAACTAATAAGAAAAAATATAGAGAGAGGAATTAAGAGTAAAAATTTTGCTTCCAGTGTTCGTTTAATTTAAAACAGTCGTATTAATGAAATATTATCTTACCTAAAATAATTCACGACACAGAATATTCCTTGAACTTATATCTATGGATTTTTCCGCCAATTTAAGGCACAAAGAATCTAGGGCAACTGTAATTCTCTCCTAACACCAGGTGATGGTTTGTGACATTCGACCACAGGACCACATCATCTGGCTTTAACTTTGTGAACTATGAGCTTTTTATGTTTAAAGTTATCACACTTTTCTCTCTTATTCTTGAAAGAAGTGTTGAAGCTAATCTGATAGCTTAGAAATTAACTTAGTTTACCTATTATATTTTAATAAAAACTTATTTTTGTCTTATTATATTTTGATTTAATTAACAAATTTAAATACAAAAATAATTTGATTGGCAATTAACTGAAAAATACCCTATATTGTTTTAGTAGTTCATTTGGTATAATATTTAACCTTTTAAACGCCGCAATTCAAATTTCGAATTAAAGGTTCTGATTTTCGGCTTAAATGGCGTGTTTCATCATAACTAAAACCATTCTAGTCATTTTTTGGCAGAAAAAAAATCCTAAGTATGATTTTTAGGATGTTCCCATTTGGGAACATCGGCGTTTGGGGTGAAGATTTTAGAGGAATTTCCAAAAGGAACATATTTTACAATTAGTTCAAATAAAATGATTTAAATTGGTTTCTACTCAATAATTATGAACATTTTTATCATAGTGGACGGTTTTTTCATTTTTTTATCCATATTTGGACTATTAAGTAACATTTTATAGATTTTCATTAGGAAAAATTCACATGTTTATTACGTACGCGAAGCTTTTCTGTAAATTCTTCTTGCACTATGGTTAATATTTTGGTATAAAAAATACATAAGAGTGTTCCCATGCGCCTCAAAGCTTAACAGTTACGTTTCTGTTAGAAAAATTAGTTTTAACTATACGGTTCTATACGGATATCTAGCATAAAATAAACTAATTGCATTCAAATCTAATTTAAAACATCATTCTTAACCTGTTTAGATCCTTTAAGACAAAAAAGGTTAAAAAATTAAAGAAAATAGGAAAAAGGGTCACTTGGGGTAAGTGGGACCCCTTTTTGGCCTAGTACATTTTTGGAGCTTTATAGAAAAAATTTGAAAGGGTTTATTTTGTACTTGTTGACTAATTTCGTTAAAGAGTCTATCGATAAACAAAAATTTATCAGTAGTTTCTAAAATAAAGCTTTACATTTTTCTTAACTGGTCTTTTTTATCAATAATGAGATGGGTGACCCACTTACCCCAAGAGATGGGGTAAGTGGGTCACCCCCTCTTTATTTATATTTAAAGCAAGCAAAACTTAAATGGAAGTAAGTGGGTCTTACTTGATAAAGTAAAGTAAATTTCAATATAAAATATTTTATTGTAACTGTATCCATGAGTGAGAAATATACTCACATCAAAATCAATATGACAAGGTAAGAATCGAATGAAAAGCGAAATAAGTATTTTAAAGAATGTTTCGAAAGGCCAAAGGGATATGTTTTACTTTAGCATATAAAATAGTGTTGAACAAACATAATAAGGTTCATTAAGATTTATTTTGGCACTTTAATACGCATTGTAAGATAAAAAAGAAATCGGACACACTAAATGAGAATGAACACTGTTGATGAGATATTTCACTTTACTCACCATAACTTAAATTAAAACGCAAATTTGATATAAAGTGTCGATCAAACTATTTATAAATTTTAATGAATTTTGAAGTGGTGAGTAAAAGGTCTTGCTACTATAAATCGAAATTTTCTGAAAATATTGGGGAAAATGTCCCTATGACCCCCTGAAATAGTTAATAGTTCCTGTATCATAAGGGACCCTCTAGAACCACTTATATCATAATAAGGGGTCTCACTTACTAAATAAAGAGGGGTCCCCTTACCCCACGCTGAGGGGTCCCACTTACCCCAACCATGCAAAAACTATGGGGTAAGTGGGACACCCCTCTTAAAAACTTCAAAATTAAAAATTTTGAAAAATTTCAAATTGTAGTATGTATTTTAGGTCAAACTCTGCAAAACAGTTCAATAAACATTAAAATGTAATGAAAACTTCCCTGGAAATACTTCTTTGAAAAATGAGTCTTGAACTCACCAAAAAATCCATTCTGGGAATCTATTTTAAATTAGTTCTATAATCTTTAAAATAAATAAAACAAATCTCAAATATATGCAAAACTCATCGGTGTGACAAGCTGTAACATAATCAATGCGAGTAAGTGTGAAATTTCCTGTGCATATTATATTTTTAGGGGGGTGACCCACTTACCCCAGTGACCCACTTACCCCAAGTAACCCTAACTTGAATTTTTGCATGCTATAAAAATCCCCTCAAATACTGTACCCCAAACGCCGATGTTCTCATTTGGGAACATATACGTTGTATTGGTAATTACTCTCCAAAATTGGAATAGGATGTTATTCTGTCAACCCAGATGGGAAGATGTGCACTTAAGCTACCTAATTACAGCAAAATTATTTAAAACAAAATTTATTTAAAATTTTCACAAGTTGAAACTTGTGCAATTTTTTGAAGAGCCAAAAATCTCTAATTTTGATGTAAATTTTACAAAAAGGGTTAAATTGCACGTGAAAAACTTTTGCATGTAAAATAACTTCATATCTTTGAGTTGCTTTCTACCAAGTATCAAATTTGTGCATGAAAAATTAAGTGGTTAAAAAATTCCATAAAATGATGTTCCCATTTGGGAACATCGGCAGGTAAAAGGTAAATAATATTTTGTAAAATGCTTAACTGATTCCTTAACTTTTCACTTAATAAAAGAATTTTTTTGCAAGTTATAAATAATAGTTTAAATTTTTAATTTTCTATTAAATAATGTTAAAAAATTTTCCTTAAGTGTTTATCAAGATAACAAAAAGTTAAAGTGTAAAAATTGAAGTATGAAATATAAACATGACATGAAGTTAAACATAAGGAATGCATGCATTTAATATTAGTTGTTTTTCTTCTGAATAATAATTTTATAGCGATACCTTTAAGGGAATCTTATAGTGATATAAGTAAAAGGGGATTTTTAAATGGTATTTTAATTTAATGGTATGGACAGTTAAAACAAAATATAGTATCAAATACCTGTTTTTCGTGTAGGGGAAATATATTTCCTAAAGAAGAAAATTACAGAAAAAAGATGGGAGATACGAGTAGCAAGAGTAGCATTGTTTTGGTGGAAGCATCGACTAAAAATGAGATTTAGAACATTCATATTTTATTATTAAAGCTGCAAAATTTTTAAAACTTTCCTTCAAAAAATAAAAAGAACATTAATAGGGCCCACTGGTTGGAGACAACTGAGATAAAGTGATCGAAAAAAGCAATCACACGAAAAACCGTAAACGCCAAAAGAGGGATTTAGAGGCCAAATTGGCAAAGCAAAAAAAACCGATTTTGCAGGGCAGCGAAACGATAACCCGACACGCTTAGAACAATGGAGCAGATGTTCCAAGCTGTCTCTATATTTGTACTAACTCTATGGTTAATGACATACATTACTTTAGCATTTTTAAGTACTGCATACCGATGATATCTTGAACTCAGCAATCCCGAAACCGAACCCTATATTTTGGTTTTTCATTTCTCCATTACTCTGTCATGTCACAGGAATTTTTTCAACCTGCGACATCATCCGCAATCGAGGCATCATTGGCCAACATCACAAAGATAGATAGGAAGCTGAACAAACAGGCCAAAAAACCATCCCAACCACTCGTTGTTTCCCCAATTAGTCCGCAGACTCGCAAACACGGCCGCCGTCGTAATAACAGCAGCTCATAGTTAGTGAACAACGACCGCCTTCCCCGTGAATTAATAGGACTTACGTCACCCAATTTAAAGAGCTGCTGGAGGAACCTGAAGGCCGAAAAAAAATTCAACAAAACAGTCCACGCCAAGGCTTTAACCTTAACATCGCGCGTATCACGTGCAAGCAATCACGTGACCAGAAAAAGTCTCTCAGCGCGACCCAGCGCCTGATCTCTGACGCAACAGTTGTTCATTTTTTTCTTGCATCCCCACGACTTGAATCGGTGCCAGGGGCTGGGAAAGGGATGTATAGTCACCTTGCAGCCATGCGGTCGTGTCGACTAACGACTCTTCCTACCTTCCTTCAATTGAAGTATAAGCATTGGAGTTGTTCGTCACCAACAAAAGATTAAGGAGGAGAAACCCCCGAGAGACGAACTACAGCGTCCCCCGCAGAAGTGGTAAATGGGACGATTTTAGGTAGATCCATGGGATCAGACACCCGTGATAGATATTTTCCATTCAGTGCTGTAAGAAAATTTTTTTAGGAAGCACCTTCAGTTCAGTTTAGATTACTTTTTACAGGATTAACAGTCTAAATTGGGATGACTTGCAATTTAGTAGTGGGGAGTAGTGAGTTTACTGCTCATAACACTTCAGGCGCGGATCCAGCAGATCCCCAAGGGGGCACTTTTTCAGACCATCACTTTTACCTTAGACGCAAAAAAACAAAATGTTGTGGGGTTTTTTTTCTCTAAAAAGTATCACTTAAGATCCCCTTGGGGTATATTGTTCCCCCTTACGTATGTGATTAAAAATATAATCCAGGTAAACACAATATGTATTATAAGCTATCATTGCAATCAAAACTATAGCATATTTGAAGAATGTAAACATTTTGAAGGCAACACTATTTTAGGGGCTCTTGGGGTGTCCCCCAGACAATTTTTGTGAATTTTACCCTAAATGACTAATTTTTGATCAGCTTAAGCGCTTAATTAGCATCATAAAACCGAAGTCATCAAAGCAATTCAGTCAAATTTAAGCCACGGAATTTTCACGGTATGAAAGAGTTAATAGATTCCAAATCTCGAAGGTGGAGGGAGTTTGAGGGTCTCCCCCCTGGAAAATATTTGAAACTTAATCTTACATGTAGTGTTTCAACTCATTTTGGGACCTTTTGGGTTACACTAGAGGGGTATGGAGGTCCTACTCCAGAAATTTTTTTGAAATTTGACCAATAAAAGTAGGGTTTAAACGGAGGGAGGGTTATCCAGAGTGCGCCCTCTTCGATCCGCGAATGTAAAACTTACATTTTTCCTATCTTCAGAGAGAGGGAAAGTGAGGGGAGAGAAAGTGTCAGACTGAGTAGGGGAAGTTAAAAGAGTGGTGGGAGAAGAAATTTAGAATGAGAGGGAAGAAGAGAAGATGAAACTGTTAGAGAGGGATGTAGGAAGAAAGAATAAGAGCGAAAGAGAAAAGAGATATAAAAAGAGAGGATTAGAGAAAGAACAAAGATAGGAACAATTGGAAAAAGAAAGTCGCTTCAGTGCTTCTGAGTCTAACTAGATCGCTATTTATTGATATTAATTGATAATCACAATTGAAGTTGTCTTTAGGATCTTTTTATTTGAATGCCTCTGTCATAAACGTGAAGTTAACAATAACCAAGAAAAGAGTTTGATCCAACTAACTATTCATTGGAACCAAATCCTATGTTTTGCCCATCACTTTTCATAAAGTCAAACTGTTATTTATAGTCTTCCACAAGTTCCAACTAAATGCCTTGGAAAGAAACTGCAACAAAAAAATATGGGAGAAAATAAACCAACGAGTTCTATAGCAAGCTTTCGCTTACCCCATACTTCACCCACAGATCATCAGCTCTCCTTCTAACGTTCACAACGACGTCTAAAACAGCCAGAGTTGTTTGGAAAAAGCCCTCCTATATATAATCACCAAATCTCCCTTCTAAAAATACGTCCCTTCAAATGCCAAAGCTCTTCACGAACCGAAAAACACTTTTCCTCAGCCATACACATATCGCAAAAAATAACCCTATAAACTTAGGGTTAAAAGACCCGACAATAAGGAAAAGTAAATTAACCCTTTTTTTATCTTTGGAAGGTGGAGTAACAAGTTATATGTAACCACGCCTGACAGTAACACAGTTACCTTCTCAAATATTCATATTGAAACTATTTCGGCCATAGGTGCAGAATGGATAGAATGCACATCTATTGCAAACCTGCAATCCAATATGGAGAGTGGTAAAAAGAAATTGATAACTTTAGTTCCTTGGAAGGAATAATTAAAAAGTGGAAAAAAATTTTCTTTCACTATCGGTAGAAACGATCGGATGGGAGATTCTGTAGATGAGGGATAGTAATAGCGCAAGAAAATTTTCTCTATTTACTAGTTAATTTGCAAATTAACTAACAGCCGCGTGGACATGATATTTTTTCCCTCTTCTTGGATTTTAGTATCAAAATTGCGATACTATCTCCCCTTGTCTTTAGCCTAATTCTGATCACATTGCTTTCAATGAAAAAGGAAATTTAGCCGGATTCAACCAGTTTTTTTCATCTATTATGGGCTTTTAAAAAATGGAGGAAAAAAGTCATTTTTACATAACTAAAATCTAAGCATTTTTCTTGAAAGGGTAGAAAATACCAGGAATAGAAAAATAATGATAGGCAAATCCGCTTATGCCCATCCGTAATTTAACTTCCCCTGTAAAATAAGCTTTCCGAAATGTCCCCGAGCTTGAGGAATAGCCAACTTTACAGTGAAGCAGGGGAACCTGAGTAAGCTTCGATAAAAACGACAAAATTTGTTGTGGGGAAAAACGAGGATTTTGATTTTTTAAAAATTAAATAAACTAGAATTCTTACAAAATAATTGGTTAAAAATGAGAGTTGAAAGACAAGGTGGAATCGTACTATAATTTTCCAAATGATTTGCCGTTTTACCATACTTTTTGTAGGTTTTCCATGGTTTTATCATCCACCTGGTAAGGTTTCGTCACTGTCATTTCAATAATGAACGCTAGTGAACGCGCCCCTATTCCGTCCAATCCTACGATTTTGGTCGGTGGACTATACGGTCGCGTGTCCGCGGGGCCGAACCGTCACAAGTAATCACTGCCCAGTTCCCTTGACGACGGGGAAGTCAACAGATATAACTTTTACGCACTTCGCCACCTCTCGCACATGAGAATCGTAAAGCAAAGAAAATGGGGGAATTAAAGTCGCTTGTCATGTATGACCCCGCCGCGGGATTCCGATAGCCTTTGGAGAAGAGGGTGCTATAATTCTCTTTTTTTACTGAGAACTTTACGTCCGAATGGGGAATTGTCTTAAAGCTTTAATGTTCGAGGGGAAAGGTATCATTAACCTCTCGTTATAGTCATTTAAGGTTTTTTTTTCGAAGAATGAGATGAGTTCTTTGAACGAAAAACATTTTAATATAAATTACAGCCTAAAAATAATTGGTATTTCCTGATTGGGACAATGAAATGCTGTTTAAATCCTGAATGAACTAAACTAATATAGTAAATTTACTTGTTTTCTATTATTATTATTTTTTGTTAAAGTTATTAGTTTAAGATTTTAGCACATATTTTTCTCACATGAGTACAAGTATCTAAATCAGTTATTTAGTATCTTAGGTTTGGTTAATACTGCCTTTATTTAGAAAAAACAGAAATAAAAAATACAATATTAATGTGAGCTTTGAAATATATATTTTCCTATTCTATCACGTATAGTATTCAAGCATCTAGATATTTTTAATCCGAGAAAATAAATAATTCAATGTAAAATCTATAATTAAAAATTAATGCTGTCATCATATCGGATTAATATTTAAACATTTTAATGAACATAATTTTCAAAGAGGTACATTCATTATTTTCATTAATGCACTGTTTTGCGTTTCTGGGTCACTACAGGCATTCACACATCTCCAAGAGGTTTTTTAGGTCATGAGAAACCGAACTCTGTCCAACACCTCAACAAAGAGAAAACAAATTAAATGGAATTCAACAACTTTCCATCAAAAACACTAGACCAACTCATAATAAATCAGACCAAGCTTCAAAGTAAAAGAGTTTACGCGAAGCGAGTGAAAAGCCACCAACAATACAGCCAACTCTCGATTGTTCCCTTGACACCAAAATAAACTCGACTTGGTCAATGTGGCAAGAGCATCGACCCTTGTCGCCGGTTTTTCCACTTCGAATTCTGCTCGTCAGAAGCTTGTTGGAGGCCCCTTCAACAATAAAGTCTTATTCTCAAGCCTCTGATGAGGACGTCATTAGTTCTTCTTTGCATTCCCTGAAGAGCCCTTATTGGCATAGATAAGAACTCCAGATAATGAAATATGCACTGTTAAAATGCATGTGCTTAAAAATGAGTACTTTTATGTACTTAGATTTTTCAAGTATATTTGACTTAAAAATGAGTAAGCGGCGTTCTCAGTTTTGAGTACGTTAACACGCTTAAAATCCCACAATTACAGAAAGGGCGAATATTTTATCATTTTGAGTGCAATGAATTGAACATTTGTAAAAAAACCCTCTTTATCATAATAAACATAAGTTATTTTACGATAAGAAAAGAAAAGGAATTTGTATTTACATCGAAACGAACGAACTATTTACTATCGCGGCGAAATCAAAGCAAGCTCTACTGCGGATGAACACAAAGTTTTGGTTCCTGGTTCCTCGGCGTCGCCATTTTTTCGAACGAACAATTTTTCGCTTTCGCTGGAACACTGATAGCTGGATGGAATATAATAAGTCGAATTTTGAAAGTAAGTAACGTTTATTTTCAATTCAAATTGTGTATAAGAATGGTTTTATTTGAAAGTATTGTATATTTTTGATCTTAAAAACATCTTTATAACCAACCCGTTCATATCTTACAATACCCCATCTAAGCAGGGATGCAGAAAATGTTTTTCTTCGAAGATTTCCCCCTATCAATACAAAAATTTCCCCAAAATTCTAAAAAGTGATAAAGACCTACAAAAATTCTTATTCATGTTTACAAGTAACGATTGGAAATTCAAAACGAAAGCGAACCTTAGATCTGTGATGAGGTAGGAAATCGCCACGTAAATTTTGATTACTTTACTGAAGTTGAATGCAAAATATTATTCTTTTCCCACAAAATTTCCTCACATGGCTAAAATTTCCCTCGATCCTAGATCACCGGATCGGACATATTCTGCATCCGTGCATCTAAGAACATTAAACATTTGTACATTATAAATATAGATGTATTTAATTTTTTTATGCATAATGGAATAATCATAAATAACTACTGTTATTTATACTACAGCATATATCCCCAAATCCCCCCTCTGGCTACACCCCTGCTCTTCCACTTATCATCTAACTAACCCAAAGGTTCCCAAACTTAAAAGTTTGTTAGTTATTCTTAAAATCAGAAATGGGTCTCATTTTGAAAAAAAATATTGCTTTTTAAGAAATAATTTAATGGTGACACAAAAACAATACCCGTTTCAATCAAGCATTTGATATTGTGTTGATTTTTTGATATTTCAAAACAGGTCTGGGGGTCCTCCCAGTGGTGAATCCAGGGAGGGGGCCATGGACCCCCCAAGAAAATTTCAAATATAGTTAAAACCCCTTTTTCAGAGCTAAAATTCAAAAACATTTTTTTTATTTCTAATGGGCCAGTACTAGGAAAACAATTTCATCGTAATTCATGGGATGACTGTCAAGAATAAAAACAACGCAAGGGGGGGGCATGCTCCATCCCGAGAAAAATTCCAAAACAGGTAGAACTCCGTTCTGTTTTGTCACCATATCTTCGGACGGGGGAGATGCTTGGGGCTTGGTGTGGATAACTGCAAATGGAGTGTCCAATTTCATTCAGGTGGAGTTTCAAATAGTATTGCCCCTTTCTTGTTTTCGCTTCCCTCTTAAGTCACGTTACTTGGCCTGGGGGTGACATTTTCTACTTGGAAAGGTGGGTCAGTTCATTATTTGTAATTTTGTTCTCGAGAAGTTGGTATCTCAGTGCTGCGATTAGAAGAAAAAACTATTTTTTCAGTCCCAGGCTTCAGTAATGGTAATTTGATTTAGTAATTAATCGGGGCGTTATCAAAGGCCCCCCCCCGAAATTTCAATGTAAATTTTTTACTGTTTTTACTTAAAAATTAGTCTTACAATGCATAAAACCCCTACTTTTAAGGCTCAAAATTCAAAAATTTTTTTGGGGAGAACTCCCAACTATTATTACAGATTACAGTCGTTCCTTGAAAATTTTGGGACTTACAAGAGAAAGAGTGGGAACTCGGTGAGGGAAAAAAAAGGAAGAGGGACTCCAAAACGAGTTAAAATCCTGCTTTTAGGGTCAAATTTTCTGGGGGAGGACCCCCCAGACCCGCCTTTGGAACATGGAACTCTATCATTTACAACGTTTTTGTAAAAAGTTAGTCGAAATGCAAACATCCAACCGAATTGAAAATAAATTCTTGAAAATGTATGTCCGAAATCCAGATTAGGTGTACCAAAACGATTTGAAAATCTGCTTTTTAGACATATTTCCAAAAATTTTATGGGGGAGAACCCCCAAACCCCCCTTTAGCATATTAGAAGACGATTTTAATAGTGAAAATTCTTCTCCCCCTCCAAAAAAACAAATACTGGATCCACTGCTGTAACTTACCTTGGTCAACACCGAAATCGAACTAAAGTTCAAGAAATTTTTGGCCAAACCCCCCCTCCGAAAAAAAAAGTCTAGCTACGGCCCTGTAATTAACAGTTATACAAATTAACTATTGTATGCAATATTGAGTCGTAAATGACTTTAAAATTAGTAAATCTTAAGTCCATGCTTTCGAATAACAAATTTCCTTCCTCCATTAATTTTCAAAAGCTTTTTGAAATTGTTTTTTCTTGTACGGGATAAATTGGATTTCATATTTTAACTGTTTTTCACCTCAAAAATATAATTATTCTAATGATATAATTAAAAATATTCATTTTGCATACAAATTAATGTTTTTATAGAGAAGTATCGTATTTTTCCAAATGGCCCCCCCGAAAATTTGGTCTGGAACCGCCCCTGGGTCCTCCCCAGAAAAGATTTGGAAATTTGGCCTTTTAACAGGTTTTTAACTTGATTGGTACATTAAGTTCAAATTTCGGGGAAGGGGCAGGCTACTTCAGCCCTGGTTCCCGAGGTTCCCTGGTTTGATACCCCTGGTTCCAGACCAATGGTAACATGAAAAATTTATTAAAAAATATATGTGAATTATTAAAAATAAGTTTATTTCTCCTCTTTTAATATCTATGAATGTAATTTAGAATGGAGTTATAATTTTGAAGAGAAAAATAATACTGTCTCTAATGTGTTAAAATATTGAGTGTCTTATAACTCGTCCAAAAATTTGCAAATTAATTTTGATGGGAACAAATGTTCTAACACCCCAACCCTTATGGTGCCCTTCTGAGAAATAACTTTGACATCCTATGAATATATGTTTGTGAACATGCTTCTTAGAGTTGTAAAGCGAGAAAGTTCTCGTAGGAATTTTTGAGAATATTCTATTTTTCGCCGGATAAATGGAAATAAATGTAAATATGTTTGATAATATGAATTGGTCAGGTATTATTAATGTTAAAAACCTGAGAATTATCTGTTGAGAAAATATTTAAAAGCATTTTTAAAAATTTAGTTTACAGAGAATATTTTATCATGAGAATATTCTTAGAGTATTTAGTATTCTAAATTTGTATTTTAGATGCAGCTTGAAATCCGGAACCATTGTTTCTTCAAATCTGCCTGCCGGCTCCAAAAACCACCTCCATTGGGATATCGGTAGTACACTGACGCCAACTGGAATTGCGTCGTACCGGTTCACCAGATTCACCGGCTTGTACTCCATACAGGCAGTCAGGCGGCAGGTCCTCAGCCGAAACCTCAGAACCAACCATGGAGCTAGGAGTAAGTGGAGGGAACATCGTCAATAGAATTTCGTTATTCAAGTTGAAGCAACCGTGAAGTCTGGCCGCCATCTTGAGTAATGCATTTTGAAACTAACATATATTTAAAACAGAAAAAAATACTTTTATCGGTGAGTAGTAGGGGAAAAAAGCGGGTTCTAAAACAGCGGTTGAGCGGTTGAGTGCGGTTGAGCAGCGGTTGAGCGGTTGAGTGCGGTTGAGCAGCGGTTGAGCAGTTGCGGTTGAGTTGCGGTTGAGTGCGGTTGAGCAGCGGTTGAGCAGTTGCGGTTGAGTTGCGGTTGAGTGCGGTTGAGCAGTTGCGGTTGAGTTGCGGTTGAGTGCGGTTGAGCAGCGGTTGAGCAGTTGCGGTTGAGTTGCGGTTGAGTTGCGGTTGAGCAGCGGTTGAGTTGCGGTTGAGCAGGGGGCGTGTCTAATTAATTAGCCACGCCCCCTAATTACTTGATTGGGGGCGTGGCATGATAGAGTTGAGTTGTTTTCCTACTGCTTCGAGTTGAGTTTAGTTGTTTTCCTACTGCTTCGAGTTGAGTTTAGTTGTTTTCCTACTGCTTCGAGTTGAGATTAGTTGTTTTCTTACTGCTTCGAGTTGAGTTTAGTTGTTTTCTTACTGCTTCGAGTTGAGTTTAGTTGTTTTATTATCAGTTACGTCATTACTCCACCGCTTTAAAGTTTATTTTTCCTCGAATGGCAACACCATAGTATGACGTCATCACTCCAACACCTTGTAGGGACTTAGAAATTTTTTAACAGCTCCACCGCTTAGTATGACGTCATCACTCCACCGCTCAACTCCACCGCTTAGTATGACATCATCACTCCACCGCTTAGTATGACGTCATCACTCAACCACCTTGTAGGGACTTAGAAATTTTTTAACAGCTCCACCACTTAACTCCACCGCTGGGACAAAACTTTACTTTTAGTGTATTACGTAAGGCGCCATCTATGTTGAAGATAGCGAGTTAATTATTAAATATTTATTTGCGACAGAAAAATAAATTATTTTAAGTTGTAAAAAAAAAAAATATTTTAGGTGGAATCGAACGCATGTTTAAGGGGAAGTTCCGCAGAAAGGACCATACGATGACGTTTGAGCCTATATCCTTGTTCCTAACCGAAACACAAGCATCGCAGCTCGGCAAATGTGCGGACAAGGTGAACGACCAGTTGAAGGAATCCCTCTTACTGTATTCCTTTCAACATTTCGTTAGGGATGAGCTGTATAAATACCCTAAGGAAGATGACCCGCACATGGATAATGACACTCCAGGTGGTTATGAAGATGTATACCAAGCCCTGTGTAAGTCATTAAAAAGATCCATAGTACCTTTTATGAGTAATACCCAAGATGACTTTATGTTGGCATATTTTTCTGTTGACTGGAATGCCTTAGCCATTAGTTTTGTAAAGGAAAATGTAGAACTGCATAAATTTCATTACATTATGTATTGTGGCGATTTATTTGATGTTTATAAAGTTTTGCATCTTATAGAGGATGTCGAACGTTTATGTAATTTGGAGTTTCCAAGTATTCGACTCTGGATATAATAAATATTGATGTTTTCACTTTCAACTTTGGTGTTTTTTTTTATTTGAGTCTATCCTTGTAGTTTATTATTATGCTTTCTGTTTTCAGGGATAACTTAAATCTGTTAGGAATGTTTCTTTATTTTCAGGGATAAACTTAATTTGATAAGATTTCAGGAATTACTTTAAATTTTTAGGACTTTCTTTTTTAGGGATAAATTTAATATATATAGACTTTTCTCTTTGAATATTTATCATTCTAGCAGTTAATCATCATGGAAGAAACTTATCAAAATCCAGCTCTGCCAGGTAGTTTCGGAGGTATTAATACTTTGCAGCGAGTTTTGAAAGGACGTGTTAGGACAAGCGAGATTAGAAAATGGTTGCAATCTAAAGAATCTTATACGTTGCATAAGCCCCTAAGGCACAAATTTCAAAGAAATAGAGTAATAGTTGGAGGTTTAAACGAGCAATTTCAAGCAGATTTAGTAGACATGCAGGCATATTCAGTTGAAAATGACGGATTTAAGTACTTACTTACTTGCATTGATATTTTGTCCAAATATGCATGGGCCATTCCCCTAAAAGATAAAAAATCAGAGACTATTTTGTCAGCTTTTGAAAAAATATTTTCTGAAAGGGTTCCTCAATCTTTGCAAACAGATGCTGGAAAAGAATTTACAAACAAACAGGTCCAGGCTTTCCTGAAAAAGAAAAATGTGCATTTCTTCACAACCCATAATGAAACTAAGGCCTCGGTGGTTGAACGTTTTAATCGCACACTTAAAACTAAAATGTGGAAGTACTTTACTGAAATGAATACTAAGAAATACATAGATGTAATAGATAAATTAATGCACAGTTATAACCACACATGGCATCGTAGTATAAAGACAGAACCAATTTCAGTGACAGAGGAGAATGAAAAGCAAATTTGGCATACATTGTACGATAACACTTCTAGCGTTAAATTGAAAAGTTCAGATTTGAAAGTGGGGGATACAGTTCGCATAAGTAGAAATAAAATGATATTCGAAAAAGGGTATGAACAAAATTGGACTCGAGAAATATTTACAGTTTACAAAATAATAAATAGGATACCTATAGTTTATAAATTAAAAGATTTATCAGGAGAAGAGATTAAGGGAAGTTTTTACAAGGCAGAACTACAAAAGGTAACAGATTCTGGATATTACCCAGTTGAAAAAGTTTTAAAGAAAAGGAAGCGCAACGGAAAAGTTGAATACTTTGTGAAATTCCTAGGGTACCCCGAAAAATTTAATGATTGGGTGAAGGATGTTAGGATGATATAAATATCGCATTCATTATACTTTCCTTTCATTTGATGAACAATGTCGTTCTATATCACGTTGATCAGTGATAGCTCTATGGGATTTTTCCCAAGTAACAAAATATCCCAATTCACAACCCAACTCCCTAGTTCTATAAATTTAAAAGGAGAATGGGAAATGGCACTTGTAGATTTCATTTATCCCCATACTTGGTATAATGTTCAAAGGGGGAGTAACCTGTTTGGATTCGATTTGGGGGACGGAAATCTTGAAGGTAGAAGAGTTCCACCTGGATGCTATGAGTCAATACCTGATCTTATCAAAGGAATGTTACTCGAAACGCATAGAAACAAGATAGAGCTGTATTATCACAATGTTACCAAAAAGGTTGAAATCAGAACGGCTGAAAATTGCAAATTGGCTCTACACGAAGGCCTAGCTGAATTACTGGGGTTTGAGCCAGGTCAATATTCGGGTTCCTATATAAGTCCTTATGTAGCTGATCCCAAAGCCACCTTTCCAGTCATGTATGTGTATTGCGATCTCGTAGAGCCGCAAATCGTTGGTGATGGGCAAGCTCCATTGCTTAAAGTAGTTACAGTGGAAGGACGCGATGGGGAAATAATTAATGCCAAATATCCAAGACCTTTCTATGTACCAGTGATTCGACAACATTTTCAAACTATACAAATTGATATTAGACTCCATTCAGGGAATTTAGTACCATTCGAAAGAGGAAAAGTGTTTTTGACGCTGCATTTTCGTCTCAAACAAATCCTATAAAAGAGCAGTACAAATGAAAATACCCTTCATTTCCTGAATCGCGTTCAAAGAAAGAAGTTTTTAAAAAAAAAAATGTTGGTTCCTTATACGTGTTGTCCAAAAAAGTTTGAAGCCTACTATGTCGATCAAACAGGAAAGGGAATGCCTTATTATAAGGGTATCGGATTTCAGAAAGGGTATGGCATAGGTGGATTTTTCGCTAAGCTCTTTCGCAGAGCTTTACCTTTTCTAGTGAGCGGTGCAAAATCTGTAGGAAAGGAAGCATTAAGAGCTGGAACTATGGTTGTTAACGATGTATTGTCGGGAGAAAATTTTAAATCGGCTGTTAAAACAAGAGCGAAAGAAGGTGGAAAAATTTTGGCAAGAAAAGCAGTCCAGAAAGCTGATCACATGATCGGACGAGGAAAGCTTAAAAGGAAGCGCAAACCGTCTAACCGAGTCATTTCATCAAAAACCAGGAAGGTTGTAGGACGTGACATTTTTAACTCCTGATACCATGGCCTTTTTACTTAAAGATTCACCCGAATGTGCTAAATCAGAATTGGAGTTATTTAGCCTACCTCCCACTCAAACCGTTATAGAAAAAGGACAATGGATAGAATTTCATCCCCTTGCCAATGTCTCTGACGGAAGCCCTGTTGAATTTAATGTATCAGGTAGCGGAGATGACTACCTTGATCTCTCCCAAACACAACTTTATGTAAAAGTGAAAATACTAAAAAACGATGGCAAGCCCATTGCGGCTGAAAGCAAAGTAGGCCCTGTGAATCTCTTTTTGCATTCCATGTTCTCCCAAGTAGATATCAGTTTAAATGAGCGTCTGGTTTCGTCAAGTAACAACACGTACCCCTACAGAGCAATGATAGAGAAATTACTAAATCACGGTTTCGATGTAAAAACCTCGCAACTCTCCTCAGAACTCTTTTTTAAAGATACGGCTGGTCGAATGAATGTTTTCGCTCCTACAAAACCCGATGAGGCCAATGAGGGGTTTACCCAAAGAGCAACTTTGTTTAAACTTGGTGCTTCCGTAGACATGATTGGAAGGTTACATTTGGACATGTTTCACCAAGAAAGATTACTTTTAAACATGGTGGATGTGAAAATTAAACTTATTCGCAGCAAACCGGAATTTTGTTTACTAGGAGAGGGAGATTTTAAGGTATCCCTAGAACATGCCTCCTTATTTGTTCGAAAAGTTAGAGTTAGCCCTGGAGTTGTATTAGGTCATGCCAAGTGTTTGGAAAAAACTGCAGCCAAATATCCAATTAATAGAGTGCTATGCAAAGCTTATTCCATACCAGCTGGTAATATGAGTTTTGTGCAAGATAACATTTTTACAGGACAGATGCCAAACCGCATTGTAATTGCCTGTGTTGATAACGATGCTTTCAATGGTGATTATAAAAAGTCGCCCTTCGAATTTAAACATTACAATATGAATTTTATTGGTGTGTATGTGGATGGACAGCCTGTTCCTCATAACCCTCTACAACCCAATTTTGAGAAGGATCACTTTATCAGAGCTTATCAAAATTTATTTACGACTTCGGAAAATAAAGGCTTGTATCTTTCACGATCAGAGTTTTCACAAGGATACTCTCTGTTTTGCTTTGAATTGACTCCTGATTTGTGTGACGGTTCGCATTTAAATCTCATTCGACACAGCAATTTGAGATTGGAAATTAAGTTTGCAACTAGCTTACCTCAAACAGTTTCTTTGTTGGTGTATGCAGAATTTGAAAACTTGATAGAAATCAACAAGGCTCGCAACGTTATCTACGATTTTGGAAACTAAAATGAATTCATCGGAAATAGATAAAATTTTATCTCGTGATCCTACTACAACAAGATATTACAGAGGTGTTTTTCCTTCTGATAAAATACCAACCATTGGAAGATACCCATCAGCATTAATACTGAATACAGACCGCGCTGGTGAGGCAGGAACGCATTGGTTAGCAGTATTCGTTCAAGATGAGTGGAGTGTTGAATTTTTTGATTCCTACGGATTACCACCTGAAGCTTTTGGTCAAGACATTTCCAGATTTATCCGGATGTACGATCGAGTAATGTGGAACAAGACTCCATTTCAAAGTTTTACCTCCAATGTATGCGGACACTATTGTATTTATTTTATTGTAAAACGATGTCAAGGATTGTGTATGAAAACTATCATTTATCAACTTAAAGAACAAAAGAAGAATGATTTTCGAATGTTTCAATTTGTGAAAAAAAGATACGGTGTAACCATGGTTTTTAAACAATAAAAAATGAATTAAAAATATATCTGTGTATTTTTATTTTGTCCCTATAAAAGAAGATGCTTAATAAAAAATACTTCATTTGCTAACATGGAGCTTCCGAGGTTAGTGCACCCTTCCACCTGTCTCCTTAGCGGTCCTACTGGATCAGGCAAAACAGTTTTTGTTAAAAAAATTATTGATTATAAAATGTTTAATCCCATGCCTTCAAGTATATTTTACTGTTATGGGAGTTACCAATCTCTTTTTAAATCTATGCCAAATGTTCATTTTGAAGAAGGATTACCCTCAAACTTAAATTCTATTCGAAATGCGTTAATTATTATTGATGATTTAATGGTAGAAATAGCCAGTGATACCCGACTAAGTAATTTATTCACTAAAGGCAGCCACCACCGAAACCTTTCCATTATTTTTATAACCCAAAATTTATTTCACCAAGGCAAAGAAATGAGAAACGTTCATTTAAATTCCCACTATGTTATTTTATACAAAAGTCCCAGAGATAAGAGTCAGGTGGCCAATTTAGCGCGCCAAATGTATCCAAGAAAAGTTAAGGCGTTTCAAGAAATTTTCGATGATGCAACTTCTACTCCCTTCAGTTATTTGCTAATTGATTTGAGACCAGAAACCAGTGAAAGGTTAAGGTTACGAACAGGAATATTTCCGGGGGATACCCATTATGTGTATGAGCCTCGATGAGTCATTTCCCTTCCAGACGGATAACATGGAGGTTGTTTTAGATTTTGAAGGTTTTCAGATGAAATCAGACTGTTTTGTTATTAAGGAATTGGCATACTACTCTATCAACGAAGGTTATCACGACTGTTGGGCATTTTTACCGCCTATGCCATGGGAAAAATTATCAACTTTTAATCAAAGAAGCTTCTCTTGGGTGATAAGAAATAAACATAAACTAGACTGGAACAGTGGAGATTTGCCTTACAGTAAATTACGGGATATTTTACAATATTTATCATCTGCGTATTCAACTATTTATGTAAAAGGACCAGAAAAGGCTGAGTTTTTAGAAAACTTAATGGGTGGAATACAAAGGTTAGATTGTCCAAAGGTTCAACACTTACCCAAATCTTCGGTTCAATGTAGCCATCATCCAAATGGTTTTCCTGACTGCTCGTTAGTCAAAGCGAGTACTTACGCTGCCTATATAAAACAAAGCACACAAGAAAAAGAAATCATTTCAATGCAGAATGCCTTCAGAGAAGGATGTAGAATATTTAAAGCTGCTAAAGAAAAGTAGGAAAAAATCTAAAATTCTGAAAAATTGTTCAAATTGTATGATTAAATCTATTTGCGAATGTGTATTAAATTTACTTAAGGGGAATATTCCTATCAGTAAACGATCTAAAAATAAATTATCCCCCTTTAAGAAAACTCTGAGAACTCTTGCTCAGAAACGAGTTCCTCTGTACACAAAAAGACGGTTACTAGTTCAAAAAGGAGACGGATTTTTGTCTTTTCTTATTCCAACTGCCCTGACTGTTTTATCTAATCTCATCCATGGAGCATAGCAAAAAGTACGCATTGGTGTCCTTAGACCGCATGCAAGAGTTTGAGGATGAGCACATAACGGAACTCGATACAAAAATAAAAGAAATTTTAAAGAAGAAAGTGAGTGATGATGAAAAAGTAAAACTATATAACCAAGTTTTACAAAAATATGTTACCTTTCCAAATGTGAATGATATGAAACCTGAGCCTAAGATCGACCTGGAAAATACAAAGCAGGAAGAAGCTGAAAATACTGCTTTGGAGGAGGATGAAAATTCAACACCAAAATCTAAAATTGATATTTTAAGTACAGTTCCTGTCAAATACAAAGAGATAGCAAAGAATATCATAGCATTTCTTCAACAAAAAGAAATAAAGTGGAATACCAAACAAGAAGTTGTAGTAAAGGAACAAGTCATTCCAAGATCTAATATCGTTCAGCTTATCAACTTTCTATTGAGGAATAGGAAAAGAAGGCCAACGGCTTTTGAAAAGTTTCAAGAAATATTAACATTACATAAATTTCCTCAAGATTTTGTGAAAAATACTTATCTAACTAACATGAAAACTTATCCTAAAAGAAATGTTGAAAAGAAACAAGATTTTGTAAAGACCATGTTTGCTAAAAGAATTGTTAAAAAGAAGCCAATAAGTTGGTTAAAAATGTAAATTTTCATGCTTTTTTCAAATAAACATTTTTCCTAGTAAAAATATATATATTTCTGTGTGGTTTTTCCCCCCCCCTTTTTTTCTTTTATTTTTATTTATTTATTTTTTATTAGAATAAACACAATAATTTTTTTAATCTGAAAAAAAGAAACAGTAATTAAATGTGAAAAGAAATAAGCAAGACATTTTTTACAGGTTTTCTAATTTTATTGAAAAAAAATAAACAGAAAATACAAATGTTCTCAACACCTTTTAACAATTGGTGGGTTTTTTTCAATACATTATGCTGTAAGAATGCATAAACAGGGAACTATTTTTTTTTTCATTCATTCATAGGATTTGTAAGGTCATCGTTACATGTAAGTAACTGAAAGAAAATATTTACATGTATACAATAAGATCAGTAACTTAAAACTACAAGTTAGAATCTTAGATACAAGCTTGAATATAAATAAATTGTGAAGAAAACAAATTTGAATAAATAATAATAAAAAAAATTAAATAATTGAATAATGACCCCAAGGTAAAGTACGTACTCCATCTTTCAAAACGTAGCGCTTGGAATCCGAGGATGAAAGGGCAAGTTTATTTTGTTTTACAGTGAATATATTATGCTTCTTAGAAACTATTAGGTTCATAGAAGCGTAAGAGGGTTTATTTGTTGTAAGACATTTAACATAGTTTTCAAAATGGATATCCCTCTCAACAGTCTTCTTTTTTATTCCTTTCAATCTTTTACTTTCTTTCTCACCCTGAACTTTGTAAGCATACATTTTTGATCTCAACCCCACAAAATCAGTCATAATTTTCCCACTATTTTCATCTTTCATTTTACCCACAATTTTTTTTATTTACCCTCTTAATTCCATAAACGTTATCTTCGGAAAAATCTGAAGTGTCATAGAAATCCAATTTATTTTTCATGTCTTCAAAAAAATCATCCGTGAAAACATGGTAAATGAAAGAATCAGTATCCGTGTATAACAGTTTAACTTTATCATCATCATACTGTTTTTTCATCACGTTGTAGTGAAAATCGCTCATTAAGGTTTTAGAAATATCTAGTATGGCCATTCCAATACTCACAGGTTTATTAAAAAAAATATTCGTCTTAGTTAAATGTACAGCTACTAGTTCTTCGGAAAAAATGGTTCTATGGTTAAAGTTGGGTTTTGCAATTAGTTTTAGAAGTGATTTGGAGTTTGTACTAAGACGAATATCTACTCTTTTTCTAAGATTTTCGATAGTTTTTCCAAATATTGAGTTATTCATTAATTTGTAAAAATCCTTTTGGAAGGAATTTTTAGCTTTCGCCCTCATACTTGTGTTTAAGTCAATGTAGGGCTTTAACCATTCGCTCTCTCTGAATTTGATAGCTTTATTTATTTTTATTAGTTTCAACCCTAAATCTAAATAGTGAAAAAGCGCTTTGTGGTGGAGAACATAATTCACCTTGTTGTCAAGAGTCAATAATAATCTTTTCTCCTTATATCCAGGAGGAATTTCACAAGACGAAGCGAGAGGGAAATCACTGTGCCGATCATGTAGCTCCTTAGGATATTCTAAATCAACATTTAATATATATCCATAATCCTTATCTTCTTTAATTTTTTCTAAGTCCTTCTCATCACTCCACTGGAACCCCTCTAATGGAAGCTTTTGGGACATGGCCCAACCGTAAAGGTTATTTGCGTCTAAATACATTAAAAAGGAAGACGGCTTAGAGGGGTCAAAGGTTTGCATATATTTATTATTGGCTTTTGCCCTCCGGTGCGAACACTGAGAAACCCCGCCGCGTATTCCCTTTTCTATGAACATTAACATGTCATAATCAGTCAAAAGTTCAATGTTCACACCGGTGTATTTAAGCATTGCATCCCAGCTTAATCCTGGTGCTGTATAGTACCAAGCGGGGTCCAAGTGGTATGATGAGAGGCACAATTTTCGAAAATTTTCGAAAATATCAGCCAGGAGGAGAACGTCTGTTTTAACGTACAAGTCGGAGTATTCTCCTAATGTGCGTATTCCAAACGTTCTCCACACATTTATGGCGTGATCATAGTCCTCCGCGGAAATATCCTCCTCATTTAGAGAATTATAGAAATGTTCCCTTGGAGGAAGGGAAGTAACTTCAAATTTTTCTATGCAATCAATGAAATCATAGGGGTATACTCCTTTCCTGATTAAAAGTTCCCAATTAGATGAAAAATGTTTTTTTATGTGTACAAAGTCCTCCTTTTCCAGGTTTTTAGCCAGAGAATCTAAACTACTCGCCATGAATTTCATGGTATCCAAAAACCTTAGAGGGAGATGTTTTCCAACTCTTCGGGTTATAGAAATATACTTTTCCTCCGTATTAGGAATTATTGAAAGGTTATTTGAATCCGCAGCCAAATCCCTTATGAAAAGGTGGGAATCATAACCTGAAAGGTTGTGTAAGAAAACAGGAACAAAATTTGGTAGTTTATAATTTAGATTGCACTTAGAGTGTGCAGCCCCCCTATAATACCCACTAACATGATTATGGTCTCGAACTTTAATGTCTCCCCCTGGAATAAAAGGCTTTTTGCACATGAAACACTCTTTAGCAAATTCGTGCTGCTGCTCTTCCTCAGCATTTAAATCGATCATAGGGACAGGAGTTTGATAAGTTCTTTCGATGATCAGTGCCTCCTCAGTTAAACATTTCACAAACTCCTTGGTTGCGTCTTCCCCCCTATAGACCACAGGAGGTTTGCAAATCTGGCCGTCGCAAACTACATAGTAGCAAAAGCTAACGGCCTTATGCCTTTGATAGGCGTTTGTGAAAGATTCGCGAGCGCTCGGATCACAAGTCGAGACTTTTTCAGTTAGAGACTCAAAGTCTGCATATATAACGAAAGGAATATACTCCCCATGCTTAAAATTGGTGAAAGAAAGATTACTTTTTTCTACGGAGGGCATTTCTATCCGACACGGCTTATTTATTTTACAATATAACTTATGCTCTTCAATACGAAGAGGTGATGAAAAAAAAGATAAGCATCGTTTACAGATTAAATGTCTTCGCTTCCCTCTCGTCAGTTGTGAGGAAACGAGACGAGAAAGACTCGATATGGCACAGTAATGAAATTTATCATTATTTTTTATCCAAAGGAGATCTACATGACGGTCTTTCTCCTCATCAGTAACAATTAGGGGGAAAATTTTGAAATCCGTCCCGATTGCATAAATGTTAAGCGAAATATCTGGGTTGTTTTTTATAAATTTCGATGATTCATCTGGACTTACCGGAAAATCCATTCCAGAAAAATTTAATGAATCCCTTAGAGGTAAATAATGACTTATTCTAGAGGGGTTTTGTTTAGCTGGAAACAACCCCGCTAAAATCGCCCATCTAAAACACTCATTGTCAGAATTGTGAACATTTATACATGCATGCTTCATTTTTATACTCTCAGGCAAATCAATATAACTAGAACCTCTAAAGGGAGAGTACTTACTTTGATGAAGCACTAGATCAACAATCTCCTCCAGAGCCCATCCAGAATCTTTACTTTCAAAATCTTCGCTCTCTTTTTGCATCTTTTCTGCGGATGAATCTAGTAGCTTGCCGATCTCATCATTCCGCAGCAAAATTTCATTCTTCGTTTTGAATGAACAATCCTTTCTTATTTCACCCATTTCAGAATCCTTCTTATACCTACAATTTACTGTAAAATTCACTTTGAGCTGATTCTCCGTTAGAGCTTGCTCTAAATGTTCCCTTACTAAAGGTTCAAGATCCTTTATAAAAGATTTAATATCCATTATATTGGAGTTATTATTATTAAAAGTCCACGTCGAAACTGTATTCTTTAGCGCGCTCGCTTCTTTGCGCTTTCTTTTTCTACCCCTTTTCGTTGTCGGTCTGTCTTCATCGTCGGATACATCTGAAGCTGGGGGAATCGACTGAGCAGGATCGGTAGGACGGTTAGAGGAATCCTCCTCCTCCGTAACAAGGTTTGAAGTGGCGGGAGCTTGCGGGGCTGCTGCATTAGTCTCCGTCGTAGATGGGTCTGAAGTGGCGGGAGCTTCCGGGGATGTCGCATTAGTCTCCGTCGTAGATAGGTCTGAAGTGGCAGGAGCTTGCGGGGGTGCTGCATTAGTCTCCGTCGTAGATAGGTCTGAAGTGGCAGGAGCTTGCGGGGGTGCTGCATTAGTCTCCATCGTAGATGGGTCTGAAGTGGCGGGAGCTTGCGGGGGTGCTGCATTAGTCTCCATCGTAGATGGGTCTGAAGTGGCGGGAGCTTCCGGGGATGTCGCATTACCCTCCGTCGTAGATGAAGGTCCATTCCCTCCGATGAGTTGAGGAGAGGATATCGGTTCTATTCGAATTCTCTTACTTCCTTCTTCTTCATTAGCTTCGTTATTGGGTCCCCTCTTCAAATGCACATTCCTTTTATGCCTTAAAAGAATGTCTTGACGGTTGAAAACTTTTTCACACACTTCACATTTTAGTTCCCTCTTATTATGGACGGATGAGACGTGACGACGAAGAGCACACGTGGTGCTGAAAGTTTTTTCACATTGTGAACACTTAAGTTTATGTCCCTCGTGAACGTGTGAAATGTGTCGATTTAAATTGAACTGTGTAGCAAAGGTTTTGGAACACAGATCACACGACTTCATAATGAATTTATCAAAGGTATAAGCAAGTCTTATAGCTAAGTAAAATACACTTAGAAGCAAGTATGTCACAAATGTAACTCGAGTTGGAAAGAAAGAAATGTGGATGGTGACGGTTATATACAATCTAGAGGAACGATGGTTGCCACTTTCTTTCCATCAAATAGTAGAAATTACTTTCGTTGCCATATACCTTGTGGAGGGTTCTCTGTATGTAAACATGAAGGATAAGAACGTGAGTGACTCTCAGACTTACATTGGACAACAATACTGGGAGGGTGGAGAAATAGGAAAAGAGAGTTCTTTATTGGTCGAAAAAGGGTGTGACGCTGCTGTCCAACATTACAATGTATTCCTGTGCAGCAGCAGTCGCGGGAACACGCTCTGCGACTCCACCCATGATCGTTTCTGTCTTGACCGTGTTCGTTCTTGTTCGATCATGGTGAAACGAATGGGGAGCAGAGTGGTGGAGCGATCACGTGATAATAGGCGGTTGAGTATTGGAAAAAATACAATATAATCGGATAATAATAAAAATGGGGAATATACACATGAATAGTCGAATAACTTTCGAGGTAGTAAGTGTTCGTGGTTCAGTGGTTAGCATGCGCTACTCACAGATCCACGAACACTTTAAACATGCGTTCGATTCCACCTAAAATATTTTTTTTTTTTTACAACTTAAAATAATTTATTTTTCTGTCGCAAATAAATATTTAATAATTAACTCGCTATCTTCAACATAGATGGCGCCTTACGTAATACACTAAAAGTAAAGTTTTGTCCCAGCGGTGGAGTTAAGTGGTGGAGCTGTTAAAAAATTTCTAAGTCCCTACAAGGTGGTTGAGTGATGACGTCATACTAAGCGGTGGAGTTGAGCGGTGGAGTGATGATGACATACTAAGCGGTGGAGTTGAGCGGTGGAGTGATGACGTCATACTAAGCGGTGGAGCTGTTAAAAAATTTCTAAGTCCCTACAAGGTGTTGGAGTGATGACGTCATACTATGGTGTTGCCATTCGAGGAAAAATAAACTTTAAAGCGGTGGAGTAATGACGTAACTGATAATAAAACAACTAAACTCAACTCGAAGCAGTAAGAAAACAACTAAACTCAACTCGAAGCAGTAAGAAAACAACTAATCTCAACTCGAAGCAGTAGGAAAACAACTAAACTCAACTCGAAGCAGTAGGAAAACAACTAAACTCAACTCGAAGCAGTAGGAAAACAACTCAACTCTATCATGCCACGCCCCCAATCAAGTAATTAGGGGGCGTGGCTAATTAATTAGACACGCCCCCTGCTCAACCGCAACTCAACCGCTGCTCAACCGCAACTCAACCGCTGTTCAACCGCAACTGCTCAACCGCTGCTCAACCGCAACTCAACCGCTGCTCAACCGCAACTCAACCGCAACTCAACCGCAACTGCTCAACCGCTGCTCAACCGCACTCAACCGCAACTCAACCGCAACTGCTCAACCGCTGCTCAACCGCACTCAACCGCAACTCAACCGCAACTGCTCAACCGCTGCTCAACCGCACTCAACCGCTCAACCGCTGCTCAACCGCACTCAACCGCTCAACCGCAACTCAACCGCAACTGCTCAACCGCTGCTCAACCGCACTCAACCGCAACTCAACCGCAACTGCTCAACCGCTGCTCAACCGCACTCAACCGCAACTCAACCGCAACTGCTCAACCGCACTCAACCGCACTCAACCGCTCAACCGCTGCTCAACCGCACTCAACCGCTCAACCGCAACTCAACCGCTGTTTTAGAAGCCGCATTTTCTCCCTACTGTGAGTATTAGTATGTTCTATTTATTTTGGAAAATATAAAATTCCTAAGCTAAGTTTTCAAATAAAATATTTGCATCCCTTTTAAATTATTGTTCTTCAATCCATCTTACTCATTCATGTTTTATTCAGAGGTAAGAGGTCTTCTGAATAGTGCGAAATAAACATGTAAAAGTTTCATGGAGTACGAAATTAGTCACCAGTAATAGTTTGTGAGAAAAGTTTGTAAGTTTGATAAAAATTCAATGCATTACTCAAGATGGCCGCCAGTCATTACCACAGTTAAGTTGGGATTTTTTTGGCTTCAATGATTTCGGATCATGTTCCCTCCACCTATTCCTACCTCCATGGAACCAACAGCATCGCTTCTTCCTCTTGGTGTCGGGACACGATGACCAGGTGATGGATTCTACTGAGCCCCCCCACAGCACTCCGCTCCCAAGTTCTCGCTCTCCTGGGGAAGAGCACCACAGGGACGCTTGCGCTGTTGACCGCAGGAACTTGCTGGGGGACAGGTTGAAAAATCCACAGTAATCCAACTATGCCGTCTTCATAGCATACACGATGAAAATGGATACTACATATATAACGTGTTTGAATCAAGTGAATTCGATGAACAATTGAACATGTGCACAGTTTATAATAAAAAATAAAAATTTAGTTGATTGTGTATAAAGATATCAAATATTTGTACTGATATGAGACTTCATATGAGAAAGTCATAAGTTGGATTCAAATATATAGGTAAGTTACTTTAAAACAAACTTTGTTGTACCCAGTGAAGTTATGGTGTACAATTTAACTGTTGATATATATGCTTCGTGTTTAGAAAAATTGTTTATATTGAATTTACTAAGCTGGATACAGCTTGTAGTTTTCTTTTATCTAACTTGTTTACTTTAAAGTTCCTGATTGATTTAGATTTGTTATCTTTAATTATATTGCGACTCTTTTCTGTTAGCTGGGTGCAAGCAAAAAATCGCCATTAAAAATCACAAAATTATTCATTAATATTTGTTTATAGTTGAACTTGTTTTGCTTACTATTAGTTAATATATAGTTGAACTTGTTTTGCTCACTATTAGTTAATATTTTTTTATAGTTGAACTTGTTTTGCTTACTATTAGTTAATATTTATATATAGTTAAACATTTTCGACTTTTATTCTGATTGGCCACATTTGTGCCTGGCTAACAGAAAAGTACCCTCTTTATTTGTTATATTCCTTGCATTTTAGTTGCATTTGTGTTTTTGGTAGGGGAGATTGGGGTAGGATGGGACACCTTCAATAAATCTTAATAAAATTAAGAGTTTTTGAGTGTCCCACCAGGTAAAACCAACCATAGATCCATATTTGTTGCTGTTACGGTAGAAGTTAAAAATATAAATTTGCAGGTCGTTCAGATGACAGTGTGCTACTTTGTTGACAAATATAAAAAATTTAAATACTTCAAGTTGTATAAAATTTTAGGGGGCATTTTCTTTGGAGTTTATGGCTAGTGCGTCGTATCCTACGAAGTTTGGACCCAGTATCAGCTTCCGAGGTCATGCTGTCTCCTTGTCAGTTTCATCGAGTTCATGCCCTCTTTGAACAATTTGGGGTTATTGTCTGACAACTAACTGTTGATATATGTGATTTATTTGAGGGTTGTGTGCCTTTGATCTTGCAAAATAAGTTTATTTTAAATATTAAAATGCCCAAGACTTAACCCCCTTGAAAAATCATGATTGATGTATCAGTAAAGTTTTTGCATAATTTAACATTAGGATTTAATATTCTATGGCCCATAAATGTGTGTTTTATTAATCCTTTCAAGTAAAAAATTTTGAAATTGTTTCTTTACCTATGTATGTCTTGATATCAACTTATTCTTTTGGAGCTATTCTCTCATTCTACCTAAACCTATCTATTAGCTGAATTTTCAGCTGATTTACAAAATTTTTGGTCCTACATTCCTTATAAACTTTGTATTTTTTCTCTGTGGTTAAAAACTTATTTCCAGAATAATTCTCATGTATGTAATATTTTTCTGTTTATTTTATTTTAATAAAATAATTTCAAGTGAAGTGTCATTTTATTGTGTTTTAAATAAAATTTATAAGTATCTGTTTTATGAATAACTGATCAAACTGTTCATTTCACATTTATTTCAAATTATAGCTTCTCAAATATTATAAGAACTCAGGTCTCAATATTGTTAGATTGTTAAAAAAATGCTCTTGACTTTAATGAGAGGTCTTTTAATATTCTTCTAAGAAAGAAAGCATTAATTTGCAGTTAATTAAAAAAGATGTTTATATTTCAAAAAGCTTTGTATTGAGTAAAAAAGGTCTAAAAAAATGAGCCCTAAAGTCTTTTCTAAACAATAGGGAGTTTTAGAAATAAACACACATTTTAGTCGATTTTAAGAAGATTGAAGTCTCAAAAATGAGCATGTGATGAGTCGTTTCTAAATAGAAGATGGTTTTAAAAATGAGCATGTGATGAGTCGTTTCTAAATAGAGGATTGTTTTAAAAATGAGCATGTGATGAGTCGTTTCTAAATAGTGGATGGTTTTAAAAATGAGCATGTGATGAGTCGTTTCTAAATAGAGGATGGTTTTAAAAATGAGTACCTGGAGTGTTGAATTTAAACAAATAAAGATCTTAAATTTGAGCAGGCGCCTAATCGATTTTGAACACATAAGGGTCTTGAAAACAAGAACATGCTCTAGTTCAAATATAAGCACATCGAATTTTCAAATCTAAGTAGTTTTGATTCGGAGCCATTTCGCTCACATGATGTATTCAAAAATGAATCATTTTGATTTAAATCTGAATACCTCGGATTAACAGTGTGGAGTCACGAACACATCAGCACTTATAGATAGCTCTTCTAATAATATTAGTAGTGAATCCATTATTTTACAGTCTGGTTGTTGTTTGGATGGGGTCGTTTCATCCCAACTTCACAGGGAACAAAAGGTTTCGATAAAATTGTTATTCATAGGGAGAGAGTAATTAATTGAGGTGTGTGAGAATCCCTTTTGACCTAAGTGGAACTCTACATTGTAGTATTGGATATTTAATTGGATAGATTGGAAGTTAAACTGGTATTTAAATAATTTAAGTATAAAAATAGTAAGGTACCTATTTTTATACTTTTCTTATGAAATAGTTGTATTGCATACCGTAATAATTGTATAATGACCACAGAAAACATGGAGATATGAATCTTGCAAACATGTTTTGTTTGTCTTTTGATACAATCTTAATTTGAATTAACTATGCAAGCAATTTCTTAACACTTCAAAATAATATAGATTTATTAAATAATTATTTTGAATAAATTTTTGGCCTTGAAAGTTTTGTTTTTCACTAATTTACAAATGTTAACATTATTTTTGCAAGTACTATTAGTGATGGGAACTAGACGAAGCTGACAGGAATAACTGGTTACAAATCACCATTATAAGATTTTTTTATCCGCAGGAAGCAATCGGATGAATCCAATAACATTTCTCAAAATCGTTATATCCCCTTATAGTTTGTATCTCACCTATGGTTGTGTATATTAAGAGGAAAGAGAATTTCACCTCAGTGAATATAAACTTCATTTGGGGACATCCATAAATTACGTGATGTCAAAAAGGGGGGGAGGGGTTTGGAAAAATCTCACCAAGGGGGGGTGGGGGGGCGATTAAAATCTCACGTCAACTTTTTAAGTTAGAAATTATACGATTTTATTTTTTTTAAGAATGAAAAAGGAATACACACAGATGAGATAATGCAAATTGTTTTTAAAAAGTTATAGGTAAATCTCACTTGGGGGGATGGGGGGGTCCAGCAAAATCTCATTAAATCTAACCAAGGGGGGAGGGGGGTCCAGATTTTGGAAAAAACGCCTCACTTAATTTATGGATGTCCCCTTTGTACATTTCAAAGATATCGGAGAAAACTTACTGACGTTTTTTAAATTAGATGTCTTTAAATACTTAAAAAGAAGTAGCATTAGTTATCTTTACGACTGATAAGAAAAGGTCAAGTTTATAATCCCTACAACCTTGAATTTATTAAAAGGAAAAACGTGTTAAAACTAATAACTTGACTGAGCCCATACTTAAAAATCAAATTTCTATATTCTTTCCCGATAATAAATCGAGAGTTCTATAAAGGATATCACGTGAGCAGCTTGATGATCCTACACACGGTGACATTAAAAGATCTCGGGAAAAAGTCATGCATCCTCTATCCTCTCAGAGTCCATTAAAACGTCCTTTTTATGAGCAGAAAGCTTCAAGGCCGAACCATTTCTCGATAGGAATATTAAGCAGAAATTGCAGGCATAAACCAAGGCCGTTACAGAAATGGTAGGACACTTGTTGTGCTAAGTATACGCGAGGAGGTTTCTATTTAATGATTTTTAAAACAATAAAATTGGAATAATTTATATCTGAGACGTTTGGTTACTTGAACAAAAACTGGAATTTTCCAATGTTGACAATTACTAATTTCTTTAAAAAAAAATAATTTTGAAGTGAAAGTTGAATGAAAGCACTTAACTGTTAACCCTTAACCCCCCTAAAAACCAAAGTATTTATATTGATAAAGCAAAATTTATAAAATAATCTCAAAATCATGAATTCTTTTTAATGATCTTAAAGCATTCAGACACTTAACTCAAACATAATTCCGTATCTAAAAGATCATAGTTCTAATATTATTTCTTATAATTTAACTTTATCATAAAACCTCTCAACGTCTTAGTTTGGAAAAAGCATAAGGAAAGTTTTTAAAATAATAGCTTTTTGAGAAAAATCTGATTGCTTATTAAAAATGTTTATTACGGTTTTTAAATACTTATGGAGCTTGGGAATTTCAAGTGGCACACGACAACAACAACGGTTTTTAAAAGTTTATCGATTTTTGCATAGAGAAAAACCGCTAAAATGCCGAAGGGGGTCCAAATGTTTTCAAGAACATAACTTAACAAAATAAAACCTTTTCATCTTCAATTTCGCTTATAGTAAATGAATTTAGACATTTGCTGGGCTGTTTAGCCAGCATTATCTTCTTCTTAAATCCTCTTTAAAAATCATATGAGCAATGAGCAAACAGATAATAAGAATGTACGAAATCCAATGAGTAATTGATATTTCCAGAATAAAAAGCAATCTCTTGCTTATACCAACAAATCATCGCTCCACCCACCAAAACATCCAGACAGAAATTTCAAAACACCCCAAACCACAACTACGCGTGCGCACATCATCGCGCGCGCACGTCTACTAGACACAAACCGTCTTCCCAGACCGCCACACAGACGAAAACCACCCCAAAAACAAACGATTCTTCTCTCCGTCCCCCTCCCCACCCAAATCCGAACGATCCCGAAAAACAAACATTTCCATCCATCCCAACCACGTGGCGGCATCATCATCTATATCTTGGACCGAATCCCATCAGCTTAACTACCAACTCGCCTCACTCCAGCGATTAGGGAATTAATGAATTACCTCAATTCCAGCTAATTCGCGAGGGCAAGTTTCTTTGGCGGGCCGGACATCCATATTCGGGAAAAAGACGTAAAAGACTTTTCTCCGGATGATGATGAGGATGCTTCCGTATTGATTGGGAGGCGCGGGAGCAGAGGAGATGCTTCGATTTCCCCCCCCCCTCCCGACGAGAGGAGTCTCTTTGTACCTTTTGTGAATGAGACGCGTAGTTGGTTCGTGCGCGTGTTGAGTTGTTTTTAAATTAGGGTTCCCCTTTGTTTGGCCAATTACGCGTCACGCGAAGAGGGATTTTTAACTTTGTTGTGGGGGTGTTGCTATAAGCTTTACTTTTTGAAGGAGTTGGGGAGTTTGATGAAGTTTTGGGGAGAAAGAAATTTTGGATTAAAACTTTCTTGGCAGACATGATTAGGACAAAAAGTTCAATTAACAGTTTGATTACTTTGAGTTTTTTTGTGGAGTATTAATAATTTATGTTTTGAAGATAATTTTAAACTTTAGACAAGAAATTTAGTGTAAAAGATAAATAACCTGATGGATTAAAAGTTTACACAGCAGTAAGGAAGTTGCATGTGTCAGATTTTCAAAAACAAACAAGTGTTACGTATGGTTTTTTGTATGGTAAAATGAAATATCTAGTCAGTTTTTCAAAAAAATGTACAGGTAGTTAATATTTTAATTTAAAAATCGAGAACAAAACACGTGACTGAAAACGTTTATTGTTTAAATTGTAGGATGACGTCAACAATAATACCATCAACTCCATTGCTTTTCAACAATGTCTATTGGTAGATGACGTCACATCCAAACTCTTGGCGTTTTCGCGCGCTTTTAAAAAGGAGATTTTTGTTAATTTTTTTGGCAATCAAAAAATTTCTCGATCGGCCTCAAATTTTGGGTAGTTACTTATTTTTGCAAGAAGAATCGATTAAAAAAATTAAAAAACATCATGCCACTTCCTCATTATTATTGAAGTTGTTTTAAATTTTTCCTTAAAACTAATCCAAGATCTTTCTTTAAAGACTAATATCACTATGTTTAAAAGTTTACATAAGATGATTCAGCTTTAAAAAAATTATTTAAAATACATCCGTTTGGAAAACGGCTAAAAAGTTAAATTCCAAAACCCGTTGCAGTTATAAAACTTCCAATTCTATTTAGTGAATTTCTAAGGTGGTCACATTACATTTATTTTTCAGAAAATGTAAAGTATACATAACGTTGAAAAATTTACTTTTGAACTTCAGGTATAAAATAGCAGCTTAGGAAAATAAATACTTGAAAACCTTAAGGGACACTGTAACACAATCGAAAAAATCTTTAACACTCATATATTGAATAAACAGTCATCACACAATTTTAGACTGATGATAAACCAAGATGGTCAGTTAATGTCTCGTCCCGAATAAAGGATTATCCCAGATAGTCGATCTTACGGAAAAATGCACATGAAAGATAATGAAGAAAACTCCAGCTCTCAAGCGTCGCCTCCAACCGTGGACCGGTTTCGCCCTTGTTAGGGCTCATCAGCACGTAGTGGAGGACTAATCAATAGTCACCACTTTTTCCGTTATAGTCGGCTAGACTAAAAGCTCTCCCTCCGCTCTCTTGCGTTACCTTCCTATACCGTGCTGATCAGCCCTAACAAGGGCGAAACCGGTCCACGGTTGGAGGCGACGCTTGAGAGCTGGAGTTTTCTCACATATTCCTCTAACCAGAGGTAGTGGTGAAGAACTCCCTTTTCAAAGATAATGAACATTAAAAATGCAAAACACAAAAAACGCCACTGAACCCAATTTTTCAGAAGAATGAATTAAATTATCATTTTTTTAGCTAATCATTCTACGAATTTTACACACAAACACTGTCCTGGGTAATCAAGAGTTTACTATGATAACTTTTAAAAAACCCAATTAATAGTGTCCAGTAAAATTCATTTTCCTATGGTGAGAAGAGGAAAACTCACCTCTGGCACCGACAATAGATCCCATAAACTAGGAACAATTATTTTTGGCTGTTTGCCGGAGAAGGGGGAGTATGATATGATGAATAGCGGTTCTAAAGATACGCCAGATGGGGGTCATTAACGTCGAGAACGACGGTCTTGGTTAAGAAATCTGAGGTCCCATACGGATACCAGAGACGTTTTGGTTTGGAATAGAATTAAAAAATTCGCTCAATCAATATAGTATTTCATTCAATATCAAGTGTCTAAAGACCCATTTGAGCTCCTGGATGGGTGAGGTTTCTGGATAGTTGTAAATGGAAACATGAAGATCAGGGAAAAATATTTTCCGAGGATATTTGGATGAAATTTTTTGTCGCTCTCATTGGCGGTCTTTCTTTATTCCTAGTCAATGCCATTCTTGCTAAGGATATTTATTTTTAGACTCTTCACCTTTGTGTTTTTCACAGAGAAATGATGAAATAGATTCAATTCTAAGGGATGTAGAGAAAGAAAACCCCTAAAAAATGATTATGAGCTTCTTATCAACCAAATCTCATTATTTTTATTATTAACTTTTGGATAGAATCACTAACCCAAATCGAGAAAATTCATTACCTTTTAATATGCAAAAGCTGATTGAGCGCGTTCGCCCCCTGTTTTCGCTCCATCAGCTTTTCTGAGATACAGCACGATTGGATGCGCAAAGGAGCTCCTTTTCCTCTCTTGCATTACAAAGTTATCAGTTCAAAATAAATCTTTTCGTATTTAAAGAATTGGTAGTTCTTTCAAACTTCCTAAAGATTACAGCCTTAAAAAAACCTTTCTCACTTGGAATTTTTTTGCCGCATTTTTGTATTTTATAGAAGATATCTGAAGGAAGGGTAGTTGTGAAATACACCCATTGGCCATTATCATTCTTAAAAATAAGATTTAAAAAATAGGATTTAATAAAACAACTTTTAAAAACATTTTTCTAAGTGAGAAAATTTTTCACATTTGAATTTTCTTATACTTTTAACCAATAGTTTTAAAACGCTGTTTGATATTTTTAGAAACTTAGGAAGGACATTTTTTTATACTTAATCGTTAATTACTACTGTTGGTCAAGTCTTAATGTGGAGTTCTCCCAACTCTGCAAGTCAAAGTTAAGAATGGAAAGTTCTTCATTTTCCCTTTTCTTAATGCTTTAAATATTAAGATTTCTCTTAACCAAAACAAAGCTTCTCTTATTTGTTTAAATATCACAGCTCGATCGGCTTTCAAATAGCCATAAAATTATTACGCTTCTTGGATACGTACATCATAAGCATAACAAAAATAGTCATAGGTCTAAACAAATGAACAAATCCTTAATGTTGTTGAATACCCAACACTTCAGTTCTTCTCGTGATTTAAGGTGGTCATTCAGTCCGGAGGCCTGTTCTCTGAAACAATTGAAGTGCAAAAGTGAAAGCACAGTAGAAAAACAAGCCCTGATGCCATGATACCATAAACGTAGGGTGCTTTCAAAACACAATGGGCATCCCATCCCGCTCTCTGACTGTTATGGCTGGAGAAGGAAGTTAAGCTAAACAATGCGACACTCAAAGTAAAACTAGATAGTCGACTTGTAACGTGAAAAGAGTAAAAAATAGAGCCCTTTCCCAATTTTGCCTTTGGAAAAAGCAAATACGACACTGCACTATTTTCTTCGGATGCATGGCAAGATTTTTTTTAAGTTTTAAAACTGTATCCCCCGTTTTAGGAATACTTTAACAAGTATTTGATATTCTTAAAAGCAAACTTTCATTGGATACAGATTTTTACACCTGAGGGACATGCAGGGCTCCCTACAATATTTCTCCTTATACTGATTATCCACACATGGAGCACAAGTTTCTATAGCAAACAAGTGTTACAGGCTCCCTCCTAAATACGGTCGGTGGTAATGGTATGCAATGCAATCATAAAAGATATATATATACGACAAACTTGAGCAAAATTTGGAAGAAAAATAATTTTTAACGGAATAATTTTCATTGAACAAAAAAGTAAGTAAACTATCAAAAAGTACACACAATAACACCTGTAAAAATATTTTTTATCCGTGGAATCTTACTGGACACAAATTTTGGTTCTTACGTATTATACCGTCGACCGTGCCGTTTAAACAAAAGCGTTATCAAATCCCATCGACTTTTCTATTGATATGCCGCTGAATTAGACGGCCACTGAATGTTCGACGGGATAACACATAAGTACCCAAATTTTAATCAAAATGCAACAGAAATGTTACCTTTAAAGTAATTCTCAAACAGAATACACTTTTCAGAACTAGTAACCCTATGTCAACCGGGTCTTGTAATATTCTTAAGGGTGCTACGATATGTAGGCATGGGCGGATTTAGATGGTGAACCCTGGGGGTGCGTACTGGAAAACTTGGGGGCAAGTTATCCCTGAGGACTTTGAAAACATGATTTTCCCCTATAAAAATGGAATTTTCTCAAAAAGTTGGGGGCGTTGCACATCCATGCACCCCCTTAAATCCGCCCATGTATGTAGGATGGGAACCCTCCTGTAGTAGAACATTATAAAGATTTTCTCAGGGTGGCCAGCAATTTTATATAATTTTCTACTCGTTAAGAAGTAAGGGTTAGAGGTACACATGAGGGTAACACATACCGAGGTAACACATAAGAGTTATACACATACCGAGGTAACACATATGAGTTAGTTACACATACCGAGGTAATACATAAAGGTTGACAAAATAAATTTCATGACATGTTAACATTGCCCATGAACTTGATTGCATTAGAAACAAGCAACGTAACGTCAGTAACTAGGTGGGGGCCATAACACACTCCAAATTAAGAAACGAAAAGAGATTGTCGAGCTAAGAATTCGGACATCTCCATAGCGACACCGAGAAACGCGACTTATGGCACGAGGGCGTCGGAACGGGAGAGAAAGGCCGGAAAAAAAACGGGTCCCAAATCGGGTTCAGAGAAATGCAAATCACCATACGTAATTTTCCGTCCATTGTTTACTTTATAGACACGTGACAGTGACTGCAAACGAGATAAGACAGCTCCAAATAGACACCGACACGGGATATCGAAAGAGATTTCGCAACAGCTACCCTGCAATATCATCGGAAGATCCACCGCAGAGACATTGAATTGAAAGCAAATAAGATCAGATAAGCAGAATGTGTACGTGGACTATAGATCTTATTGTGGGTCTCATCAATAGATGGATGTGCGTGATGAACATTCGGGCTTAATCCTACATACGTAGCACGATGAATTTGGCGAGGTTTAACCCTTACGACACAATTGGGAGGGCTTATTGCTTTTATTTATTATAGCGATTTTGCAATTGAGAATTCGGTAAATCCAAAGAAACCAGGTCTGGGCGACATTTTTGGCGAAATTTGGTGTAGCCAAAGCCGTTTATTGGCAAGTAAGTAATTTAACTTTTATTGAACTATAGGTTGCAAGAATTTAATATTTTAGTGCCATTTTTGGCACCAGTTCCGGTGTCTTTGGATGACCCGAGAATTCATGGTGTGGTTGGCGACATTTTTCAAAATAGTGTCGTGCGTGTAACGGGTACTAGGATAGGGTGGGTTGGGGCAAAGTGGTTCATGGGGTAAAATGGGTCAGTTTTAACACAGAGTAAAGATATTCAGAGAGTCCAAAACGCGATTTTACTAAAATAGTTCTACAGTTATCGCATAGTGGCGTTTCGACCCTCCAGCTGTCAATCATTAGTGTGGGCGGGACTAAAGGAAACGAGTGATTCTCATTGGACTTAAAACTTTGTATGGAGGCTGCATTTGAATTTCTCAATCTCTGCTATTTTTCCCCTGTTCAATGAAACTTTTCCCCTATGGTTGCAAACTTTCCCTGACAGTAACTAAACTTTCCCTATTATAAACATTGATATAGTTTGTTCTGGGGTCTAATATCTCTTATCAGTGATTGTGGTCGCAGAAATGATCATTAAATGTGACGTTATATGTTTAAATTGTATTAAATGTGGACTTGGAGTTGTGAGTTCGATTCCAGAGTAGCTCCCGATCCATTGCCACTTTAAAGAAGATGAGAGATAGTGACGTCACGGGCAGATCAAGCATATATAAGCCAGCGAAAGATCTCCGCTGGCCAGAACATTGGGTGAGTCCCTGGAGAGCGTGACATCAGAGAGACTTGTAATGTCTACGAAATTATCCCCAGCGCATGCTCGAAAGAAAGATACACGCAACTGTTTTAACCTTTTACAGGCCAATGTTCCCAATTGGGAACATCGTGTTTGAAAATTCATAAAAAAATAACTACTATCAGTATACTGTTGACAATTTTACCATGTAAAGTTGAAAGATGACTTGATTTTTTAAAATTCAAATGAAGTTGCTATCTTTATGAGAAAAAAATACTAAAAATCTTAAAATAGGCCTTTTTTACGCTTTTTGATAGAGGTACACAAAATAATTCATGAAAAATCGAAATATTGTCCTAAGTTTCCAAAATTTGGTAAGGATATTGGAAAAGACTTACCTTAAATAGATATCTTCAGTATGATTAATAACTTTTAAAAACACGCTTGTAGTAGCTTGCGAAACCTGCATGTTCCCAATTGGGAACATTGGCCTGTCGCCGCTATACACGGGAAACCAGAGTTTGTAGTATGGCGTAGTATTATAGAACTCAGTAGAACGGGAGTATTTCTTTTTCGTAAAGAATAAAAAGGCTATATAATTGCTTAAAGGGGCATCCCCTTTCAGAAAGGAAGTAGCTGGGTTTTGTTTTGTTTTAATTGTATATTATTTTTTTGTTTGAATCTACGATTTTGTTCAGAGAAATGATGAATGTGTATAAACATTGAATAACTCGGCTTCCAAAGTTAATAACTTATCGCAGAGAATTTATGCTAGCAAAAAAGAAAGATTAGTAGCTTCACATGCCTGTTATTGTGTTATTTACTATCCATAAGAAATAAATTTCGAAAATATGGGATACAAAATGCGTTTTGTATAAGATAATAAGGATACTATGTTTCAGGCTTTATTTAGTAATGACAGTGAAATCTTCTTATAAATGTATTATTGCTACATACGAAAACCAACTATTTCATTCATTACTCAAATGTTTGATCATTATTTTTGTACAATTTATTATAATCCATTTAAAATCCTTTTTATAAATGTACAATAATTTCAATTTTTTCTTGTGTGTAATAAAATAAAAACTTGGCTTTCGATGATAGGAAAATTGAAATTAATTAATCTCTCATATATATTTTAGTTGTTTTAGGTATCCGAAATTTAACATTGTATTTTTAAGGCTAGTGTATAAAATTTACTTGCATAAGATATAAAATTTTGGTATTTTGCTTATGTGTCACATGAAATTGCCATTAAATTGCTTTCAAATTTCTGAAACTTCTATAAAATTATAGCTTAAACACAAAGATAAACTATAATTAAGGTTGATTTTGTTAGTTATTCCCCAAAATTTGCGTTTTATTTTATTTGTTTATCATTTGAGTCTACGCTTGTTTCCCCGGTCGAAGTATAGTCGGAAGGGCCAATGTTCCCAATTGGGAACATGGTGAAAATCGCACTTAAAAATTTTTTACCGCCTTCATATTAATAATTTCTCTTAATTGAACCATTAGAAGGTATTTTATGTAAAAAAATTAATTAAAATATAGGGTGAATCGACCAGTAATTGACCAGTTAGTGGAAATTCCTCCAAGTTTTATTTTTCTTTCTTAGAAAAAAAATTTTCTAAAAAAATTGACACTGGTTTAATATCAATAAAAGTATGAGGAATAATAACTAATAATAATTTTTCCTTTCACTTTTATAGAATTTTTTTTATTTATTTTAAAAGCAATTAATTGAGATTTTGCCAGTAATTGACCACTTACATCCAGTATTTGAACACCATTATTCCAGTAATTGACCATTGCCATATTCACCATTTCCAGAATAAAAATCAAATATACAGCTTAAGCACAAATCAACCAACTGATCCACAACGCAACCTATCATTTCCAAAAGAGCTATTTATTCGAGTCCCACTGAAATTTTCCCCATTTCTTTAAAACATGGCTAAGGGTAAGTTGGCTGAAAAAAATACGCAACGGAGACGTTTGAAGAAAACGTTTCAGAAACACTTACACAAACTTTCATTCAATCTGATGATTATAAAATTCTCTCACAAAAATTAAGAATTGGCAAATTTTAGTAAATTTTTAAGTTTATAGTTTTTCTTGACAGTTTTAAGCGAAAAAATCAGTTGTTTTATTGAATGGTATAAAAATTTTGAACTTAACTAATATTCCATTCTTATTAACACCCGTGCCTTTTGGCAGAAAATCCTATGATCTGAAAACCAACTGTTCCAATCCTACTAAAATTTCTTCCAGTTGTTGAATACGTCTTAGAAAATTCTTAAAAGCTGTATTCAATCAGCAATCAATAAATTAAACTCTGGAAGAGAACACGGAAAATTGTTCCGATTTATTAATTCTCATACTTAATATTAAATCACTGTCAATTTAAAATATATTTTGTTGGAAAAATATATCTACTTTATTAGTAATTATAATGATTTTTAAGATGTATTAGCAAAATCTTATACATTTTAAGCAAGAAGTAGAACAATTGTTTTTATTGTTTAACCTTTTAAAACCAGACTGTAAACCAGCACGATTTGCCACCTAGCGAGCGCTTGCACCGCGAACTGTTCGATTCCAGCGTTTACTACAGAAGGCTATCTAAAAAACTAAAAATGCGCATATGTCTGACAACCAACCAACCAACTACCCGTAGGTACGTACTTTAGGGCTTAGCGAGAGGAGCGACATATTTTAAAAGCGCAGGTGTTGGAAATTTGAAGAACCAATGAAAGAGGTATATTGAATAAAGAGTCCCTATTAACAATACTGGTTAATTACTGGAAATGTAACTTTTTTTACAGTAAATCTAACCAAAAATTGTACTGCAGGTAAAAATCTTTAAGATCGCTCTTGGTTTAAAAAGAAATCTTAAAAGCAAATAAAATCCAGTAGTTGACCACTTTGGTCAAATACTAGCACTTTTTCTATTCTAGACAGCCAGTGGTTGACCACCCCTCAAATATCAAATTAAATGATTAATATACAAATAATGATAGTTTTATTTAATTCAACTAAACATTTAGGACCTAAATACATCAATCAATAAAATATTGGAATAAAAACTAGCTAGATGATTTGAGATTGAACTAAATACTCCATACCATTATTGCTAGTAGTGAGAGCGCATGCTTTGAAGCTTTGTTGATAACTTTTTTTTAACTATTTATTGTGTCTTTTAAGAACAATACTAGAACTTTAGACTATGCATGAGCTTTTAATAAAATGTCAGCTATGTTTTCAACGCAACAGATTCGAAATAAACACACAACAGTTCTTGTTTTTTGCAAACTTATGCTCAATTGGTCAACTACTGGTAGGTGGTCAACTACTGGTCGGTTCACCCTACCTGGATCTTAATTTGGCCTGTAAAAGGTTAATAACCGGGGAAATATATAAAAATTATTTCCCTCTTTAGCGATTTGAAAGTGGGCGGGGTTAATTGAGAGAGTGTATGCGGCTGTAGCTCGATTGTAGAGAGTCAACAACGCTACGTCATATTTTCTGGTTAGTTCCACCGTTATCACATAGAAACGCCACCGTCTATGGGAAAACCCATGTTAAAAAAGTTGCCATTAGCGTCTATGGAAATGGACTCTCTGAATAATCTTTACTCTGTGGGGTGGGTTGGGGCAAAGTGGTTCATGGGGTAAAATGGGTCAGTTTTAATTAACTCGATATAAATCAAATTTAAATTGAATTATTTTCACCCATTTTTTTGTATTATACTCTTTTATCTGTTGGCAACATTTCCCGACTGTCAAAAATTTAGATTTATGAATTTGAGAACTAAAAAAATATTTAATTTGAACGGTAAATGGTGTTGTCGAAAAAACAGGGTTTACCAACTTCCAAATATCTATATATTGTAATGAATTACAGCAGACTTTTGTAATATTTTTCCATAAAAGAAAGTCTGAGACATTTCAAGCCAATCAGCTTAGAAAAATATAAAATATTTTATCTTTTAGAACAATATTTTGTACTTGGGGTAAAATGGGTCATAGTTAGGAGGCCTTCTGAATTGAGTAAAAACAATGTTTTTAACTTATTTCCTTCAAATATACATTGAACTGTCAAACAAGTTTCTTTTTTCTCCAAATGAAGTATTTTAATTGCTACATCTGAACAATGTTCATTAACTTTGGACGTTTACAATTTCATTCAAGTACAACTTAAAACAAATTTCTTCATATAAAAACGGCTTAGCCAATTTCCGTTTTTCTCATCAATGAGACCCATTTTACCCCACGTTGGGGTAAAATAGGTCATTACTTTTGATGCTAAGTTTAACCAACTTATAACTAAAAAATATTTGATAAAATTAGATGAAAATGTTCTGAAGGATTGTAATGTCAAGATCCAATTGAAAGAAATCATTAAAAAGTAATAGTTTCGATGAAATAAAACTACCCAAAATTGACCCATTTTACCCCAACCCACCCTACTATCAAGAAACTTAACATTCACAGGCGTGAGAAAATAAACAAAAATTTAAATGAGTCAATGGTTCCATCCTATATCTATATCATATGTAACATTGAAAGGGTAAAAAAGTTAAATGCCATCAAGAATAGATTGAGTATCAACAATCAACTGTTACTAAAAAAAATCCATGACTGTGAAAAATTTTATAAGACTGGCATAAAACTGTTACGTGCGATGAGGGGACTTCTAAAAATCGAGATCGAAATCGAATCGGTAAGTTAGTGATTTTGTATAATATTTGTATTAATATAAGCTATATATCTAAAAATATAATGAAAAAAAACTCTTACTCTTCTCACACTCTAAACTTCTATACACTTCTAAACACACTCTTCTTGTAGGAAAAAAAGGTAAAAATATAGGAAAGTGTTTAAAATGTTTTGGTAGCAAAGATGATGAGTGAATAAGTTTAAATATAAATCTCGTCTGCATTTTCATTCGGCAACTTAAAAAACAGGAAAACTCAACGAAGAACTCAAATAGAAAATAAAATTTTGAGAAAAACTGTAAGAAGTTTTGGAGGTGGTTACAGGGGGGGTTGCAGCCCCACTCAACCCCCCTGCCCTAACTATAACCAAACTATCAGTAACGCTAACGGTGACGATTCAGAAAAAGGGGGTCGGTACTCTTTGATGTTACACAAAACATGCAAATCACACAAAAGGATCATTAGAATAGCCATTAGCCAATATTAATACAAATAGCATATAAAATCACTAACTTACCGATTCGATCTCGATTTCTTATCAATGTCCGCTCATCGCACGATTTTTAGATGTCAGCTCATCTCACACCCATAAAACATTTGTTCGCCCACTTTCCATCAAAACAATCGTGAAATGAGTTTTAAAGGCTCCGATTAAGTTTTATCGATTAAACATCGAATACAATTTTTACAAGATATATTCATTACATGACATTTTCAAATACTATTCGTTGCATAATTTTATTATTGAAAATTTATCTATTTGTCCTTACCGGATAACATCGACGATACATCAATTGAAACTTAAGATTAATAACTTTTTCAACTCAGTTCCTAAATAGAAATTTCAGTATTAATGCCCAAAAATACATCTCATCTTGGCATTTCAGTAAACAAACATTGCATTAGTCTTACAACGCCATCCAGCAATCTAGTGTCTTTCTTTGGCAATTTCGATGACGAATCGAAGAAAAATCTTTAAATATTTTCTTGATTGGTTGGTGGCATTATACAGTAATTTTACAAATAGATAAGTTAGATTCTACAAGATTTTAAAATACGTTAAAATTTTAAAAGCTTTTTGATATTTAAAAAAAATTATGAGTTGCTTCTAGATTTGTAGGTTATTTTAAGAAAAATAAATTTCCTTTTACTTCATTTGATTCACTATTCGTAATTTTCGGCAGTCTTTTTACTTTTAGGTTCATTCAGAATCATAGCTTTTGGATCTTTACATCATACCCCCATGCGGGTTAACAAATTGCTTTAATGGATCCCAGGTAAAATGCGTGGGATACGTTCAATTTATTTTAATTCTTATGCTTCGCCGTCATTTAACCTCTAACTATTTAAGGGTTAAAGACCTCTAGACCTCACTGTGCTGGTGATGAAGATGAAACAGTTGTGATAAGAGACTGACGCTCGATGGTGTAATGAGTAAAAATGAACATGCATGCGCAACTCTAACTCATGAAATTCGGTGGCTACATCAGTTCTAAATTTTAGTATACAAACGACGAATTTTTAAATTTTACAACACGTATTGAAATTTGGTCCTTTAAAAAAATGTCGCTTCCTGTAAAAGGGTGCTTCAGATAAGTGTTTCATAACTTCTAGGAGGGGTAGGTAGGACACACCTAGGTGACTCAGAATCACATAGATATGGGGGGTCAGAAATGAACCCCTAACGAGTTAGGAGTTTTTATAAGTGGGCAGGGGAAGTTGTAAAATTCCCTGTGGAAATTGACACGTAACCTTTTAAGATCGAATTAAAACCATCGATTCAGGTATTTATCCCATAAAACCAGTTAAAGAGCTGACATTTCAGCTCCTAAATTGATTTTTATGTAACAAATGCCGGAATAGAACGATTTTGCTGGTTTTAATCCAATCTTAAAAGGTTGCGTGTCAATCTCCACTGTGGATTATACAACCTCCGATGCCGGCTTTTAAAAACCCCTAGGTCACTTGGGGGTGCATTTTCGACCCCTCATTTCTAGGTGATTCTGAGTTGTCTAGGTGCGCGCTTAGAAGTTTACTTCTCTGAAACACCCTGTACATGAACTTTCTTAAACACAACCCTGTAGATACCAAACCAACCCCATGTTCCAAAGGCAAGTATCAATGTTGCTTTAAATTTTGGAAAACTAACCTTCCATGCCCTATTGATGGCAACGTCAAAGTTGAACAGAGAAGTATATCTACGACATTTCAAACTTTGGAAAACTAACCTTCCATGTTTCTCCCATGTTGAATGAAACTCATTTCTCAAGTACCGAATTCCATATGCGCCTCTTCCCATCCCATCAGAATGATAGTACTACCCCAAAAAGTTTCAAGATTAATGAGAAGAGGGGGGCGATTCCCGAAGGAACGTGAGCACGTGACTTTCCATACGGTACAGAGTGGTTCGATTACGAAATTGGACGCAGTCTGAGGAATACAGTACAACCACTGCTTCACTCATTGAAACGATGCGAAGAATTTGAGGCGCTTGCAGCCAAAGCGAGCTAATTCCAGCAGCTTTACATTGGAGTTAGCTCATTGGTGCACTACTAGCGCCGCAATTGGTGAGGAAATAAAAGTACTAGAATAAAACTGCTATTTCGATTCAGTGCAATCCATCAATTCATTTCCTTACACATTGCAAAAATAATTGTCAAGAAACAGAAAAGCTCTGGTAGCAAAAGTTTCCAGAGCTTTTTCGCAACTTTTAGTAAAATATCCTTCGGAAATATTCTATACGTATTTAACTTCATATTGTCTCTCTACAGACCGAAGTCTTAAATTTGTTACCAAACTTCGGAAATTTCAATGGATTATGTCCCGAAATGACTTTGCAGAAAAAGTTTCCTGTGGATAACATCGTTGCATATACAGAAAAAGTTCAGTCAACAGAAATATCCCGTGTAAAGGAAAGCTCTGGCAACTTTTTCTGCCAGAGCTATGCTGTTTCTATAGATGAATATTTTTTGCAGTAGTTCAGAATGAACTGATTTGCTGTAGTACCAGGAAGAAGCATTATACCCATCTCATTGAGTTTTGCGAGTGATTTTTTCAACTCATCCGGCTAACGTGTCCTGCATCAAAAGAGAACAAAAATACTTAAGAACCATTGGAATGCAAGCCATAAGGAATGATTTTAATCTCTAGTACATCCATGTGGATTTCATATCCTTTTGTAATAAATGATGAAAGGAGCTGAAACTCTGCATAATCGGGAGATTGTACAAGATAATGCAAGAGAAGTTAATACTTTCGTAGTTTATGATGTAGTTTTAAATATTGATTAATAAGAGCAAGATTTAAAGTTTACGCTACGTGGCTTTTTACCCGTTCTTAAAAACTAAAAAGTATTCCTCTTGTCAATGGTAACAAATTTTGGCTATTTACACAAGTCAACCCATGCCATAAAAATAACTTATTTTTGCACAGTACAACAGTTTTTCTGACGCATTGAGTGTTGGGGTAGAAACATCAACTTACACATAAAAGAAAGTTCGTTTACTGTATATATAGGTGCTTTAAAACTACATTTCATCAGCGTAATGGTTGGCATGAATACTTAGCTAAAATTTATAGCCTCAGAGAAACATGAAGAAAATTTCAAAATACAAATATTTGGGATTGATATATTATTTAACTAATATTAACTATTTTAACTATACTCTTTTGTGACTATTTTTACTCAACACAATTGGACAAACTTCTATAATAGTCTCAGTGAAAAATGTATGCATAATACACAGAAGGGAAAAAATCGCACATTTCTCAGTAAAGTTAACGTGAAAAGAATGAATGTGTTCACAGTGCACAATAAAAACGAAAAACATCATTAATGGATGGAGTACAAAATCGATTCAACAAACAATGCTTACTTCAAATACGATGGAGAACTACAATGGCGACTGTAACGGTTGAAGTTACTTTTATTTAATTTTCATGAGGTATTATGAAGAGAGTAACATTTTCCTTAAACGAGGGAAAGCTTTTTTATAAATGTCATACCTGTAGAAATCTTTTATCTTTATAAATTTTCAAACAAAAAACTTTTTATCTTTAATGAGATTATCATACGATGTCTTTGAATCAAAGGTAATTATACATCAGTTTCATTTTAAAAATCGTGATAGAGAGAACAATCGAAGATAAAATAAAAATAAAACTTACAATATGAAATTAAAATGCATTTGATAAGAAATTAAAAAGGAAACTCTACTTTAAATACATCCATCACTAACTAAATGCTGCCATTTTTTAGACTTAAAGAAATAAAAACATAAAGGTAAAAACAAGGTGTAAAAATAGTTTTCATATGTTGTAAGGCTTAGTAGAAATTAAGACAATGAATTCAATAAAATTAAAACTAAACAAAACATTAATTAAGAAAAGTATGGAATAAAGTAGGAGGAGTAAGAAGAAAATATTATAAACCATAAAAAATTTACCTAAAGTAATACTATATTGACTTATACCATGAATAATATTAGAAGTAGATATTCGAAATCAAATAAGTATTGAATCAGTTGTTACCACAAAATAAGTATTAATTGGATAAATTGTCTAGAAAAAAATAAAAACGTAATGTTTTTTTCAAAAGTTATGTTCTCAAAATCTAAAGCAGTGGTTCCCTATCTTTTCCAAAAGATTATAAATTCATTTTAAAGTCTTGGAAAAAAGTTAATTTTGTTAATTAACTTTGTTAGTTGAAAACCTTTATGACAGGTTTTCATTTACATGTTAAAATTATTAAAAATACGCTAATTTATGTAAATGATTCATTATTTTATTACATCAAGTTATCAGTTGCTTGCAGTTTAAAAACCTTTTAAAAACCTGATCCCCTTTCTTTGGAAAAGCGAACTTTTTCGTATGTATTTAAGTAAAAGATAATTTCTAAAATGGTTCGCAAATGGTTACTGCAACAAACGACCACGCGAGAAATTAGGCAACTTCAACTTCTTTTGTTTATACCCTCGCAACCGGTTTATGTCTCCCTACCCGTTATGTTCCGTTTCATTATTCAGATATCGTTTGCTGGACAATATACGGAAGTGACAGAATGGCGACAACTTTTCTCTCAATGCTTTTAGTAAATGAATGCGGGGGTGTAAGCCCTTAACTTATAATTTATGTATTTGTAAAGCAGTTCTGGGAGTGGGATATACGTTGTAAAAGATACCTCAAACTTTTCTACACTCAAAAATTCTATTTCTCATATTCTCATCCATTCCAATTTTAATTGTTTCAATCCTAAGTTTCCAAACCGTGTACTATCGTTGAAAAATTAATTATTGAAGTTTAGTATGTGTAGTTTATTTCCTAAGGAGTCAGTCAAAAATAATGAAACTTTGAGTAGGAATTATAATATATAATCTGCCGCAAATTTCTGAAATTATGAAGCTCTTCACTGCTAATAAAGATTGTTTTTTTCTGTGGAAATCAAAGGTTTAAAGACTGTAAAGGATCAAAGGTAAGATATGTTTTATCCACAAATAAAGTATTCTTAACATTATTGTTTCAGATTTTCCTAAACTTCTTCCAAATGAATTTTAGATGAAGGAACTATGAAAAGTTCCAGAAAAATATTATTTATATCTACTAGCATTTAACTTAGCAAGAAATGTGGATAAAATACCTTGGTTGCATACTTTATATATTTTTAAACAACTCAAATATACAAAAACTTCAAATTCGTGTGTTTAAGTTGTATTTAACATAAACTTAAATTATGATATTGCTAATATTGTGGAGTTGTGGAAAAATAGCCTTATGAGCAAATTATAAGTATAGGGGAGAGTGTTGTACCTACGGACGGTTGTACCTTCAGCCACCTCATTTTAAAATTCAGGAAAAAATGTAAATTTGAATTTGCAGTCGATTTTGAGTGTAAACAGATGCTATCTAGATGCTAACGTGAAATCAGCTCTTTAAAATAATATTTAAATTTCATATAGTAAATTTACTGTTTTTAGATGCTCAAAGTTTTTTTTAGTGCATCACTACATTAATTATTTTCTTCCCCTATGATTATGATATGATAAAATGGGATATATGGGGTGAGTCCCCGAGATTTCGACTTTTTAGTTTTGATATTAGAAATCGTCAAATCTCAATTATTTTATTTTTTATAGAATTTTGAATGCAAACACACCTGATGTTGTACCTTCGGACACCAGACGTGTTGTACCTACGGACACGTTCTTGTGGGTGTCTGTAGCTAATCGGCGTTTTAGAATCAGGTTTCATTTAAGTGAATACATTTTAATGCATGTTAAATTAATTCTAAATGGTTATCTATTTCTCGGCTATTATTTTCACGTGATTTTTAGATGAAAAATCAAATATTTTGTGATCTAAACTACTTTTTTAAATTTTTGATTCTACTTGGCATTTAATGTAAAATATGGTGTGAAATCTTCAGCACCCTATCGCATTTAAGTATGATGGTTAAAAAAAACTAAAAATTTCACTGAAGAAGATTTGAGGAAGTTATTACCACCAAATGCTTTCACAACTAAGTGTCGATCGAATTGTTTTTTTTGGATCAGTGAAGTTGTCAGATCAATCAGCATGATAGATCAACTATTACCTTAAATTTTGATCTGAAAATCCCATGTGATTTATGTGTTTTTGGTAAAAAATCAATACTTTTATCTTTCAACTTCATTTTAATGATCATTTACGATCTAAAACTACATTACATTAAAAATCTATTTCCAATTTTAAAAAGACTTGAAATAGGTTATTAAAAGGTAATGCATCAATAAAATGTTCATTTTTAGCTTTTTTCAATTAAAACTTCCTTTTTAAGGGTGTCCACAGGTACAACTGGGTCTGTCTATAGGTACAGCAGGTTGTTGTACCTTTGGACACAAATTTTTTTAAGTTATTAAAAATGGTTAAAAATCCAATTATCAAGATTTTAGCTAATAAAAAATATCCCCATACTCACAAAGGTTAAGACTATAGGTTGGACACTTTAAATGGTCAAAATGTGATTTTACCTGTCTTAGAAAAATCCAAACGTGATTTTTGTCCAGAGGTACAACACTCTCCCCTACTCATTAATACTTTAAATATAATGTACAATATATGGTGTCTAACCTTTGTTTTTACTGAGAATGTTATAGTTCTAGCTACATTTTCTTTTAATTTTATCCAGATTCTTGTGTATGATATAAAATTTTTAATTCAAATGTAAATTTGAATATATATAAAAATAGCTTAATTTTATTAAATAAAGAGCGCTAGAGTTCTAACTTGAAATAAATTGAAACTTATATCCGTCCAGCCGCCTGCTGATCCACAGATCTCATGACTGACAAGTGACAACCATAGAAATCTAATTATTAATATGGGGGTAGTTTTAAAAATTCTCGGCCTGGCCATGCAAATGGTAACTTTCGGTTTCAAAAACTGTTTATTTTAAAACTTTGCTTCCTTTTAAGCTTCCTCACTTCTTGGACCGACAGGCCGGTCTTATTTTACACCCTTTTACCTTTATTTTACACATTTTACTTTTATTTTACACATTTTACCTTATTTACATCGTGGTTCTGGAATTTCGTTAAAAAAATTTATTAATCCCACAGATGCTTCTTAATTCGAAGAAAAATGGTGACCAGAGAGAAAAATTTTCTTCCCTCAATTCCTAAATAGGTCTTTTTTCTCGGAAATTATAGGCAACCCTTTTTACAACCCAACTTTCTCCAACTATATTCCTAGCCCTCCCCCTATATAAATTCATAGGCAAAATTTTCCTGAAATCATAGAATTCTTACGCCATGACTTTTACCTTTTTGTGCTAAAGAACTTACTTTCATCCAGGGTTGCTGATTTTTTTTATTTTTTTTTAAATAAAAAAAATCGGATTTATTTGATTTAAATCGGATATTTTTTTAAATCAGATTTTTTTTATTTAAATGAATAACTAGCTCTGAACTTCCTGAAACTGGTTATTAATATACTGATATTGTAATTTCAATGTGATATAATAGTTTAGGATTACTTCATATCCCATTTTTGATCTATTTTATGCATTAATTAACTGAATTAATTAAGGGGAGCGGTTCACTGCCATTTCATGGCGAGAGGCCCAAGCCCATCCTAAAATGGTGAATGAACAATTATACTATCAGTTACTAAAATTTGTTATCCTTTCTATAACTATTTTTGCCCAATTGTGAAATCATTATAAATTATAAAAGAAATTGTTACTGATTTCTAAAAAAATCTATGCCCCATTTTTGTGTAAAAATTTTAATCAATCTTTGAATAATAATAAATCAGTTAAATTAATTTTACTAAAAGTATTATGTATACTTATTTCTTTAAAATAATAATTAGTAATAAAAATAAAATCAAATAAGCAACTTATTGACAGTCATGTACATAAGAGAATAGAGCTCTATTCGCTGTAGTTATGTAAAAGAAAACAATAGTTTGGAAAACATGACTAACTATAAAAGCAAGCTTATGATAAAAATCATTCATATATGCTTGTATTTTAAAAAAATTATGTACCAGATAAAAAAATTAAAATATTTTAATTCTTGTTTAGTTTATCACAATTATTGATCCCAAACCCTGTTATTTACCCCTTTTCGTCATAAATATTTTTGTTATTGGTAGTCAAATTTGTTCTTGAAATCCCAGGCAATTTTATGTAGAGTAACCTAAACCTATATCCCAGTTAAAATACCTAGAAGAATTTTTTTTAAAAATGTAATGGAAATAATCTTGCAAACCATTTTAAAGCATACAACTAATTTTTTGTTTAAATTGTGGCAGTTTAACATTTTTGATTTAAATCAATGATTTTTTTTAAAATCAAGTAATTTAAATCATGATTTAAATCGTGATTTAAATCAACTTGATTTAAATTAAGCTATAGACGTAAAAAATAGCTTTATTTTGTGAAAGTCGGGTCAAAAATCGCGTTAGAGTTCATGCATTTCATGCATTTTTGGGCTTGAATTTTTTCGCATTTGGGCTCTGCATTTTTGGGCTTAAGTTTGAATTCGCGGCACCCATCTTGAGAAGTGTTTTCACTTGCAACACCTCATGCAAAAAAATAATTAGCGTGTTCCTTTGATATTCCTAGAGTAAACTAGCTAGACTATTAGAAATTCCTCATCTTTATTCGTCAATCTTCTAAAATCATAGGGGGAACTTTTCGATTATTTCCGGCTTGGATCTTTTTGAACTTTTTTCCACATGGTTCTTAAGAACGCTCACACACCCAAGTTAAAGCTTCGACGCTAATTTTTTCAAGGAGAAAACAAAGGTAAAGAGTCCCTTCACACATTTAACTTTAATTTGTGACATTGCTTTAATTTTGTGACATTGCTTCTTTTATGAGAATAACTTTAATTTTGTGACATTGCTTCTTTTATGAGAATAACTTTAATTTTGTGACATTGCTTCTTTATAAAAGAATTTTATCGTAGCTCGATGCTTGCTTTTTCTCATTGTTGAGAATACTGATCAGAACAACGTCCTTTTCAAAGTGATTCCGAAAACTAGTTGATTTTTAATTACAAATGGTAATTAATTATTGGCCGCTTAAATCTAAAGGATGTACGAAAAAACCGTTCAAAGCAAAAATCGGTCAGCGAAAACCGTTCAATAAAGAACAAATTTATTACATTTGTGTAAAGCTGAGTTTTTTTGTTTTTTTTCTAACTGGTTTTTGCATTGAACGGATTTTTCGCGACTCCAAATCTAAGAAACAAAATGTATTTTGGAAGTTGAAGAACATTCGGAGAACACATTAAAAGCAAAATTGAAAATTTTTGCAATTATCCTCATTTATCACATAATAATGTCAGCTGATTATCTTAAAGAAATGTATCTATATAGGTAGGAACGAAAGGAGAACGCGGAATAAATACAAAATTTGCAGGTGACCCAATTTACTCCCTATCTTAGGTTGAGAGGGTAAAAGATTTTTTTTGTCGTCATTTCCATAAAGCCACATCACATATTGGTGCATGTTCTTTTCATATTGAACAAATAGGAAACCTTCCGGATTTATTTTATTGAGCGGGCAAGAATATTTGAAATAAGAGTTGATTATGTATTTTTTTAAACAATCGTGCGAAGTAAGAAATGAAAATTTTCAGTGGTTTAAAGAAAGTTCTATCCTTTTCTCTTCTTTTGAGAGAGAACTAAACTTAATTTTATTTAAGTCATTTTATTATTCAAAAGAAATAAGCGTAATTATAACATGTGGGGAAAAAAGGACAAGCTAGAGCGAAAAATACCTAGTTACAGATAAGATTAACATTGTCAAAGACAAGTCGAATGTTTGATAATATCCCACGCAAACTTATCTCTACAACAGATAAGATAACTTTTTTAGTTCGAAAAGAGACACCCTTTAGCTTATATAAAACTTTGAAAGCAGCTTTCACAGAATAATTAAAAATACAAATTTGAAGATAATCGTAATAGCTCAAAAAGAGGTTGTAAAACATTATTTAAATTATTTATCAAAATGGAGCTTTTTAAACTGGTTCTGAGTAGTTCTGAGTGGAAATGAAAAAAACCGGACTATTACTAAATTAATAAAAAAAAAGAAATTTGTGCAAATTTAATTTAATTCATATTGCATGAGTTTTTTGTCCTTTGAATTTGTAAGCTAAACAATAAAAATCGTCTGAAAATAATATCCGCTTAAAATTGGAAGAGTCTAGTTTAAAATTACTTTTAAAATGAAATAAAACCATTTCCAATTATTCATTTTTGTTTTCACACACACTCTGAAACTAAATATACAATCTGTATTAACCATGGAGGAAAGGTATTATTAACTTACTACAGTAATTATATGATACATTTTGGCTTCCCCCTTTATCAATATATTTATTCAAAGATAATTTTACAAAAATTAAACACTAACTCCCTTGTCAGTTTAAAACAGACACTGATGCATTCTATAAAAAAGCAAACTTAAAATTTACAGCTGAAAACAAGCTTGTTCCATTAAAATTTTAAATTAAAAAATAAAATGGATATTTACCTGATGCCGCTATCAAAACAGATGATTTGTTTACTTAAGCTTTTCAGCCATAACAGAAGCTCTATGAACAGGAATCACTCACTAGGCCAGAAATGTATTATGTGTTTATGATCAAGGTAAGAATAATAGTCGAGGCCTTGAAAACAAGTATCACGTGTTAGGTGTTTCTCAGTCTCATCCAAATTTGGAACAGCGATTCACAAGTTGACCGGCTCACCACACCATCAGAAGGGGAAACAAGCTGTCTCTTCTTTTCTCCCTTCACTCCCAGAATATAGGAATGTTGCAGCCTCTCTTGCTTGCGAGTATCCACAGTGGCGAAGTTTCGGTTTGGCGCCGTTAACGCTTTGGCGCCAAAAACAGTTAAACGCGTTTTGCGCGTTCGGAATATTAATAAGCTAATTATTTGAGTTAAAGCATGTATTATGTAACTTCATAAACCTGTTTACAGTAAGGGGATTACAGTGTGATTAAAATTTTATAATCATTATTATAAAACAGAAAATAAATGAAACTATTGTGTCTGATTCATTCATTAGAAAAAACATGAAAAATACCTTCTTGTAAAATATTTAAAGGTTGAGCTGAATTTGTATTAAATTGAAATTTGTTTAAATTTGATGACTCTTATCAACAAAAATTATCACTTATAAAACTGATAGTTTTCAATCTTGTTATAATTCCCACTAAATTTCTTTTTCTATCACTACCTTTTACTTTCTTCGGATAAATAAACGCAAATAATAAATAAGATATATTAAGGTTTTGAATGAAAAAGACATTTTTACTTTAAAGGGTGCATAAGAATTTATTTCAGATAGGTACTCACTCACATTCTCGTATACACGATTTTAAAAACCGTTCAGAGTTAATTCTGAAAAATTGTAAAATAATTAACTTTGAATGTGTCACTTAAATAATGCAATGTTCAATCTATTTTAAAAGATTTAATATAAAATATTTGTAAATACTTGAATTTTTCAGCGGACCAACCCCACTTAAGCGGCTGGCTAATGTTTCAACATTAAATTTTTGTGTAAGTGAATGAATTGTGTAAAAGAATTTCAACGAATGCATATGAAATGCAAGTTAAACAATTATGTTAAATTGATTTCAGAAATCCTTTACAGAAAACTTATAAACTTACAACTTACTCCTAAAGAATCTTCAAGATAAATATTCACACATGCACAGTAATGATTACAAGAAATTAAATGAAAACTATTTTTCATTAGTAAAAAATTTTATTTTTAAAACTTATTTACTTTTCTACTATATTAAACTAAGCATCCAATTAATTTTAATGAAAGCAGTAAAACAGCTTGAGAAGTTCCCTTTAATTTAATCTTTTCTACCGAGGTTTCTATGGTACACGGTTACAGTTAAGGAAACACTATGCTCACAGTCGGTAACTAGGTTAGAAAGCATCCATAAAAGGAAAAGAGACTAAAAAAGATGTGATATCCAAGGACACACATTATATTAGAAACCTAAAAAAGATTTACCTTGGATAAACATTAATAGACTTCTTTCATGAACATGTCTGCAGTAATTTTGAATTTATTAGCAGATGAAAGCTTACATCCCAAACTTTACCCATAAAAGATTTTCTTTAAAGCTCTTGAGAAAATCTAAGAAGTATTAAGTGTTTTATGAATATAAGAGATGTTACTGTTACAACCTTAGAGGTAGACCTCCGGCTGTTATTAATTAAGATTGTAGGGGTTGATCAGCTGAAAAAATGTTAAGACATTGTTTAAAAAATTTAATTGGAAACAAACAATTAAAGTAAAAATTTTTGTTAATTGCAAAATCGAGATTCCTTGTATTTTTTAGAATAAAGAATTTTTTCAACTTAAAGAGTCAATTGCGTTGGTGGTATCTGCATCAGTGTATACACGATCACAAGGGGCAAATGACAGAAGTCTTAAGAAATTTTATCATTTTCTTTTTTGGTACTAAAATTAATATATTAGGTCGTGATTTATCCAAATATAATAGTAATGATTCTTTCCATCCAAACTTTTAATACTGTTCTTGTAGATGCTTTGGTTCGAATTCGGTAGAAATGTTACAAATTTATTAATCTCTTCAGTGTGAAATTTTAAAAAACAAAAACATTTATTTGTAAACTTTTTACTAAGTCCCATTTAATAAAAATCGCTAAAAATTATTAAAATATTTTTATGGCTTTTAACTTAAAATAACCTAAGTTAATCATTCATTATCTCTAGGAGATTAGAAAATTTAATTTAAATTTTTAATTTATTTCCCTGAAATCAGAAAATGGAAATTTTTTGTTACACAAAAATAGGACGTGGTGGAACTTTTTTACTTGCAGATATTTGAATAACTATATGAATTAGCAACAAAAATAATAATTTGGTTGTTGTTAGAAAACCACTGTCGACTAGTGTTATTTGTGTAATAACAAAAAGTTTTTTAAATATTTTTTTACGTATACCGTATACGTAAAAATACGTATTACGTATTTTTTATTTAAAGCTTTACACTGACAAAGATGGTTTACCTCTGAGCATTGTAATAGTTAAAAATAGTAAAGAATCAAGAAAGCACATAGCGCACACACACTTTATTTATCTTATTTCTTCTTCACACACTTCTTTTCCATTGTGGTAAGAAATTAATTCAAACTTTAAAGGGAAAAGTTTATATTATCTGATGGAAAAACGGAAAATATTTATTCAGTGGCTCCACAAACAAGCTTTATTATAATATCGATAAGAAATGCATACATTATTGAAACTTCAATGGTATCCCTCAGGTTAAAAAACCTAGACATTTCTACCAAATACAAAAGAAAGGGTAATATCTGACGTAAGCTAAAATAATGACTGCGACTGAGTCCCCTTAAAATATTTGAAATTATCTCTCTTCTCTTCCTTCATTTTTCTTCTCTCTCCTCCCTTCAAAATCTTTCTTTATTTTCTTTCTGTCTATCTTTTTCATACTCTTGTTCTCGACCATTTATTCACGCCTCATATTTTCCTCTCATAATCTCTTAATTATTTTTTCCTTTCTCATTTCTTTCTCCCCACCCTTCTCTTACATACTCTCTCATATCCTTTGTGTTGCCTTTACATATCTCATCTCCAAATCCTCTTATTTTCCTCTCCCTCTCTTCTTTTTTTACATTTGCTCCTTTAAAAAAACAGGATTTATCATAATCCCTCCAAAGTTATGTAAAACCATCCCGAGTTGCCCATAAATAGCACAGAGAAGACGCAATCACGTTGCATGGGAAGTTTGGATTCATCAGAAATCTTTCAATGACTAGTGGTACACGGTTGAGTGAAACCGTTGTGCCGTCAGACTTTTCCTCCTCTGTTTATCCATAATGAATGTGACTACTCTCCCGTGACATAAGCGTGATATTTCGTCAAGAGAAATCGAAACGTCATAACCAATTGGGGCAATTTACCTTGTTCTCTGTGTTAAGAGTACGACTGCGTTACTCGATTGATTGTTTGTTTTGAAAGAGTTTTTTTTATCGAGTTGAATACATAAGGCGGGAAAAATAAGGGAAGTTGTTTAAGATATGATATTGAATCTTATAATTCTTGAAATCATTGTGTCAGAGACGATATTCGTTATGTATGTAATTTTTAGAAATGTTCCCAGGATTATTAAAGTCACCTACTTAAATTTAATTTTAATCAATTAAAATCGATCCAGCCACAATGAATGAATAAAATACCGTACATTGAAAAAAATATCTCTTCAGTTTTCAAAATTTAGGCATTACCTACCTATTAGAAATTATATATAAGTCCATAATGTTTATATATAGGACCAAATCTCTTGAAATTTTTTCTGACTATTGTTGGAAGTATGTATAACAAAAGTTGGCATTTGTTTTTTCAATTAGCATTGTAGATTATTTTATAAAAATTACTGAATTTAGAATTTGAGCATTTTATTGCTTTTTTAGCTAGTGATTCAAGAAAAACAAATATAGAATTCAGAGCACTATAAACCTTAAATCGATGCCAACTTTTGTTACACATAGTTTGATGTATTTGAAAACCAAATTTCAAGAATGTATGTCGATTATTGTAGGAGGAGGAGCATCTTAAAACCACCTCTAAAATTTTTGAATTTTTTAAATAAACTCATAAAATTTGAATTTAAGATACTTTGAGTTTGGAATCTGTTTTACACGAAAAAAATACATATAATAATAGAAAGGGGCCGTTCAAATATTACGAAAGCACCTAAGGGAGGGGAGGGGTTTGCTCTTTTCTCATTTTTCCTGACAAGGGGGGAGGGGGGATATGAGTGATGATGCTTACGTAAGATACTGCATTTTCGAAAATATCTAGTTTCTTGCATAAATAGTTTCAAAATTCAACCAAAAATAAATTTAATTAGGAAATCTGTCGTAAGCACTTCTCCTGGGAATGGACCCCCAAAACATTTTGAAATTTTAACCCCAAAAAGCAGTGTTTCAACTCATTTTTTAAACCCTTAGGGTTACACCCAAAAAGGACAGTTCCTTGTATAAGTCACCTAATTTTCAAGGCACAAAATACCAGTAATTACTAAAAGGGATGTCAAAATTTCGGGGGAGGGGGTCCGGCAGTTTCTTACGTAATTATGGTGGGGGGTTGAGGTTTGCTTATCTTTGCTGACAAGGGGGGAGGGGGTTAAAAATGACCAAAAAAGTGCTTACGTAATATTTGAACGGCCCCAAAGAAGTATTAAATAACAATGATTTTAAAGATTTTGGTAAAAATGGTACTGTGCCCCCTTAAAACTATCTACATTCTTAAAATATTTATTTAAAAAAAATTTTTTTACTCATAAAAGGTTTGGGGTATCTTTTAACATGTCTCGAGGTGCCCCATACCTGAGTGTCCCAAGGTGCCCCATACCTGAGTGTCCCAAGGTGCCCCACTTGACGCTTTGGATGTTAAACGTAATTACTCTTTAAGGTTTGGCAAAAAAATTATCTATTAATTTTTAAAAAATATTAATAGGAACACGTATTTTAATCTCAACACTTATTATATTAGTGTAATAAGTACACTTATTGTATTAAAAAAATGCTTTTGAAACTACTACAAGTGATTGTAACGTTGCATCAAGCAAGCAAAACAAGAAAACTGTTGCAAATAATTATCCAGACCCACCAAAGATTCCAAAACTCTTTGAAGAGTAGAATTTAGGGTCATTCATCAGTTCACACGAATGAGTTCATAACTATAAAAATGCGCTTGTGAAGTGGAGTGCGATATGGTGTCCCAAGGTTCCCCACTCTTAAAAAAACTCCTACTTTTATGAAAAAAATTTTTAAAATAAATGTATAGAAATGATTACAAACTTCAATCAAAATCATAATAATGATCCATTTTCTCGTTTTTATATTAAACATTATGATTAGAAGTAAATTTATAACAAACACAGTGTAGTACTTTCAAAAAAATTAGATTTTGCTTTAGGGGATGTTCTTCATCAATTATCTCTCTCAATCCTTTAGCCCTCCCTCTTGGAATCGCTTGGATTGGATGTTTGTTTATTTATGCGAAGGTGGAGCGTAAAAAACGCGAGAAGTACATAGGGTCTCAGACTGGTACATCCGACAGCTATTCACCAATAAACGTACTGTTTGATAAGCAAGAGACGTGATTGGTCGGTTTGGGAACCGGAAAACTTGAACCGGGACCGCCGTGGCATAATCTTACCAATGTGATAGATTTCGTAAATCAACCTTTAAAACGGCAGCATACAGCACTCTGATCCTCAGTTTTGCAATCCACTGATGCATTTTAATAACTTTCCATTTATGAATAATTGTTGTTGGTATGAATAAATTAAATGAATATAATCAAACAATTTTATCGAAATGAAGTTATGTACCTAATTTGGTTTTTAAATCAGGCGTGTTTATTTGATAAAAATATAATTCTTTATCACAGTTGTTGTATAGCTGTAACTATAACTGTTGTTACGTCATCACGAACTATGTATATATGTACAGTAAAAGAGCATGGAATAAAGGCTGCTTAGATTAACCTGGCTTGTCTCAATGATACTAAAACATGGCGCAGTCGCAAAAAACGTAACTAAAAATCCTGCTGGAAGTGGCGTATGAGCCTGTAACATTAGGGTGGTTACAAAAAATCAACTTTCGAAATTCTTAGGTCTTACCCCCCTAAAATGTGCCAATAGGCTAAAAAATGAGATTGGCCAAGTTTCAGCTCAATCCGATAATATTAACCCGTGCCTCATCGAGGTCAAAGTTCAGAAAAACAGCGATTTTTAACAAAAAATCGTAGTTTTCGCCACATAAAACTGAAACCGTTTGTCCCAGAAATCTAGTTCGAGTGTCATTTGATAGGAAATTTCTTACACTTTAACTCTGTAGTCACGGAATTTTATTTTCTAAAACGAATGGGGCGCTATTTAGCATTTTCACAGTGAAGGTCCGTGAAAAAGCGACTTCATTGCTAGAAACCTAGAACATTACAATGTCCCAAAAACTTTATCCTCCGGGCTTTTTCTATTACTTTTGGTCCCAATAAGATAGTAAAGGAGTTTTTAAACCTCCTAAGTGAATTCTAGGGTATAATTTCAAACCCCCTAGTGTTTGAAAAAAAGGAAAAAATATATATTTTTTTAAAATTTTTAAACACGAATTTTGGGACTGATAATGTGATAAAGTTGGTCCAAATACATTGTTAAGAGCTTAATTAGATAGAAGACCAATGGTATAGGGCCTTAACATTTCTCTATAACCCCTATAATCTAAGCGAAAGAAGCGCGACTGCGAGGTTTTGCTAAACAAAGGCTTTAATACCCATTAAAGTGATAAACAGAGCTACATTACAAATTTTTCACAAAAACCTCTAGAGAGATGTTATTTGGTGTCAGAAATGAAGTTTGAGATTATACATGTCGTTAAAATTATAATAATAGCGTCCTTTCAACTCTAAATGTTAAAAAATCCTATTTCTACCAAAGTTACATATGTTTTCAGCTTAAAGTGATGTTAGAAAAATGTATTAATTGATTTATTTTAATGAACCTCGAAATTCATTTGCCTATCATTCAAGGAAAACTACTTTCTTGAAATGTATAATAATGTTTAATTATGTTTGATCTATAATCTAATTACTTTATATTTTGTTCTTTATTCGTCAACTGTTTTTACACCTGTGTGAAAGGAGACAAAATATTATGTAAGAAAATGATTAAAAAATATTTTCAATTTCACAGTAAATGTTTCTAAGCTTTTCATAATTAATTTTTTTTTAAAAACCATAAACGAGATTTTTCGGAAAAATACTTTGGTTGACACACTCCAACAGTACATTCTCTGAAGTTTTCACTAGATTTTCTGTAAGGGCAACCAAGTTACTGTCCTAAACCTAAAGATGGATAAATTCAATTTATAGGAAATCATTATAATTATCCAAAAACTTTTTAGACTATTTTTTTTAAATTACTTGGTAAAATTTTCTTTATTCTCACCATGTGTTGTAGTACACAGAGAGAAAATTTTTGAAATCATTTACTATATAGCATACCTTTCAAAAAAGTTATTTTCCTTGAATGATAGGCAAATGAATTTCGAGGTTCATTAAAATATATCAATTTATACATTTTTCTAACATCACTTTAAGCTGAAAACATGTAACTTTGGTAGAAATAGGATTTTTTAACATTTAGAGTTGAAAGGACGCTATTATTATAATTTTAACGACATGTATAATCTCAAACTTCATTTCTGACACCAAATGACATCTCTCTAGAGGTTTTTGTGAAAAATTTGTAATGTAGCTCTGTTTATCACTTTAATGGGTATTAAAGACTTTGTTTAGCAAAACCTCGCAGTCGCGCTTCTTTCGCTTAGATTATAGGGGTTATAGAGAAATGTTAAGACCCTATACCATTGGTCTTCTATCTAATTAAGCTCTTAACAATGTATTTGGACCAACTTTATCACATTATCAGTCCCAAAATTCGTGTTTAAAAATTTTAAAAAAATATATATTTTTTCCTATTTTTCAAACACTAGGGGATTTGAAATTATACCCTAGAATTCACTTAGGAGGTTTAAAAACTCATTTACTATCTTATTGGGACCAAAAGTAATAGAAAAAGCCCGGAGGATAAAGTTTTTTGGGACATTGTAATGTTCTAGGTTTCTAGCAAAGAGTCGCTTTTTCAAGGATCATCACTATGAAAATGCTAAATAGCACCCCATCCGTTTTAGAAAATAAAATTCCGTGACTACAGAGTTAAAGTGTAGGAAATTTTCTATCAAATGACACCCGAACCAGATTTCTGGGACAAACGGTTTCAGTTTTATGTGGCGAAAACAACGATTTTTTGTTAAAAATCGCTATTTTTCTGAACTTTGACCTCGATGAGGCACGGGTTAATATTTTCGGATTGAGCTAAAACTTGGCCAATCTCATTTTTTAGCCTATTGGCACATTTTAGGGGGGTAAGACCTGAAAAAAGCTGAAAAAAAATTTTCCCCGTATAACTTGTGACCACCCTACTGTAACATGGAGGGTCTAAAGCCGCCGAGATGCTTGGACTTAAATGCGAGTAATTTCTCAGAGGAGTGGAAGCGATTCTCGCAAACTTTTGAGCTGTACTTGGTGGCAACCAGCTTGGTTGAAGAGGCAACTCAGAGAAAGGCTGCGATTCTGCTTAGTTGTGTAGGAGAGGATGCCATAGAACTGTTTAATACGTTTTCCCTCTCAGAGGCAGATCGTAAGAATTACGATAAAGTTTTTGGTGCCTTCAAAAGTTATGCGGAACCAAGGAAAAACGTTGTCGTGGAGCGATATATTTTTAACTGTAGAGTACAGGAGGAAGGAGAATCTCTAGACTCTTTTATAACTGATCTGAAGAAGCTTGTTAGGGATTGTGCTTTTGATTCACAGAAGGAAAGTGTTATTCGAGATCGTATCGTTTTGGGTGTGCGAGATCGAAATCTTCAGGAGCGTCTTTTGCGTGAAACAAATCTAGATTTGGAGAAGGCCGTGGAAATCTGTCGGGCTTCAGAAATTAGCAAGCAACATTTTGAGACTATTCAAGGGCAAAAGGACATGACTGTTTTGAAGTTAAACTCTAGAGGGATTGATGATCTTGCATCTCCTCAGGTTGAGACTTTTTTATGTAGGAGGTGCAATTCAAGACACGGAAAAAGGAACTGTCCAGCGTTCGGGAAAACCTGTTCAACTTGTGGCAAGTTGAATCATTTTTCAGTGGGGTGCCGGTGGAGAGGATCCCGCCGTCCTCAGCGTGTCTCGGAGATAGAGGCTAACGCGGATCCCGAGACCGAGGTTTTTAAAATTGGAAGTTTGTCATCTGACCATAAGAATAGTTGGGAGGAAGTTCTTCAGGTATGTGGTCAAAAAATTTCTTTTAAATTAGATACTGGCGCGGAAGTAAATACTATGCCTTTGATTTTGTTAAAAAAATTTAATCCCTGTGTTGTATTGAAACCAACAAGTGTTTTATTGCAAGCTTTTGGTGGGTCAAAATTAAGACCAGCTGGTAAGATTAGTTTATTATGTAAAACTGAAAAAAGTAAAGAATCTTATGTAGAATTTGTTGTAGTAGATTGTAAGGAAATGAAGCCTTTGTTGGGTTTAAAAAGTTGTGTAGATTTAGGATTGATTAAAAGATGTAACATTGATTCTCTGGATCTGAGTACTAGAGATGCTTTTATTTCTAACTATAAAGATGTCTTTGAGGGAGTGGGTAAATTTCAACATAAGTGTACTATTAAAATTGAGGAAAGTGCAGAACCTGTATCTAGACCCCCTAGAAGGGTGCCTGAATCATTAAAAGCAGGCTTAAGGGAAAAATTGGACATTCTTGAAGATCAGGAAATAATTTCTAAGGTTCCCAACCCTGATGGGTGGATAAGCAATCTCGTAATTGTTGAAAAACCCGATGGGTCACTGAGATTGTGTTTGGACCCACAAGATTTAAATAAGGTAATAAAAAGGGAATATGTTTTGATCCCAACGATTGACGAAATAATGCCTAAATTATGTAATACATCTGTTTACTCGGTTCTGGATCTTAAAGATGGGTTTTATCAAATTGAGTTAGATGAAAAATCGAGTGCTCTTTGCCAGTTTAATACACCGTTTGGGTGTTACAGGTTTAACCGTTTACCATTTGGAGTAAAAAATGCACCCGAGGTATTTCAGAAATTCAATGAACAAAATTTTGGGGATATAGAGGGAGTTATGATTTATTTTGACGACTTACTAATCGCAGCTAAAGATGAAAAGGAACATGATAACATTTTGAGAAAAGTAATCGAACGAGCAAGGCAATTATCTATAAAGTTTAATGCTAAAAAATTGCAATACAGAACTTCTGAGGTTAAGTACTTGGGACATGTCTTTAGTAAAGATGGGGTTAAACCTGATCCAGAACAAGTAAGAGCTATAGAGGTTCTAGAGGCTCCTGCTAATAAAAAAAGAGTTACAAAAGTTGTTGGGAATGTTTAATTATTTGCGTAAGTTTGTACCTGATATGTCTACCATTTCTGCTCCCCTAATTGAGAGAGAGAGAATCCCTAAGAGAATTGTTAAAATCTGATGTAGTGTTTAATTGGTTACCTGTACACCAAAAATCTCTGAATGATTTAAAAAATGGGATAAGTAATTTTCCAGTATTGAGGGTATTTGATCCAACTAAGGACATTATGCTTCAGTGTGATAGCTCCAAAGACGGCTTGGGTTGCGTATTGCTTCAGGAGGGGCAGCCAGTTGCTTTCGCGTCTAGGGGTCTATCTGATGCGGAAAAGAATTACGCTCAGATAGAAAAAGAATTTTTGAGCATAATATTTGCAACAAAAAAGTTTCATAATTATGTGTATGGAAGACCGGTTTTGGTTCACACTGATCACAAACCTTTGGTTCCAATTATGTCTAAAAATGTTGTAAATGTCATGTCAAATCGGTTACAAAGAATGAAGTTGAAATTGTTAATATATGAACTAAATGTACAATATCTTCCAGGTAAACTAATGTATGTTGCTGATCTGCTTTCTAGATCTTTTGATAAGGACGCTGTGGATAATGACCCTTTCCTGTCTGAAATAGTTCATTGTGTTTCGGTGACTAAGAGGTTGCAAGTAAGTTCTAAAAAACTGTCTGAGTTCCGTACTGCAACCAGTAAAGATCCGGTGTTGAGTGAGGTGGTGAAGTTTTGTATGTCTGGTTGGCCAGCAAGGTGTAAGTTACAGGGTCAATTAAAATTCTTCTATTCTCTTCAAAGTGATTTGTTTAGTGAGGATGGTATCTTATTTTTTAATGATAGAATTGTAGTCCCCATGGAAATGCGCAAAGAAATGTTAAGCTTAATTCATCAGGGTCATTTTGGGGTAGAAAAGTCAAGGTCTCGGGCCAAACAACTCTTGTATTGGCCCGAAATGAATAGTCAAATTGAGGATCTTGTTTCTAGGTGTTCCGTCTGCGAAAGGTACAGGGCAAAAAATCAAAGGGAACCTCTAATTAGTCATGAAATTCCAGAATTGCCTTTCGAAAGGGTTGCCATAGACCTATGTGAACATGGTAAAAGGGATTATTTGGTATTGATGGATTATTTGTCTAAGTGGGTTGAGATTGTTCCAATAAAATCAAAAAATGTTATAGAAATAATAAATAAGCTTCAGAGGATTTTTAGTACCCATGGAATACCCAAAATTATTGTGTCCGATAATGTTCCATTTAATTCAAGGGAATTTAAGAGGTTTGCCTGTGAATGGGACTTTGAGTGTGTTTTTAGTAGTCCTAGATATCCCCGATCTAATGGTCAAGCAGAAAGTGGGGTCAAAATTGCCAAAAATATCTTAAGAAAATGCTTTGCTGACTCGTTTCAGAGTGTCTATTTGGCTCTACTGGAGTATAGAAACACTCCAATCAAGGGGTTAGATGTTTCCCCAGCCCAGATGCTAATGAGCCGACGGGTTAGAACTAGGATCCCTGTTAATAAATGCATGTTAAGTCCCAGTGTAGAGTTGAATGTTCAGAAAAGAATAAAATTAAAACAGGATCAGATGAGAAGGTATTACAATAAAAACTCAAAACCTCTAGTGCAGTTAGAGACGGGGCAGGGAGTGTTAATCGAAGATAACAAAAGGTGGAGACCTGCAGAGGTGGTTGGACAGGCTAACACTCCAAGGTCTTATTTAGTAAAAGACGAATATAATAGAGTATACAGGAGAAATCGGGTTCACTTAAGGCCCTCTTATAACAAACCAGACTTAAACGAGTCCGTATGATATATCTCTGCGGTCACCTGTGAATGATGGAGCAATCATTCCTCGAGTTGGTAATGAAAATGTGAGTGATAGAACAATCAGTCCCCAAGTGGTAATGAGTCAGGTCTGGGTTATGTGACGAAGTCTGGGCGTGTCTCAAGGCCTCCAATAAGATTCGGGATTAGTTAAACTTTGTGGTTTTATTGTGTAAATAATTTGTGATTTTATTATGTAATTAAACTTTGGTGTGACTATATGTTTTTATTTTATGTGTCATATGTTTTGTGAATATTTCTTGTCAGTGTTCAAAACTTAAAAGGGAAGATGTTGTATAGCTGTAACTATAACTGTTGTTACGTCATCACGAACTATGTATATATGTACAGTAAAAGAGCATGGAATAAAGGCTGCTTAGATTAACCTGGCTTGTCTCAATGATACTAAAACACTCAATGTTATTTAATACTACTAATTATCATACTATCTTTAATAAAAATGGTTAGAATAACATCCTAATTGCATGGAGAAAAAAAATTGAATGTTCTTTTATAAATTTTTGGAATTTGATCAAACCCGTTTTTGTGCGGTAGATATATAGGGACCGCATAAAAGAAAATCGCACAAAACTTTTCGAGCATAGCTAGTTTTCGCAACACAATTAAAATTAATTTTTTATGCGGTGAAGGGACCGCAAAAAAAAGGCTCAAGTACAACCGTAGGACCGTAGTGAAAACATACGAACATATTAATCCTTTTCATCATCCTAGTTTTTTAAATTGAAATTTAAAGATTCAAAAAATCAAATAAGTCGATTGCCCTCAGCTGTAGTATTATCTTATTCCTTGTATAAATAAATGAACATTTCTGCTTTAAAAGTATTGGAAAACTATAAGAACTTGAAAATTATCTATAACAGCTGTGTGTGTGTGAATCTTCTTTCGATAATACTAAATTGATTTTCTCGATAAAAGGGTTTCTTGAATTAACTTAAGATTAAACCAAAGCACCGGCTATTTACATTATTGATTGGATCAGAATTAAGATGAAATTGAAACGATAACTTGAGACAATTCTATTTCTATATTAGTTTTTTTAGATTTCAGTACACATATTTGGCTGAAAACAATAACCATTGGATTGTTATGGGGAGTATTAATTTTCAATACTCCCCCTTTGAATTTGCTTTTAGAAATATGAAGCTCTTTTTTTAGAGATGCGTAAAATCTAAATAAACATTTTTGTGAAAAATTTAATTTCAAAGGCAATCCTTTTTAAATTTTATAAACAAATATATATTTGTTTTCAAAAAATGTAGGCAAACATTAAAAATGCTTTCACACAATTTCTGAAGGACCATTAATTTGTAAGATGCTTTTACGATGTACCTGTTTTACACTAGTTGTTAATCCGCACAGTTTAAAAATAAAATCTGTACCCTCGGCGGGACTCGAACCCGCAATCCCCGGTTTAGGAGACCGATGCCTTATCCATTAGGCCACGAGGGCAACGATTAATTAAATAAATAAAATTTGATAAAATTAAAATTATAAACAACATTGGTTTGTATGCTTTCGTGAATCACTAACCTTATGATGGTTAATTCCTTGGCTGGAAATATTCGGGAAAGTTCCGGAAAATTGGGGCATAGCTGGGGATATGGGGATTTGAACTTAAGAATGGAGAAAATAGATATTTGGTATTATATATTTTTAAAAAATTACGGTTCCTTCAAGTGCGGATCTAGCCTGGCTGCAAGGGAGGGTACTTTTGGGGACCACCCCATCTTTTGACGCAAATATGTAGATTTTTGCAAGTATGTATGTAGGTTTATAAAGTCGGTACCCATCAATAAAATCCCCAATGTTATTTCTTTCTGATCCCCATTACGTTTGATAATGTTTATCAACAATAAATGCAATCTAAACCTTTGAATTAGCTTTTATTATCTTGTAATTATTTTTAGAAGATTAACACTACTTACTTGTGGGATGGGGGGTCCTCCCTCAGGAAATATTTAGGAATTTGACCTTACATATTTCATTTTTGACCAGCCCAAACGCAAAAGTGGCTAAAAAAAGCGTAAAAAGAGAAAAATGGAAGAAAAAGGGGAATCCTTTTGAATGATCGAAACAATTCGAACAACCTGTGGAGAATGCTCCTTGGCGTAAAAAAAAAGGTAGAAATAGGGAGAGATAAAAAGTCACATTAAATATCATCAGAGAAATTTAAATGAGCAGGAAAAATTAACCGACAATTTTAAAATGGGTTTTCTTTTTTCCCCTTTTTTTTTAGCCAAACCTGAAGAACAGGTCATGCCCCTAAAAATTGAAAAATTTCAATATTTTACTCTTTTTCTATTCAGTAATCAATATTTTCTCTCTATGAGTATGCAAATCAAAATCCCCTCTTTTAGCTACATCCCATATATTAACTCCCATTCAACTGAATCTCCTCACTTTGATTAAAAAAACCGTTAATAAGAATTAAAAATTATGATTCCAGAAAAAAATTAAAAATAATTTAGTTTTAACCCTTTTTGCCCCAAATTATTTTCCTCATCCTTATCCAAAATAAATCAAGTTTACGTAACTGCAACTATAAGTAAACTAAATTTGGCTTTACATGAGGGGACATCCATAAATTACGTGAGGTGTTTTTTCCAAAATCCCCAAGTGAGATTTACCTACAACCTTTAAAAATAATTTTCTATCCTATTCGTTTGCATTTTGTGTTTCACAGCACCTAAAACTTATAATTTCTAAGTTAAAAAGTTGACGTGAGATTTTAACCGACCCCCCCTCCCCCCTTAGTGAAATTTTTCCAAACCCCTCCCCCCTTTAGACCTCACGTAATTTATGGTTGTCCCCTGACGAAAATTGGACGAATTTGGAACATTGGGAAGTGGGACATATAGGGTTAAGACCACACACTTTTCACTCTTTTAAATTTATTATCTCCCACTGTCACTTTCTTTCATTCTGACTTCAGCTCATTCTAAACAAAAGGAGTGGTCATTAATGAAGACACTAACCAAACCATAACGGCATAGAACGGTTAATGGCAAATGCCATCAAGTATACCTCCAAACCGAATTATAAGAAGCAGAAAATTAATTTTTCTAACTAATTTAAGATTGTTTTTGTGTCCAATCCTTCAGATCTAGCGCGGCAGTTAAATCAAATCCATAAACCCTAGCAAAGTCAAGCGCCAGTAGAGCTTGATTTAAGATTAACCAACCAAAACCAATATGAACTTAATACAAATTTTTAGGGAAGTGCAAGAATTTATTTGGGGATGTTCAAATATTACAAAGTCAAGCACCAGTAGTGCTTGATTAAGATGAACCAAACAAAACCCATGTGAACTTTTGGGGACGTCAAGTATTACGTAAGCACATATTTAAGTCATTTTTGATCCCCTCCACTTGTTGTAGCAAAAGTAAGCAAATGACAATCCCCTCTTTTAGTTACATAAGCAAACTATCGAACCATCCCCTTCATTGGTTTTGTTATACTGTAAAACCTTCGTTTACAAAATTAATTTCAAATAGTTTTCCTATGGGTTTGTTTTTCTTGTGTGGTTGAAATTCTAGTCCTTAAAGAATTGGATACTTTTTTATAAACAAATTTAATTTTGTGTATTTGTTTTTAATGATATGGGAGATTATTGCTTTACTGTTTAAATATTTGTTTCCAACCTACAATTTTATAAGTTTAACCTCTAGTTAACTGAATAATTTCCATAGAAGTGTATTACACTGTACAAATAAGTTGTTTCAATTTCTTCTAACATTTTATAAAGTTGGGTTACAGTGTAGTCTTCAGTAAAGTTATTAACTTTTAACTCAATAGCATAACTTCATGCCTTAAATTTAAGGAAATTCTCCAAACTAACTATTAACAAACTTGCTTTTTTCCACCAATTTTGAATCATATTTATGGGACAAAAATTATCCAACTGAAAACATAAGAAAAATATGTAGAACTTAAATATTTTGGTTTATTCTCGTACTATTACGTTGATGTACAGTTGGGGGAAAAACGACTCAGTTGCGATTTCTGGCGAACCACTTGGGTTAGGAAGACAAATGAGGTGTCATTTTTCATTGTTTAAAGTATTCTTTAATCATATAAATTTTTGAGTCCTTAGGGGGTCGCCTTCATATTAAAGAAGCACTAACTTTTTTTTCAATGGGGACCCCCAATTATTATGAGATTTTCTGAAAGGCCATCCCTCAAAACCCTTAAATACCCAGTTTCATCCCAATTGATCCACAAATAAAATTAAAAAAAAAATTTAATTTTTAAAATCGTGAAATATTTTTATGGTAATCGATTTAGGTAGTAATTTTATTTATAAAGCCAAAATTTCAATCGATTTCACCGAATAGTTTTTGATAAAAACGAACTTTAATCTTAAGGGGCGGTATACCTACCGTTGCCGAATGCACACCGCGAATATTCTTTCTCGTTCGTTTTTATCAAAAACTATTAATAAATAAATTTTATTAAACAAACAAGAACAGAACAGAAAAAATACAAGTGATCCAGTACATGAATATCCCAAAGGAGCTACCGCTCGTCCATGGGGGTCACAGAATATCTTTGTTAAAAGTAAGATAAAAAAAATCGATTTGGTTTATAGTGGAAGAAGTTGTTTTGTAAATACAAGAACAAAAAAAATAAGAAAAGGAAAACAAAATGGCTTGGCTGGCAATTTCTAAGTTTATAGAGAAAAATGAATAAATGGTGATATTTAAACCTGACAAAATTAGAATAAGGACTCAATGCTATTTAGATTCAAAATATATGCAATGCACAATTTCTTAAAGTATTTAATGTTAGTTTGAGATTGAATTTCTCTTGGAAGTTTATTAAAAAAAGTGACAGAAAGATACTGGAAGTGTTTTTTGTATATTTCTTTGTGAGGAATAGGTATATTATAGTAGTTATGATTGCGAAGGTTATAGGAAAAATTTTGGTTTATCATGGCATAGCCAGGATATTTCTTCAGAAAAATAAGGCAATTGAGAACATATAACTGACGTGAATTTAATAGATTATTATTAGGAAAGTAACGTAAAAATTTCTTTTGTATAGTAAGCAAAGGCTTGATATTTGAATAAAAGTGCCCCAAATCAAAATTCCATATTGTATACGAGATTGAACCCAAGCAAAATATATTCTCAAAAGTAAATCAGAATTAATATATTTTTTTAGGTGATAAAACCTGAACAAAATGTATCTTAACTTACTAGCTATTGAATTTATATGATCTTTAAATTTCCAGTTTTTATTAAACTGAATACCCAAATATTTTATTGTTGGAGTGTATTTGATAAAATGATTTTCACAATGTTTACTTTCACAATCGCAAAAGTATAATTTAAGATCCTCATGAAAATTGGACTGTAAGGAAAATATTATGTAGCTAGTTTTGTTCACATTTATTTTTAGTTCATTACTTGCGAACCAATTATAAATTATTAATAGATCCTGATTAATTAAATTTTCAAGTTGGTCATACGATCTAGCAGAATATAAAATAATTGTGTCATCCTGCGAAAGTTAAGATTTTACTCAGTAGATTTAGCTTACAAAAATCGTTGATATATATATTAAATAACAGAGGCCCTAGCCGTGAACCTTGAGGAACACCTTTCTTTGAGGCAATAAACGGACTAAAAATGCCGTTAACATTAACTCTTTGTTTCCGGTTTAATATGAATGAACGAAACCAATTCAAACAGTTACCTCGGATACCAGCACTATTTAATTTATAAAGAAGAATCTCATAATTGACACTATCAAAAGCCTTGCTTATATCCAAAGAAATAGCCGCGGTTTTTAAATTGTTGTTAAGGTTGTTAGTAATAGAGGTCGAAAATTCTACTAAGGCATTTGTAGTACTTAAATTATCTCGAAAACCAAACTGGTTGTTAGCAAAGAAATTGCTATTGGTCAAAAACTTTTTTACTCTTGTAGATACCACCTCTTCCACTATCTTTGAAAACACAGGTAACAAAGAGATTGGGCGGTAATTAGTGAAAACATCGGGATTTCCATTCTTTAAAATAGGCAAGATACAGTGGCGAATCCAGGATTTTTGTCTGGGGGGGGCTGAGTTTCACAAATAACTTAATTGCTATATTATGGGCTGTTCAAATATTAATGTAAGCACTTGAAAAGGGGAGGGGAGGTTGCCAGTGCCGTAGCCAAATTTTTGTTTAGGGGGGTTACTCAATATCTTTTCTGAGGTCTAATCTTAGGAATACTAAGTTTTAGATAAGATGACTTCGTAAGGTTTTAATTTTGGTGCACTAAATTAAAAAATTTTGTAAAAATGTCATCTCCAAGTAAAAGGGGGGTCTGGGGGTCCTCCCCCAGAAAAAATTTGAAAATTTACCCCTCAAAATATAGTGTTTTAGCTCATTTTGAAGCCTTTTAGATTCCACCCTAAGAGCACTACTCATTGTAAGCGGCAGAATTTTCAAGGAATAAAGTTTATAGTATTGTGAATTGGAAAATTTCTTGGGGGTTCCTATTCTAGAAATTTTTTTGAATATTGCCCCTAAAAGTGGCATTTTAACTCATGTTGAGACACTTTAGGTTACATCAAAGATGATCACTCCTTGTAAATCCCTAAAGTTTCAAGGAAAAACTGTACTTATTAGATTCCAAAATTTCGAGGGGGTTTGGGGGTCTTCCCCCAGAAAAATTTTGAAATTTTCACCCTTAGAAGTAGGGTTCCGACTCATTTTGAGACCCTTTGGGTAATACCATCGAATGTCCACAACGTGTTGAAATTTCTTTTTTGGCTTTATTGCTATTACCAAAACTTGAAGGTCTTATTCCTGGGGGGGCTGCAGCCCCACAGCCCCCCCTACTGGATTCGTCACTGGCAAGATAGTAGAGTATTTAAGAGCTTCAAAGAATTTGCCTTCTTTAATTGATTGATTCAAAAGAGATTGGATAAAATTGCAGTGATATTTACTGACTATTTTAAAAACTAGAATTTATGTTATCGTAACCACATGAGTTGGTATTTTTTAGATTTAGAATGATACCCCGAGTTTCAGATTCTGACACATCATCTAAAAATGCCATAGAGTTAACACAAGGAGTAACGAAATCCCGGTATTTATCACTCTGTTTCACAATGTTGCAGCCAATATTTGAGAAAAAGTCATTAAAAGAATTTACATCCGCCTGTGAGAAAGATTTTTTGGTGCTTTTCGTTTTACCCCAATATATTATTTACAATATTCCATTCCTTTTTAGAATTACCAGAACAATTTTCAAACTCTTTTTTGTAAAAGTTGGAACGAGCTTCTTTCAGTAGTTTTTTTACTAATCTGTGTGATTTAGAGTAGTTAAAGCAAGCTGTTTTATCATTGGGATTTTTTTTATTTTGTACAATTTTCTTTTTTATTGATTTCTTTTAAAACTTCTGAAGATATCCATTTATTCTTTAATTTGTGATTCTTTTTCTCAATTCTTTTGGTGCAAGATTGTACACATATTTGAAGTTTTTCAATAAAATTGTTGTAGGTAACATCTAAATTTCCATTATTTCTTTCAAATACAGTAGATTTGATAACTCGATCCAGTTTATCAAAATTAATTACCTTGAAAATTGGGGCATCATTATAAATAGGGATTCTTTTCAATTGAAAACAATATTGAACAGCAAGGAAAATTGGATAGTGATCAGTTACGGAGCTGAGGCATCTACAACAATCAAAAGAAAATTTACCTGAAAATCTCAAATTAAAGTGATCAATACATGTGGATGAATTATCTGTTTCTCGAGTAGGAATGTTAACCACACTTTCATAGCCATTTGAATACAATAGGTCTAGATAGTCGTTACAAGTAATATGATCTAATAAATTTATATTTAAGTCACCACCTATAATTGAGTTATTGGTAAACATTGGTAATAACGTACTAAACTCACTCAGAAAAAATCAATCGTAAAAGAATGAAAGCGATAAATACCGATTATGTTCAGTTTAATATCTGGGTTGTACAAAGCAATTATATTAGCTGAATTTAACCTAGGAATTGATATGGGAACGAAATTAAGGTTTTCTTTAATAAATATTAAAACACCACCTGATTATTAGATACATTGCACTGTGAAAAACTTTTAAAACCAGGGATATTATAAAATTGAATTTCATTTTCGTAGATCCAAATTTCACTTATTATACAGTCTAGAACGGGAAATCTATTCGGTGAAATCGATTGAAATTTTGGCTTCATACATAAAATTACTACCTGAATCGATTACCATAAAAATATTTCACGATTTTAAAAATTAAATTTATTTTTATTTTAAAAAAAAATTTTTATTTGTGAATCAATTGGGATGAAACTGGGTATTTAAGGGTTTTGAGGGATGGCCTTTCAGAAAATCTCATAATAATTGGAGGTCCCCTTTGGAAAAAAAAGTTAGTGTTTCGTTTAATATGAAGACGACCCCCTAAGGACTCGAAAATTTTTTTGGATTAAAGAATACTTTAAACAATGAAAAATGACACCTCATTTGTCTTCCTAACCCAAGTGGTTCGCCAGAAATCGCAACTGAGTCGTTTTTTCCCCCAACTGTACTTCACAGCTTTGAAATGTCTGGGTATTGGCATTGTTTCATGTATAATATCATCAATACATTCTAAATAAGTCAAAAAATCAAGATGTGGAGGCATAATAATAATTTAATTTATAATTTTCATCATCTAAACAAAAATCAGAAGCATCTTCCTCTTATTTAAGTAATATAAGGCTTGGTTAAACGTTAGAAACCAATTAGGTAAAAAACAACCCCTCCTGAAAAATTTAAAAAATATGAAACCCTTTTGTACTGTGGGTGCACTTTCGCACCATTTCAAAACGACGATAATTAAGGTTGAAAAAACAAAAATATCGTCTCACACTTAGAAGCCATCTTCAAAGATCATCGTTTGGGCAAAAACATTATCACAACCTTATATTTTTAAGAAATTTGTTTTCATTTACACTGGTGATCTGAATGTTATACTCCAAAAAACTTCAAAAGTGCCTTTGGATCTCACTCTTCTCAAAAATCTCACTTTTCGTTCTTTAAATATGAAGAATGAAGAAAGTAAAAAATACATTCAAATATTTGTCTTATGTTAACAAAAAAATATTTTTAAAATCGCTTTGCGAGAAAAAATCAAAAATTAAATTGTGCAAAAACGCACCCACAGTGCAAAATGGTTAAGAATTATTTCACATTACCCACTTAGGTTATAAGTTACACAATCTAACTTAATTTTTAAAGTTTAGACACAAAAAATAAAATCCCAACTGATAGACTACAGTAGCAGATAAAAAAAATTTTTAGTGAATTTTAAACCTGCTGCTTATTAACTTCAAGTAATAGAAACAGAGAAGCGTGAGACATTAGAATGACTTTGTTAAAGTTCCATATAAAGTATATTTATTTTTATCAAAATAGAGATAATACAAAATATGGAAAATAATAATCATACCTACAGAAACTTTCAAATCCAAATTGAAACTATACATAACAAGCGATTAATAAATTGTCAGTCTCAAGTCCAGATTTTAAAAGCAAGCTTAAAGGCATTCTCAATTCACAAACTCAACAAACAATGTCACACTTTCACTGTGATTGCTACCAACCAATGATGATTCTTTTAGTTAGCAAGTACAAAATGTGTAGTTTAGGTTCTAATAACTTACAAATATAACAGCTATACAATGTGGAAAATACATAAAACTCACTAGGGAAAAATAACATTCCCATTGTATCACAAAGAGCCAAAATATAAATACTTACACAAGTTAAAGCTACATACAAATATAGTGCACATAATTTATGATACAATCTTATTTCTTTTTAAGTTTCTGTTTTTGTTTCCACTTCTTTTCTTGTTCTCTTAGTTTTCTCTCTTCTTCCAAGTCTTCCAGGAAGCCAAGTTTTGCACTGTAAGAAAGAATACAGATTTAGTATGAATAAAATAAAAATGTACAGTACTGGTTCACAAATTTGTTTGGTTTGGAAAAAGATTGTTTTTAAACAGGAATCTATAGTAGGGATAATACGTTTAGTCATTATAACAAAATATTTAACCCTCTCCCCACCCTGGGCCTCATATGAGGCTCCTACTTATGAGCTCAATTTTGGTATGATGCAAACACGCAAATTTATTTTCTTTTCATCAATAACTTCACTGATTCATGTAGATCACATATGAGACTTCTACATGGTTTCTGAATTCATTCCTAAATGGCAGCAAGATGATTTATGTTATTTATATACCTCAATGTTTACATATTAAGCTGTGATGCTTGTGAAGAGAAAATACTAGCTAGATACTAGCTTCTGTAGAACATTTTTTATAGGTTGGTAGATATTTTCTTATTTCGTAACCTTCTAATATTATGACCATGTCTTTTAATATGTTCTAAACCAAGTATTTTCTGTTAAAATGAAAAAAATATGGCCTCATATGAGGCTCATAAAAATAACTAGGAAGGAGTGCACACGAGAAAACAAATTTTTCCAGACAAATTATAGGTATATTTTGGATGTACAGTAGAACCCCCATTATCCGCGAGTGCCAAGAAAAGATTTTTTAATGATGAGGGCAAATTTTAGATGAGATTAGAGAGATTTTAGATGTAGAGCAACGGTTTCTGCTGTACTGTACATATTTTAAAAGTTTTACATATCATGTTTTTTGTACAATAAAACAGTTTTTATGCTGAAATATTTTTTTCGGGTTTCACCTCATTTTTAGTCTTTTTTCGGGTTATCCGTGATTTTCACTATCCGCGGTACCCTTGCCACCCAATTCTGCGGATAACCGGGGCTCTACTGTATTGAGAAGAAGAAAAAGTTTTTTAAATTTTTTTGAGAGGGAGGGTTAAACAAGTTCAATTCTTCTGAAATATTTGAGAAATAAAGTAATTAAACTTTTAATTAAAATTTTAGCTGTATGTGATTAAATGTTAATGCAAAAACAGTTTCATTCATTGGTAGACTTGTTATAATGTCCCAATACTCATTATAACTGGAACACCAATTTCCTGTGTAAACAATTCATAGTTTTCTTCATTCATAAAATAATTTTATAACAGTGAAAGTTCAAAAGTCTTCAAAACACTATTGGTAAATATTAATATAACCATTACCAAGATCCAGATTTTAGTTGTTTCCCCTTTTATTGTTCCATTTGCTTGATGGTTATGGGATATTTTTATTTATAAAGAAGACCTTTTATTTAACCCTATGTAGACGGTTCGGCCGTTTTACGGCCCAAACCCCAACCCCCGTTAACAGCGGAAGAAAATCCTGTTTTGCCTTCCCCCCCTCGGCTCGGTCCGAGAGACAGTCGTTATCTGGGAGTCTCGTTCACCCCGGCTCTAGTGTCCATTTTCGAGGTTGACTGATTACGGGTGTCGCCTGGTGGGGTCCGAAAATTTTTATTCTCACAGCTCTTTCAAAGGAATCTTCTCGACAAAAAAATAATATATATTATTAACAAAATTAATCATGAAATTGAGAACATAGTATTTTAGGATACTTAATAAAATATGGGTTAATTATTATATAAATTTTTAATTACCGAGATCCTTTTTTGTATATAAATATAAATATTTGTTTTGATCAGAATTTATTTCCAAACTATGAGCTCCGGGAACTAAAATGTCACTGTGCCTCCAGGACATAAAATTTAAATTCGTCAAATATAAATTTTAATTGAATGATACAGAATATTTTATGCTTTTGGAAATTTTTAGCGTTTTAGTGCAATACATAATTATTTTTATTTGTTTATTCAAAAATGCATATTCTGCATATAATCAATAAATTACACACTAACCTGGTTTGAATATTTAATTTGATAGTATTCGTACAAGTTTAATCTGATCATATTGATATGTTTTTCAGTTCCTCTCTCCTCTCTCTTTTGTACGTAAATAGTAGATAAGTGTTTCTCTGTTTCTCAACTTTATTTAGTTCACAACACAAATAAATTATCTGGATATAATTGCCGTACACCCGAGTATGAAAAAAGTTTTACAACATAAAAATACTTATTCTTGAAGTTTAATTCATGAGGAAGATAGTGTTTCTATTTGTAAAACGTTAAATAAAATCGCTGTTGTTATAAGTCAACAAACAAGCTTGCGTTACATCTTTTAAAAATATCTAGGTTTTTGATCTCTTATATACATCTTTCAATGCAGAAAATCCAAACTCACAGAACTATTAGGAAAATACAAAAGACAGGAAACTAAAATTGAACAGACTTGTAATCCTCTCTATTCAATAATTACGAACAGATTCGTATTCGTACATGGGCATCGAAGACAATTTTTGAAAGTTAATTTTGTCTATACACCATTCTCGTCTAATATCTATATTCTCGGATGAATGTAGAAGACTTAAATTCAAAGATATTTCAACACTTCAATAAAGACAGTAAGAAGAATAATCCATAGGATTTAATTAATCCAACATCTCAATCGAATATTATGCTTATAGGGAAAAGTAAACTGTTGAAAGCACAATGAGAAAATGCGTTGATTGGGGGATTTGTATGGTGTAAGAGCCAGTCTAAGAGGCTATAATACACAATTCTTTATATTACCCAACCCAGACAATTTTGGCAAATTAAATAACATCCATTTATTTGTCAAAGCAAGTTGTTTGGGGGGATTTTTACGTTGTAAAAGCCTATCTAAGAGGCTAAACTACAAAATTCTTCAGTAAGAGCATACCAATGAATAATTGATAGGATTTAATTAATCCACCATCTCAATCTAATATTATGCTTTTAGAAAAGTAAACTATTGAAAGTACAATGAGAAAATGTATTGCTTAGGGGATTTTTAACGATGTACGAACTACGAAGCCTATCTAAGAGGCTAAACTACAGAATTTTTTATAGTACCCAACCCAGAAATTTTAGGTAAATTAATAACATCCAATTATTCGTCAAAGCAAGTTATGCAAAAGCTGTTCTTGCATATGTCGCACTCCCAGGAACTTCCGACAACAGCTAACAGCAGTCAAAAGAGCAAGGGAGCTGAGATTCCGAGACACACAAGCCATTTCTCTTCCGGAGGGGAGATAAGAAAAGCCCGGGGTTCCCACCCTAATGACAATTTTTCCATCCTGGGGGGAAGGAAATCGCCGGCCGACGGCCCTAGCTGTTTGTCGAAGAAACGTGTTTTCGAGAGCCGTCGTTAAAGAGTTAAGGCATTTAAATACAGTGCAGATTTTAGTAGTTTCAGTAATATTATTTCTTTTCAAAAATGGCTGGCGGAAAAGTAGGCTGCAAATGGATATTTTTGTAACATTTTACTCCTTTAAAACAGGGATAAATTCTTGGCTATTAAAGATTTTGTTTTATAAAGACAATGCTTGCATTAAGATATCAGTTTTAAGATGGATTTATAAGTTTAATAATATTATGGTATTAAACATAACATCTAATGTGGAAAACTTCCATTGTTAGTTATTTCAAAGAAATCATCACAAAAACAACACTAAAACAATTTTAAAAACTTTCAGAATGGTGCAAACATTAGATTCCGAAATATAAGTTTGAAAACCAGAGCAATATTTAAGCACAATTAACTTTGCAGAATTTTACTAACTCAACTTTTAGTAAGCTAAGATATTTCTTCACTTTCTAGGAAAAAACAATTAAAAAATAACTCATAATCTGAAATCAGAAAAGAATTAAAAGAATGATAACATAAAAAATTCTGGAGTAGTACCAAAATTACATTGGTTTAGACCGATGAAATGAGTTTTGGAATGGAAACATGATTCAATTATTTCTGAACTATGTGTCAAAATTATGGAAACAATGAAGGGGTTAAATGTGTTTTTGGTAGTTTAATGTCAATGTTTGGAGTAAACAAATTTAGCACAGATTTCCAATAGACTGCACTATTTTAAATGTTATTCTTTATCAGACTTACTTTTGGCTCACATCCCCAGGTTAACTATATAGCATTCTTAATTTTTTATTTATAATGTGTTCTTATTCTAATGACGTCACTTACCTTCGTGTTTCTTCTTTCATTTGTTCAACAAAACTACTTTCTTGTATATCATCCTCATCTTCATCTAAGTACCTAAAATAGAAAAAATCTAATTCAAAATAGTTCTTAATAATTCAAAAATAATTTTGTTTTTCGCAAAACTTGCGATTTCAAATACAGTGAAATCATGCTACAATGAATACCAATCAAGGAAAAATCCCGTTATAAAAGTTTCCAACCGCTTTTATTTGAATTATCGAAATACTGTTACGGCAAAATTTACTTTACATTGAAGAAATTTTACAGACCTGTGAAGTTTATCATAAAGGGATTTTACTGTATTAATAAATTTAAATACAAACGTAACCTTGCTCCATTAATACAACATTGATTTTTAACAGGATCATTTGCTTTTAAAAAGAATTTACTGAATATTTAGCATCTATGGGGAAAATGTAGCTAAATGAATTTAAAATATACCAAAATTTTCCTTTTTTGCTAGTAGATGTTTGAATGAAGGAAATGATATCATTTAGCTTTTACAACCACCAACTCTCCTCATGGCTTCATGTTTTAAAAAGTGATTCTGGATTTCGACCATCTACAACTCATACCATGATACATTGAATTTTAACAGAGGCATGGCTAATCATACAACATCTAAAATGGCCATACAAACACTAAAGTTTTGAGAAATTTAGGAAATAGAATTTGTAGAAACATGTGCAGCTTTGAAAAAATGTTAAGACTTTGATGAATAGTTGATATGCAAGGTCTCATTCATAGTTAAGAAAGAAAAATAGTGTGAATTAGTCTTGAATTTAACGGAAGTACTGATCAGCCAACGATAGTAAAAGGGTCACGTGATTTTTACAGACTTTGCCATGCCGATAGTTGGGTACCGGTGATAGTTGGGGTCTTGCTTCTATATACAAGCAATTGCCTCTTCCTCTTTTGATCAACTGCCCCTCAACCTTCCACCTATCTCCCCTCTGAAATACCAGTTTCAGCGTTGTCAAAATCACGTGACCCTTTTACTATCGTTGGTTCAGCAGTAGCTGTTCCCAATATCACTCCTGGCATTGTAGCTCAGGGTTACCAGTTTCAGTGATTGATGGCCAGGATTTGGCAGTGATCAAACCTACAATGTACAAAGTACCCCCATGCCAATCTTGAACACCAAAGATTTGCCAAAAATGGTTCAAGCCTTAACTTATCTAACAGTATTCTGCATCTCTACAATCTTCTGTATCTGTATCAAGAAGTATTTTTTGATAGCTTTAATTAAACTGTAAAAACAAAATGTTTGGTAAATAACCCACCTTTTAACCATGTAAAATAAAAATAATTCAAATACAGTGAAAATCCAAAATAATGGTAGTTGTTCCAAAATAATTTCTTAGGCTTATAATGCTAACACACCCTGATTTAATATTAGATCCGTAGTTCTTCCACACTAGCATTACTTTTCATTCGATGATGTTAAATTGAAATTACTCTGTAAATATACAATATCAATATTCAGTTAATAAGAATATAAATTCATTCATCTACGAGTCTTCCAGTATCTAAACATTATCCAACTTTATATGCAAATAATAAAACCACTTTTAAGGAATGATAGAATCAACCCATGACTTATTTATAGATTTTATGTTAATATTTAACAAAACATTTAAATTTATTGTAAATTTACAGGATAAGTTTATCTTAACTTCAACCATAATTTGTCCAAAGTTGGAAACAGTGAACTCAACATTGTTTCAAAAGTTTAATGAAAATAAATTAAACTAAATATCCATTAAATTAGGTAAATTATTCACAATTTCTTTTATTACATGGTTTAGATAGAATATAGTGTGATTCTCAGTTATTATATACAGGGTTCAAACAATTTTTCACAAATCAAAACAAGGAGTATTCAAGTAGTTTTTGAGAGAAAATTTTTTACACAGCTTAAAATGCACGCTTTGCTAATTGCATTCCTGAATCAGGTTTTAAAATCACTCTCACTTTTACGAAAAGTCAAGATTTTTCCGCGGTAACCCATTATTTTCTTGAAAATAATGCGGATTGAAACATAGACAAGATAAATTTATTTAAAAAAAATTCATGATGAAAATCAAGGAGTTTTTAAGGAGTACAGCCTAAATTCAAGGAGTTTCCATAGTGCTTGAAAATGAAAATCATTTTTAAGGAGTATTTAAGGAGTTTTCAAGGAGCATATGAACCCTGTATATAACTTTCAGTGTGCAAGTAAATTTTCTTGACAAATTAAAAAAATGAAATTTGCATGTTTCTCATTAAATTTAAAAAATATTAGGGGATTTTATATTTGTATTGGTGAATTAACCAGTGTGGAAGTTTTACCTTGCTCTGTCATATCCAAATATTTCTTTAATGTATTCACTGTAATTTTCATCATTTTGAGAGGGTCCATCCTCTATAAAATCACTCATATCATCATCTTCATCATCATCACTTTCTATCCTTCTCTTTATTGGTTCTGAAAAACAAACATATTTTAGTGACTACAAAAACACTAAGCATTTAAGTTTAAACTATAACTTCTATTAACAATACAGATAAAAAAATCACTTTAAATTACATTGCAAAGAATTTTTTAATGATAAAAGGAGCAAATATACTAATTTTGAAAATAAATGCCAACTAAAATTATATTAATAAAATAAAAAAATTGTGGCCTAAAATTTCTTAAGCATGTAAAATTTAAACATTAAAGTTCCTTTAAGTGCATACAAAAATTTTTAATGATTTAACTTCATTTCATACAGCTTTCCCATCACATTCTGAAAAAAAAAGAAAGTGACAAAGCAAACGTTTTAAAGTTTGTGAGTACAATTAGTTTGCATGGGCAAGCAGGGTAGACTTTTTATGTTTGTAGAGATCAATTTTAAAGCCCCGTGAGAGAGACCCGTCAATTTCATCAGGGGGACTGGGGGTCCTCCCTAGAAAATTTTTGAAAATATGCCCTAAGAACATGGTTTTAAATTGTTTTTTGGTACACGTAAACCCAAATTTTGACATACATTTTAGGTAGAATTTGGATTTTAATGAACTAATTACAAAAAGTTTGAATAATAAAGGTTTAAATACTAAAGGGGGGCCTGGGGGCCCTCCCCCAGAAAAATTTTGAAAATTTGACCCTAAAATACTGTTTTTTAACTTAACTAACAGTAATGTAAAAGTCAATTACTCGGGACTTAGGGGGGGCAGCTGCCCCTCCCTGCCCCCCCTTGGCTACGCCAATGTTAGTTTGTACCAATACAATTAATACTAAATACAATTAGTTTGAATATGCTATGTAAGCAGCATCATTATCATTTCCAGCAGCCTTAAAAATCAATAGAAGCATAGTTGAGTCTGTGTTAGATTATAAATAATGTTCAAATTATTCTATTGAGAGCTTTTTACATTGAAGTTTGCTATAAAAAACAGTTGTTACCAGTAGTAAATCTTATACTATATTCATTTTGAATTGGTGTCTGGAAATATTTCCTTTCCTTGCCACCAAATCGGTAAACATAGCAACTATCACCATCAAAGTGACTAAGAAGGCTTACTATTGGCAGTGCGAAGAACATAACTACGGTTACGCTTCTATCGAGGGGGGAAAGCACTATTTCTCAGGCGCCTATTCTAAATCAATAGAATATAACAATGTATCCAAGTTTAAGGGAAGGTCAATTGATTAAAATTTAATTATTCAAGCAGCTTTAAAATACCTTCCTTTCAATTGCCCAAAACCTTTTTCGGCAGGAAGGCAGTTACAAAAGTTTAAAATTGTACTAAATTAATACACAATAAAATAATATAAACAGGTACTTTTGCAGATAAATCATGTTTACTTGTAGAAAACTTAGAACTTGGGTATCCAGAGTTTAACAATAATGTACAAGGTGAACAAAAAAATTGACAATATGTGTTTTTAATGGTATAAGCATGAGTTGGAAACAATTTTCTTTTAGGCTACTGACATTTTCTCTAATATGGGCATGGTTAAGTAAGGAGCAAATGGAAATTTTTAGGTATTTTATAGGTCCAAAAGAAATACACTATTTTTTGTTTTGAACCTCATTTCTGTTCAAAACAGTACACACAATCTTAAATTGAAATAGTGATTAAAGAATCTGATTTATTTATAATGTGTTCTGTGTGATTATAAACAAGATGAGAAAAGAAATAAAACATTCTTTTATCAGAATCATTAAAAGAACTTGCAAAAAAATTAAATTATTCACAGTATAAATAATCCTTTAGTATTGTTAAATAGTGCAACTTACTCTGAGGTCTGATTGGTTCCAACCTTCTTCTAGGTGGTTCCAAATACGGGTTAATGTGAAATGGTTTCTTTGCAGGGGGAGGAGGAGCCTTATTAACCTTCTCTACTGGCTTAGAATGAAGTACTTTTGGAGGGTTCTTCTTTGAGGGTACTGGATTGAGTTTGGAAGTTCCATTGGTTATTGGTGGCCGAGATTTGTTTTCAGAGCCAGAAGGCTTCAGTTTTGCTGGTTCTTTGGGTGTGATTTCTTTCTTGAGGCTTTCAAACTTGGCTGCATATTTGGCTTCAATCTGTTTCTCCAAGTCCTCTTTCACTTGTTTGGCAATCACAGCAGCTAGAGCCTGGGTGTCTATAACTGGGGCAGGGGGTGGTGGGGGAGGGGCTGGGGGAGCAGCTATTTTGATCTTTTTCTTCGGGGGTTTGTCTGGTATTAGCTGCTTTGAGGGTAAGCGGTTTTCTTCCCTCATCGGGGGCTTTGCTGGCCTTCTTTCTTGAGACACTTCATGGGCAATCCTCTTGGGTTCCTGATTGTGGTTCGTCGGCTGCTTCAGGGCATTTGACGAAGACGACATCTTAGCCTTGGGGACAGAGTTCGTGGCTTCTTTTCTGTCTGTTGGAACATTGCCTTTAGGAATTTTGAACTTTGGTTGGTCACTTTTAGGTGGAACAGGAATCTTTCCATTAACCTTTGGAGGAGGTGGTCCCTTTTTATCGGAGGAGGAATGTTTGGATGGAGGCGGATTAGTCCTATAGCTGCTCAAGGAATCCCCTCTCTCAAGCCTCTCTTGCCTTCTTTTTAATCTTTCCTGCTCTTCTTCATATATCTTTCGTTCCTTTTTGGTTAGAAGCCTCTCCTCTGTTTTTTTCTTCACTGGGGCTATGTCTGGTTCCAATGATTTTGAGGATGAAGCAATTTTGAGCAGCTCGGCAAAGCTGGGTGGCGGACCAGCAGGCCTTGGTTTCCGCTCTAAGTTCTTTTCAACACCTCTGGAACTTTCTTTTGCCTTTACAGCAGCTTCTTCTTTCATTTTCTGCCTCCACAACTCTTCATCCATTTCAGCCTGCTTAGATCTTCGTTTTCGTTTACGAGGAAGTAGTTTTTCCTGTTCTTCCATGTCGATTCTAGTTTTCATCCTCTCCACCTTGTCTTTACATTTCTTTCGGACCAGTTCGTCTTCTATTTTTTTCTTAGTCTCAAGCTCATCTTCGGTCAGCTTGATTCTGCTGTAATCGTTATCTTTTGTGCGGCATGCCATCATTTTAGCCTTTTTGTTGTTTTTCGTATTCTGGGCTCTGAGAGCAAGAAGTTGTTCTTTTTTCAGGCGTTCCTCAGCAGCTGCAAGAATTTATGTAGGTTTCAAATGCTTACATCACAAAAACTTTTTGAACAGCTTTAGAGAAAGTCCTCCACTTGCCCCATGTGTAACCACAGCTTTCACAGCAACATGCTTAAATGTCATCATCATTTGAGCTGTGGGTAAACATAGAGGCTGGAGGACTCTTCATAAAGCAGTTCCAAACTTTCTCCACTTTTAGAAAAAAAAGGGTTTTACGTTGTATGCCATCAACTGTGCCACTGAATCCCAAAATGTTATAAAATCCTATTGACTATTCTATAGCTGTAACCACTGAATTTAAGGGCTGCTGAACGGTTGACGGTATAATACATAAGTACCAAAAAAACTATATACATTTTGATTAAAATTTATGCCTCCTTAATAATTTAACAATTAAAAATTAGGTACTTTAGGTTTAGCCGGGTGCAACACTCTCCAATTAAACTATAGGAATATAGGCAATGTTTTATTATTTACACATTAAAAGTTAAAAGAAACTGATAATTAAGATAATTTAATGGTGTATTTAGATACATGATTATAATAATAATAATAATAATTTTATTGGACAAACAAAAGAACAGAACAGAAAAAATACAAACGCAGTTGATCGAATACATACATTTCCCAAAGGAGCTACCGCTCGTCCATGGGGTCATGGAATATCTTATCATGGATTATTCTTAGCAATTTAGTATAAAACTTGCCGGGCTAATTTTTAAGTAGGGGAGAGGAGGGAGGAATGGGACAATTTTCACTAAATATTTTTTTATTCATTATCCCCTGCTTATTTATAGATGCAAATGGTTGGATAATAAACTTACATGTTTTAACTTAATTTTTTTAAAATATACATTTCTTAAATGTTGTTTAATTTTATCACTTTTGATCATTCAAATTACAAGAATTTTGTCCCATTCCTCCCTCATGGGTGGGAGGAATGGGACATGAGTATGGGAGGAGTGGAACACTTTTGAAAAGTAAAGAAAATTCGTAAAATGTCATAATGAGAAAGGGCCTAGTATTTTACCTACTATTCTTTTAACCTTTGCCCACATTGTTAAACAGCTTTCAATCTTATATCTATTATAGAATAATTTTTAAAAAATATTTAGTACACTTGAACTGTCCCATGGTGTTAAGAATCAATAATTGAATTACAATGTAGAACTTGGAATTGTTTATTCAAGAAAAGAAAAGCATTTCAATTGAAGCAATAAAGATAGCTATCAGAAATTAATACTTTCAAATTTTGTTTACATTTTTGCAGATAGCAGAGGAATGGGACATGTCCCATTCCTCCCTCTTTAGAGTGTCCCATTCCTCCCTCCACACATTGCTTTAAAAATATAACTTGTCACATAAACTATGCTGGTGCTGGTGTTAGGCTTAATGAAATTGCAGATTAGCATACATTATATCTTTTAGATTACAATGGAATTATATAGGGTTTGTTCTACAAATTACATGAGAAATGAAATAAAACTAAAGATAGACTGGAAATTTACTTTGGAGGTGGGAAAATCAAATTTTTACAACTATAAACAGAAACTTGCTGCTGGATAAACTAAATGAAGGAAATAACAAGAAGCTATAAGAGGGCCATCTAATGACCAAACTGGAAATAAAATAAACTGATTTATTTTTCCATAATTGGAGCTGTCCCACTCCTCCCACTGTCCCATTTCTCCCTCCTCTCCCCTACCATCTAAAATTACAATCAAAATCTTAAATTTTAGTGTTTGATGTTCTTATGCCTCTTTTAATGGAAAAATATAAAATTTTTTTCTACAACTTAAATCTTTCTAAAGAGATAATGACTTAATGACAAAAAGGTTCAATTCTATTTGTCTGTCTTAAACATTTTGAAAATGTTTATTAATTGAAAATTCCCAAATTTTGAAGCTGCACACTATTTAAAATTTTATTGTTTTCAATAATTTGACTATTTTAATGACTTTTTGGCAATTATTCTAAATTTTGACATTTACAACAGTTTGGTGATACTTAGCACATTAGATAACAGAATTAAGCTGACTGAAATAATGAATACTGGAAATTTAATGTTTTTATAGAAGTTAATGTAAAATATATACTATTAAAATACTACACAAAAATATGCAACAAAATAGAGGACAAATATTATGACTAAATTGGAAATATCAATTTTCAATTGCATTGTGAACAATCAAGATAACCTATCCTTCCTTCTTGTATAAACTGGACTATCAAAATACTTAAAAATGAATCAATAAAAAAATATGTAATTCTCAGACCTAACTTTAATCGTTTTAAATTCCTTTGCTAAAGTTGAAATATCATGTTGGTATAAGAAAAAGGTTGGCAAATAAAGGTTAATGAATTGTAATAGTCAAGATTTTGAGACAAGCTACAAGTAAATGAGCTACAAATACAGACACAATATATATCAGATACAGTAAACCCCCGTTAGTACGCCCCCACTTAGTATAACTTCCTGCATATATCGACATTTTTTTCCGGTCCCTGGGACAAATAAGCCTTTTATCATTAAAATATATCCGCTTATAACGCCCCCACTTATTATGACTTCCCACATATATCGACGTTTTTCTAGAGTCCCCATAAGAAAAATCCCACTTTTGCATTGTTAAATAAACTTGAATAATTTTAGACGAGTTCTGTTATTTACACGAACCTGAATTTTCTGGAAGTAGCCTTATAGCTCTGTTTGCATTCATAATTCTTTGAAAACTTTCTCTTGTTCTTTTAATGAGTTCCGCATATTAGCGTCGTCCCACTAAATACAACGTTTTCCAGCATCCCCTTAAACGGCGTACTAATTTTACTGTACGGAGTTTACTGTATATAAACAAATTAAACACACAAAAAAGTATTCATAGAGTAGTGCAAAATAATACCAGTAGAAATCTTACATTAGAAAAAACTAGAATTAAAGCTATGAAGATTTTTTTATAAAGCCAACTCACCTCTAGCTGCTTCCTCAGCCTTTTTCTTTTCAAGGAATTTTCGAATTCCATCAGACTGCACACCTGATTTCTTAAGTTTTTCATTTGGAGGTTTTCTGGGTGCCTGTGGTACAAGGTAAAACTTTTAGGAAATACCTCTAGTAAAAAGAATTTCCATAGTACAGTCGAATCTACTTAATGTGATCATAATTGTCTGAGATTAAACTGATAAAATTAACCGATTGATAACAATAAGCAATTTCATACCAAAAAGCAGCAAACAGTGTAACTAGATTGTTTGCTTTAAAAAAATTAAAATTACGAACTTATAATTAATGTATTTAGAACAATTTTACATTTGTATTTCACAACAAAAATTTTTAGAGGAAACATGAATAGTTCAATCATTTTATATAAAATAATCGCTCACATTATATTTTTATTTAAATATAGAATGGTCTCTTATATGTGCACTCCATTATATCCTTCCAATCCACAATCCAATAAACCACTTATTTTATAAACTGAATTCCAATAAACAAGGGAAATTCAAAATATCTTTGAAACATATATCCTCTGACCATCTGCAAGGCACCGCACCAATTGGTTTCCAACAGGCATGGATTCGAACCCCCCTTTAACCATTTTCTTTCTATATATGCTGAATGATTTCTTATTCTTACTCATTAGTTAAAGTAAAAAGAAACGTCAGATGCTCTAGGGTGGGGCAGATGTTTACTTTTAGAAATTGACCTTCAAAACGAAACCCGATAGGGGACGTTTTAGGGGATAAGGACAAATTTTGATAACATAAAGAGGTGATACATAGTTGATTACATTAAGCGATGCATTTTGCATCAAATTAAATAGGAATGATCGGAACATGTTTATTTTGATAACATTAACTATGGTCACATTAAGCGGATTCGACAGTAGTAATAGTAATAAGGACAGAAATTTATTTTAAAAAACTTGCAATAAACTCATAACCTGCATCAAAATACTTAGCCTAAGTGAAAAATTAAGGGGTAAAGGATTCATGTCCAACACAAATATGGGCTAACTTTCAAAGAAATCTAACAATAACATCTCAGTCAGTGTATCAAATATTAATTTAATATCAAATATATAAGACAGTTTAAATACTTGAAACTTAACAATACAAGCTATAGGCGTTAAAGTGGCTTATAGTTATTCGTTATTGAAATAAAGGCGTAAAGTTAAGTAAAGATCAGAAACAACATCATCAAGCATTTATAGTTCCAATACTTGAGCTGTTTTTCTAGAATCAGTTACGAAAACTTAAACATATGTCACATCAGTCATATTTCTTAAAAACGTACCAATATCAATATTATCCTACGAGGGAAATTACATGCACGATACGATGATTTAAACCCTTTATCTAGGTTACCTGAAATGTTTTCTCTCTATTTACATCAGCACTCTTCAGAAGTTCTCTGTAATCCATGTTTATTAATTGGTACTTATTGAGACTAAAATTTTAATAAATATCAAGAAAGGAGAAAAACGTGAAACACTTGTATACACAGTGATTTACGTAGGAAATTCTCCATTCGTTTACTTTCAGAAAGTGCTAGATGGAGAGGATATCAACTTGCTTGCTGCGACTCAGCTGGCTGCTGGTGCTTGGATTGGAGGATTGGAGCTACGTTAGCATGGAGGTAACAGATAGGAGATTGCGAAGAAGCCAGTGGAAGAAGCAGACAGGTGAATGCTCTGCAGAAAACACATAATTAGTTCAGTTTTAGTTATTCAAGCATTTCAAACCTTTCTTCTTCAATGAATAATTTTATGAAAATTTTAACATCCAAAAATGTTTTTATGAAGAATTATAAGAGAGAAAGAGAGAGAAAAAAAGTAATTTTTTTATTTGTTTAACTAAATTTATGTTAGGTCTCATAATATATGGCAACAAAAATTTTTCTTCATCTTTGTTTTTGTTTTGTTTTACACTTTTTTAGCGTTTGTTTTGGTTCTTCGTGAAAATTAAACGTAAGTTTATTAATAGAATATTGATGAAAAGAGCATTATTCCATGGAGAAAATTTTAGAATAATCCTTGGTTAAAAATTTGTCCAATTTATTTCCAAAGATTATCTTTAATATTGAACTCCAGGTCTAGTCTTATAAATACCATTTCCTACACAAATACCTACATTCAGAAAACACATTATTAAATCCAATTATTAATTATTTTTTATGTTTCTTTAACCTCTTAAAAAATAGGTGTTTAACAATGTTACATCACATAAATATCTGTGAGTACACTGTTCAGTGTTCATGTTATTAAATAACATTGTTAAAATGTAGTAAGCAGTGTTCCAATGGGAACTGACCGTTCTGACTGTTTCAGGTGTAGGGGAGAGTTGGGAGGGATAGGACATTTTGAACAAGAATATTTTTAAAAAATTTAGTTTTCCTTGTACCAAATTGAAACTTTCAAAATAACATTTTGAAACATTTTACTAGAAAATTAATCATGAATTTTAATTTTGAAAAAATGCCCCATCCCACCCTAGTACCGGGCTGGGATGGGACATTTTTAGAATTACTATAATTTGTTTTTAAATCTTAAAATTTGTTTGCAATCACATTGGTTATATATTTAAACATGTTAAAATGTTTCAAGATGTTATTTTGAAGTTTTCTAATTTTTACAAGGAAAACTAAATTTTAAAAAATATTCTTGTAAAAAATGTCCCATCCCCACTCTCCCCTACTATACAGAATGTTTCAAAAGTCTGTTTCGCGGCTTTTATTTTGGATGAAAATTTCCTAGGGTCATGTAAGTAAGGTATACCCCTAGGTAAGTGACCCTGAAAAATTCATTGAGATGACTTATAGCGCCCCTAGTGGCGAAATAAAAAAGTTTAAAAAATTGACTTTAAACTATAGGAGATAGAGCAAAAACCTCAGTAATAGTGACGTTGCCAACGTTATGAAGAACTCACAGAGAAAAGTTTCATGAAAATATCTTGAATATTCGCAAAGATATCAGCATGAGAAAATAGCACTTTTTCAGATCTCAAAAAAGAAAAAGTTCACAAATTTGCAAGTTTTATTGATTTTTTTACTAAATTTTGTCTTTATTCAACTAAAAAACACAAAACAACACAAACTTTGAATATTTAAAACCTTCAGAATTTCAATTTTCATATTTTTATTCAATATTTTAGAAAACTCAAAAACATTCAAGAAAAAATAATCAGAAGGAAATAATTAGATTATTTCCAGTAATTTCCATATTCCCGAAGAGAAAGTGTGCAATATTATCATATTGCTTTTTGGCTTATTTTAAGTCAACTGAAATAAATAAAGCAAGTGTAAAATAATTCATTGATTTATCACTGCTTAGGAAATTTTGCGTTTAAATTATGCATCTGTTTTTGAGCTGTTTAAATGGCTTTTTGTACCAATTAACCAGGTTAATTGGAAAAGTTTATTTTAGGTTTCTGAGAATTTGTCTTGCTATTAAGAGGATTTCTCTTGTAACTAGCATTTCTAAAAAGAAAATTGCACTGTTTTTCTATTATTTGGTCTCCAGAATAGCTTTGAAATATTCATAGGGACAAATAATGGAATCATTCCTAGTTAAATTCCTCTAACTAATTTAAAGGCAACCTGTTCTTTTTAATTGTTCTGGTTAACCATGTTAAATTAAACCATCTTGATACAAAATTTTCATACCATGACACATTTGCAACTTGTTTTTATTAATTTATGCTTCTTTTTAGTTATAATTTTGTGATGTCAAGTTTAAGTTGTGTTCGAAAAACCTTATGCTGTTTTAATTTAATTTTTTGGGTAAGCATGTTTATTATTTTGAATTTAAATATAAATATACTGTTTAAGTACTTATATTTTAAGCTAAATCATAATACTTCATGGCACTGGTTTTATCATTTAACATGAATAAAAAATATAATTTAACTTGATCATTCCATTGTTATCAATATGTTTTTTCAAAATTTGTTCATATCCACAAAAATTGCCTTTTCTAAGGCTAATTTTTACAGGTAAATTTTTAATGAGTGCCTAATTTATAAGTGTCATATATACTACTCTTATTAAAAAACACATTGCAAAATTTGTATTGATATATTTTGCAATTAAGAATAAAAAGGTATGATTTTTATTCTAACACTCTAACTACTCTGTTTGGCCTTATTATTATCTCCAGATGTGCGAAATATGTCCAAATGCCCAAACAATGTTTCAGGCAGTTGGGGAGAAATTTTTGCCTAAGTTTACAAAAAATTAAAACTTTACAAAATCCAAGTTGTTATTAGTAACAAATATTTTGTGACTGCTGACAATATCATATCCTCCAAAATCTACAAAAAAGTTAGGTGAAAACTACAGATCTATGCCGAAAAAACGAGTTTCCTTGGTAAAATACCAGAAATTTGGCTTTTCCTTCCGTTTTGATTGATATGCAGGAACAACAATGTATTTATAATGGGAGTGATGATTTTCATTAAAAACGTGATTCTTGTTCAATTGTGACGATGTTTTTGGACAAAAAAGTTAAAAGGAGAATCTGAACTCCAGTTTGAGAAAAAGGGCGGACCTGGAAAAAGTGCCCAAACCTGCAAACCTGGTTCGGGGAAAGCCAGTGCCAGCTTCCATAGGTGCAATGCATAAGGTTCGGGTAAATTTCGGTTAGGTTCGGGGGAAGGTTACAACTTTTTCCAGGTCCGAAAAAGGGTTTATACTCCTATTTTAAGACTACCACTGGATACTTTTTTTTGAGCTAATGTGATAAGTTATATACAAGAAATGAGAAAGTAAGGAATTAAGTCCATAAAAAATTTAAACTCATGGACTATTTGGTAGTTATTGAACTTTTCAGAAGTTCAGTGATTAGGAAAACTATAATAAAAACTATTTGTACTTCAGTAGTAACATAAACTTAAGTGAAAATATGGGGACATTTTTTTGGAAATTTTGATGAAAATATAGACTTTTTGGGGGGAATTTTGAGGGAAATATTCGGACCTTGGAATTCTAATTTGGGGAAATATTGGATTCTGCACTTCTGTTATTATCATCAAATCGCTTATTGTTATCAGTTGAATATTGTTATCATTCCAACCTTGGCCAAAGGTGATCAGGGGCCATTCATTAATTACGTAAGGGTCCCGAGGGGGAGGGGGGGTTGGAAAAATCTCTACATACCCTTACTTGGGGGGGTGGGGGGTCAAACCCATTCTTACGTAAGATTTTCCAAGTTAATGTAAACAAATTCCAATTATTCTAATAAAATTACTATTGAATAACCCCAGAAAAAGTTAAAAAAGCTGACGATCTCGGTATATTATCGAAGCTTTAATTTAAAAAAAATGAAAGTATATCCGATGTATCTTTTTTTATTGGGGTAGCATTAAGTTTAGATGGAAAATAAAACTTGAATCCATCTTCCAGTTGTCAAAAGTTGAAATAAAACAAAAGCAAAAAGCGCGAGAAATCTTTATTAGTTTTGGTTTCAACTTTGGAATCTTACGTAAGAATAGGGGGGGGAGGGGTTTGAAAAATCTTACGTACCCTTACATGGGGGTAGGGGGGGTCAAAAATTGCCAAAATCGTCCTTACGTAATTAATGAATGGCCCCTCAGCACATTAAGCTGAGTCAAATGTACTGCAAAATCTAAATGAAATAAGTAAAACCCCCTACTCTTGAAACTCCTCATTTGATTTACTACACTAAATAAATTCTAGTAAGTAGCTTCATAACTGTAATTTTATGTTAAAATAAATACTATTTTGAGTTAATAAGAATAACATTTTGCGATTAAGGTATTAAAGTAATTAAACAGTGATTGAAAGCATTGTAAGAGTTGTACCCTTTGATAATGTGTTAACCTCTTCAAGACTCCTAATGCTACTCTCTTATTTTTTTACTTAGGTCCTTGGATGTGGTGTCTTGGGTACTGGGATATGGATGCACCTCGCATTCAAAGGCTTCTCTAAGTTGTTTATATCTCATTCAATATTGAGTGTGGACATCCTGATCATCATTGCTGGTGTTTTGACCTTCCTGCTTGGTTTTTTGGGATGCTGTGGTTCTTGGTTTCAGAGCAAATGCCTTCTAAGAATGGTTATTTTTATGGATATTTATTATCAATTATTGTAAAACCCTGTGTTTTATTCAGATCAGACTTGTAGACATTTTTTGGACATGAATGAGCTCTAATCCAGTGTCGCACATGTGTTAAACCGGAGATAGTCGGCGTTGTTGATTTTAATGAGTGATACTAAAAGTGAGATTATGCAACTTAAATGAGATAGCACTCTCTTTAATAAGTAATTGAATGTTTTATTACATTTTCTGGTTGGAAACATAGTAAGCAACTCTTAACCTACACCTACTGATTTAACTTTATTAGAAAAGTCTTTTTTTCTTTGTAAAACCAAATAAATTTTAGTTTACCTATTTCTAAGATTTTTGAACCCATAGCGGTCTGCTGTTACTCAGGAATATGTTGGAAAACATTTTAATTTGCAATTATTTACAATATTTAAGATTTTTTTACCATGAATTTTTAAAAAGTTTTGTTTAACTCTTTATTAAATAGAGTATTTGGATTATGTAAATTTAAAGTTTGATTATTTTCCTATTATTCTTATACATTTCCTTTATTTTTCAGTATTTTGTCTTGGTAATTACTATTTTGTTATTGGAGTTCACAGCTGCTACTCTAGGCTTTGTATATCGAAGAGATGTAAGTAACCCTCAAGAGTTGATATAATAGCTAATATCCTTAAAATAATGTTACTGCTAAAAGTTGAATAATATTATTTTGTTAGTTTCAAAATTGTGCCATCAAATTGGGGGATATAGTCACTTAAATCTGATGTTAGTCTCATGCAATTTATGAGATAGAATTTGTAAATGATCTTTTTTTTAATTTTTTAAAGCAGAGGTTTCCAACTAACAGGTACTTAAAGTCTGCAATTTACTGTAAATTGTTGTACCCATGAGTGGTTGTTCTAACAAGGTTCTACTGCAGTTGAAAACAAGATTGACATTAATTCAAATATTAATCAAGATAAAAATATATTTAGTATATATTTGACTTTCCTCTAGAGTATTGTTTTGAAATTTTCAGATTGGTGCTATATTTCAAGATGAACTACTACTTGGGATTCAGAATCGCTATTCTATTGATAATCAAAATGGTTTAAAAAGTACTTGGGATGGAATCCAAGATCATGTAAGCATGGAAATTCATTCCAAAGAATATAATTGTATGAAATTTGTAATTATTGAGAAATTAAATAATTTTTTATGAATAGCCTTTCAAGTATCACCATAATTTGCTTATTACAAGTATTTATGGTTAACTAAAGTATTAACCCAACATTGTCTTTTGCTTTTTCTAAAAATATTTTTAACTGTTTTGAAATTTTTGTATAAGATTTCAAGGTAACATTCCATTTCAGGTTTTTTTAAATGAAAAATCAGATGAATCCCTTTAAAACTTTAAATTGTTCCTTATTTAAATTTGAGCAGTTCTAGTTAGAAATTGCTCTAATTCCTTATTTAAATTAGTTTTTTAACTTAATTTCTTTTCAGTATTTGTGTAATTTATGTAAGTTTATCTTCATAGTTTAAATGTTGTGGAGTAAAAAGTTACCAAGATTGGTACCACATATCATCTTGGCCTGATAAAGAATGGGTTCCATCAAGTTGCTGCCTTCCCAAGTATTCAAATATTTCTTCCTGCGGTGCAATGGAAGATCCTTCATATTTTTATCAATCAGTAAGCTTGATTTTATACTAAATCTTTTTTAAAAATTAAACTCATAGACCAGGTTTCAAATTTTCTTACAAACTTTCTTTCTTTTTTAACACAGTCAGGCATTTTATCCCATAAAGATTTCATAAAAATGTTAATTATACCTTAGTTTTTCATTAAATACCTATAGAAAACTAAACCTTTTAAATCTTACGAGCTTCCTTTTAAAGGTACTTTCAACCTCTCTAGGGGAACATAGACCACTTTGAGGGGCCCTGTCATAGACAATGCTTTTGGCAAACATTATATCATCATAGTTATACCTATGGACTTCTAATGCTGTTAGTCCTTAATGATCAAGGGGAATTTAAAGAATTTTGAATTGTGCTTTAAAACCAGTTTTAGAATTATTTTTTATTTAACATTTTCATACCTAAACCACCTCAGTCCTGGTTGGCCCTAATTTCTACCCTATGAAGAGCAATCTCATTAATTTTAAAATTGAGAAGATAAAAAGATTGAGAAGATTTTAACATGTTAGTATCATTAATCTTATTACTTTGTGAAAAAATTGGAACATATTGCTATTTAGTGATAAAGGTATATTTTGTCACAGACTTCAATAGGAATAAAATATTATTAATTAGTTTCTACCAAATATAGTTTGCCTTGAATTGTTACGTAAATAGAATTGTTTTTTTAATGGAAATTAAGAAGAAAAAATTTTAATTGTTTATTGACATTCTTATATGAAGACCTATGGGGAAGAATGGTTTTTGTCCATTTGAGCTCATCTTTAGTTTTGGTTGTCGGTCGCCATGTTTGACCACAGCTTAAACTTTTGGCCCGACGCGACGCCAAACTTGCTAACTCGTGTCACGGCAGGCAATGAAATAATCGAAACACTATTTTCGTTATAAAAGAAAAACTAATCATAGTAGAAGTACAATATTTTACACGCATATACAATTATATTTTACAAAAAGATTGTCATTTCGTTTTTTAAAAAATTCGAATTAGTTTTAGAATTATTAAGATTCAAAGTTTCAATTTTTTTCCTTGAGGCCAGTTTGCCGGGTCGAAAGTTTTAGCTGTAGTCAAACATGGCTACCGTCAACCTATACTTAAGATGTGTTGAAATGGACAAAAACCATTCTTCCCCATAAGTCTTCATATATGATTTGATATTTTCCATGTTTTGAAAATGTAAGCATTTAAAAAAATTAATTAAAGTGGATTTATATGGCCTTTTTTATTAATCAACTTCAATTTCAGGGTTGTTATCCTAAAATTCATCAGTGGATAATGGTGAGATTGTATATGGTTGGTATAGTCTGTTTGGTTTTTACTTTTCTACAAATTTTTGGTATCTTAGCAGCTTTGGTTGTTGTTTGTTCTCTGAGTCCCAAACAGAGGTGAATTTCACCGGTATAAAAGAATGTTAAAATATTCTGATTTTAATTAACCTGGAGAATATACCAAACTAGAAAGACTTACAGGAGACTTTAATCAGAATGCTTATTCAAGTTTCATGTTTTTTTGTGCTGTTCAAAAAAATGTCTTATGAAAGGGATGTTTTTATTTGTTGAAGAAATTTTCTAAGAAAGTTGACTTTTGTTGCACAATGATTTTTATCTTTCTTTACTAAATTTCTTTACATTGATAGTCATTTGAATATCTGGGATTGATAATTTTGTGCAGGCAGTTTGTTAAAATTGATTCCTTAAAAAAATTTTTCATTACATTGTTAGCCTAGTAGTGATACACACTGTACAAGACAAAAATGTGTTTTTGATATTTTTGTATAATTACAATCAGAAAATGAATTTATATCCAACTAGTGAGACCTAGAAACATTTAAAATTTTTGTAAACAATTGAGGCGACACATCAAAATGATTGAGTGAATAGAGTTTTGTGGTGCAGTGGTTTTTTTGCTGTTTCTATGAAGTTCATTTTTCACTTGTAAATATCACTTTTAGGTTAACAATATGATTATATTATGGCATCTAATCTTAATATATTTGTTTCTATTATATTACAATGCATTTAGTTTCTCTACTAGGTAAAAACTAATTATATTTCTATAATTGTTATTAACAAGATAGTTCCTAATATATTTTGAGGTTAAAAAATACTTTACCTAAATTATTCACCTACAGTGACTTTTTTTCATGTATAATAGTGATAAATTTTTCTGCCGTATTTTACAACTAAAAGTCACAGAAAACAAGTAGATTTTAGAGTACATCAACTATTAAATTTTACAAAAGAATCTTAATTTTTTTACGGGTAAATGTAAGATACCTTAGTTGCTGAAAAGAGGTTCTATATGTTGTATCTGTGATTGAAAATATTATAATCAAATATTCATCAACCTACTCTTTTATTTTGTTATTCATTGCTCACTCTCAATGTTTATAAATGGTTATATTTTGGCAACTCTATAGGTGTTCACATCATTACTTCCATCTTTGATTTATTTTTAAGGATAAACTTTTTTTTGAATGTTGAAGAATTAAGATGTATGTTTTATTGTATCTTTTATCTCTGAAAGTTAGTTGTTTTCATCAATCATGTAAAGCATTTCTTTAGCTTATGCTGGATTGTATACTCCATCTAAAAAGAATAGAGGAATATTTTTGGGTTTATGTCTTATATGTTTTCTGTTTGAAAGAGTGATATTAATAGTTTGGATATTAATCAAATTAGGATATTTTGATTTAAGTTTTCAGAACATTTGTTACAAATCTTATTGGTGATTTCCTATCCATGTGGGCATACTTCTTAGTGACTTTAAAATTAGATGTAATAAATTAAATATATAATTATTACTAAGGTTTGCGATGTTTTGATGTTATTATATTTTGAAAGTTATTAATTATTTCATAATTTTCTTAAAATTGTTAAATAATGGGCTATTTAATATTTTCATACTTGTTTAGCTTTTCTGATGATTGATTGAAATATTTATTTTTGCAAAAACATTTTAATCCTTTTTGGCTATGATTACAGTAACAACCTATTTTTGGAAACCTAAGTTCTGTAATGGTTATGGATTTCTAAAACTATTTATTTCTGATTACATTCCACAAAACTCTGGCCTGCTTGAACCAGCATAATCTGGAACATTTTGATGAACCAGAACATTTTGAGAGCTTGATGTAAATGCAATAGAATCATAACTACTGAAGTGAAAAATTTCCTTCTGGATAGCATAACTAGTATGCAATAGCACTAATAACCAATTGCAATGCAGAACTCTTTATCCCCTCTCACAATGGAGAAGTACAATAAGAATTTTTCTTCTGCATTTTTACATTTCCAAACATGTCCTATGGTCAAGAAAGCGGACGATCTGAATAGAGATTATTTGAATTTAAAAATCGGGGATGATAATAGGGAGGGAAAGCATGCATTTTTGTTATTCTAAAACATATTGTATTATTGTAAGTGCAAATGCACTTGTTCTTTTTGTGTGGTGTAAGGGCCTGTAGTATCACTACTACTTCATCATTATTTGCCTTTTTTCTGAAATTGACCCAGAATTAAGGGTGTTGGTCTTTACTATTCTGGATAAAGGATCTGTTATTGTACCATTTTTTAAAATATCTGTGTTTTACTGTGTTTTTAATATTCAAACTTAATTTCTATGTATGTTGGACTTATTACCTAGTTGTACAATTTTATTCTATTACATGTTATGCATAGCATTTCTTATATATGTTATTTTATCACTACGTCCTTTGTCATAATTACAGGTTTTATTTATGATTTTAATCAGAACTTATAGTAGTCTATTAGATACTTCTTTTGGTTTTAGAAAAATCTTTCGGGTAACCCTTTTAAAACTACTGGCATGCCGGTGAGATAGCTACAAGTTTCTTCTTAAGGCATAGCCTACCTACAAACCGGTGATATACTCCCTAAAAAATCCATTTTGAGGATAGGTCACTCGTATATGATATTTTAGATATGATGTTTTATCAATATTTTTCTAAATCATTAGATCAATCATAGGAAAATATGATGAAAATATAGTTGAAATTTAGTTTTGCAATTTTTGAAGGGTGGGGATGACATGACATCTACTATTGTGAGCAGTTTTGTGGCTTAATACCCATTGTTGACAATCTAACACAACCCAAATGATCTTGAGGGCCACTTTGGAGCACCACAATACTCTCATATAAAATTTTAGGATATTAGGTACTCAGAATGACAGTGAAGTAAGTTGAATACACTAGGTATAAATTAGGGAGTTGTTTGGATCTTACTTTGACAGTTTCCTAAACAAAATATTCATTTAAATTGACCTTTAAATGAATATTTTGATTCTATAGGAACTAAACAGGTTCGGTTAAAAAACACTATACTTACGTAGCTTGTATCCCCCTAAAATGTTGAAGGAGCATTTAAAATCTTTATTTGGTTATATCTTTATTTTCTAATAAAGTTGTATAGGAGATTGATAAAACATGATACATTTCAGCAAAAAAGTAATTGTTTTTAAAATTATTGTTTATCATCTTTCTAGTTGTTACTAATAACATTAGTTTTGGGTACTCTTACCATGATCTAAGCGATTGTTATTTTATCATGTATTAACAATCTTGATTTATTATTGCCCTAGATTGTTTGTTGGTAGAAATATGTGGTATAATTGTAGAGTTGGTAGTTTATTCTGCTATTTTTTTCAAGTATTAATGGGATTGTTACTTATGTCTTCCTTTTTTTGTTATGTGATATTTTAGCTTTGTATTTTATGCAGAGGTTGTAAAATTAGTGCCATTTACAAACATCACCTTCTTTTAGCTGGATAAAAGAAGGAACTTCTTAATTTTTAGAAGATATCTTTTTATCTTCTATATGTATGTTATTAAACCTAAAAGAAGTATTTTATGTACTGGAATATATAATATCTCGTAACCTAACTATGTAGAGTGAATATTTGTTTTGTATGTACCATTGTACCAAGTATATAAATTATGTATTAATTTTATGTGCAAACAGAAGAGGTATTTTTTTGCATTATGTGTTTTGATATTATAAAAATAACTATTGATACAAATTAAATTTTGTTAAGAATTATTTGTGTACTTTTTCCCTATGATGAAACATTGTTTGAAAAACTTTGTGTATTATGTATTAAGTCTGTGTTTTGGAAGTAAATTGAACTGTGCCTTTTAAAGGAAATAGCTTTAAAAAATAACTAAGTTCAATGTGATGTAAAACATTTGAAGTACAATGTATATTTGAAAAATCTATTTTTCTTACCAAGTTAATTCTAAAAGGATGAATATACAGTTTTTAAAATATAATTGTGAACTCTTGATAAATTAAATTAAACTTCTTTATCCTGAAATTTGAATTCAGCTAATGTTTTTGTAATCTATTTAGTTCGTTTATATTATCTGGCCTATTAAGTATCACCAAGCTGTTTAAGTCATAAGAGGTTAGAAGTATTGCCCAATATTGTTTATCAACTGAATAAAAAATGCAGTTATATCAATGACTACCATAAAAATTTGGCAATATTTGAGTATTTGGTTTCCAAAACAGCTTGGTGATATTTAACGGGACAGATAACGGAAATTTTAATAAAACTATCTTAAAATGTATTTGGATGGATATATATCAGTTTTCCAAAATGTTTATTAAATATATCTAATTTTGTAAGTGATCAGTTTTATTATACAATACTTATATTTGTATATGGATTGACTAGCATCAAAATGTATATTTTATAAAGTTATATGTTAAATTCAAAACTATTGAGCTTAAATAAATTTGAATAAAATTATATATTTACTGTATAAAGAAAGTATTTTTACGAATGGATTGACTGGTAAATAAAAAAACATATTTTAGAATGTTTTAACTAATTTTATTTATGACTGACTATCACTGATACTAACCTTCATGATTTACCAACTTTATTCTGCTCTCAAAATTTTAACAAATAAATTTCCTGTTTTCTAGAGTTATCATATTTCAATAGAGTTATTTGAAGAGGGTTTCTGAAGTGTTTGGTTCTACAGTAAAATCCCGTTATAACAAACTTCACGGGACTGTAAAATTTCTCCATTGTAACGGAAATTTCGTTGTAAATGTACTTTCTCTAATTCAAATAAAAATGGTTGGGGACTTTCTGGACTTGCCTAATAACAGGATTTTTCGTTGTAACGGGATTTCACTGTAAAAGTTTATCTGGAAAAACATTTTTTTTTCAAAATGAAAATTTTCAAGAATAAACAGAAGAGCTATAATAGTGATTTTGCATCTGCATTGATTCCTAAGTTTTTTTAAATTTTTTTGAGTCAATCAGGTAAATTTCTTTGGTGTCCACTTGCCGAGAAGTCTTGTTTACCTTCTTACTTTGATTGCCGGAAAAAACAACACAACTATGATGGAAGGACTAAAGTTTTTACTCAGAATCATGGCCTTGCTTACTTCATCGATCGTTATGTTTGTGGTTATTTACAAAAATTAATAAAAATAAGGTTTTACATGTGGCTCAAATCTAAGAAATTTAGTTCTTTTAAGTAGAACTTTCAAAGTGCTTTACTAGAAAAAGAGGTGCTTTGAATGCAGTGATCTTCAGTTCATTAATATAGATTCGAAGTTAAGTTAATAAATAGCCTTGCAAATTACTCTAAATAATGGCTGACTTTGAAAAATTAAATGAAAATAAATAATTTACTCAAAGGTTGAAATAAGAAAATGAAAGTGAAACAATCTTTTCTTTTGAAGTTCTAAAAATAACACTTCTGATGCATATGTTTTTAATATCACTCATCTCTCCAGTGGCGTAGCTAGCCTGGGTGTCGCCTGGGGTGGAAGCTCTCGGTGTCACCCCCTTTTGGAATTCGGTTATAAAAAATCATAAAATTTGCGACACCAGTCACCAGTTGAGAACTGAGGTTCTCAGGTCAGGTGGAACCCCATTTTATATTTGTGTTCTTATGGCATTTAATTTATTATTTAAAAATTTCAAAATTGAAGGTTTTAATTTACCGTTGCCCAGGAAGGGCCCAAAATTATTCCTCAGCATATCTCATACATATATATACGGAATTTCGGGCTCCCCCCTTTAATACGCCCTTGGTCAACATATTCGGATAATTCAATCCATTGGCGTACAGGGAAATTTCTTCGAGAGGGGCCTAAAATATTATTCCAAAAGCATTTTTAATAGGCTCAATCTAGCCTTTTCATACATTAATTGTAGCTAGAATTAGCATTTTGCGGAACGTAATATAAAAGAAAATTGCAGTTAATAGAGTTCCAAGTAATCAAAGGAGGGGGTCTGGGGGCCTTCCCTAAAATATTTTTTGAAATGTGATCTTTAAATATACAGGGTGATTCAGAAATAATCATCAATAATTGGGGGGGCAGGTAGAGGGTCCGTGGACAAGCATATTTCGAATAGGGATGGTGCGGCGCAGCCTTACCGTTAAAGAGCTAGGACCTAATGTAAGTGCGAGCGCGTTTCAAAAGGCCGTTTTTAGAAGGCCCGTGTACGAAACAAAACATAATAAAATGAAAAAAAATTATTGCATGAGGAAAGGAAGTATCCGTACTACTTACACCATGAATTCAATAAAATTCGAACTACTTTCTAAACCCTGGAGTGAGTTACAAAAGTGCAATATTAATCTTTTAGTCAAAGAATGGAGTTTCCTTAATGGTATTTAGAAAAATGATGATCGGGGAAGGAATTTTCAATGATCGTAACATTGATCATTGAAACTGTTTGATCATTGAAAATTCCTTCCCCGATCATCATTTTTCTAAATACCATTAAGGGAACTCCATTGTTTGACTAAGAGATTAATTAGAGATTAGATTGATTAGAGATTTAAAACTCACCCCACGGTTTAGCAAGTGGTCCAATTTCTATCACATTGAGGATTTAAGTTGTACGGATACTCCTGTATCTCATTGATCAATTTTTTTTGTTCAAGGAAGGCATATTTACCAACTTAGGGCAAAATTCGAAGACTTCGGTATCACTCTCCCAGATAGTTTGAGGGTGACAACCGATTTGTTAAACCCTAATTTATTTCATTAGTAGAGTGAATTCAAAATTTATTTTCAAGGAAAGCATGCAACTTGAAAAAAGTGCCAAGTTCACTAGTTTGGGTGTCACCCCTCTCCCCGCCCCCCCCCCGTAGATACGCCACTGCATCTCTCACTGAAATTATTTCTATCTACTGTCATAAATATTTACCGCCCATTTTTTTCTATATAATTCTGTTCTAGATGGCGCCACGAAACTTTTAAATTGCATCGAGGGGAAGACAACCTAAATTCTACGATTTGGAATAGAACCTCATTGGGAAGAGGGGGATTCGAAACGAAATCCTTCGGTTCGAGAGGGGGAAAATATGACTAAGATACATTTAAATGTAAGAGGTTTTAATATGGGTTAGTGAAATGAATAAATTTTAAATTTAGATGAAAATGAGAAATATGAAACATTTTCGGCCTATTTGTATATATTTCCTTACTTCTCTGCTAAAGGTGGTCTGTTTAACTCATATTTTTGCAAAGTAGATACTAAAGCAAATATACGCATAAAATAAAAAAAAAGAATTTAAGGAAGGAAAGAGAAGGTGTTTAAAAAAAATTGATATTTTAATGGGATGTATGGTCGCTGTAAGATGCGATTTAAAACTGATGTAAATTTGAAGTCAAGACTTTGAAATAAGTTTTTTCTTGTTTTACTTATTAATGATTTATTTTAATCAGTGGTTCGCAATCATTGTTCTGCAAACCAGAAGTGGTCCGTGAGTTTGTCGAAAGTGGTTCATATAGGGGTAGGGGGTGAAGTGCTATACTTATAAAAATATGGGAGGTCAACTGGAGAAATTGAGATATCCACACCTGGAAAACCTGGGTATAAGAGTGAATCACAAAAGGAATCCGAGTAAAAAATGCTGAAGATCAGAGAGGGGCTCAAGAGGAAAGGAGATACAAGAGATTACAAAAAAGGGATGCTGAAGAGCAAAAAGAGGCTTAAGAGTAAATGAAATGCTAAAGCAATGTTATGATGCCAAGATAGCAATGAGTTGTTGTAGAGTAAAAAGTGAGGATGAAGAGGCTGAAGAGCAAACCGCAAGGATCAGGAGGAAAGAGATCCTTTGGAGTAGAGAGAAGTTCAAGAGCAAAAATATGCTCGAGAAAGAGCAGAGATAATTTTGTGTTAAGCGAGAGGGATGGGTAAATTAAATATGTCCCAACAGGTTTGTCATCTTACATTTATTTTTTGGGGAAAGTACTTTAAATGAGCAAAAAGTTATCTCTCCCTATTAATAGGTGACATGGTTGAAATTCAGTTAATATAATTGTATTTTAAGATAATAAATTTTTGTAAAATATTTAAATATGATAAATGAATTATCAACTTTGAGTTTTGTCACTGTGAACAGTTACAACTGATGTAGGGTACAGGTGGTCATTAAATAATGTTAGTACAGGTTTAGTGGTCCGCCAACTTCTTCGAATGAGGGACAACTGCACTAAAGGGTATATAATGTAAGAAAATGTTTTAACCTTGTATTGAGTTTGGTATCCGCAACATACCTTGCTCTTAAGGTCGTCTTTGGTTGAAGCGAAATAAGTCAAAATATGTATTCGAAATATTCACATCTCGATTATTTTATCGAAATGCTTTCTCAAAACCTGGATGCAAATCGAACACCCACATGAATTTTGCCTACGTGTTGTTTTTACCGCATGCACAAATGCATTGCAACAAAACTCTAAAAGCGCTTTTAACCTTCGTCGAACCAAATTGATTTTCTTATCGGTTTCAACGATAAAATTCGTATCTTCAATCTAAGAGCCCTTTTCATTCCATCAGATATGACATTGGATATCGTAGAGGATTTGGGATCCGACATTTCGGTCACGTCTCAGAAACGAAAGCTCTCAATATCGATACTCTCTTCAATTGAAATGGCTTAAAGAGAAAGGAGAAACATGAGGAAAAGGATTTGGGCTTAAGATGCTGCAATGGGATGGGCCATGGGGATAAAGAGAACTAGAGGAAGCATTATAGGTTGGTTGTAACAATGTGAAACTGACATAAGCGCGGGTAAAAAAGGGAGTTAACTTGGAAGATTCTACAGGTATAGTGTTAGTTGAAAAATCGCTGTATCTCATTCGTGATAGGAAGAAGAACGAACCTTGTTAACAATATAAGAAGATTAATCATTTTTAGGAAACAGATTATTGTAACTTTTTAGTAAACAGCTTTTGACATTGAGAAGAATAGAACTTTGTTAGACGTCGCTTCCCTATTAGTTCCCGCACAATTTCGGCTAGTTGCTAATTTACTTCCAATACTATATCTACGATTTTTGTGATTCGATTGAAAATTATTAGGATCCATTCAAAATTTTTAGTTGTGAAAATTGTTCATGTGATTTTTTTTCAATTTGGCTCATACGCATCTATGCTTTATATGTCACTTTAAACTTTTTAAAAACAGTTGAAGTTAAACTCTGTATAACAAATATATAATCGAAATAATAAAAAGGGACTAGACAAAATGATACATTTAAAGTTTTCTGTAAACATAGTTTCAAATTTGCCGAAAATGCACATTCTCTGTTTAAGAAGTTCTGTTTATAGATTGAAATAAATAAATAAAAATGATAAAAACTGATCACTTGAGTTTGTGAATAGGGTTCAAAACTTGTATCAAAGATAAGACAGCGTATAATAGTTTGAAACGTCTTATAATAAGTTTAGAGGTACTCCCTTATAAGATTTTTTCATTTTAGTTAATCAACAATTTACTACTACTAGCTACTTTATTGGTTTTAAGGTGCAAAGAGCGGAAGGTTTAGGCAGCAAAAATATCTCTCCCCTTCTCTAAGATTAAAAAAAAGTTTTCCATTCAGTAGAGCTGATGATGAAACCCCGCGAAGAGGATCCAAGCGTGAAATGATGGATCAAGTTGGGTTCTGTGTTAAAATATCGAAATCCGACCAAGTGAATATTTCTTGTGGGTCGATATCTAATTTTAAATAATTCCATCCTAAAATGTCGGGAGTAATAAGCTTTGTTTTTTTTCTGAATTTTCATCAACGAAAGTTAATAAATTCTTCCATCCCTCTCAAAAAATTAGATAATAGATAAACTTTACGAAAAAGTGATGATCTTCATCCTAGAATTTGTTTCATGGCGGGGGATATAACTCTTGGCCAACCGGGTAATATAATTTTTCTTTTCACGGAGTAATGATTTTCTATTAGTCTGCTCTTGTTAAGGAAGAAAAGGACTTTTGTTTGCAACTATTTTGACTTTTTGAAAAAGAACCTAAAATCGTTCAATGTATATCCTCTTCATCTGAAAAATTAAGAATTATAGTTGGATTAAAAAATTCATTGACTTTTTATTAATAAAAAGTTCAAACAAAATACTTTTAAAATTTCTGCTAAAATACCATAATCTATAAAAATTTTGAATTTGTTGTGGGTAAATAAGGATTAAATGGTTTATTTTTTAATTAATTAATTATTCTAATAACATGTTATGCTTTAAATAATATTTAATAACTGTTACCTATTTTAATAAAAACAGTATTAGATGGTATGCGCATGCTTTACCACAAGTTAAGAAATAACAGTATTTTCAAATCGGAATTCAATTCAAGGAACTAAAGATGAAAAATTTTCCATGAAAAATATCCCCTAAGGTAGCTTACTCCAGTGGAATAAGTGAGTTATCATGTATGGATTTCTTAAAAATTTCATAAACTTGAAATAGAAGTAAGGAATTTGACGCAGACTACACTAACAATGTTTCATCGTGTCCTTTTGAACAAACGCGAATACTTTGAAATAGTAGGTTTACTTTGAGAAACCTTTCATAAGCTTTTGAGTAATTTATGAGGATTCTGAATCAAATTGAGAAATTTCCCAATAGTGCTCCCCAGGGAAATTAACAGAGAGGATGCCCCTCAACAAATATACTCCTTAATTGAATGTAATTAAAGGGAGTAAATAAAATGCCGACTGGTAGTTGAAGAATTCCTTTCTAATTACCTGCCTTGCAAATTGATCCCTTAAGCCAAGGGTGTTGGGAAACGAGTATACTACATGTATTCTTTACTGCCGAGAATTGTTAATTAGTTCCTACTAACTTTTAACACTTGTTAGAATAGTGATTGAGAAAGATGAGAATACAAAGTTCCTCAAACTAATATGAAAATGATTTTTAGGATGAGTAATAATTTTCTCCTGTGAAATAATTTTTTAATATTCATATTGCATCCAAAAATACTGTGTTCATTTCCTTTAAGAAATATTTTTCTTCAGAAAATGTGTTTTTTATAGATGTATCATATATCAGTGGTGCCCAACCTTTTCTGACTCACCATCCCCACTTCATATTAAGGTAAAGCTCACGGGCCAGAACATATACCAATTTTAAAAATAAATTTCCATTTGACATTTTTTCTAGAATTTCAGCAGCTTCTAAGTACCTAACAAATATACAATTGCGGATCCCCCGAATCAGCTTCGTAGGCCTTACGTTGGACCATCACTGTATTATATGAAAGAACACAAAAAATGACCTCTTGACTCCAATACGTAAATTTTAGAGAACATTTATTGTAAAAATTTATGATCAGCTTTATTTCTACACTATGGCATCTATTATTTTGTTTTTTAGTTTTAATACCTTTTTTTATTTAAGCAAACAAAAAGCTCCCCGTGCACCACAATGTATAACACATCTACAAGTAACATCTACACAAGCAAACAAAAACTATTAGGATTGCGTAAAGTAGAGCATTTATCTTCTTTTTCTCGAGATATGCTGACTGTAACCAATCTTCAAGATGATTCTTTACCTGTTGTGCTTTTAATGGGTGGCCTTCAACCTAAAGAGTCTGTAAACTTATCATATGGAAAACTAATTATTAGTTTTAATCAGTGATTTTTGCCGTTTCAAGCGTCCCAGCTCATATATATTAAAATCAAAATAATTAGTTGCGTTTTAATGAACACCCCAAAACAATAGAACTAAGTATAGGTGATAAAACAGTTAAATATATTATATTTATTTTTTATTTACTCGCTATTTTATAGTATGAAAATTTACAGCAAGGTGTCTCGTAGGGGAGTCGTCATTTTGGATATAATCTTAAAAGGATAATTTTTATATCATTTATCTCTGCATTTTTTTATGCATTCGCTTTACTGAATGCTTACGTCTTGAAAAAAGTTAGCGTTTTGTTAAAATTTATCGATAGAAACATTTTTCTAACGTCCAGTGATTAATTTTAAAAGTAAATTAAGACATCACCAATTTTAAATTAAAGGACATAAAGGGGAATACTAGCTTCCGTTAAAAAAACACTTATTTTCACTTCAAAAGCGAAACTGTAAACTTCTCTCTCTCTCTCTCTCTCTCTCTCTCTCTCTCTCTCTCTCTCTCTCTCTCTCTCTCTCTCTCTCTCTCTCTCTCACACACACACACACACACACACACCCAGAACTGATTATAGAAGCAAAACAAACAAATTTATAATGCTATTATTAGGGGCCGTTCAAATATTACGTAAGCACTTTTTTAAACATTTTTAACCCCCCTCCCCCCTTGTCAGCAAAGATAAGCAAACCTCAAACCCCCCCACCAAATTACGTAAGAAACTGCCGGACCCCCCCCCCCCCCGAAATTTTGACATCCTATTAGTAAGTACTGTTTTTTTTCCTTGAAAATTAGGTGACTCGTACAAGGAGCTGTCCTTTTTGGGTGTAACCCTAAGGGTTCAAAAATGAGTCGAAACACTACTTTTCGGGGTTACAATTTCAAAATGTTAGGGTGGTCCATCTCCAGAAAAAAGTGCTTATACGTCAGATTTCCTAATTCTATTTTTTTGTTACATTTATTTTTGGTTGAATTTTGAAATTATTTATGCAAGAAACAAGAGATTTTCGAAAATGCACCATCTTACGTAAGCATCACTCTTATCCCCCATCCCCCCTTGTCAGCAAAAATAAGCAAAGAGCAAACCCCCCCTCCCCCCTTGGATGCTTACGTAATATTTGAACAGCCCCTTAGAGTTAAAATTACAGTTAACCCCAGCAGATCAAAATTGAAAAAAGAAGAAAAAAATACACAAGTGGGATCGCGCAAATGCAGCTGATCACCAAATTGTATTATGATAAGTAATCAAATCGATAAATTTAAGTTTAAAAACTAAAAATTATGTAAAAAATTACGACTTTAAATATTATGACAAGATGTTTTTACAAGAAACGGGAAAATTAGTTAAAGGAAACTTTTCATTGATGTGTGAAATTTGAAAAAGGAAAAATGACGAGGGGATGATTGTGTATAGAATTTTTGAGTCGATAGTGTTATTTTTTTAGAAAAGAGTTCTTAATATTTAGTAAAAAGAAAGCGATTCAGCCTTTACGGTACTAATTCCGATTATTTTGACAGCCTTAATTGAATATGGTAACCTAAAAAACAATGTTTAGAAATGGCTTATGGAAATTACTAATCCATTGCCAATTTAAATTAGCTTCACTTGTCAAATATTTATAAATTTTCGGTCCGTGCATCCAATCAAAAATGTCTGGAAAAGAAGAAACAAATTAAAATTAAAGTTTCGTTGGGCGTAAAAATTTAGGATAAAAACTTTTTATAATTGAAATTTTACGTAATTTCGCTGTTTATTTGTCAAAATATGGTGGTCTGAAAGAAGTTATGATGCGAGAGCCAATGAAAGAAATGTGAAAACAAGAATACGGTCTTTCATCATCTTCATTACTTCATGAATTATTTTATAAGACGTGTTTTTATATTATAGTTTAAGTTGAATTTCGTATTTAGAAGGGTTTATCTCTATTTATACAAGCAGTGTTTCTTGAAATTTACAAAACAATCTCCAAGTTTATTAGAACGAATACAAAACATTTCATTTTTAACTTAGGGAACTAAATGTATAGAAAGGTTTCATACTACATTTGTGACATTTTTTAAAACAACCCAAGTGGCATTTCTGAAATACTTAATGCATCCTCAAAATAGGTATACCATACCTATTCTCTATGAGGTGTTTACGTAGAAGGTAAACAAAACGATTACTTTATTAATAATGAAATTTACACCCCCCCTTTTTTTCATTGCATTAGCACCATTCTTTATAGTATATATTGGGTTGTCCCATGAGTTCTGTTACTTTTTACGAAGTTTTTGTCTTTGAAATTTTTTTATGAAAAACTGGTAATAGGTGGAGATTTCAAATAAAAGGGATTTTGATATAATGTATATTTATGAACATAATGTGTGATTTTGGTAGTTCTCGGGATATTATTTCTTTTCAAAATGACGGTTTGAAAAAAAGACCAAAAACGACGATTTTCGCGTAATTTTTTTCTTTTGTTTAAAAAACTAGGAAGAACGCATAATTCATGGCTAAAAAAAGTTTTACTGTATATTTGAAATGTTAAGATTACGATGTCATAGTTTCAAGATGATTCGATAAGTTTAAGGTTGGAAATTTTGGCTTTAAACTTCATATATTGGCAATTTCACGTGTTTTTTAAAGCACGCCTATTGTTTTTCTAAGCAGCTGGTATGAAGTAATTAAAGGCAGGTGTTTCTTGAACCATAATGCTTGTTAATGCATTGAATTGATGCCATTAATGCATTGAAAGTACCTTTTCATAATATCATTCAATTGATTTATTTCTAATTGCCAAGGAGTTGTTTTAATTGTAATGTTTTCGTATGAAGCGAAGAAAATTGCTTTGTTCACTGAGCGTAAGTTCAGCGAGTGTAATTGTGATAAGCTAAAACGTTGCGCGCTTGCATTGTGCGCACTATTTTCTGAGCTTAAGTTTAGATATAATTTAATATACTGCATATTTTGAATACTTGGGTCTTTCCTAAGCTTTTTTATTGATTTTGATGCTTTTTTTCGTAAACATTTCTTTGAAATGACTAATATTATTGAGGTAAGTTTTTGCAATAGATGTTATGTTTGGGACCAAAATTTCCAAAGTTACACTTATCGAATTATCTTGAAACTATGACATCTTAAACTAAACATTTCAAATATATAGTAAAACTTTTTTTAGCCCTGAATTATGCGTTCTTCCTAGTTTTTTAAACAAAAGAAAAAAATTACGCGAAAATCGTCGTTTGTGGTCTTTTTTTCAAACCACCATTTTGAAAAGAAATAATATCCCGAGAACTACCAAATCCCACATTATGTTCATAAGTATACATATATCAAAATCCCTTTTGTTTGAAATCTCTACCTATTACCAGTTTTTCATAAAAAATTTTCAAAGACAAAACTTCGTAAAAAGTAACAGAACTTATGGGACAACCCAATATCTTGACCTTATTAAAGTGAAAAGAGGTTTAGGAAGAAGAAAGAGGAATAATTTCTTTTTTTAAATAACTAGGGGGCTCTGCCCCCTGCTCGCTATCACTCACCAACCCCCGGAACTGCTTCGCAGTCCTCTGTAGATCGCTTCGCGATTTTAGCGAGCAGAGCTTGCTTGCTTGCTTCATCTCAACACTCAAGCACAATCCTGGGCTCGTCTGCTTAGTTAATGACCCTTTCATACTGAAATTACCTACCGCTCTAGCTTGTCTATAATTTAATTCGGATCACTACCTCAAAAATATTAAAATAATAATGTTACTGAAATATTCCATTTTAGCTTATCAATAATTTAAACGAAATGTTTAAAAACATCCAGCAAGTCTACTAATTATCGTCCTCATCTCAACAATCCAGCACAACCCAGACCGGAATTGGCCAATTCGGCGCCTGCCCGTTTTGACGCGAAAGAAAAATTTTTTTTCCCTAATTTTTAGGAGGATAATGAAAGAGTTCTATTAACTATCATTTTATTTCTGGTGCCGAAACGGTCAACGCCAAATCGGCCCGCTTCGAATTGTCCCCGCTCCGGTAGTAGATCGACCCTCATCAGCTTTGTTAATGCTCCTTTAATACTGAAACTACTCATCTCTCTGGATTATCAATTATTTAATTCGAATCATTCCCCTGAAGATATCAAAATGAAACTGTGTTTCTGAAATATTCATTTCTTAACTTCATTCTTCTTTCTTCAATTATTTAATCGAATTTTTTTAAATATCCAGCAAGTCCTTATTATCATCAACCAACTTAGAGAAAAAAAGAAGCCTTTAAGAAACTTTTAAATTTATAATATGCCAGCCCTTTCCGCCCGTATACAGGGTGTTTCAAAATTGCGTTGCACTGCTTTTATTCGGAACCCACGCCTCCTAGGGTCATGGAAGTAAGGTCTACCCCTAGGTAAGTGACCCTAGATAATCCATTGAGATATTTTATAGCGCCCCTAGCGGCGAAATTAAAAAGTTAAAAAAAATTAATTTAAAAACTAAAGGAGATAGAGCAAAAACCTCAGTGAGAGTATTGTTGCCAACGCCAAGATGAACTCACTGAAAAAATTTGATCAAAATATCTTGAATATTCGAGGAGATATTAGCATGTGAAAATAGAACTTTTTCATGGGTCAAAAAATAAAAAGTTCACATATTTGCAAATTTTTTTGGTTTTTTGATTAAATTTTGTGTTCTTTCAACTAAAAAAACACACAACTACACAATAACACTGAAAAATTTGGGAATATGCGAACTTTTTAATTTTTGACCCCTGAAAAAGTGCTATTTTCACATGCTAATATATCCGCGAATATTCATGATATTTTAATCAAATTTTTTAAGTGAGTTTTTCTTGACGTTGGCAACAATACTCTTATTGAGGTTTTTGCTCTATCTCCTTTAGTTTTTTAATTAATTTTTTAAACTTTTTAATTTCCCCGCTAGGGGAGCTGTAAGTCATCTCATTGGTTTTTCAAGGGTCACTTACCTAGTGGTACACCTTACTTCCATGACCCAAGGAGGCGTGGGTTCCGAATAAAAGTCGTGCAACGCAATTTTGAAACACCCTTTATATCTAGGGAATCGTCGTAAATAAAAGAAATCAGACTTAAAAATGGGCTCTAATAAAATTAAATTTTATAAATAAAAATTTCAAAAAAATAAAATCTAATTACTCCAAAACTTATAATTCAAAATTCGAAAAAAGGGAGACGAGGTACAAAACTTCATACCTAAGAGTATGTGTCAGCAAGAAATCATGTTTCTGCTGTTAATAAATTTTGCTAGGGGCGAACTCGCAGCACACAAAATTTGTTTTCTTTGATATTAAATAACTCCAGAACTAATAATCTAATTAAAGAGGTTTTGGAATAAAAATAACCATTATAATGACAAAAAATACCATACCATTATGAATCACCATTCGACCATTATTCATTTGTCTATCAATGGCCAAAATTTCATAATATTCCTTTAAACAGTTTTTGTGTAGTGAGATTTCAAAATGTTCAAAAAGAATTTTTCAAAATCAGCTGTGGTGGCGGTCACTGTTATTTTTTGGATGTTTTTATAAGAAACAAGAAAATAAAAATAATATGGAGTGAGTACAGTTATTTTTTTTAGGGACAGATCATTTATAAAGTTTTGTTGACCAGTGCAAATAGCATTATTAATTATATTTTTTCATAGAAAAGAGATGCATCTAGGGAAGAGAAAACTGAAAATATTGCAATATTGCACAGTATCCCATTGCAAAATATCATCTTTATTGAATTAGATTCTACTTCGTAAATCAGAAAATTGCCTTCAAATGAATCGTTCCAAAGTAATCATTAGCAAGTATACACAATAATTAAAAATGGCTGTTGACCATATTTTTCAGGCAATAAAAAGGGATTAAAATAAAGGTATTTATTTTATATGAAAGGAGAATTTCACCATTTATCGCTGGTTAAGCGGACGATAAGTGTAAACTCACAACTCTCAAGCGTCACCTCAAACCGTGGACCGGTTGGAATTCTGAAATTAAATCTGTCCTAGTTCTGGAATTAAATTTGTCCTAGGAATGCCATAGTCATTTCAGCAGATGAGTGGAGGACTAATCAATGGACACCTCTTTTTCAGTTATAGTCGGCTAGACTCTAGTACTTGCCCTCCGCTCTTTTGCGTTGCCATCCTATGCCGTGCTGATGACTTCTAACAAGGACGAAACCGGTCCACGGTTGGAGGTGACGCTTGAGAGTTGTGAGTTTACACTTAAAGGAATTTTATATTTGAAATATGTAAAAAAAGTCTGATAAATAAATACATTTCCTATACCCTCTGACTTGCAGCACCACTTTAAAATGTTTCCCCCTTTCTCCAAATAAAAAGGTAGAAGAAAATCGATTTTTATTGAATTCAGAATTAATAGAAGTTTAAAGCATTGAACTCGATAAGAATTCAACTCACGAAAACTCAATGAAAGTTACAAAGCTTTCCTTTCTAACAATTAGTCTTGATATACCTTCGACAAATCAATCCATCCCTAACTCCTAACTCGTTAAATATTTAGAGTGCTCTATAAAAGTATCTCGAAAAAAGAATTCAAGTCGTTTATCCAACAGACCCTAAACGGAAGAAACTTTAGGGCCAACTTTGAACGCGATATCAGCGATTGAAATGCACACTGCATGCTCCAGCGAGGGCCTTAAATCAGCTCATTTCAGCCACTTGGGACTCTGTGCAAGTTTTATCAGCAGAGCAACAGAACGGGAACGCAAGCGCCCATGATCTGAAAACATTAAACGTAAATAAATTCGGAAGAATGGAAACACAAATCTCTGGGAGAAAGGATAGCGAAACTGAATCACCTAGATTTTATTTTAAAGGGCAAACATTCACATCAAAGAAGAATTCGAGTTAGTATTTTTATTTTTCATTTGCTGGAAAATTTATCGATTTGAATGCATTGATTTGTTGTACTTTATTTCTGAAGAATAGTTGAAGTTGGCTATGGGGATTGTAGCAAGACTATCTATGTATAAAAGTCTTGATTTAATTTTAGAGATGACATTTGACGTCACGACGGACGTAAGGATTTTCACTTCGTTTATTAACAGTGGATAAATTAGTTAGAATACATTAAAAGTATCACAAAAATGGATATAATTTCTAATTAAGAATATTTTTACTCTGAAATAGAAATTTCGTGAAATATACAGCTAAAATGATTACAATGAACAAATCACGTTAACAACAAGATGTTGTAAGGCGTCTAAAGGAAAGGCACCCATTGAAAAATGAGTAACACAAACTTTAATCTAAAATTTCAATTAGTTATCGAATTATAAAAAAAATCCATTTCAATTTTGTTTTTAGGAATTTTGTTCTATAATTAAGTCTTACTCTGTTATAAAAATAAACTTTTTTGCACTGTATACATAGCAAAATTATCATTTAATTGCCAGTTAAAGCTGCTATTACAATGGATAATTGTAGTCAAATTTATTTTCAATCTTAATATATTCAGAATGGCTTAAATAATTTACCTTTCAAAGCCCTAAGTTTTAAGTTATTTTCAATCAAAAAGCTTCTTTTCTGTCTAAGCTGAAACAGCTTGTGACGTCAAATGTGCCTTGTTTACTCTCATTCCGCTTTGAAATACTGAGCTCTAGTTTTTTAATAGATAGTGTTTCGATGAAAACTGTGTTTCCCACATTTCCAATAGGCACATGTGACGTCACGCTGTTAGGCGCTTTCTGTAAAAAAATATCTCATAATTAACTGAAAAAAAATTTGTGGGAAAAGACAAGCATATTTTTGGAATCGGGGAAGACTTTTTAATAATTTAAACTTGAATATTCAGAATTTTAAGAGATGCTGCAATTTTCCATTTCTATAAAGTTGAAACATTGTTAGAATAAATAAATAAATAAATAAGGCTTCAAAGTAGAACATGGGCAAACAATATTCGATACTTTTGAAAAATAAAATAGTTCTACATTGTTATTACAACAGTAGATGCATTTCATAAAATATTCGTAAAATTGTGCATGATAGAGGTGTAACGTTTAGTCATTTTTTTTAGATTGAAACTAAAACTTTACTGTGATGGTTACTGTTCCAGCAAATGTCTTTTGTAAACCTTTGTTTTTCTTCATCGCTTATTACCTTCTATAGTTTCATGCATGAAATTGTTCTTTAGGTCATGTTAAATGTTCCTTGCATACTAGATCATTAGGATGCATTGTTTGAACTTGGATCGTGTTTGTCTTTTCTAAACAACTCATTTTGTTTACTTTTTTTATATAAGTTATAGCTATGAATAGTGTAGTGCCTATGTTTGTGTCTTCAATGGGGATCATACGATCTGAAAATACCATTTCATGTACGTTTCTCTATTAAATTTCTTTGATGTTCATTGTTTGAATATTTTTACGGCCGTTGATACTTTATTTTAAAATAAGTTGTTATACTTTTCATGCATTTTTTAAATTTTTGAAGCTTCGATGTTTTTTTTCACAATAAGGAGGCTTCAAATATATAAAACGGAGATTCAGAAAATATTAAAAATCTTGTTCACATATGAGAAACTTTATTAATACGTACTTGTAAAATAGGGAAATTGTTCATAATAATAGTAAAGCTCCAGAATAATATTGATAAAATTAATTTTGTTAAATTAATTAATCTACTTTTTTTAAATAACTTCTTCTCCTTTAACTTTTATCTTTATCCATACTATTTTTACTTATTAGCTTTAACTGCTAATACCATTATTAATAGATCCTGGTTGGGCACTCAAGTACCAAAAATACTATACAGGGTGTTCGGAAACACCGTGGACAAACTTTGAGGGGTGGTAGAGGGGACATAGACAAGCATATTTCGAATAGGAATGTGGGGTCGCAGATGCACCGATAAAGAGCTAGAACCCCAATTGAATCGACAGTTTGAAGAAGGGAATAAGTCCTAAAAATGACAAATTGACTTTTTGTGCTCAAAACAATCTCCAAGCTTTGCTCTACACATGGGTGAAAAGAGGGGGAAAATAACTAACCCCTATAGGGAGATATCGCCCCTTGAAGTTGTGAAATCGATGTCCATTCATTGTATTTTTCAAGTTAATTTGGAGTTAAAGTTAATTTGTCTTTCTTTTCCTATTCTTTGAGCTGTAAACTAAGTTAAAATGAAATTTTCTTTTAATTTAAAATTTTTTCAAACTATTTTTATGCAGGGAATGTTTAACTCCATTCATATTCACTCACTCCATTGATACTGCTCTAATAACTCAGTTTCACTATAATTTTGAATTTTATTTGTCTTATTCCTTTTATTTCACCCTTTTGTGGTGTAAACTAAGGAGGAATATAATTTAAATGTGAATTTAAGGGTTTTTTACGATTTTTTCATCAGAAAAATTTCATAAGGTTGAAGAAGGGAATAAGTCCATCAACTTATTTTGACTGTAAAATATTTTTGAATATACTTATATTTGTTTCGATGGTTGCTCTGTTTTCTAAATAGGGTTGTGAACTTCCAGTAAAAATTTTGTAATTATACAATGAAAATTCTATTACTTATACAGTTTTTTTTCGATTTTCTCAAAACATGGTTTTTGGACTTATTCCCTTCTTCAAACTGACGATTCAATTGTAGTGCGAGGGAGTTACAAAAGGCGGTTATCCTAAGGCCCGTTTTACAAAACAAAACCTAATAGAATGAAAAAAATTATTATATGAGGTACAGAAGTATCCATACTACTTCTCCCATAAATTTGAACGAAATTGGACCACTTGTTAACCCGTGGGGTGAGTTATAAAAAGTGCAATATTTGTTCTCTTAGTGTAATGGTATTTTTATGGAAGTTGGTTTCCCCATTCCTATTCGAAATATGCTTGTCTAGGTCCCTTCTACCACCCCTCAAAGTTTGTCCACGGTGATTCCGAACACCCTATACAGGGTGTCCCACGAGAAGTGGCCCAACCCTTTAACTTTTGAACCCCTACAGATATAGTCATGAAAGTGGGGTCTAGGTATAGTAAAGTGACCATGCCCTATCCGATGAGATAACTTTCAACGCCCTCTAGCGGAAAATTTAGGAGTTATAATTTTTATTTTAAAAACTGTGTGAGGTATGTGAAAAAAGTCAATGACTAAGTTGTAGAGCATCATCGATTTAGTAGGAAAAGACACCTTAAGCAGAAAAATATCTTGAATAAAATCCCTAAAACGCACGCTCAAATAGGTTGAATTTACGTAGATTTTACATCTTAAAACGCTCCTCATGAGGCGAAAATGAGAAATTTTCAATTTAATGAACTAAGAATGCTTTTAGTCATTTACTTAAATCATAAAAATAAAAATTTCTCATTTTCACCTCGTGAGGGGCGTCTTACGACGTAAAAACTACGTGAATTCAACCTAATTGAGCTTGCGTTTTAGGGGTTTTATTCAAGATATTTTTCTGCTTAAGGTGTCTTTTCCTACTAAATAGATGATGCTCTACAACTTAGTCATTGACTTTTTTCACATACCTCACACAGTTTTTAAAATAAAAATTATAACTCCTAAATTTTCCGCTAGAGGGCGTTGAAAGTTATCTCATCGGATAGAGCATGGTCACTTTACTATACCTAGACCCCACTTTCATGACTATATCTGTAGGGGTTCAAAAGTTAAAGGGTTGGGCCACTTCTCGTGGGACACCCTGTATAATTACAGTAGTAGTCTAATAACCTTGACTAGCAATTTTAATTGTAATCAATTTTTAGAAATTTTCAACACAAATAATCCACATAGATAAAAAAATGATTGAATGTATAAATTCTGATTCCTTTAAACTACATCTCATTTCTCGAATTTAAACTACAAATTTCAAACTACAAGAAAGTTTAGAACTACATTGTAAATATTTGATTCATCTTAGGACTTTCGTACCTTGACACTTGCCATCATGCCATCTCCTCTATTAAATTCCTATACTTTATCCGTTTCTAACTTCCCCCAACTGTGCAAACAGTCCTGACATCTAGGATAGTCTTCTGTGTTTCTAATTGCAGTCGAGATCATCTGGGATATTTGCAAGTAATGCAATTACTGCGTCTTCTTCGAGGTGAACGCACGAAGTCAAATTTATTTTTCATCCCCTAAATATTGACTCTTGCTTGGCTAATAGGTTGCAATAAAAGTGTCCGCGTGCAGGATTTGATCTCCCCTGAGGGTGGGTTTTGGTTGCGTTTACATTAGCCGTGTGTATTGGTGTCAATCCAGATGGAAGTTTCGTACTTTTGGATCAATATGGTATTTTGTCTGATGTACCGATTGTTAAGGAATTTTGGAGTAGCAAATAATAGAAGCATATGCTACTGGGATATTGTGAAATGCGTCTGTTCTTTGAAGAGAATTTGGATATATTTAAACTAAAATTGTTTCGTTAAGTTCAAAAGAATTTTTGAAAGGTTCAATCCTGAGAATTGTTTGTAAAATGTGCATATCATTACTGATGTTTTTAAAAAAAACATAATCATGTTTTATTTACTTCGAATATTTTTTAATCTTTTTGTAAGGAAAGATAGATAACTTACCTTGTTATTTATTTTAATGTAAAACTTTAAAAGGAATATCCTTAAATACAACGTTAGAAGTTTATTTTAAACTTATATTCCTTTAGAATTTATACAGATGTAGTAACAATTACAAGAGGCCTTAAAATATTCAGATTATTTATTTATCCCCCATGTTGCAGTTGTTATTTTTTTGTCTTTTTTTTATTTTTATTTATTATTCATTTTTTATTTTTGTTGTTATTTAGATATCTTATAATATTTAATTTTTCAAAGAAAATACAAATTTTTTTTCTCTTAAAACCCGACTCCTACTCCCTTAGCCTTTAAAATAGAAAAATTTTAACTTTTTTATGATAATATGTATTTTGATATGAATATTAATTTGAATTAAATAGACGTTCAAAGGCGTTTTGGTCTCACACAATTAAAAAATGCGAAATAATTTATTACTTTATAAAAGAATAAATATAAACTTACGATGACGTCATTGGTACATATATATCGCGAAGTCAAGACAATAAATATAAATGAAAAAACCGTTTTGGTTTTAGTACTTCAATTTAGGATTTGTTTGTTTTTTCTTCATAACGTTTATCCATCGTATAATATTATCATCTACAATCAAATGCACGTACCTGAATTTAATTTTCTGAAAAGTTTTAAAGATGGATGCCTAACTGGATTTAAACAAGGTTTAGCCTCGTTCTAAAGTAGAACATACATAAAATTTAACTGGTAAGCATCGTAAGACAATTCTGTATTTATTTTAAACCCCTATTTATTGAAGGATTGGATCCAATTTTGGAGAGAAAGATGAGAGAAAATTGGATCGTATTATATTACCTTTCAAGAGAATATTGAGTAATGAGGAGATTTTCTACTCTAGCCTTGGCAACAAGAAATGAGGTTTGAACCTGTTTACATATTTATCTCTACGAAGCAAATTATTTCGAAGAAACAACACGATATTATGATTTCAAAATGGGAAGAAGACGATTTCAATACATTATTTACCAATATCGAACTAATAAAGTTAAGTAACATTTTAAATGTAATATTTAAATATGAGTTAATATATGCAAGATTTGTAAGAATTCCCTCTATTTTCTACGTATTGCAGTTAGTGTGTTTAGTGATGGAATCTTTTCCCATTTTAATGTTACTATTTAATTTTTTATGGATTATTATTATTTTTTTTGACTTAATTTAACATTTTTGGGTCTGAAGGGGCAGTTCTCAATTAAGATACGGGGTCGCCTTTTAAAAAAATTACGTAATTGAATCTCTACCAAGGATGACCAATGATGAATGATTCAAGAGAAATTATATTCAATTTAAACAATTTTTTTATTATAATTTTTTTTAATTGAATTATGTTTTGCCTGTGAGAAAGATTGATAATTAGTTACTTATAGGTTCCATGTCTTAGAACTATAATAATAATAATAATTTAATTTAACTAATAATTAATAACTAATAATTTTTGCGATTATTTTCTAATGTTGCTACTGTATCCGGTAGTAAATGGAAAATAATCAATTTAATTATTTTTTCTTTTAAATCAATTTTGAAATTCGTTTTCTTTATACCATTCATATTATAAAACCAGGTTAAAGCAATCTCAATTTAGATAATTTGCCGATGCTTTAACTTTGAAAAGTGGGAGAGATGTAAAAAACATGTCGAACATAAAAAGTGGACTGATGAAGACATTCAAAAATGATTACTCCAATCACATCCTCAAAATGGGGTGAGATATCCTCCAAAATCCAGTTAAGGCAGAACCATACTTAGAGGAGAAGAGGGTATTATGGAATAGTCGGGTAATATGGAACACCTGAGTTTCTGCTCCCCCTCGTGTTGCCATCACGTGGCAATCCCACGAAAGTATTAAGAAATCCTCCATGAGCCAGTGCCCAAAGAGTAAGCTTCTTGTTGTTGTCTGATCAGTGCAGCAAAGCAAAGTGGCAAAGTGTGTTTTAGGATTTTCGAAAGTTTTTGACTGTAAATGTTCAAACCTTTTAACCTACCAGTAACAATGATACCTTGATTTTGGTGTTAAGCATAATGTACACTAAAAGGTCAGTAGTTTCTTATACTGCAGTCGTTTTTTAGCTATCCATTTTTTATCGGTCAGTAAAAGAGTTCATAGTACAAGATGGCCTGTCGGGTATAATGGATTATTCCATAAGCAAAGGGTCATAAAAAGACGATTATGTATGTGACTATTGTAAATAGACTCATGAACAAAATAAACTTTGAACGTAAATTGTTGAATATATTCTTATAGTTAAGATTAACTATGTTCTCTAAGGTCTAATTAGTTTTCAATAGATGTAAATCCAACTATATTCCATATTACCCGATTGTAACTTTTATTACCTCCTCTATGTAAGATTACCTCCATTTGTAACTTTTTCTTAAATTACAATTTTTGATTGAAAAAGTAAATGCTGATTTATTTGACCATTGGCCCTTCATTAGTTATAGTATGCACTTAAAATGATTCGGCGGATTTTTATTAAAAACCAATAGAGTTATTCTTAAATATATAAAGGGTTTTCCATAATACCTTCCGCTCCTCTATAACTTCCAAGCATCTCTTTTCAACAATATCAAGCAAGGACATCAATCCAATAAGACCGTAGTCTTTGTCACACCATTCCGTCTCAAGAAAGACCCCTTCCTCTCTCACGTAATTCCTAAAAAGGTTTCCAGCGTCTCATAAGACAAATCCATTCTCCCTTCGATAAAACAAGATCGGAAAAAGGTGTCTCATAACTCTTTCCCCCCGCTCGCAGGATAAGCATTAGGGGGAGATGAGACCGTATTATCGGAGAGGGACCCGGGGATAAAGTGCTAACTTGTTTTATTTCCTCTCCGGGTGCATTCATTGTGGACCTAATTGGGAGCCATTCTATGAGGAATGCGTGCTCCGTTGACGAATCCCTCCCTTGGAAATTGGGGAGCTATTCTTCCTGTAGCGGCAGGCAACATGTCGGGTGAAGCAAATGACAGGATTTGAGTGTCGTTTGGAGCTTATTTGGGAGTGCAGACGGGGAGTTGAGATTTTTTTCTTTCTGATGAAGAGAAATGGAAGAGGAAGATTGAAGGTCCTTCGTTATAATGATTCCGATTTGAAATTTTTGGTAGGATTGGAATTTGATTCGCTAGTTCCGTTTTCTTTTATTGTTAAGTTTTTTTTGCTTCGTATTAGTCCAGTTTTTAAAGCTGAAAGAAATTTTTCTTCATGGTTTTGAGTAAGGGAGTTTTAGACAACCTTTCGTTATGAAATATTCGTTTCGCTTTATAAGGGGAATGAAAAGTAATAATATGAATCAATAAAAATAAAATTTCAATAAAATTACTTGGGAGTAGCTATTTAACTTTTAACGACTGCTAAACATTTTTAAATAACTGGACGAGTATATCTATATATCCTCCTTGACCTATGTAATGCACTAAGTACCTACTCTGCCGCGTTACCCAGCATCTGTGGACCGGAACCACGGAGATACCAATAAACATTGCTAAATTAGAAATTAGGCATGTTTTTTTAGCATTTGAGATAAAATACTATATTTAGGAGATTCATGTACCTAGGGGGCCACCTTTTTTATCATTCTAGTTGAAGATAGTCAGTAGTTCATACAGGGTGATTCTGAATTCATCATCAATATTTTGGGAGGAGGACGAGGGGACCTAGACAAGCATAATTCGAATAGGAATGGGGGGGGCGCAGCCGCACCCATAAAGAGCTAGGACCTAATGTAGAGAGCATTACAAATGGACGTTTTGCCAAGGCCCGTGTAACGAAACAAAACATAATAGAAGAAAAATTGATTGCATGAGGTAAAGCAGTATCCGTACTACTTCCACCATAAATTTGATAGAAATTGGACCACTTGCTAAACCGTGGGGTGAGATTTAAAACGCGCAGTATTAATCTTTTAGCCAAAGAATGGAGTTAGGAAATGGTATTTAGAAAAATGATGATCGGGGAAGGAATTTCGATGATCATGCAAGATCCCTTATTTGTTTAAAAACTGTATGATTATTGAAAATTTGTAACGGTCTCGCACTACATTAGGTCCTAGCTCTTTAACGGTGCGGCTGCGCCCCCCAGTCCTATTCAAAAATATGCTTGTCGAGGTCCCCTCTACCTTCCTCCAAAATATTGATGGTGAATTCAGAATCACCCTGTAGTTATTGCTTCTTCTTGTCAGCTAAAGTAAATATTTATAATAAAAAACATGCACATCTGTTATAATTTACTAGATTAGATGTTTTTTGCGTGATTTTTATTTTTTTAAAATTAATGACACTGATATGTGGTATATATTAGTAAAATACCTTCTTTTTTCATTAGAGAAGGGAATGAAAAACAATGCATTATACAGTAAAAACTTAAGGCTCAAGATATCGTTATCCATTAAGCTCGAAAGGTCAATTTTTCAATTTTTAGGAAGTATGTTTCCGGCCCCTCCATTTTTCACAAACTTGTTTTGACAAATAAATCTAAATTCCCATCAACACCAACTCCCTCTTGGCTCCTTCTCAAACCCACGGCGATTCTTAATTCCAAAGATTTATCTTCATAACCAAGCGATAAAAATTCAAAATACAAATAGTTCACGGAGAGATGCACCAAGATGGTTCTCGCGAAGAAGCTTCAAGATGGCGTGAAGCTTTATCCATTCATTTTCCATTCCGAAAGGAGGAAAAAAAACGTCATATGCGACTAAGTTGCTCTTCTAGGCCCACGGAAGAGAGAAAAAGATAAATTCCCGACGGTTTCTTTGCTGTTTCCGGAGAAAAAGGACTACATGCATGATGTGCTTTTTGAGCGGGAATAAAAAAACGGGAATGAGAAAGTGCCCTGGGTTTGAGATTAATGTGATTTTTGTACTCTCGAAGGTGCACACGCGCGTGCGAGAGATTATGGGTATTTTTGGATCATAGGGAATTTTTACCCAACTGGTCGATTGGAGGTTGGAAGAGATAATTCATTTTCGGTTTTCTAGGCGTATTTTTATTATTGGAAATCGAAATTGGAGTTTAAAGAGAAATGATTTGGAACGTTGAAACGGAATACCCATCAAATCCTTTCATTTGTGAATATACTTTTTGAATATAATCTATTCAAGAGTTTTGAACAATTAATGATGCTGTTTTTTAACGTCCTGAGGAAAAAATGGTTCAAATGTGGTTGAGCAATTTTATCGTTAGTCTTTAGAAACGAGTTGATGTTCGTTTAAGAATATCTATTAATTTAAAAAGATGGTTTGATAAACTTTTTAACCTAAAGTAAATTTGCGTACTTGTGTAATTCTTTTAACTACTTTTTTAACAACTATCCTAATTTTGTTTTCCATCGAGTTCTTCAAAATAATCAAGTTCAAAACAACTCAATATTATTGGGATTCATCTATATTACTTACCAAATGAGATATCCAGCTTTAATAATGAGCATTTAAATCTAGTATCAGAATATGTATCATTAGGTAAAAGGTTCCCCTGTTTTAGTCAGATTCACAAATTTGATTTAGGGACCCCTTAAAGTCTTTTTTAAATTTTGTTTTAAAGAACATAGTTTAAAGAAGAGGAAGAGTTTATTGATTTAGTTTAATATTGTTTTTGTAAAAACTACTAATATTTTTGGTAATATTAATACATATATTACCATACCAACTGATTCTTGATATTTTTGTAATGTAAATACATCCTACCCAGCAAAAAAAAATCAGCATGAAACTTTCAAAAAAACCTGCAGGTTTTCTGCAGGGAATTCGGACAAATAACATGCAAGGAACCTGTACATTTTGACTGCAGGTTTCCTGCAGTTAGGTTGTCCGAATTTCATGCAGAAAACCTTCAGGTTTTTTTTGAAGGTTTCATGCTGATTTCTTTGACTGCAGTTTTTCTGAAGTTAAATTGTCCGAATTTCATGCAGAAAACCTGCAGTGTTGTTTCTGAAGGTTTTATGTTGATTTATCTTGGACTAGAATTTTCATGCAGAAAACCTGCCGGGGTTTTTAAAAAGGATTTTTGACGATTTTTAGGTTGGGTACGGTTAAACTGCATCCATCAACAACAAAAATCAGCAAACTGGTATGAAAAATCAACATATTAAAATGTAACTTACACATGAATAGGAAACATATTTTTTGAATTTTAAAACATTTTTTGTATCAAATGGCAATTAGGCCGTTTTAACTTTTTTAGTTTTATGTACTGGATGTTATCCACATATGCAGAGCTAGCTCAACTTGAAAGATTTCTGAGCTGTAACTAAATATAAATTCATCCTTAATATATAGTGATTAAACTAAAACTAGAACATTTTTAGTTTTGCTAAAATGAAGTTGAGTATTAGTCAATATGTATATTATATGAATTTATATACAGTAATGAGTAAACCAGTAATGAGATAAAAATAGTGAACATTAAAATAATATTTTTGTTATACAATACAATATTATTAATAACTAGGGGGCTGTCGCTACCAGCTCGCTTGGCTATCCAGGCTCGCTGCGCTCGCTAAATGGATTCTAAAATACTTTAGTCTAGCGTTAGGAGTTTTAATATCCTGGTTTGGTAAGAGTTTAATACACCAAACCCCATGATGGCATACTACGCCAAAAACACAAACAAATCTTTAAAAACTTTTTTTTCATATTGTTACATAATTCTCGTATCCCAAAAAGGGGCAAAGCATAAAGTTATAAGCTGAAATGTGCTTACTCTATGGCTGGAAAGCAATTGTGGAAATTTTGATTCAGCGTTTTTATAGAAAAATCATGGTTTCATCTTATGCACGGAAATAAATTAATACTCAAACTATTTCCAAAAAATAATAAAGATTTTTATTTATCTTTCACTAACCACTTATTATTGCATTCAACAGTGAACCAAAGCATAATCATTGACTACAACCTTGCGTTTGATTACTAAAATTTGTGTTTTGCCTAATTTTATCCCAAAGCATCAATCGGGGAAATCAATACAACCAATACATCCATCAAACTTCTCCGATTACCATCAAAATTGGCCGGTCGCCCGTTCCGGCCGCCATGTTTCACCACTGCTCAAATGATAACACTAAAGTGCTTTACGAGGGCTCCGATTTAACTGAGAAGAAATACAATAAGCTCGTAAATAATACTTTCGCAAAATGTGTAAAGTACGATACCAAAACAATAAACAGACAAAACAAACATGCATTGTTATTTATGTATCGTTATTCATGTATCCTTTTTTCATGCATTGTTATTCATGTATCGTTATTAAAATGACTCTTAAGTGAAATATCATATCATGCAAAAACAAAAGCACAAATTTTGATGAGTATATTAAAGAATCTTAATCGTATTATAGCAAGAAATACGTAGTGAATCATTAAATTCAGAAAAATAACTTTCCACTCACCGATTTCAACGCTGCTTATTTCATACCGCCATTATCAAAATAAACAAGATCTTTTCACAACGCGACTGCGCAGAATGTCGTCACTATTCCGGGATGATTAAAATAAAGACCAAAACTGGTATAATTAATTTTATTTAACTATTAAATCAATTTAATTTTGTGGGTAATAATAATATTATTCATAATAATTTAACACTTGGTATAACACAGTGGCGAATCCAGGATTTTTGTCTGGGGGGGGGCTGAGTTTCAGAAATAACTTAATTGCTATTGGCTGTTAAAATATTATATGCAAGTAACTGACGGGGGAGGGGGGTTGCCGTGCCGTAGCTAGAATTTTGTTTAAGGGGGGTTACTCGACATCTTTTCTGAGGTCTCACCTTTAGGAATACTAAATTTTAGGTGCGATGAATTCGTAACGTTTTAATTTTGGTGCCCTAAATTTCAAAATTGTGTAAAAATGTCAACTCAAAGTAAAAGGGGGGTCTGGGGGTCCTCCCCCAGAAAATTTTGGAAATTTTCCCATCAAAATAGTGTTTTAGCTCATTTTGAAGCCCTTTAAATTCCACCCAAAGAGCACCACTCGTAAGCGGCAGAATTTTCAACGAAAAAAAGTTTATGGTATTATGAATGGTAAAATTTCTGTGGGATTTAGGAGTTCCTATTCCAGAAATTTTTTTAAATTTTGTCCCTAAAAGTGGCATTTTAACTCATGTTGAGACACTTTAGGACACATAAAAGAGGATCATTCTTTGTAAATCCCTAAAGTTTCAAGGAAAAACTGACTTATTAGACTTCAAAATTTCGAGGGGGTTTGGGGGTCTTCCCCCAGAAAATTTTGGAATTTTACCCTTAAAAGTAGGGTTCTGGTTCATTTTGAGACCCTTTGCAGGGACTAATGCTGGCCAATCTAGGTACCGTTTATCGGCACCTTCACAAAAAATATACGTACTCGCAAAAACGATACCTTCACAAAAAATGTACTCGCAAAAACGGCCCTTTCACAAAAATTCTAAAATTATTTTTTAATGACAGACAAATTGTTTATGGTTTAATTAGTCTTTAAATTGCTATAAAACTGTAGCAACAAGTAATTTAATGCTGTTTTCATTAATTTTATGGTTCCCCTTCAGAAAACTTATAAAAAATGTCACAATAATGAAAAAGCTTTTTCAAAAAGCGGTTTTCTATCGCTCGCCAACCCCCGTTAACTGCTGACGCAGACACGTTTGAACCGCTTCGCAATTCTTCACAAAACCCTGCTCACTGCACTTACTCACTTTATAAAACATTCTTAAAACAGGGTTAGTACTTCTCCGGGGTATTCTTGCGAAAATGGTGGATATACATTATACATTCAGTAGCGGAAATTTAACAGTTCCTTTATGGTAACATTAATTGGCGGGTCGCCTTATAATTCCAAGAAAATTAACAACAGAGCAATGTAACATTCCTTTACCATTTCCCCAAGGTAATGTTTTTTTCACAGATCCATTAAGAAGCACTGAAACATCTCAGGAATAAATTTAACGTTCTTAAAATTTGTAACTATTTTCATCGATTGGCTGTGAAAAATGTAGTAATTACCGTAAACATCACGAAAAATTAGAATTTTATTTTCATGAGAACAAACAAACGTCGAAGTTGTGTCAGTTTCATAGCAATGACACGAATGTTTAGACTTCAAACATTTTGTATTTTTATCTTAATTTCTAAAACAGTACCCCGTGTTATCTAGTTGTTTGCGTTTTGGCATTATGAAATAAGGTGTCACATTTTACTACCTTAAAAAACATACTTGCAAAAGAATATAAAAATAATAATAATTGTAAAAAATAAATGGAAAAGTTCAAAATTTCCGAAAGCGAGTTTATATTTTGTTGTAAATATGGTAATGATTAGGTTGCCACAACGACAAAGATAAATGTAAAAATATTAATTTGTTATTTAAAAAATAACAGATAAATTATTTATACATAAGTTTTAAATATAATTAAAACCGTTTAAACAACAGAAATATAAATATTGTTAAAAATAACCCAAAATATATTTTTAAAATTCGTGTTATAAATAGAAAGATGATTATTTAATTTATTTGAATATTAAAAACCAGTGAAATATGTTTTCAATTTTTTTTTAAATTCATAGTTTCTTGCTTTATGCAACCTTATCCGTAATCTAAAAAAATGGAAATATTTTAAAATTGAGATTTTTTTTAGAAATTCTAAAGGCACTTTGCACATCCTCAAAAGAATCCGGACAGTTTGATACCAAATATGTGTTATACGGATCAGTAATTAAAAAGCCTTTCCCTGGAAACCGTTCACCAAAAACTTTTTTTTTAGATTAGAGAGATTAAAAGGATGTGTAAGTTTTTCACAAAAATGGGGGTTAAGTTTAAAATCCTGGATTAGTCCCTGCTTTGGGTAACACCACCGAATATCCGCAACGTGTTGAAATTTCTTTTTTGGCTTTACTGCTATTACCAAAACTTGAATGTCTTATTCCTGGGGGGGGGCTGCAGCCCGACAGCCCCCCCTCTGGATTCGCCACTGGTATAACAATATTTGTCTTATTTTAATCTTCATTTGAGAGAGTCGTGGTAAAACATGGCGGCCGGAACGGGAGACCGGCCACAATATAGTGCCAAATGGTCGACTCTTATTTAAGCTGTGGATAATTTTTTTGTTATACAATACAATAGAGCATTCGCACATGACGTCACGACCAGTTATTTTCCTTTAACTGTTAACTGCTGGAGGTACGGTGTTAGTAAACAATAGCTATAAAATATCATAGTGGTCACGTGATTGAAAGAGCTCTATTTCCAATTCAATCGTCCAATTCAATATTCACTCAATTAATCTCATTGTTTTAGTTTAAGAAAAAAAATAAGAATCGTCTAAGAAATTATTCAGATCCATCGCAGTAAAAGGCTATAGAGCATTCGCACATGACGTCACGACCAGTTATTTTCCTTTAACTGTTAACTGCTGGAGGTACGGTGTTAGTAAACAATAGCTATAAAACGTCATAGGGGTCACGTGATTGAAAGAGCTCTATAAAGCTTTTATGGCAGGATATGAAAATCGAGAATTGGTGGAGCAAAAGATTTCAGAAATTACAACAAAAACTCAAAACTATGTACAAAATGTAAATCAAATTAATATTATCTTTTAATTGCTTGTAGCAGGTGTTCAATTTTTTCCTGAAAGAGCTCTTCACATCTGAGACAGATACACCAAACTGTCAGACAACATGTCCAATGATGTCATTTATGATATTACTACTATCCAATATAGTACTTAACAACTACTTAATATTAAAACTAATTAAAGTCAATCTGTTTCTGTAATAAAACTTATGACTGAATTTACTTTGAAATAATTGACTATTCAGATCAAAATTTAAATTAACAATTGAATGTCTTCCTCATAGATTGACTAAGAATTTGAATGTGGTGCCTATATAAAATTTAAAGGAATTTTCTATGAGGTAGAAACATTAATACAAAAGGGATTATATAAAAATAAGCCCTTATTTTTATCAAAATTTATATAAATTAAAATTAAATGTTTTTGAAAAATTCTGGCTCGGACCACTCATTTTGTCAAATGAATATTATTTCAACATATGCAAATGAAAGAGCAAATAAATCAGAGTTGAAACATTTTTCATAAAAATTCTAGCTGTTAGAGGACTACTCTTTTAGTATATAATTTAAAATCACACAACTTTCCATAACACATATTTTTAATGTAAAGTGGTAATTTCTTAGAAATTTGCGGTCACATAATTATCAAAAAAAATTTATAATTTGATAAAAAATAATTTGTTGGACAAAAACGCAATTTTTATGCAGAAAAATTTAAGTTAATAATTAATTATCAAGAAATATTTTTGCTTTAAAAAGCAATTTAAGATAAGATATTTTTATTATATGAATTGAACTTTTATCATTTTGTCTTATCAAAACCTGCAGGTTTCATGAAGGAGAAAATAAGGGTTAAATCATCGGCAATTTTCCTTCATAAAAACTGCAGTTTTTACGAAGGAAAAGTAAAGTTTTAAATCTTCATTATTTTCTCTGTAGAAAAACTGCAGTTTTTGTGAAGGGAAAATAGCACTGAATAAAACCTGCAATATGTCTTCACAAAAACTGCAGTTTTTATGAAGGAAAAGTAAAGTTTTAAATCTTCACTATTTGCTCTGCATAAAAACTGCAGTTTTTGTGAAGGGAAAATTGCGCTGCATAAAACCTTCATAACCACTTTAAAAACACTGCACATTACCTTTACAAAATCTGCATGGATCTGACTGCCTTCAAAAAAACTTCAGGTAACTTCATGAAACCTTCAAAAGGGGTACTTTTTTTGAAGGGAACATGCTGATTTTTTTGCTGGGTATTTTAAGTAAATATTTTACGAAACCATTTGATTTATCTAAAAATAGTTTGAAAAACATTTATTCTCAAATTCGTAAAATAATTCATTTTTAGATTAGAAATTAAAGAGCATATATTTACTCATTTACTTGTTAAATGAAAACCCTACTTTGTCTTCAATAAGGTAATAAAAATAAAAATAAAATGATGATGATGATGACGATGATGTTGATGATGATGATGATGATGATGATGATGATAATGATAATAATAATGTTAATAATTACATAATGTACAAAGCAAAGCAAAATAACATAGATAACATATATTTAAACAAATAAAGAGTACATTATGGATAAACCACCACTTTAGCAATCTGCTGTGTTGTGGTTAAGGTTGCTGAATACTTAAAATAAACTTGTGTATTGGTCACGAGTTTCCAATATGGCTTGTGAATTCATTTTCTCTACCTAAGATGTCAAATTTAAATATTTCGATTATACTAAAGTTTAACTGAACGAAGAACCCAGGAAATGAATACAAAACGCATCTTCAAACTAGAAAATAAAAATAATAGAATGGCAGCTAGCTGATAAATAGAACACGTCCAAATCCAATGCAAATTCTTTCGTCTTTTAAATAAACTTTACCATTTTCAAACTACCATCAATACCATTCCTCTATCTGTGATAGAATCAGCTGAAAATTTCTATTTGGTATACATCTTCACACCAGTATGAAGAGTAATGTAATGTCTTGACTTTATCTCGGTTAAAGTTACAGTCACGGCCCCCGAGCAAAGCAATAAATCATAGCAAAGCCTCGCATTCCCTTTACTTCACTCTAGTTATCGATGAGTTGGCGTATTTAATCATTTCTCCGTCTTCTGAAATCCGGTGGCATTTCTTTTTTTTCTGAGATTTCTTTCGAGTGGAGTTGAGATATTCATGCAGATGCAGCGGTGTTTGGATGGAGTGGTACTTCCGTTAGAAATTTCCGAAAATCTATTCCAATATTTTATTTGGTTGCATGTGTATTCGTTTAGTGAGTGATTTTCAATGCGAGTATCGTTTCTATGAGATACTTTTGGATGTAATGTTCCAGGAATGTTGGAGGGATAAATCTTGAATTCTTTCTAATCCTTTTAAATAAATATGTATCTATAGATGCGTAGTTCGCATTATTAAAATGATATAAATAAATTTAAGGATGAATTTTTCAAAGTAATCATTAGAATCCTGTGATTTTTTCATATTTATTCTTTGTATTGTATGATAAAAACTGGCAGAATGCAGTTCCAAAAATTTTATTATACAGTCGAGTCAGCTTAATGTGATCGCAATTGTCCGAGACTAAACTGATAACATTATCCGATCGATAACAATAAGCGATCTCATACCAAAAAACAGCAAACAGTGTAACTAGATTGTTTGCTTTAAAATCAAAATAATGTAATCGTAATAAATGTATTCAAAACTCTATTTTTACACTGGGTAAAATTTTAAGGGGAAAATATAAGTAGTTCAGTTAATAAAATTAAAATAATCGCTTACTTTGAATTTTTATAGAAAGGTCTCTCTTTTTTCAGCTCCATTATATCCTTCCACTCCAATAAACCACTCATTTATAACATAATCTGAATTCCAGTAAACAAGGGAAAATCAAAATCTCTTATTAGAAACATCTGCAAAGCGTGGATCTTGGTGTTTCTTTAACGAATCACAAGTATGGATTCGGACCCCCCCCCCTATAACCGTTTTCTTTCAATATAATATGGGGAAATTTTTTATTTTTCTTACTCGTACTGAGTTTCAGAAAAAAGAAGCGCCAGATGTTCTCATGGAGCACATGTTTACTTGTAAAAATTGACCTTCAAAATGAAACTCGAACTCAAAAGCGGTCGTTTTAAAGGGGATACGGACAAATTTTGATAATATTAAGCGGAGTGATGATTCATAGTTGATCACATTAAACGGTGTATTTTACATTAAATTAAATAGGAATGATCGTGACCTGTCGTTTTCGATAACATTATCCGATTGATAACATTAACCGTGATCACATTAAGCGGATTCGACTGTACTTCAATAAGTTGGACACTTAATTCCAATTAAACTTGAAACTGTTATGCTTTTTCACATAAAAGATAAGGTTTCCCTTTTTTTCATTTTATGATTCCCATTTATGTTCTCTACCATCCCTTTTGTTTGTACATGTTCTTTATGACTGATTATTAAAAATTAACAATTTTACTTTTTAATTTGTAAAATCTCATGGTTGCTTCTACTATATATTATGCTTTATTTCAATAGTTTACCCTCATATATTTACCCTCAGATACAATGTCACAATTAATATATTCTGAAAGAAAGTTCCTTTACATTTGTGAACAGTTGTAAGGCCCACAAAAAAAACTTATGTGTAACTAGTTTTATGTAACTTATGTGTAAAAAAATGTGTAACTAGTGGTTTCATATCTAAATAAAAAGGTGGGTTGGGGTAAAGTGGGTCTTGGGGTAAAATGGGTCAGTTTTAATTAACTCGATATATAAATCAAATTTAAATTGAATTATTTTCGCTCATTGTTTTGTGTTATTATCTTTTATCTGTTGGTAACATTTTCCGACTGTCAAAAATTTAGATTCATGAATTTAAGAACTGAAAAAATATTTAATTTGAACGGTAAATGGTGTCGAAAAAACAGGGTTTACCAACTTCCAAATATCCTTATATTGTAATAAATTTCAACAGACTTTAGTAATATTTTTCCATAAAAGAAAGTCTGAGAGACATTTCAAGCCAATCAGCTTAGAAAACTATAAAAGATTTTATCTTTTATAACAATATTTTGTACTTGGGGTAAAATGGCTCATAGCTAGGAGGCCTTCTGTATTAAGTAAAAACAATGTTTTTAACTTATTTCCTTCAAATATACATTGAACTGTCAAACAAGTTTATTTTTCTCCAAATGAAGTATTTTAATTGCTACATTTAAACAATGTTCATTAACTTCGGACTTTTACAATTTCATTAAAGTACAACTTAAAACAATTTTTTTCAGATAAAAACGGCTTAGCCGATTGCCTTTTTTCTTATTTTCATGTATATTTAGTAATAAATATATTTTTGACATCTTTTTGCAATGAGACCCATTTTACCCCACGTTGGGGTGAAATGGGTCATTATTTTGATGCTAAGTTTAACCAACTTATAACTAAACAACATTTGATAAAATTAGATGAAAATGTTCTGAAGGATTGTAATGTCAAGATCCAATTGAAAGAAATCATTAAAAAGTAATAGTTTTGATGAAATAAAACTTAGAATGTGAAAGTACACTTTAAAAGTGACCCATTTTACCCCAACCCACCCTATTGGATATTTGAGCCAGACGTTTTATGACTTCGTTTTAAGACGTTTTTTTGTAGGGAATCGAAAAAAACAATCTCGAAACTTAAAACCATATATCTATTGAAACTATTTACCAATTATAAATCCTTTTTTTATTATGGAAATTCAATTTTCCCCATTTTCCGTAAGCAAGCCTGAAAAAACAAGTAGTTGAACCTTCATGAAAAATCTAGTTTTATTTTGATCAAATTAATCTCCTAAGAGATTTATTTAAAAATAAAACAGCAAATCAAGTTCAATTTGACACACAAAGAAAGGATAGTTAATTTGAAAAAATACTTAAGGATATATTTAAGTTGTATTGAGTGTATTAGATATTCCCCCTTTTTCTTCTAAGCTAAAAATAGCAAGTTTCCTAAATTATTTTGTACAAAAAAAGGAATAAAGTAGGGGAAAACATTCGCAGTTAGAAAATAATTAGGTATTTGATGCACTAAAAATATTTTAAAATCAATCAATTTTACTAACCCAATTTGAAAAATATAATGGTGATGAAAAGTAAAATATAACGACTTTTGTAAACGAAACCATTTTGTATGAATGTGTCTCGTATTTGGTGGCACAGTGTGGTTTCTCATAAATAGAGAGTAATAATTACACAAATTTAGGAAAATAATAATGTATTGTATTAGGAGGGATTATACTCCTTTTTATTTTACATTTATTGGAATATAAATCATAAATTTTTCCATGTAATTTTAAGAAATAAAGATGAATAAAATTTAATTATTATATATTTTAAAAACAAATTTCTTATTGCAGAGATGATGTGCAAGTATGGAAGAAAAGGATTGCTTCCTGAATAAGTTTTAAATAAAACGAGGGGTCACAAATCCAAATTGAATAAAGCAAAATTTCATCGGGGGATAGTAGAAAGCATTTTTTTTAATTGGGTAGTGGATAGATGGAATGCGCTATTTAATAAGATGTTAAATTCAACGAGCTCAAGAAAAAAAATGACAGATACTGGGAATCCTGTAGTTTGGGTTAAATTGACCGGACCAACCTTGATGGGCCTATAGTGGGTTGACTTTATTTGTATTTGTACTTATATTTTTAAAAATAGAATTTATCTTAATTAGTAGTGAGCAAAAATATGTTTTGTTTGTGCTTATCATTATTTCGTTCATATTTTAACAATGCACTTTTAAAATTGTATGAAGTTATGAACTAATCTTAAACTCGAGTTCAAAAACTTCATTAAAACACCGCACAAATAAAAGTGTATTTCGTCGGCTTACAAGAGAAAGGCAGTAAGTCAATTCTTGCTCAAATACTTTGTATGAGGTTTCGCCAAATTTGGCGATAGACAATCACTTTCTTGTGTGTCACACCAATTGATCACCTTGAAGGTTGCGAGATTTGGGGGAATGGTCCAAGTCTCCGTTTTGTTGTTGTTTGTTAGCGATTTTCAACCACTTTTAAACAAATTCACCAAAAGTGCATTCGGCTTGTAAGCTGACGATATATTTTTTAACATCTGTCTAGAAACATCAACAGCTTTTTCATTTAAAAAAATACCTGTAATATCACTTGATATTTTCGAATAAAACCATGAGCACACACATACTACGCGTAGATTTAGTTCAGCCTAGAGGCATACAATCACCCTTGAGATCCGCGACTGGCACTTCGAAAACAACTTTTTACTCACTTTTGTATGTTTTCAGTTTGAGAAGGAAATGTATCTCTGAAGCCCCTCGGGGAGCCCTAAGGAGACCTCTGGTCAAGGCTTCCATTTGTTTCCTGAAAAAGAATTTTCTGATGCGTTCTAGGAATTTCTCAGTTTAAAATAGAATGGCGATATTAGAATGGCGATAAAATAGAATGGCGATATGGAATATTTAGAATAGAATGGCGATGTAGATGAGTGTCTTTTGTGCAAGTGAGAATTGAATTTAATCAAAAGTTGGATACATAGTATTTACGATGAGGGAAATTTTTTTTGTAATTTTTGTTCAGATGAATTACACTTTGAGTTGCTTTTATAATTTAAGAACATGATAAAAAACTTTAACACTTAGAATACTTTTAGTTTTAAAGGTATTATTCTTTTACACCAAAGTAGCTCTTTACTTTAATAAACTTAAAGTACCTTTAAAAGTATGTTTTAAAAGGATTTTATCGAAAGAATCTTCTAAAATTGTTAATTCTCGCAGAAAAACTTACACTGTGTAACAAAATGGAGTTATAGATTTTCGAAATAGGAAGAGAGAGTGACATTTACAACACTTAAAATGTAGGTAAAACACTTTTACACGTATAAAAACCAAAAATAAGAATTTTCTACTATCTTCAAATACTTTCTTCTTTTCTATACTATCTACGAATCTTTCGTTATGATAGAGCATACTGAATTTTGCATTTACTTTGGCATGACATTTCACCCTACCTGAATTAAATACCGTAACAACGGAAAGTTTTAAATATTCCCAAAAGTATTTTCATTTTTCACATGTATTTAATATATTCTAACCTTAAAACTCAAGCCTCATTGCGTATTGAATTGGAAATCCCGATGTCACACTTATCTTCTGTAGTAATCCTTATTCCACTTGAAATGTAGGTCTTGGTCTCCCGAGTTTTAAAAAATAAATTTGAATGACTGACACGAAACATCACTTTCGATGTAACTTCGCAGGAAACATAAATCAGACCGTGAGTCTTATGTTTTTATGAGACAAAGGAACTTCAAGGATTACGCATTCAATTTCAACCACAAAACAAGATGAAACACTGGTGGAAAGTGAAATCAACCTTCCATGCTTAACAGGCATTTTTTGCCATTTTTCGGTCATTGTCAAGGTAAAAAGATGTTGAACAATAATATTGGATTAGCATAAAGCTTTTTTTGAAATCAGTTGGGGTATTTTCCTCTGAAGCATTTGAAAAGTATCAAAAGTTCACAAAATTAATAAGAAAGAGATGTTTTATAAAGACATGTATTTAAAAGGATTCCTTGGATTACAAATTCAAATGTATTTGAAGAGTAAAAGTACAAATAAACCTTCTAACTCATAATTAATTATATTTGTAATTTTTCTCAATCAGAATAACTTTTTCTTAACTATTACTTACTAACTTAACTTTAGTAACTATCTTGCATCATTAAAGTTTTGTTAAGTTGAAAAGGGAATATTTCACCACTACCTCTGGTTAGAGGAATATGTGAGAAAACTCCAGCTTTCAAGCGTCATCTCCAGCCATGCACCGGTTTCGTCCTTGTTAGGACTCATCAGCACGGCATAGGAAGGTAATGCAAAGAGAGCGGAGGGAGAGCTTTTAGTCTAGCCGACTATATATAACGGAAAAAGTGGTGACCATTGATTAGTCCTCCACACCGGAATGAACTGCGCATTCCCTAGAACAGATTTAATTCCCGAAAGGCAAGGTATGAAAAGTGAGTATTTCACCACTACCTCTGGAATATGTGAGAAAACTAAGTTAATGCTAAGTTTATTAGTTTTATTGTTAAGTTATTGCTTCATAAATAGTTTAACTTTTATTCTTTAATTACGTTTTCGTACATTGTTTTTTCGAAACAAATAGAAAAAGTCGATCATATTAAAATACTTTGTATTCAGAGTATTCTCATGTATTGTTGTGATTTAAGTAAAGAATAGAAAACGCTTATACTTTTCTGAAGTGGTTTGAAGTCAATATTCTTGATTAATTAAAAATAGTTTTACCTTCTTACGCAAGTTATTCTTTAGAAGTCAATACGCTAATTAATTAACAGTAGAAGAAACATACAATAAAAGAGATAGCGTTACATAAGATGTTTCTACAGAACATCAAGATGCAATTCATCATTATTTTCAATCCAACCTAGCGTCAAGTTATTTTTTACTAGCATAAAATTAGCATAAACTTTTTAATTTATTACCATCTACAATTAAATTAATGATTTCTGAAAAATTCAAAAGAAATAAGATTGGTTTTCAAATTATCTATTGAAATTTAAAATAAGAAGTATTGAAAAATGTGACTTGTGAAATTATTTTGAAAACATGTAAATTCATGTTTGTTTCAGTAAACTATTAACTATTTTACTTTTGGTAAGCTTCATAAAAAATTTTTGAATAATTTTTGGAGGAGTGCTTAGTTTTATCAAAGTATGTAATTAAATCAGTATGTCTACTCTGACTTGTATCGAAGACCAGTTCTTATAAGATTTTATTGCAAAAAGATTAGTTTAATAAGTTTAACTAATCTTTAAGTTGACAGAACAAGTTCAGTCAACAGAGAAATTCTGTGGAAAGGAAAGCTCTGGCAACTTTTGCTGCCAGAGATTTTCTGTTTTTGTACGATTATTTTTTACAGTGCATTTACCGGCGGTAGAGCAATGGGTATTATTGGCTAAGCTCTTTTCCCTCTACCCCGAGGAAGAGGGAGACGCCACCCCAAGTTGAAGATCTTTTATGTAGTCAGGCAAAATTAACTTGCATATTATGTCTTTGTGTCTTGCACTGTAAAAAATAATCCTGTAAAAAACAGAAAATTTCAAGCAGCAAAAGTTGCCAGAAAAGTTTTGTAAGCAGAAAAATCCTGTAAACAGAAAAAAGCTGTAACCTACAGGTAAATGCTGTAAAAAGAAACTTTCTGAGTGAGCTACATATGTGACACAAACTACATATGTGACACGTTCTATATGTGTGATGCTACATATGTGCACAAAGTGAGCTACATATTTTTTCTGCTGCCTCACAGTAATTTTCTGCTTGTGCGCATGCGTGTCGACTTATTTTAGCTGTTTTTTTTTGAAATTTTAATAAATCAGTAACCGGGGATAGAACACACGACCTACCGCATGCTAGGCACGCACGTTAAAGCTGCTCCAACGAGGATTCAGTAAAAATAGAAATTATCCGAAGATGTTCTTTCTTTCTCCACGAACTGAAACTTTCTGTTTAAGAACAGATAAGCTAAAAAACTAGAAAAAGCTGTTTTTTTACATAAAATAAATAGAAGTGCGGTGGGAATGTTACATGACAGAATATCCCTGTAAACATGAAGTAATTTTTATTGAAACTTTCTGTTTTTCTACAGTTTTTTACAGTGTGCATGTTTATTGTCTACGAACCAAATGGTTCCCACTGGGGCATTATGAGAATTGAGGAAACCCACTGATACAGGGGGATGGTGTTTTTTGTTTACTTCCCTGCTCCAGTAACCCCCTGTCAAAAGCTGTCGATTAGTGGGCAGGACATAGATGGATCTGGCAGTTGTGCTCTCAAGTGTTGAAAAAAGCCGTGAGTCACACTACAGGGTGTGACAAATGAATAACATGGACCAACAGGTTTTGGGAAATTGAGCATTTTCTGTAGCGGATTTTCAACTAGAAGGGCAGTGATGATACGATGGCTTAGTATGAATACAGCAAAAGGTTGACAGGTAACTTTGTGTGATATTAAAGAGTTTTTTGATAGGATAATCTAAATCAGACTTCCTTTTTTACATCTTAGGAAATTTCAACTAGGTAAAAACGGTAAGAAAATATTTAAATATAAATATTTTTAATGCATGAATGTAAAAATAGAAAGGAGGCTAATAAAATGAAAATTAGAACTTAATCTAGCTGTGTAAATATCAATAAAATCGATCGTTTCTTGGATATAAAATTAAAATTAGATGGCCATCGCCCAGTTTATTGCACACATATGTAAAAAAAGTAAAACTAAATTAAGTGAAAAAATATATTGAGACAGAATTTTACTTATTGAATGCCACTAAAGTCTATTATTTATTGATTAAATATTAAAAATTATGTTTAATTTTAATTTAATTTACAGCACTAAGATGTAAAGAAATTAATTAAAACTTTAAATGAAATAGAGTCCTTATGTCACTTTCATCTATTCAATCATGCACTGTATGTAAATTAAAAACTTAAATTTATTTTTGTGAAGTTAATTACAAACATTTCAATTTTAGTATTTTCAAAATGACGATTCAAATACAATTGGATCATAACTATTCTTTCTATCCATGAAAAAAGGTTCTTATAATCTGAGAAAAAGAAAGATATCTTCTAACTTTCGATTCCATAACTTAAATATTAAGATTAAGTCCATTGATAAGGAACTGCACAAATCTGTTAACCCGAATTACATTTATTTTTTAAAGTTAATATGTTATACATTTTTTTCAGATGTAGCTAGTAGTTTAAGATCAATGTTTTTTTTCCTCCAGCGTTACTATAAAATATTAGGTATTCGAACAAATGCGAAATGAATATGATTCCTAAATTAAAGTAGAAATATCTTTGAGTACTTAAAATGAATAATACTTTGATAGTAAAGATGATTTTAAAAAGGTGTGTGTTTTGCATTATATTTTGAAGAGTAAATGTCAATAAGAATCAAATATTATTTACAAATATATAAATAGTTTTAACTTTTAACATTTTTTTTAATTTTAGAACACATGCAATAAGTATTATAGCCTTTACTGCATTTTATTAACCTTTGTACCTTTTTGGTACCCAAAACCAAATTCACACATTACGTTGAGAAGAATTTTGAAATAGTACTATTCGAAATCCAAATAGACTCTATCCTTACATTAAAAAAATCTAGTAAAACATCATCTAAATATATTTCTCTATCCATCAAATAAATCAACACTCCTCTACCTTTAGTACCTTCGAACGCACATCGGTATTTTTCTTCGTATAATCACCTTCAAAATGGCTGTTAGTTGGCTTTCAAGCACTTTTAAAGAACATAATTCAAGATAGCTATTTGCTGAAACTGGAAAGTGTAATAAAGAATCTACACTCAAATAGCGTAAAGCAGGTGCCTCAACTCTATACATTTGCGTTTGTCGTGGAAAACGTGAGATACGATTTGTCAAAGCGATTCCAGCGAATGGCTTATTTTAGTGGGCAGTTGAGCTCTATTCTATTCGGTTTTTTCTTTATTATCCATGCCGTACAATTCAGATATCTCAAGGAGAAATTTTTAAGTTTAGGGAAACAATTGAAAAGACTTTTACGATATTGGATAGTAAATGTAAAATTTTCAATATTTAAGAAGGGAAAATTTAAGGTGTATGTGGGTATTCCATGCGAAAGCATTTTTTCTGTGTTAATCACAATATCTGTGAAAGAAGTAAAGCTTTAATATAAAATGTAAGAAATTGTTTTTGTTTCTCTTCAAAGAAGATTTAGAAGGAAAAGAAAATAATTTTATTACATTAAATGTTACTCAGTTCCTTATTTATGGAAATAAAAACACGAAGATTCTTATAATGACTATTTCTTTTTGGATTCAATCTATACGTAGAGAATCAGAAGTAGAAAATTAGTAAAATTAAGAAACTTTTTCCAAGGAACAGAAACTAGAAATATTTCATTAGTTCGTACATATTATACAATTTCCGTTCACAATTAATATCCGGGATAAATTTGAAAAAATAACTTGATAATTGTGTAAAAACGAATTGTTGCAATAAAATATATTTAGATTTTATACAAATAAGTATAAAATAGAAATGAAGCTTTATATATAACTGACATTTTCAGAATGTTTAATAAACGAGTCAAATTTTATGTTACACTACGCATGTTTCATTAACTGTTAAAAAAATTTTAAACTACAAAAAAATCTATACAGGGGTTTGGTACCACATAGGGACCACTAAAGATTAAATTTACTGGTCTTAGTTTTTGTTGTTCTTGACCCACATAAAACAGTTAACTTCTTGAATTTCGAGAAATATTATGAAATATAAAGCAAACATGCTTTGTATTGCATTATAATCATGATTTTTTCAATAAGGTATGAATTCCAAACATTTGTTGTTATATTTAACTTAGTTTCATAAATAGTAGCCACAAAACATTTAGCTACAGTTATCAATATGTCTATCTTAATGCTCAAGTTTCACTTTGACTGCTCTTTTCCCCGACATCTTATCACGATCTATCTATTTGGAGATGATGATTCAATACTTTAAGAAATTTGTATAACCCTACTGCTGTAGAAAAAAGAAACTTGATGCTTATTGGGAGATTCATGTTCCAAATAAATCAACAATTTTAACATAGAATGTCATAACTTAAAAGTGCTGATTTAACTCTAAACGGAACTCAGTTTTTAGTATCAGATTTTTTCTGGGGTTTCAGGTTTCTTTTTAAACGTAATGCTGAGAAATCTAGAGGGGTTTACGCTTTAAGAGAGTTTTTAAACCCTTGAAAAGACAGCAAGGTAATTATTATCTTTTTTCCTGACAATGTTCAAAATTCAATACAAGCAGATCCAATTTCCTTTTCTTTCTTTTTCTTGTAAAATGTGCCACTATTTTTTATAATTTGATCCTAGGTACAGAATGGGATTTTTCATTAAATAAATTTTACGTTGAAAATCTGTATATATAATTCTCTTACGTAAAGCCCATATTTCGTTGTATTTCTTTTACTCGGTTGGCAACAATAAATTTGTTTACAAAATGGGTGCATTGTTTTGGATTTGATTTTTTCCGATTTCAGTCTAATGATATTATTAGCTGTTCAAATATGTTAAGAGGGATTAAATGTTACTATTTTATTAATTTACTGTTAAATTATTATTTTTATATGCATGTTAATAGTACTTTTCTGATATATTATACTGCTTATGGTGGTTTTTCTTGGCTAATGCAACAGTACCCATGAATTTTATAAACACAGTATACATATTTTTCATACATTGTATTTAATGTTTCCCTGCTGAATATTACTGTTTATAAAACTATATTTTCACCAGTAAATTTAGTTGGTAATGAATCTCATCTAGGCTGAACCAGCGTATGGCGAGCGAGCGTAGCGAGCACAGGATTGCGAAGCAATCCTAGGGGAACTGCGTCAGCAGTTCCTGGGGGTTGGCGAGCGATAGCGAGCAGGGGGCGATAGCCCCCTAGTTCATAAAAAATATTCATTATTGTATTACTTAATTAATGTGTTTTTATAGTGATGGTTAAGTATCGATACCAAATACTTTAGTAATAAATAACTAAAAGTATCGGATGTACTAGATACTTAAATGTTTCGATACTTTATTTACAAATTCTTTAACAAATTTTCAGTGAAATTATGATTTAACGCAGATTGTTCTCATTTAGCAGCTCAAAAACTATTTTAAATCTACTACTAAATAAGCTCTTTAAAATATTATTTAAATTTATATAATAAGTTTTCTGTTTTTAGATGCTCAAAGGGTTTTTTTTAGTGCATCACTACATTAATACTTTTCTTCCCCTATAATTATGATATGATAAAATGGGATATATGGAGTGAATCCCAGAGATTTTGACCTTTTAGTTTTGATATTAGAAATCGCCAAACCTCAATTCCTTTATTTTTTATAGAATTTTGAATGCAAAAACGCCTGATTTATACCTTCGAAAACCATAGGTGTTGTAGTACCTACGGACACGTTCTTGTGGCTAATCGGCGTTTTTGTATCAGGTTTCATTAAAGTGAATACATTTTAATGCATGTTAAATTAAATCTAAATGGCTATCTATTTGTCGGCGATTATTTTGAAGTGATTTTTAGATGGAAAATCAAATATTTTGTGATCTAAACTACTTTTTAAATTTTTGATTCTACTTGGCATTTAATGTAAAATATGGTGTAAAATCTCACGCACCCTATCGCATTAAAGTATGATGATTACAAAAAAATTTAAAACTTCCACCTGAGAAGAAGATTTGCGAAAGTTATTACCACCAAATGCTTGCTCTACTAAGTGTCGATAGAATTGTTTTTTTGGATCAGTGAAGTGAATTAGATCAATCAGCATGTTTGATGAAACTATTACCTTAAATTTCGAGCTTAAAATCCCATGTGATTTATGTATTTTTGGTAAAAATCAAGGTTTTTATCAATCATCTTCGTTTTAATGATCTAAAACTACATTACTTTCCACCCTGATCTCATATTACTTCTTGTATTAGGAGTTATTGGAAGATATTGTTTTATATTTCATAAATAAAATCTCAAAAATCTTTACGCTATTAATTTCACTTTTTGAAACATGTTGGATGAAATAAAACTCCCGAGATAGGAATTCCCGAAGGAATTTGTCCAGGTCGAGAAAAATGTCATCGAATTCTCACCAGAAAAGGAATTCGGGACAAGAAGGTATGTGACAAGAGCACGAGTCAGTAATGTGACATTCAGAAAGAGTTCCCGGTGCAGAATCTCCCAAGGGATTCGAAGAGATGTGCCTCTCAGCCATTACCCTGCATTAGGTGATCAGGAGTTGTGCCAACCCTTACATAAATCAAATGAGATGGCCTTTCATGATAACAATGACCAAAGTCTGCCCCAGAACAGATTGGTTGTGGACATCAATTACACCTTATTGGTGAGCTCTGATAGTAATACATAAGAATCGAAGGGTTCTTCCGAGTTATAGCGTCTTGGGGAGAACCGTTTCTTTGATGTAAAATGTGTCTGGTTAAAACGTTTGTTGGTTATTTTGGCAGTGTTGAAAGTCGTGAGTAAAATATTAAAAAAGTCTAAAAATATATAATTCTATATTCAAATTAGAAGAACTCCCGTATTATAAAATATCACTTGTTTATTATCACATTTAGAACGTTAGACGAGCACATCAAAACATAGGAGGAATAATCATCACAGTTACAGTTAAGTAGACACTGAGGTTAAAGAAATTATTATACAGTTAAGGATATTAATATTAAATTAAAAATAAATGTATAACACATCATATATTTCAACAGGCAGATGGGTGTGATATTAAGTTGAATCTTTCGAGTGTGTGTGTATCTCTCTATATTAAAAAAAAGTAACAGTGACCGCCGCCGTCACCGCCGCCGTCACCGCCGCCGTCACCGCTGATTTTGAAAATTTTATTTTTGAACACTTTGAACTATCACTACGCAAAAACTATTTGAAGGAATATTATGAAATTTTGACCATTGGTAGACAAATGTATGAGGGTCATTTCAGTTTCCAAACCTAATTAATTAGATAATTAGTTCTGGAGTTATTTAATGTCAAAGTCGAAAATTATATTTTTCGGCTGCGAGTTCGCCCCCAGAAAAATCTATATACAGCGGAAACATGATTTTTTGCAGACATATACTCTTCGGTATGAAGTTTTGCACCTCGTCGTCCTTTTTTCAAATTTCGAATTATTTTTGGAGTAATTAAATTCTAAAGTTTCGAAGTTTTTTACTCTTTTTCGGTTTTTTCGTTATAATAGAAAAACTAATCACAGTAGAAATATGATATTTTAAACACGCATACAATTATTTTTTAAAGAAAGATTGGCGTTTCGTTTTTTAAAAAATTCGAATTAGTTTTAGAATTATTAAGATACCAAGTTTCAATTTTTTCTTCTCTTTCTGGTCGTTCACTAGAGAAACAGCGATTATTTTTAAGAGTCTGATTTCTTATTCCCTATGATTCACTAGATACACACGTGCATTTTATAACTTTAAAAGTTTTTTAATGACATGTGTTTTTTCTCTAAGATGGTTGATGATATTTAGTAGACTTGCTGGATATTTTTGAAAACATTTCCGTTAAATTATTGGTAAGCTAAAAAGGAATATTTTAGTAACAGTTTTATTTTGATATTTTTGTTGTAATGGTCCGCATTAAGTTATTAATAAGTTAGAGAGATAAAAGGTTTCGATTTTAAATGATCAATAACTAAGCAGAAAAGTTTCAGGTTTTACTGGATAGTTGAGATGAAACAAGCGAGCTCTGCTAGCTAAGATCGCGAAGCGGTCTTCAAAGAACTGCGGAAGCAGTTCCGGGGGTTGGTGAGCGATAGCGAGCAGGGGGCAGAGCCCCCTAGTTCCTAAAAAAATAAAAATCCATCTAAATTTCAAATTTAATATGCTTATGTCAACTAAGAATATTTAAACTCTATGTATTTTCCAATCTTAGTTAACAAAAAAATGATCATGTCAACTGTAAAACCAATTCCACCCCCTTAAATTAAAATATCTATGCCATCAAATGAACAATTTCAGAAACTACTGAGTTTTTTCCATTGCATAAATGAGTTTTTGATTGATACGAGAATGACAGATCTTTCTTTCACCTTTTGTGAATTCTTTTTCCAGATTTTCCTCGAGCTTCCTGTTATGTGTGTGATGGTTTGTTAAAAAAACCTTTCAAATGATATATATTCCAGTCATGACAAGTTCAGTTAAAGAGAACGTTTCTACTCTGGTTGTGACACAACTACAGGGTGATTCAGAAAAAGGCCGTTTTAAAGGCCCGTGTGACGAATTAAAACATAATTAAATAAAAAACATTATTGCATGGGGTACAGGAGTATCCGTATTACTTAAATCCTCAATGTGATAGAAATTGGAACACTTGCTAAACCGTGGGGTGAGTTTTAAAACTTGCAATATTAATCTCTTAGTCAAACAATGGAGTTCCCGTAATGGTATTTAGAAAAATGATGTTCGGGGAAGGAATTTTGAATGATCAAACAGTTTCAATGATCAATTTTACGATCATTGAAAATTCCTTCCCCGATCATCATTTTTCTAAATACCATTAAGGGAACTCCATTCTTTAACTAAAATATTAATATTGCACTTTTGAAACTTACTCAACGGTTTAGAAAGTGGTTCAAATCCTATAGAATTCATGGTGTAAGTAGTAGGGAGTAGGGATACTTCTTTACCTCATCCAATACATTTTTTATTTTATTATGTTTTGTTTCGTCACACGGGCCTTCTAAAAACGCCCTTTTGTAACGCGCTCGCACTACATTAGGTCCTAGCTCTTTAATGGTAAGGCTGCGCCCCACCATCCCTATCAGAAATATGCTTGTCTAGGGCCCCTCTACCTCCATACCAATTATTGATGATTATTTCTGAATCACCCTGTATAATGTCAGATCTAGAAAATTTCTATTGGTCTGAAGTATTTTCTAGCCCAAGACTATTTCTTTTCACTTTACAGATTTTTTCAAAGTTTTTCTCTGAAAATCAAAGTTTTGGTAAGAAGTTCAAGGGTCGCGTTCATATTCCAATGCGTTAAAAGTTTTGTATACGGTCTGTTAGCAGAGTAGAGATTACATTTTACTTATTGGTTGAGGATGTTACAAACTTTTGGTCAATTAGACACAGGTTGGTTAATTAGATTTTTATGGCGCATGACCCAAGATAGGGTATAGGCAATTAGACAGATTTTTTTCTAATCAAACATCAATTCATAAAGTGCTTTTATTTTTCAAGAGAATAAATAATTCATCCAATAATTCATAAACTAAATCTCAAAAACAATTTTAATGAATACAATACAATATTTATTTTTAAAAAATCATTATTTTTTGTTTGTTATTGTGTCTCATTCTTCAATTTTACTATTTTATCCTCTTTCAAGAGGATCTTTTATCCTCAAGATTCTTTCTGTCTACGCAATACAGATCCCACATAATCTAGATACCAAAATTTAAGTTTGATAGAACAGAGTCCTCTCTGGGGGCGATCTTGGACCCCTAACCCTAGAATTAAGCCCCTTTTCCCTACTTTACCCCACTCTCTCGTCCATCCCCATACAAGGTATTTCTTAAACCCCTCTCAGGGGTCGTTCTCCCCTCGGTCATTTCCTTTGTGCCCCGCCCCTCAACCAGGCCGATCGATGATCGGGCTCTCACCTTTCCCTCCCGCGCCGGCATTGGACTCGCCCGAGCCCGATCGTGACGTCACCCCGTCACATAATACGCGCCGGCCGACGGGCTCCGCCGGCTTTTACAATGGCTTCGCCGGTAGAGCAAGCAGCCGGCATCACAACACCTTTCCGCACACCCCTCACCTGGCATGCCTGAAGGGGTGGACTCTCTTTCTGTTGCCAAACATTCGTTCCCCGAACGCCGGATCTTCTAGTCATTCCCGGCGGGAACTGAAAGCAAACGACTTTTTCCTCGCTCTCATCATCCGATCGTTTTCCACCGAGAGATCTCGGATGTTTTGACATCTCCACACACGTGGGGGAGGGTGATCGTAACAACAAGGACTGTGTGGAACTCGATTAAATAATAATCTCGATCTTTTTCACTTTTCTTGCGGAATATCCTGACAATAATCCTTCCGCAGCTGCAATATTATTCACTTTTGACGGAAGAGTGCAGACTGATCGAGGAGTGATATGACATCTCGTCTTCTTGCAGCTGTTTTAGGATTTCTGAGCTAATTTTTATGTCATCGACGAGTGTTGTTTTTCTCTCAGAAAACTGAAGGGAACGCAGATTGTCTTTTTTGAAGCGATGGACGAATGAGAAACGTTCTTGTTGACATTTTTGTGTTGGTTCAGCTGATCTGAAAAAGACCTTGCTGTTGGATCATTTGGAAGATTTGGTGAGTACAGTGCTTGAGAAAGCTTTGTTTTCTTAAGGTTGATCAAACAACATGCAATGACTTGGGTGTTGATTCATGCTAATCGATTAGTGTTGGTTTCTCAACAGGTTCATGAATCTTAAGAGAAGAGTTTTTAATGCTTAAGAAAACGTTTATTCTAAAGGGGAAATTAGCTAATTTTCAAAACTATATAATCTAGATGTTACTGAAAAGAAAGGTTTTTGTTTAAAATACCTTTTGGCGCAGGATAGGACTTAAAACTGGTGTATAATTGAAATTTTGCTTCAAATGTCTAAAAAGAAACGGATATTCTTTCTATAATGGATAAAAAACTTCTTCCTGTGATCAATTGATTGATAAATGAAGTATTAAAATATATTATTTTTCTAGGGAAGGAACCAAATTTTTCTGGCATGTACGGATTTTCAATGGGAGGTTTTCTGACCATAAATATAAACAAAACAAAATCCCCCAGCCAAACTTCCGATTTTATCAATTGACCAATCAGAACGCGGTTATAGCTTTTCCAAGCTACACGTGATACAAGCAAAAACCAATCAGACAAGTGTAATGTGACGTACTGGAAAAGCTGCTGGGTGACAGAAAAAACCTCCAATAGAATGAAATATAATCCATGTAGGTAAATTTAAACATTGATATGAATACAGTATATTTTCATAAATATTAGGAGAATAGATGATCTGATAAATCCAATTTTCGAAAGTATCCAACACATTTATGTGTTCTCACTATTATCTCTTTTTACATTTTTAATCACATGGTGTGTGGGGGGGAACCGTATAACATAAACAGATCGAACTACAATGTAAACATTAAGTCAATGTTCCGTAAAGCTCTCTCTAAAATTTGTAACCAAATTATTAAGCAATATTTATGAAACCCTTATTACAAATAATAATAATTAATTAGCTTTTTCCTGTGATGTTTAAATCTATTATAGTGTAAAATTATCAATAAAATAAATAAAACATAACATATTAATTTAAATGTGTTCAAAACGTTTAAAAATTAAAAAATATACGTTAAGAATCTTAATCAAGAGCAAAAACTGTAGACTCTGCTTATTCATTAGGACTTAATATACACAAAACTCATTTACCAACTGTATTCTTTACAGTTTTACATTTTGTGTTTTTTGAGTAAATGCATTTTTTTTATTATTATCCAATTACCTGCATATTTAATTATTTAATCGAGTCCAGTATTGATTAATTTATTCAATTTGATTTCAACTAAGCCTTTAATGATAAAAAATAATTAATACTTATAATAATTGAAATCTCAGCCAAAAATTAGATGGTAGAAATCATAGAGCGAATGATCATAAAGATTTGATTAATGATACGTACCTGTACCTAATATGGACTCTAGGGTGAGTCATTTTCCTATGGCGAAAAAAAATTTACAAATTATATCGGGCACAGCAAGAAAAGGGTGCCCAATGGTCTCAAATTAACATATGTAAAATATTATTCCATTATAATAACTCTTTTTGCCTCCGGATTGGCCTCAAATGGAACACAAATATTTAATTTTTCATATTTTTTTTTTAATTTTATTAATTAAATTTTTTTGTCGATAACTTTTTAAAGTTCACAAATAAGGGTCTATAAAAGCAATTTTAATCACATTAGTCACCTTCATGCATTATTAATACAAAAACAACTGCCAAAGTGGAAATATAATATGCTATCATATTAACAAGAGCCGTAGAATATGAATCTCTTTTTTGCCAACAAACAGTGGATTGTCAGTGGTACAGATTTTAAATATTGGTTTTAGTTCATATACATTCTCCCTCAAGTTTGGTCAGTATAAAACGGTATTTTTAATTTCTAAAAATAGAAATAGTTGTATTTTTCATAAATATACCCCGCTTTCGAAATTCAGAGGACAGTTATTTCACCGGCTGGTCTTGGGATCCAAACATGATCGCAAAAATATGTTGAAACAAAACTGTCGAATAGATAGTTCGTTCATAGGCAATATCAGTTTATAGCAATAGACTGAAACCCAGGCCCATGAATTATACTTCTTTGAGGATTGACTCAAAAAAGCTTCTTAGCATTCCCTTATGCGTTCATGAAAGTTAAAATATAGCAAATTTAACTGTTAGGGATAGTGACAAGTAAGTTTTGAAAAATAATGTAGCTTATTGAAAAACTTGGGGGATAATACTGAGCTTTATGCTGAAAACGGGGATACCGCTCTTCTTAAGAAAATGTTTCAAAGTTTGACTCTTAAAATGTGGTTTTAATTTATTTTTGGACATTAGGGAATCATGGGGACACTTTGGATGGACTATTCCTAATATGCCAATGAAATTTCAAGCAAAACCCCAACTTTTAAACAATTATCCAAATGTTTTCCTTGGGGTTGAAACCTATAACCCAAAAAAGTTACCCACCTTCTGACATATCCATTTTTATTAAAAATTTTATGTTTTCACCATCCTACTCAACCGACAATAAAGGTTTCGCACATTTTTATGATTCCAGCAACAAATTTTTGATTGCCAGTTCTCACCATTGATATATTTCAAAATATGTTGTATTACAACTCAAGTATTTCAACTCTGATTTCATTTATAATTAAATTATAGTCTTCAATGATGATTTTTATACCATTGTGCACATTTATATTCATGACAGATTTGTGCAATCGAGGTAAAAGCTTGATTTTCGTTCGTCCATTTTTACATGAAATTACTATATTAATCAAAACTTTGAGGCCAATCCGGAGGCAAAAAGAGTTATTATAATCGAATAATATTTTACACATGTTAGTTTGAGACCATTTGGCACCCTTTTGTCGCTGTGCCCCTGGTAAAATGTGAAAAAAATATTTTTGGCCCACCCTAATGTACACCCTAAGAAAAATGTATTCTTTTCACCCCCTTGTACTCGTCATAGGACTCCAAAAATGTATGACCACTATCCCTGGACTGTTGACTATCATTATTAAAATTAGCGACCTTGTAATTATTCTGGTTTAATTTCCAAGGGATTTTAGAGGAGAGGAGATAAAAAAAATATTTCTTTTAAGGAATTTCGGGGGAGGGGGGGCACAGCAGATATCTTCAGAACATGCACTTCGTAATGTTATGTACGGATGATATAATTAAGATTAAAAGTACATATAAACATTAATTTATTATGAATTAGCTAAATAAAATAATATAAAACAGATAATTATTTTACAAATATCTGAATCTGAAGATTCACTTGCTGTACTTCCAATGAGGGCATAAGGTGTCCATAATGGGAACAGGGCGTAGTTTTACTTAATCTTGTAATAAATAAACAAATAAAACATTTTTAAGAAATATACGCAATAGCAAACGAAAATATGGTTTATCCGCATTCTAAAACACTCCACTTTTTAATATTTTAAGTAATTTTACCATATCTAATAATAATTTAAACTTAACCTGTAATTACGATCAGCACACCATGAAAACACAAATTTCCTTCAAATGGCGAACATCGCGCTTTTTTGCACTTTCTAGACTAAATTATCTTTTAAACTGCTTTTCTTTAAGAACATGTAGTGCCAACACTATCAAGTTTCTTACTTTTTAAGATATTAGGGGTGTCCATATTGAGATCCCTGTCCATATTGGTACCTTATTTCCTTATTACTTTTTCAATTCATACTGTTTAATATAATGCAAAAAACAAGGTAATTATTTAACATTCATTCTTTAATCAGTAGTATCGTATTTATTTTTATTGTATTGTAAAAGATACCTCCATATCATCAACTATTTCTGACCCATCTATTTAACTTACCTTTTGTATATCCACCTTTTCAAAACTTGTGTTAAAATACTAAAATTATCATTAAAAACATTTAACTGACAGAGAAATCTAGATTTTATTTTAGAATCGTGTTTTGGACAAATTTAAGAGCTTTTACCCAAATTTTTTTATTTATCAAAGTAGAGAAACATGAATTATAATATTTAAGAAACTGCTAAAAATATAAAGAAATTTTCACATAATACGCTTTCTTCAGCATTTTAATTTCAAGTGAAAATTGCAGAAATGAATTAATTTTAAGACTTTCAGACAGCCGGATAGTAAAAGTATAGTTTTCCATCTCACAAATGGGATGTTTTACTACACTTTACTTAAAATTTAATCTTCAAATAACGACTTACAATTATTTTTATGTATTATTTTAAAATTAGAATATATTAGTATTTGATATTGAAAATTAGTAGCTGAGCATAAAATTTAAATTAATTAATAATACACAAAATAGGTAGTAATGCAGAATTAATTTCAGTTTTAATGCTATGAAGATACATTTTTCTATAAATGACAATGTTTGTTTTCAAATTTAAAAACTATGTTTTTTATTTTATGCAAATGGAATCTTTATACAAAAAATACATTCCTTCGCATGTTATTAATTACAAGATGCATTATGAATAATTATCCAAAAATATTAATTTGAAAATATCATTTCCCAAATGAAAAGAAAATACGACTTAAAGTTTTTAATAGCGATTCAAAAGGTTAATTATACCAATTGAGTAGGCACTTTTTTAGATTGCATTGAAGCAATTGATGAGGAAGACTTTTATAATAAAAAAAGGATAGTTTTATTTTTAAATTAAAATTGAATAGGGTATCATAAAAAATGAATTTTTTTATCCTATTCAGTACTCTTTCCGACCTGACAATTTTTCTATATTAAATGAAAAAGTTAAGCAGAATAATGACATTAAAAGAAACTAAGTAATTTAATTCAACATAAAAAACAACGGAAATATTACTAAATTTTGAAATGCACTGGTATCATGATAAAACTCTTGTATAAAAATAACTTTCTGAAACACTTTTCTCTCTATATTAAAAAAAAGTTACTGTCACCGCCGCTGCCGCCGCTGCCGCCGCCGCCGCTGTTTCAGAAAATTTAATTTTTCAACTCTTTGAACTCTCATATCGCAAAAACTACTTGATAGAAATTTATGAAATTTGAAATGTTTGTAAAGGAATATTTGGGGCACATTCTCGAACAAAAAGCTAACTGATGTGATAATTAGAACTGGGGTATTTTTATGGTCAAAGTTGAAGTTTTTCTTTTTTCGCCGCGTAATCCAGTTCAGCAAAATCTATTAGCAGCAGAACTATGATTTTTTGCAGCCTAATACTCTGAAGTATGAAGATGTGCACTACGTCGCCCTTTTTTCGAATTTCGAATTTGGTTTAGAGTAATTAATTTTTTAATTTTCGAAATTTTTTACACTTTTTCGTTTTTTTCTATCTAAAATGAAAACTAATCACGGTATCAATATGATTTTTTAAACACTTATATTCTTATTTTTTAGAAAGAGATTGCCGTTTAATTCCTTAAAAAATTCTAATTAGTTTTGGAATTATTAAGCATCAAAGTTTCATTTTTTTCATAGTTTTAGTAGGTCTTTATCAGACGTGTTTAATTTTTTTATATTTTATATTTGCCTGTTCACTAGATTGTCGCGAGCACGGATATTTCAATTTAAAGTTTTGAGGTGCACATTTTTGCTCTAAGTTTGCAAGCGATATAGTATAGACTTGTTTAATAATCTTTTAAAGATACTTCGATTTTTTGAAATAGTACTAGAGAAATTAATAATTTATTTTGAGTGTTATTTGTGCCGATGAAAGGAAGAGGATTTTCGAGAAGTGTGCTTTACTCTGCTAAAGATCGATTGCAGATATTACAGATCGCTTCGCGATCTGTAAAGAGCTGCATAGCAGTTACGGGGGTTGGTGAGCGTAAGCGAGCAGGGGGCGGTAGCCCCCTATCCTTTAAATTATTGATAATTTAAAAAGGAATATTTCAGTAATAGTTTTATTTTGATATTTTCGTGGTAATGATCCGAATTAAGTTTTAGAAAAGTTTCAGAGATAAGAAGTTTCGATATTAAATGATCATCAACTACACTCTGCTCATTTAGAATTAGCGCCTGAGACGTAATGTATTAGAAGCATATATTATTCTAATTATCGTCGAAAAAATTTTCTTCTGCAATGACAAGTCAGCCTAAGCAGAAGTAGTTAAAATACTTTAGAAACAATCGGTCATTGAAGTTGTCTGATGAGCGTTATTAAGCATTGTTGAGCATTTTTGATCCTGTTTCAGGCACCTATTCTAAATAAACAGACTATAAGCAGACAAGTTCCAGGTTATACTGGATAGTTGAGATGAATCAAGCGAGCTCTGCTCGCTAAGATCGCGAAGCGATCTTCAAAGAACTGCGAAGCAGTTCCGGGGGTTGGTGAGCGATAGCGAGCAGGGGGCAGAGCCCCCTAGTAATATAAATAACAAAATAACTTGATAGGTTGATTGGAAACCACAGAATACTTACCACATCAATACTTACATAATTTTGATTTTGGTAACTAAATTAGAACTTTAAATTTAAAACATGACGGATCAACCGTTTAGTTAATGTTTTATCTGTTAAAATCAATATCCAAATAAACAACTTAATATGCTTGTTAAGTTAGCAGCAAATATTTCGTGACTTTCAAAGACCTTTAATTTTAATGTCAATAATGTCATGAATAAGTAACACTGCTTTAAACTCATAACTATTGCTTATAAATTATTTTGAACATTCAAATATCTAAATTTCTTAAATAAAAGTGATATCCTGTCAAGAAATAATGTGTTCTAGAAAATTTGACTTGTATAATCATTAGTTTTTTACAAAAAAATGCCTCAAGTTTAAGTTATATCCTATACACGAAATGATATGTTGTACGAAAACATTGATTTATGGGCAGATCCGGCCCTTTTAACCGAGTAATGCCACCCAGGAAAACCTGAAAAATTGTTTACTTCCGCCGACCGGCATACATTATAAAAGTTATAAAATCCCTCTTTTACTCTGATACGCTACCATCTAATATTGCATCGCCAGGCGTGACCAGAATTTACATTTCGAAAAAAAAAATCCTTTTCACTACGTGAGCAGTTTTCTCGATCGCTACGTCACACAGTGTGACGCGCCTTTTCACTTTCAACGACGACTCCAGACGTACAGCCTTGTTTTACGAAAAAATAATAATGAACAAAAAGGTGGCAACAATATCAAATTATCCACCGTCGAAGACCTCGTGAAGAGGAGGTATATATATCGACACTTTGAAAGCGGATAGGGCCTTCTGTATGCGCTTTATTCCTGAAGGGGAATTATGTTTTGAAGGGATAAACTCTTTATAAATGGATATTGAAGAAGGGTGGTTGAATGATTGATGAAGGCTAGGGATAATGGGGGAATTGGAGGAGTAAAACATTTCTAGAGATTTTCGTGACTTGTAAAATGTACTCCGTTTTGGGATTCACGGGATCCATTGTTTCATAAATAAGGGGTTATTACCGAAATCGATGGATTTTCATATACCGTGTAAAATAACTTAGAAAACGCAGTGGATCAATAGATGAGGCGACTAAATGGTATTTATTTTAACGATTAAGAGTTTGAACTGTCGTTCAAATATTTTGGTAACTATAATGTCTCTTATATTTGCGTACTAAACATTAACGAGAGTTCTGTTTGTAAAAAAATTCTCTAAAACCTTATGGATGTTATTCATATTTACATTTGGTCTCATAAGGGGATGATACATGTTTGATTTATGCTATCTTGTTTGCCAACTCGATAATTAGTTCGAATACTAAAGATTATTGTACCTTTAGAGAACATGGTTTTTCGATTTTAAATTCTGTATTTTACATGTTGTCATGCAATGCAGTCAATCTATTGATATAAGGTTTCTAGATAATGTTATGTTAAAATATGCATACAGAAGGAATCAGTAATGGATAACAAGGCTTATCACTTAATATGTTTTAAATTATTTACGAGTACATGGTTCCTGACATGTTTTTTTAAATACATGCCTATATACAAGATCACTTTTGTCTTCTTTTGGTTATGTAGTTAAGTGCCTTATTTCCTATCTCTATAATTGCCCATACCTGATGGAGAGATATTTTTATTAGTTTAGGATTTTCCTTTTGAAGTTGCATAGTTTTTATGTTCCACAATTTTAGCTTCAAACTTTTTTTTTACTGCTATTTCATGCTACATTCATCATTTCATTATTTTACTGCTAACTTTCATTATTGATGTAAAGGAAATTTTTATAAAAATTTATAAAACATGATGTATATAGAAAGAAGATTAGAGTAGACATGGTTAAAATTCCTTCATTTTCCATATTGCAATATTAACTGCCTTAAGTCTCGTATTATAAAGCATAATTTTGGTAAGATGGCATCTTAGTATCGCTTGTATTTCGATCAATCTCTTTGATGGAATAATAAGTGCCTTCCATGTTGTTTTATTAATTTTGAGAAGTCATCCGATACACATTTGTTCCGTCATTGCTTTTAACTAATAAGGATATCTTTTACTGGTATTATTAGATAGCACTTCATGGAATATTCCTGTAAAAATGGTCATTTTCACAATGCCGCTTCATCACTTTTAAGCAGATGTTTACATGACATTGGTTTTCGAACGCTATTTGAATATTCATGATAACACTATCTGAATACACATTTTTAGATTCTTATTAATATTAATCCATTTTTTTTTCAAATATTTCATATTAATGTTTTTGTTTAGAGTATCATTTACTTTCTATATTAAACCGGCATTAAAAATTCGAAGTATAGCTTTCATAGAGTTTATTCTAGAATTTAACTATTCTTTATAAAATCTATAATCCATACAGTTCAAATAAGAACTTTCATACACTGTGAAGACTTATATCTAGATTTGCCTTGGGCTTTATCATTAGACCGTGTAATTAAGAAAAAAACGAACACAAAAGGTCTAAACCTTTCACAAAAGTAATTATAAGTGTATTTCTAAAAACTTTTAACTTCTCTTAGTTTTTTCTAATAAAAAATTGCAATCCATAAAAGATAGCGTAAAACAATATTTTATCACACGGAAAGAGTTTCCCACATGGTTTTAAATCACATTTGTTCCAAGTTGCTGTTGATTTCCAAATTTGACAAGTATGCAAAGTAGTTTCTACGTGGGCAATACAAGAATGATTTAGGACAAAAACTGGGCGGTCATCACACTTCGGTTTCAAAATACGTCAACGTCAGACAATTAGAAAGTCTAATGTTACCGTGTGACTCATCGTAGAAGATCCTAAAAATCTTTTTAACGTAATAAAATAAACAGTTTAATTACGCAACTTTTCCTTTATTTGGGGAGGTCACTTGTGCAGACATTAATGTAAAATAGATTGTTAACAATTGCATTTTAATCTTTCTCATATCCTTGACCAAGGGAGTTAATTTTTATGTGCACTCTTTAATATATTCGTCTTTATTTTTAAATAACAAAGCAGGTTGCAACATGGTGATAGAATTGTAATAGGTTGAACTGACTTGAGAAAATGTTTACTTAATCAAGGTATTCAAGAATTATTTTCAATGCGTGCATTTGAACAAATGATGTAGTTAATTTCTATATTAATCTTGAAACTTTCTATTGTGAAATTTTTCTGATTTTTTAACTAGAATAAGTGGTTGAGATCATTAAATCATCCACTTCAAAATTTTCATGAGTGATCGTAAGCTTTTTCCTTTTATTATACTCAATAACTACTTCATTTTCATTCAAGAGAAAATATGTAATCAACGTTATTATTCGTAATTTTTATTTTAGCGTTATGATTTTTAGCAATAACATTAGTAAATCTGTGGCAGCATTACTACATACAAATAGCACCCCTAGGTAGCTAAGTTAGAGGAACTAATCAATTTTTTCCTCCCGAATTTGATTGGTGTTTCACAGTATTTTTCCATTTTGTACTTGTTCTTGTTGATTGGATGGAGACATCTGCTGACTATTTACTGTCGCTTCGTCGCCATTTTGTATACAATTGGTAACAGGTAATATATTTATATAACTCACAAAAAATAAACTCCTTTTCTGATATTGTAAACGTATCATTAAGACATAAAAAGTTATAAATATTTCAGAGACGTTTACATACACTTTAAAAATCAAAACATCAGTTATTAGGATCCAACAACTCAACCATTACAACAAAAAATATACGCGAAGAGGTAAACGCAAAGAAAAGAAACCTTCATTACAATCATCCATAATTAAATCCCTCACAATGTACAAGTTGTCTAGACATCATGAACTGTCCCTCTTACTCTTGACCTCCCTCACAGTCTCACAGGTAATAACCCGAGACTTTCACTCGAACGTGCCTCCTCGACATACCTGAGAGGTTTTTTTTATTCTTTCTTTCTTTCTTTCTTATTGCCTCCCTGTCCTACCGGGCACGTCTTCCTGGCCTTGAGCAAGGAAAGCGAGGAACACATAAACGTACCGATCAAGGACATTCTTTGCCGCGGTCCCCTGCGCGAGAAGTTGGACGGTGAAAAAGGAAACAACAATCGCACGCGAGCAGATGAAAAAATGGAAGTTAAGAGAAGAGATTCCTATCGAAAGATCCGCTGTTTGTGTAGAAATCTTGGGATCTTTCAGATTAAAACTTTTTTGGTATGTGTGTTTGGAATGAAGCGTTTGAGATGTTTGATATTATTGTTTACTATGGAGAAGTTTGTTACGGCTTCATGCTGATGTAGTAAATATGTTTTGGCAAGTAAGTTTGCATCCGTTGAATGTAAATTCGTTTCTTTTCAAAATTAAAGCTTTTTAAACCTACAGGAATCGATTTTTTCAACCAATATAGTTCAGTAAAGTCGGACGCAATATACAGACGAATTTGGAGTCGTACTGTTAGGGAGGCGATGGTTAAACATGGACTGTAGTGCCTGGGAGTTAAGTTAGTAAAGCTTGTGAGGTATGGGTGGATTTTATTTAAATAGAAGGAGTAAAAATGTTTCTCAACCCACCTAGTTTCTCTGGCTAGTGCGTTGGCGTTGAAGTATCCTTTCCTGGTGAAATTCAATTCAGTAAGTAAAAGTTCGTTCGTTCGTTCATTAAAGTTCGTTCGCGAAAATATGAGAATTTTATTTTTTTTCTTTAAAAATATATCTGTAAAATATTTTGTTCAATTTATCATGTCAGTTTCTATGATTTTCAACTTCAGGGGATCACCTTCATTTTCATTAAGATAAAAGAAGTTGGCATTTATTGTTTGGTATGAGCAAGAAATGTCAGGAATGATTATTCTTGATAAGTTTTCATTATAAACTGAAATGTCTATTGACTCATTGTTCATACATATTAATTTTCCTCAGGTTTAAGGTAATGTTTTTAGCTTTTGGCTTTATTAAACAAACTGTGTTGTCTTGTTCTCCTGAATCTTGAAAGAAAAACGAGGCTTGAGAAACGAAGCAGGACAAAATCATCAAGATGAACATCGGGTACTTATGAATAATTTAAGGAACTGTAATGTTTTGGATGCGTTGCAAAATACCAATATCTGGATGTTTTCCGTATTGTGAGATCTTACGACATAGTTGGGGAAATTCGAAGGTTTATTTAGGAAACGTCTGATGTCGGCTTAAATAATAGTGTCCGGATTATTTGTTTTACTCCTTGAATATTTATTATCTTTGTTGGATAACATGTATCGGAACCGTTTCACTCGAGAGTAATATTGTGTTTTAGTTCAGTATTTCGATTTGTTTGAAGTCTGTTTTTCCAATGCTTACAATCTGTTAAGATTACTAAGCCCCCAAAACAGGATTCAATTTTAATACACTACACAATTTAAAAGCTAACATTGCATTAAAAATACGATTATAATGAAAGTTAGCCCCTTTTTCTTCAAAACTAAAGAGCCCAACTTTGGAAACAACTTTGGAAAATGCACTGTTAAAAAAATAGTTCAACCTTTCGCCACAAACTGGTTCAAATTTAGCTGCTACCTAGGTTCGGTAAAAGGTTTCACCAAGTTTTCGTGCTTTCTCTAGTGAAAGCACCGGATTTCCCTAGTGAAAGTTCCGAAAACTTGGTGAAACCTGCAGCTAAATTTGAACCAGTTTGTGGTGAAACACTACAACCTTTCACCACAAACTGGTGAAAGGTTGAACTGTTTTTTTAACAGTGTGGAAGGGGTAAAAAGTGAAAAAAAAGCTCATAACTGAGACCTACTCTGTGCTTGGTTACTTGCCAATAATTTAGTTAAAAATCACCCTGCTAACATTATTTGAAGTGCCTTAAAAGTTTCAGTTGAATAAATTTTAATTTTTTAATTTCTAAATTTAAATCAGAGTAAATTTGAGTTGGTTTCAAAGAAAGATAAAAACTGACAACAGGACTATCACGTGTAAAATTTTTTTTGTCCGGTACGCCATGATATACTATATCCCCCTTCGCAACACTCTTGATCAATAAAGACATTTTTAAGGTTTTATAAAAAATTAAGGAAAGCCTTACACACAAAATGAAACTATGAAAGATATTTTCTATATTTAGCTCCCAAAATCAAAAATCAGCTAAATCATCTGCTAGACTTTTATCGTATTAAACTTTAAAATCTTTGTTGGCTAAATTTCCATAAAATGTTACTCCATCTCCGTTGGTGAATAGTTATATTTAGAAAATAGTAGAAGAGTTTTACTCTACTTTCTCAGAACTTCTATTATGGTTTCTATCACGACCACCACACTTTGGTTTATCTCAGCCTAAAAAAACCATCATCCCATCAACCACAAGGCACACTTTAAACTCCTCAAAATGCAAAGAAGCAAGCGCCATATCCATGGTACTGGGATGCCACTTACGACGCAAAACGTCTAGCAAATTCGCACGCCAAACACGCTTAAGTTTAATAGAATTTCCATGTGCCATTTCACCAAACTTTCCCAGCCTTCCTGGGAATAATTCCGTTAGCCAGTTATACAATTCACAAGGCATTCTGCTCGATATTCTCCCCTGCCGCATCAAAATCTGACGTTTCTCAGCCCCAGCCGGGGCCGCTGTTAGAGCCCCATGTTTTATTCATAACGCTCCAGCAAGCAGTGCTGACGCCCTAACACGTACTAACCCGCATCAAGTGTTGCTGGAATTGGGGACAGCGTCCCAAAAGGCCATCCGGGCGCGCAGGTAGGTTATTTGGAATCAATTAACATGGTTAGCAGTTATACGAGCTTGGATGCTTTGTCAGGAATGCTTGTGTAGGGTTGTGACAACTAGAGAAAATATTGTTTCTTAACATTTGTAGTCTCATTCACCCACCTTTTAATATTTAGCCTTTAACCTGTTCGTGTATTTTGAGAATCTCTAAACATAATTAATATCATATTACACCTTTATCTGTGGTTTATGGTGATAACACTGAAAATTAAGATTTGATGCATAGTTATTTTTTAACTTATTTTTTTACAATCCAAGACATTTCTTTTTTGATAATTGATATATTTGTGACTTAACAAACTTACGTTCAGTAAATTTTTAAGGATCTAGCTTTTAAATTCTTGATTTAATAGACCACAAAATAAAATTTATGTGCGTACTCTTACCCTCCTTTCCATATGCCGATACGGGAAAATTGAAGTAATTGTATTTTCTTCTGCAAATTAATAATGAGTTTTATTTTCGAAGTAAATAACAATAAATATCCTGTGAAAACCATTTGCCATGACAAATAACAAATGTCATATTAAGTAGACCAAATGGCGGTTAAAAATCAGGTTTAGTTTAAAGTATGAAAAAGAGCTGAATAATAAGCATATAAGTAGTAAACATTTCCAGTTCTTTAATATGTATCTTATTCCTAGGTGGGATATAGTGATAATTAGAATTTCTACTGGATTTTTTTCTAAGTATTCAAAAAAGAATGTTTTAAGTCACTAATTATCAGTCGTTAAACGCAGTGTTATGACTAATGATGGTGTCTCAATTAGATGAATTTTTATTTATATAATTTTGAATCATCGTCGTTTTTAAATGCGTATAACATTTAAACAAGAATAGGAAATGTTTCTCTACTTACTGTTCTTAGTCTCTAAATTATTCAAATAAACGGTTTCCAATAAGTGTAATCCTTTTTATTTCTTGAAATAAAAACCTAAATAAAAAAAAAGAATTACAAATGAACTAAATTAGGAAAATCTAAATAACTTCGTACCAAAATTGCATCAAACGAGCTGGAATTAAATGTAAAAACTAAAGGAATCCGAATTCTTCAAAACCAACATCACAGTGTTCTGGCATCGAAAGAGAAACCATACTATTCCCAGCAACGAAAGTCCAGAGAAAGAAAGTGGACGAGTCTTCTTATTTTCCCTAATTAATGCAGGGGTAGTTTCTTTTGGGCCGCTTTTGTTGCACGGGAGAGCGGAATCAATTATGGCTTTTGTCAATCAGGTTCGGGAGATGAGTCGTGAGTTGTTTGACATAGATGGATAATGTGTCGGAAAGAGGTTGGATGGTTTCGCTCAGCTTTTGTTTTCTCGTTTGTTCTGGTAGTAATTAGTTCGAACGATAGCCAATGGATGAAGAATATACATCGCTCAGGTCTGATTGCTCATTTCTGAATCGTTAAGACGTATATTTACATTTGTGAAAGTGTTTGGGGGGGATCCTGTTTATATATGTGTAGTGTTTTCGATTTTAAATATAGTATATTTATAATACTTAAAAAAATTTTTATACGGTACCCTGTTCTATCAGTCAGTCATATTTAGTAAATACAAGTAAACACCAATATTAAAAAAAGTTTCGTACTTTTATAGCTTAGTTTAGGAGTCGAGTATTTTATAAAGTAATCAAAATTGATTTCAATTTCTAACTAACTTCCGTTATATCTATCTCCTTAGAAATTTACCAAGCTGTTTTGGACGACAAATAAACAAATACACCGAATGTTTATTGTTTTTATTAATAGTATAACTCAATATTTTATTCGGTTGATTTGCAAATTTCTGTGGAATTTCTAATGTCTGGTGTGGAAAACTATGATTACATATTGTTTTGACGTTTCAACCAAAATATATTTGCAAATTAGGACGAACATGTTTTGGAAGTTATTTATTTAAATATAACTAAGTCATTAACTTGGTGTGTGGCAACTCTGTGTGTTTTGGTGTGTTTGGTTTTGGCAACTCTAACCTGTTCATTGGAAAATATATCAATCTTTTAGAAAATCGAAATACTAGTATCGATTTCATATTACTAAACATTTCCACTAATATGAAAATATTTGTTTATTTCTTATTAAAGATTATTTTTATACAGGGTTTCCCAAGCCTTTTCTTCACCTCTTTTCAATTTTTTAACCCCCAAAGATGTCAAAAAGTGGTGAGAAAATGAGAAAAAATTCTATTTTTTATTTTAATTTCCTTACTAAAAATACTTTAAATTTCTTTTTGTATACATTAATTACTATATTACTTATTAAATTTCTAACATAAAATAATATATTTAAATTCTATTACTTTGTTTGTTAAACAATTTGAAAGAAACGAAAGATACTTAGTGGAAATTCCATACTTATATTTTTCTTGTAAAAAAATGTTGGTTATTAAGAATTTTGTTACTAAAATGTCAACATATCCTATTTGAATTGAAAAGTTCTTAAATTTCAATCGAGTTGAAAAAATAAGGATGTTTCTCAGTAAAATTTCCACAATTTCAATATCTTTCTATTTAGGAACGAAATTCAGCTTTTTAAGGGCCCATTTAAATTCAGATTACATTGTATCATTTTTCAACATTAGAGTAAATTATGTTTAAAAATATCAAACGGAAATTTGCATTCTATGGTTCAGCAGCTCCATCTTTGTTACACAAGAATCGTGGGGACATATTAATTTAAACTTGTTTACTATGTCTGTAAACTCTGAATTTCTCTGTGCGGGCTCTAGTCAGTTTGGATAAATATCCGGTTGATGGTATTATATTCAATTCTAATTTTAGTCACGATTCATTCTTCCCAATTCAATTTTCTCTAATGTATTCTAACTTAGACTTAAATGCATTGATACAGAAATGCAAGTGTGAGATATTTATTGAAAAGTTTATAACGTTTTGATTGTATTAGCCTACATTTCATACCGATTATGACATTGTTGATAGTGACTTATTTTTCCGATTTCAAACCAAATATCAATGATCTACTACTTTTCATATTTTCCAAATTATTTCTTTAATATCAATTAAAGCATTAATCGATTATTAATATTCTTTAAAATTTTGATTTTGAAATAAATGTTTTCCAGATTCACTGCAAAAAATTTTAGGTAACGTTTCACCATAAAGTGGTGAAAAATTTTTTTCACGCTATCTGTTACTTAATGAATTTATTTGGAAGTAACATGATATATCTTTCTGCAGAAAATAAGAGAAAGTTTACGCACAACTGTGGAAAAATTCAATAAAAAAAGAAAGGTTACACAGAAATTTAAAAAAAATGTTACACCGCAGCTTTAAGAAAGGTAACAACAAAATTTCGAAGGTTTCGTTATAACTGGACGATTATTATTCTTAAATTTACTCTTTAATGCTGTAGACTTATGGTCAAAAGGTCTTCTTAACCAGAGAAAAATTAAAATTTTATATTTAATATAGTTTAAGTAATTAATTTAACTTTAAATTAAATTAAATATCTTCAATTATATTCGTATAAAAATCTTAAAAATTTTTTATGCTACTAAGAATTATATAAGACTACGTAATAAACTTAAGATAAACATAGCTGAGATTTTATTTGAAATTTGAATTAATTCGAACCGATGAGTAATTTTTACACCTAGACGACCCTCCAAATTCTTTTCATACGTTCTTTAGAAAAAGTTTTGAATAGCCTTTTCTCTCTATATTAAAAAAAAGTTACCGTCACCGCGGCCGCCGCGGCCGCCGCCGCCGCCGCCGCTGTTTCAGAAAATTTTATTTTTCAACTCTTTGAACTCTCATAACGCAAAAACTACTTGATAGAAATTTATGAAATTTGAAACGTTTGCAGAAGAATATTTGGGGCACATTCTCGAACAAAAAGCTAACAGATGTGATAGTTAGTTCTGGGGTATTTTTAAGGTCAAAGTTGAAGTTTTTCTTTTTTCGCCGCGTAATCCAGTTCAGCGAAATCTATTAGCAGCAGAACTATGATTTTTTGCAGCCTAATACTCTGGAGTATGAAGATGTGCACTACGTCGCCCTTTTTTTGAATTTCGAATTTGGTTTAGAGTAATTAATTTTTTAATTTTCGAAATTTTTGACACTTTTTCGTTTTTTTCTATCTAAAATGAAAACTAATCACGGTATCAATATGATTTTTTAAACACTTATATTCTTATTTTTTAGAAAGAGATTGGCGTTTTATTCTTTAAAAAATTCTAATTAGTTTTGGAATTATTAAGCATCAAAGTTTCATTTTTTTCATAGTTTTAGTAGGTCTTTATCAGACGTGTTTAATGTTTTTAAATTTTATATTTGCCTGTTCACTAGATTGTCGCGAGCACAGATATTTAAATTTAAAGTTTTGAGGTGCATATTTTTGCTCTAAGTTTGCTAGCGATATAGTATAGACTTGTTTATTAATCTTTTAAAGATACTTCGATATTTTTTGAAATACTAGAGAAATAAATAATTTAGCTTTTTTGAGTGTTATTTGTGCCGATGAAAGGAAGAGGATTTTCGAGAAGTTTGTTTTACTCTGCTAAAGATCGATTGCAGATATTACAGATCGCGTAGCGATCTGTAAAGAGCTGCATAGCAGTTACGGGGGTTGGTGAGCGTAAGCGAGCAGGGGGCGGTAGCCCCCTATCCATTAAATTATTGATAATTTAAAAGGAATATTTCAGTAATAGTTTTATTTTGATATTTTCTTGGTAATGATCAGAATTAAGTTATAGAAAAGTTTGAGAGATAAGAAGTTTCGATACATGATCATCAACTACACTGTTCATTTAGAATTAGCGCCTGAGACGTAATGTATTAGAAGCATTTATTATTCTAATTATCGTCGAAAAAATTTTCTTCTGCAATGACAAGTCAGCCTAAGCAGAAGTAGTTAAAATAGTATAGAAACAATCGGTCACTGAAGTTGTCTGATGAGCGTTATTAAGCATTGTTGAGCGTTTTTGATCCTTTTTCAGGCGCCTATTCAGACCGCCCTACAGTCTATAAGCAGACAGGTTCCAGGTTGTACTGGATAGTTGGGATGAAACAAGCGAGCTCTGCTCGCTAAGATCGCGAAGCGATCTTCAAAGAACTGCGAAGCAGTTCCGGGGGTTGGTGAGCGATAGCGAGCAGGGGGCAGAGCCCCCTAGTTTGATAAAAAATGTTATGATAAACAGTTTTGAAGACTCTGCAGTAGATACTAAAATAAAACTAGTATATCTTAGCATGCTTTAAGACGTTTAAATACTCTTGCAACATGAAAAATTATCTCATGAGAATTTTTCATAATGAACTAAACGGTTATTAAATATGCTTGCTGACTCTGCTAAAGAATATATACTACCCTAAACCTTTTAGTTGAATAAAAATTTAATTTTAGACAGTTTTTAATAATGAAAGTGAATAATGTCAACTTACTGAGTTTTGAAAAAAAATTGCTTTACTGTTGAGGATATTGTATCATTGTTACTTTAATTTTTAATATGTAAAAAATAATAGGCATGACAATGTAAAATCTTTTTAACTGTGTTCTAAAGCTTGAGTTAAAACTACACCAGGGTTTTTAAAAATAAAGTTTAAGTTTTATTTGGTGCAGCGAAGGAAAAGGATAATGAAGCCTCGGGTTCAAAACAATAAAAATGATGCTCTTTGCGCATAAAAAGAACTGTTTCATAAAACTCAATTTTCAAGAAAATAAATACTTTTCTCACAAATAAGGATTTCTGAAGTATTTTTCTCCTTCCTTTTTACTTGTTCAACTGAAAAACGGATGAAGTTTCTTCAGAAAGAAATACAATTTCAGAATTCTTTTTCCAAGAATTTTAGTCACAATGGAAGCTGAAAATAAAAACATCCGGATAGGAATTCATACTTTTGAATGTAGTGTTAGTTTTCCAGAAAGAATGTTTTTATCATATAAGAATTTTTTCAGAGTTATTGCCTTTGGGTATTTCTAATATATTTTCCTTTTTGAGGTGAAATGTTATCAATTTGTCATTTAATAAAACTATAACGAAAATTAGGAATTTTAAAGTGAACGAAAGGGATTTGTTCATTGTGAACACAATATCTTTGATCCTATACATTTACTGTGTAAATTTGAATTGTGAAAATAGATAATTTTTAGGTATTGAATATACACGAGTAGTAAATATGGTATCAAATTGGAATGATGTTAGGTATAAAAGTATCTCAGAACTACTTTTACTTACTTCACTTAATACTTTAAAAAACAAAACGCCAATTTCAATTACTTATAAGTTTCACAAAAATAGGTTTTTCCTATTTCCATAAACTTCTATTTTCTTCATTTGTGTATTGTTAATAGTGTTTTAAAATAAAAATAAAAATTGAAAATCCCCTTTTACGATGACATTATGCGGAAATCTTTCCAATCTGGTTAACTTTTGCGAGTCTGAATAGGTTGAAACCCATATTGCTTAAACCTTCCACCTCTGAACCGAAGTCCACACAACCACTTTCAAAATAATTTAAATTTCCCAAATCGTCTGCAAACCGTGTGACTCACCCTTCTAAATGCATTCGCCCTTGGCATCCAACCCGAATTTCCCTTTCACTCAGTTAAGTTCATCTCTTGTGCCATTGCCTCGATCACCCATTTGTATAAGCACAGTCGCTTCTTCGTCTTTCCAACCAGTTCACAGAGCAATAGGTCATAGAGGTGGGGGAACTGGGAAAATGATCGTTTTGCATACATTTGGGGGTTTCAAAATTAACTCCCGGTTCCGACCTGTGGAGTTCGCGGCCCTGTTGAACTTTGAGAATAGACACGATTTGTGCATATTGAACAGCGATGGGTGCCTTTTATTGGGGACATGATTCCAGAAGTAGGATTTTCGAACAGGATAAAGCGTCGATTTAAATATGTATGATTGAAATATTGCATTTTAGAAACGTTAATCAATTTATTTCTCATAGTGATACTGGAATATTTTGCAAGACTATATTTAACCTTAAGGATATCCTATTCATTTATGGGTCATTTTCTCTAAACGACGATTTTCCTGTCCTTCTCAAAAAAGTAATAAATAAATTTGCTTAAACATGATAAACAAAGTAACAATAGGTCAATTACATGTTCTTATTTCTGTATAGTGAGGTAAAATGCACTTTTCATAAATATTATTAATTAAAAAATGAATATTTGTTTAAGAAATGTCATTCCCCTGTGTGTCCCTACCACCATCTTAACACAAAACTACCTTCTAAAAATAGATTTAAAAAATATATTTTTTTGAAACATGAGGTGTTAATTATTGAAAACTATCGTATGAAATGAAAAATTTAATAAGGAAACAAATAGAATGAATTGCTTTTGTTTAAAATAATTACAAAATTGTCCTTTGGTTTTGTTGTCATTCCCCTGTCACAAAGAAAAAAGAAGGATTATCATATCAGGCATCACTTTTATTTCCCTAAATTTATACCTAGTAGCTTGTGGCAACGCCTAAGAAGCAATCTACTTTGAATTTGTGTTCTGAAAGATTCATGGACGTCTAAAGACTTGCGATTTGATACTAAATTTTGGTGAGTATTTTAATTGAGTGTCATTACCCTGTCTTTGTTATTGGTCTTAATTTTGTAATTAAATTTAAAATAAGGATTAAGTCTGATTTGAAATGGGTTTTGTAGACTACCTTAATAAGTAGATAATTTTGGTGCATAAGGTTATTGCAGCAGACAAGCTAACCCTTCTTTTTGTCATTCCCCTGTTGTCATTCCCCTGCCGCATGTAGCATATAAAAACATAGGACATAATGTATAAGTTGTTAACATTTTTTGCTGACTATATTTTATTGTTTTGAAAGACTAATAAGTTATAATGAAACCAACTTTAAGCAAAAAAAAATATTATAATTTAAAAAAAAAGATATGCTAAAATGTTGCTGTTTAGAGAAAATGACCCTTATATCCCCAACCCCAATATCTTATAAGGTTATTGAGCTCTTTAAAAGAAAATTAACATGTTGTGTTCCACTTTATTAAAATTTAATATTATTTATTGCTTGTGCATAAAGTTGTATATATATGTAGAAAGTTTTTATTTATTTATTTTTCAAATTGAATGTTTTCCCAATATACTAGTCGGAGAAGATTTCTCATTCATCACTACTTGAACACGACAGTCGTTCTTTTGAAATTGAGGTTAAATAAGAATCATAAATTGGTGTTGAATTCATTAATTTATAATATCTAGTATTTTTATAATGATTTTGACATACATATTTTAGTAAGTATATTAAATGCTTAGTAATTAAACTTATTAAAGTTTTATATGAAGATTTGTTAAAACAACATTCTAAAAATAAACGGTCATCTGCCCGTCCTTTACAGCTTACCTCTTAACTTAAGGGATACATAACTCTAGCTTCACGGTATTACTTCATTAATGAACAATGACTTAACTACAGGATTAGACGCAAGACGTTTAGAAATACTAAAAGGATACATCTCTTCTCTATTTTTTGTTTTCTTCACAACTTTTTTTCCCTTTTCTTTCTGATTGTTCTTTTACTCATTCCTAATTAATAAGGTTGACATGAGTTTGAGCTTAAGTTCAAAGTAAAAATCAAGTTCAAATGAGGTGTTATGACTGAAAAAGAAAAACGCTGATCTGGAATCAAAACATTCCGAATAAATAAACGTATTCTTGAAATCTGAAATATCGACAACCATACCAGAATAATTCTATCACGACACCGTCACAAACCGTTTTATTCCTTGCAACAATTGTAAACAAAGATTTAATTATAGTACCCATCACGTGTCCGTTTCCTCTCCAGAAAACCCTTTATCCTTCCAAACCGGAACAAAAAAATGAACTTTTAGTCAACAAAGAAGAAAAACATCGCACACACACCACCCAACCCTTATCCAACTTTGCCTAACGACCGTAATACTACATGCACACATGAAAAATTAATTTAGTTTAAGCGCTAACCTTGCTTAAGTCGAGAAAGTGTGAACGGACTCTCTTAGATTTAAACAGATTTACCAAAATAAAACTACCTTAACCTTAAACGGCAACGTTCACACAGGAAAAGTTGAGCTAGGTTAAGTGCTCTTTAACTTAAGTCGAGCATGTGTGAACAGACTGTCTTAGATTTAAATTAGTTGAGCGCAATAATACCATGCTAACCCAAAACGAGTTTCCCAAACTGACTTAAATTGATTTCTATCGCAATGCCACCTAGCGGGTCTCTCGAACATGTATCAACAAACAACAAATCCCGACGGCCATTCAAACTTTGCATCAAGTCTAAACTAAACAGTAGGGATTTACCCGATCACACTCTGAAATCGATGAATACAAGTAATTTAATTCTCGTTATTTGATTACTTTTTAAGAATAAGGCAATGCCGTAGTTTCTAATATGTTACACGCCAGAAATCTCTAAAAATTGTACCTCAGTTGTATCATTTTATTGTTGTACCTCAGTTGTATTTTTGATTTGTGTTATATTTTGTATACATCGCTTCAACTGATTTATGGGATACTAGAAACCCTATTTGTAAAATTTGTGTAAATATCTGGTCAATAAACTGTTCTTGTTTTGGTATTTGTGTTTTTGTAATACGTAAGTACCGAAAATCTTTCTAATGCTTCTTCCAATCTTTTCACCTAAGAAAAAAACAATATTTTTCCTTTTGTTTTCCTTTTTTATTTTTGAATAAGTATTTAGTGTTAAAGATGGTTTATAGGTGGTTCTTTATTTTTGTAGAAAAACAAAAATCATTTTGAATATAGAATTGCTCTATTTATGGTGTTGTATGTCTTTAGAGAAGAAGAAATGGTTCACAGTAATAAAAAAAATCTGTTATATACATAAGAAATTCATTATAGATTTAAGAAACATTATTTATTCGTGATTGAATATAATGTGTTATATTCTAGGTACTGGTTATTAAAAATAATGTTTAAATATGCTAACTTGATCCAATGATTAGACAATATATCTACACTAGCGGAAATAAAAATCCCAACACCGAGAAGGAAAGGAGATATCAAAGTCATATTTATTTCTTTGATTGCACATAGTATCAATGTGAATTGCTTAAAAAATCAGCCTTCCTGGATATTAGGGGGCCGAGAAAACCAGGGAGGAGTGTTGTCTCCATAGGTGTCCATTACCGCCGTCACACGTCATGGTATTGAGTGACAGGGGCTCTAAATGACTTTTGAGGGATTGGAGGACCATGTTGCCTCCTCAGGTAGTCCAAATTCATATGGTGCACCAGCGGACGTTGGATACCGGGCTAGGTGATTTCTCCTCTTTCTCCGGACATGTTTTTTGAGCGTTGGTTCTTACGAACGGATAGGCCAGGGTAAAAATGCAATATAGGGGGTTAAGAATAAAGCTTGGCCAATGCATAAAACATGTGTTTGTGCATTTCTCTCTTGAAATTTGTCCCCAGGACAGGTCTGAAGGTAAGGACGGACAACTGGCTAAAAAACCTCAATGAATTAGCTCTGGTTGGCCAAAGTACCGGTAGATAATACTGAGGACAAGTGGCAGTGGGATGGATGTCGTTTGCAGTAATGCGGATTGTCCGTTTTGTCCGCATAGCTTTTTACATCTTTGTCTATAAACAAGGGGCTGAAAATGGGCCTTTCTGTTTCCAATAGTGCAATGAATAAGGAAATGAAAATCCCAATTTCATGAAATTGTGTTTATGAGAGAATCCTGCTTCGGTTTGGTGCACCACGACGGTTGGGTATGAGTTTGAAGACACAATGGAGAAAGCGCACTCAGCTGATGATTTTCTAATCGTTCCACGGAGTGGTGATGCAGGGTAACGGAGTGGGAATGCATTGGATTCCATTTCTGCAACACCTGAGTATGATTCACCTGTACTTTTTCCAACCAGAGCTGCGTCATTGAGGTTTTGCAGCCAGTAGACTGTCCTTACCTTCAGACTTGTCTTGGGGACAAATTTCAAGAGAAACATGCACAACCACATGTTGTATGCAATGTCCAAGCTTTCTTCTTAACCCCCTAGGTTGCATTTTTACCCCGTGTTTCCCGTTCTCTAGAACCAACACCCTCAAAACAAGTCCGGTCAATGAGGAGAAATCACCTAGCCCGGTATGCAACGTCCGCTGGTGCACCATATGAATTTGGACTACCTGAGGAGGCAACATGATCCTCCAATCCCTCAAAAGTCATTTAGAGCCCCTGTCACTCAATACCATGACGTGTGACGGCGGTAATGGACACCTATGGAGACAACACTCCTCCCTGGTTTTCTCGGCCCCTTAACATCCAGGAAGGCTGATTTTTTAATCAATTCACATTGATACTATGTGCAATCATAGAAATAAATTTGACTTTGATATCTCCTTTCCTTCTTGGTGTTGGGATTTTTATTTCCGCTAGTGTATAAAATTGATCATTTGAATAAAGTTGGCAATTTTACGCATTATTTATAAACAGCCAGTACTTAAAAAATGACACATTTAGTCAATCGCTAATAATTCGCGTCATGAAAATCACGTCGTTTAACCTCGTATAAAAACGTCATAAAATCACGTCACATATGACGTCCAATTCACGTCGAAGTGACGTCTTCAAATTGGACGTATGACATCATGCAGGGGAGTAGCCAGAGGGGGGAAACCATGTAAATATCTTTTTTTGACCATAGAAAAACGCTAAAATTCGCCCATACCCCCTCCCGAAATATCAACACAGTGGAGTGGGCCCTCGCATATTCGCTGTTCAGTATTCGCAGTTCAGCAATGTTCAATGTTCGCGGTTGAGCAATGTTACCCCCGCATATTTGCGGATTTCGATCTCAAAGTTTTTTATTAATGAAACTTGCATATTTGGCGATAAAGATATAATTGTTCGTTTCCGATATTTATTATATAAAACCATTGTGAAAAATGTGACTTCTACTAAGCAAATTTTCTAACTAGTAACCCTTTTGATATTTACTACAAGTTATTTACAGTTATTAAAAAAATTATTTACAGTAATTTACAGTTAATACTACTTTTATATGAACCAGTTTTATTAGTTTTATGTAATAAATGAAGGAATCGAACCATTATATTTGTTATATTATCATATATGCGCGTTTTAAAACAGGGTTCGTTATTCGCGGTTTTCGCGGTGTGTTTTGGAACGTAATTACAGCGAATAACGAGGGAATACTGTACAATCAAAATCCAGTCGCCATGTTTACCCACAGCTTATATGATGACTGACAACCATAGCGATATAATCATTAATTTTATTATTATTAGATCCTAAAATAATTATCTACTGATAACTATTACTTTATGATCTAATTATAATAATATTAGTTATCTCTTTGGTTGACAGTCATCATTTGAGCTGTGGGTAAACATGGCAGCTAGCTGGAGGACTCTTTCACCATCGATAAAACTATTTAAGACAGTTTAAAAGAAGCTGCAGTGTGAACGCATAAAAATAAGAAAGTTTACCTTAAAATATCTGAAGTTCTCGTTTAAGTTCACCTAGTTTAACTTTCTCATGTGTGCATGTAGTATTAGTCTAAGCGGTTAACGTTGAAATACTTCACTTTTTGATGATGGGATGACACTTGGTACACTGATTCCAGGGACCATAAGAATCAGTTTTCGATCAGGAGTAAGCCTCAACTTCCCTTAGAATTTAAAATATTTAACTTTTTGTGAAATTTTAAAATTCGCGTTTTACCAGTTAACTATCACACTTTTCAACATGTGAGGTGACTTTTCCATACAATTTGAGGTCGTAGATTACAATTATGAAGTCAAAAATTTCATAAAAGTGGTTTTTGATATGTTTTTTTTTAAAAACTAAATTTAAAAATTTAAAATGTTTAAAAACACAATGCTAAACGTAAGTTGGTATCTTGAAATTTTTACCATATATTAAACTATTCGTAACTATCATAAATCCAAAGTTTCAAGGCTTTTCGTTTATTATTAACCGAGACAGGAGACTTTGAATTTGGAAAATTTTCAAAATGGCGGCCATGTTGGATGCGAATACTCATCGAAAACTTCCCATAACTCGGTAAATTTTTGGTCAAAATGAAAAGATAAAACCTTTTTTGAAAGAAGAGCAAAGTCACTCCCCTATTAAAACATTAAAAGAGCAATAAAACTTTTTTAAATTGGTTTTAAATGAACTCTAAGATAGATTAATACTTTACTATGAGAAGCATATTAGACGCTTCAAAAAATGCTTTCTTGGTGAAAAAAAGTTCTAAATATTTTACTAAATGTTCACCCTCAAATAAATTTGCGACATTAAACCATTTGAAGGAAAATTTTGCCTTACAAGCGCCTGGGTGCAAACGCGAAATTACTTAATAAACGCGCGCTTCAAATGAACTTTTTGTATCAAAGAATCAAAAAATTGTACTTCGTATTAGGATTTTCGAACTCCATGTTGAAGAAACAAGCCTTCCTCATCCTAGGTATCAGAAAAAAATGCATAAAATTCAATTTTTCAGGTTAAAAAATTGCATAAAATGCAATTTTCAGGTTAAAAAATTACCTTTTAGACGAGAATTTTCAAGCTTTTCTATTTAATGCATTAAAACATGAAACATCGTTGACATCCATGATATATTCAGAATATTCAAACTCTTACCGAACACTTTTAAACAACTATTAATCGTTGTGTACTTGCTATATTTTTATGAAAATCGAGTAAGGGAAATGCATCAATCATTTCTTTTAATAATAACACCCTTTGAACCTAAAACATTTTGTTTTTAATCATTATATCAAATAAATTGAGACAATGAAACCTAGAGATTTAAATCAAAACAAAGCTTATAAAGAATAATCAACTTACATTGTAAGAAGAAAATATGAATTAAGCCTTTTTTATTTTATAAGAACTTTAGTTTTAGAAGTCAAGACTTACCAACAAGTATATAGTTATTTTCAATATCTTTATATATTCATTAGAAATTAAGAATATCGGAATATATCCAAATCTTTCGCTAATAATCACCGTACATTCATTTGTATTTCATAGATAAGTATATATGTCAATATGATAAACTTACCTGTATGGAGAAATAGAAAAGAAAAGTAAGGATTTTTCTTATTATTAACTAGCTGATATGCCCGGCCTTGCACGGGTGGAGATATAGCTTTATTTTTTTTTAAATTTTCAATACATTCTATTACATCTTATTTTAACGGGTGAAAAGTATTAAATTCCATCCACTTGTTAAACCTACTAATTTTTAATGGTTTCTACATTTAACCGCATGATCCCCATAAAAACAGAAAAATTAGAAAAAAAAATATTCCCATTTAGAGCCCTTGAGTAATTATACAGGATTTGAATTAAATTTTTCTGTGAAATTAATCAATGGTTAAAGCATATTCCCTTTGCAATTAAAAAAACAATATTTCTGGTTGAAAGGGATTTAACATTTGCAACAGGGGTTTTTTTAAACACTTTCTTAGAGCAACAATATGATCATCTTTTGATACTATTTTAACAACAATGCTATTCCATGAATTTTTTTATTTAAAAGCTAAATAAAGTTTCAAATTAAAATATTTTAAAATATACTTAATAACCAGTTTTAAAATTTTAAATTTCATTTAATTATATATTTAGATTATTATCATAATTTTTAAATAGATTTGTATCTAGTTTTTCTTTTGAAAACTTGCTATTTTTGCATTATGTTATTTTTGTAACAATGGGGTTCGCAGATCTCTTCTGGAGGAGAAATAAAGCTATTTCAGCAAAATCACTATAAAAAGGGTCAAAAGAGGGTCAAGGGGTCGTTCTAGAACTTCGAAACATAGCCTTCTGTTTTCCTTGGGGTTTTTACGTAGGTATACCCATTTTGGTGCCGATCGGATGAAAACTGTGGATTTCTAAAAAGGATATACACACACATACATTGACTTTTATTATTATTAACTAGCTGTTATACCCGGCCTTGCACGGGTGGGGTGTATAAATTTATTTTTTTTAAATATTTCTTAAAATACCTTTATAATTTTTTAAATAAGCAATGTTACAAATCATCCCGGTATCCCATGCGCCTCTTTCCTATCCCAGTGTTCCCGGTAATCTTATCCCGGTGGTCACGGTAATTTTTTTAATCCCGGCGTTCCCGGTAATTTTTTATATTCCGGTATTCTGGGTGTCTTTATGGTAAATTTCCTATCCCAGTGTTCTCGGTAATTTTTATAACCCGGTAATTTTTCCATCCCGATGTTCTCGCTAATTTTCTAATCCCGGTGTTCTTGTGACTTTTTACAATCCCGATGTTCCTGATAATGTTTAATATCTTGGTGCCTTTATAAAATAACAAATTTGAAACCATAGTAAAAAGTCTAGTAAATTAGTAAGTCTAGTGAACAAATTAACGAATTTAAAACCAGTGTTTAAAACTAAAATAAAAGATCTAGTAAATGAAAAAGTCTAGTGATCTGTCTCATTTGAAACAATGTTTTATTTTTAACTCGTTGTATGACTGGTAAAACAGGTTTTCAAACACGGAAAAATAAGTGAAAAAAAGCAGGAAAAACGGGAAAAAAGAATGAAGGACTGATTTTCTCTTTATAAAATATAGCCCATGTCCTATTCTGATGTATAAGCTACATTATGGTAGAATTTCATTAAAATCCATTCAGTAGTTTTTGCGTGAAAGAGTAACAAACATCCAGACAAACATTCACAATTATAATAGTAGTAGGATGAGAGTCATAGAGGCAATATATTTTTCATGTAAGAGCATATAAAATGTGTTCACACCATGATCGATCGTTGATCGAAACATTGTTTCATTTTTTTGGCTTTTAAAAAAAGCGTATATATTTTTCTTGAGAATTTGCATATTTTCTAAATTAAATAGATTTTAAAAATAAAGCAAATAAAGCACGTAAATAGAAAAGCTTGAAAATTCTCGTCTAAAAGGTAATTTTTTTAACCTGAAAATTGCATTTCATGCAATTTTTTAACCTGAAAAATTGAATTTTATGCATTTTTTTCTGATACCTAAGATGAGGAATGCTTGTTTCTTCAACATGGAGTTCGAAAATCCTAATAGGAAGTACAATTTTTTGATTCTTTGATACAAAAAGTTCATTTGAAGCGCGCGTTTATTAAGTAATTTCGCGTTTGCACCCAGGCGCTTGTAAGGCAAAATTTTCCTTCAAATGGTTTAATGTCGCAAATTTATTTGAGGGTGAACATTTAGTAAAATATTTAGAACTTTTTTTCACCAAGAAAGCATTTTTGAAGCGTCTAATATGCTTCTCATAGTAAAGTATTAATCTATCTTAGAGTTCATTTAAAACCAATTTAAAAAAGTTTTATTGCTCTTTTAATGTTTTAATAGGGGAGTGACTTTGCTCTTCTTTCAAAAAAGGTTTTATCTTTTCATTTTGACCAAAAATTTACCGAGTTATGGGAAGTTTTCGATGAGTATTCGCATCCAACATGGCCGCCATTTTGAAAATTTTCCAAATTCAAAGTCTCCTATCTCGGTTAATAATAAAGGAAAAGCCTTGAAATTTTGGATTTATGATAGTTACGAATAGTTTAATATATGGTAAAAATTTCAAGATACCAACTTACGTTTAGCATTGTGTTTTTAAACATTTTAATTTTTTAAATTTAGTTTTTAAAAAAAAAAACTTATCAAAAACCTATTATGAAATTTTTGACATCAGAATTGTAATCTACGACCTCAAATTGTATAGAAAAGTCACCTCACATGTTGAAAAGTGTGATAGTTAACTGGTAAAACGCGAATTTTAAAATTTCACAAAAAGTTAAATATTTTAAATTCTAAGGGAAGTTGAGGCTTACTCCTGATCGAAAACTGATTCTTATGGTCCCTGGAATCAGTGTACCAAGTGTCATCCCATCATCAAAAAGTGAAGTATTTCGCCCTTTTTTGCTCTTAACCGCTCCGACTACGTAAACCCCAAAGAAACAATCCACCTTTTGAAAAACCTCAAGTCTCCCTAACCTCACATTATGTAAACATCCGCTTAAGAGAACACTGCAACAAAACCCAACTCGCAAGACAATGGGAACCCTGCCTTTCCAACACCCAGCTTGAAAAGAAACTCGTATATAAAAAAAGACAGCACCTCAGGAATCCCCGTCGTAAAAAAAGGCTGAACCTCAGGAAACCACGTGTACCGTAACGGAAGCTACTGCGAAGGTACGCCGGCCGGGATGTTTTGGATCCGAAACGAGATAATTTGGACCTTATCTTGATGGCTCCTGACTTTGGTAATGGCTTCTCTCTCTCGCGATGCTTTGGAATAATCGGGTGAGTGTGCGATTTAAACGGAGTGAAGTTTTCTCTTTTCTTCTCTCTTTGTGTGGGCTTCCTTCTTCTTTTCTTATTGCGATTTCTCTTAGTTGAGGGTGGGGAGAGGGATTCCGGTGAAAGGATCTGAAGAGATGGTGTTGGTGGTTTTCTTCTGAAAGAAAATGTCCCTCACTCAGGATCTGGTAGAGAGAGTTTGCAATGTAAGGGCTCGATGAATTAGGCAGTTAGGGGTTAGAATAAGACTTGAAATTAAGTAATACAGACAATCGGGATCGGATTATATGGGTTGATGATTATTTGGGATACGCCATGGCCAACTAGACTGGATGATTATGACTAGGGGGAAAGAAATACGCTTCAAATTGTGACTTAAGGATCATACAGACTTTTTTCACTTTCAATCTTCAATTTTAAAGAATAATCTAAAATGACAGGTGTGAATTGTAGTTTCACTCTTCATTCTTCCTATTTCTTATGTAAATTTGCGATTCCTCGGTGAGAATCCTTCATAATGAACATTGAAATCAGGGTAAATGAGCCTGTATGACAAAATTACGTTAAAAGATAATAGTTTGATATTCATGGTGGATAAAATTGTACTGTAAAATTGTTTTACCAAACTTCGGTGGGGTTTGATATTATGTTCCTCTGTTTAGCATTTATGTTTAAGTTTTTAGTAACTATCCTTAAAATCCAGAAGAAAGTGAAAGTTGTTATAAAGAAAGAACATGGTAAAAACCATCAAGAAGTTTGCCAAACTGATCCATATAAGTATTAATTTTACTCCTTAGCTTCAAACCCACTGATTTTTAATTTAAAACGTTTTGCTTACTACAAGGATACTTCTTATACTTTACTTTCTTTTTAAAATGATCAATTACAATTTATTTTTAATGCAGATTAGTTGGGGTAAGCATGTATCTTCATCTATACTTTACTGCAATGAAAAAAACTATTTGTCTCAAAATATGAAAGATTTAGTCTTAGAACCCATCAGAAACCATAGTAATCACTGATACATGTTTGATTAACGGTAAAAAAAGCAAAATTATATAACTAAAAAGGCATTCAACTTAAGATATTATGAAGTTTAGTTTCTAGAAATCTACAACAGAAATAATTAATTTCGGAAATAAAAACAGAATCATTAAAATTTTTTATTTTCATTTATTTATTACACATATAAGGTTACATAGAAACAGGAGAAAGACAAAGAATTAACACTTCTAGTCACCAGGGATCACTTGATTCATATCGGTGATCTTTGAAAAAAATTATGTTCATTTCGTATAGAGAAATGCCACTACGAAGTGCGTATGAGTATTGAAAAGAAGTAGAATAAATAGCTTTTTTGTATCCTTAAGGGATTAAAGTTGAAGGTTATATTTATCTAATGTTAAAGTGAAGATTTTATTGTGGTTACAGATAAATGAAACGCAGAAAAACAGGTTTTTTAATGTATTGCATAAAAGGGCGAAGAGAGAGAGGAAGAGTAAATATAGGAATCTACTTATTAATCATTTTGCATGGTTCCACCAAGGATTTAATGAAAAACAACAATGTTTGCTGCAGAAACAAAACCAGCCCCATGTTATTAATAACGAGATTTCATTTGAATTACTTATTAAAAATACATAAGAATTTAATCGTATCTATGAAAGTAAACATCACCTCATTTTCAAATTGTGCTTTTAATTAAGATTTTTATCTTACTCTTATAAAATTTTGAAATGAAGAAGAAAGTTTTTCCTCTCTACGCTGTGTTATTAAAAGTACCTCATTTGCTATCATCCAATATATATAAATTTGGCTGAATTATCCATCTCTACTTAAATAAATATTCCCGTGTATTATCAATGTTATACTATTAGGTATTTCAATAAATTTTGGACGATTATAAAATAATTTTAGATTATTGATACAAATAGAATATAAATATTACAGTAGTTTAATTTAAAACGAATACAGTTATTTCCAGTTAGCTTCTTAAAAATATTCGAGTATAGATAAGTTAATATATCATAGAGAAACGATTTTAATCCCCACTATTAATGAGGAAGTTTCATATTTTTTTTTTATTTTTTAAATCGATCCAACCTTACGAGAAAACCCTAAAACCGAGGTATTTTTTAATTCTGATCATTATTTATTTTTTTATTGCGGCTTAAAGTTTGCGCTCTGGAAAAGGCGGGAAAAACAGCGATTTCAGATTCGTGATGTCACTCGGCATGTCAAAACGTCTACAACTCGCATCTCCTCCTAAACTACGCAGCCGGTGTAGACAAAACTCGGTATATAGACGCATCTCGAGGCGAGGACGATCACTACCAAGTTTTCAAAGTTCGAAAATCGAATATTTACAAGTAATTAACGATTTTATGGCTAAAAACGCTTATTTCTCCATTTCTCTACTAGAGTGGATCTGCTTGACTCACTTTTTTAAATATGAAAACCTCAGGATAAAATATTTTTATTAAGAAAAGCTCTATAATTGCCAATTTAAAAGTTAAATCAGCTATGAAAACACCAAAATAAATTCAAATAATTAATTTTAAAACATTACATTCTTATATTTTAAGATTAATTATTAATTAAGATTATATTTTAAGATTTAAATATTTTTTATCAAGTGGGACTAATCCCCATCTGGTCGAGTGAAACTAGACCAAATCCATGAGGTCATAAAGACCTTTTATTTTAATAATGAAAAAACATCAACAATGCCTTTTGTTTGGTGTCGAGTGACGTCAAATTTGATTTTTGAGCGTTTGCGATTGCATCATTTGTTTACGACTTTTTTCAACTTTTATTTCTTCTCCATCTCAGTAAATAAATTTTTGAGGAAAATTTGGATTGCAGATTTGGATTTTTCACATCTTATATTGTATTAATATACCCCAAAATCGAAAATTTAAAAAATATGAAACTTCCTCATTGTTTTAAGAAAAAATAAACTTGTTAAGGTATTAAATTTTTCTGTGATAAATTAATTTTTTTCTATGAACTTTTCAATACATTCGTTTTAATAGAAAATATTTTTTCTCCAGAATTTATCAAAAACAGTGTCATAAAATCTCATTTTCAAAGAACCATCCGATTGAAACTAAGTTACTCCCCTCAAGGTTCAGAGACATTTTGAGAGTTTAGAGAATAATCGAAATACTATTGGATTCTTTGTCAGTCGTAAAATTAAGTTTATACTATTTTCAAATTTCCAGCCTTTATCTCTTTTCCGGGAAATTCCCAGAATGCGTAAAATACTTCATGTTAGATGTTGTTAAACATGAAAATCCATTCCCGAGTTCCAGGAAAGCATCAAAAATTTTTAAACTTAAAAAATTAGTCTTTTAATGCTAAGTCTATCCCGAGAATGTTTTAAAAGCAGTCTTTCTTAACGTGCATTGGGAGATTTTTGTCAGAACTGGTGGGGATAAAATTCCTTTTATTTGCTTAAGAATGTGGCATTGCAATACCCCTTATTTATAAAATATTAATTGAAACCATTTTAGATTAGATTCACAGTAAAAAACTAAAAATGATGAAAAATAGCACTGAAATAGAGAAATATTATAAATTTTATAAATTGACTACTACCCATTATGGTACTACTAATAGACGTTTAGCCCCGTTGTAAATTATCATTAAACAAACGAAAGCTCCCCTTTACCATTTGAGACTGAATTAACGTTTGGTGTTGTCCATTCCAGAACACTATAAAATTGTTTTTAAATATAGCTTTTTAAGTCAATTTAAAGTGTATATTTATTTTTTATCATATCAAAATTTGGGATAAGATTCAGAACTGATAAAACTACAATTTGTGATACCAAGAATTTTAGTAATGAAAACTGAGAAAGGGTGTTGAAATATCAAATTCAACTGATCTCCACTTCCTAGGCAATCCCAAGAAAGTAGAAGTAGGACAAAGAAGGAAAATCTAGCTAGTAAGGGCTAGAATGAAACCCTTCTCCTTTTGTCTGAAATAGAAAATAGTGAAAAAAAAGTTCTTCGACACTTTCTCTGGGATAGACACAATAAAACGTGGTGATAGTAGTTTCAAATCCACCTTCACTCTTTAGTTAAATGAACTTATGAAAATTTCCTTTTGTGAAATAATCTCCAGTTATTTTTATTTTGTGACTGTTCCCTGGATGAGGAGGATAGTCTAGGTAAAAAAACATAGGTTTAAAAAATTGTCTAGTTAACAATACACATACGAACAATTAATAGGAAAATTTTACACTCAAAGGCAAATAACATCGAACATGGTGTTTCAAAAATAAGTTGCACTGCTTTTATTTGGAACCAACGCGTCTATTAGGGCATTGGATGTAAGGTGCACCCCTAGGTAAATTTGCTAAATCCATTTAGCCCACTTACAGCGTCCCTAGTGGCGAAAAAAAATTTTAAAACATTAATTAAAAAACTAAAGGAGATATAGAAAAACTTCTGCAAAATTTTTTTAGCAACATAATGACAAACGTACAGAAAAAATTTCATGAAAATATCTTTAATACTCGAGGAAATATTAGCATATGGAAAAAGCACTTATTTGGACTGTAAAAACAAACTAATTTGCACATTTACAATTCTTTTTTACTTTTCATTTAAATTTTGATTTAAACTACATAATAACACTACCATTTTCCTTTTCTGAGGCTTGGAAAAGTTATTTTTCATTTGCCAAATAATATATCCTCGTATACTCGCAATCGAGATATTTTCATGAAACTTTCCTTGATACTACAAACAGTTTTCTCATTGAAGTTTTCATTTTGTCCCCATTAGTTTTATTTTAATTTTTAACTTTCTTATTTTACCACTAGGTAAAGTAAAGAGTCTTAATGAATTCAGCATGATCATTTACCTAAAGGTGCACATTACTTCCATGACCGTAAAAGACTTTGGTTCCAAATAAAAGTCGTGAAACGAATATTCCCAGTATAAAATACTATCTCAATAGTCCCCCCTCTCTCTTGAGTACTAATTTCTTCAAACCCCTTTACTCTTTTCAACTCCAATCAACAAACCCCTCTCAGCCTCCACTCAATTTAAGTCTTTTCAAAAACCCTAAATATCCCGAACTAATTTCATAACGATACTCTGCTGCTACTTTTCTAAATCCAATGGATCGCGTAAAATCATCTCACATACCCTTCCTTCCTTGAGACTTAAGTAACAGAATGAGATTCGCACTTTAATTAAGTCTTGGAGATCCCGTGTCCTCGGGCTCCCTCGAATTAATTGGCGGAGAAGATTTTCATTAAAACTGTAATCTCTGAAAGTCACGGATGGTTTTATTTTGAGGATCAGGGAAGATTTCGATTATTGAAAGATGGCGTTTGTGTTGTTTGAATGCGGGGTGTGTTGGTGGAGACAATGGTTGTTGTTCAAATTGGGTGGTTTCAATTGGTTTTGTTTGGGAAGTGTGCCCAGATTTGTGCTTGGTTCGTTAATGGGAAATGATTTGAAATGAGTCTTGGTGTGCGGGGAATAAGAAGCTATCGTTTCTAAATTTCTTTAATCGTAATAATTTAATCAGTGACTCACTCTAGTAGAATATTGATCATAATTTTAATAATAGGAAAAGATATTTTGACCTAAAGATTTGCCTCTAAAGAAAATATAACTTTCCGCAGAAAACGACATCGGTAATATCATTGGCTTCAGTGGCTCCAGAATATTGGGGAGGACGCCTCAAGGATTCGGGATCCTCCCCAAATGTTTTTACAAACTACTGGTTAATGACCCCAAAATAATCGTTTTTTTATAAACCGTTTGTAACTTTGCACTATAAAGGGGGTCTGGGGGTCCTCCCCCATAAAAATTTTAGAAATTTGACCTTTAAAATACAGGTTTAAACTCATTTTAAGTGTTATAAGATTACAGTTTCAAAATTAAATTTGTTATGCTTTAACCAGTGCTGTAGCTGGATTTTATTTGAGGGGTCTCAGTAAATAATTATTATTATTTTTTTTAGCTAGAAACAGAATTTTTTGTTGTGATAATGTTTTTCCAATCTCTCACTTGCTTCAATCTACTCTAAATGATATCGTGTTCTAAAAATGAGGTGTCCGTCTCCTTGTATACGCCTCTTAAATTAGGTGCCATTGGTATATTGGCACCATCCTTTATGATTAAAAGTCAGAGAAACACACATTCAGTAAATTTTTGGTCGCCCTCAAAAGTTAAAAACATAGTTTTTTAAACAATGTTTCCAATTATTGGGGGGAACACGTCCCCCCGTTCCCCCCGGCGACGACAACCGTGGGTAATATGCAAAATTTGTGCTTCCCTTTTGGAAGCTCTTTTATAAATAGAAATTTGAGTTAGTTATGTTCACCCTTAAGATCCCTTTAGGAGTAGAATATTTAGGGATTATACTGAATACTTTTAGGGTATCCAATAGCTGGGGTTTTAGTTATTTTAAAGATTGTAATACGTTTCCGATAATTAACGGATAACTTGGGAACTTTCAAAAGTTTGCACCTTCCCTTCTGTGAGCTGTATTTTAATATTGTTCTGTAGGTAAACAAGATGGGTCTTAAAGTATTCAAATTATCTGATAATTAACGAATAACTTGAGAACTTTCAAAATTTTGACCCTTCTTCTCTTCTGTGAACTGTATTTTAATATTGTTCTGCAGATAAACAAGATGGGTCTAAAAGTATTCAAATTCATGACTTAAAATTATCAGCTTTAGTCATTATTTAAATTTACTAATCATAGTAAACAAATTTATTCCTTAAGATGGTATAAATTTAATCTTTGACTGTAAAGTTTTATTTTAATATTTTTAGGACAGTATATATTGTGAAATAATTAATTTACGTAACTCTTGTAATTATGAGAAATGTCTATTATGAATTAATGCGATATTTGTGATATCTTTCAACTACTTTAGTAAATTAGGATATACATATTAGAGTGTATTTCTTTGTTATAGAATAAAACATGTTTATAAATGTAATTTTTACGTATTTTAGGACTTAAAAAGCAGACCTAATTTATTAAACGATTTGGAATAAATTTGTAATGAAAGTGAAATATTTTGTGTGGAATTTGTAATGCACGAGTTAGTACATTAAGTATTAAATGAAAGGTTTTTGATTGTATCCTTTAAAATTGTTTTTATTAATTTTTATTTAAAGTAATTGGATATTAGAAAGATAAACAATCTTTAAATACTCAAATTACGTTTTGAGGAGTTCATTTTAAGGTAGAAATATCTTACAGTTTAATTGTATCACCAGGGGAAATTAAACGTCTATTATTCATAAATATTTATATAGCAACTGAATTGATAAAAATATTACCTACACAATTTTTAAATTAAAATATTAAAAACAGTGTTTGAATTAAAAAATTATATTAACCTATAAATGAAAAGTTTAATTAATGACTACAAATAATTGATAGATTATGTAATAAAGTACATCTTGTTAAGGCGATTTGGTGATGGTTTTTTTCTATTAAACAAGAAGGATGCTATTATAAATGTCGTATTTGGCACACCGTCTTTAGGAAAAGTATTTTAATCTGTTAACAAAGAATAGGTTTTCCAGCTTGTTGTAATTAAATTCGTAGAATAGGTGTTGGTCCAAAGTGCTTTAAGCTCAATTATCTGATCGATCCTAAACATTCTTAGTGGCAAGTCAGATTTAGCGACCATAAGCCGTGACAGCAATCAATCAAAGAGGGGAAAAAGCATGGAGTTAAGCCTGAGACTCCCCCTATCTTGACAGGAATCTTCATTTCTGTCAATATAGGGGTCAAGATTCCTCCATGCTTTTTTATGGAGATTGATTGCAGTAGCGACTATAAGCTGCGCAGTTTGTTTTGAGCCTTAGAAGGCCAGCGTAAGTCACTTAAAATGATGGTACTTATAATTATCTGTTGATGTGTATGAAATTAGAAGATACATCATTTGTCGGTTAAGTAAGTATTACAACTTTGTAAATTTACTCATAATCATGTAAAATTTGTATAAGGAGTTTGCATATCGTTATCATATTGCTACTGACCAGGCTAAATTTGATCACTGGAAGTTGCCTAAGAAATTGAATGCGTCTTTAGTTTGTTAAATAATGTATTTGTTTTATAAGGTTAGATGTTTTTATGGGGTAGTTCAGTATAATGGCATTTATAATTGCATTATCAGTTCTACTTTATTTCAACTTTACCAAATTTTTTATGTATTTAATGTGATACAAATATATTTCATGATACTATATTTTTTTTCGATAAGTCCGATTTAAAAAATGCTTTTAAACGAAATTATCGGACAAAACAATATATAATTGTTATTTTTTCTTTATAATCCTTAAAATTTACACTTGAAGATTACAAAAATTTCATTACTATATCTCCAAAGTAAATAAAAATGTTAAAAAAATAAGTAAAGAAATATTTTTTTTTTAAATTGAATAATTTTAAATAAAAATTTAAAAATTTACGAAATCTAAAGAGTGGGATGTTTGCTAAGTTATATTAGATACTTGAAACACAAATGATTTGGAGTTCATAAGGATTTTTAATTTGGAAAAAGAATCTTCTTATTATATTTTGATATAAAATGTACGCTAGAACACTCAAGTTTGTAATAAAGAAAATTATCTGAAAGAGTTTCTTTTTATTGTGAATAAATAATTTCCTTGAAGTTTATATCCTTCTCAAAGGTAAATATTTCTTAAAATACTTATAAATTACCTTAAATAATTTATAGTTTGTGATAATATTATAATCTTTAATCCTTTTGATTAACTTGTCAAAACAGCTCAAGGACTTGAGTTTTAAGATGTTCCAAGATAAATATGAGTTTAATATCAGTTGCACACAGAGTTTAGACGGTTTACTTACAAAAGCAAAAATAAATTATTTTGACTCTTCTAGAAAAATTCCGACATTTATCATTAAAAATTTAAAATAAATTATTTTTGCCCTGCATGGTTTGCTTTTTAGTTCTTAAAATTGATCGCTCATATTATTTACGTTTTGTATTGGATCCCATATAGCCTTACTATATGCAATGGAATCGGTTGCAAAATTATATTTTCAAATATTTAAGAATGAGTTAAAAGTATGGTTCCTTAGTTAAATTACTTTGACATAAAATATTATTAAGTAGTTATATAAAAAATTATTTATTTCTTTATTTTTATTTACGGTAACAGCTTTAATACAAAATTAAATCTTCAACATTCAAAAATTAAACTTAATTTTGCATTGCATTCTTGATTTAAATGCATTGTGAGGTATACAATTCTTCTACTAACCCAACGAAATCCTTAGCATCGGGACAAGAGTTAATGTAATTTTGAGAATGACAGTAAATTCCTGATATTAGCATGGATCTGACTTAATCTGTCAGTGCTACCGAATACGGAATTCGAGCATAATTAAACAAAGCCAGATTCCGATTACAAACCCCGGAAAACTCAATAAATAAGGGAATGCACCGTGATTCCGTTACAAACCGATCTCCAAGCAAAATATTTCGAGGGCTCTCATGTACACACGTTTGTAATAAATCAACACAACCCAGCACATATCGCCACTATACACAAGCGGGGGAATTCGCGATAATTAAATACGACTCAAGTTGTATTATGGAGCCGCATGTCATCATTTTGAAGGAAAATTTAATTATGCCGAGTGGCAACGCTTGGGCAGAATTTAATTTCGGCCCCGATTATTTCTGGCAACAGGAAATCAATTTACAGGTCGTGCGAGGGGAGCAGTTCTTGAGGGCTCTTCGTCAAGAAAACACCTTGTGTGCGGGAGGCATTAAGTTTAATTTATTGGAATAAGATGGCGGTATCAGATGCTGGTAGAATTGAAGAATTTCCATTTGCGAATAAAGAGTAATTCTAACCTGCTTGCAGGAACTAATTAAGGGTTGGTTTCGGGTGAAGAATTGAAAGTCGTGCAGTTATTTGGTTGTCTTAGGAAGGGATGATGTGTTGGGGATTTAAGTTTGGGATGGCGTGTGTGGAGGAAATTAATTATTTTGCGTGAAAGTGTCGGTTTGTGTGTTTACTCCCACCTTCTCTGTCTATTTAATTACCAGGAAATTCTTATTTTTTAGGTTCTGAAATTGAGTTAAAGAATGTAAAACTTAAGATTAGTTCGGTGATGAGGTGGTTAATCTCTTAGGGGATGTATTTTTATAGACAGATGGGTTGATTAAAACTATTGCAATCACCTTGTACGTTGAAATGTATATAGTTATGTTGTTTACTTTTGCAAATACTTAATATGGATATTTGTGATTTTTGATCGAGAATCATTAAAATATTCAACTTAGCTCGAATATAAGTAAAATGATTTAAAAATCATAGCTAACAAGCTAAACCTCAGCGAAAAAATCTTGTGCAATTGCTGATATAAGTGAAAAAGCAACGTTTATTTACACAAATTAAAATTTAAAAACAGCAGACAATAAGGAAGTTGCATGTGTCAGATTTTCAAAAACAAACAAGTGTTCCGTATGGTTTTTTGTATGGTAAAATGAAATATCTAGTCAGTTTTTCAAAAAAATGTACAGGTAATTAAACATTTTAATTTAAAAGTCGAGAAAAAAAAACACGTGACTGAAAACGTTTTTTGTTTAAACTATAAGATGACGTCAACAATAATACCATCAACTCTATTGCTTTACAACAATGTTTAGTATAAGATGACGTCACAACCAAACTCTTGGCGTTTTCGCGCGCTTTTAAAATGGGGATTTTTGGTAATTTTTTTGGCAATCAAAAAATTTCTCGATCGGCCTCAAATTTTGGGTAGTTGCTTATTTTTGCAAGAGGAATCGATTAAAAAAATTAAAAAAATTCATGCAACTTCCTCATTGTTTCGGGGATCAACTGACGAAGGAGATCCATTGATCCCTGAAACAATGGCCTGCTGTTTTTAAATTTTTAAATTGTGTAAATAAACGTTGCTTTCTCCACTTGAGTATATAAGCTAAACCTCTTTTGTAATTTTGTTTTCCACTTGTTTCGTTGGTGAATAAAAATTGGCCATTTTGATCAATCCTAATTTAAAATTTTATATTTCTTTGTCAAAATAATATTTGATCCTTTTTGGTATTCTTTAATGGTTTTAAAGGTAGTGAGTGAAGCATGAATTGAAAACATGGAAAAGCACTAAAACGGAATTCTTTAAAAATTATTTTAAGAAACCGAGTTTTATGAAATTGTAACGAAAATTTAAAATATCAGGTGGTTAGCGAAATTGGAAAGCTTTTTCTGGGTAGATCACAATGGGAGGGAGTAGAGCTTACATATTCCCAACTGCTACTGGTCAAGTAAAATCTACTTCAAGTTCCATTATCGCTACTTGCTTGGAACATAATTGATATGCATTTTAGATCCACTCTTTCCTATAGTCCCTTTTTCTCTCTTATACTTTTAACTCTCCGTTGGACGCAAATAAGTTAACTTTAATTAAAATTTCTGGCTAAAAGTGGATATTGTAAATTCTTAATGAAACCTCACATAACCCATTCATATGGGAAAATTTTTTCCTGAGTTAAGCAATCAATAGTTTTTGTAGATCCCTGCGTACACTGTTAAAAAACAGTTCAACCTTTCACCAGTTTGTGGTGAAAGGTTGTAGTGTTTCACCACAAACTGGTTCAAATTTAGCTGCAACCTAGGTTTGGTAACAGGTTTCACCAAGTTTTCGGAACTTTCACTAGGGAATCCGGTAATTTCACTAGAGAAAGCACGAAAACTTGGTGAAACCTTTTACCGAACCTAGGTTGCAGTTAAATTTGAACCAGTTTGTGGCGAAAGGATGAACTATTTTTTAACAGTGTAGTTGTAATAGCTAAACATACCTTTCAGCATTGTCGTCCTCATTGCAATTTTCTCTAACATTTCATGTGGCGCACGTTATAATAATAATAATAATAATAATAATAATAATAATAATAATAATAATAATAATAATAATAATAATAATAATAATAATAATAATAATAATAATAATAATAATAATAATAATAATAATAATAATAATAATAATAATAATAATAATAATAATAATAATAATAATAATAATAATAATAATAATAATAATAATAATAATAATAATAATAATAATAATAATAATAATAATAATAATAATAATAATAATAATAATAATAATAATAATAATAATAATAATAATAATAATAATAATAATAATAATAATAATAATAATAATAATAATAATAATAATAATAATAATAATAATAATAATAATAATAATAATAATAATAATAATAATAATAATAATAATAATAATAATAATAATAATAATAATAATAATAATAATAATAATAATAATAATAATAATAATAATAATAATAATAATAATAATAATAATAATAATAATAAGAGGTGTGTTTTAAATTTATAGCATCGACATTTTACCCTTCCATTGATGAAACTGCATTAGCGAGCTGGTCTTAAGCAGTCAACAGCCATTATATGCCATTATGCTGCAATCCCATCACCCCTGACGCAGCTTGAAAGCACCTTACTCACCGACGCGCCTCTCTGCAAATTTTGGGGCACCTTTATAATAGCGTCCAGGATTAGAATAAGAATTTAGTACCCCATTCCCCCACTACTAATGACGCAGCTCTGCGGAGGCTAAATGCCCATAAATTCACCTGCCTCTGCAAGGATTTATGTTGCCTCTCTGGGCAAGAACACGAAAAAGCCGTTATTGAAAATAACGAGTCGTTCTTCTTTCGTTTCCAAAGATCATCCCCTTAATTAGTTCTTCCAGACTTCGAATTTCCTTATCTGACTGTCCAGCCACTTTTTCTCTTTTGCAGAAGACGTAAATCAGGGCTGTTTCACCGCCTTTTAAAAATTAAAGGGAGGGGAGAAGTAGTTTTTTATTTTAGGTGTGTGCTTCTTTGGATATGCCTGCTGATTGTTTTGGGCACTGCTGGGGGGGATTTTCGTGTTTTTTGTTAGTGCTAACTTTAGGTTTTTTTTTAGGTAGCGGTGATTTGTTGTAATTAGTTGTCAGAGATTTCGTGTTTACATTTTTCAAACTTATTTTTTGTGGTATTTATAGTGAAAGTGGTTTGTAGTTCACGTTTGGAGTGTTATCCATCTTCACTTATTTTGAAAAAGAAATTTGGTAAAAGATTTGTAATGAAAGTTAAAAGGAAATTACCTTCTTGTTTGTTTGACCAGTAGATTAACTGTTTCTAAGTAGTAGTGTTTTTTTAACTTTCTGTGAATGAGCTTTTTTCAAATAACACATGTCTTTTCGACGCACTCATTAATTTCAGGTTTATGTTGTCTTAGGTAGAGAGATATGGAAGGATTAAAAGCACTTTGAAACATTTTAGTTTGGATTTACATCGTAAATTTTGTGGTTCTACTATGGACCAGTGGCGAATCAGAGGATGAGTCGCGGGCTGTACAAAAATGTAAAAAAAGCTGTGATAAGCTAGTTAAGTATGTAGCTTTACGGCAGAAACGTTATATTATTTTTTAAATTTTTTTTAAAGTATTGCAAATTGTAATGTTGAAAGATGTTTTAAAAATTCTGGTGCCTCTGATCTAAAGGGTATAGGTAATTCTGAATTATACCTTTTCACAAAAAAATTGGAAGCATACATTTCCCCTTGAGAAGTTCTTTTTTCAAAAGTTGGAAGTCAGCGAAACGGAAATAAATTTTCATCCATTCGGCAATTCAAAAACCCTTGCCCGGGAAAGAAAAAATATCCAGAAACTGTAGCGTATCAGGCCTAAAATATGTACTTTAGAAATTCTCGTGGAGTCGCTTTCCTAGTTTTCTGAAATCAAAATGGCTTCAAAAGAGGAGTTCAAGAATAAATATACTCGGAACGGAATTTCGACTTGTTTAAACGGATTCCTTCGGTTACTACAAAACTTTTTTTAATCAAATTTTGGGCCTAGCGCATTTAAGGCAGTTTTGATGTTTTATGTAGTATGAAAAGAGCCTGTTTTTCACTCGGCTTTATGCGGCTGCGAACTGAAAATATTTTTTTTATTTCAAATTTTGTATTAAACACGTTTTTTTTCCTGTTTGCTTCTGGACTGTTCAAAGAGCTTGCTTCCAGTATTCCTTCTTTTCGGGAAAGTTTCTTTGAGGTTCCGAATTCAGGTGAGACACTCTCAAAATAAGATTTCTCGGCACAGTGGAAATACGATTTGGTTTTCGTTCAAAGTTCCGATTTTCTCCGAGCAAGTTTAATTTCATTTCAGGAAGCAAGATTCGTGTAATTTTTCGTTACGGTGAATTTGTGTTTTTGTTTATGCCTTAAGGATTTCACTCGGACTGAAAATGCTATTGATAAGTCTGTCAGGTAAATGTTATTTTCTGTTTTAGAAAAGAAAATGATGCTTGTAATCTTGAAAAAGGGGCTGGAAAGGAATGATTTCTAAAGGAAGTCTCAGTAAAATATTTTATTATCCCAAAAAAGAACAAAACTTGTTTCACCATGTCAGAAAACATGTAGTATGAAATTTTACTAACGCTTACTTCGCATTGGTTTTCCATTAATTAGGTTCCATAAAAACTATGTGATGTAGATTAATCTAGTTAAATATTGGCTTATAAAACAAATATACTGCAAACGCTCACACGACATTTAAGAACATTTTTTATCCACAAATTAGCAACTTTAGTTTGTGTTGTTATATTATTGTGTTCTTAATTAATTAATTGTTATATTATTCATTATTGTGTTCTGTTCTTAATTGAGTAATAATTAAAATATTGTGTTGTGAACTGTATTATTGTGTTCTTAATAGTATGTTTTTCAAATTCTTAATATGTTTGTAAAAATAGTGTTGTAAAATGTACCTAGGAGGAAAATTGGTTCCTTAAAATATAGTGTAAAGAATCTGAATGTGTACTTACATTAAGATTGAAACTTTATAAGAACACATTTTCTGCTTCTATAATTTTTTTAGAAACATTTTACAGCAGTATATTTTCAGAGCACATTTCTAGATTGCAATAATTTTCATTCCAGCTAGCAATACAAATTAAAGTGTTCATTTGACGAATAAAAGTGTTCTTAAATGTGTTATGAGCGTTTACAGTGTAAATTTCTATATAGCCATACCAGTTTGGTGGTGAAAAGGGTAAATTAATGTCCCTTTTTATTACAATTCGGGTAATAACAATTTAACATAATTTAATATGCATTTTATTTTAATAAGCATTTAAAAATAAAAAGTATTAAATTACTGATAAATACATCCCATTCGATTTATGTACAATATCTTTCCCTACACAGAATATCCTTTCTCATTACCATATGGGTAAGCAGGCCCAATTTAGGGATTTTGCCGCCCTGTGCATATCGATTTATTGCCGCCCCCTCTGTTTAATTTTCAGTTTCAAGAAATTCTCCCCTTGTTTCTTATAAAAGTCTACTACTTTTCCTGTCAAGGTCATTCCTATTTTTTGTAAAAACGCCGTGAAACTGCTGGTGCTCTCAAAAAGCGTATAGTTACGGCAGCGGCACTTAACTTTTGAGACTTCCGAAACGTATATTTAACGTCGACAGCAGTTAAGGGGTTAACACACAAAACACAAGCTGCTTTCCCTGAAATGCAGAGTAAAAAACTGAAAATATTGGGACAGAACGAAGATAACTATGCCATCTAATCTGGTGTCTTCCCCATTCCGGGAAGGACTCAACCCTAGAATCCTCCCTTAGATGAAAACTGTGTGGTATACATTTTTTCTCAAAAGTGCATAGTATGTAGGATTTTGAATTGTTGAAATCTGCCGTCCCCCAAAAGTTTGACGCCTTGTGCTATATGCACATTAGGGTGGTCCTTATTTTTTAAGTTTGGAAATCTTAACGCGACGCCCCCCCAAATTGTTCCATCATACAAATAAATAGTTTTTGCAAAATATCAGCTCATTCGAATAATAAACACCCGTGCGCAGTTGCCTTGAAGTTTCAAAAAAATACTGATTTTTTCACAAAACATCCCATAAACCATAGATTAAACCCTCCCAACTTCTTCTTGATTTTTTAATGAGAATATAATATAGTTATAGTTATAATGTTCCAGATTCCATTCTTCTATCACCCCTCTTTCGGTAGTAAAAATGTTTTAAAGTTAAAATAACTCTTGTAAAGTTGTTTTTCCTGCATTTTAAAAAAGCTAATAACTCCAGAACCATACAACTTAAAAGCCTGAAATTTGTGCCATTTTGTTTGTAATTTTATTACCTTTCATTTGATGTGCAACATAACTGCCTTTTTAAAAAAAAATTTTCTTCAAAATAAAAAAATGGAGAAAAAATTAAATAAAAAAAATTTGAAAAAAAAAATTTTATTAAATAAATTTTAAGTTTTTCCACTCCCAAAATGAACATTTCTGCTAAATTTCAAGTTGAAATTAAAATTTGATCATGTAGAAAAAAATAAAAGTTTGCGAAATTTTGGCAAGTCCCTAAACATTCCATGTAATTTAACAAAAAAAGGTGTTTTACTCATGGGGATTCCAAAAACTCCCTTGAGGGTGTTCATAAGATTTGTACCATGCAAAAAAATTTACTTAAATATCAGAAAATACAGCTATTAGCCGATTCGGTACAAAATACTACAGAGCTAGTTTCCAACCTAATTCAATGTGCCTATATTTTACCTGAATTTCCCTTAGAATTAAATTTTTACGTTATTTTTTCACTTCCAACATGTCAAATCAAATTAAATTAAAAGTGTTTAAAGATAAAAGAATAAAATAAAATCATACCCCGATAACTACGCACAACGCAGTCTACCATTTGGTACCCGACAGGGCTCTGTAAGATTTTGTACCGAATCGGTTAGTAGTTGTATTTTCTGATATTTAAGTGAATTTTTTTGCATGGTAAAAATCGTATGAACACCCTCAAGGGAGTTTTTGGAATCCCCATGAGTGAAACACCTTTTTTTGTTAAATTACATGAAACGTTTAGGGACCTGCCAAAATTTCGGAAATTTTTATTTTTTTCTACATGATCAAATTTTAATTTCAACTTGAAATTTGGCAGATATGTTCATTTTGGGAGTGGAAAAACTTAAAATTTATTTAATAAAAATTTTTTTCAAAAATTTTTTTTATTTAATTTTTTCTCCATTTTTTTTATTTTGAAGAAAATTTTTTAAAGAAAGGCAGTTATGTTGCAAATCAAATGAAAGGTAATAAAATTACAAACAAAATGGCACAAATTCCAGGTTTTTAAGTTGTATGGTTCTGGAGTTATTAGCTTTTTTAAAATGCAAGAAAAACAACTTTACAGGAGTTATTTTAACTTTAAAAAATTTTTACTACCGAAATAGGGGTGATAGAAGAATGGAATCTGGAACATTATAACAATAATTGTATTAGATTCTCATTAAAAAATCAAGAAGAAGATGGGAGGGTTTAATCTATGGTTTTTGGGATGTTTTGTGAAAAAATCAGTATTTTTTTGAAACTTCAAGGCAACTGCGCACGGGTGTTTATTATTCGAATGAGCTGATATTTTGCATACATTATTATTTTATATAGTGACACAAAACTAGGGGGCTTCACCACCGGAATTCCCAAAAAAATTTTTTACCATACAAATAAGGACCACCCTAATGCACATGTTGCACGTGTCTAAATACGGCCCTGTAGGTAAGCAATTTGAGTCGTTCCTCAAGATTAACAAAAATATTGACTTTACTTGAAGATTTAATTGAAGCGTATGAGAGAAGGTCGACGAGAGGAAGGGTTACGATGCCGTATTTTTACACGGGGTCGATGCTAAGAAAATTCTAGGAAACCATTTAAAAGACCTAAAGAGTGCCTCGAGTCTAGTTGCACAGTTCCTTAAGCATATAAGAAGCTTCAAAGAACCTATCCAAGCGCATACCCAGTCAGCCCAAAACAAACATTTCCCCTTCAAGGAGATTCGTCCACGTCAAAAGAGTGTCAGCCATTCAGTGAAATCTAATTAAATTCCCGAACGAGACGGAAAACTGCAATCGAAGGGAAGAATACCGTCTTCGAATCTTCCTTTCCCGCAGGTGTTTGACTTCTAATCACCGGGTAGCGTGAATCACGCTAATGGTTTTCTCTCTACCCCTTTCTGTTCCACTCGAGAGTTCTCCGTGGATCACGCATCAGTTTTTGAAAAACAACCCTCCGGGCAGTGCTAGTAGCTCTGTAATTTTATCGATGCTCCCGGATTTGAAGAAATTTTTTGTTTGCGTTTATATCTTTCTGCTCAATCATGCAATGGAGTCGGACAAAGGGGTTTCGTCCGTGAGGGTATTTTTTCCTGCCGTAATTTCTAGGGATGATGGCTCTTAAGCGATTTTTAATCTGTGTTTTGTGATTTTTCTTGAGGTATGTTTTATCTTTAAGTGGATGGGAGGGATAGATGAAATGGTGACTGAGTAGTTGGGGGTAGAAAAGCCTGTTGAAATTGTTAAATATATCAGCTACCGCTACCGTTTACGTTAGAAAATCAGTTGCAGGACTAGTTGCTTTTATGGGAGTATCCTAGTTAAAAACAAACCTTAGAAGAGGTGTAGAAGAAATTAATCCACACAATCCTAATCCTTTTTTAACTCCCTTTTCTTGCTTCATATTTTCTAATTAGTTTTGTTAATATATAGTTATAATAGCTTTGTTAGTTTAGAGTTGAGTCGGTTAAAATCAGAAATGTAAATTTTTTGAACTCCGGAAGAAGTTTCACTTCAAATGGTAACTAAAATTCCCAATGGGGGAAAAGACCATGTTCGAGAAAACACATCTCTATATTCCATCCTACTGAAACATTTTGGGACAGTAATTCTGTGTTGAAATCTAATACTGAATTAGTCAATACCAATATCAAATACTGTTGTCATTGTAGAAAAATAATTTAAACTTATTTTTTCTCTCATCTCCTTTATTATAAGAAAAAATATAAACAGTTGTTACACCCTGAAAACTATTTCTTATATGATTGAAAAGAAACCCAATAAACTCAATTAGGAAGTGATTTTATCTTTGGATTTCTATATTTCGAACAGTGGCAAGAAATAAATCTTCGAAAATAAAAACTACACAATCTATAAAAATAAAACAATATAACAAGTCCACTTCAACCTCAGACAGTCCCCCATTTCCTAGAAGAACACTTTTAACTCCCCAGACAAAACAGAAAACGACTATAATCACATCAAAAGTTGAGAGAACAAAGTCTGGCTTACAAACATCCCTAACCAACCAAAGTTCTCTCCGACTGTTCCAAGACAATTTTCGCCCCCACCAACCGAACGGGTTGTTAGCGAGATCAGGAACCGTAGCTTTCTCTCGCGTCAAATGGCCTTTCTGTCCCAGCGTTGCCAGATTCCAGGAGGTAAAAGTGGAGGAGGAGGAGAGAAAATCCCCGGCTTTTTTGGAGATCAAAATTGGCAACCAGCCTCTTTGCTGTCAGCGAGGCGGAGCTAATATAATGGGAGAGGGACAGAATGGGGAAGGGGTAACAGTTGTGTAGAGATGACGTTCAGGTGTCACGCAGAGTTTAAGTGAAGTGAATGGAGCTTTTAGGGATTGTTGACTTGTTTTTCATTTGAATGGTGAACCTGTGGACGAAGAGAGTAAAGAGACTAGACTTAGTTGAAGGATTTTGTCGTCATAGATGTCAGTGGGTTTATTTTGTCAGGAGAGTGAACAAATACTAAAGCTAGAAACTTGTGAATGAATTCTGTGTAACACAAGATCATGGGTTCGGATCCACTTAAATGCATCGTAGTTTAAAAGAGGCTGACAATTCTTGTCTTTTTTTTGCTTTTTGACAAGATGGAAATTTTCTATGAAGTGAAGGCGCTTTTCTTAATTAAAGATATTTAGTTAAGTTTTTGTAAGGAAACATGATATTCTACAAAGCTTAAAATTTCAAGGATTCGGATTTTCCAAGTTGAATGTAATAGAACAGTGGTTCCCAAACTATTTTGGTCGTGGAACCCCCAAATTTTCCTACCAATGATCGCGGAACCCTGAATATTTTTTAATCAACGATTTTTCAAAACTTAATATAATGATAAACTAAATATATGATATTAAATAAAACCAGGCGCGGATCCAGGGGGACACTTTTCCAGACAACCACTTTTACCTTTTGGCAAAAATGTCAAATTCTTGGGGATTTTCGAAAAGTATCACGCAAGATCCCTTTCTGGTACCGCTGGGGGGTTTGGGGGCCCTCCCCTAGAAAAATTTTGAAATTTGACTTGTAAAAGTAGAGTTTTAACTCATTTAAGAAGCTTTTTGTGGCCAAGAGGGGATTTCTCAAGACCATAACCTTTATCTTTTGACAAAAAATGTTAAAATGTTAGTGATTTTCCAAATAGTATCGCGCAAGATCCCCTTGTCCCTTGTGATACTGTGTGGGGGTCTGGTCCTCCTCCAGAAAAAAATTTGAAATTCGACTGGTAAAAGTAAGATTTTAACTCATTTTGAGAACATTTTTGGGTCCAAGGAATGCGGCGCTGTCCATTCTTATTTTTTTACACTATTCTAATTTTTTAATGAAATAAAGTTTGTCCCATGGAACCCCTAAATTTTTTTGTGGAACCCATTTTAGGAACCTCTGTAATAGAACAATTTTAGAGAATGCCGTAATTCTCTTATTAATTAGGACGAAAGAACATGTTGATGTAATGCGAAAGATGGAAAAGTTTTTTTTTCAGCTATGCCATGTAAAGAAAGTAAAAATATTTTTCAGGCTTAAAACGAATTTACTTTTATTTATTGAAGGTATTTTAGACGCAAAACCTACAACTATTATAGATGTACTAAACCAGCGCAAACTGTGCTCCGCGGAGCCCTTAGGGCTCCGCCAAGCATTTCCAGGGGCTCCGCGAAGAAATTTGAAATAAATACGTTGATAATTTCTAATTTGTGTTGCTCTGAAATTTATATAAATAACTTTCTGCTAGGCCCTATTGTACTTGAAACTTTATTATTGTCAATTTTTATAATAAGTTCGTTAAAATTAAAATCCTACCTAAAAAGGAATGTTCAAAAATTTTGACAACGAGTTTAAAAAAACTGTTTTTAAGGATCACACTTCACAAAATCATCTGGGGAGGAAGGACCCCCAGACCCTTCTATTGTACTTGGATCTTAATTCGTCACAATTTTTCTTACAAATAAATTATCTTAGATTCAAATTAGTATACCTAAAAATGTTTTTAAAAGCTACGTCTAACTGTTAAATATGCATGGGAGGGGCTGAGGAATAATTTTGGACCCCTCCCAAAATAAATTTCTATATACACAACTGCATTTGTGCTTTTATTTCAAGAACCAATGGGTTTTATGTAATTTGCTTTTCATACCTTGAAGAATTTATTTCGGAAAAAGGCTCCGCGAAGAATTTGTCACTTGAAAAGGGCTCCTCGACATGAAAAGTTTGGGAACCCCTGTACTAAACTATGCTCATAAGATAAAGTTGGCATCACTAAAGCATTTCTGTATAAGCCGTTCAGAATATTTCCTTTTGAATTTAAGTCCCATTCAAAACAGTTCAAATCAAATAACCTAAAAATTAAAAATTCTATACTGTAGGTATTCATTCACACAAAAGGAAACAGTTTAATCTGAAAACAAAATTAAGAGACTGTTCAAACTAGTACATGACATAAATATAAAAAAAATTCCTTGTGTTAGCCACTTATATCAAGGTATTAATTATGGGTTACCGTGTCTGTCTGTGAACGTGTTTAAAGCACCCTATAGAAAGAGCAACTGTGAAATTATTTTTTTCTTGTTTTACCGCCAGAGAAATAAAGACAGAGACGGTAAGTAGTGCTTAGGTTTAGTTGAAATGCCAGACGGTCAAATTGAATAAGAGTGAACTTTAATTAAGTGTCTACGTCAAAATTTTAGTCTCTTTTGAACCGCCATGAACTTAATATTAAAAAATTAAATTCGAATGTAATGGTACTACAAAGGGCAAGGAGTTCTAGACAACACTGTACGACACTTGTCAACCACCGATGAAAAAATTCAAATCATGGTTTTTAGCCTTATTCCTTGCAGACTTCTTTTGAAAGCTGATATTAAAAAAACCTCAATCGCTCTAAAATGTGACGTAATTTAGAGGTAATGCGAATGTAAGGATTTGAACAGTCAATTTAAATAAGCGTTCTCTGATTATTATACGTCTGTCTAGGAATATTTCTTACTGTCATGATTGTTTCCTTGACACATAGAATACCAGTATTTTGAAAGTTGGAAAAGTTTGAGACAGAAAAACAGGGCGTATGATACTTATGCTAACTATTTTATGATTATAAGTTCAAGGATATCGTTCTTAAATGCATCTTAATGGAGAATTTTTAAAGAAGAGTGCTTAAAGCCTTCAACGCTTCATAGGATATTTTTTGCGTAATTTATGTTGGGAATATCTTCGACAAGGCCCCTGATAGTGACGTTTTGGGAAAGGTGACAAATGCCCTTTTTCTTCTGGTGCGCTGCCAAATGATTGAATGATGTAGAGTTTTTTTATAAGTTCCTCGTCCACGTCAATAACTTATCGTTTAATGGATTTTTTTACTGCTATAAATTACGAGCAGGACAGTTTTTACGACCCTTTCTTATCGTTTCCATAAAAAAATGTTTAAATATTCACAAGTTTTTGTGAGGGAAATCCTATTGATGAATTTAATGAAGATTTTCTTGGTTATTCCTCTAATTGAAAATTATTTTTGTTTGAGAATAAAAAAGTGTCGTTTATCTTCTGGGGCAAATTTTATGCTGATCGTTCAAATAATGCAGTTTTTATGGCGTAATATATTATGGTAACAGTACCTTTAAAATTTGCATTTAGTGTGGAGTAAAACTAAAATATTGCATTATTATTAACTACACAGAAGTTTAAAAACTTGTATTTATTGCTTGTTGTTTTATTTGCTCTGTTAGGCTAAGCGCGCACTAGAGACTTTTGTCTCGGCGACTATAAACACTAGGTCACTCGTGAGCAATGCATTTCTGTGGAGATGACTCTTGGCAATCGGCCAAAAGTCTCGTCGCCTGTGCGCGCGCTCTAGCTTCTTGCAATAGCCAGGGTGATAATTTTGTCTCTGTCACCGAGACAAAAGTCTCTAGTGCGCGCTTAGCCTTAAGCTTCTAAATAAAGAGAGTATTACTTAGGGAAGAGTGGGGCACCTTGGGACACTTTTTGCAAAATTATTTTTCCAATTTTTTTATACAAGGATATTTATTAAAACACAGCTAATATATTAAATATAGTCCTTTGCGCATTTAATAAAACAAATTCCAACCATTTATCTCTTTTAGGGTGTTCACAGTAATAAATTTAAAAAACCTCTTTTAATGTTCCGAGGTGCCCCACCACCACCAGTGCCCCACCTTGGAACACTTTCAATAATAGTACAAAGATTATTATTTTATATTTTGAAAAGTGCAAAAATATCACAAATAATGAATATATATGTTAAATAATTATAAATTAGAAATTTAACTTATTTTTAATTCCAAATTTTTCTCAGATTTCTTCATTTTTGCCATGGCGTAAATCACTGATCTTTTGCTTACATCTAGAAAATTGTTTGCATCAATTTCTTCATTGCAATCATCTTTATTCTTAAATTGTTTAATGTTTTTTAGTAAACACAATTTTTTATCACTCATGAGAGGTTTGGTGTATCTCTTTTAACATGTTCCTAGGTGCCCCACACCTGAGTGTCCCAAGATGCCTCACCTCGGAGCGCTTTGGATATTAAACTTACTCTTTTAGGTTAAGCAATAAATTTTCTTTTTCTTTCATGAAATATTAATATATGTGCAAGTACTTTACTCTGAATAAAATTATAATGACATGAATACATTTATTTTATTTCAAAAATGCTTTTGAAACTAAGAATGATTGTAACTTTGCACCACGAAAAACAAGAAAAGTTAAATAAAAAACTATCTAGACCCACCAAATATTCCAATACACTTTGAGGAGTAGATTTTAGTCTAATTTATTACTACCTACAAGCAAGAGTTCATAACTATAAAATTGCGTCTGAAAAATCGAGTGTTCCAAGGTGGGCCATGTCCCAAGTACCCCCGCTCTCCCCAAATATTTCAGTTTACTGGGCTAATCCATAAATATTTAAAAAACGCAAGAAATAGAAAACACATATCGATGAGGTTTGATGGTGACAACCGTATACGTTAATTTATGATTATTTGATAAAAACACATTTTGAAAAGCCTAAAAGAATCCTAATTTTTCTTAAAGATATTGCTAATATAATCTTTAACCAATTGTTTCATTAAAACTAATAGATTAACTGGTATATTATAAATAGCCTTAATTAATTGTAGCAAATACAAAAATAACTTTAAGAACTTTAGCTACCTTATATTCATGAGTTGAGTTGGATTTACGTCTCACTTAACTATGACTAAAAATTAACCTTCAAAGCCTGAATAAAATATTTCTATCTCCTAATTATATTGAAGTTCATACTCCCTTCAAATGAAGGCAATTTTTTTACTGCTAGGAAAGACACCTACTCCTCTCTTTAATTAGGATGTCCGGCATTGAAAGAGTGATATGTATTTTCATCAATGATCCGTTTCCTCTACAGTTTCATGCTGAGAGGAATTCATTTAAATTTTAGTGAGGATTTGAACTAACCAGTACCTACCCATTAACACTAACGAAAGCTGAGCTTATTTTCGATTCTTGAAGTTCTAGATTCTTTCAGTTAGGGAAACCGTAACTTCTCTGCCTTTTGAATTAGACTTCTACGAAAGATTGTGAATTTTAAAAGTGAGCATGCGAGTGTTTTGTGTGGATCTTGGAAAATTTGGAATAGTTCCAACATTGAAGTTGTTGAGATTTCAATTAAGATTTAGTAAGGCAAGTACTAATGTAAGGAAGTTATTTTCATTTTTTAACTGATAGTTTATTCTTTACTAGGTGAAAAAGCGAATCACAGATTGTATTTTATACTTTACTGGTCTTACTTCCATGAAATACTTCGGTTTCTTTTATTTAATAAGTCACAGTAAGTTTTTTTGAAAGAATTTTGCAGTATTACTTTAGTTTAATTTATAAAATTATTCTGCTTAAGTGTTATCTTTCATGAGAAATTAACTATGGGGTTTTAATAAGGTTTTCATATTAAAATTTTCTAAGGTTTGCTTAAATAAATATCTAAAACGGTTTTACTCGCATAAAGAATGCTTTAATTACTTTCGTTACAAAAAAACTCAGTTTTTAAAGGTATAGAAATCTGTCACCAATAAAGTGAAGAATTAAAAGTTGTCAAACATAGAAACTATGACTATCCAGCGAATTTCTTGTAAAAACATGGATTAACTAAATATAAAAAGTTTGTGAATATACATAAATTAAAAATATTTTATGGCACGATTTTTTTTGGATTGAGATAAAAATGATTAAATTCCTTTTCACTTTTATCAGATTCTATTTTTCACTGATATTTTTAAAAAATACGATGTAAATATACATGCTACGAAATTCTTAAGAATAGAACGTGAAACAAGGTAAAAGTTGGAAAATTTTCCAGGTGACCAAATTGCCGAAAACATTTTTATTTTACTAACCAAACCCTTATATTTCCTAATTAATTACCTGTAGGTTAATTTTTGTCGTCCCTTTTCGACCGTAAGAAATTTTCTAGGACGATATTCAGTCTCTCTGGCTTGGGAAATTTTCATCAGTGCGTAAAACCATAAACGAGTGATCAATGTTTGAAATAGCTTAAAGTTTTTGATGGGCATTTAGTAATCAAATTTGATTTTCTCTGTGATACATAAGATTAGGGTAATAAGGTGAAATACAAAAGAAAAATAAAGAAATTAAAAACTTTCCTGGATTCAAATTTAGGAAATCAATATGTAACGTCAAATATTTTTAATTCATTTCAAATTAAAATAAAAGTCAAGTGTGACAAGGATCATTTCTGAAGTAGTTTCATCAACCAGCATTACGATTGAAATATTGTTAGAATAAAAAAAACCGCTTTTATTTTCGAATAATTTTACAGTAAATTTCTATATGAAGATAATTGAAATGTTACGTCAGATAATTTTTATAGTAAGCTAGAAGTAATGACTATTTTTGCTGAAGTTCTTAGTACTTTCAATAAATTTAGTTGGATTCAAAGTGTATTTTATATAAACAGAAATCACACTTTAAGGGAGATAATAGGTACTCCCTTAAAAGAGAGGGATAGAGGGATTTTGATCTCTAATAATCATTTTATCAGGTTTTATTTTAAATCCACAACTGATATCAAGTTTTTTCTTCCAGGTTCCTGTTTAAAGAATATTTTCCATCTAAACCAAGTTGCTTCCAGGAATGGTTTCAGGTATGCATTTTTTTAAATATTTAAATGGTAATTAACTGTTTTATAGAATTTTTTATACTTTAAATACTGAATTCTTGTTTAGACTCGTAAAACTATGAGTTTTTAATTTTATTAAAAAATATAGTATGATATCTAGAAAAGTTTATCAAAAACGCGAATTTTAAGATAACTCTTTCGATACGAAGCCTGCTGATTGGAAAGTTTACCTCCTCAAAAGGATAATTTCCAATTTAGACTTCTACCCTACATGTTTCCGTAACTCGATATCACTTATTCCTCTTCTACAAGGACAGAATTAGATATTACTGTAGCTGAAACACCCTGGTATTTACACCCCAATCAAGATGTACTGCACGACTACTTAGTATTGCCAATAAAACTTCATCCTCCATAAATTTTTAAAGCAACGACCTGGGCGGGAATAGGTAGGCTAAAACGTCGGCGAAAAAGCCTCTAAAGTAATAGCCGTAATCAGCCGACACGCATGCGTGCCATCCGATGATAATGACCGAATCCCTTCGATTCCGATAGACAGCTGTGTCCACCCATCCCCTCATAATCCATCGGAATGAGTCACTCAATTATACTGATGAGGTGGGACATTGTCCCACTAGAAATGCCCATATTTATGAAAGATTTAATCGATATTTTTTAAGGAATCGATCATTTTTTTGTCATTGAATACGTACTTCAGGCATAAAATATCAAGGTATTGAGCACTTAACAAAATTTAATCTGTGTTTGATGGCCATATATGGTCATCAAACTATGCAAATTTCCATGCAAACTATTACTATGCATTCATATAAATTCTGAGTGTCGCGTGTAAAATTGATTCTGATAACTCATAAATTGCAGATATAAGTGCTTAATCCAGTGGTGACAGATGATTCAATTCGTTAATACATGTTCCAAATTTTAAAATAAAGTACTATTGTGGAACTTTCGCTTGTGCCATCGGTTGACTAACACATGGCAGAAAAAGCTTTCAAAGTAATAGCCGTAATAGTCAGTTGACACGCTATGTGTATCATCCAATGATGATAATCGCCGAATTAGAATAAAAAGTATGCACTATTTTGATATCACAATATTTAATTGGTGTGCATGTGCAGTGAATTTCTGTATTTTATTAGAAGGAAAATACAATAGTTACTTCATAATTATTCTATCAAGTTTGGAATTATCGATATATCAAATATCGATATAATTTATGTAAATATAGTCGATAAATATCGATATATAAATAGGGTAGTGGATAGATGGAATGGGTTACCTGAAACGGTTATCAACTCAAGTGGGGTACGAATTCAAGAATAAAATTGACAGATACTGGGAATCGGGTGGTTTGAGTTAAATGGACCAGACCAACCTTGCTGGGAGCTTGCCTGTAGTTGGTCGACTTAATTTGTATCTGTATATATTTTATTCCTACGGATGGCTTTTTATTCAATTTTCTATTTTAAATTACTTTTAACCTAAACCATGGTTTGTTGACTCAAAACTTGAATTTATCGATATATTTTTTTCCTACCGATGACTTTTTATTCCATCTTTCTATTTTGAGTGACTTTTGTGTAGTAAAAGATATTGAAGTTAGTCAGATAGAAGACTCTCAGACAAATTGTCTGGGACTGAGAAATCTAATTTTTAAATACAAATAATAAGTAAGTGTCTGATATCTTACAACGTATACAATCAGGTGATTTAAATTTACTTGAAAATAAGTGCTCTTATTCAAATGAAAACCTAACGATGAATTTACACAACTATGCAACTCTGCACAACTATTGATGCAATACTCATGCAACATAACTGGCACAAATGAAACTCCTCCTGACCCATTCACACCTCACTATTCAGATTCGGTGTACCCCCAAATTAATTTCGCTGAGCAATTGGAGCTGAGATCAAATAGCAGAACAGCCTAGCTATTTGGTATTAAGGCAGGAGTATACCAAACAGCGTTGAGGGAGGAGTGGAAATGGGGTTTGATGACCAAAGGGGACTGGGGTTTGGGAAATGGAATTGGGTGGGGTGATTTTGGATCCCTCGGGGATTAAAATCATAGTTTGATTCCGCCTGATGTTGACCTACGGACTTCTGAATGATATTAGGAACTAATATCTTTCAATGTCAGCTCCCTTTGGAATTGGGATCCTGTGCTAATACCACTTATGGTTTCCTTTCATATTTCGGCGAGGTTTTGGGGCCTTCTTAATAGTTTTGGTTATCTTGGCGTAGAGCTCGGAGTTAAGTCCTCTCCTCACGTAAATGTAGCAAGGATTCATGGTTGAGTTATTGGCTAGTATGGAAATAATACAATTGTAGAAAATTTTGATTCGTGGACTTATTTTTCAGTTCTTGTGCGAATAGTGTTTGGCATAGATTTGTTTTGGAGATAAATTTGTCTATTCCTCCTCCCATTTTAAATTCCTTTATGTATTTTAGTAACTTTATTTTATGTAAACTGAATAATTATATTTGAAAACACTTGTTTAAATTAAGAAGATTTAATAATGCAGTTAGAAAACTTTATTCTTTGAGTTACTATATTAACTATCTATTTGTAAATTAAAAAGCGGGTCTATTTCAATAAAAATATTTAAATAAGATAATTAACAACATAATGTCATGATTTTTATGATAAAGCCGTTAAAAGCAATACACTTCCTCTTATTTTCCATGTATACAACCAATATTTCTATATTAGTACAGTCAAATTAGGCGAAAAAAGGGCCGGAGGTAGACATTTAGAAATACAAGCAGAAACCCCCTGGGATGTGTTTAGGGGGGTCTGAGGATGCCTCATCTGAAAATCCCAAAAAATCCGGTGACGGGTTTTCCGCCATTTTGAAAAAGAAGTCGGCCATATTGGATTTTTCCATAGTTCATAAAAACAGCCATAACAGGCGAACTAATTGGTTTAAAATGTTCGTTCTTGTTTTAAAATGCGTAATTCAATGCGTTCTTTAAGTTTCATGCATCAATTATTGGTTCTACACCATACATTTTTTTGAAATTAAGCTAAAATAGCAATTTTTTCGTATTTTTTTCGGTTGTAGTTCTTTCGTTTAATACTGTGTCGTAACTATTATAGATATCAAGACCAAAACACCTGGAACTTGTTTAGAATTGTCTTAGGCTATACCATACCAAAATTCTAAGAAATCCCGCCATTAGTTTTCCGCCATTTTGAAAAAAACTGTGGCTATACTGAATTTTCAATGTTTCTTAAAAACTGCTATAACAAGCGAACTTATAGGAATAAAATGCTCAATTTTTTTATAAAATACATGTCTAAGGGTACTTTTTTGAAATATCATGCAGTAAGTTAATATCCTTAAAGATTTAATTTTAAAAACTGGGAAAAATAGTAATTTTTCAGTCTTTTTCTGTTGTAGTTTTTTTATAGTCCAGGCAAATTAGACATTCAATATAACAGACTGAAAATTGTTGGAAATGTAGAGAATAGTGTCCGTCTTGATATCCTGAAATTCCCGAAAAATCCCTCCAGGGGAAAATCCGCCATTTTGGAAAAACCAACGCCATCTTGGATTGAGTTTTCAAGCATAGCGACTGAACCAAGGGGCCGATTAAGTTCGTTTTTGTCCCAAATTGTTTAATATTGTGTATTTTAAGAGAAAACATCAAAAAATTCAAAATGAAAAACTTAATTCAATAATAATTAATTTTTATTTAATTACTGATTTGCTGTGTTAAAATGTAGGTAAGCATTCAAGATAACAAGCTGAAAATTGGTGGAAACGTAGAAGACAGTGTCCTAATTCATATCGCGAAATTCCCAAAAATACCTCCAAGGGAAACCGCCATTTTGAAACAACCGCCGCCATATTGGGTTTTATTTTTAAGCATAGCGACTGAACCAAGGGTTCGATTGAGTTTGTTTTTGTCCCAAATAGTTCAATATCGCGTACTTTAAAGGTAAAACCTGAAATAGTTCGAAATAAAAAATTAAATTTAAATAAAATAAAATTTACTTAATTAATGATTTGTCGTGTGTAAATGTAGGTAAGAATTCAAAATAACAAGCTGAAAATTGGTGGAAACGTAGAGGATAGTGTCCTGATCGATATTCCGAAAATCCCAAAAAATCCTTCCAGGGGAAAATCCCCCACTTTGAAAAAACCACCGTCATTTGGACGTCAATTTAAGCATAGTGATAATGGAGTTTTCTCTTTCCACAACAATGAAATTTCCCCCAAGAAGGCATTATTGAAGCTTGAAAAAACTGCATTTTTAAAGTCGAATATTTCAAAAACTATACGTGCAATTTAAGTAAATTTAGGCTTAAAATGTAGATTATTTATTCATGAAAAACATGCAGTTCCGTGCATGGTCAAAAATTTGACCGTTTGATTGATATATCGTTTGAGTATAGTTTGTTTTCTTAAATTTGACCGTTTTGTCCATTCTTTTTTATTTAGTTTCAACTAAACGGTGATATTTTTGACCATGCAAGGAACTGCATGTTTATCTTGAATAAACAAACTACATTTTAAGCCTAAATTTACTTAAATCGCACGTATAGTTTTTGAAATATTCGACTTTAAAATTGCAGTTTTTTCAAGCTTCAATAATGCCTTCTTGGGAGAAATTTCATTGTTGTGGAAAGAGAAAACTCCATTATCACTATGCTTAAATTGAGAGTCCAAATGACGGTGGTTTTTTCAAAGTGGGGGATTTTCCCATGAAGGATTTTTTGGGATTTTCGGAATATCGCTCAGGACACTATCTTCTACGTTTCCACCAATTTTCATCTTGTTATCTTGAATGCTTACCTACATTTTAACACAGCAAATCAGTAATTAAATAAAAATTAATTATTATTGAATTAAGTTTTTCATTTTGAATTTTTTGATGTTTTCTCTTAAAATACACAATATTAAACAATTTAGGACAAAAACGAACTTAATCGGCCCCTTGGTTCAGTCGCTATGCTTGAAAACTCAATCCAAGATGGCGTTGGTTTTTCCAAAATGGCGGATTTTCCCCTGGAGGGATTTTTCGGGAATTTCAGGATATCAAGACGGACACTATTTTCTACATTTCCACCAATTTTCAGCCTGTTATATTGAATGTGTAATTTGCCTGGACTATAAAAAAACTACAACAGAAAAAGACTGAAAAATTACTATTTTTCCCAGTTTTTAAAATTAAATCTTTAAGGATATTAACTTACTGCATGATATTTCAAAAAAGTACACTTAGACATGTATTTTATAAAAAAATTGAGCATTTTATTCCTATAAGTTCGCTTGTTATAGCAGTTTTTATGAAACATTGAAAATTCAGTATAGCCACAGTTTTTTTCAAAATGGCGGAAAACTAATGGCGGGATTTCTTAGAATTTTGGTATGGTATAGCCTAAGACAATTCTAAACAAGTTCCAGTTGTTTTTGTCTTGATATCTATAATAGTTACGACACAGTATTAAACGAAAGAACTACAACCGAAAAAAATACGAAAAAATTGCTATTTTAGCTTAATTTCAAAAAAATGCATGGTGTAGAACCAATAATTGATGCATGAAACTTAAAGAACGCATTGAATTACGCATTTTAAAACAAGAACGAACATTTTAAACCAATTAGTTCGCCTGTTATGGCTGTTTTTATGAACTATGGAAAAATCCAATATGGCCGACTTCTTTTTCAAAATGGCGGAAAACCCGTCACCGGATTTTTTGGGATTTTCAGGTGAGGCATCCTCAGACCCCCCTAAACACATCCCAGGGGGTTTCTGCTTGTATTTCTAAATGTCTACCTCAAACCCTAATTTGACTGTACTATATAGAGTCGAGATCATTCCCAGTTATAAGCTGATAGATATATTAAAAGTACAAATTTGGTTTTTCTCTCTTAATGAATACTAGAAAATGAAATGAGAATAAAAATAATATTCGTTATTCCTGACATAAAATAATTTGCTTTCAACTGGTAAAACCACTTTAAAAACTACCAAAACTTCCAGAAAATATATAAACTTTCTCTCATAAGTAAAATCTTTTCTTTCTTGATGTACACACAGAGAAGTTCTCATTTGATTTGAATAGCGTGTCACAACACTATTTAACCACAAGCCATAAAAACCAAGGTTGTCCCTTTTAATAAGCCCCTTTCCATTTCACCTTTCTTTTAACTCCAAAAGTAGCTGCTGCTGCAATTCAACTTTTGTTTTTACTTTTCTCTCCACCAAAGAGACTTGCATACCTTTCTTTTCAACCGTCCAACACGCACGTCGCGGTGTTTGGATTCACAATGTCTTTCATTCTGAGATGTATCATTACCATTCCTTTGTTTTTTTGTGTGTGCGTCTCGGTAACCTTATGACAGTGACCTACTGGTTGCATTGGAGGAAAATAATGATGAGTATTTCTAAAGCAGCACAGAAAAGATGAGAAATCTTGGAAAAACTCTCCTAATGGAAGTGGGAGTCGTAAAGTATATTTACGGCTCTAAAGTTTTTTTTTCACCCCCGTGTTGTCAGGAATGAAGATGTTCCTACCCAGGAAAGGGATTTCTTACCTGACAAGGAGAGTCCCCGGATTGCTTATTTTGGCTTTATGGTGTTTTCAGGGCATTGTAATTTAGATCTAATGATGTTTATCGCCGAGGAAAAGTAATTTCTCTTGGTAACTTTGTTTGAAAGAGTTTTTTTAGGGGAAATACATATATAAGAGAAAAGATGAAAAATGTGTGGACATGGAAAATTTTATTTGAAAATGTTTCATAAGTGTGCTCTGGGTTTATTTAGTTTGTGTACTTCTACCAAGAAAGAATCTGGTAGTGGTAAATTCGATGAGGTGTTAGTCTTGGGAAGAAGCTACGTTCGTAATGCAAGTTAATAAAAACAATTAGGCAGGAAAAATAAGGATGGTCTAATTTATAAATCTTATAGGTGCAATACCGTTAAATTTCCCTTTAAATATCACCATATTGTTTGGAACATTAAATATTTAAATATTCCCAAATTTTATGGTTTTTATCGAAATAGCTATAAATTTTTATTGGTTAGTTTAATATTTTTTGGTTATGTTTCTAATATTTGGTGTCTAAAACAACTTGGTGATATTTAAAGGAAAAGTTAACGGAATTGTACCATTATATCTTTTAAATACAACATACAATTAATAACAACTCTAAAAATATAATATAATACATTATATTATATTTTTACAGATACAACATACAGAGTTTATCCTGATAAGAGAGAAATGATAATCACTGTTTACACTTATATTTCTTTTGTAAAACATATGTTAAGTCAAAGGTACTAAACACTAATTTTTTAGTGTTGGAAGTGAAAGTAACTTCGATTTAACCTTCGAGTTTTCCTTTAAAAATATGATACTAAGATAACTAATATAATATAAGATAGATATAATAAGCTAAGGTAAAAATTTGTCCAAGAATTTTTTGAGTGCATCTCAAGTAGTTCAGCACGTACCCTCTACAAAAAAATACCTTTGCTGCCAAAGCACTGAAAATTTTTTTGGATAGGAAAAGTTAGGTTCTTAAGGTTGTTAGTTGTTAGGTTAAGGTTGTTAGTTTCACACCGTCGCTGCTCTAGTTTTAATGAACCGTTGTTTCAATAAATAAAAACGGATGAAATAATTAAAAAAAAATAAACTAACACAGAAATTCTCCGATTTGCTTAACGCCTCAAAACGAAAGGAAAGGTAAACACACTCAAGCCCATGACCTAAATAAAGCTACCAAGAACGTACTCCGATGCCCTCTCAAACTCAAAGGGCCCCCTCCTACGATAACAACCTTCCAGACGCTCACGATGCAGGTACCTCTTGACCTCGGTGCACTTCATAAGTGGCCCGGGGGTTGGATCTGCCGAAATACCTGTCACTGACATCCTGCTCTAATTACATCTTTTGAGGGGTGCAGGAGGGAGGCCTCCCCTTGGGGTAGGGTGGATGGAACAGCTTTCGATTCTACCTGGATGAAGCCACTTTCGCCGAGGGAGGGTTGGGTTGCATCAGCTGTAAAAAGTTCTGATTGTATGGTTTAAGAAGAATGGTTTAGCAGAAATGAATATGGAATTACTTTGGTCTCGTAATCTTATCGATTGCATGAAGAGATAGTTCAAATATGTTCGACGCCTACAAGTTATTTTTTATACCTAAGATTACTTTCAAATCAAGAATTTTTTTCTTCCAAGGAATTCGGTACACACACATTCTTCGTTGCCAAAATTAATGAGAATGAGGAAGTTGCATGATTTATTTTTATTTTTTTAATCGATTCTTCTTGCAAAAATAAGCAACTACCCAAAATTTGAGGCCGATCGAGAAATTTTTTGATTGCCAAAAAAATTTACAAAAATCCCCTTTTTAAAAGCGCGCGAAAACGCCAAGAGTTTGGATGTGACGTCATCTTATACTAAACATTGTTGTAAAGCAATGGAGTTGATGGTATTATTGTTGACGTCATCTTATGCTTTAAACAATAAACGTTTTCAGTCACGTGTTTTTTTCTCGACTTTTAAATTAAAATATTTAATTACCTGTACATTTTTTGGAAAAACTGACTAGATATTTCATTTTACCATACAAAAAACCATACGGAATACTTGTTTGTTTTTGAAAATCTGACACATGCAACTTCCTTATTGATTAACCCTGTCTTTATATAGCCATTGAATCCTTTAAAAGATTTTGGGCGTCTAGGACTAAAAGGGTTATAAAGTTATCAGTTATTCGTATATTAGGTTTAGTGTCTGACTAAAGTTTTTTTAAAGTGTAGAAGTTTTAGCTTATTTTTAATGAGAGGAGATGACAAGGATGACCCAAATATATTTGCTGTCTATTTAAAACAATGATAAGCAAAGTCTTAATCTTTCATCGAATGCAATTATGATAAATGACAACTATTTTTGCCAAATCGACATTATTTTAAGTAGCTCATTAACTGTCTTCAAAGTAGGATTATTTTTCGTATACCTTATGAAATTTGAAAATCCTGAAAGCATTAAATTATTTTTAAGGGGGAGTATAGTGTTAAAAATTTATGTTGGTAAGAACTTGAGAAGAGTAGCTGATAAAAATGTAGGGAAGATTAATGACGCTATTAGAGAAATCCCAAGTTCAGAGCATACACAACTTAAAATTTTCAGCGAGGAAGGAGTAGCCTTTAGTAGAAGGAGAAATAGTAGTAAGGAAGTGATATAAGCAAATTTGAAGAAAAAATCCAAGTGCTTGTGGGAAACCTTTAGGGGTTGCCTGGTTTTTCTTCAGACTTTATCCTTAAATTCATAAGGAAAATTTCGAAGACGACACAATGGTAATGTGAAAAAATCTATAAATCTCTAAATTCTTTACAGAAAAATTAATTCAAAATATATGCTATATCATCCTCAATATTGAATCTTGAATATTTCATATTCAAATATCTTTGAAAAGTAATCTCATATTTCCCATCTCCTTCTTAAAACTAACGATTTAATTGTTAAATGGATATCTGTGTTCCTCTTTTGTATTATTATTTTATTATTCAATCACAGCTATATACAACATATAATAAACAGCTATACAGTGATACATTTTCCTAACATGGCGCTCGATCTCTTGTTGCCAGATATCGAATAGAATCTGAGTTGCCTGATATTGATAAATACAATTCACAAAGTAATAGTACAGAAGTTATTTGATGTGTAAAAGTTGAGGAGAGATTATTCAAATAAATCACTGCAAAACACCAAGAAATCTAAAATACTCCGAAACACCTTTTGTGTGTGTGATTGCGAATTTAGAGCCGAATTTTGCTTAAACTCATTGTATTTGCACTACTCTTTATTACTCATTTGGAGTCGAGGTAGAAATTCATTCCTGTCATGTGTGTATAGCTTCTATTATTCTAAAATTAGAAACATATTTTACTGAATTATCTGTATCTATACACTGAGAGAAATGACAGTTTCAAATTGGAGTAAATCGATGTTCTCATTTAGTATGAAACTTTTTGTCTCAAATATGACGACCCAATGCTTCCAATTTTTAAACATCAGACATACTCAGTTTCAAACAATTTAATAGTCATCACTCAAATTATGCTTATTTTTAGTTTATATTTGAAAATTGAAATATTTGGAATATATCAAAAGCCGCATTAAGAGGATGTGATAATGTGTAACACACCGTTGTGACGTCGCACTTAACTTTCTGGTCTACTTCCCAAGTCGTAGTAGCAATATGGTCATCATAACTGTAACACATTGTACCATCATTATAAAAATGCTATAGACGAATTAAAAAATGAGTACATGATGTTTTATTTTTGAGTATCTGCTCATTTGCAAAAATTAGTACAGGCATGTTTTTAAATTTGATTAAATTTGAATCGGAGCCTGTTTGAGTGCTTGACATACTCAGATTTGAGTAATTTTTACCCATTTTTGAGACTGTCGTTTTAAGAGTGTATCTTATCCTGTTTAGGGAGCTGTATTTTCAATTTCTAAAAGGTTTTACACCTGAATTCTTCGTCCACACGAACAAGAACCAAAAGCATCCCGATTCAGCATCGCTCAACCAGACTTCCTGCTTACTATAAAGCCCTATCGAAACTCCCCGAGCCAGTTTCTTTCTGGGCAATATCAAACCATCCATCTGGAAGTTGTTCCGAGATTCAATTTTTCGGAAGTAAAAAAAAGCTGCGATTCCGATTCATTTGTCATCTCCCGGGGAACGAGAGACAATAAAGATTTTAATCTAATTCCGCTAATGCCATCCCTGCCGCTAAACTGATTATATTACACATATTTCCAAAAGAACTGGTTGGTCATCCGTGGGGATCGGTGGGTCGGAAGGCATCTTATGGTCGAATTGCTCGTATGTATGTATTTATGTGACGGAGCAGCCAGGAGGAAAGTTTCTGAAACGAGATTTGAGTTTTGTAAGATTGATTAGTGGGGCCTTTTTGCGTTATGGATGATGTGAGTAGGTAAGATTTTTTAAAGTAGGGAATTGTGTGGAAGATGGGAGAATTTTGTAGGTGTATATTTTGATAAAAAATGGTAACTTATTTTTAAAAACAGAGTATTTTTTACTCCCACCATGGTTTTAATAATAGAAGGAAGTGTAGTCTTGAGGGGGAAGCAATTTTGCCTTTCTTAAAAGTATAACTTATAGTTTTTAGTTTATGAAATTTTTAATAATTCATTATTAAGCATTTTTATTTATATTCTGATGACATATAGTTACATTTTGAAATAGTTCGTAATCTTGCAATTTCGTTTTGAAGTACCTAGTTCTTAATCATAGTCTTTCATTCATACGATGATAGTTACTACTATTTCCTTTATTATTAGATTCTAATCTATTTAGCATAGCATTTCTTTCATCATACAAATTTTAATATAGATTTCAGTTTTAAATATAACATAAAAATCAAAGATACTTGTTGTAAACAGCCTTTTTTAAGTTAGAGTAAATTTTACAACGATAATAATTTGCCAGCAATTGAATTCATTTTAGCTGATTGCGTAAAGAGGAATAAAACAAACGTGTTTATTCAAGTCTATAAAAATTTATTTACTAAAAGGATATTTTAAAACTATGGACATGATAGCTACTTTAAATTTCTAAAGTGTTCATCTTTAAAAAAACATTAATATTCTTACCTTTATTAAAATTTAAATACCTCACTAGCATTCACACTAATGGTTAAATAATAATAAAAATGTAATATCTCTTAGTTTTCAGATTCTTTAGTTGCGTTATTTAGTAGAAACACACGCAACACCTCATTTTTACACAATACTGGCATTCTTCCTATCCACCGACCACGTAAACTATGTTCTCAAAGAATAAAAGCCGGCATGAAGCGAGTTATTAATATTTGAATACTTTTGACAGTTATTAAACGCAGGATGCGTCAGCTATTCCCATAGGCACTATTTTCTGAAAACTAGTTTCCCTTATTCGAGTAAATATGAGAAGCATCGTCCTTTACACACAGTAAGTCCACGTACCCACAAGCTTCTGAAAGAGAATTTTTCCGGTATTAGAATGCGGGTACCTATATTTGGAATTCATCAACTATGCATTACTTGAGCCAGGTAATTTATTTTTCCGGTTCGTCACAGAAAGGATTCCTTTTGGATGAAAAGAAGGCTGCAATGCGATTTTCTTTTGTATTGATGGGTAAGGGATACGGTGCAAGGAATAATCATGGATAAAATGTAGCGAGGGAATGGTTTTATATGTATGCTGTAGTTAAGTTTGTATGGGTATGAAAAAGATGGGAATGTGCTGCGTTGTTTCATATGTTGATGCTTATTTTCGAGTGGAATTGATTGGAAAACTCGGATAAAAGTTTTCTTTATGTTTCCCATATTAGTCTGGATATTATGATTGTTTTATTTCGTATGTATTTAAGTTTTTTCAAAAGTTCAAGAAGCTGACAAATTTTTAAAGATAACTTTATTTATTGATATTTATATGATTTTGCAGCTTTTTTTTTCGTACTCTCTTAGAAATCATATAATCTAATAAGGAAAAAAATACTTGAAATACTTAAATAAATCTGTTATTTGTTTTGATACAGAGAAACTAAAATATTTCTAAGAAGAATCATAATTTTAAATTAAGCTAAAAAATTGCTCCATAAATTATTGTTTAAACTTTTATTTAAAAGCGGATAATCTAGTTTTGTGAAAACTTTTTTAGCCATAAATTCAATTTTATTAGGTAAATTCTACATACAAGCATATTTTCTGAACTAGAAGAAGGAATTTTTTATTATCCAAAATAAGTTGCAAACATGTGTTACTTTCGCTTTCATTTATTACAAATATTTATTTCTCATTTCTCAAAACTATATCTTAAAATTACCGCGATGATATTGAAATTTATCTTCCATATTTTTACTGACCAGCCATCTGAATTCCTGATTTCACAATTAAATTTTCTCTTCTTTTATTTTTTAAGAAAGACGAGGGGTTATAAAATATTTCTAGGTTTTACATCAGCGATAATATCAGTTATGTAATTGTAAAAGGTATTTCGACCTGTAATATCATAAATGACTAAAAAACTATTGGATCAAATTTGTTTTTTGTTTTTAAACAGTTAAAAATAACTAAATAAGAAAGAAAATATTCTTTACTTTTTATTTTATAAAAAGTTAAATTTGTCTTAGAAGGAATAAAACTGAGTACAAAAAGCTCTAAGATTGGAGAAAGTATAAGTATTAAATAAATACAGAAAAACAAAAACAATGTACAGCTGCAATTGAGATGATTCAACAAGAACTACTTGAATATCAAAAAATTTCTTCAATTTTATAAAAATAATAATTCTACGATTATAATAAACGGAAAAGTAATAAATAAAACAGTAAATAGTTTTTCTTGCCTTTTTCCTAACAAGGTTAAACTCAGATTTTCTTTTTGATGTTTTTAATTTTCCAATGGGGAAAAATCAAAAGAACTTATAAATTTTTTAAACGTTTTTCCTAAATACTATTATTTTGTATTTTCTTTATTTATGCTCATAAAAAATACAAACAAAACTTTGGCTTAAATTGTTTTTAGAATTGCCCTCCTTTTTCTCACAAAGAAATGTTTATTCATTCACTTTATTTCTTTTTGCATTGAATAACTTTCTTTTTAAAAAGTTTTTATTTATCCGTTTCATATAAATCGAATTTAAACAAATAGAGACATACTTGTGGCTAGGGCTTAGTTACTGATGAAAAACATTGTTATGAATATTGAAAAATATCCATCGGAAAGGTTAAAACTTGAAACATTTACCTTTTATGAAAACTCTAAAAAGTATAAAAGTTGCTCTTATAATTTCAAAAATAACTATTGTAAATTTTTCATTTAGTTTCATCTCCATTGCTTATAACTGACACTTAAACTAAAAACTCATGTGTACTATTTTAAAGACTCTGCTTTGACTTTAAAGACAATTGTAAGCAAATCCTTCACATTTACTTCACTTTGAAAAAAAGGATCCTCTATTTAAAATCACAACTACCTTTTCTTTTATCTATTTGAAGAAAAATCGCACATTATCCTGCAACGGAGACACCATTTAACTCACCCTTTCATAATTTATTAATTATAAAGGTTTTTCGCAAGTGGCGTTTTGCCGAGCTGCTTTAATTGCAGCGAGAGCCCACGAAACGCCACCTAACAGAAAACTTTCACCATTAATTTTCGATTTAATGAGGTTATACTTTTCCCATCACAAAAACAAGATGACGGCGTTAATGGAAAGGCTTTGGCCGAAAAAGCGCGCTTTAGGCTTTTAATCAAAAACTCAAAAGGAGTACGGCCATCGTATCAAATTTGGTTTTAAAAACGTGTGGTTGGATAACAGGAGTGTAATTATTTAATTAAGAAGCATGGATTTGATTTCTGATTTTTTAAAAATAGGGTTTGTTTGATGTATGTGACACTTGTGAAAAATTTACTTAAGTTCTTACAAAAAAAATTTTTGCTAATTATACCGTATATTGTAGGAGTATTAATTAATTGGTGGATCTTAAGTCTCATTTTTTCAGCGGGAGGTAAAAGTGATTGTATGTTTTAATGTAAGAAGAGTTGAAAAGGATATTTTTAATCGTCTTTATGAACTTTAAAAAAGGAATTAAATGTTTCCCTTTGTGTTAATAAATATGCATTTTTATTCCTACTTTTTTTCGCTATTAAAAGTTTTGTGAAAAAGGAGTAAAAAATGAAAGATGGTTCATTGGTTTGTAAGCATTAAATTTTATTCGAATGATCTTTAAAATTATTTCTAATTCTAGAAATAACGTTCTTGTATCCATGTAATCCGATTCTAACAAACGTTTCTTGTAGAGCATTTTATATTTATCAAATATCTTAGAGGTCTGTGCGGGATCTACTGGACACAAAACAATTACAAGAGATTTTGAATAGTTTAATATTGAGCAAAGTTTTCATTTATAACGTATAGACTTATCTAGCTGTAAACATACCTTGTTTAAATATGTTTTTTTCCGAATATCTAGGAATATTTGAATAATATTTGCAATAGAGTAATGGCAATAATCACAGATAGCTTTATTGTGAGTTATACAATGACAAAAGTAATCATATAGTTTAATAAGAAAAAAAATCAGTATGATATAAAAAACATTAAAATTATCTAATTTCAATAGGTATTTTAATGTAAAATATCGTAATAAATCCTGCAACCTATTTGTTTCTACTATTTTTGTCATAGGACGGATTTCTTTTACAATATTTACTTCCCTCGGTTTATTAGCATGAACAAAATCTTTAAATATGGAATATTCTGCTAACATTTACTTAAAAAAAAGAAGTCGACCCAATTCTATCCCTAAGGGATGAGTCCAAAAACATGGTTCTTTTTTATGACTCTAAGTTTTCCATTTTCCCAACAGCGAGCGGGGAAAAGTGGGAGAGTGGACTGAGCTTCGTTTTTATCTCTTCAGCATCATTTTACTTTTCGCAAATATATCCCTGCTCTTGTTTGTTTGCGTTAGATGTAGAGCTTTAAGCTTTTAGCTTTCTGTGATATTCCCTTCGCTTGCTTGTTTGTATTGTTTTCATGTTTGCTTTGCGAGGATCGTTGTAAGTTCGAGGAGAAACAAGATTGATTCGGCCGGACGCAATTAAAAAATATCTGTTACCGAGAGGAGAAAGATTTGAGTTTTCCAGGCAATTAGTTTGTGAGGAATTTGTTGTTTTTAAAAGAAAAGACTGGATTGGAATTCTGTGATATTTTTATAGGATTTTTTCCTCCTTCATAAGAGAAAACTTATGTTGATTCCAGTTGTTTATAAATCACATCCAATGTTTAAGTAAAATGCCAGTTTATTTTCACAAATAAAGCTTTTGATGAACATATTTTATACAACAGGAATGTCTTGTTATAGTTAAATATATATTTAGCTTTTCTATAGTTATGTATAAATATTACTTTCCGCTATTATTTCTATTAAGTTCAATTTATTCAGGAATAAAAAGATACTTAAGTAAAATAAATTTCATAAAACCATAATACAGAATATGCTAGAATATAAACACATTTAACCAAATCAAAGCACCATAAAAAATTTAATGACAAATACAGGAAAATAAAGATACAAATAATTGAGATGTCAGATAATATTAAAATATGTCAACCGATAATGCTAAGAATGAGGTTGTAATAATTAAATATCAATTTGAATGAAAGTATAAAAACCGCTGTGTGTGATTTTTAAAAGTAATACCAAGCTTTCATAATAAAAAGTGACTGCTTAAAAAATATTTTTCCGACTCAAAGTTATATTTTTCCTTGTTCAAAAATAAACTCTACTTATTAGATTAAATATGCCACTTGCAGATTTTACCAATAAAAATATAATCAGAACTCTACATATAATTTCAACAGGTCACAAAAATATATGTAGCTTAATTTATAGCTGACCGGTGTGTTTTTATTTCAATTCATTCAAGTTGCTATAAAGAGAAAAATGCAATCAGGGAGTTACTTATTCGATGGGACACGATTTTACGATTCGATTGTCAATCGTCATAATAAAAAGCCCACGAGACACAATCCAGTTCTTTTGTTGGAAAGTAATGACCAGTAGATCAAAATTAATTGCAAAATCGATAAAGCTATTCTTGGCTGTGAACATTTGCCAAATACGACTGCTGTAATAAATCTAATCTTGATATTCGTGCATTTGTCTTTATCTCCGTGGAGAAATACGGTTGTATGTCAAGTTTGACTTTAACAATAAAAATAATTACTAATATAATAAATTAAAAAATTACTTTGACACCTTTTCAACTGATTCTCTACATAGTAATTCAAATCGAATTATCGAAACTTTGAGTTTGAAAAGAAGATATTTTTAAAGTTTAGCTCTTTTGAAAAGTTTTGAGGAGAGGTAGTCAAAGTGGTTTCCTCTTAGAAAATCATATAAAATAATATGAGTGAAAATATATTTATTATTTTTATTAATGAACTTATACACAGACTTATATATTTTTAAGACTTTAAAGGAATGTGAAAATATATTTTAAAATGTATAAAACCTATAAAACGTACTTATTGAGTTTCAAAATGGAGAGTGTGCGAGTTTTAAGTTCATTTACATTTATTTCCCCTTTAAATATCTCCAAGTTGCTTTGGATACTGCCAAATATTTGAATCATCACCAAAAATTTCAAACTACGAAAAACAAATAGTTATATTAATGACTACTATATAAAATTCGTCGATATGTGAATACTTGTCCACGATATGTGAACTTGGTGATATTTAACATAACAGTGTATGGCATTGTATCGAGTTTTTATCATTATTTTGTAGAGTATCATGAAATAGCCACTGAAAAATTTAACAATCATGTATCCTCTGCCTGGTAGCACAACCACTACGAGGAACCACTTGCAGTAAAAAAAATTCCCCCACCACCCAGCGACGAAATTGGCCCCTATCAACTTATAAAACTAAATTACTACCTTACCTCCGAAATAAAAAAAAGAAGACAGGTACGGGGGTGCACTGACAACCCTTGGCTACTCTCCAAAGAACACCCATTAATCTACATGTCTTGTTCTGGAGGAAAGGCAAGGGTCAACTCGATCTCGGGTAGATCTCCGTTGTTGAAATTATTAATGGTCAGGTAGATCGAAGAGAGGGAGACTATATCTTCCCCGACTGGTTGGTTTATTAATCGAGGTGCAGGTGGGTGATAAATGGTAGGTTTTGTTGGTTTTTAATTTTTTCAAAAGCACCTCTTAATAAGGGAGACGTGCAAAGCAATTACAAGGTGCGTAAGGCAGGTAGAAAACTAACAAGTCTTGTTGGACTTATCGAGATGGTTGGTTTTTAAATTGCTTCTTTCGGTGGTGGGTTTTGATGGTTTTCATGCCTCCACGTAGTAAGTGCATCGGTGTATTCATGGGGGTTTTGGGTGTTGGTTGCTGTGTGTAATGAATGGAGGTTGAAGGGAAATAAAGTTAGTGCCTTGGATAATAAGGGTAGAGTAATAGGATGTTCTTTTTTAATTGTATGTATTGATTTGATGTTATCATAGGTTCTAAATTTTTTTCAGTTAACTAGAAGGGGGGGAATGTCTATAAAACTAAAATGAAGTAAAATATCTTGTCATCTGTTCCTCGTTTATTTGGTGATCTACATCTAACAAAATGTGGTTGTAAAATTTTATTTGATTGTCTTTGGTTTAAATGAAGATTTCATTAAAACCATTTAGAAAATTGATTTATTTTCAGTAGTTGTAAGTAAATGTAAGATGATGGAGTTTTTCTAAATATACTGAGTTCTAATTTATTAATACTTTTACTTGTTGGTCACAGTCATGAAAGGGGGGGTCTAGGTATAGTAAAGGGACCATGCCCTATCCAATGCAACAGTTTTCAATGCCTTCTAACGGAAATTTTAAGAGTTATAATTTTTATTTTAAAAACTATTAGAAATGTTCTAAATTAGTCAATTACTAAGTTGTAGAGTAGCATCGATTTAGTACGAAAAGACATCTTATGCAGAGAAATTCCTTGAATAAAACTCCTAAAACGCATGCTAAATTAGATAGAGTTTACGTCACTTTTACGTCCTTAAACGCTCCTCCTAAGACGAAAATGAGAAATTTTCATTTTCATGATCCAAGAATACTTTTAATAACACAAATTTATCCGACAAGAATAAACATTTATTAATTTAGAGAAGCCTCATTAAAAGTTTTTAATAACGGAAACGTTGGGAATAATTGATAAAAGATAAAATCTATCACTTATTGAGTATTTCCCATGTTCTTAAAGTTTTAATGTCTTGAAAGTTTCCAATAAAAATGTTAAGTTATTTGTTATTTTTGAATTTTTCTTTTCCATTTTACTTTCTAAACTTATTTCAATTGATCAAAAGTATTTGTGTAATAAAAACTCAATATCAATCCTTTTATAAATGATCAAAATTAGTCTTGAATGTTTTGAATGAGAAATGAATTAACCATGAAACTGGTTTTTCCCTGAGACAAAATTAATAACTCTACTTTTTAAAACATCCTTCAAACAATTTATAAATCGAATGAGTGTGTACTGTTTACTCTTTCCATAATTGGAAGATAAAAACTTCATTAAGGAAATCTACCTAAACGAATTCCAATTATCAAACTTTTTTCCCCCAAATAAAAATGTTTTCGTTTATCATTGTGTCATTCTAGACTTAAAAATCGAACAATAAATCTCAAAATCAATTTAAAACTAAGCTCGAATATATTTAAGTAACCTAGAGCCAGCCTGAGCATTCATCAGTAATCGTTGCAAATTATTAGGACAGAGCATCGTTAATTTCTCATCTGTCAAGAAGTATCGTGATTGATATCCCTTTTCGAATGGAAATTCCTTTTCCTATCGTCCCGTCGATTTTTATGACTGCGGAGCTGCCCTCAGTCTCAAACGATAATCAATAATGATTAGTATACAAACATTCTAATTCCTAGATGGAAGCCAAAGTAATATGCCCTAATGAAACAGGGAGTCCGATATTTCTCAATTACAGCTCTGGGCTTTGAATGCTTCGTACTAGTGATGGGTAGTTGCTTCCAAAGAAATAATTGGGGAAGTTTTGTGTACGAATGTAGTATTGGGGAAGGGGCAATTTCGTTTCGTAAAACTATCGAGTTGTTGTCGTTAGTGATAGTTAATTTCAGCGTTAATCTTCAAAACTTTTTTTCTGTCTATGTTAAATTTCCTGTTGAGGATTTAGGTTATTTGAAATGTATTTGGATTTTTAATGTTGAAATTATCCAGCTTATTGAGAAACGTTTTATCTAATGTTTAAACTTTTTGAGATGGCACGAGTATACGGCTTGTTTCACAATATGTAAATTGTAGTTTCTACAGGCTACTGAAATATCTGTTTTCGATAATCAAGAACTTTTTGTAATTCAAAAATGTCCTTGTTTATTCATTAAGTATTTATAAAATAATTGCAAAATTATTTTCAAAATAAAATTAACCCCATCTGAATGAAAGAAAATGCCATCAACCAATGGCATATTTTTTAGAGATTAGTTTATAAGATTTAGGATTATTATTTGTTTTATTGCTGTGTTTTTTTATCATCGATCTTAAAAATAATTTAATTGATGGGATTTGACCGTATTATAAAATAAAAATCAGCTAGCTATTTATTTTTAAAGAAGTTAGTGTCAATTTTCCTACTCTGTTCCATATTTAAAAACAACGCTTTCACTTTTAAGAAGCAAACTTTTTACTAAGGCATGAAAATAAAGCTGTCAGGCTTTTGAAACAAAACTAAAATCCCGTTTTTAAATTTATAATAGCATACGTTATACATACCCCCTTATCAAACTTAAACTCAGAAATAATTTTGAAGAAATCTTAATTTGTGCGTAAATAAAAACATTATCAAACATTTACTCTTTGGCTCTTTAGAAACTGATAAAAAATACTCACATTTCCAAACAGAAAAAAGAAACTATTTGTCTAGTCAGATTTACTGAAACAGTTTTTTGAAGATAATTTCAAGACGTTCACTTTTTTTATCCAAACCAATGTCAAAAACTGAAATCGTGACTTCACAGAAAAGACGAAGAATACATTATTATCGGAACATCCAAACTAGCCATATCAGCACCAAATGTGATTTTCCTCCTTTTTTTCAAACTTATCGATTTTTAATTTTTTGGTTCCAGACATCATTATTATGTATTTTTTGAACAAAGCCCTCAAATCGTTATTCAAACAAAGGAAATGTTTTTTCTCCCCTAGCACATTATTTAATCGACTTCTCCAGCAATTGAAAAGTTGGAAATCTTGAGAAAAAAAGAAAGATATTAAGAGAGAGAAAACAGATACAAAAATAGCGAGATTTTCTTTATATGTATGAGTGTTGGAAGATTTTTGACTTGTTGGAAGATTTTTTAAAGTTATGTTTTGCAGCTTGATAATATTTGTTTGTGAGAACTTATAAAGCATGTTTTTTGAGAAGGGAAAATGAGGGGGTACACATGCCAAATTAATTTTTATGCAACATTTCCCTATTTCCTGGGCAATTAATTGCTTTTTTGCTTTTAAAGGAAAAGGGAAAATTAATATTCATTTTTTAGTGGATTTCAATAATGAGTTTCCTTTTTTGACTTCTAACTAATTTCTTTGAAATTAAGTCATATTGCATTGAAGTAGCAAAACGATCGAGTCAAAGTTTTTGTATATTTTTTAGAAGTTGAAAAATAAACTTTATAATACATTTAATATGGTCTGTAGTATATTTTAAGCTTTATTAATGATAGAAAATTACATAACAATATTTACCGGAATTTACTGAAACTATTTAATTATTTTCATCGTTTTTATTTAATTTATATAATATTAGATCTGAAAATAAAGTAATGAACATACATACCACAAGCGTCTGCCATAAAATTAAGTATACTATTAATTTTTAATTAATTTTTTTGCCCTTTTTTAATATTTTTTCATTTCTTAAGATGATTTCAAAACTGGTGAATTAATTTTGTTTAAATACTGTCCCTTTTAATTGAATTTATAGTTTTTTAAACAAACTGATTATGAAACATTGAAATTTATTTTTTATTAAATAATTACATAAATGCAATAAGTCGGAAAAATAAATTTTGAAAAAATAAAGTTCTTAATAAGTTTTAAATTTCAGTGTTTTAGTAAAAAAATTACTAAACGTACAAGTTTATCACAAAATATAATTCTTGGTTCAGAAAGTTGTGGAGTTAAGTAATTTAAATATCAGTTTTTTGATTATTATATAATTTTATATCGCCTTTCGCTTAGAGAGTTAGTGGATATTTTAACTAACGAAAAAGTAAGCAAATAAATAAGTTAAAATAAAATACACCCAAATAATTAGGTTATTTACTTAGAATTCCATAATTTCAATAATACACTTTTCCATCATTTTTTAGTTCCGAAATCCCATGTTCAATCTGAAAGTCATTCTAAAGCAGATAAATTTAAGTACCTATCCTTTCACACCCCCAGGAGTAAATACGTTTTATTGAGAAAAAAATTTATCTCTAATTTTATTGCCCGCATTGATTAAAACCATCGCAATCGGGTATTAAGTGACACGATCATTTCCTAAAGTATCATCAATTGTCTGGTACTACAACGCCCGTTCAAATATTTGCCATCAGAGATTAGTCTCTTAACTCACCCCTTCCAGAGAGATTCATCTTTGTAGTCCTTGAGTTCATCCTTTTCTTTACCTAAATTGTGTATTCATCCGATGTTAAATCGCATTTGTTCTTCAGATTCTAAAAGGACAGAGGGCAGAAAAAATTGTTCAAATAAAAGGCGACTTTGCATCTTGTCCCCGTAAAAATAGATTCTGATGAGATGCATCGAGGTTTCATTGTAGTTTTCATTGAATGGAGACATTTTACTGGTTAAAATAATCAATATTTCCTGGATCGATTCTTTCAAAAGTGGGTTGAATTTTGAAAGAAGTAGGTATCTTTCTTAGTTGGTTCTTTTGGAGAGTGCTTGTGCTTCAGGCCTTTTGAAAAACTTTATTTTATTTGTTTGGTTAGTTTACGGGTTAAAACACTTTACTTTCTAAAGTTTTTTTATATACTTTTTTTGTTCTTTTCTCACAGATTTTCTTTAGACCTGTTTTAATTTTGTGCTTTAGCTTTAAGGGACAATTTGATAATAGGATTATCCGGAGTAAATTAAGGCGTTGTTTTAAGTGGAAACAAAAAAACCTATGTGTTAAATTGTTTTATAAAACTCAACGTTAGAATCATATTTTAAGCACAAGTTTTTCCTTGGCCCTTACAACTATTCACATAAATAAGGGCACTTACTTTCAGAATCTATTTTTTTGCTACTTATTTTCTATTGATGCTGTTTACTGTTTCTATTATTTGATTATTTCTTATCTTTACTGTTTAAAAATACCTTCCTTTAAAAAAAATAGTACAGTTTTGTATATAATCAACTACACCTTTGTTCAAATTTCGTTATGACGTGAAAACTGGGGAACGTTATTTTTGAGATACCTATTTACTTTTATTACATGTATTTGTGCACGTATCGAAATTTGTACTGTTCTCCATGAACATTTAAATGTTTTTGCATTCCTTGCCATATGTCTTCCTTCTTCTTATATATATGCAGAAACATTTGCGGCATTCTATGAACATTGCAGAGTACATTTGATTTATAAAATTTAATTTACATGTATTTTTTATGGAGAAATCCTATTATAATTTTTTTAAAACGCTAATTACTTTTTATTTCTAATATAACGACGCTGTCGTCACAGTTCTAAATTAATAAGTTTTGAAGATTCAAATATTCTAAATTTAAGTGCAAACCAATAATGCGTACGTGACTTTCAAAACCCAACTCCTTTAGATAAGATTAACTCTTTAAATAATGATTAACAACTAATGAGTGCCTTGACCTTCCAAGCGTTCTATCAAGGGGTGACTGTTCATCAAACCCCTTTACTTAGGTCACGAGGTAGAATGTTCTGGAAGGGGATTTGCTGTGCGGCTTTCCGGTGGTAAGATGCTTTGTCCTAATCATTAATGGTGGTCTTGTCCTTTAATTAATAATGTAATTGTAACTATAATATATCATGTGCCTTTATCTTTAAGGGCTTAAGCCCCTATTAATCCTTGTATTGTTTATTTTAATTTAATTGTTTTAATAAATTAAGGTGTTAATTTAAACTTGCTCTTTCCCTTTTAACTTAATTAAGCACTAACATTCACAGCGCAATTTTAAGGGGTTATATACAGTTAGAATTTTCAAAAAATCGAATTTTTTTTTATTTTAATTTCTTAATGTACATATATTTAAGAATACACACAGAAAATTTCATATCGTTCCGGTGAATATTTTCAAAGTTACAAGCAAATTTGAAAAGGCGTTTCAGAGTGCTTGGAAGTACAAGGTCGGAGCGGCAGCGCCTACTGACATACCGCGAGGAGAAGAGCTATGAACAGGGTTGCCGTGAGTAGACGAGTCCAAAAGAAGAGCAAAACAACAACGAGAGCTACAATCAACTGATTTGGAAAATCTCTCCCAAAATTGTTCCAGCCGGTTCGAAAACTGTGGAAATTGCTGCATACATAGCTGCTGGCATATTTAATGAAGGAATGGCATCACTATTGTATTATATGAATGCAATAGGAATTACACTTGGGCCCAATGCGCATTCATATGCCGAAAAAGAAGATGAGAAGCGCGTGAGCATTTCCGATCTCAGAGCGCGTGAGAGCACCCGAGATGGAAGAATGGCTCGCAGACAACATCAGCTTGAGTTATTAGAAGCTGCTGAATCGGCGGAGGGTGTATTATATGGTCCTGGAATAGACAACTCCATGTAAGTTTAAAAAATTTTTTTTTATCCCATCTTAAGTGCATTCCAAACTTTAAACGCGTTTTTCTCAAAATGGTGTTTTCGAAGTCGGTGACCAACATTACTCAAAAACGGCTAAACCGATTAGTCTCAAATTTTAACACGACCTTCTTAAATATATTTTTTAGTAATTAATCGAAGATTTTTTCTCTCCGATAAATATTTCTCTTTTTATAAACAATTTAAGGCCGAAATTTCGGTGAAGAATCGATTTTTTTTTTGAGAAACCGCCATTTTGTCAAAAAAATTTATTTTGCTTATTCCTTCGATTAATTACTAGATTTAAAATTATTTTAACGAAATCTGTTTGGTTTTTTAATTTCAGATGATCCAGTTCCGAGATATAGTGGTCACCGCAAAACGTCTTTTTTGAGAGGAGCTCCTGGAGATCAGCTGTAGCTCTTTTTCAAATAAATATTTTTACTAGTACTAAGTCTTTAAATACAGTTAAAAGATACCGTAATATGTGTATAAATTTTTGGATCAATAAATTTAAAAGTTTTCTCAGAAAAAATTCTGGAAAATTCACTTTTTTTCGGCCGTCTAACTGTATATAACCCCTTGAGCCATAACATTTAATATGCACAACATTTTAATACGTTACACTAATTACACAATGCTCAATTTCAGATACCATTTCCTTTTGGAAACCCTAGCTTATATTTATTTGTGACAATGTCTTAAAATTGCATTCATAAACAATTTATCAATAAGTAGTGGATGGTCACTTTGAAATCAAATTATTTTAAAATAAAAATATATTTTGTGATAAATTATTACACAATATTAAATACAAAAAAATTAATTTCCTTTATTTTCTAATTTTAACTTTAAATCTCGAAATAATTTAGATAAACGTTAAATGCTGAATGGAACATTGTAAAACACAGTGAAAATAGTAATTATCTTTTATTGTCAATAAATTTTTGGCAGCGAGTGATTTCACAATTCTAAACTGACTCTTAGTACCGATATAAGCAGTGTTAGGGAAGTTCTGAATTTTACAATCTTCATGTTAGATTATGATTAACTCTACCCGAATGTAAATTGAAACGTCCTTCACTGTTTATTATCTGGTTGCAAGAGCTAGCCTAACTGCAATATAAGCAGCTGCACTTCAGCAAAATGCTTCCGTATTATAGGGGGCATCCATAAATTACGTGAGGTCAAAAAAGGGGGGAGGGGTTTGGAAAAATCTCGCCAAACCTCACCAAGGGGGGAGGGGGGGTTGATTAAAATCTCACGTCAACTTTTTAAGTTAGAAATTATACGATTTTCTTTTTTTATGTATGAGAAAGGATAAGATACTGCAAATTATGTTTAAAAAGTTGTAGGTAAATCTCACGTGGGGGGAGGGGGGGTCCAGCAAAATCTCACTAAATCTCACCAAGGGGGTAGGGGGGTCCAGATTTTGGAAAAAACACCTCACGTAATTTATGGATGACCCCATACGATGCATTTTTTGGTAAGTTTCTCGTTTGCTGTAAGTTAAGTGTAGAATGAGGTATTTGCATGAGTCAGGGATTCGCTTGATTTTATACTTTTTCGATACATTATGGTCCAAAACTCCCGAATTTCTGATTTTTAAGTTCAAAAATGTGTTTTAAATAATTTAAAATTCAATTTTATTTTTGCCAAAACGTCAGAAAAGTCACGCTTTCAGAAAACGGGTTTCTATAGGATGTGACGTCACAGCGCATGAAAACCATTGTGTTTTCTGTTGTCACGTGATCAGAAAACGGGCTTCTATTGGATGTGACCTCACAGTGCATGATTTTTGATTCGGAAGTGTTTTCGCGCCAAAACAAAAAACAAAATTTCCAAAATTTATCTCAGAAACTATGCTACGGAAATAATTGATATAAACGTCATTCTTCATGGTTTTTTATCTACTATTTTAATAAAATTTAATTTCAAAACGTGAGAATAACTCATTGCCTATTCTTTTAATTTCAATAGCTTACTAAATGTTATGAATTTGACTCAACATAAAAATTTAATTATTGTTATTCATTGTTTCTTCTCAAAGAATAAAAATAAAACGGGAAAATAAATATTGTATACATTATAAAACATAATAATATAGCTTTTATTCAGTATGTTTTAACATAAAAGCTGTAAAACACCAAGTAGGACTCGGATTAAAGTTCACATTACTCATTCCCGCTGTAGTTATATTTTGTATATTTTTTATCTTCAATTTTCCTAATAATATTTTAATTTTACTCCCATTTCTTTGACTTATATATCTCTTTTCACTGACTTATGACTTTCACTTTTCACTTTATTTTTTTTGACTTATATCTCTTATATTTCTTTGACTTATAGCTCTTTTCACCCTCTATATTATTTATTCCCATTCACACTCTCGTTCTTCTTACTTCAACCATTCTCATTCTTATTTATTCTCATTCAATCTTTCTAATTCTTGATTATCTCATTAAATCAATTTTTATCACCATTTCAAAGTCAATTTCCGAACATCGAAGATCTTACCTTTGATGGGGCTTATCACTAGCAATATAGTCTACCCAACATGGACTTAAAATAAAACCCACCTAAAAATACGTTGTGCCTATACTGAAAGATAATACGGATTTTTCCTTCCGAAGAATATCAGTATCACGCGAGATTCTTCGGCGTCTTTTTCGCAGGAACCTTTAATTACTTGGTATAATTGAAATTTGGAAAAAATGGCAACATATTATCCCAAATTACTGTATGGGGCGCTTACTCGAAGAGTCAGTCTATTCTATTGTTGAATAAATACCGACTGAAACGAATATGATTTCCGGAGTATACTTGGATGTACGAAAAATCCGGTCAATGCAAAAATCGGTCAGCAAAAACCGTTCGATAAAAAACAAATTTATTACATGTATAAAGCTATGAGTTTTTTTTTGTTTTTTGACCGGTTTTTGCATTGGTCGGAATTTTTGCGACACTTTTTTACTTTTGGGCCGTATGACCTTCGACTTATTATAACCCCGTGGCTCCCATCTTGCCTTATTAGTAACTCTGATTTCCACGTTTGAACTATTGAATTAAACTACAAAACATTGGGGATGGAACCTCCCCGTGCATGGTCGTAAACAGGATTTTCCCAAACATATGTTTCGGACGAAATCTCCACCTACCCAATTAACACATATATTTACAAACATCACGCAACCAGAGGATCTCAATCTACGAAAAAGAGCCCAAATGTACTGAGCATTCATTCCAAATCTCGATCGTCGCGGAGTTGGGTAAAATAATAACACAGACCCAGCTCTCCCATTCCCTAAGTGCATCATATTTGCTCTGGAGTTTCCACATTGAAAGCACTCAGAAAGGAGTGCGGCCTTTTCATGCGAAATTGATCCCGAAAACTTCCCGGAAAACTAGCTCCTCTATCTTGTGGGCGTAATTAGTGTGGGGGGGGAAATGAAGGGTTTCGCTTTCTATTAAGGGGTTGGTGGTATCGTGACGATGCGGGAGGCTTTAAAAGTGGGGCAGTGCTTGAAAATATCGTTTGCGTGCGTTGAGTTAATTTAAGGGATTTTTAAGGATGGTCGATTGAGATTGGGGGATGGGTAGGGGATTCGATTTTGATTTGTCACTTTTGTGGTTGAATTTCTTACTGGAAATTATCACTTGCCAACCCACAAGCAATTCTCATCGGATAGCTTTGTGACCATCACTATCCAGCTCGCTGCGCTCACTACTATAGAAAACTTTCCTAAAACAATGTTTTATATTAAACTTTCGCACTGGTCCGTCTTTGGATCTCACGATTTTGATTCTTAATCAGTAACACACATTGTCTGACATCTTGAAAAGCAGCATATAGTTGCATATGTCCAAATGCTAGATAATTTCAATCAAAATAATTTCCTGCCTGTCAATATCTGGCCGTGAGCTTTAAAAATGGTTTTCGCAAATGCCAATATGATTGGAAATTGCTTACACTGTTATAGAATACTAAATACTTAATGTTACTGGCCGTGTGCTTTAATAATGGTTTTCGCAAATACCAATCAGATTGGAAATTTTTTACACTGTTATAGAATGCTAAATACTTAATGTTACTGATAATTTATAAATGCAAAATAAAAAGATATCATTGGGGCTTTAAAACTAACTACCACTTATCACTTTCAACAAACCAAAGTCTCAAAATAATGGGGTTGAATTGTATCCCTTCTTCTCAAAATGAAATGACATTTAGTTGTTAGATATAGTTAGAGATGTACCACTTTTCAAAGTCCTGAATACAGGAAATGTTTTTGCTTATCATAAAAAAACCACTAAAATCAAATGATATGATAAATTATTTAGATGGAAAGGAAAATGTACTCTTTAGCTTTATACGTAACATGAAAAAATTATTTCTGCCCCCTTACTCTAACGTTAAAAAATTAACCTGACTAAAATAATTTCCTAAGGAATTGTTGCTCTACTGAAAAGGTTTCTATGCATTTTTCACACTTTTAAATTTCTGTAAAGATTTAGTCTTCTTAAAAAAATCTCAAAAATAATGCCAACCGAAGCAGTCATTAGAGATATATTAAAGTTACATTAGAAAAACGCAAAGTGCAGAAATTCTTTCTTTCCGCAAAGGCTTTCTGAAATATGAAACGATTAAAAAAACCCTGGCTGTGCAAAAAAAAAACGTTTTTAAAGGCGTCGAATCATTAATTCCACCCATTCCATTAGGCAAGAGATAAGCGGTGCTCGTTTAGAGCAAAGACCTTTAAGATGACGATAAGGTTAGAATTTCAATATTTTACATTAGGCTTAACGTTCGGGCATTTATGCCTTTTGGTTATTTTTTATTAATTTTTTACGGTACAATTACTGAAAACGGATTCACTGATTTGACATTTTATTCTGTGTTATAGTTTACTAATGATTCTGATAGAAATTATCATTCTGGTAACATGAGTTTAAAACCTTATGTAGTTGTTGATCAGGAATTGAGCGCTTAGTATTTATCTAAATCTGCAATTTTAGAAATACATGTAGCAGTTCATTTGACTTAAACAAAAGCAATATACTTGAAAAGTTTGTTTTAAATACCCTTTAGTTCAATGACGACTGTAAGTTAGTCTATTCTTCAGGAATTACACAATAAATTTTCTTGTCTAAGTTTCTTCGAAGATTTTTAACTGTTTAATGTAAATAAATTAATTAGTAATAAATATATTTTGAAAACGGGCATTTATATTTTTAGAATCTAGTCATTTCTTCAGTAGAAATCAGGTGACGTCATGAACAGTTATTTTTTTAACTGCTAACTGCTGTAGGTCAACGCGTCTGTTGCTAGAGCGGTTGCTAGGTGCGACGGTATCTGTTGCTACTGCGGTTACTAGGTCCAAGTCATGTGATTGCAAATGCTCCAATAGAAGCATTCCATGACCAGTTATTTTCTTTTAACTGTTAACTGCTGTAGGTCAACACGTCTGTTGCTAAGGCGGTTGTTAGGTCCAAACATGTAATTGTAAATGCTCTATTTATAATTAGTTATAAATTATCTTGGAAGATTATAAAACTATTGAAAGTAGGAAGGGAAAATACATTGATCCTTTTATCCAAAATCACATTTTCCCATTCTACTAATTTGATTACTATTAAGTGCATTATCATGTCCATTTTATACTTTGTAGAGTATTTCATCTAAATATAGGCAGTAAACTGGATTTCTAACATGTTATTCAAGACTACCTCTAAAATAACTTCTCAAAAGCGCTTTTAGGGTAATTTCCTTCTTTGCCTCAACCAAAGAATCGATAATGTTCCCCCAAACTCCCTCGATCTAAAAACAGGGCACACTTTTTTCTTTTTCGTTTTCATTTACTTTCTTCGCCCTTCCCGGTTTGTCAATTTCTGTTCCTCCTGACCAAAAATATTGATACCGTTTTATATCGCCCGTTTTTTTAACGCTCGAAACTCCGATATCTCTTTTGTGGATACTGAAGTGATTCAGAGCACGAATGGGCTATGTCAGTATTGGTTTTACTTTTGGTGAATAAGGGAGTCAGTTTGATAGTTTTGAACAGGAAAAAGGAATTTCTCTATTTTGAAATAAATAAATTAGAACAGGGCGCAAAATTTCCGCTCGCCCACTCGCCATTGGGGACAAAAAATTTAAAGCTGGCGAGAAAGTTCTTTTCCCTGAGAAAAATGTTGAGTTTAAAATAAAAAAATGTCCAAATCAAGGAACCTCAATCGAGCGGCTCGCCTAAGAAAATTAAGCTTAAGTTTGTTAGGAAGTGCCTTCCAGTAATATGGACAGAAAGAGGATTAATGGTTTTTTCGGACCTTTTAAAAAAGGAAACGTTTTCTTGCCATAATCAAAGCAAAATCCACTGTGAAAATGTTGCCATTGTAAAGGCAGAAAAGCGTTAGATATAGTTAGCTTTATTATTTTTTGCAGTGTATTTTAATTTTACATTATTAAAAGTTTTATTTTCCATAATGTTTCTGCAAACACTATTTTTTAAATAAAAAAATATGAATCCATAGAAGTGGCGAGTAAAAATTTTAGTCTGGCTAGTACCTTCAGAGCTGAAATTCCATGCCCTGAATTAGAATGTTAGTTATGTCATTCATGTATTACAATTTTAATCAAAATTACTCAGAAAAATATACTAAAGAAATACTTAATTTATTTACTGAATACTATCCAATTCTAGAGTGGAATATAATTTTCGGATTTAATCAGATTATTTTAATAGTGATAAGCTGCTTAGTATTTTGCGTAAACCATTAAAGTAGGACTTAAGAACTTTTATCAAGGATTGATACTATTTTTCAAATGTTGAACATTCCCTTACTTCAAATATTCTTTTCATTTATTATTCTATTTGTAGGATTTTTCAGCTACAACAAAATGTTTTACACTGTTTTAATTTTTAGGTCATAATAAAATGTCTTTGAAACATTAACAATTCATAAAACCTTTAAAAGAAGTATTAATCTCGGCACCTAAAGAATCTTCGTAAAATAAAGAAAATATCATTCCAGCTTTTAGAGAGATACATCATTAAAAAGTCATTAAGTATATAAATATTAAAAGATGAGTTGATTTGTTTATTTTTTTATTTGAGCAATAAATCTAAAATATGTACTGTTTTTAAAACTGATTCTGCATGTTCTTCATTGAAACATCCAATTTCTGAAATTTCGTACGGAGCAAAACTTTCATATTCCATCTGTCTGTCAAAAGCAAATACAAAACTATAATTTTGTTGGTAGTATATTTATTGTTCCAGATTTGACTTGGTTCACTCTTGCTCACCACCCTCCACCCTTCTGAAGGGGTGCAATCGAACTAGGTCGAGAGAATAGAATCGTTTGCTGGATGGCCGTCGCGTTAAAGTGGTGTGGCCGCTGGTTTTCTTTTGTTCCGCTTTTTTCCTTTTATTCTCTGCTTATGTACGTGCTTTGGGGGCGTTTATAGGACTGTTTGGTTCCAAGAAAACTGTCGAGGAGTTTATTGATTCTGATGTTTTTTCGTCTTTTAATAAAATGCATGTAATGGTGAATCAAATATAAGGTTGAAAATGTTTTATGTTTGGCTTGATAATTTACTGGGGAAACATTCCCATTTCCAGTTCCTTTTTTAACTTCATAGTTGAGACCATGAAATGGTACTTGGTGGTTTCTGTTAAAAGAGTACTTGAATAGTTGGAAATACACATAAATACAGTAGACCCTAAAGTTCACCAAAATCTCAAATAAATCAAACAAATATATTTTTAATCCCAGAAAAAATTTCAAAATCAGACGAATACAATTTACGGATATAATTTTGATCTTAAATATGTGTTTCATGTTTGCGATAGGGCTTCATATAGAGTGTCTGTAAAAGATGTTTTTGTGATTTTTTGCTGTTTTAGTTTTAGAATGGAAAAAGTTTATTTATTCCAGTTATTTTTAAAAAAAGTTTCCTTACTATACAGCGGGTTCTTCTTGGGAAACTGGTACGCAAATCTTGTGTAAATACACTTAAATATTTGAGTTTTATCCTACCAAATTGCTTTTATTTTCATCCTTTACCTCATGCATCTTAAGCTTACCAAAATACATCATAAATTCAAGGCGTCAAGCTGTGTCTCATCATGCAGATATTATTCACCATAATGCTAACTGAAACAAAAAGGTACTTAAAAAACTCTGACCATGACCCAAATTTACATTCACTGAACAATCCTTTATCTTTCAATCATCAAATATTGTCCTTTCGAATTGCACACAAAAACCGTGTCTATATCGAGAGATATAAATTTCATATCACCACACAGCCCTCCTACCTCCCATACTTCTTCAACAGCAAGAACAATGGCTGCTGTAAACAATACCGTCCCTGAGAGCACAACCCTTTCTTCTGTCTGAAGACGGACAAAACCGTCATTTAAGTGACAATTTTCGAGAACCCGGGAGCTGTCACAGCTTCCCCTTTGTGGGAGTAGGGAGGACATTCCCGCCGTCGAACTAATTTTGGAATTTCGCGCAATAAACCCCGGGCGTCCATTGTCCCCAGAGCTTTTGATACCCGCCGTGAACTGCTCTCTTTCGGTTGTGTATGTGTGTGGCTGGTTGCTTGGTTTGTAAGTTGGTTGGAGTGGAGTAATTGTGTCGCTGGTCGAGTTTGTCAAGGAGAGAAGGGTGGTAATTGGGTTAAATAGGGAGATGGTTTCGATGGCTGATGTTGAGAGATTTTTGATGGGGGAGGGATAATATGATTGACTTGAGTGGAATGAATCTGTTGAGTTGAAGGGATTTTGGTTTGTTTTGGGCAAGATTCTTCACTACCGGTTGTGTTAACTACCAGCCACTACCTTATGCCCTTTTAAAGAAAGTATGGTTTCGGTTGCTTTTTTTATAGTGAAAATTAAAAAATCTCCGCTTCTTTTATCATTAGCAATTTTTAATATTAAAACATCCATAAATTACGTGAGTACCGTGAAGGGGGGAAGAAGTCCAGTATCTCCAAATCTCGCCTTAGGGTAAGAGGGGTTTAAAATGTATAGAAAAATAACTCATGTAATTTATGGGCTTTCCTTTTGATCCTTATTATGCTACCTAAACAAGCAAATTTCAATAACTCAAAGATTGTTTCTCCTATTTGAAATGTTTCAATCGTGAAACTAATACTACTTGTAAGTAGAGCAATGAAGAGAACGTAGCATATCCAGGAGTAAAATATCAGATAATGTTGTAGCAGCTAATAACCCGATACAGATTTTCAGCATTTTGAAGAAAACTTATGCTTTCTAAAAATTATCAACTCTTATAATGCACATTAACATAGTTTCCTTAAATATAAAACTTCCACAAAGTTTGAACGACGCAGTTGAAATTATATACGTTTACTTTTCGAATAATTTTAACTGCGTCGTTCAAACTTTGTGGGAGTTTTATATTTAAGGAAAATTGTTATCAGTAGAAGTAACTCCCACAACACATAAACCATCGATCCTTTCAACACAATGATTAATAAAACGTATGTTAACGACTTCCTTCCAAGATTACCCAGAGGTTTCAAGTTACAGTTAGTAATTGAGAAATCGCAAAGCTGGACAATCAAAGAAAGCATTGATGCAATAATTAATTCCCTTTACCGTCTCCTCCCCACACATAATGCCCCGTCTATCCCCGCTTTTGCTAATATGGTATACATTCATGCATCTGCATACCAATTCCCTGGTATGAGGGAAAAATATTCCATTAAAACTCCCCACACCTATCTAAGTCCGGACCCATTATGAACGCGAATCCTGGATGATGGCCACCATATAGGAGTATAATAAATAGAATTTGCATGTCTGGATGCGAGTCTGCTCGCTCACCATTAGGATTAAAAGCCATCAATTGATTTTGCCAACGACGGAGAGGGATTTGATAACTTATGCGAAGAATATATGAATAAATATTTTATATTCTCTTTCCATGATCTTGAGCGGGTAATTTCGCCAGGAGTTTGGAAGAGCTGTGATGAGTATAAAACTTTTCGGGGGATCATCATCAGATTGTAATGATGCAAAATGAGCGAATTAATTCGCGTGTTTTGTATGTGCTTCGGCTCGGGCTAATGGATTGTTATTGGAATAAATTGTGCTGTCCCTGGGCGATTCTGCTTGAGAATTGCGTGGAGTAGCAGCTATAATGAGGTTGTTGTGTACGAGTTGGGAAATGGAATGTGGGATTTGAAAACGTTAAGTTTTGAATTGGTAATATTTGAAATTGTATTAAATATGAATGATTATTTTCTATTAGTTAAAGACACATTGGCTAAATAAAAAATATTTTTTGTTCACAAAGTTAATGTTAAGCCTTTTAAAAAACCGACAGACAGCTCATACCAAACATGAATTTTCTAAAAATTTGATTCTAAGTTTTTAAATTTTTGATAAAAGAAGAGCTGAAAGCGTATTTTATCCCAAAAAGATTGTTTAAAAAGACAACTTTTATTTTTAAAGCGTTTTTGTTTTTAAAAAAGCTTAAAATTTAAATAAACATAGTATGTTTTGTGTGCATGCAATAATAATAAAATGTGTCCAAATATTAAACATTATACTGGTAAATGATTCAAAATATATATTTAAGTATTAGATTATTACTTTCTTCAGATAAAAGGCTTCAGTATTAACCTTTCCCGTTTTTAATATTCAAATATTAAAAAATCTCTTTATCGTTAACATCTTTACCACTGACGAAATGTGTCTTACTGCTACAGTCATTGGATTTACGATAAAGCTTATTTATTAAAGCTTATTTATAATATATTTACCAAGCTTAGATATAAACGAGGGTTCCTCGTAATCTTAGAATGAAAGGATTTCATAGATCTGTACAGGGATAAAGAAGTTCAGAATGTAAGATACAAATACATTTTGCAAATATCAGAGTTTGTAATAAAAGTATCAAAGTGAAAAATGTACTGAACCAGGTTTTAACCGTAAAAAATATACATTTTAAATTAAAATAAATAAACATAGTATTTATTAAGTTATAGAATAAACCACTTTTGAAACTAGTATTTTTAGCAGAGAAATAAAAAGAGCATAAAAATCAATCTAAAATTACTCTGGCAGAAACTCTTGCACTAGCCCCCTTCATAAATTTTAATAAATAAAATGTTAAGTTCATCAAAGCATCATCAAAACACTTATTATCTTCTTGTTAATGTTGTTTTTCATAATTTCATCTTATTGTCGCTTGATGTTTTTTAGAATAGAATTTATTATTACTTTCAAAATACTACTAATATATCTTCAGTAATTTCTTTTTTTATGAATCATAGATTTCTAATTCAATTTTTTCATCTTTTTCAGTTGAAACACAAAGCCAAGCATGTGAAAGAATCTCTGTTCCAACAAATGACTTGAGGACCTCCATTCGCCACCACTCATGATTTGAAGAACTCTTCAAGCTTAACATCAGAATGCCTCGCCTGCGGATTCGCCGCTTGCTGCTGACTCTAGTCATTGTGGTCTGCTCCACCATTCTCATCCTCAACCTCACTTCCGACTCTCAGCAGGCGGCGCTGCTGTTCCCTGGAGGAAAACCCCCTGGGGACCACTACCTCTCCCCCAACATGTTCGACAACGGCGTCCGGCGCAAGCCCAAATTCGAAAACTCCCCCACCTCGCTAGCAGAGCAGGACACTACCAAAGGCACTTCAAAAGAGACCAAGAAGTACTCGAAGAACACTGTTCCAGCCAACCACCACCAGATGGAGCGCAAAGACAACATCATGGCGGGCCCTGCTCAACTGGTGGCGGACAAAACCTACGTCAAGCTGTGGTTCATGAAAGGGGGTGGAATTAGACCACAGTCGTCTGGAGGGAAGCCTTCGCTGTGGCCGGAGCAGGACTCTGGTGACAGAATCGTCCAGCAGCTGATGTACGTTCCCCAGAACTACACGCCCAGCTTCAACATCTCTTCTAAACAGAAGCTGAAGAAGATCTTGCTCTACTTCGGGAAGGGTGGCTGGAACGATCTGCCTCTGGGCAGGGCAGTCTTCCTCAGGGACAAGTGTCCAGTCAACACGTGTGAGCTGACCACCTCCCTCAAGTCCGCCGAACAGGCGGACGCCCTGTTCTTCAAGGACCGTTTCCTGTGGCCGTTCTACAAACGACAACCCCACCAGGTGTGGATCCTGTTCCTCCTGGAGTGTCCCTTGCACACGCAGGCCTTCAAGAACCTGAAGAATGTGTTCAACTGGACGGCCACCTATCGCCATGACTCGGACTTGGTGGCTCCCTACGAGAAGTTTGTTTCGTACAACTCTAGCTTCGAGTACGTTCCTGGTCAAGACCGCTTGCCCAATCAGGAGCTGGTCAACTACGCGGTCAACAAGACTAAGAAGGTGGCTTGGTTCGTGTCCAACTGCAATGCCAAGAACAAGCGGCTCGAGTATGCCAAGGAGCTTGGGCAGCACATCGAGGTGGACATTTATGGGTCATGTGGTAATAAGAAGTGTCCTCGCACACTCACCCACAAGTGTTTCCGGATGCTGGACAAGGACTACAAGTTCTACTTGGCGTTCGAAAACTCGAACTGTAAGGACTATATCACGGAGAAGTTCTTCGTCAATGGATTGAGGTAAGATTTTATTGATAGTATTTTTTTTTCTTGTAAATATATTCTAAGGACCTTGTAATTAGATGGGTGTGATGGCACCAAGGAACTATAGTCAAACTAACACTTAAATGCATTATATTGGTTGCTTAATATAGTCGATCAGTCATCAGTCGTAGAAGAAGTGTGTTTGATTTGATCTTCTTCATTCTTTTTGTGATCTGATGGATCCCATTTAAAAAATAAACTTAAAACATAATGGGAGATTTATGTTTATATTATTTTTATTTTTAAATCTTGTATAGTTAACACTTCAACTACAATATCGCGAAACTTTTTGTTTGTTCAGAATATTTTATGAACGGTAAGAACTACTGCAATCTTTTCAAGATGGTCACTGGCAAAAGAAAGTTATTATTTTAAAAACTCTTATGATGTGAACATACTTAAAATCGTAAAAAAGTACAAAAATATTCTCATAAATCTGGTGGACAAGAATATTCGTATTCCATTAATTTGTACGAATTTATTTAATATATTAAAAAATCTAGTCTATATATAATGATCACAGCCCGCAAACCATTGCTACATAGTACACGCAACTATCATAAAAAACATATTTTACGACAGCTAAGAGTAGACCAAACCCTGTTTCAGATGGGATGCTTTTTAGTTTAGAAGATTATATATATGATGTCATTTATAGGTAAAATGGGTGAGGACTGATATCATTCTACCAAAAGATAGCCGCCAAATGAATACTTTTCCAGAAACCTTTTATATCAGTTTCACGCCATACCGATTAACAAAACTATCTCAGTCGTTGTCATAAATGCCTCTGTTTCCTGCGCGTATCTGTTCCATCCGGAACCGATGCGTAACGCGACACAAAGGGCGTTTCTGACGGTTCCTGCCGTGTCGTCGTGCCGGAAGACACACACCTGTTGCGACATTCCCTTACACCGGACGCGTGAGAATATCTTTTCATTGTATTTATGGCCGTGGGTTTGTTTTTATCTATTGTGGGCGGATAGGATGATCGTTTTTGGCCATGAATAGGGATTTGTGGAAACTGGCAGTTATGAAAAACGTCAAACTAGGTTTTCGTCCACCAACAGGACCGTTTCTTACTTTTGAAATGTAATAGACAAGACGAGGGAAAGATAACATAATTATAATTTTGAAAGGGAATATCTTTTTTTTTCGGTTGTCTTCTATAAATTCCATATTTTACAGTTTATGAATATTCAATATTTGCTGAAGTTTTGTAGCAAAAAAATGCTGCTCTTATATTTTATATATTTGTGTGCATCACATGTTTCACTCGTATATTTCCTATGTGTATTTGGTAGATTTTCTCAACGCGTCTACTTTTTCACTCTGGAGTTATCCCAAACTTTTCGTTCAAAATTCCAGGATTATTATTTTCTTTTTTCAATTACGTGAAAGCTTCTACTATTAATACAATACCTAAAAAATTTATTACAGTTTTATTTATTGAGTTAACAACCTAACTTTCCTCTTCAAATTGTTTCTAAAAAAGCAACATGATATTTTGCTACATAAACCTAATGCTTAAAACTATACATATTTTAATAAAGTATTTTCGTATATAAATAGAGTATTTTTTTTCACGTATCAATGGATTAAATGAAATAAATTTATTCGTGTTCTCTGAATCCATTTAAATCAAATAAAACACATAGAATTCTGAAGGGAAACAACAATGCAAAAAAAATGAGAATCGAAAGGGATCAGCAAAATAACCGCATTGTAATAATTTTGCATGCTCTCTCCCTTGCCCAAAAGCATCCATCCAAAAATCCTGCAATTTTAACATGAATTCCTTTTTAAAATTCCATTCATACCTGCCTCAAAACGAGTCTTCACTACATCCCCGCATATCGGTCCTTCTAAAAGCTATCGATTTCACGACAACCGATGCTACCTATAAACTCGATCTCCTCAAACAATTTGCTCGCGTCTCCAAAGCCCCGCCTTTTCCCCTCATACCTTCCTCCCGAAAAAAAAACACGAGGGAAGATACTACACCACTCGGCTGATAAATAATTCATGCCCTGTAAATAAATCCGACTCCTCTCCTCTGTTTTGGGAAGTTACCGGACGATGTTCTTTCTGGACCAGGGTATTCCTTCTCATTCTCGCCGGGCCACCTTTTCCTGTTTTTTCCCGAATCCGTAAACGAGATGGAGGTTTGGGAAGTCCCTGGAGAGGTAGGAAGAGCGAAAAGTAGTCAGTGGTGATCCATTTGACCCGTCATTCGAATTTATTTGGATGCTCCCTACGTGGCAGGAGGTATCCGTTGCTGTTTCTATGCATGCAAATCTCAGTTTGGTGATGGGTTCTTGCTTTTTCCTCCAGTTGTAATGGATTTGCAGGTCCCCGTGGGATGGTAGGTAAAAATAACACCGGTCGACACGATTTTTGGGTCTGAATTCTAAATGTGAAATTTGGGTTTCTCCTATTAAAGGAAGAAACAAAATTTTTTATAAAAGTTTGCTTTAGTAGAAACTAGAGCAATTTTAGAGAGTAATAGGCAAAGTGAGGTACCCATTTTTTTACCTTGATTCACAGGTTAAAACAGGCTTCATAAAGCTTCGCAAAGATTCAATACTAAAACCATTCTAGTCATTTTTTGGCGGGAAAAAAATCCTAATTATGATTTTGAGGATGTTCCCATTTGGGAACATCGGCGTTTGGGGTGAAGTTTTTAGGGGGATTTCCAAAAGGCACATATTTTACAATTAATTCAAATAAAATGACTGAGATAGGTTTCTACTTAATAATTATGCACATTTTTATTGTTAAGGATGGTTTTTCATTTTTATTATCCATACTTGGACGATTGAGTAACATTTTATAGATTTTCATAACAAAAAATAGACATGTTTATTACGTACGCGAAGCTTTTCCGTAAATTTTTTTTGCACTATGGGTAATATTTTGGTGTAAAAAATACATAAGAGTGTTCCCATGCTCTTCAAAGCTAAACAGTTACGTTTCTGTGAGAAAAATTAGTTTTAATTAGTGTTCTATACGGATATCTAGCATAAAATCCACTAATTGCATTCAAATCTAATTAGTTTTTAAAATTGGTAATCATAATTATCTCCATTGATTCATTAAAACTGTGTTTCTCATGGAAGATTCCGAACTGAACCACATATATCTTACATCCAACTTACGTTAGAAGAGTGTTTTTAGATGTATGCACGTTTCCTTATTTTCAAAATTCTTCAATTTTGTTCCTAAAATTTTTTTTGTAAAAAAAAGTACTTGAACAAAAATATATACGCAAATCCTCAGAAGCACTCCAAATAGGCTCTTTACATAACCCCTATTGATAATAAGTGAAAATTAATCGATCGGGGAGTTAGAAAAATACACAAGTGTAAGAATCTGCTATAAAGATTTGGAATTTATTTCTCCCTAAATCAGGTGAAAAAATAAAAATTACATATTTTTGAATTTAAAACATCATTCTTAACCTTTTTAGATACTTTGAGACAAAAAATATTCAAAAAATTAAAGAAAATAGGAAATAACTTGAATTTTTGCATGTTATAAAAATCCCCTCAAATACTATACCCCAAACGCCGATGTTCCCATTTGGGAACATATACGTTGTATTGGTAATTACTCTCCAAAATTAGAATATGAAGCTATTCCGTCAAGCCAAATTGGAAGATGTGTACTTAAGCTACCTAAACACAGCAGAATTATTTAAAATTAAATTTATTTAAAATTTTTACAAGTTGAAACTTCTGCAACTTTTCGAAGAGCCAAAAATATTTTGAAGTAAATTCTACAAAAAGGATTAAATTGCACGTGAAACACTTTTGCATGTAAAATAGCTTCATATCTTTGAGTTGCTTTCTACCAAGTATCAAATTCCTACATGAAAAATTAAGTGGTGAAAAAATTCCTTAAATTGATGTTCCCATTTGGGCAGGTAAAAGGTTAACCCTACAATGCATGATTTTTTAATTCACTTGAAAATCATTAATGTGACTTCTATTATGGTGTAAAATAGTAAAAAAATACTAAAAAAATTAATTTAATTTTTTCCACTTTTTATTGGCAAAAAACTTTGTCCTTGTGAAATTAATTTGTGTCTCTTGTGAAATTAATTGTGAAGTGAAATAAAATCAAATGCTCTAAAAATATAAAAAAAACAACTTATATTTTCTAAACATTTTTTTTCAAGCTGAAATTTTTTTTTATTTTATTTTATATGGTCCTTTTATTTTGGCGTTTTCTGTGTCTTGACTTTCGTCTCACTAGCTACTAACAAATGTCTCAAAATAGTACCCCTGCTGTGATCTACTGGCAGTCTAAAGTGCTAATACAATGAAATGTTATATCTATTGTACTTATTGCATCATGTTGCCGTTTGGAAATAAAAGTTCGAGTGGGAAATGGGGAAAAATGTCGTGTTGCCAAATGGCAACACTATGCACTGTAGGGTTAATTTTAATAAATTCACCACAAAATAAAACAGAATATATCAACGTCCTGTGTTTACACTGTCTTGACGCCATTTCTTACTCGGTAATACAAAAGAACGGTTACATGGAAGGTAATACAACTGTAATAGTCAACTAAACACTAGAGCTACTTACTAGCTTCACAAGTAATAGGCGATTCGCTACCCTATTGGATTGATTCAAGTGCTACCCCCATCTGCTTCTCATAAAATCTACTAAAATTAACTTAATATCAATATATTAGAGTTTTTCCCGATGCCTTGAATCAGAATTTAAGCATTAGAACAAATAAATAAAAACCCAGAGTTTTTTTTATCCATCTGTGTCATCGAAGAAGGGAATTTCTTGATGTGCGATTTATATGTATTTCAGAGATTATTTGGTTTGAGGAAGCTGTGTGAATTGGAGTATTTGAATTTACGTGATTGCGTGTTGTCATTAAATTCGTGAGCCAATGTTTGTCAAGAGCCCCACCAAATAACAGAATTGAATATTTTTTCCTTTAAATAATCTATTTGAATCATAATGGTTTGATGATAATGTAACTCATTCAATATGCAGTGAAATTGTTTGTTAATTTCTATTGAAACCAACCATCCTATCTATTATACTCTTCAAATAATGAAAATTTTTTTAGTTTGTCATATGAGCCCAAACTCCTCCTTTCAAGGATGAAATATTTTTACCAATTTCAAAATGAAAGACGTTATTAATTATACAGGGCGTTATACTAGGGTGTCCCAAAACGACCGCATAAACTATGCACAGCTAGATTCCTCGTTGGGAGTACTACATAAAAACTGCCCAAAGAAGCGTTCCTGTACGATCCATAGTTTACGAGAAAAATACGAAAAACAAAGTATGACGTCACTGCCGGTTGCCGGTGCAAGAAAAAAACACTTTATTGAACATATCAACAGCAGTATTATGTACAATTTAAAGCAGATATTCAAAGTGTCCGCCGTGCATCTCGAGGCAGGCTTGAGCACGCCGTGGAATGGATTTCATCACACTTTGCAGCATCGCGGGGTCTATAAGCAGCATGCAGACGAGCAACTATGTCCATTTGTGTTGTCAGTTGTCACTACGTCTCGATACACCAGTTCCTTGAGATGGCCCCATACGGCGGACTCTTTGAATATCTGCTTTAAATTGTGCATAATACTGCTGTTGATATGTTCAATAAAGTGTTTTTTTCTTGCACCGGCAGTGACGCCATACTTTGTTTTTCGTATTTTTCTCGTAAACTATGGATCGTACAGGAACGCTTCTTTGGGCAGTTTTTATGTACTCCCAACGAGGAATCTAGCTGTGCAGAGTTTATGCGGTCGTTTTGGGACACCCTGTACACTGTAAAAAAAACTGTAGAAAAACAGAAAAGTTTCAATAACAATGACTTTATGTTTACAGAGATATTCTGTCATGTAACATTCCCACCGCACTTCTATTTATTTTATGTAAAAAAACAGCCTTTTTTTAGTTTTTTAGCTTATCTGTACTTAAACAGAAACTTACTGCATCGAAAACCAATACAGCTATTGGCAACATTATACTGAATCTTCTTTGGAGCAGTGGTAGCGTGCGCGCTTAGCATGCGGTTGGTCCTGGGTTCTATCCCCGGATATTAATTGATTAAAATTAAAAAAAACTCAACTAAAATAAGTCCACACGAATGCGCACAAGCAGAAAATTACTGAGAGGCAACAGAAAAATCTGTCGCTCACTTGAGAGAAAGTTCCTTTTTACAGCATTTACCTATTAGGTTACAACTTTTTTCTGTTTACAGGATTTTTCGACTTACAAATTTTTTCTGGCAACTTTTGCTGCCAGAAATTTTCTGTTTTTTTGCAGGATTATTTTTTACAGTGTATACATTAAATCTTCGCCCATCTCGTATGGGTTATACGTTCCCCAAACCATATTGGGTCATTCTTTTTTTATAGATGGAGAATATTCTGTTAGAAAGGTCCAAAGGTAAATAACATTATCCCTTGGTGTCAAACAACAGTTAAGGCACTTACCTCCGAAACACTTGAAGATAGTGACAAATATCTGTTACCTGAAGTTGAAGGTTGACTTTTGAGCAAGTGAAAAAACCCCAAGTTTCACCTGTAAATCTTGTCTTAATTAAGTTCACATCAGGCGCGTAGTTAATAGAAAAATACTTTTATGAAGCATTTTTACCAATTATTCATTGTATCCCGAAAGGGACTAAAAATGAAGTCCCTTATAATTTTCCAAATTATGTTTCATAAAAAAAATTGATTTACATGGATTTGGAAAATCGAAGTTCGAGATACTTATTTATAAAGTACTTAATGATTGGGCCTTTTCTTCTCCAGAGCAAAGAACCTAACTTCCTGCATCACATGCAATATCAGTCGGACTTAAAGGGATTTTCCCATTTTCTACGGAAAATTCCCAAGTCCATCTACTCTCCTTCGACTAATGACTCCTTTTTCTTCCACCCCGGCGAACACCTCCTTGTGCGCCAATAACAACAAAGGAAATCCCACCGCGAACACCTGCCGAGTTTGTTTTGGGCCGAGTCGATTTACGACTCCGTCCATAAAAAAAATGGCGCACGAACGAAGAAGCATAAAAACGTTCCTCCACACAAAAAGAGTCGCCGTAAAAAGTACAAAACGGAGCTTTCCATACCTCCTCCTCCGATTTGTGGAAGCTGATGGCCGTAAAATTATGGCCAAGAGAAGGTCGCAGAAAATCATTTGAATAATGACAGTCCTCCCAAGGGGAATAAAAGATTATTGCTCCGAGTGTAATTCTTCGGAATATATTTCTCTCTCTTTTGGTTCCTATCATGGAGATTCCTATCCCCTCTCTTTCTGCGGAGTTTATAATCTTTATGCTAATCGAAGAAGAGCACCTGTTTTGTATTTATACGCATATCTATCTGTCCTTAAGTAGGGAAGAGATATTATTATTCCGGGTACGGCCGCGTGATATTGAGATGGTGATATTTTGAGGGATTCGAGTGAGTTTTCGATTCTTTTTATTTTCCCGCTGAATCATGAATAATTCTGGTGGGGTTAGTAGAGCACGCTCGCTTTTTTGTGTGATCTCTTCATGAGGGGTCGTTAAAAAGGCAATTGTTATAATAAAAGGCAATAAGAGGAGTTGTGTCTTTTTGGCTTTGGCTTGATGATTTGAAGAGGGAACTTTTAGTTAATATGAAGAGATGATGGAATTTAAAGTAGGTGCAATTAAGATCTCGATGATAAGTTTATCTTTCTTATAAATTGTAATGTTGTTTCTCATTCTTTCTTTTATGCAATTTAAATTTTGTGTACTGATAAAATAATACGGAAAAGGATTGTTAACAAATGAAAAAAATTGCCAAAATTCTTAAAGTTAGAAATGCCTTTTAGGGTTTAGATAATTCTTCTGTTTCTTGCTTTATATACCTATTTCGATATCTATTCTTTCATTTTAATAATTTATTTGGAATTGTTATTTGAACTTTATTTGGAATTGTTATGTGAACTTTATTTGGTGTTATTTACTTTATTTAAATTTGGCTTTTTTGTGCAGTATAAATTCTTATTCTGCATAACATATATTAGTTTTTTATGATTTAATTCAAATACCCTCGTTTATTCTCCTATGCTATTTTCATCCTATGCTTAATACTTTTATCATAAAACTCTTACGTTCAGTTATCCTGGGTATCTCTCGTGAACCATCTCTATAATGGAGTACATTAGTACCGCTAATGTGGAATGTTTAGGGTAGTTTTCTTTTCTATAAACAAAGCTTTTTACAACCATTTGAAACGTAATTAAAGCTGAACCAAAGTTTTACGATGAAAAACTCGTAAAATATTTGTTCCAAGGTTCCAGACTGAAAGTTAGGATAATATTAAGTTCGACTAACCATAATACTTCTTTTTAGCGGCGTTTTTTTTTCCTTAGAGTGTTGGTGTAGATAAGAAAAACATTCTATGTAGCTTTTTGCATTACAGTAAGGTTTTTGTGGGTTTAATGAACATAAAAACGAAACAAAACAGCTTCTATAAATTAGAAAAAGGTACTATCGTAGTTTACAGAACGAATTTTTTAAAAGTAATTCTTTTGTAGTAGTTCCTGGCTCTAAGCTGGAGCTTAGTAAATAACGGAAGCTTAATGGTTTATTTTAAGATAAATGGGAATATTTGCGGGTGTATTTTAATTAGTTGCAATTAGAAATACGGGATTTTTATAAGGAATTTGTTTCACATAATAAATCTTCACAACTATAAAAGTTTTTATGTAAAGAAAACATTTACTAAAATATAACATTATTGCAACCATAGTTTTCAATATCGTGGTTAAAACAATTGTTTTTTTTCTGTGCTTGAAAGCTTTAAAAAGCAAGGGGAATTGAGATTCCTAAACATTTTCCTGATACATGCAAGAAAATATTCCAATAAAATTTATTTTATAAAAAAAGGGCAATAGAAGTTAAGTAATATGAAGAGTAAGAGTGGTTAATACACTTTTTAAGCATGATGTGATCGATTTTGTTATTGAAACTAACACCTCAAATACTTTTCTTCAGCAATAACTTTAACCCGAGCATCTCTTACCCTTATTCTCGAGGATCCCAACATAAACAATCCCCTTAACCCCCTTTATTTACCGACGGTACTTACAAGTACAGCCAACTGTAAAATTACATAGAATAACCATCCTTGCGAATATATTGACGATAATTTGCAGGAACATTCTTTCAGTTATCCTCTTCCAGGATAAAAAGCAGTGAAGGTTCTATGATGAGTATTTTAGTGGGAAATGCGAATAGATTTAACTGAAGTTGTAAGTTTAGCTGCCATTTCGATCGGATTCACATGATAGTAATTTTTGTTCCCGCAAAAAAGTAGTTAAAGTCAAAAGTTAAGGGTATTATTTTTTAAGACTTATTACTGCGATAAAAAAAGCTATGTTTTTCTTGTATTGTGAGAATATTTTAGCACTCCGTGTACTGACAGCACAGAGTACTAGAACAGAGAGTCCGTCACCATAGGCGCTAATAGAAATCGAAAAGTTGGATGGATATGGGGCAATTTTGGCGCTGCGATCGCATCTACGTCACGAGAGGCGGGAAAAAAAGCCCGATTGGTTGAGAAAAACTTTTTCCTTCTCCTTGGAAAATAGAAGATTGAGTGACAGCCAATCACAGGTTTGGTCACCAAAATGTACTGCCGATCTCTCTGTCAATCATTTATAGTTCCTCGTGGAGCCCTCATATCCATTCAACTTTTGAATATATCTTTTGGACCCTCTGTTGGGATTTTTCTCTGTGACTGACAGTACCCAAAAGTATCAATTTAAGTAATTGGCTCTAGCGGATTCAATTTTCCAAAGATGATTATTTTATTTATGTTTTTCCCTTAATTTTCAATTTAGTGACTCAAAAAAGTATTTGCACGAAAAAAATTGCAGCGAATCACAATGCGGTAAATAAAGGGTTAAAAGCTTCCGATATAAACAATCTCCCTTTGAAATCATATTTCTTCAATCTTTCCCTTCATATTTTTCCCAGTTCATCCCCATCGTCATCTTAGTACTATGTATAATAAATAATCTTTAAAATCTGTTTTTGGAATAAGATGTTTAAGCGGCTCCAAGAGAGCAAGCAAATACCTCTAACATCTCAACTCAACAAAACAATCACAAGACTGACGTTACTTGTATACGTCCCCTAAATAAATTTTTTTACCTCGGGAAAGAAAACAATCCACATTACTCCATGATTGATTTCCCTTCTCGCATCACCCAGAGTATTTCCCGGTCGCACCCGAGAGCAACCACTGCATCAAGGCATGACAGCTCCCCGTCACATCGGTCACTCACTCAATCAACTCACCCGATATTCTCAACAACTCACCTTCAAACCAATGCATCACTCACCACCTCACCTGAAAAAAAGAATCGAAATAAAAAAAATACCCCATTCGGAAATTGGCCTCGCGCAATTTCAACCCTCGATCAAGTGAAAAACACCCATCTTATTTTTTTTGTGATGGAACTCTTCTTCGGAAGGGTAATTTGTAATGGGGCAGAACGGGGTAAGAAGAACAAACCTTGCGGGAGGGGCCCGGGAAATGGAAGAGATGGATTCTGGAGCACTTCATTTCCGTCCTGTTATTATGGGGGAAGGTGGTTCGAAGGAATGCGATGAGTCAAGTGGGACTTTTGTTTTGGGGACCAATATCCCCGTCTTTAGGTGTTGTGTTTTTTCTTTCAGGGATGTTGGGAATAGATGATGTTGTTGGCGTCATTGGCGTCGGCGGCTCCTAAAAATTGGGGGGGGGGACGCCTCAAGGATTCGATATTCCTTCCTAAATGTTTTTTAAAAAAAATATTGGATAATTGCCCCAAAATAATCGTTTTTCTATTTCACCCTCGTTTAACAATTTTAATGTGGTTTTGAATGAACTAATTTTTGAAAAACCGTTCGTAACTTTCCAGTAAAATGGGGGTCTGGGGTTCTCCCCCATAAAAATTTTAGAAATTCGACCTTTTAAATACAGGTTTAAACTCATTTTAAAGTGTTTGTTATAAGATTACAGTTTCAAAATAAAAATTGTTATGCTTTAACCAGTGCTGTAGCTGGATTTTTTTGAGGGGGTCTCATGAAATTATTATTACTTTTTAGCTATAAACTGAATTTTTGTTGGTATAATGTATCTCATTCTCACACACACTTGCTTCAATCTACTCTAAATGAAATCGTGTTCTAAAAATAGGGTGTCCGTCCCCCTCTTGTATACGCCTCTTAAATTAGGTGCCATTGGTATAATAACACCATCTTTTATGAAGTCTGAGAAACACACATTTAGTAAATTTTCGGTCACCCTCAAAAGTTAAATAAAGTTTTTTTTAAATGTTCCCAATTATTGGGGGGACGTGTCCCCCCGGCGACGACGCCCGTGATTGGCGTAACAGCAATTTGCCCTTACACTTTTGTTCAAAGGTTATCGTTATAAGAGCGTCGATTTTCTGCCGATTTATTTAAAGCGAATTTCAGTTTTATTTCATGTTTTAATGCAATATGTGCATTTTAGATATCTGAAGTTCCCGATGTTAATTTAAACTTGAAGCTTTCTTATATATAGTGAAATATTTTTGCTGCACAAAAAACGAATAGAATAAATAAATAGTTCTTTAATATTTCTTACTTTTTAAAATATTATTTGGCTTCAATTTTGATAAGAAAACCTATTCTAAAGCAATTTTTTTATGGATTTTGATTTGATGGCAAGTTTCGAGAATTTGGAAAGCCATTTTTTTAAAAGATATTTTAATGAGAAGTGTTATAATACCTCTTTTTGAGAGGGGGTCGAGAAAAAAGTAATGTGCTCTCAAAGATGTGCATTTAAAAAAATAGTATCGTAATATACCGTACGAAATAACAAATTTTTAAGAACTTCATGGTTCAACTACCTGTTTTCATTTCTGGGTTGTACCTTTTTTACAAATTGACAGATGGAGCCACAATGATTAAAAACCGAAATCCAAAATATTAAACTGTTAAATAAGGAAACGTCAAAATTAGAGCCTTGCCCCTTGTGTCAGCTATGCTATGCACATCGTTGTATTTTATGATTGAGCTCTGACCCTCTCCAGAAATGCAACTACTTACAGATAAAAAAATATAGGTTGTCTCTAAAATCAAAGTTATAATGAAGGATACTTTTTACTTTAGAAACATATTTTCAAAATTCTTTACTTTTATAATTTCAAAACTGATATAATTGTTTACAAATATTGCTTTCAAGAATATGCTCCCCTCTCCTTTCGAAATAATATTTATTAAAGTCCTTCATTAATAAAGGGAATAAAAGTTGTTCCCAATCAAACAATATTTACTATATACCATCTAGTGTAATATTTAACAAAATCTTGCGTCAAACCTTATCTTTAAGAAATGGTTTACATTCCTACTATTAACATAGTACTTTTTCCTACCAATTGCTTTTTTAAATATTTTATAGAAAGTTATCACAATAGTTTTTTTTAATTGGATACAATAAAACGTGCAATTCCTAAATATTTTTATATTCTTTTTTTTAATTTATAGGTGTAAAAACGTGATATAAAGTACAATATTTTTAAACCTAATTTTTTTATTTATATAACATTAACTTCGTTTCATTTAAATTTGATAAAAATAGTTATTTTGAATCCAGCGTAAAATTCCCATCACAGTTTTTTCTATTTATATGCAATGTTCGTCGGTGGTCTTAAAACGTCAATGTAATTTATACTCCCCTTTTCTCAAAATGGACAGCCTGTTCAAAATCATTTCTGGTCCAATACATATTCCAGAAACTAATTTTCCCCCGAGACCTAAATATTTTTTTATTTTCTAGCCCAGAGACAGTTCATTTTGTGAAAGATTAATTCCCCCGACTGTGAATTCCTTACCTAATGAGATATGTAATGAACCTATGCCGGGTGCTGTTCTGCAGGCACCCTAATGATCACTATCCGTTTTTCTGCTAATGATGTATACGAAAAAGGCTTTGGTTAAATTTTTTGCTTCAGATATTTGCCGATATTAGGAATTAGTTTCGCGGAACTGCGCATTTTTTTACCGATAATGAGTTAATTTTTGGAATAAAATTATAAATGGAATATGTTGTGTTGGCTAACTTGTATTCTATTAAAATGAATGTTTTAGCTTCTTTTTTCTCTGTCGATGGTGGAGTGAAAATAATTTAAAAAATTATTATTTCAGAGGCTAGTTTTGCGATTTTTTTCTAGTTGTTTGGTAATAAGGAACTTGCATGTGTCAGATTTTTAAAAACAAACAAGTGTTCCGTATGGTTTTTTGTATGGTAAAATGAAATATCTAGTCAATTTTTCAAAAAAATGTACAGGTAATTAAATATTTTAATTTAAAAGTCGAGAAAAAACACGTGACTGAAAACGCTTATTGTTTAAAGATGTCAACAATCATACCATCAACTCCATTGCTTTCCAACAATGTTTATCGTATGATGACGTCAACATTCCATGATCCCGAACTCTTGGCGTTATCGCACGCTTTTAAAAAGTGGATTTTTGTTAATTTTTTTGGCAATCAAAAAATTTCTCGATCGGCCTCAAAGTTTGGGTAGTTGCTTATTTTTGCAAGAAGAATCGATTAAAAAAATAAAAAAATCATGCAACTTCCTCATTGTAAGTTTGTTTAAATGGTGTTTTTTATGTGGAAGAAAAGTTCATTTTTGCTGAATTAATAACTCCTGTAATTATTACTTCTTCTAATAATCCACCGTTATGAATGGGGTTAGAACTAAACACAATGTTCAACCCATTTAAAACATTTTATGCATTTCTGCACGTGCCGTTTAAAACATACAATAAACATGTTTCAAACCTATTTCTTTGAAGTGTGAAAGCATCAAATATTAATATATACGAAGCTTTAAGGGATTATTTTATATTTCACGTTTATTTAAGAAATTAGATAAGTTTTCAATAAAATATGTGTAATAACATGACGGATAAAAAAAATAGAATTTATGTTGTTTACATAAATATTTCATTCATTAAAAGTAATGTAAGTTGAAAAATTAGCTTTTTAGAAGAAACAATTTGATCAAACTCAAACGAATGCTTCCCTAATCATAGTCTTTTTTATTAAGAATTTAACCAAGAAGAAAGGAAATGACTTTTGCTCCAAATATACCTCGGTTTAACTTTACCAGCCGAGTAAGAAAGAATCACTTCTATCCGAATTCGCCAGAAATGGAAAAGTTAAAATCACAAACTCAGCTTCTATCATCCTTGGTTCAGCAAGACCTTATTGGCAATATTTTCGGGTTCCTTCCTCCAATAAACCGAGGGTATACACCGCATCCAAAAAGAGATCTTCTTTTCTTTCTCTTCCATTTTCTGCATTAGTGGCGTCAGCAGAATATTCGTTCTTCTACCACTTCCAAATGGCGAATACTTGTGGGAATACTGTTGCCAAAAAGAGAAAGAAATGTTAACGCTCGATAATAATCGTTTGCAATAACGTTTTGAAATGGCTTGATATTTACGCGGGTTATGAATTTGGAGTTTTTCAGGGACGAGATTCATGATGGTAGTTTTCCCTAGATATTTATAGTTTAACTGTTGGAGTATTGATGTTACAGTTGAAATTTTTTATTATAGCTAATCTAAAATGTTATGTTGGAAGTTTTTTGTGGAGATTTTAATAATAATTCATTTGTTTTAATAATTGATGCTTTATGTTTAATAAAATTAACTTTTAAGTAATATAAAAGCTTTTTCTGGTACCTATGTTTTAATACCATTACCAAACAGGGGTAAGTGCACCAGTAGGCGACCAGTCACCAGTTTCCGTCCAAAGCGACTTTATTTAATCAGAATAAGAAAATAAAAAGACTTAAAAACTTTCTGTCAACGCTAAAAATTCAATAAAACTATGTATAAAAATATAGCTATCCGAAAAATCCCCTAAAATTTGTATCGAAGGTAAAGAAAGCGAAAATGTGAACACACCTAAAAATTTGCTTACTTTTTAGTGTCTCGCAACTACGTCAATATGGCCGTATGTTTTTAAGAAACTTCAAATAATTCCTTTGAAAACGCTATTTGAGATTTAATTTTTGAATAACCACATTACTTACTGTCCAAACAAAATAAGTAAACAAACATTTTTGAAAAAATAATTTTTTTAACAATAATTTTAGTGTGGTCGGGTATTGGAACGTTGTTTTACGAATCTGTACCAATATCCAACCAGAGTGGTCCGAAAATGGAGCAGTGTATTTTTCTCCTAGATCCAATATACGACCATTACTTAACCCATTACTGCCTGACGTCCCTTTTTTAGAGACGTTTTTTTTAAAATCCTCTTATTTCTACAAAAATTGTTCCTTTGAATCAAAATTTGCGCTGATGTATCTCTGATCTTCATAGAATATAAAGAACACAAGAAGAAAGCAGAATTAAAAAATTTTTTCACTTTCTTAAAGTTGGAAGATAGAATTTTTCAGAAATGTGCTTTTTTAAAAATTTTAAAAGAAAAATCTTAAAAATCACAGTTCTTATTTAAAAAAAATTTCAACGCCGATATATATTACTGTTTATACATTAAATCAGTTGGGTTGTTTTTTTATTTTTCCAAAATATTTTATCTTGACCTTATTTTGGACCCTCGAAAAGCGTCCCTAAAAAGGGACGTCAGGCACGAATGCCCCCGTGGTTTTACCCATAGTGAAATGCTAGTGTTTAGTTATTTTTTTCATAAAAAACGCGTTCGATTCTTATGAAATGAATTAAATAACTGATATTTATAAAATTACTTTAATATTAGTTAATAAATTTATGATTTTTGCTCATTTTTTTGGAAAATACTGTGATTTCTACTAAATTAATGGAATAAAAAGTCTTAAATTATAAGGAATTAATTAATTTGTATAAATTAAAAGGAATAAAATAATTATTTTACTATATTTATTACTAATGCAAATATATTCCGGTTATATTTTAATTAAAACTTCAATAATTATTAGTTATAATGACTTTTTGTCATTAAAATTGCCAAAAAGGTCGCTTTTGTGATAAATTTTCGGGTTTTTTTCTAATTAGATGTCGCTAATCATTGTGTTCTATACTGCAGATTAATCTATATCATCTGGCTTGCTAATGCCCATCCCACTAATGCTTGATTTTCGGGGATAAATTCGTGTTCCGCACAATAAAATTAAATAAAATGAAAAAAGTATTGGCATTTGAAAGACTTCAACTTCACAAATTGAGATATTCTGGTGGATTTGAGGTGTGTAAAAGTAATTATTACTTAATAATAGGTAACATATATACAAAGAATGCCTTTTTCAATTAAAAATCTGAATTAATTTGCAATTAACATATATTTGGGAGGAAAAAACGTGTTTTAGAGCATAAAAAATGCTTTAATTACGCTAATTAAGGTTAATTTTACAGTTAATTTGATAAATAATTAATATTTTTTGTTCATATTCATGTTACAGTATGGTTCCGATCACTTTTGCTGCACCTAAAAAGGTTAAAGATGTTTTTGAGGCTTTAAAACAGTTTTCTACCATGCGTTTACTATAGGGAAAAAACACGGGGGCATTCGTGCCTGACGTCCCTTTTTAGGGTCGTTTTTTAATTTTGGTGTAAAAATTAAAATTTTAACCTGGAATTTTTTTCACTATTTTTCCAATTGTTTTGGGCCTATTTACTATGTTTTTACCAAATATTTAAGAAAAATAAAAAGTTGGGCATTAATGGGTTAAAATTAATAAAACAAGGAATATTAACCAAAATAACTAGAAATATTAAAAACTAGAAATATTTAAAAAAAGATTCAGCTTTAAATATAACAAATATCAAACGATAATTAATTCAATTTCTCTACTTTTATTTGATATTTAGAAATTTTAATTAAAAAGTATGAATGGCTTGTTTTGTTAACGAAGCTGAAGTCTTAATTAATTTTTTATTAGGTATATATGTACTTAGTTTATAAACAATGATTTTTCTTTAATTTTTATTGCTGGAATTACATTAGCGATTTAATAATTAATAAATTTACTACTTAAAATTTTCTTAAATTTGACAATTTCTAATTTGTTATAGGAAAAGGGGGGGGGAATCTTTTGATTGTAGAATGAAAAGCAAATATATTTACGATGGCAATAGCCATAAGTATCGAAAAAAAATACTATTGGGAACGAAGAGAAGCCAAAAATATGGAAAAAGAAACGAAGAAGAGAGAAAATGAAAAAAGAAAGAATGAATTAAGAGTCAATGGTCTGCGATATTAGCCAATCATACAGAAAATAAAATTATCTTTAAGAAAGAACCAGCAAAATTTAAAAAATAAAGTAATATATCGTTTGAATATGATTTTTGATTATACATTTTTATTTTTGATTAATCTTTATAAAATTAATTAATAATAATCAATAAAATTGATAGTAATTAATAAAATGTATGAAGTGGTACTTTTTGCTTGTTTATATTCAGTTGCTTCAGTCCTTTTAATTAATATTTTAGGAAGTGCATGCTATGGTCGGATATTGGGGTAAGGTGGTCGGAAACTGGTGCAATGGCAATAAATTCATAAATTGTAAAATTTAATGGCTTAATGTTTTTTAAAATAATTTTTGAAAACATACGTTTTGTTAAGGATAATTTTAGGTATTTAAAGGCACCAGTAGTCAGACATTTGATAGGTTTTCCGAGGAGCTTTATTTATTTATTTATTTATTTATTTATTTATTCACCCAAACAGACACAAAATCCAATTACATGGGGAAACAATGACAAAACACAGACTACAATATACCGATAAAATACAATAAGTTAATCTAAGATACAAATACCGTATAAAATAGAAGGAGCAATAGAAAATCAATACAACAAAACTGAATTTAAGTACATCAAATAGAGGAAAAATTTCTTGGAACCAAAGAGGCATGGTAACTATCCAGGTCACTTTTTATCTTTGAAAAACTATCAAAAAAAATATCAGAGTTGGGAAGACTATTGACAAGTTTTATAAATTGTATTAAAGGTTGTTGTTTTAAGTAATTTTTTGAAAGAAGAGGAACGAGGAAAGTTATTTTATTTCTAGTATGGTATTGTGGAACAATTAAACTGAATTCATGTAGAATTAAAGAACAGTCGATATTATTGTGAAATATATTGTAAAAAAATTTAAATAAGGATATATGCCTTCTATTCTCTAAAGGGAAACTATGTATAGGAGTACTAACTGTCTTTAAGTTAATAAAACGAAGAAATTTTTTATGCACTTTTTCAATTGAAATGATCAGAGATTTCGTTACAGGATTCCAAATGACACAGTTGTATTCCAAAATAGGGCGAACAATCGTATTAAATAAACTTTCAAGAACAAAACAGTCACTAAAATCGAAAGTAGTTCTCTTGAGTAATCCAAGGTTTTTAACAGCTTTTACAATAATGTTTTGAATATGTAAATTGAAGGTAAAAGAAGATTCGTAAGTTACTCCAAGATCTTTAATGTTGTCCTTTCTAGCTAAATCACAATTGTTAATCTTGTAGTGGTATATTAGAGGAAGAGTTTTCCGGGTAAAAGTAACAATGAAACATTTATCAATATTGAGATAAAGTTGATTTTGTTGACACCATTGGCTTAAATTATTTAGTTCAGTTTGTAATGAGATTTGGTCCAAATGAGTTGTTATCGTATTAAAAATCTTTAAATCATCAGCAAATAGAAGAGATGATTGAAAAATACAAGATATATCATTTATAAAAAGGTTAAAAAGCAGAGGTCCCAAAATTGATCCCTGAGGTACCCCAGAAGTACTGTGGAAACCATTAGAATAAGTAGATTTGTATTTAATGTATAAAAGTCGTTCAGAGAGATACGAACTGATCCAAGAGAGAAGTCTGGGACAAAAACCCAATTTAGCTAGCTTTGACAGTAATATTTTAAAATTCACTGTATCGAAGGCTTTCGCAAAATCAGTGTAGATCACATCTAGTTGTTTATTACTTTTTAGAGCTTTTATTATATTAATGTTAAGACAAAGCAAATTAGTAGCTGTAGAACGTTTCTTAATAAAACCATGCTGGTTAAGAGAAATTATATGATTGGTCTGCAATGCTAATTTTGTGTGGATGATTCTTTCAAAGATTTTGGCAAAACTGGATAGTATTGTAATAGGTCTATAGTTTTTGATGTCTGATCTATTGCCTTTTTTAAACACAGGTATAATTTTTGATTTTTTCCAAAGTTCAGGGAAAACACTAGTATTAAGAGACAGATTGAATAAGATTAACAAGGGATAAATCAGACTTGCAATATTGGCTTTAATTATAAAGGGTGGAATAAGATCTATACCAGGAGAACTTGAACCCTTTAGCTTTCTTACACTATCCTCAATATCTGACAAGGATATACTATGAATTCTGACAATATCAGTAGAATTAGGGCAAGAATCAAAATCACTCGAGTGGCCTAAATCTTCATTATTTGTGTAGACACTGGAAAAATATTTTCTGAAGGCTTCTGCAATTTCATCGTTAGTCTTTAGTTCAGAATTATTATAAGTCATATGACAAGCACTATGGGGTTTATGTTTTAGGCGATAGTATGACCAAAATTTTTTGGGATTTAACTTTAAGGATTTCTCAAGTGAATAAATGTGGTTTTTGCGAGCTTGTCTAATGTCTAATTTGATATCTTTACGTAGAGATTTAAGAATTTCTAAATCAGAAATGCAATTGTATTTTTTATATTTTTTTAAAAAGAGATTTTTTAATTTAACGTTATCCATGATTGATTTGGTAAACCAAATAGGAAATTTTCTTTTGAAAACAACTGTTTTAGGCACACATATATCTAAGACATTGTATAAAACAGAGTAGAATTGGTCAACAGCTTTGTTTATGCAAGTATGTTGATTCAAAAAATTCCAGTCAGTAATAGATAAAAGATAGTGCAATAAATTAAAGTTGGCTTTCTTAAAATTATAAGATTTGATTTCAAGATCTTTTGACTCAGGCTTACAATATATGACCTTTTTAGTTTTAGTTAAATTAATTATTATAGATGGATGAAAGACATCTTCAGGCGTTATTGAGAAAACTGGTCGAGCTACAGAGATAGAAAAATGTTCAGCTCTAGACAAAACAAGATCCAATATTCGACCCATATGGTTTTCAATCATGTTATATTGATTTAATTTGTGTAAAGTAAGAAAACCAATAAAATCCTGAGTAAAAACAGTAGAATCCACATGGTTGGGAGTTTTCCAATTAATAAGAGGCATGTTAAAATCACCGACCAAAATGATGTTTGAAACATTAAAAAAGTGGGTGTCAATTACATCATAAAATTCATGAAACACATCAGGGTTTGTGGAGGGTGGAAAGTAAGCACAGCAAACATGAATGCCAATATAACCATTGAATAAAAGTTTAACCCAAATAGATTCACCACTAATTTCAATACTTGACAATAGTTTAGCATTCAAAATTTTTTTAACAGCGATCAGTACACCTCCACCACGACACTGATTTGTAAGTTGATAGTCACGATCCTTTCTAAAGACATCGTATCTATTATCAAAGAGATCACTACTCAGAAATTCATCGTTTAGCCAAGTTTCCGATAAGCAAATTATGTCATAAGATTCAGTCAAACATGTCTCAAAGATGTCAGAAAATTTCGTACGCATTCCGCGTACATTTTGATAGTATAACTTAAGGTTCAAATTTGTAGTAGTTCTACTGGAAGATAGTCAATCCATATTGCCTATCGCTGAATCACCAGAGTCAGGATTTGTTCCAACACTTTCCACGATCTGATCTGGTCTTAAACGTCCCATAAACTTTGACACAATGCAACCATCAGGCCACAAATCCTCTTTTAATAACACTTGTAAATCACTATCAAGTACCTCGATGTGAAAAGAAGAGTAGTTGTTAAATTTGGTTTTCATTCTCGTGCACACCAAATGCTTCAGATCAAAGGAAGCCAAGGAATCTAATACATCCTTAGCCCGCGTTGATTGATCAAGCCGAGACAGGAATATTGCCGATCTTCTCGGGAATCTCAAGGCAGGTTTTAGTGTAGAAGTTTTACCGGATCCACTAATTATGAATTTCTGCTTGGCCGAGGATAACACTCCGGAACTTTATCAAATCGAAGGTAAAAATTTCCTTAACTGGTCGGGTACTGTTGCGTTTACCTATTAAATAATATATTCAAAATTAATATTACAAATTATAATGACAAAAAAACATTTATTGGTCTAAAAATTATTTTCAAACAGTTTCCTGGATAAAAAATAAATTTTTTGTAAGTTTTTTTATTGTGGGAAGACTAATTTTAATGGATAATTTTTCACACAGGGAGATAAACAAAAAACTATTCCATTCAATTTAATTTATCTTAATTTTTAATTTTTTACTCTTATTTTGCTTTTTAAAGTTAAGTGTGTGATTTTAAAATCTCATCATATCTTATTATTAACTTGTCTTTCTTTTCCTGCAATTTTAATTTGTAGATCCTTTTTGCTTAAAAATGGATCCCTAACCTATAAAAAACATTGAAAAATCTTCAAAATTACCTTTCAAGTATAATATTTTACGATTTTATAACATGTTCAAACTCTGTTATTATAATCCTTAAACTTCATTTGAATGTTTTATTATAAACTTCAAAATTTTCTCTAAAATGAATATTTACTCACACAACAAACATTTCACAAAAATTTTTCGGCACACTGCCTAAAAACCTACTTAAGAAGTAGTTTTAGTACTTCCACAACAAGATTTTAGCTGCTCAAAAGTATTCTCACCTCATCTAATCAAGACTTAACAAACAATACATATGATGACTGCCAGCCACTGATGCAAACCTCAAATACTTCCCTTTGACATTAATGATCACTTTGCAGTCAAAATCCGTCGATCGCCGCTGAATAACGCTCGACACTTTAATGAGAACGGGGATGTCAGATTGTCCCCTGCCTAATTGTCAGAGGAACGAAAGGAAACAGCCGTTATGGGCAGTTAAGACTAATTGGCTAGCCGTAAAAGGGCGCTATGAACTTACACTTCCGATACTGTCCTCTGTTTACCTTGGGATAATTTACCTTTTGTGTCCCCTTAATCATTTCATTAATCATGCCGCCATTGACGCTTATTAAAATATCCCTTTACCTTTGGAAGTAAGTTTTATTTTTAGTATAGTGTCGAGTTGCAAGATTTTCACATCTAGTTATATTTTAGAGAAGTGTTTCACACTGGGTGGAGCGGCCCAGCTTTGATTCAGTTTTAATGTTTAAAAGTTAATTTTAAATGACAAAAATGTTTCAAAGTTAATTTTCGCACGCAAACTATGTCACTTTAGGTAGGGGTGTTTCACTGTATTTTTAACATTTTGCAGAGTTGTAGTGTGTAATTTATCTTTCTGAATGTTAATGTACAATGTAAGTGTACAATGTAATGTGAATGTTAATGACATTAGTAGGTAAAAGTTCAAACGTTTTGTTGTTCAATACATTATAAAATGTTATATGTTAGGACATTACGACGAAAACTCTGTGAAATACATTTTTTATTAACTACAAGATATAAAATTTTGTATTAGTCAGTTGGGGGTAGAACTGAGACTCTGGCTGTTCGTATATAAAGTAAAGAAAAAAAACTAATAAAAGTTATATAAAAAGTGATTTATCTCTTTCCTTAGAATATTACGTTTTGGAACTAAAATTAATGCTTCTAAATTTTCTTCATTATATTGACCATTGTTTTTGGAACTTTGAAAGACTAAAAAACACTTATTAAAAACAGGTTTTCATATATTTTTCCAAACCGTTTCAGAGTGTGAACTACATTTGTTGTTTGATAAAATATTAACAGAGATTAGATTTCATAGCATTATGTATCGTCTTTAATGGGAAAATAAAATTTAACTTTAACTAACACAACACGAAATTGAATGATTGAAAATATAGGGGAGACCGGGGAGGGATGGGACACCGGGTGGGATGGGACACCTTCAATAAATCTTAAAATTAAAAATAAAAATAGTTTTTGAGTGCTCCACCAGGTAAAGCCACCATGACTGCATACTTGTTGCGGTTTACTATTTTAGTTGCAAGCTCCTACAAGTTTCAGAATGAAAAAGATGGTTTCACTATAGCAAAAGTAACTAAGTATTACACTTTTCAAAGTGGATTTTCAATCTGATTCTTGGTTGCTTTCTTGGATTGTTTTCTAAAGATAGTAATGTATGCTTTATGAATAAATAATTGAGTAAAGCCTAAAAGCTACAGTTCTTTTGAAATAATCTATTTTTTAAACTGTTGCTACTGGGGTGGGATGGGACATGCTAAATTCCTCTCAATACCTAAATACAAGCTATTGCATACAATTATTTAGATACCTTTGTATTGGAACTGTTTAGTATTGCAGTTGAAAACATATTTTTTTGGATTAAAGAAGAATTCTAACTATTTTTTATTTTTCCCTTTAAATTAGATTTTTCGAAGTAATTATAGGGTAAAATAACTGATGTTTTTGTAATAAATCTTTAAAATGTGTAAAATACTTCCATCTTTTTGGTTTATATTTAAAAAGTAATCATAAATTTTAATTTTAAAAAACATTTCCCATCCCAGCCCGGTTTTAGACTTACTTTTAATTTGCTTATAAATTTTAAGTTTCATTTGCTATCACATTGGTTATATTTTTTAAACATGTTAAAATGTTTCAAGATGTTACTTTAAAAGTTTCAAATTTATACAATGAAAACTGGATTTTTTAAAAATATTCTTGTAAAAAGTGTCCCATCCCTCCCAGGTCTCCCCTACTCTTTTAGAACCTTAAATATCTAAAAACTTCCTCAATTTACCACATAAAAACCATTTCAATAAAAAATATTGCTGTCTGGAAATCGTTATTTGAAATGAAACGTGAAGCACACATAATTGACAACAAAACATCTAACTTAATTCCAAAACACACGTTCCATTGCTTCAATTACAATAATTACACGTAAAATACACCCACAAAACAATTATTGATTTAATTTACATCATTTCCACTCCTCTTACACTTTTCTTTTAAAAATATTTGAGCTTTTTCTGACCATCTAAGGATATTAAATGTAATTGTGTGTAAATGTTTCTATCATTCCTCCACCCCTTAGTACCGTTCTTTTTTTCATTGTCTACAACGATTCATTAAGACGAAAGAGTAATTTTCATCAATTAGAAGATGGCGCCTTCTTAATTGATCCAACGCAATTAGGGGAGCCATTTTTTTATGAACTTTTACTTGGTTTATTGTCTGCTTATTTGCTTCTAGTTCATTCTCATATATTTTTAACACATTTGGGTAATATGTTGCTTCCGAAAATAGTTAAGTCTTGGTATTTTGTGTAGTCATTATACTTATACTTGTGTAGTCATTATACATTATACTTATTATATTTGTACTGTCATTATCTTTGATATGATGGTTAGTTTGATATTCATAACAAGTTAGTAATTTTGCGCCGTTAGTGCCTTGTTTCTTTTGTAATGAAGAGTAAGTATTAAGAGATGTTTAATAGGGAAGTAAACCTTAAGTAAACGACGACTTTAATTTTAATATCTTAAGATGCATGGGGTATTTTTTTCTACTATACCTTGGTTGAACTAAATTAATCTTTTTAAATTAATTTATGAAGGGATTAGTACCTAGATTATATGTTTGCATTATTTATTTTTATTTTTAAAAAAGTTTTGCGGGTAAACCATTCTAAAATCAGTCTAAAAAAACGTGATACTGTAGTTAAATTTGAGTAAAATCAATCTTATTTGTCTTTTTAACCAAGCATTATGTATTTTCATGGATGAATTCTGTTAAAAACTATTCGAAGTTTATCAATAAAAGCTCCTTATATTTTAGACTAATTATTTACTTTCATATTCACAGACATTAAAATATTTTTGAGTAACTTAAAATTTAATTCCAAAACTAGATTATATCTATTACTACTATATTCCTAGTTTTCAAGTTTAACATTTATTAATCCAACCCTCCATTTGTAATCTTTCCATCATCTATCTTATGTTGAAAACTTTTCTGAGAGTCAAACTTCACTAATACCGCGAGTTTCATCGAATATTAACATGGCAAATCTTATATAATTCAATTCCTGAATCCATCCCTCAAACGATCTATCACTCCAGTCGTTCCTCTCGACCCCTAAGTTCCGTCTGTGATTAGGCGTTCTAGCAAGTGGGTTCCATTAGGAGCGAATCCATTGCAAAAGACAGAGATGTCCTCTTGAAGTTCGAATCAGCCTAGCTGGATCTAATCAGCACAAGTGCCCAAAGCCCTTATCAATTTCTATTGACTAATTCGTAGATGTCGTTCGTGCATGTTGATGAATGAACAAAAGAGATAAAATCTTTTGCGCTTCACTATCTCTATGTTCGAAGAGGTGCTCTATTAACAATTCCAGTTTGAGTTGAGTTTTCGAATACTTACGTGGATATTTGCTCTGGATGGATTTATCGTTGTTGGGGAGGTACTAAATATTCATCAAGATTTATTTGGCATATTGGTTGGACATTTATCACTAAGAATTTTCAAACTCAATTTCGATAAGGAGATTTTTAAATTTATACAGACACGTTTCAATCTTTTAATGAACGTATATCATAATAGAACAGCTTAATTCGATTTGGGTATTTCGATTGACGTATGCAAATTTAATCTCTTGTTCTCTTTAATATCTTTCTGAAGTTGTAAAACATCTAAATAAGCTTGCTGAACTCAGTATGAATAGACTTGGGATTTGTTAGCGGAAAAGTATATCTCCCTTTATCTAATATGTACTTAAAATGTTTAATTATGTTTGTTAGAAAGGTAGATGTGTATAATTAAATGTAAATTTATTGTTTTATTAAGTTTATTCATTACTTAGATAATGTGTAAGTATAAGTGTAAACTCACAACTCTCAAGCGTCACCTCCAACCGTGGACCGGTTTCGTCCTTGTTAGGACTCATCAGCACGGTATAGGAAGGTAAAGCAAGAGAGCGGAGGGCAAGTACTAGTCTAGTCGACTCTTTCCTTTCATGTACCTTGCCTTTCTGGAATTAAATCTGTCCTAGGAATGCCATTGTCATTCCAGCAGATGAGTGGATTACTAATCAATGGTCACCACTTTTTCAGTTATAGTCGGTTAGACTAGTACTTGCCCTCCGCTCTCTTGCGTTACCTTCCTATACCGTGCTGATGAGTCCTAACAAGGACGAAACCGGTCCACGGTTGGAGGTGACGCTTGAGAGTTGTGAGTTTACACTTATTGTCCGCTTAACCAGCAATAATTGGTGAGATTCTCCTTTCAATGTGTAAGTATGTTTATAAAGTATGTATGAATGTTCATTGTTAAATTTACACACATACTTATGCGTGGAGTGAAATCTTGAAAGTTCAATAAATCAAAAATTCGACTCCTGAGATGTCTAAGGGTCGTGTTTTATGCTACCTACCTATACATTTGAAAACAACCAAATACGTTGAAAATTTTAGGTTTATGTGATAATGAAACTAAAGATGAGAACTAAGTACTGACTAACATGTAAAGCTAATGGGCTAATTTTGGCAGATTTATATGCTTTATGTGAATGAAATACAATATATATTTTGAATCGGTGAAAGATTACCGTAGGTCCTTTTAACTTGTGTCTCAAATAATCTTCTAGGAAAAGTATAGTTATAGGGGGTTTAATGTCTGTTATAGACGCATGGTGTTTGCTCTGGAGTATTAATAAGCTCTAATTTATCAAACTGAGTTTAACTTAGAGCATTTCAAAGGAGACGTACTATTAATCTTCGCCTTCGGGATGAGACTCGCTTTGTGCTGAATATTCTGCAAGCAGCTCATTAATTTTAAGAGCGCGTATCTACAATGCTTATTAAGCATTAACGCTTTGAAACAATGTGCAAGTGTTTATACAACACAAATCTCTTATTAATCAGGGATTTGAATATTTATAAATTTCCACACACTTAATTTACTTCCTTACATTTTGTTTGGAAGCTATTTTGTTTTGTTTGCAGTGTAGATGCGAAATCTGTCGTAAAGTAGGATATAATAAACTTGAAAAAGACTTATAGCTTTACTGCTTCAGGCAAATTAAAGAAAGTATTAGAGTTCAAAATTTTATACGGTAAGAATAATAAAAAGTGAAGGGAAGAAATTTTACATATTTGATTCTTATTGCAAATATCAATTTACAATACTAATATGCTGTTATTAATAGTTATCAGTAAAAAAGGAAAATCCATTATTAACTTCAACACAAAATACTTTTATTTTATCCATGATAATTATAAAATTTACATTATGAAGAATACAAAAAATGCGAAAATGTCAACTTTAATATTAAAAATAAGATTAAATAACTGCTAATCGGAAGCATTATATATTTGTTTAATTGTTCTAGAAATATGTTAACTTACTATCTTAATTTAGTACAATATGACATTAGATTTGTTAATCAGACTACCTTAAACATTTCAGTTTTACTAAGAACATGTTTAGGGTTCTTCTTAAAACTTTTAAACTATCGTAACTATGAAAAGTGTTTTATTGCATTGATTTGTTTTATTATGATAAATTTTAGTTTATAACCTTTAAATTTAGGAGTATAAAATTTATGTACCCGAATAATTATTTTTTAACCCTTTATATTCTGAATTAACTTACCATCAACTTTTAATTGAATTTTTGCATCATTAGATAAAAAAATTGCTGCAATGCAAAGAAGAAAGATATCTGATTTCTTCTCTGCCATCTTTCAGAACTACACTCTTCGAGTCATTTTGAGTGCCGTTAGGAAAAGCCGTCAGATTACGAATCTATAGGTGTTTGAACAAAGAGTAAGAAAAACATTTGTAAGTACCGTCAGGATAAAAAGGGTTAAATCTTTAAGAACTTATTTAAAAAAAGTAAAATGTAAATCTCTCGAACAAACTGTAACATTTTGCTTTCTGTGCGTCAAAATAACGATGTGATTCAGTTCTTTATATTTCCTAAAATATAGGTTTGGCTGTTTGGCATATGCCTATTAGTCGGCGTAATTAAAATAGGTGGCTCGTCACCATAGCAACGCAATAGAAATGCAATGGAAAATGACTAGTAGCGAACAGCCTATTTTATTTACACAGACTATAATGTAATAAGAACCATCTCAAAATAAGTATTTATCGTTCACAACTTTGTAATTGATCCGTTTTCAGATATCTATACACACAGAAGAATAAAGTTAGCTCCCTTTAAAATTTTACACGACAGACACAAATTGGCTTGTGATATAAATTAGTTGCACCAAATCCAATTTCTCTCTGCAATACAAATGATCCTGTCGAAGAAGAGCATGGGACAGTATAGCAGGATGGCAATATGTCCTGCAGTATCACGTAAAGAGTCCATTAATCCACCTCTCCTTCGTCCTAATGACTTGCCCAAGACATAAATCCAGTATTGTGGCAATCCTGGTGGAGTGTACTGTTATGATTAATCGTGGGATAACGTTGTCATGCTGGCGTTGCAAAGAAATATCTTATGTAATCTAAAAGTAGTAAAAGATCCCAGTTGTAAAATAAGGGTACCCGTTTTTAAGTGGTTTAAAATGCCACAAAACATTTTCATGATCATTTATTGGAATGATGTATGTCAGTTTTAAGAAAATATATAACGGATATATAAGCGTTAAATATGCAAAGAGGTATTCATTTTAAATTGAAAATTATTTGTTTTATGCTTAACACGCAACTGGATTTATACTGGGTGAAATTAAGATAACATGAAGTTAATTTTAAAGAATAATGTCTTTATTATAGATACTTTAGATACCCGCATATAAAGATATTTTAATAATTTCAAATAAGCTACCTTTTTTTAGTAATTATGGCATAAATTTATTTAAATAAAAAAACTTCAGATACCTATACGATAAAAAAGTATTTTATACCTAAGCACTTGATCCCCAAATGCGTCTACCTCTAAAACCCTTGATGTCAACTTGAAAATTTATTAGGCGTCTTAAGTTTCTATTTTATAAAAAATAGGATGGTTAGAGGAAGATGATTTTGCCCCTACCAACTTTAATTCTTTATGATCTCGCTGTGATAGATAAAAATAGTATTATTTCTCCCACATGTTCCGGCAATATAATAATTAAGCATAAAATATTCAGTTTTTGAAGTGTTTACGGCTTAGGAAAGCATTTTCTAGATTAGAAAAAGGAATAATCCCATCCCATATCATCCTTCACTCCAACCACTCCTCCAAAGTAATTTCAGTTTTTGAATCTTGGAAGAAAGGGCTCCATTCTCTTAAGCTGCCTCGTATAAAAGCCCAAGTTTTATTTCCACTTTTCCGCACATTCCTTTTCATTTCTCCAGCTCATCCTCAAGAGAGGTTTTCTGATTGCCTACAGTTCTTTTTCACGGGTCTTCCGTTTTTCAAGTTGAAAGGAAAGGCTTTGTTTTGCATTGTATAAATATGTATGCAAAATTTGCTCCCTTTAGAGGGGAAAGTTATCCTCCATTTTTTTATTCAGTGTCTGTATCTCTCTTATTCAGTGTCTTTCGACACTTGGGCATACTGTCCGAGACGATCTCACTTCAACAGTTGTTTCTTTTTTTATTAAGGTTTTCTTTTGTGACGATTCTTGCTCTTTGAGTTTTGGGATATGTGCTTCTCTTGGATTGGAAGATGATGTTTACTTCTCAGGGGAATAAGGAGGGTTGTGTTAGGGTGAAATTCGTGGAATATTCCAGGAAATAAATCTTAATGCTAAGGTGCTGTTTTTTTCCTAAAGTTTCAAATAACTTCATGCACTGGGGATTTGTATATAAATGAATATATAAAAATGCATACTTTGGAATTAATTTTTTCATCAATTTTAATATGTTCCATGATTTGGGTTTCTTTAAGAGTAAAATTCGAGTGAAAAACCCGTTGAAAATATTAGTTTTTAAAGTGCACTTTTAGTAATGGAAGAATGTACAAAATACATAATATATTATACATGCTCTCTATTATAGTATACGGGGTGTTTCAAAATTGCGTTGCACAGCTTTCATTAGGAACCAATTCTCCTAGGGTCATGGAAATAAGGTCTACTCCTAGGTAAGTGAGCCTGGATAATGCACTGAAATGACTTAAAGCGCCCCCTAGCGGCGAAATTAAAAAGTTAAAAAAATTAATTTAAAAACTAAAAGAGATAGAACAAAAACCTCATTGAGAGTATTGTTGCCAACGTCATGAAGAACTCACTGAAAAAAAATTCATGAAAGTATTGTGAATATTCGCCGAGATATTAGCATGTGAAAATATCACTTTTTCAGGGGTCAAAAAAGAAAAATTTCGTATATTTTTGCAATTTTTTTTGAATTTTTTATTAGATTTTGTGTTTTTTAAACTAAAAAACATAAAACTACAAAATAACACTGAAAAATTTGCAAATAACATAACATAACATAACATAACATAACGTTTATTATTTTATATAGCAATTTTACATTGAACATAAAAGGAACGAACAAAACACAGAAACTAAAAATGTACATAAGAATACATATCTACTATAAACAATAGAGAAAAAAAATCGTATATATGCGAACTTTTTCTTTTTTGACCCCTGAAAAAGTGCCATTTTCACATGCTAATATCTCCTCGAATATTCAAGATATTTAGATCAAATTTTTTCTATTGAGTTCTTTATAACGTCGGCAACAATACTATAATAATTTTTTTTAACTTTCTCTTTTCGCCTCTAGGGGTGCAGTAAGTCATCTCAATGGACTCTCCAGGCTCACTTACCCAGGGGTACACTTCCTTCCGTGACCCTAGGAGGCGTTGGTTCCAAATAAAAGCCGTGCAACGCAGTTTTGAAACACCCTGTATATTAGAGTTTGAATATATTCTTATCTCAAACCCAAAATCCTTTCCAACCGGTTGTCCCCTGTGGAATATATTAAAATCACTGTAATAGAAATCACTGTATTTGAATCGTCTCCAAATTATGTGCGTATTGTAGGTTAAAAATTAAATTTATTTTCCCTCATATTACTAAGATTTTCCAAGATTCATGCATAAAAACTTCCTTAGATCTAATACTTGGAAATTTCTTAGCATGAGTTTAATATCTACTTTTTATGTTTTCAAATTATTCACATTTGAGAAGTCTGATGATCTGAGAAAATTGAGGAGTCTGATAATTTTCATGACTTCTTTTAGAAATATAATACATTTCTTTAATATGAAGTACGTTTAATCTATCATAACTCAATCTTTAAGCCTTTTAGTGAATAACTTTTTAGAAATTTATTACATGATGCATAATACTTTTAAAACTTTATTTTTTCATGTTCAAACTTTGGTATAATGTCAAATTATAATGTCTATAATTAAATACTCAAGATTATAAAAGTGTAAAAATAATACTAGATATGAATGAAAAAGTTATCAAATGAGATTGAGGGCTTACAAAAACTTTCAGATCAACCTTAGCTACATGTTTTTTATGAAAAAAATAAATTCACGCATCAAATAAACATGGAATCTTTTAGAAACCAGTATAATATTGAAAAATAGTGGAGCCCCTCCATGTACCCAAACACATAAACTCTAGTCAGAATTCATTTATGAAAATACCATACATCGGGAGAAAGGCCCTAAAAGTTTCTCCCCTATTTCACGATCAAAGTATATATTCCTATCGCAAAAGTTGACAGCTTTGCTCGGATGTTTGTATGCACAGTAGACTTCAACATCCAGATCTAAAGGCAGAGTTACTACTTCCAAGATCATCCAAAGCACGAAAGATAGAATAACCTATAGTAAAAGGTGACTAGTGAAGATGATGGTTGTCATGGTTACGCTCAGCTTCATTCAAGCGGAAAAGAGTTGTGATTCGAGTCTTGTGCAGTTCCGCGGGGAAAGTAAATACTGAGGGTTTATGTTGGTTCTATGGTCACGAGTTGGCTTGTATATTAGCCATAGAAGTCCCTTTCTGGTACTGATTAAGAAAGTAATGCGTATGCTTGTCCGGGGTATTGGGGACAATCAGGATGTCGGGGGATTTGTTATGGGCAGTGAAGAGATTGTGGTTGTTTATTGAGAAGAGGTAGGTTTGATCTTTTCGTTAGGGCCAATTGGGTAATGGATGAATGAATACTATGTATTTTTGATGAAGAATACTGAAGGGGGGAATAATTAGGGAATCTTTATGTAGAGGGATCTGATTGGGTCAGTTATTCTTGTCCTTTTTTATGTGGGTTTGATTGTTTGGAATATGTGAATAGGTCATGGGGATTTTACATGTGTGAGGTATAGGGTAAAAAGGCTATAGTGGGGAAAATTGATATACAAGTTTTAAGAGCTTATATTTTTCAAATAGATTTTTTTCGTAATGCGGATTTTACTTGAGGCTCAAAACTTTACCCCTTTATAAGAGTTTTATCCTACCGCAACATATAAAGGGGTGTGCAAATATCGAGGTTAAGATTTGAATGTATTGATGTTAAATTTAAGTAAAACGTTACTGATTTTACTCAACACGATGGTTTATTTAATATTGTTAGGAATTATAACTATTTATTTGTATAATAGTATCAAACCAGTTTTCTTCTAACATTTAGTTAAATAGCATATGAATTGATAATGACCAACAATCTATTAAACCTAATATACACCTTGGAAATTTTATTTCATGAATTTGAGCTAATAGTTTAAGTAACCCACAAAACATTAATTATAAGTTACAAATAAATCTCCTCACCACATTTGCCCATTTATGTTATTTATAAAATAACTAAGGTAAGAAGAAAAAAGAATAAAAACAAATAAAAACTCCCAGAACTAATTAGTATTTCATGTAAAACACTATTCACTGAACACTTTTATCCAGGATAACACAGTATCTGTCTTGTTTTACTTTCCCCGACCACTAGTTTTTTTCTGTTTTGTCCATAAACTCTTCCCGCAAAAAAGTATTTGGTTCCGCAACTATCTAATCCTTTCTGCTAAGGCTGCTGAATTAATTAGGATCCAAACTAGTGGAGATAGTGAGAGGAAAAGCAAACGACTGACTGTCTGCTTTGATTGCAGCGAATTATTTTGACTCTGCTGTCCAAATATTTGGATTCGAAACCCACATCATTCATTTATAGAGTAATGCATGTTTGTATTAAAAAAAAGGACATTATTTGTATTGGTTACTAGTGTTTCTGTGCTGGTGTATCGATCGTTCAAAAAGTGAAACATAATGGATAAGGGTTGGGATGGTGTGGTATCGTACTATCTACTTACAAGTGAATACTTCCTTTTGCTTTGTGTCACTTTGTTTGATTAGCAAAGATGGGTTAAAATAGATCAGTTGGTAACGCAAGAGTTTAAACTATAAATGTATTGTAATAATATGGCTTTGTTTTTGGTTAGGGCCTATTTATGGTTACGACTATTTTATGGGATATTTCATGTTAACAACATATATTTTCTCGAGTGGGTAATTATGTTCTTATTCTATAAATATGTTTGTGAATGTGTCTACGCCTGTTCTTGCACCTAATAATAAGATAATTTATGTTAAGTATTTGAAAGGCAACTTTCTTTTACTATTTTAGAAAATCGACCTATCTTAGTAGACAAACTTATTAAACTTTTTGTGCAACTCTATTTATGAAATGTATTTAATGTTAAAAATTGTTGTGTTGATCGTATTAATTTTGAAATGGGGGATATATTGGATATTGCATTCAGAATCTACAGATAGTTTCTTTTTTGATAAAACTGAGTAAGTTGTAATGGTTTTTCTTATGATGAAAACTAATATATGCGTTTTTATTAATGAAAACCTAAGGTTTTAAATTAACCAAAGTTAGAAAAAAATTACAATTCCTAATCCAAAAAAATATTTTAACAATTTAATTAATAGATGGCGTATATTTGGATGGTGAAAATATTTCCTTACATTTAATTCTACAGTTAAACGGTTTAAGAGTATAAAATGAATCGAAAGTTACAAACACTTCATTTTACGTATATCTTTAGAATAAATCGGAGATTACCAAAGATATGAAAAAAACCGAAACATTTTCCATCCATCCTATCCTATCTAAAACATTAACCGTCCGATTCCCCAACTACGTGCCGGCGATAAGAACCATTAAATAATGATCTGAAAGCTCCTCCAAAACTGCCTCACAGTGAACAACACTCGCCGCTACTCCCCTAAATCGGTGCACGGGGCATCGGATAATTAAGCTCCCCTCATTTTTTAACCCGAGGAACTGTTTCTTGTTTCGGCTCCAGAAGCTCAGGAACGTAATTAAAAATAAAGAACTGGTCTTAATTGGAGTTTCATTGAGAACGCTTTTTTCCGAGTAGACTGTGCTCCTGTGTCATTAAAGTTAAATCACGTTTGGTGGTTAGGGATCTTAAAAAGATCCTTCCGTGGAGCTCTCTTTGTATCTCCTTCGATGTAAGGGGTGGTAATTAGTTGTTATGGATTGAAATTAAATGAATCTTTTCCCCCCTGTTGTTGAAGTTAAGTGACAGTAGTTTATAATAGCAGATATGTTTATTTCCATTAAGTTAATAGACCTCACATAGTTTTATTATTTTCCAAAATTAATCCTAACTGAGAATTAATGGGAGTTTTTGAACTGCAGTCTTAAACATAATTTTTTGTGAAATCAGTTGTTTGAGGTTTGAAAATAAATTTTTTTTACTCAAATTCAGTTACCATTAAATCAGTGTTGGCCATTTTGACAGACAACCTTCATAGTCCACTGTTTCCATTGCTTAGGGTTCTAATAAAGAAATCTCAATTATGATTTTGATTACCCCATTTGTATCTGGATTGCACAATGCAAAGTAAAAATGGTTTACCATAGTAATGAAGTAATGTTTGTTACAAAATAAGGTTTTTTATGAAAAATATATTTGTTTTAGACAACGTTTCTTAATCTGCTGTGGATGGATAATTGATATAGAAAGGTATTCAATAACTAAATGTTTCATTAACTCAACTAAATTTAGTGATGTGGAGTCGTGGAAAATGAAGTACGATTTTTCCAATTTAAAAATATTTTATTCATACATCCAGGTAAAAGGAAGAGCAAGTTAAGTCACTTGAAACAGTTAATAAAGTTTAAATTAAACCACTTCTTTACAGTGAATCCCTTGTTGATATCCCCAATCCTCTTGCTTTATTACTGTGGATTTTACTCTTATCTCATTACATTTATTAAAATTAACTTGTTCTTAATAAATTATAAGATACGAGTTTTCTAATGGGAAAGTTCTTAAAACTAAAATTAACACAATTCAAATTCAATTTCGCAATTAAAAATAATAACGTCCATATATTTATGCGGCAAATAAATCCTCCCCCACATTCCCAAAATGCTTAAAACAACACAATTTCCCAAACAATGTATCAAAAAGGATGTCACTTCCAGCAAACTTCTAAAACTTTAACAATCCCCTACGCGAAACTTTATCCAACACTACACACCAAATTGTAACTACTTGTCGCTCTTACAAGCTGCACAACAGTCACGATCGTTCTCAGAAGGGACACACAACCTCTCTGTAGTTTATAATCTCATCAAAACTCGCCCGCCATCCACGAGAAAGCCCACCATGCATTCCTCTTACATCACCAACTCCTTTTGAAGCCTAAATTATTCATTCACAACGAAGAGTGATGTTTCGTCAACAGGGAGCATTGCTTAAACTCCTGCAGACTGTAGGCTCGTTACACGAAATGAGTCTTCCAGTTTAAGTTCCATTAGCCGTTGCGGTTTAAGGAGTCACAAATGACCCTAAAGTCGAAGCGTACCGAGTTAAGTCCCATTATTGGAGTGGGAGGTTTGAGTTCTTTGGTGTTTTTCCCGAGAAAAGGCGTGGGATTCAATTTGCTGATTGAAAAGGCTTCCTGGATCTTGATCAATTTCACTGAGTCGTCAAGTGAGGTAGATCCTGTATTGCGTGATGTATCACAGAATCGGCATGTTTTGTTTCCTTTTTTATTCTTTTGGTGATTTTGCACTTACGTTCTTTTTTTCGTGATTTTGAAGTGAAATATGATGGGGGTTTACTTGGAGGAAATATTGAAGAGATCGGGTTATTGCATTTTATCATATAAAGTGCATTTACTCACGACTTTTTATATACCTACGTATTTTACTTTGCGTTCATCGTTCAATAAAATGACTTGAATAGACGGCATGACTATGTATAGAGTTTTCTAAAGGGAGGAAAATCTTGAAATGAAGTCAAATGTATTATACAGTAAAGCACCGTTTATACGTCTCTCATTTATACGTCGTTTTCGCCAAGTCCCAATTAATTCAAATAATCAAAATTGTTTTGAATTATACGTCTTTTCATTTATACGCCGTTTTACGTCGGTCCCTTGAAAGACGCATAAACGGTGCTTTAGTACTGTATATTCATTCAATGTTAGCTGTTAGTAAATAAAATAGGAAAACATCAATGAAGGATACATTATTTGCAACAGAACTTTCCTTACTATGTTTATCTTACTACCTTACTATGTGTTCCTAAGCAATCTTAAAGAACTCTTTTTTGTCTATCAATAGTTTAGAATAATTGAAAAACTTAAACATCTTTTTTAAAATGATGGATAAATAACTAAAGTTCAGGAAGTTCGTTAAATAATTCCGTTTATAGATGAATTCATTTTAAACTACAATTATATCGAAATTTGATGAATTGTTTGCCATTGTAAAATGTTTTATAAACTTTTTACACTACGACTGATTCGCCATCAGCAAAAAAAACCTAATATAATAAGCAGTGTAAATATAGTAAGGAAATGATTTGGTATGAATGGATGGGTAAAGTAGATTTTAAATATATTTTGTATATTTATCCCGTTTACACTCAAACTATAATCCTTTTAGTCTTAAATCATCTTAAACTCTCTTAACTACCAAGAAATTTAAGCCATTTATTACTAAAAGTGGCAATGTAACGAGTGGAGTTTAGAACGTGCTTAAAAGTTCCGCGAGAGAGTAACAATACTTCACCAGAAACTGTGAAGCACAAAAAAAAGTTGAATATATTCTCAACTACCAATTTACTCTTAATTACATCTCGAAGGCTCAATAACCTTCATTTCGTAGCAGGAATAAGCAGTTAAAGACACAAAACGACCCTCCACCGTGACGAACGCCTCTCGCAATTCGACGTTTCACTCAAAACGTTCCCATAACGACCATTAACCAAGCCAAGCCGAAATTTATGGTTCCGGAATCCCGCGTTAAGCGATTTGAACGAATGAATTGCTCGGGGCACCCCTTATCTCCCTTAGAAAAGACAGAAATTCGGGTCCGAAATTGAGACAAACGGCAACACCCCTTACATCGCATCATCCGTCTCAATTAAGTTTAAAAGTGGCCCCCGAATGCAGATCACGGAGCCTCTTTTTCCTCTGGTTTAATCCCCGAAATCTATTAAAAGGATTAGACAACGCTGAAAGGCCCTGTTACTACAGTGCTGAATCAATTTTACTGCTTTCTCTTCTCCGCTTTAATGGGATTTTCTCTTTTCTGCTGGGGTGACAGGGATTTATTTCTTTTACGTGAGGCTTTCTTTTGAGGAATTCTGTGGAGGTTTTAAAAATTTAGTGGGATTTTTCCTTCTGTTGTTGGAATGTGTTGCTCTTGGTGTCAGACAATGGCGGGTTTATGTACCGGACATGATCTTGTCAATGGACTGCCCTGTTTGTCTAGGATGTTATTGTAGTCTGGGTGCATAAAATATGAAGGAGCGTTTATTGTTTGTGGATCGGTGTGTGTTGGTTTAATAGTTTGGTGGGGTCTTTGATTCGAGATTGGGTCTTTGTTGTAATAAGAGGTAAATCATATTTAACTCGAAATTCAACAAAATAATATTGTGTTAGCTCCCATTGAATTACGGCCATATTCAACACTAACCTAACGTAGGGTTACTGGAATGAAAACTTCTAATTGGTAATTTAAAAAGAGGAAAAAAGTTTTAACCCAATCAAAGTACTCTAAAAGCTTGATTTTAGATTAACTTTAATTTAAGTAAGTAATTAACTTTAATTTAAGTTTATTTAAGTAAGTGGTGAATAAAGCCGTATCTATATGGAAACTAAAACTATATTGTATATAAAATGAAAATATCGTGTACCATTTGACACCTTAAAACCTTCTACTTCTAATATATCCATCTAAAAAAAGTTCCTACAAACTAATACTAGTTAACATTCGTGTGGCTAATAAAACCCAAATGATCCCTTTTCCTTCTACATAAGCTAGGACACATACGGTCGATCAAGGAAATAAATAAATCCACCTTCATTTAGTACTGGACATAAAAAAACTACTCGGAACCATAAGACCAATAACTGTAACCAAAATACATTCCGACTCCTAGCCAGCTGGTTTGGCCATCCATTGGTCACACGGTCGCTTTATGTGACCCATAATCCCGATATTCCCAGCCTCGCCCTTTCCGTCACATTCCAGAACCCCTTATATCCATCCACCGGAGCAGTTAAATTTATTTTATTACGCGCTTCATTGAATCTAAGGGGGTGTAATAGAGACAGCAATGGTTGACTCTGTAGGGTGATGGCGCCGATTGAGTTATTGGGATTTATGGGAGCGTTATGTTTTCAAAGCACACATTCTTTATTACAAAAAAGTCCCGATATCCGACGAAGGAATTAATGATGGGTCGTAAAATGTTTCGCTCGGTTTTACGAGTTTCTTGTTGCATTCTCCCTAAAGAAACTTCTGAGGGCAGTAAAATACCGTATATTGAAGTTTCTCTGTATTAGCTTTTCCCAATTTTTATGGACTTTCATTGATGGAGTTTGCTTCGGAATGGTCATGCTTTGACATTGGAATCCGTAAGGAGGGTTGCATAGTTTTTATATTGAGCTAATATTATTCCAGTTACGATGGAGATGAGGGATATAGATTTGAAGGATTTAACGTGAATATAGACTTTTATGATTGCCTCGACGATGCTTATCGGGCAGTGGATATCTCCCCCATCTCTTTGTGTGGTTATGTGAGATCAATTAGCGAACAAAAGAGTTCCCTTCCAACCCCCTAACCACACAAAGAGATAGGGGAGATAATCAATGCCCGAAGGAGCGTTGTCGAGGCGATCATAAAAGTGTAGAGTCTAAACTTTGGACGCATGCTTAGAATTAAATATTCTGATTAGCTAGGTGAGATAGATATATGGGATTTTATAGTAAATTCAGTTTGATAATTTCTGTATGATCATGCTTATAATGACAATTTTAAAGCATTTTGGGTAAAATATTTAAACAGCTGCTATATGTTTTTATTTGTGAATTTATAATTTAATTAATTTTTAAAAGAAAACTTAAAAGGAGTGTAATTGTCCATGGAGAAATTCAGTTTTCAATACGAAGAGAAATAAGTAAGGGCAGTACTAAAGAATACGCCTCTTCACACCCCAGTTCCACCGTGGTGGACCTCTGCTTACCCCCTCAAAAACAAACTTTTTACTGAAATTTATCAGCTAAAAGCTGAAATATGTATTATTTGATGTTTTTACTTTCTATTTCAATCGAGAGATGGCGCTTTAAAACAATATTTTGCGCACAGAACATATTTAAAAAGAGGGTTTTGGAAAAAATGGCGTCCTATCTAAAACTTGGGAATATTAATTAATTTAAACCTAAATTAATTTATTTATGAGACTTAATTTGACTAGTTTTATTAAATAGTATCCTTTCAAGTAGAATAAAACAGTTTGTAAAGAAATCCAACAAATTTTGAGTTTTGGAGAGCAAGATATAGAGAGGTCCACCAGGGTGGAACTTGGTTCTTAACGATGGTAATTGTGAAGGAGTAAAAATTAATAAAAAACGGGAAAATAAACTATTTTGAGAATTTAAAACACTTATTTTATAATTTAAATGATAATTATTATTTTTGTCATTTAAAAATTTGAATTTCATATAGAAAAAACAAATTTAAAAATTTTTTTTTTCAAAATTTTTTTAATTTTTCAAAATTTTTTAAAATAAATTCTGTAAAACTCAAAATGAGTACTATTTTCTACAGTATAAATGTAAATTTACTTTGATTATTGCATAAAAATGTTAAAAACATGCACAAAAAGTTTTCTATGCCAATAAAAATGAATTTTTGAATTTTTAAAAAATTAAATTTTCTAAAAAATTCTTTATTTTAAAAAGAAAATTAAGTTACAACCTTTAAATAACCTACTATGACAAAAAAATTATAAATAATTCATATATTTAAATTATAATTATAGAAAGTAACAATTTTATACCATAGGAATTGTGTCATGTTTTACTACGTTGAGAACTGAGGTCCACCAGGGTGGACCTTAAATTGTAAGCCCCCTGAAAAAATTTTCTTGAAATGAAGATTTTTATGAACTTTGTGAAGCATTTTAATACTATTTTAAGAAAAAAATTTGAGTTGAAAGAATTTTTTTATACCTCGGGTCTGAAGAGGATAAATAATCAAGATTATGTATTAAATCCCAAAAGATATGCCATGCATTTACGGGCAAAGTGATTAATTGGGCCTTATTAATAATGCCCAGAGTAAAGTGATAAATTTCATTGATAAATGCCATTGAATTTGTCCTCCTCCCCATCGGGCATTATTAATAATGCCCAATTTATCACATTGCCCGTAACATACACTAGCGGAAATAAAAATCCCAACACCAAGAAGGAAAGGAGATATCAAAGTCAAATTTATTTCTATGATTGCACATAGTACCAATGTGAATTGCTTAAAAAATAAGCCTTCCTGGATATTAGGGGGCCGAGAAAACCAGGGAGGAGTGTTGTCTCCATAGGTGTCCATTACCTCCGTCACACGTCATGGTTTTGAGTGACAGGGGATCTAAATGACTTTTGAGGGATTGGAGGACCATGTTGCCTCCTCAGGTAGTCCAAATTCATATGGTGCACCAGCGGACGCTGCATACCGGGCTAGGTGGTTTCTCCTCTATCTCCGGACATGTTTTGTGAGTGTTGGTTCTTACGAACGGATAGGCCAGGGTAAAAATGCAACATAGGGGGTTAAGAAGAAAGCTTGGACATTGCATAAAACATGTGTTTGTGCATTTTTCTCTTGAAATTTGTCCCCAGGACAGGTCTAAAGGTAAGGACGGACAACCGGCTAAAAAACCTCAATGAAGCAGCTCTGGTTGGCCAAAGTACCGGTATATCATACTGAGGACAAGCGGCAGTGGGATGAATGTCGTTTGCAGTACTTCGGATTGTCCGTTCGGTTCGCATAGCTTCTTTCATCTTTGTCTTTAAACAAGGGGCTGAAAATGGGCATTTCTGTTAACAATAGTGCACGAAATAAGGAAATGAAAATTCCAATTTCATGACATTGTGTTTATGAGAGAATCCTGATTCGGTTTGAAGCACCACGACGGTTGAGTATGAGTTTGAAGACACAATGGAGAGAGCGCACTCAGCTGATGATTTTCTAATCGTTCCACGGGGTGGTGATGCAGGGTAACGGAGTGGGGATGCATTGGATTCAATTTCTGCAACTCCTGAGTATGATTCACAAGTACTTTTTCCAACCAGAGCTGCATCATTGAGATTTTGCAGCCGGTAGACCGTCCTTACCTTCAGACCTGTCCTGGGGACAAATTTCAAGAGAAACACGCACGACCTCATGTTGTATGCAATGTCCAAGCTTTCTTCTTAACCCCCTAGGTTGCATTTTTACTCCGTCTTTCCCGTTCTCTAGAACCAATACCCACAAAACAAGTCCGGTCAATGAGGAGAAATCACCTAGCCCGGTATGCAATGTCCGCTGGTGCACCATATGAATTCGGACTACCTGAGGAGGCAACATGGTCCTCCAATCCCTCAAAAGTCATTTAGATCCCTTGTCACTCATTACGATGTCGCGTGACGGCGGTAATGGACACCTATGGAGACAACACTCCTCACCGATTTTCTCGGCCCCCTTACATCCAGGAAGGCTGATTTTTTAATCAATTCACATTAACCCCTTAACTGCCGTCGACGTAAATGTACGGTTTGGAAATCCCGAGTGTTAAGTGCCAATGGCGTATATTTACGCTTTGCAAAAGTATGATGTGTTGCATTGTGTTTTTACCAAAAATAATACCAGGAATAACCTTGACAGTGTTTCCAAAGAAATTTCTTATTTCTCTGAAGTAGGTGGGATGAATTTGAACTGTGTTTTTTTCTTTAGCGATAAAAATAAAAGCTGTTAAGTTATGGCCTGTGTTTCTTTTTGAGTTTTTTATTCTTTTTTATGCTATATTTTGTGAATAACACTTCCGTTTTAGTTCCCTTTGCATAGAAAATGGATTTTATTTTTTTAAATTTGTTTGTCTGCAAGGAAATAAAAAAAATGCTTATAACGGATCGATTTGATTTACTTCTTATTTTCTACTATTTTTTCTTTATTAGGTCATGATAGTCATGATTCTGGTTTTAACTGGTACTCCATACATTGAGAGGGTGCAATTTCTTTATATGAACGAAATAAACAGTCTTTTGAGTAATTAACGAGTTGAAAAAGAAACGCGCGCTCTGCAAAAGTGTAAGTACGTGCGCGCGGGAGAAAAACGCTGGCACTGGGGAGCCACTTGCTGCAGATTTCCGTGGCAGTTAAGGGGTTAATACTATGTGCAATCATAGAAACAAATTTGACTTTGATATCTCCTTTCCTTCTTGGTGTTGGGATTTTTATTTCCGCTAGTGTATATATTGAATTTGATTTTATTTATTCCTTTAAAATTTATGATGGCATTTTATATTATGACTTTTTCTAAAAAAATGTAAATATTAATTATTAAGACAAAAAATTCTTCCAAAGTTTATTATAGAAGACCCGTAAACATTTTTGTAACATACATTACTTTAAAAAAAGGGAAAATTTAAGAAGGGAAAAGTTGAAGCTGATACTTTTCTTAAAACCATCTACTAAAATATGTGGAAACATATCCCATGAATAATTTAACTTAGTTAATTACTTACAAAGCTATTAAAATTTCAAAATAAGCATGTTTAAACTTTATGCATTGAAATCCGATATGGAAAGTAATCCATCATAACTAAAGTAATTACTGAGAATTCCTCAAACTAGAAACACAGACGTAATTCAAGCATAAAATTACCATCATGATTTCGAAGTTAATCTTAGGAATCGATTTCCAATTAAATCCAATATTTTCATCCTCCCTTTTGTAGGGATTCAAATATCGAGTTAGTTTTTTTTGTGGTGTACTTTGAGATTCGAATATTAGAAGAAAATTAGCCGAATTTCTTCTTTAATTAGCCATAAACACGATAAATGTTCATCGATTCATACCAAAGAATGTTCATGCAAAAAGTTCTAGTTTGCAATTAGAACTGGAATCACTTTCTGAAGTTCAAACACAAACAAAAAAAACTTAAGGAAGATTCTGATATCTATTGCATATGTACTCCTTTTCACAATTAGAATTTTGTTATTTAATTATCCTGCAAGCATTCCTTTCTCTTGATTAATGTTATGATGCATTCTTAACATTTCGGACAGCTTATTAATTATTATTTTAAAGCATTTTTATTGGGTATTATGGGAGTCTTTTATTCAAATCCATTTAATGTTTTGAATTACTATTTTGATTGGGGATTTACTATATCCCTCTTGGATTGACTAAACAATCTAGAATTGTCTTGTAAAATATATTTTTCTAGTAATTTATCTTAATTAAATACAATAGGTTCAGTAAATAATTAGGATTTAGGAAACGTTTTCCAATCTATGAAATTTTTTGTGCAACTTCCATCAGAATGAAGCTGGATCTTTTACAGTTTACTAAGCATATTAAATGCAAATATTAAAAGCATCATCATCGTCAAATTTAAAATAGTGTCAAGAAAAAACAAAAGTTGTACCTTTATCCGTTGTAAATAATGATCGGATAAAGGTAATGATGTAACAACAGATTTTTTAATATTATTACGAGAGATATATTCAAACTCAACTCGTGTTTTTTCCTAATTTTAAGGTTATTAAACTAATATCTTTTAAATGATTTGTATTTCCTTTGTATCAAAATAAAATGTCATAGCTATTGATCGATGGTGCTTGAGAGAGAAAGCTGTTTAAAACGATCTAAATATCGCGCTCTGTCAGCCGAAAAACTCTATCGGTCATGGCGCACCTTACCCTTGGGTCCAGGTGTCTGGAGACTATTTCTCTCCCCTTCAGATGTATGGCAAAATTGTAGAGGTGGCGATATTTGGCTGCGGCTTCTATCATCTGAGGCTTTTCATGGGCCTCACTTTCTCAGGAGCCGCACCCCCTTTGCCTTAAATCCTGTACGCTTCGCGGTGGAGCTTGGATATTCCAAGTGGCATAAGACAACAAAAAATTTTTTTGACTTACTTTCGAAACTATATATAATATTTTTATCTTGATTTTGGAACACGCATTTTTTAAATAGTTATTATGGTCAATATTAATCACGATGATTTTCCTTAATAAACAAACAAACCATTTCACCAGGTTTAATCAACTTCCGGAATATCTGCTCTCCGATTTCTAGCTGACACAGATCATTTAAAATCTTAAATAAAAGTAAATAACATTTCGAATTAGTAATTTGAATTTTCTTATAACTTTTATTATTTAATAAATATGAATTTAAAATGTTTTTTGTCTTAAATTTCATTGTAAATTTAAGATGTTTTGAAATAAAATTATCAGTGAGGCAAGATGTCCCCTTAAGATGGAGAAATGAATGGGAGAAGCAGACATTCGCGAACTTGATTGGGCTTGTTCCTTTTCTTAGGAAAATCGTGAATAAATGGAGGTTATTTGCACGTTTTTCAGGTAACATAAATAAAAATATCCTTTCATTATCAATATAAATATCATCATCAATATAAATTTCCCTTTTTGGTAGCTTCTTAATTAAGAGATAATGGAATCCATGGAACCTACGTACTTCTTATGATGAAGCTAACTTTCATTAGCGTGCTTTTATATCAACATGTTTCCACACATTTACTAATGAACCCTTCTTAAGCCTATCTATTAATCCCACTCCATCGGATACAGTAGTAACTATTTGTGTCTATCATTATCAGAGTTCTCATTTCGAATAAATACGTGAAAAAAAATCGATTCTACGAACGATGGTAATTTATCTGAGAGTTAGTTTTGCATTCGTTTCCATGTCAACCTGAGGGATCAATGGAAATATTGAGATTGCTAGATTTTTTTTTTGGTGACCAACCAGTTAGATTAAGTTTGGCAATATCACGATCTGTCAGTTTACTGATCACCTTTTTTCGGGTAAATATCCATTAACCTGCTGGAATCACACACGCAGTTTGCAATGGTATTTCGATGAAATCAAATATTCGTAAGGGAAAATGGTAACCGGTCTAATGTATTATCGTTTGTTTCGAGAATGTGTGGGTTTTCTTGTAAACCCTTTCCATGGTGTTCGGAACAAACTTTTTTTTAAAGTAAAACTTTCTATATTATTGAAAAGTAACTCATATTCTGTAAAGTGTATTATAAACACGTGCCAATGTCATTAGGCTGTTGACATTGGAAAATAATTATAAACCGAGTCAAATCATCAACCACTACTGAGGCGGTTTTTTTTTTGTAAAATTATGTTCGTGACATTTATAGCTTATTACAATAGTCAACAAAATCGAAATTTTTCTGGCATAAGAACGAAAATGGGTGATTCTTATAGAACTTTTCACGCTGAATACAAATATGCAAGCAGTAAGTGTAATCTCAAAACTATGAAGCGTCACCTTCAACCGTGGACCGGTTTCGTCCTTGTTAGGACTCATCAGCATGGTATAGGATGGTAACGCAAGAGAGCGGAGGGCATATACTAGTCTAGCCGACTATAACTGAAAAAGTGGTGACCATTGATTAGTCCTCCACTCATCTGCTGGAATGACAATGGCTATCCTTGGACAGATTTAATTCCAGAAAGGCAAGGTAAATGAAAGGAAGTGTTTCTCCATCACCCTCAGTTTTTTTTAAAACGCATTTCAATATTTATGAAATGCATAATAGCATTCATACTATAGGGATAGGGTGTACCAAAAAAACGAACTGCCGCCAATAATAAGGGTGTGAAATCTTAAAACTCTAGGTTGATATCTTCTGTTCCTTCATTAGACCTAAGTTCTGAAAATTGGGCTAAAAATGACTAAACTTCAAAAATTCTTAAAAAACTACGAATTTCAGTATTTGATTTGGGGTTGCGCTTAAAATGTCCTATTATTAATCAACTACAACTGCAAAAATGTTTATACTTTAGGTTTATACGTTCTTTCGCCTCAGAGAGCCCCAAAATTTGAAAAAGTGACAAAATGGCCAATTTTTGAAATTTTTGAAAAATATATTGCAACATTTATATTGTGATAAAACTGTTTCAAATGTGTTATTTAGGACGTATTCAGAAGATTATATTTATTTATGTTCATAATTTAAGATTAAAAAGGAAAGAGACACCCTTGAAGCAGGGTTGGCAAAAACCCGGTTTTTTTGGGGGGTTTTCCAATAAAACCCTGAAAAAAAACATATAAAACTGGGTTTTTTTGGAAAAAGTGTGGGTTTTTTCAAAAATAAGTGGTTTCTCCTATCTATTAAGTGTTTTTTTTTCAAATTTTAGTGAGTTCTTTATGTGTTAAATGTGTTCTGTCAAAATAATGTCAGTTTTTAAATAGGTTTTATAACTTTCTTTGTACTATAGCTATGATTATGAAATTTGAATATGTTGTGCCTCTTTATTGGATTACGGATTCTATGATAGTCCGATGCTTTACCGAAAAACGTCGATAATTCTTAAATAAAGCACAATAGTTTTTAATAATGGTTTAAAAGGTGATTCTTAAAATTATACGTCTATATGCACGTCATATCATATTTTCATGAATATACCTTCCATATTTAGTAAGTTATTAGAGTTTGAAAAAAGTTCTCGGTATCGTTAAAAATACATTTCGCTTATAAATCGATAATTATTATTTAAATTTTTTTTTGTTTTTACTTACGAGTAAAGGACCGTTATGGCTAAGTTTTTCCAGAATTACGGGTTGCCATGGTGTTGGTGATTAGGACGTATTTCAGGATTTTTTGAAGCAGAATGAAGTCTACTTGTCCGTAATGCCAATCACTCCATTTTTCCGGCTGATTTCGAGTTCTAAGTTTGTTTACATTTTGTTCGAATTGCATGCTTTATACATCGTTGTAAAGGTAATTAAAAAGGCTTTAAGAAAATAAATATTTCTAAGGGGTGTTCTCCAAATTGCTGGGCGTATTTTGGATCAAAGTTTGAAAGCGTAGTGTATATCCTTTTTTCCCAAAGTCATTGCAGATTTTCGAAATTCTAGTATGTTGTTTGGGACATTGAGTTGATTACAACTGTGTCGCACTATAGGATCGGGTACATATTTCGTGATTTATATCAAGTTAAAGTTGTTCCGTAACACTTGAATAAAAGTATTTTTGCTTGAGATCGGTGAATGAAATTTTAATATGTTGTACCTGGAGTTGTGCGTTTAAAACGATCTATTGCATAAAGAGGGGCCTCTTGCAGTAAGCGCTCTACAGTTGTCCGAAGTTTCTCCGTAATATTCAAATGACACTATATTAAAATTGATAAACCGATCGATCTATAGTCTACGGAATCTATTTAGTATACTTAATGATGTGCATTATTTTCAATTTTCGTTCAAAAAGCGAAATAATTATGGTAGTTATTATAGTTTAAGAAAAGTTAACTGCGCTCGAAAAAAAATTAAACCTAGTTTAAATTTTGAAAAACCCATTATAAAATTTTAAAAATATCCTAAACTTTGAAAAAAAACCATTCAATTTTGAAAGAATTCTATTTATCTTTGAAAAAAATACTGAAATTAAAAAAAATCCTCCTTAGTTTTTATAACTAGTTTTAAATTTAAACTTCTTAAATTTTGAAAAAAAAATTCAATTATGAAAAAATCCTCTGAAATTTGAAAAACGCTCCTTTAATTACTGAAACTTGGTTTAAATTTTGAAAAAAACCCACCAAAATTTAAAAAAATATCCTAAGTTTAAAAAAACATTCAAAATTGAAATAAATATATTTAACTTTTAAAAAAAGGAACACTGAAATTAAAGAATAATGAAAAACCCTTAATTATTGAAATCTGGTTAAAATTTTGAAAAACCCTGTAGTTCTTGGAATGCTATTTCGTTAAATGTTTTTGTTACAATATTAAAACTTCCAATATCTTGATTATTCTTGAAAAAACCCAAAATTGGGTCCAAATTGAGGGTTTTTCACATGGGTTTTTTGAAAAAACCCATTGGGTCCAATCCAGCCAACCCTGCTGCCTTAAAGTAGCAGCAGACAGCTTTTGCGGCAGTGCTTTTCTCGCTATAGCGTAGTGCCCTTTTCGACCATTTAGTACTAAATATATCAACAACTGGAATGATTTCAGATGACTGGTGTTTATCGGTCCCTTTCTGCTTCATCCCACCCACTTTGTGTCTGTGAACTTTTTGATCTAGCTAGCACGTGAGGCGTTGGTGGGAAAAACATCACTTCTAACTAAGAGAGGGAAAATGGAACTTTAATTACTGTTTATGTACACAAAAAATTAGAGACTTACAGAATGTAGTGTTTCCATAATATATTCAAATAAATACATAAAAAAATTAAAATAGTGTTTTAAACATATTTTTATCCCTAAATGTATCTATATTTATACCAAAAAGCAGTAAATCAAAAAAGCTTAATTGTGAAATATCTGAGGGTGATGGAAAAATTCTGATTGCAGATTCGGAATCAGCGTGAAAAGTTTCCTAGGAACACTATACCATTTTCTTAGGCCTAAAACCTTGTTTACCAGTGTTATAGGGATTTCTTTAAAATATCTTAAACCATGAAGATAATTGTTCTAATTAAAAGCATTTCTTTAATGCTTCTCTTTATGCGATGTTTCATTAGCTCATCTTAAATAACAGATATTGTGAAAGAGCTCTATTTTCTTCTTTTCGGATTTTTACGTCATACGGCATGAAAACATAATATTAATGGAAGTCTTTCCTTCATTCATATCATAAAAAGAAAATTTATGAATTTATCAGATTCTTAAATTTATTTTTTTAGGGCTGGGTATGTTTACAATTTTATTTCATTACATTAAGCAAAAGGCCCTAAAACAAGAATAAAATATCATGTATACCATCAAATCCTAGGTATAATTTTAGTTTTTTTTATAATTCTTGATTTTTATACTACAGGAGACTGTTCCTCAAACTCATTTGGATTTTTAAACCATAGAGTTTATCACAAATAAATATGAAGTATATTTTAAAAATAAATATTAAGACAACAAATAAATTATAAACCTAAGCCATCTTTTTAGGCTCTTTGAGAAATGATAATTACTTAGTTAAGATCGTTTTCTAAGCTTCTCTGAAATAAACATTCAAACATTTCCTTCACAAATATTCCTTATTTCAAAGCCCAAAAGAAGGGGCAATGAGTTTTTATTTTCTTCCCCAAAACAGTATTTTCTCCATTCACCCATTGAAAGAACAGGCTCCCATTCAACCTTAAGTTACTACCAGTACTTCGCGTAAAGAAAATTTTCCGCCCAAAGAGTTATGGCCCTCCTTTCTCTCTTGCGATTTTTGGTCACCACCGATAGAAAGGGAAGATCTGTTCTTTTTGTTATATTTTCCTATTCACCCGCTATGTCCTAGAAAGAGAGAGCTCGCACAAAAACATATTGTTTAGAGAAAAATAATGAACCCAAGGGTTTCTGAGGTTTTTCTTCAGGGGCAGAAGTTTGGGAAGGATGGGGATTTTGGTTGATTTTTTGCGTGCTACTTCAAATGAATTGCTTTATACCGACAAAAACTGAGGTTTTAGAGGTTCGTTTGAGCTTTTGTTGAAATTTGCAAAATACATTATTGTATTGTGTTACAAAAGACAACTAGTACCTGATTTTTACTATACCTTACATTGAAAAGTTGCTGACGTACACGTACTGCTTAGCCAACGGTAGTAAAAGGGGCACGTGATTTTTTGCTTTAGTATTTTTTATTTTTTTAAAATATACTGATTTATTCTATACTGATGAGTCTAACTAAGGTTAGAGGGCGTAAATGTATCTTACTCTTTCGATCAACTGCCCCTCAGCTTCTTCTTTTCTACCCTCCGAGTCTGTCAAAATCACGGGACCCTTTTACTATCGTTGGTTAAGCAGTACTGGTCTATACTCTATTTATTTAGAATTGGCGCTTGAGAAGTAGTGCTTTCTCCCACGCTAGCAGCGTAACCATAGTTACGCTCTTCGAGCAGCCAATAGTAAGCCTTCTTCGCGACTTTGACGTGGATAGTTGCTATGGTTACCGATCGGTGGTGGGGGAAGGAAATATTTTCAAGCGCCAGTTCAAAATGAACAGAGTATAATGGTTAGAGCCGTTTTGTATGGATGGTCTCCGTTTTGTATGGATGTTAGTTTCTGTCCTTGTGTGATGAAAGAATGTGCTCCCCTGTAAAGAAAAAAGGGTTGTGCGAGCAAATGGTGTGTGGCGTGGGTAACAGTACCTCACCTCCGGGGCTTCGGTCCACAAGTTCTCGCTGGGTAACGCTAAGTAGGTACTTCTTAGGGCAGTTCAGTGGTTAAGGATAATGCCAGCCCATTAGAAAAAAAACATTGAAAAGTTGGCTTTCATTATGAATTCTTAAAAAATAAATAGAATAAAAACACCAATTTAAAAAGGTATATTTTAATGTTCTTTACATTTTAAAATGTAAATCCTTCCCACTCAAAATAATTTAAATGTAATCTTCTCATAATTAAAAATATCTCATGAAATCAACAGAAAAAACAAAAATCTTCAAATTTATGTGACAATAAAGCGATAGCTAAACAATCCTTCCCACTCAAAATAAATAAGTCCATTCATTTGACTCTTCTCATATTTAAAAATATCTCATGAAATCGACAGAAAAAACGAAAATCTCCAAATTTATGCGACAATAAAGCGATAGCTAAACAATTCCTTCCACACAATAATCTCCAACGCTGTTCATTATTCCCCACGGACCATTTTTAAAAGGGCAATTTTTCCCCGCGCTCCTGCATAATAAATAACCCTACTTTGAACAACATTCCCGCAATTTATTTTAAACAGCGCTCAGACATAATCAACGCCATTTCTTTTTCCCCCGCACTCATTTATGCAAAGCCTGCTTGCTGTATGTATCGAAAAATACTTCCCACGAAAAACGCCGCAAATGGGATAATTTTTAGTGACCACCGCAAAAACTAATTCTTAATGAAATGGAAGTGGGCTGTGGGCCGATAATTTGACACCGATTCTGGAATCATGTCCCTGGTTTTCTTATCATTAAGTGAAAACTGCGTTTCATCATGATTTATATTCGCTTGCCTGGTTTTGTTGGCTATTTTTATCCATTGTATGAAACTGTTAATCAATATTTTTGTAGTTATCCAGTGTGTACATGAGTGTTCCTTTAATTCTTGCATTGAGTGCTTGGGTTTGTGATCCATTATGGGATTATGTTTGGTGTTATTGTGTTAAATATTATCAGAATGGAAGATTAGTGAAAAATGAGTGTAAGAGATTGAGTCTTGCTGTTAGGAATCTTAGGTTCTAATGTAACTTTTTTTTATCTATATCGTGTTTTCGCCCTTCTCTTTTTTTGTTAACCAATAGTGAACTTTTAATATTTTGCCGCAAAAAGTTATGATGGATTTTGTATGAAATATTGCCGTTGGAAACACTGAGAGAAAAGAGCAAATTTTTGTTTTTTTACTTAATTTTGCTTTGATAACTTTAATATTAAGAAATCATCTGTTTTTTATTTTTAATTGAGAAAAAAGGAAATAGATCATCATCTTCTTATTATAATGTGAAATTGTAACTAAGGAAATTTTCCATTCTGATTCAATTTATTGGCTTTATAAAATTGATTCTACGATATATTACTATAATTTCATTAAACTCAATAAATACATCTAATCGTTTTATTACATACTTTTTGAAAATGATCTTCGTTTATTCATAAAGTGATATTTCTTGATTTATTAATACTTTATTCACAGAGAAATTACAATATTTTGTTTTCTATGAAGAAATAACCATTCTCAGTCAGTAATGTCTTCTATTTAAAACATTCATTTCATATCCAAACTAAATAAAATAAATAATTTCGACTTGATATGTTTTTGTTATTAATAAATATTTAAATTTTGGAGAAATAAACTTCGTCGTGAGAAAAATTTTAGAAAATCTAAAAATATCTTCATTTTTAATTTTGACTTTTTGAACCTTAATGACAGGAATTCTTTTCACAACTTAGAATTTATTTTGTCCGCATTTGCTCTATATGCTTTAAATTTTAAAAGTTTCATATGAAAACTGTGGACAAAAGTAAATTGTTTTTCAACTATCTGATGTCTAGACAGATTTTTAATGGAAAAAATAATAAGTTATTTAAAATAGTGCATGCATGGTTAATATATTTCTCCGTTTATTATGAAGTTTCTTATTTGAAGTTCTGTTTGAAATTTAATTTATTTTAGTCGTAATATTTTCTTAAAAGGCAATGTTCTGACTATTTTACCAAGACACTAAAACTTTCCTTACTAACTTCTATCGCGAACATTAGAACTCAAGTGTTTGGGAGAAAAAAAATAATCGAATTTAATATTCACTATCGGTAACATTAATTTCAGATTCCAGATCAGTCATAAATATGATAAAAAGATGTGAAACATCATCTTACGCCTCATTAAACTTTTACGTATGTTTTATTAAGTTCTTTTGTTTACTTAAATGTTGTGCATCAACTCTAATTTTATCCATGAGAATAATTAATTTTAAATGTATGTAAATATTTCTAACGGAGTTTATCTCGATTTTTATTACTTTAAAGTGAATCGAATGCCATTTCTTCATAACTATCACAATAACTTTCCCTTTAAGAAAAATTCAATTATTTTCTTAATTTTCCCAAGCTAGTTATTCTTTTGATAGACATACTTTTAGATGAATTCATTATAATTAGTACTCCAGCTTTCCTAAATAAATTCCGAGGACAATATAAAAAATTCGAATACATAAAAAATCTTATTATTAGGTTATTATATTAAAAACTTAATAATCAGAAATTTACTTTTCAAATATAATTTCAAAATGTGCTTAAAGAAAAAATATTTTAAAAGAAATTTTAAGCTAAACTTCATGCAAAGCAAAGTCTACCCGGTGAATGATTTATCTTGATCAATAGTGCATTGAGAAGATAAAAGCCCCTTTGTTGGAAAATTTCATCGAATTAGGTCAAGTCTCCAGTTAGCTGAATTCAAATATCTAGTCTGGAAGTGAATGGTTTTTCCGTGACAGATTCCAACAGCTCCAGGGATTCAGATGTAATTAAAGAGGGTCTGGAAAAGGATTCATGGTTCAATGGCTATTAGAGTTTCAGTTTTATTTAGCGGGAGGGGTGACAATTTATTCGAAAGGCAGCAGAATTGGGGAATTAGTTGCTGGGCATGGCATAAGTTTAATCAGCTTTGGAAAGGATACAAGTTTGTGAACGTGCTTTAATGAGTTGTTGAACTCGATACAAATGATTTGTTTTAACTTTTGAGAAAAAAATTAGGAGTAAAATGTTATCGCTTGAACCCGTGTGCATTTACATTTAAAAACTTTTGGTAATTACATTAAAAATGTATTTTTTGAGGGAGCAATCAATGTAGCTCTTTAAGCAATCCTATTCAAAATAAGGGTTTTGAGACCTTACTTCAGGTAATGAAGGTAAATTTGTGGGAAGACTTTTCGCTAATTTCCAGCTCATCCTGTGCACATTTGTCTTCTAAACACTTAACTTTTTAATATTAAAAATATAGTTTCCTCAGAAATTTCTTTTTTAAAAAATAAACAGGATTGATTGGTTAAATAATAATAGTTAGTAATTAAAAACTGCATCTATCAATTATTGAAGTTTAAATGAACAACTACCTTAAAAGGATAAGTAATAATTTTGTTATAAATAGAGTGCAGGGAGTGGGTATTAAAAATCACTCTAAAGTACCGAGTACAGAAAGAACGTCATAGAGAGATTGCTTTATATTATGATAAAAAAATTATATTTCCGCATCATGCTTCAAACTGCTTTCCTACCCCAGGTGAATCACCCCTACAAACTAGCTTCATTTCTACCCAAACAAATGAATCCAAATCCACAGCCTGAACCCACCTGGATCCACCCATTCCTTTTCCCACCCTCACGAGACCCCACCTTGACCATCAAGTCTCATCCATCCCTTCTCTCCATTTGGCATTCAGCCGAATCCATTTAAGTCCCGGAAATTTTTCCTGGATCCGGGAGAGCAAAGGGATCCTGGTGATTAATTACCTGGTGGAGTGGGTTGAGCCTCCCCTGGTGGCACGTGCTAATGAATCGTTTGCTTCTCACCTAGGAAGATGGAACGCTGGGAGGTTTGGAACTGTAAATGGGGGTAAACAGGCATGTCTTGGAGCGTTTTGGTCGGGTTTTTGAAATTTTATTTTCAGCGTGCGTTCGTTGGAGTTAGTGGGATGAAAAGGTTAATTAGGAGTATTGTTTCGTTAAGTGGGTGAATAGAAGTAGGAGTTATATGTAACTCTGTGAAAAAAGGGCGTTTGATTTGATTTATTGATTCTTTACCTTGTTTTGTTGTAATCGTTAGACTTGCATTATTTGTACTCTTCCCCTACTTTGAAGGGCGATTCTTGTATGAAGATATTTAGTATTTGGTAATAAGAGAGTGAGGTAATTTATTCTAGTTTTGTTTCTGTGTGTCGTTTCTCTTCAAGTTTTAAGTTTGAAAAGAAACAGTAGTAAAATGAAACAGGCTTTAATGTATTTAAAATTGTGCTTTACGAGAAGGTATCAAAGAGATGCATCATTATTTGTGCTGAACATTTTGCGAAGACAGCTTAATATTGGAATAAAAAATTGAATCTTTTAATGGGGTCTTAGTTAAACGGAAGAGGCGTTATCGAAAATAAAATGTACTATTACTTTTGTAATGCATTTTTTAACGAATGCAGTTAAAAAGTTTTTAAGTGAAAAGTTTTACATAGTGAAACTTTTTATTTTCTACTAATTTGTAAATGCTTATTTTTTAATATTTAAAATTGAAAACGATTTAATGAATTGAATAAAAGTTACTCGACCACAAAAGAAAGCAAAATAAATTGAAAGATTTTTATAAACCTCAAAGAGGATTCCTGCGATAGTAGTACAGGAAAACGGTAGTTTTTTCAAAAATTTCATATAGAAGTTTTTTTTTGACGGTTTTATATGTTTTCGAATGCGCTGATTACGAATATGAAGTTTTCTCTATAAATTTCTCGAAGATAATTTCATATACAAATTTGAAGTAAACAAAATTTCCTACAAAATACACTACTCAACTTTGATTTTCTGAAGAGTGGTTTTTCCACTAGAGCGCGCTGAAAAACATCGTTTTTTTTTTGCCTTTCCACAAAAATAAGGAAAAAGCGCACTTCTATCCTCTACAACTACAAAATGAAAACTATTCACGTTATCAACAAAAATTTTATATCACATGAAAGAGCATTTAATTTTCTATAAATAACGTGCTTTCCATTATCAATTTTTGAGAAGGGGGAGGGAGTGAAGCAAAGATCAATAATAAAATTTTTGCGGCTTGCAGACTAAACGGAAAATCTGAAATCTGAAATCTGCGTTTTATTTTCGGTATATTACCAATAAAATGGGTTGTTTTGGATTAATTAATGACTAAGCAACTAAGCATGATTAATAAAATAAGTTTTTAAATTTATTTATGAAATATTTGGTGCTTTAGGCGGAATTCCAATATTTTTTTTAAATTCACATATTAAATTATGGTAGTGTTTTACGGTAACCGGACCGGCGGTCAGGTCAGGAAACCATGGTTACAGCCTCTGATTGGTGGAAGGAAAATATTGAATTATTTTTCCACCAATCAGAGGCTGTAACCATGGTTTCCTGACATGACCACAGGTCAGGTTACCGGTGAATACAGCCGTTAATGAACGAATTTATAAGTTTATTGCATCGTATAATCCGAATTTAAAAATCATTTTAATTTTGAAAGTCGTCTTCACATCAAAAATTGAAAAAATCTCAAATTTTTGCTCTTTTTTTTCGGTTTTTCATCTATTCTCTTAAAAATATTCATTTTACAAAAAATAGCATGACATCAAATTAAAGTAAGTTAAATTTCCTATAAGATGCACTGGTTTATTTTTATTTTGCAATGAGCGGTTTACGTTTTATAGCGTTTGAAGAAAAGCAATTTTCATGTTTTTCTACAAAAAAGTGATGAATGCTCGATTTCTCCCACTACAGCTCTAAATAAATTCAAGTTACTGACAAATAGTTTATATCAAATGAAAGTACATTCAATTTCCTACAAAATGCACTGTTTAATTTTAATTTTATAATAAGAGGTATTGACGCTAGAGCGCGCTGAATTACAACTGTTTCCTGACTTTACACAAAAACATGAAAATTGCTTTTCTTCAAAACGCTATAAAACGTACATCGTTCCTCGCAAAATAAAAATGAACCATTGCATTTTACCGGAAATTTTTAGTACATTAATTTGTGTCATGCTATTTTTCCTAAAATGAATGTTATTTTAGAAAATCGATGAAAAACCTAACAAAAGAGCAAAAATTTGATATTTTTATATTTTTTGCAATTTTTTTATGTGAAGATGACTTTCAAAATTAAAATAAACTTGAAATTCGGATTAAGCGATGCAAAAAACATATAAATTCGTTCATTAAAACACTCCCATAATTTAATATATGAATTAAAAAAATTGATTGAAATTCCACCTAAAACACCCAATATTTCATAAATAAATTAAAAAATTTAAAGAAAATTAATTGCTCTCTCACGTGGTATAAATTTTTGTTGATAACGGGATTAGTTTTCATTTTGTAGAGGGTAGAAACGCGCGTTTTCCTTATTTTTATGGAAAGGCAAAAAAATCGATGTTTTTCAGCGAGCTCTAGCGGAAAAACCACTCTTCAGAAAATCAAAGTTGAGTAGTGCGTTTTGTAGGAAATTTTGTTTACTTCAAATTTGTAATCGAAATTATATTCGAGAAATTTATAAGTTTTGAAATAAAAGCGAAGAATCGAAAATAGAGCAAAAAAATTATCGATTTTTTGCGATTTTCGATATGAAGCCGACCCCCCACGTGAGAGCAAACTTCTTATTCGTAATCGGCGCTCTAGAAAACACATAAAACCGTCAAAAAAAAACTTCTATATGAAAATTTTTAAAACGTCACTTTTTAGCACCGTTTTCCTGTGTAATTTTATCTTCAGAGAAACTATTCTTAAAAATATAAATAACTATAGTTTAACTTTAAAGTATCTCTGAAAATACGTTATGTATTTCAGAGATACTTTATATATGAAAATACCTTATGTATACATAATCTTTGACAACAACAATCTGACTGGGATTTTTCTGGATTCTAAAAAAGATTGATTGTGTTGTGCAATTCTTGTGAATGTCAGATTTTAATCAATACAGGCATTTAATTGAAATTGCTTGATTTTCATTGAAATAAATTAGTTTGATATTTACATTTGAATTCATTATTAATTGCTAAGAAATAACGTTTCTGTTGCATGGGCAATTTAAAGTTTGTACACCACGTGTACACCACGTTGTTTAATTAAAATATATTCTGTTATTGGGGGTTTTGATAAATGGTTTGGTTAATGAGGTCATGCATTAGAGACCCTACACTAAATGAAGTAAGCATAGTAAAATTTATTTAGAACTTTTAGCGCTATCTAATTACATGAAATTTTGATTTATTATTTCGGGATTCCATTACTTATTTGAAACTCAAACTCCAAATAGGTTTTTTATTGAATTGTAAGAATTATAGTTTTAATGTAAGACATAAATTTACAATTCATAAGTTTAAATTACCAATTTATCCATGTAAAATATTTAACTAATATCTTTACAATGATTTTTTATTAGTTCAAAACAATATTTAAAAAACACCTGTTGAAAACTATAATTTCCATTTTCGAATTTGTTGTTATTAAATATTTTTAAAGAATTATTTTCGAGTTAAACGTGATGGTCCCCATTAAGGTAATAGTTAATTAGACATGAGGGAATGAACATTAAAGTTGGTATAATCTAATATAAATTGATTGTTAACAATCCCTTTTGAAAATAGTTTTTCAGAGTCTAGACACTGTTTCAACAGAAATTGCATGGTGCATTTACTTTCATTTGCTAAATTTGTTATTTCTTGGTAGTTTGTAGTGATGTTTAGAGAGGTATAGTTTTAAGTTAGGAATAATTTATTTTCAATTATTCCAATTATCAGAATTTTTTATACTTTTATAATATATTAAGGTGTACGAAATGTTTTATATTTTTGATTCCGTGATCAATAAAGTTTTCAAAAAAGAAAACTGAAAAAAAACTTCCCCAGTGTTTGATATTTTTATTTTGCTATATCTTATCTATATTATGCTATATCTTATAATCTTATATTTAATTTTATTAATTAAATCAATTTAATAAAACTAATTTTTTGAAGAAAAAAGTGAAACAGAGTGTCCCATGTACCAAACCACAAACAACCAAAGGACAGTCGTGTATAAAGATATCTATGTTTAAACGGGTCAATTTGATACAATAGGTTCATTTATACACTTTCAATATCTGAGGATAAATTAGATCTACAGTGAAGGATATTTATGTCAATTTTTGAGTCTTTGGGTTTTATTAAATCTTTGATATTGGAAACTGCTAGCATTGTAGCTATTTGCATTTATAAAAGAAAATGCAGTTGATAAATACATGACCAAACGATGGAGTCAGGGACTCTGAAGTATCTGAGAAATTCTTAACACTTTTTCAGGTAACTTAGAGAACTATTAAAAAAACAGTGACAAAATAGTACTAGAAATGGCCAAAAACTAACCAGTTGATTACTATAGATTTTTTTAATATCTGGATGATTTTCTCGACAAAGATACCATAAAATTTTATTCAACTAACTCAGGAGCATACAAATATACATGAAAATTAGCATCTTATTTCCTTAATTAGAGATTTATTAAAAATGATCATTTGTCAAATTCTTAATAATTTTTACCTCTAAATGATTATAGTGGAAAAATCTTTTTTTATGCTCGAAAAGAAATGCTCAAAATAGTCTTCAGATACATTTCAATAAATGTACATTTTTTATTCCTCAAAACTTTTGTTATTAATTACTATTTTTGAGCAATTTGATCACTGTATCTAAATACCCCATATATTGTATCAAAATGCCCTACTGGTTGGGCGTATTGATACAAAATTGATTTTTTCCGAAAGTCGTTATATTTTAATTTTAATTAAACTTATATTTTTCTAATTGGTTTCATAAAATTGAGTCATTCTTAGATATTTTTTAAAGAAAAAGTAGGAATAAGGAATTTTTTTAAGGAATATTAGGGATAAAGAATTTTTAAGGAATAAGTCATTTTTTCAACTCAAAAAAAGGGTTTGAATTTCGCTGTATAAAACTGTCCCACTTTCCCCTATTTTTTAAAAAAAAAGTTTCTGAATAAGACGTTTCTTCTACTCAAAAAATGTATTTCAATTTCGCTGTATCAAATTGCCCCACTTTCCCCTACTATTACCGTAATTTCGAGCATATAGTCCGCACCATCGTATAGTCCGCAGACACGATTTTATGTAAAATTTTTTTCAAAAATAGTCAGATAGTCCGCACCACCGGATAGTCCGCGGGCTATACGTCCGAAATTACGTTATTTTATAATACGGCAATATTAATGGAAAAGAAAAAAAGAACTAAGTATAAATAGAAAAAAGTACTTATACTTACTAATGTACCTTCAGAAATAAAACGCTTAATACAAATAAAAAACAGTGCTTACTAATTAATCATATTTTAATTAATCACAAATTCTACTACATTAACGAAAACCATTACATTAACATTATATTTGATCCATCGGCAGTTCAGGACAGCGTGTTTTTTAAATTTCAACGATTTTAACAGTGAAAAACCAGCGTATTATCCGCACTGGTAGATAGTCCGCAGCTTCAAAAATTTGACTTTTAAACACAGATAGTCCGCGGACTATATGCTCGAAATCTAGCGGTATTGACAGGTTTCGGCTAGTTTTCTTATCATAACTATAGTAGTATCTTCCCCCGACCCTAACCCTACGAACATCAAAAACCTAACCTCTCTCTCTCTCTACCCTCAAAATATCTCTCACCATTCAGAAATGACCAACCTAACGAGCACCCCACAAAGGTTACGAAATCCCACTCAATTAAGAACCTCCATATCACGGTTGACCAACGGAGCACTCTAATGGTGTCAAAGTCCACCGGTTCCCCAAGGACGAGTGCGCGACTTTTTCTCATTGACCGTCAAATAGAAGCCCCGGACAGGGTGGGGCGCACATAGGGCGCAGCGGGGGAACTGGGGCGTGAAACGGCGTCAGGGCGCGAGAGGAGAAGAAACGAAAATCAATCTTTGTTGGATTTTGAGACCCATCACTCCCAATCTGTCTCCGGAGATGTTATTTTCTTTAATCACCAGAGGACGATGGAAATTCGTTCTGGTCGTTTCCGCTTCGGATGCTGCGGTGTCTTGTTTCCGGGCTTCGGTGCTAAAAAAGGATTTATGGTACTGTTGGGTTTTTAACATTTGATTTTGTGTGGTGTCTTTTGATTCCTTTAAAAAATATGTGTGGTACACGCTAACAAATACTTCTTTGGGCACCCTTAAAAATTAGTCTTTTTATCGTGGTACTTCATGGGACCCTTAGTGGTAATAATAGACCATCTGTACAATTTTGAACGGTCTACTACTATTCGGCGCGGCCGTTTGGGCACGGGCTGGCCGTTTCGGTGTCAGATATAAAATGTAAGTAAATAGAACTATTTCATAATCCTTCTAAAAATTAGAAGAAAAAAAATTTGTTTCGCGCTGAAACGGACCGGTGCCGAATCGTCCCATTCCGACTTTCGAACAACTCTCTGCTTCTTAAGATTTTAGGATGACGATGCCACTTGTCATGTTTCGAGGGTCGACCATTGCTTGCTCCGAAATGCGCTGCCAACCTTTGTATATCCGAAGTGTAATGTTTAACCAGAATTTGTTTGTTTGGAGTTTTTTGTAATAAATGTTACCCGTTAAAACCTCACCCTGCATGTGGTTGTATTTCAAAAAATTTAAATTAGCAAGCGTTATGAAGCCAGGCCAGGCTTTTCAAATGTTCATTGCACTTGCACATACTATCTGAGAACAAATTCTATATCTTTAGACTCCTGAGATATCACTGTGCTCAGACTATTTCACCTTTTAATGGGTTGGTTTGAACCAGATTGAAAATCACAAGTATGCTAATTTTAGAGTTAATGAAGATCAATATAATAAAATTAATAAGTAATAAATCAAAAGAAATAAAAATTCTATCGCAATAAGCGTTCCAGGGGTTTATTTGGTTGAGACAGTGTTTCAAAGGGGCACGCTTCAACTCTTATAATTATTTGTTAAAAGAGATGGTAAAATTTAGATGTGGAGTAACATTACAGTCAGAGAGTGGGAATATATGACCCTATCCTTTTTCCTATTGAAATAAAATTAAACACATAAATATTACTAATGATTCTTCCGCAACTGAAATTGCATTTGGCGTTTCTCTTCTTTTTCTGCCACGTGCAATTTCGCTTTTTAATTGAAAACATTAGTCTTCCGAAAATCGCAATTTCATTTTACATTCTGCGCATTACTTTCACCTAGAAGGAGCACAAAGTTAATTTGAAAGAAAATATGGAAAACCAACCTCATAAGGAGAAATTTCGTTTTCCATTAAAACGTTCCTTCCCTGAAAAAATAAGAAATAAATAAACCTGAATCCCCCAGTTTTGGATTCTTCTTAAAGAGATTCTACTCCTATGTATGATTCATGGGGTCCAGTTCAATGCTTTCTCCAACCGTTTCATTTGGTCTCCAGTTTTAATAGAGGTTAGAATTTTAATGAAAGGTATTAAACCATGTTGAACTGGACGTCTTCCAAGTCCACTAAAAGCATTAAACCTCTTTGTAAAAACGATGACTAATGGTTTCAAATCGAATGAACGCTTTTGTTGAGAGAACTCATTTATTAGCGTTTACTGACATCAAATAAATTTAGTTTTTTGCTTCCGAAAATTTATTTCATATTAATTCTCTAAATAAAGTAAACAACATTGTAGAAAGTGGGTTCTGAAGAGAGCTACCAAATCTCTTAAACATTTCCTTTAAAACAGGTATACAGTCCATTTTGAAAAGTGAACTAAGCAAAGCTTTTATGAGATATTTTTGTGTTGAAGTAAAAAATTATCATTTAATGATGTTTTCATTTGATGAACGTTTATAATCATTTACTTTTCCAATTTATCCAATGTTTTTGTATGAAACAACTTGAAAGTTTGACTTACACTATTTCAATATCAAATGAGTGGAACTGGGACAGAAATTCAGAATCTAAAGTTTATTGAATCGAGAAATAACAAAGCATAAATCAGGCGGCAGTCTCTGTTAAAGATCTAGGAAAATTGCGTGGAATAATTTTTCATAACGGATTGCCAATACCGTTCTATTTCAGAATTCACGCAAACATATAAGAGGAAAATTGTTCTTCGCCATATGAGTAAAGGCTTCGAATGTGCAAGTATTTCGAATGAAAAGAATCCCCGCTTCTTTAGTTCGTATTTCTTATACTTCAGAAACTTTTGTTTTGTCTGGGAAGTTTCCTCTTATATCCCCAACATTGAAATATCCATAACTTTGATTGTACTTTCTCTGTTCGGATATTTCTTTTGGTATCAAATTTCGAAATTGATTGCTTTTTGGGATGAAACCATTACTCTCTGATATTGGACCCGATATTTTCTTTCAATATTCACCAGTCGGTACAGAAATTCTTTCCATCTGTCGTTTATTTTTTTCCTTATCTTTTGTCGTATCAGGCATTTCATTCTTCAGTACTTTTCGGAGGAATTGGATCCGGGATAGCGATTTATAAGTTTCGGATGGCTGCAGCTTTTGGCTAGATACACGTGTACGTGAGCTTCATAACTTATACAAAGAAGCCGTCCGCCATAAAGGCGAATTTCCCCCAAAGCGAGCATCAGTCTTCGTCGTTTGCGAATTTCGGTATTCACAAAGCCCATTCGAATGCCGTCGGGGTCGCGAAGCTGTGGGATAAGGTTTTTCTTTTTTTTTGTTGAAAAATTTGGTTTATAACTCGAACTCTGGAAAAAAGGAGGATGTCGTTCTTGAGGCGGACGACCGAACATTTTGTCAAAAATATCAGGAATGTAAAAGAATAACGTTATATGATATTGAGGCGATGTTATGGAGAACTAATTGCTGTTTCATTTTAAACCGTTTCTGGTTACGCATATTTTAGTTATTGTAGGTTTTTTGAAAACATTACACCCTGTCTTAAGAATTGAGGTGTTTGCGGCGACAAAGAGTTAACTCCATTGTTAAGCTGTTGGGGTAAGATCATTGTTTCTGCAAACACCTCAGTTTTCAGAACATATTTCTAAAATATCCTCTTCTAATTTTTTTCATTAATATTTTACTTTAGCTCGATTTCTTTTTCTCACCTTATTCTATCCCTAAGATCGTTGGAGATGCACCCTTCGACATCTTTTTAGCTACTTTGAAGAAAAAATTACAAATTAAACCAGGAAATTAGATTTTCAAACATGACTCAAGTCTCTCAATCATCATAAAACCATAATTTTTCCGGCTTACAAAGTTATAAACATTTAGTAATTGTGGGTGTTTTGGCATCGTTATATCACACAGGAGTTTTGTTAGATTAAAAATCCAAATTTTTTTTCATTTTAGTTCACTTAGTTTATCTAGATAACAGGGACTTCCTAAATCCAGTTTTAACCGTCTGAATTAGCTATAAAAAGTACTGATCTCGACATTTTGGAACTTCTTTTTAGTTACTTTTACCATCACCTATATGAACTCAAACTGAAAACCGGTAGATCGTTACTCCCTCCAGTGAAGTTTCGAGAAAGTTAATTTTAAGATATTGACTGGAACAAAATTTACTCCAACCATCAATCTCACCGCCTCCAATCTTCAAACTTTCTTTCAAAAAGAGTCCCTTTCACTTCCAAAACAGAACTAATTACTCCAATTCCTCATCCCTAACCTGTGATCCATCCCCCTAAGCCCTAAGCAACAATGATGCCCAACGTGTTGAAAGCACCCTTCAAAAAAAAGAACAAGTTTTCGGATGCCACCGCTGCGTGATCATGACAAATGACCACGACATCCCTCTCGCGACATCCTTCCTCTCCGATCCATACATCAAAAGCTGTCCTGGCTCGACAAAACATTGGGGCTCTATCGGCCCTGCAGTCATCCGATCTGGCGAACGGTTGACTTCCATAACATCGGGTTCTTTAAGCGATACTCATTATCTTAGATTTTTCTTGGCGTGTGTTTGGCGATCATCTGAATTTCATGAGGAGTTCCTTCCTGGACTCATTAAGAAAGCGGATATTGCTGGTGGTCCTAGGCGGGATTCAGGAATTAATTTCTTGGCAGGATGACAGCGGGGGTTCTCATGTAAGGGTAAAAATTGCATTGTTTCGTTTGGTTCATCTAAAAGTTCGTCATTACACTCGGGTAATCATTTATTTTACCTACTTTATTTCGTCCAATGCCATATATTTAAATGAATTTACATAGTTTCCTTTTTTGGAGATACTGTCAATTAAATAACCCTTTTTTGTCCTTTTATAACTGGGATATATTACTATTTAAAGTAATTCAGTATTTTTACTCACTGTTTGGGGGATTAGTTTTGTTACTTTTAAATGTTGATAGTAAATAATATGCCTTTAATATAAATCAGTTTCAAGTTTAACACAAAAAGTTTAATATTTTCATAACTCTGGTAAATATTAAGAATTAATAAATATACTTTCACATTTTGGTAGCTCAAGGTGATGTGAGGTAATAAGATGTCATGCTATAAATATTTATAACTCTTAACCCATTAATGCCCAACTTTTTATTTTTCTTAAATATTTGGTAAAAACATAGTAAATAGCCCCAAAACAACTGGAAAAATAGTGAAAAAAATTCCAGGTTAAAATTTCTACACCAAAATTAAAAAACGTCCCTAAAAAGGGACGTCAGGCACGAATGCCCCCGTTGTTTTTCCTGTAGTAAACGCATGGTAGAAAACTTTTTTAAAGCCTCAAAAACATCTTCTACCTTTTTAAGTGCAGCAAAAGTGATCGGAACCATACTGTAACATGAATATGAACAAAAAATATTAATTATTTATCCAATTAACTGTAAAATTAACCCTAATTAACGTAATTTGAGCATTTTTTATGCTCTAAAACACGTTTTTTCCTCCCAAATCTATGTTAATTGCAAATTAATTAAGGTTTTTAATTGAAAAAGGCATTCTTTATTTATATGTTACCTAATATTAAGTATTAATTACTTTTACACACCTCAAATCGATCAGAATATCTCAATTTGTGAAGTTTAAGTCTTTCAAATGCCCATACTTTTTTCATTTTATTTAATTTAATTGTGCCGAACACGAATTTCTCCCCAAAAATCAAGCAATAGTGGGATGTGCATTAGCAAGCCAGACGTTATAGATTGATCTGCAGCATAGAACACAATGATTAGCGACATCTAATTAGAAAAAAAAGCCGAAAATTTATCACAAAAGCGACTTTTTTGGCAATTTTCATGACAAAAGGTCATTATAACTAATAATTATTAAACTTTTAATTAAAATATAACCAGAATATATTTGCATAAGTAATAAATATAGTAAAATAATTAATTTAATCCTTTTAATTAATACAAATTAATTAATTCCTTATAATTTAAGACTTTTTATTCCATTAATTTAGCTGAAATAACAGTATTTTCCAAAAAAATTAACAAAAATAATAAATTTATTAGCTAAGATTAAAGTAATTTTATAAATATCAGTTATTTAATTCATTTCTTAAGAATCGAACCCGTTTTTATGAAAAATTGAAGGAAACACTAGCATTTCAATATGAGGAAAACCACGGGGGCATTCGTGCCTGACGTCCCTTTTTAGGGACGCTTTTCGAGGGTCCAAAATAAGGTCAAGATAAAATATATTGGAAAAATAAAAAAACACCCCAACTGATTTAATGTATAAACAGTAATATATATCGGCATTGAAATTTTTTTTAAATAACAACTAGGATTTTTAAGCTTTTTCTTTTAAAATTTTTAAAAAAGCAATTTTCTGAAAAATTCTATCTTCCAACTTTAAAAAAAGTGAAAATTTTTTAAAATTCTGCTTTCTTCTTGTGTTCTTTATGTTCTATGAAGATCAGAGATACATCCGTGCAAATTTTGATTCAAAGGAACAATTTTTGTAGAAATAGGAGGATTTTTAAAAAACGTCCCTAAAAAGGGACGTCAGGCAGTAATGGGTTAATATAAATAATTATTTTTTGTAAATTTAGAATAAGATGTTATCTCTCTCTCAAGGTTTCATCAGTTCAAAAACTAAAACTTAAATGTTTGTTAGCAAACAGATTAAGAATTAAATAGTACTTAAGAAAGAAAAAAAGCTTAATTCATGAACTTTGCTTTCTTTCTCTGCTTTTAAAATGGTTATCATACCTCTATGTACTTATAGGTAGGTTATTGGACGACTTCATTTCAAGTAGTGACTTAAACTCTATTTTTAAAACACACACAAATAACGATGCCTTTCCCGTGAAATTGTTTATCAGAACTTATACTCCCTCCAAGAGGATTAATGGTCTCTAGATTCAATTTGTGCCCAAATACCTCCTTTCCCGAGATTTATCCAATAAAAACTCTTTCACTTAAAAAACCTACAAACTGACATAGCCGCATCTTTTAAGACACACAAAACTAATCCACTGAAGTATGCCATCCCTTCCCATCAGCTTTCCGCATGTTGCTTCAGTTGCCTTCAGAACTCCTTAAAAATACCTTTCTCCTAAGCAAAGGCGTATGGCACTGATGGATGAAGCTCCAGCGAATAACTTTTCCCTTAAGTCGTCAGATGCTTTTTATCTATCCAACTAGCCCCGTTATTTTTCGAAACTGGAAAGAGATTTGCTCCCTCTCCCGGGAGTAGCTAACAGCTCAAAGATTAACGAATAAAAGTGATGGATTACATTGGAAATTAAACTTGAGGAGGCTGTTCCCTCTCGCTAATACTCGTTCCGATACGTGTGTAATCCCTCGGACGTAGTTTTATTTGGTGATAAGTGTGTTGGAATTGCCCCGTCTTGGGATTATTCCGCAGTTTTTTTGTTTTGTGGGGGGGTGTTGAACTTGTTCTGTAAACATGCCACGAGGGTGTAATTGTTTAAGAAGATTTCGGTTTGGCAGCAGTTGTTTTGTCTGCTGCTATCTTGCTAGTGTGGTCGAGGGGATTGGGTGAAGTGTAAAAAGGAATTGGAGAGAGAGAAAGAAAGAAAGAAAGACGCTGGTTGTAAAAAGTTGATTGAATAAAGGCGACTTTATTTATTCAAGAAAATCTGGATTGACGTTCCTAGCTAAGTTCTTTTGATGTTGTATAAATTTGAAACTCTGTTTTGAGTGACAAGGAGTCAAATGATAATCCTTTTTTATAGAAACTCGCTTCGATGCTGGTGGTCAGCCAATATTTATGGAATGTAGGGAATGTCTTATTCACTGAAGTTGTGATAAAAATTTAGTCGTTAGACAGCTTCTCAAATGAAACCCTCGGCTGCGTTACTTCCTTTTAAATTAAAGTCAGACAGGTGAAATATTTAAAAGTTAAATTTAAAATACACTATGTTCATTCATTAAAAATATAGGTAGGATGCATTGTTTTGAAAATGCACCACATTGAAAAATATTTTTATTGATGAAGACAGAGTAACGTCATGCACCAAAACCTTCTGCCCCTTGTAGTTCAAATTTTTTTAAATTAATTAATGATCAGATTTCGAAAAAAAAATATTTTTTAAAGAAGCTTTATTGAAATAAATTAAAGTTTAAAAATCCTTGTATTCCCCACCAAAATCATTTATTAATAAAACACATTATTAAAACACAAAAGTTATTTATTTCATTATTTTCAGTATTCAATGACAAATATTAGTTAAAGTTTACTTCAGTTTCAACCGGAACTGTTTTCAAACGTTGAAGCTCAATGATGATATCAAAATGAGTTTTCACTAGCCATATATGTTATTCTCTCTGAAACAGGTGGTTAAACACATTAATTATACATTAGATTCAATTTGTAAAAGTTTCCGGGGCATATTATAATTAAGCTATAATTGAGAATGTGCAAATCAAGCGCAATTGAGATAAATTGCCGTATCAAGCTAATTTATCCAAATCAACTAATTTAATGAGGATTTAATTCCTTAATTTTAGGTTTTGACTTTATTTATTTAAAATGGTTATTTTAAATTCATCGTATTGAAACGAAGATTAATTAAAGTAAATTTTGAAATTCAATTAATTTATTGCTGAATAAAGTGTTTCAACTCTGTATAACCTTTGATCTTTTAAGTTTTTCTAAATTCATTTTACTTTTCGTAATAATTTACTTTTAAGAATTATTTTGCGTTGCAATAGTTTACATTTTACATTAGAATAAAATATATGGGAACAGTTTATTCAATTACTTAAATGAGAAAATGTGATATAAGAAACAGGATATAATTTATTCGCATTTATAATGAGAATATTTTTTAGTATAACATATTCTATTTTTATGGTACTTTAAAAATATTCTTGCTAAGTCATTTTTCCACTACATCTTCCTATCTAATTTCTTTACTTCTCATTTTGAAGTTTAAGCACTGTCGTACATGATTACCCGTATTTTTAAAGATGGAAATCCGGTAAAATTGTTCATAAATGACAAAACTCGACACATAAAATTACATAATATTCTTTGAAAAATAGTATTTTCAACTTCTATCAACAAAACATCTACCACAAGAACATAAAAATTCAAAAAATCTTGACAGGTTAAATGAATGTAATACTATTAAAGGTTAAAAATAGGCTTAAAAATGAACATAAAAAATTATGTTTTATTAGATATTACCAACCCACATTTAAAGATGCAGGTCGAGTTACAAGAATGGAATTGTTGGTTTTTGGGGTGTCACGAAAATTACGGTCAGTATACTATATACCAGCCAATCCTAAATTTCGGTCAATCCTAAAAAAAGTTTGGTTCTAACATATTTATTCAAGTGGGGTAAACGAGTTCAAGATTAAAATTGACAGATACTGGGATTCCGGTAGTTTGGGTTAGGAAGACTGGACCAACCTTGCTGGGCTTACGCCTTAGTTGGTCGACTTGATTTGTATTTGTATTAACGCCACCGCAGCTACATATATGGTGGTTTTAATTAAGATTAAAGGATTTTTAAGATGGATTATAAGATAAGATTATAAGTTTTTATTATTATTTTCAGATTATTAGATAATATTATAAGGTGGTTTTAAGGCCACATCTGTAGTACGGTGGCGTTAATACGTAAGTTCTAAAAGTTTATTGCTTTACCCATGTTATAAATTTATTTTTTATGGACCTGAATTTACTGACTGGTTTTTACATTGACCGAAATTTTCACGTAACTTTTTTTCGTCGGTGTTTCAAAAAGTTTGGACGAACTTGTTGAAACACCCTTTTATTATATTTATCTTTTAGGCAAGGCGCGTACTGGAGACTTTTGTCTCGATGACTAGAACATAATTGTCACTCGGGCTATGGCCAGAAGCTAAAGCGCCTGCAGTAGGCAACGAGACTCTCGGCCGATTGCCTAGAATCTCGTCATAGAGATCCATTGCTCTCGAGTGACAGTTATGTTCCAGTCACCATGACGCGACGGAAGAAGTGCGCGCTTAGCCTTAAGTAACTAATTCTTGTGAAACATTGTGAAACATATTTTTTAATACTTACCTTCCTCTCTCCCCACAGCCGTAATATCGTTCCCATCGTGATGGGCGCTCGTCCTGAGGACTACGCCCGCGCCGCCCCTCCCCACTCCTACATCCACGTGGACGACTTCCCTTCCCCAAAGGCCCTGGCCGAGTACCTGGACACACTGGACAAGAACGACACCCTCTACAACGAGTACTTCCGCTGGAAGGGCACCGGCGAGTTCGTCAACACCTACTTCTGGTGCCGCATGTGCGCCATGCTGCACGCCCCACCCTACCACAAGTCCTACCCGGACATGCACAAGTGGTGGTCCGGGGCCGGGACGTGCAATGCCGGACACTGGAGGGACCATCCGGCCGTCAAGACGACGCCCAAGACGGATCTCATCAAGGACGATAACGGGTAACTGACTTGACAACGCCCGCTTTAGGTCTAGTCATTGCTTATTGTTGGCTCTTGCAGATGTGCTTGATAGACTTTCCAATCGGGTGGACTTGATAGACTTTCCATCCAATTGGGTGGACTTGATAGACTTTCCAATTGGTTGATTGATTGCTGCTGGACGACTTTTCGACCCACGAGGGATGACTTAGAACAAAGTCGAACAAACTAAAGATGGGTGACTTACTGTTCCAATTTAGGTGTAGTCAGTCTGTGTGAAGACTGTGTAATTAAGTGGACTTGACTTCAAGACAACTTACAAACTTAAAAGATGACTGCCCCATTGGGAAATTTTTTTCTGGTATTCCATAAACCAGTATGAATTATACTGTATCCAGTATAAATTATACAGGAACCAGTATAAATTATACTGGATCCTGTATAACTCATACTGGTTTATGGAATACCAGAAAATTTTTTCCAATAGGGTTGGCTTCTTGACCATACCATTTCATTTTGATGGGGTGATGGACAAGCCATCTTACCCTGTGAATTTCCTCATTACAAGACTGAAGCAGAGCATGGTTTTTGCACCAGTTATTTTGAGTGATTTTCCTGGAACCGCTTAGTTTTTTGTATCTGAGGTGAGATACGTTGCACCAAATTATAGTTGTTTCATCATTGAAACGTCCTTTTCCTACGCCGGTGTTTTACCATACAGTAGAAGCATTCCGGTATACATTTGGTGGAATATCCTAAACCACTTTTTGTCTTTCAGAGTGTTTTAGTTTGAGTGTTAGAGTGAATGTTTTTTTTTAAACACATGATTGATTGAGTGTTTTTTTGAGTGTATACTGCTTGTGTACTTTTTTAGTCCATTTGGTTTTGTTCCTTGACTAAATTCATATACTAAAGACAAATGCTACAGCATGTCACTTTCTCTTGACAGCAGCTACTTTTAAGCATTTTGAAAATTGCATCAAACGTTTGAATTTGTAGAAGTTTACTTCTTAGCAATGATTTATATTTTATAGGATTAAATCGGCTATGTTCACTTTCTATTACCCATATCTTCGTTCATTCCAAACAATACGGGTACGCACCTATAAGTGTCGAATGGTTTGATTTGTAAGCTTCTTTTTCCTTATTGCATTTTCTTGCTTTTTCTTGTGATTTGTTTGATTTAGTGTATAAACTATTTGTTTCACCAAAATTTCTAGTCTACAAAATGTATAATTTCTAACATTCCACTAATATGAAACATTACCTTTTTCCTAGAAAATATTTATTTGACATCGTGGATATGTAACCATATTTGACTGTTATTAAATGTCTGACCTCATGGTCTGTCTTAATATAATTTTAATATCTAAATTTACAAGAGGAAAAGTAAAGGATAATAATCCAAACCTCATAAGTATTTTACCAAAATATATGCATAACAGTTAAATGAAGGGCAGTGACGCTTATTAATTGTTTTAGAAAATGTTCAACATATTTTAAATATTTCTAAAAAAATCATTTTTAACTCTCAAAGGGAAAAACATAAAGCAAAATTTTCCTTTTAAAGTAAAGTCATGTGGCCTATGTTATCCTTTCTTCTTTTTCTTGGAGCATATTAATAAAACTATGACCATGTATTAATAAGTTTTAAAAGGAATTCCTTAAGTTTATAGACCTTAAAATACCAGTTTGTTTCCAAAACACACATGGCAATTTTCTTTATCCTTCACTAATAAAATCTGTGTTTTTATTCCATTTTCAAATTATAAAATCATGATAGTTTACATTTTTAATAGATGGAACTCCTTTCAATTTTAAGGGCAATCCTTAAAATGATGAGTATAAATGTAGTTTTCATTATTCGTGCGACACGAAGTTGAAAAGATGAAACTCCAAGGTCAGATGCTTAACTACTCTAAATTTTTGAAATGTTCACAAACACGCTATTGTATCATTTTCATTTAATATGTTTTATAAATGAAAAACAAATATAAAAATAAAAATATATAAGAAACACTTATAGAGCGAAAAAAAAAGTACTAGAGAATAAAGAATAAGAAATTTATTTACTAAAACAATTTGTGTAATGAATGTAAAAATGTATAAGGTTGTAATTGTAAAAAGTAAATCTCAAATTGTATATGAAATATAAAAGCTAGTATATTCAATAAGGACTCGTGCCGGGCCTTGTAGGCCCGGCACGCCTACACGTTGAGACGCATGCATTCTCAAAAACTCCCCCTTTATATAGATATAACTACGTTTAGCTGCACTTAATGATGCTTTCAATAACATTCTAAAACTCCATTTTATCCATCTCCTTAAAAGTCATTTTATTTTTGGAGATAAGTAATTTTTCTTTTAAATTTGAGTTTAAGAATTTGACGCATGAAATCATTTCGTCTGTTCGAAATAGGCCTGTGAATATGTGACCTGGCAAAGGCGAATTAATTTTGTTGTATCCTATGTCTTTCAAACGCCTGTATAAAATTAATTTTAAAATCTTGAATTTTATGTTTTCGAGATTTTAAGCCTCTTTTAGGGAAGAAACTGTAAAACCTGAAAAGTCATTGAATATTGAACACATTTCGAACACAACTTTACCCAAAGAAGTATAAATGTATTTTAAAGATTTTATTTTAACCTCATAAAATTCACTAAAATTCTTTAACTATAATTTTTTAAAAATATTGACATAACTTTTCCACTTTTACTGTGTGGTTAGAATTGAAGCATTTACTTCAAACTTACTATTCAAAACATTTTTGTTGAAATTGAATAGGGCAGTAAAAATCTTAAAATTTTTTATTCTTGTGTTAAAATGTAGCTCTTTTTCTCCCTTATATTATTAAAATTTGATATTTGTTTTGTGTTACTTGCAAGATTAAAACTTTATTTATTTACTTGTGCTTTTAATAAAAGTTGGCTTAAAATGTTTGAGTCATATAATTATTTATTTTATATACTTACACACTGAAAAAAATTTGTAAATAATTTTTTTTCGTGTATTGTACAGTTTGTGTAATGAGTGTTCCACATAAATGTAAAATGCTGTACAGATTAAAAAGAAGATTATGAAGTTAAGTTGTGTTTGCATTATTTATTTTATTTTGACACATTTTTTTAAAATTAACATAAGGTAAAGCAGATAATAATAACTGAACAATAATAAATTAATCTATGACAGCTAAAAGTGAAAAAAATGCGTATGAAAACCATATAAATTACATTTAAAAACACTGCTCAGGTCAATATTCATAGAAATACCAATGATTACAATATTTATGTAAGTTTAATGTTCTGTGTTTCGATTAAATTTCTGTATAAACAATAAAAATGCCCAAAGACTAATAACTAAAAATAAGACAAATAATGGGTCAAATACGGATAAAAAGCTCACAATTGTGAACTTTTTTATTCTCATTTTTATTGCTTATTTCCTACAAACAACACAATTTCACTCTGAATTAAATTATTAAAATTTCTTTTTAGTAAATTTTAAAATTTCTTTTTAGTAAATTTTAAGCCTTTTAAGTAATGTTACTAATACTAGACAGCAACGTTAGTTGACTCTACTACGTCACTACCAAACAAAGTAGTTCCCATCGCGGTGTCTAAATTTGGAGTGAAACAAAGAACGTCAATTTTAAAATACGACTATTGCGTTAAACCTATGTATAAATAGTGTCTTTTTATCACAATTCGCGTATCGAAATTCCTCTTAGGGGACATTCATTAATTACGTAAGGATGATTTTGTCAATTTTGACCCTCCTACCCCCATGTAAGGGTACGAAAGATTTTCAAACCCATCCCCCTATTCTTACGGAAGATTCCATTTCGTTTTTCAAAGTAATAAAATGTTAGAAAATGATCAGTTACACTAAAACTCTCAATTTGACGTAAATCAAAGATTTTTACTTTTCAACAGATAAGTACTCGTAATATTGCTTTCAACTACATATTACCATTATGTTATTATCTCTTGTCTTTGGAATAATATTTATCAGTTTAAAGCTTCGATAGTATACCGAGATCGTCAGCATTTTAAAGTTTTTCTGGGGTTATTCAATAGTAATTTGATTAGAATAATTGGACTTAGTTTACATTAGCTTGGAAAATCTTACGTAAGAATGAGTTTGACCACCAACCCCCAAGTAAGGGTACGTAGAGATTTTTTATCCCCCCTGCCCCTCCTGACTCTTACGTAATTAATGAATGGCCCCTTATCAACCCAATAGGCTTTGTGTTTACTCACTTTCTCCTTTGCGCAGTGAAATAAAATACCTAATATTTATGTTTTTTAATTGAAAAGAAAGATACAGATATTTTAAATGCTTCTGATAGTTATTTTAAATGCTTTTAAGGTTTAGTTATATGATGAATGTAAATAGATTTCTTACAGAAGCTGAATTTTTTTAGGACGGTAAAAAAAGAAAACCATGACCTTAACCCTTTATGTCCCGACGGGACTTGTAAGTCCCACTTTCCAATGTTCCAAATTCGTCCAATTTTCGTCGTGTAAGGCCAAATTTAGTTTACTTATAGTTGCAGTTACGTAAACTTGACATATTTTGGATGAGGATGAGGAAAATATTTTGGGGTATTAAGGGTTAATATTGTTAATATTTAAAAATCGAACCGAAGACGGTACAGCGCACAGGCTGCTAGGGTGGTGGGCAGCGAGTAAACCCACCAGGCTGATCCGTCCCCAGTACATTAGATTTTTTTTTTAATTTTTAGCAAAAATGAGCCAGCTCGGAAGCCTACAGTAAGTTATATCACTGACTTTTAAGTGATCTAACCATACTCTCACAGTTACCCATTATAAATTAAACAATCTTTACTCGCTGCTCACCACGCTATTAGGTCATCCCGAAAGTTTTGTCGCTCTTGGGAGCATCTGTTTATAAGACATTTTTGACACTTTTCCATTATGTGATACCAATATAAACTGTAACTTTACCACCGTCAACTTGGCATCTTGGCTTGATTTTGAGGACTGATAGACAACTAGGATTTCCTTAAATCTATGATAACATGTTTTTTCTGCTCAAAATTTTGCATTTTTCCTAAAGTTAAGATTTTTAAATTAAAATTAACTGGCTACTTCCCTAAAACAATTAAAGTTTTAAGTACTTTTAACAAGTGTGGAAAATTTAACTTAGATTTAAATTTTTTCTGAGGCATCCGGAGAGTTTGATCAAAATCATCCATATTAAATTGCTGGATTGCTACTCCGAACCCTCTATTAGGTAAGATCCGGATGATCATTTTCAGGAATCTAGATCGCTGGAAATTCTACCGCCGCTCTACAAAAGTAGTATAAAATGAGTTTCAATTTATGAAGTAAATTAGATCTTCCGTACAATCTTAATATGACAGAAAATTAAAGTTAAATTCCTTTGAATTTTAATTTTGAAAGTTTTCAATTAGTGGCAACTTGAAGTAAACAAATTCTTATTAATTGTAGAAACTAGGAAAGCTGTAAAAGTGAGCCAACAAAAAAAGAGCCAAAATTCGGCAAATTGACTTTAGATAGAAGTAGAAGTACTTTACTGGTTTACCGTAATGGAAAAGTACCAAAAAATACATTGTATACAGATGCTCCCAAGAGCGACAAAACTTTCGGGATGACCTAATAGCAGCCTGCGCGCTGTACTGTACAGTCGTCGGTTCGATTCCGGCCTCGCCCTGGGTGTACTTTCTCTCTTCTTTGTCGATAAAAGTTCTGTTTGTGTCTGTCTTACTTGACGAAGGTTTATAAGCGGATCCTTGAGATCAAGCACACAGACCGGAAAATATATGTACTCACAATCCTAAATTAAAGATGCAGACGAATTATCTTCTAACGGTAAGCTTCAGAACACAATCAGTCTTATTAATACTTAATTACTATGTAAAATAAATAGAAGTCTTACAGCAGGATTTCTACACTGTGTCCACAGTATAGCAGATATGCTGTGTTTATCTGAAACCACATTTATTTTCAGCAACAACAAATAGAATTTTCGGAGGTTAAGTGGCAACGGATTGTAAAAGTCCTCGTTTTCTCATGAATGCAGGGAGAGTTTACATTACAGATCATGTAATCCCCTCCATGTTTGATAGAGAAGGAAAGTATCGTTCTTGGTATATTGTAGTAATATCCGATGTTATGAAGTTGTTAGGAGTAAAGTTAGGGTAGTTGGGTAGTTGAGCGCATTTTATTATTGCTGCAGGAAGTGTCATCTTGAGGTGACTTGGAAAAGTTTTGGTAAAGGTAAGTTTGATTGCATTTTTCTTTGAAATTTATAGAAGAAAAACTTATTAAACCTCACATTTGTATGAGATCTTATCCAAGGTCATACATGAGGGAAAAGCACTCTGCATTTTGGTTTGAATGGTAAACTCTTAATCAAACTACTACTACGATGATGTTACATGTATACTTTTTTTCACATAAGTTTCTTTAAAAGCTTAATCTAGTCTAGAGAATGATTTTTTTTCAGATTTAAGTTTTTCAAACATTTGGAGATAAAAGTAACATATATTAAAGTATCTTAAAATTTTTTTTAACTTGTTTCATAGTATTTAATTTATGAAGTTTCTTTACAATTAAATATTTGATGATGTAATAATTATTCATGAAACTGAAGCTTTTTTCAATTTCGTTTAACTCAGCAAATCTTATCACTAATCATTTAAAATTAGTCTTGCTGTACTTCTTTACCATGGGTTTATTTTTTATTCGTTTTTACCTTTCCTATACATCAATTAGTAAAGGGAATAGCAAATTAAGGTACTTGCGTACTATCCCGTCGATTGTTCCGCGACTGTCAAATTCAGCGGCACATCCGCAGAAAAGTCAATGGGTTGTTTACTGTTTTCGGATTCAGCGGTACGGTTGAAGGGATAATACGTAAGAACCCAAATTAATATTCAATAGCCCTGAACTTTAGGTACGGCCAAGAAATATGGATCAGTAGGTATAAATACTTATGTTTTAAGTTATTCCAAACCTGATACTTAAATTTTGACTAATAAGAATTTAGAAATGCTTTAAATATCGTCCAACAGTAGTTGTAAGTCTTAAAATGTTTATTTAGTTTAAATTTTTATACTTCACAGCAGTCTTTCTTGTCCATACTACGTCACGAGGCGCGGAAGAATACTCCGCGTTATGCATTCGTAAAACTTAAATTGAACAAAGTTATTCGAAAATAACGACAAATAATCGCTATAAATGAATGGATCAAAGTAACCTCAAGTATTTCTTTAATGAAAATCCGTTTTAAACTTGAAATTCAGGCAGAGCGATGGGAACTACTTCCTCTCTTTACTCCCAGCATCTTTTCTCCATGGACAAGAAACATTGCGTTTGAGTATAATTATGTATGTTTTGATAGTAAAAGGCTTAAATCTAGAAGTGTGTTCAAACACCAAGCGAAGTAGTAGCGCCAAAGTGCGCCTAAGTATCAAAGTGAAGTAGGCGATTAAAAATTCGCCATGAGGCACCAACCCGAACGCACTTCTAGATTTTTACCAAAAATTAGCTTGTAACATCATAGTACGGGAGCTGGTGCTAAATTTCAAGAATTCATCTGCTCGTACACGATTTTAATTTTATAGGATAGTGTTAGTGGTGCTGATCATGGAATCGAGCGTCAGCTACTCAGGTAGCGGTGGGTTAAGCGTGGGGAGGGGGTCAAAGGTACAAAAAAAAGAAAAATAAATTCATCTGCATCGTGTATGAAACTTGGTGGAGATGGTAGTTTCGACCTTCCTGATTGCAAAAATGACCGTCAGCTGTCTGGGTGGCGGTGGGATGACCGTCAGCTGGTCACGTGAACTTGCAAACAAAAAATTTATCTGACAAAGCAAGAAACTTGGTAGGAAGTCAATCTTTGTTACAGAAATAATAACGAGTTACTAGTACAACATATATTAATTCATGAATTGCTAGTGTAAGTTGAAGACTAGTAACTCGTTATTACTTCCTGTAACAGAGATTGACAACCCTACAAAGTTCCATGCATTGTCAGATAAATTTTTTGTTTGCAAATTCACGTGACCAGCTGACGGTTATTCCACCGCCATTCAGGCAGCTGACGGTCATTTTGGTAATCAGGAAGGCCGAAACTACCATCTCCACCAAGTTTCATATGCGAGCAGATGAATTTATTTTTCACTTTTTTGCAACTTTGATCCCCTCCCCACGCTCAACCCACCGCTACCTGACCAGCTGACACTCGATTCCATGATCAGCACCACTAACACTATCCTGTCATACTAAAATCGTGTACGAGCAGATGAATTTTTCATTTTAACGCCAGCTCCCGTACTATCACATCATAGTTGTTGAAATGTCGTTATGCGATTGTTTATGCGTCTCTTACAAGGAAACGTTTTCGGGCTTTACTCACAGAAATGGATGAAAATTTTACAAGGGTAAGTAGATGATATAAAACACTTACTGCGAAAAAAATATGTAATGAATTTCATTAGGAGAGGAGTAATTAAGTTTGAAAATCATCATTTTCAACGCCAAGTGCAATCTTACTAGGCGAAAATGTAGAAAAGGGGTTACATAGCATAAAGCAGGGGTTCCCAATAAAATTTTGCCGAGGACCCCCTTTACAATTAATATAATGACGAGGACCCCTTGAATTTAAAGGCTGAATTTTTTTTAAATGTAGATTACATAGAATCTATTAAAATTACTATGTATTCAAATCATTACATAAATATTACTCATTATAATTTGAGTTAAATTATGAAGTAATTTATGGTGTAAGTATAGTGAAGAATGATGTGGAAAATGTTTATGTACAAAGAAAATTTTATACAACACAAGTTAAATGAAAAATACAAAATTTAGTTAATAAAAAATTGCAAAAAAACAAAACATGGATTATCTTTGGTGGTAAACAGAGGCTGCGCCACCTACATTAATCTATTTGTACTACAGTGACAATTAACAAAACTAACGAATGAAATGCTGAGTAGGATAATGGTTTACTTCAAATCAAGGAAAATAAAAAAATTCTTAATATTAGGTCATTCCGAAAGTTTTGTCGCTCTTGGGAGCATCTGTTTATAACATATTTTTGGAACTTTTCCATTACGTGATATCAATATAAACTGTAACTTTATCTACCGTCAATTTGGCATCTTGGCTTGATTTTGGGGACTGATCGACAACTGGGCTTTCCTTAAATCTACGATAACTTGTTACTTTATTTCTTTTCTGCTCAAAATTTTGCATTTTCCCTAAAGTTAAGATTTTTAAATTAAAATGAACTGGCTACTTTCATAAAACAATTAAAGTTTTAAGTATTTTTAACAAGTTTGGAAAATTTAACTTAAATTTAAATTTTTTTGAGGCATCCGGAGAGTTTAATCTCAATCCTTCCTATTAAATTACTGGAAATCTAGATCGCTGGAAATTCTACCGCCGCTCTTCAAAAGTAGTATAAAATGAGTTTCAATTTATGAAATAAATAAGATCTTCCGTACAATCTTAATCTGATTTGAAAATTAAGGTTGAATTCCTTTGAATTTTAATTTTGAAAGTTTTCAATTCATGGCAACTTGAAGTAAACAAAATCTTATTAATCGTAGAAACTAGGAAAGCTCGAAACGTGAACCAACAAAGAAAGAGCCAAATTTCGCCAAATTGGCTTTAGATAGAAGTAGAAGTGCTTTACTGGTTTATCGTAATGGAAAAGTACCAAGAAATACATTGTATACAGATGCTCCCAAGAGCGACAAAACTTTCGGGATGACCTAATATCTCGGTGACATTTCGCGGACCCCTTGGATACAGCCCGCGGACCCTTAGGGGTCCGCAGACCACCTATTGGAAACCCCTGGCATAAAGGAACTGACCGCGTTTTCTCTAAAGCAACCAATCAATAAAGGTTCATCAAATGGCAGCATGAATAAAAATTAATTAAAAATATAAAAAAAACCACATGAAACAATTCAGAATCACCTCAATAAATTACAATCAAGCCAACGGTGACATTTAGGACCCCCAACCGTAGGCCGTAACTGATTTTCGTAGAAATAACTGTGTCCGATAAGTCCATCTATTCACGATGTGTTCAATAAAAGAGCAGATAACACAATAAATTTTGAATCAGGGGATGAAGAAATTGAATTTAAATCTGATTTTCACGTTATAGTATGTGTTTTAGGGATCGTCAAATGTCGATGTAAACAGCAACAAGTATGATGAAGCAATGGTAGCTTTTCCATGGTTGAACACTCAAAAACTAATTTTGTTTTTAATTGTAAGATTTATTGAAGGTGTACATTCCCTTCCCGTCTGCCCTATACATATTGTCCACCAAGGGACTTTCCAAGTGAAAACATTATGCATATTAATACATATATGCAAAATAATGATCATAAAAATTTAGTTTATACGTAGTATAAAATTAGTTTTAGTACTAATTTTAATAGATTAGTTTTTATTCAAATACAATAACCACGAGTTACTACATTTAAGGAAATTAAAATTTTCATGTAATTTTATCCTTCATTGAAATACGAAATTTAATTTCTTTTCAAACAATGTCGCAATCACAACGCTATTGTAGTTATTTTAAGTTTCTACATACTACAGATGTCATTAATTAGAACCAAATTATAGGGATCCGAAATAAGAAATTAATAAAACCGAATAATGAGGAAATTGTAGAATAAGGAATTTCCGTCCCTGACTTATGTTTAATCCTCCCATTACTAGAAATTGGTAATAAGCAAAATGCAAACCAGCAAATTAAAAAACGTAATACGGATCTGATTCATCCCTTTGCGTTCTAAAGTAGTACTAATTTAAGAAAACAAAGTTTAAAAAATAATTTATAATCGTTTAGACTTTTGACTCTGTATTTTATTTAATAAAAGTTAACTTTATCTTAATACTGTTTTCTAGGTTCTATTGACAGTAGTAGTTGTCGAATTCCAATTTACTCTAGTCTCGTCCCTTGACAAGTCTGATACGACGCTGATGAGCAAGATTAAGTGCAAACAACCATTCCTTATCAGTAAGTGTGTTCATGTTCAATGTCCAGAATAAAATATGTAACGGTCGCACTTCAATCTGTTGATCTTAAGGGGGTCTGATACACAAAAATCATTGTTTTTTTTTAAACATTTTTTGCTTTTAAAATGTAACCATGTTTTTCTGCTAAAAATGATGTTTAAATTATGTTTCTATCAGATAGAACCGAAGATAAAATCCTTGGATGTTTTGGTAATCAAGCATAATACGAGTATAGGGGAGAGTGGGGCTATTTCGCACACACACCACAAGGGGCACATTCGGACAGACGGTATTTCCCATAGTAATTATTAATTTAAAAATCTGTAAAAAAATACCAGTAGATGGAAGCATGACTACCACCTCCTGCATGAATTTTCAAAGCTCTGAGCTATTTTGTTGTATACGTACTAGAAATTTGCTAGCGTTAGAAGCAGCAAAGTAAATTTTCTTGTCAATTTGTTGGCGTAAAATATCAATCAAAAATAACTCAAGTGGACATTCAGCATTTTATTCAGTAGAGGCACTACTAAAGTAAGTTTCTAGAAAGGTTTTATTTCCCTGCTTTAATTATAAATATCTTGTTATGACGTGGTAAGCTTGAACTGATAGATGGGGCACAATCGTACAGCAAAAGATGGGGTAGATTCGGACAGCGCGAATGTGCCTCGTCTCTCCCATTTTTGATTATGAAAGTGATTTATATGTTTATAAGTGCAGAACTTGATAATAACTTGAAGTTTAATTGTTTTTTATTGTAATTGTTTCAAAATTTGGTGATAATAGAAAATAACATCTTAAAGAAAGCTTCAGTTTTAAGGAATTTAGACCCAGATTTAAACATTGAAGAAGTTTAAATAAATATCCCTGATAATTGTTTAATACCAATTGACCTGGACTTGAGTGATTTTATTCTAGTAGAACTTGCTGCTAAAAAGAAAATTTTGTTATGTTGGTCAATAAGAAAATTTGGAATTGAAAGGTGCTTATTTAAAATTAATGAGGAAAAACTTTAAAATTAATGACGAAACTTATATTTTCCCAGTAACTAATGATTCAACATTCATACAAAAAGATAATATCGTATTAAAAGTTCCCCAACGGTCAGTTACAGGTGTTAATAAGCGAGCTGTTGGTTCACTTTTTTTTTCGAATAAAACCTGACAGTTAAAATATTGGTTGAACTTTTTCTAACAAATTATATTATGTGAAGTATGTCAATGTGCAATATACTCTTCATTATTAGAATTGTTTTCCTCATCAAAAACTTAGATGTTCAATATTTTCTGAAGCTGTTTTCTTTTTGTAAAAAATCTTTATTTTAGAAGAAAAATATGCAGGGGTAGAAGTCGTCCTATATTTCCTATAAATCCTATATTTTCAAAAAACATGGAAAGAGCGTCCTATATATCCTATATTTCAAAAAATAATCCTATATTCAACCAAATGACCCTACTTTCGAGTTCAAAATTAATTTGATGTCTTGAATATCCTTGAAAAATATTTGATACTTACGAAATGCCTAAAATTTTAAATTTAAGATGGCTTTATAATTATTACAGGATGTTTACTGATCAAAGTCCTTAAATCGTATCACAGTCCTGATTTCTTCTAAAAGTTAATGAGTTATCTTTGGGCTTTTGCCTATAAAGTTGGTTTTTCAGATTCGATGAGGGCAGAAAAAACAACTTCTCTCACGATCGCGATTTTTGTGTCTCATGTCGATATTCTTGACTTTAAAACTTGGTTTTGGAAGAAGTGTTAACATGTATCCCAAATATATAGACAGTATTTTAGCAGGCATATTAAAAGATCTACGGTTAAATTGCTTGCTATTATGTAAGAAAACAAAGTAGTTTGATATTATAAGTATTTTTAGTTTTTTAATCAGGAAAACAATTTTAAAACATCTTTCTGGGTATGTTTTTAGATTTTAAAATTACTGGAATTTTTTTAAACACATTTTTTAAATTTTCCATTCATGCATTTTTACTTTTTGCATTATACAATAGATTAGTTTAACTAAAATTAAATACGTTAATTTGGTTTTCAAAGTTCATTTGTTTGAAAATTCAGTTAGTTGCAATATAGTTTGACTCTTTTTCTAGCCAATTTTTGGAGCCAAGAACAAGTAAATTAGTGGTTCTAAGCCTTAATACCAAACACTTACAACTGATACAAAAGTGTCATTAGTCCTGTTACCAAACTATTAAAAATTTATTTGTGTCCTATATATTTTTTTGAAAAATCCTTTATCTTTTTACTATTTGGTCACTTCTATTCCTGAATATGTAAAAGTGCCAATTATTTCGTTTTATTATCCTTACTTTAAAGTACAATAAACTTTTTAGTTTGTAAAAATAATTTTTGTATAATTTTTTGCATGTGTACGAATGTACCCCACACGTGTGCGAAACTGCCCCACCCATGGGGCACATTCGCACGAAATTTCTCGTTTTTTAGATTGAAGATATAGGTTAGAAATTCTAAATGAATGCGACCAGTTATCGTTCTAAAATATCGGGAAATGTCTTAACTTTCATTTGAATCCGAGTTAGTTTCAATATCTCATCTAGATCCAAAGAAATATGCCGAAATGCACTTTTTGTGCGAATGTGCCCCACTCTCCTCTATTCTTGTTCAGCATTAAAATCAATTTTTCTCTGTGATGAGTTTTTACACTGTTTCTCATCTTTAAATTGATATAAGTCAAGAACCGTTCAAGATTGAAATTTGAAATGCATACTTTTTAAACATTTTACTTTATAATTTAGACTCGGCAAATTTAAAAATTTTATTTACTTTTTAAAAATAAATAAAAAAGTCAATAAGTAAAAATTTCAAGACTTTTTTACTTAATTGTTCATATTTTTTCAAAAAAATGTTTCTTAAAATGCCGAGTCTAAAATAAAGATAATATGTTTCTGTTTAATTTAGTGAAATAATCAATAATATTTTGAGCTATCAATTTTAAATAACCCCATTTTTTAAATGGAATTTAAATTTTTAACTTTTTAAAAAAATTTTTGAAAACTTTTCTGATGTGATTTTGCTTAGTTGTTGTATGATTGATCAATATAAAAAATTTCAAAATTTGAAGTTAATTAGTAAATGTTTTACAAAATTGTGTCCCGGACCCTCATAAAGAACCCATGTATCTCTGGTAAATAAGTGTGTCGGAATTTTTTTTTAATTTTCATAATAAGCGGGCGTTAGTTAGATTAAGATCATAAATACGTGTCTTCTCTCCCGATTGAACGTGCTGGATTATGTTAAAAAATTAATTAACTTGATGAGTGAGATTCAATTTACTGTACCAATTCCTTTGAAAATTATATCTGTTATTCCTTTTATAAATTCTATTGCGTAAATTCGGAGTTTTTTAAACCGTGAGATATTAAAGGAGGGAATTCTACAAAGATGTTTCATGTATTTCAGATTTTGCCTAACTATATAAGTTAAAAGCCTTCATACTACATTCATTCAATTTTGTAATTATGACACAGAAACTTGAACATTCTTATGGGGGGTTGTTAAATTAACTTTGTAAGCGAAAGGGCTCGTACCAGGAAGTTTACTTAAGTCATTTTTAGTTTAGTGCAGAGGTTCTCATCAACTAGGTCGTGACAGCATTTTGAATGCATGCCAAAATATAAATATTTTATGTCTATAATATTTGAATTTGTATTTTTTCATTTTCACAAATATTGTTTTGGCTTTGAACTCAATCAATAGAAGGAATTACAAAAAATAATAAAAATCACCAATTTTAAAAATATCCCCATTAAGTCAGTATTCGTGGCTAAAATTAAATACTTTAATTAATGTCATTAATGTAAATTAAATACCGTAACTGAAGATGAGGTTTGTCACGTTAGGTTTTGATTATAAACGTGGGTAGAGGTTTCAAAAGTTGGAAGCCCTGGTTTAATGTATTCATTCACTTTAACCATAATAATGTACCATATTTTTCAAAGTAGCTATCCTCACATAATATTAATACTTCAACATACATAATACGCACGCAATTAGGGGAGACCGGGGAGGGATGAGACACTTTTTAGAAGAAAATTTTTTAAAAAATTCAGTTTTTCTTGTACAAATTTGAAACTTTCAAAACATCTTGAAACATTTTAACATGTTTAAAAAAATATTACCAATGTGATAGCAAATCAAACTTAAGATTTATAAACTAATTAAGCTTTGTTCTACATATCGCACCCTTGCTACAAAAGTGCCACAACTCAAAAACTGTTTTCCAGGAATTGCAAAAAACTGTTCCCGGGCTGACTGCACATTTTAGTATTTTTGAATTTGTCAATACGAAGAACGATACATCTCAAACTATGATCGTTAACCATTGTTCTAGTTTTTGCTGGCTGAACGACAACTCAAGGTGTGGCATTTCAGTGGAAAGAATCATAGCCATCTTGATTACAACAAAACGCCATAACTGCGATCTGGCGGCTGATTTTTCAATGCAACTTCTGGCTCTTTTGAAGATTGGTAGAGATGTGAAAACTACGCCTAATGGCGGTCATAACTCAAAAATTACAATTTTTATAGAAAGAGGGAAAGTAACTACCCCTATTTATTTTATTTTCAAAAATTGCAAAAATATTTCAATTGAAAGTTGAGTAGTTTAATTTTGTAGGAAATTTTGTTAACTTTAACTTCTTAATTCAAGTAATTTTCCAGAAACTACTATTTTTAAAAATAATAATAAAAAATCCAAAGATAGAGTAAAAATGTTTGCAATTCTTTTTTCGTAATTTTTGATATGAAGCCGACTTTCTACGTAGAGTTGAACTAGAGATTCGGAATAAGCACCCCAAAAAACATCTCAGCAAATTTGTTTTGAAGCAACTGCTGATTGACCGTACCGATTTTAGAGCTTTTATGAAATTTAGTTTTTAAGGCACTGTATATTTGGACGGCCTTTTTTTAACTAAACTCTACTCTAATTTCCACGGCTCGACGTTCCATTGGTTCCATCACTAAGCGCCGAGACTGCTACGTAATCACGAGACCTACAGCGCATGCGCCACTGGCCGTTTTGGCCGTCCAAATATACACTTCGACTTTTTAAAACAAATTGCACATTTTGTCATCAGAAACGTGGTTTTCAACCTTTAAAACATGATATTTGACCCCGAAAGAGCATTTCTATCATTAAAAGAACCGAAAATAGGCCCGAGGACAGCCATTTTGTTTTTGACCGAAGGTCCCGAAAGCATGTTTTGAACTATATCTCCACCAATTGTGGTGCCTCTTTCACAATCTTAGCAATTATTCCCTTTAAGGGGACTCGGTACCAAAATTTGGTCAAAATTTCAAATTTGAGATTTAGCAATAAAAATGAAGATTAGAATTATTCCTACCAAGTTTTATAATGATACAGGAATTCTAAGTGTGAAAATTTTGAGATTTCTGAAGCCTAGATAGGCTTAAAAAGCCTAGTTTTCTATCTTTTAATGGCTTATTCTCTGAACCAGGTTTTTAATGTTTAAAATTTAAAGGCTTTTTTCTAATCATCCAAACTACTTCAAACTTTGTAGTCATTATCAGTAACACCTGTTAAACATCTTCAGGCATGTATTTTATAATATATTTATTAGATTTTTTTACGGAGCAATAAAGTGGAAGCTTAAGATATTTTTCGAAAAAAAAATGCCAAATTTCAGATATTTTTTTATTTTTCAGAAACTTTTATAGATAATCAAATTTCCATGCCTACAAGTGATTATATATGTTTCATCTATGTTAAGACAAAAAATCAAATTAAAAGAACATATATTAAGGGAGGAATATCAATTTAAATACAATTTATTAATAATTTAATTAATTTTAATTAATCGGGCATTGTTGTGAAGTTTTTTGCAATTTTTTTAAATAAATTTTTGAACTCGCTTTTTGGGCTAAATATGAATTAGTACTAAAATAATACATAATTTAACACCTTAAAACATAATAAAATTATGTTATTAGATAAAAAAATTTGTTTGTGGTAGGATTATATCCTCATTGAAGGGTTTTTAATTTTAGATGCTGCATCTTTGAACGGATGGCGGATGTTTGATTGCTGAGTCACAATGAACACTTGATCAGAGGACGCATAAGGAATTTAACAGATTATTCCTTTCTGTCATTTTGGCTGATCTTGCAGTTGTTTGAAAGGTGCTTTCCAATTCAATACTTTTAAGTAAAAATTTTTATGTTTACATAAAACTATACTCTGTTCATTTAGAATAGGCGCCTGAAACGTAGTGTATTAGAAGCAGTTACTAATGTAATTATCATCAAAAAATGTTTCTTCTGCAATGGCAAGGCATCCTAAACAAAAGTAGTTAAAATACAGTAAAAAAATCGGTCACGGAAGTTGTGTGATGAGCGTTATTAAGCATTATTGAGAGTTTTTTATCCTGTTTCAGGCGCCAATTCTAAATGAACAGACTATAAAGAACCGGCCTTTTTCTAGAATAAATTATCATGCTTGAAATAACTTTTTCATAATTTTGTTATTTCATCATTTCTGTGCCAGAAAAAAGTGTAACTTCGCGTTTTCTTCACACATAAGAATAAGGAACCTAGATATAAATCATGGTTTACAAAGATGTCATTATTTAGAAAGTTTAAATCGATAGTTTAACAACTAATTGAAGAAATAATGTCTAGTTTAACTAATAAATTTTCTAAAAGTCTCAATTGAGAAAACTACTATTAATGGGTGTTTTAACGCAAATTCATTGGTTTATTTTACTTAGGAAAGTTAAGGATAAGCGTTTTTCCTTACAATATCAGCGTTTTCAAAGTTAGTAAATGGAAATAATACAAATTTAATTCCAATAAATAGTTTTAAGAATGAGGTTTTAAGTATTAGTAATGCTTAGCCTATCGTCAACTAAAAAACCTGGTGTTTAAGTAATTCTTTTATGTTCGTTTTTTCCCGTGACTTTAAAAAAATTAAATTCACTCTTGAAGTCTATACGTTATGAATAAGGTTTCTTATATATAGTGTCAATCATTAATTTCTATATGATAATTCAAAAAATATTTTATTTTTAAATCCAAATTAAATGAATCATGAATATAAAACTGATTGATGGATTTCACTTTTTTGCGTTTTTAGAACTACAGGTGGGCTCTCGCATATTCACGGATTTCGATCTCAAAGTTTTTTAGTAATGAAACTTGCATATTTGACAGAAAAGTTATAATTGTTCGATTCCGGTATTTATTATGTAAAACCATTTTGAAAAATGTAACTTCTACTATGCAAGGTTTCTAACTAGTAACCATTTTGGTATGTACTACAAGTTATTTACAGTTATTACATTTATTTACAGTTAAAATTACTTTTTGCATGAACCAGTTTTATTACCAGTTAAATGACGGAATGGAACCATATCTGTTGCATCATATACATGTGCGTTTTAAAACTGGGTTTTATTAGATTATGTTTAGGTCTGGACACCCTGAAAGTAAATTATTTCTTTCAACATCGTGACTTTCAAGAAACTTTGAGATAGCCAAATTGTGATTTTGTGCAACTTTTTCTCTCATAAAGAGAAATTCTTGATCTGAAATTTCTTCTAAAAGAAGCAAATGGGACATGAGAACCCAGGCACGTGATCGCAGACATCAGAGAAAATTTTTTTCGTGTATAGGGAGTGTTGAAATGTCTATAACAGTAATAGAGTATCAATGGAGAAAATATATCTCTTAAAAACTCATTTCAAAGGTAATGGAGATATTTTTACAACTATGTTTCTTTTTAGGTATGTCTATGTCCATAAACACTTAAAAATTCCTTTTTTCAAACATTAATAACAGATGTCCTTTCTGTGAAACTTTACAATTATGTTGTGCCGTTTGAGCACCTCGAATACACCGCAGATATTTTCACTGATGTTTGCTATTGCGTACCTGTGTTCTCATGTCCCATTTGATTCTTTTAGAAGAAATTTCAGGTCAGGAATTTCTCTTTATGAGAGAAAAAGTTGCACAAAATCACAATTTGGCCATCTCAAAGTTTCTTGAAAGTCACGATATTGAAAGAAATAATTTACTTTCAGGGTCTCCAGACCTAAACATAATCTATCACATGTAAGAACTACTAAAAACATGGTTGACGGTAAGATACCAATTACCAAAAATGACTCAGAAGCTAAAACTTGCCAAAAATGATGATTAGACCGATTTCTATCAATAAAACATAAAAAAATACCATTTAAAGGTCACACACGCTTTTAAAAATATGCACTGAGTTCAGGAGTAATCATATTCATTACAATAAACATAAAGTTTTCGGTAAAATACCTCTTACACAGACGTTTCTGCCACAGCTCCAAATTGTAATGGGACTTCATTATCAATGGAGGGTCCATTTACCCCCTTAAAATATTGGTAGAGAAAATTTGCTTTCGGGCCCTGTATTCCCACCTATTGAACATATCTTGGTATAATTTTCATTGATGAAAAATAATTTCACTAGGTGTTATGTTGAAAAAACAGTTCCGTCCTTAATTTTTGAACAGCAGTGTATATTCAATATGGTGCATTTAAATATTTTCTGCTTAAACTGACTCAGGTATTAAATGAATTTGCATCCCCTAAATTACCAATATCGTACTTCATTTGCTTGAGTTTTTCTTTACTTATCTTATGACTTAAGTTATCTATAACATTTATTGTGTCTGAACTGCTTATATTTACCTTTTTTTTCTATTTACAGGACTGCACCGGACTGTACATGAAGTGATAACGTTTTTAGAACACATGTTACCTGCAAGATCTAAAAAATAAATTATCCTTCAATGTTTCGGTGATATCAAGAAGGTATTATTAGAAATTGTTCTTTTAGCAATGTAACTTATTGGTACCCTAATAAATATTGGATGTCACCCAGTCTGGTGTTTATTGCCTTTATTTGCTTGATTTCATATTTTTGCTACTTGGTCCACGTCGCTCAGATTGAATATGCGCGTGGACTTAGTATATGCAGGGCGCGCAGGTATATCTAGAGCGCATGCGCAAACTTGGGAAAGGGTAGAAGTTTAGTCAACAAGATAGCAGCCAAAGTAGGAAAGTCCACAAGATAAAAATAGACTTGGTTGACAAGTCAAAGTTGACTAAATTTGTTAGATCCAAGAAGGGAATAGGGAACTTGGAATTTGAAGCTTTCTGGATTTTAGCTTCAAGTTCTAAATTCCATAATTGGACTCATAAAATTTAGAGTCCAATTATGGAATTTAGAACTTGAAGCTAAAATCCAGAAAGCTTCAAATTCCAAGTTCCCTATTCCCTTCTTGGATCTAACAAATTCAGTCAACTTTGACTTGTCAACCAATCTCAACTTCAAACTTGATCTTTCCAACCAAGTCTAAAATTATCTTGTGGACTTTCCTACTTTGGTTGCTATCTTGTTGACTAAACTTCTACCCTTTCCCAAGTTAGCGCATGCGCTCTAGATATACCTGCGCGCCCTGTATATACTAAGTCCACGCGCATATTCAATCTGAGCGACGTGGACCAAGTAGCAATGTGTGGAATAAAAAGTAACCCTTTTTCTGAAAAATATGCCTTTATTGAAAACAAGGTTGAGTTACATCAAATTTTACATACTGCTGGGTATATGCCATCAGTGGACACGATCTTGAGCTTAACAGCGAAAAATAATCTTCCCTCAGAAAACTCTTGTATCCAACTAACTTTTCTAGCATATAGCCCAAGCGAGTTTCAAGAAAAGTTCTCCGTATATTATATTCGTCCAGTAGAAATTCGATTGATGTTTTTCCAGAAAAAATACTCCTTGGTAGAATTCTGCAAGAAAGTAAAGCATTGTAAGAATTAGATTAAGAATAAAACTAAAAAAATATCAAGTTAACACGTAAGATTCAGATTAAGTAGTGGGCATTAGACAAAGTATAGTTCAAACTATAGCGGCCTACCTTCATCACCGAATCAGTAACTATCAACTTCACAGCGACGAAGAAGGCCCACTTATTCTAAATAAACACTGAACAGAGTACTAGTGGCAAGAAACACTGTCTTCAATGCTATTTGAATTTGGTTAATAAGTGATCGCTTATATATAATGGAAATAGTATCTATAAGCATTAAGGCTTTACAACTTCGAGACCTTTAACCTTGTTTTACATTAGGATTCTAAGCCACAAAAAGCTGAGGCTAGGGAATGAATCGACTTAAGACTTTGACAATTAATTGCTGCTAAAAAATTTCAACTTTAAGGTGAAAAATGCGAAATTACACTGGGTTAAAAAAATAGGGTTAACAGATTCTCGATATTGCTCCCAAGATGCGGTGCTCTAAGGAAAATTTAGGGACGTTTTGGGCTACCTAAGGTGATAGTTGCCTATTTTTTAAGCTATTGTCAAGCATTAGAAATAATTCAGGGTAATTTAACATTTATAAATGAATAATGGGTAAGGAAAAAAACCGTTAAGTTAGATTTCTTCCAGTAAATGATAGAGGAAATACTTACTCCTTACCAATTGTTTCTTATACTTTTAGGAATGTTTTTTAAGAACGTAAATAATAAGTTTTTGAACCCTAAAAACAAATATTTAATCCATAAAGATCCAAACTATACATAAATTGTTTTCAAAGAAAATTTAAAAGTTTTTAACAAGTTCACATATGATACGATACTCGGGGGAAATGCTATAGGGGGACTACCCAAAGAAATCCTTCGGATCTAGAGCATGGACAAAGGTCAAACAGGACAGAAAATTCGATTAAGTGAGCCTTCAAGGATTTTTCAAGTTTTTAGATTTGAAATAGTAGGATTAAAACAAGAACTGAAAAATCAAGTTTTTTATTTTTTGTATCCATTATTTTCAAACATTCTTCCTTAACCTATCTCACTGTTTTCGTATTTTATTCTAGTCTTTTAAAATGTTTCCTTCGTATTAAATGACAGCTTTTAATTGGTTATTGATTTTTTCCTCATTGTCTAGATGCGAACGGATACTATTGTAATCACAAATGAATTTTAAGTATTTGTTTAATAAAAACATGTCTCTGAACTTGAGTTTTTTTTCTTTCAAACTCCACACAGATGCTACTTGGGTCAGGTCACTCAGACTAAGCATGCGCGTGTATATGAGGTGGTATATTATAGGAAGTGCAGGTTTGTTAAAAGCGCATGAGCCAAATGGAAAGGTAGACGAGGTTTCAATACGAAGCACATCTAAAAAGGTAGCCAAATTAGGATTACCAAAAAGGTTCGTGTTCGTAGGTTATACTTTAGGTTTAACTTAGATTAACTTGGTAGGTTATACTTTAAAGGTTCGTACTTTATGCTTTGCTAATTGACTAAACAGTCAAAGTAGAAGGCGCCATAGGACTTGGAAACTTTGAGTCAACCAAAATCTTGAGCCACCCAAATCGTTAATCAAATACAACTTGCTCTCAGATTACTAAGTTTTTCATTGTTCTAAATGTTTTACAACTAAAAAATTCTAAAAACGACCTTAAAACCTTAAATTATTAATACTTAATGCATCACAAGGAATGAATCTTGCATATTTGAGCCATCTCTTTAGTTTTGGGACGTTTAAAAAAATCTAGTTTTTGCAGTATCAATTTAATTTCTGATATATCAAAAGATTTTACAAACTAAATAATGAACTGAACTGTATACTAATTGTATCCTAACTCTTTCAATGGTTCCCCACGAAAATCAAACCTTTAAATATAATGTGAAAAACACGAGCTTAAATCCGATACTAAGATATGTATAAGTAGAATTTTTTATTGCGGGTAAAAATATTTTTAAAGCTTACATTTGATGTAAATAATTTGGATGCCCAATCCAGATAGCAATGACTCCAGAAGAATAAGTTGAGTAATTCCATTCCAGGGACATCGTTTTGGAGACATGACCATTTTAGCCCTTACATTCTTCACCAACTGTCAATTTAGGACCTCAAATACGATTTTCAAAGCTTCTTCCTGTAAACATAGTAGTTAGTAAATCCGGTAATTCATTAACTGAAAGTTACGAAGTCCAAAAGTTACGAGGAAACTAATATTTTTCTCAAGCGAAGGGGTGTCAAATTCATTACTACAGTATTGGGATTAAAAAGACACGCACGGTTTGAATTACATTTTGCAACTTTTAAAAGTTAATACGAAGTTATAATGTAAATATATTTTTAAATAATAATACCCAGTATTTACACATACATTGATAATTAATAGATTTGGCAATTATGGTTTAATAAGCAGCTTATAATTTTTTTGCATTGGATTTATTGCGTTCGTTTCTATGAAACTTATAATGAGTAAGCTTATTACATGAGTAAGGTAAATGTGGGTATAGTGGACACTGTACCAATAGTGGCCACCTAGCTAATTAATTTTAAATAGAACGAGTTAGATGCAACAAACAGCGTCAAAATTCGTAGGCATAGTAGATTGTGCTATCTGGCAAGTTGGTAAATTACCACCGACACCACAGATCAGCGTGGGAAGGATATTTAAATACTTGAAAATAACAATATTGGCCGAGTGACTGAAATTTGATTTCGCTTATTGAATCGCGTAAGGAAACTGGTATTTCGGAACTGATTTTTTTGTATTTATTACCGTTTGATTGACTTTTAAATTTATATTTAGATTAAGAGTGTATAAAATGGTACTGAATAAAATTTATTTGAAAATTTTGACTTTACGAGGATTTATGGGGGTGGCCACTTTACCAACTTATAATCTTTGATTTTAAAATAGTGGCCACTTTACCAACATATAATCTTTGATTTTAAAATAGTGGCCACTGCAATGGCTTCTAAAAGAAACCTAAATAATATTTAATTTGAATCAGTTTTTCTTCATAAACTGTTGATTGTGCTTTAAAATGAGTTGCATGAATTTGATTTCATTCTGGCTACGGGTACCAAGGTTTCAAAGACATTGAATTACATGCTAAATTTCTCTCAAATCAGCTACAGCGTAGGCTTTGGGCCGGAAATTATCAAGTACGTTATTCAAAATTAAATAAAGCTAATTTGATTTGATCTAAAATATATTTCGTTGGGATGGAAGATTTAATTAGTACTTAAGGGGGGGTCCGGGACACAATTTTCTAAAAACTTTACTAATTAACTTAGAATTTTGAAATTTTTTATGCTGATCAACCATCTAACATATAAGCAAAATCACATCAGAAAAGTATTCAAAAAGTTAAAAAAAAATTTAAAATTTAAATTGCATTAAAAAAGTGGGGTCATTTAAAATTGATATAACTCAAAATATTATTGATAAATATTCTAATTTTTTTCACTTAATCAAACAGAAACATATTATCTGTAACTTGGTCAAGGCATTTTAAGAAATTTTAATTTTTTGAAAAAATATTAACAATTAAGTAAAAAATTCTTGAAATTTTTATGCAACTTTTTTTTAAAATTCATATTTTAAAAAGTATATAAAATTTTTAAATTTCCCTTGATCAAATTAAAGTAAAGTGTTTAAAAAATATGTATTTCAAATTTCAACTCTTTACCTTGAACGGTTCTTGACTTATATCAATTTAAAGATGAGAAACAGTGAAAAAACACATAGAGAAAACCGGATTTGAATGTTGAAAATATAATGCTTGATATACCAAAGCAGCCGGCATCAAATTATTGTAGCTCCAGTTCTATTTATGATAGAAACATAGTTCAAGCATCATTTTAAGCAGAAAAAACAGGGTTCCTCTTTGAAAGCAAAAAAACTTTTTTTGAAAATCTCACGATTTTTGTGTCCCAGACCCCCTTAACGACTATACCTACTCAATTTCATGCATAAACCCCTCATATGGGCTAAAAAAGAGACGTGTCCACTTTAGATACAAAAGGTGTCCACCATAGAAGCAACAGCTACATCTAGGGGGCCACTATATAGACGCAATTTGGAGTACTTTTTAGAAATTAATTAAAATACTTAACCCAATCTAATTAATATTTTTAATGGTAAAATCTAAAGTAGAAGATTCAATTAACCTAAAAATAGGATAACCTTTTCCAAGCAAATAGGTTGGTATTTATCGAGAATTTAAGCCAAAATTTTCCTTAAAGTGTCCACTATAACCATATTTACCTTAATACTTATTTTTCAAGGTAGACTATAAAAATGAAATTCCAAGGTTTTTTAAAATTAGATACTTAGATTGTCTATTAAACGAAAAGCGGGAGGGGGCTGTTTCTTAAGAATTTTTAAGCAAAAGAAGTTTTTCTAGAAGTTCCTTCTTACATAAATATTCTATTTAAAGTTATATTTCAAAAATTAAATAGGATAACTATAAAAAGGAGGATGCATTGGTTCCCTCTCGAAATTTTTTTTGGAAAATTCAACCATTAAATACATATTTATAGTCTGTTAATTTGGAATTGGCGCCTGAAACAGGGTCAAAAACACTCAATAACGCCTAATAACGCTTATCATACAACTTCAGTGACCGATTCTTTTATAGTATTTAACTACTTCTGTTTAAGCTGCCTTATCATGACACACGAAAAATTTTTCGATGGTAATTACAATAGTAACTGCTTCTACTACATTTCGTCTCAGGCGCCAGTTCTAAATGAACAGACTATAGAACATTCCTGTAATAAACCTGAATTAAAAGATTTATAGTTTGAATAACATTGAAGCCGAAGGGCCATGAACTTGACACCCCTCCTTTATAGTTTTTCTCAACCGGTGTGCTGCGACCCATAATAACACAATAACACCATTGTGAGATATTGTCGGATGTGTTATTGTTTATCACTTTTGAGAAAACTTATACATATTCTGACAAATAATCTTAACCTTAAGAAAAGTAATGGGTTCCCTGGGTAAAAATTGAAAATTCGGAATTAATACAGCTTTTTAGAAATATCTATCAAGAAGTTTAAGAAATGAACCCGACTGATACACGATAGTCAGTTATCAAAATTAATTTAAATTAAGTAAGTAACAAAATCCAACTATTTCCAAACATAGAACACTAAATAATTTCGTATATCTTTGCATATCATATTTAATTTCGTATAATTTCGCTAGGTAATATCTTAAAGCTATATCCAACATGTTTTCTAACATTGTACTTAGTTTTCCTTTATTTCGACTAACGCTTGATGCCCCTTTAGCTAAGGCTTTATTCAAGTAACTTTATATAGTTTTTAATGATGCGCACAATGACCAGCGCTTCGTTAAAAAACAAAGCAAAAATAGTGTTTGTTACATTTATTACCAAAAGCTTTCATTACTAATATGTTAGAAATTATTTTTCTCTACAAATTATAGAATTATGGAAACCTATACTTTTTTACAATTATGACGTTTTCAAGTTTTCAAAAGGTAATTCTGAATCGGTTATATAAGGTTTTGTAAAACATTTAACACAAGTTATTCACTAAAATATAACATTAAATAGTTGTTTTTTAATGCGGAAACAAGAGGAAACTGCATTTTAAAGAGACTGGTACCTACGCACTACGCCGTAGACCTGTAACGCTGAATTCTATAAGTCACAAAAGACTTTAAAGCCAAAATACTAGTGGTGAACCTTGGGTGACTTCATAAGGTCAATGAAGAACCAAAGTTTTTGCCAGATCCAGTTTCCCAAAAACGAGGCAACCGAATAAACGATGTGTATTGTTTTTTATTTAAATAACTAAATTATACAAAACTGGAAATGGTGTAAAAAGAAAATATCTGCTAAATATACGATTTTTCTATTTCAATTTTAATGATATAAAAGAGTTCGGTAAATTTTAAGAATCCGGGCTATGGCGACTTCTTGGCGAAAGGCTTTCTCGCCAATGCTTGCCAAGCACTTCACGGAACGAACATCGTAATAGAATTTAGGGTTGCTGCACTAAGTATTGTGAACTAGAAAGAGTCACTTATCGTCTATTTTTGCCAACCCTTGGCGATTGGCCCGGATTAATAAAATTAACCAAGAGTTCACTCTACCACACAAAATAATTATAATTTTTATAACATTATTATGTTTGATTATATTATTGTTTACTATAATTAATTTTGATCATATTATTTATTATTTTGGTTATATAATTTCTGTGGTTTAGTAAGTAGTATTTATTTGATCAATAAAGTGAATTTGATAATCCGACGTTGGAAACGTCTAGTGTGATCTGGCGCTGTTTTCAGTTCAGAGACGGATATAATGATTTGGCGATGTTTTCAAAATTAGCGGCACGGTCGACGGCGTAGTACGTAAGTCCCGAAACTTTTAATGGCTTCAAAAATATTGATCGATAGAAGAAAAAAAATCTTACCTTCAGTTTGGTCTCTATACATCTTTTACTTGTTCTGCTCTCAATTACACCCTTTAAGATTATTCGTCAAAATAACTGATACAGATGAAACGGAGGTTGGAAACACTGCTAATAACACACTGCTCTGCAAAAACACCACCGTTTCTGACGAGAATGAGTTGGAAAAACTCACAATTATTCTAGAAGAGAGAAGGTGTTACTAAATCTTGCAATTAATCAGTCATAAAAATTATTTTACAAATTGTTTTTAATAAATATATTTTATGAGATAAAAAATTCTTAACTCAAAAAAGGGCTTCACTGGGCTTAGAATTCTAAAACCCAATCAAGGCGGAAAGTGTTACAAATACGATTATCGTTTTTTTAAATTAGGGTTGGTAGGATTGGCTGCATTTCTCGCTATTCTTGGAGACTTTTTTTTATATTATAGGAGTTCTCAATTTTAACAAATATTTTAGCACCTATTGCTTCTAAGCGGTGATTTAGTAACAGGATGTTAAAAACTGACAGAATGGTCGGTATCAGATTGATTAGTATATGATCCAGTGAATTTATTTGAATAACTGCACTGCGTATGTAAATTTTATTAAATCGCATGGAGCATCTTTAGATAGTCCTCCAGTCGTCATGTATAAACACAGCAACATGATTTTAAGTGTTGTCAGCATAGATATCTAATAGAATACTATTAGATCTCTAATAATTATGTACTGATTATTATTACTTTAGGATAAAGTAATATTAATTATATCTCTATGATAGTCATCATTTGAACTGAGTAAACATGGCAGCTGGAGGACTTTTCTAAAGTCGTACCAATCATATTTATAATTTTTATCAAATTTTCAATATTTTAAAGTCATGACCTAGCAGGTCTATCAGGCCTGCTCCCAGATAGTTCATTAGAACGAATGTAAAACAGGAATTAATGTGTCTAAAAAATAAGCCTCAGAATGAAAATTATTTTCAATTGAACATCATCGATGAAAAATTGATACAAGTATTTTATGCAGGGGCCGTATTCCTAATCCTTTGGGCCTGCACAACGACAAATAAACTCTCAGTAACTAACAGTATTAAAACTGTTTAAAATATTATCATAAAATCTTAATTATTAAATTTCCTCTCGAAGTTAAACAAGGGAAATCTTGTGGATTACAAATAAAATTAATGCAAAGAATTCAATGGTGTATTTGGATGCACACGAGCTATCTAAATTTGAATTAACCTAGCTTACTATAAAAGTTAAACTAGTCCTTGATAGTAATTCTACATGATGTTTTGATTTTATAACTATCAAAAATTAATTACAAAATCTCAATTGCTCGGTTACGCTATGAAATAACTCCCAATTTTCAAATAATATATTATCTTCAGAAATTCCGAAGTTTCCTCAAAAAGACCAAAACAATTAGAAACTAATGTTTGTAATCTTAAAAATGTAATCAAATGTTTCACTGCTTTACTTTCTGTCCGACAAGCATTTCTCTAGTCCTTCAAACTTTTAAAATTAAATGTAAACAATTTAGCTTCATGAAATACGAAGTGTCTTAAGTAAAGTTCATGAAAATAACATTCTATACCGGCAGAAAAAAAGCCATGGAAATTATACTACCTCTTAATGGAAATTTCAATCATTTGAAACTGCTACATTTTCTTACCCAAAGGAAGACTCAAGACAGCACCTTGTCTATAATGATCGTTGCCACTGAATTTACTCAAAACGCAATGGTATTCTTCTGATTTGTTGAATGGGTGGTTGGTTGGTTGGTTTGTTTGTGTATTATGGCGCATGATCCACATCAGGATATTATGCGCCAATGATTTGTTGATTGATTCCCCTCATAAGTTAAGCTTGAAGGAATCTAATCCCTAGTAACACAATGCTAAGTATGTCAAGTTTACGTATCTGCAACTAGAAGTAAACGAAATTTGGCCATACATGACGAAAATTGGATGAATCTTGAACATCTGTGTTGCTTGACATGTCTAGGGCAGGCGCATTAGATAGAATTTGTGCTTAAGACAGATTGTTTAAGTATTAAGTTATCCCGAAAGTTTTGTCGCTCTTGAGAACATCTGTATACAATGTATTTTTTGGTACTTTTCCATTACGGTAAACCAGTAAAGTACTTCTACTTCTATCTAAAGCCAATTTGGTGAATTTTGGCTCTTTTTTTGTTAGCTCACTTTTCCAGCTTTCCTAGTTGCTACGATTAATAAGAATTTGTTTACTTCAAGTTGCCATTAATTGAAAACTTTCAAAATTAAAATTCAAAGGAATTTAACTTTAATTTTAAGTCATATTAAGATTGTACGGAAGATCTTATTTATTTCATAAATTGAAACTCATTTTATACTACTTTTGAAGAGCGGTGGTAGTATTTCAAGCGATCTAGATTCCTGCAAATGATCATCCGGATCTTTTCTAGTAGAGGGTTAGGGGCAGCAATCCAGCAATTTAATATGGATGATTGTGATCAAACTCCCCAGAAAAAATTTAAATCTAAGTTAAATTTTCCAAACTTGTTAAAAATACTTAAAACTTTAATTGTTTCATGGAAGTACCTATGCTCATACCAAATTTCATCAAAATCTATCCATAGGATATGGAGAAATCGGAAAAAATGTACAATTTCTCTTAATTTTGAACACCAGTGTAGTATAAAAATTCCTTACGTCATATAAATAAAAATGATATGATATGATGAAAAATATGAAAATCGATAATTTAATATTAATAAATCAAATGTAATCAATATTTTTTCCTATATTACATGAAATTTTCTATCACAAATTAATTATATTAATTAATTATTTTAACTTCAACTAGAAACTTAACAATAAAATGCTTTGTACAGTCATTCCGTAAACAACAACTTACAAAGACAAATATATAGTGACTTTAACTCAGGGATTTTTCTATCTTCAAAAGTTGAAGGAATAAAAAAAACTAATTATTATTTTTAACTTAAGTGAATTAGTCTTAATTAAAGCGAATAAATTCAGAAATATAACTAAACACTTGATTTTCTTTTTAAAAACATGCGTGATGCATTTTCGGACGGAATAATTTTAACTGATTCAGGAAACAAGAAGTAGAAGTATTCTTTCCAAGAAAACGTAATAAAGAAAACTTTTGACTGAGTCTTCCAATTTAAGCCCTTCTTGGCCCTTTCATTAATTTTCCCGCTTAACCATTTTAAAACTAAACAAAACTAAAACTTTAAATTAAACAAGAAAGTTTAATTAAAGGGTAGTATAAGTTGTGAGTATAGAATGACAATTTATTTAAAAATTTCCAGGTAACCAGGACGGTTAAGTTTCTAAAAATTAACTAATGATCAGATTTCGAAAATAATATAAAATTATTTTTTAAAGAAGCTCTATCAAAATAAATTAAATTAAAAAAATCATTGTATTCCCCATTGTTTGATTTGATCTTAATTTTTTTACCTTCTTTCACACAAGAAAAGATATAACCTGTAATGAGTGATTTTTTTTATCCCCACAAGCACTAATAAAGCGGTTAAACAAAGGAATTCATTGAGGAGTGTGAACAACTATGTATACTTTAATGGAGTGCTTGTTAAGATAGATGGTTAAAAAGATAAAATCTAAACTCTGCATATATTTTTAGCAGTGACTGCTTCTCGGAGTTTACTTGACTCAGATGAAAGAAACTAATTTTAACTACTAATGAGGTTTTTCTTTAATTTTTAATTCATTTTAAATGGTAAGGAATAGCTTGAAAGATAAGAGATACACCACTGTTCATAAATTAAGGACGGAACTGTTTTTTCAACATAACACCTAGTGGAATTATTTTTCATCAATGAAAATTATACCAAGAGATGTTCAATGGGTGGGAATACAGGGCCCGAAAGCAAATTTTCTCTACCAATATTTTAAGGGGGTAAATGGACCCTCCATTGATAATGGAGTCCCATTATAATTTGGAGCTGTGGCAGAAACGTCTGTGTAAGAGGTATTTTACCAAAAACTTTATGTTTATTGTAATGAATATGATTACTCCTGAACTCAGTGCATATTTTTAAAAGCGTGTGTTACCTTTAAATGGTATTTTTTATGTTTTATTGATAGAAATCGGTCTAATCATCATTTTTGGCAAGTTTTAGCTTCTGGGTCATTTTTGGTAATTGGTATCTTACCGTCAACCATGTTTTTAGTAGTTCTTACATGTGATAGATTATGTTTAGGTCTGGAGACCCTGAAAGTAAATTATTTCTTTCAATATCGTGACTTTCAAGAAACTTTGAGATAGCCAAATTGTGATTTTGTGCAACTTTTTCTCTCATAAAGAGAAATTCCTGACCTGAAATTTCTTCTAAAGAATCAAATGGGACATGAGAACACAGGTACGCAATAGCAAACATCAGTGAAAATATCTGCGGTGTATACGAGGTGCTCAAACGGCACAACATAATTGTATAGTTTCACAGAAAGGACATCTGTTATTAATGTTTGAAAAAAAAGTATTTTTTAGTGTTTATCGACGTAGACATACCTAAAAAGAAACATATAGTTGTAAAAGTATCTCCATTACCTTTGAAATGAGTTTTTAAGAGATATAATTTCTCCATTGATACTCTATTACTGTTATAGACATTTCAACACTCCCTATACACGAAAAAAATTTTCACTGGTGTCTGCGATCACGTGCCTGGGTTCTCATGTCCCATTTGCTTCTTTTAGAAGAAATTTCAGATCAAGAATTTCTCTTTATGAGAGAAAAAGTTGCACAAAATCACAATTCGGCTATCTCAAAGTTTCTTGAAAGTCACGATATTGAAAGAAATAATTTACTTTCAGGGTCTCCAGACCTAAACATAATCTATCACATGTAAGAACTACTAAAAACATGGTTGACGGTAAGATACCAATTACCAAAAATGACCCAGAAGCTAAAACTTGCCAAAAATGATGATTAGACCGATTTCTATCAATAAAACATAAAAAATACCATTTAAAGGTAACACACGCTTTTAAAAATATGCACTGAGTTCAGGAGTAATCATATTCATTACAATAAACATAAAGTTTTCGGTAAAATACCTCTTACACAGACGTTTCTGCCACAGCTCCAAATTGTAATGGGACTCCATTATCAATGGAGGGTCCATTTACCCCCTTAAAATATTGGTAGAGAAATTTGCTTTCTGGCCCTGTATTCCCACCCATTGAACATCTCTTGGTATGATTTTCATTGATGAAAAATAATTTCACTAGGTGTTATGTTGAAAAAACAGTTCCGTCCTTAATTTATGAACAGTAGTGTATTTCAACATTTCCCAGCCTTGGCGACATCCTATAGTTTCTAATTTACTTTCTGTCTAATCTTAACGAGATCACAATATCGCTCACCTTTTCTTAATATCTCTCTCATACTTGATTGCACCAAGTATGAGAGACGTATTTAAAAGAGGAGCAAGGGCCTTAATATAGCCTAGAGATCCTGTATACGAGAGAGAGACGACAACTCGCTTAAAAGCGTCTCTGCGCATCCTTGCGCGCAGTTAAAACTGTCCAAATCTCCAATTCTATCCAAACTGTATCATGCCGCTGATCTCGCTCTCATGCTAATTAATTCAATGGAGGGAAATCTGCGGTGAACAGAAAACGCTGTTGACCAATCAGCGAGCTATACCGGGTTGTCGCCTCTCTCGTTTACAGGCTCTCTAATATAGCCTTAATAATAGAGCCTTAGTAATAGAATGAAGGATAACTATTTGGATATTGTGAAAATTAATATTCTTAGCACACTGAAAATAAGTTCGAAACCATACTTTAGGGTCAAATTTCCAAAACAATATTCTGGGGAAGATCTTCTAGATCCCCTTTACAGTACAGAGCTATTAACAATTCTCAGAAACTTATATAAGACAAAAGCTAATTCAATGGTTTTTAACGTAAACATGTAATAAAAGGGAAGTGATGGAAAAAAGGTCATAGATGAGATTGTTAATAAATCTAAGTTTTTTTAAGGTCAAATTTTTTTATTCCTGACCTCTCCAAATTTTCTTTAGGAATTTAAGGAAATATCGGGTATATAGCTTTAAAAATGTTAAACCTTTTCGAAAAGGAATCCACCCACACACATATCCTCCTTAATATTCTGTTTCTGACGACACCCTTAAGTTAAAATATAAGAAAGCAAAATATTTATATTCACAGCCATCATCGTCGTTGCTAATCAGCAGCTAAAGAAAGAAAAATTAGAATTTCGCTGATTGGTGGAATCTTTCTTTGACCAGGGATTTAACACCTACACTGATGGATGTGAATACTGCTCAGCCAACGATAGTAAAAGGGTCACGTGATTTTTACAGACTTTGCACGGCCGATAGTTGGGTAAACGATGACAGTTGGGGTCTTTTATTCTATACAAGCAAATGTCTCTTCATCTTTCGATCAACTACCACTCAATTTCCACCTGTCTCCCCTCCGAAATACTAGTTCCAGCGTTGTCAAAATAACGTGACCCTTTTACCATCGTTGGTTTAGCAGTATGCATGTTAGTTTACTAGCTTACAATATGAGAAATGTCATAAAGAAACATTCAACCCGCAAAATTTTACAGTGAAACAATATTGCTATTGCTTTCCAAGTAGCTAACAACACATATCCCTTCTCTCCGACCTTAATACATCACAGCACGACTCCTCAATACCCTCATACTAGTCCAGTCAAAATAGACATTCAACATCGGAAAAATTCGCATAGAGCTGAAAATTGGTACATACGTAGATGACATCATTATAAGTGATGTACCAAAAGTCCTCATCGATCCGATGTGTGCGATTTTTTTTATAGCGGTTTTAATATCGCCTCGTTACAACTTCGAACTCCTACGGGGAAACGGGCTGCGACAGTGGCGCCGCGCGCTACTATCTCATAGGAGTAAGGAGTACCGAGGAGAGGGAGATGGTGAAAAACAGCTCTTTTTTGAGATATTTGCTTAGGGATTTGAACGAAAGTGTCCACATTTTCGTGAAAAAGCGTTTTTAAGAGTTTAGGAACTTGGGAATAATGAAAGAGTGAGATTTAAGTACTTCCCGTGGTGAATTTGTTATTTTTTCCGAATCGTTTCAATTCATAAAGTTTTAATAAGCTCGACTCTAATTTATGTCCACCTTTAGGATGTCAAAGCGATGAAGATAGGGAGATCGTGAAAACAGCCTCCTTGTGATGATATTCGCCTTTGAAATGATTGTAAAGCCAAATCCTTTTGAGAAAATGTAGAATTTTTTCGAATGTACATCTTGTGACATTTTACATGAATTACCACGGATGAAATGTCACTAATATATGCCTCGTTCCCATCATTCCTTTCTATACTAGAAGTAATCAAAGAATGCATACCTTGCTTAACAACAACGGTTTCATTTTCAGTTAAAAGTCCTCCACAAATGAAGCGAACTTGAGACATTTTTGGTAAATGAAGCAACAGGATTATAAACACGTTCACAGCATGGAAACAGCCAATGCTACTAACTGCAAATGTGCATACGGTTTCAAAGAAAATTTTCGATAATTTGAATCATATGCCATGAAAACGAAAGGGGTAGATAAGGGCTTCCCGTGCGTTCGGTCCCCAAGTCAGGGGGCAATTCCAATTTACTTCTGTCGGCACTTCCGTGTTGACATAGCTGTCAATCAACTCTTAATCGGATCCATATAGCTTCTGTTTTTATTGGTGTTAGTATTCTTCTAAAGTGCGCCGCATTTGTTTGTTATTTTTGAAACCCTGCTAGATGCGGAGCAAAATAGTTGGTGTAGTTTTCTAAGATAGTTTGAATTAATATCGGGTATAAATAATTATGTATTCTTGGGAACCTTACTAAATACATTAAAATTATGTAAATTTTTTCAAAAATTGACTGACTAAAATAGAAAAATTCAACTATTTTTAAACCAAAAATATTAAGGAAAAACGTATACAGGTAGCAGCCAATTCACACTCAACTCAACTTGCACTTTCTTCAAAAAAAAATTTTGAACGCTATTTTTTGTCAGTATAAAAATGGTTATTATAATTGTTACTAAAAAATTAGGTCCAAACGGCATACCACGTAAAAAAAGGTGCCGTTATTTTCCCTAAAACTCAATTTTTTGAACTCCGGAAATTCAAATTCATTTAAAAAAAGTAATTCCTCATGTTTTCCCTTGAGAATTCCATTTTCTATAAATTTATTACGAAATATTCCCTTAAATTTTTGAAAGGGAAAGAAAACGAGAAGATATTTTTCCAATTTGAACTCGAATAAATGAAATTTATGAGGCTGTTTTCACGATCCTCAATCTTCATCGCTTTGACATCCTAAAGGTGGACATAAATTAGAGCCGAGCAAAACTTTATGAATTGAAACGATTCGGAAAAAATAAAAAATTCACCACGGGAAGTACTTAATTGTCACTCTTTCATTATTCCCACGTTCCTAAACTCTTAAAAACTCTTTTACACAAAAATGTGGACACTTTCGTTCAAATCCCTAAGCAAATATCTCAAAAAAGAGCTGTTTTTCACCATCTCCCTCTCCTCGGCACTCCTTACTCCTATGAGATAGTAGCGCGCGGCGCCACTGTCGCAGCCCGTTTCCCCGTAGGAGTTCGAAGTTGTAACGAGGCGATATTAAAACCGCTATAAAAAAAATCGCACACATCGGATCGATGAGGACTTTTGGTACATCACTTACAATGATGTCATCTACGTCTGTACCAATTTTCAGCTCTATGCGAATTTTTCCGAACTTTCGCCTTTTTATCGTCTATTTTGACTGGACTATACCCACATACTCCCTAGGAGCACATAATACTCTTCATAAACGACCTAAAAAAGGCATGCAATCTTATGAAAAAAAATATACCCCGCTTTTCCCGCATACATTAGAAGACCTACTTTCGCGAAAAGGTTATTTATCCCGCGCGCGCTCTGCAGCCCAGATCACCCCCAAGAGTGTCATTGCCGCCGGGTCACAGCATCCAGACGTTCTCTGGGGGTGATTAAGAACATTCTCGGACACAATGTGATGGGGACACCCTGACGCATTGTGCCGCTGGTATTCTATCGATTTCGGGAGCGTTTTAAAGATAGCTCTGAACACTTTCCCAGTGCCTTGGAGTACATAGATAAGGCAAGGAAGGGAAGTTTTATGAAGTGAAAGTCGGGAGTTTTTAGAGTAATGTGGGGAGGAGAAGGTTTCACCTTCTTTCGATAGACTTTTCCTGAGTTTATGGGGGAAAGTTTTTACGAAAGTGGTGGAGCTCTGGTTTTTGAAGATGGGATGGGTTTTTTGTAATGAGGAGAGGAGGAATCGTTAAGTTTGGTTGATTTTTTTATGGGTGGGTGGGGAGATATCGTTAAGAGGGTGGTGCATTTTGCAAAGTGGTTTTCCTTCTTTGGGGATTTTTCCGGTAGTTTTTGTAACGTTTCTCGAGTGATTATCTAAAATCTTCTGAGTTGAGAATGAGCTTTTAAGTATCTAATAACAGATACATAGCCTCTCAGTTCCTAAAATGTTTTGTATGTGAAATAGTTTTTGTCATACATGTATTTTATTATTTTAATTTAAGGATCTGATTTCGTTAAATTTACATAAAGATTACATATTCCTTAGTTATCCAATCTTTTCCAATACGTTTAGTACGATTTTGTGTACTTTTATCTTCCTTTTTTTCAACATTTCGGGCATTTTTTCAAATATGACATATTATTTTTGAATACTAACAAGGTCCTAAAAATCAAACACCATTGCTTTAAGTTTTTAAACTTAAATGAAAACCCAGAACTCAGAACGCACCAGCTATCTATGATTAGAAGTAGCAAAATATTCAATATCGGTGATAGGATATTTTTCTCTCATCAAATGCATTTTCTTTTAAATTCTACTAGCATTTTTAATCTTTTGTAGCATGGAAAAGGACTCAGTCATCGGGAAAAATATCCTAAAAAAGACAATTAAAAATGCTTTTATCAGTACAAAAAATCCAAATTTTTTCCGCTTGCTTGCTTGCTTTTAAAGCACATTCGACGACTCGAAGCTTGTTCTATCTTAAGTGAAGCGAAAGTTAATTAAGCGATTTGAGCGACGAATTGAAAAGCAAATCATGCAAGAATAGTATGATCTTATTAGAGTAAGTCATATGAGAGTCTCTTTTGTGATTGCCCTAGGTTATGCTTTCTGCTTTACTAAATCAGCAGTCATAAGGAAAATTGCTTATTTAATTTTCAAGGTAAGCTATTTTTACAGGTAGTGCATGCACTTTACCAAAATTATGCTTTTGTGAAGTATTTTACGGAGGAATATTATTTTCGTGGATTTGGTACGTTTATAATAATCCGGTGTGTTTGCGTAGATGTCTCTTTCGGTATTGCATAGCGACTTTCCCTAAAAATCAGGTAAATCTGGTTGGTTGGTTTAGGTTTTAATGGAACACAAGAACACAAGAACATATAGCGCCAAAAGACATATCAGGTAAATCTGATCCTCGATATTTTTGGCTTTTGAATGAGTTTCAATACTTATTATAAATCCCTTGAACGGAATTTCTTTTTTTTTCAAAACCAGTATAGTAAATAACAATTCGTCACGACACGAATTTTTACGGTTATTCTTTTTCAAACGAAGTGTCTATATCCACGAAAGTTGACCCATACTTAACCTATACTAAACCATTGGCGTCGCCAGCTCCTGAAAATTGGGAGGGACGACTAGGGATCTGAAAAATCTTTGGATTCGATTTCGGAATCAATTCTTGAAGTTCGATTCCAGCCTGGAATCGATTCCTTGGATCCAGTGCCAGTATCGAAAAAGTAAATTCGAACTTATCTTTTTCAATCAAAAAAAGAGGGTTTGGGGGTCTTCCCCCAGAAAATATTTTGAAATTTCATCTTTAAGACAGGGTCCAACTCATTTTCAGTGTTATATGATTAGACAATTTCCAAATCAAATTTCTATGCTTCAATCAGTGCTTTGACTGGATTTTTTTCTGGGAGAAGGACTCGCCTTATTATTACGTATTTTTTTGCTCTAAACAAAATTTTTTTGTTGAAATAATGTCCCCCAAACTTAGCACTGGATTCAACCTATTCTAAAAGAAAAAGTATGCGTCTCTTATCTTAGGTGCCATTGGTAAATTAGCACAAGGCACAAGGCATCAAAGACAATTTTTTGAGAGAAAATTATACATCACATCATTCATCATCATATAAACAACCTTTCTACCCAATAACACCATGATCGTATAGATAATTACATTCGTTTGTTTTTACATCTATCAGATACTAGATTTGGAAAAAGCCTCCATATTAAAGTAGTTCCTACTTGTATTTATAGATGGCAGCATAACCAAACTTTCACTTATAAGCTTTCCTGGAGTAAATATTTTCTCTCAACTCGCCAATAGATACCGCCACGACTGTAAAAATGTTAAAATTCAACAAGTGGCCCTGGAAAGATTCTTTCCTGCATCGACTCGTCTTTTCTGGCAAGCATCTCTCCTACTATTATCTACTTCCCTTTTCAAAAAATTCGATAACTATTTATCTCCCTATCTCCTCTAATATTTACCACATAATCTCCTTATTTTAATCTCCCTTTCTCCTTCTTTCGCATTTTCTCTTCTTTTCTTTTCCGCCTATCTTTTTATTCCGACTCATATGAATGAATTTAAAGTGTTCATATGGAAGGGCTGGTTCAAAATCCCGACAACCAGTTGCTAGACATCACCAGCTTTCCGCCAATGCTAACATAGTGGGGAAGTCAAATTGTCAGGCAATTGAGTGTCAGGAAAATTAACGGTTCCCATATGGAAGAAATGTCCCACTTCAATCTTTGCCTACTTCTCATACTCTCGGACCTTTTTGTGCGATTGTTTTTTGCGGTGTATGAAATAATAGCATAGAGAACAAAAATCTATAAATTTTTAGCATTCAGACGAGAATGTCAACATAGATTTATGAAACCATGAAGTTCTCAGTACCAATAACTGAGGGCAATCATATTAAACTTGCTTGTGATTTTAATTATTTTATTAAATAAGGACAATCAGTAAATAAAAAAAGAAAGTATCATTAAAATTCCATTTTAAAACATTTTAATTAAAAACACTGCATACGGTGGGGAAGATTAAAAAAACTTAAAAAAAATCGATTTATAAATGAAATAAATATTCATTGCAAAATTAAAATAGCTTTGAAAAACGAAAATTATTTTAAGCTCACGAATTAATACTAAAGAAAAAAAAACTCGTTGTCAATTGTTTATTAAAGAAATATCCTTCATTAAAGTAGTTTAAGAATTGAGAAAAAAATATATTAGAGAGAATGACAAAGTTTAGATGATTTAACTAAAATTATTTAAACAAAAATATTCTATTGAGAAAATAACGTAGAATATATAAATCAACCAGTTTAATACAATTCGATACTTTATTACAATAAAATCTACAGTTCATATACATTTTTCATGAGCATAACTGGACAATATGATATGTAACATTACAATATGTAATTGTACAGATTATGAACTATATGGGATATTTTACATGTTATAATCCACAAAACTCTTTTCAGCTGTATGTTTTGCTATTTTTTATTGAATCTGAGAAAACGTATTATGATAGTGCTTGGTTAAATTAGCATGTAATTATCCTGATGTGCTAATTTTCATATATTTTCTTATTTACAAGGACGAGTTAGTAACTTTATAATATCTTAACATTATGAGAAATAATGCTTTTTTGTGACTTTTGGAATTAATTTACATTATAAAAGAACGTAGATTAACTATATGTAGCTGTTTTCAGTTAAAAAAATTAAGAAAAAATAACATGGTACGGAATTTATAATTTACTATAAGTTCTAATTTTGATAAAACCATAAATAAAAACCTATTTAAAACATACATAAATTTAGTAAATGATTGTATATATTGTTTCATAACTAACAACGGTTATACACAAATTCCACAATAAATTTCACAATGATAATGGAATTCAGTCATTGCTATTAATAGAACACTTTTTTGTTAGTTTTAAAACCATTTTTCGGTTGTGAGAAAAAACTATTAAATCCTTAAAATATATTTTAAAATAAACACTCATTTTCCTAAACACACATTGTGTATTCTCATAAGAAATCTAAAATAGAAAGTTAGTTAATTTATATAAGTTTTTGGAAATAGTAGTTTGTTAAAGCACTTTTTTACTCATAAATAAATCAAATAATTTTAAAACTACGCAGTTTTATTTTATATCTATTTAAACATATCCACATATTAAGTTATAGTTAAGTACTCTTCTTCTTCCGATAAGTTTTATTTTAAACGAAGTTATTCTTTTCTTTATAAGAATTAAGATTTTACCAAAAAGAGATTTCACAATCGTATATTATAAAACTTCACTAGGCGGATTTTATGAACAAAATATTTTGAAAATTTCAATACCTTTTCGATATTTTTATGCTTATATTTATTTTTTAAATTTTTTATTTAATTACTAACAATATCGATAGAAAACTATTAAGCATAACGCTAATTTATCCTCAGAATAAATTTAGAGAAGAAATATTTAAAAATTTCTTTATTGAAAACTTACATTAAATATTTTTAACATTCAGAGTAGTTCATTATAATTTCTGTACAATTTATTCAAACTAAATTTTGACAGGCTTACTTTCAATAAAAGGAATTCATTGTGGAATTGGATAATATCTTCTTTCTATATACAGGCACTTTTTATAAACTAGAAATTGCAAGTTGCGTTTCAGTAGAGAATCGGAAGAAAATTTATAAAGTTAAGCACTAATCAGGTTTTAGCACCAATTTTGCAGCGCAATAATTTCATTTATAAAGGATTTGAATCGCAAAGAATTATTCTAAGGGCATGCTAAAAACTGTTTTCACTTTTCTAAATCTAGATATTACGAGTGTATTTTTTTCAAATCGTAATAAATTTTGAAATTCGATTAATTTAATAAATTTTTCTTTGTACTTCCACTGTAAATTTCTTAACTCCAGATAGGTAACGAAAATAACCTTATAAGTAATTCACGACTAATTCTGAGGTCTAAAACCACTAATTCTTCTTACCACGGTAACAAAACTCACGAATCTAATCTTACATGTTCTACATCACAAGGTCTTTCAAAAAAATAACGCTATAAGCATCATGTTATCACCAAAAAATTATATTAAAAAAAGAATTGCGTCTACTTCCAACATCCAAATAATTATACGAGACTACAACGTTTCTTGACTATGGAGAAATAAGTTTGTTAGAGCAAACGAACAATGCCGTGGGAAATTTGGAACTTTACTTTAGAATACGATTAGTTTGTTAAATCCATGCATATATTGAATTTCTGGGTCATAATTTTTGTAAGATCTTATGTATTTTTGATTTTGCTGTCTATTTCATTTAGAATCGAAGCCGTTGGGGCAAGAACCACAGGTATATCTCTAATTTCAAATCAAGTATATTCACAGTTATATTCACCAATTTTTCGATGCACTTTCAATCATTATTTCCTTAAAATGCATCTTAAAAAATAAAAAAATCTTCCCTGTTGCCAGACATAGGTTCTTAAACTCAGGCACGGGTTATAACAATTTTTAAAGAGGGGGTCTAGGTTCCCCAAAATTTCTTAAATTTGATTTCAAATATAATTAACCCCCACTTCCTTGACTGATCAGTGGCGGATCGAGGATTTGGTTTGGGGGGGGCTTGGAATCTTCAGAATCCATTTGAATCTTCTTGATCATCTTAATATATAACAATTGTGAATCATCTACTCGAAATATAAAAAGGGGGTCTGGGGGTCCTCCCCAGAAATTTTTTGGATATTTAAGCCTATAAAGCATGTTTTTAACCCGTTTTGGTACGCCTTATCCAAATTTTGGACATATCTTCAAGAATTTAACCTATTTTTTGGAAGGATTTTTACATTTTGACGAACTTATTATTAAAAGTAGTTGTACATAGCAGAGTTCCAATTATAGAAGCGAGGTCCTCTCCCCGAAAATTTTTGGAAATGTTAGGGAAAAACCCTGGTTTTCAACTCGTTTTGGTGCACCTCTTCAGATACACATTTTATGGTAGAATTTTTGCATTTTGTCGACCTTAATATGAAATATTATCGTAAATAATAGTTACAAGTACCCAATGGGGTCTGGGGGTCCTACCCCATAAAATTTTTGAAAATTTCACCCTAAAATAACAGGCATTTAACTTATTTCTATAGTTTCATTGCTTGTTAAACGGGACTTTCTTCATGCTCTGATTTTCATAACCACACAAAAAATTCATGTCACACCTAAGGGGGGAGATCGCCCCCTTCGCCCCCCCCCCTATAATCCGTGCCTGCTTAAACTGCAAGTCTGTAAAAGGGAAAAAACTATAAACCTCATTTAACCTTTCTTACAGACTTAACTCAATAGTGCTACAGTAGATATTTTGGAATGAGGGTGATCAATAAGTAGCTACATTTCAAAAAAATCTGAGGAGTCTAACTTATTAATCTAAATCGTCCCCTAGAATATTTTAAAACGCAATAACAAACTTAAACGCTTTTTTACACTAATACTACATTCACACGTGAAAAGTTAATCTAGTTTAAGTGCTAATCTAGCTTAAATATACCATTGTCCCAATGCTATATTTAAGCTAGATTAGCACTTAAACTAGATTAACTTTTTATCTGTGAATGTAGTAGTATAAGGTTCTTGCACCAACAGCCTCAAATTGAACGCGCCATCCAATGAGAGCTATACAGACAATCTGCTAACTCAGTTTTTCTTTTACTCGTCGTGAAGTCATTGTCAAGAAAAGTTGCAATCTAGTATATATAGTACTTACAAAGCACGACATCCACAACCGCAAACAAATGCGCATATTTACACACCATAAAAACCAGTAGTGATTAGGCAGAAATTATTTACACGCGTGTAAGTTTCAGCACATATTCACAAACGATTGCTTTAGGCAAGGATATCCGATGGAGGTTACTTTTTAAATGCTAAATTCACCCAAGATATTTGGCAAGGAATGTCAATTTTGGTTGTAAACTCTAAATAGTCGAATACCTATATAAGCAAGTTTACGTCTTTGTACACAATATGAAGATTATATAGATAGTATTTGAAAGGGAAAGTCAAAGCTCTGTTAGTGACTGCTATGGAGTTTCTAAACCGTCAAAAAGTCTTTGTTTTGTTGATATATCACCATCGGTCTCAGGAACCACACAGGCACACTTATGAATTCGATGATCAAAGCAGAGAAATTTGAGCTCGAAACATTGCACATAAATAAGTTTTGAATGGTGTCTTGATTATTCATTTCGTTGAGATATTTAAGAAGTAGAAATTTCATGGCAAGTTAAAATCTTTAATCTTAAATACCGACATAAATAAAAAAATAGCAAATAAGCTGATAAATATTTTTTTTCTAAAACAAACTTTTTAGCATTTTTGTTTCAAAATACAAAATGTTATCAAATAAAAATTTAAAAATACATCTTAATTTAGGTTGACAGTCCGGACCTTTTTTAAAAATGATCAGTTGTTTTTAACGAATGTATTAAAGAAATTTAATGACGAGAGCTCAAAATTCCTCTCGAAAAAACTACAACTTAAAACTTACTTAAATGATCAAAATGAACTAAAATGGACTCTCTCGGGGTGTAAAGCTATTCTAGGTTTTGACACTGAATTTATGATCATTTCTTAATCATAATATTTATAAGAGGGTGTAATTATATGTATAGATTCTAAATTTCAACAATATACACTAAAAGATTAAATTCAATGCGTATTTACAATTTTTGATTTCCTTTATCCCTGACATATTCTGCCTAAAAATTTTACAAATATTTTACTTAAAATGTACATAAATTTTAGAACAGTAAAGCACTTAACTAATACAAGAATATTTTGAATATAAGGTTTATAGATAACAATTTTAGTATTGATGTAGAAGAAGAAAACTCCCTGGTAATCATGATTGTACTAATAAAATGCTTTATTCAAAAATCTTGAAATACAAGAGTTAAACAGTTTGTTTAACTATCGAGAATTTCAAGACTATTGGTCATGAAAATACTTGTATAATTCTTAATTATTGAATTAAATCATAACTAAGATGTAATTCGATAATTAGAAAATCCATAATTGAAGTTCAGAAAAGTCAGTCATTATACGGATCTGCATAAATTTCCACAAACTAAAATAACTAAAAAATAACCACTAAATTTTTATGCTTTTTGATATTCCAGAAGCCTCTCTGGAGGCCCTTTCCCTTTGTTTGAGAAACTCTGATCTGAAGGATGATTTTAATAATCATACTGATAATTTAATTTTAGATTCATGAACCTGATTATTAATCCTATGAGATATTACTTATTATGATAGTGAGCAATTGGATTTAAACATTGAAACTTCATTTTTTAACCATGAATATTCAACAACAAAAACTGTACTGAACGAGCAATAATAACACTTCTAATAAATTTTTTTAACGATATCTACGCATGTGGGAATCTAATCCTTAAAGCAAATACCATAGTAAAAATACGTTGGCAGTAGAATTTTCTTGAAGTACCTTACCACTGGACACAATTTAAGTTCATAACTTTTCACAGAACTTTCTGACTGAAGACTTCTGATCTTTCAACGTACAATGACTAGGACGAAACCTGAGCGTTTTGTGTTTGTGTCATGAAAGTATATTGAGGAAGATTGTTGTGGTTGTTGTTTGTAATATTTTCTTTTTAAAGCAAGCAAGAGTATAGTTGTAAGTCTTTCTTTCAATACGTAGGAATACTGTGATGGTTAAATTCCTGCACAAACCTGACCCATTACTTTTATAAGTCATGGAGTTTATGAAACCTTAAACTCGCGTCTCTTACTTTTAATAGGCCACAAAATTTCTTAGAAATAGGTTAACCCTTTATTTACCGCATTATGATTCGCTGCAATTTTTTTCGTGCTAATTTTTGAGTCACTAAATTGAAAATTAAGGGATATACATAAATAAAATAATCATCTTTGGAAAATTGAATCAGCTAGAGCCAATTACTTAAATTGATACTTTTGGGTACTGTCAGTACACGGAGTGCTAAAATATTCTCACAATACAAGAAAAACATAGCTTTTTTTATCGCAGTAATAAGTATTAAAAATAATACACTTAACTTTTGACTTTAACTACTTTTTTGGGAGAACAAAAATGACAATCATGTGAATCCGATCGAAATGGCAGCTAAACTTACAACTTCAGTTAAATCTATTCGCCTTTCCCGCTAAAATACTCATCATAGAACCTTCGCTGCTTTTTATCCTGGAAGAGGATAACTGAAAGAGTGTTCCTGCAAATTATCGTCAATATATTCGCAAGGATGGTTATTCTATGTAATTTTAAAGTTGGCTGTACTTGTAAGTACAGTCGGTAAATAAAGGGTTAAACAAAGACATTTTAACAAAGACAGTAGTTTAAACACAGACAGTTTTAAATTTATTGGCATCCCTAAAAAAAACAAAAATTTTGCGCAACTTCTGGATTGGAATGAGATGAGCACGTATTTCAAAATGAAATACCACTGTTAGAAATTTTTACCCTGCTAGAGGTGCATTATTACAGCATTTAAAAGTCATTGATGATGTCTCACAACTCAAAATCAAGCCTTAACCACAAGAAAACTTAATAATTCAGTGATCCATTTTGATTTGCTTTAAGAAAGGGTGATTTAAATCGCAGTATTAATGTCATTTAGACCTGGGTTTTAATTACCAATATACATTGTCGTTAGTATATTTTAACCCTTCCTCAAACAATATACTTCTATGAACAACACCATCTCTAAGCCCCTTGAGTCCCATGACGTACTTACTCTCGTACGTCATGATGATACCTTAGACGACCACTTGACGTAGTACGTATACGTCATATCTTTCTTTCTTTATATTCATATACATCTTACTTCACTCACGTGGTGGGTTGAGCCACAACCCACTGGACTTAAATTCTAGAGAAGCTCGAAATTGTGACGTGCGATAGATTTTCTGACATTACGTTTAAAACTTTGACATACAATTAAGCTTTACTCTTCAATATTCAATGCTCCACGCATTTTTACTATATTCATTTTGAACTGGTGCCTGAAGAATACTGCGTTCCCCCTCGCAAGAAGCGTAACCATGGCTACGCTCTTCGCACGGCCAATAGTAAGCCTTCTTCGTCGCTGTGAAGTTGATAGTTGCCATGGTTACTGATTCGGTGGTGGAGGAAGGAAATATTTTCGGGTGCCAGTTCGAAATGAACAGAGTATAATACGTCTCGCCGGTGTAAGAACACCTTATGCACATGCGTCACAAAGAAAGATGTTCTATAAAATGTTTTTAAAGTTACTGAATCCCCGCTGAAGCAGTGGTAGGATGCTTGCGTATCATGCGGAAGTTCCTGTATGAGTTCTATCCCCAGTTATTATGTTACAGCGCTTTTCAAAAGCATCAAAAATCCTCAAGCATGCGCATTTACAGAGGTTCTCACACCGGCGAGACGATGGTATATTTAAAGTTTTTATTAATGGTGAGAAATGTTTCAGCCTTTCGTTATATTTGTTTCGGTATTGTTTTATGGGGCAAGAATCAAATAGGATCATATTACACCCAAAAAGTTAGAATCGCAGAGAAAAAGGTGAACAGTTATCAATCGTGACGTCAGAACGGCAACCGCTAGTCAAAATTTCGAGCTTTTCTGACCTTATTAATATAGTTAGCCATGAATGTGGACAAAACCCATTGTGTGATTGAAGCCACACGGCCTATTCATGAAACTGGGGCTCGAGGGGTGGCGGTAGTAGTCCAGCAAGCAGTGTGGAGGAGCCCTCAGATGTCCGTCTCGACTGTCCTGTAGGGAAGGGGGCTGTGGGGCTGTTTGCAGGGGGGGCCGAAGCTCTGTCTGGCGTGCGGGGGCGGAAGCACCGCTAAGCTCGACAGTTTGGTGTTGCGGTTCACCAGCGCCGCCACCTCCAGGTTGTTCAACTTCCCCTCCTTGCACACGTCCATCAGGCGGGCCTGCTGCAATAAAAAAATAATTGGGCTGTTACTCACACCTTTTCGTTTCTTTTTTTGGGATGTTATATAACACACACCATTTCGTTTTTTTGGGATGTTATATAACTTACACCATTTTGTTTCTTTTTTTGGGATGTTATATAACACAAGCCATTTCGTTTCGTTCGTTGGGATGTAATATAACACATGCCATTTCGTTTCGTTTGTTGGGATATTATATAACACATGCCATTTTGTTTTGTTCGTTCGGATGTTATATAACACATGCCATTTCGTTTCGTTCGTTGGGATATTATATAACACATGCCATTTTGTTTTGTTCGTTGGGATGTTATATAACACACTACATTTCGTTCCGTTTGTTATGATAATTTGATAATTTATTTATTTATTTATTTATTCTACAGTCAAACAGATAAAAATCCAATTACATGACTGGTAATACAAAGTAAAAGACACACAAAAAACACTATAAAAGACACACAAAAACCCTATAAAAGACACATATTAAACAACAAGAACAAACAATGAATAAGAAAAATTTAAAAGTCGAATTTCATAACCTAATTACCCTGACAAGATCACTGCAAGAATTAAAGAAAATATCAGAATCAATTGGCAAGTTGTTTACCAATTTGCAGAATTGAAATATTGACTGGTTTAATAAATAATTTTTGTTACAGGAGGGAATATCAAAAACAGTTTTATTTCTTGTCATATATTGCGGAACGTGAAAATTTAAGAGATTAAGTAGGTCAGAACAATCAATCTCATTATTTAGAAGCCTAAAGAAAAACTTAAAAACACAAGTATTACGTCTAGTTTCAAGAGTAACAATGTTAGGTAATACGTTGAGTGAATTATTCGATTTAAAGGAAAGAAAACGAAGAAACATATTTTGAATTTTCTCATATTTTTCATATTTTGAAGAGATTTAATGTGAGATTTATTATATGGATTCCATACTGTACAATTATATTCAAGAATAGAACGAACCAAAGAAATAAAAAGATTATATAAAACAAAATTGTTGGTGAAATCATAAGTGGTTCTCTTTAAAATTCCTAAAGTCTTAATTGCTTTGAGTCTGATGTCTTTAATATGCATGTTAAAACCAAAATTGGATTCATAAATTATACCCAGGTCCTTGATATGCGATATTCTAGTGATAGGAAGATTGTCAATTAAGTAATTTTTAAGAAGAGGGTTAAGTCTACGCGTAAAAGTTAAAACAAAACATTTATCTATATTTAAGTATAATTTATTTGAATTGCACCAATTGCTCAAATCATTAAGTTCGTACTGCAAAACTTCCAGATCATTATGAGAAGATATTTGTTTGAAAATCTTTAAATCATCAGCGAAAAGAAGACAAGATTGAAAAAGTGAAGTGATATCATTGATAAATAAAATAAAAAGTAAGGGCCCAAGGATCGATCCCTGAGGAACACCAGTAGTGCCAGAAAAACCACTAGAAAAAACTGAATTGTATTTAACAAAAAGAGACCTTTGAGACAGGTAAGAACTAAACCAAACAAGTAGATTGCGATCAAAACCTATATTAGATAGTTTGTGTAATAATATTTTATGATCAACAGTATCAAAAGCTTTTGCAAAATCGGTGTAAACAACGTCTAATTGTTGATTAACCTCTAAAGCATCAGAAATTTTCTTATTTAGACAAAGAAGATTAGTCGCAGTGGAACGTTTTTTCACAAATCCATGCTGGTTAAGGGAAATAATTTGATGGCTCTGTAAGGAGATTTTGCTAATAAAACATGCCATTTCGTTTCGTTCGTTGGGATGTTAAAAAACACACTACATTTCATTTCGTTTGTTAGGATGCTATGTAACACATAATTTCGTTTCGTTCGTTGGGATGTTTTATAACACATGCCATTTTGTTTCGTTCGTTCTACTCTAGAGAAAAGAAGGGCTAGGGAAGATTTTATTCAACTTTTTAAAATGATAAAGCAAGAGGACACAGAGGGTCTAGCTAGACTTTTGTATAGTAGATGTTAGAAAGAGGGGTCAGAGATTCAAGTTAAACAAGGCTTATTTTAAACATTATTTTTAACAGGGTTGTGGATAGATGGAATAGGTTTCCAGAATCGATAGTAAGTTCCAATGGAGTGATAAAATTGACAAATACTGGGAATCTAGTAGTCTGAGTTGAATGGACCAACCTTGCTGGGCTTCACGCCTGTTGTTGGTCGTCAATATTTGTATTTGTAACCGGGAGAGTAAAGCCTCAGGAACCGTTTTCTCTAATTCCAGAACTGTTGTTGTATGGCAATTCGGTGAGACCAGGACGTTGGTGCAAGGTCCATGTATCTCCACTTTAACTCAAATTTACCATAAATGGTTTTTCGTGTGCTTTAGGGTTGCTGTATAAACTTCGGGAGACAAAACAGAGCATACTTGGGGTTTTTGTACTATGAATCCTTTATGCAATCCTCTATGAAAACTCCAAGCGGTTACAACACCCACTTGGTGGGGTCGACGTAATGATATCGACGTCCGATTTTTTTCAAAAAGGTAGCTAGTTGTTATTACCCTGAACCTTAAAGATATATGGGTGAAAACAACTACACTGTTCTCACTTATGTCTATAAAAGCAAAATATCCACGTTTTTTTCCCATACTTTCAGTTTATTACTAATTTGGCTATAGATTAAGATCAGTATTTTTAGGCAGCATTGATTTAAGTGTATCGCTCATTTGGAGAATATTTAGAGGTGTTTGGAGAATCTAACTGTGAATAAACTTTGTTTGAAAGTAGAGATACGTGGTTATGGCACCAGCGGCCATTAATTGGAAGAATCACTGTGAGACACCTCGTGATCAGACTTGTTTCTAATTAGTTTACTGGTATTCTCTATGTAACGCAATGTATATATGGTGAAATAGAAATTGTCTCTTAACCACGGTTTTGGGGAAGATAATTTTTGTTGCCAATCAAATGAGATGATCTATGGTTTTGTAATTCAAAATTATAATTAAGCAAAGAATTTATAATGCATTTTTTGGTTGATCATCAATCAACTTCTTGCTTAGTTTCAGAAGTTGAGAGATAGTATATTAACAAGAAACTAATTCACATTTAACAAAATATAAATGCTTTTTCTCAGAAATCTACTAGGAGAGAATTATCTAACCCTAAGAAAATTGTTACTCCCTCCTGATTATTTTAAGGCGAAATAACTTAAATAAAATTACTCGCACACATTTATGTTCAATTAAACCGTGAAAATAATGAGAGTTAAAGAACGAATATTGGGATTTGGAAAATGAGTCAATAAGATACAGAAAATGGTTTTCCCTCTAAAAATATAGTCGGCTAACCGAAAATCGAATGAAAGCAGTCATCCTTCCTCCCCGTTCCTTAATCAACTTATTACACCATTACCGCAGCAAAAGAAAAGAAAACGAGCTTTTAACAGCCGAGGAAGCAGACAAGAAACAACAACTCCTGACAAACCAAATAACGGTTACTGTAACATTGCATTAACGGCCGTCCCTATTAAGAAGACGCCCGCAGTTTCTTCCCTCCTCAAAGCAAATGGATGGTAAAAGGAAGAGAGTGTATTTACCTGCTTTTTGTTCCGATGCTGGTTCTTCCAAGGCCAGACCTTCCTGTCTTTGGGTAAGGCATCCCCACCGGAGGCACTGTACGTGGGATTGGAGAAAGTGAGGGAGCCTTCCAGATCCTCGTTCCGCCGCTTTTTGCTGCAAATGAGTCGAGGAAAATTGAGGCAGTGTTGAGGAAAATTCAAGTGTTTCCAACAATTAGCGATTGAATCAATTGCAGTTATAATATCATCAACAATTATTGACAGTTGATAACGGGCATGTCTATATGACAGTTAAATAAATTTTAACAGTTGTATGCAATTGGGTTTAAAGCACCCTTATGTTACATTCACACATGAAAAGTTAATCCAGTTTAAGTGCTTATCTAGCTTAAATATAGTATTGCCACAATGCTATATTTAAGCTAGATTAGCACTTAAACTAGATTAACTTGTATGTGTGAATGAAGTATTAGAAGTCCTAAATTCTACATTAATTGTATTAAAAGTATCTACTGCAATTAAATTGTTAATTTATTTAAAATTGAAGGCTTAGTGGGCATTTGCAATTTAAGTTGCATCGAAATCGAAAAAAATTGCTATCGAAATAAAGGTGCACTTTGGGTTGTTATAAGGAGGACTTTTGAATAATTTGTACTTCTTGGGCAGTGTTGAGGAAGATTCAATTGTTTCCGACAATGGATAATTGCAGTCAATTTTTTTAATCTTAATATATTCAGAATGGCTAAAAGCCTCCAAAAATTTTAACTTACCTTTCAAATCCCTAGTTTTAAGTTATTTTAAATTAAAAATAGCTTATTTTCCGTCTGAGTTGAAGCAGCTTGTGACGTCAAATGTGCCTTGTTCACTATCATTCCGAAATACTGAGATCTAGTTTTTTATAGCCAAGTGTTTCGATAAAAAATTTTTAATAATTTAAAATTATATTAATCAGAATTTTAAGAATTGCTGAAATTCTCCATTAACGATAGAATTAATTGCAGTTAAACCATCATAAAAAAATAATTCAGTTGATAACGGGCATGTCTCTATGACAGTTAAATAAATTTTTAACAGTAGGACCCTTAGAAGTCCTAAATTCTACATTAATCGTAATAAAAGTATCCACTGCAATTAAATCAATTTTCTTGTTAATTTATTTAAAATTGAATGCTTAATGGGCATTTGCAATTAAAGTTGATCGCGGTTGAATTTCGCTTGCAGTTGAATTAAATGCTCGGTGCAAATAAGTTGACAATTCCAGTTGCAATTAATGTCAATTTCAATTGATTTAATCACGATTGATTAATAAAACAATTATTGACTGACTGAATGCCCAACACTGTTTAAATAATCATTAATCAGTTACTTTATTGTTAGTCACATAGGTTGACAAAATAAAGAGTTATTATCGTTAGTTTGAAAACTATCTTCCATGAGATAAAATGAATTGTTTCTATTGAGTTAGGGTAAAAAAACTCACCTTCTTTTCCAGAAACAAAGTGCTATCATCAATACTAATCCCACTATGAGAAGAATCACACTCAAGGCTATGTAGGCAGTTTGTAAAATAGGATCTGAAATAAAAGCTCAATGTCTTTCACACAAACCTTTACTTAGATAATGAGGAAAAGAATATAAAGTGAAGAGTAAGATAAATGATTCGTAGAGGAGTCATCTCTAAAAATTATGAAATCGTTACCTGGTGGTGGAAAACCGATAATATGACATTTTCCTTTCTTAACATCTATTTCTGAACACCTATAATAAAACACCAAATATTTTGTAAGCCTTCCAATGAAACAAAATAAATTGAATATACATAAGAGAAGAGTTTCTTTTCTGTATTCCAACATGTGAGTTACCTAGTAGTGTCATTAGTTGGCAAAGTTGTAGGCACTGAAGCATCTGTCAAAGTTATCAGCTCCCCAGCAACAGTACTTTTTGTTGGCTCGGGTAAGATATCCCCGGGAACTGCAAAAACAACGTTGAAAGAATAACATGAATGAATAAATTGTCTGAATATCATGCTAAAGATATTAGTGTTATTGTATCTCCCTTTATCATTAGTTACAGCTCTAAATATTTTCCCCCACATCCCTTTTAGCCCTAGCGAGCCTAATTATATATCAACCAATGGATCTTTTGGTAGGTGAATGATCAGAACGGTTAACTATATTTTACATCATAGATAAATCATGCTATACTTTGTTCCACCCTAAGTTGGCACTGTTGGGAAAGGCAGAGGCTGTAGCAATCTGGCCGAAAAAATTGTACTAGCCTATAACGTGGGCCATACTGGAGATTTTAGCAGATGATTTTTACCAGTTTTGTCCTTATAGATCCCCTGACTATTAAGAGTTTAATTCAAACTAATTTAACCGATCTCATCAATACGCGAAAAACAGTTTGCTCCATCTGGAGGTTTCCTACAACTGATTTTGATGAAATATCAATGTTTTTAGCTCACTGGGGATTACTTGGGATTCTATGGTGCAACGAAAAACTGCAGGTGTCTGAAAAACTACCTGTTGAACAAGGTCTGCTGTCGTAGTAGGACGGGCAGGCGCAGACATGTCCGTGAGGTCGGAAGAGGCACAGGTGACTGCAGCCTCCGTTGGCCTCTGCGCAGGGATTGTTACCTAAAATAAAAATAAATAGTAACAACAGTCATAAACGCCCAAATTACGTAGCTGTTACCCATCGGTTTTTAAAAGTGAGTGGAAGTTCCTGTAGCTTTTTTAATTCCTGTAGCTAATTGTTTAAAAATATTTTACAGTAATATTATTTTTTAGTTTTTCAAGACCATAACTTGCAAAAAAGGGACTTCAAAATAAAATTGAGCTTTATGATATATAGGGTGTTTCAAAATTGCGTTGCACGGCTTTTATTCGGAACCAGTGCCTCCTAGGGTCATGGAAGTAAGGTCTACCCCTAGGTAAATGACCCTGGAGAACCCATTGAGAGGACTTACAGCGCCCCTAGCGGCGAAATTAAAAAGTTAAAAAAATTAATTTAAAAACTAAAGGAGATAGAGCAAAAACCTCAATGAGAGTATTGTTGCCAACGTCAAGAAGAACTCATTGAAAAAAATTTCATCAAAATATCTTGAATATTCGCGGAGATATTAGCATGTGAAAAGAGCACTTTTTCAGGGGTCAAAAAGTAAAAAGTTCGCATATTTGCAAATTTTTCAGTGAAATTGTGTAGTTTTGTGTTTTTTTAGTTGAAAGAACACAAAATTTAATCAAAAAATCAAAAAAATTTGCAAATATGCGACTCTACTTTTTGACCCCTGAAAAAGTGCTATTTTCATATGCTAATATCTCCGCGAATATTCAAGATATTTTGATGAAATTTTTTTCAATGAGTTCTTCTTGACGTTGGCAACATTACTCTCACTGAAGTTTTTGCTCTATCTCCTTTAGCTTTTAAATTAATTTTTTTAACTTTTTAATTTCGCCGCTAGGGGCGCTGTAAGTCCTCTCAATGGGTTCTCCAGGGTCACTTACCTAGGGGTAGACCTTACTTCCATGACCCTAGGACCCTAGGATGCACTCGTTCCGAATAAAAGCCGTGCAACGCAATTTTGAAACACCCTGTATATAGAACTATGAACTGATATTGCTATTACTACTAATTTTTAACACGACAATCATTAAATAAAAAGAATGCAGAATTATGCTTGTAAGTACAAGTAAAACATTCAATTAACATTGAAAACAAATTAAGTATTTGAAAGTTTTTTTTTGTGAATGAATAAAAAGAAATACTTTAAGAAAAGTACTTTAAGCAATAACAAATTCAACCAAACTTTAAAGTACTTAAAGAATATCCGTTTAATTAAATAGCTTCAGCATAAATTTAAACTTTACTTCACTTAATATATTAAAAAAATAGAACACCCTTAATGTTTGAAATTATTATTTTTTATTTAATATCTTTCGAAATAAAAAAGGCATTCTACTAGTAGTATCTGCTATTTAATAAAATTAAATAGCACACCGTACAGAAAATAAAAATCACAGAAAGCTCAGTATACCATAAAAGAATTTTCACAGATGTTATCCACCACAGACAAGTATTACCCCTCTTTGGAGAAAAACTTAATCTCTTTTAACGTACTCAGAGAGTTCCATCGATTCAAGACTCGGATCCAGTATTTTTCCTCCTTTACGACAAAGGGAGAGTCTGTCTTTTTTTTGACGACAGCTTTCAAGATCCTCAAAATCAGTTGGTTAACGAGATTTCTAAAAGACCGGACGCCCGTTGCCTTGTGACTCGACGGTCAATATATGGTGGTATCGACCAACTCTCTTTCCTAATCGAAAAAGTTGAAAATAAAAAAAAAACACCATACAAACTTTTTTTCCTCTTACTATCTGATTCGTGTCCAGGAGTTCTTTAGACCAGGTCTGAAGTGGACCAAGAATGGATGCCTTTATTTAAGTCCTGGTGGATTTCTGGAGGAAATATTTTGTATTTTGTATTGTCGGATTGCTTCATAGATTGAGTTTCCACAAAAAAAATTTAATTTTGGCAGAGAGTTGTTGAGTGAAGTATTTTTCCTTTAAAGAACCGACCTCTCTATTCGTCTGGAAATTTTATCAACAGTACTTATTGTGTTTTTGCGGCTTTCGGTCTTTTTGAGAAGTTGGAGTGATGGGAAGTTTCAAAGACTTTACCTCTTTTATATATAAAGTCCTAAACTAATATCCTGATTTCGTGAATTGGCTTTACGAATTCTTATGATTTCATTCTTGATTTTCAACTTATTTTCTTTCTAATATTACCTGGTTCTTAACAGTTTTTCCTTTGATGAATTTCCCCCATGAAGATTTTTGTTTCTTTTTAAAGAGAAACGTAATGCATTTCATAAGAATATATATTTTCCATTAAATGTTTTTTTATTTTGACTTCTGTTTGACATTTAGTTTGATTTTTAAATTTATAGTCACTTACTTTCTGCTTTTTAAATATAAACTTTTAAATTTAAGAAAACTAGTTTGCCAATATTACATTAAAAATAACAGATTGATTCTGCTTTAATTTGCGGTTTCTATGGGGATCAAATAATTATAGTTATTAAATAATTAACATAAAAATTATAACGTGAATTTAATTTGTGTTACCTGTTTGCCGGGTAGCAGAAACCATTTTAATTTCCATCAGGTATTCAATATTATCTCTAATGACGATTCTATTTTTACCAGTTTCTTTGTCCACCCTTTCTATGGACTTGGTGTGCCAGTCTGTCCAAAACAAGTGGGGTCCATACTGCAAAATATAATTAAATTAGTTCATCCCATTTTAATCATTGAAATTTTCCTATTTTAAGAAAAAGCATGTTTTTGAGGTATTCAGATAATATTAATTTCTAATCGCTTTAGAAAACAAGATTTTCACATGCTTGTTACAGAAAGAATGTTAATGGTGGATCATGCAATCTTCAAGATTTGGTTTCAATTTTTTTAAAAATATGAATATAGGAGGTGTGTATTATATGTTCTAAATAACATCCCTTACAGTGGATGTACGAAAAAACCGTTCAATGCAAAAATCAGTCAGCGAAAACCGTTCAATAAAAGAAATATTACATGTGTAAAGCTATGATTTTTATTGTTTTTTGAACGGTTTTTGTCTGACCGGTTTTTGCATTGAACGGATTTTTCGTGACTTAAACCGTACATTTCTTACAGTGCTTAAACCATTGCTTCAAAAATTGATAAAAAAAATTATAAAAATCATGATGTTTCATCAATTTTGAAATTGACCAGCATTTTTCATATGTATGGGTATTTTTAGATGTTTAAAACCAGGGTTGTAAAAAACATGTTTTTTTAAATAAAAACAAAAAAACATGTTTTATTTGTTTTAAACGTTTTTTTGTTTAAAACGTTTTATTTGTTTTTTTACCCCCGAAAAAGAAATGCTAAATAAACCCATGATTTTTTAAATTTAGATTTGATTTTTCAAATTGAAATTAGATTAATAAAGCTATACTTTTAAATACACCACAAACAGTTCGTTCATTTAAAAGATTTTTGCAAGTTTTTTTTCACAGCATCGCGCTCTTTATCAAGTAATGTACTGCCTATGTCATAGCGATTTGGGGATTTGTACCCAAGCCTTATACTTGACACCATCTTTTTAAGCTCTGAGTGATCCACACTTGAAAATGGCGAGTTTGTTGCCTAAATAAAGGGAGTAACTTGCTAAAAAATATATGTGTTTTAAACAAGGTTTTTTGCATTGTTTTAAACGTGTTTAAAACGAGTGTTTTAAACAAAGTGTTTCAAACGTAACAACCCTGTTTAAAACTATATTAAGCTGCATAATTTTGACCTCCAATCTAAGATAAAAGGAAGGAATTAAAAATAATTCAACAAATTAATATAACTACTAAAATTATACCCTCAAAATGAAACGCGCATCCGCATAATCAGAAAACATTTTTGCTTAAGAACAACACCATTAATTCCTTGAGAGTCGACATACTTTCTCATTCACAATAACTAACTCTCTCTCCACTTTGAGAGAGATACATAAATTAACAATTCAAAGCAAATGAATACTTAAAATAATACACGGTAAGAAAAGATAAAGAGCTTTAGAAGATGATCCGAAAGCACTCTTCATTTAAAATTCCCCCACACAACTCATCTCGACAGCAAAGTTTCTTCTGAAAAGAGTCTAACGAAATCGAAGAACCTCTCGAGGATTCGCATCACTAGACGATGCAGAGATAATTTTTGAAAGATTTTAAAGGAATTCTCCTTTTGTCCCTGCTCTTCAATCCCATTGTGGTTGAGAAAAAAGTCATTGTGCGTTAAATTTCAGAATTAAATTTTCGGTAGCTAGATCTCATTAACGGATGAGGTAATGTTAGGGGAATGGAGCTATTTTTATTTGAGATGCCTTACCTTTTGATGAGTTAAGGTTGTTAGTTAAAGTTCTTTTGAATGAAGGATTGGTTGACGGTTATTATGGTGGATGGCGTTCGTTATTTGGGGAATTATTCAGGAGAAATTTTAATACGAGGGATGGTTTGAACTTGAATGCTGTTTTGGGGCGTTCTTGCTTGATTAGTGGTTTAGAGAAAATGTTTCAAAAGTTTTATAAAGGTCATATAAGATTGTAAGCATTTTTTACTAGAAAATAACTTCAACCCCCCTGATTTCTAAGACTCCTAGTCATACTATCATTGCATCACCCAACTATGGGACCCTCAATCAAAGAAATTACAATTAAATATATCAAGAGTTCCTACATAATCTTACTTGTCTCGTTCCTAACTTTTACTCATGATTGATGTAAATAAATTATTTATGAACCTCTCTAGCTAGAACACTAAATATTCTTCTTTAATTTGCAATAAAATTATTTGCAAGCTTTTAATAATAAATTCTACAGCAGGTTGAAGCAATTATTTCTTACTTAAGAAAAATAATAAATTATTTGACTAACTTCATGTCTTGAGGTTAATAACTTTCAGGATATAATTTACACGTGGTAGTTTTTTCCGGCAACAATTAGCAGGAATGAAATTCAGCAAGTAACACAAACTAACTTTAAGGGCACAGTCACCCTAAGCGCAAGATCAGGCGTATCTCCCCGATCTCTTTGTGTGGTAAGGTAAGGTAAATTAGCGAACAAAAGAGTGGAGTAGATATCCACTGCCCGATAAGATCCTCCTGTTGATACGCCTGATTCTGCGCTCTCGGTGACCGTGGTCTAAGATCAAACACTTCACAGGAAATCTTACCATAAAACAATGATGGCCGGTGTTGATGGCAAAGAAAAGTTTTTAACTCTTTTTTTGAACTTTGAATCTTTGAAGAAACGATTTGGAGGGATGTGGCCTTTAATTTGATGATATTTTTATTTGATGATGTCTTGGCCTTTTAATTTGATGATAATTAGCTCTTTATATTAAGATTCCCATAGTGCCATTATCACTTATAGAAGACGTAATTATTTGCATTGCTCAGGAAAAAAAAGTGGTATAGGTCCAAAAATACAAAATTTGAAAAAAAACCCTGTACACTTGAATTTCTTTCATGATTCTTTACCTATTGTGGTAGTGTCTTAAGTGAAAAGCTCAATTGGTGGCCAGTAAGAGTAGCATAAAAAATGTTTTCTACATAGTAGCAAGACGGGTGCCGTAGTCGAAATTAAGTTCAGATGACTTATTTAATTTCAATCTGACCAGCTCATTTTGGTGTCATCATAGCCCCAACCTTTACGCATAATCACTCCACATATAACCAACAAGCAAGATTAGGAAGTAATTTTTTTAATCGTGCTGCTCCAAAGTTCGAAACATATAGCTCTAAAACGGCACTTTACACCAAAGAGTGGTGGAAAGAAGTTGCCTTGATATCATTGAGAAATGTACCTTCGAGAGGAGAGACCTCCCTCTTATGGGGGATTTACACCACCGCTGCAGGAGCTGCAAGTCATGCAAAAAGCGGAATATTTTAGTACCCGCTACTCACAAAAGATGGCGCTCGTCAATTGGTTTATTGGAATAACAAATTCCCGTTTCTTGCCGCAAACCGAAAATGTCGCTTTTACAGTAGTGCTGTAAATCCCCCATTAGACTCGGAGGGAGGTCCCATTCCGGTGGGAAATCCCTCCGTATCGCGGTGTAAACATCCCTCTCGGAGTTACATCTCTCAATGATATTGAAGAAACTTCATTCCACCATTTTTTGTGTAAAGTGCCGTTTTATTTCAGTTCATTTCCTTCTAACCAGCTCATTTTGGTGTCATCATCGCCCTAACCTTTACTCATCATCATTCCACGTATAACCAACATTCATGTAAACGAAGTAATTTTTTTACTCTGCTGCTCCTAAGAATAATTATGTCGAAACGTACAGCTCTACACTGTTAAAAATTGGGCACGTTACACAATAATAAAGTGGTGGAAGGCATTGACACCATATTATTAAGAGACGTTACATCACAACAAGGAAGGACATCCCACCTAGACTCGGATGGAGGTCCCACTGTGACTATAGTGGCATTTTCTTTCCACCACTTTATATTAGATAACATAACATAAGCTTTATTATCACATAACTTTATTGTATAACGTGCCATGTTTATACAGTGTATGCCCTCACCAAGACTACTTCCCTCCATCGCGGAAGATTAATTTTTTTGTAAAACCCGACCATATATACTAACCAGGGTGAGTCCAAAGGGATGTGCCACATCCTGCACCAGCTGCGCCCGGTGCTTCCCGCTCAGGTCCGAGGTCTCTATCCTGTCGAGTTGCGCGTCCACCCAGTAGAGTCGGCGGGCCTCGAAGTCGACGGTCAGCCCGTTCGGCCAGCCGAGGTCAGAGGCCACGATCACCCGCCGACCGTTGCCGTCCAAGTAGGCGCGTTCGATCTTCGGCGGTTTGCCCCAGTCGGACCAGAACAGGTAGCTGTTGAGGAGGGAGAGACGTGTTTACAAACGATTATGACACTGATATTATATGCACTAAACCAGGGCCGTTTCCAAATATGATTGAATGTTGAGTAAATATTACACCCGTATCTTGTCAATTGCAAATTCTTATAAGGGAAATGGTGATTTTCTGATACAGAATTTTTTTTACTGTAAACAGATAAAAACCTTTAGGAGTTCAACCCTCTCCTAATGAAAATTAGGTGAATCACAAGGAGTGGTCTTAGGGTGTAACACAAAAGGTCACAAAATGATAATTTTTTGAGGGGGGGAGGAACCCTTCACCCCCTCGAAATTTAAAAATTCATTAAGTTCGGGTTTTCTTTGAAACTTTTGTGTTTAAAACTATTTTTACAAAGGAGTAATCATCTTTGTTGTAACCTAAAGTGTTACAAAACGAGTTAAAACATCACTTTTAGGGGGCCAAACTTAAATGTTTCCAAAGTAGGAACCCTAAAACCCCCGCAAAATTTTTCCATTTATTCCATGTACTCTTTTCCTTGAAAATTGTGCCGCTTACAATAAACGGTCCTCTTTGGGTGTAATCTAAAGGGTCTCAAAATGAGCTAAAACCCTACTTTAAGAGGAAATTTTCTATTCTATTTAGGGGGAGGACCCCCGACTATCCTCTTTACTTGGGATTCACATTTCTTACACTATTTTGAATTTTAGTTCACTCCTATTCGTAAGTCATCTCAAAGTTAGTATTCGTAAGGAGGTACCTCAGACAAAATGCCGAGGTCGAAACAAAGTCTGGTTGCGGGCCCTGGATAAAACATACCAATTGAAAACGTTCGAAACTAACCCTTTCCTAGGAAAAACCACAATGGCTCGCGGCTCGTCCAAATCCAAATCCACGAGCACCCTTCTGCTCGTCCCATCCGAGCGGGACACTTCGATGACGTTTCTCAGAGGGTCCGTCCAGTACAAGTTCTTTGCCACCCAGTCGTATGCCAAGCCGTCTGCGTTCATCAAGTCCGTTGATATGATGGTTTTGGAGTTGGATCCGTTCCAATCTACCCGTCTGCAAAAAAAAGACAACTGTTTTGTGAATAAATGAGTTGATTAGAACGGCTGTATACAGGGTGATTCAGAAATAATCATCAATAATTGGGGGGAGGTAGAGGGGCCCTAGACAAGCATATTTCGAATAGGGCTGGTGGGGTGCAGCCTTACCGTTAAAGAGCTAGGATCTAATCTAGTGCGAGTGCGTTTCAAAAGGCTGTTTTTAGAAGAACCGTGTGACGAAACAAAACATAATAAAATGAAATACATTATTGCATGAAATACAAAAATATCTGTACTACTTAAATCCTCAATGTGATAGAAATTGGACCACTTGTTAAATCGTGGGGTGAGTTTTAAAACGTGCAATATTAATATATTAGTCAAACAATGGAGTTCCCTTAATGGTATTTAGAAAAATGATGATCGGGGAAGGAATTTTCAATGATTAAACAGTTTCAATGATCAATGTTACGATCTTTGAAAATTCCTTCCCCGATCATCATTTTTCTAAACACCATTAAAGGAACTCCATTCTTAAAGATTAATATTGCACTTTTGAAACTAAGTCTACGGTTTAGAAAGTGGTTCAAATTCTATCCAATTCATGGTGTAAGTAGTAGGGATACTTTCTTTCCTCATGCAAAAGATTTTTCATTTTATTATCTTTTGTTTCGTCACACGGGCCTTCTAAAAACGGCCTTTTGAAACGCGCTCTCACAACATTAGGTCCTAGCTAACCGGTCCTATTAACCGTACGGCACCCTTACCGTAACCCCACCATCCCTATTCGAAATATGCTTGTCTAGGGCCCCTCTACCTCCCCCCCAATTATTGATGATTATTTCTGAATCACGCTGTTGACTGATAAGTCAAAAACTAACAAAATTTCAGATAAGCGTGGATTTGGGTTAACATATTTGCACACATTTTTACAGATTTTTTTTATTTTTATACAGATTAATTATTTCATGCAGTACTTGTCTAAGTCAAAAGTTCAATATTTGGTCTATTAGAACCGCTCCAAAAAGTGCCTTCTCCATACTGGGTTGTGTATAGAAACAACCCAGTAGTACAGTATGATAAATGAGAACCTACAATCATCGAAAACCAAGTTTAGTGTACATAAGCCATTGTCATTCTTAGTAGCTCAAATAGTGTGTACCTAGTTTTTACTAATTTTTCTAATACTACACCAGGTATCTTGTAAAGTAATCATTTTGATATGTAAAATCATGATTTATCAACACAGAATTTATGTACCCAAAATAGAAAATAAGTTACCTTTCTTACATATAAGGCTGTGCTTTTTTTGTATAGAAATTTTTAAACAATTCCCTTACATTGAAATAACACAAAAAGATCAGAAATAAGCTAAGGAGAGCAGAATAGCATATTTTGCAGTTTGTTTTTCCAGTATTTGTAGAAAAACAACTTTTTTAAATCCACGTTGCCTTTAAAAATTAAGAATTCATAAATTTTTGTTAGATAAGAATATTTTATGCTACTTTTTCAAACAAGATTGGAACGTCGCCGTCGTGTATAAAACCGTAAAGATTTATCCTCGTATTTAAAGAGAATAAAAATAAATTTAATCCACTACCCATTATTGATATCGTTAAGAATAATAAGATTTTTCTCAAAACTGGATATACTGTTTGTATAAAATAAAGCCTCAGTAGGATCTGGCTTTCTTTCATTTGAAAGCTTTTGTTAACGTATAAACGTGATTTTCATTTCTTGATTGATTTATTACAATAAGAGAGTCTAATACAATATTGAAAACTAATTCCATTCCAGAAACATGGATTTGAGTTTTAATTTATATGTTTGCTGTCCCGTGTAAATTTATATTCCTTTTATGAACATTTTAAATGAGTTTCTTTGATTTTCCGGACTAAGTAAACATTTTTTATATTAAAAACCTACTAATAATAGTAAAAGAAAGGAATTTTCTACTGGCTTTATTGAAAATCAATCATAGGAAGTATGGATATTTTTGCCGGTTTAGAGTTCATTAATCAAACCCAAAATTCGTAAAGTGGTCAAAAACTTTCCTCGTAGATCAAAACCGGAATAACAAATTCTGGTCGAATCCCATCCAGTCCACCGACGCAATTTTCGATATTGCATCGGGAGAGAAGAGCGTTCGAAACATACCGGATCAGGATAAATTCCGAAACATTGTTTACTTTTTTTTAGCAAAATAGAAGGCTGAAATAATATTCGAAACAGCAGAAAAACAGATAAGTGTAGCCAGAGCAGTGACGTTGAAAAACTACGAGAAGAAATCATCGATTTCTTAGCGAGAAGAGAATTTTCGCAAGAATTCTTGAATAATTCAGCCACCTCTTTCAGTCCATCTTGAGATGGAACTTGGCAATCTCGGAACCCCCAGGGAAGATGTAAAAAAGCAAACGAATTTCGACTCTGTAGTACTCTTTTCCTCAGGCTATGGTCGCCTTTCCGTATATATTCAAAACTCCTCCTGGAGTATCGAAAATAGGCTCCCTTGATACATACTGATCAATAAAATGAACATGAAGTAGTTATTATAATGGTTAATAATTCCTTGAAGACAAGATAATAAGTAAAGAGTTGAGAAGGACTGAAATTAAAATCAATATACCAAATTTTTTTCTGAAGAGATGTACAAATGAAAGGTTTAGGTAACTGCTATGAAAATTCTAACAAATAATTAATACGTTATTGGTTGAACAATGAACACAATCTTTTTGAAATAAAATATCAATGCTTTAATGAACAATTGAATTTCAATGTATGTAAATGTGAAATTATAAATTTATTTAGAAGATGATTCCAATTTGTTTAAGCCTAAATTTGGCTTGTGAATTGGTATACTACACTATATTTTGTTAAAAAAATAATGCATCAACCACATGTGCGGATTTATAGGGGTCAAATGGGGTCAATGCTTCCCCAACACTTTGAAAAAACTCCGTTTTATAAGTGAAAATCATGTTTCCAAAACCATCATGGACAGCTTGCCCCCGACCCCCAAGGTTTCCAGTTTGCCTTAGGATCCACCACCTAAATCCTTCCAAGATCAATCTTTATCGTAGTTATTTCAATTAAAGTTATAAACTTGTATAAAATGTAATTTACGTCACTTCCTATAAAATTTCATTAATTATAATTACCAGAAATGACGACAAAATAACAACTATTGTTTTCATTTGTGATTTAATTACCTGATGACATCAAGTTTAACATCAGAGTAGAAAATTATTTTTTCCTGATAGTCGAAATCCAGAGCCACAGTGTTGTAAGTCTCATGAATAGGCAAGAATACATCCATATTTTCTGAAGTGTCCAGGGATATTCTTCGGATACTTTCACGGTTAGCAAACAGAAGAAATGTTGAAGGGGCTGTGTGCAAAAAACACGTCTATTTTATAGTGCGCATGTTGCAATATAGCATAAGATAAGCAAACAAAGAATTTTTACTATAGCAACAATTTAAGAAGAGTTTTCTTTGATATTTTTTAAAATTTTCAGGATTGGAGGAAAAAAATTATTTGTCTGCATAAAAACTCTTATGTATAATTAATTAGGCAGATGTTAAGTATTTATACCGATCTAATACTGAATGATCTAACTGAAGGTAATGAGGTATTTGCAGGAGTGAGGGATTTGCTTGATGTTATACATTTTTGATGGTTTTAAAACTCCCAAATTTCTGATTTTCTGAGTTCAAAAATGTGTGTTAAATCATTTAAAATTCGTTTTTATTTTTGCCAAAATTTCAGAAAAGTCACGTTATCAGAAAACGAGCTTCTATTGGAAATGACCACACAGCGTATGATTTATGATTCGAAAGTGTTTTCGCACCCAAACAAAAAACAAAATTTCAAAAATTTATACATCAGAAACTAGGAAACGAAAATAATTGATGTAAACGTCATTATTAATGGTTTTTTATCTACTATTTTAATAAAATTTAATCTCAAAACGTAAGAATACATCATTATTAAAATTAATTCATTCAACTATTATTATTAAAGCAGAGATTAAAACTTCGTTCAGAGGGAATAATATTCTATAAAACAGTCAATAAAGCTTTAGAGGATGTGTGAAGTGATTAATAATAAGTATTAAAAATAATCAAATTACCTTGTTCACAATCATGTTCGTTATCTTTTAGTTTTATTCCAGTTGGACAAGCACATGAGTATCCTAAAGAAGTTCTCAAACACAGATGACTGCAACCTCCATTATGACCTTCACATTTGTTTTTACCTGTCAAAATATAAAGAGTGCTTTAAGCATGTTTATTAAGATGAAAGAAGTTTCCTCTCCTTTTAAAATACGCAGAATATGGAGAAAATTTAAAGCCGTTTTGTCTGATATTTTGTGCGAAAATTCAAATATTCGAAAGGACAGGAGCAAAAAAAATTAAATTGATAATTCAAAATATAATTTACATTTGAGAAAACTGGTTCTATAAGAATTTGACAAAATATTATACTAAACTAATTTTTCAAATTAAACAAAGGGCAATAAAGTTCCCTTGATTTGAAAATTTAATAACAAAGATTTTGAGAAAAGGCTTTATATCCTGAAAGAAATTGATCCCTTAAGACTCTTCTCGACTGTTTCAAGATTTAAAACAGAATATACTTGCAAGCAAACTAATAATGAATTGCGAAGAGTATAAAATATACGTATCAAATAGACAAGCCTTAAAATATTTTAAAAGTATTATAATTAGTAAAATAAGGAATTATTTAATATATTTATGTGATAAAGCTTTTCTTATTAATACATACAATCCATTTTATCGTACGTTTTCATCATTCTTAAAAGGCAAAAAAATGAATTTAGAAGGAAATAATAATAATGTTATTGGATGTTTCACCATTTTCTATAGTATAAATACAGCAAATGTAAGTGATATGTCGTCTATTCTATTAGAAGCATTTCAATATGGCTAACCCTTTATCTACTGACGGTACTTTTATAATTAACCACTTTTAAAATTACATAGAATAACCATCCTTACGAATATATTGACGATACTTTGCAGGAACACTCTTTCAGTTTTCCTCTTTTAGGATAAAAAGCAGCAAATATTCTATGACGTGTATTTTAGCGGGAAATGCGAATAGATTTAACGGATGTTGTACCGTCAGCCACCATTTCGATCGGATTCCCATGATTGCCATTTTCCTCCGCAAAAAAGTAGTTAAAGTCAAAAGTGTAAAGCGTATTATTTTTAAGACTTAAAACTGCGATAGAAAAATCCTTGTTTTTTTGTGTTCTGATAATATTGTACTGACAGTACTCAAAAGTATCAATTTAATTAATTGGATCTAGCCGATTAAATTTTCCAAAAGATGATTATTTTATTTATGCATATCCCTTAATTGTTGACTCAAAAAAAATATTTGCACAAAAAAATTGCAGCGAATCATAATGCTGTTGTAGATAAAGGGTGTAAATAGCTAAAATAATGCCATATTAGCTACACATATTGCTTAAATAAGAACACCGTTACACTAATAACCCCCATTCCCCGTTTGCAGAAACTCTTAATAAACCCCACAGTAATGTGACTTACCGGTCTGGTTAAGCTGAATGTTATGCAAATCCATCAGGTTGGGCAGATTGGCGCACACGTTCTCCATGTTGCGGCCAGTGTGTTTGTTGACCCTGAGGATGGACCTCTCAGACCAGTCTGTCCAATAGATGTATCGAGTGCTGACCGCGATGCCGTAGGGGTGGGGGACGTCGTTGACGAGCACCCGCCGGTTCTGACCGTCCAGGTTGCAGGCTTCGATAACCTGAGGAGAGGGTAAACACTATGGGGTGAATGCTGCTTGTGGGATTCTACTGTAATTCGATTATTTACTATAGGGTGAAAAGCTTCAAGGGAATATGGAAACTATTGGGAGTCCTTCTGTTCATGATAATGTTATTAAGATATTTTATGGTTTCTTTTTGTTAGTACTTTCATAACTTTGAATTGAAAGTTCCCCGTTTTAATTTGATCCTTCAAATTATCAGTTGAGGATTGAACTAAATAAAAACAATTATTACTAAAGATTGACGCTTTAAATCACTATCAAAGATAAAATTATTCTAAAGAGGAAAACATGTTTTGTAAGCGTGATATATTACGAAACTGCGCTTAATTTTCTAGTTTTGTTTCCCCTTCTGAATTTTTATTTAATTTTCTTTTTTTATTATCGCCGCTTAAAGCCAACTTAATGTACTCATCATAATACTTCTACTATGTATTTGGCTTTAAAAGACGATGTTTAAAAATGAAAATGTTTAAAAGCCGTGAAAGATACTTTTGAAACCCCCGTACGTAATATTAATAGAAATAAGAATAGCAGCAACAAATATCATTTAGCGTATTAAAATAATAAAAATAATGCACCGTGTACCTAAGCTGCTATTATGGAACTAAAAAGGAGAAGACGAATGCTACATTTAAATTCAGAAAGTTTAATCATAAAAATCGAAAAATCCAATGCAAATAATCACATGAAAAACTTTTTTGCTGCCCTGTAAAAATAACAAGTCTGATGTCTATTTTTCTAAAAATTGTTTATAAATTATCAGCATACCGAAAATGATACTCACATGCCGTCTTGCATCGGCCCATACCAAGTGAGAATTTTCTTTGTCAATGACCAAGCCATTTGGCCATCCTAGAGTATCGGCAATGATGGTAACTCTTTTTCCTCCATCCATCTCAGACCTCTCTATTCTTGGTATGTTTCCCCAATCAGTCCAATACATGTACCTGGAAAAGCATTGAATTCTATTCCAGGTGTTGAACCTCTTAGAAATTACAACGATCTAATACGAATAATATTTTTAGAATGTGCACATGAAATTTTTAAAATGTATTTTTATGCTAATTCCGTAAAACTTAGGGTTTAAAAGTCAAAATTAGGACCTCCCCTTTCTCATTAATCCGGGTAATAGAAGTTCTACTCTTCTGGGCCTGTGTTAAGGACAACACTCTAATTTGAAGTAAAAGTAAATATAAAAAAATAACAGACATTTTTATCCAAAGGAAGTATGACCGTAGTCAGTGCTTCAGATACATGCGGATATTACCTTGGACATCACCTTTGCGTTACCTGTGGACCGGAGATAACGATATTTAAATTAGATGGTTCTTATATTATGCCTTAACCTTTTACCTACTGACGGTGCTTACTAGTCCCGCCAACTATAAAATTACATAGAATAACCATCCTTGCGAATATACTGACGATACTTTGCAGGAACACTTTCAGTTTTACTCTTCCATAATAAAAGGCAGCACGGGTGCTGTGATGAGTATTTTAGCGAGAAATTCTAATAGAATCAAAACTGAAGTTGTACTTACAGCTTCCATTTTGAGCGGATTCCCATGATTATCATTTTTGTTTCCTTAAAAGTAGTTTAAGTCAAAAGGAAATGTATTATTTTTTAAGACTTAAAACTGTAATAAAAATCCATATGGTTTTTTGTGTCTTGATAATATTTCAGCCCCAAGTTTACTGGCGGTACTCAAAAGTATCAACTTAATTAGCTCTAGCGGATTAAATTTCCCAAAGATGATTATTTTATTTACGTATATCCTTAATTTTCAAAAAAGTGACTCAAAAATAGTTACATGAAAAAAATTGCAAAACATCATAATGCAGTAGACAAAAGGTTATCTCTATCTAAGGTTATCACAATCTATCTCTTTTATGTTATCCCTTTTAGTGGATTTAATGAATAAAAAAAGTTTTTTTATTTTTATTCATTAAAGTTGTTGCCAAGTTTCAAGTTTATTTTGGTCATAGGTCATATCTCTAAAAAAAGTATTCCACAGGAATGAAAATATGCAACAAAATTACTCTTACGCAGGGTGTTTCAACAAGTACCTGCAAACTTTGAACATAATTGTTCTTTGGGTGAAGTTCAAAAAATGTTTTAACACCTCTTTTAGGCATTTTTTTTCGAAAAACATCACTCTCGATAAAAATTTTATTACTCTGTTTCTACGGCACGCTTATGCTTGCGCAGTGGGCATTAATTAACATCTTAGTCTGAAAACAAATCGAAATAACTATGTTCAATGTTTTATAAACCTTTTTTTTTGCCGGATTTGACTTCAAATATTTTTCTATTGCAAGTTGCTTGGAAACTATGGTTTTTAGCGGTAACGTTTTCTGGGCATTTTTTATGTTCCACGCGCAAAGAATCAGGCTATGTACAGTTTAGGCGGACAAGTTGCAACTTCCAACATTTAAAGACTTGATTTTGTTTAGCACGGAAAATAGAAAAACTTTTTCTTAAACGCAACTTAACAATGTAGTATTCCTGTGTCTTATTAGCACAAAATATACGACAGAAGTTAGTTCCCACTAGCAGGAGGGGTACTAAATCTTCGCCCACAATTACCATAAATATCAATAGGGTTCCTGGGATAGTCACCATTGTAATTTCCAGAACAAGGCTCGTCTTGAAACCCATGATGTACTCCATGTTTCAGAAGCAAACTCGCTTTTATATAAATCTAAGATCTTATCCAGCGGTAAATTAAATTATCCTCCGTAATTTCAGGCAACCCGTTTTCAATCTTCTCTGAAAGCCGCCAATTTGTCTTCATTAGGGGCTCTTCTGCCATCAATTAATTTTGAGCTGGGCGCGAGTGAAAGATTTATTTACTTATGATCATTTTCTGAGTGCTGACAAACACTAGCACAGCCTAGGATCGATCGTATCAAACCGGTGTAGCTGGTTTGTTAATCTCGAATCACACTCTCTTTGTGATGGCGTTGCTTTGATACTGAGTTTACTGATGTGTCGTGTTTGGCTTTGGCTTCATAATGGAATGGATGGGAATCGAATAATTTGTATTAGTTAATTTGAATGTGTCATGTATGAAAGTATTTGATCGCAAAATACATATAAAAGATAATTATGTAATTAATCTAAGTTTGTGATTTATTTATAACTAGAGTTCTAAATTGCGGTGGTCCGCTGGTCTAAAACCACTGGAAAACGAATCGGACCACACTAAGGTCAGAAAATCACTGGTTTGTCGGACAAGTGGCGAAAAAATTTCCCACTCTCTAGTTCTAACCCCCTTTTTTTCCCTATAATACACTTGATTAAATATCTGCACCAAACTATCGCCCTTGCCTTTCAAACTTCGTTTACTGTTGACCTTTACATACCGATCATTAATGAGGGTCCAGAACATATGTAAACCAAATTTCAAGGAACTACTAGGGGGTTTGTTAAATTTCAAGGGACAAAAGTTGGTTGGTTGGTTTGGGTTTTATGCCGCAAGGTCCCTATATCGGACACTCCGTGAAAAACACAGGATTAATAGTTAAAAATAAATTTAAAATTCAAAGTCATGTCGGTTTCCAACCAATATTAAAATATATTGTTTATTTAAAAAGTCAGGGAACAAAGGAGGAAAGAAACAGGTGAGTGAACTTACAATGGAAACTCAACTCCTCGATAAATTTATGACTATTCTTTGCTTTTAATATTGAATAAAAATTAGCTTAGAAAATGTAGTGAGGCAACTACAGCAATGAAATAACTCATAAATTCAAAGCGTAGCAAAAATATTAGCCAACCGCAGGAGTTGCGATTACTACAGAATCGAGCCATTTGCGCTTGACATACATATGATATGCAACAACGGCGTCTTTTAGAATGAGTTAAAAAGATTGAAACCTATTCTTTTTAATTTGGTGAACCTGCCAGTTTTGTTGAGGACCAGCGGATTTTTTTCCCAATTTCTAACTCTATTTATAACGAATGTACAGTTGAGGAAAAAAATGACTCAGTTGTGATTTCTGGCAAACCACCTGGGTTAGGAAGACTAAATAGGGCTCGTTTTTCATTAATTAAAGTATTCTTTTACAAAAAAAATTCGAGTCCTTAGGGGGTCGTCTTCATATTAAACGAAATACTAACTTTTTTTCCGATGGGGACCCCCAATTATTATTAGTTTTTCTGAAAGGCCATCCCCCCAAACTCTTAAATACCCAGTTTCATCCAGATTGATTAAAAGAAATTTTTTAAAAATAAACTTTAAAAAAATTTTAAATCATGAAATTTTTTATGGTAATCGATTCTGGTAGTAATTTTATGTAGGAAACCAAAATTTCAATCAATTTTATCCAATAGTTTTTGATAAAACGAATTAATATCTTAAGGGACCGTATTCCGCTACCGAATGCATACCAAGATACTTCTAATAACACAAATCTAGGCATAATAAAATGTTTAATAAATAATCTTGAATTCGTAATTTATTTATCTTTTAAGCAATTTAATGATTTGCAGTTAAAAAAATGAAATTCGTTCCGAGAAAGCTAGTTTAGCATTTTTTCCTCAAATGTTTTCTTTGAAAACAAGTGAGGGAAGAAAACTTCATCATCTAAAGTAATAGAATAGAAATATAATCATCAATTTAAACAACTTCATTTACTTTTTTAATTTTTAATTCGTTTAGTAGTTACCTGATATTTCAGAACTTATTTTGCTTGGAAGCTCATTTAAGCATAAAAATGAACAAATAACATTTATAAAAAACAAAATATGGTCAAATTGATAAACAAAAAGTACTTTCTATAATTCATTTATCACTAAGCAAATCAATTATGTTTCAAAAGGTGTAACTTGAAGCTTTGAAATTTTTTTCATTTTACATTATTGCTCGTTAAATAAATAAAGTGTATATTTTAATTTTAGACAAAAATAAATGCTAAATATGTACTTTGAATTTATTATATGAACTACATAATTTATAGAAAGTTTTATCTATAAGAATAATTAAGATCTTAAAAACATTATATAGTTTTGTATCTCCCTTAAGTTGTTTTGAAAATATCACCTATTTATAAATGTATGAAATCTCTAAAAAATTATTCGTGGTGTAATTAGATCTGTAAGAATGGAGAATCGCAGCATCTCTTAAAATTCTGAATATTCAATTTTAAATTATTCAAACTATCTCGTGATTCCAAAAATATGCTTGTCTTTTACAACAATTTTTTTTCAGTTAATTATGAGCTATTTTATTACAGAAAGCGCCTAACATTGTGACGTCACTTGTGCCTCTTGGAAATGTGGGAAACACCGTTTTCATCGAAACGCTAGGCTATAAAACTAGAGCTCAGTATTTCAAAGCGGAATGATAGTAAACAAGGCACATTTGACGCCACAAGCTGTTTCAGCTCAAACAGAAAATAAGCTATTTTTAATTGAAAATAACTTGAAATTTAGGTCTTTGAAAGGTAAATTTAAATGTTTTTCGTAAGTTTTAAGCCATTCTGAATACATTAAAATTTAAAAAAAATTGACTGCAATTATCCGTTATAAAATAAAAACGGTAATGTAAAATGGACAAAATTATAAATAAGGATTAGTAAACAAGTTGTTAATTATGCATATCTTTTAAGAATATAGAAAGGAAAGTATATATTTGAATAACTTTTAGAAATATATTTTACTGGAATGGAAAATTCTAAATGGTTTTCTTTTATCAATGATATTTTGTTGTTGCCTCCTGAGAAAGTGAGGACCATTAATGGCGGGAGTCCGATATAAGCCTCGGATGATAAATGCCGCCAATATCTATCGTCACATCCACAATTTTGCCATGTGTCTGAAGGGGAGGGAAGTAGTCTCCAGAAGACATGGACCCATGGTTGACTGTTGCAACCGACCACAGGGCTTTCGGACCCACATATTTAACAAGCACGCATTCCGCATATACTCGGTGGGTCTTCAGCGGTGTCGGAAATAGACCCTTCGATCCCAAAGCTGATGCCTTAACCACTAGGCTCCCCACGGCCTTATAAATTATATAAGTTTAATCAGTAGATGAGACTCCATCTTAATGGATTTCTATTCCCTTTCAGACCTAGCTGCCCCAAATTTCCCATTGGATTCAATTGTAATCTCGGGCAGCTTAGGATCGAAAGGGTTAAGAGGATGTGTGCTCTTACGAGCTGAAACTAATTCAAATGCGAAATAAAAATTTAAAATTTATGGATCGCTTACTAGGATTTCCATTCTTCATCCTAAAAAAATCTAAAATTAAAGCATGTCCTCTAACGTTATGTGGAATAATATTGTTAAAAAAGGTATCGAGGTATTACGACTTAACTAGGTGCACTACTTGACTGAAGAAAGGGTTTACTATAATCTGACAACTGGAAGTATGTTTATTTAAGTTGGTAGTAGTTTATTCCCATCAAAAACCTTATTATCCCTTTTAATACCATTCAGGGCAAAACATAAAAACGAAAGTAGAATAGTTTGTGTAAATAAAAGAGGGTGTTGATAAAAAGATTTTTTTCTAAGTCATCGCTAATTTTATTGAAACGCTTTCCAAGCGTGGCATAATTTTTTGTGTTCAACTGTTTGTTTTGTAATTTTTTGTTAATTTTTTGTTGAAGGGATTCTCTCTCTTCTCAAAAATTCAATTCATGATTCAGGATCAACTTTAAAGATCTCACATTTTCTACTTTTTTTATGAGATTTTTTTGCGATTTTTTTGCATGAGGTCTCACACTATCATGCAGAAGTTTCAACACCTAAATATTTTTTCAAACAAAACGATTTATCCTTTCTTTAAGAAGTAAAAGATCCAACTACATAATGGTAAGAAGTATCCTTTTCTATGCAGTCAAAAAAAAGCATGTGGAACTTTAGAAAAAATGTTTAAATGTAGACGAGATGCGCGCATAGGTTTCTTTTTTTAGCAATTTTTCAGATTTTTAACGAAGACACTGAAACCAGCTTTTTGATTACCTACTTTATTTTATCCCTTAATAGGTTGGTCAACACTTGTCACTCATAGGTCAACACTTGTGGAAATTCAAGAATTTGACTATTGGAAATCATTGATGGGGTTATAAAACGCTTTTCTTCAAAATTTTTAGATTTTTTTTCATCATTAGTATTTTTTTAATTAATTTTCAAAAATTTCGCTCACTTGAATCGGAGGTGTGGCCTACGTGACAACACATCTGCTTTCACCGAGTCTTCAACCAATCAATACTTTCTAAGGAAATGATTTAACCAATGCCGAATACGCTTTCGCACAAGTGTGTCGTGCCGAAGACTAAAGTAACGTCATGCACCAAACCAAGAACCCTTCTGCGCATTGTAGTTTTTAATTTTAAAAAAATTAACTTATGATAAGATTTCGAAAAAATATTTTTTTTAAAGAAGCTCTATCAAAACAAATTAAATTCGGAAAATCGTTGTGCTACCCATTACTAGAGTTTGTAGTTGAAATAAAAACGCGTTTATTTCCAACTAAAAATACTTCAATCTCTAAATAGTTGTCTTAAATTGCACGATGATTATCGACAAAAATCTGATTAGCTTCATTGAAAATCATAACAGACCTTGCGAATTCCATAACTAACGCACTTAACCCTTCTCAATGAAACACTTAATTAACTTACCCTGCCTCATAATGCAACGCAATCGCCCTGGGACTATCCAAATTACTCCACACCAGAACTTTTCTCGAGGATCCGTCCAGCTCAGAGACCTCTATGCACTTGCGCTGGTCATCCGTCCAGTACAGTTTCCGACCAATCGAATCCACGGCCAGGAAAATGACCGAGCCGAGACCTTTGGTAATGATGTTCTCCGTACGGCTACCGTCCAGTTCTGACCGCTGTATCCTGTCCAACCCTGTGTCCGACCAATAGATCTTCTCTAAAAGAAAAGGAGAAAATAGCATTAGGAAATTATGGAAATTAACAGGAATTATGCTTCAGTACACTCTAGAAGAAAATGTTTTTGTTCAGTAAGCCATTTCTATCTATTGAAGAAATTTATTGTTTATTAGGCCGAATCCCACAAAGGTGGTAATTTTTTTAAATAGTCTAATTAAGTTTATTAGTTAGTTATTATCTAATTTAGTTATAATAGTTTAGTTTTAATCTAATTTTGTTATTAAGGGTTTTTTATGTGGGAATTTAGCCATTTGATAACAGAGGAAAAACTTTTAACATGTTGAAATAATTTGTTAAAGAAGTAAGCAAAAATGAAATTGCTTATCGACCATTATTTAAACGGTAAATAAAAGCTGTGTATTAAAAGTATACTTTGAAGAACATTTTTAAGTGAATCTTTACAGTTATTTTATTTAACCCTTCTTCTTTACAGTTATTATAGTCTGTTTCATAATCAATTACGTATTTCCTTTGTTAGAGTATGATCAAATATGTAAGAGTTTGTTGATAAGTTTTAAATTGTTTTTCATCTCCTTAGGATAAAACAAATATTACGTCGCTTAAGGCGCAAAATGACATAACTGCATTTTCCCTATTTTGCAGGAGATGAAAAAAACAGTTTGGGTATTAATTAAAGAAAATAATATTATTATAGTTTTAAACCTTCATTTTAGGCCTTTTTGACCGGGGATTGAGATGAAATACTTCTCTGTGGCGGCGTCCCTAACAATATCAATGAAAGGCGTGCAATTATGTCATTTTGCCTTACAAATGCAGTTATGCTAAAATGACAAAATTGACGATAGCAGCGATTTGAGTCATTTTTTCGCAAAATCGTTGGTGCCAGGTGATCCGGGGCCGGGATTTGCATAAAAATTGATGCATAACTCAAAATGACCAAAATGTCAGTTATGTCATTTTGCGCCTTAAGCGACGATTAGGACTAAACGTTTATTCCCTATAGAAAAGTGTTCAAAAGGAAGGTTTTAAAAATATGTTTTTATGAAAGATTATGTTATAATAGACCAGATTTAATGAAACACAAATACTCTCATTTAGGATGAACACACAAGATGAATTTTTTTAGGTAAAGTCTTATAGTATTAATATTAAAATGTTTTTTAAGGATCATGAAGTCTTTTATAAGAACTGCGTTAATATCTTTAGCAAACTATGAAAAAATTCTAACCTCCTTTTGTATCCACATCTAAAGCGATGACATTCTTGAGATTCGGTATCGGCATCACCACATCTGCTGTATAAGGGACATCCAACGACACTTTTCGAATATCAGTTCTTTTAGAAGCAATGAGGAAATTGTTCATCCCTAAATACAAGCACTTATTGAATCATAAAGCCATGAATTGTCTAAAATATATTCAGAGCCCTGAAATGAGTAAATCCAGAGCCCTGTCGGTAAATTAGGTTAATTTAGACTTTGGTATAAGGTTTAAACCAGGGTTTCCCAAAGTGGTTGGTACCAACCACCTGGGGGTCGATGAAGATTTAAAGGGGGTCGATGAAGCTCTAGGGGTCGATTGGGGGTGGACGAAATTTTGGGGATCGGTAGGGGTCGATCAAAGTTACACAGTCATAAAAAAGTGCAGAACAATTCTAGTTCGACATCAAACTCTTCAAATGAACTTGAGCCGGATGTAGCTATAGAAATCAAGAAATTTTTTGAGAAAATTAAGAAACGGATTGAATGTTTTAGAAAGAGATTTTTTACGTATAATGTGAAGTAATTTTAAACCAAATATACCCTTTCTCGCAGCCCAGCATCAGGATCAACCTTCTCCTAATATATTCCGTAATTACCCTTAATAGTATTGTAATAGTAATAATTTTGTTTTTGAATTTGTTAATTCAAATGATTCACTTTTATTGCATTTTAGTTTATTTTGAGTACTTCAAAATTTCTTTCTTCTTTAGATTTTTCTTATTTTGATAAAATCTTGCTATCTTATTGTACAATGCAATGCTGTGTATGATTCAAAGAATTTTTCCGGTCCCCCCTTGAACTTTTTTTTACATACTAATTTTTAATTTCAAAGTTTTGAAACATTAATGCTTCTTTGGTGGTCTATTGCTTATTTGGTTCACTTATGAATTATCCAGATTTAACTGCACATTTATTATTAGTAAATGAAACCGGCTGTAAAATTTTCCTTCATATATAATTTTTCTTAAAGAATTAAGTTGGAAAGGGGGTCCGACTTAATTCTTTAAGAAAAATTATATATGAAGGAAAATCCCAAGGTGTATATATGAAGGTGTCCCAAGAAAAGTGGCCACACCTTTAACTTTTGAACCACTACAGATATATTCATGAAATGGGGGTCTAGGTCAATACAAAGTGACCATGCCCTATCCGATGCAACAACTTTCAACGCCCTCTAGCTGAAATCTTAGGAGTTATAAATTTATTCTTTAAAGGTTTTATTAAGATATTTTTCTGCTTAAGGTGTCTTTTCCTAGTAAATCGATGCTGCTCTACAACTTAGTAATGACTAATTTAGAAATTAACTTTATTTTTGAAAATAAAATTTATAATTATCAAAGTTTCTGTTAGGGGGCGTTGAAAATTGTTGCATTGATAGGGCATGGTTACTTTACTTTACACCTAGACCCCACTTTCTTGACTATATCTGTAGGGGTTCAAAAGTTAAAGGGTGTAGCCACTTTTCTTGTGACACCCTTTTATAGTGAAAACAATAGGTAAATACCTGAAATTTAATTCTTCTCAATCTAAAAAAATCTAAGACCCACAAGGCCAGATCTCTATAAACACAGCAAACCAATTTTGAACTTTTAAGTCTCAAGCACCAACCCAAACAAAAAGTATATCCAAAGAATATCCATCCACTACTTCTTCACAGTCAGAAAACACCCCGACTTCATAACTAAGAAAAAGCAGGGTGTTAAAACTTCCACATCTGGTGAAACTCTGTGATCCCCAGGCCCTATGGGGGGAAGACGATCGAAGAGATGGATATTTCACGGGAACTCCCCGCCAGCTTAGCTACTCCAAGAAGAAAAGTCCGCAGAATTTGATTGGATTTATGGAAATTCCACTCGAGTATTTTGAAGGAAAATAGGAAATCGAATTATACGGTAGTTGAAGTGCGAAGGCTTGTAAAGTTCGACCGACTCTTATAATTGTGCGAGTATTTTTGCTCAGATACTACTGCTGATGTGGAAAATATTTCTGAGGAAATAAGTCAATCTTGTCTGAGATAGCCTTCCGTGAGGGAAGTTGTTTTTGTTCTGAAGAGTATTTGAGGATAGTCTTTTGCATAAGGATGGGGGTTATATTTTCTTCAGAGTAGTACTTTCTTCCGTGATTATACAATAGTTTACAGATTGGTAGTGTTATCACGGGTTCGTTTCAACGAATAGGAAGTTTCTGAAAAGTTTTGATGCTTGTTTTTGAGTTGGATTTTTCTAGGTTTCACGCAACTTACCGATTCCAATAATAACTAAAACTTTAGAAAACGATATGTACTATTTTCTAATAATTTAACTTTACAACTTGTATATTATCAAAATTACTCACTTTCAACGTTGTTATAAGTTATAACTAGGGTGTAACTTCCGAGATAATAAATAAAAAGGGTAACCTAAATGTTAATTTATCAACAAATAAGTACGCTACAATAAATTTAGATATTACTGTTTGAAAAGTATCATTACATAATTTATAATGTTAAAGACTTTTCAATAAATTAACCAACGGCACTGCAAATACGTACTTGAATACTATAAGATGTTTAAAAAAATAACCAGAATTGTTTTAAATTATGTTACTAAATTGGATAAAAGTTTTTAAAAAGTTCAACCAAATGGTATATACTTAAAACATAAAAAATAGTTTATTACTCAAGCTTTTGATAATCATAAACATGTACAGTACCTATTCTCTAACTATGACTATCAACCTTTATATTATAGGTATTTCCAAAAGGAACTGTCTATTAAGTAAACACAGTTACCATATAAGATAAAGGATTTTCAATTTATTTTTATAACTTGATGGAGTTTTAAAACAAAAGAGTTATGTCACGGAAGGATTCCATACATTCAAATCTATTTCGTTTTTAAAAAGTTGAATAAACACTTCCTTTTTTATTACGTTAACGTAATTCTTACGGAATTTTTAGTAACATTCTAATTTTAGCGCATTTTTATATATTCTACAAATCTAACAGTTTGATTGCAAAATTAGTTTATGTTCATTCTATACAGGATGTTTCAGATAAGTGTTTCATGATTTCTAGGGGGGATAGTAGACATCTAGACGAGTCAGAATCACCCCCCCCAAATCATGTGTGATTCTGATTCGTCTAGGTGTCTGCTATTCCTCCTAGAATTTATAAAACACTTATCTGAAACACCCTGTATTGTATATTCATGAAAAGTGTTTTTTTTTTATATTTATATAACTGTTATAAAGATCAAACACTTTATAAACTTTAATTAACTCCACTAAACCTTCACTAAAGTGAAAAAAAAGTTCCACTTTCTTTTTGCTTAAATCTTGTCTTTACAAATTGCCCTAGCAAAATTCAATGAAGCGTTATCAAAATACATTAAAGTTTTATTAGTTGTTTTAGGGTTAACGAGATTAAAATAAATTTTTTTCTTAAGTATAAAAATCACACTAAAGGTGAATTTCATTAACTAATATCGAGGTTCCTTATACAAGTAAAATATAACAAAGGAAATTAATAAATTGGTGAAAAAATCTATGCTCTCAGCTTAATGAAGTTAGTTCCATAACAAGCATTTTTAAGATCTGGCTACTAAAAAGTCAATCTTATTCTTTTATAGAGGATCCAAATTTGTGAACCAGATATTCCTATACAAAACACTTTTCCTGTTTCATGTAATGTAGGTGAAAGTATACATCAGAGGATTGTAGTAAAAGGGATTACTTACATTTTACAAAGGCTTATTGTTACTTCACAGTAGATTTTTTTTTCTTAAAAACAATGATATCCCAAAAAAGTTGATAACAAAGTTACATTATCTTAGACATTTGACAATTTTCATATGCATCAAACGGGTCCATACCTTTAGAGCATGTCTTCTGATCACTTTGCAGTAATATTCCAGTCGGGCATTTGCAAGAATATCCTTTGGGGCTGGGAGACATAAGACATAGATGACTGCACCCTCCATTGTTGACTTTGCATTCACTGCTTACTATGAAAAAAAAGCATATGTTACAATGTTTCAAAATCATTTATAATTTATTAATGTATCGTATTACAATCCATAACGAAATTTTTCATAGAAAGTTTTTTGAAGTAGCTGGAAACTGATAAAATTGGGAAATATATTTATTCAACTAAAGTACTGTGACTTATTTGTTCTGTCATATATCCTTCCAAATTTATTTGTTAACCTACCCTTAACAGTCGTGACTAAAACCTTTTGGTCCATTTTATATAAAGATTTACTAATTTACACAATTTTTTGTCTTGCAAAATAATAAGGATCACACAGACTAATACTTTTGTTTTTAAATAAAACTGATTGCTATTAAAAAATAAGTTATTTTCGAAGAAATTTAAGAGCTATTTAATATTTTTTTCTCAAATATAACGCAAAGTTCATTAAATTATAACATTGAAGCGGTTTAATTATATAAGGGTAAAACAAAATTGTAACTACTCAAGTAAATGTAGATTAAAATTTTAAATTTAAATTAAATATTAAGGGTCCTTCTTCATAGAAGACACAAAATTGACATCCCACGAAATCTTTTTCTCAATTAACAAGAAGTAATATTATTTTAATAATCTTATCATAACAGAATAAAGGGAAGTTTTGTAGGGAAAATCCCATTGTGCAAGACTTTCTCAGTTAAAAACTCAATTATTTCGAACATATCAGAAAACCAATCACCGATTATACTATGAGTTTTAACGCACACGTATACATCAATGAACGAAGCCGTTTCAATTTAAAAATAATTAGTCTCGTATTTTCACATCAAAGTAATAGAAACCAGATTCCTTTTGTCATAATAAAAGAACCCCCCCCACCAAAAAAAAAACTGAAATCATGTTTAAACAGCTTAATGGTATTCGCATAAGCCCCACAAAGACTTCAAAAACCTTAAGGATCGATGCTCAAAGTCACAAAGTCTTTTTTTCTTTAACGTTGTCTCACGAAAGGTATCCCGATTCATCCCCCAAAAGTCCCACTCTCATTAATCTCTTTTTCCCAGCATTCCACACAAAATAACTTCCGCAAATTTTGGTGTGTTTAAAAGTATCCCTCCATGCGTAAACCCAGAAAAAAACCTCCATAAAAGAGCATCCATCGCAAAAGTGGATGAACAGCAGTCTTTGGTCTATTATTGCTGCTCGAGTCTACTCCCTTTCGTCATCATAGAAGGGGTGTAGTAGAACGGACACTAAGCGATAATCAATATCAATAGAAATATCGATTAACAATAACCTATTTGGGGAAAGAAAGAGACAAGGAACCGGTGGATGTGAAGCCGTTAAAGACTTTTGGAGGAACGTGATAATGAGTTGCATTTTGAGGAAAAGTGGTATTAGGTTTTTAATAGCTTTTTTATAATCTGTTCTTTCTTCAACCTTTTCAACTGAGCGAGAATAGCTTTATTTTATTGAAAAGTTTTTTCCGAAGTTTCAATGGCCTGATACTTCATTACAACAATGAATGAATGCTTCTAGCTTTTTAAAGTAACCATACGAAACTTGTATTAAAATTCTCCAAGTAAAAAACCTATTTTGTAAGTTTTAATCACAATGAAGTTTTTTAAACTTTTCTTTACACTTTAAAATTGGCTTAAGTTTAATTAGTTTGGAATACATTCAGAAATTCGAGTCCAACTGTATATTTAAATAAAATTTCGAGGGGATATAAACTTAAAATGACAACAAAAAAGTATTTAAAGTATTTATCTTCTTCATGCTTAGTTTAGAAAGTGGACAGCAGACAGCTAAAACTATCACCAGAGGATGCCGTAAGAAGTATATCAAGCAAAATAAGAGAGAAACAAGAATATAAATGGAAAAGTTATAAACACTACAATGATTTCAAGCACATGGACTCCATAAATCAAAAAATCAAACTCAGTAGAGGCAACCGAAAGACAGACGTATTAATCTCCAGATTAAAGACTAAAACATTCATGACTAACCCCAAGCTTTATAAATTTAACCTCATTCAAAATCCGTTATGTGATACTTGTAAAACAGAAGACACTTTTAATCATTTCCTATTTGAATGCAATAGACACGTAAGTAAGAAAGCAAAGTTAATCAACGCACTTCAATTAAAGTCGCTAAATTATCAAGAGCTAATGAAAATAATCAAAGATAAAAAAGAACTAAAATCTTTGCAATAGCAAGATTCTTAAATGAAATAGTAGAATAACAAAAAATAAAAGATTTCTCCCCCTCCTAAGGAATTCCCAAGTCAATATGTAATTAAGAAGTATTAGTACCGAAGACGTAAAGAGAAGACGAAGCGACAAATTTTTGTCAGCAAATGTCTCAAATCAATCTTCAACTCAACTCAGCAAAAAAAGTTACTTAATTAACGATCGTAGTAGACATCTAGTGGGTAAAAAAAACTATAAATAAAAAATCGTCGTCTGAATCAGTACCTAAGCTTCTACTAAGTGAAAACAGTCCTTTAAAAGTTTATTCAATCTAGGTAATTACAGTCTAATTATATCCCTTGAAACGCTCCTCCAATACATTAAAATCGATTCAAGACATTCACGAACCGCTCATTCCCTCCATTGTCTTATGTTTCTCGCATTGCGCCATTTTATCTTCAATGCGAGTCATAACTCTGCCTCTCTTTTATTGAGGGAAATATCAAACAATTAAGATAAGGTCTTTATTGGAAACACCGCCGCGCTTTCGGCTGTGAAAAGCGAAAGAAAAGACTAATCGAAACTTGATTCGGTTGTTAAAGAAATTACCAACTTATCTTCCGAATCCAAGCCGTTACGGAAGATTTATGCTTTTTTTTAGCGAAGCTGGAGTTATTTTCCTATCTTCCCAGGGAAGCGATTGAGAAACAAAAGCCGAAAATAACCTCAAATGAAACTTTACCTTTATGGGAAGGTGGAAAGCGGTTATCGGGAGCACTGTGCGGTTTTATGGGTAAGGTAACTTTTTTTTGCTTTGGGACATAACACCGGTCCAAGAGGGAAGGAAGAATACGCATCTGGAGTCATCGTCTGATTGTTTGATAGAGATAAGAAGTATCGGAATTCGTATTTAATGCTGTTTGATTCTTTCTTTAATGATTTCTGAAAGAGATTGTGCTTAATTGTTTTTGGGAGTTGGGTAGTGATTGTATGCTTTGGAGTGGAACGGAGTGGTTAATGGAGACTGAATTGTTATGATTACAAAAGAAAACATTTGATCGTATGTTTTCCAAGTAATGGAATAATAGGAAAAAAACTGTTTTGAGGTTTCGAATCCTTTTAGAATTGTTAGTGGATGAATTTGACTGCATTTAATTTATTCAAAAGCTCATTCGACTACTATGATAATCCGATTCGCACGTTCATATTGCTCACAATAATGAAAAAGTAAAAATCACATAATAACTTGAACTTTGATATTCCTCAAAATAAATTTTAGCAGTAGAAAATTTCAAAAAGCAACACTCTTTGATAATACCTAAATAACACTTTAGTAAAAACTTTTAGATAAAGTTATTTGATTATTTATAATCTCCGTTCTTTTTATTATTCATACCATAACCACTATAATAATTTTTAATTGATTTATTTTTCATAATAAAGTAGAGGAAATTAAAGTGATTATGAAATTAATTCTACTAGAAGTAAAATAATATGAATGAAGTTAAAAGTTCAATCACATAAGTTTGAAAAGTCTTAATAATTTAAGAAAATTTCAAGAAAGGAACTAATTAACATAGATATGAGTAGATTTTATGGTTGAATTAATAAATTTCTAAAAATTTAGTGAACAATTTATAAGGAATAAAAATATCGATCATGCTGAGATAAATTCTCTAAATCAAATAAAATGCATACCCGTAGGTCTTTCCCGATGAAACACGTGGACATCTAGAAGAATTTCTAAACCTTGTAATATGACTTTTCTATCTTTTCCAGTAACCTTGTTAGCACTCTGGATATTGTGTTCGGTCCAGTCTGTCCAATAGATAGATTCTCCATGTAGAGCCAATCCGAAAGGGTGAGGCAAGTCGATACTTACCAAAACCTAAAAAGCAGTAAATGTATTAATTAATTTAAATAATAAAATGTTCCCTTAAAAAAGCTCTAGTGAGCTAAATTGTCTGTCACAGTATAATCACAAATAGCAAGATATTAACAAACATAGTTCTCCAATATATTTAAAATTCTAGTTTTATCTGAATTTATATGTATACAAGTTTATTTTAATGCCCTTACTATGATAAAACATTATACATAAAAATTAAGTAGAGATAAAAAGGTATAGCAGACTAAAGGTACATATTTTTTTTGTATATCACGTCTCAGAATCATATTTTATTTCAGTAAAATATATAAGAATATATTTTTGAGGGAGACAGACATCAGGAGTATAAACATTTTTAGGCAAAGAACATCATAAGGAAGGTCAAAGTAACATAAGATTTCTAACTGAAGAGAAACGCCAGTTTAAAAGTTATATTTTATTCCAAAAATATGTAATGTGCAGAGTGCTTATTCTCCTTTTTCTCTCTTATATTTTATAACTAGTACTACTATCATAAAAGTTTTGCCTAGAGTTACTAAATTAAATTGCTACTAGAGTTACTGAAACTAATCTTTAAAAATTCAAAAACTTGGTGAAGAAATTGACAGTTTTGTATAAAATATTCTTCTAATGTCTAAAATAAGGGTTACATTAAACTATATTTATAAATTCTCAAATCTTTGACATTTATGACTTAGTCTCAATTACACTCTTAAGAGATGGAAATCAATGACATTTGAAATTCAAACAAACTGAACTGAAATTATGATTTCCCATTTCTGCTCTCAAAAACTCCAAAAACGGCTTTCCCTCCGTAGACCAAATATCCAAACTTACCCTATAAAAGTCCCTAACTATCATCCCCAAGCCCCCCATAAACAGTCTCTCCGATTGTTTACCAGACATAACCAGAGCTCAACTGCACACAGAGAGACCAATCCAATAAACTTCTAACACCTCCTTTCAGGCAGACGCCGAAAAAGCAAACTCCACATACACTCAAAATAAAACTATTTTTTATGTCGAGCACAGCTTTATAGGACCTCCGCCAACACTATCGCGTTGCTGCGAAATCCGTTGAAGAAAGAAAGTGCCAACAAATTGGTCGCTACAACTCAATTAGGGGGCTTCCTTAACTCCTTCTTCCTCACATTTCTCTGCAGGTATTAGCCAGAAAAAAATCTGGAGAGAACGAGACTTAATTGTGGATAAGTGCTACCGGGTTGTTATTTTCAAATTCCAGACTGGAATTTCATCGCCTTGGTTGGGAGTAGTAATTCGTTGATTGTTCCGATTGAGTTTCTAAGGCTTCTAACATAAATATCCCCTTTCTTGCTGGAAGAGCATTGAAAAAATTCCGAGAAGTCAATAAAGTAGATTACAATTCTTTTGATGGCTTCGGCTGGCCCTTTATGATTCGGTTTCTTTTTTTGGATTGGCTCATTTTTGCTGTGAAGAGTTTCTGTTGAAGGTTTTATCGTTTTGGTTGGTAGTTTTGTAAAGATAGAGCCAGACTTTTGGACTCTTTTGGAAAACTTTTGCAGTGTTCTCGATAATTCAAAGTTATTAATTTCGGTAATGGCCTAATTATATTTTTAAAAATAAAAAACAGGCAACCGATGCTAAACATTGACTGGAAAGCAGTAAGACCATGTAATATTTGTCTTCAAAACAGCAGATTTGTAGAAGTTATTTTTAAATGGAGAGGAACTAATGCATTAATTATTAAAAAAGGATTATTAAATACTTAAATCATACTATTTTAATATTAATAAACTCAAGTGTCAAACTCTTATTCCTTATTCAGCTTCATTCTGTTATTTATTTTGCAACTCAAGCACTGGCCAATACGTACCTGAAGGGTAAAGTACAACGAAATCGATTGTTTTAGATAAAAACTTAATGGCATTATAGAGAAATTTTGATTGTTTTCCATTGTATTTTATTTTTAAAACATTTGTAAGCATTAATTGGATTTCACTAATTGCTATTATTTTCCAATGGCTCCATTGGCTTCTCAAAGTCTATTTTAAAATGAAAATCAGTCAACCCACAAATAAATGCAATAATTTGACAAGGTTCTTGGAACTACACTATACTGACACGCACAACAGAACCTCTCCAAACAAAAAATCGCAACAACACTAGAAGTCAAAGATATATAAGAACTCAAAACCGCTTAAACCCATCAAACCCCCTCCCGTGTCCCATCTTTAACTCTCCATCATTTATAACCCTTCCATAAAAAGGAAAGGATCGATTATCTCCCATACCGCACAGAGGGATTTGTTTTGGTGTTCAATGGTTTGTTAACTGCAACCGGGAGAGATAAATTTCAACTATCACTTCACAAAAGCCTCTTTACGCTGTCATTATTCTTTCGAACCAGGCTTAATGAGTATCGCACGCGCAATGGTAGGTGGCTTTTATCAAGAAAGGTGATTTATGAGCGGAGCCGGTTTTACGCTTTAAGCTCACTTCGTGGAGAAACTCTCGATCTTGTTAAAGCAACGTCGATGCAAGAGTCGGTGGACTGTAGATATTAATGGTCTTTGGGTAGAGAGAGCAGATGGAAATGCTACAGTCTGGTTTGAATGTCGAAGGTTGTGTCCTCATTTGCGAGAATGAGGTTTGATAAAGTGTAGCGTTTTGAGTAGAAAGTAACGTTGTCAACTGGTGAAAACACTTGCACAACCTCAAACTATTCTCAAAATTTAAACGAAAACTTCTTAAAAGGAAGTTTTATTTTTTAATCCTTAGAATTTTAAGTATAATTCAATAGTTCAAAAAATGGAACTATTTAGTTCTCCAGCTCTTTTTTTCATTTATTTACAATTTTAAATAATGAAATTAAACTTTAAAAACTACTTTTTAATCAATTATTTAAACTGATTAGGACGTCAACTGTTCTAAGTTGTTGGGGAAACTGACGGGGATGACTGGGGGAAGTTTTTTTGAATATTAGATTCGAGGGAAGGTTACAACTTTTTCCAGGTCCGCTCCCCCATTGCCTTAATTCACCTTTTGCGACTAAAAGGCTAGGCGCGCAATGAAGACTTTTGTCGTGGTGACTGGAACATAATTGTCACTTGGGCTATGGCAAGAAGCTAGAGCGCGCGCATTAGGCGACGAGACTTTTGGCCGATTGACAGTTATGTTCCGGTTGCGGCGACGAAAGTCTTCAGTGCGCGCCTAGCCTTATACACACCTAAAAAATTAGCTTATTTTCTAAGTTGCAAGGAAGCATCCAATTTAAATATTCTAAGAACTTTTGGTTACATTTTTTATTCAGTCAAAACCTTGGTCATGGCACGGTTTACCATGGGTCTTATCATCACGGTTTATCATGGTATCTATCGGAGACCATTTCCCTCCCATTCAGCGACAAGGCAAAATTGAGAAGGTGGCGATAGATGGTGGAAGCATCTGTCATTCGAGGCCTAAGTCGGATTCCTGTCATTTTATGGACCTCACTTTCTCTGAAACCGCCCATCTTAATTTCTGTACGGCATTGCAAATGGAGCATGGATATTACAAGTGGCATTAGAAACATCATCATTTCAGATACACCCTTTACTCACTTTCAGACCTGGACATGCACATTTCCTATAGGATTCTATGGCATAGGTGGTTTAGGATTGGAAATGGTTATACTTTCCTTGTCAATTCATACTTTTCCTTGTCAAAATCCCTATACATGTCAAAATCCCTATACATGTCATGTCAAAAATTCCGGAACTCTCCCCCACCTGTCTGTTGCGTCCGTCAGTGTCGCTCATCTCAATGGTCTTCCTGCCGGCGTCCGTCCAGTACAGCTTCCGTCGCCGGTGGTCGATGGCCAGGCAATTGGGCCACGTGACGTTCCGGTCGATGACCACCGCCCGCTGAGATCCGTCCATCCCCGAGCGTTCGATTTTCGGATAATCACCCCAGTCCGTCCAGTACATGAATCTAGAGACACAAAATGGATCAAACGATAGTGACATTGCCCAATATCGAGGCGATAAGGCCCCCGAGACTAAAGAAGATTAATGCTGCGTTATGGATGGGGGGAGGGGGGGAATTAGGAGCGTCCCCCTTATCGGGGGACAACAATGGGGTGCGGAGGGGTTTTGTGTTGCCAGATTCTGATGTTGCTACACCCACGCTGCATCTGTTTCGGTGATGAATGGTTGGGCGAGTTTTCGATAAAGGTTTGTATCACTGCTGGTGTTTTTATTCTCCTTCTAATCGATGTAGGTGATTTATAAATTTATCACCTGAGGTAAAAAGTTGAAACATTATGAGTCAAAATCAGGTGTATGTTACTTGCGACTACAAAATATTAATTCTTGACCTAAACCTTTTCATGTTATTTAATTAATTAAAACTATGAGTGATTTGATATGTTAAAGAGCGGGTCATTGAGGAGTAATGTGTTACAAGATGGTATCATGAGTCAATAAGCCCTAGGGTTCGGCAACTTGCGGCTCTTTCGATGTAAAGTTGCGGCTCTCCAGTTCCATACGTAAAAAATAATCAAATATTATCCAAACCCTTAAAAAAATAAGAATATGTACTTTAAGTACTTAATTTCACAATATAGCTTCTATTTTCTTTATACATATGATGTTTAACATTGATCCATTTGGGATTGATCCTGGATAATTTCAAATGCAATTGCTGGATTTTAAAACCAAAAACTTGTGAAGTGGCAAGTTCACGGAACTCAAGTTAAATTTTGAAGAGCTAGAGGTCCAGAAATGCATGCACCTCACGCAAAACGAGTGGGCAGCTCTAAAAAGAAATTTTACGAGTTGAGGCCATCATATTCGACGCATGGAAGAGTCTTCTAGAATACTACAGTGAGGTGAAGAAGATGGAACATATAGATAGCGCTGACGATCTAATGATCGACAATCGACATACATGAATATAACAAGAAGTAAAGTTAGAATTCAACTAACAAATAAAAATCTAGTGTCGTACTTGAAACTTAAAACAAGTTATGAGCTAAATTTAATTAAACTTTCAAAAGGCATGCAGAGTCAAAAGCCAATGCTCTGATTGATGTAACTTGATATTGTGTTTGTTTTTATTTGAATCAATATTATTCTTTATTAATAGCCGTTTATTTTAAATCAAATTTTAAAATCTGGAAAGTTTTGTTCAATTGTCACTTTTGGGATGTTCCGTTTCCATAAGTTGCCAACCCCTGCCCTGGGGTTGCACATGTCTAGCGAAAAAGAAACGTTGGGTCAATCCAATTTTTGTAATTTAAGTTTTAAACTATCAGTACTTCATAAATTTGAAAACATATGTCTCTCTATTCTAAAAAAAAGTTTTTGGTGAACGGTTTCCAGAGAAAGGCTTTTTAATTACTGATCCGTATAACACATATTTGGTATCAAACTGTCCGGATTCTTTTGAGGATGTGCAAAGTGACTTTAGAATTTCTAAAAAAATCTAAATTTTAAAATATTTCCATTTTTTTAGATTTCGGATAAGGTCGCAGTTACAAAGCAAGAAACTATGAATTTTAAAACAATTGAAAACATATTTCACTGGTTTTTTGATATTCAAATAGATTAAATAATCATCTTTCTATTTATAACACGAATTTAAAAAATATATTTTGTGTTATTTTTAACAATATTTATATTTTTGTTGTTCAAAGGGTTTAATTGTTGTTCAAACGGTTTTCATTATATTTTAAACTTATATATATAATTAATTTATTTTTTATTTTTTAAATAACAAATTAATATTTTTATATTTATCTTTGTAGTTGTGGCAACCTAATCATTACTATATTTACAATAAAATATACACACTCGCTTTCGGAAATTTTGAATTTTGCATTTATTTTTTATATTCTTTTGCAAGTATGTTTTTTAAGGTAGTAAATTGTATATCTTTATTTCATAATTACAAAACGCAAACAACTAAATAGCACGGGTAAATGTTTTAGAAATAAGGATGAAAATGTTGGAAGTCTTGACATTCGGTGTCGTTGCTATGAAAATGACACAACTTCGAAGTTTGTTTCTCATGAAGATAAAATTCTAAATTTTCGCGATGTTTAAGATAATTACTACATTTTTAACAGTCAATCATTACAAGTTTTAAGAAAGTTAAATTTATTCCTGAGATATTTCAATGCTTCCCTTAATGTATCTGTGAAAAAACATTACCTTAGGGAAATGGGTAAAAGAATGTTTACATTGCTTTGTTGTTAATTTTCTTGGGGTTCAATTCCGTTATAGTTCCCGCTAAATATCGCCAATCTCTTTCGAACGCTCAATATTCAAATGTTCAATTTTTCTAATTTTTAATGATAAACTGAATAGTTATAGATCTAATTAAACACTTTATTCTATGAATTTGAAACAATTTAGTAATATTTATACTTTATAGTGTCCAAAAGAGATTAGTGATATTTAGCGGGAACTATAATGGAATTCAACCCCAAGAAAATTAACAACAGGGCAATGTAAACATTTTTTTACCCATTTCCCTAAGGTAATGTGTTTTTCATAGATACATTAAGGGAAGCACTGAAACATTAAGGGAAGGTTCATATTTAGCGGGAACTATAAATGAACCTTTCTTGGAATTATAAAGCGATCCGCCAATTCATGTTACCATAAAGGAAATGATAAAATTCCACCACTGAATAAATATTCGCCATTTTTGAAAGAATACCGCGGAGAAGTACTACCCCTGTGTTAAGAATGTTTTATAAAGTGAGTAAGTGCAGTGAGCTGGGTTTTGTGGGAAATTGTGAAGCGGTCAAAAAGTTACTTCGTCAGCAGTTAACGGGGGTTGGCGAGCGATAGCGAGCAGGGGGCGGTAGCCCCCTAGTGTTTTAAACAAAAGTATTAACTTTACGTTACAAAGGGGAAAAATAATGACTTGAGATTTTAAAAATAAGAAGCTCAAATTTTCTGAAAGCTTCAATTTTGGACCACCAAAATTAGTATTTTTTACCTAGAATTTTAATCCCATTTGTTTAAATTAAAATATATCTCAAACTATAATATCTACATACGTTACGGGCTAAGTGATTAATCGGGCATTATTAATAATGCCCGGGCAATGTGATAAATTCAACGAAATTTATGAATGAAATTTATCACTTTGCCCGCTTCAACTCTGGGCATTATTAATAATGCCCAATTAATCACTTTGCCCGTAACATATGTTCATAATTCTCTTACGTAACGCCCAGATTTCGTTGTATTTCTTTTTCTCGGTTGGAAACAATCAATTTGTTTACAAAATGAATTGTTTTGATTTGATTTTTCTAAGTATCTAATTATATTAGCTGTTCAAATATGTTAAAAAAAAAGATTAAATGTTACCATTTCAATAGATTTTGATGGTAAAATTAGTGCGTATTGAACTTTTTTAGGCTTGAAAATGGAGTATTAATTTTTAAAAGCGATTGGTAAACTTTGGTTGACAACACATATTGCTGTTTTGATATATCGCGACAGCAGGCAAGCTTAAGCTAGGATTGAATCTTAATGATAAAGAGTACAAACGCTTATTTTTGATTTAATTGCGGAATAAAAAATTAACTATTTAAGCAGTAAGTGTTATTTATCTTTCTATTATTTAGGTACACAATGGGCCGTGATGAGGAGAAATGACGATTCCATTAGTGCTTCCCCACTCACATGTATGTAAATTACTTTCTCATTAACAGAGATGAATAGCCCCCTTCCAATCTGCTCTCTAGACGAACGAAGTTAGTAACCGCTTATCGAGCGAAGCGAGCAAGATTGTGAAGCAATCTTAGAGGAACTGCGTCAGCTGTTCCCGGGGGTTGGTTAGCGAGCAAGGGGCGGCAGCCCCCTAGTTATACTAAATATGTTATTTTCTGTTACAATAATGTTATTTTTTTACTTCAGAAAATAAAATAACAATGAAACAATATACGTTTTAATAAAATAAAAATTAATGATCTTAATAAGATCTCATGAGAGAGAAAATGAAACCAGATAGAAACCAGAAACCAGAGGTAGTGGTAAAATACTCCTTTTCATACCTGTGTCCTTTCGGGAATTAAATCTGTTCTATGGAATGCGCAGTTCATTCCGGCAGATAGTGGAGGACTAGTCAATAGTCACCACTTTTTCCGTTATAGTCGGCTAGACTAAAAGCTCTCCCTCCGCTCTCTTGCGTTACCTTCCTATACCGTGCTGATGAGCCCTAACAAGGGCGAAACCGGTCCACGGTTGGAGGCGACGCTTGAGAGCTGGAGTTTTCTCACAAAATGAAAACACATTAGCAATCGATGCATTTTATCTGTTTAGAATAACAGTGACCTAAGCTATTCAACTTGTCTTCATTAAATTGTAAGTTTTTTGTTTTTCTTGTTAAGTCACAGCTGTGTCAATACTGGAAAAAAAGCCTTTTTGCGATTGCTGTTACTGGGAAATGGGAATCATTAAAATTTTTGACATTGGAAATGACTTCTACATTAATAAAAGATCTAAAAGTCCATGCTTGTATCCATTTCAAATTTTTAGACTTAGGCCACTTCCTTTCTGAGCAGTTTATTTGTTAAAAATAACAAACAAATAAGTTGCTCATAACAAATAAACTATCTCACGATACGAAATAAGTTTCCATTAAACAACAAAAGTATCCAGCATATCTCACAATTTTTACTACTAGAAGATAAGTATTTTATTTTTTTTTATCTAAAAAGCTCTCTCGCAATACTGTTATGCGCAATGTTCACCCTTGCATGGAAATCTAGTTAATTTTTATTCTTAAAAGGCGAAACAAATTTCTAGAACTCATAAAAATTTTTCATTTCTCCCTACATTATTTTCCAACTAAAATATTTTTGACAGCTCACGCAATAATTCATAATGTAGTACATATTAAAACAAATTTTCTCTTTAGAATTGTGCAATAATATTTTATAGGTAAACAGCATCGAACTTAATTGGGAAATTTGAAAAGACTTAACAAATATCCGATATTTTAATAAAACAAACTTAGCACTTCAAACGAATGTTACAAAAGCCCTTTGAACATCTAAAAGAATGTCACTAAGAAATATTTTTGTGTCGATTTTCATAATTGAAAGAATTCACTTTTTAAAATTAAAAATAAAATCTAATCAAGCGTTTTCAATTGAGTCGCTCTTCTTATTTCTTATTAGTTCTAACGTTTCATAATATTTAGATGCTGTAAATTGTAAATATAGAACATAAATAATTGAGTTTTGCAATAATAAGACGGTTCACAATGTGTGCATAAAAATAGCGTAACTAATCGATTTAAAAAAAAAACTAATCAAATAATCATAAGAGCATGGAAAATAAGTTTTTCTTTAATTCATCTGGATATGTCTCATTTTTAAACAAATATATTACCTCTCAGCTACAGTATAAATGAAGTTTGTTTAAAGTGAAATTGTTTATAAATTAAAATATCCTATAATGATATTTGAAGCCTTAGTAAGTCACAATACTGATGTCATTAATATTAAAGTTTTGTTATAATTTATTTTTTATAGAACTACGGAGCTACCGCCCCCTTCTCACCATCACTCGAAAACCCCCGTAAACTGCTTACGAAGGACCTTTTTGGATCGCTTTGCAATCCGCACAAAACCTGGTTCACTAACTCACATTATAAAACATTAATAAAAACATTTAGCAGAAGAAACGTCAACCAACTTTCTAAAAGGACGTTACAGATAATCTCCATGAATAACACTGTCTAAAAAGATTGAATGTTTATTAACAAAAACTTAACAATAATTTAATCAAAATGTTTTCCTTAAAAATATCCAGAATATCTATTAATAACTAATATTAATCAACATTCTGGAAAAAAACGTACACCAATGGATCTTTTAAATTCAATATTGTACCTAGAAACTTCTTAGTATACCTAGTGTTCATTATTCATATATTCAAATTTAAACCAAGACTTAAACATACCTTTCCAGCCATTGAAAATGTAATAAAAACCTACATGACACACAATGTTAATAACAAACAACCTACATGACACAATATTTAGTTTATGAGACTAAAAAATATAAATTTCAGACACAATGTGTGAAGTTTTAGCATAAAATGAAGTATCTGTAAGTTTTTAAAATACTTTTATCAGTGTTTGAAAGATATTTAATTTAGAAACTACTTTTTTAAACGCGAAGAAAATTTGTTTTATCATAAAATACGGCGTCGATTGGTCGTTGTGATTGGAAGTATAAATTGTTTGACAGTTCTTGCTTCGTAATTGCAACCTTATCCGTAAACTATTTGATACCAAAAATGATACGGATCAGTAATTAAAAAGTTTTTCTCTGGAAACCGTTCACCAAAAACTTTTTTATAGATAGAGAGATACATGTAACTACATTTTCTTTCGCATTGTGTTATGGAAAATATTGTTTACAAAAAGTAAGTTTATCATGTGTTTTGATGCTTTTGTAATCTACGAAAACATAAATATTTACGAGAGTATATTAAAAACATCACACTTCTCTTTTTTATAAGTCAAAGATCATAAAGATGAAATTCTATATGTTGTAAATAGTGTTTTATACGAAAACTTAAAATAGTAACCAATTATCTCAAAAATAATAAAAATGTGGAACGGTTAAAAAACACCTAGAACGTATTTTTTGTAGAGGAGAGGAGGGTATTATGGAATAGTCGGGTAATATGGAACACCTGAGTTTCTGCTCCCCCTCGTGTTGCCATCACGTGGCAATGCCACGAAAGTCTTAAGAAATCCCCTATGATGCAGTGCGCAAAGAATTAAGTTTCTTGTTGTCTGATCAGTAGCAGCAAAGCAAAGTGTGTTTTAGGATTTCCGAAAGTTTTTGACGGTAAATGTTCAAACCTTTTAACCTACCAGTAATTATGAGTAGTGATGGGCAGGTATCGATACCAAATACTTAAGTACTCGATACCTATAGGTATCGAGTGTATTCGATACCCACAAAAGTATCGATACTTTATTGACATATTTCGTTTTAAATTTTTCAATGAAGTTATCTTTTTAATACCTACTGTAGATCAAACGCAGCCTGTTTCCGTTTTCATTTTGCAACGCTCAAACCCAAGTCGTTAATCATCCGCGAGAGAAATTTGACGCGGCTAGGTTTTTTCCCCGCCAAATCCTTCGCCTCTATCCACCTCCAGGCCCGTAGCTACGGGGCTTTTTAATGGATCGCTTTCAGTTTTTTGAATATTAGTCTGATTATGGATAGGCCCTAAAAAAATTGTCCCTTCAGGTTCATTTCCCGACATTGAAAAAAAGTACTCGATACCTAAAAGTACTCGATACCTATAAGTATTCGATACCAAAGTATTCGATACCTATAAGTATTCGATACCAAAGTATTCGATACCTAAAATTATCAATTTTGCCCATCACTAATTATGAGACTTTGATTTTGTTGTTAAGCATAATGTACACTAAAAGATCAGTAGTTTCTTATACTGCAGTCGTTTTTTAGCTATCCCTGTTTTATCGGTCAGTAAAAGGGTACATAGTACAAGCTGGTGTGTCGGGTATTATTGAGCACTAAGTCCAACTTCCTGCCATCAACTAAAGGACCGGAAAACAAAGATGCTGAAGCATTTTTAACTAAGATCTTTTGTAATGAAAAAATTTCCGAAGATCAACGAGAAGAAATTCGGATCCAATGTATTAGCTGTTTTCTATGGGCTCATCTTGACTGTACTGGAGCAGAAAAAGACGATTATGTTTTTGACTATTGCAAATCGACCCACGAATAAAACTATTTCAACGTAAATTGTTAAATATATTTTTATAGTTAAGATTAACTATATTCTCTAAGGTTTAATTAGTTTTCAATAGCTGAAATCCAACTGTTCCATATTACCCGACTGTTCCATATTACCCTCCATTTGTAACTTTTTCTTAAAGTACATTTTTTGATTAAAAAAATAAATGCTGATTTATTTGACCATTTGCCCTTCATTGTCATTAGTTATAGTATGTACTTAAAAAGATTCGGCGGATTTTTATAAAAGCCAATAGAGTTATTCTTAAATATATAAAGGGTGTTCCATAATACCCTCCTCTCTTCTATAAATAAAGAGGAAAATATAAGTAACATAGAATCACAAATAAAAAAATTTCTTTCTATCGTGAATAGTAAGAAAAAGGAATTGGTAGCCCAATACATCGTTACCACCATGCCAGAACCGCAAATCTACTTTTTTTATTAGTTTTGACGCAATTTTCTTCGATAATATGTTTTTATAGATAGGCGAAACGGTATAAAACATATATATATATATATATATATATATATCATTATTTCATTATCTATAAGGAATTTCGATTGCTTGTTCTCACATGGTGTGCAACATCCCTCGTAGACTCCAAAAAAGCACTTCGGCTAAATTCCCCATAAAAGCAAATTAGCGGTTGATAGAGGAACATGATAATAAGGGAGTTTTTCAAAATAATAACTAAAAGAATTGTTTTCCAATGGCAGGTAATTGAAAAGTTACAAATTAACAGAGTTCATTAACCAACAGACAGACTATAACACTGGGGAACAATTTTTAACATAATTTCTGTTGACTTCGATTTTTTGGCTGTTTTAGAGTTCAATGGGCACACTGATTAGAAAACTGTTTTTAGTTTTCTTCTATCACGTCAACTTTTTTGGCAAACAGCCCCGCCCCCTTTTTACGTTTTTCAATGACTTAAGAGGCAGATTTTATAAGGAGCGGGCAGAAATGCGGGGGTCATTATTGTGACCATTTTTGATTTTGATGAAATTTTTATGATGGATACTTCTAATGATTTTAGAATACCCCTATTTTTTCTTTTTCCCGATAAAAAATTTTTTTGGCCTACAAAAATTCTCAAAGTTGGTCGCGACCCGGTATTTTTTTCGTATCGACATATCTTTGTACAACATTTTCTCAGTGCATTGAGGGTCAACCAAAGTAATTCTTGCGGTAACAACATGTCCTTAGATAGCTTAATCAAATTCTTTTGTGAATTTCATGGTTCACCTTCCCTGAAAACGGGAAGGGTTCGCCAAACTTTGTCGAAAAAAATGAAAAAATGCCAAATTCGAGCCTTTATTGACCCCAGCATTGAGGGTCAATCACAGTTTTGAGGGTTAAAGTGTGTAGTACTGCTCAGTATTAACTTAATTAGCCCATTGGTTGTATGGTTAACCCTCATGGCTGCAGAAAAATGGCTACTTTCGTAGCTATCAAAACAAAAAGAGGTCATTTTGGTGACCCCGTATTTCAGAGCATTGAGGGTCAATCAATAATTCGAAATATACGTTTCTTAGTACAATACCTCTACTTTAAGAAACAGTTGACAAACCTATGGACTCTCGATCTGGGATCACGTGAGATTGATTTTTGTGACTAAAAAAAACGAAAAAAGGTCATTTTTGGGACCCTGTATTTCAGAGCATTGAGGGTCAATGACGAACTGGAAATATGCATTTCGTAGTATGAGACCTACCCTTTAAGAAACAATTGACAGAATTATGGAGTCTTGACCTGCGATCACGTGAGATTTATTTTTGTGACTACAAAAGCGGAAAAAAGGTAATTTTTGGGATCCTGTATTTCAGAGCAATAAGGGTCAATGACGAACTGGAAATATGCATTTCGTAGTATGAGACCTACACTTTTAAGAGACAATTGACAGAACTTTGGTATTTTGCCCAGCGGGCACGCCTAAGACTTACTTTTCTACATAGCGAACACATAAAATATGCTATGCTTACAATTAGCTTTGTAGGTTATTTTCAAAAATTATTTTCAAATTACATTTGGTCTCCCAAAGGAAAGACCTCCAAAAAATAAACCATTTAATGAGATTAAATTTTTATTTGGGCAGTGATTTAAGACAATTTGAAAAAAATTAGCCTTGAACATATAAAACAGCAAAATTTCTCAAAGAATTTCAATAAAACAGCAAAATATTTCAAAGAAAGAAGTTTTAACAAATATAAACACAAAAAAGTTTTTTTCTCCCAAGTTATTTCATCTTCTTTAATCTTTGAAATTATCTTTTTGATTTCCCCAACAGCTTCAATACCGAAATACTGAAATAAAATAGAAATATAAATGAACCTTAGATTTGCTGATGATAAAAGAAAAAATTACAGTAGAGCAATGGTTCCCAACCTTTTTCCGTCTGTGGCCCAGCAAAGCCTTTCTAAATTGTCTATGCCCCCCACTTCATTTTTTTTTCGAAAATCTTTGAAAGTGTACAAAATCTGGTTGTCCATGCCCCACAAGGCGACAATTTGGTTAAAAGTTTTCAAATTGACCCCCTAGAAAAACTTATTGGCCCCGATGGGGCGTACGCCCCACGTTGGGAAACACTGCAGTAGAGATAAGAAAAATATGTACCTCGTCATTCAAATCATCATCAATCATAATCTCCATTTCCATCGTTTCTGGTGGCTGCAGTTTCCCAGATTTTTTCACAGCTGACATTCTTGAGAAGAGAGACTGAATCTGGGATTTAGTTAAATATTCTTCAGGAGTGAGCATTTTTTTGTTTTCTTTTATTGTGGCAGTACGCATGTCTCTTAAAAGGGTAGGTCTCATACTACGAAATGCATATTTCCAGTTCGTCATTGACCCTTATTGCTCTGAAATACAGGATCCCAAAAATTACCTTTTTTCCGCTTTTGTAGTCACAAAAATAAATCTCACGTGATCGCAGGTCAAGACTCCATAATTCTGTCAATTGTTTCTTAAAGGGTAGGTCTCATACTACGAAATGCATATTTCCAGTTCGTCATTGACCCTCAATGCTCTGAAATACAGGGTCCCAAAAATGACCTTTTTTCCGTTTTTTTAGTCACAAAAATCAATCTCACGTGATCCCAGATCGAGAGTCCATAGGTTTGTCAACTGTTTCTTAAAGTAGAGGTATTGTACTAAGAAACGTATATTTTGAATTATTGATTGACCCTCACCCTCAATGCTCTGAAATACGGGGTCCCAAAAATGACCTTTTTCCGTGTTTTTAGTCACAAAAATCAATCTCACGTGATCCCAGATCGAGAGTCTATAGGTTTGTCAACTGTTTCTTAAAGTAGAGGTATTGTACTACGAAATGCATATTTCCAGTTCGTCATTGACCCTTATTGCTCTGAAATACAGGATCCCAAAAATTACCTTTTTTCCGCTTTTGTAGTCACAAAAATAAATCTCACGTGATCGCAGGTCAAGACTCCATAATTCTGTCAATTGTTTCTTAAAGGGTAGGTCTCATACTACGAAATGCATATTTCCAGTTCGTCATTGACCCTCAATGCTCTGAAATACAGGGTCCCAAAAATGACCTTTTTTCCGTTTTTTTAGTCACAAAAATCAATCTCACGTGATCCCAGATCGAGAGTCCATAGGTTTGTCAACTGTTTCTTAAAGTAGAGGTATTGTACTAAGAAACGTATATTTCGAATTATTGATTGACCCTCAATGCTCTGAAATACGGGGTCACCAAAATGACCTCTTTTTGTTTTGATAGCTACGAAAGTAGCCATTTTTCTGCAGCCATGAGGGTTAACCATACAACCAATGGGCTAATTAAGTTAATACTGAGCAGTACTACACACTTTAACCCTCAAAACTGTGATTGACCCTCAATGCTGGGGTCAATAAAGGCTCGAATTTGGCATTTTTTCATTTTTTTCGACAAAGTTTGGCGAACCCTTCCAGTTTGCAGGGAAGGTGAACCATGAAATTCACAAAAGAATTTGATTAAGCTATCTAAGGACATGTTGTTGCCGCAAGAATTACTTTGGTTGACCCTCAATGCACTGAGAAAATGTTGTACAAAGATATGTCGATTCGAAAAAAATACCGGGTCGCGACCAACTTTGAGAATTTTTGCAGGCCGAAAAATTTTTTTTTCGGGAAAAAGAAAAAATAGGGGTATTCTAAAATCATTAGAAGTATCCATCATAAAAATTTCATCAAACTCAAAAATGGTCACTATAGTGACCTGCCCGCTCCTTATAAAATCTGCCTCTTAATGACTTTGAATTCAATTTTCAAGGTCAAAAATCATTACTTTAGTCTTTAAATTACACTCGAGAGGACAAGAATGGTTAAAGTTTCTAAAATATGAAAATTTTTAGCGACTGGATAGGTTTAAGGGGTTATTACCCCCAAAAAACGCAAAAAAAATCGTTAAAAATGATAGAGTTTATTTTAGGCCATTTTTTACACTTATTTTTTACGCAATTCCTTTTCAAAAGGTTCTAACCCATCCCCAAAGACCCCAATTTAATGAAAATAAGCAGCAATGATTTTTACAAAAAGCGGTTGAGGCATTAGCGCCCCCGAAGCACCTGCGGAAGGGTTCGGAAGACTCTCTTTCACTTCGGGGACGATAACACCTCAACCACTTTTAGTAAAAATCATTGCTGCCCATTTTCATTAAATTTGGGTCCTTGGGGAAAGGTTAAGACCTTTTAAAGAGGAATTTCATAAAAAATAAGAGTAAGAAAAGCTTAAAATAACCTCTATCCTTTATAACGTTCCTTTTTTGCATTTTAGGGTTTTTTTCTTTATTTTTTTACGCAATTCCTATTTAAAAGGTCTTAACCCTCCCCCAAGGACCCAAATTTAATGAAAATAGGCAGCAATGATTTTTACTAAAAGCGGTTGAGGTGTTCGCGTCCTCTAAGCGAAAGATAGTGTTTTGAATCCTTCCGCGGGTGCTTCGGGGGCGCTAATGCCTCAACCGCTTTTTGTAAAAATCATTGCTGCTTATTTTCATTAAATTTGGGTCTTTGGGGATGGGTTAGAACCTTTTGAAAAGGAATTGCGTAAAAAATAATTGTAAAAAATAGCGTAAAATAAACTATCATTTTTAACGATTTTTTTTGCGTTTTTAGGGGGGTAATAACCCCTTAAACCTATCCATTGGCCACAAATTTTCATATTTTAGAAACTTTAACCATTCTTGTCCCCTCGGGTGTAATTTAAAGACTAAAGTAATGATTTTTGACCCTGAAAATCAAATTCAAAGTCATTAAGTCATTGAAAAACGTAAAAAGGGGGCGGGGCTGTTTGCCAAAAAAGTGGACGTGACAGACAAAAACTACAGTTACTTTTGGATTCAGAGGCCAAAAGTGATTCAAAAACAAGTCACAGTTCTAAGACAACGAAATGGCTGTTCCCCAGTGTAATTAGTACTATCTTCTCGTTACCCAGTGGCCACTTGTGGACCGCAGCCATGGAGGTGAAGTAATGTTGCCTACGCCACAGATTTTATCAGGTCATGCCAGAACGGGGGAATATTTCTTCAGATTCAGCCTAGCACACTTTCATGTGTGTCCTTGTGACCAAAATTCAATTCAGAATATCGAACATTTGCTATTTACTTGCCCACTGCTTGAGTCTGGGAGATACAGACTTAAAAAATTAATCATTACGAGTGAATGGCCGTGGCCACCAAATTTTGACATCCTCTTGCAACCAGATTATGTACCAGAATTTTTGAACTTTATTGAAAATATTCAGTCTTAACTTTTAAAATGATTCTTCTTCTAGTATTGCGTTAAAGTAATTTATAGTGTTTATTGTGAATTAGAGTTGCGTATATTTTGTAATCAGATGCGTATGCATGTTGTATGGCTCCTGTCATGGTGAATGCTGTTTTTAATTTTCAAATTAAGAAAAAACACATTCACAGGCACAGCCCCTTTTTATAGGGGAGGGGGCACATTCATTCATTACACACAAGGACAGAAACTAACATCCATGCCAAAGGGGGATTCAAACCCCAGACGTACGGCTTCGCAGTCAGGTTCAACTACTAAGCCAGTACGTGCCCGACTAAAATACATACGACAAAAAAGATAAACTAGTGATCAAATTTAAAATATTTATAGAAAATGATCTTACCCAGATGTCGGATCAACAATGATGTCTCTGGGTTTGCCGAGATTTTCCCAAATCAGTATGGTTCGCATATCCCCTTCCAGATTGGACACTTCTATCCGGTGAGTTCCCGAGTCGGTCCAGTAGAGCTTCCTTGTCACCCAGTCTATTGCGAGGCCATCGGGACTCTCTAAAGTGTTTTCTATCACTATCTAAAACAAAATTTTAAAGTGGTATAGCCTTGAAAGACCTTTTCATTAATTTGTCATTAGATTTGCTTCTTTAATCGGGTGTTAACCATCTTGAATTTGACAAATCCACTGTGCCAATTTTTTTGACAAGGAGATGGAGTTTGAGTTGTGCACACAAGTGTTAAAATTTTGTGATTAAACGTTTATTTTCACAAATTTCACTGATTCTAAAAACGAATTAGGCTAAGCGCGCACTAGATACTTTTGTCACGGCGACTGAGACAAATTTATCACCCTGGCTATTACAAAAAGCTAGAGCGCCCGCATTAGGCGACGAGACTCTTGGCCGATTGCCAAGATCTCGCCATAGAGATGCATTGCTCTAGTCTAGAGTGACCTAGTGTTATAGTCGCCGTGACAAAAGTCTCTAGTCACTAGAGATCAATGCATTTCTATGAGGTCATTCTTGGCAATCGGCCAAGAGTCTCGTCGCCTATGCACGCGCTCTAGCTTCTTGCAAAAGCCAGGGTGATAATTTTGTCTCTGTCGCCGTGACAAAAGTATCTAGTGCGCGCTTAGCCTTATTATTCTAGTTGGTTTTATAAAATTAGGAGATGCACAGGGGAATTGTAAACTTCGATTAGTTCTGAATCAGCTACAGTTTTCAGTGTAACACGTTTAAAAATTTTTATAATGTAATTTTTTTTCGCTTTTCCAGAATTAAAAAAATGAATTAACAAAAATATAATTTTGCCTAATTTTCTTTCCAGATTCTTCTAAATACCCTCTAATGGAAGAGTTAGTTAGCTTAGTTTTTCCATTTCTTTATAGCCGTATTTATCGCTAACCTGACCGACGGTTCGAAAGCAGTTAAAGAAGGAAATTATTTTTCCACCAATCAGGTTTTTTCAACCAGTTAACTGCCAGTCACGTTAGTGCTAAATACAGCTGTAAAAGACAATAATTAATATATAACTTGAGTGAGTATTTTTTCAATAAGGTTTTTTAATTAGGGTCCCCCAGTTCAAATACTACGTATACGTAAGTATTTTTAAAGTGATATTAGTTATAAATAACTATATCCAAAAGTAGCAAACAAACCAGTTTACGGATATTCTGGTGGCATCAAAGAACACTCGGTCATACTATTTGAATTCGGCGATACTATTCTTGAGGGGGATATAACGAAATAGTACCGCGTTGCATATAAACTTCCTGTACATTATTCGATGCCATTGAGTTAGGAAGACGTAATTCAATAGGGTGGGCCGAAAAAACACTTTTTTTATTTCGAAGTTGTAATAGCGCGGAAAAGTTGCGAATTATATAGACAAAGAGAAAGAAAAAAAATTTTCAAAATCGGTTAATATCTTCCGATCGCGCATAGGCCCCAAAGTTTGACAAAATATGAAAAAACTTCATTTTTGCGATTATTTTTTTAATCAAATCAAAGATTAAACTATCAAATATTGTTCGTGATTTTTTTATGTGGAACTAATATAGTTATAGACATAATCTTTCAGGTTCCATTCTTCTATCACTCTTGTTTCGTTAGATAAAATTTTTTTAACGTTCATACAAATTTTGTAAAGTTGTTTTCCCTGCATTTTTAAACAGCTAATAACTCAAGAACTATACAACTTAAAAACCTGAAATCAGTCCCATTTTGTTCGTAAATGTTTTGTCGTTGATTTGGTGTGCATCATGATCATCATTTTCAAAAAGGTTTTTTAAAAACTTGAAAAAAGTGAAAAAACAATATAAAAAATTTTCCTTTGAAAAAATATTAATAGCCTTTTAACTCTTAAAATGAACATAACTACCCAATTTCAAGTTGAAAATTAAATTTAATCATGTATAAAAAAATAAAAATAACCGTAATTTAGTCAAATCCTTAAACATTCCCTAAAATTATACACCAAGAGCGATTCACCCATGGAAAATTTATCAAATCACTTGAGGGTGTTCATATGACTTAAAACATGTTAAAAATGTCACATAAATTTCAGAAAAAAGACAATATATTCGATTCAAAATTTTACAGTGCTAGTTCCCAACTCTAAGTTAATTCAATTTGCATGAATTTTACCTGAATATTCCTTAGAAATGTGTTTATATCCAATTTTTTATGTTCTAAACTTTTAATTTACTTTGATTTGACAAGTTAAAAGTAAAAACAATTAGATATAAACAAAATTCTTAGAAATTTTCAGCAGAAATGCATGCAAATTGAATTAAAATAACTATAGCACTGTAAGATTTTGTCACGAATCTATTAATTGTCGTATTTTCTGAAATTAATGTGATATTTTTTACATGTTAAGTCATATGAACACCCTCAAGCGAGTTTATGAATTTTCTGTGAGTGAATCGCTCTTGCTGTATAATAGGGATAGTTTAGGGACCTGCCTAAATTTCGATTATTTTCATTTTTTATACATGATTAAATTTTATTTTCAACTTGAAACTTGGAAGTAATGTTCATTTTAAGAGTTAAAAGGATATTATTTTTTCAAAAGAAAATTTTTTTTCTTTTTTTTTCAAATTTAAAAAAGTTTTTTGAAAATGATGATCATGATGCACACCAAATCAACGACAAAAAATTTACGAACAAAATGGGACTGATTTCAGATTTTTAAGTTGTAGTTCTAGAGTTATTAGCTGTTTTAAAATGCAGGGAAAACAACTTTACAAAATTTGTATGAACATTAAAAAAATTATATCTAACGATACAAGAGTGATAGAAGAATGGAGCCTGAAAGATTATGTCTAAACTATATTAGTTCCACATAAAAAATCATGAAAAATATTTGATAGTTTAATCTTTGATTTGGTTAAAAAAATAATCGCAAAAATGAAGTTTTTTCATATTTTGTCAAACTTTGGGGCCTATGCGCGATCGGAAGATATTAACCGATTTTGAAATTTTTTTTCTCTTTCTTTGTCTATATAATTCGCAACTTTTCCAAGCTATTACAACTTCGAAATAAAAAAAGTGTTTTTTCGGCCCACCCTAGTAGTTCAAGGGGCTTACAGGAGGGATTTTTTTTTAAAATGTAAGAGGATAAATTACATTTAATGTAGAAATAATCACACTCTAAGAAAAAGGAAACTTATGATATCACTTATTCATTTGAATGTTATTTTTTCTTTGTAATTTCTCATTAAATAACAATAAGAATACTTGACCTATATTTGTTTTTAAAAAAGAACAATTAAAACGGATATATGCATGAATATACATAAAAATCCTCCATAAAGCAGCTTAAACTACATCTTCCAAACTCAACGGCATCTAATAATAATGAGCAGGTAGTTTACATGCTACAGGTTATTTCGTTCATTTTTATACCAACTTTTCTTGAAGAAGAAGAAAAAATTTCCGAGTCGTCAGCAGCACTCACCCGTTGGTTGGATCCGTCGATGCCTGCGCGAGAGATGGTGTCGTTGGTGATGTCTGACCAGTAGATGGCGTCGGCATCGGCGTCGAAGTCGAGGGCGCCGGCGCTGCTGATGTTGCGGAAGGGGAAGACGACGTCGGCGTCGTCTTCGCACGCCAGGCACAGCCAGCGCACGTCGCTGCGACGCGTGAAGATGAGGAACGACGACCACTCTGCAACGGCACACAGTGTGATGTAAATGTGCAAATTGTCTCGATTTCAGACTATCCAAACTGAATTGAAATCGTCGCTTTTACCGCCTCATTCACCACTATTATAACCTGAACGATGGTTACCGGGAGTCAAAACTCTGATTGGCGGAAATCTAGTTTTCCTTTTTTAACTGCCCAATCAGAACTTTGATTGTTGATTAACTACCGGTCAGGTTAGCTGTGAATACGGCCGTTAATAGGCAAAAGACATCGCTTACAAAGTTACCCGACGTTTTACAGTGCCATATCCTGCGTACCGTTCAAATGATGTTAGGTACGGTTTGAATAGTTTAGGCCTATAACTACTAAAATAAGGGCTATTTTCTAAAACTAAAGCCAATTTTTGGATTAAAGTATAGTTTACGATAGTTATTGCTGAAATGATCTAAAGCTGATAGCAGTTTTAAATTTTAAAGTTCAAAAAGTATTTATATTATATATCTTGTCAAGGAGAAATATTTTTTGAAGTATACTTTAACTACAAAATGTTAGGACCTTCTATTAAATAGTGTTTTGTGTTACTAAATAATTTACTCATTTTAAATAAGAGTAGAATGTAAAAACATGTAGGGATAGGATAAAACTGCCCAAATCTAACCCCCATTTTCGGGTTTCAAGCCTATCAATATTATGTTTTTTTTACCTTTGAAAAAAAAAGCTGAGGAGAAAATATATAACCCTACACATCATAACAACCAAATTTGCTTCAACTTGTTCAAAGCTCAAGAGAGTAATTAATAAAACAATTTTCTTATTTCATCCATATTTACAGCATTTATTACTACTATTGCCTCCATTGCCTTATCCGCAATATTTCGAAATAGTGTTACATACGTATTACTTTATCTAATAACATTACCTTTAGAACAAGTCTTCAAATCAACCTGAACCGGCGCGTCCACCGTACAGAGGCAAGTATAGGACACATTGTTCGGCATGCACAAGTGACTGCAACCGCCATTGTCTTCAGCACAAGGGTCTCTGACTAAAACGGAGGAAAACAAAGGAACACTTGTTTTGAGTCATAAAAGGTATGTCATTTTTAATTTTATATTCAGGGGGTGAATAAAAAACAAAGCAACAAGTTTCTCAGTTGTAAGAATTACCCCCATGACGATTTCAAGGAATGTTTATCCCCAAACCCAATCCTGACATACTAGAGTGTAGTCTAAGGTTTCCATGAGGAATAAAGGATTACATAATAAAGATTTAATTAATTAATTCAATTAATTAAAGGTTTATTTAATAAAGGATTAAGTAATAAAGGACTTGGTTCTCTTTAAAGATGACCGCTTAACGACAAAAGCTTTCCAAAAGTTTTATTACATGATAACTAGAACATAAAAATAAATTGATACTTTAGTTCAATTTTCGGAAGTTTATTTCCATTAACATCCCTTTGCCGATACCTAGTACTATTTACTATTCTTTATTCATTTTGAATATGCCGCTGAAAATATTTCCAATCCCCATCCCCACCACCGAATCGGTAACCATGAAAACTAACTTAAAAGATTAACAGTTCCCAAAAATGCGCCTCAGATTTTCTAGCCAGCTTAAACTGCAGTAGGAAAATACAACCAACACATCGGCCTTTGAGGCTGCGCGAAGAGCGTAACTATGGTTACACTTTAGTAGGGGGAAAGCCCTACTTTTAAGCGGTCTATTCTAATTGAACATAGTATAATACCTTTTATTTTTTCTGGAAACTTCAATCCTCAATCTAGACTCTTAGGTTTGCGTTAGGGACTAGAATGTCCTGTGCTAATCTAACAGCCGTATTCTGCGCTACCTTAAACTACGGTTAACCAGCAATCAAAGAATGACTCACCGACAGTGATCGGTGGAATCCTTCTTTAATCGGTGGTTAACCGCTGGTCAAGTTGCACAGAATACGGTCGTAAACCGTCATCGGGTAGTCTAATACCATCTATACTCTGTTCATTTAGAATAAGCTGCTGTAAAATAGTGCTTTCTCCCTCACTAGAAGCGTTACTGTAGTTACTCTTTCTTTGTCGCTTTGACATTGAAAGTTGCCCTGGTTATTGATTCGGTGTCGGTGTGGTGGGGAAAAGAAATATTTTCAGTAGTCTATTCAAATAGAGTATAGTCAAGATATGTATAGAGTAAAGTCAATGTATAGGTCAAGATGTTTGTAGCAGTATTTTAGAGTCACCCTGTATGCGCGCATAATATATTCACTTATTCTTTACCATAAGGTTGCCTCAGAGGGTGAACCACGATGAGATCCATGGGAAAGTGAAGCTTGGTGTGAAGCGTGGTGGCGTTTCTTCCGGTGAATTTATTGGCCATGTGGATGCTCTTGGTCTGCCAGTCCGTCCAAAAAAGATGGTCTTCAAATACGGTGATTGCAAATGGATGCGGCAAATCTGAATAACGGAATAATAATAAAAATAATAATAATATTTATCCACAAAATGGGAAAATACTTAAAATGAATACAAACAAATAAACATTATACGCTAAGGGGAAACACAAATCCAGTTCTGGTGTAATGGAAATTACCTTATTATAAATTAAATGGAAAATAACAGAAAGGGGGGAAAACTACAAAAACACACACAAACGTAGTATACCTTAAAATGTGAAATCTTATTAAGTTGTGCTCCTATTTATTTTTATCACACTATATATTTTATATTGTATATTTTATCGCCCCTGCTCGCTATCGCTCACCAACCCCGCAAACTGCCTAAGCAGGACCTTTTGGATTGAAGTAATCTTAATCTTCAAAAGAATCCGAACAGTTTTATACCTATAATGTGTTATACGAATCAGTAATTAAAAAAGCCTTTCTCTGAAAAACCGTTCACCAAAAACTTTTTTTGGAATAGAGAGATTAATCAATGGAAGTTCTTAGGTATTTGGAATTACTGATTCCTGAATTCTTCCTACAAATATTAAATAAATAAGAGCATTCAACAATATCAGAATTTGATGCTTCAAATTTAACCATGGAAAATTTAAACATAACCTAACTCTGCAACTTCTCTAAGCCGTTAATAAATAGCACTTATACTTAAATATATAAATTTTCATTATCCACTCTATACCAGCTAAGTACTGAAAGTCTGTTTTCATAACTACTGTTACTCAAGTGCTTCCAAGAAGCATTATCAATAATATAATCACAAATTTGTAAGTTACTTTCAGTATGGTACACTGAGAGTGAGTTATGTTTAGTTTATAATTATAATGGAATTTATAAACAGCAAAGCTTCTCCAACTTTCAATCCTTAAGACCTAATTTTCAAGCCTAACTTACATCGTAACCATCTTATACATCTTTGGGTGCTCAAGCAGTTTTTCAGAGCTGTTTCCAGAACAGCTGTTAGCGCACACAAAAAACAAACTTTAACAGGATCTCAAGCGTTTAATATTGATTGTATTTACGTGAAACTTTGTTCTTAAAGGTTTTCAACTATGATCTTTCAGATTATCAAATCAAAAGAAATGATTTCAAAATACAAAATAAGGTTTTGGCAGAGTTTTCACATTTTTTGTGTTTTTTAACTTTTTTCATTATTAAACAAATTTTAAAGTGAAGACTTTTGAGGTAATTTTAAAGATCATATTAAACCACAATTTTTGAGACCATAATTAAGTTTTTACCAATAGTAGTTCTTCTACAAATTGAATTTTTCAATGATTTTTTTGGGGTGTCGCTCCATTTTTAACTCCCTGGGATTTGGTCTGGGACCCCCCTTTCTACACCGATTCTTGTTCGTCTTGATGAGTACTATCATCCCTGAAATTTTGTTGCACCATTTCAGATACACCCTGTATAACCATATCCCGGAAAAGACGGAATTAATTTTTTTTCTCAAATTAAATTTTCCTCTTTACTGTATGCTTATGACATGTCTTGAAGTAGCCTAAAACCATCTGTTCAAAAAAATTTTTATTATTTTAGTCAGAATAGGGTGGTACCATATGGTACCGCTAGGCTCTTACACTACCATTTTGTGAACCATACATATTCTTATAAGTTTGGGATTTCAAAGGTAAAATAATAAATTTATCACACTTTTATCACTTTATTTACCATTTTTAACTAAAACAACAAGTAAAATTACAATTTAGGCAATTATGATTGACAAATTAATTATTAAATAGTTTATATTACTCTCATTATACCAATTAGTAGTTATGTTTTGCTCTTAAAATTATATTATTAAATTTATTTCTAGAAATAAATTTGGTACACACCTGTAAAAAGGTGATAAACAAACTGTTTATCCACGAGGTAAGCTGATATGATACGGAATTGATAATTTTACCAATTTCCACTCATAATGAGTGTTAAAATTAAGAGTTTTGTTAAAAAACATAAGTTTTATGCTTTAAAAATTCCAAAAACCATATATTATATTTTGGGTTTATAGTTTAGTTGAAGACTATGAACATTATATTGATGATTTGCATGAAATACTACCCTTGTATAGATGGATATTCCAATCTATCACTTATAATATGTAATTTTTCTTATTAAATTTAGAATTATTGGCCTTAAAAATTTAAATTATGGGAAATACACTATAAAGCATAAAAATTATTCTATAGGTTTTACCTTAAAAATTAATTTGATTTCACAATATAAAACGCTTGAAATAAAAAATACACTACTTAAAAATATTAATATTATTTGGTAGCGTAAAAGCCTAGCGGTACCATATGGTACCGCAAGAATTCAATACCAAAATTTTCTACCTTAAAGTTATTCAATCATTTCCAAATTTGGGCTATTATTGCATAATACAATTATAAAGAATAATTCACCATTATTTGATCCATTCACTAATTTTAGGTATGAATAAATTGCACTTACATTTTCTGACGAGCCATTTTTCGCCAGTCTTAAAAACACGTTTTTCATTAAGCCATTAAGCAAGAATTTATTTAAATAATTAGTTATTTAATTGCTGTTTACTAAAGTTCGGTCCCTGTAGTAGTGACATATACCGTCAGAATAAAAAAAATAACATTATTTTGGTAGAAAAAAGCCGTTTTTTCGTAGTGCTGTTTGCCGGTACCGTACGGTACCGCTAGCCCTTCCCGGGATATGCAATGCACCAGAAAGATTTTTTGATTCCATGTAAAGAATAAATTCACATAAAAATTCATTGACTAAAAAGCTTACGCCTCGTAAAAATATATTTGGAATGAAAAAAAAAACGAATAAAAATGGGATCTTAAGAAACCCACACATATTCACCTCAAGTTCCTCCCCACTTAAGCACTCTTAGTTACACAAACCATTCTAAAAAGAACGTCTGGACACCTCCCCCCTCACCAAGGTTCATCATAAAACTCGGTTGACACCCTACTGAAAAATGGAACACATTCTTCTTCCCCATTCTCCCTAGCTCCCAGCAAGAAAAGGGAGATGAAGAACGACTACACAACATTATATATGAAAAGAGGGGAGGGAACTACCAAAAAGTTCCAAAAATTGATAGACCGAGGGACGGTCTCTTTAAAATGGAGGGAAAAAAGGGAAAATAAAGAGAAAAAGCGAAAAGCGATTTGACCGCATAGCCCCGGGATGATCAATTATGTTGGTTGTCACTTATGATGGGGAAAAAGATGGCTCGAGCGACTTCTTGTGGGGAAGCTACCGACTCTTGATCTTCCCTGGGGGATTTTTGGGGATTAATATTCAAATTTTGAGGGAAGTTTATGGTGTGCGTGTCATCTGTGTTCGCGTTTATGGAAGAGTCAATATTTTAGGAGGTGTTTCCTGGAATTTGATGGATTAAGATTCGATATGAGTGAGCTACCGAGCCGATTATGGTGTTGTGTTTGAAGAACTTATGCGTTTAATGCCTTGGGTATAAATAAATATGTGCCAGAGAATTTTCGGTTGAGTTCCCCACCAATATAAATGCTTTTGTCAGTTTGATCAAAGTTTAGAGTTCAATATAACCCATGCAAAAATGACAATCTTTTTTCCTAGTATAAAAAAACTTGAAGTGGTGGTAGAGATATTATAAACACAATAGATTTTGAACTTATCATAGCATTTTTAGATATCAGACGCTTGAAACAACAACCAGCTAGCCTATACTCGAATGCAACTTAAGTTGAGCCTGACGTCATGGCCACGCGGAAGAAAATCCGAGTAAACAGAAAGCCTGCTGGGTTGCTAGAAGCTCTTATTGGCTGGCGAGTTTGAGAGCGAGTTGTACTACTACGCGTTACGCCACTTTAAAAAATAATAATACTGAACATTTGATGCATATCGGGATGAAAAGATGCAGAAAATACGTGGATTTAAAAACTAATCATTATTCAAAATTGAAGCTCTAAATTTCTCTCAAAATTCAGACACTTCACGGGGAACTACTTTCTTTGGTTGCTCTCAGCATATTTCTTCAAGCTCAAGTTAAGTTGCAACTGAGTATAGTAGCACAGATAATTCCAAAAGTGTCATGTTTACATAATTTCCTCTAGAATAACAGAATTTGGCCACACATGACACAAATTAAACGAATATGGAACATCTGTTCTTGGTTAACTCCAACTTATGGAACTTCTTGGTTAACTCCAACGTAAATCTGTTTGAGTACCTCGTTCTTACTGCAATTGTAATAGATTTTTTACAGAATATTTTCTAGAGCTTTCATAGAAAAATAATAATTCAGACCAAATAACAAAATTATAAGAAAAATCAAACACAATAACTGCATGGTTGAGAATTTTTACCACCTTGAATTTCTATCCACTAAAAAGAGTGTTTATTATTTTTGAACGCTCAATATATTTATCAGTTCTATCCACCTTAAACTCTTCTTCAAAAACCATTTTCATGGCTAATATCTCCTAAACTTAACCCAACAAGTGCTCAAACATTCCCCTCCTCTAACCATAAAAACTCACCAAAGAATTCGCTCAAGCGGGACGCAGTTTTATTGGCCAATCCACCCCTATGTCCAGGATGTTCTTTCGACCAACCCATTAGGCTGCACGGCTAATGGAACGAATGAGCTGCGTTATGCTTGACGTAACGCAACATTAGTTGCCTTCTCCATAAGGTCCGGCTTCTCAATACTAATTTCTCACTAGGGGCGGCTTAAGGCTAGAATGATAGGATTCAGGAATGAGATAATAAAAGTTTATGGCACGGCGTTGCCCTGCTGTTGGTTCGTGGCATGTGGAAAACCGTTAACTTAGGGGGAGGGATTAATGCTTTAAACGTATAGAAAACGGTAATAGGGGTGTAATTAAATTATTAGCTTCGTTTCCAGTTTGGGTAAGGAGTTACTTAGGGACTGCTTAGCTTCAAAGCGCTGGGTGAGAGAGGGGTATGGGGGATGGGTAACTTTATGGATTTGGGCTGTCGTGCAAGGTGTTGAGAGTAATAAAGTTTTGCCATTTTAAGTACTAAATAGAAAGAATATATTTAAGGGATTTTGAATTTAAAGTTATAAGTTAATTTTACTAGATAGAAAAAGTTGAAAGATTATTGCTTAGGGATTTTAAATTAAAAGTTATATAATTGTATTTTACTAGAGGAGTGATGAAATTATTTCTATCCTTCATTTTTATGGTTTTTTCTAAGGCACGTACAGTGAGAATTTAACTGTTCATTCAATCAAAATTAATATAATAGTACGAGAGCTGGCGTTAAATTTCAAGAATTCATCTGCTCGTACACGATTTTAATTTTACAGGATAGTGCCAGTGGTGCTGATCACGGAATCTAGTGTCAGCTGGTCAGGTAGCGGTGGGTTGAGCGTGGGGAGGGGATCAAAGTTGCATAAAAATAAAAATAGATTCATCTGCCCGTGGATGAAACTTGGTGGAGATGGTAGATTAGACCTTCCTTATTACAAAAATGACCGTCAGCAGGATGGGTATCGGTGGAATGGCCGTCAGCTGGTCACGTCAACTTGCAAACAAAAAATGTATCTGACAAAGCAAAAAACTTGGTAGGAAGTCAATCTCTGTTACAGAAATAATTACGAGTTACTAGTACACTACTGTTCATAAATTAAGGACGGAACTGTTTTTTCAACATAACACCTAGTGAAATTATTTTTCATCAATGAAAATTATACCAAGAGATGTTCAATGGGTGGGAATACAGGGCCCGAAAGCAAATTTTCTCTACCAATATTTTAAGGGGGTAAATGGACCCTCCATTGATAATGGAGTCCCATTACAATTTGGAGCTGTGGCAGAAACGTCTGTGTAAGAGGTATTTTACCGAAAACTTTATGGTTATTGTAATGAATATGATTACTCCTGAACTCAGTGCATATTTTTAAAAGCCTGTGTTACCTTTAAATGGTATTTTTTATGTTTTATTGATAGAAATCGGTCTAATCATCATTTTTGGCAAGTTTTAGCTTCTGGGTCATTTTTGGTAATTGGTATCTTACCGTCAACCATGTTTTTAGTAGTTCTTACATGTGCTAGATTATGTTTAGGTCTGGAGACCCTGAAAGTAAATTATTTCTTTCAATATCGTGACTTTCAAGAAACTTTGAGATAGCCAAATTGTGATTTTGTGCAACTTTTTCTCTCATAAAGAGAAATTCCTGACCTGAAATTTCTTCTAAGAGAATCAAATGGGACATGAGAACACAGGTACCCAATAGCAAACATCAGTGAAAATATCTGCGGTGTATACGAGGTGCTCAAACGGCACAACATAATTGTATAGTTTCACAGAAAGGACATCTGTTATTAATGTTTGAAAAAAAAGTATTTTTTTGTGTTTATGGACGTAGATATACCTAAAAAGAAACATATAGTTGTAAAAATATCTCCATTACCTTTGAAATGAGTTTTTAAGAGATATAATTTCTCCATTGATACTCTATTACTGTTATAGACATTTCAACACTCCCTATACACGAAAAAAATTTTCCCTGATGTCTGCGATCACGTGCCTGGGTTCTCATGTCCCCTTTGCTTCTTTTAGAAGAAATTTCAGATCAAGAATTTCTCTTTATGAGAGAAAAAGTTGCACAAAATCACAATTTGGCTATCTCAAAGTTTCTTGAAAGTCACGATATTGAAAGAAATAATTTACTTTCAGGGTCTCCAGACCTAAACATAATCTAGCACATGTAAGAACTACTAAAAACATGGTTGACGGTAAGATACCAATTACCAAAAATGACCCAGAAGCTAAAACTTGCCAAAAATGATGATTAGACCGATTTCTATCAATAAAACATAAAAAATACCATTTAAAGGTAACACAGGCTTTTAAAAATATGCACTGAGTTCAGGAGTAATCATATTCATTACAATAACCATAAAGTTTTCGGTAAAATACCTCTTACACAGACGTTTCTGCCACAGCTCCAAATTGTAATGGGACTCCATTATCAATGGAGGGTCCATTTACCCCCTTAAAATATTGGTAGAGAAAATTTGCTTTCGGGCCCTGTATTCCCACCCATTGAACATCTCTTGGTATAATTTTCATTGATGAAAAATAATTTCACTAGGTGTTATGTTGAAAAAACAGTTCCGTCCTTAATTTATGAACAGTAGTGTACAACAGATATTAATTCATGAGTTGTTGCTACTGTAAGTTAAAGACTAGTAACTCGTTATTACTTCATGTAATAAAGATTGACAACCCTACCAAGTTCCATGCATTGTCAGATAAATATTTTGTTCGCCAGTTCACGTGACCAGCTAACGGTTATTCCATCGCCCCTCAGCCAGCTGACGGTCATTTTTGTACTAAGGAAGACCTAAACTACCATCTCCACCTAGTTTCATCCACGAGCAGATGGATTTGTTTTTCACTTTTTTTTGCAACTTTGATCCCCTCCCCACGCTCAACCCATCGCTACCTGACCAGCTGACGCTCCATTCCGTGATCAGCACCAATGACACTATAATGTCATATTGAAATCATGTACGAGCAGATGAATTTTTCATTTTAACGTCAGCTCCCGTACTATAAGTTTTGAAACACAAAAATATCGAACTTCAAAATCAATATAACATTATAAGGATATAATAAAAAACTAAACATATTTTACAGGTATTTTTCAATTTACTTTCAATTTTTATATTGTAATAAATTTAATGTCACTAGTAGGAAGTAAAAAGTTCATCTAAAATCCAATTTCATGTATATCTCTTTATGTTTTAAAGTAATATACGCTCTGCCTTATTTAATTTATTTGTTAGGATTCATATAAATTGCAATGCATGATTGATAAATGAGATATTGAATTGGCGGAATGGAACAGTTTATTTAATAGATCCAGTCATTTGTTTCAGAATGTCAATAAAAATTTTCCAAATAAATTGTTCCTTTATCCCTCTAGGAATCGACATGAAAAAAAAAAGCATTTACATAAAATGAACGAAAATTTGCATCATGAATTTGATAATGCCACCAAGTACTGATAAATAGAGCGATCAATATAAACGCATTCCCTTAAGTTTAATCGAAAAAGCATCCCCCTACTTAAAACCAAACAAAATGCCATAAAATAAAAGTCAAATATAGTCCCATCCCATCCATCTTCCAACCCTTTTTCTCCAACAGTTCAAATAAATCCCATAAAACTTAAGAGCAATATTACACCAAATTCCACCACGGCAATTACCCAGACATGCGAAGTACATGTACAGCTGCCCTCAGAAAAGCAAGTGCCAGTCCGGAAAATATTGCCTCCTGATCCTCCCCCCCTGTCGGAAATGGACCCCTACCGGAAAAGGCAATTTCCTTCCCTGTCCCTCGTATTTTTGCCCACCTTCTGAAAGTCATTTCAAACCATAAAATAAATTTTAACGCCCGTTTAATATATATAAAATCGAGGGGAAACACGAAGATGTTTTAGCTTTATGTCCGTGCAGTTACTTTGTCGTCTGCTGGCTGCGGAGAAATATGGTCACGGCCCAATGGGGTTTATTGGAGTTTTCGGGAAGGACTTTTTTAGCGGTTACAGCGAACTTTTCCAAGACGATTGAGGATATTATGTGGGAGTTATGGGATTTAAATACTGCTAACGTGTTTTGAATTTAGGGATGTTCATAGGGATGCATTAATCTACATTAAATTATAAAATTTTGCAAATTTTTTAATTGATTGTAGTTTTTATTTTATACTAGCTCTTCAACTAAATTTTTTAAACTATAATTTTAGTACTATAGAAACAAAAGATGAAAATTTCACCCTTACAGTCCTAGCCGCCACAAAATCTCCATAAGATTCAATAGTAATCCTGGGTGCCTTAAGTGGGTGCCGGGTGTTTGTAACTTTAGCTTTGAATTTTTAGTGAAAAGGAACCATCAAATTTAAAACTACATATGAAAGAATATCCATCAATAAGTTGATCCTACTTTATAAAACTGCATGAATTATTCAATAAAAAAAAACTTGAATGAGATAATGAAACAATTTTTAGGTGTTGAATTTTTTAGGTGAAAAATGTCTTCAAAAACCCCTTTTTACAACTTTAACGATGGAATAAAACATTCTGAAAAAGTTTTCATAATAATTTTCCCAACCAAAAACTCCTTTTCCCGATTACCAATCAACTTTAAAAAATCCTAGGGTAGGTGGGGGCAAAGCCCCGCAGTTTTTAGTATTTTTAACATTGTGATCGAAAGGGGGTAGATAATCCCGAAATTTCAATTGGAGGTGTTAGATTGAAATGTTACCTACAAAACCAATCCAAATTTATACTCTTATTGATGGTATTTCAAGAGAAATTGACAATTTAGTTGAAAAAAATATTGCGGGTCTTTGCCTCGAAAAATGGGGCAAAGACACGCACTTTTGAATCTTCGTGTCCAAGTGAAATAAACATGGGTAAACAAAATGTTTCATTATAAAAACACTAGAAATAATCATCTTAATACAGTAGAGCCCCTATTATCCGCGGAATTGGGTGGCAAGGGTACCGCGGATAGCTAAAATCACGAATAACCCGAAAAAAGACTAAAACTGAGGTGAAAACACCGAAACAAAATATCTCAGCATAAAAACTATGTTTCATTGTACAAAAACATATTATGTAAAACTTTTAAAATGTGTACAGTACAGTAGAATTATTTGCTCTACATCTAAAATCTCTCTAATGTTCGTCTAAAATGTACCCTCATCATTGAATTTTTTTTTCGTGGCAATCGTGGATCATCCGCTCGCGAATAATGGATTTCTAATGTATTGTTTTAATATTTTTAAGTGAACCAACAATATTAAACATAAATTTAATCCGTTTTAATGAAAATTGTCAATCTGTTGTAGCAACTCATTTCAAAGTGCCCAATATCTTTCAAAGGGGAGAAAAAAGGGTTTCAGTTTGAGGATTGACATCTCGGAAACCTTTATTCAACTTTTTAGGGATCCTGTAGGTTCTAATTTCCTTTTGGGGCGAAAAAGTTTTGAAGATGCGGGTATTTCCCCAAAACACCTGCGGGTATTTGCCCCAAAACACCTGCGGGTATTTGCCCCAAAACACCTGCGGGTATTTGCCCCGTTTCACTTTATTTTGAAAAACAAGCCTTATTATTTTTAAAAACATGTTATAGACTGAGAGCTGGATGCAAATTTTGGGAATGATAAGGTGCACGAGATATTTCACCTGGAACAGATTCGATTGATGATGGGAAAACTTATGTCACCAACGCCAGAAGGCGGAGTGGAAGCTTTTAGTGTGAAAGGGGGGGTCGAACATGCAAACAGCGCGCGGTCCCATGCGACAGAGATTTTGAGGAAATCGGTTGAAATTTTGCACAGTTTAAGGAGAGTGTAAATAAAAGATAATGTAGCATTCTCAAAAGTATAAGTTGTGTTTTAAAGGTTGTAGAAAATAAACGAATTTTCGAATGTTTATATGAATGTTCTGTACGGCCGACGAGGTGCAAGGCTAGAATAATAGGCTTAAAGTATTGATGTCTTAATGTAGGCTTAATGTATTGAAGAATTTGAGTAAAAGTTAGGGTAACACTCCCAGAAGACTAAGTGGAAGACAAAGGGTGGCCAGAAGTCACCAAAGGTGCAGAAAAATCTTAAAACCCAAATCATTCGGAAACTCCTGGCTGTTTGCATATGTATAGCTGACATATAGAACAAACCATATGCAAACAGCCAGAAGTCTAAGTGGAAGCATTCGGGAGATATTCAGGCGCGAAGTACAAAACCGAATAAAAGCGCGGGGTCCCTAGCGACAGAAGTTTTGAGGAAATCGGTTGAAAATTTGCACAGTTTAAGGAGAGTGTGAATAAAAGATAATGTAGCATTCTCAAAAGTATAAGTTGTGTTTTAAGGGTTGTAGGAAACTAACGAATTTTCCAATGTTTATATGTAACAAATGACTTATAACATATAACTTTTCTCTTGCAACAATGACTAATAATACGCTAAAAACAACACTAACAATGATTTTATATTTATTAGCGTATTATTAGTCATTGTTGCAAGAGAAAAGCTGTCAAACGACATGGTGCTCTACCACTTTACAACCGATTTCCCACGATCACTTTCAATTAGCATCGTAAATTTTTTACTTGGTCACTACTATGCATAAAAGATAAAATTTTAATTTTTAGAAATTTAAAAAATACATAACTTTCATATAAACATTCGAAAATTCATTTAGTTTCCTACAACCCTTAAAACACAACTTATACTTTTGAGAATGCTACATTATCTTTTATTCACACTCTCCTTAAACTGTGCCAATTTTCAACTGATTTCCTCAAAATTTCTGTCGCAAGGGACCGCGCGCTTTTATTCGGTTTTGTACTTCGCACCTAAATATCTCCCGAATGCTTCCACTTAGACTTCTGGCTGTTTGCATATGGTTTGTTCTATATGTCAGCTATACATATGCAAACAGCCAGAAGTTTCCGAATGATTTGGGTTTTAAGATTTTTCTGCACCTTTGGTGACTTCTGGCCACCCTTTGTCTTCCACTTAGTCTTCTGGGAGTGTTACCCTAACTTTTACTCACATTCTTCAATACATTAAGCCTATGTCCAGCCTTGCACCTCGTCGGCCGTACAGAACATTCATATAAACATTCGAAAATTCGTTTATTTTCTACAACCCTTAAAACACAACTTATACTTTTGAGAATGCTACATTATCTTTTATTCACACTCTCCTTAAACTGTGCAAATTTTCAACCGATTTCCTCAAAACTTCTGTCGCTAGGGACCCCGCGCTTTTATTCGGTTTTGTATTGTACTTCGCGCCTGAATATCTCCCGAATGCTTCCACTTAGACTTCTGGCTGTTTGCATATGGTTTGTTCTATATGTCAGCTATACATATGCAAACAGCCAGAAGTTTCCGAATGATTTGGGTTTTAAGATTTTTCTGCACCTTTGGTGACTTCTGGCCACCCTTTGTCTTCCACTTAGGCTTCTGGGAGTGTTATCCTAACTTTTACTCACATTCTTCAATACATTAAGCCTATGTCCAGCCTTGCACCTCGTCGGCCGTACAGAACATTCATATAAACATTCGAAAATTCGTTTATTTTCTACAACCCTTAAAACACAACTTATACTTTTGAGAATGCTACATTATCTTTTATTTACACTCTCCTTAAACTGTGCAAAATTTCAACCGATTTCCTCAAAATCTCTGTCGCATGGGACCGCGCGCTGTTTGCATGGTTCGACCCCCCCTTTCACACTAAAAGCTTCCACTCCGCCTTCTGGCGTTGGTGACATAAGTTTTCCCATCATCAATCGAATCTGTTCCAGGTGAAATATCTCGTGCACCTTATCATTCCCAAAATTTGCATCCAGCTCTTAGACCTTTAAGGAAATTCTTTCGAGACGAAAGTGAAGTTCAAATGCTATCTTATCATTGGCTTATTTGTTTGTAATTCTTCTGAAGCCCTATTTTATGTTATGTTTAAGTAAAATATCAGAAAAATTACATCAAAATGATGAAAAACAAACTTACAGCATTTTTTTAACTCGTGAGTGACTTAGGGGTACGAACTTTCGTAGAACGATAGGTCACAGTAAGACAAACCAATCACCTGGTTTTCAACTTTTAAATAGATTATTAACAATTAAAAATCGCGGTGCGTGGTTTTGCCCCGTGCGGGTTTTTACCCCCACCTACCCTACTTGCAGTATTATATAGTACTATGCCAATCAAAGTATGGATCTGTATAAAGTTAAATCATTTGAAATAGAGTATTAAAAAATTTCAATGTAAAAAATATATTTGAATACTCAAAATATGCTCCTAAATCACCAAGAAATTTACGCACCTTTCGTCTTAATTTACCGAACTTTTGAAATTTCCCCCTTTACAGAATCCTAAACGAAAGATCCCGAGGTTAGTGAAGAACCAACGAATTTATTCCCGATCCTCCACATAACTTATTCATGGGCTTAATTTTTTCTAGCACATACATTATCATTTCCCTCTTTTGTAACAAAAGGCGTCCAATTACATTAGAAGGAGCTATTTCTGTCGTCCACTGTTGCGGCATGACTTGCAAATCAAAAGCAAATTCCAATCTCCCTAATTGAATAAGCATCGCAACTCCTTTTATTCATAGTTCTTGAACTCTACTTTCGAAGGATTCCCCGTCTGAGAAGATTACTAGAGACTGAACCTCATCTCAATTTATAAAATTACTTTCCTTGGGGTCGTGGTGGAAGAATGAGTGTGGTTGATTTTTTACCCCAATTTGCAGTTAAATTTTTCTGGAAGAGAGTTTACTTTTAAAAATGCAATTTTCACAACTATTTGATTTTTAAGCTGTATTTACTTTTTGTATTATTTCTTTTCTTCTAAGAAGATACTATTTTTTAACAAGGTTATTCTGTTCCTCATGATATTGCTTTGTTTTTAATTTGAAAAGCTTGAAACTGCCCATCAGGGATAGAATATATTTTTTCAAAGGAGTAGCACATATCTGAAGCAATCTTTTTAAAATATCAAATTCAACAAAATGTTTCTTGTATCTTATTTACTGATAAAAAGTCTGATATTTTTTAGTTGTCACGAAATCTTTGATGATAAAAAGTTATTCAATCGCTTAATGAAGGTCTGAAAAATAGGAAATATCTTCTGAGATTATTTTAAAATTTTGAGTAATTTGAAATTTTAAGTAATTGAGTTAAGTTATTTAATGGTCGTTGTGGGAACAAATAATTATATACAAACCTAACTTAAACTGAACATGAACATTACATTTTGAAATATCTTTTCCCCTTTATGACTGCTATTTCATACTGGTTCTTTAAACCTAAACTCTTGCATATTCTAAAAAAATTTAAATATATATTTTTTCTACAGCTTCTATGCACCATTTAAAATTTTGTAATTCAATTTGCTATGGAAACCTTTAATCTTCAGAATAATTCTGAAACAGTTCCCTTTTTATTATTGAAAAGTTACCAACAAATACTTCTAATTAACGCTTATTTTCACCAGAAATAGTTGTGTGCTTTCCTGTTTCATTCAGTAAGTTATAAATTTAAAAAATTCAATTTTTCATCTTTCACAAAACAAATGCAAATTCACGTTCATCTAACCTTTGTTTCAAAATAGTTTTGCCATATCACTCATAAACAAAAGGCGGTTGCACAGAAATTGCATTAACATACCTCGCTCAATGACCCTCCTTCGGCCACTTCCGTCCAAAGCAGATGTTTCAATAACGTGGTGTTTGGCGTCTGCCCAATACAGCCTCTGGGAAGGGTAGTCAATGGTCAGCCCATTTGGCCAGAACAAAGACGTTTCCACTATGGCCGTTCGCTCACTTCCGTCAAGCATGGCTTTTTCTATCCTAGGCCTGCTTCCCCAGTCTGTCCAATACAACGTCCTGAAAAGAACAGAAGGATTGGAAGATACGCAGTTGAATATACTTTTTGGCACAGTAGTAGTTATTTATTCCTAGCAAAATTTCGAATAAAATTTTCCATAAGAATTCAAAAGAGTGCCTGTAAGGTTTTCCGTATAATGTTATTGATCCTTATTCCAGGCAGGTAACGTAAATGAAAGGAAAATTTCACCATTATCGCTGGTTAGCTGACAATAAGTGTACACTCACAACTCTCAAGCGTCGCCTCCAAACGTGGACTGGTTTCGTCCTTGTTAGGACTCATCAGCACGGTATAGTTATAATCGGCTAGACAAGTACATGCCCTCCGCTCTCTTGCGTTGCCTTCCTATACCGTGCTGATGAGTCCTAACAAGGACGAAACCGGTCCACGGTTGGAGTCGACGCTTGTAGAGTTGTAAGCTAACGTAAGTTACATAATTCTTGAAGTTATAATAGTTGTTATAAAGACAATAAAAACAACTATAGAACACTGGGAAAATTTTAATCTAATATGACCGAATACAGTAAATCTGATAATTAAAATGCAATTTCGTTCAATTTTAACAAATACCAGCTGGATTATTTAATCTTTTCCATATTTTTAGTGTTCCTCTAAAACCAATTTAGAACTTGAATTCATAAAATTCATTTATTAGGAAAGTTAGCCATCCGAAATTTCTTTAACAACAAATAAGCTGTCTTTATAATATCATAATATTCTCTAAATCTTTAATTATTTTGTTAAACAATAGATTTTTCTCAGAGGATTTCAATTCTCCCTTTCTTAAAACTTCCGTAATACTTTAATTAATGGAAAATTTATATTTGTTTAAACTTACTCAAACATATTCCCCTGCACATTTCAACATTTAATACAACATTTCACCCCCTTTCAAACTTAAACAACCTCACTCACCCTTCTTCCGGATTGACCACTATCGCCCTAGGCTTCTCCAGTCCCTTCCAAATCAACACTCTCCTGGTAGACCCATCGAATCCGGCCACCTCGATCCGGGACGTCCCAGAGTCCGTCCAGAGGATTTTCTCTAGTGGCCAGTGGACGGCTAGTCCGGCCGGGCTTGTCAGGCCGTAGGTGACCACGTCCCTGACCCCCGTACCGTTGAAGTAGGCGGACTTGATTATGTGGGTCATTATGTCAGACCAGAAGATGCGCCCTGCCTCCCAGTGGAAATCCACGGCGATGGCGTTCTGCAATCCACTCAGTAGCTTGGAAGGGGGTTCTGTGCTGGAGAGGGCCACCATGCGGATGTCGGCTCGGTTGGCGTAGATTAGGTAAGGGTCGGGACCTGTAGGAGATAAATTCGTTTTTAACATAAGTACAGTGACTGGACTGATGAAAAATCGTGGTTTTGCATCAAAATCAGCTCATTCCAAACTAATTAGTGTAATGACGCCCAAGGTAATACACCTGGAATGGAAATGAAACACTAATCGAATTCTAGGCGGTTATAGTACCTACAATTAAACATTTTAAAAAGAAATTTAGCTTTAGAACTGTGGACGTGAGAAGTTTTTTGTCTCTCCTGTAAAATTTCCAAAAATGGAATGCGCTGGTTTTGATAGCAAACGCCTCATTTGTGAGATGATTTTGATTTTTGTTAAAAGGGAATTGAGTTGAACAAGTGGTTTTGTTTAGGAGTAGTGAAGCGTCCTGGCTGTTATGTTGTACTATTTCCCTTTATTCCTTTCTTGTAAATATTACCAAATTTATGACTAAATCCTAATACTACGTTAAAAATCACTTGCGTTTCTTATCTTTTATTTGTAAAGTATTAACAGTATAAGACGGTAGTGTCGGCTTGAGTTTTAGTGGTGCAGGCGCTGGGTATAGAGAACCTACATTCCATTATATGAAGATAAGGTCTTCCGGGCTTGTAGGCCGTAGTCTAGAATTGGAAACACCAAACGTTTCGACCCCTTCTACGGGAGTCATCATCAGTGGATAAAAGTTAAAAATTTTATGTTTAAACCGTCGATGTATAAAAACTATTCGTATTCATCGAATAGTTTCATCGATGTATTCGTCGAAACATAAAATTTTTAACTTTTATCCACTGATGATGACTCCCGTAGAAGGGGTCGAAACGTTTGGTGTTTCCAATTCTAGACTACGGCCTACAAGCCCGGAAGACTCCATCTTCATATATTATAACTCCGGCCGTAGAAGCCTTCGTAATGCTACATTCCATTACTTCGGAATTCAGGCGTCCCCTATCCTGATAAGATCAACTATGTCAAAGCGGCCTTGAGATGCTGTATTGTATAGAGACTCGTGGAAAATTGATTCGATTATAAGTGTGAATTCATTGCTTTTTAGAAGCGACTACTTTTTTTGGACCGATTTCTGGTCGTAAATTACATTGACTTCCCTTACCGGTCACTCCGGTAATACGGGGATCATGTTTGCATGTTATAAATTCGGTCCTCAAAGGATTTAAAAAATACAATTCACCCTATCAGTCAAATTTGGAACAATCTTTTATAAAACTGAAAAATTCCCCTGCTTCAGGGATACTCAGGTGAAATATATGTGGTCGTTCTGACTCTCTTTTTTACTGCCCTTTGAAATCGAAACTTTAATTATAATAAGACCCCGTACTTTTAATTCTTTTAGCTTAAGTATTTAGCTATAAAATACTCTACTTGATAAAAAAACTGTAGTTATTCAGGAGAAAATTTATTTTTTCCCAAGTTTTTAAGTTTTTTTTAAATAAGGGTGAATAGCTTGATGGTTGTAATTTCCAATTTGTCAAGTTTTGAGAAACAGATATAGTATAAACTCTAAAGTTACAAATGCGCACGAGTACTATTCGTCTTTAAAAATTATTTGAATGACAACGGAAGGTTCTTAAAAATAGATTGCACCCTTACTTAAAAATATAGTAGTATGGGAAAAACTCTATTTGATCAAGTTTTCTTTCGAACAAATCTTTAAGAGTTTACAAAAAGTGTTGGAACGTAAATATTTACCCCCAGAAAAATTAATTTCCTTTCACAATTATAATAAACTAGGAAAAACACTTCATTACAGTTATAAAACATTCGGCGAATTTAGTAACATTTCCTGAAGCATAACTCCATCTTAAGACAAATCTATCTCTTTTAAAAACCGGACGCGGGGCACTGGAACAAAGCTCATTCCAACTAACAAAGTAAAATGACTGATTTTCTCGATTAATTTACTTCCCCCATAAAAAAATTAAACGACTCATTATACTAACCAAGACACAATCGAAAAGATATTTGAAGGGAGTACCAGGAAATGACTCTTTAATGAGAATATAACTCGAACCATTTCTTCCTTAATAATTCATAGGCGACACAGTGCGAGTTCATAATTTAATTTCGATTGAGTAAAAGAATCAATGGATCGCAATTAACGTCAAAAGTTTTAATTTAAGCGGCACTTCTAACCGCTTGAAAGAAAATATTTCTGTTGGAATAAGTTACGTTTCTTGTTCTTCGTTCCGCGAAAAAATTTTTCCCCTCTCAAAAGCCGTGATTTATGGTGAGCGTTATTGATTTTTCGCTTTGTCGGACACTTTTGCGGTATTAGAAATTGCATTTTGGGAAACAGAAAGCGTTTTGTGTGCGGCGAATTTGCATGTCAAGCTCGGCGAAAAAAAAGTATTTGCCGTCGCGGTTTTTAGGCAGATTGCATATTTTGGGATGACATGGAAAGTTTAATTTTCGTCACGTGATAAATGAGGAATTTTTCAATTTTCTGTTTTGCTGTTTTTATAATTATTTTGCAGATAGAAGCTGCCTCCGGCCATTGCATCCCATTTTTGGTTTGATTACGCTTGATTGTCTGGAATTCAAGTTTGTTATTTCGATTCAAAAGTTGAGTTCCTTGAATATTAAGCATTTTTGAAGGCTAGCTTTATTGAGCATGGGATTTAATAACTGATCACAAATAAATTAATGTTTGAAAAAATGAACCTTTACGTGTTTTCAGTTTTTTTATTCACTATTACGTAATCAAACCAATTAATAAACTGCCATAGCATTTTTTCACTACTTTATTTACAAAATGAATAATAATCTAATTTCAAAAATTTCAGATTTAAGGAGTGGCACTTTCTAAAATGCATTAAATTTAAAAGATTGCCAAAATCCAACGAAGATTTATGTAAAACTCATTTCTTACAAAATATTTATAAGGGTTTTTCAAAAATCTTTCATATACTTTTGATAAAACTTTGATATTCCTTTAAAATGGTATTTTAACTTGAGACAAAAATGTTTTCGTAAAAAAATGGTAACTTGATCTCTGTGTTTTACCATAACACAATTTTGTGTTCTGATATATCAGGGGAATTTTTATTAAAAATATGTACTGTACCTGTAGCTTTGCATTTTCTTTTATCCGTTCCAAGTCTGTAGCCCTCCACGCAGGTACATTTATAACCAGGGACGGTATTTTCACAAAACTGACTGCACGTGCCTTCAACTTGGCATTCATCAATATCTGAAAAAATATATTCCTCCATCAAACATAAAAGCTTATAAGATCACATTCTAGCTGTCAGAAACCTAAAATTTCAGACCACGATTGAAATTTCAAGAAAATTGATATGAACAGAGGAGAGGAGGGTATTATGGGATAGTTGGGTAATACGGAATATCGAGGTTTCAGCCATCTCTCGGGCTGTCATCACATGGGAATACAATAAAAGATGTAAGGAAGACTCTCATGATGCAGTGCACAACGAGTTAACTTCTGGTTGTTATCGTTACAGACGCTGCAAAACATAGTGTGTTTTGGGATTTCCAAATGTTTTTTGCCGGTAAAGGTTTAAATATTTTAACCTACCAGTAATTTGGAAACATAAATTTTTTGTTAAGCATAATGTACACTAAATGAATAATAGTTTATTATGATTTAGTCGTTTTTTAGTTTTAATGTTTTATCCGCCAATAAAATGATTCATAATGAGGTATTTGCATAAGTGAGGGATTTGTTTAATTTTATACTTTTTTGATACATTATGGTTTAAAACCCTTAGATTTCTGATTTTTAAGTTCAAAAATTTGTTTTAAATAATTTAAAATTCAATATTATTTTTGCCAAAACGTCAGAAAAGTCACGTTATAAGAAAACGGGCTTCTATTGGACGTGACATCACAGCGCATGAAAATCATTGTGTTTACTGTTTTCACGTGATCAGAAAATGGACTTCTATTGGATGTGACATCACAGAGCATGATTTGCTATTCGAGAGTGTTTTCGCGCCCAAACGAAAAACTAAATTTCAAAAATTTATATCTCAGAAACTAGGCTACGAAAATACTTGATGTAAATGTCCTTCTTCATGGTTTTTTATCTACTACTTTAATAAAATTTAATCTCAAAACGTGAGAATACCTCATTCAAGATGGTGCCCTATTGAAAAAAAAATTTCTGGTGTTTCATAAACCAGTATCAAATTATACTGGATCCAGTATCATTTATACTGGATCCAGTATAATTTGATACTGGTTTATGAAACACCAGAATAAATTTTCCAATAGGGGTGCGTCGGGTATTGTGGAATGCTAGATTCATTCTGATGTATCATCTGAAACTTACTTCATGCCATCAATTGAAGGGCCGGAAAACAAAGAATGCTGAATCATCTAAAACAAAGATATTTTGTCACGGAAAGTTCTCCGAAGATCAACGAGGAGAAATTCAGATTCAATGCATTAGCTATGCTCTATGGGCTTATAGACTCAAAAATAGAATAAATGGGTTCAAAACAAAACTATTTGAACATAATTTTTAAAATATTGTTTTTATAGTTAAAAGTAACTATGCTCTCTGAAGTCTAATCAGTTTTTCAATAGTTGTAAACAACTATTCCAAGTTCCTTTTTTCATAACAACAAAATAAATCATGTTTATTCCACCATTGACACTTCTCATTACCATAAGGCTAAGCGCGCTAGAGACTTTTGTCACGGCGACAGAGACAAATTTATCACCCTGGCTATTGCAAGAAGCTAGAGCGTGCGCATTAGACGACGAGACTCTTGGCCGATTGCCAAGAATCTCGCCATAGAGATGCATTGCTCTCGAGTGACCTAGTGTTATAGTCGCCGCGACAGAAGTCTCTTGGGCACGCTTAGCCTTAGTTATAGCATGTGATTAAAAGGATTTTGTGGATTTTTCGTTAAAATCAGTAGAGTTATTCTTAAAGATATAAATGATATTCCATATTACCCTCCTCTCCTCTATCGGTAAAATAAAATTAAGGAGAAGATAATTCTTTTACCGTGAAGAGATAGATATATTTTCCGAATAATCTAACTAAATATCTTTAAAACTAAATTTTTATATTTCGAACATAATATTTTTAATAAAGGCTAAACAAGTATAGTTAAAATAAAACTAAATTGTGAGTTATATCCGAGGCGTTTTTCGAAACCCTTGAGAGAACATAATTTATAAACTTATATATTTAAGTCATTAAAAGATACTTGTCTAGTTATTTCCTTAAAATGCAAAAAATACATTCCCATTTTACCAGGAAATGATAGACTCCTCTCATTTCAAATCTAACCAATTAAATTTATTTCCATGCAAAAACCCCAAATAAAAACGATTTAGAAGAAAGAGACGAAAAATTCTCTTATCAAAACTCGAGAAACATAAATCTACATATGCTTCGCTTTCGCTTTAAAACAATTTGCTTTCGACTGAAACAAAATATTGCGCTGATAAAAATTTAATGACCGCCATTACCATGTATTTCTGCTAAATTGTGGACAATTTGTTTTGCGATATTTAAAGAGACCGTCCTTTTTGACTATATGAAGGCACTCTGGTCGATTCAATCTGGAGCTAAGCCAAATCTGAAAGCTTGTGTTTCATTGTTGAGTGAATATTTATTTATGCTGTGTTTAAAAAAAAGTATCTTACTTTCTCGAATTTGAAGTGGGTGGAAGATTGATGTACTGCGTATAGAAATGGATAAACATTAAATGACTGAAAGTACAGGAGTTAAATTTTTTTCATCAGCCGAGGGTGGATATGATAAATATTCATCTCAAAATGGAATTTTTGAAGTAACTTTATCTCTAGAGTTTGAGAAAAATAAAATTGTTCTCATTTATTGGGAATTAAATTATTGGAGAGGGCAATATTTTCAAAAGTTGTCATACATAGAAATTCTAACTGTTAATATTTTTCACATTATACCAGATCAAAGTATTATCTTGTAGATTTGTCAAGTGTATTATTTAAAAGTTTCTTTCAATTCATAAAAATTAGAATATTTTACTTTTAAATTATTTTAAAATAAATTGAAACTTAGGTTTTCCGGAGGTTCTAAGCGTTTAGACCCCATCTACTGGGGTCTTCTTCCTGTAGAAAGTTAAAACGTTGTAATGACGTCGATGTCAACACATAAAGAAAATAAATATAGATAGAAAAAATTGGTGATGCCAACTGAAGTAAAAAAAGAGGTAATGGTAAGACGACATAGTCGAGGTTCATCTTCAAGGCTTCATCGTCGAGGTTCACTCTATGCATCTTCAAAACTACGGCCAACTTGACCGGAAAACCTAAGTTTTAATTAAAATTCCGGCCGTAGAAGCCTTCGCAGTCTTAAAATAAATTATTTACCTCCATACTATACTGTAAAAACCTTTGAAAATTTCAAATTTGCAAATAAAAAAAGGCATTTTTACCTAAATTTATAATTGAGAAGAGATATTTTTTTCGGACAAACTCCGAACAAACTTTAAATTCCCTTACTTCTAAAGAAAAACTTCATATTTTAGTAATATACTGTAACCGTTTCCAAATTGTTAATTATCATTTTAGCTTAGTATTTGAATAATTGTAACCATTATTGTGATTATAACAGTTTTTACATTAGTGATTAAAAGCCCTTTAGAATAAAAGAAATCTTTAGTTTAAAAACTGAATCAAGTAAAGAATTCACACAGTTTTAGAGTATAAAAACCAAACCATTGGATTAGAGAAAGTAGTAGTTATAGAAGAGAGAGATAAGTTTAGAAAAGCAGATTTTCAATAAAAATTCTTATGGAAAATTTTCCAATTATAAAATTATAAATATCACTTTATTAACCGAGCAGTTGTCTTCTTATGTGTATTGAAATTGGAAATCCTTTTCAATCATTTAAATTTAAACATGAATCCCTCGAATTAGCAACCTTAGCAACATCATACAATAAACACACTGTAATTCCCAAATTACCTTATTAGATTCGATCCCCTTAACAGTTTATTTTATAAAACTCCTTTATACGTTATTAGAACACGACCGCATTTTAAGATACCTCCTGGATTTTGAAGTAGCTGTGGCAACACTTCATTATATGACGTCACATCTTTTAGTTTTATAAACTCGCTGCATTGACTGTTATTCCGATATTGCTTTTCATTCTTGCATGTCAATAAAGCTCTTTTTGTTTACCAAAACGAGATATTTCTTGCCTGTCTACGCAACATTTTATTCCTTACCATCAAGATTTTGATTACAAAACAAAGCCAGACGAACCGCACCATTATTCCACAACTTGGAAAACTTTTAACAATAAAAAACATATTGCCATTTTCTTCCGCTAAATTAACCATTCATCACTCCTATCAGCAGCATCACTCCCAGCGAAAACGCATCAAGCACCCAATCCCGCCCAGCTATCTTCCCCCCCTCACCCAATGATGTCATGCAGCAAGCTATCTTCTACCCCACAACCCCTGGAGAATATTGCTTCTAGCTGACGTATTCCGCCAAGGTCTGCAAACTCTTTTCTGGAGCTCCCAGAAAGATGCACAACGCAGTTCCGGAATACGGTGAATGGCGCAGTTAGGGCTAAGATAGGAGCCGACTTCTGCTTCGGTTATGTTTCTTTACGAGTTTTTATTCGCTTTCTTATGGGAAATATCGCCTACCCTGGGGGTGTATGAGCGTGCGGAGGATTTTTTACATGAGAGATAGCGGGGATGATATGTTCTGTGGTTTGATATGAGATGGAGTGTGATTATTTTTCGGGAGGGATAGACAACTCTCACTCTCTCGTACCTTGTGAGGAATGGATAACTGAAATTCATAAATTGAATTTTTGGTTTTGGATAAACCTTTAATATTTTGGCTGTAAGTTTGAGGGAAATGAAAAGAAATCCTGTGGAAAGTAATCACTACTAAAGGGTCTTGAAAATATTTGAAAGCTGTGAATTTTTTATTTGAATTTTAATCTTTTAGGCCTACTTTGGCTTGTTTCATAGTTTTTAGGTGGGTGAATTTACTTCATATAGTATATTTAAGAAAAATAGTTCTCTCTTTATGCAATACTAGTTTGATGTGTGTCGATAGTTATTTGAACCTTTTTAAAATTTTGTGAGGAACTATAGTTGGTTAAAGTCGATTAACAACTGACCTCCTACATACCGTAAAAAGCAACTAATGCATAACGGGAAGTTTGACTATTTAGTATCAATTTTCACACCCAAATTTTGAACTCGCTAAAATTTTTTGTAACTGAACCCTTTAAGAATATCCTCTCTTTTATCAAATATAATTCAATCTGCTTTTTTACAACACCTTCCCCTCTACTGTATGTCAACTATTCATCTCTCCACATTAAAGTTCATCCACAGATAAAAAACAGGTTTGATGTGATAACAAGAAAACGGAATAGTACCAAGGCTAGAAAGCGTAGCCGTCAGATGAGCAAAAAATCAACCTGCTACCCATGGAATACGAATGCATTGGGGGTTGAGGAACCCATCCAATATATCAACTGTATTTCCCCTCTTCAAAATAATCGGTGCGTCTGTCAAAATCACCAGACCCGTTTAAAGCCCATCTCCAACTTTATGCGTGCATCTAAACTTTTATGAACGCCTCGAACGCCTCTTCGGGCAGTGGATATCTCCCCTATTTCTTTGTGTGGTTGAGGGGAACTCTTTTGTTCACTAATTGACCATACAAGAAATGGGGGATATATCCACTGCCCAATAAGGGTTGTCGATGTGGTCATAAATGTTAAGATGTCGGACGAAGAAAAAAAAAGGACGTTTACCGAGGCAGGACCTCCTGTCCAGAGCGAGGTGGTATCCGTGCTTGCAGGCGCATCGAGGGCCGCTCGAGGTTGACAGACACAAGTGCTGGCAGGGAAAGCCGTCCTCCCGACACGGGGATCCTGTCTCTGAAAAGAAAATACATCACCATTGGTTACTTTATAATAGATGCGTTGCAAATCTTCCTTTTTCACAAAGCCTAAAAACAGTGGTTCTCAAATTTTCCAAAATTTTTCTGGGGGCTACCAGACCCTAGTTTTGTGCTTGGAACTGTGTATCAACCACACTTTTTATACATTAAGGGGTCTCAGGACTCTTAACTATGCAAAGGGTCGAACTAGTATTACACAAAAACTAATTTCTGTAGAGACTTTAAATTTTTACCGCATAATAACTACATATTAATACATGAATACTCAAAATTTCAGAAAGTTTTGATGGTTTTTGAAGGATTAATCAACAAAGGAAAAAAATTCACAGCGCGCAAGATTTTTCAAAAACTATTCAAGTTATAAAAATGAAACTGGTAAAAATACTTATCTTCAGGTACTTAATAAGCTAAACCTACTATTTTAAAAAAGATATTGTTAAACATATTTTTATTCACAGCTTTTTAAAAATAAAATTTTTCAGAAAAACGTTTTTTAGCTCATATGAAAAAATTATGTTCCATAGTATATTTAAATGTGAGGTATAACTTATTAAGTGCCTTAAGACAGGTATTTAATAAATAATTTGCAATTAAAATTTTTATCTTTTTAAACAATGTGATTAAAAATAATTTAACAGTATCTTTTTTAAAGTAGTAGGTTTAACTTATTACGTACCTGAAGATAAGTATTTGTACCAAATTTCATTTTTATAGCTTGAATAATTTTTGAAAAATCTTGCGCGCAGTGAAATTTCCTATATTATATTCCTTGCACTCCTATAAAAACCATCAAAACTTTTTGAAGTTTTGGGTATTTATGTATTGATATAGTTATTATGCGGTAAAAATTTAAAGTTTCTACAGAAACTAGTTTTTGTGTAATACTAGTTCGATCATTTGCATATTTAAGTGTCCTGAGACCCCTTAAGTTTAATAAGATATAAATCCTACCTTACGATTTCTTAAAAGCTACATTTAAGGTCTTTGAATTAGTTTCATCTTTTTCGGAATAAAAATCTAGTTATGGGTCTTGCGATATGAAATATAAGGTTCTAACAGTGACTAACTTGGTTAAAATTATCCGGTAGAAATGTTAGATATTTTGAATATGTTATTAAAATTTTTCTATTAAAAAAAGATATCGTAAATATAGTTTCGCAATAAATGTTGAGTTATGATACGAAAAATATACTACCGTAGTTGAAATAGTTCATTATATTCAAAGTAAAATATTCATAGATAATGCAAATAGAATTTTAAACATAAAACGGATAGCTTACTTTAGACAAAGATAAAGGCATTTCATTTTAAATATGTTCAAATATTCAAAAGATAATACAATCGCACTTCCGTGGACCACACAGCTTATTCCTTTCAAAACTTACTGAAATCAAAACCAATTTTTAAATTTAAATCGGAATTAAAATAAAAATATCTAAGTACACGCCGCGTTTATACATACGCATTTAATTCTTCTGAATAATAAATCTAAATTGAAATAAAGAGTTATATCAATAACGAGAAATCACAATGTAATCTCTACTCTGATTAAATTTAAAATGTTCTTCTGATTAAATTTCCTAGAGTATGTTAATAACTAGCTTACATAAAACATCTACACATTTCATATAAATGCTTTACGCCTCCATGCTTAAGCTTCCCAAGACATCCCAATTCTTCTACCATCGCTCCCAATTAAAGAATCTCTATACATAAACTCATTCACAACGCGCCGATATATAGATAGCTCTCAACTCCCAATTGTTCATTCAACCTTCTTCTACCGGCGAAGTGTTGAAACGTAAAATTCAATTACCCCGCTCCACCTAAAACCCCGGTATAGATTACGGGAAGCACTCAACCTTACCAAGAAGAGGGGGGTGTAGATCCCCCACCTAATTAATACGAATAATCATAGCCATCCTCTTCAAAAGCAGCCGGCTGGATCTAAGCGTCCGTGCGTTTTAAACAACAAAACGAGGACTTCCGTTTCTTTGGAAATCTATTAAGACGGGGGCTCTTCCATTGTGTAAGCGAGGCTTATGGCTGATTCGAGCATGAAATTAAATGTCAGGACCGACAGCTCCATACTGGGTCGTTTAATGAAAACACAAAGAAAGGTCTTGACGGAGCAGCGTTTAGGCAATGTTAGGGAGAAAGGGAATTTTTGCGTCTCTTCAGAAGAGATGGGATTTCGAAAACAGGTGGTTATTCCTGGGATTCGGATTGTGATGGCTCCACCTCAGAGAGTTGCCACGGTGCGGGGATTAAAAGAATGGGGTAAAGAGCGATATTGGTGCAAGTTCGTTTTGGTGTGGGATTTCCGTAGGCAATGTATTATTTTGTGTAAGGGATTGCTGGATTTTTGAAAATTATGATGGTTTTAGGTGGAAAAATATATTTAATTCACTTTTTGAGTTTTTAGTGAAACTTTGTTGTCTTGCGGAATCGCGGCTTGTAGGAGAATATCACTTAGCCGCTCTTGGTAAATCGGCCGTGGGGAGCCTAGTGGTTAAGGCATCGGCTTTGGGATCCGAGGGTGCCGGGTTCGATTCCGACACCACCAAAGACCCACCGAGTATATGCGGAGTACGTGCTCGTTAAATATATGTGGGTCCAAAGTCCTGTGGTTGGTCATGGTGCAGTTTACCACCGGTACTTATGAAATTACAGATTTATTTATGATAATGAGTAGTCTCGAGAGGCTCCCTCCCCTTCAGGGACATGGCGAAATTGTGGAGGTGGCTGTGCGATAAATGAATGCGTCCCCCCTTTAAAAAGGGGTTGTGTGCGAGCGTATGCGTGTGTGGCGTGGGCAACAGTACCTCACCTCCGTGACTTCGGTTTACAGGTGTTCACTGGGTAACGTTAGAGAGCCTGTATACGAGAGAGACGACAACTCGCTTAAAAGCGTCTCTGCGCATCCAGTTCTGTCCAAAATTCTGTCCAAACTGTATCATGCCGCTTGTCTCGAGTCCAATGTTAATCCTATGGAGGGAACCGGTTGTGGCGAACAGAAAACCACCTGTTTACCGATTTGCGCGCGCTATACTGAGTTGTCGCCTCTCTCGTGTACAGGCTCTCTAGGTAACGTGAAGTAAATACTGATTTCGGCATGTTCAGAGCAATGTAACAGTGTATGTTGTGCCATTGGAAAAAAATTTTGGTAAATCGTTTGAAAACGCTAAAACAGCGGCAACAAGATCCAAAAATATTTACAAGCTGAAATGTGATTAGGTGATTGGTAGCTTTATTGGTGATTTCATTGTTTGGAGCGAAATAAAATGATCGGGTATCGCCAAATTCGGCAGAACCTGCGACATAGGATTTAATACAGAAGTGATAAGTGCTTTTATCGTAAAAACCGACGACCTTGGTGATGAAATTAATAGTCATTACAGTCAATTACATTTTAAATTAACTACATTTTAAATATAAAGTAACAAACATGATTTCAGACAATTTTTCTTTGACTTTAATACTATAAAATACCGGAATAGAATCACCTATATTAGAGGTTTTTATTTTAGAGGTCCTCCTTTAGTGAGGATTTCCATACCACTTAAAGCTATTTAACCTGCCTTAAAAATTTTAATTTAGGTACACAATGGTACTGAATCAATGTATTTTTTACTCTTAGAAACTATGATTTATGAGGGTATTTTAAATTTTCAAAAAGGTAGGTAACCGTCTGGAATAAAAGGATATATAAATTTTAATGATCTCTTTTATTTTTAACCCTTTTTTTTACGAAAATATGCTTCATTTAACTTTGAACATTTATTTCCACCTTTTAAATAAACACACGCACACACACATACACACAAAATATGAATAAAATAAAATGAATATAAAAATAAAAACTATCCATACACACAGCACATACTCATAAAAAAGAACATACACAGAAATAAAATAAATATGAAAGTAAAAACTTAATTAAAAGTTTAGTAAAATAGTTTTTGTTACCTGCAGCTGTCCGTTTTAATATTGATATTTATTATAAATAAATATTATTAATTGCGTCGCACGGCTTTTATTTGGAACTAACGCCTCCTAGGGTCACTGAAGTAAGGTCTACTCCTAGGTAAATGAGCCTGGAGAATCCATTGAGAGGACTTATAGCGCCCCTAGTGGGGAACTTAAAAAGTTTAAAAGATTAATTTAAAAGCTAAAGGAGATAGAGAAAAAATCTCAATGATAGTATTGTTGACAACGTCATGATGAACTCACTGAAAAAAATTTGATCAAAATATCTTGAATATTCGCGGAGATATTAGCATGTGAAAATAGCCCTTTTTCAGGAGTCAAAAAAGAAAAAGTACGCATATTTGCAAATTTTTCAGTGTTATTGTGTAGTTTTGTGTTTTTTAGTTTAAAGAGCACAAAATTTAATCAAAAAATCAAAAAAATTTGGAAATATGCGAACTTTTTATTTTTTGACCCCTGAAAAAGGGCTATTTTCACATGCTAATATCTCCTCGAATATTCAAGATATTTTGACCAAATTTTTTTCAGTGAGTTCTTCTTGACGTTTGCAACAATACACTCATTGATGCTTTTGCTCTATCTCCTTTAGTTTGTAAATTAATTTTTTAACTTTTTAATTTCGCAGCTAGGGGCGCTGTAAGTAATCTCAATGGATTCTCCAGGGTCACTTACCTAGGGGTAAGCCTTACTTCCATGACCCTAGGAGGCGTTGGTTCCGAATAAAAGCCGTGCAACGCAATTTTGAAACACCCTGTATACATTTATTATTTATATATATATATATATATATATTAATATTTAAAATTTCTATACTATTACGTCTCACTATGAAGTCATAGTAAAGATTTAAATTGAGTTAAATTTGCAGTCTGTTTAAGGATTACATTTATATTTAAAAGAAGAACGGACATAAAGAGACTTATGAAATATATCTATACCAAATTTTGACTTGGATCCCTACTGCTCTCAACCATGCTTTCTATCGTCTTTCCTCGAGACACTAGTACCGGGGGGGTTGACAAGAGGGGACACTGAACTGAAGTTCGTTTCACGTTTTTAATCGTCGATTCCCTTCGAGGAGATGGAGAGAGAGAGAGAGACGGTGGGTGGAACAGTCCCAGATGGGGAAGATTCTTTAACTATTCATTCGAAAGATGCGGGAGATTACAAATTGCGATTTCAAAGGAATTTGTGACGTCAAGAAAAGGATTTTTGTGTTGTCAACAGAGAACTACTGTCTGGTGTATCGTGAAAGAAGACATTCTGGTTATTAATTATACAATCCAGATTTCAATTCTTAGTCGTGCATTGATTGCATTGGTAAACTCAAAATTCTTTTCAATTCTTAATTATATATGAGATATAAGGTAGTTTTATCTTTGTAAAAGAATTGGAAATTTTAAGAAAAATTAAAGATGATAGTTTTTAACTGGAAGTATATATTAAATTTTTTTTATGTAAAATGAAGTTAATAGCTTTTATTTTGAAATAACTTTTCTCAAGTCCTCTGGTAGAATACATAGAAAAAGGATATAAGGATTTAATAGTGCAGCAGAGTTAAAATGTGGTTAGTTAAAAGTGTGGTTAATTAAGACGAACCGCAAAAAACAGCATGTTTTATACCAAACCCATATTAAAAATATTTTCTTCTATTTTTGTTACATAGCAAAATTTGTGCTTTTTCAAAAACCTATTCAAATTAATTGCCAAACACCATTCCAATTTTATTACTATTGAGTGATATATTTATGGTTTTTTTCATCATTCAATGAAAGCTCAAATACGTTTTAAAAAAGAAAATTTAAACACCATTAATCATATACTATTATTATCCCTCTTTAGATACTGCCATCCAAACTTTTACTCCTTACAATAAACTTACAATTAACTGAAAGTGTGTGTGAAATTCCACTTTACAATATGATCCCAACAAGTCTTTGGGCTTACCCAAACCCTATATATTACTACAAACCCTATAGATTTGTACTATAAACTTGAGATTACTCTGCGTATACAGTAGTTTCTAGATTTAAGGACATAGTTATGCAGAGAGCTTGTTACAAGTTCTAGCTGACCAGGCTACTAAAAAAATCAACTGATGGAGTGTACTTACTGCATGTTCTATTCTCCAGTTCATCTGACCCGTCAGGACATTCGTATTCGCCGTTGCAGACATGCAACTGGCTGATACAAGAGCCGTCGTTACACCGAAACTGCCCTGCAGCACATTCGTCTGCAGCTGAATAGGAGAAGAAAAATATGAATCAAAACAAGTATCTTTACCAAGAGAGATATAGCCTTGATACAATAGAAATTGTCTTCGATTAACTGTTGTTATCTGTTTCTTTTTATTTGCTTCTGATCCATTAAAACGTTTTGAAATTGGAAAATATTTTACTGGTTACTCTTAATATTATTTAAAGCTAAGTTCCCTTCTAAGATAATACAAAATACAAGATACCACCAACCTATTACTATAAAGTGAATTAAGAATGACATGCCAAAAAATTTAATTAAAGTTGGTTCTTATTTGGTTTAATTGTAGTTATTACTATAATTTTGATTAAATACTGTTTGGAGTCATCGGGAAGTCCTAGCGGTACCATACGGTACCGGCAAATACACCTCACCTGAGAAAAACCTATTTCTTTACTGAAAATAAATTTGTTTATAAACTTCTACTTGTAGATGTCACTTCTAGAAAGCTTAGGCTAAGGAGACTTTTGTCTCGGCGACAGAGACAAAATTGTTTCCCTGGCTATTGCAAGAAGCTAGAGTGCGCGCACATGGCGACGAGACCAAGATCACTAGGCCAAGAATTTCCTCATAGAAATGCATTGCTCTCGAGTGACTAGTGTTTTAAGTCGCCGAGACAGAAGTCTCTAGTGCGCGCTTAGCCTAAGGATCGAAATTAAATCATGAAATAAAATATTATAACATTATAACTGAGTAAATATGGTTTAAGCACGGCTTACTAGATACTACTACAGGCTGACCGAGATGCGGATATCTTTAAAAATGTAGATAGCAATAGTTAAAATCTAGCAAAGCAAATCCACAGAGTTGAAGGCGGGACTTAATATAGCTTTATGGCCAACAGTCAGCAGTTTCGTCTTAAAAACACGCCTTTGTTTTTCCTTATTTGTCGGTGTGTTTATCCTATTGGTTAGGACGTTATTTAACCGATTTGGGGGGATCCTAAAGGGAAAATTTGTCAAAAGTTTTAAATAATTCAAAACTCGGTCTGTAGTAGTATCTAGTAAGCCGTGGTTTAAGACTTAATAAAAAATGGGGTCCTCAAGAAAGGCAAAAAAATGTCCTGTTTGCAAAATCAATTACTGTCCATGGGTATTAAATATTTAATAGGAATATTGGAGATAAAATAATATGAAACAAATTTGGAGTTAAATTAGGAGCGATAGACCATGTAAAATTTGCTTTTGTTCATAATAATGTCAAGAAAATAATAAAGATTTTAGGAAACTTTAAAAATAAAATTATAAAACTTCTAATACCTTTCAACTGTACAAAGTTTTTTATGAACTTCGGGATACTTAGAAGATAAGAGTTTTAAAACTGTTTAATTGGAATTTGATTATTAATTTACAAGATAAAAAGTCTTAATGTGTTTTAAATTACCTTCTTTTTTAAATAGATTTCAAAAAATTAGGTTTTTAGTTTTTTTATAATGGAATAAAAATAAAGCTAGGTTCTAAAAATGATTTAAGTCAGAAACCAAAAAAGTACTTAAGAAATCCTATTAATCCCTAATAATTATTTTTCGAATAAAAACGCTCACTTTTGAGTGATAATTATGATACTTAACATACTTTGTTACTTTTATAATGAAACCTTACATCTAAATAATCCAACAAATATTTTTTAAAAAAATTTCCTTAGTAAAATTATAAAAATATCCAGCTCCAGAAAAAATGCCATAAAAAGTTCCAGAAACCTTCTTAGTACATTAAATATTATTTTGTACATTTATGCGACAATCATCCCACAAGTTCTGAAAATCTGTCTCCAGAAATATTCCTTAAAATGACTTATATAACACATTTTAATAAACATGATTAAGAAAATAATCATAGAAAAACTAGCTGTTCAGATTCAACCTTGAACAACCTCGAAAAACAAGTAAGCAGTAACGAAAGAAAATTCCAGGAAAGTGTTGTAACTTTCAAGAATATTGCAAAAATTACAGATTAATCGCAAAAAACTCCCATTCTCCAAGTGACGCCTTGAATTGTAAAACAATTTTGCGTAGCGTGTATTCGTTTCTAATAAACACATCATTTGGCTTTAGTTTCATTTGGTACACTACACTTTTCCTTGTTTACGTTATTCATGCTTCGCTGGAGTCCTAAACAAATATTGAGAACTGAACATTTTCACGAAGAAAAAATGCAAATGGAAAACACGATAAGAAAACTCTTTCCTTGTTGCCTTTTCTCGGCATTTATTGGGTAAAGAAACTTCTAACTGCAGCTAATACATATGCTTTGAACGTCTTATTTTTGCATCTAGTCTTGAATTTTTTATTTAGAAAATGGATAAGGTTTTTTTTTGTGCGTAGTGAACTCTCCCTATATTTTGTCGTTTGATGTTGTTACGGAGAATGTGAAATTTTCGAGGAAAAAAGAATTCATGTTGTATATCAGCTTTTCCTTTTAGTATTTTCAAATAAAAAACGAAAGGTGTTTTTATACATGATATCAGAATTGTATGGTTTAAAATTTTATAAGGTCATATTTATACATGGTGTTTCAGATAAGTGTTTCATAAACTTCTAGAAGGGGTAGGGTGACCTAGACTACTCAGAATCACCTAGGAATGGGGGAGGTCGGAAAGGCATCCTTAACGAGATTGGGGTTTTTCGTGAAAATGGCACTTTTTTTAAACCTGAAAAAAAGAAAAAGTTCGTAGATTTGCAATTTTTTCAATTGTATTGTGTAGTTTTGTGCTTTTTTAGTTGAATAAAGGCCAGATTTATTCAAATATTTTAAAAAACTTGCAAATTTGTGAACTTTTTCTTTTTTGAGTTCTGAAAAAGTGCCATTTTTACATGCTAATATCTACGCCTATATTCAAGTTATTTTCATGAAACTTTTTTCTGGTAATTCTTCATAACGTTGCCAACAATACTCTTACTGAGGTTTTTGCTTTATCTTCTATAGTTTTTAAATTTTTTATTCCGCCGCTAGAGGTGCTGTGAGTCATCTCAATGGATACTTCAGGGTCACTTACCTAAGAGTAGACCTTACTTCCTTGACCCTAGGACACGTTGGTTTCAAATAAAAGCCGCGAAACGGACTTTTGAAACACCCTGTAGTGCATCACAATCATTATCAAGCTGCTCGACTTTTATTTTAATAATTTAATTATTACACTAGTCAACAAAATTGAACTTGTTTTCTGGCTCAAGAGAAAAATTGGGTCATACTTTTTACGCTGAATTCAAATATGAAGTCGTTTTTCTCCATCACCCTCAGTTATTTTGCTAAATATTGCATTTAACATATAGACTCGATAGTGTTCGACTTACTTAAAGTGTAAAGGCTGAAATTTTCTGTGGTTTACAGGATCAAAAATTTTCTATTAAAGTCCCCAGAAGTAACCGGCAATAATTCTATCCCCCCTGGAGATTTATCGATGTCACGACTATTTTCCGAGCAGTGTGGCGTGCGCCTAACCCTATTTCAAACACCTCATACCCCCAGTTCAAAAGCCTTCCTCCTCCCAGCCACGTTGGTCAGACAGCAGGAGTTTCATTAAACAATTCGAAGGTATTTCATTAAATGCATATCTGCGTCGGGGCAGAACCGTACCAAGGGACCGGGGCGGTAATGAAGTGATCAGGAATACCAACGTTCGAAGTATCAATTAGCCTCTCATGTTCTCGATTCGCAAAAACGTCTCCTCCCCTACTACTAATGGAATTTTCGAGTTGGCGCCATTGGGTAGTGGGAATCGTTTGAGGGGGGGGGGAGGATTTAGAGATGAACTGGGAGGAGATGTAATTGAGGTTTTTTAAATTTATCGCCGGTAGTTCTATGTTAAGGAGGGAATTTGGGGGGATTGGATATAGTTTATAAGAGGGGATTGATAAAGTGGATAATCTATGATGCAATGACAACGGGTGAGGATCGATAAAAACTGCCTTGTAATTTTTTGGATTTAGTAAAAATTCATAATCTGAAACTTGTTTAAATGTTTAAGTTGGTTGTTTGGTTTGTGTCCGTGAGGATATCAGATGGACTCATAGGCTTTAGTCACTGATGTTGCCAGTTTTTCAATCTAAACACAAACCATGATTTAACTATAGTTTAATTTTAATAGTTAATGTGCTATCTATCGTATAGTTTTTAGCTCATTATATTATATTCTTATGTAAAGTTAAAACTTTGAAAAGTGGGTTGTTAAAGCTATGGGTATAAAAGTAGGAATATTTTGGTGTTACGCTGAGAAGGGATTATCTGTTGTTGAATACGTTGGCATTAGGTTATTCAATATTCATGTGTCGAATAGAAAGCATTTATGGCAACTGGGTGTAGGGAAAGGATGTAAAATTTTAAAAAAGGAATAAGAAGAACAGGTTTTTTTATTTGACTTTATTGAAACCTTACTACTCAAAGTAAAACAGTTCCAAAAAATAAATAAGTAGTTCACTATATTAAAGCCGCGTTGCGGTTTGAAATTCTAGATTCAATTGATAAAATAATTTTTTTATTTCATTTCCATATTATTTGAAGAATTTTTTACGTTCGATCAAAACAAAATTTTTAAAAACAAAGAAACAAACCATTTAAAAAAATAGCATGTAACTTTAAATATGGTTTAGTCTAAATTTTAAAAGAATTTATAGCCCTAAAACTGTAAAGTAGAAACCAATTTTTCACAATACAAATTCTTGACAGTTATCAAAACAGCTAGTTTTGAATGTAGGAATAACGAAAATATGAGTCAGTCAAACATTATCACCATTAGCTGCTGAAAAAATTAGAACTCATTTGTGTAATATTCATAAATAAAATTGAATATGACACCTTTATATTTCAATAATAATTACTTTTTCACTTCTTCAATTTAATTAAGTGAAACCTTCTTAAATGGAAATGCTATTTTAATATTTTACCTAGTATTAATCAACTTTCTCCTTAAGGGCTTTTATTTCATGGAAATTGATACAATTTCAAGTACTTAAAATAGTTTCTTCAATAAATCGAATTCAAATAATACTACTTTAGACAGCTTTGTGAGTTCTTAAAATGGAATGCTTTATCGATGTGAGAAATTTCAGCCCATGGGTAAATAAATCTAAGCAAGAAATCTTACAATTTAATAGTAAATGAAGAGAGAACTAAAGAATTTTCTCGAATCATTCAATCTAAACTGAAAATTAATAATTAAAAAAATATCAGGAATACTTTGAAAGTTAAGTTACTGGAATAAATTAAGTAGTTGCTGTTTCAGCCTCGGGGTTATTGTTACTTGCACTGACTAAAGGAACAGACGCATGAGAAGCTTTGAAACTATTTTTTACGTTAATATATTTTAATGTTTTTCTTTATTTCACGACCTTCACTATTAGTTAATGTAAAATATGATTGAGATTTAAAAATGTAAGAGCTTTAGGTAGATAAAATCCTTTTATAAGTCAAGTACAGGTATGAGATTAAAAGGTGCAGCCCCTTTTTGAGAAAATGACTTTTCTTTGATGGTGTTGATGATGGGAGAAGAAATAGATGCAGTATAATCTAAAGTAAAGGTGTATTGTAAAAGTTGTAAAACACAGCAGGATAGATTAAAAGTATGTTCGAAGATTATTATTATTTTTGCAATTCAGTAAAAAGTCTTTTTTTACTTTAAGTGCTTTGAAACACCAAAAGAAAAATAACTGTGCAAAATCAAATGTCTTTTCCTAATATATTGCTTCTATTGAAACTTGATCCAATTACTATTAAAATATTAACACACAAGTACCGGAAGAACATGTAAAAAATGGAATAAAACCTAAAAATTTCCGTTAAAAACAGTTTTAAACCATAAAGTGTGGCATATTATGAGTTTTTACTAAGTTTTAATGTGTCAAAATGTTACCCTGTTATGTTTTATTCTTATCTTTTTCTTTCACCGCTAAATGTTTCTTATCTTAAATAAAAAATATTTTTCTGAAAAGTGAAAAGTGAGGCTCACCGCAGCCGTCCTCGTCGCTGTTGTCTGCGCAGTCAAATTCTCCGTCGCAGCGCCACTGCCGTTTGATACATCTCCCTGCTCTACACTGGAACTCCTCTTCGCTGCAATCCGGCATTTCTGTTAATTAGGAAGGAATGCAGAGTTAAACTTTCTCGTTTTGTTAATAAATCGAACAACACTTAAGGTATCCGCCTACGTTGAAAACGTCGATTTCGACCAATATTAGTTATTTCTGTTTTCCCTCTCTATTTAAGTACAGCTTATTAGCTTTTTCTAAAACTGTTTTACTTTTGATTATACGGCTACTAGAAAAGAAGCTACGGTCATTGCCAAAGTGTCAATTTGTCAATGTCAGGTTGCAATTCCAAACTTTAAACTCATTTTTCTCAGAACAGCTTTTTTCAATACATGTAGTTACGGTGTGCATGATATTTTAAAATCTATTGCTTGTATGGTGGTGAAATTCGGTGTGAATATTTTTGATAGTATATTCTAGGGAATGTCATAGGATAATTTTATTTATATTATTCTAAGCGAGTCTATTGGCTTTTTAATTTGTAAAATAGAAAAAAAAATGTAAAATTATGAATTTTTAAGAAAAAGTCTATAACTTCTAAGTAAATTCACTTACATAAAAATTTTTTTGCGGTTTTAAAGGCTTAAATAGTTGGTTTCTAACATAAATGGAATCAAAAATGTAAAAAAACAGCATTTTATTGTTTTTTTAAAAAAAAGTTGTCGAACGTAGGCGGATACCTTAACAACATAACATATGGAAGAGATATAACTCAAATGCGAAGGAAATATTATGTTTCTGTCTAACAAAAAAACTTAACTTAATGAAAAGTAAACGTTTCCTGAACCCAGTAAGTCACTACTCGGAAGGAGAAAGTGGGTAAATACAAAGCCTATTGGGTTGCTAAGAGGAGTTTCGGTACGCAAATCGTGATAAAAAGGCACTAAATATACATGGGTTTAACGAAATAATCGTATTTTAAAATTGACGTTCTTCGTTTCACTCGAAATTCAGACACAGAGATGGGAACTACTGTGTTTGTTAGTGAGTGGTAGGGTCAACTAACGTAGCTGTCTAGTATAGTTTCTTTTAAAGATTTAAAATCTTGGATTTCTTTTGATGGTATTAAAAAGCATTGTAGCTAAGTAAATTTTTTTACAGTTTTTTTACAGCTAAGTAAATTTTTTTACAGAACTCACTACTAGTGACGATATATCGTCACTAGTAGTGAGTTCTCCCCATAATGGCGGCCGATTGAGAGGGATGTCGGTACTTAAGGTAGAGTATCCAGGGCTTTATACTCTATTCATTTAGAATTGGCGCTTGAGAAATAGTGCTTTCCCCCACGCTAGAAGCGTAACCATAGTTACGCTCTTCGAGCAGCCAATAGTAAGCCTTCTTCGTCACTTTGACGTGGATAGTTGCTATGGTTACCGATCGGTGGTGGGGAAGGAAATATTTTTAAGTGCCAGTTCAAAATGAACAGAGTATAGTCATACCGGCTTTTAGCTACTCTCCTTTACATGTCTATCTTCATTTCAAACATGGAAAACATTTCTGAGATAATCTACACTCCAGTTTTTCATTTGTAAGAGATTGCTACGCATGAACGGAATGTTTTTTCTTGAGATAAAAATGGGAAATGCGTCCTACTTACGGCAGTCTTTTTCGTCGGACATGTCGTCGCAGTCGTTCTCCCCGTCGCACTTCCAGTCCACGTTGATGCACAGCCCGTCGTCGCACCGGAACTCTCCGTCTCGGCACGCCGCTTCGCCCGCTGCATCAAACGAATCAGTTACTAAAGTCATACACTCCCAATACCACACTAGATATATACATATCTAACAACTTTGAAAATTATGCAATAATTTAAATTATGCATAACATGGGCAAGCCCAGTATTTTTGTATTCGATAGAGGGTCTCGAGAGAGGAATATACGTGCAAAAAAATTTTATACGATGACTATTTATTTTTTAATTTAATTTCAAAGTTTGACTTTACAGAAAAAAGGGCGCGAAAACGTCAAAATGTGACGTCATTTAATCCTAAACAGTTATTTTAAACATGGTTCAATTTTTTAAGAATTCAGAGCGATTGTTGGTTTCCATTTTTAAGTAAGGCGGAAACAGAACTGACGTCATTCAATCCTAAACAAAGGCAAATGGATTGTTGATTTTTATTTGTATTTTGAATTAACTATATCACTTTTTTTAAAACTATTTATGTCAATTTTTGAATTTAGATCTGTTTTTTTACTATAAAATGCATTTTTTCTGTTTTCAAAAAATGCTGATATTGCCCATTATCAACTTAACTCCAGAAATTAAAGTTTTCTTGCCAAAACTTAACTTCGACTCCACAAATGATTAAAACTCCATAATATACCATCCAATAATTATCATCTAATGAAAAATTGATGGATAAAAAAAGGGAATTTTCTGAAAGAGTCCATTCCCAATTAACCCCTACCTATGGGGGAGTTGGGAATCCATGGGGGTAATTGTGAACGGGAAAAACTGGGCCTTTAAAAAACTCAATTTTTATCTTTGACGCGTTAGAAAGTTCAATGAGATATGGATCAACAAACGTATGCAGAAAAAAAAGTTTTAAATGCTTTTATTTAGTTGAAATGAAAATTTAAAGTAGCAAATTTTGTTCCCAATCACCCCACCTAGCCCTAACCAATTTTCCAACATTGAGAAGAAAGCTCATACACAATTCACTTTCACAATCCACCTCTAAAAGCTTTTTCCCGGTGTTGAATTATTCAAATTTCTTCGCCGTGAAATATGTATTACCTAGCCTGAATCTCTCGAAACATATTAGGGTCAGATTATATAAACCACGCATTTAATTTCTAGTGAGAATGTGCCCAAGGCGATTATTGATTAGCTCTTCTAAAACGCATCACTTATTTTGGAAAATTTGAAAAATATATCATGCAAATTAGTTTTCTACTTGGTAAACAACCATCTTTCGAAAGGTGTGTTCCCAAGGCTTATGTATAAAATATCTTGGGTGATCAATATGTTTGTCACGATCGTGTGCCTTCCGATAAAACTAATGATCTTCGAAGCTTAGTGTGAAGGATTTTGCTAACTTTATTTGTACTTTTTTGAAGGTAGTGTCACTGATCATTTATCACTATAGTAAATTGACACTTTCCCTTATCTCATTTCATCGCTTACTCTGGAATTGTAGGTTTGGCTTGAGTATTTTTTTGTGAAATGAAAACAATTTTCTCTCTCTCTCTTTGTAACGCTGTCTTAGTTCTATTTCTGCTCATTCTAAACTAGCTATAGGCGAATCTTGTAATATAAACTGTTCATCTAGACTTAAAAAAATAAATTATAAATTTTTTCCCAGAAATATTGACTAAATATGTTCATAGCGTGGTTAAAAATATGGGGTGTTTTTTAACATATACTAGTCTTATTTTATTTCGTATTATATTGTTTACTATAATTATTTACCTATAATTAGGAAATTATATACAAAGCTTCTAGAATGATAAAAAAAACTACTTATTGATTCATAGAAAGGATATATAAATTAACAAACAACGTGTTAATTTTGCAATGTGTAATTTTTATTTTCCCTTTTTCCTCTATGTACCCATTTCTTTTAAGTACGTAATTAAAATTTCACAATTTCCCACAATTTCTCCCATTCATTAAATTAATTCGTTAAATTCCTTATATTTTATCCCCCATTACTTTTTTGTTAAGAAATGTACTTGTGCGCTGAATCAGCACAGCTGATAGCTGGTATAGTTTTTAAATAGCTTTTTATGTTTGAAAAACTTAAAATTCACCTATGAAATTATTAAACCCACATTTCCTAACCATCAATCTATTGAGATAGGAGGAAGATGCAGAGGCTTGATTCTGTTTTTAAATCTCTTAACTTTATAACTTTTTAGCACAGAACTTTAAAATAGCATCTCTTCTATTTTTCAGTGTGGCATTGTTGTTTTAATGTAGAACTTGAATCCTCCGAATAAATTTTTCGATCAATCGATTTAACACTTTTCCTAAAAATCAGAAACAAATATTTGGGAATCTATGTTAAGTCAGTATTTAGTATTTACTATTGCTTTGAATAACACTTTTTCATAATAGCTTAACCCTACAATGCCCCTCTACAAGAAATAATTATGAAACAATTATTTTTCCTTATTCATATAGTTTGGGGCCACATTTTAAAATTTATATATTGAAACTGGGGACTGGATCTAAACTTTGTAAATTATAACACCTGAATGTTCAATTATTGCTGCAGTAACTAATGCCAAAAATTGCTACTTCATGCTGAAGATAGAGCTTTTCACGATGACGTAAAGACCAGTTATTTTCACGACCGTGGAGGGAAAAACAATAGCATGTGCAATTGTGCATGCACCAAGCATGCGCACAAATCTGTTGCTAGGTGGTTGTTTGGGCTGTTGCTAGGGCCAAATCAAGTGATGTGAAAAGCTCTATTGAAGCTAAAAAACTTATGACAGCATATTTTCCACCATGGCCTTGGGCAGATGTGGGTTACGTTAAATTAGACACATCAACTATAGAAAGCTATTATAAATAATTCATCACAATAAAACGATGGAAATTCTTCCACAGAGGCAATCCACGCCATTATTCATTCAACAGCAAATCAAAAAGTCAACCAACGCTCGCTTTGTACCAATCACAACCGGTAAAATCCCCAAGACCTCATCATCAATGAATCCAAATCAATCCCGAAACCCCTTGCGAAATATTCATTCACTCAAACCACCATTACACATTCAACAGCAGCAGCGCTAAACGTCTTGATCTTTCCATTCATTCATGCTCGGAAACGCACACCAACCGCGGAAGACGCGAGACCTCAACGGCCTCTTTCATAAACCCCCATTTCCATTAATCGCGCACTTCATTCGCGTTGGAGGAAATAACGTTTGCATTTCTCCTCCATTTTTCCCTTTATAAATGGATTTTGGAAGTATAACTCCCTTGCTTTAAGAAGCAGGCTGCATATGAATACATTACCCCGTGGGGAATGTTATTTCTGGTATCTAATTACATTAATACATTCTTTTGGCAAAGCAGGTAATTATCAAATCTCTGAGAACCTTATCTTTTGGGCGAAAAGGAAGCGAATTTTAATGAGTGGGTGGATGGCCGAATTCCCTTTGTTGTGTTCAGAGGATGCTAAGTGAATAATGTAGCTTTTGGAGATGAATTATCATGCATTCCTTTTGTAAGTGCATTCTTTAGAAAATTGAAAAGATCCCTCGCGTTCTTCCCTTTTGATTATTGTCTTGGTAGATTTATTTGATCAGATAAAAGAGTTATGGTTATGCTCTCGGTATTTTATTGTGAGCTCCAAAATAATTAATGAAATGTCAGTTTTGTGTATCTTTGGATAAAACGGGCTTTTACTTTTTTATGCTGTCGGAATTCATAGTATTATTTTTATGTTTGATATTTATTTTAATGGGAATCCTGTTTGATTTCTAAGGATTTACAATTACAATTTTCAATTATTAGTTAATATTTTGATGAAGAGCTTAATAGTATTTCATACACAAAAATACATTTCATTTCATTAAGAGTCTTGTATTCTTCATATAATCGTGAGAAATATCATATTTAACTCCCTCTTTCATATTTAACTTTTTTTACTGTTTCAAATGTACTTAATTAACCTTTCTCAAGACAAGAATCTCACACCAGAAATCATATTTTGAATATTTTATGAGTTCAAGAAATAATTCCACTTCAACTTTTAAACATCGGTTTAATGAATTTTTAAAAATCTCATTTCTGTACGAGATAAAAAAAATCTAGAAAATTAAAAATTATCTAGTTTTAAATATCACAGAAATTATTTAAGCTGTATACTATAATATGCGCTAGAAATGTAGATAATTTGTTAAAAAACAAACATGCAAAAAAAACATGTATTGTAGAAAATCTTATCGATTGGTCGCTATCTTATTCGTCCCTAAAATCCGGAAATTTAGATGCTTAATTAGCTGCTTTTAATTATTTCAACTGGTTTATTTTACTTTGAGGGAACGACAAAAATTACTTCAAAGTTTAAAAAAACTTTCAGAACTATGGCTTTTCGGTTGATTTCTCCTGTAGCCAGCTCTTGATTATTATCCTTCAACCCTTTCGCTAACATTTGGGTGATCCTTTTATTTTTTTTCTAAAACAAACATCGATGCATGAACCAGAGTATCACAAGGAGTAAGTCAACTCAGGTGTAACAAAGAGCAACTAAAAGTTCCACACCAAAGCAAACCACTCCATCAATCACTAAGGACAGCACCCCTCCAAATCAAGCTGCTAATGTTTCACCCCCTTGAACCACCCATTAGAAGCAAACAAGCCAAAGACAAACGGCAAGTTTTGCCGGCTGAGTCCGAAACTTTGATTTGCAGAAGTGGAGCCTTACTCGCAAAGAGTGTAAGGGGAACATCTGGAACCCACATAAATTTTGTTAGCACTTTCTTCTCTTTCTGTTTGGGTAATGTTTCTGGATTTCGGATGACCGGCCAAATGGCGCGGGCCATAATTCCTGGATTGATAGCGAGTTTCATGCCGTCGTGGGCACCGCGAGGCTTATAGCTTGCTGGGTTCGGATGTGGTTAAGAATTGGTGGGATTTTTCGGTATTTGGGTGCTGTTTAGTAGGTGAGCGTCTCTGAGTTTTTTTTTAAATTTTGTTTTGTAATGGAAAGTAAGGGTAAAAGGGAGTTCTTCCATCTATTTTCTTTTAGGAGGGTTCATTTTGCAAGTAGAGGTTGTGAAAAAAAATGTGCATAATCATACAAATTCATCTAATTGTATTCATAAATCGCAAGATATAAAAAAGGAAATAATCATAATCATAGACTGTTTACTATACAAAATGAAACAACTATTTACGAAAACTCAATTACATGTGATATTTCAGTTTCAAATTTAAAAGTGGTTTGTAATAGAAAAGATATTTGGACAAAAAAAGAACGCCTTAAAATTTGATTGTTTTAGCAATACATGTGGTCAAGAACCAAAATCCTTTGCTCACTATTCGCCTCTCTTTTGGTATAATCACACGTTTGTTCACAAACATAAATCCCTTCAACCACCGATATCAAGAAGCCAGTACTTATCCCATAGTCCGTATTTGGAAATTCTCCTCTAATAGAAAGGAACAATATTACTTGAGGTAGAAATCACCACCTAACTTATTTACTTTTAACCTGCTCCTAAACTGACACTGAATGTTTGCTTTGCGGTTAGAAGGGTCTTCTAAAGGAAAAACAAGTTTTACATGGCTACATTCCTCATTTAGAGCTACAGAAGAAACAAACTTTACACAAGCGAACTGATTTACAGAGTTTATGTTCCAGTAAATATTTAATGTTATTACATTTGTCCATCTATCTTAATAACAATATACAATAATCATGCATCTGGATTATGGGAAAAATTTCTATTTATTTAAGGGATATTTTAGTATGAGTAAACAGTAAATTATTTTGGGAATCATTAGTTTATAATCGTTTGAAAAATAATAAATTGAAAAACAATCTGTTTCATTATGGTTTAAAAATAATAAAATATTTTATTAAAAGCTTATTTTAGTGATAAATTGCTGATTAATTAACATCTAAACCTCTCTTAAACTAAAAAATTTAAAGAATCAATATATTTAATTAAATTGCTGCATTTTCAGTTTATTTAAAAATTAATACAGTTAGTATTTTTAGATAGCTTTAATACGAGTAATTTAAAGATAAGGTAACAAGGCATGTTTTTATGTAGATTATAATAAAAATATATTAGAAAAATCCTACTTTTAAAAGTTTTTTGAGAGCTATGTCCGTTGTTTGATTGTTACTTTTTTAAATTTGAGTTTGGTATTCCAAGTATTTTAAAATGAAACATATACAGTCAAAGTTTTAAATCTGCTTATTCTTAAAAAAACGTTTATTAATCAACTCATTCATCAAACATAAATTATGTAAGGCTTTAAAGATAACCAAATATTGAAATTATTTAAAATTAATTAGTTCTTACAATTAAATTGAAACATAGAAAAAGTTAATGTTTATCAAGTTATAGACTGATATTTTTTACATAATTATCATACTTAAAAATTTTACCCTCTTAAAAATAATCGAAAAAAAGTACTATTCAGGTTTTTTTTTAAAATAAATCCTAAATAATGAAATTATAACAAAATATATTAGATCATATTACTATTGCTAATACACTAATTGCCATGCAGATATTAAATAATTCATTCATTCAATTAATTTCATAACAGTCCAATAAATTGTTTTACAAAAATGTGTAAATGTAGTCTGCAAAAACCCCTTCAAACTGAGTTTCTTTTTTTCGACAGAACTGAAAACAAATTTAACAAGTAGGATTTTCTCTCTATCGTTAGATAAACATCGAAAACCTTTCAGGGTTTTCAAACGGCCCGATACCTAAAAACATATAAAGGAAAATAAAATTTGTTTATTTTAGAACTACACTTAGGGATACTGTGATTTTTTTTATATAAAACCTGGATTATTTATGAGTCGAACCTTTTACGATATTGTACTTCTTAAAGGAATTTCTAGTTGAAACAATTCAGAAATTGGTTATGTTATTGAATTTTTTTATAAAATACGTATTAAACTATTGGAATAAATTGTTGCAAGAAAGGAAGTTTATTTTTCTTTTGTAGAAACTATGTAGGCTCAATTGGTAACTATACTATATCAAGTACCATGTTGTATCAGAAGAATATTTTTAGGTTATTGGATATAGTATGCATTTGAATGAACATAAATATTCCTACACTGTAAAAAAATGCCGTAGAACTTACGGTTTAAAACTGTCTGCTGGATTGGTTGTACAAAACCGTAAATATTACAAACTAAATCCGTAACTACATCGGGTTTTTATAAAAAAAAAGTGGATGAAAATGGTAGAAATAGTTGAATTTACGGATTTATTTTTTAATTTTTACGGTTTTGCACAACCAACGGAATATCACGAAATTTTTTAATGTGTATAATCGAAATTTGTTTAGCGTAATTATATTTAGCACTATATAACAGAAAGAAAATGCACCAAACTTTCAATTTTTGCATAACCTTTAATTGAAATATAGCTTTATTTTTCCTTTCATTATAATCTTACTGCTTTAAGTTTAACTCTCTCACAAGTGTTTTTTAAAAGATAAAGTTATTATAACTGATAAGAAATATTCGTGATGATCTGTTTCAACAACACGTAGCTAATTAATATTGTAAAAAATTTCTTCTCTTATATAATTCCTTCTTAATTAACAACACTAGAAGCTCCGGAGCAGTCATTTTGACGGTTTTACGTTTTTAAATCTAGTTATTTTCAAAGGTACTATTTGAGTTATACAGTTCTGATTTTGTGACTATCGCTAACTTAAGGGTTCTGTTTGAGCCATCCAAATTTCGTAATTTTTTCATAACAAGTTCTGGAGATATTAACTGGTCTTCTTAGAACTCCATAAGCAGTCATTTTGACTGCTGAACGTTTCTTTCATCCGTTATCTCTTAAATTATAACATATATGATTTCTAAGGGGTTCCTCAAACAAAATGTACAATATTTTTTTGGTTTTGATACAGTTAAATTATCTATATAGCATTATTATTCCCAGAAATTCATTCATAAACATCCGCTAGCTGAAATTTGGATATTACCCACGCCTTTTTTATTATTCTTCCTGGAAGATTTATTAGTTCCTGTTTGAGAGAAGAAACAAATTAATTTTGCTCAACTATTCTGACCTCATTAAAACGTCTCCAGGGTCAAAATGCCAAGTATGGATAGTTTTAAATTATAATTATAAGCAACAATTATAAAAAGTATGAGTTTTAAAAAGATTTTGAAATTTTTTTGAGGTTTTTCTAGTAAGTAATAAAGTGTATAATTATCTATTTTAAGAAATTTTTAAACAAAATCAATGTTTAAAATTATAAAAAATATTTTCAAATAACGTATAGTGTACATTAATGGTATCTAAAAGTATCACATGCAATTTCTTGTTTAAAAAATAGTTTTTGCTGTAAAAAGTCTAGCAGTCATAATGATTGCCTCTGGAGGTTCTGGGTATGATGCAGTTGTCGGATCTTCCAGTTTCAAACGTTCTATTTTTACGTCAGCAATGTAGTACGAATAAATTATAAAGCAAATATTACACAAAATTTTAAGCTTTAAACACCATTGGTTACTGCATAACTTTTCATGTGTCTTTAGTTTTATTAAAAAGTGTAAAGCAATATTATGTGCTTAGGGTATATACAAACGGTTTTTAAAGATGTTTTGATGTAATGAAATCTGCAGATGTGTGCATGTTGACTCTTTGACTACATCCAAACTGTATATACTTTCATTGACATTTTAGAAGTTCACGTACTTCATCCTATCACAAACCTCGAGTCAATTTCGATGAGTCTTTCCTATCCCCCACAATGACTCATGTTCTTATCAGTACCTGCATAAAATATCCAACGAAAGAACATACGAATAACCTCTTCTTGTTACCTCAACCATTTTCTTGTTTTAAAAGTTAAATTCGCATTTCTCACGGGTCTCCAAGATACTTTGACAACTTGCTGCATCGTTCTCGATTCCATTCCGTCAGAAAGAATAAAATTACTTAAATTTTAATTATAGGATAATATTGATAATTAGATAACTTAGACAGTGATGACTCAGACAGCGCGAGTTAACTATATTGGCATTAAAGCTTTTCGCGGTCTGTAATGTATAATATAAATTATATTTCATGATAAGGATTGATCTAAATTTCAGCTGTATAGATTATAATGGTTTAGAAAAGCTTCCATTAAAACATCATATTAATCAACTTAAAACCCTTTTTAGTGAGTGAGTTCTCAGAGACCTTTCATCAGCAAATACATACTTGACAATTTTCCACACATCAGCATTTGAGGTTTAAACCGGGTTTTAACAGGTGACAGCCTAGAAAACGTCACTCAAGAAAGACAGAGCGAGAGACACCAGCTGTCCAAACCAGAACTCAAACATCTGACCTCCGATGAATACAATACCCTCCTTCGACAGGGGCCATCAATAAAACATCCCCCACACCTTCAGACGATTACCCCAACATCTGTCGCCCCCCCTCCACCACACCGCAATCTTTTTCTGTTCCGCGCGAAAGACAATGCTAACCGATAAAAACTTAAAGAAAAGCCAAGAAAGTGAGAGAAAGCCGAGAAAAGAAGAAGAAGAAATCAATGAAGAAGAAGAAGCGGGGAGATGTCACAATCCCGAAAGTGATTGGCCGGGGAGGGGGGCTGGCACTCTGCCAGGGGATGGAACGAACGCAATCACCATCATCAACACCAGGGAGGGGGAGGGGGTGGTTGATTGTGGGTTCCGCCGCCGCGTCCCATTTCGGGAAACGCAATAATGGGGATGCAACAATTGCTGCAATTTTCAGCGGCGTCTCTGGGTGATGCAACAATTTGCTCCTTCTCGGGAGAGGAGGGGTATTATTTATGTGTTCTGGGGTTATTTAATTTGCGGGGCCGGACCGGCAAATGAAGATGAAAAAGGGGCGAGGTGTCATTAGGTTTCGGAAACTGTTATTTGAAGGCCGGGGCTAATTTTTGCTGCTAGAAGGCCGTTTTGATTGCTTTGTCTTTGTTTTGACAGGCGGGTGGAGGATGAAAATTAATGGAAATGGGGGGTTTTGCTCTGCTCCGTGGTTGGGATGAAATTCGTTTCGCTAATGTGATGTATTTTATTGGGTGCGTGAAGAGTAAAGAATATTGCTCTCAACGGGGATATATGTTTTATAAATTATGATGAGTTTATGTGGAAAGGGAAAAGTTAAAACAAAAACTCATAAATACAGATCAAAGTAAAAGTATTGAATTTACATTTAATATATTAAAAAAATTAATAAATTATTTAAAAAAATTTTATAAACTGAAAATCTTCCTTTGTACAAAATTATCTTTTGTTTGAAAACGATATTTTTTAAGTGTAAAACTTTGGCAAATAACTAAATTATAAATATATATACAAGATTTTAAATGATAAAAGTTACACAGATGTCTAAATTTTTAAATGCTTTTTTATGATGCACTATCATTTTGGAATTTTGTGTTTAAGTTCAGGGTTAGCCCTCTTATTCTTAGAAATTCCACCTTTTGTGTTATCCACTGACACCATTGATCATTGATTTTTTTTTTCAAAATTAAAAGAAAAAATTAGAGAGGGTTTACAATAATTAATGAAAAATTAAAGTAGAAGCTTTTAACTATTTAATTTTTTAATAGACATTTCAAACTTTTACTTTGATTTAAAAAGTGAATATGTAGAATGGGATCTTCATGGTAGAAAGGGCTTTATTTTCAGGGAAAAAAATTAAAGCTCCATGCATTTCTTCCTTTAGTTTGTTTTCTATTCTTAGTGAAAATTAATGGAAATTGGGTGTTCTGCTCGGATTCGCAGGGAGGAGAGAGTAACCAAGAGGCGAAATATACCACTGAGCGAATGAAGTACTGGTGACACTGTTTTGCCAGTTCTGCTCATTAGTGCATTCTTTCAGATCCAGAGTGCACTGCGCGAGGATATACGAAGAAGGAACATCATTCGGAACATCAAAGTGACGTATATTTCATCAGAAACATCAAAGTGACGTATATTTCGTCACCTCCCTCAACATTTGAACCAATCATTGGACCGGTCGCGCAAGGCGATCTGTAATTGAGGAGCTGAGAGCCAGAGTGGACCAACCTCAGCAGCTGTTATTTCGAGAAAAACGCTTTACAAAATTGTAGTAACATTTAAACTTTTTTTTGAGGTTAGTATTTAATATTTACTTTTGATCTTCTCGTGATCAATAATTAGAGGATCCTGGTGAAAGTCAGAATCAGAATGGACCAAGTGGCTTGATCCATTCTGGAATTAAATTTTTGTGCGATTTTAATTACTAGATCAAACGAAAAAGTGATGCCATCTTAAGGGAACTAAAAATTGCATTGTTTTATAACTTAAATCAATAGATGTCTCTACATTCTGCTGAAAAATTAAAAAAAAACGCTTTTTCATTTTTTGTGGGTTTGTCCACTCTGGCTCTCAGCTCCTCAATTGTGAAGCGTACAAAGGAATACCGCCTGCTTCAAATGCACGCTACTGCGAGTGCATATATGCATATATCGCCCCCTCTTTACTATCTCCTCCCTGCTGCTCCGTGGGTGGAACGAAATTATTTCCCGTTCAAGGAATGTGACTACTTGTGAATACAAGCCCACAATAACACAGTGCTTAGAAAGACATTTTAACGGATTACTTTCAGTCGCACAAAGATATTTCAATGTGATCCGGTTCTTTCACCTTTTAAACTCGCATACCACATCACTACACCCGAATCGATTCCGTATCAAGGTCTCTCAATACCTTTTCTGAAATAAGACATCTCGAAATCGAAATTTCCAGTATTCACACTTGTCGTTCTCCTCCTCATATATCCATTACTTTTTGCAACAGACGTCAAATACCTCGGCAGCAGACATCTCTCCGCAACAACTCGAAAAGTAATCATGCCGGAAACATCGGAGGAGATCAATGGAATAGAGTGCACATTGAACCTCTTTTCCGGTTTCAGAGAATCAGCAAACGTTTTGTGTTTCACAGTGAACATGCTTCCGAAATTGGCAACATTATTGTCTCTTTCATCGTTTAGTATTTCACGCTTGCTTGTATTTGTATCGCGATTCAGATGAAAAAAATCGTGTACCAAGAATCAGATATTTGTTTTGTATTCGAGTGTATTATGGTGCTATACGAAGGGATTCGAAGATTTTATATCAAAGGCTGCTTTAATTGTAGCAAGTTTCATGAACCAAATTGTACGCTCGTAATAGTACCTGAAGGAAAAGATACGAAGGGAAGTTATGTACTAATTTGGGTTAATTTTACTTTATTATCAAAATTTAATAATAACAATATGAATCAAACAAAACTATTTCAATTTTCACATTAATTTTTTAACATTATTTGTGAATTTGAATGTTCGCCTTGAAAAAACTCAATATATTGAACCATCAATAACTCACTATAGTTAAAGCTTCTAAAAGATGGATTGTAGATCGTTAAAGTTTGAGAATGACTGAATAGATAGATTTTATGTGAATAATATTTGTTTCAATGCATTGAATAATTTTTGTTAAGTTGGAGACAGTTAAATTTTATTTATCTTCTATTATAACTCTCGATATCACAAAAAATGGAGGGATTAAACAAAATCCTCAAACATTATTTAAAACTAATGATGTTTGTTTATCATAAATTTCCAATGTAAACTCATCAAAATAAAATAAATTATAAAACACAACTTTTAGACCTATAGGATTTTTCTATCTAAGGAATAAAATAGTAACGATAGTTTACTTTTCCCGGCGGATTATCAATACTCATGCATTTTAAAATGTGTCCAAATGTTTCAAATCAAAAGAAACTTTTCAATTCCTACGGGACTTCCAATATTACGCATGTCTTTTCGCTGCAATATCATCACGGTTGTAGCCTATGCGAACTCTATAATCTGTTCATTTTGAACTGGCGCTTGAAAATATTTCCTTCCCCCACCACCGATCGGTAACCATAGCAACTATCCTCGTCAAAGTGACGAAGAAGGCCTACTATTGGCTGCTCGAAGAGCGTAACTATGGTTACGCTTCTAGCGTGGGGGAAAGCACTATTTCTCAAGCGCCAATTCTAAATGAATAGAGTATAGTTAGCGCCATATCCACCCAGGGCTTTACGAGGCGGCTTTACAGCCCCCTCCAAACGCCCTCCAGGTCGTAAAAACTCACAGAGAATGGAATCTCCACAGTCAGCAGTTCCCGACGATTCCCCACCAAAACGCTGGTTAATTCACCGAGGTGAAATTGTAAAAGCATCCGTCGTGGGGATTTTTCCTAGGGAATGTTTATTAATTCCTGGCTGTTTTCTGTGTTTACCCCGCCCTGATAGTTTCGTCGGCCTTTGTTTTTCGAGTTTAGATCTCACGTTCCATTGAGCAACGATTGCACAGGGAATAAAAATGGTGTTTTGTATACACAGAAGGGTGAACTCGGATTGTGGAGAATAGAATGAGGTTTGGAAATTCGTGTGTTTCGGTAATAAATTATGTTCTGATCGAAGTGGATATCTTCCGCGGGGAGGATTATTTCGGTAAATATTTGCTCAAAAGCTTTGTTAAACAATCTAGTACTGTATTTTGATGGGAAATTTATAGAAAACGAATGTCATTAGTTTCAAATAATGTTTGGAGACTCTGTTTAGTCCATGCATTGTTAAAGTGATATAGAGTGTTGTAATTGAAGGTAAATAAAATTTTGCTGTTCCCAGCTGCTTATGTTTCCAGAAATAATTTATGAGAGAAACAAATATTATTCACATAAAATCCCTCACTTCAGTGATTTCCCAAACTTAGCTGAGACCATCCTTTTAGAAGACTCATCTATAGTGAGTTACCCACGTATTCTACGATATATTGAGTTTTTGGCGAACACCTCAGCAAATCAAGACATTAGTTTTGTGGTCAAACATACATGACCCTTTGTCTGAAAAAATACGATTAATGTTATTAAAATCAATTTTCAAAAGACACATTTTAATTTTAAAGAATATAAATTCAGAAGTTTTATGAAGTAAATTTAGAAAGAGCAGTTTTTGACTGCTACTAGGTACATTAGTGTTCAAAATTTAAAGATAATTTTAGTTTTGGAATAATGGCACAAATCTTAGTTGTTCCTTATCAATAACACTCATGCTTAAGGATCCCCTAAGAGTGGAAATATGTGGTTCGGGATCATATTACCCATAGAATATTTTAAGGGAGTACAAAAGCCCTTGATTGATAATGAAGTTCCAGACAACATTCTGAACGGTTTCAGAACCGTTCATGTGAATCAGTAAGCAAAAAACTCAATGTTATTTTGTAAAGGATATGTTATTCCAGAACTCAATGCATTATTTCAAGTGCGTGGAATATCTCGAGGTACGATTTCTTGACAACATTAAGCGGCACCTCTGTAATCTTTATTTTAGGCGGATTTAAGCCTTTCCCTAGTATCTTGGATAATTTATTAGTGGGTATTAGAGTATTTTTTTTGAAACTCTCATATTGCTAGCTTCGACCTATGCCTGGGGGCCCAGGAACTTATATTAAGTCTGTATTTCTGAAAAATCAAACCACTTTTAATTTTTGAACACGCCTGCATCTGGACTCTTTTAGGCTTTCCACCAAATCCACCTCCCTCAACTCTGAATATCTACCTACACCGCTAACAGCAATACCACGGGGGCAATCACAACACCCACTCCAAAAACACCCCAAAACGAGATCCCCTTTCAACATAACAACCCACCCTCCAAAGGGAGCATATACTCGCCGTGAGCGGAAGTCCCTCTCTGGAGATATTATCTGCTAATTGCGTGAGCTCCATCTAGCTAATGAGCATGTGATCGAAATGCACTCGACGGGGGCGACCTGTCCGTTGACCGGCAAATGTGGAAGCCAGTCGTCATTAGATTAGTTAATGCGACGTGCCCTGATTCTCCCTCTAGAATGTGTTGCGAGTACACTATGTGGCCGAGGAATGGGCTGTTGTAGTGGGGAGTTTATTTAACTGCGGATGAAGTGAGAGGTTTTGGAATGAAATGGTGGGGATATTGTGGGTCGGTTTTGGGGGTTGTGGAGGGATGTTTGAGGATGGAATATCAATAGTTGGGCTTTGGTGAGATTTATTTAAAACAAGATGTAAGGTGTTTAAGGTGTTAAGGTGTTTAAGGTGTTAAGGGGGTTAAATGAGTTGTACACTCAAACCTGTTTTTGTGCGGTCCTTTTTTGTACGATTTTTTATTTGTGCGGTGCTTTTTTCTGCGATTTTTTTGTGCGGTGTATGAAAATTTCAATCAAATGGGAGCATAGAACAAAAATCTTGTTTATATGGCTACCGAGACATATACAAGTGTCTTGTTTTTTTTGTCTAGTGAAACAACAGTCTTCTCCAACTACATGGTAACTGAAAAAGTCTACAGCACAGACAATAATAAGGTTGTCCACGATGACGTCATGAAATTCTGATCCTGCAGGACAAACAGACCTAACTGTCAAATATACTGTGTTTGTCCTTCAGTTTAGAAGCATTTCCGAATTTGAATTCCGATTTCAAAACTTGCTTTTGCTTGCGATTATATCTTTTTTTAAATTGTCCTTTAAAAGCATTTTTAAACATCATTAACGATGGTTAGATTCTGTGGAATAATAAAGTTGTCCACGATGACGTCACGAAACTCTGATCCTGCAGGACAGACTGATTGCTAAGGGTTGCCACCGGATGACGGACAACACTATAGATAAACCGGTCACTGGGCGGGGCTTATTCAGAGAGCTCAAGTGGCGCCCCCCCCGACAAGCGGTACCAATATAATTGATTTTTAAAAATTTCTTAATCAAAATATTTAAACAATTTTTTTTGTTATCCGAAAGGTTTTTATTTTAGAAATTATTTTTAAGTACATTTTTAAAATGTGAAATTAATATGTTTCATATAAAATATGGCGTCCATTGGTCGTTAAGATTGGAATAGTAATAAGTTTGAAAGTTCCTTGCTAATGTAACTGCAAACTTATCCGTAATTAAAAGAAATAAAATTATTTGAAATTTGAGAACTTTTTGAAAAATCCAATAGCTGACTTGGAAATCCGGAAAGAATCCGGACGTTTCGATGCCAAAAATGTGTTTTGGAATTGGTTATTAAAAAGTATTTCTCTGTTTTTTGCAAAAAAAAATTTTAGAATAGAGATATTAAAATTAGTATTAAATTAACTACCATAATTATTAACATTGCACTTATATTTACATTGATATTACAAAACTAATACGTATTATTTTTATACACAAAACACATTTAAAACTATAAAAACATGAACTGAGAACATGGACTCCAAAAATTTTCTATCCGCATCCGCAACTTACAGATAATTGCTACGACTTTATTTTCAACAAATTTGGAAACGCTGAGGGAGAGTACAAAGTTTATTATCAATCGTGACAAAATGTGTGAGAGTGGAGAAGGTAATTTAATGAAAAATGTAATAATTATTTGCACATTAAGTTGGAAGCATGTGTCTAGGGAGATATTTGAGGAAACGGGCTTTTTTTTCATGTTTTGAAATGATAATTATAATTTCCTGTAAAGATCGCACTCTTTCCCTCTCTTATTTGAAAGCATGTAAAGTCAAAAAATAGTATAAAACCGCGAAAATCCTTTCATAAAAAACGCTAACCCAACCTTCAAACTAATAAGCTAGAAAACTAAAAATTCTAAAAAAAAATAAAACGAGCCCTTGAAGACTACTAAATTTTGTGGAAAAGACCAAACAAAAATAATCCAAAGTGACGTAATAACATCGTGAAAATTTTATCTAGGTTTTATCTCTCCGAAAGTTCTTTCATCCTCGGTAATATCCAGGGAAAAAAGAAACACCCCAGCAAAGGATATCCTTTTACACTGTCATATTTAATACACTCATGCAAGCAATTAGCCCGACTTCAGAATTTTAAGAAAAAGTCAATAAACACGTCTCAAACCCGAGTAATTTAGTTTCATTGTTACGTTACAAAAAAGTGAGTAGTTTTCGTTAGCTCTTTTTTACCCGCATTTATTTACGATCCAAAAACGCGATGAAAAAGCATAACTGACGAAAAAAAAAACATTCAGCAACATTTAATGCCCGATTGGCTTCGTCAGACCATTAGGACAACATCGAATACTAACTTTCACCCTCGTCAAATCGACATTTTCGATAGTTTTCAGCGGTAGTTTTGTGTTTCTGGGAGAACGCGTGGAATCAATAAAACGCTGCTGGAGATAATTTTTTATAACTTCTCAATTTTCGCTTTGTGCCCTTCTTTCACCTTTTCCGTCCTGGACGCCCGGGATTCCCATTGAATCCTATTCAAAGTTTGGGGCGGTCAGTACTAAAAAGGTTAAAAGCAGGAGATGGGGATAAAGAAAGAAGAAAGCGAGCTATTTTCGTTTTCTCGGGCTTAGGGCACCCATTCCGCAAAATGTCGATTTAAAGTTCATTTTTCCGACGTGATTTGCTTTTAGCTGCATATCCCCCTTTTTGGAGGGTTATGTTTTTATGGATTTTCTCTTTCGAGGTTTTTTTTACTCATTGAAAGGGTAAATTATTTCTCGAGCGAGGAGACTCAAATAAACATTAAAATGTATTTCTGCTCTTTAAGTTGAGTTGTTTTTTGAAGTTTCTGTTTATGGTTATTGGAATATGTATTTCTGAAATAGTAAACTTGTTCTTTCATCTGGAGAATCGGTAATTCTTGGTGTCGTTTCTGCGGGTACATTTATTGATAGAAACATTTGTAGATGAGGGGAATTGAGGAATGGAAATAAATAAATTTATCTTCGTATATACGTCTTAGGATTATAATGTAGTGTGGTTGTGCAGAAATTAGTAGGTGTTATGCTCTTTCCCAAATAGCATGTAACCTTGTGATTAACCGTATCTGTTCAATATCAATACGTTTTCAAAAAAAAGTTTTCCGTAACACTTTATTAGGGTTTGTGGGTTTGCATGCAAGGTTGCATAAAAAATAACAGAAAAAAGCAGAAAACCCTTTTCAATAGCCGTCACCTCGGTTTCTAACTTTTTTATAAGGTTTCTCCGTAAGGTTATTACCAGCCTTATAAACGCTAACTAGCCCCAGTTTACGATCTCACGCAGGTTTTCACCTTGTCACGAGGATATGGATTGTCAATGACAACCTTACAAAAATCTTAAATGGATTAAGCCGGAGGTTTTTACGAGGTTTATAAAAACTTACTATAACTTACTGTACTTCTTATCTAGATTAGGTTATTTGGAACCAGTAAAAACCATAAAATTTCATCGATGTAATGGATCACATTACATTTAAAAAAACTTTATATACTTCTAAATTTGGGTTAACTTTATGCAACTTTTTTTATGATTTAAGAAGCCATTCAATTGAGACACAACCGATTCAAATTGATAACTCATCGTTCCATATTACTGAAAATTCAAAAAACATCACCTTATTTAAATACGGGGTTTTATTCACCAATAAATACTGAAGCTCACCTCGCGATAGTTTTTCACTTGTATTTAATTATATATAATTTTTAATAATATCTTAAATTGTATTTATAATTTAAAAATAATTTTAATTTTTAAATTAAATAGTTTTAGTTACTCGTATGGGTCACTGCGCTGACCCCTGAGTAATACAAACAACTTTATTAATATTTTTTTTCTCTATTAGTAGATATGTATTCTTATGTACATTTTTATTTTCTGTGTTTTGTTCGTTCCTTTTATGTTCAATGTAAAATTGCTACATAAAATAATAAACGTTATGTTTATGTTTATGCTTAATAAACATCATCAGTAATTAAGTAAATGTTGATCCCTTTTCTAGTGTCCCACACCTATCTCTATACTCGATGACAATCTTTCCTGTCAGTGACGTCACCGATTGACGTAAGATCACACGACAATATCTAACTATCCCATTGGCGAGTCAGAGATGTATCTCGCTCGCTCACTCTTGAAACGACAGTCTCAAAACTGAGTAAAAAAATACTCAAACTTGCTTGAAATTTGAAAACATGAATGTACTCATTTCGGAAAATGTGCATACTCAAAAATGAAAAATCTTGAGCTATATCAAGTCAAAGTTTTCAAATTTGAGAACATTTGGATCGGAGCCAGTTTGAATACATTTTACTCAGTTTTGAGACTGTCGTTTTAAGAATGCTCATGTCTTTTTCGCCAATTAGGTAGCTAGATTAGTAGGGGTGTGATCTTACGTCAATCTCACTGAGAGAAATGACAGTTTCAAATTTGAGTAAATCGATGTTCTCATTTTGGTATGAAACTTTTTGTCTCAAATATGACCACCCAATGCTTTCAATTTTGAAACACGACATACTCAGATTCAAACAATTTAATAGTCACCACTCAAATTATGCTTATTTTTAGTTTACTAGGGAGCTACCGCCCCCTGCTCGCTATCGCTGACCAACCCCCGTAAACTGCTGACGAAGAACCTTTTGGAATTGCTTCGCAATTCCCACAAATTCCAACTCGCTAAAATTAATACACTTTATAAAACAATTAAATAATTTACAGAAAAACCGTCAACCAACTTTCCAAAAATACGTCACCAAATCCCCTCTCCAAATCCCCTTCATGAATAAATCTCCCCTGAAAAGTTTGTATATATAGTATAAACTCGAACTTATCAAAAATTTAAACGAAATGTTTTAAAAATATTCATCTTAATTATTTTTAATCTATGATTATGGAAATAACTAATTCTAATTGTTTATCAATATTCGGACCAAACAAAAACCATTATTTTAAAGTAACTCGATAGTGCCTAGAGTTTATCATTCATATTTTTTAAACCCAGACTTGTTAAACAATACCGTTTAAGCAATCGAAAATAATAAGACAAAAAACATCACTATGTTTACAATGAATTTCGATTAAATCAGACTAAAAATTATAAATATTGGACAAAAAGTGTGAAATTTTAGTATAAAATGGCGAACATGTAAGTTTTTAGAATATGTTTTTATCAGTCTTTGAGTGATATTTCATCAAGAAAGTACTTTTTTAAAAGGTGAAAAAACATGTTTCATCTTAAAATATAGCGTCAATCGGTCGTTGTGATTGGATGCATAATAATTTGATTGACAGTACTTGCTTTGCAACTGCGACCTTATCCGTTACCTAAAAAAATGGAAATATTTTAAAATTGAGAATTTTTTTGAAAAATCGAAGTACCTACTCGGAAATCCGGAAAGAATCCGGTCATTTTGATACCATATGTGTCATTCGGTTCATTAACTAAAAAGCCTTTCTCTGGAAACCGTTCACCAAAAACTTTTTTTAGAATAGAGATATACTTAATTGAAAATTGAAATATTTTGAGTATATCAAAAGCAACATTAGGTTGGTGTGATAACGTTGTAACGCGTCACACTCAATTTACTAGTCTACTTCCAACGTCATAGTAACGTGACTATACGGTCATCATAACAGTAACACATTGCACCCTCTTTATAAGGATGTCATGGACGAATAAAAAAATGAGTGCATGATGCTTTATTTTTGAGTATCTGCACATTCTCAAAAATGAGTACATGCATAAAATTGAAAAACGACGTTTCATTTGCACATAATTTATTAAAAGATATTAAAATCAGACATGTTTCGAGGGTATACTGAACCCTCTTCGTCAGTGAAATGACGATGTAAGAAAAAATTTACACATGGCTATCAGTAATATATACAGGCAACAACAAGAAACACAGTTACAGTTAATACCCAGAAACATATTTAAATTGAAAAGAAAACTATGAAAATACAGATACAGAAAAATTTTATGGTGATTCACGACATCCAAATTTCAGAGAAAAAAGGTGCACTTGACAGGTCATTTACAAGATCATTAGAGAACTGATTAATGTAGTAACTTTCAAAAAAATCAAGGTCAAGTGTTGAATTACAGTTTTTAATAAGGGTAGCGGAAGAAAAGTTAAACGTATGGTTATTTTCCCAAACATGCCGGGCAATGGACGACTTGTCGAATTCTTGTTTTTTAACATAATTGATGTGTTCTTTAATTCTAAATTTTAGGGCGCGTCTAGTCTGACCAACATAGGATAACCCACATTCACAAAATATTATGTAAATACCCCAATTATTGAGCGTAGGAATCGGATCCTTCAAGTTAGAAAATTTAATTTTATTTGTAGGGGAAAAAACAGTCGAAAAACCAAATTTTTTAAGGATATTAGAGAGTTTGAAATTAATTTTAGAAAAATATGGAAGAACAATTAATTTATATTACTGATAGCCATGTGTAAATTTTTTCTTACATCGTCATTTCACTGACGAAGAGGGTTCAGTATACCCTCGAAACATGTCTGATTTTAATATCTTTTAATAAATTATGTGCTAATGAAACGTCGTTTTTCAATTTTATCCTATTTTGCACAGTTTGCCATCTATATTTGAGTACATGCATGTTTTCAAATTTGAGTAAATTTGGATCGGAGCCTGTTTGAGTGCGTGACATACTCAGATTTGAGTAATTTTTACTCATTTTTGAGACTGTCGTTTTAAGAGTGCGGTATAACGTCACTGGCGGGAAAGGTTGTCATCGAGTATAGCAATCTTTCTTGACCAATAGCATTACGACAAGTTAACCGATCGTCTTAGAGCTCCCTTTGCTGCCCCGTTCAATGGGCAATACCACTATTTATTTTTTATTTATTTATTCGATAGAGGTACCCTAGAGCGGAACGCGCAAAAATTTTTTAATTACGAGGGTTATTTATTTTTTTACGTAATTTCAAATTTCGACTTTAAAAAGAAGAGTAATTTATTTCATTGATGAATGGAATTTCCAAACGTTTCGCTCTCTGCTTCGGAGAGCATCCTGAGTGGCAAAAAATCAACTGATAAAAATTGAAAATAAAAACAAATACCAAACAATTACAGCGTGAATGCTAACGTGGAATGAAAATGAGATCAGATGCTAATACTATTGTTGTACTAGCTTTATCCCGCATTTCTTGAGTGCCGGGTGCCAGACGCTCGGAATGGAAACACCCTCCTCTTTTCTATTGAAATTATTCTTGTGTTTGAAAATTTCTATGGCTTCTCTTATTAATCGGGTGGATCGGGGGTAATTAATCCACCCGATTCACGGCCATCTATCCCGGAAAATGAAATAAATTAATGCTTTAATTGTTTAAAAAAGTCATTGTTGGGTTTCTCGTTAAAGTTTGTATGAGTCAGTTGTGACGTAAACAAAGACAAAGGGCTTGGCGATTTTAATTTTAAATATTTAATTAGCTAAATTTTTTTGAAACTTTTCATTTGGATTTTTGGATTTAGATCTATTTCCTTTACTGGAAAAATGCATTTTTTCTGTTTTCAAAAAATGATGGTATTGCCCATTTTAAAAATTGTGCCTTGAAATCTAAACTATTTAACATTCTACGAAAATCCCGATCCTCAAAACGCAAAATATCCATGGATTTAACAAAGTAATCATCATATTTCTCAAATAAAGTGCTTAGCTTCACTCGACAGTCAGACACTGCGCTTAGAACCGCTTCCTTCGTTTTCTCAAACAGCTTATTTTTCCATTGTCAAGAAACGTTGGAGGTTGGAGTGAAGTAGTGCATGGGCATATGGAACACCCTGCTACAAAAGACCGTCATGCCATCACTAACTACATCTTGCAAAACAATCGGAAGGAGGAGATATTGTTATTTACTCACGGCATTTGCTCTCGTCTGACCAGTCCCCACAGTCGTTATCGCCGTCGCACACGTACGTCTCCGAAATGCAGCGGCTGTTGACACAGCGGAACTTGTTCGGAGGGCAGGTCTCGAAGTTCTCTTCGTCTGGAATGAAATATTGCTTTCTTTCACATGGGAATTACATATATAGGCTACTAGTTGAGGGAAGCTTATTGAGTATAATCCATCCAATGAAATGCTATTTAAAGGATGGATTTAAAGCATGGTGTTATATCAACTCCTTAAAAGTGCCTGTAGGACGTTAATAATAATAAAGCTACCATGTTGTAAAATTATCTTGAGAGGGAAATATTTGCAAAAATATTTTATATGGAAATTTGAAGAAAACCCAATGAAAAGATGGAAATTTGTTTGAGCAAATTAAATTTTTATAGTTGGTGCCCTTGAGAAATTTCTTAGTACAGCATTTCTTCTGATACTCGACCGCTGTCAGTTAACATGGGGAGAAATTTTATCAAAAAAACTAAATAATAAATTTTGTAACTCTATGGAATTAAAAAAAATTGATAAAGACGATATCTTCTTTTTCTTAGAAATGGTTTCATTCAAATTTAAATTCAAGTTAGTTTTATTCAAGGCATTTCTCAGCACAAAAGGTCTTTTCGTTCTAAATCGGCGCTGCTCTACAAATTTATAATAGACTAATTTAGTGTATATCTCTAGAAGTTTTAAAAATAAAAATTATAACCCCTACCAGTGCCTCTAGGGAGCGTTGAAAGCTTATGCATTGAATAGAGAATGGTCACTTTACTATACCTAGATTCCACTTTCATGACTATATTTGTTTGGGTTCAAAAGATATAGGGGGGACAGTTATCTTGTGTATCTTGTGTTATCTTGTGTTATCTTGTGTATGATTCAATCACTCATTAATCTAAAAATGTACTCAGAAATCATTGCCTTAGAAAAAATATTCACGAATATTCACAACTCTCTACGAATATTCACAAATATTCGTAGTGTATGCGAAGTGGAAATAAATATTTCTTACACGAAGACCTAGATATTTTAAAACTAAACTTTCAAGAATGTTAATTCGAAATCTTGGTGTTCAGTTCCGATTCGCGAACTGACAAACTCCTCCTCCCTGGGGCGTTGAATCAAGTCCCAAATCTGCGCTCCATCTGTTTCAATTACGAAATCAAACGGGAAATAGCTCCGGGACAAAAGAATAAAGTCCATTTCTCTCTCGTTTCAATTGGTTTGAGTTTCAAAACACGCCCGCCGAACGGAAAATCGTTTGAATAACACATTTTGTTCCGCTTCAGCTCTGACTAAATAGAAACTACCGTTTATATACCAAATATACGTTTTTACTCTTTTTCTAATATTAAAGATTCTGAAACCGTTTTTACAAAGTTTTTTTTGTAGAATATGATGTAATATAAGTATATCGAGGTATATTAAACTGACTTTATTTCATTTGAAAGTATTTTGACTGCTAAAATTATCTTAAAGTAGCTATAAATGCAAAAAAAAAAGAAAAAATGAAATATCATTTGAATAATTTCAAGAATAAAGTGTTTTACTGTTTATTTAAAAATTATACCTATTTCATTCAAACAGTTTCTTAACGTTACATAAACCCATTTGCATTTTTTTGCGTTCGAAGGTAATAAAGTACAAGCAAAGGAAACCCAGAACTTAAAATTTCTTTTTTAATATTTTTAATAAAGGGTTTATATTTTATATAGCATCATAAAGTATTAAAAATATGGTTAAAATTTTAACATCTTAGTACAAACTTGGAATTATTGTCTCTAGCAATTTTTCTCTCAAGTATAGTAAACTTGTCATTTTTTTCGAGATTCTTAGTAATTATTAAATAGCTTGTTTGGTATATGATTTTGTCTACAATACTCAAATTTTAACCTATTAATGTAGGGAAGTTTAAAGTCAGAGTAAGTATTAGAAAATAATTAGTAAAATAGCATTAAAAATTTCTTTGAAGGTCACACAAGTCTTGAAGACTTTTAATTAAAAGATTTAAACAATAAATATTTTTATCAAATTTTTTTATTTAAAATATTTAAAAATGAGCGTTAAAACTTAACCTCACAATGGGTGTTTTTTTTGTACAGTTCAATATAAATATATCAACGCATAAACAAATTAGTCAAAAAACCACACCCTAAACCCAAAATCCTTTGGACCAAGTTTAAAATACATAAAGGAAAAGTTTTCTTGGAAAAAAATAATTATGTTTATATTTTCCTTTAGTTATTAATTCCGTAAATATGATGTACAACTAAAGCCACTATTTAAGTTATTTTAAATAGAAGAACAAAATCTAATAATTCTAATCACATATAGAAAATTCTTCACACCGAACCACACTGTAAAAAATTTACCAGGAATGTTACTGGAAAATACTGAAACGTTCCGCAGAAAATCCAGAAAATTAAGAAATTAAATAAACTAATCACTGCCGGAATTTAATCCGAGAAAATATCACATACGAAGCAAACGCTTTACCACTGAGCCAGCCGAGACTCAATGATATATTAGAATTAAGATCCAAGTCTGGCGTTTTGATTCCTTGATACTAATGTAGGCGTGTCAGGAGCACCGCACTAACTATCCGCTTCTGGCAGGGTTCAGTAGGATTCAGAAACATTTCAGAAATGAAAACAAGAATTTTCCAGGAAAGTGTTTATTGCTGTAAAAACTCATAAAAAGCGGGAACGTTTCTGTAATTTAGGTGGAACGTTACTATTATTTTTTACAGTGCTATTTACTATTTCTTCAATTTATATAGAAAGTTTAAATCAGTCTTACAAGTTCCCTAGAGTAATTTACCCAAGATTAGTGGATAAGTAGAAAAAAAAGGACTTGCATTTCGTGATTGGGGGGAAATAGTCTAAAACGCTTACCTTCCAAGGAAATAATCCCGGAGAATTTCAGTAAACACGACTGAAATCTCGCAAAATGTCCCCCTTTTTTATATAGAAAAAGGCACTTTAAAGAGGAATGCCGTAGCTTTTGACATCACTACGGTTACGCTAGGCATGAAGATTAGGTTTCTTGTATTTTTTTCTATTTCTAGGAAACAAAATAATTTAATGCTTTTTTTCGTCAGCAGCCATTATGGTTCTTCTGCCATATTTCATTTTTGCTATTTCATTTCAATGTCCTATTAACTGGAAAGCCATGGAAAGAAAGATTTTGGAGTTTGGAATATTTTTGGAAAAGAATGGGGATTTTGTATCTTTGCCGTTGCAATAAGGGTGCCTATTATTATTCTTTGTATGTGTCTTTCGATCAAGTAATATGTTCCGACTGTTTTTTATATTAATACTTTTTAACAGCTTTCAGTATTTTTGTGTTCTTATATTGTGTTACCATAACAACTCCCATGTATTAAAAGGAAATTCAAATATAATGATTTTCCACGAATAGAACAAAACAGGAAAATCAACATACAGAAACATAGGAACACAAAAAATAGAAACACGAACCCTATCCTTAAAGTAAAACAAAAAATATATTTAAAAAAATACTCTTTTTAATATCATGAGATAAATTTGACAGTAAAATGTATTGAGTGAATATAACTGTAAAACTAAGATTTTCATAAAGTCTGTGTTATTAATTTAAATCGAAACATATAAAGTTATATTTAGTAAGTGTCCTTTCAAACTACAATGTCATAATTTCACAGGTTATAAGATTCTATAGTTGTGGTAAATTATTCTTACCTGCCTACTTAAAATACCGGAACCTTAATAGTTAAAATAAATTATTGTTTTTTATGAGTATCAATTTGAAAGGTATTACCTAATGATGTTTGTTTCCACAATTGTCTACACATTCAATTAATCACGAATCCAGACTGAATTTCATAACAATAATAAATTTCGAAACTATTTAAGTTATGTAAAGCCATTCATAGATATTTTCTCTAATATTTGAATACTCATCTTAATGCTTCTAACTTATTTGGTTACATTAAATAGTTCCTTTATTTAGTAGTTTATTTATTAAGTTGATTTATATTACAAATACTACCCTTGGTAAAAACATTATGCGAAGAAAAAAATACTTAAAAGCTTAAGTTTCGGCCATTATTGTAGGAAGAAACATAAGCAAGGCTGCTTGGTCACCTTAACAGGATGTTACACTAATTTTTTGAAATTTAGTTGCGTTTTGTTTATTTTTTATTTATTTTTTGGTATTTACTTGGAAATTTACTTTAATCAACTGTAAATCGGACTTCTTACTTATTTTTTAATTTGTATTATCCTATTCAGTGCATAATTTACTGCGATTCCAAGTGCTTTGTTATTTTTTGATATACCATAAGTCTTTAAGGCCAAACAGAATGATAAAAAAATGCTTTAAACAGTTGGAATAGAATGATAAATGGATACAGAGTGTTTCCTTATAGGAATTAAATAATAAAGTGTTAGGTTCAATTCCGTTATAGTTCCTGCTAAATATCGCCAATCGCTTTCGGACAGTATAAAGTATAAATATTGCTAAATAATAATAATTTCAAACTCATGGATTAAAATGTTTCATTAGATCAATAACTGTTCGGTTAATCATTAAAAATTAGAAAAATTTGTTTACATTTGAAATATTGAGCAACCGAAAGAGATTGGCGATATTTAGCGGGATATATTACGGAATTGAACCAATTGTTACTTACGACAGGCTTCTTCGTCCGATGCATCCTGGCAGTCGACGCTTCCATCACAAGTCCAGTCGGATGTTATGCAACCTCCAACATTACAGCGGAATTCATTGGAAGCACAGGATCGGGCAGCTGAAGAAAAGAAAACCATTCAGTTAATTAAAATGTGAAACAGTAGGTTCAAAAATCAGCGGTTTATGCATAGGGTGTTCTAGTTTATGTATTGCAGTTACAAAGCAAGTACTATAAAACAACTTTATTCATCCAATCACAACGACCCATGCACGCTATATTTTAAAATTAATCTTGAAACCATACAACTTTTTCCACTTTTCCTTTTTTTTCCTTTTTCCCATGTACTTAAGAGTATTTTCCAAATTAAAGAGCGTTAAATTACATATAAAAGTGTTCTAAAAACTTACAGTTATGATATTTCAAACTAAAATTACACACATTTTGTCTGAAGTTTATGATTATTTGCCTGATAATCGAAATTAATTGCAAACATTGAGGGTCACATAGGTTTTGTCTCCTATTATTTTCAATAGTTCAAAAGTTATATTGATAACAAGTCTACAAGTCTGGGTTGGAACAAAAATATAAATGACAAAACACTAGATATAACTATACTCTATCCATTTTGAATTGGCGCCCGAGTACATTTCCTTCCCCACCACTGAATCGGTAACCACGGCAACTATCAACGTCTAAGTGGCGAAGAAAGCTCCCTAATGGCTGCGCGAAGAGCATAACCATGGTTACGCTTTACGGGGAAAGCACTATTTCTCAGGAGCCTATTCAAAATGAAGAGAATATAACGAGTTACTAGGTCAATATTGAATTTAAATGATATTTTGGCGTACGTTTTTTTAAATGTTAATTAATAGTAGTTATTATAGACCCGATGGATATTTTTTAAGAAAACATTTCGATTAAATTACTGATAAGTTTGAGTTACAATAAATATTTAAACTTTTAAGAGTGTTATTCATGGATATGACTTGTGACATACTTTAGGAAAGTTCGTTGACGTTTCTTCTAATTGTTTTTAATAATGTTTATAGTGAATGTTTAATGTGAGAATTGCGAAGCAATCTATGAAGTACTGGATAAGCAGTTCGCGGGGGTTGGCGAGTGATAGTGAGCAGGGGGCGGCAGCTCCCTAGTAATGAAAATATATATAACACTAAATCTAAGTATCTAAGCTTTTATGCATGGCATTTACAATCAATAACTTCATTACCAATTTATTCCACCTGCATAATGAAAATAAAACAACAAAAGTTAGTATGTAATCCCTCCCAACGTGACAGTTAACAAATAAATATTTACTTGGAACCAAATATCCTTCCTTGCTCATACAAAACACGTAAGATCATATAGAAAGCTATCTAAGAATTCCCATTTCCTCTATTATTACAGGTAAGAGATCTATATTACAATTTGATTTGGACTCGTCGTGGATACGACATCATGATCATCATCTATATTACAACTTTTCATTAAAATGTTTTTATTGATATTATTAGTTATATTTAGGTTAATTGGTTATGGTTATTAGTTTTTCATTACATTAGGTTATTTGGAAACACTTACTTAGGAATTCTGTTCTGATTTTGATGGATTCTTTTTAAATTAATAAAGGCTAAAAGGTTAATTTATTTACAGGGTGTTTGAGAATCCCTCGTGATGTTCCTCTCTTTGTGGAGTTGAGCTGAACGGCGGATGAAATTAATTGACCATGGAGCGGTAGCTCGCTAGCGGCAAATCGCTTTTGGAGCTCAACGAGTGGCGGCTGCGATGGCTATGAACGCTATGAGACGGTCGCTGCGCTAAGCTGTGGTTTCTCATCGTTCTGGGCGTGGTTGCTGTCGCTGCGCCTTTTGTTTCTTTCGACCGACGACCGAAAAGACCCAGATGGGTCCAGGGAGGTGACAGCAAAAATTTTTGATACAGGGTGTTTGAAAAGTCCGTTTTGCGGCTTTTATTTGGAGCCAACGTGTCCTAGAGTCACGGAAGTGAGGTCTACCCCTATGCAAGTAACCCTGGAGAATCAATTGATATGTTTTACAGCGCCCCTAGTGGCGAAATAAAAAAATTAATTTAAAAACTAAAGGAGATAAAGCAAAAACTTCAGAGAGAGGTTGCCAACGTTATGAAGAACTCACTGCAAAAAAATCATGTAAATAATTTGAGTATTCGAGGAGATATTAGCATGTGAAAATAGTACTTTTTCAGGGCTCAAAAAAGAAAAAGTTCGTAAATTTGGAAAATTTTCAGTGTTATTGTGTACTTTTGTATTTGTTTAGTTGAATGTAATAAAATATAGAAAAAAACGAACTTTGCGAACTTTTTCTTTTTTGAGCCCTTTAAAAGTGCTATTTTCACATGCTAATATCTCTGCGAATATCACAATATTTTCATGAAATTTTTTTCAGTGCTTTCTTTATAACGTTGGAAACAATACTGTAATATTTTTAAACTTTATTTCACCGCTAGGGGCACTGTTAGTAATTTCAATGGATTTTTCAGGGCCCCTTACCTAGGGGTAGTTCTACTTCCGTGACCCTAATACATGTTGGTTCCAAATAAAAGCCACGAAACGGACTTTTGAAACACCCTGTATAAAATGAGCTCTTTATACAGATTTTTTAGGTATTTGCATTTCATGCTTTTCTTTGAGTCAATTACGTTTAAATTTAAGAATTTTTTGTGGAGGGGGGGAAATAGTAAACTTTCTCTGCTGAATTCTAATGTTTTTCAGAACAATATTTTTAAGGATTTGTTCAGAATACTAATTTACAAAACCAAAGAATTAAGGCGGTAATATTTTTTGCATGAAGTTAAAGGAAATAATAAATCTAACCAAAGAAGAAATCTGAAACAAATTTCTACATTAAAATGTGTTATTCGATTAATACAAACCTATAATTTCTAACCATCAAATTACAAACAATAAAGATAGAGTAAACGATAACTTAAGAGAAAAATAAAGAGTTTTATCTAACAACTTCCCCCGAATCGAGAGCATTATCCCAAAAGAACCATTTTGATACTTTAAAGAACATATAAAAGTAGTTAACGATAAACTTCGCTGCCACCGACCAAACAAACAATACACTTCCAAAGCACGTAATTATTTCCAAAGCTAATCCTTCCCCCAAACACAGTTTACGGCTCACAGGGTCATTTGTCACAGGATTAAACCCTTCTTTCTCGACCGTCTTCAAAACTAGTTCCGTCAATATTAAAAATTAAGCGTCACGGTGACTCCTTTATAGCCCATAAAAACTGTAACTTTGAGGCAAGGAGCACTTATATGAATCTATGGTCCAGGCCCAATATGTCGGACACTCGGAAGGTTAATAGCTCCGTCTTCAGAAATTACTTCGTGGGGGGGGAAGAGAAAGAACGATAAAATCCCTTTTCATCCATTCCCGGGGAAATATTAGATATCATATTAGAGCTGAGCTAGAACAAACACGAAATGGCTCTCAGCAGGCCGCGCAATGATTGGATACGTCATATCTTTAGGCGCTAAAAGCCCCATTTCTCTCCTTTGTTGGGGATATTTTGGATGACGCTGCAGGATTTCTCCCTCCCCCCTTTTTCGGGGTGTTTTATGGGGGCAGGGATTTCTTGGACTGTCCGTGAGGAGGGAATGGGGCTGTGGTCAGCCACCGACAAACACTCAGTCAGTTGCGATGCTATTTTTCTCGGGCGTAAACAAGATATCCGCTTTTTACAGTGACACGTATTGTTAAACAGTTATCAAGCCAGATATTGAGACAATAAGGAAGTTGCATGTGTCAGATTTTCAAAAACAAACAAGTGTTCCGTATGGTTTTTTGTATGGTAAAATGAAATATCTAGTCAATTTTTCAAAAAAATGTACAGGTAATTAAATATTTTAATTTAAAAGTCGAGAAAAAAACACGTGACTGAAAACGTTTATTGTCATCTTATTGCTATAAGATGACGTCAACAATAATACCATCCACTCCATTGCTTTACAACAATGTTTAGTATAAGATGACGTCACATCCAAACTCTTGGCGTTTTCGCGCGCTTTTAAAAAGGGGATTTTTGTCAACCAATCAAAAAAATTCTCGATCGGCCTCAAATTTTGGGTAGTTGCTTATTTTTGCCAGAGAAATCGATTAAAAAATATAAAAAATCATGCAACTTCCTCATTGTACAAAATATTTTGAATTTGTTATTAAGGACAAATTGAATATAGAAGGGTATAAAGTAAGTTAATTATCAAAAATTGTTATGAACATTTTTAGAAACTGTGATGATTACATGAGTTGTGCTCGGAATGAAAATGGTGTGTCCAAAAAATAAAAAATTTGGGAAAAGCTTGAACTTGGATTTCTTTTATCATCGTTTAAATAGCTGGGTAGTCGCCAATGTCAAAATCTCAATGATTGGCCTGTATGAGCTGCCTATAAAAATGAACTGACTTGAATTACCTAATAACTGGTATCTGTCCTTTCTTCCCTAGTATGTATGAAAGTATTAAATTAGTACGTTGCTTTTTTAAAGTAGTCTTATAACTTGTCACTATGAAATGACCCGAATATGGAGCTAACAGAAATTTTAAATTGTAAGTTAAATATAAGTCTTGAATGAAATATAGCAAGAAAGGGGTTTGGAAAAAAGGAGAAAGGAAGTAAAAGGAAATAATAAAAGGGGAAAGGAAATAAATTATGTATTATAAAGTGTAAAAAATTAAACGATATCTCAACATTTTATTGCAGCTACTTTTTCTATCCTTAAGAACTGAGAAATCAAAATTTCCCACAAAAAATTTAAAAGCAATTATATTTCAGAACAAAAATTCACATTATAAAATCTGTCATTTTATCCCACAACATGAAAATCCTCTGACGTGTCTTAAATGTCCAATTAACCATTTTAAACAGCTTTCAAATTGGGTGTTTTTATTTACGCATAAAAAGGGAATCATAATTACGTTACCTGGGTAAATAGTTTCGTGCTACAACATGCCGTTTTTTAGGAGTAATAAACTAAGGAGAATTGAATAATTACCTGCTTAAAACGAGACAACTCTCGATAAGCTGCTGCGAGACATTAAATATGGATTCCCACCCTTTTCTTATATAATCCATCTATGTCAAAATTTCCAAAGAAGTTTTTCTTCCGGGTTATAAAAAGCGAAACTGAATTTGATTTTAACTCCCAGTTTTTAAGTTCTCGTGATTTATTACCGCAAGAATAAGTACAAAATAAGCTCGGAGATTGGCATGTAGTGTCGTTCGACGGTTGGAAGCCATGCTTGTCTTTAACGCGATATTTGGTATGAAGTTTCCTCGACGCCTTTTTTTTTTATTTGCAAGAAACAGTTTGGCAAAAAATAAGGGAGCTATCACGTAGTATACTCGATGTTAGGGTGTTTTTTTATCTACGAACTAAAGACTGGGATAAAAATGTTTTTGATCCCTTCTAATGATGAATTTCGCTTTAATATTGAAGCTAAATTGTTTACTTCATATTTGTAGATCATATCAAGATTACTTCGTGTACGTCGGAGATATTACGTGTTAGTGTCAATGAATGTTGTGTTGGTTTTATACGTGCGTGTATGTGTATGGAATTACTTTATTTGTTAGTTCTTGCAAAAAATAAGTTTGTCGAAAATTATGTTTTGATGTTGTTTGAAAGAAGAGAGGACTTCTCTTACACTTTTTTATTGATCTTATCTCGATAACTTTTTCTCACTATGCATAGTACTCAAGTATTTCTAACCATTCGTTTTAGATTCACACAACTAAATAAAGAAATATTTGAAATGAGGTAATAAATCATGATGCTTAATGCATTTTTGGTAAGTGTCTTAGTATATATAAAAAATATAGAATCACCATTTCTTCCAATCGAAAATATGTTTTATGAAAAATATAAATATTCATGTGCACTTATTTACTACATGTTAAAAGGTATAGCTTTCTACGAAAAACTTAATTGAGTAATTATAGTCTGTGTAAATAAAATAGGTGACTCGCTACTTGAAATTTCCAATTGCATTTCTATTGCGTTACCATGGTGATGAACCTCCAATTTTAATTACAGACTATAGTGCTACTTTACGTTTAATGATATTATACTCAGTTGCAACTTAACTTGAGCCTGTAGAAATATGCTGAGAGCAACCAAAGAAAGTAGTTCCCCGCTAGGTGTCTGAATTTTGAGTGAAATTTAGAGCTTCAATTTTGAATAATGATTAGTTTTTTATATCCACGTATATTAAGCATCTTTTCATCCCGATATGCATAAAGCGTTCAGTATTATTATTTTTTAAAGTGGCGTAACGCGTAGTAGTACAACTCGCTCTCAAACTCGCCAGCCAATAAGAGCTTCTAGAAACCCAGCATGCTTTCTGTTTACTCAGGTTTTCTTCCGCGTGACCATGACGTCATCAGGCTCAACTTAAGTTGCATTCGAGTAAAGTACTTTTGTTTTTCTTTTTTTACCTCTTTGAATCGCTTAGTATGATAATAAAATCGAACTAATATTGAAATTCATAGCAGAAGAACAACAAAAATAATTTAATTTAAGGACAGTCCATTAACTAAGGAATTAAGAGAGTAAATATAACCCAAAACCTTATAATCAGAACATTTTCATATATTGTTTTATAAAAAATACAAAATACAGCCATAAAATTTTTTTTGAATTCATGAAACAGAACATACAAATGCACTTAGGTAAACAGTTCCAAGAAGCTACACACATAACTAGATTTTGGTAATTTAATTTTAATTTTTAAAGTATATTAATTAAATAAATAAATGAATTAACCTGTTAAATTTTATTTTTTAGATGTTTTAAACGTAAAAAATCAAGTCCTTTAATACTATTATTCCAAAAGAACCGGAGATCCTCGCACAAATTATGAACACCAAGTCAGACAAAAACACAACTCAAAAACCAAGACGTTAAATCAACACATCTTAACAACCTCCACCTCATCTCAAAAGGTACATACATACATCTCGAAACATCTCTGCCACATCCTCAAGAGAAGACAGAAAGCAATAACGAAACTTAAACTCAGCGAACCGAGAGAGAGGCCCATCAGGTAGACTGCCATTTTAAAAACCGCTCTTCCAGTCCCAAATTGCGACCTCTCCTTCTGAGCCCGGTCCGTGCCAATAACGATGCTCCAATACTCGAAACTGTAATGAGCGACCGACGGTTGTTGGAAAGTCGCATAATGAGTTCAGCAGGTCTTTCATACGAGACCTGCTCAATGGAGGGACTCCCACTCATCTATTCTGAAGCGGGTAAATTGATGTTTTAAAGAGGGTTCCCATCGGCCTGGCTAGGGCTAATTGTTTTTGCTGGTGGGGCTTTTCAATGCGATTGAATCAGAGTTTGTTCTTGGGAAAGTTTGTGGGGATGGACCGGCATTGGGAAATTTTCAGCTACATTCAATGGGGAGATCATTAATTGGATGATGTTGATATGTTGAGTTGAGAAATCCAAGTCTGAGTACTATCATAGTTTCGAAAAGTTCCTTCCTCTACTTTTGGCCCCATTCAACTCACTCAATGTTAATCGCATTTCATAACCTAACAATAATCAAACTAGTTAATTTGAATAAAAGTCATCGATAGTTACATTTGTTGAATACCAGCATTATATTTGTTGTTGAATATTGAAATGCTTATCGTCCCTTATAATTGCATATTAATACATTGTAAAATCTTTTGAAATACACAAATAGATATTTAAATTTTATTTACTTAAAATGCTTTGAAAAGTGTAAAAACGCTATTAGAATAAATATTGTAAAAAATTAATCGTAGAGTAAAATTACTGAGAGGGTAAGACTTCCAATTATAAATTACAGACGAAATACCAGGCTTATGTAACCATTATACTAGTTCTGAGCATGGTAAATTTATTTTAATATAACCACTTCTTTGGAAATAAATATAAACTCACCGATCGTACAAGAATTAAATTAAGAATAAATAAACACAAATTTAATTTTTTTTGTATTTACATATTTGTATTTACATTTTTGTATTTTGTTTTGTAACCACATTGAATTTCTAAAATTAAATGTGGTTAAAACGCACTTTTTGCTAAAAATTTAAAAAATTATCGAAATTCCTCTAACTAATGCTAACATTCAATACAAAGTTGTTGAAATTTTTTTATTTAAATTTATTATTCGACATATCTTGTGATGGAAAAAGCTACTCCAGAAGTGATCGCTTTATTCTCTGACATTAATTCTATTCACTGTACTCTTTAAGTTTTACTTTTCGCCCAATACATGTCTTGTTACACAATAGAAAACAAACTAAATTGCTATTGACAGTACGTTTTGTTAGAAATGCTTGCATTCCAAATTTTTGTTTTTAAATACAAAAGGTAAAATTTGAGACTATCATGTAAGAGCAATAAAAAGGCTTCTTCAAAATATTTCCTGATAAAATATAACAGGTGTCATTCATAATAAAAGATGGAAGACTAAATTATATCATTTATATCCAGAAATTAAATGTATTGTCACTTGGAGTTTAAAAGTGCTAGAATAAAAATGAATTACCACTTAACATAATAAAGCACTGAAATTAAAATATTTATTTGCAAAAATAGGTTTTCCATTTTCAAGAGTATTAACGAGTAGTCAGTAGTTTAAGTCCTTTTTAAAATAACATTTTAACCCATTAATGCCCAACTTTTTATTTTTCTTAAATATTTGGTAAAAACATAGTAAATAGCCCCAAAAAAACTGGAAAAATAGTGAAAAAAATTCCAGGTTAAAATTTTAATTTCTACACCAAAATTAAAAAACGTCCCTAAAAAGGGACGTCAGGCACGAATGCCCCCGTGTTTTTTCCCTATACTAAATGCATGGTAGAAAACTTTTTTAAAGCCTCAAAAACATCTTCTACCTTTTAAAGTGCAGCAAAAGTGATCGGAACCATACTGTAACATGAATATGAACAAAAAATATTAATTATTTATCCAATTAACTGTAAAATTAACCCTAAATAACGTAATTTGAGCATTTTTTATGCTCTAAAACACGTTTTTTCCTCCCAAATCTATGTTAATTGCAAATTAATTAAGGTTTTTAATTGAAAAAGGCATTCTTTGTTTATATGTTACCTAATATTAAGTATTAATTACTTTTACACACCTCAAATCCATCAGAATATCTCAATTTGTGAAGTTTAAGTCTTTCAAATGCCCATACTTTTTTCATTTTATTTAATTTAATTGTGCGGAACACGAATTCCTCCCCAAAAGTCAAGCATTAGTGGAATGTGCATTAGCAAGCCAGATGATATAGATTGATCTGCAGTATAGAACACAATGATTAGCAACATCTAATTAGAAAAAAAAGCCGACAATTTATCACAAAAGTTACTTTTAAGGCAATTTTAATGACAAAAGGTCATTATAACTAATAATTATTAAACTTTTAATTAAAATATAACCGGAATATATTTGCATAAGTAATAAATATAGTAAAATAATTAATTTATTCCTTTTAATTAATACAAATTAATTAATTCCTTATAATTCAAGACTTTTTATTCCATTAATTTAACAGAAATAACAGTATTTTCCAAAAAAATTAACAAAAATAATAAATTTATTAGCTAAAATTAAAGTAATTTTATAAATATCAGTTATTTAATTCATTTCATAAGAATCGAACTCGTTTTTATGAAAAATTGAAGGAAACACTAGCATTTCACAATGGGGAAAACCACGGGGGCATTCGTGCCTGACGTCCCTTTTTAGGGACGCTTTTCGAGGGTCCAAAATATGGTCAAGATAAAATATTTTGGAAAAATAAAAAAACACCCCAACTGATTTAATGTATAAACAGTAATATATATCGGCTTTGAAATTTTTTTTAAATAACAACTAGGATTTTTAAGCTTTTTATTTTAAAATTTTTAAAAAAGCACTTTTCTGAAAAATTCTATCTTCTAACTTTCAAAAAAGTGAAAATTTTTTAAAATTCTGCTTTCTTCTTATGTTCTTTATGTTCAATGAAGATCAGAGATACATCCGTGCAAATTTTGATTCAAAGGAACAATTTTTGTAGAAATAGGAGGCTTTTTAAAAAACGTCCCTAAAAAGGGACGTCAGGCAGTAATGGGTTAACTCATTTACTGGCAGATTTTTAAATTTTATATCTGATTCTTTTGAAAAAGGATGACAATGCTTTCAGGATATTCAAAATACCAACATTTTTAATAAATTATGTAAGATTGGAATTTTCACAAAAACACCTACATTATAAGGGTTATAAATTAAAAAGATAAATAGAAGTAAATAGTCAGAAATGTTTTGAAACCTTACCCTGGTTTCACCTAATGAAAAGTTTCGATTTATTATTTCGTTTTCAATAAGTATAGTTTTCTTCCTCATCTTCCCCTGCATTTTATCTCTAAAACTAAATTTAATTATTGAACCTGACTACAAAACATACTTTTCCCTCGTTTAGAAACTCATTTTGAGAAACCCGAAGACATGAAGGCATTAAGTTAGAAATCGTAATGATTCCTCGTTGAGAGTAATAAATTTCATACCTCCATATACAACACAAATTGAAAGAGCTACCTTATCTATCTAATGTATCTCGCTTTATTTTTAATGGCTTCTTAAGAGATAAAGACGATACGTGATACTCTAGCTTTTATAGCAATAAGAGCAACAGCAAGTACACATAATCAGTTTCTTCTACTCCTTTTAAAACCCAGCTGCTCCCATTGCTAGCTGACTTTCCAAACCCTTTATCGCCTCTCATAACACAACACATTGTGCTACACAAACCAACATCTCTTCAATCGAACACGGATTCATTGAAGTAGACCGATCAGACAAACCCAACTAAGGCAAGATGTCTGACTCCACTTTCTCCCACTTTATGGCTGAAAAGACGCTCTCTCGCCTTACACAACCCCTGCTCCATTATTGAGTTTGCCAACCCTTTGAAAGAAAGGTTACGGCACCATAAAACCTTTTTCCGTCTCACGTGGCTCGCGAGCTTTCACAGAAATAACAAGATAGTGAGGCTGTAATACCTGCAGGTGCAATGATAGTATTACAAAGAAAATAACATCCAGGGAAGTGACTACTCACAGCAATCTTCGTCACTGTTATCTCCGCACTGATTGGTTCCGTCGCATCGCCAATCAGAAGGGATGCAGCGACCGTTGCCACACGGGAATTCCTTTTTGGAGCAATTTCTGGGATCTGAGAAAAAGAAAATATGTGTTATATTCCTCTCCAGGAGGCGAGAACAGAAGAAGATAAATAAATATCCTGACTCAGTTGAGAAGTGGCGTAGAGACAAAAGCTTTTTGGGTTTAAGGAGAAAATTACTTTTAAAAGAGTGCCCTTCTGTCTTTTAGTACTTTTGTGATAGTTACTTAGGTAAAGAGTCTAGCTAGGAAGTAGTTTATTTTACTAACAAAATTTATCAGATATTTTTAAATTTCGTGTATATTGTAATATATCTTTAACAGACTTATTACATATTTACATTTTTCATTCTCAAAAATACATTTCCATAACAGTTTATTTTTCAAAACTATTTAGGGTAGTGGTACCAGTAACTGACACTTTGAGATTTAATTCATAATTATTTTGATTGTGAATAGTTTTTATTGGACTGTAGTTTGATAACTATCATAATATAAGGTAAATACAATAAAACTTTTGAACGAATCCATTATTAAACTAAATTAACCAGTTCTTAGTTTTTAGTACATTGTTTTCCATATATTTATTTATGCCTATATTTTTCAAATGAATCTTTTTTATCTAAATCAAATTTAAATGTTTCTATACGATTTATATTGAAGTTTAATATAGCAGAACAGCGAAAAATATTTTACCAAGAAAAGTTCTCATCATTGGATGTTTAAGTTAATATTTTGATTTCTTTGTATCAGCAGCAGTTTTTCATTACATTTTTACTAATCACTAATTAAAAGCTTATTTAAGGTATTTAAAAGTGCCAGTTACTGGTAAAGGACAGGTCAGTTTTTGGTTCCAAAATTTTCCCCGGTATGTCAGTATAATCTATATGCATTTGTCTATCAGCAGGGGTCGGCAACCTGCGGCTCTTTCGATGTAAATTTGCGGCTCTCCTGTTCCATACAGAAAAATTTTTAATTTACTAATCAAAACTTTTAAAAAATCAGAAAATATATTTTTAAGTTCTCAAGATGAGTCAAAATAAAAACTCTACTTTTAAGGATAAGAATTCCATATAATTTCTGGGGGGAGAACTCCTAAACACTCCTAAAAATTTTTGAATATGTGCTTATTTTCCTTTAAAATTCTGTGACTTATAAGGAGTGATCCTTATTTGGTCATTATAGAAGTTATAAACACTAATTAAAACACAATTTTTAGGGTAAATTTTCCATAATTTTTCTGAAGTGGGATCCCTACTCCCCTTCGAAAGTTTGCTATTTATTATAACTATACTATCTTTCCTTGAAAATTCTGCTACTTAAATAATGAGAAGTGCTCTTAGGGTACGATCGAAAAAGGCAAAAATGAGCTAAAGCGCAATTTTGAAGGAGGAATTTCCAAAATTTTTTCTTGGGAAAGACCCCCAGACCCTCTTTTTCCAGGAATTCACATCGTTTATACAAAATTTGGAAATTAAATTCAGTAAAATTAATTTAAAATGTGTACGTAAGTCATCTAAAACTTGATGTAAAAAAGTACCCTACCCGAAAGGAGGAAATAATGATTTTAGTTCAGGAGCATTTTTACACAACAGAAAAAATTTTGAGTTAAAATGCTCCCCATCTAAAATCATCGCCCTCTAAAATGAAATATATATTAAGCATATACTATTACATTAAAGCAAAAAAAATTAGTGGCTCTTTAAAAACTGGGAAATTTCGTAAACTGTTACTTTTGGCTCTTCCCTTTCAAAAGGTTGCCGACCCCTGGTCTATCATCTTACAAAATTTAAAAACTTTTTATTGAAAATTATATAAGTTATGGCTAATTTTATGTTTGATCGTATTCACTTCTTTATGGCTATTGTAAACTTCAAGTCCGCTTTTCTCAGAACCACATTTTCGTTGTTTAAAATGCTAAGGCTTTTTATCTATCGGACCAAATATCTTGAAAATTTTTCTGTTTATTGTTGGAAGTAGGTTTAACAAAAGGTAGAATGGGTTTTTGGATATTCATGGTCGATTTTTTAAAAAATATTACTGAATTTTGATTTTTAGCATTTTTAGGGTTTTTATAGTGATGAAAGAAAAAATATTTTTATTACTTAAAATAGTACAAACTCTTAACCGATACTAGCTTTTATTGTATATAAATTGAGATACTTAAACACAAAATTTTATAAGTGTAAGTCAATTATTGTAGGAGGAGTAGCATTTTAAAAACACCTCTTAAATTAATAAATTTTCAATTTTTTATTATCTTCAACTTGAAATGCATCTAACATAAGGCAAATACATATATTACCAGCAAAAAGTATCAAATAACAATGAATATAAAGATTTTCATCAAAAAAGTACCATGTCCCCTTTATATTTCTTTTAAACAAGTTAGTGAAGAAAAGTCACTATATTGCCAACTACAGCATGTATAACTTATATTATTTTTCTTCGCACACTCATACGAACTTGAACTAATTCTTTTTAATACACGAAAAAGTAAAAATATTCTTAATTTCTAAAATTTTTCAGAAACAAAATTTTTTTAAAAGAATAAACATTACAGCAAATAACAAAAACTGAGAAACAAAGATTTCTCACACGACGAAATAAAAAGGAATTCTCTACAGAACCGTCTACTTTATCATATAATCCCTTTCACTCGATCGAATATCTCGGGAATACACGAAATAAACCGACAGGTTAAAACATAAATCTGTTCCATAAGTTAAATGAAAGCTGGGAACAAATATCACTTTTCTTTGCGTGTTCATACCAGTTTTCTGTGTAACCCTCAGAGCTAAAGGGAAATTGAAAAGGCACAACCCTCCTAAATAAAAAAAAGGCCGTGATAAAATAACTTTTCCACTTTGGGAAGAGAAGAAAAATGTAAAAACCTGGAGACAAAAGGTAAAAACCTGAGTTGGGTTTATCTCGGTTCCTTTTTGCTGTGAGAATTGTATGAACATTAATCTGTAGATACGCGTCATTTGAAGAAATTATTTGTATCGTGAGTTTATTGAAATTTCCCTTTTTTTGTATACGAAAGTCCTCTTTTGGTATTGAATGGATTTGAGAAAGGATATTTTATTTGCTTTTGGTTTGACTGACTTTCTTTGAAATAAATTTTTGTAAGTTGTACAAGTTTCTTATAAAAAATAGTTAATGAGAGTTACGACTTACGTTAACATCAAAACAAAGAAAATGCATTGTGACTGCTCTTATTGATAGTTCATTTCTGTGAAGATCGATTCAGAAATGATGTCGTAGTATTTTCTTCATTTAAAAACAATTGCAATGTTTAATTTATTATCTCTGTAAACTAAAATATCCTTCTTTTCTAAAACACATCTTCAAGACTAATGGAAAGTTGTTCTGAACAAACGATGGAGTGATCAATAGAAAAAGAAAATTTCCGATGATAAAATTTTTTATACCAAACTTTTTACCCCTCACTGATTTTCATTATTATTGAAATAGGGAGAACTCTATTTGGTTTTACTTACATAATTTATAAATATTTAATTTTTATATTGAAATGACGCTGTTCTAAAGAAAATTTGTTATTTAGGAAAAAAATGCTCCTGAAACGATTTCAGGTGAATCTTACATAAAATGAACGCCTGAATTCTAGTAAGACCTTCTATTCCTTTAACAGGAAAATTTGTTATCAAGGAAAAAATACTTCTGAAACGATTTTTGGTGAACTTTACATAAAATGAACGCTTGAATTCTAGTATGACCTTCTATTCCCTTAACTTCTCATCCTCAGTCTTTATCTATGTTTACTTTCATCAAATATTTTTTATTTCATTTCCTTTTTATTCTACCTACTTCTCTGATGATCGTACCAACTATACCAAGATAAATCAACGAGAAATATGTTGAACTTAGAAAACCAATAACTGAAGAGTTTGTATTTTTTAAACAAAAGAAAGAAATAAAAATAAAATACTCCAGGTTGCAATACATATTTATCATCATATTTGAAAGTTAACAATCAATGCGAAGCTATGACATGGACTCCAGTCTGATCGGCAACAAGAACCATAGATCAAGGGACGTTAGAAAGACAAAGACAAAGCAATGTACTTCGTTCCGTGCAGTTTGGCCCAGCCAGAAGAATATAACTACCGATTTGGGAGGTTCGGCTAAACAATGATCATCTTACCCCACAGAAACCGAGGGAAGTAACAAACAAAAACATCTAAATGTCCCAATTCTCGAACTGGAGCCCGGCCAAAAGTTCTCTCTTTTCTTTTCATCTCCCATTTCATCGCATTTTTTATACCTACAAAATATAATAAAAATAAACAATACAACTGGAATGAGACAGTTGGAGCGTAACCTTAGAGGACTACACTCGACCGGCCAGTTGTAAAGAAAGGTTACAAACAGTCTTACATACACATAAGAAAAAAACACAACTTTGTTGTGATGTTCTTTTTCAGCAGTTTTTGCCACTTCTTTCTCAGCTCGGCAGTTTTTTTATTTTATTTTATGGATGTAGATCGATTCTAGAGGATCGAATGAGTGAAGGAAAGGAGAACAGTTTTTCTTCAGGTACATGTCGTGTTCGCTCAGTCTGACATCTTTCTTTTTAGTCGCTTTGGGTTGGAAATATTGCTGGATTATACGGAGTTCATACAAAGCTGTCGTCTTGGTATCAGATTTCAAAGTATTGAAATGGATTTCAGACTTGAAAAAGCCCACTCTCTCCATGAAGAAATTCAATACCGATATTCTCGTTTTTATGAAAGTGAGGTTTCAGCATTAAACTTCCTCGGGTTTCCGTTGATACAGAATCTGAGGACATTTGTATTCGACAAAGAGGAATGGGAAGAAAAGAATAATCATCCACTTCTCCATAAGTGCATTTTAACAAAAAGGTTTGGGGAGTTATGTAGGTATTGGTAAAGAATTCCTTGAAGTTATCCTACATTAGATTCAGTTTAGATTGATTTATAAAATTTTATTTTCCTAACCATAACCTAACCTTTACCTTTTCCTAACCTTATTTATATGACGGATTTGCAGATGTTTTAAAAAATGTTATAATCAATTTTACCCACTGCTTTGAGCTACCAAATCGTAAAATAAAAAAAACTGGATAGACGAGGAAATCTTAAAATTGATCAAAACTAAAGAAAAACTATATAAAAAACATAAAAAGTATCCCTTTGATATAATTCACGAACATAATTATAAATCTTTACAAAAAGAGCTGAAAATAAAAATAAAAAACGCAAAACATAATTATTTCTTGTCTGAATTCTTAAAGTGTAAAAATGTAAAAAGGCAATGGGAATTTGTGAATAAAATCACAAACTCTAATGCAAAAGACAAAATACCTTTATCTGAAAATAATGATTTGCTAGTGGAGAATATCAACCAATTTTTTATAAATATGGGATCAAATACTGTATACACTAATGATAGTAACCATGGAAAATATCTAACAAGTCAATCAAATTCTTTTTTTCTCGCCGAAACAAATGATCTAGAAACTGAAAAAATTATCAGATCATTGGACGACAGAAAATCCCCTGGTTATGATAGCATAACATCTCAAGCCCTTAAAATTGCTGCAAACCACCATATCTCTATCATCACAAAAATCATAAACCTATCCCTTTCAAGTGGTACTTTCCCTGCTTCCCTAAAAACAGCGTTAGTGGTACCTATCCATAAATCTGGTGACACAAATGATTTTGCTAATTACCGACCAATCTCTATTTTGCCGATTTTCTCCAAAGTTCTTGAAAAAATTGTACACGCCAGACTTTATGATTATTTAAAGACTTTCAATATAATATCTGATAATCAATTTGGGTTCTTGCCGGGTCTCAGTACTGAAAACGCGCTAATAGAATTTACTAGATATACATATAACAGTATAGATAAAAACAACAAAACAGCTGCAATTTTCCTAGACATCTCAAAAGCATTCGACAGTGTGAATCATGAAATTTTAATTAAAAAACTATCTTCAATCGGGGTTCGAGGCGGTGAACTAGATTGCTTCATTTCCTACCTAGCAAACCGAAAACAGTTCGTAAAATTGGGAAATTCTAAAAGTAGTCTATTAAACATAAAGTCTGGTGTACCACAAGGTTCAATCCTTGGACCTTTGCTTTTTATAATCTATATAAATGACTTCTGTAAACTAAAATTAAATGGTAAAATCATAACCTATGCAGATGATACTGTAATTCTATACTCATGTTCTAACTATAGTATACTACAAAATAACATAAATAAGGATCTTCTGACCATTAAACACTGGTTTATATCTAATAAATTAGCAATAAATGTAAATAAAACAAAATTTATCAATTTCAGTATCTACGGGCCTCCTGAGCATCTTCGTCTTTATTATCATGTAAATGACTGTATAGGTCTTAATTGTAATTGCCCCCCTCTTGAACAAGTATCTTCAATAAAATACCTTGGTTTAAATGTAGACTCAAACCTAAAATGGAAATCCCACGTTAATTGCCTAACAAATAAACTACGCTATATTTTACACAAACTTTACTTCATAAAAAAGATAATAAATAAGATCTTCTTGCTTCAACTTTACCACTCTTGGGTTAATTCAATAATAAGCTATGGTATTCTGGCCTGGGGTGGGGATTACTTACAAAATATAAATCCAGTAATTAAAATTCAAAATAAAATCATTAAATTTCTAAGCAGTAACAATCAGTTCCCTTTAATTGATCTTTACAAAAAACTTAACGTTTTACCAGTTCGTCACCTTTTTTTCTTTAAAACAATAGTTTATTTTACTAAGCAAGCAAACGAATCTGACCTACGAAATTTAACTTATAATTTACGTTCAAGAAACTTATATTTTGTACCTAAAGCAAAAAAAGAAATTCTTCATAAAAATTATGTTTATTTATCACCTAAGTTTTACAATATTTTACCCAATGACATAAAAACAGAAAAATCCCCTATTAAGTTTAAAAAATTACTAAAGCTTTTTATTTTTACAATAGAAAATATTGAAGAACTTTTTTAAAAAAAAAAGAACAAACGCTCTCTAATTTCCAATCTAGTCATTCTGAAGCTTGCCTTGCGATGCCACTATTATCCATTTTCTATGTGTAATATCTATATGTGTAATGTCTGTATGTATTGTATATTTGTATGTTCAATCTATTTTTTTAAAATACAACTCCTTTAGGTTGCCCTTATGGGTCTCTGACCCCTGGGCAACTCATATGTCTTCCTGTTTTTTTTTTCGTGTATGTGTTTGTTCCAACTGTAAAATGTTCATGTTGTGTACGTAACAAATAAAGAATTTTGAATTGAATTGAATTGAATAACATACATATAGGGTACCGCAACAAAATATTTCGATGAAGCCAAACAATATTACTCTCAAGAGTAATTGGAATTGCTAACATTTATTCTGAAGTCAAACATCTGTAAATGTACATATTTTTGAATTTGTTTTACTTCAAAAGCGTTTTGCTTATTAAAATGGGAATAGTTACAAAGCTTTACTCATATTAAGTATTTATTTAAATATTATTTTAAAACTTACTTTGTATCAACAAGAAAATGTATACTCCGATGGTTCGTCAAAACAAATACAAATAAAGAGTGGAATATTTTTTCAAATCGTTACTTCCACATATTTGTTTAAAATGTTTTGCTATTAAAGTATAAATGAGGTTGTAAAATCATTTAAACCTTAAAAACAAATGCAAACTACTTTATTAGGGTAACTCTTCCGTTTCTAAATTACCTAGGGAGTTTAAATGAATAATAAGGTATTGCTTTTTGAGCTACCCTATTTTGTGATTTAAATAAGAAATAAAGTTGTTTTATGTCATTGAAAACTTTAAAACTTTGAAAATTAATTTGAAAACTTATACACAAACAGTGTTACATACTATTATAGCTGATTTAAAAAACAAAATAGAGATTTCAAATCCCCCTTCTGTTTAACTAGAAAAAAAATAACAAAGCAGAGATATAAAATTAAAGGCAAAACACATAAAATGGAGTTAAATAATATTGTGCATTATTTTTATAGTGAAATAAGTGCTGAAGTTAACTAGAAATAAGAATATTTGCTTTCAAATATTATTCTGTAAGTTATTTATTTGCTTCTAAGTTTGAAAAAAGTAAGTTACTCTCAATAGCACTATAATAATCTAACAGTTATTTTCGAAATCGGAAAGCCATATCAAACCAAATCAAATGAACATTCATTCACAAAACAATACCCTCCAATATTTTTTCCACACACGACTTATTCCACTTTCAAAATTAATGGCACAATTACCTCAAAAGCAGGCTCTTGACGGCAGAGAGAGCACCCCGCGAATATATTTAATTAAACGCCCTTTAATTTCCCTCCCTCCCTCCCCTAATCTCCCTTAAGAAGCCTGTTAGCCCATTTCTCAGCGTCACACTAACCTGCGATGATGAGATAAAAGCAGGGAGAGCGATCATATCATCCTTAATCATTCATTCCGAAGCACCTCAAAAGAAAAGTTTTCCAACAAAAAAAAATATTCCAACAGCTTAATTGCACCTCGACTTCGGTCATCATCTTAGATTCCGTTCTTAAAACGAACAAAAAGCGAAGGGGGGGCAGGAAAAGACGAGTCTACCCCTCCCCTCCTTCCCATCAGTGATCCTCGGATTTTATTCGCTAAGAAAACATAGTTACCCTCTAAGCTTGATTAACGAGTCTTCTCGGCGTTATGAGATGGTGAAAAAATGGCGAAATTAGAAGGAATTTTTTTCTATTCGAGAGGAGGGGGTCGTTATGGTTAGAATTTCAAGACGAAAGTAGCGGTGAGATGTTTGGATTGGGTCTCATTAAAGTTGAATCCCCGATGGAATTCTATTTTCATCTGACGGCCTATCGTGCTCGAGTGACAGGAAATTAAGGAAAGAGACGGGCATAATTAAGAAATGGATGCATTCACGCAAATGAGTATTGGCTCGAGGGTGTTTTAGGGATATATCGAGTGGATGTAAATTAACAATGCCAGTCTTTCCGTGTATTGCAGTGTTTCCCAACGTGGGGCGCACGCCCCACCGGGGGGCAATATCATTTTCTAGGGGGGCAATTTGAAAATTTTTCAACCAAATTGCCCCCCAGAAGGGGCCAATCCAGAGGGAAAATAAAAAAAAACTTTCTAAAAAGAATATCAAAATCTGATCCTATTATCCTGAGAATGTATGTCTGAAATCTGGACCAGTATGTATCAAAACCAAGTTGAAACCCTGTTTTTAGAGTAATTTCCACACCTTTTCTGGGGGATGACCCAAGATCTCTGTGTTTAGAACGCTTATATATGAAACTTTTTTACATTAGGTTCATCAAAATGCAAATCTTACCTAAAAATTTATATCCAAAATTTCCCAACTAGGGGTACCAAACTAGTTAAAAACCTGCTTCTTAGAGTCAAATTTCCAAAAATTTGCTGGGGGGACCCCCAGACCCCCCCTTGGTACTTAGAACTTAATTACTCATAACTTGATTTAGTTCTTTAGCATGCAAATTCTACCTAAAAATGTTCTGAAAACCTTCATTACACTTAAGTATACATAGGAGGGAGAGGCTTAGAAATAATTTTGGCTCCCTCTCAAAATATATTTCTATATATGCCACTGATACCGGGGGGGCATGGAAAATTTAGAAAGGCTTTGGTGGGGCATGGACCGAAAAAGGTTGGGAAACACTGGTGTATTGTCTTTCGTGTATAGTCTTCTGTGTATTGTCTTTCCATTTTGACAGGTTGTGCTCTTAGTACTGGTAAAAATGCCCTTTTAACTACGTAGTGAATGGAATTGAAATACCTCTTGCGATAATGATATAAAGAAAGGCTTTGTTTTTTATTTAATTATTTGCTTTGTGATGATATATGAATTGAAGTGTTTTCTAGACAGAGATATTTTGAATCTATTTAATAAAATTAGAACACCGAACCGTCCCCTCCTAAATATTTTTTTTACAAAATATGAAGGGTTATAAACGCATTTGAAGATATTCTGGAAATAAAAAAAGGTATTTAAATTTATTTAATAAGTAAATATTCCCCGAAAACATTGTTTTAAACGTGTATGTATAGCTAGCACATTTTCAGGGTTCAGAAAAGAAAAAGTTCGCAAATTTATGTTTTTCAGTGTTAATATGCAGTTTTGAGACAAACTGAGTAACGCAGTTGAGTTTAGTCGAACAATAAAAAAAACTTACGAATTTGTGAACTTTTTTCAATAGGTGGAAAAATATTTTCAGGAGTTAATACCTCTGCGAATACTTAAAATATTTTCTGTGCGTTTATCATGATATTGCCAACAATTTTCACACTGAAGTTTTAGTTTTATCTCCTTTAGTTTTTTAATTTTTAAGTGGTAAACGCATGATATAATTTTTCTGCGACACTAATAAAATATTTAAGGTATCACATGATGTGTTGTGGAGAAATGATACATTAGTGCTTTGCCGCTCACATGTATATAAATTTATTCCCTATTATTATGGATGAATAGCTTCCTCACCAAAATCTGCTAGACCAACGAAGTTAGTTACCACTTAGCGAGCGAAGCAAGCAAGATTGCAAAGCAATCCCAGACTAACTGCGTTAGCAGTTACCGGGGGTTGGCGAGTGATAGCTAGTTGGGAAGCGTCAGCCCCCTAGTATTTTAAGTTAACAAAAAATCTTTTAAATTAGTTTTGTAAATGTGATTATTTTTCTACGAAAACAGAAATCACTATGCATTTTAAAAAGGTTGTCTGAAACGAACAAGCTCTATAAAAATTCGTAAAATTCATATTATGCAGCATGGCGTTATTTTGAATAGTAAATCGAAGGATAAAGGCAAAACTTATCAAAATCACCGCCTATACATACAACACTTAGCCTATGTTAGTGAATAATTCCATAAATCTATTCAACCAGGAATTATTTATTTTCAAAAGATACATTATTCATGTAGAAAACTTTAATGACTTTTGATAGAAGAGGACCAACCTATTTTATACGTTTCCCGCATAAAAAGTAATATATAATAACCTAAAACAAGAAACTCGGCTCGCTGCCATATTTTATGCACTTCCTCTCTCTAGTTCTTGACCGCCATCCAAAGTTCCAGACAGTATAGTTAAACGCTTCCAAAACAATGTTGCCATGCATGATTTATCATTTAGAAGAGCTGGTTTTGCTTTATTTTAACGTATTTTTCGATGACAAAGCACTCTGAAAGTTGTTATTAGTTTTATTTTGATAAATGTGGCTATTACTTTTGAAGAAAGTCAAGGAAGACCTAAATGTATTAAGAGGCTAATGGATCATTCCTTTATAATATTGCGTTTCTAGTTTTGACTCAAATATCTCGTTATTTAAGAAATATTTGATACACAAAGCTTGAACTATGCAATCTACTCAAATATGCTTTAAATAAACTAACTTATAGAATAAAATCGTTCTAGAAAATTGTTCGTTTCTAAAAAATATTATAAATTTATTCGTCTGCGTTTTCAACTAAGCAAGTATATAAATTCCTAACCCAATATACAGGGTGGTCCTTAATTCATGGTACAAACTTCTAGGGGTGTTAGAGTACACCTAGACGAACAAGAATTGGTATAGGAAGGGGGGTCGCAGTTACACCGTTAAAGAGCTAGGTCCTAATGTAATGCGAGAGCGTTACAAAAGGACGTTTTGCCAAGGCCCGTTTAACGAAAAAAAACCATAATGAAATGAAAAAATTTATTGCATGAGGTACAGCAGTATCCGTACTACTTACATCATAAATTTGATAGAAATTGAACCACTTTCTAAACCGCGGAGTTAGTTTCAAAAGTGCAATATTAATCTTTTAGTCAAAGAATCACATTCCTTAATGGTATTTAGAAAAATGATGATCGGGGAAGGAATTTTCAATGATCGTAACATGGATCATTGAAACTGTTTGATCATTGAAAATTCCTTCCCCGATCATCATTTTTCTAAATACCATTAATGGAACTCCATTGTTTGACTAAGAGCACGTTTTAAAACTCACCCCACGGTTTAGAAAGTGGTCCAATTTCTATCAAATTTATGATGTAAGTAATACGGATACTGCTGTACCTTATGCAATAAATTTTTTCATTTCATTATGTTTTTTTTTCGTTAAACGGGCCTTGGCAAAACGTCCTTTTGTAACGCTCTCGCACTACATTAGGACCTAGCTCTTTAACGGTGTAACTGCGACCCCCCTTCCTATACCTATTCTTGTTCGTCTAGGTGTACTCTAACACCCCTAGAAGTTTGTACCATGAATTAAGGACCACCCTGTATAATTCCTCCTAACCCAAAATCTCAAGAACTCTACTTTTGTAGAAAGCAATAAAAATGAAAAGGCATTTAAAAGAGCTGATTTAAATTGCAAATAGTTTTATCTAATACCAATCTTTTTTCTTGAATTTTAACCTAAACTATACCCTATTATTTCGTTTTAGTACTCCTAATTGGTTTAGAAGAGAGAAAAATTCTCACTAAATGATTTCGATTGAAAATTTTTTAAGAAATATTTTAGAAACTTCTTTGAAAAATTTTATCTTCCAAAAACTTTAAAAAATTCTCCAAGTACACAAAAAATATTATGTTCTACTTTATTTTAGATTTTTTAACAAATTGTATTTATCTTCAAGCGTTCCCTTTTAGTACTCGTGAAAATGTAGGATGTGTACTATAATAATAATAAGTCATGACTAATAACTTTTAAATATACGAAATTTATTACAGATAAAACTTACGAAATTATAATGTAACAAATGAGGCGTTTGCTATCAAAACCAGCTCATTCCATTTTTTGAAATTTTACAGGAGAGGAAAAAAAATTCTCACGTCCACAGTTCTAAAGATAATTTTTTTTATTTTTAATTGTAGGTATAATCGCCTAGAATTTGATAAGTTTTTCATTTTCATTCCAGGTGCATTACCTTGGGCGTAATTGGGTTGGAATGAGCTGATTTTGATACAAAAACACGATTTTTCATGCTTTTTTCCAGATATTTTGTTCAAGTTGTGTGAAATAGGTTTTTCCAGTTTACCAGTTAATTTTTGTGTCTTTACGAGTTTTAAATAAATGACATCCACTTAGATTTTTAAAATGATCTGAAATTTCACAGTTGAGATCACAGTTTTCACCTTTTCATCTAATTTTTGGGTTGGAATGAGCTGGATTTGAGCTATATCCCTTCGTCAGGTTATGAAGGACCCTCTAAACTTTCAAAATATGCAAAAAAAAGTGGATTTCAGAAAAATATGGAATGAGCTGGTTTTGACAGCAAACGCCTCAAATATTGATTCTTTAAACCTCCTTTGCCAAAGTCCCTATGTTCGTTTACTCCTTCTTCTAATGAAATAAAGAAAACAATAGGGAAAGTAATATGCTGTACCATTATCGTATATAAAAGTAACTTTTAAAAGCTAAAGGGATCACACATGCTTTTAACAACCAAACTTTACACAGACTTAGTACCCTCACTAAAGCCCTCTTAAGAGTGAATTCAAACCCACATTAATTGGACAACTCGCCCAAAAATATAACAGCTTAAAATTCCCCTTAATCCTCCTTCAACCTCAACACCCGAACGCAATCCCTTCTTTGTCGGCTATTAAGCCCGAATTCATTACCCCGAATCGAGGGTGGGTGGGTGAGGACAAACCAAAAAAACAACAACAACGCCGACCGAGACATAAACTTCGACACAGACACAAGGACAGTGTCACAGCTTGTGCTCCATTGTCTGAAGACACAGCGGTCTTTTTTCCTTTCTTTCTGCGGCATTGTTGACTCGTTATTTACAAGGGGGGTTGAGGACGCGTCAGTGAGTCTCTACACGGCTATTAATTAAACAGCTGGGGATCTCTTTACTGTGCTGAATAAATTATTATCGCTGTTTATTGTTATAGACTCTTCGCAGGGTTCTTTCTGTGAACTTCTTTGAAGGAGATGAGCGGATTCGATTATTTGGGGGTGGTTCTTTGTTCTGGTTTACCGAGGTTTGAGATTGATTTCGGGGTTGTCAGTTTCGTGGAAGGGCTTATACTTGTTTTGGAATAGTATATCTGTTTTATAAGATATAAGTGCCAATTGTTAAACTTGATGTGTTCAGGTATTTGTAAAAGTGAATAAAAAATTCTGGAATGATCTCATACATTAAACATAAAATATTTTTCAACTATTCATGGGGGTAAAAGCATTTAAATTTGCTGAAGTATGAAGTAAATGCAATTTCTTGGCATAATGAAACTTTGCTTATGAGATGTATTGAAAAGTTTTTAAGTCTGTAAAGAACTAACTAATTCGTTCTGGGTATGAAACGAATTTTTATGATAGTACTTAAAAGTTTATTTTAATTTTTTACCTTTTAAGTTTAGTAAATTCTTGATGTCGTAGAAAATTTTTTTTTAAAAATAACAAGGAACGCCACAAGTTAATTTCATAAATTAAATGAATCATTCACTTAAACTCTTCTCATGATTTCCATCTTTAACTTTATCCTGAAAACTAGATCACATGCTATTTCATGAAGTTTCTAAATATTCTTAGCTGAGAAATAAAACTACCTAGTTTAAATTGAATATTTTAAAACGAAATAAAAAATAGTACAAAGAAAACAAAGTAGAACTGTAGTAATTTGTTTCGTGAAAATCTACAGGCTTTAATGATTTCATAACTGCATATAATTATCGACTTGATGAATTTCATAGAAAGCTTCCATCATGGAATAAGAGGAAAGAATGTATTCCGTTATAAAAACTCAGAATAACAATTTGAATACATATTTTAAATTGTCCATGTGTACATTAGATCATACCAAACCGCAACATTCAGCTGATAAAATTTATAATTTTTAGTTTTAAATTAGGCGCATCGGTAATTTCAGAAAGCTTCATTTGAGTTTAAATGATCAAATTTGCATTGTTCAATCTTTCGACGTAGATTAGCTCTCCCTTGAAATATAAAAGACTTTCACTTGGACTCGGGGTTATCACAACCTCAAAGAGGTATAGGCACAATTCCTTTTGAAAATAATTTGTGCGTTAAATTACCCCCTTTCATGCTTTCAACTGAAACCCTAGATTCAGTGAGCAAGATAGCTTTTAATTATTTCCGCCCGATGCATGAAAGATTGGTTACCGTTTTCATTTCGCAAATATAGAACTTCAAGTGAGGCTTGTTTGGAAACCTTGGTTGAAGTATCAGAAATGTCTTTTGAGGTTATTCCAAGCGTTATTTTTCCGTTTACTTTCCTCGTTCATAGAATTAAATGTTTTATAAAAATGTTTATAGGATTTTTAAAAAGATATCTCATGGTGTAATTCATCCGTAATGGAAAAGATAGTTGTGCAAGTTTTAGTTCCTCTAAAGATATTTGCATGATATTTTCAACTTATCTAAATTTTATAAAATTATCAAACATTTCCCAGTTTTAAATAATCTAAGAAAAGTAGGTGTTATTGCATAATTATCTCTTTTAGAATAAAGGCGTTTTATCCAGATTATACTAATTTGTTTAAGGTGCCTGCCTACCTAAAAATGCCGTTTTGGACCAAAAATTGAAGAAAAATTTTATTATCTTATTTCAAAAAACACATCTTCAGCTATCCAAATCAGTTTAAATTTTGTCTTTATCTTTCTTAGAACCAAAGTTACAGAAATTTTACTTGAAACTAAAAAGGCATTTTATTAAGGAAAAGGTAAAGAAATTTGCGTTTTTCTCAGAATCACATTTTTGCTATTTTCCTTCTCCGCAAAACTACATAACTCAAAATATTATAAGTTAATTTCTATGAAACTTGGGCACAATACTTGACATAATATGGATTAGGAGCCCTACTACTTTTTTGGCTTTGGGTGTAATATTTTTTATTTTATGAATAGTATAACTTCAAACTTTACTGATATTTGGTGGGTCTTTTTTTATTCTTCAAGTTTAGTGCTATACCTTTTGATATTAAAATAATTTAGACATAAAAATGGTAGGCCTCCTAAAATATTTTTTACGAGTATAATAAAGTTTACAAAACAAAAATACCTTCATATAAATTTGAGTTATGATGTTTTAAGAAAAGGCTGTTTTTGTGAATTTTATGCATAAATTCTTCAATAATATGAAAATTTAAATTAATATATAAGTATTTTTATATTATTCATAGTTTTTAGACGCATTTAATTGTATAAATCACTAATTAGTTCAACATTTTAATTATTAAAAAAGCCTCCATAGGTAGGCTACCACCTTAAAATCTTTTCCATACATAATTGGATAATTTCAGGGGAAAATTAAGAACATTAAATTTGATGAAGTCATACTTTTATATAATCTGTTATTTTATACAAATACAAATACAAATACAAATTAAGTCAACCAACTACAGGCGTAAGCCCAGCTAAGGTTGGTTAAAGAGTAAAATTAGGGTTATTAAAGAGTAAAATTAGGGTTTGAGGTAAACATTTAGAAATACAAGCAGAAACCCCCTGAGATGTGTTTAGGGGGGTCGGAGGATGCCTCACCTAAAAATCCAAAAAAATCCGGTCACGGGTTTTTAGCCATTTTGAAAAAGAAGTCGGCCATATTGGATTTTTCCATAGTTCATAAAAACAGCTATAACAGGCGAACTAATTGGTTTAAAATGTTTGTTCTTGTTTTAAAATGCGTAGTTCAGCTCGTTCTTTAAGTTCCATGCATCAATTGCTGGTTCAAAACCACGGATTTTTTTAAAATTAAGCTAAAATAGCAATTTTTTCGTATTTTTTTCGGTTAAGTGGTGGATTTTCCCCTGGAGGGATTTTTGGGAATTTTGGAACATCGGTCAGGATACTATCATCTACGTTGATACCCATTTTCAGCTTGTGATTTCGAATTCTTACCTACATTTTAACCCGGCAAATCATTAACAAAGTAAATTTATACTTATATTTAAATTAAGTTTTTTTTTCGAACTTTTTTACGTTTTATATTTAAAATACGTATTATTAAACAATTTGAGACAAAAACGAACTCAATCGGGCCCTTGGTTCAGTCGCTATGCTTAAAAATACAATCCAAGATGGCGACGGTTGTTTCAAAATGGCGGATTTTTCCCTGGAGGGATTTTTCGGGAATTTCAGGATATCAAAAAGGACACTATCCTCTACAGTTACACCAATTTTCAGCCCGTTATATTGAATGTCTTATTTGCCTGGACTATAAAAAAACTACAACAAAAAAGACTGAAAAATTACTATTTTTCTGCGTTTTTAAAATTAAATCTTTAAGAATATTAACTTACTGTATGATATTTCAAAAACGTACACTTAGACACGCATTTTATAAAAAAGTAGAGCATTTTATTCCTATAAGTTCGCTAGTTATAGCAGTTTTTAAGAAACATTGAAAATTCAGATTGCCACCGTTTTTTTTCAAAATGGCGGAAAACTAATGCCGGGATTTCTTAGAATTTTGGTATGGTATAGCCTAAGACTCTGCCAAACAAGTTCCAGTTGTTTTGGTCGTGATATTTATAATAGGTACGACACAGTATTAAACGAAAAAACTACAACCTAAAAAATACGAAAAAATTGCTATTTTAGCTTAATTTTAAAAAAATCCATGGTTTAGAACCAACAATTGTTGCCTTGAACTTAAAGAAGGCACTGAATTACGCATTTTAAAACAAGAACGAACATTTATACCAATTAGTTCGCCTGTTATAGCTGTTTTTATGAACTATGGAAAAATCCAATATGGCCGACTTCTTTTTCAAAATGGCGGAAAACCCATCACCGGATTTTTTGGGATTTTCAGGTGAGGCATCCTCAGACCCCCTAAACACATCCCAGGGGGTTTCTGCTTGTATTTCTAAATGTTTACCTCCGGCCCTTTTTTCGCCTAATTTGACTGTACTATAAACGTGCTACCAAAAATAATGGATTTAAAATTAGAGGAATTTTCAGAAGATAAATGGTTCTAAAGTAAACATTTCTGTACTTTAAACAAATAAACATGTTTTTAGACACCTGACTTAACATTTTCTGAAATGGTATGAAAATTCAAGTTTTGGTATTATCAACTGGATTTCATCAATAAAACAATCTTTAATTATTATTATTATTATTATTATTATTATTATTGCTGCATTATTGTTATTGTGTTTTCAAAAATTTTTATGTTTTCACTGATGATGTCCTCCACAGAGAGGGACGAAACGTTTGATACGAATAAAAATAGAACACGGCCTTATATCCCGGAAATGTTTGATTTTATGAAAACAATCTTTATTTAAAAAAACAATGTCGTAAGTCCTTAAAGTGGAAAAACAACATAAATTTTAAACATACAGAAATAAACATACAGAAATAAAAATATATTTAATGTCTGTGTTTCTTAAAAAAAGTAACTCCATTTATTAAAGATTCGAGCAGAATGCTAAACTTGTCCTAAATGGGAATAGAGATAGTGCTATAAAAATATGAGTGTGAGAAACTTTCTTTCCTGGTGAAAGTAGTTTTTAAAGTACCTTACTACTTGGAGATAACATACTTAAAGTGATATAATCACTCGAGAAGCCCCTGCGGAAGCAGTTATTCATATCACGAAAACGCAAGTGGCTTCAGGGTGAGTTATAAAGTCAATCCGAGGTTTAAAATAAAGTAAGGCTGTTTCAGTTAAGTTATTATCTGACTTTATTCACGGAGTGTTTTAAAATGGTTTTGGAAACCTTCCAATGTTGACACAAAGTTTTAAAAATGCATAATTCTCTGGTTTTTACCGCTACCTAGAAGGGTTTTGGGGGGTTCATTTCGGAATGAGTTTAGGAAATTTCCTTAAACTGATGTGTTCTTTTTATACGGGGTTTTTAAACTTTGTATGTTTTACGTTTTTAAAATAAAATATTTTCAAAAATGTTTTTCATCATTCACTTTACCTATAACACTAGTCGACAGTGGTTTCCTAACAACAACCAAATTGCTATTTTTGTTACTAATTCATATAGTTATTCAAATATCTGCAAGTAAAAAAGTTCCACCACGTCCCATATTTGTGTAACAAAAATTTTCGATTTTATGCTTTTTTTCATAATTTTTGCGTTTTAAGCGTCATTTTTGTCCAATAGCAACCCTGCAATCCCATTCAATTAATTTATTTCTAGTATCCCAGTATGTAGACATTATTTTAAAAGTGTGGATGTTTTTGTACTGCAGTTCATTTTGAAAAATGACGAGTTTTCAGAGTAGATTTTGCAAATTTATACGCAATACGTTTTGCAAAATTTGGGTACGGTTTAAATTACAATTCAACGGTAATATTTAACAAAAAAGGTGGGAAAAGGTTTTTTCCCATTGATTTGGGTCCAAATAAGTGGCTAAAATGAAATCTGGACTCCTCAGGTATGTTGCAGAAGTTAGAATGTGGCTCTTTTTAAGTGCGTAAGAGTTAACAGTAGTTCTATGCAAATTACTATCCATAAAGTATGGGGAGGGCATTCAAATTATCTTGGTTATTTAATATCAATGATAAATACCGAAAAAACACTTCAAAAAGTATTTAAAAGGACTTTTTTGCCATTAAGTGAAGGCAAACATAAAGTCAGTATGAACCTCTGATTAAAAAAAGATTCACGACCTTGCTTTTGAAGGAAAATTTAATAAAAACTCATTATCAGCTTGGAAATAGATTTTAGGAGAGTGGTAGGATAAGTTTTAGAAAAAAGGACCGATAAAATGTTTTAATCCCAATAGAAGGTTCTGTTTTAGTCTTACCAAGCCATAGAACGTTGAACATCACTCAAAAATCATATTTTACATCCACGTTTGAATTTATTTTCGGAAAATCTCACTGTATTCAATCATAAACAATGGTATATATTCCCTTAGGACATTGACTCGATGCATAGGTCATTGAGAAATAGCAATTTTGGGCTACAGCTCTTGGTTCATTAAAAGAGGAGATTTGACGCCACCTAAGAGGCAAAAAGTGATAAAATTGCATCGTATTTAATGAATAATTAATGGTTTTTAGTTTTATATTATCTGAAACATGTATATAATCTCAATTATGATAGTATTTTATGCTAAAATAATGAGATAAACTGTTAAAAAACGAGTGGTTTCAACGCTTTTTTCCTTTCTTACAGTATTGGTGCTATATTTGTAACAAAAAAACTGTACGTGCTGCAGCTTTTTCACCACTATTTCTGAAATCTACACCCTCAAATTAGTCGGAAATACCTAATCTCATTTTTGTTAGGGAAAAAAAGTTTAAATTTGTCGACTAGTGTAATTTGTTAATCATATTTGTTCTGTTCAACCATTTTGTGGTAGTTAGTATTAAAGTGCAAGTTAACGTAGTAACACCAATTGGTTTGTTATGTTTTGCTGTTATCGTTTTGAGAATACCTTGTATTTCCTATTGTTTTTTGTTTCTGACTGCTACTTTTGTTTCTCATGTTTCTGACTTCATGTGTTACTGTGTGACACACGGGACCAATGAATGTACTAGTTCAAGTTGCCTTGCAATTAAAAAAAATTTTGCTGCTTGTTTGGCCTTTAAGCTTACAAAAGTTCACTAATTTGGTCGTTAATTATCATAAGCATAATATTCAGAGCGGTTTTATTGAAGGAGCTTATTATTCTCAAACCTCCAAGGTAATAAAAACCCTCCTTATTAACAAGAACTTATATAAAAGAAGCAATTATTTACCAGTTATTGTTAGGTATTATAATGAGTTATATAATAGCATATTAAAAATATTCAATTATTCAATTCTAACAGTTTTTGGGCATCTGTAACAGTTAAAAGAGCAACATTCAAACCGATAAATAACACCATAAAAAACTACAACCTCATAAATCGATAGTAATTAGTCAAAGACAAAAAAATCCAGAATTTCTTCAGCAAAATATACCATTAAAGTTCACTATATCGTGACTTTCAGCAATATCAATGATAAAGTCACCATCAGAGCAGATAATAAAATCAACTCGCCTAGCATCGTTAGCATACTAAATCCTTATTGGAGAAGCATTGCAATCGTTACTTTAATTACCATCGAGGGACCAAGTCCCTTTTTTAGGCCCTCGAAATTCACATATTAGAAATTAATTTGGGTGTATGAGGTTTCTGGTATGCTCCTCTGAGCCCGGGACATTAAAAATCGGGGAAGCGAGGGAATATTAACTCGCCAGGGTATTTTTTCTAGCTTAATTACTTGGGGAGCATTGGCCGTGAACTAATTGGTAGAAAAAGCGGTGTTTATTAGAAAAAGCGAAGAGAGCTGAGGGTAAAAAAGCCGTCGTTGGAAGAAAGTGATAAATAAATATTGCGTTACCTTTTTTATGGTCTTTAATGAGAATCGTAGTTATTTGTTTTGTTTTCGAAACAGGGCTAATAAGGATTCATATTGGGTTCTGATGCTCTAATGATTTTTCTGCCTGCTTTGAGTAAATGTTATGATTAATTATAAGTTGCTTTGTACATTTTGCATATGTTTTTTTTAAATTGAATGCATAAAAATGGTAAAAGTTAGACTTCAAGGAGTGTAAAGGCGCTCACAGACGATCAACCGCGGATTGACGACCAAGTTGATTGTCTGTGGGGGCCTTAACACTGAATTACTACCTATGTTTGATATTTATGTGAGTCGTAAAATGTTAAAATAAAGTAGAATATTTTGTATTTTTATTTATTACTTTGAATGCTTAAAATTATATATTGATATTTTAGGAAATTAAAGTGACAAAACAATAAAAAGAAATTAATATTTTTTTTAAATACTAGGGAGCTGCCGCCCCCTGTTCGCTATCGCTCACCATTCCCCGTTAACTGCTAACGCAGGGCCGTTTGGATCGTTTCGCAATTCCCACAAAATCCTGCTCACTGAAATTTTTTATTTTATAAAACATTCGTTAAAACAATTAGTAGAAGAAACGTCAACCACCTTTCCAAAAACACAAAAGTCATCTTCATGAATAACACTATCTTAATCTTAAAAGTTAGAATATTCACTAAGAAAAGTTCACTAATGAATCTGTTAAATTTAATATTGTATCTAGTAACTCGTCAAAACGCGTCTAGTGTTTTATCATTCATGTTTATGTTTAAACACTTTTTAAACAATACCTTTTAAGCTATTGAAAATAATAAGAGACAAAGCGTAAATTACACTCAATGTTTACAAACAATTGATTTTTGTGTGTGAAATTCTATGTGTTTTAAATAGTATATCTGTTAGTTACTGGAAAACTATTATCAGTCTTTTAAAGATATTTTATATAGAAAGTATTTTGAAGCGCTTTTTAAAGCGCTAAAGGAATTATTTTCATCATAAATGTATGGCGTCGATTGGTCGTTGTGAATGGAGAGATAATAAATTGTACGACAGTTTCTTGCTGTTAACTGCAACCTTATCCGTGATCCAGAAAAATGGAAATATTTTAGAATTGAGAATTTTTTTAGAAATTATATAAAGGCTTATTGCACATCCTCAAAAAAATCCCAACAGTTTGATACAAAATACGTGCTGTACGGATCAGTAACTAGAAAGCCTTTCTCTGGAAACCGTTCACCAAAAACTTTTTTTTAGAATAGAGATATTAGTTTTGATATTTTTTTATTTTGAGAAATACTAGTTTTACCCATTAAAAACATTTCCTAGACATTCAGACTATCTCTATTTTTCTGAATTTATTTACTAAATGAATAAAAATGTTGAGTTACTTAATTTATGTCTCCTAAATATTTGAAATTATTTTAGATAAATATCAAAATTCCAGTTAGTTTTTGCAGTTGCAGTTGAAAATTTGAATGCAGTTGTCGAAACGCACCTGAGCCAAATTGGAAGATTTAAATAACCCTTAATTTCAATTAACCAATAAAAAATCACATTTCATTGTTACAATTTAAAAAATATATAAAACAGAAGGCTAATATACTCTAAACCCTTCAAAACGAATTCAAAATTACTAAATTTATCTTGATACTGATAGAGTTAGAACCTCTTTTTAAAAAAAGCTCTTAAATAGGTTTCCTTTTACTAGAACTGTAAAAAGAACTCATTTTTCAATCTCAAAACTGCAAGTCTTTTTGGAGCATGTTAAGTGACCAAAAATATTCCTATACAAAACCTTTTTTTTATTTCTTGTCCATTTAACCACTCTTGCAAAGCAAAAAAAAAGAAAAGATCAATAAACATTTCAACTGTTTCATTTCGCATTTCCTGAGCTTTTCCTCCAAAGGAAAAAAACGAAACTCATATCAAATACCTCTTCTCCCCTCTCCAAAATATGATATACTCCCTTTACTTGTCTCCCCTCCAAGGAACAAAGAACGAATTTTCTACACTCTTCATCTCCTCTTAAAAGGTAGCTCGTTACATACCATACGTCCACTAAGAAGGGAGGGAGAAAGATTCCGAGTTCCGTAAGAGATTTTGAGCGAAATCTCATAAAATCCTCTTTACTTCATGTTCAGACATTAAGCAAGAGCGGTCCATTTTTTAGTAGGGGGAGGAAGGAGAAAAATAGCTTCTAAACCCATCATGCAGTTGAACACAAACCCCTTCCACCCCCCTTGAAAAAGATGAAGTAGGGAAGACAAAGGAGACGCTTGAAAAATCTCTTGAAATATTCAAGTCGAGAAATAGAGGAAAGTATTTAAGCCGAAAACGTTTTTCAAACGCAGTGAAAATCTCGAATCTCGGAATAAATTTTTTTTGGAGGAGGTTATACTTGAGGGGAAAGGGTAGGTTGCTTAACTCTCTGTAAAACGCTTAGCATGTAAAAGGAGATGCTTATTTTTTCCTTAAGCCATTTTTGGAGGAGAGAGGTGGAGTGTTTTTTTTTGTTGGGATTAAGCCGCAAAAATGCGGTTGGGAGGAAAAAGCGGTAAGTGCATGCGATGGAACAATTAAGGTGTGGGTTGGGAAGGTTATAATCTTGCTAATTAATTAAAAGAAAAATATTTTTCGCCGAAAACCAGGAGGGAGTGCTTTATGGTTATTAAGTTTTGCGGAGAAATAGCTGTTTTTTGTTAGGCAAAATGTGGGAAATTTCTTGGAAATAATAAGAAAAGGGTCATAAAGGTTTTTGAGGGCGTCTTTTGTTTTAATTTAAGATTCGCGTTAAGTATAAGCAAAAAGCACTTTGTGAAATCAATATAATCATAAAATATAAATGTAAAATATTTGCGAGAAAAACTCCTTTACTACTTCTTTTTAAACGCTTTTATTAATTGATAAGATTAACAATGTTATTTTTAATTGGTCTTTCATATAAACATGACTAATTATACACTTAAAAAATTAATGTTTAAGCCTCTTTTGTGATTTTCTTTGAATTGCAGGCATCAACAACTTTACAAAAAAATTTAATGGTATTTTTATTACGGCGTATAAATAGTATATACTATGGCATTATAAGAACTAAGGGAGCTTGATGTGTTTTGGTTCACATGATTATCTCCAGATATAGAAGAAATTTTGATTCAATAATTATTTTCTGTGCTTAAAAGCTTTAATTAATATATAAATTATTTGATAGTGGTTCCAGATAGTACAGATTTTAAGTCATTGAAGGTTTCAAATAGCAAATTTACCCTATATTGTGTTAATCACACTTAGTATCTGTAGTTTGTGTTTCCCTCGAAGGTTTGATTTTCGCGAGATGTTGCAAGGGAAAAAATCAGTTTAAACTCTTAAAATTATCCTGTTTTTAGAAACCGTCCTAGAAAGAGTGAAGGAGGTGGTATTATAATATTATCTCATATAAAATTGTTGTGATGAGAGTTCAAGCTACTTACTGCAGTCTGTTTCATCCGAGTAGTCTCCGCAGTCGTTTTCGCCGTCGCACCACCATGACACCATGATGCATTTGCCGCTGTTGCACATGAACATGTCACGAGAACATGCCGCTGCATCTGAAAGATAAAAAAAGGGATACTGATTTGATTAGTGGATTTATGATTAAAAAAAGTTGGAAAAAGAAACTGAAGTTTTGGCCTATACCATCCCTCTCAACTCTAAAGCCATCTCTCAGTTTTGTAATATTTAATTGATTGAAAAAAATCATCAACCAACAAATTTAAGAATTTTTATTACCTAAACATGGAGAACGATAAAATTACACTTATATTTATTGCTATTGAGCTCTATTGCTCTTTTTTTCATTCACTTCACTCTCTTTTTTCATAGAGAGCGAAAACCACAGAAAAAATCCTAACAGATGGTAAAAAACGATATTTTCAAAAGTTGGATGGATGTGATGGCACCACGAGGAACTATGATTGACAGAGAGATCAAACCTATGATTGGCCGCTTTTTTCAAAGGAGAAGGAAAAATTTTTTTCTCGCCCAATCAGGTTTTTTTCCCGCCTCTCGCGACGCGTTGATGCGATCCCAGCGCCAAAAGATTCCCACATCCATCCAACTTTTCAATTTCCATTAGTGCCTATGGCCACGGACTCTCTGTTCTAGTAGGGTGGGTTGGGGTAAAATGGGTCAATTTTTAGGTATTTTCGCATTCTAAGTTTTATTTCATCAAAACTATTACTTTTTAATGATTTCTTTCAATGGGATCTTGACATTACAACCCTTTAGAACATTTTCATCTAATTTATCAAATATTTTTTAGTTATAAGTTGGTTAAACTTAGCATCAAAAGTAGGGGAGGGTGGGGACGATTGTAACGCGGGGCAATTGTAACACTTTGATTTCCTCAAAATGAGAGGCTGCCTGGGAAAAAAGGAGATGACAGTACGTACAAGGCAGGTGAATGAAAGAATATCAGAGATTTTCAAGGCTGAGGTTTGAGTTGTGGCTGTTTAATTGAGAAAAGAGTGTTTTTCGAGCATCGAAGTAAATTTCTACTTTTGTGAAACTTTCCTTCTCTTGCACTGCAGGTATGAAGCACAACAACACTGATTTTATGAATTGTATGTACATGTATCCTAGTTTTATTCTGCTTAGTTTCAAGATGATACTGTTGTTAGTTTCGCGGAAAATGAGGGTTGAACTAAAAATGGCAACGTGGGGTCGATTGTAACACTTCAGACGGGGACGGTTGTAACATTTTAACACTGGCCCCAATGTAGAAAATAACATGTTTCCAAAGTATTTTCGATGTATTGATTTATAATTCATACTTACCCTTAATATTGGCATATAATTATGAATTTTTACGGTTTTAGGATGCCGAGATAACGTAAAAGGAAAAATGAAAGGGGGCTGATCAGTCTAGAAAAAATGGAGGAAGAGGCTGTTGAGGTTTCTGTGTCTAAAAAGTCTGTTAGAAGTGTTGCTCGTGAGCACGATATTTTTTATGTAACATTATACAGATTCTGTCAGAAGAAAATAAAAAATGAAAATCCTAAAGTGGGTTATAATCAACACGATAAAGTTTTCGATCAAGGGAAGTAAGAGGAACCATTTTTCGTGCAAAAAATGGTCCCACGTTCGTTGTACTACAGGGGAATGAAGTTATGAATACCCTAATTGCCCTTGTGAATAATTATTTACTATTATTTACTCATCAACATTCATTATAATTTAAAACTCATTATTTGAGTGAAAAGTTCATTATTTCGATTCTAGTCTATGTATTTAATTATTATTTAACAAAAAAATATAAATTTTTAATAAATTTGAATGATTTTCTATCTATTTTTATGAATTTGTGTTGTGTTACAATTGACCCTTCAAGTGGGGACGATTGTAACGTTTTTCGATTTTCGATGTTTTATTTACTAAATTGCAATGTATGTCCACCGGACGGTTTTCATAACAAAATTGTAATTGGGATATATCAACCTATTTTCATACCAATTTTCATAACTCTAACATAAAAAATGGCTTATTTTGAGATCAAATAAAAAATTTTGTTACAATCGTCCCCACCCTCCCCTACTTTAGTGAAATTGTAAAAGTCCTAAGTTAATGAACATTGTTCAAATGTAGCAATTAAAATACTTCATTTGGAGAAAAAAATAAACTTGTTTGACAGTTCAATGTATATTTGAAGGAAATAAGTTAAAAACATTGTTTTTACCTAATACAGAAGGCCTCCTAACTATGACCCATTTTACCCCAAGTACAAAATATCGTTATAAAAGATAAAATATTTTATTTTTTTCTAAGCTGATTGACTTGAAATGTCTCTCAGACTTTCTTTTATGAAAAACTATCGCAAAAGTCTTCTGTAATTTATTACAATACATAGTTATTTCGAAGTTGGTAAACCCTGTTTTTTCAATGACATCATTTATGGTTCAAATTAAATATTTTTTCAGTCCTCAAATTCATAAATCTGAATTTTTGACGGTCGAAATAGGTTTCCAACAGATTTAAGAACAGACAAAGAATATAATTTAAAAAATTAGTGAAAAAATTCAATTTATATTTGATTTATATCGAGTTAATTAAAACTGACCCATTTTACCCCATGGCCCTCTTTACCCTAACCCACCCTACTCTGGAGAAAACAAAGATTTTATAAAACCCTCTTCCTATAAAATACTCCTCCAAAGGTATTAAAGAGGAAAATCTTAAATTGATAGTGTTCATTACATAATCTTTCAAAACAATTTTTAGTGACTTAAGGCATTTTCAAAATATCTTAATAACTCACAAGGGTTTTTGTCACTGTTCTCCAAATTCAGAGGTACCTACTTTTAAAGAATAAAAACTAAATAACTAGATTTCTTTAAAAAAATACTTCACTTAGGATTTCGAATAAAAGTTTAAAGCTTTATTAAGTGTGCTTACAAATCATGTTTGGGTAACAAAGATACTCTGAGAATCCCTTCTCATTCACCTACAAATAAAACAACCAAGTATTTCATTTGGTTATAAAAAATAGAGTTTTACAAGCAGCCATTCTGCTTACGTTCCATCAATAAAAACATCACGGTTATTTTTATACACAACAACCCCAACAAATTAACGATTTCTCTTTTGAACAACAACACTACAACCTCAAGATAAAACCTACGCAGAAAAGAAAAAAAACATCGCAAAGCCCAATCGAGGATCAATCAGGAAACTATTTATCAAAACTATCGATCCCAAGCGCCCTATTCCTTATCTAAGTTTATTCAGGCCTCGGGCATAAAGTACCCTTTCATACATCTATCAAAAGACGAAACAAAGACTGCAGACGATAGGAAAAAATAAAGGGTGGGTCACAGGCGAAAAGACATACCACAAAAAGACAGGGGAAGGGAAAAACAATGAGGGACATCGCAGGTGAAAAAGCTGCCCACGAAGCCCTTCTTCCAGGCTTTGTTTTATGAGTTAATTAGGGAAAGTCTGCAGAAGATCGGCAGTACCGCTAATGACAGCTGAAAACACCATAGGGCGAAATAATTGGCGGACGGAGGCATATGACATAGCTGGTCACACTGTTTGCCTTCTACTGACACATCGCTTTTGCCGCCGCAAATGAAAACTGACGGCTAGAAAAATGGCCTTGTTAGCGGATGGAGGAAGAGTAGGTTTTTTTGTGGGGATAGGGATGTCAAGGAGGATATCGTATGGTGGGTGGGGTAGGGGGTGGGGTAGGGGAGTGGGTTTTTTTGTGTGCGGGTTGAAGGGTCGTAATTAAAAAGTTCTTGGGAATAGAAGAATTATTTCGTATCTGTGAGAAAAAAAGCTTAATCAACACAGACGAAAAAAATGTAGTGTCAAGAAGATTTTTCAAACTGGTTATGACTATATTTAAGATGCTGATAATAATGACTTCCAATCTAGATCAATTATTAAGGTCAGTTTTTTTTAAGTTTAATTTCACAAACAAAATTACACGGGTTTAACCCCATTTTCTGCATTTTTTATTATCATTCAAATATACCAATATTTTTTAAATATACTAATAAAATAAGGGCTGCCTCCCCCAGCTCGCTTCAATCACCAACCCCCGCGTGAACTGATCCGCAGTTCTCGGATCGCTAGGCTATCCAGGTTTGCTTCGCTCGCTAATCTGATACTAAAATATTTTAGTCTAGCTTTAGGAGTTTTACAAACATTAAGAGACGGTAGTAATGTTAATTTCATTAAAAGTATGAAAATGTATATCTTTCTTTTTCAGAATATTTTAAATTGTCGCATTCAATAACAGTCATATCTGTGTTTCTCATGCATATATAAAATTACTCATTAGGAAGAAAACTTTATAAATTTATGTTGTCTTCCAAGTGTTTCACTAATGTCACTCTTAAGAATGAATAAAAAAATTGCTTGCAAAGATTAATTAAACTTTCATCAAGATAGCACGCATTTATGATAAGATATTTTTATTATGTTCTGTATAACTAATCAGTATACTTAGGTACATTTAAATTACTTTGCAAAATTAATACTCCCAGAATAAATTATTTGTGTTAACTAATTTACTAAACTTAATTTAGTGAGTTCGTAAATTGGACAAAATTACACCAGTATTCAATAGTTTTTTATACAATGGCTTGTAATTTTAAATATATTTCTCTTCAAATATTCTACATTTCCTTTTCGTACGCTTAATTAAATATTTATTGAAAGATGGTTTTAAGAAGCTAAAATAGCACGACTAAATTCTAACGTTTCCATTTTATTATTCATTCATATGCTTAATTAAAAGCTAAATTAGTTACTAAGGTTTATTGTTACTTATCGTGAATATTAAAGGAGTTGTAGTAAAAAATTTAGACACCAGTCAGACTTAAGATTTTAGGCTTTACCTTCTTACACAGAACATGCAAAGTTCACTTTGAGTTACATTTAATTTAAAGAAACGAATAAAGCTGTCAAAGTTTTAACGATTGCTAAAAATATGCAATCGATCTTGAATCTTAATCAAGGGTACTTAGAGAGGTAAAACCACGTATTTAACAAATGAAAAGTAAGAAATATTTTCTTATTCCTCTTCATGTAAGTTCATCAAACTCGTTTGATTTACTTCTTCCACAATCCTTATCTGGAAATACTTTACAGCAGATCAGAGCTGTTTTTTTTTTCAGGCAGAATTCTTCTCTTAACAGAAAAATATCCACAAGAATTTGGAGGTTTGAGATTTTTTTCAAAAATTCCATCAATTTATTTATTGGTGTGGTCTGAACATCGTGAAGATTCTTTGTTACTGTACGTTTTTTAACCCTAAATGATGGAATAAGTAAACCCATTTCTACACATACTAAATAGTATCCTTGTTTCTCTATGAGGACTGGTGTCCTGCGTTATTTAAAGTGTCAGGACGCCGACAGTTACCCGACAAAAAGAAAAAGGGGATTCCTCAAGTTTTTGTACCCTTTTTCAAATGAAAAAAATGCCTTTAAAGTATATTTTCCTTATAGTACTCACAAAAAAAATAAATGGTATTGCGCGGTTAAACTAGGAGGCTTCGACAAATTACAGCCCTGTGTAAAACGCATTTAAACAAGGATAAGAACCAAATTAAACTTTTATTACAAAAAATTATTTTTAAAAGAAAATTTGAAAAAAAAGATTAACAATTAAAAATTTTGATGAGCTCGTATAGCTTTAAGAACTTAATGTCAATATGATTTTTCTTAACTTATTAATATTGATTCATTTTTACAGTTTTTGTTGTCAGTATATGTGTTACAGTTAATGTTCGGAATACCTAGGTAAAGTATCAAATATTTTGTACTTTACCTTAGGTAATTCTCATTTTACCTTAGTTTTTCTGAACATTACCTAATTTTGGACATTAACTGTAACATATGAATGACCAAACCCTTTTATTCATGTAACATTGCTTCATCCTTTTTTCTATCATAAACAAAACCCCAACATTAATTCCGCACCCCAAAGAAAAAAAGCGACGCATTTCTATATCGAATTTTTTATACTCTCACTTAACACCACCACATGAACCCAACACTCTGGAGCACGAAACTTCCTCCCAAAACTGCCAAAACCGCTCACAAGAAAACTCGCCAAAAAAACTATCCCTCCCAAAACTCAATTTATACTTTCCCTCTTCTCCTTGATACCGGACCCCCCCCCTAAGAAACTATTCCGCAACTTCTTTATGCCTTCTTTATTACCGAAAAGAGGACCTCATTAAATTATTCCTCGATAAATCTCCTTTCCCAGTCCACTGACTCCGCAGAGAAAATAAAGCCTTCTTTACTGAGGGAGGAGGGGGGGACCAGAGAAATATATTTTGGGTCGTTGTTGTTTTTATTGATTGCAGTTTTGTCTTTGGTCCTTGTTTGATCGAGTCGAGTCGCCCGCCATGCGTAACGCTCCTGGTCACGGAGATCAAGGCTTGACATTGGGATTGATGGTTCAGTTGCGGACCTTAACATGACTTTTTCGCTGGAGCGGAATGAGAGGACGGATTAACTGTGTGTTTGTGTTCTGAGGGGGGAGGGTTCTTGTCTGGGGTAAATGGCGTGAAGGGGGAGTGACCATGTTGGGATTTATTTACGTGAAGGATTTTTTTTGTGAGTGTGGGAGGAGGAATTATGGTTGTTTGGAAAGGAGATTGGGGTAAAAGTTATTTTCTTTCTAATTATTGCTTTTGTTGTTTCGTAATTTATTGGTTTGGGAAGTCGAGGGTTGTTTCTTGAAATATATATTGAAAAAAGTTTGAAGGGTTGTTTTGGGTTGAGAAATCAATTGAGGGGATTTAGAAGCTAAAAGACATTCAATCACTTCAGTTAAGGGTTTAACTTTTTACTGAACTCATTGAATTTTCATGACCTGTAATATTACATTATCATAATAATATATAATGAGGAAGTTGCATGATTTTTTTTATTTTTTTAATCGATTCTTCTTGCAAAAATAAGCAACTACCCAAAATTTGAGGCCGATCTAGAAATTTTTTGATTGCCAAAAAAATTAACAAAATCCCCTTTTTAAAAGCGCGCGAAAACGCCAAGAGTTTGGATGTGACGTCATCTTATAATAGACATAGTTGTAAAGCTATGGAGTTGATGGTATTATTAATTTTTAACTTTATTATTGGAGATGATGTTATTGGTATTATTGGAGATGATGGTTAACGTCATCTTATAGTTTAAACAATAAACGTTTTCAGCCACGTGTTTTTTCTCGACTGTTAAATTAAAATATTTAATTACCTGTACATTGTTTTGAAAAACTGACTAGATATTTCATTTTACCATAAAAAACCATACGGAACACTTGTTTGTTTTTGAAAATCTGACACATGCAACTTCCTTATTGTCTAGTACAGGTATGGGCAACCTTTTCGAGTCCGCGGGCCGGACTCCAAGATTTAAATGACGTGGGGGGCCATAGAGTAGATAATAGGTAATAATATTTTTAAGAAAAGTTGAGTGAGTTATATATTTAGTACTAAACTTAAAAATTAATCTGGACCAGAATAATATTATCTAGATTACATACAAAAATTTAATGTTAAAGTTACAAAAATCTGGAATGGAAAATCTAGAAAAATCTGGGGTACTTGAGTTTGAACCTGAGTTACAAGATTGTCAACATTGGGAACTGATCACATTTATATGTACTTCCAAATGCGCGGATCATTTTTCTTGCAAATGCTCTAAGGTGGGGGAATTTTTCTTCAGCTAGGTATGTGCTGTTGAAATCACTGGGCTTTACGTCTTCAAATTTTGATTTTAAATACCAGTCTTCCTGAAGCTCGATCAACTCCATTTGCAGGTGTATCGGAGCTTCCTCGACGTTACTTTTCAAGGGAGATAGGAAAAGGTTGAACAAGCTATCCACGTTTTTAAAATTGGAAAATCAACCGTCGGCGAACGTCCGTCGTGAAGTAACAACTCTCTCATGCTTATAGACGCCTTCCAAGAACAAAATATAGTTATACAGCACGTTTTAACTGCTAAAATTAAGTTCTTTTCGGGGGAAACTTCTGTAACCCCTCTTTCGCTCATGTTAACGAAAACAGAGTGATTTTTTAGTACAATTTTTAAAATGTTCCGCGGGCCGGACCAAATGACGAGGCGGGCCGGATCCGGCCCGCGGGCCGTAGGTTGCCCATCGTTGGTCTAGTACATACTTTCATTCTATTTTTTTAACTTTCAAACTTGTATAAAAATATATAGACCTTAAGAATATTTTTAATGCCAAGTTTTAAACATAAAAGCATTATACAGGGTGTATCTGAAATGATGCAACAAACTTTCAGGGATGAAAGTGCTCATCAAGACGAACAAGAATCGGTATAGAAAGGGGAGTCCCAGACCAAATCCCAGGGAGTTAAAAATGGAGCGACACTCCAAAAAAATCATTGAAAAATACAATTTGTAGAAGAACTACTATTGGTAAAAACTTAATTATGGTCTCAAAAATTGTGGTTTAATATGATCTTTAAAATTACCTCAAAAATCTTCGCTTTAAAGTTTGTTTTATTATGAAAAAAGTTAAAAAACCCAAAAAAATGTGAAAAATCTGCCAAAACCTTATTTTATACTTCGAAATCCTTTCTTTTGATTTGATAATCTTAAAGATCATAGTTGAAAACCCTTAAGTCCAAAGTTTCACGTAAATACAATCAATATTGAACGCTTGAGATCATGTTAAAGTTTGTTTTTTGCGTGCGCTAGCAGTTTTCCAGAGTTGTTTCCAGAAGAGCTGTTTTCGCACGCAAAAAACAAACTTTAACAGGAGCGTTCAATATTGATTGTATTTACGTGAAACTTTGGACTTAAGGGTTTTCAACTATGATCTTTCAGATTATGAAATCAAAAGAAAGGATTTCGAAATACAAAATATGGTTTTGGCAGAGTTTTCACATTTTTTGTGTTTTTTAACTTTTTTCATAATAAAACAAATTTTAAAGTGAAGACTTTTGAGATAATTTTAAAGATCATATTAAACCACAGTTTTTGAGACCATAATTAAGTTTTTACTAATAGTAGTTCTTCTAGAAATTGAATTTTTCAATGATTTTTTTGGGGTGTCGCTCCATTTTTAACTCCCTGGGATTTGATCTGGGGCCCCCCTATTTATATCGATTCTTGTTCGTCTTGATGAGTACTATCATCCCTGAAAGTTTGTTGCACCATTTCAGATACACCCTGTATGTTGTTTTAAGATAGTTTAAAAGGTCTTTCCTAAAAAAGTTGAGGTATGCAGTTAATTGGATGATTATATACTATGGGAAAGTTATTTTTATAACGACGATACACTTATTTGTAAAACTATTAATTTATTCTGTGTTTAATACGTTTTTCAATATAAGATGAATAAAAACTATACAATACCAATTCACTTTTCAACTGTAGAAAATCTCATATTAACTTAAATGCAGTGTGTTATATAATAATTATGAATTAAGATAGTGATTTTTAAAATTTGTACTTACGATAAAACCATTCCTTTTTCCATAGCATATTTTAAAAAGTTTTGACACAATGTTCATTAAACCATTCCTTTTATGCCTTCAAGAAACAAATATGTTTGGTACAATAGTTTATAAAACACCTATTTATTTTCGTGTTTGAATTTACTTCCCACCACAGACCCAAAACAAATCCTTCACCACAGCAAAAGAAACATTAATTTGTACGCTGCATTTATTCCAGTCTGCATGTCTGTTTTTTATAAAATAAAAAAGTCACCAAACAAATCCTCCTCAACTGTAAACAATTCCTATTATGAACAACACACAAAACAGCCCACCCCTCCGTGAAACACCAAGGGAATCTCACATACATTTCAACATCCAACCAGAAACCCAAGTCTTTTTTCGAAAACGCTTTCTCCTCACAGCGAGAGATTTGGATTCTTTCCTCCTAGCAGCTTTCAATATTGAGATTGATTACACTTTGAGCTCTTACCGAGTTGTCAAATGAAAGCGAAAAAAGATGGATTAAATTCCAAATGGAAGCAAAAAAAAGCGTTCCTCCTGATTTCTTTGATCTAAACTAAAAGAAGCGAAATAAGGGGGCCTCAGCACATGTTTTTCGCTAAACCGTTTAGAGGGAAAAGTAAAGAATCAAGGCTTGAGAAATCTTTTGTTGCAGCGGACTTTCTCTTGTTTCCATCGCTATGAATTGAGAGGAACAAATCGAAAAGCAATGTTACCAGAGAACCATTCTTATCTCATTTATATTACTCAGTGGTTTGTGTCGCCGAGATTTTTACAACTTATTCTTTCAAAAGATTTTCTGGAAATATAAAGTCGTGTTTGGATCATGTTTCGTTTTCATCTTTGATGTTTTTTTTAGAAATCTACACTCCATCAAATTCAAAACTTTTTCTCCAATTTTATAGTGGTAACTATTAAAAAACAAATAATTATTTTAATTGCTATATATTCATCAAAACCTCCTTTAACCTGCTTTTTTTCGTTTATTTGGATCTGTACAAACTGTACATGTACAATACTGGAAAAAAAATCGACTCAGACCCTATATCTCCGGAACGGCTTGTGATATAAAGACAGATAAGGTATCATTTTTCATGATTTGAAGTATTCTATATACAGAAAATTTTTCAAGTTCTTAGGGGGTCGTCTTCATATTAAACGAAGCACCAACTTTCGTTTTTCCTATGGAAACCATCAAAAATTATTCCAGATTCTAAAAGAGCACCCTCTAAAACCCCCCAAAACCAGTTTTCACTCCATTTGGTCCCCAAATGGAGCCAGGAGTGGGGGTTGAAGTTCGTCAAATTTACGTTTAAATCTCGTTTTTTACGTTGAATTCTCGATTTTGATCCTGCGGGGTTGATGGTTGAAAGGATCAAAATCGAGAATTCAACGTAAAAAACGAGATTTCAATGTAAATTCGACGAACTTCAACCCCCACTCCTGGCTTCATTTGGGGACCAAATGGCATGAAAACTGGTTTTGGGGGGTTTTAGAGGGTGCTCTTTTAGAATCTGGAATAATCTTTGATGGTTTCCATAGGAAAAACGATAGTTGGTGCTTCGTTTAATATGAAGACGACCCCCTAAGAACTTGAAAAATTTTCTGTATATAGAATACTTTAAATCATGAAAAATGATACCTTATTTGTCTTTATATCACAAGCCGTTCCGGAGATGGTCTGAGTCGATTTTTTTTGCCAGTATTGTACATATAACATGATACAACCTTGCTTTATTCAAAAGCTACACGGGTTTGAAACACAAAGCCAATTCTCTTTCTTAGGAAATTATATGAAGAGTAACTAAATACACTAGCGGAAATAAAAATCCCAACACCAAGAAGGAAAGGAGATATCAAAGTAAAATTTATTTCTATGATTGCACATGGTGTTAATGTGAATTGATTAAAAAACCAGCCTTTCTGGATGTTAGGGGGCCGAGAAAATCGGTGAGGAGTGTTGTCTCCATAGGTGTCCATTACCGCCGTCACACGTCATGATATTGAGTGACAGGGGATCTAAATGACTTTTGAGGGATTGGAGGACCGTGTTGCCTCCTCAGGTAGTCCATATTCATATGGTGCACCAGTGGACGTTGCATACCGGGATAGGTGATTTCTCCTCATTGATCGGACTTGTTTTGTGGGTGTTGGTTCTAGAGAACGGGAAAGACGGGGTAAAAAGGCAAACTAGGGGGTTAAGAAGAAAGCTTGAACATTGCATACAACATGTGGTTGTGCATGTTTCTCTTGCAATTTGTCCCCAGGACAGGTCTGAAGGTAAGGACGGTCTACCGGTTGCAAAATCTCAATGACGCAGCTCTGGTTGGAAAAATTACTGGTGAATCATACTCAGGAGTTGCAGAAATGGAATCCAATGCATCCCCACTCCGTTACCCTTCATCAACACTCCGTGGAACGATTAGAAAATCATCAGCTGAGTGCGCTCTCTCCATTGTGTCTTCAAACTCATACCCAACCGTCGTGGTGCTCCAAACCGAATCAGGATTCTCTCATAAACACAATATCATGAAATTGGGATTTTCATTTCCTTATTTCGTGCACTATTGGAAACAGAAATGCCCATTTTCAGCCCCTTGTTTATAGACAAAGATGTAAGAAGCTATGCGGACCGAACGGACGATCCGCAGTACTGCAAACGACATCCATCCCACTGCCGCTTGTCCTCAGTATGATCTACCGGTATTTTGGCCAACCAAAGCTGCTTCATTGAGGTTTTTTAGCCGGTTGTCCGTCCTTACCTTCAGACCTGTCCTGGGGACAAATTTCAAGAGAAAAATGCACAAACACATGTTTCATGTACTGTCCAAGCTTTTTTCTTAACCCCCTATGTTGCATTTTTACCCTGGCCTATCCGTTCTTAAGAACCAACACTCACAAAACATGTCCGGAGAAAGAGGAGAAATCACCTAGCCCGGTATGCAACGTCCGCTGGTGCACCATATGAATTTGGACTACCTGAGGTGGCAACATGGTCCTCCAATCCCTCAAAAGTCATTTAGAGCCCCTGTCACTCAATACCATGACGTGTGACGGCGGTAATGGACACCTATGGAGACAACACTTCTCACCGATTTTCTCGGCCCCCTAACATCCAGGAAGGCTGATTTTTCAACCAATTCACATTGATACTATGTGAAATCATAGAAATAAATTTGACTTTGATATCTCCTTTCCTTCTTGGTGTTGGGATTTTTATTTCCGCTAGTGTAGTTTCAAAAACCTTTCAAACAGCTCCTATTTAAAAAAAACTTAGTATTCAATTGTAATAATATTTTCCTCTTATTTCTAATAGCCTAATTATTCCATCTTAAAACAGATATTATCCAGAAATTTAAGAAAAAGGAAGTCCTAAGTAATTTTTGAGGTTCATGATATGCTTACAAAAGAGTTAAACAAACGGATTAAATCTAAAGAATAATCTACTTTAAAACGAATATCAAAACTTATTAATTCTAGCTTCATTTTAAATAAAATAGAATGCATTTAGTTTTATTTAAAAAATTCTTGAGCACTAAAATTCTCTTTCAAACACTTCAATCGTAATTTATTATTTTAAAATTAGACATTATAGTTTGTATAAATAAATCATAATCAGATTTAGTGAGGAATAAATTTTTAATAGTTTATGTAGGAATTAAACTGATTACTCTTTTAACTTAAAAATATATTTTGTAATCGCAACAAGTAATTGTTTGTAACAATTTATTAACATTATCCAAGCAAAATATCCTATTTAAATAAATTAATTCAAAATATATAAAATATATAATTAAATCTTTTTCAAAGAGTTTAAAATTTTAGTCGTTAGTACATACATTACCAAGCAAAAAGTGCTTCTCAAAAGAAATTTTATGACATATTTACACAGAAGCTAATTTTTATGAAGGGAGATACTTTTTCCTTTTTAAAATAAAGGAGGAAATTACACCATTTCAGAAAATATTCAGTTTTTTTTAGGACAAGCAGCCTGTAAGTCAAGAAAACAAATTATTAACTATTTAAAAAAGAAAGATTGTGTCTTATAACGGTATCTAAAAGACTTTCATATACTATAAACATGTTATTTCATCGTTAGAAATCTAATTGGTTTTCTACTAAATTCTACTGTTAATTTTTACACGCATTCCTAAAAGAAAATACCTCATTAAAAATAAATCACATTTTTAAAAAAAAATTTGTAGCTTTCTTTGGTGAAGTTATATTACATCAAAGAAAAATAAATTCATAACAGGATTTTGCATGTATTTAATCCTTGATTATTATTAAATATACGTTAGAAATTAAAATCCAAGATGATACACGAAATTCCTGAAAACAAGTCAAATAGTTTTAAATAAAAAAACGAATACATATAAATATAATATACGATCTCCACATAAAATTGGAACTTGCTAAGAAATTCCTACCCATAAAATAATGCATCTGGCTGACATACTACAGTCAGAAAGGAAAAAAAACTGTTATGGGCTTTTACAGGAATATTTTTCTATTGGAGTCTCGTTTTGAATAAAACATAGCCTTGTATCGAATACCTTTTTAAGGGATTTCTCATTTCCTTTTCCGTAAAATTATTAGAAAGCGAACGAATTCCCAAAACAGCAATGCTGCACATTCTTCATGTTGTGAATCAAAGAGCAGGAACAAATGATGTTTGAGTGAATATGACATCGAAATAGGCTTAAGACATCGCTATCAGTTTTCCGTTGACTTCGACGTTTCCGAGACCTAGCGCTTTTTTCCCCAGCAGACTTTCTACTCTTGCCGAGCCCCGCACGTACTGTTTTTGTTACCGTAGCTTTTTATAGGATTCTGCAAATCCTCTTAAGTTGCGAGGGACAAAGAATTTTCACTTTGTTCTGGAAGAAAAGTACTGACCTAGTGGGATTCCGAGGAAGTTTCCTTTTCTTTTTTTATTGTTCGTTCGAAGTGAAATCCCTCTTTCCTAAGAACTTTTGGTGGAGAGGAATCAAAATTAAAAATGTGCGCGAAGTCTTTGACAATGTCTCCTTTGATATTATTAAGGTGATTGTACTGCCAAATACCTTCAGCAGCGTGATTTTAAAACCGAAATAAAAATAAAACCATTTTGTTATAGTACGGGAGCTGGCGTTAAAAGGAAAAATTCATTGCTCGTACACGATTTAAATATGACAGGATAGTGTTAGTGGTGATGATCACGGAATCGAGCGTCAGCTGGTCAGATAGCGGTGGGTTGAACGTAGGGAGGGGGTCAAAGTTGCAATAAAAGTGAAAAATAAATTCATCTGCTTGATGCTCGTAGTAACTCGTTATTATTTCTGTAACACAGATTGACTTCCTACCAAGTTTCTTGCTTTGTCAGATAAATTTTTTGTTGGCAAGTTCACGGGACCAGCTGACGGTCATTCCACCGCCACCCAGCCAGCTGACGGTCATTTTTGTAATCAGGAAGGTCTAAACTACCATCTCCATCAAGTTTCATCCACGAGCAGATGAATTTATTTTTCTTTTTTTGTACCTTTGACCCCCTCCCCGTGCTCAGCACCATGATCAGCACCACTAATACTATCCTGTAAAATTAAAATCTTGTACGAGCAGATGAATTCTTCAAAATTCCCGTACTATTAGGGTTTGCGTTCTTTCTCTTTCAGCGCTTTAGTTTTAATGAGTGTTATTGAACGCAAAGTGCTCATCTTAGTTTTTTTACTAACTAAGCTAAGCATAATAAGCATTATTTTTAATTGAGAAAGATGCGGTTAATGGTGGAATAAAATTAAATACAATCTTTCGACCTGTTCTACCTTCTTGTTGTTTAGTACAATTCAAAGGCACGGAAAGATTTTATCATCTTCCTAAGGTAGCATTTCTAACACACTTTCCCCTTGGCTTCGAACTGTGATTTAATATTGTTTATTTGGTTTATTTATGTTTTAGAGCATATAATACGAATATTATTTTATTATTACATTCGAGTATTTCTTAACCTTTCCTTTAAACGCCGCGATTTAAATCTCAAATTAAAGGTGTTTGTTTTTGGCTTAAAGGGCTTGTTTTATTATTACTAAAACTTTTCTTGCCATTTTTTGGCAGAAAAAATCCTAAGTATGATTTTGAGGATGTTTCCATTTGGGAACATCAGCGTTTGGGGTAAAGGTTTTAGGGGGATTTCCAAAAGGCCCATAGTTCAAAATTAATTCAAATAAAATTACTTAACAATTTTGAACATTTTTATGATATTGGACTGCTTTTTCATCTTTATTACCCATGTTTGGACGATTGGGAAAAATTTTACAGATTTTCATAAGAAAAAAATTACGTGTTTACTACATGCGCAACACTTTTCCGTACATTTTTCTTGCACTATGGTTAATATATCGGTATAAAAGATACAAAATAGTGTTCCCATGCGTTTCGAAGCTAAACAGTTGTTTCCGTGTGAAAAATTAGTTCAATTACTCCATTATACCGGATATCTAGCATAAAATCCACGAATTGCATTCAAATCTAATTTGCTTTCAAAAGGGATAATCATAATTATCTCCAGTAAATCATTAAAGCTGCATTTCTCATGGAATATTCCCAACTAAACCACAAATCTCTTACATCCAACTTACGTTAGTTACATCCAACTTATGAGTGTTTTTAGATGTATATTGTACACACTTCATTATTTTCAAAGTTCTTCAATTTAATTCCTAATATGTTTATGTAAAAAATAGCGCTTGAACAAAATAAATAGGCAAGTCCTCAAAAGTACTCCAAATATGCCCTTTGCATAACCCCTAATGATAAGTACTGAAAATTAATAGGTCGGGGAGTTGAAAAAATACACAAAGTAGGAATCTGCTATAAATATTTTACATTTGTTCCTCTATAAATCAGGTGAAAAAATTAAAATTACAGATTTAGAAACTTAAAGCATCATTCTTAACTTGATTAGAATCTTTAAGACACAAAAGGTTCAAAAAAATTAAAGAAAACAGGAAATATACCTTGAATTTTTACACGTTATAAAAATCCCCTCAAAAACTATACCATGAACGACGATGTTCCTATTTCAGATCATACAAGTTGAATATGTAATTACATACCAAAATTGGAATATGAAGCTATTCTTTCAAGCCAAATGAGAACACTTGTTTAGTAGATTTACTGGACTAGAATGAAAGTGGTCCAGTGAACGTAGTTTTGAGATTAAATTTTTGACTTAGGGGACTACCCAAGGTTTGTAGAATATAAGGTTGGATCTTCCCATAGAAATGAAAAAAGCTTGTCACGCTTCATTTCCGCTGCCAAACACGTCATTCTTCACACCTTCTTACTGTGTGATCGACCAATCACTTTTACTTTGAGTAGGATAAGAAGGACTTAAGGAAAGTTAAGGAAAATATACAGGTGGCGTGGGGATTTTATAATTCAGAGGAAGGATATTTGATTGCTTGCTTGGTTTCAAATCGGCAAATAGCTTCTTTTCAAAACCTTTTCTGAACCAAGAACTAAGTAATAACCTCCTTCTCTGAGGCCTTTTTTACTAAACATTAATTTAAAAAAAAATCATTAATTTCAAACCGTCGGAATTTAAAACAAATCTTCAAAGTGATGATTGTTTCGACAAAAAAGTAACTTCAAATATTTTAACTTTGTTTTTGTTAAAGAGCTGTTAAACCTTTCTAAATATTACTTGCTACAGAAAAGGCAAAGAAGAATCTTCATTTCTAATAATTTCTCTTAACTTTTCCCCAAAAATTCTGATTGTTTAGTGGAAGCTTAGGCACGTCATCGGGACAACCTCACAGGTAGCAGTGTCTAATGCCCCCCTGGGGACTACCGAATGAGGTAAAGGAACTTAAAAGAAATCCAGAGTTATCTCAATTACTTTAATTTTTGGAATTTTACCCCTACACTTTCATCCAAGGCAGCTTAATTGTTGGCGATATTTCCCTTAAGCTAAGCGCGCACTAGATACTTTCGTCACGGGGACTGAGACAAAATTACCTTATCACCCTGGCTATTGCAAGAAGCTAGAGCATGCGCATAAGGCGACGAGACTCTTGGCCGATTACCAAGAATCTCGCCTTAGAGATGCATTGCTCTGGAGTGAGAGCTCTAGTCACTAGTTTTCGAGTCACGTTGACAAAAGTCTCTAGTGCGCGCTTAGCCTTATTTTTGACATTGTTGGACAGTCACTCACCACAGTCGATCTCGTCGCTGCCGTCTCCACAGTCATCATCCGAATCACAGCGCCACCTGACGGGGATGCAGGTACAGTTGCCGTACTGAGGGGTGGTGCAGGCGAAGTGGTTCACGCTGCAACTGCAGGGAGATCCTCTCGCTGCGACACCTGCAAAGAGAGACATATGGAGTTCAACGCAAGTTGATCATCGATTCATCATTGTAAAGTATGAGACATAATTACCCTGTTATCAAGAGCAACAAACATGAACAAAAATGCAAGTTAGTGCCGTGTGGTTAAGGCATCGGCTTCGGAATCAAAGAGTCCCGGGTTTTATCCCCCACATCACTTAAGCCGCACCATGAACAATGTACGTGCTCGTTAAATCTGTGGGTCCGAAAGTCCTTTGGTCGGTCATGGTTCAATTTACCATGGGTCCGGGTCGTCTGGAGACTATTTCCCTCCCCTTCAGAGGCATGGCAAAATTGTGGAGGTGGCAATAGATGGTGGCAGAATTTATCATCCGAAGCTTAAGTCGGACTCCTGCCATTCATAGGCCTCATTTTCTCAGAATCCGTACCCCATTTGCCAATCATGCACGCTTTGCTTGGATATTCCAAGTGGAATTAAAAACAACAACAAAATGCAAGTTTAAAGGTTGTGTTCATTTTAGCATTAAATATACAAACAAAGTTAAAGAAGCTACCTTTACAGCACTTTTGAGTAATGAGTTGGAGATATCAGCAAACACTTTATTTTAGTCGTAAATAACCATTCAAGTATGGTACGATAAATGAGGACATACTATAAAATGGTGTGGAAATATTGCTCAGGTCCTTCAAGTATTTTAAGACGGTTGGAAATAAGGTCTTCTTAAACAAGACAGTAAAAACCATATTGGGTAAAGTACCAAGTACCTTAGATATTCAAATAAAAGGTTTACCATAATACATCACGATTTGAAATCCCCACCCGTTAAAAAATCATGCAATTCCTGCTTTGATAAGAAATTTAATATAGCAAAATATCTCAACAGGGCATTTTCATTTCAATCGCTGAAACCAACTGAACTGAATGTTTCGACACATTAAAACCCTTATTCAATTAAAGGATGTTTACTCTCCTGAATAAAGATTGAACACCGAAAAAACACCACCAAAACATCCCTAAGAACCGCAAAATCCGCTAATTTTCCCTCCGTATTTGACCACAACTCCAGAAATATACACCTAATCCCCACAACTCTCTCCATCTGCAACGGCACTCAGTTATTATTAAGGCAAATCCACAAATGAGAAATAATATTACCCACCATCCATTCTTTCGAAACGCAGCAGAACAGAAGAAACATTTTCCCTCCTGATTAACCCTTGGGCATTGAGAGAGAGGCAAATAGAACGAGAAAAAAAGTCCACAAAAAAGGGGTTATTTGTTTTAATTACTCCCTTCTTCCCCCATCGAAGTAATTGTGCTCTCGTTGCCAGATATTCGCCTCGTTCAATCTTCTGCATTTGCCAGCGAAAAAGGAAGTCGCCATGGAACAGAAAAAAAAAAGCTAAATCGGCTTCTCCTTCCGGTTGCGATGCTAAACGATAAGCATAAGCTAATTATTTCCAAAGGCCAAGCTCGGGTTCAGAACGCTTTTAAATGGAATGTTTCTGAGATACTTTCTCTGCGTTTCTATAATTGTTTTTTTATTAAAGCTTTGTAGGTTATATTGACATTAAGTTTGTATTTTTTGGAAAAGAAGATTTCATTAGAACTCCGAAGGGAGGATATGAGTTGTGTTATTTTGTGTTTGTAAAATCCATGTACAAAATTATTCTGGATAAAAATTGTTAATAAAAAGCATAAGTAAATACCCAACGAACACCACCCAAACCAATGGCATGTGTTAAGAATTATATTTAATTTGTACTTATTCTTTTTAATAGATAAATTGAAACTCCGGGATTTAAAAAACAATGTATATTTTTTTCACGTAGTATGCGTATTTTATTGTGTGTGTGCTTTTTATTATTCTTTCAATGAGTAATTAAGTAGACACTTATTTTTTATTTCTTATACTTTGTCCTTGTTGCTTTTTATATGAACTCTTTCAGTGAGAAATATAATGATTTTTTTCAACTAATAACAGTGTGCCTGAAAAAAAGTCTAGTATTCCATCAAATTGGATAGAAGGGAAGTTTAATATTGGATTGAAAACCCTTCGCAGTATAAGAGAAACGAGACACGTTTTTATTTGGCAGTCATCTAAAATATTTTAATACAGCATATATTTACTTAAATAATAGTATTATTTTATAATAGTTAATAACAGTATAATAGTTTTAAAAGCATCCACTTTGTAGTTTGTACTAAGAAAACATTGGTTTTAATAGGTTCTTTCCCCATTTAGCGATTGAAACCCTCCAGACTTCTTCAAACAATCAGAAGCCTTTCACACTAACTTAATTCAACAACTTCTAATATATTTATGGACTGAAAAAATAAATATTTAAGTAACAAAAGTTTGGGTGCAAACGAAAATCCAATACGCGAAAGTTTAACGCATTGAATGATTGCCCTTTTACACACCAGACATCAACAAACTAAGACAAGCATTAAAACTACACACTGAAACTACTTTCAATCGAAGTAATTCAAAACTACCACACAACTTCATAAACTAATTAAAGTTTGGATGGTCCAATTAAGCTAAAAACAGAAAGTGTCAGCAATATAACGCATTAAGATTGATCATCTTTATAGGATAGCAGTAAGACTTAATTATGAATAATAGATCACTCATCAAAGTAAAATCCGTTGCAATGATCCATCAAAAGCAATGAACGAAAATCACGGCAACTTCCCGGGGCAGACTGCCACAACCATCTGGGGAGATCGTTCAGCTGAAAGGGAATCAGAGCCCGGTGCAACTCAACGGGGCAGGATATCTTGTGTCTTTGAAATTCCAATTAGTCCGGCTGAGGAAGCAATTGACTGAATAGGCGGTGTTGCCCCCTTCTCTTTTGCCTGTGTTGTCTGTTGGCAAAGGCACATAGACAAGTGATTTGAGGCGGTGTTACTGGACCGTGTTTTCGGGACATTATGTGATCTTGCGTTTGCATTTCACTGACCGCGTTTCGTTGCCGAATGGAGCGTGATAGTTGAATCAAGTAATGTGATCTAGTTGCTAATGTATTGGAATAGAGTTTCCATTTATGTCAGACTAGTTGCTTTCAGTTTTGCTAATTGTGTAATTATTAGATATGTAAAAACAGTTTGTATAAATTCTTATTACTTATATTTTAAATTATTTGTATTTTTTGTTTTAAGAATATTGATAAAAATTTTAAAGTTTTCGTGTATTCATATAGTCGAATGAATACTTAATGACCCATAGCTTATTTTTGGTATTCATGCCTAAAATACAATAATTTTGCTTCAGGGAAATGTATTTCGTTATCTATTTTGGTAATTTTCGACCAAGAATAATAATTTTATACCTTTAACTTCTTTATCACTGCTTATTTTGTACCACTGTTAATAGTGATATTTTATAATGTGTGAAAGTAAATTTATAAATTTCATATACATTTACTTCAATATAGTACCGAAAAAGTTTTAGAATACAAAGTATAGGGTGAAACTGTTTTAAAAATGCAGTTATGCAAATACTAGGTGGATGAAACAACTTGATAAATAAATACAGATACCTATATAAAATAACCTGTTCGACCAATGTTTCGTTGTACTATAAAGCTAATTAGCATAAGGTAATATAGTAATCATAGCCATCATATTTTCGAGTGACCAGCTCTCATCCCAAGAGCACTAAAGTTTGGCCTTGTCCCACTAATAGACCCACTGCAAGAGACCCTCTATTTTATACCAAGGACGCACTGAGATTGGCCGCCGCCATTGTTGCCACCTTTGGTGGTGATTAGACCTTGCATGTATCCATGGACACGAGAAGAAGAGAAGATAATTATAACCCCCTTCATCATTCCAAGGATGGCAAAACCTTTCTTATGAATACATAACACTCAAGAAACTAAATGAAATTTATTTTAATTAAATACCGTGACGTTTGAATATCTTTAAATTTGAGTTTCTTAATTTTATTTGGATAACTTGTGTAAATTGTGTAAATTTTGCTTCAAATTTTTAAGTTACTTTAACATAAATAAACCACCAATAACCAAAATATGTAGTTATTTTAAGACATGGGTGATAAACAATGAGCATATTTGTAGTTTTAAACATCAACGTGCTCTCTAAAAAAACACTAGTTGAATTTAGAATGTTTAGTTTCTTGATCAAATTTGAAAGGACTTTATATTAAAGCTCTGAGTTACTAAATTCTAAAATGAAATAGATTTTAAAAGGAATAGGTAACTACTTAAAAGGGAAATATATATTGAGAAGCTAATTTCAAAATAAAAACTCCATTGAACAGAATCGAAATCTTGTGAAACAATCATTTAGATGTAATCACTGTACAATGCATCAAGAAATGTAATACGAAGTATTAAAATTGAATATCTCTTTCCCTTCCAACCCCTTAATCGAATTTTAAATCGAACCCTATTAGTCACAAATTGCTACAACTCGTTTCCAACGAAATCAAAAACGCTACAAACCCCAGTTACAACGTGGAGAAATTCGAATTCAGCGAAACTTTAAACGTCGGATTTAATTAGATCACATCCTTACACAGCTCCCTACAAAGGAGAGTGAATTAGCTAATTGCATTTAAATAAGATACCCGCCACGTCTTCGATGTAAACAGCGGCTCCCGGTGATGCTTTACACAGGAATCGAGTAATTTTCGGGGAGCGAAATACCGTGTTTGAGGTGTTGTCTTGCACCCCTTTTGTATTAAAAGCACCTCTGGAGGACCTTCGAAGCATTATCTGACCAGGGTGAGGATGTCTTAATGGAAAGTATTGTTGGGGAGCTATATTTTTGTTCTTATTTGACATTTTGGGAGATGCTGAGGGACAAATCGTGGGAATTATTTGTACTGTGAATGTATGGTTTCATAGGTATGTTAAGCTTTCTTCTAACTTTAATTTACCGTACTAATTGAGTGACAAATATGGTAATTGTGGGGTGAAAAAGTTTTCTTATTTATATTTGTGTCAAACATTTGTATCAATATATGCAGATAAATTTACTTTTATACCTAGGCAAACGTGAAGACATTTTAAGGGTATCTTTTTAGAAGGGACTCCATTAATACTTTTAAGATCGACTTTTTTTATGTTACATCAATTTATAATAGTACACAACAAGTATAATTAATCAAGAGAAAGGGAATGTTATACACAAAAGTGTATGTGTGAAAACACTCGAACATATCGTGCTAGGAATGAAAAATCTAGTTATACATTTGTGATTTTTGTAAAAATCTTTAATTGCAGTTCCCCACCTTTGGTTTTATTTAAACATTTTTAAGTATTTATCTCTTTTTGGAGGGTTCCCGCAATTGCACCACTTTTTTTCAGGATCATTTTAGGAAGCTTTTTCTATAAATCCTCGTTTTTAATTCATAATAATTGATATTAATTATATTGTTTTCCTTCTTTAAACATATTATAAAAATGATGTCAAAAGGATTGAAAGAAAACTCGCAGTTTTAAACAATATAAATATACAGGGTGTTCGGAAACACCGTGGACAAACTTTGAGGGGTTCGATAGGGGACCAAGACAAGCATATTTCGAATAGGAATGGGGGGTCGCAGATGCACTGTTAAAGAGCTAGAACCCCTAATGTAGTGCGAGGGCGTTACAAAAGGCTGTTTTCCTAAGGCCCGTTTTACGAAACAAAACCTAATAGAATGAAAAAAATTATTGCATGAGGTACAGCAGTATCCATACTACTTCCACCATAAATTTGAACAAAATTAAGCCACTTGTTAGCCCGTGGGGTTAGTTAAAAAAACGTGCAATATTTATTCCCGTAGTGTAATGGTATTTTTATGGAAGGTTGTTTTAAAAATACACAATTACACTTAGAGAACAAATATTGCACGTTTTATAAACCACCTCAAGGGTTAAAACGTAGTCCAATTTGCTTCAAATTTATGGTGGAAGTAGTATGAATACTGCTGTACCTCATGCAATAATTTTTTTCATTTTATTATGCTTTGTTTTGTAAAACGGGCCTTAGGAAAACTTCCTTTTGCAACTATCTCGCACTACATTAGGTGTTCTAGCTCTTTAACGGTGCATCTGCGACTTCCCATTCTTATTCAAAATATGCTTGTCTAGGTCCCCTCTACCACCCCTCAAAGTTTGTCCACGGTGTTTTCGAACACCCTGTATACATTTTTACTTTACCGAAAACACATTTATGGAAAAACATCATCGCATTTATGTTTAAATCATTAATTTGTAGCTTAAATATATTTATTTTCCAACTGTTCATTAAAATGGAAAATACTTTATTTTGAAGGTTCAAGTAAGCATTGCGATTCCCAGTTAAAAATAATCCCAAATTTTTTCCCCAACGCAACTCCCTTTCTTCATTAAAACCACTCGAATCTTGTACATTATGTACTCTTCCCTAAAAAAAACCCCTTTAAGCATAAACGTATATGCGCTTTGAATTTACTCCTATTTCAAATCAAATTTTCATTTCTTTGACTCGCAAAACCTTCAACACAAATATTTTTTTAAGAACATTTCCACACAGATGGAGAAACCAGATTCCCCCTAGATCTCCCTTAATTATATTTCCTAGGAATGTTTAATTAAATTAATCTAGACCGAATCTTTCCTTTTAAGGTAGCATTAAATTTGTTTGGATATTTCATTCCTTATAATAGCATTACGGAAGATGCTGTAGGGCTTTCTTTCCAGTGTGAGATATATCCCCCTGGCTGAAATCGAATACTGGTTGCTGAGAGAAATATGCAAGAGGGTTTGTTGTAATCACATTTGCATTTGAATGACTGCCACAGTTATTCAAATCTGCTTTCGTTTAGATGGGTTTTGGTAGCAGACGGAGGTTGATGAAAAAATGCACGCAGATATTTTTTTCTTCTTAAATCCGATGAAAGTGAAATTTTGACGTTTCGAGAATATGGGATTAATTTATGAGCGTGATCTTTGAAATGTGGATAATGATGGGTTTAATCATTATTTGATACCATTGATTATTTATAATGCGAAGGTAGAGCTAGCTCCAGATGAAAAGATATTGACGTAGGTATAGAATGGAAACACATAATATAAAAATTAAAAATGCTATGATAACAAGTATTCTTTAAAGAACTGGTTTTACCAATATCCATAATAGGAAAAAATACTTAATGGAAATTGAGCGGATCGTTTTAATTACTAATTTAGGTTTGAATTATTTAGTAACCGTCTAAAATTTTTTAAGTATCTTAATATACAGGGTGTTTCAAAATTGCGTTGCACGGTTTTTATTCGGAACCATCAACACCTCCTAGGGTCATGGAAGTAAAGTCTACCCCTAGGTAAATGACCCTGGAGAATCTATTGAGATGACTTACAGCGCCCGTAGCGGTAAAATTAAAAAGTTAAAAAAATTAATTTAAAAACTAAAGGAGATAGAGCAAAAACCTCAATGAGAGTATTGTTGTCAACGTCATGAAGAACTCACTGAAAAAAAATTCATGAAAATATCTTGAATATTCGCCGAGATATTAGCATGTGAAAATTGCACTTTTTCCGGGGTCAAAAAAGAAAAAGTTCGCATATTTGCAAATTTTTTTGATTTTTCGATTAAATTTTGTGTTAATTCAACTTATAAAACAGAAAACTACACAATAACACTGAAAATTTTGCAAATATGTGAACTTTTTCTTTTTTGACCCCTGAAAAAGTGCTATTTTCACATGCCAATATCTCCGCGAATATTCAAGATATTTTGATCAAATTTTTTTCAGAGAGTTCTTCATGACGTTGGCAACAATACTCTTACTGAGGTTTTTGCTCTATCTCCTTTAGTTTTTAAATTAATTTTTTTAACTTTTTAATTTTGCCGCTAGAGGCGCTGTAAGTCATCTCAATGGATTCTCCAGGGTCACTTACCTAGGGGTAGACCTTACTTCCAAGATCCTAAGAGGCGTTGGTTCCGAATAAAAGCCGTGGAACGGAATTTTGAAACACCCGTATAGTGTCTCGGGTAAGCATTGAGTTTGAAGCATTGAGTTTCGCTTAGAGTTTCGCTTAGTTAATGCCTAAACATTAAATTTAAAATGTATGTATATTTTCCTTACTTCAATACTTAAAGTTTTTATAGTGAGTCCATCCGTAGTATTCGTTTTAAGTCAAACAATTGTTACCGGTAATGTCCGAAATTTGGGGAATGTCGACATTCACATAGTCGCTTATCTATGATTGTCGACAATCACCGGTGGTGATTGTCGACATTCTCCAATTTCGGACATTCACCGTAACATAATCACAACTTAACATCTAATCAGTTTTCGTAGAAAACTTAACTGAAAACTATCCTCACTAGTAAATAAACTATCAGATAAGTGTTGTTAATAGTAAACTTTTGCATGTAATTTTGAATTTACGCCATATTTGACCCTGTACAAATTTTACTATTGACGAGGTTCTTTCACAACCTATTTTGTTTTTTGATTTTCTGGACGTACATAGACTCATGGATTTTTCTGATCTTTTTTAGATCATTTCGGGGGATCAGCAACAACAGCACATTTCAACTCACAAGTTAACTAGTTTATCAATGTTTAATCAATCACAAAAATACCTTCTATATACCGCCAATTCTATATTGGTCCAATTCAATATTCTATATTGGTCTTCTTCTTCCATTGGAAGACGAAGACCAAGCAGCTCCATCAGAGTTAGAAAATGTCTCTAGTGAACCAACAAGAACAAGAACCGCGAAAAGCAAGTATTTTTGCAGTACTAGAAATAAAATATTACTCATCTAAGTCCATTTTTCTTAGTTGTTCCCTAGAATAGACCAGAATCTGGATATAAATCCACCAGATTATATCTCTAGAATAAAAATAGTCTCTGTTCACCTTTCCCAACTGCAAGCCGCCTACGGCCGCGGTTTATCTAGAAGCTCACTTTGTTCACAGCGGTGCCTCCGTGAATTTAGCGAGTTGATGGAAAAGTGGCTAGGAAATAAGTGCACGAAAATCAACTTGAAGAAAATGAAGTCAAAAAGCCTGCACCGCATCCGTAAATTTTATCCTCTTTTCCGGAAAATTCCTGGCATTTTATCGTGCAGGGTACACTCGAAACGCAGGGACATTTTATTACCGGCTGCAGCATCGTAATGTTTTTATTTTCCAGGCCCAAATTACAAATCTCCACTGCCCCGGCGCAGTAAAAATTTATGCACTGTCTCTTTTTATGGTCCCCTTTAGCTTTTATTTAAATAACTCGCGGCCCACACTGGGAATAAATGAGTTAGGCATAATAATGAGCAAATTAAATAAAGGGGGCCTCGGGTTTGAATGGTTTATTGTGGACACCAGGAGATATATAGAGAATGAGACTAGTTTGTGAGTTTCTGCAACCAAATGCCATAAAATAGTTTTGAAGGGACAGGACCTGCGCGGGAAAAGGTTGAAGGGGTTGTTTCAGGAAAGTGTATGAGGATATACGAGCTATTTAGACTTGTATGAACTTTCTTTAGATTTTACGACTGAAGCAAAGCACTACTAGGTAGATTTTGTACTCCTTGAGACATGGTTTACGGTTTTAGGTGCAGTACATTTTGAGGAAATCAGTTTAGAAAATATATAGTGCCGAAAAGAAATATTTCAGAAAGAGTGAGTTTTTGGTATATGCAAGCGCAGCATAACATAGTTGAAGAGTTGTTACTGTGTAATTCAAATTCAGATCTCAGAACTTGTTTGATCTTTGAAATTCATAAAAGGTAATCTATATAAAATGTTTATTTATATATTTATTAATTATAATGTTTATTTATATATTTATTAATTATAATGTTTATTTATATATTTATTAATTATAATGTTTATTTATATATTTATTAATTATAATGTTTATTTATATATTGTGATTTTAGTCTTTAATTTAAAAATGCTTGTTTTTCGTTCTCTATTTTCCTGATAAAGTATCTAAGTTTTACAGCCCATAGTATAAATCAAAAACAGTTTTTATCTTATACAGTAACACATATTTGTCTCACTATTTCAGTAAATTTTTAAAATTATGATGATTATTATTTAGCATAGGAATATTACTGGAGTAAAACATGTAGATAAAATGTACAGTAAAATATTTCCTATATTCTATGAGAAATTTTTGAACATCTTTTTCTGTGATTAAGTAGATTTTTCTTTTGAACTTTTTCATTTTTAATTATTAAGAACTTTTTTAATGGAATGAAATCCCTTTTCAAGTTTCAGTCAACAAACGTATTTTCTTAAATAAAACGCGAGAAAAATTTTGTACAGAAAACTTCCAACCCTGACAAACTCGAACGAGTTACAACCATTGACGTTTCCTAACTCTTTCTTACAAAGATATCATCCCTCTTTGCGTCATATGGCTGAGAGCAAATTCCTGTCACAACACCAGTCCCGAAGCGTGCGAGACGTCTTGACCATAAAAGCAATCAACAATGCCTTAACAGAACGCTGAGTACATATCCTTTTTTACGCGGAGTCCGCCGTCAAATCCCTTTATACAGTTCGCTGTTCTTTTGTAGCTGTATGATTCACGCTTTGACAGCAGCGGGTTGCTGCCGCATTCAATAAAATTCCCTGAGACTGTCAACATGTGTGTCGGATACATTGGGACTGTATTGAGGGAATAGAGGGTGCATAGTACGGTATCCTAGAGTGTACCAACATGGAAAGTGGTACGAAGAATAACCTTAGCATTCGAAATCAAATAATACGTATGCGGCATTATACATTGCGTGGTGGGAAAATTGTAATTAGTTTTTAGAGGTTAATAAATTTCTACTAAGTAAGAATCTGATAGCATTAAAAAAAACTTTTTCAGTACCAAAAATTATCATTTTAAAAAAGACTGAATAATTTAATCACACTGTAAATTTAGTCAGAACCCATTTTTTAGGGTGTTTTAGAGTTAGAACAAAGGTTCCGGGATAGGTCACCGGGGTCTCGATGATAAATAATGACCACGGCGCGGCGATCCAGCCCGGATCCCTTTATTTCTAATACAACCGGCCATAAAAGCCTTTCTGTTTTGTTTTAGTGTTGTTTCTTTACTTGTTCATTTTACAGATTTCACAAAATGTGTGAAAAATTTGAATCATGAATATCCAATTCAAATCCGTGAAAATCAATTATTATTAATATTTCTAATAATATTTATATTGTTAAACACACTAATGATATGGGTAAGTCTCGTAGAGTTAGTACAAATAGAGACAGCTTTAAACATCTGCTCCGTTGTTCTAAGTGTGGTCGGTCTCCCGATTCCCGCTGCCACTCACACTTGACTTTTTAAACCAACTTGGCCACTAAATCCCTATTTTGGTGTTTTCGGTTTTTCGCGTGGCTTTTTCACTTGTAAAGAAACTACGGCAAAACCGACCGCCAAGCTTTTCCAACTCTCAGTTTCTACCTCGACCACTAAATCAGCAATTTTCTCGCTTAAATACGTGTTTAAACGAATCGGAAATGACTCGTATCGAATCAAGAGGGTTCATATTATATAGTGTGAAGCTTTTTTTAAAGAAATTCCCCCAGCAATATTATAAAATTACAGTTTAATTTTTTTTTTCAGAATCCGCGTAATTTAAAAAAATTACAGATAAAAAACTAATTGAGATAGAGAATTTTTTTCTTCACTGAACGATTTGCCATTGCTTTGCCATTGCTTGCCATCTTTTTGTCATCATTTTTCTGAGAAGAGAGAAGTTTTTATACCTCAAAATTCAACCGCCTACGGGACCTCCCATGTTAAAAATTTCTTTCTGCCACTCACACAGGTCCGACTCTTTTCGACATGCAAGGTTGCCTTACCGAGAAGAGTAATCCTCTATATTACTACTAACTCAATAGTAAGTCTTGATAACTTCCTTTAAGCATGCATTCCTGTAGCTGTTTTTATTCTCCAGCTTTTAAAGTAAAACGTACTAATCTGAACAGTAATAATCTAGTTTGGATTCAAACATTAAATTGAACAAATTTCATTGCAAAAAGTAATCATAAACTCCAAAACAATCTTATATACCAAAGAAGCAGTTTAGGTTTATCTTTGCTAAAAGGATGGAAAAAAAGAAGATTCTTATATAACAGAGATCTTCACAAGAATGAAAAGAAACATTAAAATGAAATTACAACTATATGAATGTACCCCTTGTTACCATATCGTCCACCTTAAAATCAAAAACTACTATCTCTGAAAATTCACGCAGCTTAGCCGTACATTCTGCTCGTGTTGTTGGCGGTTTTGGCGTTGTTAAAGGGTTGCTGATAACCATTGTTAAACTTAAAAAGGGAAAAAGTTAAAACTTTGAATCTTAATAATTCTAAAACTAATTCGAATTTTTTTTAAAAACGAAAGGACAATCTTTTTGTAAAAAATAATAGTATATTTGTTTAAAATATTGTACTTCTAACATGATTAGTTTTTCTTTTATAACGAAAAAAGTGTTCCAATTATTTCATCGGCTTCTGCGAAACGAGCTAGATTCAATGACAATCTTGGCGGTCTGATATCGCAAGCAGGTTGCCATATCAGGAGCAATATTTTCGTCGTCTTAAAATCAAATAATACTGCCTTCTGGTCTGATTCGGAAATATTCGGAATTGAAAGCGAGAAAGCTCATTTCATTGGTTCCTAAGCGTGACATCATCGAGCTGGCAAAGTGCCAAACCAATCAAATGAACGCCTCCAACGATCTGAAGTAATTATTATTATTTTTTGATTAAGTGGTATTTAATTGGTGGATTTTTGATGGGTAGTGGTTTGAATTGGCGTCTGATTTTAAGTCGCCAGGGATCGGGATCCCCGAAGTTTGCCGAACGGAGATAGTAGTTTTGATTCTAAGGTGACAATATTTAGTATGTGTAATGGAACGTTTCCCTTTCTCCGGCACCTTGCGTTACCACAGTCCGTTGGGATTGTATGTACATAGAATTGTAATATTATCGAAAATTACTCTCCCTTAAACCTGATTTACAACCGATAATGCTTGCTTCAAACTTCTAATTTACTAGATATCATCCCTCTTTACATGAAGGTTCTGAGCAAATCCCTGTCACAACACCAGTCTCGAAGCCTGCAAGTCGTCTAGACCAATTAAGCAAGGGACACAGCTCTAAGTGACGTCACATTTGCCTCTCCGTGATTCGTCTGTTGGTCTTCCCAGATCGTCTTATCGAATAAGTGAAAACGCTCCATTTAATCAGTGCTAGTAGTTTTTGTCCTCCCTAGATGATTTGCTTTATATGGTAGTGAATGTCAAACTATGACCAAAACGCGTTCAAAAGCTTGTATTATGTTGTTTCCTACTTATTTGTACGGTAGGTAAGATGTTAAAAAATGTATACTATGGTGAAATAAGGGAGAAAAGGATTTATCCCTTTCATTCCTAGACCCCCCCCCCGAGATTGTCATTGATTCCTAAGGTGAATTTAGGGGGTTAGGTCTGAATGGGTTAAGTATACTTAGATATCATTGGCTTACAAGAGAAACGCACTAAAGTCACTTTTGGTGAATCTTTTGTAAGCGATAGAACGACACCAGCGAACAAGCAAAGCCTTGGTGGACTTTAAAACCTCACCAAGATGAAAAGCAATCAGTTTGTATGTAAATTTGTCTCGCACAGAAGTAAGCAATCGGATATTGCTCAGGCGCAATATCGTACATTCAGATGTGACTTTCTCCTGTAAACCGGCGATATTACGTAGGTTGAAAGGAATATGTCCATTCATAGCTTTGGATGGTAGATAATGTTAAATATGACTAAAACGTAATAAAAAGTGAATGAATTGTGTTGATTTCTACTTTTTGAACGGTATATAAAACGTCAAAAATATGTATAATGTGGTGAAATAAAGGGTAAAAGGCTTTAAAGTCCACTTAGATGCCCAGTAAAAAATTAGAAATTCGCAACATGATAATGTTTAGTTACTCATTCTGTATGTTAGCACATTCGTTTAATAGGAAATACATTCTCAAAGCCCAACCTATTTCTTCTACCTCCATAGTCGGATACGTATAAATGCAATTCTTTTTCAGTCCCTCTGTTTGATCGAAAAGGGCTCGGGAACTATTACCTTTATTTTTTCCCGAGGGCTTATTTTTCCTCCAGGAATAAATTTGTCCTCTCGATCTGGACGCGAAGAGAGTGATGTCGCCGAGGTGGCAAAAACTGTTTAACGTCGCTTCGGATTAAAAGTGATGTCTGATAGGTCCGACGCGTTTCTTTTCCTATCCCAGAACACGGAGTTTGTTTGATGCACCGTGTAAACAGAGAGGGATTTTTTTATCCCTGAGATTCGACTCTTTTTGTCTGATAGGATTGGTATTAAAGATCAATATTGACTTTCGGCTTGGAGCTAAAACTGGCTTTGGCTAAATTTGGTTTATATCAAAGCTTGTTATTTGTGTATCTTTGCTGAAAGTACCCAAAAACAAAGGTGGAAAAAAGGAAGCTAGATGACTTGGGTTATAAAGGCAGGTGTGATGACGTTTATTTTGCTGTTACTTTGTTAATGTTGACTTTCTGTTAGTTGAGTGTATCACCTTTAAATTTGTACAAAAACAAAAAATGCAATATTTTTTTACAAATGCAATGAGCACAAAATTCTGGGAAAGTATTAAAATAATATTCCTTTTATTACTAGATATTAAAACCCTTAAAAAAACTATATCAGTTTTCTGAAAATTTTCAATTTGCTGTTAAAAGGCAATATTTTACGTTTTTTTTCATTAGCTTATTTTAATTTTAGGAACTCAAAAAATATTTTCAATTTTATCGCATTTAAAAGAAACTGGAGAAAAAGGAACAGGATAAGAAAATTTTTATTTTGCGCTATTAACTCTAGTTTATGCATTTTTAATTTATTTTTAAAAAACTCAATGGAAAAATTATGGGAAATGATTACAATTTTTAAGTAGGTTAAAGAATAAGAATATTTTTAAGTACTTTGGCTTATAGTATTTTTATTTTTATGCCATTTTCTTATCTTTTTAAAAGAATACGCATGACTACAACTATTACAGCAATAGCTATGCAATTAAGTTTGAACTCAACAAACTTTATTGTTATGGCAAAAAATTGTGTCGTGTGCTGAGCAGACATCTAAAAATCGTGCTCTGAGCGGACATTGATAAAAAATCGTGATCGAATCGGTAAGTTATGCTTTTTGTATTAATATTGGCTATTTTAATACCTTTTTTGTGTTATTTGCGTGTTTCGTGTAACATTATAGAGTAACGAGCCCCCTTTTTCTGAATCGTCACTGTACCGATTACACCCAAAACGAGTATGGTTATAGTTAGGGCCGGGAGGGGTTTGTGTGTGGGGGGAGGGCGGCAGCCCCCCTCTAACTACCATAAACTTTTTACAGTTCTTCTGATGTTGGAATTCAAAATTTTATGCGTTATTCTAGTGCTTATTTTTTTTAGTTTTCCGGCAAAAGAACATTGAAATAGCTAATGTTAATACAAATAGGATATAAAATCACTAACTCACCAGTTCTTATCAATGTTCGCTCATAGCACGTAACCAAGAAATTTATATTCTGAAAATGGCACTATTAAAAAGTACAGAAGTATCAGATACAGGATACAGGCCGTAATATTTTCCTTTATAGTGAACCTAGATGGGACCTAACGAATGATTTACAATTACCGGATGGTTAACTAAAACATTTAAAAATGAAATCTGGTATAGGATAAGCTTAGTAGAAGACTAATATAAAAATATACATGGTTTACTTCTATTTTAAATTTATTTCTTAGTTTAAGTTTATTAGGTTAAATTCAGTTCACGCTTGAGTGAGTCAGATGCCAATAAGGAAGTTGCAGGTGTCAGATTTTCAAAAACAAACAAGTGTTCCGTATGGTTTTTTGTATGGTAAAATGAAATATCTAGTCAGTTTTTCAAAAAAATGTACAGGTAATTAAATATTTTAATTTAAAAGTCGAGAAAAAAACACGTGACTGAAAACGTTTATTGTTTAAACTATAAGATGACGTCAACAATAATACCATCAACTCCATTGCTTTACAACAATGTTTAGTATAAGATGACGTCACATCCAAACTCTTGGCCTTTTCGCGCGCTTTTAAAAAGGGGATTTTTGTTAATTTTTTTGACAATCAAAAAATTTCTCGATCGGCCTCAAATTTTGGGTAGTTGCTTATTTTTGCAAGAGGAATCGATTAAAAAAATAAAAAAAAATCATGCAACTTCCTCATTAGTATACTAGTGACAATCCGAGGTAACTAATTTAATATAAAGTGGGTTGACAAACTTCTGGTTTTTTACCATGTGTTTTGCATCTACCGTTGACTGTCAAATGTAATTAAAATCAGAGTACAAAATTTTGTCAACTCAACGGAAGTTTGTTAAAGTAAATTTTCCGTATTCTGAATTTTATCCTATATGGATTATGATAACGCATCTTCACTTCTGCCCCTTGGGTTTTTGCCAATTCCCTTGAAATTTGCAAATGTTATGGGTTTAACTAATTTTTAACATATTTTTTCTCAATCCCAAGTTTTTGAGAGGCTATCGATGGATCCCTAGTTAAACTTCAAAGTATACCCACCCTAGAATTATATGCCTTATATTTATGAGACCCTAATTTCACCCTAAGTTTGCTTATTAACCCGCGAGGACGCGCGCGGGGTCTGCGAGACCCCAACGCTTAAATAAACCTTCATAAAAACTCTAATTTTTAATGAAAATATATGAAACTCAGTGTAGCTGCCTAAAAGGTTTCCACCTATCACCTCATGAAATTTAAATAAAGTGGGTATATTATTTTCCGAGTTATGTTGTTGTTTTTAAGGAAAATGCTTTTAAAACTGTGAGGATTGGTGCGAGTTAAATAGCCAAAGAGGTTTCCAAAAGTAAGGAAGAGGTAACTATAATCCATAATTTTTCTTGCAAAAAAAGAAATTAGAAAATAAAAGATTTTAGAAAATAAACATCGGTTCAGTTTAGCCAAAGAAATTCGTTAGCTCCGCTCACATTCCATTGCATTTCCTGTTTTCCTAGTCTTATATTATATCTTAATAAGAAGCAGTCAACTTATAATGCACATTAAACAATTAAATTATATATTTAAACTATCCGTGATAAAAATTTTGCATGCACTGAACGTTTAGAACGGAAAACGGTTTGTGGGGTCTGAGAGACCCCGCGCGCGTTCCCGTGTAACAGAAAGTAGCGCGCGTCCTCCCGGGTTAAAAAAATAAAGTTACTTATAATATTAACATCTCAGTTCTAGCAAAAAATATTTAAAATCCTTCAATTGAACCGTTCTTTTTAACATCCTAACAAACAACCATCGATCCCTTTGACCCGAATTCCTCTATGCCACTTTTCAACTCTGGACAAAAACCAAACTGCAACCACTTCTCTCGAAATATGGGGCGCCCCCCCTCCATAAGGAAGTCACGTGATTTCATTTCCCTCCAAGCATCCCGGTTACGTAGCAACGGGACGCGAGGAGGAAAGAGGAACCCTTTTTGCGAAACCAGAACCGACAGGAACCGGTTATTTCATAAGCCCCCCTCCTCGCCACCAGACAACGTAAATAAAAAAAAACATAATAAAATATGGGGGAGAGAAAAGCGGCTCTAAAATTTTCATTTGGGGTGAGCAGAGGAAAAAAACTCCAGGTGCTCAACATGGTTATTTAGAGTTTAATACTTTTCTTGTTTACTTTGTCATGTTTCGCGCAGGAAGCTCTCTTTTATTTTCAGGGGGAAAGTGTTTGAGTAAGAGGGAAAAGTGGCTGAAGTCTTTTTGGGTGTCTCCCCTTTACTCAGATTGATCGGGAATTAAAGCGTTTAAGTTTAACTTTCTTCGTGATAAAAATAGGGTAAATAAAGTGGAGTATTATAAGAAGGGCATTTATTTCTCTGTGGTAGTGCTTTCTACGTCGACCGAGATATGATATTTCGGGGGGGGGCGGTATAAAGCGCCGTTCAATCGTTTATCTACCCCTAAACACTCACTGAAATTTCTATCCGCGTTGGCAGCAAGCCAACTGTTTCCTTTCATCAACATCATTTGAATAACATGACGTGGGTTGCACACAATGAAATGTTGATACTACATATGTTAACAATATTCGTCATAGAACATTCACAGTCGAAAATATGCATTGAGTAAAACTAATGTATCCTCGGGAAAACAATTTTTAGAGAATAAATAAACAAATCATTAAAGAACTTCTAAAAACAGCCTTCTTTATAATATAGGTCCCGAAAATATTTGAAGAAAAGCCCTTTAGAATTATAAACAACCCATTTTCAATCCGTTCGTTTTACGTTGTTTGTGTTATTAAAATTAAAGTAAGCTTAAAGTAACTAAATTAAAACGAACAATTGAAGATTTTTAAATAAAAACAAAACTTTAACTGGATGTGGGTTATTTTCAATTCAAGTCCGTAATATAATAAAAGAAAAATGACTGATCATGAATTGTTTTATTGGTCAGCTTATTGAAAAAATCTAGTATTTTTGCCAGAAAGTACAGCAAAACATTTTCATCAATTAATTAAAATAATCCTAAAACATCGTTTTGAGGTAGGTATAGAGGTTTTTAACTTATTTAATTTTTAGTTTTCAATTGAGTTAAAACTTTTTCTAATGAAAATTTTTAAAAAATACGTACGATCCTTTTTTACTTTATTTAGAAAACAACTTTTATCATTGCAGAGAAATTCAAAATATTTTAAACTAACTTTCTACAATAATTAACACACTTAAATAAAATCGTTCTAAAAGTATAAATTAATCATTACATAAGTTTCAACTAAAATGGTTAGAGCTTAGAGAATAACTTATAAAAGTACATATAAAAATTAAATTATCTGTAGAATTATTTCTAACATTAATTCTTATTCAAAAATTCCTTATAATTTAAACTGTATCGCAACGGAAAAACTTATATCAGCAATGATACGTAAACCTATTTTAAAATATATTGCTTCGTCGTATTATATTATATTTCATCAGTTGCTTTACCAAATGACCTTTCGAGAATCCACTAAGTGAACATTACTTAAATTGGAAAAGTCAGACCATTAAGAGGATTTATAGAGCTTTTTAATTCTATGTAATTGAGTTTAGTAAGAGAGATTTTTATCTACTGTTAATGACCTAAAATATTAATATTTCTTCGAAATATGCTCTAAAGCTAAAGCAATGTTTTAAAAAGCGGAGTAAAAATTAAAAATTATTAATCTTACACTACGATTAAATTAACTTTGTATAGAAGAGATCTGCTAAGATTTTGCTCTTGCCTTGTATATTCGAATTTATTCCAATACATATTTATAAAACATTAATTAAGATACGAAAATAACACTTTTAAGAATTAAATTTCGTTTAATTCTGATTTTACATGCCTAGTTGGGTGTTTCAAAGAATTTTTTTTATTTCCCAGATGACCCCCCTCAAGTTGGTACAAACACTAAAACATAAATATCTGCAAATTTTTAGGTCTCTAGGACGATTTTTGACACCCGCGCCCTTCAAAAGTATGTTTCCCATATTATTATAAAGTATAGGTAAAATATCGTCATTTTTGGTTCTTTTCAATTTTATGAGCCTGAACGCAGTCATATCGAATTAAAACCTATAAATCATTTTTGGAATATCATTGTCTCAAGATCCTATCGAAAAAACATTCAATGGCACCTACTGGGGAGAAGTTCCACGGGGATTAAAAGAGCGCTTTCACCGAAAAAAGAGGATGCTCGCGGGCGTTTGCGGTGAGAGCTGGATGAAAAGGCTTCACATAGGGTTTTATTCAATATTTTTCCTATTTTACTTCAGCTGGCATCATTTGATAGCCTTGTATCTCAGCTTTGGGAAGTAAAACCCAATGTGAGTCCTTCATCCAGCTCCCTCCGCAAGCACCTGCGAGCATCCTCTTTTTTTTGGTGAAAGCACGCTTATAACCCCCGTGATTCCCCCTATGTGCCATTGAATGTTTTTCGATAGGATCTTGAGACAATGATATCTCAAAGATGATGTATAGGTTTTAATTCGATATTGGCTGCGTTCAGGCTCATAAAATTGAAAAGAACCAAAAATGACCATATTTTCCCTATACTTTAATATCAGAAACATACTATTGAAGGGCGCGGGGGTCAAAAATCGTCCTAAAGACCTGAAAATTTGCAGGTATTTATGTATTAGTGTTTGTAACAACTTGAAGGGGTTGAAACACCCTAATGCCTAGAGATTAAAAACCCTAAAGTTGGCATACTTTTAAAATCATGTATTTGTATTCACTGATCAATTTATCTTCATTAATAGAAACAACCCTCTTCAGAAAATTCCTAATTGCTACAAGTTTGGTATATTTTACTCACTATTATTTCGAAGTTAATAATATTCACATTCGAAAGTTTTATTTAAGCCTTTCAATTTACCAAAATACTAATTTCCCCCGGTTAATTAAACTTTTAATTAAGAGCTCACTACATTACATATTTTATAAATCGTGGCATTTCTATTTCAGACTCTGTTGCCCTCAACTATCTTCTGGAAAATTTCCGCTAATACTCAGCCGCACCTTCCCATGAATGCTGATTTGATTAAAAGTTAATCTCTTGCCCTGAAGGAACGCAACGTCAACATTACGAACCAAAATGCGGAAGTTAGAGTTTAAATTACCTTAAGGGCAATTACATTTATATGATTTATAGAGGCTATGGTGATTGCCTATTAGCCAATGAGAGAAAATCGCGGGGTTTTAAATGTCAGTTGGATGGGTTAGGTAATCTTAAGATTATTAAAGCATTAATTGTATGCTATTTGGATTGAAATTTATTTTAAGGTTGATGTGAGGTGAAGAATTTGGAGAATTGAGCTGGTCAGGATGAAAGTGGCCTAAGTCCAAATATTACAAAAGGTGAGTTAAGTGTGGATTTGGATAAGTTTTGGAGTTTTAGATCCTTTATTTAGTGCAGCGGTTGGTTAAGCGAAATGTTAATGTTCGGCCTTACAGAAATCCTCGAAAAATCGCTCCTTATCGAAACAGCACTTTTATTCAGGATGAAAGTGGTCTTAGTCCATTCGCCCGTTTGTTCGGTGAGGTGAAAAATCAAGGTCTTTAACGCCAGCTGCAGGAATGGGGAATCTCTAGCAATTGAAATCTGTTTACTAAAGAAAAAGGCTTTTTTGTAAACTTTGATTACATATTTTTGGCTGACCCCTTTTTGTAAGAAAATATCCGATAACAAATCCTCGCTTTATTCAATTAGGCGGGAAAGCGGTGGTCTTTTAATCATCGTGGGTCGTGGCTAATACAGAGGATTCAAACACCGAATCTAACTTATTACAGACAAGTCACATGTAAGTTTTTTAGCATTCATTATATATAAACTACAGTAGGTATGCTAATGCTTATGCTAGTAGCTTTAGGTACTGAAGTTGGTTTTGAGATAAATCTATTAATTTTTATAAGATTTAAATTTACGTTTATGGTACTAGATTTTCATTTTAAAACCTGAGTGAAGTTACCTTTTTGTTAACATAATGCATAATTTTATTCGGATTTATTTGGGGTTCTGATTAATTCAAGTTGCTATCGACTAGCACTAGCCAACACTTCTGTGAAACTAAATATTTTTTATTTTTATTTTAACAATATCTTTATAAGCAATGGTGTTTATAGTGTTATAGTGTTGAATTTATAAAAACTAATGATGGAAGAAAATTTTCGAATTTTATCAATAAGATACTTCTTGTAAATATTAAACCATGCAGTATAATAATGTTCAAACCGTCTTAATAAAATTGTATTTATAATAGAAATATATATATTTATAATAGAAATAATAGCCTATATATAGCGCAGTTAGAGAGGGTCCCAGAGGAAAAAAAGAGCCATAAAATCGAAAAATTAAAAGTTCACCAGTCGTCAAATGGGATTTACAGGACGTCCAGGGACGTCCAAAACAACAAAGAGACAAAAATAAAAGGTCAGGAAAAGCTATATAGGGCTAGAAGCAGTAGATTGACCACTGGTCAAGATATATTGACCAGTGGTCAAGACCAAAATGTTACCCGTCTCAAGGAGTTTGGTTTGAGCCCATAATGACATTCTTCAGTGACTAAGTATAGAAGTAGCAAAAGGTTGACCGAACTCACCAATGGTCAACCGGAACCAAAAAGACATGTTATAACAATTGGGGATACAAATTATCAATTTGAAACTCCAACATTTATTTTATAATGATTTTTAGCCATATAGAGTAACCTTGACCAGTGGTCAAGCAACCCAAAATATTCGTAAACTAAGCATCAAAATCAATGGAACACAACAATAAAATCAAATTTTGTACAAACCAGTCGCCCGTGAAGTCGTATTTACTACATCCCAATAGCAATCTTCCTACCGAAACCGGCCAATCTGTTAGGATGAAAGTGGTCTAAGTCCATTAAAGTCAATTTAAAGCACTACCAGTTGAAATTTGATAAAAGTTGTTCCGCAGCAAAAATTGTAGAAGAAAACTACAGCTCTCAAGCGTCGCCTCCAACCGTGGACCGGTTTCGCCCTTGTTAGGGCTCATCAGCACGGTATAGGAAGGTAACGCAAGAGAGCGGAGGGAGAGCTTTTAGTTTAGCCGACTATAACGGAAAAAGTGGTGACCAATGATCAGTCCTCCACTATCTGCCGGAATGAACTGCGCATTCCCTAGAAGAGATTTAATTCCCGAAAGGCAAGGTATGAAAAGAAGAGTTCTTCACCAGTAACCTCTGGTTAGAGGAAGTGTGAGAAAACTCCAGCTCTCAAGCGCCGCCTCCAACCGTGGACCGGTTTCGCCCTTGTTAGGGCTCATCAGCACGGTATAGGAAGGTAACGCAAGAGAGAGAGAACCTCTGGTTAGAGGTTCCTCTAACCAGAGGTTACTGGTGAAGAACCTTTTTTTTCAAAAATTGTATCCATGGAAAGAGACAAATCCACCCCAGAAAGTAAAAATATAAGCAATCCTGATTTTTTGGAGATGTTTTTAGAAAACCTTCAATTACATAAAACGAAGTTAAATGGACTTAGACCTCTTTCATCCCAACCAGCTCAATTGAACATTCAGTTTAAAATGAACGAATGGTGTGTTAAATAGAATAGTTAACTTTAGAGAAAAAGTCAACTAACCAGCTATTACGAAAATGGGATTGATAGTTAATGATCATGAAAATCCTAATTTTTAATTGATCAAATAACAGTACGGACGTATGCATTTTAACTTCTTAAAATTTCTAAGATCTTTAGTCCGTAAAGAAAACAATTTAGTTAGGTTGTAAGAGAAATGATACTTAATGAGAATGAAATACTTAATGATATTTTTAATTGACTGGGGAGAAATATAAAAGTTTAAAGATGTTTAAGATATATAAAGTATATTAAAGTTAAAAGAACCAAATTAAAAAATCAAAGTACTTAATTTTATTAACTATTGGTTACCTTAATTAGTTCCTCTTTAAAATCATTCCTTGTGAATTTTAAATACAGTTATTTTTTACTACCAAAATGTGAAATATACTTATATTAAATATCGCAGCAATATAACATGGGATTTTAGTAACTCGAGATACTTAAACTAAGAAAACACCTTTTATTCGCTAAATTTAATATCCAGATGAAAAAATCGATGCTAATTAAAGTATGTGAAATATGTAATTTTTCCCCAAAACATATATCCAAAACATATTCCCATAAACATATTTCAAATGCTTCTATCTAAAACATACCTCGGATCTTACATATAAAGAATCATCAGAACCACTTTCAGTCTTCGAAAATCCCGTTATCAAGCAAATCGAGAGAAAAAAAAGGACCAGTTTTGACAAATTACTCCACTTAAATTTCTCCCATCTCCGCTCATTTTTAAACTAAGTTAATATCAACATGAATTCACCCTTCGAACAATCCCAAATATGCACGAAACAAATGGATTTCATTCTAATAAATGGAATTTCCACGACTTTTCTATTCGCAATACTAAAAAAATATTGAATACGACTGCCTATCGCCCAACTCTAATGAATGCAATGGGAAAGCAAGCACACGGTATTCAACACGAAACGTGGAAAGGATCTCGTCCCCATTCGTTTTCGTTTCGTGATAAATGGAGGGAGGACGTGGAACTTGGGGGAAATACGTTAGCAATATGACCAAAAATATATATACAGCTATCAATAAAGTCAACTACGTGACTGGTTAGTAGAAAGTAAGGAATGGTTGAGCCTCGATCTTTTTTCTGGGTTAGAAATATATTGAAAGTAAATTGTAAAATGTTATTTCAACCGGAGGCAATATGTTGGGACATCCTGAAACTGGTGGCCGTGGAATAAAATTTAGAATCCGGATTGATGTAGAGATTTCGTAAGGCCCCGTCTTTTTCGAAAGGGAAGTGAATTACGTGTTCTTTTCATACGTTTTGTGTAACTATTAGCTGGATTATATCAGGGTCTAGAAAGAGGTAGGAAATATGCACGTCGAAATATTATTACGGCGTATTTTTCATACCCTCATATCATTCCTTGTTAACAAATTTAACTGAATAATTTTAATTGGTTACGTTACCCTTTTAATAATAATAATAATAATAATAATAATAATAATAATAATAATAATAATAATAATAATAATAATAATAATAATAATAATAATAATAATAATAATAATAATAATAATAATAATAATAATAATAATAATAATAATAATAATAATAATAATAATAATAATAATAATAATAATAATAATAATAATAATAATAATCTTTATTCACATGGAAAGAACACAAATACAGAAATTAAGTACATATTAGTAGCCAAGGGGATAAATTTAGAAATCCCGCTCAGGCTACCTAAAAATAAAATCTTACATGAATAGACTAGAAAAGAAGGAAAAACCAAAAAAAATATAATAAATTAAAAATTATTGGCAAAAAGCTGGACCAAATTTAAATGATTTGCTTCAAATGAGGTGAAAATACAGATCCAGATCGTCGATATTTATTAAGAAATTAAATAAATTTCGTTTAAAAGAAGATAAATTATTAATGCTAATTTAATTTAGAGGCCTATATACTTCTTATACTTTCTATATATTTATATAGATTTATATACTTCTTAGGGCATATCAGCGGTAAACGGATAATGTCCAGTTGTACCTGCCCATTAGAAAAAAAATTTAGAGGCAAACTGTTAAATAATTTGGGTGCAAGGTAAAAGAAATGTTTAGTATAGATGTCCTTGGAAAATTTAGGAATCTGATATGTTTGAATTGATCTAGAATTACATTACATTATATAAGTTTAAAAAAAGGCATCCAAAAACAGTTTATGTTTAAAAAGGTTCTCAACACAGAATTTATCATAATATGATAATGCTTATTAATCTTAATATATGGTTATTTCATTTCATCTTTCATTTCGTTTTGATTAATATTTTTCTTAAGCATGAAACAAATTATTAGGAGGAAAAAGTCTCATATAAAGGGGCAAAATAAAAACCTTTACAATTAATATCGTGATAATATTTCGATATGTTTAATTTGTGTGTTTATAATGTTACATTTATAATGACTGCAATCATATGGAATTATTTACTTCAGAAGGAAACACATTGCTAAAGAGAATTAATGGAACATTTTATACATTTTACCACTTATTAAGTGTCTTCATCAAAAACAACTTTTATTTACCGTATCAATTTTCTGTCTAATTAGAATTAAGTGCGTATTTTTATGAAAACTTGAAATATAAGCTTCTAAAAAGACACGGGTTTACGACTTAATGCACTTGCAATAATCTTTAGTAGTCAATTTTTCTAGAGAAACAAGTAATTGATAAAGTAACAAAATTTTTAAATAGCCACAAATAAAAGGTTTTTTAACTTTTGTTTTGGCAATTAGTCTTTTTCAAAAATAGATTTCGTGGATAGATTGATAGAAGACTAGACAAATGCAGAGTTTAATATAACATCTCATTTATCTTCTTTTTATCTCTTTATTTATTTGTTAAGTCTGTTATTTCTTTGTTTAGAAACTAATACATCTAAAATTTAAGCTAATCTTTCAAATATTTTATATAATCGGTCGTTCAATTTTGTTTCAGGTATTATAAATAAATTCATTGGTAATGCATTTACAAGCAGTGGCGGCTCGTCCATAGGGGCTGCAGCACCCCCAACCAAAATTCCAATTTTTATTTGCTTTACAATATTTAAAAAATTATTTATTTCCCCCTTTAATCCTTGTCCTTTATAATCCTTTTTAAATTATTAATCCTCTGCTATGCCGTCTCACCAACAGATTTCTTTCCAGGTCGATCATCCCCCGCAGATATACCAATCGTGGTATAAAACATTAGCTCAGCTCTATCATATCAAAATATCACGAATTTAGCATGCGAATCTGTTAGGAGAAAAGGGGCTGCTTTTCAGCAGCCCCAACCAAAAGAATGATAGTTTTTTGTCTTGAGAGATCCTTGAAAAAAAACTGAGGGAAGAAGAAAAATAAATGATTTCTATTAACTAATAAATCACAATGGCTTTTTAGTTTTTCTGACTCCAACGCTGTTTTAATTTTTTATTTATAGCTTCTTTTTTTCTTTTCAACAAGTAAGAGAGAACAAAGTCTTTTATGATGTTTTGGCAAGTCAATAAAGATTTATGTTTACTTTTTTGTATTAGCTGGGTTTTTATTTATTTTTATAATGAACAAATTGAATTCGAAATGCTGATTTTAGTTTCATTTTCTTTTGAGATACTAAATGAAATAGACTTCATCTTTGATTCTTCATATTCGTAATAATCAGCTAAATATAGGTAAGTGACAGTTTTGGAATGCTTATTAAGTGTGAAATCGAAATTTTATATTGTTCCCATCTTTTCTATTTGATTTTTTCCACGTTTTTGTTTAATAGAAAAAGTGAAGCATGATATTACCTCCTGTTACTGTCAGTGAACTAAAACATCTGGCACAGGTGTAAATATGAATGCAGGTGTAAATAAAAATGTGATTTTGTTTTTCTGCCATAAAATTATTTACTTGTCTTATTTCAATTTAAATTAATATAGTGACATTTAATTGTAAAAATATGAATTAAGTAAATGTATGATTTTGCTTTAAGATCTTTTTATTTTCTTGTTTGTGTTCTTTTACTTAATTTTAAAATTTAAATACTTTGAATCAGGTTTAATAATACTTTGTACTTATCAAATCTGATTAAGGAATCTTTAAACAATTTCCAAGTTTTTTAAAGATTTATTTGGCATTATATCGCTTAAAATATGTTGCCAACTTCCGCCGGAGCAGCACCCCACATAATTTTACCTTCGAGCCGCCACATTGGCTTAACGCATGCATCGTCAACCATTATTGCTCGCAAACATCCAGAATACGTTTGCTTCACGGTGGCGCGGCGGTCGGTATTGCGTCATCCTCCCTTTCAACAACCATGGAAACCAGACTCCAGCAAAGCTGGCAAACTTATCGGCAGATTGACGAATTTTCCCCCGCTTAACCGTAAATCCCCCTCCACCCCGTATATTAACCACCCCCGTAAATCCCTATGAGTAGAATATATTTGCTGCTACGTTCAGTTCTAAAACCAATTCGAGAAATTTTTATCGTACTGCCATCTGTTAACGAAAATTGTAACTAATTTTTTTAAATTTTGGCACTAACAATTCCAAGCCTCAACTAGAACGATACCGTTGGTTTAAAATTTCTTATCTATTTTTGTTCAAAAGATATTTAATTTTAAAATTAGGGAGCTCTTAGTGGGGCACCCTGTATATGGGCAAAATATCGACAGCTCAAATTTACTTTTTATCTAACAACCTTACGGCAACCAATCATTACCCTAGCCATAACTATCAAATAGAATCTTTACAAAGGGAGGAAGCATTAAAAAGTTCAGAGGGAAGTTTGATTGTTGGAAAAGAGTTATCAATCATGACATCTCTTAAAGTTGACTATTCCAAGCTTTTCAACTACAACTACACTTTGAAACAATTTAAATGTTATTGAACCAACAGGGAGTTGAAAGGAGAATTTCACCACTGGTTAAGAGGACAATATGTGTAAACTCAATATTCTCAAGCATCACCCCCAACCGTGGACCGGTTTCGTCCTTACTTGCAGTACTTACTTACGTCCAGTACTTGCCCTCCGCTCTCTTGCGTTACCATCCTATACCGTGCTGATGAGTCCTAACAAGGACGAAACCGGTCCACGGTTGGTGGTGATGCTTGAGAGTTTTGAGTTCACACTTAAAGATACCGTGGTTTAGTATTAAAATCTGTGGACGTTAATACTAATCCACGGTATCTCCACCCGAAAACTTTTAATCATCATTCATCTGACCGTGAAATCCTTTCATCTTTATTCATCAACAAAATTGTCTCTTAACAAAATCCTCTACCTTTCAAAAGTTAAAAAACAAACAAATTTCTCAGACTTCTAACCCTAAATACAACTACTCCCCCTTCTCATTTTCAGCATTCTACTCTACGATCCCACCAGGCATTTACGTTGTCCCACAAAAGAATTACGACCCCCCTTTTCCGAATTCCATCGCGCTACCTTCAAGCCGCACGCTCCATAAAAGCGCAAACCTAAACGAACCCGCAGACAACTCAACTCGCCTTATCAAATTCCCCGCCTAAATACCAACAGCGGGCATAAAATAATAAGTTACGAGGGACTGGCTGAAATTGAATATCAATATTTATCACCGCGAGAATTCCTCGTGTTACTCGTCGCCAATTTCGTTGAGAGAGAGTGTGACGCGGTCTGGAGTTACCGGAAAGGCGTGTGCCTCATTATAAATGAATACTCCCCCCCTCAACTGCGAAATGGATAGCTTCTCCGGTTCTTGGTATTTCGGAAGTCCTCCCTGTGAAAAATGACGCTGTCGCCGAGCTTTCCGGAAAATACGACGCGCGTGTGCTTTTTGGGAAATAAATGATGGAATTCCATCAAGAAGAAAAGAGACAAAGAAGATGTCATCTAAAACCTTTTGATTATCTATTGCATATTTCGTCCCCAAGAAACCATTTGTTTTGGTCTCTCAAGCATTCATAGATGATCGTGCATGTACTTGGATTATTGGAGAGTGCGAGTTATTCAGTTTTTAAGGAGTAACATGAAGCTTGTGTTCTTGAAAGACAAATAAAAGGGATTTTTACATGAAGAAGTAGGAACAGAGAGCTTTAACTTTTCCTTTGCTAAACAAATTTTCATATCTCTCTTTTGACTTGTTCCACTAATCATTCAGCTTTAGAGTTAATTTGAAACGTTTTTTTTTTATTTTTTTTTTATTTCCAATGGCAGGTAATTGAACAGTTACGTATAACAGAGTTCATTGACCAACAGACATGCCGTAATTAGTACTTTCTTCGCGTTACCCAGCGGGCACCTGTGGACCGAAGCCACGGAGGTGAAGTACTGTTGCCCGCGCCTCACACACATTCGCAGACACAACCCTTTTTACAGGGGGGTCACATTCATTCATCACACACTAGGACAGAAACTAACATCCATGCCAAACGGGGATTCGAACCCCAGACGTATGGCTTCACAGTCAGATGCTCTAACCACTCGGCCAATACGTCGGCATTTGAAACGTAAGTAGATAAATTATGTCAGATTAGGAGTTTAGAAAGAATTTGATGTAATTGGGTTTGTTGAAAGCACGTTTGCACACACAGTCATGCATTAATTTACTATTTACTCTTCCTAAAATTTTGATAGAAAATTCATTAAAGTATTCGGAAAATGTTTGGAATTACTAACTTTGTTAAACTAATTTCGTGTATATAATTGCACTATAAATCACTTGTACGGTAATTCACGAATTATTATCATAATTTCAAAATATTTTAGATATATTTTTGGAATTAGCAGAAACTTCAATTCTAAATATGATAAAATAAAATAGAAGTTTAAGCTTTAAAGTGTTTTAAGATAAAAATAACTGTTGGCAGATTTACTCAGAAATAGGATTAGATAGTTAGAAATAGTTGGAACTATAGAGGAACAATACCTACAAAAAATTGAGGACACTTGAATGACTACCTAGGTGGTCAGACATTCAAACACCAGTATAACCAACCTCACTGCTTGAGACCATGGGCAGAGTTGTTACAGAACGTGTGATTGAAAGTCAGAGTCAGCTGTAAAGAAAAGCTTTCTTGCATCAGCTTGCTTTTAAAGTTAACTTGGTTCTCATTTTATCGACCTCGGAGAGATGGAAGGAACCTTTCCAGCCTTTGGGGTGGCAGAGAGATAGATGCACTACAACTACGCCAATGGGAGTCTAATACATACAAAAAGTTTTTCAACTCCCATAAATACAAAACCTTTCCTTTCTGTACACCTACTTTTAAGCTATTTAAGAGGATCCATCACAAAAATTTACGTCCACTCTTACAGAGAAACATTCTTTGTCAAAAGTCATTAACAATACCGAGAGTACACTGAAGTATACCTAATACCCACATTAAACCTAATCCTTAGAGAAACTGCAAAGACTCAAGAATCCATTAGATCCTTTAATCCTTAGAAAACCGGAGACTTCTAATTCAATCTTAAATGCCAAGAAGATTGGGAGACGTTGTCCACCACCTCCGAGAAATTTAACTTTTCCTTTCACGGCTAACTATTACGGATTTATCCAAAGGATTTAGCCATTAATGGTAACTGTGCGTTGCTGTGAAGTGCCTTTAAATCTTATAACCACCAGCATGTGGCAGATGCTTAGCTTCAGCGAAACAAGTACTACACTACGAAGAATAATTTTAAGTCCACCCAAGATTCTTTGAAATTATGAAGTTAAAGTGATGATTGATGTTGGTCATTTGCACCGCATGGAAGGTCTCTTCAGATATAAAAGTGTGCAAAATAAGAAAATGACGCTCATGCACAGTGGTTGCAAACATGAATTGAGTGTAAATTAACAGCGTATTAACCCTACAGTGCATACTGTAGCCATTTGGCTACACAACATTTTTCCTCATTTCCTACTTGAATTTCCATTTCCAAACGTCAACACCAAGCAGTAAGTACAATAAACATAACATTTCATTGTATTAGAACTTTAGACTGCCAGTAGATGACAGCAGGGGTACTATTTTGAGACATTTGTTAGTAGCTAGTGAGACGAAAGAAAAGACACAGAAAACGCCAAAATAAAAGGACCATAAATTAAAATAAAAAATTTTCAGCTTGAAAAAAAACTGTTTTGAAAAGATAAGTTTTTTTATATTTTTAGAGCATTTGGTTTTATTTCACTTCACAGTTAATTTCACAAGGGACACAAAGAAATTAATTTCACAAGGACAAAGATTTTTGTCAATTAAATGTAGAAAAAAATTAAACTAATTTTTTTAGTATTTTTTTACTAATTTACACGATAATAGAAGTCAAATAAATGATTTTCAAGTGAATTTAAAAAATCATGCATTGTAGGGTTAAGAGTCACATAATTATATGTCCCCTTTTCTTTTGTCAGAAGGGCTTGCAAACAGTTTTAGTCTATTTAAATGATTATAATGATTACTAGGAGCAATGCCACGTGGTTTACACCTATCGAAACGCAAAATAAATTAATCTAATTTTATAGTAGCAGAGAAAAACGAATATGAAAATATATCCTATGATAGGGCAATTTCATAAAGTTGCTGTCTTTTTTTAAATTGAGGTAAATTTAGGAATAAATAAACACTTTTCTAAACTATCTTTACAAAATAAGTGCCGAATGAATCAAGCAACATCGAATTCTATTCTAAATCTGAACTAGATTGGGAAGTAAATAAAAAAATTAATTAATTTTAAAAAGTTAACTGAGCTGAAAGTGTACAAAAAACTGTCATATATGTTTTAAACTCTAGATAAAGGTACCACTCTATTTTCAAACCAGTTTTTAGGAAAAAACGTTTTTCAGTACCTAATGAATTACCCTCCACCCTAAAATTCAGTGGAACAATCCGTTTCCATAACAACCGACACAACATTGTACAACATCAAAAGTTGTACTCCTGGCGGTCAGACAGTACCAGAATTCGCAGAACAATATAAGTTCCAAACTCTGTCACACACACTCCATTGAACTAATCATTCCTTAACAACTGGAATTCCAGTCGCAATCTTCCAGCGACTTCACAAATCGCCTGGTGAATCAGCCGCAAAACAAGAAAAATGCTAAATTACCTCTCCACCAACCAACGGCAGGAATTCGAGCTGATGTCCATAACCCCTCCAAGAAGAATTCCTAGCGGAAGTGTTGCCCCGCACAAGACGGATGAGGGCATGGAGACTTCCCTTTTCTAAAAGCCGCTTTTAGAAGGAGTGGAATAATTTATTTCTGTTAATCGTGAAGCCCGGGCAGGAGTTTAACCCTCTAATTCTCTTAAGTAGCTTAGAGAGATCGGGGTCTCATCAATTATGCTCGGCGGATGCCGGTAGCTCCTCGAGAAGGCGATTTGTTTCGATTATGGAAGAAGATAGGGTTGCAGATCTCGTAAAAAGTGACGGTGATTGCCTTAAATTTTATGAATTGTGTGCAGAAAAAACTCTTTTAATCTTATAAGGTCGTTAGAGTGGGGGGGGACTTAATGTTGGAAGGGGATGATGTATATTCAAGTTATTGTTATGCTGAGTCTTCGCAGAATCAAAGGCAATCTTGGTCTTCGAAAAGGTTAAATTGATAATGTCAATATATTTGATTGCGATAAAATTTATGTGTTTTTTAATCCTATAATTATAACGGGTTTATAATACGTAGTAAACAATATTTTACCGTACATAAAAGTGTTCAAATAAGAATTCCAGTGCTGAAGATATAAGATAGTAAATTAGGAAGTTCATCTTTATATCAGATATATACAGGGTGGTCCTAAATTCGTAGTACAAACTGGGTACGGTAGGTAGAGGGGACCTAGACAAGCATATTTTAAAAAACTAGAGGGGGCGCAGACTCACCGTTTAAGAGCTAGGACCTAATGTAGTGCGAGAGCGTTCCAAAAGGACGTTTTGCCAAGGCCCGTTTAACGAAAAAAACATAATGAAATGAAAAAATTTCTTGCGTGAGGTATAGAAGTATCCGTACTACTTACACCATAAATTTGATAGAAATTTTACCACTTGCTAAACCGTGGGGTGAGTTTTAAAACGCGCAGTATTAATCTTTTAGCCAAAGAATGGAGTTCCCTTAATGGTATTTAGAAAAATGATGATCGGGGAAGGAATTTTCAATGATCACATTGATCATTGAAACTGTATGATTATTAAAAATTCCTTCCTGGATCATCATTTTTCTAAATACCATTACACTAATTTAAAGGAACTCCATTCTTTGGCTAAAAGATTAATATTGCATGTTTTAAAACTCACTCCACGGTTAAGCAAGTGGTCCAGTTTCTATCAAATTTTTGATGTAAGTAGTAAGGATACTACTGTACCTCATGCAATAAATTTTTTCATTTCATTATTTTTTTTCGTTAAACGGGCCTTGGCAAAACGTCATTTTGTAACGCTCTCGCACTACATCAGGTCCTAGCTCTTTAACGGTGTAACTGCAACCCCCCTTTCTATACCAATTCATGTTCGTCTTGATGTACTCTACCTACCCTATCGAGTTTGTACCACGAATTTAGGACCACCCTGTATACAACAGGGTGTTTCAAAAGTCCGTTTCGCGTCTTTTATTTGGATCTAACGTGTCCAAGGTCATCGAAGTAAGGTAAGTCACCCTTAGATAAGTGACCCTGGGAGAATCCATTGAAATTACTTTCAGCGCCCCTAGCGTTGAAATAAAAAGTTAAAACCATTAATTTAAAACCTAAAGGAGATAAACCAAAAACCTCAAGTTGAGTATTGTTGCCAACGTTATGAATAACTCACTGGAAAAAATTTCATGAAAATATCGGGAAAATTTACGGAGATATTAGCATGAGAAAATAACACTTTTTCAGACTTTAAAAAAGAAAAAGTTCCCAATATAGCAAGTTTTTCTAATTTTTTGATTAAATTTTGGCTTCATTCAACTAAAAATAAACCAAAACTACACAATAAAATTAACAAATTGGCGAAAATTATACCTATGTGCGAAATTCCAGTTTGATTTGACAATTTTTTCAATTAGAAAAAGTGGATTAAAAATCATCTGTTTTGAATGGCAAGAAAACGAGTTGTGACGTCACAGGTTATGATCTTCGTTTTACGCATGGAAGTATGGCCCTTAATAAAACTATTTTCATGAGGATTAATTAATTAAGGGGCTAAGATTAGAAAAAAAACAAAAAAATAAAAGCTATGAGACACGCACTTGATGAAATCAGCACGAGTCTTTCACTCGTTTCACACTTTTTAAAAAAAACTCAACTTCATAACCTGCGACGTGAGATCGTGTTTTAAGTCACATGCATTTTTATCAGTTTTAAATCAAAATATTTAATTTTCCTGGTCTAGTACCCTTTGGATGAGAAAAAACTGTCGAAAATTGCTCTTTTTCGAAGGGACCATTCTCCAAAACTTAAAGATATATTTGAATGAAAATTTGCATGTGCATTGAACAATCTTTAGTCATTAATTTAACTTCAAAATTGAAGTTGTGAATAGCATAGTTTTTTTATGTAAATTTTTAAATGCGAACCCTTAATTTTGTCGTTCGTTTACGGCGCACAGTTTTTCTTGGAAACCGTTGATCACAAATGCTTCAAATTTGGTACAGATGTTTATATGATGCCAATACTTAATTTAATGAAACAAAGTTTTAATAACTTGAGAACTTTTCTAAATTTTGACCAAAATATACGAAAAAAAATTGTGAAAATACCATTTTTCCCTTTTTAAGGCTGTTATTTTTTACCTATGGCTCCAAATTGTATATTGCTTCATTAATTTTGAGATTCATTAATAATTTGCTATCAGAAAAAATTTGAAGCCATTTGTGAGCTTTTCTGAAGAGTTATGCTGCGCGCCGTAAACTATAGAATACGTACCACAAATATAAGGGTACGCATTTAAAAATTTACATAAAAAAACTATGCTATTCACAACTTCAATTTTGGTGTTAAATTATTGACTAAAGATTGTTCAATGCACATGCAAATTTTCATTCAAATATATCTTAAAGTTTTGGAGAATAATCTCTTCGAAAAAGAGCAATTTTCGACAGTTTTTTCTCAACCAAAGGGTATTAGACCCCTTGCTATGGGAAAATTTCGACCAGATTTTCTAATGAGGAAGTTGCATGATTTTTTTATTTTTTAAACGATTCTTCTTGCAAAAATAAGCAACTACCCAAAATTTGAGGCCGATCGAGAAATTTTTTGATTGCCAAAAAAAATAACAAAATTCCCCTCTTTAAAGCGGAATAAAACGCCAAGAGTTTGGGATGTGACGTCATCATACGATAAACATTGTTGGAAAGCAATGAAGTAGATGGTATGATTGCTGATGTCATCCTACGATTTAAAAAATAAACGCTTTCAGTCACGTGTTTTTTTTTCTCGACTTTTAAATTAAAATATTTAATTACCTGTACATTTTTTTGAAAAATTGACTAGATATTTAATTTTACCATTCAAAAAAACATACGGAACACTTGTTTGTTTTTGAAAATCTGACACATGCAACTTCCTTATTCAGCCCTCAAAAATCTTTTAGAAAATTCACAATTGATAAAAAAAACCTCGCACAGGCAAATTCCAAACTTTTTTAAGTGGGTTCTTTATAACGTTGGCAACAATACTCTAGTTGAGGTTTTTGCTCTATCTCCTTTAGTTTTTAAATTATTTTTTAACTTTTTTATTTCGCCTTTAGGGTCACTGTAAGTCTTTTTAATGCAAGTCATTTCATTTTCCAGGGTCACTTACCTATGGGTAGACCCTACTTCAATGGCCCTAGGACAAGCGTCGGTTCCAAATAAAAGCTGTAAAACAGACTTTTGAAACAACCTGTATAACATCATGTATTTTCAATAAAGAAATGTATTATATTCTTAGATTATACAGGGTGTATCTGAAATGGTGCAACAAACTTTCAGGGATGATAGTACTCATCAAGACGAACAAGAATCGGTATAGAAAGGGGGGTCCCAGACCAAATTCCAGGGAGTTAAAAATGGAGCGACACCCCAAAAAATCATTGAAAAATTCAATTTGTAGAAGAACTATTATTAGTAAAAACTTAATTATGGTCTCAAAAATTGTGGTTTAATATGATCTTGAAAATTACCTCAAAAGTTTTCACTTTAAAAAATTTTTTATTATGAAAAAAGTTTAAAAACACAAAAAAGTGAAAACTCTGCCAAAACCTTATTTTGTATTTCGAAATCCTTTCTTTTGATTTGATAATCTGAAAGATCATAGTTGAAAACCCTTAAGTCCAAAGTTTCACGTAAATACAATCAATATTAAACGCTTGAGATCCTGTTAAAGTTCGTTTTTTGCGTGCGGTAACAGCTGTTCTGGAAACAGCTCTAGAAAGCTGCTTGCGCACCCAAAAAACGAACTTTAACAGGTTCTCAAGCGTTTAATGTTGATTGTATTAACATGAAACTTTGGACTTAAGGGTTTTCAACTATGATCTTTTAGATTATTAAATCAAAAGAAAGGATTTTGAAATACAACATAAGGTTTTGGCAAAATATCACTTTTTTTGTGTTTTTTTAACTTTTTTCATAATAAAACAAATTTTAAAGTGAAGACTTTTGAGGTAATTTTAAAGATCATATTAAACTACAATTTTTGAGACCATAATTAAGTTTTTACCAATAGTAGTTCTTCTACAAATTGAATTTTTCAATGATTTTTTTGGAGTGTCGCTCCATTTTTAACTCCCTGGACTCGTCTGGGACCCCCCTTTCTATACCGATTCTTGTTCTTCTTGAAGAGTACTATCATCCCTGAAATTTTGTTGCACCATTTCAGATACACCCTGTATAAAAATGAAATAATGTTATAATATAGATCTGTATACAATAAACCAATGGGACCGAATCCACCAATAATTTTAATGGAGTATTGATTAAAAAGTCTAAATGCATTTTTTTGAATAGGACATGGACGGAGCACGCCTTTTCCACTTTATTTATTCTTATTAATTGAAGCACTCATGGTTCAATGGTATGAAAATAGTATTTTGACCACATCTTGAATATCAGAAAATGTATACAAAGGCACAATCAGATACTTTCTCAGATTTTAATAATAGCTCTGTTTAATGCAACTCCGCATTTATAGCAAAAAAGCACGTATTCAAATATAATTGATTCAATTCAAAGTTCAATTTTCTCTCCATCGAAATAACATAGTTTTAATAAACCACAGCGTTTGCAAGGAATAGGTAAAATTATATTTTATCCTACACACCTTTTACTCTATAAAACAAACTTGCATTTCCAATTACATGTAAATTGGCTATAAAGTTTCTAATGTGAGAAGGTCTCCTACAATGAGCATGACGAGATTAAGACAACACGTGCAAGAATCTTAATAAACTTAGATACAACGAACTAGAATTATGTATCCCATTAACATTTCTCAGGGAAAATCCTCACAGGAACGACATAATTAACTCCGAGACGCATGCATCTGCATCAAAGCAGAAGCTTTACTTGAAGTCATTGTGTAGTTAGCCCTTATCTCTCTGAAAACTGATACAGTTTAAAAGCAGCGTCTTGTAGCAGTAGACTTCGAATTAGAAACTGAATGACTTCCCTTAACGATGCACTGAAGATCGAATGACAATGGAGAGGTTAACTGCTGTAAACCTCTTCGTATAAATTTTATAGTAGTTAGATTAATGTGGAAATCCTTGCGAAGGATTGGAAATCTGGGAAACAATTGTTATAACTTGTAAAGTGATCTCAAGCACCATAACTAGGAAATGTATATTAATGGTAAAATATTAGTCAAATTGCAAATTGTAGTGTATTTTTGCTACCCTAGTATTAGCAGGGCGCTAATTTCTCCAGAACTACTATATTGGCAACGTTTTATTATTTATACTTAAAAATGTACCCAAAAATTAAAAGATACTTCTAGACGAGATATTTCAATGGTGTTATAATTTTATAATTGATTATTTTTGGTGATTTAGCTTAAAACTTGACGCTTGCGCCCGACTAATCCTAAAATACCGTATTTTTAACCAATGCAAAAAGGTTTGTTTGCTTATTTTGTATTTAAAATCCATGTTTGAGAACTCAAATAGCTTAAAGTTTTGTTTAAGTAAAAGAATCGGACTAGGGAGAAATAATAGGTTATACGAACGAAATAATTATAATTTTGAGTAATTTATTTGGGAAATATTCAAGATTAGACACCTAGATGGATCTATTGCATATTACAATACGTTTTTATAATTGCAGTTGATAAGGAGAACTAATTACTAAAAAGTGTTGAAGAACTTCTTGATTGAAATATGCAGGCATGTGTGACAGAATGTGTAGACAATGCATGTAATTGAAAAATAAAAGTTATCAATGTTTTCAACTTTTGATTATGTATTTTCCAGGTCATATATGGCATGGAAAAAGGAAAAAAAATTTATTCAGGTTTTTTAACCCATTAATGCCCAACTTTTTATTTTTCTTAAATATTTGGTAAAAACATAGTAAATAGCCCCAAAACAACTGGAAAAATAGTGAAAAAAATTCTAGGTTAAAATTTTAATTTCTACACCAAAATTAAAAAACGTCCCTAAAAAGGGACGTCAGGCACGAATGCCCCCGTTGTTTTTCTCTATAGTAAGCGCATGGTAGAAAACTTTTTTATAGCCTCAAAAACATTTTCTACCTTATTAAGTGCAGCAGAAGTGATCGGAACGATACTGTAACATCAAAAGGAACAAAAAGCATTAAATATTTATCCAATTAACCGTAAAATTAACCTTAATTAACGTAATTTGAGCATTTTTTATGCTCTAAAACACGTTTTTTCCTCCCAAATCTATGTTAATTGCAAATTAATTAATATTTTTAATTGAAAAAGGCATTCATTGTTTATATGTTACCTAATATTAAGTAATAATTACTTTTACACACCTCAAATCCATCAGAATATCTCAATTTGTGAAGTTTAAGTCTTTCAAATGCCCATACTTTTTTCATTTTATTTAATTTTATTGTGCGGAACACAAATTTCTCCCCAAAAATCAAGCCTTAGTGGGATGTGAATTAGCAAGCCAGATGATACAGATTGATCTGCAGTATAGAACACAATGATTAGCCACATCTAATTAGGAAAAAAGCCGAAAATTTATCACAAAAGCGACTTTTTTAGCAATTTTAATGACAAAAAGTCATTATAACTAATAATTATTAAACTTTTAATTAAAATATAACCGGAATATATTTGCATAAGTAATAAATATAGTAAAATAATTAATTTATTCCCTTTAATTAATACAAATGAATTAATTCCTTATAATTTAAGACTTTTTATTCCATTAATTTAGCAGAAATAACAGTATTTTCCAAAAAAAAATAAACAAAAATAATAAATTTATTATCTAAAATTAAAGTAATTTGATAAATATCAGTTATTCAATTCATATCATAAGAATCGAACGCGTTTTTATGAAAAAAATAAGGAAATACTAGCATTTCACTATGGGGAAAACCACGGGGGCATTCGTGCCTGACGTCCCTTTTTAGGGACGCTTTTCGAGGGTCCGAAAAATGGTCAAGATAAAATATTTTGGAAAAATAAAAAAACACCCCAACTGATTTCATGTATAAACAGTAATATATATCAGCATTGAAATTTTTTTAAAATAACAACTAGGATTTTTAAGCTTTTTCTTTTAAAATTTTTAAAAAAGCACTTTTCTGAAAAATTCTATCTTACAACTTTGAAAAAAGTAAATTTTTTTTAAAATTCTGCTTTCTTCTTGTGTTCTTTATGTTCTATGTAGATCAGAGATACATCAGTGCAAAATTTGATTCAAAGGAACAATTTTTATAGAAATAGGAGGATTTTTAAAAAACGTCCCTAAAAAGGGACGTCAGGCAGTAATGGGTTAATTTAAAAAATAAGTTTATTTGCATTAATCATTATCTTCCCCTACATAAAAGCAGTATATAGGAGCCACCCAAATTTTAAAATTACTACAATCAACAAAGTTACTTCCAATATATCCTCACAATGTCACAATATATCACAAAATGTCATTATAATTTTAATACTTGTTTACTGGTTTCTGAGGTCTTTTAACCCATTGGGTTAAAAGACCTAAAGGCCATTGCTTTAATTTAATGTAGGAAAAGGAGCTTTCAATATTCTAAGGAACTTTCAATATTCACTCCATCTTACCCGATCAATTCTAAAGGATTTAAAACAATTCTCGAATACGAAAGCAAAATCGTCTGCCCAAGATAGTTTAACTGCTCCCCATCGCATCCCTTTAATCTCTTTCGAAAAGGCTGAATATTTGAAGCAACTCACAATACTAAAAGAGAGCCTAAAACTATAACCTCCAATCCTTTTTAAACTTCGAACTGCCTGAAATCGTCAATATAACGAACATTCTCCGCACACACAAGACAAAGCTTCCGAAACTTCTTCCGAAAAAAGAAAGGGAGATAAAAGGCCCAGTAAACAGATTAGACTTCTCCCGATCTCACTCCCTAATCATTACCTACTTAATACCCTTTCCCTTGTATCGAGACGAAAACAACAAAGCAAGAAGTAAAAAAGTTATCTTTCCCGGTGGCATCGGGACCGAAGTTCTGTTGCGATCGTCAGTCCTAATTCCTTAATCCTAGGGAGCCGAAGTTGAAGTACGTGTATGAGAGAGTAGCCATGAATAAGTAAAAATCTATACGTTTGGAGACCAAATAGGAAAGGTAGTGATCTATCAACGTCAGGATTTCTCATTTGATGCCGCAAGAAATAAATACATTTTTTTTCTCTTGGCTTTCGCCTTGCAAACGAGGTGAGGGGTGTATTTAGGTTAAGAAGAAGTGCTGTGTGGGAGAGGAGAGATAATTTATATTAATGGGGCTTGTGTGTTCTTTTTTGGATCTTCAGAGAAATCTATCAATAGAGTTTTTTCCTGGCCCTTAGTAACCATCGGTTTCATAATCGGTCTCTTACTTTGCAATGTTATTTTGTCATCTAGATGAGCGATGGATAAATGATCTTTGATGATTAAGTAGAAAATAGGTAAATGGATAATCTGTAGAGATTATGTAACTTCATTTATCCTAGTTGTGTCACACAGGTACATTTTATCATTAAATGTTGGGGAAATTATATTGAAAACAGGAAACGGTTATTAATCAGTCGACTGTTTCATCAAACCCAAATATAAACCACTACACATTCTTATTACGCATTTTAATATAAATGGTGTCTTTCAAATAAGAAAAAATAGATGGAAACTAGAACTAATTAATACTTTAGATAATTTTGTCTGTCAAAACATTTACTTTAAGGAAATAAAATAAAAAGATTAATTTTGGCAAGCGTGTAAAAAAATTAAACTGATTTATGAATTGTTCAAATTTATTAAATTCCTAAGCCACAAATCTGAGGTCATTTGCCATGATGTTTTTCTAACTTGTTCTAAACATCTTGCTCAATGAATAATTGCAGTCAAATTTTTTTTAATCTTAATGTGTTCAGAATGGCTTAAAACCTCCAAAGACATTTTATTTTACCTTTCAAAGCCCTGAATTCAAAGTTATTTTCAATTAAAAATAGCTTATTTTCTGTCTGAGCTGAAACAGCTTGTTACGTTAAATGTGCCTTGCTCCCGCTTGTTGTTATCATCCCTCTTTGAAAGATTGGAAAGACTGGGCTCTAGTTTTTTTACAGCCTAGTGTTTCGATGAAAACAGTGTTTCCCACATTTCCAAGAGACACATGTGACGTCACATTGTTAGGAGCTTTCTGTTTTAAAATATGTCATAATTACCAAAAAATGTTTGTGGGAAAAGACAAGCGTATTTTTGGAATAAAGAGAGAATTTTTAATAAATTAAAATTGAATATTTAGAATTTTAAGATATGCTGCAATGCTCCATTAAACTGGGACTTATTTATGCATGGAAAAGATTCTTGTTTGAATAGTACTCCATCTTTATAGAAATTATGTACTTTTCAAAAATAAGGAATACTTTAGCTTCAAAGAAAATAATGGATTTCCTTATTTTTTTACCAAAATTTTACAATAAACGGAACAATTTAGAAAGTTTCAGCTATATCAAATTAATATCTCTATTTTCAATCTAAATTGCGAAGCAAAATATTTTGCTTAAATTGTATCATTCAAGACTTTATAAAGTAATTAGTCAAGATTGTAATAAAATAAGGGATGTCTAATTGAAAATCCCTGGAATAGTAAACATAAACCACGATGAACAAACCATTTAAAACAAGTTTTAAACTTAAATGCTTTTCGTCACTTTATAAAACGTTTTGCATGAAATCTCTTTAATCTGTATCTTAAGCATCGCTGACTACTAGCGAGCGTAACATGGAATATCATTACACTTTAATCAAGCTTTGTAAACCTTTTCATATCAGTTCGTTCCCCGATCCCATTTAGTAAAGCAGTAAAAGCGGCTGCCATTTTATGAAGCGTTAAAGCTGCACAGATCTCCATTTGTATATATTACGAGCTAAAACGTGTTTTGGAAATTACTTCTGTACTCTAATGATTATGTTATAATGTAAACGTAGTTAGAGTTTTAATATTAAGCAAAATTAATAAAAGCGTTTGGTTTAAATAAGTTATTCTGGTACCCCTTTTAGGTATAGCATTATTTTGCTGTAAATTAGGAAAGAGGATTTTTCAAGAACAACTGTTGCGAAAAGGGGATTACAAACACATTACCTGTGTTTACAAAGTTTCACTCTCAAATGGCTTAACGCTAATTTTTATAAGAACTAATTTTATAGTTATTTTGCTGATTTATAATTCTCATACTATTCAGTTTAATTCAGTTAGTTTTAAATGTTATACTTTTCTCTAAGAGTCTGAGACATTGTGAATCAAAACCCTTCATGTATATACTATGTAAAAAGGAGCCTTAACACAACACCTATTTCACAAAAAACCTAAACAGATTTTATATATTCAAGTTGACACTCTAGTTCTAGTAGTTTTTCAGGCAGACAAAGAAAGAAGTATCTTTAATTCATTTCCGGGCACCTCAGACTAGTCTACTTTATTTCAGAACATCCCCATAATGTGAACTAGCAAATTCTTGTCTGCAGAAAAATTTCCTTGTGAAGAAGTTCGCTGGGAAAATACTTAAAATATGCAGCGCATGTATTTCGTAGCAATAGTAACGTAGAGATTAGTAATCCTCTAAAATTAATCTCATCCCCTTCCACAAAATAAAATGTCAAAAATATGATTAGTTACATTTTTCTATATAGAGTGCTGAATATAAATTTAAATATAGTTGCATATACATGAAAAATATCTCAATAAATAAATTGAATGAACTTTAAGAAACGTCAAGTTAAATAATGAATTCAATCATTTTAAAAGGAGATGTCCTTGTCTAACCTCAACTTCCCCAAATTGTCCCCAGAGCCAAAATAATTGCCTCGCCCCTATCTGATACTATTTCTTTTATCTCAAATACCCCCAATGCATGAGGATAACTTTTTAGTTTAAGTGATGAAGTACTTGATGTTTCCCACAAATGAGTAACATCACTCATGTGGATTACGATACTTTTTTTCAATCTTACTTAGACTTTCTATCCAATCAGCAAAAGTATTTTTTTGCTGAAAGTATAGAGTCTTACTGAAAATGTGCTTAAGGAAAAACTCCATCTTAAGGAAATACAGCTACATCGCTTTATTAAATCTTTGAATTAAGGTAAGATGTTATACTAGCATTCAATAAAACAAGCCATGTTTTAACAAATAGAACAATGAAACTTAAGTCTAACATAAAATGCGTATACTAATATATTACCTTTGTGCATAGCATATAAAAATTATTTATAAGTATGTAGTTCTAAAATCGGTAAGGCGAATTTCAAAAGTATGAAGATTTTAGGTAAAATAAACAGTATGCGCAATATAAATTACGCTAGCCTTATGGCATAATATAATTAGCCTTATGGTATCAATAAATTTGGAGTAATTCGGAACAAAAAATTTGGAATAATAAATTCGGAAAACAATGTAATGAAGTAGCAAATTCGTTAAGACCTTATATTTATACTTGGTTGCAATGTTTCTTTAACCATATGACCATACTACGAGGAAGAAAAAACAGTAATCAGAAAGCCTGTTGGGTTTCTTAAAGGAGTTAAGGTAAGCAAATCGTGATAAAAAAGTATTATGTATACACATTGGTTTAACAAACCAATCCTATTTCTAATTTGAAGTTCTTAATTTCTCTCTAAACTCAGACATCAATCCGGGAATTTTTTCTTTGTTTGCTCTAAGTAACGTTGAAGTCTATACTAGACAGCAACTTAAGTTGAACCTACTACGTTACTAACAAACAAAGTAGTTCCCATCGCGGTGTCTGAATTTCGAGTTAAACACGGAACGTCTATTTTAAAATATGATTACTTCTTTAAACCCATGTATAAATAGTCTTTTTATCACAATTCAAGTATCGAAATTCCTCCTATAAACCCGACAGGCTTTGTGTTTACTCACTTTCTCCTTCAGCGTAGTGACGTACTGGGTTCAGGAAACGTTGCTGTGAAGTAGTACAGATTCATATCTAATATAAAAAGCGTAACCTGAGGCAATACCGAAATAGTAGCGTTGCATTTTTAGCTTGTTATTTTTACTCTGCAAAACATATATTTACATATTTATTGTATTTTTGTTCTTTAAAGTCTACACAAGCCATTTTGATTACTACATGATACTCCCAATCATATAACCTCCCCTCCCTGACAACACGGAGTACAATATTACTCCCCAAAGAACCACACCTCACTTCCTCCGTAGGCCCAAGTCAGACCTAGCGACCATAAGACGCTACTGCAATTAATCAAAGAGGGGGGAAAAGCATGGAGTTCAGCCTGAGACTCCCCCTATCTAGACAGGAATCTTCATTCCTGTCAAGATAGGGGGCTAGGCTTTCTCCATGCTTTTTTTAATGGAGATTGGTTGCAGTAGCGTCTATAAGACGCGTAGTGTGACCGGCTCTTACCCTCTCCAATCTAACCGGTGCGAATTCCCATACAATCGAAATAAATCCGGCCGACAAAATATAGAAACGATAAAACCTACAACCTCACAACATCTTAGCACCGACCCAACAATGCAACAAAATCCCCCAGAACCTCCTTGATACAACGAGTTAAACCCCTCAAACCCCACCGGGGTGGAGATCCCCCAATCGGATGCTGTCCGCGACATCACCGCTGAAGCGTGACCTTCATAATGAACTGCCATTCGATAAGTGGACATGCCGTAATCCCATCGCCCGGTGGCCGAAACGCGAAGAGCCCGTAATTATTATTAAGGGGGACGGATCGGTTTCTGTGCGGGACGCCTTATTTTCATAATTAGGACCATCTTGGAGTAGGCTGGTGGGTAGTTTGTAGGGTTATTATATTGACTGGGGGTGGTGAGGTCTTTTAAACCATCTGCTACTATGGTGATGGGGAGTATTTGGATTGTGTTATTCGGTGGGCAAAACCCGACATTTGAAGTAATATATAGAAAACATTTGAATCTTCGAAAAAAAATAGAGTGGATTAGTCCACTGAAAATAGAGTTGAACCTCGGACAAATTGCAATAAAAGGTTTCTCAACGGTTTTCACTTAGGAATGACCTCAATAATAACATACTAAAAATCGGCCAAAATCGGCCGGGGGGAAGTTTAATTTTTTTTTAATTTTTAAAAAATGGCCGAAAAAATATTTCAAAAAATCAAATTATAAAAACAGAGACTTATGATACATGTTTATAGGCTATTTTTCAGTGCTGAATACGAATATACCATTTAAATTCTAAAAAATTTAAAATTTTAATTTTTAAAAATTAATTCAAAATTTGGAAAGTCGAAAAAATTAAAACATCGCTCAAAACCACAAAATAATTTCAAAAGAAATAATTTAAACGGTTTTCAATTAGAAATGACTTAAATAATAACATACTAAAAATGGAAGAAAATCGGACAATAAAAAGTTTAATTTTTTTCAAATTTTAAATTTTTTTGGCCTCAAAAATCGACCTTTTTAAAAACTCTTGTTAAAAACGTTTGAGGCATTTACCAAGGTCATTTTTCCATGGATGTTGTAGGTATATACCTCTATAACATAAAAAAACCACAATTGGTGATTATATCATTAGTTAAATAATTAATTTATAAAAATTAACGTTGAAAATACAGGTAAAATCTTTCAATCAAGTAATAAGGAAAATATTTAGACAATATTTGGTAATAAATCATTTTAAAAATAATTAAATTGAAAAAGGACAAAATATCTTTCAAAAAATTAAAATTTTAAATTAATTTAAAAAATTTAAATTTTTTAAAATTTTTAAATTTTGTAGTATATGCATGTGATACATGTCTCTAGGCTATATTTTAGTGCTGTTTACGAATATCACGCCAACTTTTCAATAAAATATAAATTAACTGTGGAAAAATTGAAGCATTTTTCTCAACAATTTTGTTTTTTATGCTTCAATTTTTCCACAGTTCCGTCTTTTGAAATTATTTTGTGGTTTTGAGCGATGTTTTAATTTTTTCGACTTTCCAAATTTTGAATTAATTTTTAAAAATTAAAATTTTAAATTTTTTAGAATTTAAATGGTATATTCGTATTCAGCACTGAAAAATAGCCTATAAACATGTATCATAAGTCTCTGTTTTTATAATTTGATTTTTTGAAATATTTTTTCGGCCATTTTTTAAAAATTAAAAAAAAATTAAACTTCCCCCCGGCCGATTTTGGCCGATTTTTAGTATGTTATTATTGAGGTCATTCCTAAGTGAAAACCGTTGAGAAACCTTTTATTGCAATTTGTCCGAGGTTCGGCCCTTTTTTTCGCTATTTTCAGTGGACTAGATAACATTTTGTATTAGAAATTGAATTTCTTGTTTTGAATAACATTTTGTATTAGAAATTGAATTTCTTTTTTTAAAATTAATGAAATTTTGGTTGCGTATTTCAATAATAATAAAGTGTTTGTTTGTAAGGCATGTGGTTGTAAAGTTTTTTTTCTGCATTATGACTGCTTTAAAGGAAAAACAAGTTCTACAGGACAACTGTGTGTTACGGAAAAACCTATTGCCTTCTTTTGATGATGTCGATGGGCGTTCAGATGGGGTGGGGTTTTTTGTTGTTGAATCTTCATCAATATACTCACAGTAAAAGAAAATGGTGTATTCCACACAGTTTGGGATACATATTTTTAAAAACTACAGATATGCAAAATGGGTTTGCATGGTGAGGAATGGGTTGCTTTGCTCTTACGATAAGAATATCTTAGTAAGATATTCTAATCTATTTTATTTAACTTGTGAATTTTTTTTCAGTTTTTGTAATAAAGATTTATTTATTGTTCTATAGTTAAAAATACCAGTTAACAAAAGTCCGTATCGCGGCTTATCTTATGGTCATGGCAGTAAGGCGTACCCATTGGTAACTGAAAAAAAACTTTAATAATAAAAATTTGATCAAAAAATAAGTTTTTTAGGCAAGGTTATTTTTCCATTAATTTAGAAAATATCTCTTTTCAAAAATTGTAACATTTGAAATTTTTAATAAACGGTGCAACTTAGGGATCTTGAAAGGGATACTAAAGGTCCAAAATTGATTACTTTTCTTACAGTACATATAACATTTGATATTTTAGAATTTCGTTTATAGTGGTTTATTTAAAAAACATTAAACTACGAAATGAGAAAAAGTGAAAGTTTATCGAAACCTTAATTTGCACCACTTTTTAATCTTAACCAACTCTAACGTTTTGTTTAATAGTTCCTAGTTGGATCTCAAGTTCCATTTATACGAGTTATTATAGTTTTACTTTTTGATAAAAATTTAATCTCTTCAAACCATCAACACGCTTTTCTTTAATTTTGACTCAGGGAAAACATTTTTAAAAGGCTCAACTTTTCAAAAGTCTCAAACCATCAATTTCCAAACCAAAAGTAGTCAACAAAAAATGGAATCCAAACGCAGACTGCGGAGTTCCTTAGTGCAAATAGAAGGGCAAATAAAATCCCTCCGTAAACAGATAGTTGATTTGAAGATCACTGGAGAAGTGAACCAATATCCTGTCGAGGGGAGTTTCTCCGACCTTTCTCACGTTTTTCGTGTCTCAAACACTTTTAAACTTTATAAGACAGGGACGTGAGGAGCCTTTGTACGTATACAGTAAACTAACGTGAAATTAGATATTTATTCTGTTAAAGAGCTGGAGATATTGATACTTTTGACACATTCTTATGAGGTAGCGAAAAGTATCCGAGGAAAATATTTTTGGAGAGTATCTGAATGATTTTAAAGTATTTTTGTAAGGGATCTATATGCTTTCTCAAAAGGATAGTTTTTGTTGATATTGTAAATCTGTCTTATTTAATATCTTTTCGCAATGTAATAAATTTTTCCTTTGAATAAATGCTTTTAGGTGGTAAAATGTTTTGAAATGGAGGTTGTATGAAAATATTCGTTGTAAAATATATTAAAATGTATATATTTGCTTAATTTTGTTTTTTAACAATAATATCTCAAAGATTCTAAGATATATTTTTAGTTCTCAATATTTTTCTCTTGTGTTTGTGAGTTGGTCCTTTTTGAATTCTTATAACACAATAAGAGTAGGGAAATTTTAATGTTTAATACACTTTCCAGTATGAAGAATCGTGTTTTTTTAGTTTCAGATATGTAAAATATTGCGCACAAAGTTTTAACCTTCAATATTATTGAAAATAAAACATCTTTACACTCAAACGAAATTATTATTACTGCACTTTAAGTATAAGTCATCCGCTTCAATGAAGCTTGAATAGATAAGGTGTATAATTATTCAGTATAGTTTATTCATAAAATTAAAAAAAAGCGTTTTTTAGATATCAGTTTGCATGAATTCTATCATTCACTAAAAAATTTAACAATAATATAAATTCATTTTAAAATTCATGAATAAGCCTATTTGAGTATAATTTTGGGCTGTAAGGTTTCCTTTTCTAAAATTTTTTATTTTATTTTAAATCTTTTTTTTTACTTCTTAAATTTATTATTTCCTATATCTTATCTCACAAAGACAAACACAAAAAGAGGTGCATAGTTTATCATTCCCTTGTTCTTGGATAAATGCTGAAAATTTAACCTAATCCTTTTCAAGGCTATAACTTAAGAAGGAACTGGTTTATTAATTAGTCAAATTTTGAGAAAAATAAAAGAAGGGCTCAAAACACTACACAGATAGCTAAAATATTCTCACAATACAAAAAAAAACATGTGGCTTTATATCGCAGTTTTAGGTCTTAAAAAATAACACACTTTCCTTTTGATTTTAACTACTTTTGAAGGGGAACAAAATTGACAATCATAGGAATCCTATCGAAACTGCAGCTGAAAGAACAACTTATATCTATTCGCATTTTCCTCGAAAATACTCATCACAGAACCCGTGCTGAATTTTATCCAGAAAAAGGAAAACTAAAAGAGTGTCCCTGCAAAGTATTGTCTGTATATTCTATCTATGTAATTTTAAACTTGGTGGGACTTGTAAGTACCGTCAGTAGATGATAAAAAGTTAAGGCATTCAGTATGCGTAATGCTTGAGGGAAATTAGTCTACAAGTCAATTTTCCTCTACAAGACCTGATAACAAGATAATGTCAGTTGTGTATGGAGTTATTTTGAATGGGATACTTTCATCTGACGTCAGAGGTCACATGTCGTAGGGCAAACGCCATTGCAGGGACCTATCAGAACGTTTGCAGAGCGATCGGATACCCCATAGTAGGTAATACGTCTTATCGACAAACCAATCAACGCTCTCTTACCTACGTCAGTTGTCGTATTCTTCTCCCGGTGGAAGTATCCCATTGCATTGTCCCTGCAATTTCTAACTATGATTTTAACCGCAAAATCCTCCTACCTCACTCGAATAAACTCAACACCATTTCGAGCAACCATCAAAAAGAATTAATTCAACTACATCTCAGCTTCCAAGGAAACGCCCTTCTTTCCTTTCAATCACCACCCAACAACATACATTTTAAGAAAACCCACCAAAAATTTCCATTCACCATCATCACCCACGCATTCCAAAACCCAACTCACCGGGACAGGCGAATGTCAGGAAGTCACTGAACTACATTATCAGCCGACCCCCTCCCCCGCCCGAACCATTATGTTCGCCTTTCAGCCGGGAGTGCCGCTGTCACGTTATCAAAGGCTCGTCATCGGCCGATTCTCAGCACCCGCAAATCGGAGATATGAAATACCGCGGCAGTTCGATTTTCGTCCGCGATTCGTCCAAAACTGGTGCTGAACGCGTTCGCTGTTATTCAAATGGAGTCGATGTTGGCACGGCCTTTTGTGATAATGTTTTAGTGGGGATCCTTTTGAGTTAAATGAGTGGGGAGGTAGGGTTTGTGTGTAAGAACGAAACTGTAGTGATTGTTGTGGTGGTTGAAAGTAGCCATTGATGGGGAGGGAGACTATCGAGGGCTCAAAAGTCAAAGATGACTTCTTAACTACCCGATGTCAGACTAAATTTGGTAATTTTTTTAGCGATATTGCTATATGAAATATGATAATAATTTTTTTGTTTCTAAATTCTCGGTTTATACCTTTTAAAGCATTTTCCAGTAGAGCCGATGAAAATACTTAGGGATTTTGAGAATATTAGCAACAAGATCGTATAATACTATCATTTTTCAAATTTTGTTAATTTTAGAAGTGCAGTGATTAGAGCGACAGTACAGTGGTGGAGAGCGACCACAAATAACTTAACAGGAAGACCATGGCCAAACCAGAGAGACCTGGAAAAAAATTCTTGAGATGGCCAGGCTGTCATGACTACATTAGTTCTTCATAAAAACTTTTTTCAAACTCACAATTGTGTGGTCCATAAATAATCAAACTTGAACAAATTTTTTTAAGAGCAGTTTTTCCTAAAACAATAATTTGTAATCCAAAGAATGGTTTTTATATATTTTACGTAAATAAATGCAGAAAATTCAAAATGTGTTTTTTGGCTTTACTTAAAATTAGGCTTTTATTGTAGTCAAATACCTTTTTAAAAATTTATGATTTAATTTATTTGGATAAAGGGGCCGTTCAAATATTACGTAAGCACTTTTTTGGTCATTTTTAACCCTCCCCTCCCCCCTTGTCAGCAAAGATAAGCAAACCTCCACCCCCCACCATAATTACGTAATAAACTGCCGGACCCTCCCCCTGAAATTTTAACATCCCCATTAGTGAGTACTGTTTTTTTCTCCTTGAACATTAGGTGACTTATACAAGGAGCTGTCCTTTTTGGGTGTAATCTTAAGGGTTCAAAAATGAGTCGGAACACTATTTCGAGGTTAAAATTTCAAAATGTTTGGGGATCCATCCCCAGAAAAAAGTGCTTACGTCCGATTTCCTAATTCAATTTTTTGTTAAATTTATTTTTGGTTGAGTTTTAAAATTATTTATGCAATAAGAAACAAGATATTTTCGAAAATGCAGTATCTTACGTAAGCATCACTCATACCCCCCTCCCCCCTTGTCAGGAAAAATAAGCAAAGAGCAAACCCCCTCCCCCCTTAGGTGCTTACGTAATATTTGAACGGCCCCAAATCATATTTTTTAAGGTGCCCATATATGCAGGGTACGGTAATATTTTCAAATTCTTCCTCTTAATATCACAAAAATATTGTTTCTCATTCCTTTCTATGTTAGTTTTTTTCAGAAAAGTGACAGTGATTCAGGAATTTACACCCAAAGTCACAAAATATCTTATACTATTCTCAGCAACCTCAATTTTCTGGACTTCAATGCTTAGAAAGAGATCGGCGGATGTCTTTTGAAGTTCTCTTAATGGGATTTGCGTTCGATTCGAGGAAAAATGGCGAGAGATTGTTAAGTCGTGTTTTTTCTGGTGCTTAAGAGTTGGAGTGTATTTTTAAGTGATGAAGGTAGAGACTAGCATTCTGGTTTAATGGGGCATAGAATTTTAATAATTCTTTTGCATATTCATTGTATTAAAAATGTTATCTTTTAGAGTTAGGGTTCCTATTGTGGATAGTTAGTTAAACTATTTTTGTAATAGTTCAAATAGTTGTCGAAAGCTCTCAACTAGAATTATAATTTTAAGTACTGTCTGGATCAAAAGAAATGTCTGAATACAATTAGTATTTTAAAGTAAGAGCAAATCTAAATACTTTCTATAAAGCAAGTAGTTTTAGTTTAATTTATAAAGTACTTTCATGTCCTGGCTTTGAACTAAATAAAAATAAATATGGAGATCAAATGCTTCAAAACTATTGAATGATCTGGTTTAAACAAAAAAATATATAATTCAAAGGAATATTTATCATCTTCTAAAAAAGGCGTTTAAATTTACATTTTCATTTGTTTTTAAATGATGAAAAATACTCATCAAATGCGCTTGCAATACAAATTAAAAATCTTTTTTAAACTTTTATTAGAAATGATAGCTTCAAGATCATTTCAGCATAAAATTTTTTTTATTTAAATTACACACATCTCTGAATTCTCTTCGAAATAAATATAGTAACATAAATCTTCCTTGTTGTCCCGATTCTAATTCATATTATATCGAACAGTTTCCAAACGCAGTAAGGTTCGGTAATCACGAAGTAATCATTAGAAGGTAAACATAAATGATACATTTAGATACTTTTAAATTTCTATGAACGTTAATAATGAAATTTTAACGCTTTTAGTCTTCTAAAGATATCCTCCTTAGTTATCTAAAGTTATTTTCCTAGCAAAAAGTTATTATAAACATATAATACCACAGAAAAAACACTGTTAACTACATGAGAGATGGTATTAGAATAAAAAGTCATATAAAAAATTTACGAAGAACAAGGGATAATACCGTTACCACCACGCCAAAAACACTATTCTTTTATTAATTACGGGCTCAAGTCTAGAAGTTGGTCCAGTCACCAAGTTAGCGCCAATGTGCGCCTAATACTACATTCACACATGAAAAGTTAATCTAGTTTAAATGCTAATCTAGCTTAAATATAGCATTGTCACAATGCTATATTTAAGCTAGATTAGCACTTAAACTAGATTAACTTTTCATGTGTGAATGTAATTAAAGTATCAAAGTGAAGTTGGCGACAAACAATTCGCCAAGAGGCGCCATTCTGAACCCACTTCTAGGATTTTACCTTATTACGAATGCAGATTCGCGTTTTTGGCGTGGTGGTAAAGATATAATGTATTGGAAGTAGAGTAAATGTTTATGAAAACGAGATTGATTAGACAGAAAAGAAATTGAATGAAATTGAAATGCAGGGAAAAAGAGAGTGAGTATTGGAGAAGTAGTAAGGGAGAAAGAAAGTTAAAAGCTGAAGAACACTAGATATAGATAGTGGAAGAATAGATCGGGTGAATTATAAGACTGAAGTATGAAGTAAATACTATAACGAAAATCTTAATTTGAGGAAATGGAGACTGTAAAAAAATTATTTAATCATATGGAATCAAAAGAAGAGAAAGCACCAAATATTCTCTCCAACTCCACCCAGATACCCTACAACGCACACGAAAAACACTTAAAACCAAACACACGCACATTCCCATAAAGAAACCCATCCAGCCGCCAAAACCACTACCTCCAAAAGCCAACACCCCACCCCGCCGACCTCCCGAGAATTCCTCAGTAAAACAGGATCACCGCCCGCCCCCGTGCCAAACGCAGCAAGCCTCCCGGTTCGATATTAAGACTCGCCAAAGAAAAAAAGCAACGTTAACGTCTCGGTTCTTCATCGAAGGAGGACGGAAAAGCGACGTTAACGTCCTTTCGGGTTCTTCATCGAAGGGATTCGGGAGCTGTCAGGCCGCTGCGCATTTGCGCAGAAGAGACGGTCTGATGGGTTGTGTTGTTTCTCTCCTCCTGTCAAATGCGTGTTTAACTGTGTCCGTAATGCCGTTGTATCCCAGGTTTTTGTTCGGGTGTTGTGACAGTTGTTTGGCGGTAATCAAGGAGGGAAATGAAGTGAAGAGAGGGAGAGATGGGGTGTTATTTTCTGTGTTTTTTTTTGGAATGTGGGAAGTTGGGGTCTGTTCTTTAAAATATCAGGATCAATTCATTTGTGTGATTATCATGTGTATACCTATATAAGTTTGCTTTAGTATTGCCTCTTTTTCTTGCAGGTCTGACTGTTGATTCAACAGACTTCATTATGGAAGTCTCTTAAATTTAAGTTGTTGATATTATAAAAAGCTGTATTGAAGTTTCAGGAGTTTAAGTCAGACTATAGAATATTCTAGTCAATTTTACTCCTGGAGAAAATTAATTCATGAAAAGGATGGTAAAGTGGTGATTAAATGCTGAAAGACAGATTAGTTTTAAGGAAAATAGAATTACTATCAGTAGGGGAGCATAGGGTTAGGGGTAGGATGAAAATATGTTTTTTCAGTGTCACGAAAGTGCCACCAGGTACCCGTTCGTCCTCATCATTACATAATTTCAAGTAATTTTTTACGAATTCATGTGCAGTTTTTACCCAGGTGGTCTACTCTATTAAATGCAGATCTCCAATAATTGCTTGAAGTTCACTATTGTACAGCTCCCGTCCAAAAAAACGCTACAGTAGAATGTGCGGGCGAACGGGTGGGGTTAGAAAGATGCTTTTGGTGTCATTTTTTAAGGATTTATTTTAAGATTGAAATTACTAACTGACTATTTTTCTCTCAGAGGCCGTCTTCATGCGAAACGCAAAATAAAGTGCAACTTTTTTCATGGTGACCCCCAATTTTTATACCTGCATATGAAAGACCATACCATTTAAACCCTAAATACCAAGTTTCATTTAATTTGGTCTTAAATAAAGCCATGGCTCAAAGTTGAAGGTTGAAAATTTAGAGGTAAAAGCCTGAAAACGGTCGCCATCATCCAACCGCCAAGGCGAAACTAGTAGCAACCCTCGCTCCTCATTCTGTCTTTTTCGACCACAACAACAGAAAGGATTTGAATGTTTTCGAATTGAATTAAAAAGATACGAGGCCTTTCCGCTTTCCAAATTTTGCTAATTTTAAAAAGCAGAACACATTTCTTAATGTTTAGTTTTTTAATTTATATCAGACATTTTCTATTTATTTTGGAATTTCAATAAAATAAACGATCGGTGAAGTTTCCTTTGAAAAATTATTTGCGTGATGACTAAATATTCAAAGGATAATTTTCTTAAGGTATTTTACCAAACACAAAGTGCTTTATAAAAAATTTAAGAATCCGATTTCCCCTTTCAAATCATAAGGGATTTTATGTGAAGTTAGATTAGATATTAAAGAATTGAAAATAAACTTTTTGTAAAAAAAATTCATTTATCCTCGTTTATCATTAGTCGCGTTGTTTGGTTAAAAAAATATCGTCTCTCATATTTAATATTTGCAATTTTTAATCAGGGTCTTGTAAAATCATTGATCGACAAATACATATTTTTCTTTTACAATTTTCCAAATTTTGGATTGCCACCAACTTGGCCCTAAACTTTGGGGTTTTGTTGAAAAAACGTTTTTTTTTCAATTCTGAAAATTATGAGAAAAAAACTTGTGAGTTAAAAAGTGATTCGGCAAATCGTGATCATCATGCGATGTCATATGCATCACTTGGTCTCGTTATCACATTTAACTTATTACATTTGTTGATCAAAAATATCGGACACACGTCTATCATAGTCCCAGTGACAATGCGATCACATTTATTCCAGTGACAATGCGATCACATCCGAGTCCAATGTGATTTTCACAAAATGAGGACAGGTCTATTACACAGTTGTTATTGTTATAATTTTAAAATCAATAAATTATTCTACTCTTTTTAAATCAACCTAATCTGTGTTTTAGTTATTTCACCATATTTTAAAAACATTAAGAGATATATTGATCACATAAAACGATACATTATACCTTAAGTTAAATATATTAGTGATCGACCAGTGTTTTTCTAAACATAATCCGATTGATAATATTAACCATGATAACTATAAGACTATATTACGTAACCTTGTTTTTGGTCATTTCTGACCCCCTCCCTTCCCCTTTGCCAACTAAGATAAAATCAATCCGCAAAACTTCCCAAAAAAGTAATCAGATTACTTTCAATCCAATTACATATGTAGTTAGATTGAAAATTCCAAATGTTATCAAACTACAAAAGTAATCAGATTATACTTTCAGTCAGATTAAAAATGTAGTTTGATTGCGCCCAACTCTTGTTCCAAATAACTGGTGAATGTAATGTAAAAGTTTCATTTCTTAAAAACGGAAAAAAATGCGAGATGCGCCAAACTGTGAATTGATTGCCAAATCCAGCAACCCCACCCGTTCCATCGATGGAGCAATGTAACGTTTTTTTTGACGGGAGCTGTACAGGAATGTTTTACTCAAACTAAACCAAAATTCAATTTCTATACCAGCAAATGTAATAAAATGCTCTATTGGACATATAATGTTACGTGTAAAGTAGAGTACCTTAAAAATAACGTTCATCCCTGAAACAAAAGCCTACTTACGGTCTTGAACTTTTTTTAGTCTTGAACTACTTAAACATTTAAACTTAACATTTTAAAACGGGCTATAACATATAAGTTCCATAAAAATTAAAACTTCTGAAATATACTCAAAAAATTGCTTTTATCACTAAACAGTAAATACATTTTTGTACATTGTATTTTTAGATAGATTTTCCATCTATTTAAAAAATATCGCATATTATAAAAGTACAAATGCGTGTTATTTAAAGTATGTTCAAATTTTCTACCTACTAAAAATAGAAATGGGATTTTAAGTAAGATTTTATTGCATCATACATAAATATAACAAACTGATGTATTTAAATTAAAAACAGGGAATAAAATAATACATTTCAATATTGCATTGTATAATTGAAACTATCATTTCATTTTTAACCAAGGCAAAACACTAATCCCATAAATGGAAATAGTAATATTCTGTATTAACTTCTAACTGCATAAAAATATTTTTTTCTTGGATCACATTTTTACCCTCATTAGAACTTAATAAAAATAAATTTCTTTAAACATTTTCATCAGAAGTTTGGTGATAATCCCGTTCGGAAAATACCTAATAAGGATCGAAAAATGCACAAAATATTACCACTCAGAACAAAGCAATTGAGTTTAATTCTTCTCCCTTCTTCTTATTTTCTGCATTCTTGCATCTTTAATTTCCGTTTTGGAGAGAAAATAATTAATATCGAGCAGAATTCGCTTTTTTTAGGACCGGAACTCTGGCGTACTGCAGTTAACAGGTTCGTTATTTTTAATTTTATGACTTTTCAACAATTAGAACACCCGCGGCTATAAAAAGAATCTAATTTTTTTCTTGTTTCACATTGAATTTGTTTTGTTGGCTACAAAACTAAATGAGCCTATCTTTTACCATAGAATTAAGCTGTAAAAAAGTAACAGAACTAGTTTGAAAATTCCAAATTAATTATCACTCAATTAATGTGGAAGGTTTTATTAGTTCTAAACAATGTATGTAATAAAAAATTATATCAAACCAGTTTTAAATATCTCAAAAACTGTGTGTTCTTAATTAAGTAAACATCAGTGTGAATGAAAAAAATGAATGATAAAAATGAATTGAATACATTTGTGAGTTCTACAAAAATTAATTTTTTATCGTTCTTATAAAATATGAAATTTGAATTTTTAATAACACTATCAAATTTCTTTTAAAAATCATCAAAAGCTTTTTATAAATGAGACCGCTTGAAAGGTGTTTTAAATAAAACATTTTTATTTTCTTAAAACCAGCTTTTTTATCTATGGTAAACATTATGTGTCTTTTTAAATCTTTTGACTTCTTTAATTAGTTACTCTTTTTATCTTACCTTCGAAAATGCAAGATTCCGCTGTTCTTAGCCACCTCCCGAAGAAAACAATAGTCATTTTTCTATCTATTCCATTTTGTTTCTCAAGGTAGATAGTGGCAATTTTTAGTATTCCATGCAAGGAATCTTATGTGCACAGTTCTGGCTGATTTTTTGAAACACCCTGTATATCAACAAGTATTTGAAATATAAGCAGCCCATTAAAGAAGAGAATTTAGACCATCTTACGAATTCTCAAATCTGATATAATAAATATTTTCATTCGTTGAAATATACAATTAATTTCAAGCTAATTGATCGTTAAAATAACACTCTTTTCCTTTCATAAGACACCAATACCCGATATATTTCCTGACAGGGAATGAAAAAAATCTCAGTTTTCCTATAAGTCCTCACCCTCCAACCCCCTGAAGAAAAAAAACATCTTTATTTTGACACCCCAAAAGACCCTTCGAAAGTGAAAACCGCCACAATTCATTCCCAGTATATACCTGAGCCCTCTCCTCCGCCCTCTGACAGGTTCGGGCAAGCCCCCGCAAGGTAATAACACCGCTTGACACGCCATCGAAAGAGCGTCGGCGATATTCCCTCCAAAAGGGGAATTTAAGTAGACTTTTCCCTTCCAATCTGCCGTCCGCGCGGATATTGCGAAGGGGAGCGTGTTGATTCCTTTGCGTTGCGGAAATGATGATGCCGGACTTGGCTGTGCTGATGCCAAAGGATAGGATGCAAATTTAGCTGGTGTGAGCAGACGTTTTAAAAGATGAGGAGTTGAGTATGATTGCTATCTGTGGTGTGAGTCGGTGTATTTGAGTAATATAATGTGTGTGGATAAGGAATAGGTGATGTGAATAGTGTTTAGTTGTAGGCTGGTATTTCAAAATCTCATTTAGATTTCGAATTGAGGTATTAGTTTATTTTAGAATTGTATTATTTGAGCTGCAAAAAAGGGTGTTGTATACACAGGCTAGGTTTGTTACGTTTGATTTTTTTTTCTTGGAACTATACGTTAATAGACATTACTTTTTTAGAAACATACATTAAAAAGCTGAAAAAAGAATGCCCAGCCAAAAAATTCTGCAAAATTTCTTCAAAATTTAAGGAATTGAAACGCTTTTTCTTTGATGTAGCTTTAAATAGTATGCGGCTTTTAATTTTTAATGACTTGGATGCAAAATTAATCTAAATGAATCGTCAGTTTGAAAAAGGAAATGTCCAAAAACCTAGTTTTGAGAAAACAAAAAAAAAACCTGTATAAATAATGGAATTTTAGTTATATAACCACCAAATGAGTGCGAAATTCAGGACCCTAATTAGAAAAAGGGGGCAATCATCGAAACGAATATAAGTACATTCGTAAGTATTTTACAGTTGAAAAAAATTGATGGACTTATTCCTACAGACTGCTTAGTAGGCGGAGCTTATTTAGAAAGCTAACGCAGCGCCCCCGACAAGCGGAACCAAATTAATTAATCGATTATTAAATAATTTTGTAATCAAAATCTTTTAACATTTTTTGTTGTTGGCTAAACTTGCAATTTTCGTTTTTAAAAGTAAATATGGATTTTGTGTAGATCTTTATAATTGTACCATCTTCGATTTCTTTATATATGATTTATAAATTAACTATTATAATTTAACTAACTATTATAGTGACTTATTAAATTAAGTCACATTTTACCTCACTCCCTCTTTATCCCGAGCATCCTGAGACTTGGACTTTCTAAGCATCACAGAATTCGGTATATATTTTGTTTGTGTTAATTATATTCGTATATAGGGTTGTTTTTTAATTAACTTCCGTTTTGCTCCTGAAAAAACGGAAGTTAATTAAAAAACAACCCTATATACGAATATAAATAACACATTGGACACATTCCAGACATTGGAACTTGGCAGATGCAAAACATATGGTTTTAGACATGCAAAATAGCATGCTGTAAAAATCATCTGCCTGCCGATTGTGTATTGTTAATGCGAACAGAAATTAAAGGAAGAGAAATTCTCTATGAGCCGGCGGGAAATAAGTTCAAGGAGCGCGCTTGTAAATTCGATAAATAATAGAAAAATGTCCAATTTTTTCCAAAAAAGTAGGAAATTGATCCTCAAGGATGTAGCTATCTACCAGTACCAAAACTATTTCGAAATTCTCACTACTTTTTTACAGGAGTAAAACGGAAGTTAATTAAAAAACAACCTTTATTTAGTTCAGATGAGAAAATGGATATTAATATTATTTTTCTTCACATTTGGAACATTTCTGGGATCCGAGATTCATGTTTTCAAAAGATACGTGTTTGTTTAGATTTGCAATGATTACAACTTCATTTTTACAACATGTTTATCTTAAAAGAGCAAGGAATTATAATAAATGTTTGCACACATATTATCAAAATATAACGCATGTAATTTAATAAAGTCATTTACATCCATCATTTACTTGTGTGATTCTTTATTGCTTTTTATTGGAGCTTGTATTTTTAAGTTCAAGTTTTTGATATGTGATAGTGAAATTTCAATAATGACTGATTAAATAGATTGATTGTAAATTTGTAACTTATCAACTGGATTGAATGCAATCAATTATATTGATTTAAATAGGTTAGATAAATGTGTTCAATATTGATGAGTTTAATTTTGTTAATGACTTTATTTGAATTTTCCATTATAATAGCAAATTTAAGAAAAAAATGTTGAAAGAAAAGGAATTTTTTAATTTTAAAAATCATTCAATAGGCTTATGTGATTGCCGAGATTGCCAAGGATTTTCGAATTTGGGAATCCTTAAAGATCGTATACCTGGTGATCACGTGGTCGATTGATCAAATCCTTGCAAAATTCAAAACGTTTCCATGGTTACATGACATAAAAGCTTAACTGTAACCACAGTTTTAGTGCAGGTACCTCGAGTTGAAGGAGTTAGTGCCTGGGACCTCCCAGTGGTCCTTCTGTCTTCTTTTCTGTGTTACCCCTTTTTTCAACCTTATGAAATTTCAAGTGAAAAAAAAATCTGAAAAACCATTGCAATTGAAGTTTAAATTATATTTCTGTTTAGCTCGCAAAACAAAGTTGAAAAATAGAATGATTAAGATAAATAAAATTAAAAAATTATTATGAAACAGAGTTATTAAAGCAGTATCAATGGAGTAAGTGAATATGGACGGAGTCAAACGTACCTTGAATAAAAAAAAGCATAAAACACTTTTAAATTGAAAGCAAATTTTTTTTGCCTACTTTACGCCACATAGAATAAGAGCAAAAAGACGAATTAACTTCAATTCCAAATTAACTGAAAAAGTACAATGAATGAACATCGATTTCGCAAATTCAAGGGGCTATATCTCCCGATAGGGAGTAGTTATTTTACCCCTCTCTCCACTAATGTATGGAGCAAAACTTGGAGATAGTTTTGAGCACAAAAAGTCAATTTTTCATTTTTCGGACATTCCCTTTTTACACTAGCGATTCAAATACTGAGAGGCTTCAAAGTCGTGTTTCTTCAAAATAACTGCAACTCCCTTCAGAAAAAGGCCATTTAGATAGTTTTAAAGCAATTTTTCAGATTTTTCAGTTTGAAAAAGATGGTTTTTGCAGTACAGAAGTTATTGGGGGTCAAGTCCGTCTGTTGCATATGCAGTGGGTTCTAAGCTATTAAATGTGGCACGTAGCGTTAGTTTTTAGTATTCAGAATATATACTAGACAACAACGTTAGTTGACCCTACGACGTCACTAACAAAGTAGTTATATTCGCGGTGTCTCAATTTTGAGTGAAACGAAGAACGTCAATTTTAAAATACGATTATTTGGTTAAACTCATGTCTTTTTGCCACGATTTGCGTACCGAAACTCCTGCTAGAAACCCAACAGGCTTTTTGTTTACCCACTTTCTCCTAGTGACGAACTGGGTTCAGGAAACGTTGCTGTTGAGTTTCATAAATGTTGCAACTTATGAAATTAGCATAACGGCAACATTTATAATTTTTATGCTGTACCTATCTAGTATTCAACCACAGCATAAAGTAAGTAAAAGTATATAGTTCCCCCAAGCGAATTTAACTTATTCTAATTATACTTTATGTAATTATCCTTTCCAAGTGTATAACGCAAACACAGAAAGTTAAATGCTTAGCTTAACGTGAGCTTTTATTATCAGGTTTATTAAACATAATTTCTCCCGAGATCTTATACCACTCCATTTACAGACAAGATGAATTTTTATTTTGTTACGCACTGCTCCCTTTTCTTCAAATAAACAGAATATTTAACAAGCGCTTTTCTCCCAAAAGTTTAAACCGCCATTCCATTTCATGATTAAATTTTTATCTCCCGATTAACTCTTCCTGGCCAAAGGAAACTGCTTGTTACTATAAAATTTACTTTGAAGATAACTTTTAATACTCTAAGGTCCGTTTTAGAAGTAAGTCTGGTAATCTACGCTACTTTTCTAAATTCAAACTCGCTTTTAAGCTTTCAAAATTCGAAACCCTGTAACCTCGTAAGAATTTTAAGATAAATCGACGTATTAATCAAGGCCAAGAAAGTACTTGGGGAAGTTACGAATAAAGTAATAAATATATTTGATGGTTTAATATTTTAAAGTAGTTGAAAAAGTTTTTTTCTTTTTGACGAGACTTAAGGCACATACAAACTAAAGGAGGACACAAATTGGAGCCGAGCGGCGTAGCGAACAGCCACGAACACGCTCTGCGCAAGCGCCGATCTTAGAGCCTCCGAGTTGCGCGTGCGCAGAGAGTGTTCGTGGCTGTTCGCCTTCGCCGCTCGGCTCCAATTTGTGTCTACCTTAAGGTAAATGTGGGTATAGTGGACACTTTAAGGAAAATTTTTGCTTAAATTCTTAATAAATACCAACCTATTTGCTTGGAAACGGTTATCATCCTATTTTTAGGTTAATTGGATCTTCTTATTTAGATTTTACCATTAAAAATTTTAATTAAATTGGGTGAAGTATTTTTAATTAATTTTTAGTAATTACTCCGAATTGGATCTATAGTGGCCACATAGATGTAACTGTTATTTCTATGGTGGACACCTCTTGCATCTATAGTGGACGCCTCACTTTTTCTGTTTATATGAGGGGCTTATGCATGAAATTGAGGGGTTTTTTGGTATAGTCGTTTAGTTCTAATTAAAACTTCCTTCCCAACGAAAAGTAATTTAGATCCAATCAAATTAATTTTATTTAAATAAAGATTTGATAGTTTTCAGCCCAAAGCCTACGCTGCAGCTGATTTGAGAGGAATTTACGATATTTTTTATTTTGATTATGGCCTAGTGCGGAAAAGTTGTGTACTGGTGAGTTAAACACGTGTGCAAAATTTCGGGGAAAACAAAAAATATCTTCCGTCTTTAAAATGGCCTTGAAGTTTCAAAAAAGTGGTGATTTTTTTACAAAACAACTAAAAGATTAAAGTCTCAAATATTGTTCATGATTTTTTTATGAAGAACTAATAAAGTTATAGACATAATCTTTCAGGTTCCATTATTCTATCACTCTTTTTTCGTTAGATATAATTTTTTAATGTTCAAAGAAATCTTGTAAAGTTGTTTTTTCTGCATTTTTAAATAGCTAATAACTCTAGGACCTAACTCTAACCTGAAATTAGTCCCATTAAGTTCGTAAAGTTTTTGTCTTTGATTTGATGTGCATCATGACCATCATCTTTGGAAAATTTTTTTGAAAAAAATTTGAAATCCTTTTGATTCATAAATGAACAGTACTACCAAATTTCAAGTTGAAAATAAAATTTGATCATGTAAAAAAATTTAAATATTCGAAATTTAGGCAAGTCCCTAAACAATACCCAAAATTATACAGCAAGAGCAATTCACTCATTGAAAATTCATAAACTCGTTTGAGGGTGTTCATTAGGGTGAGTCATTTTCCTATGGCGAAAAAATTTTTTTACAAATTCTATCGGGCACAGCAAGAAAAGGGTGCCAAATGGTCTCAAACTAACATGTGTAAAATATTATTCCATTATAATAACTCTTTTTGCCTCCGGATTGGCCTCAAATAGAACAAAAATATGTAATTTTTCATATTTTTTTTAAATTATATAAAATAAATTTTTTGTCTATAACTTCTTAAAGCTCACAAATAAGGGTCTTTGAAAGCAATTTTCACATTAGCCACCTTTATGTATAATCAATACAAAAACAACTGCCAAAGTGGCAATAAAATATGCTATCATATTAACAATAGCCGTAGAATAGGAGGATCTTTTTTGCCAACTTGTCAGTGGTACAATACTGGCAAAAAAAATCGACTCAGACCCTATATCTCCGGAACGGCTTGTGATATAAAGACAAATAAGGTATAATTTTTCATGATTTGAAGTATTCTATATACAGAAAATTTTTCAAGTTCTTAGGGGGTCGTCTTCATATTAAACGAAGCACCAACTTTCGTTTTTCCTATGGAAACCATCAAAGATTATTCCAGATTCTGAAAGAGCACCCTCTAAAACCCCCCAAAACCAGTTTTCATGCCATTTGGTCCCCAAATGATGCCAGGAGGGGGGGTTGAAGTTCGTCGAATTTACGTTGAAATCTCGTTTTTTACGTTGAATTCTCGATTTTGATCCTTTCAACTATCAACCCCGCAGGATCAAAATCGAGAATTCAACGATATATTTAACTGTTTAAGATAATTACATGTAAGTTTTGAAAAGTAATGTAGCTTATTTAAAAACTTAGGGGATAATACTGAGCCTTATGCTGAAAACGGGGATCTACTGCTCTTCTTAAGAAAATGTTTCAAAATTTGACTCTTAAAATGTGGTTTTAATTTATTTTTGGACATTAGTGACTCATATGGGGTCACTTGGGATGGAATATTCCTAATATACCAAAGAAATTTCAAGGAAAACCCCAACTTTTAAACAATTATCCAAATGTTTTCCTTGGGGTTGAAATATAACCCAAAAAAGGTACTCACCTTCTGACATATCCATTTTTATTAAAAATTTTATGTTCTTTAAATCCTACTCAACTGGCAATAAGAGTTTCGCACATTTTTATGACTCTAGCAAGAAATTTTTGATTGCCAGTCTTAACAATTGATATATTTTAAAATATGTTGTATTACAACTCAAGTATTTCAACTCTGGTTTCATTTATAATTATTTTATAAATGATGATTTTCAATGATGATTTTTATACCATTGTGCACATTTATATTCATGACGGATTCGTGAAATCGAAGTAAAAACTTGATTTTCGTTTGTCCATTTTTACATGAAATTACTATATTAATCGAAACTTTGAGGCGAATCCGGAGGCAAAAAGAGTTATTATAATCGAATAATATTTTACACACGTCAATTTGAGACCATTTGGCACCCTTTTGTCGCTGTGCCCCTAGGAAAATGTGAAAAAAAAATTTTTGACCCACCCTAGTGTTCATATGACTTAAAACATGCAAAAAATGTCACAAAATGTTCTGAAAATACGACAAGTAACAAATTCGGTACAAAACCTTACAGAGCTAACTTTCAACTTTAAGTTAATTCAATTTGCATGCTTTACTCCTGAAAATTCCTAAGAATTATGTTTATATCTAATTGTTTTTACTTTTAACAAATCAAATCAAAGTAAATTAAAAATTTTAGAACATAAAAAATTGGATATATAAACACATTTCTTAGGAATATTGAGTTAAAATTCATGCAAATTGAATTAACTTTAAGTTGAAAATTATCTCTGTAAGGTTATGTATCGAATTTGTTAATTGTCATATTTTCAGAACATTTTGTGACATTTTTTACATGTTTTAAGTCATATGAACACCCTCAAGCGAGTTTATGAATTTTCAATGAGTGAATTGCTCTTGCTGTATAATTTTGGGTATTGTTAAGGGACTTGCCTAAATTTCGAATATTTTAATTTTTTTATACATGATTAAATTTTATTTTCAACTTGAAATTTGGTAGTACTGTTCATTTATGAATCAAAAGGCTTTTAAATTTTTTTCAAAAAAAATTTCCAAAAAAAAGAATTTTTAACTGAATGGGACTAATTTCAGGTTTTTAAGTTGTATAGTTCTAGAGTTATTAGCTTTTTAAAAATGCAGAAAAAACAACTTTACAAGATTTCTTTGAACATTAAAAAATTATATCTAACGAAAAAAGAGTGATAGAAGAATGGTACCTGAAAGATTATGTCTATAACTATATTAGTTCTTCATAAAAAAATCATGAACAATATTTGAGACTTTAATCTTTGGGTTTTTGTTGTTTTGTAAAAAAATCACCACTTTTTTAAAACTTCAAGGCCATTTTAAAGACGGAAGATATTTTTTGTTTTCCTCTAAATTTTGCACACGTGTTTAACTCACCAGTACACAACTTTTCCGCACTAGGCCATAATCAAAATAAAAAATATCGTTTTTTTGCTCCTCCCTATTATGTACAATCTACTATGCCTATGAATTTTGACGCTGTTTGATGCTTCTAACTCGTTCTATTTAAAATTAATCAGCTATGTAGCCACTATTGGTACAGTGTCCACTATACCCACATTTCAACTGAAAAGTTTTGTAGCGTTGCTTGTACAGACGAAAATAATTTTTTTAAGAAAAAGTAAGTACTTTTAAACTTTAGAAAATAACAGGAATACTTTTTTGTTAGATATGCTGAACAATAAAACCTAAAAATGTACTTTTAAAGAATACGTTCATGCATTAAAAATTATTCTGAATAAATAAAATAGCATCAGAATAAAACCCAGCCCAAAACATGAAATATGAGAAATCATAGGTTTACAACATTTACACCAATAAATTTATTGGCGTGTTTTCACAACAAAAATATTTAAACAGGTTCAAAAGGTTGAAAGTGAACATTGTTAAAGAGCTTTTTAAGAAACATTTTCCTGTAATTGAAACTCTATACCCGTTGAACAAAAAAGAAACAGTGGGGGTTTCTTTGAAAAGCACCACAACGTAAGTTTTTATTTCGAAACCAAAACACGCGTCCACGTGCCTTTCCAAGAAGCTGAATAATCCTTTGATAAAAAGAATCAAACGGACGGGCACGAATTCCATCCATTGGGGGCATTCTACGTGCAACCCCCCCCCTTCTCCGCAGAAAATGCAATACCCATTCCGAGCAAAATGCCCTTCTGCAAAGAATTTTCCAGACAACAATCTAAACGACGTGTAAAAAGCGCAAGAAGCAGGGAAAGTTACACTTTAATTTTCCGCGACGTTAGCCTTACGGAATCAGTATTTTAGTCCACTTTATTTGGCGATTTTTTTCCCGCTGGAGGAAAGGAGTTTTCGGGGAGATTTTTTTCTTAGGGGGTTTGAAATTCGCTCGAATTTATCAGGAGGGAGGATGTGTGTTGACTTTCTTTTTAAGGAAGTATATTTACTCGCACGCTCCGTATCAGATAAGTTGGAATCTCTATAAAGAAAGATCTCTGAGATTTTAGGGTAAACAGAGAAGTAAATTTTAGAAGTTCGTTAAAGAGGAATGGATCCTTGAGATAAGGATAGATTTTTAGAATTTTAAGTGAGATTTAATAAGAATTCGTAGAATTGAAGTTTTATGTATTTTTGAAAATAAACTGAATATAAGCTCCTTTGAACATACTCACAATGTTTTAATTTTAGTAATTAAGTTGAATTATATAACTCAATGTTTTATAATCGCATAAAGTTTCCTTCAGATCCAAAGACTCAAAATTCCTTAATTTTTAATCAAAATGACTTAAATATTCCCAAACCGCTTTAACTTTTATGTTGATAGTTATGTAACAAATTAGGAGAATACTTTTTTTAAATCATATTAATATATTAAAGTCGTATTTAGTATTTTATATAAATTGAAATATAAATAAAATGTAGAATATAAATTCGGAGGGTATCTGAACATAATTGTTTTAAACTTGGCAACATACATACTATTTGATCTTTCAGTCCTAGCCGTCTCAAATTTACCATACACTCTTAAAACAAACACTCTTAAACATTCTCAAAACTGAGTAAAAATTACTCAAACTTGCTCCAAATCAAATTTACTCAAATTTTAAAACATGAATATACTCACTTCTGAAAATGCGCATACTCAAAAATGAAGCATCATGAGCTTATTTTTGAGTTAGTGCAGGGAATTCCCATAAATAAAGCTGAAAATGCTTCATTTTTGGCGTATGCACATGTAGGAATATCGGGTGGTCTAGGACTAAAAAGAAGAAAGTGATAAAGCAGAGAGTGGAATCAATTCGATTCTAAAGCAACTTGAAATACCCAATTACCTTTTATAGATTGTCTTTTAAACTTTGATTATGAAGACGAAACAAGCATAAAAATGAAACAATTTCCTGTCTCCCTTTTAAGAAGCTTTCTCTGAACATTTTCACTTTCACTGGTTCAATAATTGAACTTATAAAACTTTTGCATCCCCTAAACTACTTAAACCCCATCAAACTCCCATTCACACTTTACAACCACGAACTAATCACTAATCAGGCTTCAATTACGCCCTTATTCCAAACACAAACGAATGATACCTCCACCCCGACATCCAATTCAACCCCCTAATTTTCAACACTCCCTCACAAAACGCAAACCATCTCTTCTTCACCCCCACCAAAGTCCACAGATATTGCTTTTGTAGTTGTAATTGCCCCAGCGTGTTTCCTTGGCGCAATTAACAGGGAAGATAAAGTCATTAGCGCGACATAAATTCCATAATCGCCCCGATTTCAAAGACCGAATCGCCATCATTTGCGAGTTTATAAGCATTTAATGTAGGGGCGCGGCCATTAGGCGAAACATCCAGCGGTGCCACCTCCGGCCTTTCTAACGATGGGAGTAATTAGTGTTGATATTTTTCGATGGATGCCGACTCACTGGGTTGATAATGTTTACCGCTGCATAATGTCGGCAAAAATAGTTTATTAAAATTTTCGCTTGGTGTAATTATCACGCTTCGGGTGGGGAGAAAGGTATCCGCTTTTTAAGGGGTTATATTTTTGATGTTTGTGTGGAGTCAGCGGGATGGTATGAAAGAGGTTTTACGTAATCGTAAATATATTTAAAGGTTTAAAACGTTTTCCTTGCATCTTTTCTTTCTAAAGATTAGATGCTAAGGCAATGCATTTATTTAATAACGCAACATTTTTACTTTCATACAGTATCTCCTATTTATAAAAATAGTCCTCAAATGTGTGCAGCTGTTAAAAGTTGCGCTTATGTTACGGAATAAAAAGAAATTGCATTTATAATAATTTTTTTGTTTTTACAGCAGTATCACATTTTTTTAGGAAAAATTAGTCATAATATTACAAAATTGAGTAATTACTCGTAGTATTTCCTGATAAATAATTATCGTATTCAAATCTACTTACAGAAAATGGATCCAAAAATACCATATAATTTTGTCAATAACTGTTCTGTTTTTTTCATGAACATTTTCTGTTTTTTTCATGTAAATATTTTATAAGTAAATCTAAACTTTGTTTAAAGTTTCATTTTCAAATTACAAACCTACTCAAATGTAACTTAAATATCACACATTCAAACAAATATAACTTCAAGAGATACCTGTTTAAACAAGATAGCTTCTAATTATTAACATTATCTAGACTAATTTTAAATTATAAATTTTCGTGATTATTACAAACTTAGAGGTTATTCGTAACTACACAACCACAAACAAAATTGCCTCCAAGTTAAACCCAAATTTCCCTTAAAATATTTACTCATTTTAAACGAGTTCCAGACGCAATCAAAACCTTAACTCAAACAACAGAACAAAGAGTCAAACTAACACTTTAATCTGCAAATCAGGACCTAACGCAAACATAATATGCTCATAGGAAAAGCACAGAGTGCTTTTCTCCTTTCCTCTATTTTAAATGAAATCTTGAGACACATCCAAACATTTACTTTGTGAGGACCCAAAAATGTATTCATAGATACGCCTCTAAATGGCAGAATTCAGAGAGAGAACCCGGCAGCACATCTGAGTTTTAATCCACATTAAATTGGCTCTTAAGATGCGAAAGAAAGTCTGAGTTGTTTAGTCATTACCGCTATCTCTGCGGTCCAAATCAGATCGGGATGCGTTCCGGGCACTTTTTGAGTGGCTGTGATTATCACATGATGCCGCTTTTACATCAGATAGGCGTGTGAGACATCGGAATTTAAATTGTTTTTGATCCCTAAGGAGGATTACAGATTCCACGGATGGAAATTACTTTGTTCCTAAACTAACTGAGTTCTTGAAGTGTAATTTTTATGCGGAAGATATCACCCGTGAGATTGGAGCTGAAATTTTAATGGGGACTCTTTTGTGTCCTGTTATGAAATGGCCAATTATTTGAAATATGCGAAGATATAATCTTCCTAGTTGCTTGTTATCAGAGGATATTTTTTCTACAAATAAAAAAATATCAGATTTTCATCGCTTTTGATTTACATTTAATATAACTTATCTGATAAGTTTTACTATCGGGAATTTTGAAAAAATCTCTGAGGATATAGCGTTTATAAAATAAGTAATGGTAAAATAAACATAAAGAATAGAAATTTAAGTATCTATAATTTTTTTCTTGCAAAGATTTATATAGTCGATGTTGAATGAGGAATAGTTAAATTGAGTACTTAAAAATTTTATGTAGTTTTTCGAAAACGTGCAAGTAAGCCTATAATGCATGATTCTGATGAATTCTCTTTACTGTAAATATTTGATATTATAGTATATTTATTCTCAATTTCACACGTAATATAAACTTACTTAAAATGCATTTTCATTTTATAAGTTATTTTAAATACACCGTTCATGTAATATTATTAGGTTGTTAGATCTTCAGCATTATTTCGTCCTATATGGATCAAAAGAATCATAAAACCAGGTTTAAATTTTATAAAATCGGGCTTGTAATAAATGTTGAAGATCCTTTTAATGTTATTTAACAGAATCGGAATAAAAATTACGTAACAAATTTAAGCATTAAAAGTATAATTAAATAATAATTATATGTCTAGAAAATTTAAGTCTATTCAATAGAATTAAGATCTTATTTTCAAGTAGATAAACACTTAAAAAGGAAAGGAACACATTGAAAGAGTTCAGCATAGGGCTACTAAAATGGTCAAGGGTATATCCAGTTTAAGTTATGAGGGAATATTAAAGAAGCTAAATATGTTCACTCTAGAGAAAAGAAGGATTAGAGGGGATTTGATTAAACTTTTTAAAATGGTAAAGCAAGGGGACACAGAGGGACTAGATTTCAATACGGGTAATAGAACAAGGGGTCACAATTTCAAATTGAATAAAGTAAAATTTAACACGGATTGTAGAAAGCATTATTTTTTAATAGGGTAGTAGATAGGTGGAATGCGTTGCCTGCAACAATTGTAAATTCAAGTGGGGTAAACGAGTTCAAGAGGAAAATTGACAGATCAGGGATTCCGGTAGTTTGGGTTAAAAAAATGGACCAACCTTGCGGGGCTTACGCCTGTAGTTGGTCGACTTAATATGTATTTGTATTTGTATTTAAGGATACAAGCGAAAATCACAATCACATTAAATGTTTACTTTTAACGTTATGACTTATCTATATATATAAAATCCAAATACGGGTGATTCATCATTCATAACACTCATCACGAAATCTCCAAAACTGCCGGACCGATTGGCTTGAAATTTGACAGAGACCTTCCTCTCAGCCATTAGACGCGCACTAAGAAACGATTTTAAAATCGAACGACTCCTTCCCTGCTTTTCGGCGCTTTTTCGACTCCGTTTTCCCCATTGAAATAGCATTGTGCATTGTTGAAATGCATAAATTGCAGTGTTTACTTCTCTATCTTAAGGCGACGTCTTGCCTCACTTGAATGAATATAACTGATTAACATTTATACATATTTTATTATTTACAACAAAATTTATGAAGAAAAACAGTGTGAATATCTGTATTTAAATATTATAACAGTTATCAGAAAACCGAAGTAAATTAAAATAATTAATTTACTTTCTTTAAATTTTAATTTCTCAGAAAAATATATTTAAATAGCAAGAATTTAAAAGTTTCCGAGGAAACAGAGCTAAAATTTCATTGCTTCATAGCGGAATTGGTTTACTAGACTATAATCACTAGATTTTTATTATAACTATCAATCTGTTTTTACTCTTTCAGAGAAGCTTTTAAAGAAGTTGGTTTTATTAAAAAGAAGACAAGCTTACTTGATAACTTTTTATCGAAGGATTTTTGAAATTTATTTTATTTTTGAAATTTATTTTTTGCGGAATTTTAAAAGGATAGCGGGAATACTTTAAGAAAATTCTGTTTAAGATTTTAAACACTGGATTTCAAATGACAGAGATGATTTCAAGTAGATTGTTTTTATCACATAGGAAGGATAAATGTTTAATAGACAAAAAATCGGGATGGAATGAGATATCACAGTTGGAACTGGGATGAGAAAAAGGCACCGGGAAAACTGGGATGAAAATTATCGGGAAAACTGGGACATTAAAATTATCGGGAACACCGGGTTATGAAAAGGTACCGGGAAAAGCGGGATATGAAAAGGTAGCGGGAACATCCGGATATGAAAAGGTACACTTTAAAAGGAACATTTTAAACACTAGATTAAAAAAAAGAGATGATTTCAATGTGATTGTTTTTATCACATGGTAAGGATAAATATTTGATGGAATGAGATGTCACAGTTGAAACTGGGATGGGGAAAAGGAACCAGGAATACCGGGATGAAAATTATTGGAAACACCTGGATATGAAAATTATCGGGAACCGGGGGTATGTAAAGGTACCGGGAAAACCGGGATATGAAAAGGTAGCGGGAACATCCGGATATGAAAAGGTACCGGGAACACCCGGATATGAAAAGTTTCCGGGAAAACCGGGTTATGAAAACTATCGGGAACATGAAAATAGGAAATGAAACTATCGGGAATATGAAAAAGTACTGGGGACACCGGGGTTATTGGTGATTCGAAAAATCGGACATATAACTTGGGAGAACTTTAAAAAAGGAATTAATACACTCCACCCGTGCAAGGCCGGGCAAATCAGCTAGTGTTATATAAACGGCATTTAATGAAAAAAAAACTTAGAGTTATTTTTTCCAATATTGATTGTAAGTTATATGTTATATTAAAATATATGCATTAGTTTTTCATTGTAAAATATGAAGAAAAGTAAAAAAGTGCATACTTTTCCACACTATCAAGCTTTTTTCAATATAGTTCGAATAGTATATATTTATATCGAATATTCCTTTCATCATTGAAAAAAGTATTTTTAAACCAATAAACAATGATCCACTCTATTAAAAGTAAATACATCTCTAGCGTATTATCCCTCAATAATATCGACACACGGATCTAAAACACGCAGAAATTCCTTTAATCGAAAAAAAAACCTACAAATTAAAAGAATTCAGATCCAAACTCTCCATGAACAAAAGAAGGCGCAGGAAAATATGAGAACTATTCCGCCAACAAAAAAAACAAGAAAGAGATTAAGAAACACCGGAGGAGAAGAGGAAAAAACTAGAGCGCTAAGCAGCCAAACACACACGAGTGCATAATCAAGGAAGTAAAGAAAATAGGAAGAAAAAGAAGAAAAAGGGAAGAACGCAACCAACAACAGCAAAAGAGCTCAGAAATGAAAACGAACAAGGGAAGAACTCTATCCCATGCATACCATGCACTCAGGGCAATGAGAGTACTTCGATCTAATGTAGTTTTCGCCCTCAGGGAGTATGACACATATCTCAACGGATGTTTACTGTTCATGGGTGTTCCTCTATGTTTTTTTTTTCAATAACGTTCTTGTATCCACAGAAGAAAAAAATGATTGCTACTTTGGAGGTTGTTACGCTCCCCGAGTTAATTTAGGCACTTTGCATTTTTAAACAATGAAGAGCCTCTTCGCTTTAGTTTGTTCTGGATCCTGCAGCGAAAATTGTTTTTGAACTCTAGAATGCTATTAATGGGAAAGTGTTAATATCGATCGGGTTTGTTGGATGTTTTATCAGGCGTCTTTATTTATATTTTTTATTAGTTTTTTTTCTCTAAATATGATTTTTAAGGGAAGTTTGTTATTGGCGTCCCATCAGCTTTTGGTATATTAAAACTACCGTCAAGTATCAGTTGAATTAAGTTGTATGTGAAACTGAAACCCGGGCGAAGCCCAGGTCTAGCGCGTCAGCGCTAGTATTTGATAAAAAATAGAACTCTGAAAAATAGCACATAACTTCCATACAGAACAAAATACGAACTTAGTAGGTTGAACATCATAATGAGAAATCTCAACACTTCTTGTTAGATTACATTTTGCGTTATTTCATGTAAGTTATTTTTACCATTCCGATTTTTTAAAATCCTCACAAACATAAATAAAATTAAATATTTCGTTGGAATGTACAATATTCACTTTTTTAGGGGATAGAAAAAAGAAATGACATTAGCTTTTTGACCTTCAAGCATAGTTTAAAGTTTAAAGAATAAGTGTTAAAATTAGTGTTTCAAATTTCATTAAAAAATAAGGTGGTATTAAGAAATTTAATGGAAAATAATGTAAATAATATGTATTTGCGACTTTTATATATTTTTTGTTTTTACAAAGAAATTTCTCAGATCTTTTGGCTCAAATCTGTATGAAATCAGTGCTAAAAATTAATTACAAGATTAATTATAAATTACATTAATAAAGAGTATGTTTTGAAAAAAATATCTTATGTGTTAGTTAATAGAAATAGAGTTGTTTTTTTAGAGAGATAGAAATTGAAAAGGGAAACATCGCTGGAAATTAGTATAAATTTTTCTTTTTTGCACTGAATTGATTTACAACTAACAAAATATTTTTCTCATTCAATACATCAGTAAAAAGTATTCCTTCTTTCTCAACTTTATTATTTTATGGAAATAAATTAAATATGAAGTGCTGTTTTAAAATTCTATTAGATCGAGCAACAAGTTTTATTTTATTACTTTTATCTCATATGAAATACTAAGCAAGCTCCTTCAAACTCTTCACTTAATCTGCTTTAAATCTCCCGTCGAGTGTATATTGCGATCATATTTTATTTAGGAATCTAAACTTCACAGTAAAAATAAAATGTGTCCTATTAGATTTTTAAGATGGGTGAAATACTGTTTTTAAGGCAAAATAGCAGCACCTTTTTCTCGGTAATGAATTGAAAATGGGGTTGTAGGAATAGTTTTGAAAAACCTTTAAATAATTCTCTATGCATGATCATTCCTGATTTTTTTTATTTTTTTACCCTTTATTGCGTCATTTCTCTCGATCATAACAATATTATATTTTTTCTATGCCTACACAAGATGCTTAGACGGAGAAGCATCAGTTTTTTATAAAGCAATTAATTATAGGTAGACTTGAAATAAAAGACAATGTTTAATTAAGCTTCGAACTACAGTTTCATTTAATTAATATTTTTTGCATTTATTTGTTTTTCACTAAAAAACAATGTGGAATTTCAAATTTAAAGGATTATGATTTTGTATAATTTAAAAGATCGTAAAATATTCTTAAAGCATCAGTATTTCTTCCAATAAAACTGGTATTCTATAAGAAATATATCTGAAGTTTTAAAACTGTATAAAAATATTTAAATGTGAAATAAATCCTTTTATAAGCTTTGTATTTCCACTAAACTCCTGTCTAGCTAACTTAACTTAAAAAGTACAACAGTGCTCAAAAATTTGTGTATAAATAAATAAAGCATCTAATCTATGCAGTATTCGATTACATGTTTCAGCTTCCTCTCCTCGTCAAAGAAAATATTTAGAATCTCAATCCCTAAACTACAGGGTGATTCAGAAATAATCATCAATAATTGGGGGGAGGTACAGGGGCCCTAGACAAGCATATTTCGAATAGGGATGGTGGGGCGCAGCCTTACCGTTAAAGAGCTAGGACCTAATGTAGTGCGAGTGCATTTCAAAAGGCTGTTTTTAGAAGGCCCGTGTAACGAAACAAAACATAATAAAATCAAAAAATCTATTGCATGAGGTAAGGAAGTATCCCTACTACTTACACCATGAATTCGATAGAATTTGAACCACTTTCTAAACCGTGGAGTTAGTTTCAAAAGTGCAATATTATCTTTTAGTCAAAGAATGGAGTTCCCTTAATGGTATTTAGAAAAATGATGATCAGGGAAGGAATTTTCAATGATCGTAACATTGATCATTGAAACTGTTTGATCATTGAAAATTCCTTCCCCGATCATCATTTTTCTAAATACCATTAAGGGAACTCCATTCTTTGACTAAAAGATAATATTGCACTTTTGAAACTAACTCCACGGTTTAGAAAGTGGTTCAAATTCTATCGAATTCATGGTGTAAGTAGTAGGGATACTTCCTTACCTCATGCAATAGATTTTTAAATTTAAATGTTCTGTTTCGTTACACGGGCCTTCTAAAAACAGCCTTTTGAAACGCGCTCGCACTACATTAGGTCCTAGCTCTTTAACGGTAAGGCTGCGCCCCACCATCCCTATTCGAAATATGCTTGTCTTGGGCCCCTCTACCTCCCCCCCCAATTATTGATGATTATTTCATAATCACCCTGTATATTTGAAGAAAAGAATTGCAGGAAAATAGGATCTTGGTAAATTTTAAAGCAGCGTCTATTTAGTTAGAAAAACGCTTTTTTACACTTGCTGCAAAATCGTTTCGTTCCTTATTTGTATGCTTGGGACAGAACTTTATAATATAATTGAAATAAATCAAAAGAAGAATAAATGAAGAATCTTTTTTTTACATCACTGAATTTCTTCCTCAAATTCTACTAGAAAAAATATATTATAACACCCAAAGTATTGCTTAAAACATGATATAATACCACCAAACAAAATTGGGTAAAACGAAAATTACGTCCATTGAAAAAAACTTTGCAACATCATCTAATTCATAAGAAGCGATCTCTTCATATTTGCAAAGAAAGAAAACTCTTATGAAACCACTCTTTGTTGTGCTTCATTAATTATTGCCTGGAAAATAAAAATACCTTTCGGCATCTTGCCTTCTTGTGTAATTATTCTATTGCGAGTAGCATTAACTGTCAAAAATCATTATATTCCATGACTTATAATTGAATTAATGGATTACTCATGCTATTTTAGAGAATTAAATCAAAGCAAACGGGCATCAAACAAGCGTGCGAAGGTAAACAACAGTTTTTGTTTTTCCTAATACTCCTTCTTTAGCCCTAAGCTAATATATCCCTATGCATTGTTTGATTATTCAAAGACTTAAAATGTAATTATAGTTAGATCTCTCGATTGTACGCATTCCCATTTCGGCTTACGGGCTTAGAAATGCAATGCAATTAGAGATAATATCTAACTTCGTTGCAGTGTCAAAGAAAAACAAAGGGCTAATTCGATCCTGAATGGAAAGATATTCTAGTTAAATAATCAAATTTACTCCCTGAATAAATATTCATAACGTTATCTCAAATTTGATTTTTGATAATCGTGGAAGTTAAAGAATAATAATAAGCGTTACGTTTCTATTCGTATGCTAATGAAGCAGAAGCTTCTTTTACTTCTTACGAATCCTTTCAAGGAGTAAGAACAAAAAGTACCGATTAAAGTATTCATGAATAGCAATGCGGTTATCTTTAATCAACTGGTGTATAAGAAATATTTGCCAGAACTGAAAATATTAATTTTCCTTTTATTTAAGTGTATTGTAAATGGTATGCAAATTTCATTTAAATGCGCATAATTTAATCCTTTTTTAATGTGATACACACTTTCTTCAAATTATACTGTTGCATTGAAATGTTACCCCAACACCACAAGTAGAAAAGTGGATGAAATATGTGTCCCGAGAAATTTTTTCTGGCATGTTTCTGAAAAATTGGAAATAAAAACTCATTACACATTATGAACTTTCTTTCATAAAACATTATCGAAAACCCTATTTCATGCGATTTGAATAAATTTTTATCAAGTTTAACGTTGTTTTTTAAGAAAGCTAAAAACGAAAAATTTCGCCTTATTATAATGTGTACTAGATTAAACAATCACGAGAAACTCTTTTATAATTTATTTTCGCATGTGTTGCTTACTTTAAATGTTCTTGATTCGGTCAAAAAACCTCATTTTAATGCACTCTTCCCTTTCATCCCTCATTTCCGGTCATTCTTACTCCATCATTAGATACTCCACAAAAGATCGATTTATTCGCCTCTCACAATCCAGGAAATGACGAAAATGGAGACTATCCACGTGACTCGTCCGCATCCCCTCATAAATCATTGGCGATGCAACTGCCGTAAGCCCGAAGAGATCCTAATAAATAAAGATATCAGAAAGTACTCTGCTGGGATGCCAGAGAAAAGCTGCCGATTCTGTTTGCTTTCCATGCATACGAGGAATTCCCTTCTCAGAAAGAAGTAAATATTTCGGGTGAGATTACTTTGGTTTTTAGGAAGAGGGAGATTATGAGTGCTTTTCCAACTCCAAACCACTATTCTACAGCCCTAAAAATAGTTCTTATTTCCTTAATTAGCCTCAAAGAGATCCTTTCTTTTAACAAATTTCCTACTTTTCCCAGAACACTCTCATATTATTGTTTGGAAAAATAATGTTCTGTACAGTTACTTTTATTACGTGGATGCAGACTTTCATTATTTATTCGTAATTCAATAGCAATAATGCGTTAAAGTCCTTTTTAAATCCATTAAAGTAATAACTCATGAATGTTTATACAGACATATTATGTAAAGGGGTCCAACCCCTTTAACTTTTGAACCCCTACAGATATAGTCATGAAAGTTGGGTCAAAGTATAGTAAAGTGACCATGCCCTATCTGATGAGACAACTTTCAACGCCCTCTAGCGGAAACTTTAGGAGTTATAATTTTTATTTTAAAAAATATTTTAGGTATGTGAAAAAGTCAATAACTAAGTTGTAGAGCAGCATTGATTCAGTAGGAAAGACACCTTAAGCAGAAAAATATCCCGCTAGAGGTAGTTAAAAGTTGTCTCATCGGATAGGGATAGGCACGGTCACTTTACTATACCTAGACCCATAGCCTTCTAGAACGAGGAGGCCTGGCCAATTCCGCGTCTCCGGCGCAATGAGTCATTCAAGGCGTCGCCGTCGATAGATTCGCTGTGAGCGTACGCGCGAACCTGGAATAACCGCGCTTTTCTCGTGTTTCCAGGGCTCTTTTCACACCCATATTTTGACTATGCGTACACATTGCTGTGTGCCTGGATGTAAGAGCAACTACACCGAAGAAGCAAGTAATGTGAGGGTTTTTAATTTTCCCAAAGACGGGTTGAAGGAAGTAATGAATCAGGAAAATTCCGAGATCCAATTTTGCTCTTTCCAAAGGTTCTGTCCTTTGAGACACAGTAAGACAAATATGTCCTGGTAAAGTTAAGCTTTTCAGTCATTATTTTACCCAATATTGTATTACCCCATACATCTATTTATAATTTACTAGTACAGTTATTTGCGTTTCACGTTTTACCTTTTAAAAGTTTATAAATAAGTATATTTTATAGACTGAAAATGGAAATCATATATAACCATTTCAAATATTAGATAATTCATATATTAGAGGATAGGGTTGTAAACCCTAATACTACATGCACACTAGGGTGTCCCTTATTTAGGCGTTTTTTCAAAAAGTCGTCGAAACTTTTGCGACACCCCCCAATTTTTTTCCTTTTGGTACCCTAAGAATGTGTGCAAAATCTTAAATCAATCAGATAATATTAACACGTGCCCCAAACGGCCTAAAATTAGAAAAATTTGACTTTTTTCACATTTTTTCGAAAATTTTTAAAAATTTGTTTAAAAAAACTTATGCCGAATAATAGGACTCTAACACATTTAAACAATCTTATTTGACCATTTTTTATTACTAGCTAGGCCAAAATACCCAGTTTGTAACCTAGCCTTCAATCAGAAAATCATCAAATTTGTCCATTTTATACTGAGAATAGAAGAATCCCAAGAAAGTGGAAAATGACTTAACACCGCAAAATTCCATGATTAAACACCATTTGCAGACCATATTGATGTGGAGATAAATTATCTAGAGCTCAAATTAATTATGGGCTGCTTAATTACAGACGCCATATAGGATTGCATTAAAAGTAAAAAAATTCTAGAAAAACGGTACGGGCATGCTTGATATTGGGTAATGGATGTATGAGGTTTTTTAAACTCAATTTAGACTATTAAAATCCTCTTACACAACTCTTTAAAGCTCTTTACGCAATTGTAAGGGCCATCAGATCTCCTTAAACAAGCGCAAACCATGTTTTCAGAACTATTGATGGTAATAAATTCTATACACATAACACCGGCAAGAGAAATTCTGGAAATAAGTTACTAATGACTCCACTCCACAGTGTGTCCACGAGTATTTTATTCCTTAAGTTAGTTGAAAACCTGAAGAAGATACAAAATTAACCCGCTCTTCATAATGATTGAGTTATACTCTGTGAAGAAAAGCAATTGACCATATTTATAGAGACTTTTCTTGTATTTTATCATAAATTTACATATTAACATTAAAATACCTGCAATTCAACAAATTAGGCTCATTAAAAACTAAGACACTTATATTGGCTACGTGAATATCATAAATATTAACAACATTAAATCATTAAAATCATTCCTTCTTTAAAGTCTGTTTTTAAGTTAGAGCTATTCTTCGCTCTAAGTTTCCTACCTCTACATTCTCAAAGAAGGCTTTGAGGGTTTAAAATAATTTAATTTCATAAACAATTTTCATGAAAAACTTACTCGACATCTAAGTACTTCTTCAAGGACGTTTACTGGTGATAAGTCAACAGTGCGAAAAAAAACTATGGGTATAGTAGAAGAGTTATAGAAACTGAAGTTTATAATTAACATATTCTTACAGCCTCAAGCAAAATATCAGTGTTTAATTGTTTTAATGACACTAATTTGTTAAATTGCAGGTATTTTTTATGTTTATGTGTAAATTTATGATAAAATACAAGAACAATCTCTATAAACATGGTGAATTGCTTATCTTCACAGAGTATAACTCAATCAATATGAAGAGCGGGTTAATTTTGTATCTTCTTCAGGTTTTCAACTAACTTACGGAATAAAATACTCGTGGACACACTGTGGAGACTTATTATTTACTTATTTCCAGAATTTCTCTTACCGGTTTTATGCGTATAGAATTTATTACCAAATTCTGAAATCATGGTTTGCACTTGTATTAGGAGATCTGATGGCCCTTACAATTGCGTAAAGAGCTTTAAAAAGTTTAGTAAGATGATTTTATTAGTCTTGATTGAGTTTAGAAACCTCATACACCCATTACCCGATATCAAACATGCCCATACCGTTTTTCTAGAATTTTTTTTACTTTTAATGCAATCCAATATGGCGTCTGTAATTAAGCAACCCATAATTAATTTGAGCTCTAGATAATTTATCTCCACATCAGTATGGTCTACAAATGGTGTTTCGCCATGGAATTTTGCGGTTTTAAGTCAATTACCACTGCCTTTTGATTCTTCTATTCTCAGTATAAAATGAACAAATTTGATGATTTTCTAATTGATGACTAGGTTACAAACTGGGCATTTTGGCCTTGGTTGTAATGAAAAACGGTCGAATTAGGTTGTTTAAATGTGTTAGAGCCCTATCATTCGGCAGAAGATTTTTTAAACAAATTTTTAAAAATTTTCGAAAAAATGTGAAAAAAGTCAAATTTTTCTAACTTTAGTCCGTTTGGGGCACGTGTTAATATTATCTGATTGATTTAAGATTTTGCACACATTCTTAGGGTACCAAAAGGAAAAAAATTGGGGGGTGTCGCAAAAGTTTCCCCGACCTTCGATTTTAAGGGACACCCTAATGCACACATGAAAAGTTTACCTAGGTTAAGTGCTAACCTAGCATAAGTCGAGTATGTGTGAACGGACAGTCTTAGATTTAAACAAGTTTATTGGAATACAAGAGATTACAAGGAAAATTTATTGATGTGACTTACAGCGCCCCTAGAGGCAAAATAAAAAAGTTAAAAAAATTAATTTAAAAACTATAGGACATAGAGCAAAAGCTTCAGTGATAGTATTGTTGCCAACATTATGAAGAACTCACAGAGAGCAATTTCATGAAAATATCTTGAATAATCTCGGAGATATTAGCATGAGAAAATAGCAAATTTTCAGACCTCAAAAATGCAGAAGTTCGCAAATTTTCAAGTTTTTTTATTTTTTGATTAAATTTTGCCTTTAGTCAACTGAAAAAACACAAAACTACACAATAACACTGAAAAAATTTCAAATTTGCGGCCGGAAAAAGTTCTATTTTCACATGCTAATATCTCCGCGAATATTCAAGATATTTTCATGAAACTCTTTCTGTGAGTTCTTCATAACGCGTTGGCAACAATACTCTCACTGAGGTTTTTCACTATATCTCATAGTTTTTAAATTAGTTTTAAACTTTTTTTAGCAGCTAGGGGCGTTGTAAGTCATCTAAATAGGTTGTCCGGTCACTTACGTAGGGGTAGGACCCTAGAACACGTTGGTTCCAAATAAAAGCCGCGAAACGGACTTTTGAAACACCCTGTATAATATGTTTTATATATGTTATAATATGCTATACATAATATATAGTCAAGCTCTGCGGGACAGATTCCATAATCGAGGTTTTCGCCAAACTTGGCGAGATCGGATTTAAAAGCGTGGAGGAAATCCTGCCAACATTAAACATTATTGCATACATTAAAATAGTCATCGCCAAAATTTGGCGAAATTTGGTGAAAACCTCGATTACGGAATATTACCCAGCTCTGCTATATTGAACCAACACAGAAATCTTAATGAAGTTCATTGAAACTGGTTTCGTTCAAGTAGATGTTACTTTTAAATTATTTTAGTATTAACAAACAATTTATGATTAATATTAAAATATTTTCGTAAAACCGAAACTTGTTAAAAAGCCTTAAAAATAATACACTTTCTTTTTGACTGACTAACTACTTTGAAGGAACAAAAACGACAATCATGAGAATCCGATCGAAATGGCAACTGAAAGCACAACTTAAATTTAATCTATTCGCAATTCCCACTAAAATACACATCATAGAGCCCGTGCTGCCTTTTATCCTGGAAGAGTAAAACTGAAAGAGTGTTCCTGCAAAGTATCGTCAGTTACTCATAAGGATGGTTATTCTATGTAATTTTAAAGTTGGTGGGACTTGTAAGTGCCGTCAGTAGATATAGGGTTAATGAGTGTATAATCGATACTTAACCCTGTAAATAATACTTTTTTGTAAATAACTAAATTCTCCATCAAAACCCAATTCTCTAAAATTTACCTAAAGCGTTTCTTATATTGTGTTAAAATTGTAACAATATGCATATATTCCTCAAATCTTAAAAATAAAAGTTGACCCCTCAAACATACATACATATTAATTCATCTTATCTCACAGCTAAGAAAAGAAAACATATATCGATATTACCCCTGAAAGGTTACTTTCGCTCTAAGAGTCAAATCCCTTATTTCAACAGTATTTTAAACTCCTTCATCTCCTTCATCCTCCTGACTGGGATGCAGGAGAGGAAAGAAAATTCAGCGCTGACGGAAGGTATAATCCCTCATGTGAGGATTTCGCGAGATCGAAATGGATTACGGTTAGATCGGGAACGAGCGAGTTCCTCTTCTATATGTTTTCATAGGGAAAGAAAAAGCGATAAATCCGAAGTCGGTGTATCAAAAATGGAAGTAGCCAACATATAGAAAGTTATTAAACAGCTCACAATAACAGCAATAAAAGATAAGCTAACCTCAAGAAATGTATGTGAATTTATTCCTGCTGATAGTGTTCCGTTTGCCAGCTCAAATCAGAAGTTATTCAACAATTAAAAACACTTCACTTTGAGGAGACGATCACGGTTTATTGATGAGGAAGCCTATTTGTACATGAATTTAACTTTGGATGGTTTAATAATTCTTAATAATTTGGATTTAAATGAGAGCTCAAAAAATCATACTACTATTTCTAAAAACAAAGCAGAACACCTAATATTTGAATTCAAATTAAAACTATTAATCATACCATTTCCACTCACGTGACATAACATAACACAAAGTTATCCTAACACTAGTAACAAAACACTAGTAAATAAAAATAATTATGTGGAAGATGGTCACAATCCGACATCCTCCCACCTAAATTAAGTTTTACCTTAAAAGTTAACTTATTCTAAAATAATTAAATTTTGAATTAACAACCAGACAAATAAATCATAAGATAGTAAAAAAAGTTGCAGCTAAGTCCCAAGTTTCAGCTAAATGTGGGGAAAAGTTATGCTCCCACCCTCTAAGGTGACACCTCCTTCTTGACATGGCATCTGTAGCTGACTCGACGAGGTTTACTCCTTTCTCCAGGCTGCCATTAGAGCTCCGGGAACCTCTCTGCTTGTCTGAAGCCTTAAGCACAGGTCTGATTCTTCTAAATTTCCATCTGGATGGTCTCGTCTTCACTCCTGCTGGTTTGGTGGTGAGTTTCCGTGTCTGGTTACCAAGTACCAAGGTTTCTTCGTCCATTGGTTTTCGCCGCATTTTAGATTCAGGTGACGACAATGCTCCCTTGACAGTTGTCGGATCTTTTCTCTCCTTTTTCACATTGTACAGTACGTAGTCATCAAGGTACTTTGGTAACCTCCTGATCCTTTTGCAGGTTTTATGAATAGTCACTTCTTCATCTGCGGGTTTTGTATCATCTTTAGTCCTTTTTGCTTCGTCAAGGACTTCCACATTTTCATGTAAGACATCTTCTTTAGTCCTTATGGCTTCTTCAAGGACTTCTTCAGTTTCGTCATCAGTTGTTGAGACCTTCGGACTCTTTTCAGTTTTGCCTATTCGTATATGCTTCTGCTCAGTTGCAACAGAAAAATTTTCTGTATCTTCGAAAGCATTTCTGGAAGTTTTTCCCACGACATCAGAAGAATGGATGATCTCTAAGAATTCCTTGGCTTTCGTACAGTAAGTCTTCGGAAATTTTTTCTTCTTAATTTTTCCTTGAGCATTGGCTCCTCTGGCTTTTTTCTTTTCACCTTTTCTTGTTTGGGTTTCTTAGGAGTCTCTGCCTCTTTTACTTCCTCATCATCCTCCTCTCCATCGTCGGCTGCCGGAGCTTCTTCTAGAGCACCATTTGAATAAATGTCCATTATCTCTTCTTGGTCTTCAGTTTTTTCTTCAACAATAACATCTTCATCATTTTTGTCTTCTTTCTTCTCGGCTTCTTTTAAGCGCTTTTCATGCTCTTCTTCAACTTTACGCATCTGTTCTTCTACCAACCATCGTTTTTGTTCTACTCTTATTTCCTCTCTCGATGGCTTAGGAATAATGACTGATTTTCCAAGACAGACCGTCAATCTTTCAAATTTCAATCTCTGAAAATCCACAGCCGATTTTGACACAAAAGGTTTCTGCACTCCCTCTTGTCTGTTATTCTGATATGTCTTCTCTTTTGACATCTTATTCTTAATCTCTAAAACCTGTTGCAATTTCAACTGCAATAAGCGCCAACGATCAATGTAGACTTCTGATTCATCTATCTCTTGCTCAAGAAAATCTTCCTAAACATCTTCAGAAAACAAAATTTCTCTAAATTTCTCCTCAGCACTCAACATCAATACAGCTTTTTCTTTAATAATATTCAGTTTATTTACCTTCTCAGAGGTATCCAAAGTTGCTTCTTCAGCCTCATATTCGTTGCACGCTGCCGTGAACCGTCTCCTCTCTCGTGTACTAACTCTTCTTGCTGTTTCCATGTTGTCAGCAGTCGAAGTCCTGTCGTGTTTTAACTTTTCTTGCTGTTTCCTTGTTGTCAGCAGTCGAAGTCCTGTCGTGTTCTAACACTTCTTGCTGTTTCCATGTTGTCAGCAGTCGAAGTCCTGTCACATTCTAACTCTTCTTGCTGTTTCCTTGTTGTCAGCAGTCGAAATCCTGTCGCGGACGCCAGATGTTCCGTTTGCCAGCTCAAATCAAAAGTTATTCAACAATTAAAAACACTTCACTTTGAGGAGACGATGACGGTTTATTGATGAGGAAGCCTATTCGTACATGAATTTAACTTTGGATGGTTTAATAATTCTTAATAATTTAGATTTAAATGGGAGCTCAAAAAATCATACTACTATTTCTAAAAACAAAGCAGAACACCTAATATTTGAATTCAAATTAAAACTATTAATCATACCATTTCCACTCACGTGACATAACATAACACAAAGTTATCCTAACACTAGTAACAAAACACTAGTAAATAAAAATAATTATGTGGAAGATGGTCACTGAGCTATAAAACAAACTGGAGTGACAACCTCCGATACTATAACAAGCAACCGATCGTGCCAGTGCGGAAGGTTAAATTGCCACGATTGCTCAAGCAATCGGGGCAAACTGGAAGCAAAGTTAGAAGAGCATTTCCCCCTTTTAATCCGCTCATGCCTGTTTTTTAAAATATTATGAGCAAAATTTAGAATGGTCATTTCATTATGTGCATACAACTGTTTTAACAGATGGAGAAAATTAAAAGAAGATAGAAATCCTTTCCGCGGTGTTATGCGGTTTCGGCACGCTAATTAGTCACTCCAGTTTGTTTTATAGCTCAGTGAAGATTAGGGTGGTTTTTTTTAAACGAAAGTTCGAATTTTTTTCGGGGCACCCCCTCAAAAGGTGCCATTTGATATAAAACTAATATTCTGAGAGTTACAGCTCAAAAAAATTATATTTAGACCCCGCCACCGAGCGTCAAAGTTTCAAAAAAACTCTAAATTTTGCACGTTTTTAGCTATAAAATCCAAACTAATGGTTGTAAAAATACAAAGGGGATCTCATTTTGTAGATAATTTATTTAGCTTCAACTTTTATAATCGAAACTTATTTGTGAAGCTTACAGATCATAAGATACGAGGGGTTTCATTAACTCCCCACGCAATATCTATTTTTTAAGAAGTGCCAGGAAATTTCTTTAAATTTATCACCTACCGTAAAATGGTTCAATAACATACAAATAATAGTTTTAGACAACATAGGTACAAAATTTAATATATTAAAGAGCAAAAAAAATTTTTTTCGTACATACCTGTTTATTTTTTCACAATCGTAAAACAATTCAAATAAAATATATAAAATATTTTTTCAACTACTTATTAAATGAATAAAATGTGTAAAAGTTGATAAACAAGCAAAAAAATACAAATTAATATTATTTTTAGTTTTTCTAAAAAATAGAAATTTTATTTTCATCGCTTTGACAGTATTTTTCATAAGATCTCCCTGTTTTAGAAGTAGTTTTGAGAGCAGTATTCGACACGACCCTTATCTGAAGTTCTTAAATTTAAATTGAACTGATGTAAATAAAATAGTACAAAGTTCGAGTTGATGATAAAGAAGTCAAAATTCAAAACTAATTATCATTAAAAATATTGGAAGTTTCATTTCTATGCAGTAGGAAAAATTCAGAATATCTTCTAAGAATGGAATCTTGCAAGTGCTTGGTATTTATAAGGCTTGATACATCAAACATCCCTAGGTACCATTGTATCATGCTAGATGTAATGCAAAACTCCAATATTGCGTGAAAAATTTTCCTTTTTAAATACAATTGTATCTAGCGCTTAAAAAAGGTAGCTGTAATCAGAAGTATCTGTGGTATTCTACTGATATATCAAGGGGGTTGGTAGGGGACCCGCCACCCTCCTTCTCCCCAAAAAATCAGACTAGGTGTCCAAAGCAATCCTGCTACATGCTAGATGTAATACAAAAGCCCTCTGTTGTATGAAAATTCCAGTCAGTATTTCAAATAGCTTTATCAGACCATTAAAAGTAGAATAGAAATATTAAATCTTTTGAAAAAGTTCATTGTAAATGAAAATGAAGTGATGAAACTGTCGATTTCGTTGCTGAAAAGATAATTAGACACTTAAATTAACTCTCACTATTATTATTCTACTTTCACATAGTCTTCAGCTAGTTTTATAGTTCCTCCTCATAACACAAAAGCATGTTACCTTTAATTTATTTTTAAAGCTTTCCGAGAATTCAAAAGTCTCGGGGTTTGAGTACCACAAACTATTGAAAAAATAATAATGCTATTTTTGATATTTCTGCATTTTTTCGTAACTAACTACAGTTTTTACAAATTTAAGTTCTTGATATGCAACTAATGTTGCATCTAGCTCAGAAAACCAAACTGTAATGAAAGTGTGTAGTAGAATACCACAGATACTTCTGATTACAGCTACCTTTTTTATGGGCTAGATACAATTGTATTTAAAAAGGAGAATTTTCACGCAATATTGGACTTTTGCATTACATCTAGCATGATACAATGGAACCTAGGGGGATGGTTTGATATATCAAGCCTTATAAATACCAAGCACTTGCAAGATTCCTTTCTTTGAAGATATATTGAATTTTTCCTAATGCATTGAAATGAAACTTCCAATGTTTTTAATGATAACTAGTTTTAAATTGACTTCTTTCTCATCAACTCGAACTTTTTTCTTATTTTATTTACATCAGTTCAATTTAAATTTAAAAACTTCAGATAAGGGTCGTGTCGAATTATTCTCAAAACTACTATGTAAAACTATGTGTCTATTGCTCTCAAAACTACTTCTAAAACAGGGAGATCTTAAGAAAAATATACTGTCAAAGCGATGAAAATAAAATTTCTATTTTTTAGAAAAACTAAAAATAATATTAATTTTTATTTTTTTTGCTTGTTTAACAACTTTTACACATTTTATTCATTTAATAAGTAGTTGAAAAAATATTTTATATATTTTATTTGAATTGTTTTACGATTGTGAAAAAAATAACAGGTATGTACGAAAAAAATTTTTTTTGCTCTTTAATATATTAAATTTTGTACCCATGTTGTATAAAACTATTATTTGTATGTTATTGAACCATTTTACGGTAGCTGATAAATTTAAAGAAATTTCCTGGCACTTCTTAAAAATAGATATTGCGTGGGGAGTTAATGAAACCCCTCGTATCTTATGATCTGTAAGCTTCACAAATAAGTTTGAATTATAAAAGTTGAAGCTAAATAAATTATCTACAAAATGAGACCCACTTTGTATTTTTACAACCATTAGTTTGGATTTTATAGCTAAAAACGTACCAAATTTAGAGTTTTTTTGAAACTTTGACGCTCGGGGGCGGGGTCTAAATATTATTTTTTTGAGCTGTAACTCTCGGAATATTAGTTTTATATCAAATGGCACCTTTTGAGGGGGTGCCCCGAAAAAAATTCGAACTTTCGTTTAAAAAAAACCACCCTAGTGAAGATGGTCACAATCCGACAGATAGTACGGTACCTACGGTTTTGAACTGTTTGATTTTTATTGTTTATATCGTCAGAAAACATGTTGTCTTTTTGTACATTTATCATCTACATTCACACACTTCTGTTAACACTGACTAGCTTGACTGTCTTTCCCATGTTCTTCTTTTAATATTTTTATAGCATTTAAAATATTTAAAACTTAAGATTACTTCTTTATTTTCAATACGTCCAATATTCATCCCCAAAATGAGGAAGTTGCGCGATTTTTTAATTTTTTTAATCGATTCTTCTTGCAAAAATAAGCAACTACTCAAAATTTGAGGCCGATCGAGAAATTTTTTGATTGACAAAAATATTAACAAAAATGCCCTTTTTAAAATCCCGGGAATAAAACGCCAAGAGTTTGGGATGTGACGTCATCATACGATAAACATTGTTGGAAAGTAATGGAGTTGATGGTATGATTGTTGACCTCATCGTTACTTTTTAAACAATAAACGTTTTCAGTCACGTGTTTTTTTCTCGACTTTTAAATTAAAATATTTAATTACCTGTGCATTTTTTTGAAAAATTGACTAGACATTTCATTTTGCCATACAAAAAACCATACGGAACACTTGTTTGTTTTTGAAAATCCCACACATGCAACTTCCTTATTATTTTTATATATTAAACAAAGTGTGTAGTCAAAAAATTATCAAACTAGTATATAAAATGCCTTTAAAAATAATATCGCACATAAAATTCATATTTTTAAGTACATTTAAAAAATATGTTCTTAAAAGAAATATAAAGAGAATATTTCTAGAACGCAGCTAAATTGGAGCAAAATTCTATTTCCTAAGGATCGTTGATTAAATCATTCTAAAAATATAAAATAGGATTTTCAAAACGTTACAAGTCTCTTTAAATTGAATTTAAGGCAAACTCAAGGAACAGTATTCAAAAGAAGACTCCAACACCGGTTTTCTATAGGAAATAAAGGAAGTCATCTTTTTATTTCTCTGACTCTATTTCATTCTTTCTTCAAAAATGTTAAAGAGTACCACAAGTTTGTTTCCCTGAAAGATTTAAAATGGTAATAGAAAGCCATACTTCTCTTCTTAAATTACCCTATTCAACAAATATGACCTTCAAAATTTTTTCCCTAATGAAAATAGTCATTTGGTCATTAGGACTTTGGGTCGCTGAATACGTAAATCACCATTAAAATTCTCAATTGAATCAGGATTTTCGGGGAACAGCCCCTCCCCCTTTTTACATTTTTCGACGACTTTATGATTTTAAACTCGATTTTCATGGTCAGATAGCATTGCTTTAGTCTTCAAATTTCCCCCCAGGGGACAAACAAGGTTCAAATTAATAAATATGATAAATTTATAACAAATGGATAGGTTTAAGGGGTACTTACCCTCCTAAAAAACGCAAAAAAATCGTTAAAAATAGTAGGATTTGTTTTATCCTATTTATTTTGCTTATTTTTTACGCAATTCCTCTTTGAAGGGTCCTAATCCTTCCCCAAGGACCCAAATTTGATTACAATATGTAGCAATAATTTTTATAAAAAACGGTTGATGTGTTAGCCGCCCAGAAGCCCCCGCGGAAGAGTTCGGAAGACTCCCAATATCGCGAAGGAGCTCGCGAGCTCAGGAATTAATATTGATGATTTTGAAAGATAACAAATGACGTTTTTCTTATATTTTGGGTCTATCCTAAGTAGAAACTCTTCAGTTCTTTAACAACTGAACGGTTTTAGGGAGTGAAGATTCCATGTTTCAAGATATTAATAGATGCATGGCTGTGGATAACAATTAGGGGTCATCCTCTTAAAAACTGAGGGGTATGGAGGAAAATAGGTGTCATATTTGACTTCAGCAGGTCATTTTACCCAAGAATCATCTGAAATTCATTCTGTGGCATTTTGACTTTTATTTTGCACAGCAGTTTAACTCTGTGCGGCATTGAACCCTTCCGTTGGGTGCTTTGGGGGCGCTTTCACCTCAACCACTTTTAGTAAAAATCATTGCTGCATATTGCCATCAAATTTGGGTCTTTGGGGAAGGGTTAGAACCCTTCAAACGTGAATTGCGTAAAAAATAAGAGGAAAAAGTAGCGTATAAAAACCTCTATATTTTTTAGCTACTTTTTTGCATTTTTAGGGGGTTAATTACCCCTTAAACTTATCCATTTGTTATAAATTTATCTTATTTTATTAATTTTAACCTTTCTTGTCCTCTGGGGGGGGGCAATTTGAAGACTAAAGCAATGCTTTTTGACCCTGAAAATCGAGTTTAAAGTTATAAAGTCGTCGAAAAACGTAAAAGGGGGGAGTGGCTGTTCCCCGAAAATCCTGAGTCAATTGAGAATTTTAATGGTGATTTTTGTATTCAGCGACCCATAATCTATAAGAAATGACTATTTTCATTAAGGAAATTTTTTCATTGTTGAACAGTCTTATTCATAGTTCCAATCTCGATTAAGAAAATTAAATATTGCTTCAACTCAGAGGATACATTATTCCTAAAATCGGCTTTAAAACGTTTTAAAAAATTACCATCAAGACAATGAATAGAGTAACTTTTCTTATTAAATACTGACGTTACATTTTAAGTGAACGCACATCATTATATGTTACCCATTGTTTTTACTCACTTTGATATTTGAATCCATTATTTATTTTTGCGTTACTCATTTACATTAGTTATCATGTACGTACATCTACATACATTAATAAATAATTTAACTCCATCGATGCAATTTACATACACAATTACAAAAAAATTAAGAGTATCACAAATCGAAAAATATAAAACCACATACTTTTTTAGCAAAGAAGATACATTTAAAATTATTTTAATTTTATTTTAAAAGTAACATATTTTCCTGCCAGGAATTATATCACATCTTTGACACCTATTTCTACATATATATATACTTAATAGGATTTTATGAAGCTAAGGATAATTAGTAACTTATGGAAGCAAGATCCTTCCATAAGTTACTAATTATCCTTAGCTTCATAAAATCCTATTAAGTATCCAATTTTAAATGAGCAAGTCACAAGCAGAAAATATTAGCTTCCTCCTTTTCTAGGTTACCCAATCCTCAATTTGTCACTCATTAAAGCAATTTCGTTTTTAGGCCTAGAGCCTAAACCTTAACTACCAGCTACCTTACTTCCATAAAACATTGAAAGACATTAAGCCTCAAAACTTGTCTCCGCTTAGAAAGTTAGGGCATTTTAATCTAGGAATAAATGCAATATTTGGCTTAGATTTCCCGGCTTTTTAGGGAGGGAAATCGCCATGTTTGCTCAAGCTAAATTACCTCTGAAAAGAAAACAGCTTTTCGAAGGAAAGTAAACTCATCGAAAAGATTTCTTTCCCTCCGCCGTTCTGTGTGTTTCCGAAATAGAAAAATGGCGGGGAAAGCCGACACCAGGTTTAATTTCTGTTTTTATTTATTCTAGTACATTCCCATTCTTTTTCCAGACGCCTTTAAAACAGAAGGCGTTTTGCCGTAGGACACCGCGTCAGTGCGTCAACGCCAGAGGTGTTGATTTATCTGCCCTTCCGTGACAAATTTTTTGGTTTTTCCACCATTGGTTTAACTTTTATTCCGCCAGTCTCTCCCGATCTCGACGTGAGAAAAATGGTAGACGAGGATGCTCTACGAGTTCTCCTTTAAAATATTTGTTAATAAAAATGTTTATGGAGGAGTCCATTTTTAGTTCCGATGAATTCGAGATCTCGTTTCAGAGTCGTGTTTCTCGCTTTGCTCTTTTTATCTGCGAATACCTCCAGCGAATATTTGAAAGCAGTTTGAAGGATTTCGTCTGATGTGAGTTATCAGTTTGGATGTAATGCTGCGCTCGCCAATGCATGAAATATTTTTGACTATTCATGTCTTTCGAGTATGTATACAAAAATAGTGTCCTAAAGCTTTACGACGTCATGATGACCTTCTTTCAGCGACTGTGTGTGACTTTGAATTTTATCCTTTCAGATGATATACATAAAACTCGATTAAGGGTGCGTGTATCATGTCTGTGGAGAAATAGCATCACACTCTCGTTATAAAAAAGCAACATAACGTTAACCAGAATACTCGGGTTATCCTAAATCATCAGTACTCATCTATATAATAGGATAAATTAAGTATTATGAAAAAGCATTTCAAAGTATCTAAGCATTTCAAATGCAATTCAATTTACATAAATTTACTACTTTATTGAACTAGATAAACATCAGCATCTTATAAAATTAAATATTATAATTCGCTACTTTCAAAATATTTACTGTACATGAATGAAAGTTTAATATTCAATTACCTAAAATACTACATGAATGCTTCATGTAGTAAATTAATATTTATAAACACTTCCCCTGTCAAATACCGGAAAACTACTCAAAATTTTCAATCTTAAATTTAAAAAACAATTTTTCTGTACAATAAAAAATAGTTATAAATTGTATAACATATGTTTTGATAAAATATTCATGCAAGTTTATTTTCTTCGTTGTACTTATTTATATCTTTTTTTGAGATTTCAGTTCAACAAGTTTGCGTTTTACGCTAAAAAGGATTAGTTGGTTGGTAGTTGTTTTATGGCGAACGAGGCTAAAGAGAAGTTTGGAAAAATTGAATGGTAGTTATTTGGATATTTTTCCGCTCCAAGATGCTTGCACCGTGCATGCACATGAGCGCACCGTGGAATGAAATAATAAAGTTTTTATTGGATATGACGTCACATTTGAAAATGCACTATCTTAAATTATAGTCCTTTGACCACTACTTGCAATGGATTACTATAAGTAAAACAATAATGGATTTTTTAAGTGCCTAGAAAAAAATTGCTGTAGAGAAATAATTCAAAAATCAAAATGTTTTAATCCTATCAAATCCTATTTATCCTATTTATTGACTATTTATCTTCAAAAACTTAAAATCATACATCCTGATTTTTCCTACTCTCTAAGAGCAAAATTTCTTATACGCATTGTGTCTTAAAATTTCACTTAACCCAAATTTTTGCATTAAAAAAACTGCAAGGCTTCTAAACCTAATAGAAGAAAAAATGCATTCTTTCCATCCTAATGGAATAAATTCCTCTCCACCCGCTTCGAACCATGATGGCGGCAAAATTTATCGCAAAGGCATCGGCACTAAATATGGTTAAGGGATCAGAGAGAGGGGCCGACACGAAATTCTCTTGTACCAAAAAGAGAAAATAGCTGTCCGATCGGTATGCTCTTGCAAGCATCTGACTCCGAAATTACTACTAAATGAGTTACTACAGCAGCGCCCTCTAGCGAAGGATGCGAGAAGCTGTGCGTCGTAAATCTAATTTGGAGGGTCCACTGACACGCGATAAGGAAAGCCTTCAGTCAGGGTTTTAATTTTAATCATTTTTCTGGCAGTAATAAAACGCGAGCTGGTTGATCGCTCGGAAGGAGTGGAAGTTGTTTTTCTGCGCGCGATACGAAGTGAAGAGGTAAGGTGGCTGGCTAATTATGAAGTAATTACGGCGGTAGAGCTAATACCCCGGTCAACAAATGGGGTGGCGTAGATAATGCGGCATTTTGAGGGGGTGGTAAACAACTGACCTGACATTTTGAGAAGGGGAGTAGGGATATAATTATCGGCTGCACTTTTTCGCAGTGTAATGTTCGAGATTGGGGAGGAGGAGAGCGCGCGTCATTAATTATCATTAGCTCCCTCTTGCGGGGTCGCCGTGTGTTTTTATTCAGGGATAACTTGCTCAATTAAGTGTGATAATTCCAGCCAGAATCTCTTCAAAACGGGCTCAGGTTTAACTGTTTTTGTTGAGTGTAATTTAATTAGCTCGGATGATCTATTACAGGTGCTTGGTTACACAAGGGGCTAAAAAGTTAGTGAAGTTGGGTTAATCAAAAGAAAACAGTGGAATTAGAACCCCTGGACGGATTAGTTTTCCCTTAATGCCCTAAAATATCCTAAACAACCTCTCATACAAATGATAAGTCCCAGAGAGCTAAGAGAGACAGATATGTTTCTATCCTCTGTACATCATTAAACATAATAAAAACATATTTCGCTCTAAATATACTGATGAAAATTTGTATCCGTTAGGTAATTTGTAAAGCCAACGTTCAATTCAATAAAGGTATAACCATAATCCATTGTTCAATCAATCGTTTCGTATAAATGTTCTATACCTTTAGAAATTATATTAACTAGGTTATATTTTACTAGATAAATGCAACAGTAATTAATACAAAGCAACTTAACCTGAGACTACACGACACACGGTTTCCTCTGACTCTTGAAAGTAACATCCCCATTTCCATTTCAAGGTTATCCATTAATAAAAAAAATTGTCATTATTTTGTCTTTTTGTTGTTTTTATCTAATATAATAAAGTTAAGTGTGTGTATATATGTGTGTGGGTGGGTGTGTTTGTCTTTTATACAAATCCACAGTTTTCTTTTGATTTGCACCAAACTTGGTATACCTACGTAAAAAAACTCCAGAAAAAACATAGGCTATGTTTCGAAAACTTTTAATGACCCCTTCACCCTCTTTTGACCCTTTTTATGGTCATTTTGCTGAAATAGCTTTATTTCTCCTCAAGAAGAGATCTGTTTACTCCATTGTTACAAAGAAAACTTAATGCTAAACAACAAGTTTTTAATAGAAACACTAGGTACAAGTCTATTTAAAAATTATATTACTAATTTAAAAATATATTTCCACGAAATTTAAAAGTTAAATATAGTTAACCATATTTTTATTTGAGATTTTATCTAATTTTTATATTTTATTTAAAAGCTTTATGGAATACCATTGTTGTTAAAATAGTCTCCATGGAAACGAGGATGTAAAATTAAAAGGTGATAATATTTTAGCTTTTAAGAAAGTTGGTTAACAAATAAAAAACTATTAAAACTATCTTTCAACTAGAAAAGATTGATTTTTTTCTTAATTTGCAAAATGGAATAAGCTTTAGTTTTTGAATTATTTTACCGAAAACGTTAATTCTTGCAGATATGATTAATCAAGGGATCTAAGCAATTTTAAATACTTTTTAGATTAATTTTTCCCATGTAAATGTGTAAATCTTTCAAAAATTATATTGCTTGAGAACTGAAGGAATTATAATCCATCTGGGAACACTGGGATAAGAAAAATTACTAAAAACACCGGGATAGGAAAAGTTACCGGGAACACTGGAGTATGAAAAAGACGCCTAGGATACCGGGATGATTGGTAAATGCTGATTATCTAAAATTAATAATGTATTTGGGAAAACTTAAAAATGAGGCGTTTGCTATCAAAACCAGCTTATTCCATTTTTGGAAATTTTACAGGAGAGACAAAAAACTTCTCATGTCCACAGTTCTAAAGCTAAATATGTTTTTAAAATTTTTAACTGTAGATAGAATTCGATTAGTTTTTCATTTTCCTTTCAGTTGCATTACCTTGGGCATAATTACGCTAATTAGGTTAGAATGAGCTGACTTTGATGCAAAAACACGATTTTTCATACTTTTTTCAGTTTTTTTTTGTTCAATTAAGTTGTGAAGTGGTTTTTTCCAGTTTATTTGGTTGGAATGAGCTGGGTTTGAGCTATATCCCTTCGCCAGGTTATGAAGGACCCTCTAAACTTTCAAAATATGCAAGAAAAGTGGATTCCAGAAAAATATGGAATGAGCTGGTTTTGATAGCAAAGGCCTCAAATAATAAAATTATGCTCTTCACCCGTGCAGGGCCGGGCATATCAGCTAGTTATGAAATAAAAGCGAAATCGTGCTTTTAATTTTTGTTAAATATATTTGCTCAAGTCATTTGGATTGAAAACACTCCTGCTGCGCTTACTTTACCTTGCGATTCTTTACTAGTTGTTTCTCGTTTTTTCTATTTAGTATTTGAAATAGATAAAACATTTAAACCAAACTCTTTTTTTTTATTTTAGCACTTAAACGCGATCGTCTCCTTTATCTACTCTATATATAAACGAGAAACTAGTTTCTTCTAATTAATTTCAAATACTTAATTTCAATGGTATCCCTGACAAGCCCCTTTTTTATTAAGAAATCTCGCATTTTTAAAATCAGGACTAAACGACATTCCCATGTGTATATAGATTACATTCTTTTATTTAAACTTGTAATACTTATTCGATAACAGGTTAGGATAACTTCTTCTAAAAATTGAAACGCAATATTTATATTGTCTTATATAGGAATAGTTATTATAACTAAAATTTAAAGACCAAGTAAATGCAACTATTTTATTATCACTATTGTTTTTATACTGAAACACTAACTTGATTTCAAACTTAAACATAAAAGCTGTTGCCACTAAAAAGCGATAAAATAGTTAGCAATTAAATAATCAGAAATCATAACATACTCCCCCCTTTTGTATTTCGAGGGGTAAGATTTAAACATTACTTTAAATTCAACTGGGAAATACAAACGATGAATAGAAAGTTAAACTTCAAAGTTAAATTATTACTTAATTATCAAAATCAAAGTTAATTATAAAAATCAAAATTAGATATCTTAATCAAAATTAATTATCAAAAGGAATTAATTAATATCACAGTTCAGGTTTTTTTTGTCCCAAAATTGCCCAGCCAAGTTTTGTCTCTACCGCTGATAATCCCGACTTAAAGACCTCTATCCTTCCTGTTAATATACTTCCCAGTATGTCAGCTCCTAAAATCATTCTGATGGGGGGCGCGTCTTCACCCACCTCAGTTAAGCTGATTCCCCTGGAAGCAAGTTCCTTCAGTAGAAAACTATCAGAGATTCTCGGGAGTGCCGAACAGATCTTAGGCTGATCAAGCAAAGACAGGGGAGTGGAGTACTTGCGATCCATGTTCTCTACGGTTACTGTATAGCTCTTGTGTTTGACAGGTGGATATATTCCACCTCCAAACAGACCATGAGATAAAACTTCTTTTCCCGTAGGTTCTAGTCTTAAGTCTTCTGCCAGACTTCTTTCAATGTAGGATCGTTGTGATCCATCATCTAATAACACTCTAACGCACGCCTCTCTGCCCCTGTGACGCAGTCTTGTCCTTATTGTTTTTAGGCAGATTTCTCTTTCTGATTCACTTCTTGTTGATAGGACGTCCATGGGTTTCTCCTCCACGACTAAAGACTTTCTAGATGAAGAAGGCGTACCTTTGCGCAAATCCGGACAGAGAAGAGCGTAGTGCCTTCTTTTACAAATGAAGCATCTGATGTTACTGCGGCATTTTTTGGCTATATGCCCCGGCCGAAGGCAAACCAAACAGCATCTTTTCTTCATGACCTTTTCTCTTCTATCATCATAGCTCATTGAGCTCACCTTCGGACAAACTTCACTTGAATGAGAGGAATCACAGAAAATGCAACTTCTTCCTCTTGACGTATTATTGAACAAAGTTACCGCAGTGGGTAGGTCTTTCTGGAATGGTCTCTCTACCTCCTTAACCCTCACATCTCTAAAAGACTGTTCTGCGAGAAAACGATGTTCTTCACATTCCACTTCAAGTCGAAGGAAAGACATCAAATCTTCTAAATCACGCTCTTTCGTAAAAACCTCACGGTCTATTTTCTTTTCTTTGTTCATCCTGCACCTGTCCCAGGCCTTAAGAGTATCCGCAGGTAAACATGACTCAACCAGAGGCAATAACATCGCTGCGTAATTGGAGCTCGTGACCCCCAGCGTCTCCAGAGCTCTCAAGTTCGATCCAAGCCGATCATACAAATCGGTCAGTTTCACTGTGGATTTGTGACCCACCAAAGCCAGAAGATCCCTGATATAAACTTCAATCAGCAAATCTTTCCGCCCGAAACGTGCCTCTAAATGTTCTATGACTTTTTTGTAATTACCTTTTGAAGGCGGATAGCTTTCAACGATGTCACGTCCCTTGGTTTTAGGCTTGATCGAAGACAGTAGGTATTGGAACTTGTCTTCCTCTGGAATGCTTTCATCCTCATGTATTCTCTGAAACTGTCCCCAAAAAGCAACCCATGATCTGGGCTTGAGATCAAACTCCTTCAGCTGTAACTTTGGAAGATTCAAATTTCCTTTTCCAATGACAATATTTCCACCGTTAGAGCATCCTTCTTTCTCTTTGGTATAGTACTTTCTCTGGTAAATACTTCTTATCTCAGAGAATCTATCTCTGTACTCTTCGGATGACTCATAATCCTCACTGGAAAAATTGAATAAGTTTTCTATTTCTTCGTCAATCTTAAATAATCTTTCAGCCTTTTCCACTATTTTCCCATATTGAATATGAATATCTGTATCTGATCTTACAGCTTTTTGAATTTCCTGAAACTGGTTTGCGGCAATCATCAAAAGACGACGACAAGTTGCTCTTTTGGCTCGCAGACCCAACTCAGTGGAACTTATCTCTGGCTTATTTTCTGTCATATTCCAATCAAAGCTTTACAGTTGAATTCTTAAAATAAATTAAACCTCGTCTTGAACCCAGGACGTACTTGCTTAAGACTTGCAAAATTTCTTTAACTGTCGCGGACGCCACAATATTATAACTAAAATTTAAAGACCAAGTAAATGCAACTATTTTATTATCACTATTGTTTTTATACTGAAACACTAACTTGATTTCAAACTTAAACATAAAAGCTGTTGCCACTAAAAAGCGATAAAATAGTTAGCAATTAAATAATCAGAAATCATAACAATAGTAATGCATTTAAATTAGAACTAAATTAACCGTCCGAAATTTCGCGGTTATTTATAATGTTGTGGAAATAGGATATTTCGTAAATAAATAAGGCTAGGCATTTATTGGGTATTATAAAGCTATTCCCTCCATGCTGGTATTATTTGGCTGATCGAGCCTCCCTCGACCATATAATTGATTGCTTAGGGGGTCTCTTACGGGGATCTTTTTCAGATCTTCTGTTAATAGTGGATTTTCTTGAGATTCGGGGGCCTAATGGTTATAGAGAAAAATGTTTTAAAACAATCAATACCAAAAATATGTTAACATTTAATAAGTGATTATCGGATACAAAAATTATAATTACCAATTACTTTTATACTCTTATTTTCTAATAGTTACTGATGTAGTAACTTACAACTTATAGTTACTACTACTGTAATAATTACTTAATTTTTGTTGTTACTTAAGTTATTTATGGGTATTTCTTTTGTAATTAAAGAAGAATGATGTTGTAAATATTCTCCATATCCCAACAAGACTCAATCATGCAAAATGTTAGATATAGAATACATTTTCATCCAGTGGAATTAATTTAAATCTGATTTAATGCTGAATATCTAAATTGAAGATCACATTGGAAAGACTCCGACTCTCAGCAACAAAATGTTATCAAGATAGCGATATGGTATATAAATATTGAATATATGTTAGCTTTTATATTTGTTTTTACACCTTCATCTTATTTTATTTTTCTTTAAAGTTGATATATTACCTAGACTTTTTTATACTAGAAAAAATATTTATATTTGATTTTAATTATGGATTACATAAACAAACTATTTTCTAGTCTAAGATTATCATCAAAATTTAAACTTCTGACTTTCATAGTATTTTTTGCAAGTCATTTTCTAAAACTGATTCATAACTCGTCTTTATGTAATAAATCTTTTTAGAATTATTCTCAAATATTTACCTTTATTCCCTTATTATTTTTATAACAGCAAATTCAAAATCTTAATAAAATATCTCTCCATTGTCTCTTCAACTAAATGCGTTTTACTTAAATATTTATACAAAATTTAATAAGGTCGCTATCGCTCATCAACCCCCGGGAACTGCTGACTCACTTCCCCTAGTATTGCTTTGCAATCATGCTCGCTTGGCTCGCTTAGCGGTTACTAACTTCGTTAGCCTAGCAAGCAGATTGGAAGGGGCTAGTATTCATCTCTATTAACGAGAAAGAAATTTAGGTTCAATTCCGTTATTCCAGCTAAATATTGCCAATCTCTTTTGGACACTATAAAGTACAAATATTGCTAAATAATTTAAAACTCATGGATCAAAATATTTAATTAGATATATAACTGTTCAGTTTATCATTAAAATTTGCTTGTATCTGAATATTGAGGGTTCGAAAGATATTGGCGATATTTAGCGGGAACTATAACGGAATTGAACCGAAATTTACATATATGTGAATGGCAAAGCACTAATGGAATCGTCTTTTCTCCACATCACGACCTATTGTGTGACCTTAAATATTTCTTTGGTGTAACAGATTGGTATCATCAGTTTATTCCAGTGTAAGACAGAAAAGTATCACTTATTTCATGCGTAAAGAGTAACTTTTGTATTCCGTAATTAAATAAAACATAAAAATTTTTAGAGTCATTAAACTTCAAACCTCGCTTAAGATTGCCTACTGATCACAACAGTATTATGTATTGTTGACATAATTTGCCAATCACTTTCAAAAATTAATGCTCCAATTTTCATACCTAAAAAAGTTCAATATGCTTTAATTATTGTTCCGTTTTGTAAAAAAAAACCAAAATGTTGCCAACCGAAAAAAAGAAACAAAGCAAAAGTCGGGAGCTACGTAAGAGTATTATATTTATAGATTGTTTCCTGCCATTGTCCTCTTTAATCAATCCTTAACAATACATTTTCTTTCATCCAGTGGCTTAAAATCCCCCATAACCCTATCCCATCCTCACTGTCCATCCCCAGTAACGCCATCATCCCCCCATTATCTCCCCCGTACAAGTGTTCACAATCCTTGCCCCATTATCGCCTCCATAGCACCCTCCCCCAATCCCTACAACTTCGATTATCACTTACAAATCGGATCGAACTACCGAGAGCTCTAGGCATATCAACAGATACTCCCCCTTGGCATCTCTTTAAAATTCGATCCCGAAGAGGGGGGAAAGAGATTCGGGACCCCATAAATCACCCCTACACCCTAATCACAGGTTGATATTAATGCGAAAGCCATTTTGTCGACTTGCCGCCCTTCTGATGCTAACTGAGCTGTAATGGCGGCAGTAGATGTGTGGGATGGCCATGATATCTGCTTGATTTAATTTCGAAGTGACGGAGCGATGAATTAGTGTTTGTGGAGGAAAATTCATAATCGTAGCGTGGGGTGTTGTGGGATTTATGGATTTAATTAATTGAATTCTGTGGGTGTGGGGTGTATCAGCTTGTTTCTCATGGTTAATTTAATGTAGTCTATACAATACAAACTCAACCTTTCGATCTGTCTGTAAACACCAATGAAACGAAATTTTCAGAATTCTATAGATAAAATTATGTCACTGCTGGTCAAATATATCTGTGGTGGCAGGGTTTATGTGACGAACTTATTCCTTTTTAAAGTTTTAGTTGTTTCAAAAATATTCCAAATTATAAATCGATGAATTGAAAATGCTAACTCATAAAGTCAATGACTGACATATACTTTCCACCTCAAGTTACTTAAACTACAATTCTAGATTATTTTTATATGATATTTTAAATTAGAAAAATATAGTTATATTTAAGGGACAGGTCTGAAATATCTAGTGTTTTTTAATAAAGTGAATGCATATGGTGAATATCATAATCGTTTTCTTAAACAGCATCCATTCATCTCTTATATCATACTACGTTGATCTATATAATCGGATTTTTTACATGATACAAAAAAGGGAACTCAAATCACTTACAAACGTAATTACTATTATAATCCAATTAAAATAATTTCTTTTCTTCCGTTTGTATACCGTTAAAAACTTAAAATCCTAAACAAAAAAGGTATGCGTATAAATCTCTTTGTTCAATCTAAAACTATAATACGAGTTAAATGAAACCTTCCCATCCTTTCAATTTCTCTTTTGATTCAAAGGAATTAACCGTTTTAAGTATGGTGACACCTCTCAATACGTCTAAACAAACAATTTACCCTTTTCAGCACATTCGCATTGTTCATTAGATAGTATTAATTTAAAGCATCCTTTTAAATGCCACTCTCCTGCCAGTTCTGGTTTTTTTTCTTTCTTTGTCAAAAACACTGCTCAACATTAAACTAATTGCCCATATTACTGTTCCCAAATAAAAAAAATAAGGTTTGAATCACTTCTAAAGATTAAAACTGAATAAGGAGCTTTACAAGGTTTATCTGGCACAATAAGGAACAGCCTAAAAACTTAGGGGGAACTGTGTTACTTGCTAAGCATGATAGAATGGCTAATTAGTTACTAGTCAATAGATAATTAGATAAATTAGTTTTAAAGCAGTTGCCAGTTTCTCCTCAGACAGTGATAATACCACGGATTAGGACCCAACAATGATAAATTGCGTTTTTTAATGTTCTTGAGTGTGTTAATTATTTATACCTACTCCGATAAAAAGATCCTTCTCAAAATCGAGGTCGCGTAATTTTTTGAATTGCGTATTTAAAGTTTGCTAAGATTTTAATTTCCTTTTAATTTCAGGCAGTTTTATTTTCCTCGCTGCATCAATTATGCAATTCTGTTTGTTAGGAGATTTACCTAAGCTTTTAATAAGTTTTCTAAGTGCTGTAGAGATGAAAAATATTTCCAGATTTTTTTCTTTCTTCTTACTAAACCTCCGAGATGCTTTTTATAAGGAAGAAAATATTTTATACGTTTTCTTATAAAAGTTCGTGTGTTCAGGCATGCTTATATTAAAGTTCAAAACAGTCATGGGATTTTGTTTTTTTACGATACTAGAGTATACTTTAATTCATGGAACAAATATTTGTAGGGAATAAAAATTTCAAACATAAAGACTTCAAATATCATTTTCAAAACTTATATACATTTTCATAAACAAGTTATGTAAACAATTTTGGTTTCTTCACATCAGTCTTTGGAAGGACAATATGAAGAATCAAATATATATTAAGTTTTCAACTCTATATTTGAATGAAAATTGAAATATATAGGTTATTTTAAACTGGAGTTAAGAGATGTAAAGGCTGGAAAAACCCGGGTTTAATCCCGGGAATAAACCCGGGTTTTTGGGTATATTCCCGGTTCAAACCCGGTTGTATTTGTTTTTTTTAGTTTAATCCCAGGAATAAACCCAAAAAACCGGGTTTATTCCCGGGATTAAACACGGTTTTTCCCGCCTTTGCATCTCTACTGGAGTTTGGAAAACAGATTTTAGAAATATTTAGGTCTTTTTCTTTCTTATTTAAATGATAATAGCCATTTTTAGAGGATTTGTGCTCTTCTTTTTGAACCAAGGTTTTTCTCTGAATGCCATTCTTTTATGTATAATCTAGTCTCTCTATTCTAATAAAAAGTTTTTGGTGAACGGTTTCCAGAGAAAGGCTTTTTAATTACTGAACCGAATGACACGTATAAGGTATCAAAATGTCCAGATTCTTTCCGGATTTCCGAGTAAGCCCTTCGATTTTTCAAAAAAATTCTCAATTTTAAAATATTTCCATTTTTTCGATTTCGGATAAGGTCACAGTTACAAAGCAAGAAACTATGAATTTTAAAACAATTTAAAACATATTTCACTGGTTTTTTATTATTCAAATAGATTAAATAATCATCTTTCTATTTATAACACGAATTTAAAAAATATATTTTGAGTTATTTTTAACAATATTTATAATTTTGTTGTTGTTCAAACGGTTATAAAAAATAATGTATAATTAATTTATATCTTATTTTTAAATAATAAATTGATATTTTTATATTTATATTTGTCATAGTGGCAACGTGACAACCTAATGATTACTATATTTACAGTACAGTAAAATAAAAACTCGCTTTCGAAATTTTGTACTTTTGCATTTATTTTTTACAATAATTATTATTTTTATATCTTTTTGCAGGTATGTTTTTTAAGGTAGTAAAATGTAACTTTTTATTTCATAATGCCAAAACGCAAAAAAACTAGATAACACTGGTGAATATTTTAGAAATAAAGATAAAAGTCGAAAATGTTAAAAGTCTAGACATTCGTGTCATTGCTATGAAACTGATACAACTTCAACGTTTGTTTGTTCTAATGAAGATAAAATTCTAAATTTTTGCGATTTTTACGATAATAACTACATTTTTCACAGCCAATCGATAAAAATCGTTACAAATTTTAAGAAAGTTAAATTTATTCCTGAGATGTGTCAGTGCTTCTTAATGAATCTGTGAAAAAACATTACCTTGAGGAAATAGTAAAAGAATGTTTACATTGCTCAGCTGTTAATTTTATTGGAATTATAGGGCAATTCGCCAATTCATGTTACCATAGACGAACTGTTAAAATTCCGCCACTGAATAAATATCCGTCATTTTTGAAAGAATACCCCGGAGAAGTACAACCCCTGCTTTAAGAATGTTTTATAAAGTGAAAAAGTGCAGTGAGCTGGGTTTTGTGAGGATTGCGAAAATTTCTGCGCAAGCCGTTAACGAGGGTTGGCGAGCGATAGCGAGCAGGGGGCGGTAGCCCCCTAGTTAAGTAAATAATTTATATGAAAATTATGCGGTTTACTATTCAATCCAAGCGTTTCTTATTTTAAAACTGAAAAGTGTAGTTGGAATATACAGGGTGTATCCGAAATGGTGCAACAAACTTTCAGGGATGATAGTACTCATCAAGACGAACAAGAATCGGTATAGAAAGGGGGGTCCCAGACCAAATCCCAGGGAGTTAAAAATGGAGCGACACCCCAAAAAAATCATTGAAAAATTAAATTTGTAGAAGAACTACTATTGCTAAAAACTTAATTATGGTATCAAAAATTGTGGTTTAATATGATCTTTAAAATTATCTCAAAAGTCTTAACTTTAAATTTTTTTTATTATGAAAAAAAGTTAAAAAACACAAAAAAATTTGAAAACTCTGCCAAAACCTTATTTTGTATTTCGAAATCCTCTCTCTTGATTTGATAATCTGAAAGATCATAGTTGAAAACCCTTTAGTCCAAAGTTTCACGTAAATACAATCAATATTAAACGTTTGTTAATATTAATTATTATTATATATCGTCAATATTAAGTTTGTTTTTTGCGTGCGCAAACAGCTGTTCTGGAAACAGCTCTAGAAAACTGCTTCCGCACCCAAAGAACAAACTTTAACAGGATCTCAAGCGTTTAATATTGATTGTATTTAAGTGAAACTTTGGACTTAAGGGTTTTTAACTATGATCTTTCAGATTATCAAATCAAAAGGAAGGATTTCAAAATACAAAATAAGGTTTTGGCATAATTTTCACATTTTTTGTGGTTTTTTTACTTTTTTCTTAATAAAACAAATTTTAAAGTGAAGACTTCCCAGCAAAAAAATTCAGCATGAAACCTTCAAAAAAGTACCCCTTTTGAAGGTTTCATGAAGTTACCTGCAGTTTTTTTGAAGGAAGTCAGATCCATGCAGATTTTGTAAAGGTAATGCGCAGTGTTTTTGAAGGCGTTGTGAAGGTTTTATGCAGCGCAACTTTCCCTTTACAAAAACTGCAGTTTTGATGCAGAATAATGAATGAAGATTTTGAACTTAATGTTTCTTTCAAGAAAACTGCAGGTTTTGTGAAGACATATTGCAGGTTTTATGCAGTGCTATTTTCCCTTCACAAAACCTGCATTTTTATACAGAGCAAATAATGAAGATTTAAAACTTTACTTTTCCTTCATAAAAACTTCAGTTTTTATTAATTTTATTTTTGACGCATGCGCATTTCCAAGTGTTTGCTGAATCCGATATCCGAAATAAAGAAAGAACATTTTTATGAATAATATAATTTTATTAATCACATAATTTAATTGATTTAATAATTAAATAAAATTAATCAAATTACTTTTTGTCTTTATTTTAATCATCCCGGAATTCTGACGATGTTCTGCGCAGTCCCGTGTTTATTGTGATAATGGCGGTAGGAAGTAAGCAGCGTTGAAATCGCGGTGAGCGGAAAGTTATTTCTCTGAATCTTAATGATTCCATACTTATTTCTTGCTATAATATGATTAATATTCTTTTATGTACTCATCAAAATTTGTCCTTTTGTTATAGAATGCTATTTATACATTGTAAGGTATCGTATTTAAAATGACTGATTTATTTATTGCTTTGGTACCGTGCTTTATACATTTCCCACAAGTATTATTTACAAGCTTATTGTATTTCTTCTCACTTCAATCGGAGTAATCGTAAAGCACCTGAGTGTTATCATTTGAGAAGTGGTAAAACATGGCGGCCGGTATATATAGCGTAAAATGATCGGATCTCCCAAAATTTGTACAGAGGAAACGTTTGCAAGCATGAAAATTGCGCGTTAAATTTGATGGCAATCGGCGAAGTTTGACGACAATGTATATTGGTTGTCTTGATTTCCCAAAACTTATCTTCCGTTTGAAAATGTTACGAAATGGGTATAATGCCACTTATTTAATTTTTTGGGATAAAATTAGGCAAAAACACAAATGTTAGCAATGTAAGCGAGGTTTGAGTCAATGATTGTTTTGGTTCACTGTTCAATGCAATATGAGTGGTAAGTAAATTATATAAATAAATATATTTATTATTTTTTGGAAATAGTTTGAGCATCAATTTATTTCCGCGTATAAGCTGAAAGCATGAATTGTCTATAAAAAACATAATCAAAATTTCCACAATAGAGTAAACCCATTTCCCCCCCCCAACTTGTTATAATTTTATGCTTGGCCCTTTTTGGGATACGAGAATTATGTAACTGTATGAAAATCAAAGTTTTTAAAGATTGTTTGTGTTTTTGGTACAGTATGTTTGTAGGGTATGACGCAGGGTTTTGTACCATTTAACTCTTACCAAACCAGGATGTTAATAAAACTCCCAAAGCCAGACTAAAATATTTTAATATCCAATTAGCAAGCGCAGCGAGCCTGGATCGCGAAGCTATCCATGAATTGCGGATTAGTTAAAGAGCGAAGCAAGCAGGGGGCGGCAGCCCCTTAGTCACTTTATAATTAAGGATAAATTTATACTTAGGTTACAGTTCAGAAATCTTTCAAGTTGAGCTAGCTCTGTATGTAGATGTGTGATATTCAATACACAAAACTTCCTTTTACCCTATTTTTCTATGATAATGTTTGATGATGAAAGTAGAATTTACTGAGCAGCTGCTAAAAATGTTGAAACGGTATTGATACAAAAATGTTTTATTATTCAAAAAAATCAACAAAAATTATTTGTTCTATTAATGTGTGTTATATTTTATTATGTTGATTTTTCATACCAGTTTGCTTATTTTTTTGCTGGATGCAGTTTAACCGTATCCAACATTAAAAATTGGCAAAAATCCTTTTTAAAAAACTTGCAGGTTTTTTTGTATGAAATTCGGACAAATTAACTGCTGGAAATCTGCAGTCAAGTCAAAGAAATCAGCATGAAACCTTTAAAAAAATCAGCATGAAACCTTTAAAAAATCAGCATGAAACCTTCAAAAAACCTGCAGGTTTTCTGCAGGAAATTCGGACAAATTAACTGCAGGGAACCTGCAGTCAAAAAATCAGCATGGAACCTTTAAAAAATCAGCATGAAACCTTCAAAAAAAATCAGCATGAAACCTTCAAAAAACCTGCAGGTTTTCTGCAGGAAATTCGGACAACCTAACTGCAGGTAACCTGCAGTCAAAATATACAGGTTTCTTGCAGGTTTATTTGTCCGAATTCCCTGCAGGAAACCTGCAGGTTTTTTTTGAAGGTTTCATGCTGATTTTTTTGCTGGGTTTTGAGATAATTTTAAAGATAATATTAAACCTCAATTTTCGAGACCATAATTAAATTTTTATCAATAGTAGTTCTTCTACAAATTGAATTTTTCAAAAAATTTTTGGGGTGTTGCTCCATTTTTAACTCCCTGGGATTTGGTCTGGGACCCCCTTTCTATACCGATTCTTGTTTGTCTTGATGAGTACTATCATCCCTGAAAGTTTGTTGCACCATTTCAGATACACCCTGTATAGTTTATGCATGTTAAACATAAAATATGAAAACATATCCTAGTATTACTAATAATCTTATGTCAGTAATTAAAAATGAAGAAGTTATTTTTATTTTTTAAAAGTAGATTTTTCTGTAATATTGTGGAAATAAATGTTTGCCGTATATCTTTCACTAAAATGTATTGAGATAGTCTTTATGTATATTGCTTTCAAATCTAAGGAAATGAAATAAAGTTTAAACTTTTCAAAATTATAAATAGAAGATAGTTCAACTTGTCTTCTATTATCTTGTGTTAACTAAATAAAAATGCAAAACCAAAGCTAAATAAACCAAACAAAAATTGAAACATTTCTTATTTCTCTTTCATTCCTATTTTTTTAAAGTGCAGCTTTTTCCTCTTTGCATTTAAATTTTTTAGTAAGTTTTAAAATATATTTAGAATTATAAAATATAATTTGCCAGAATTTGTTGGTAATTCACTTCCTTCTTAAAGGCTTCGCGCCTCTATTTCAAAAGTACAAATTTAGACAAACAAACAGTTTAAACCACAAATGCATTTTAACTCTTAAGAAAAAGTTATAATTGTAAAAAAATCCACTCATGTTTTCACTTTAACATTAAAAACATTCACTCTAAAAACTTAACCATTTTCTTCCCTACAAGATAAACAAATCCATTCTTACTCTTTCTACTCCCATACAAATTCCAATACATTAAACACAATATTTACTACTCAAAAGAAAACAATTCTAAAGCCCCCCCCCCACAAATCCCCTCCTCCTTACGAACTCCACGCACGCTTAAAAAAACTCCAATTCCATTATGAATTGCACATTCGCTGCATAAACCACTCCTTCATATTTCACTCCTTCTGAGGCAGTAAAACCATTCTGCCTCAGACAATCCGACTCCAGCAAACGAAGACCTTTGAATATCGAAAACGAGGGATTCAATAATTCCTCAATATTATTCTGCTAAACCTAACACGAGGATTCGATCTGCACGGTATCTGCCTTTCGCAGCATTCCCTTTCGTTTGAGGCATTTATTTCGCAAAGAAAACACGGCGTGCCAGTTTTATGGATGCCGCCACTCGATATTTATACGAAAAATATGAGTAAGTGGACCTCGGAATATGAAGTGGAACGGGAAAGTCACTGTTGAAAAGGAAATTCGGAATAAATATCCTTGCGCCGGGAAAATATATTCAGAGTGATACGCAGCTCCTGAATAACAATGTGTTTAAGTCGGAAAGCGAAGTGTTGAGTCTATTTTTGACCGATGGCTAATCTCATACCCAGGAATGTGTCGTGTATCCTTCTGACCTTTTCTTTGGAATGTTTTCATGGTGTGTTAGTTTCTGGGTAGATATTTAGTTGTAGTATTTTTGATAACATTCCGTTCACAAAAGGATGATAAATTTGAATGAATTAAAAAGTTCCATGAATCTCTCTATTCTAAAAAAAGTTTTTGGTGAACGGTTTCCAGAGAAAGGCTTTTTAATTACTGATCCATATAACACATTTCTGGTATCAAACTGTTCGGGTTCTTTTGAGGATGTGCAATAAGCCCTTAGAATTTCTAAAAAAATTCTCAATTTAAAATATTGACAATTAATTTAGAACAATGGACGCTATATTTTATAATGAAACCTGAAACAAATGTTTTACCTCTTTAAAAATGTACTTTAGAGTACTTTCCGAATTAAATAGAAATTACCGATTAAAGTATACAGTTACGATATTGCAAGCTAAAATTACACATTAAAATATTACTTTCTCTTTTTAGACTGATAATCGTAATTAATTGCTTGTAAACATTAAATGTCGTGTAGGTTTTGTCTCTTATTACTTTCAATGGATCAAAAAGTATTCTTTAACAAGTCTACAAGGTCTGGGCGGTTGAAACATTCAATGATAAAACACTGGTGTTCTGATGTACTAGATAAAATTAAATATTCTTTGGAGTACCTACTGTTTTTTTTAAATCTTGATTAACAATTTTTATTATTAATAAAACTAAAACTAAAAACTAAACCATCAGCGCAACAGCCCTAGTGGGCCAAGGCCTAAGTGCCCATCTTCGTTTTCGTGACCGTGGGGCCTGGGGTGCTAGGCAAATGTTCCGGTGAGGTGGTCAGCACAACGCGATATCCCCAGTGTTTAGTTCCCAAGCATGCTAGGTGCTCAGTTTATCGACCCACTGAAGGGATGAAAGGCTGAGTGGACCCTGCCCAGCCCGGGATTTGAACCCCGGACCGGTGGCGTGAAAGCGCGATGCACTACCACTGCGCCACTGGGCTTCTTATTAATAATAGTTAATATAATAATAACAGATAAAATTAATTATACTGGATATTTGAAAAACTTTTTGATTAAATTATTAATAATAAGGAGATTATGAATATTCAAACTTTTTAAGGAGATTTATTCATGGAGATGGTCTTGTGATGTATATTTGGAAAGTAGGTTGTTGTTTATTCTGCAAATTGTTTTTACGAATGTTTTATAAAGTGAGTTAAGTTCAGTGATTTGGGTTTTGCGAAGCAATTTGAAAGGTTCTGCGTCAGCAGTTAACAGGGGTTGGTGAGCGATAGCGAGCAGGGGGCAGTAGCTCCCTAGTAGTTTAAAAAAATGTTGTTTAATTTTTTCCTCATATTTATGTTATTGTTCTCACAGTGTGTTGCTAGTTTTTTAAAAGTAAATTCTGTACAAATAAAGAATAATCGTCTTCTCCTTTATAACAACAACTAGCGGATATGCCCGGCCTTGCACGCGTAGAGTGTATAATTTTTTTAAATAAAATTTTCTCATACATTTATAATTTGGTAAATCAGCAATTACCAATCATCCCGGTATCCCAGGCGACTCTTTTATATCCCGGTGGCCTCGGTAATTTTTCATATCCTGGTATTCCCGGTAATTTTTCATATCCCGGAATTCCCAGTAATTTTTCTTATCCCGGTGTTCCCGGAACGTTTTCCTATCCCGGTGCTCCCAGTAATTTTCAAATCACAGTGTTTCCGCTAATTTTCCAATCCCGGTGTTCCCGGTATTTTTTCCAATCCCGGTGTACCTGATAATGTTTAATATCGCGGTGCCTTTATAAAGTAACAAATTTGAAACTAATAAAAAGTCTAGTAAATTAATAAATCTAGTGAATAAAGTAACAAATTCGAAACTATACAAAAAGTCCAGTAACTTGGTGTCAAAAATAGGGTGTTTCAGGAAAAAATACAGAAGTTTTTTTCTCAATGGTTTTATATGTTTTCGAGGGTGCTGAATCCGAATCTGAACTTTGCATACAAAATTTCGAATGGCATTTTGGTGAAAATTCGAAAAAACCCTGAAATGTCACCTCATTTTTTGGTTTTTGGTTTGTAGAACGGAACGTATGGGTTTCTCATTAAAATGTTAAATACAAAAAATAAAGATGATAAAACAAGCTACAAAATTGTCGATTACAACTTTTTGTCAGACTGATAGTTTTGCCGCTAGAGCACGTTGAAAATAGGGCAAAATTTGCACCTGCGGGTAAAAATCCAGAAAATCGAACTTTCATCTAAAAAATAAAATATTTTTTTAAATAAGGTACTTTAAAAACTAGTTTTATAATGTTTCACATGAAATAAACCATCTATTTAGTCTATTAATTAGTATTTAAATTTATTTTCCTCAGCAATTTTCCTTAAGAACGCAGTTTCAATAGAAGACAATAGTGTAATGATAAGTAAGTCGCTTGTTGAAGAAAACATACATACATCGCGCTAGACCCGGGCTTCACCCGGGTTTCAGTTTTTTAATAAATATCACCTGGTGGGTTACAGATGGGCTTCGCCAGTCCATTTTTAAAGAAAATTATTCTGGTGCGTTACAGATGGGCTTCGCCAGTCCATTTTTTAAAAATTTACTCTGGTGTGTTACAGTTGGGCTTCGCCAGTCCAAATGTGGAAATCCTGCTACTATAATAATTGTGAATGTTTGTCTGTATGTTTGTTACTCTTTCACGCAAAAACTACTAATGGATTTTAATGAAACTTTACAATAATGTAGCTTATACATCAGAATAACACATAGGCTATAATTTATAAAGAGAAAATAGGTCCTTCATTCTTTTTTTCCCATTTTTCCTTCTTTTTTCACTTATTTTTCCGTGTTTGAAAACCTGTTTTACCAGTCATGCAAGCCAATAATTGGAAACTTTAGTAGTACCAGTGTTGTAGTTACTAGGCAATTTTATTAATATCTTTTCTATGAAATTTTGAAATTAAAGCAAAAAAATGGATAGAAAACCAATTTCGAAGCATAAAAAAATAAAAAATAATTATATAAATTCAAAATAATAATATTGGAACAAAATCTACTTATTTTGTGTTTTATTTAATTTTTAGTATTAATACCAAAAACAAAGAGTCACTTTGTTTTCGACACGTTTTCGAGAGTTTTTGCACTCTTTTGGCATCATAATTATTTATTTCAATATTTTTTTATGGTGATTTTGTTTTTGCGCGGGACGATGGGATTTAATTTTGAAGCGAGATTTTGTTTTTTGGAAGTGTAGGAAAAGAGTACCTGCTAAGAATTATGCCGCGAAAGCCTAAGTCTAATATTTCCCAAAGCTCTAATAAAGCTCGAGCTATGAAAGTAGCTAGACTTAACGAGACGTTTCCACAAGCCGAACTGCGAAGACTTGAACAGGCGGAGCTTGAGGCAGCTCACAGAGCTGCTGAGACACCAGAGCAGTCCCAAGATCAGCGTCGACAGAACGCTGAGTATATGGCATCTTAACGGGCTTCTGATACACCTGAACAATTCTGAGCTCGACGTAAAAATAACACTGAGTGTATGGCATCTCAACGGGCTTCTGAGACACCTGAACAATCCCGAGCTCGACGTAAAATGAACACTAAGTGTATGTCAAAAATTTTGTTTTAATGCATAACATACTAACAGTAAATGTTAATTTGTTTTCATAATTATTTTAAGACGTAGCAACGCACGGCGGGTACCGCTAGTAGTTCAATAAAGGAGCCACTTTTATGTTTATGCTACAACAATGGATTTGTAACTACAACAATCGATTTCAATCTGAAACAATCGAGAATATGCCTACAACAATTAATGTTACATATTCTCTTGTTATATTTACAACAATGTGGTTTTGCCCTGAAGTTAGGTATGAAATATGGGTTTTTAAGCATAAAATTGACCAAAAAAATTGTTGGAACGCTTGGATTTTAAATTATTTTTATTCAGAAACCTTCCCTGGAGCAAGTAGATCAACGTGGTATAGTTTAAAAGTTAATGTAGGGTCAAAAAGTTTAAAACTATAAAGGAAGTTTAGTTTATAAAATTCAGAAAAAATTGTCGATCTTTGAATATAATATGCGTTCAAAAGAGCTTGGAAATATTTAGCAGGAACGTTAACGAAATTGAACCAATATTTCATTTAACCAATGGTAGCAAAGCAACATTTTATTTTTCAGAATAAACTGGAGAAACGCTGTTTAATTAAGATTCATGCTGCAACACAATTAAATTTTCTCTTAAACGAAAACAGCGTTTAGTATTATTTCTGTAAAATAATTAATTTAATAAAGAATTTATTAAATTTATTCATTTTAGCTTTATGCATGAGTCAATTACGGAAGCATTTAATTTTCAATGCATCTAAATTTTTTGCTGGTAATTATTATGAATTTTTTGTGTAATGATTTTCTTTAAACTTTACTTGAAAAAGTGCAATTTTTCCATGAAATAAAGTATTTAAATATGATTATTTCTTCCATACATTATACGTTAATTAATATAATAATTCTCAGACAAACTGTAGAGTGCATCTTTTCTCAACGCCCAGAGAAAAAAATAATTAGGAGTTACATTTTAAAATATGGAGTAAAATTTCAGAATAAAATTATTTTTTAAGTATTAATGAGGATAAGTTACAAACCTTAGGCTGTTTATGGTACATTTTACTTATAATTAATGAATTTTCCATAAATTTAATTGGATGGAAGAAATTTTAAAACTAATTTAATTAAGTTATTTTCTGAGAAAGAGTAGGAAGATGTGTTACAATTAGCTTTCAGATGTTTCAAATCATGCAAAAAAATTTTAGAACTGATTAGTTAATTAAATACATCTGCACTTACCAGTCGTGCTACTATAAAAATAATTATTTACTATCCACAATATCATATACCTTTTAGGTAGAATTAAATTTAGAGCGAAGAAAAATTTATTTCTTAAATCATTTTAGGTTTTTCTTTTAATGCTATTTAGTGGTATAATTACAATAGAGAGAAATTTATCTGCTAATTAAAAATTTTAAAAATATATGTTTCAATTTATTGAATTTTTTAAAATTAAGTAGCACTTTAAATTTTCTTAATTTATAAAAGATTCTTTCGATATTATAAAATAAACGGTTTGTGAAATACTTTCTTGTTTAGTCTTTCTTTACAAATATATTTTTAAGTAAGGGGCCATTCATTAATTACGTAAGGATGATTTTGGCAATTTTTGACCCCCCCCTACCCCCATGTAAGGATACGTAAGATTTTTCAAACCCCTCCCCCTATTCTTACGTAAGATTCTATTTCGTTTGATCAGTTTAAACTAGAATAAAAAAAGACATCTGTCTGATATACCCTCATTTTCTAAAAATTAAAGCTTCGATAATATATCGAGATCAGCTGCATTCTTAAGTTTTTCTGGGGTTATTCAATAGTTATTTGATTGGAATTTGTTTACATTAACTTGAAAAATATTACGTAAGAATTGGTTTGACCCCCCCACCCCCCAAGTAAGGGTATGTAGAGATTTTTCCAACCCCCCCTCCCCCTTGGGACCCTTACGTAATTAATGAATGGCCCCTAAGAAATTAGTAGATATTAGTATTACTATCGGTAAAAAATATGTTATATTCACTATAGGTTTAGTCAAACTCTAATATTTAAAACTTCAGATGTGTCATTTCATAATATAACCACTTCATTTTAATAACAAAAACCAAGTAATTTTTTTAATTATAAAAAGTAAAATTTGTCGGTTCTTCCAGATATTTTTACTAAAAATTATTCAAAGTATTTTTTATTAAAACTTAATATTACGTAAATATTAAGTCAAATATCGAACTCCTCGAAACTCAATAAATACCATAAATAAATAAAGAGAGAGAACTCAATAAATACCTTAACCTTAACTATTATATCACGAAAAGATACGTAATACACACGCTAAATTCCATTAGGTAATAAGTTATTCAGAGAAAATTTTTAATTAACATTAAAGAATTTATTCATTAAGCTAAACATCAGTACCTTAACAAAATCCCGAAGTTTAAGAGCGCAGCAAGATTCTTTAGAGTAATTAATTACATACCTGAATAGTGTCTTAAGTAAATGATGCGAAAGTGTGGAAGCCTTGATCAATCATGGATAGTAAATGAATTTTGAGTTTTAAAGCGTGTGAAAGTTCAAAACCTTTTTCTTATAAAATCACACGGCGGTTTTTCATCAATTTAGTTCTAAGAAAACAAGTAAGGTTTGCTGTGAAACCTTTTTACAACGATGAGTTTAGAAAGCTCGGGAGTCATTTTTAAGGAGTTTTTAAAAACGTTTTTTGTAACCCTGAGTTGTTTGCGCTATCTTGAAGTTTTAAAATTAAAAATAAAAATATTTTGATACAATTTTGTAGTTTTGAGTTATTATACTCACATTTGTTCATTTGTTATTTAATTACCTCATTTAACAGGCGTATCTATCTCAAAGTATAATTTAATTTTAAGATATTGCTTGAGATTTCGTAAGTATTAGGTATATATTATATTTTTATATTGATTATAAGTTAAAATATATAATTTTCTTAGATTATTTTCTATACATCCCATAAGGGAATTTACTTTAAACCGCGTAGTTCTATCACAATCGTATACATTTAAGTTATTATTAAATAATTAGGCTATGCCATTTGACTTTCTCATTTATTATATACCAGGGCTTGAAACCAACGGTAATGGATTTTTTTGATATAGCTTATTACAAGATAATTGTAAAAGGGATCCATTTTCTTGTGAAGAAGAAAATAGCTTCACTGAGAATGATCTCCTCCGATATCTGTAGTGGACCGACCCCTCGTCAGGACTCATTCCGTTAAAGCTTCTCAGTTGACCATTCAAAGTGTCCAGTCAGTGCATATCCATACATCGATTCTGGTAATGTCAATGTAGTGGATCTAAGTTGCCAAATATCAACAAATTTTATAAGCTTGTGGGGTTTGTAATTAAAGTCTTGTTTTAGTTCTAGCATCAAAATGCGTTTTTGCATTCAGGAGTGACCCCAGGGGGAGATTTGGGATATAAAGACAAAAAAAAATTCAAAATACCCACCTGAAATTTTTTGGGGATACGCCACTGTTTGCATTCGATACATTATTATGGTTATAGAGAGGGACGCGATGGAAATAATTATTAAAAAATGGGTCACAAATATTAAAGTTTGAGGAACGTTTACACTAATCCTCTCTGTACCCAGGCGTTTGTATTGTCTAAGAAAACTAAACCTCCTTCCAAAACCTAAACCGCCAGACAACTAATTACTCCAACGCCGTGACTATGACTACCGATGACTGTGACTAGGGATCTCAACAACAGTGGCCACCGTAACTCATCTGAGCGAACTGAAAGTAAAAGCGATCCATCCTAATTAACTCCGTGAATGAAAGAGATTCGTCATTGTAAGAAAAGGGGAGATGTATGAACAGAGGAAGTAATTATATTCGGGTCTTTAAGCCAAGCTTTTAATCAGGGGGGGTCAGATTTTGGAATTAACTGCGTTTTTACGCCGTTTCAGTCTGTTTAATTCTGGAAAGAGTTTAGTCTCATTGTAAAAGAGAGAACTTATGTAAAACTAATCAAGTTTGAGTTCGTTAGGGTTAGTGAAAAGCACTGATTGAAATACAAGAGTATAGTAATCAGTGTGATTTTTTTCTTTTATTTCACGGATCTTTTCATCGTGTTCAGAGTGGTGCCATTTTTTAGGAAGGTGTGTTGTAGTTTAACCTATGTATTGACATGCCTGACTGTTTTAGTGCCTGAAATTCGTCTACTCTATAAGACGAAGGATGGTTAATGTATAAAAAAAGTTAGTTTCAAAAATAATAATTAAAAAACTTTTTTTTTGTTCCTCAACTTTTTCTTTTTACTTGAATCTAAATGAAAACATGAACCAATTTAAAGCATTTTACCCTTTAAATTTATTAAGACGTTTTTACGTTTTGGCAACCCAACCCGTTTTGGTTTTAAACCCAACTGGTCATTATGTATACAAAAACTACATTTTCTTAAAACTGGATTTGAATTTCAACTTAATAAGCGCCGTGAGGCGCGATATCCTGTTAAATTTTCTATAAAAACAAACCTTTTAAATACTTAACAGGTTAAATAATTTCTTTACACTTCAAGAGGAAAGCTTTTTTAACACAACATTAAAAAAATAAGGAATTAATGTTTCTTAAGTTACTAAGTGTTTTTTTCTCAGCTTTGAGTTTCTTGCTGCACTTATTATTTATTGTATCTATATTAAAGAAAATAGGAAAGCCTAAAAAGGATAACTGTGAACAAATTTAAATTGATTTATCATTTTATCACTATTTCACAAAGTTTTCATTCTTTGGCAGTTATTGAATTTATCTCTTGCTAATGGCATGTGAAGAAATGACACGCTTCCTGTTTATAGAAAAGTTCCTGAGCAAAGAAATGTGGCAATAAATTTTATAAAAGTAAAATGGGCAAATATATAGGTGTAAAAAAATAAAGTATATCTTTATTTTAAAACGATGTAATGCATGGTAAAAGGGGGTTTTGTATTCAAAATGAAATATATTATTCTTGGAGAAACTACAAATTTTCTTTTAATCCATAAAACTTGTCTCGAGTACATCCCACTTTATTAGCTACAAATTATATTAAGGGATCTTGAACTGAAACCCATTACCCTTCTTTTTACAGCTCTTCTCTAGACATTTTCGAGACGCAAATACCTTGCATGCTTTTAAACAAACTCAAACAAGATAAAACTGAGAATATTTACAAAGCATGACCCAAACATCCCGCATTAATTGTATTTGAGGCGACTTTTTCAAAAAACCCTTAATGCTCCCATTTTCTCCCGCGTCTATAAAAGGATAACGCATCTTTACAAGAACGTTATAGGTACTTGCTAAAAGTTTCAATTTGTGTTGAGCCGAAAATTCTCAGGTACTAAAAATAGTCCCGACACAAGCGGTTCCAAAGTATTTGTTGTTGGTAATTTCATCCTCCCGAGTTCTAGTCGTTGTCATTATTGGATCGAGGTTACGGGAATATATTCGCTGCATGATCTCAAAACAAAATCAACAGACTATGGATTTTTTGGAAGCACTGAATAGGTTTTTATTTGCCGGAGCGAACTGTAAAAATTTTAATAAGCGCTAACAAGGGTGTTTTATTCAATGGGGAATTAAAGTAATGCAAACAGTAAAATGAGATTACCACGAACACGGGAAAAAAGGGTAATTCCCGTAAAGGTATTACATCCCGTTTTTTGTTCACGTTCTATTTTAAACCCTCTTAAAAATGACTAGTTGTAGTGTGTTTTACACCTTTTTTTGCAAGAACGTAACACTAAAGTTTTTAGGTGATCATTTTTTCAATAAAACTAGTATAGAGCAATAATTGGGTTGTTTATAAGTACAAAAGCCTTTCACGTAATTGTTGACACACAACAAAATTTGTCTTTTCACAAGTAAGTTTTTGCATAAAATGAACAGTAAAAATCTATATTCTTATACGCTAATAAATAAGCCCAACAATTCCTCTTTACAAATTTAAATAACTGGCTTAATGTTTGTAAAGGAACTGGTAAAATCAATAAATGACTATGAAAAACCTTATTTTTTCAACAATATTTCAATAGAGTGTTTCTATAAAACCTTTAATGTAAAAGTAGGAATTATGGGTAATCCGATAAATACACTGGATTTAGAAATAATAAAGGGTATTACTATAGAAATTTTCAAAACTCTGATTTGCATTTTATTGACGCTCGGATAGAGGGTCATTAGTAGTTTAGTTAAGGAAGTTTTGGAAACAACATTATCTTTAGTTTGTTTTAAATTTAACATTAAAATGTTAACTACAAACAAATAGTTTGAAATAGTTACTCCAAAAACTAATTGCTTAAAAACTTCTCATAGCAGATATTTGAAAAAAGTATTTATTTGTGTTCTTTATTTTTTAAATTAATTACTTTTTGTCGAACATATCCATAAAACCCTTAATGAAACATAAAAGGTTATTTCAAACTGGTATTTAGAGTAAAATCAATGGATACTGCACTCTTCGTTATTCTATGGAGAAAATAATGCGCAGTTCCACAACATTTAACAGAGTAAAATATTCTATATTCTAGTTGTCATAACAATCTCAATGTAATCGATTGGTCAGTAAAAGCTCAATGTTTACATAGATGTTTTAATCTTAAATCTATTTTTCTGAATTTCACGGATGAGATTAGGCTAAAGTGCTTCAGGATGATAAGTCGATCTTCATTTGTTAATTAATCTGTTATTTTTTATTTTGACTGAAAAAATTTTAGTTTTAGTTAACTCTCTAATTTTGTAAAGTAGTTTTAATTTTTGCTTCTTTTTTCATTCTAAAATATTTTTCTTAGCATAAATTTTTAAAATTTATTTACTGATAGTGTTTTTTTTTGCATTTCCAATTAAAGTAAATGTGTTAAGACAAGCTATAAGAAGCGGTGAAGATTTAAAAAACCAACTGCAAAAAAGGTGTTAAAATTTTAACTTTTTTTCAGGGTTGGCCGGTTTAAACCAAATGGTTTTTTTACCAAAAAAACACTTGGTTTTTTTTAGTTTTTTTAGAAATTTATAAAATATTTTCAGGACTATTTTAAGAAAGTGTTATTATGTATAATCTTTTGCACAAAATTAAAAAGTCAGATTTATCAAAAAATTGACGTTTTAAGGTGATTAAAATTCAGAAATCTTTTAATTTAATGGTTTTAATTATTGAATTCTCTCTAAACTTAATTTTATATGCTTTAGTTAAACTTTATAAGAGATAGTTTATTTATTAATTTCCTTTAAAATGGAACATTGTTTCAAAGAGTAACTAAAGATACACAAAAGTTATCTGTTTTTCACTGATATAGGATGGCTTGTGTGGATTTTAATTAATTGATAAAACCAATTTGTCTTATTTGTCAGTCATAAAAACCAGTTGGTTTTTTTACTAAATTAATAAAAAACGGTTGATTTCCTTAATCGGATTAATTATCTCAATCATTTATCCAATTTCAATAAACATTAGTTGCTTACATTTCCCTTTTATTTAATTAAAAAATTAAATTTTCTCTTTCTAAAGAAATTTCTTTTTTTTTCTTTCTAAAGAAACCAATTTGTCTTATTTGTCAGTCATAAAAACCAGTTGGTGTTTTTACTAAATTAATAAAAACCGTTGATTTCTTTAATTGGATTAATTATCTCAATCATTTATCCAATTTCAATTAAGATTAGTAGCTTACATTTCCCTTTTATTTATTTAAAAAATTGAATTTTCTCTTTCTAAAGAAATTTCTTAAGTTCATAAATTAATCCATATAATTGAGATAATTAACTTGATTATTTTACCATTTAATAATTAATCAAATTAATTATCTCTATCAATTATCCAATTTCAATTAAAATTAGTTGTTTAAATTCACTTTTACTTCTTATTTAAAAAATAAAATTTTCAACCATTTATCCAAGATAAAAGATGATTTTTATTCACTATGTTTGATTGTGAGTACAGGTGGCGCTGCGCGCTAAAGGTTTTTTTCCCTCTCGGAAGCTTTGTTTTTTTTATTCGTTCGATGCTCGAGATGTATGCGAGCTTTTGATTTAAATGTCTGTAATCGTCCTTGTCCTTCGTCAATTAAAGTTAAATTTATACAATTCAGTATCTTCAATGAACTTCAGTATCTTAGCATGAACTCTTTTACACACTACAATAATATTAGATATTCAAAGTGGAATATTTTAAAAACAAAAATTATTTTAAAACAAATTAATTTAATTTTAATTAATTAATTGAAATATACAAATCATTTATCAATTATAAACAACCCCTGAAATAAATGTCTCATTTACAACTCAATTTCAAACATCACTGCTAAAATAACTTATTCTGATAAAAAAAATTCTAAAAAAACTTGGTTTAAACCAAAAAAACCAAATAAACCCGGGTTTTTTTTGTTTTTTTTTAAAACAGTTTTTTTTGCCAACCCTGCTTTTTTTACCTTTATTTTCCCTCAAAGGCCATTTGAGGTCCTAATAGTCTGAAGACTGAATGTTTTATTGTGTGAAATGAATTGTTTTATTATTTCTTTTAACTTTTGGTTGGAGGATAGTTGAAGGAATCTTTACCTTCAGACTAAAAAAGTTTTACCACTAATTTCCACAAAAATTAAATATTATGGTAATTTACAATATTCCGAAGAACTTGATTTGTTATAATATTAAAGTGTACATGTACGTGCATAGCTTGTAAAGCTATGAGATAAAATACCCTAGATTATGTTTCTACAGCATTAATGAAATTTTTGCCTGCACATACACACACTCCTGAAAAATTTCACTTTCTTTTCTCGACATTATTTCTTGAAGATACAAAAGTGGCAAACGAACACATGCAATATTAACGAAGTGGCAATATTATTCGTTTCCACACCGAAACGCATCTTTATTTCTTTCCAGGGTGGTATTTAAAGAAACAAGAAGTTGGACGAAAGCATTAATCTCTCCTGAAATCCAACAGCGTGTGAATTCAAAGAGAGAAGAAGACTCCGGAGTTAAAAGCGCGCGAAGTTTTCAATTCCGAAACGGCGAGTAAATTATCCTGTCATTTTTTAAGATGCGAGACACATATGAAAAGAGAATTTCTGGGATTTTATTTGGAAACATTTCGTTTCTTGCAGGAAATGGGGAACTAAGTACACATTCCGATTCCCTCGGTGCTATTTCGGCTTGCGCCACGGTGTTCGAATTGCTTTCTGGCGGATTGCGGCAGTTATTTTTCGCGGAAATAACAACGAGGCCCTGTTGTCCCATTTATTATTTGAGAGTTATTTTGGACTTTTTGGAGCAACGGTCAACGCGAATATTAAATTTGAATAAATTTGTTTCGGGAGTTCGATTGGATTCGTTTGTTTTGAGAACTTTAAATTCCCGGAAATCGATCTGATCATATTCAAGCTGTTTTTCGAAGTTGAATTATCATTCAGTGAAGTAAAGAAACTTTTACGAAAGCACAATACCCCGCCTCTTCCAAGGGCCTCGCTCAAATTTTTATTTGATTTTCAAAGCTTTACTTTTGCTTTCAACTAAAAGGTTTTATAATTTTCGTCAATTCTGAAGAGTGTGTCCCGACAATACTTTATTACTGAAGATGCCAATGGCTGTTGAAAACAATTAAGTTCCCTAGATCGCGACTTAACAATCGTAATTATTGCTTGACTGTGACTTAAAAGGATGTTTTAAAAGTTTCTACCGGCAAATAATAAAGTAAAGGAAATATGATAATGTAGAAAATAATCCTGGAGAACGAATATAAACTTTGTTTAGGTAATATTTAAATAGCACATGCAAGAAGATATTAAGATAAAGAAATTTTTAATGGTACATTGATATTTATTAAATTTTCTGGAATGCTGTTTACCCGACGAGTATCTGAAACCACAAAACGTCTCATTTCTAAGTCTATATGTGCTTACTGATTGGGATTGTATCAATTAAAATAGTTGGGGTAACACGTCAAAAATTTTCTTAACATAAATTTCAATAACCTTATTTCCTACTTCTAACAAACTTATGTTCTAAGTCCATAAACGTTTCATGATTGATCTGAACGTCAACAAATGTTTGATTTTACGGAAGCTCCAAACATAAAGGGGCAAAACTTTTCCTAAATGCATAAGAAATGAGTTTATGTAGATGTATTTAACGGGTTTTCTTTTTAAGGTAATGGTTCAGATAATTTCTTATCAATTCAAATGTACACAGTTCCTTGATATATTTCAGTTAATAAATGCATAATTCACTACGCCTTCTGTAAAATTTGGATTGACCTCAACCATTAGAAAATGTTAAATGGTAACCAGTATGGAAGAGAAGTTAGGATACCAGACTGTTGTTTCAACCCCGTGAACGTTTCATGAGCAACTCAGCTTTCCATCCCTACAAGGCATATAAATTAGGCCAATTTGCTTGCGAAGCAGAGGTTCAATATAGGGTTAGCCATAGCCAGTCATCATCGGCACTAGCTAATAATTGGCACTTGATGCCCGAAGACTAAGTAAATGGAAACTGGAACATACTAGCATTTTAATTGGCAAACAAACTGAAATAGATTAGTGGATGAAGTAATAAACTACGATGTTATCGAAGTAGATCATGGTCGTATAAATTAATAGGGGATTTAAGTAATCAATATGAGCCACAATTTAGTTTCGTTATTAAACTATGTTTATACCTCCTTTCTATACAATCTATCAAGAAGATCTCCCACGCGCTATCAAAAGACGGCAACAATGTCACGTAGTTTTACACAATAGACAAGACGTACTCAACAAACTTCCGGTTAACTCTTTAAAATAAAAATGGGATTAATTTCCTCATAAAAGTGCGTCTCATCAAAGCTCGAGTACACACATACCCCACCCTCATTAACTCGTTGAAGGATGCTCCAGCTATTCGTTGACATGCAAATATCAGAGAGTCGCGGTACTCATAGCAAACATTAATATCCTGACTTGCATATATATTCTGCTGCCCCTTATCACCTCTGCTTCTGGTGCTGATCATAATAAGGCAATGATTTCCCTCGTTTTCTAGCAATTAATTTAATGCGGGCTCGCTCTGAGTTTTATTCCGTTGTCGGTGCTGATAATTTCCGTTGGGATTTAATAAAACGATTGCGGATGAAGTCGCGTCTAAATATTTTTACTCGTGTTGTGTTAATTTGAAATTATTGCTTGTGTGCGTTTTCATTAGTATCAGTTGCTTTTAGGGGCATTGGGATGAAAATGAAATGCCTTAGTTTAGGGATCTTTATGCTGTTGAAATTGTTATTAAGGGAAACGATTTTGATAAGAAATGATTATTCGATTTATGATCTATACTTATACTGGAGTATTTGTGACAATTTATAGTCTTAATATTTTAATTTGCAATTTCATAAAATTTAAAATATTTTTTTTGAACTTCGCTTATACTATTAACATAACTTGTTTACATTACAAAAGCATAGAAAAAGGCATTTAATATTTCAAATTTATATAACATTAAGGAACAAAAGTTATGTAGTACGGAATCTATAGAATTTCACCAACACCTTGAAATGCCCCTACTCGGTTACAAATTTTTATAAACTATTCATTTCATTGCTTAGATAATTGCTACTTAAAATTACACTGTAACAAAAAACATAAGATCTTCAATCGAATCAAGATCACTTAAAAGTGAATTTCATCCTAATTATACTAATATTATTACCATCGCTAAACATTTAGAAATGTAATGGTAAACATTGATAAATGTTTTAAAACTTGATATGAAATTATAAAAGTTTAGAGAAGTTTGTTTTTCTACTCAAAAAATTTTAAGAGGTTTTATTTTTTATGCTTTAAATGCGAAAACGTTTTTTTAGAAATAATATAACCTGAATAAATTTTAAGAAGAACAATTTGCACTTTTTCATTTGTTTTATGCTATATGCATAAAATGTGTGTAAAGGAATTATTTAATGAGAACACCTACTTGACCCCAGAACAATATTAATTCCAACTTATAACACTCTCTGAAGACGTATCTCTTGGATAAGAGCATTTGTTACCTTTATAAAGATTTATGTTACACAAGTAAAATATTCTTTTCACATATAAAACACACACGAACTGGAGAAATAGTTCAAATAATAGAAAATATTTTATAAATTCCAAGGATTGTCGAGAAATAGTATTTCTAACACATAGTCAGATTTTTTTTTAAATTGATAGAGAGTAAAACGTAATTTCTATAACAATTTGTCAATAAGGGCTTTAAAGAAGTAGTTTTTACGCTTTTATCATCTTTTGGTGTTTTTCTCGGTGATATTCAAAATTTTAAACACAAATATGAATAATATAAACGAAGAATCAACTTTCATCCGAGAATAAATATCGAAAAAATACATATTACAATATCAAATAGTTTTATGGCCTTATGTTGTAGAAAAACGTGTATTTCAAAACTGTGTGATAGAAACGTGGCCTTTTAATGATTTTAAGGACACTGTTTTACGCATGAGGGGGGAAATTAAATAATTTTTTATCAACTCCATACATTTAAAAAAATAACACTCCATTCGGAAATTAACCCTCTTGCCACCCTGGGCCTCATATGAGGCTCCTACTTATGAGCTCAATTTTTTGTATGATGTAAACAAGCAAATTTATTTTCTTTTCATCAGTGACTTCACTGATTCATGTCACATATGAGACTTCTACATGGTTTCTGAATTCGTTCCTAAATGGCAGTAAGATGATTTATACCTCAATGTGTACATTTTAAGCTGTGATGCTTTTGAAGAGAAAATAGCTAATGATACTAGCTTCTGTAGAACATTTTTATAGTAGGTTGGTAGATATTTTCTTATTTCGTAACCTTCTAATATTATGACCATGTCTTTTAATAAGCTCTATAAAATAAGTATTTTCTGTTAAAATGAAAAAAGTACGGCATCATATGGCTCATATGAGGCTCATAAAAATAACTAGGAAGGAGTGCACACAAGAAAAAAAATTTTACACACAAATTATAGGGGCATTTTGGATGTATTGAGAAGAAGAAAAAAAGTTTTTCACTTTTTTGATGTTCTGGTGCCAAGAGGGTTAAAACATGTTAAAAAATATGTTTGAGCAAACGATTAGGATATTGCTTCATTTCCTATCAATTTATAAACCTGAAGATTTAGTTTCGCTACCTCACCCAACAATCCAGGGGATCACCAACCAGTGATTCTTCGAATTCGAAACTTTTTCCAAACTTTTGTAACGAGTATAGATGGAGGTGAAAACTGTTCTTTTGTGAAAAGAAATATCTGAAAGAAGAAAAAGCTTAACTCGCAAGAATATCAATATTGTTTCGGCTTTACAGAAAGGGTGAAACTCTCATGTATCAAAAAAGGACTCAGACTGTCCTACGCGGAACACTCGACAGGAATACAGATATGCCCCCGTTTTCATTTTTATCACATATCATTTTCCCTTCCCCCTTTTTATGTAAAAAGTGTATTGTGAGTTGAAGCTCTTTCTTTTCCTATCGCATTACGCATCAGTTTAGTAATCCATGTGCAAAGAGAAGATGTTTCTATTTAGTTTTATCTATGCGAGCAAAAGAATTTTTTTAGATGAAAGTGAAATGCTCTAAGCTTTGAAATGTAACATTAATGTGGGGGATTATCGAAAAAGGTTAAATCTTTTAATTTCTTCATTTTCAACACTTCTATTTTTAACCCTACAGTGCATACTGTAGCCATTTGGCTACACGACATTTTTCCCCATTTCCTACTCGAACTTCCATTTCCAAACGGCAACACCATGCAATACGTACAATAACTATAACATTTCATTGTATTAGTAGTCCACTGAAAATAGAGTTGAACCTCAAACAAATTGCGGTTAAATAAAAGGTTTCTCAACGGTTTTCACTTAGAAATGACCTCAATAATAACATACTAAAAATCGGCCAAAATCGGCCGGGCGGAAGTTTAATTTTTTCCAAATTTTTAAAAAATGGCCGAAAAAAATTTAAAAAACCAAAACAATAATATATATGTGATACATGTTTATAGGTTATTTTTGAGTGCTGAAACCAAACATTGCATTTAGTTTTGAAAAAAAATTTGAAATTTCAATTTTAAAATTAATTTGAATAATTAGCTATATGAAAAAATTAAAAAACCCCTAAAAACCTAACAAAAACATCAAAAGAGATAAATCCAATGGTTTTCATTTAGAAATGACCTAAATATTAACATACTAAAATTAAAAAATTTTACGAGTTAAAGAAGTTAAATTTTTTTCAAATTTCCATTTTTTTTTGTGAAAAATGCATATTTTTTTTCAAATTCGTGCCAAAAACTTTAGAGGCTTTATAAAAGGTCATTTTTCAGTGGATATTGTCCACAGATAGTTATATAATGGAAAACCGGTGGAATTGACCCTCAATGAATTAGTTAATTATTTTAAATTCTGATGTAAATATGCCAAAGTATTACCTTTTTTCACTTTTTACTACATTTTACCAATTTCAAAATTTTAAATAAAATAATTAACTAATTCATTGAGGGTCAATTCAACCGGTTTTCCATTTTATAACTATCTGTGGACAATATCCACCGAAAAATGACCTTTTCAAAAGCCTCTAAAGTTTTTGGCCCATCAAGCTACCGGTGAATACGGCCGTTAGTCATACTTAGAATTAAAATGATTAAAAATGTCAAAATGTATCGCTTCTAATTTGTTAATGCACATTCCATGTTGTAAGTTTATATCTTGTGCATTTCTCAATAATAAGGTTTTATATTTAAAAGTTAATCAAAGAGAAAATTCGTTTTAATGTATGTGTTCTTTACTTAAATTGAAGCTTTTTGCAACGTAAACTTACAACGTAAAACTTAAAACAGAATTAATAATGAGTTGATTATGATTTACATATAAGCTTGCTCTCCTAGAACTTTGCGTCTTTATTTTATCAACATGTTATATTAGTAGAAATTAGAAAGTATATTATGAATTTCCTTTTCATTGGTCTACTAAATGAAATCTTATTGATGTTTTTTAGATTTTCAAAACACGTTATTAACTTTTTAATCTCTCTGTTCTAAAAAAAAAAAAGATTTTGGTGAATGGTTTCCAGAGAAAGGCTTTTTAATTACTGATTCGTGTAACTTGTTTTTGGTATCAAACTGTTCGGATTCATTTGAGGATGTGCAATAAAGTTTTAGAATTTAAAAAAATTCTCAATTATAAAATATTTCCATTTTTCTGGATTACGGATAAGGTTACAGTTAACAGCAAGAAACTGTCGTATAATTTATTATCCCTCCAATCACAACGACCAATCGACGCTATACATTTCGACGAAAATAATTCCTTTCACGCGATAAAAATGCGCTTCAAAATACTTTCTGAATAAAATATCTTTAAAAGACTGATAAAAGTTTTCCAGAAACTTACAGATATACTATTTAAATATGGAATTCATTCACCAAAGTCAGTTGTTTGTAAACATTGAATGTAATTTAGGTTTTTTCTTATTATTTTCAATAGCTAAAACGATATTGTTTAAAATGTCAGTGTTTAAACAAAAACATGAATGATAGAACACTAGACGTTTTGACGAGTTACTAGCACTATATTAAATTTAACAGATTCATTGGTGATTTTTTTAGCAGACTTGATGGTAGAATATAGATTATTTAGAAGCAAAAAATGTTCTATATTTAAAGAGAATGTTATTCATGAAGATGCCCTGTGTGTTTTTGGAAAGTTGGTTGGCGTTTCTTTTTCTAATTGTTTAAACGAATGATTTATAAAATAAATAATTTCAGTGAGCAGGGTTTTGTGGGGATTGCGAAGCGATCAAAAGGCCCTGCGTAAGCAGTTAACTGGTGTTGGTGAGCGATAGCGAGCAGGGGGCGGTAGCTCCCTAGTTTCTAAAAAATTACTAAAATTATTTCATAACTTTCACCAACAATTTCTATATTAATTTTTTTCTAATTATACTTATTTTTAAAATGTATTCAATAAACTGGAATAACTATGGCATTAATTTCATTTATTTTAATAATCGAAAATTTATAATATTTTTCACACAAAAACTACGGCAAACGCATCCAAGATGCAACACAGTTCAGAAAGAATAACCAAATCAAGTGTAAGAAATTGTGCAAAAAGTAAACGTTTTGGAAAAATATTGCATGAGATGTTAAATTTCCCTACTTGAATGTATTCTCAATATAAATGTAAACCCTTTTTTTTCTAATAAGGATGTCTTAATGAAAGGATTGAATGTGTTCGTGTAATTGAAGCATCCCTTGTTGAATTGTTTCCTTTAAATAATATTGACTTTTAAAGGCATAAGCGCTTTTCATAGTTTGTCTAACGCACTGAATCATGATACCTGACAAAAATTTATTTCTACAACTCTATACCTTTCTACCAACAGTAGAACCCCTTTCATTTTTAAGATACACTGTTAAAAAAATTTCAACCTTTCACCACAAACGTGGTTCAAATTAGTTGCAACCGAAATGTCACGAAGAGTTGAACCGCATTTTCGGTGTTTTCAAACACCAAAAACTTGTTTTTGGTGATTTTTATCAAGTTTTATGTGCTTTTATGCACCGAAAACATAGTTCAAATTTTCTCTACATTTCGGTTGCAACTAATTTGAACCATTTGGGATTTGAATTTTGTGGTGAAACCGATCAACCTTTCACCACTAAACTGGTGAAAGGTTGAACTCTTTTTTTAACAGTGTAGGAACATGAGTGCATCAGAAGTGCGTTTACGATACCACCTTAAGTTATAATGAATCGTCTTTGCACTGTAAAAATAATAGTTAAGTTCCGCATAATTTCCAGAAACGTTCCTGCTTGTTATGAGTTTTTACAGCAGTTTAACACTTTACTTAAAAATTCTGGTTTTCTTTCTGATACGTTTCTGAATCCCACTGAATCCTGCCAGGAGCGGCTAGTTAGTGAGGTGCAAACGTTTTTACAAAAAATTTTTGCTACCGTAATTGGGCCTAAAAACGTCTTTTTGCATCTAATTTTTAAAATTTTCACAAAGTATCAACTGATCAAAATTCCAGACTTGGATCTTAATCCTAAGTTATATTTAATATGGAATGTACATCATTGAGTCGCTGTTGACTCAGTGGTAAAGCGTTTGCTTCGCAAGCGTTAGTTTCTCGGATCGAATCCCATTAGCGATTACATTATTTTATGAGGACTTTTATTTTCTCTTGAACGTTTCAAGTATTTTAAAAGTTAAGTTCCTGGTATTTTCCAGGAACATAACTTTAAAAAAATGGACAACTCAGCTGCCCAGTTTTTTAAGTAACGTTTCAGAATTATTATTTGTTTACAGTGTGGGTTGCCTAACACTTCTATAAGTTTGCTCTGTGAATTTGGAATCATCTTGTATAATGTAATGTATAAATCCGCTATTAGTGTAAAAGGATAGAAATAAATTCATGCTTTTATTAGTGACAATACTTGGGGAAGAAAGATAACAATAAAACTTTGTCTTCATAAATTTGATATTTAATTCGAGATCATGCACTTTTCTTAGACATTTAAAAATAGTGATATTTATGGGAAAGAAATCAAAATTCCTTAACATATAATAGAGTATTCTCTCAACGCTGTACAATTGTTCAGTTAGTTTGAGTAAAACATTTTCAAACGTTCTTACAATAGCTTTTACAACGCTCCCATCTCTTTTGCTTTGATGAAAGGATTATAATGTTATAAACTGTACTTTATAGACAGGCCTGATTTAAAACTATTTAAATTTTCTCATGCTTTATTATTTTACCATTACCCTTTAAGTTCGGCTATTCTTAATATCCATCTTAAAGAACACAAGAGTAATCTGCATCATTCTTGAGATGGACTTTTTAATTTGTCTGTAAACAAAATGTATTTGCAATCACCTGCGAATACTCATTCTTATTTTTTTTCCTTTCCTGTTTTTTATCTCCCAGTTTTTATACCCTCCCTATTCATGGAATATCCTTAAAAACAGCTCAATTGTTGTTGTTTTCTAAATTTAAAGAACTCAAGAATGTTACATGGATTTTTTTAAATACGAAATGCACGCATTTAAAAATGAAGTATAATCTTAAATTAAAGGTAGAACTCTTCGGTATTTTTTATTTATTGTATTTCTGTCTTGAACTATTTAACAAAGTATGCAAAGTAACTATTTAGTAAAGAAGTAAAGCAAAACATTTATTTGCCTAATGCTAACTTTTCACTCTCAAGTTATTCTAAATAAAAAGTGAATTTTTCGAAAAGAAAAAAGTTAAAAGTCCTCCTTTACACGTATTAACAAGGTTAAAATAGGAAAACGTTGATTTTAAACCAGCACTTACGATGTCAATTTATATTTTAAAATTTTTTAATCCATATCCTTACCAAACAAACCTCTGAGAATTACAGTAAAATTTAGAGCCGTGGCTCCAAAAGTGGGCGGTACCGCCACCTAGGGGCTTTGAAGAATTCTAGGGAGGTGCTAATGAGGTAAAAGAAAATTTCTTTTTTGGGGGGGTTATTAAGGTAAGAGGGGGTGTTGAGTACTTTTAAACTATTGCTTTATGTCATTTTTTTGGGTTAAACAATTATAAAATCCTGGTAAAGGTTGTCTAAAATACCCTTTTAACATGTTGAAATTCAAAAACTTTCTTGGGGGAGGACTCCCCCCCTTTATCTAGGGATATTTATGGATAATTTTGATAAATTTTAAGAAGAATACAGGAAATTTTCCAATATACAGGGAAAATATACCAAACTCCCTTTGGACATGAATTAAGATTTCACAGTTCATTCAGAATTAAGTTAAAGATATTATTTTTAAATCAAAGCTTTTAAAAAGATGGTGCATAGAAAGCTTGACTCTTAAATATTGACCTTAGCTTTTTAAATTCTTATTATAAACTAAAGTATTTTTATTACAAAATGTTTGTATAAAATTCTATAAAATATAAGCAAATTAGAGGCAGAAATTTGTAAGAGGGCGGTGGAAAACTTTCTAATTGAAGAGGGGGGTGGTGGTAGCTTTTAAACTTCCTTACTTACAGTTGAAACTTTTCAGAGTTTGAAAGCTCATCGGCATCACGATTGTTTGAAATAATAAATGAAGTGAAGAATAATAACGAATAATAATTTTTCATGGAAAACCTAAACAAGTATAAATGTGCCAATAAATAGGAACAAAATAATCCTATATATTTATTAAGACTTATCGCGCTTTGAAAAACTCTTCGATCTCATATGATGCAATGGTGAAAGATACTATTTTCAACTCGTTATTTTTCAAGGTAAATATTCATAAAAAAATACGAAAACATCGTGCAAAAAGTTCATAAATTTTTCACATAAACATCCCAACTATAACCTTTATCTAACGAATATCTCGAGAAACTTAGTAAACTAAAAAATATATTCAAATTACTTAATAATCAAAATAAAATTTAGAGGAAAAAAATATCCTCATTATCATCAACTCATTTTTTAACCTTATGAAACTCACCCATCGTCATTCACTCCGACAGAACTCCATTTCACCTAACTACTTTATCCCCAAGAAATTAATAAAAAAATAATCACAACCAATCAGCGGCAATAAAAAAAGCAAGCAAGCCAATAGCGAAGCGTAATAAGAAAGAGCCGTACTCACCGTAGAGCAGTGCCCCCAGAAGCGGGAGGAGGCATAGGAGCAGGCGGTAGGCGGACCGCATCCCATCACATGGCAGCGGCGTCTGAGCTGACCCTTGACCCGGGAGCGGCGAGGAGCGGATGGAGGGAGAAGAGGCGCGCGGACTCCTGCTCTCGCTCCTCCGACTGGGTTGCCGGCATGTGGTGGATCGCCAATGGGCGACTTGTTGGCTCGTTCATCGCTCTTTTTGGCTGGTTTGGGAAGCTTGTTGCGACTTTTTTTAGTGGAGGATATCGTTAAAGCATAGATAGAGGATATCTGGAAAATATAAATATATAAATGAAAGAAGAATTTCACCATTATCCGTTGGTTAGCGGACAATAAGTGTAATCTCAGAACTCTCAAGCGTCGAATCCAACCGTGGGCAGGTTTCGTCCTGGTTAGGACTCCTCAGCACGGTATAGGAAGGCAACGCAAGAGAGCGGAGGGCAAGTACTAGTCTAGCCGACTATAAAACTATAAGACTAATAAATATATTCGTTTTCTTCTGGTTTTCTTTGTAAACAGTTTAGAGCGTTAAAATTCATGTTGAATTTTTTGATCAGCAAAACATTTTTCTTAATGGTTTGACTTTTAAAACAGATTCTTAGTTTGTAATTAGTTTGTTTTATTTGTTGTCAACCTCAAAGCGTTTTTTTCTTTGACGGAGGAGGCTGCTTTTAGAAGTATGCGAGATCGTGTTTGGGCAGTCTTTCTTGATTAGTATTCAACAAGCTCAGAGAAGGGATTCTTCCCAGTGAACATTTTAAATGATAACCAAAAATTATAGCTTTTAATTCAAACAGATAAATTGTTTTTATTATTATTCGTCGATAACTCGTAGTTAGTAGTTTAGGAAATCAACTTCATAGGAGTTCTGTTCAGTTTTCTTTTTCTTAATTCAAATTAACACATTACTTTGTTTTTCTAATTGATACTTATTTTCTTGTTTGAAAATTCTTTAAATTATAATATTACTTAATTCATTTTATTGAAAACGTCATTTGACATAAATGTAATCCTTTTAAACTTATTTTCGAGTTAATAAATTTACTGGATTAAATATTTTAATTTAGATTTTTAAGAGTTTAAGAGTTTTTAAGGGGTATTTTAGTGTTTTTATCGAAACACAAAAAAATGCCTTATTTTCTTTATTCGATTAAAAAATTATTACCACTTTTTTTATCTTCTTGTTTTTAATATCGAATTAATAGGTTATTTTTAAAACAAAAAAAAAGAAGTTTTTCCAATTTTTAAGTTTATTTCAATATTTTAAGCTCCAACATACTGTCTCATTCAACTCTCCAAACATTGTGTGGAGGTCAAAATGTATGGTGAGTAAAATAAAAAAAACATAAAAGTAATAGCTTTTTCAAAGCATCAAAATAGCATTTCAAAGTTTTATTCAGAAAACATTCAAGAAGTATAAATTTTTTCAGAAAAACTTTAGGGGAGAGTGGGGCTATTTCGCACATGGGGCACATTCGGACAGACGGCATTTCCCCTAGTAATTATTAATTTAAAAATCTGAAAAAAATACCAGTAGATGGAAGCATGACTACCACCTCCTGCATGAATTTTCAAAGCTCTGGGCCATTTTGTTGTATACGTACTAGAAATTTGTTAGCGTTAGAAGCAGCAAAGTAAATTTTCTTGTCATTTTGTTGGCGTAAGATATCAATCAAAAATAACTCTCAAGTGTACATTCAGCATTTTATTCAGTAGAGGCTCTACTAAAGTAAGTTTCTAGAAAGGTTTTATTTCCCTGCTTTAATTATAAATATCTTGGTGGGACGTGGTAAGCTTGAACTGGTAGATGGGGCAGATTCGGACAATGCGAATGTGCCTCATCTTTCCCATTTTTGATTATGAAAGTGATTTATATATTTATAAGTGCAGTATATTCAATAACTTGAAGTTTAATTGTATTTTATTGTAATTGTGTCTCAAAATTTGGTGATAATAATATCTTAGAAAGCTTCAGTTTTAAGGAATTTAGACCCAGATTTAAACATTGAAGAAATAAATATCCCTGATAATTGTTTAATACCAATTGAATTGGACTTAAGTGATTTTATTCTATTAGAATTTGCTACTAAAAAGAAAATTTTGTTATGTTCGTCAAATAATTTGGAATGGAATGTTGCTTATTTAGAATTAATGAAGAAAAACTTTAAAATTAATGACGAAACTTTTATTTTCTCAGTAAGTAATGATTGAACATTCATACAAACAGATAATATCGTATTAAAAGTTCCCCAACCGTCAGTTTCAGGTGTTAATAAGCGAGCTGTTGGTTCACTCTTCATTTCGAATAAAACCTGACAGTTAAAATATTGGTTGAATTTTTTTCTAACTAATTATATTATGCGAAGTATGTCAATGTGCAATATACTCTTCATTACTACCAACTATCGTTATAAAATTATCAGAAAGGTCTTAACTTTCAATTGAATCCGAGTTTGTTTAAATATCTCATTCAGATCCACAGAAATATGCTGAAATGCAGTTTTTGTGCGAATGTGCCCCACTCTCCCCTACACTAAAACGAGCTACACTAAGACCCTGTATGGTTAATACTTAATTAAACAAACTAAAATAAGTTTTTAACTACATTTTTCAGCTACAAAACAGATCCTTTTAAAAGAAGTAGATCTTTTTGAACAAAAAAGTAATATAAAAACTCCTTAACTAATTTCTTTAAATAAGGAGATCATTTTCGATAACTTTCATTGTCAAACTCAAATATGTCCAAGTTCCAGCTTAAACGCTTCTCAAAATGATAATAAGAGAACTTGAGAAAAAATTTATATTATTTAAAGCGAAACAACAAAAGAATGTTGATTAACTACGTGAAACCTCTCACTTTAAATTCTATTAAACAATCTTTTTTTCTCTCACAATTCTCAGAACGCATACTTGGTCTTTCTTGGGAAATCTTTAATTTTAACTTTTCTGTTTTTATCAAGTTTAGCCACTTCGCATTCCTGTTTTGTTTGAGGGTGCTAATTAAAGAACCACATTTTAATTCACCGACACAACTTTTTATCTCTTGATTTTTTACTGAGTTATTCGAAAAACAAAAGCACGGAAAAGGAAAAAAATTTTAATTTACATCTGAAGAAAAAAGATGTATTAATAAAGGGAAATGAATTTTTGACATAATTAGAAGCCGCCAGAGTTTTTTTACATAAATCCAAACGGCTATATAATTTTACTTTGTTGATCGTTTATCCTTTAAAAATATTGATAAATGTTTACTTTTTATAATAGCCGCTAAATTACATCTTTTAAGTTAGTTTGTAATTTAGATGTATAAAATACATTTTTCAAAAGTAAATCATTGTAAAATTTATCAAAGTTTACAAAAACTTTGATATTTATAAAGGGGAAAGGGGGGACTAATGGGGCAAATAGATTTTTTTCAATATTATAAATGTTTTAGAAGAAATATAGGGTAGAGTCGCGCGCTTAAAGCGGGTACTTCGCCCAAAGTGGAAAGGGGCTTGTATATTGTCGGATAGAACCCGAGTGTCAAAATATGTGTATGCCGTGATTAACCCTTTATTTACCAAATTATTTTCGGCGCAAGTTAAGTACTGCTGATGCACCAAGTTTTTAGCGATAAAAATCACTATATAGTTACCCCAACTAATGTTAAGTGAATTATGTGGCTTCTAAATATGGCGCCAAAGAGGCAAAACTCGCCAACCATCAGCAGTTCTGAACTTGAGCCAGTGGTACTTACAAGTACCGTCGGTAAATAAAGGGTCAACTGAACATTCCCTAGTTTCGATCAACTTCGATAGAACATAATATTTGTAATAAGGGGTGACTGGGTGCAATGTAAGAAAAATGTTCATTGTGTCAAAAAAAATCTTAAGACATGTTCCTTCTGAGTACTCATAAACTAGTACAATATTATACTGTTGATGATACCTGTATTATTATTTTGACACAATCTAACTTTAAAATGCTATGAAAGAACCGGCGTTTTATTATTATTTTTGAGGCTTTAACCCCTAAAAGTAAAAAAGGAGCTTTCAGGCAAAGCGTGTAGCTATCCGCAGTGGGAGATGACATAAAATATTTTTTTTAATATTAGTTGGTACGTAACTAAGGTATCAAACTACAGAGGATTTACGGGGGATCACGGGGGTCAATGCATCCTTCTAACTTTTTAAGGATATTCAATTCTTTCATTGTAAGCAATGTTTTCATTTCAATCAGGGACAGAATGGCCCCCAAAATTCTTAAGCTTTACCACAAAGGCCTTCCTCCTAAATCCGTCCATGTTCTCAACATTACTTCTAAAAAGATAAATTTATGATAAGATTTATCTTGTTTGTAGTGTTTTCTCGCTTTGTCCCAGATTGGTTACTTGCTTCAGGCCACCTAGTCGGGCAAAGCGGTTTTTTTTATTTTCGCTAATAAATCATTATTTGGCCAAATTATTAAATAACGTTCCTTAATTTTTTTACAGTGTAGTACATTTGCGCCAAAAGTATAGGACATGTCAGAAAAAATTCAAAATGGTTAGATTTTTCTCGTTTATAAATAAATACGAATTAACCATGCAAATAAAGAAGTAGAAAAATATAGGAAATAAAGGACAGGGGGTCAAAAGTATAGAAATATAAGTATAGAAATATAATCAACTATGAACCCTGAATTAGTGAAACTACCACTGCGGAAGACTTGTGGAATTAAATTGTTTAATGCTGAAATTTCACACACATTTTTTTATATTCAATATTTCATTATATTTTTATAAAAAAGGCTTTTAAAAATCATATATTACTTTTATTTTTAAATTCTATAGCATGTCCCATTCGACCTGCACTTTTCCTAATAGACCCCAAATAGGGGGGCTGATGGGACAGTAGTATTAAATTACCAAATTTGATATAACACATAGATGAATAACGCTTTTTGTTTTCCAACAATATTTTAATAAACTAGAATGTAAAATCGTTTTGAATTCATAAAAATTATTATAATTTCTGAATTTATGCTTTTTTAATATCAATTATTTAAAAAAAATGTCCCGTTAGTCCCCACTTTTCCCTGCGAATTGTTACATTTCAAGAAATATCAAGAGTAATACATCATTAATGTTAAAACACAATAACCATGATTATGTATTCTTAAAAGAATGTTTGCAATTATTTTTTTTAAAACAAGGTATTAAACTTTGAGTGTACATATTTTATAATACATGAAAGTTTAAAAAACTTGACACATTTATACCATCCTCTCCAATCAGACTTTAAAATTATAATTTAAAACAATACAAAGATTTATCCATTTAAAAATACATTTTACAACTACTCTATAAAAAATCCTTGATAATCTAGGTTATAGTTTCATTTTTGTCTCGCAGGACCCTTATACAGCCTCTTATTTTCTTCCACTGGTGTTACAATCTCTCCGAGATCAGACCCTTTAAAAAGACCTGTCACGAATGGAAAATAGTACTAACTTTCCCCAGTATAAAATCTTAAACAGCACCTCCCCTGAAACCTGTATTGAATCACCCTTAAATATATCACCATTAAGAGATTTATCTTTCAACTACGTCTTAATCAAAGCCGAATTTTCAACAAAAACGAAATTTTTTCTTCTAACACCTGCACTTTTTGAAATAATGAAGAAAATGAGACTTGGAACCATATATTCAACACTTGTCCTCTTTATATACAATACAGAAACAAATACTTAAAACCTTTTCAGTTTTTTTTTAACTCAAAGCCAATACGAAAGAATTTTTTAATTTACAATTTCTATTTTAAAAGTCCGTAGAAATTTATTAGAAGAATCGAGTTAGCCCAATGTTCCAACAACACTTCTAATATAGTATATTTGTGTATATTTACGTTTATATTTCATGGTTTTAATGTTCAATGATAATTAAGTGTTAATTTATTTCCTTATTTGTACTTTTTGTTCCTTTATTTTTGCCACTTTGTAAACGGGCAAGATCCCATCACAATAAAGTCTTGTCTATGTCTACGTCAATTATTTAATTCCTATATGAAAAAGCAACGTTGAAAAATAGTTATAACTAATTGATCAGACTATAAGTATAAAATACACAGTATTCGAACACATTTTCAATATAACTAACACAGTTCTATAGAGAGCTAAGATTATCAATTTGATAATATCAGCAAGCATTAATTTATTTCTCCGTACCTTGTGAATAACTATAGCACTTATTATTAGAATAATTGGTATTTTTATTTTTGTATTATTTTCAACTTTTATTTTTAAAAATATAAATACAAGGATAGTATTCTAAAATATACAAATTTTAAACCTGATGGGCAACTTTCAGATTTCTAACTTTCGAAATACGGTCTTTTGAAGCAAACCCTATTTGCATATCAGAAGCATGCTTAAGTTCAGAATCCACATTTTAAGCACACCAGCACACAATATTCGTAATAAGAGGCCCAAGAGATGTATCGATTGGTGCAAAAGAAGCTGAGTTTCCCTTACAATTCCTGTACGCTACATTTCTTTCAGCTCCATTAGTACCGAGGCAAAGAATCTCTTTGCAGCTGCCTTTTTCCCTTTCACCACATATAGGTCTTTTTCATTTTCATGCCCTGCTTCTGTTTAATATGAAAAGTTATATTCTTTTCTCTTTGACATATAACTCGTATTTATCTTACTCTACCATTTGGGAGTTTCTATCAACTATTGTGTTGTTAAGTTATCTATGCGGTCTATTAAGTTATCTATGCGGTCTATTTAAAATTGAAGCATCCTAACAACCTTGTTTGGTTAATTTTATACTTAAAAACCCATATTTCATGCCTAACTTCATGGCAAAACCATATTGCTGTAAGTATAATAAGATAAGATAAAATATTAATTGTTGTAGCCATAACATCGATTGTTATGGTTTAAAATCAATTGTTGTAGCATAAACATAAAAATCACGATCCATTATTTAATTATTTCTCACCCTGCCGGGCATATTGTTCGGGTAACGCTTTGCCTAACACACAGTGCTACACATTTGTACTGGCGAAGACAGTCTGTAACACACCAGATGATGTTTATTAGAAAATTGAAACCCGGAGGAAGGCTGGGTATAGCGCGTCAGTGCTAGTTAAAACTATAATATTTTGAAAGTTCTACATCAATGGTTTCCAATAGAGGGTTCCCGGACACCTGGGGTCCATGGAATTTTTTACATTTACATTTTAACAAGAAGTTAAGTAACATCCGATAGTGTCAATCAGAAAAATAGGTGAAAAGACAGAAATTGGAAACTAAAAACGGGAGAAACTTCATTGTACACCGCATAGCAACAAATCTTATATAATTTTAATTTTTTTCCTTTTACTCAGATACCAATATTTAAGATTTTCCTAGCAGCACAGCTCATACCAAATATGTCAAGTATACGTAACTAAAACTAGAAGTAAAAGAAACTTGGCCATACATGACAAAAAATGAACTACTCTAGGACGTTTGGGCTGGTTGGATAGGGTGTTTGAGTCTTGCTGTTAAGCTAATAAGGGTTCGAGAGTCTAAACTTACTACCACTAACTTATAAGGAACCATTGCATTACATAATCATTGGCTACATTGAAGTAGTTTATATTGTTGAAGACACTCGGAAAATATGACTTTAAAAGTGGGGTGCAGTTTTTGTTTCAAGAAAATGATTAACATGAATGAACTTCAGTTGCTGTTACATCTGCATTCGTAATTTTCGTAAATTTTAACTCTTCCCTCCCCTTTAATCTGCGTATATGAAATTTTAACATTCCTTGTTTTTTGTAAAATTTTTATTTTGTTAGTTTTTATCCATATTTTATTTAATGAAACATATATTTCTGTTTTTAGCGATGATATATATTTAAACGTGTAAAATCAAACGGAAAATATGAGACTCAATCTTAAAAACAAATTGTTAAATATATTAATTGATAAACAAATTTGTTTTTAAAAGAAACAATCTAATATTTATTCTACGAAGATAATTTTAAAATTTTTACTAAGTTGTGATGAAACTAATTAAGATACTACCACGGACTTTCTGACCTTAAACACTGATTAGAACTGCTTGCTCACATAATTTTTCTCATTAAAAACTAGAAAGTTTTAATTAGCAATTAGTAATAAACAATCTATTTGTCTTTAGAGACGGGAACATAATGATAATTATTTAAATAAATATTGAATGAAATTTAATTGAAATTGATTATGAAATATTGAATATATTTTTATAAATATTGAATTATTACATCAACATCCAATACAGCATTTTAATAACAATACGATTAAAATTACTCCATTGAAAATAACCTAGATGTTTCATACAATTAACATTTTCTATCAAAAACAAAAAACATAAACTTTGAAACATACCATTCAAGTAATTCTTTGAATACTTTAAATAATCCCCTGTGTTGCATTTCCAAAGTTTTATTGAAATGCAATTGATACTGATATATTTTCTATAAAAAAAGTAATGAATGATATTATTAAAGTTGTTTTTATAAAAGATTTGCTTCGATGTACTAAAATACTACTACGAAGTATTTGCTTTCGAAGTAATACCCCTGGGGCATTTTAAAGTACCCATTTATTTTAAGCCAATAAGCTTTACAATTAATTAGATCCGTATAATTACGAAAAAGTATCGGCGCTCAATTCGGGAGAAATCCTAAAATAAAATAATTAAATATTATGTAATAAAAGTTTATTCATCATAAAATACTTCTTACAATATATCTAATCAATATTTTGTTGAAGTTTTATATTATCTGAGGGGCGGGAATTAAAATGTTTATAAACTCATAAGGACCTAAAAAATTTAGCTTTCATTAAAATCTTTTTTAGTATCTGGATAATGGTATTTTACAAGTTGTAGAAACCCCTGATGCTTTTAAGGTTGCATCACACACAAGAAAGCATTTATTACTTTACGGATCTATCCATACCAAGTGATCCAGAGGTGGTCACTCGACTATTTTGAAATCCAATAATTTTTGAGGGTTGAATCTTACATCATTTCGACCCTGCAAGGATTTTGGGATGTCGGGATTTTGGGGTGTCGGGATTTAGGGGTAGAAGCAAAATAATCTATATCATATATCTCGCACGACTAATACATTTACCTTCCACCCCCTACTGCATTTATGAACTATTCCTGGCCACAGTGAATTAATTAATTGTAATTCCAAGTGTAATTTTATTAATCCTTGTTGTAAAAAATGATCTTATGGTACGTTTCCATAAATGCCATTTATACGCTGCATAAATTAGATAAATTCCTTCTTTTTCATTTTAATTGTCTATATCATTAGTTTAATTTCATTTTAGATAAATTGTTTATTTTACACTTTAACTGTCTATCATTAGTTAATTTATAGAATACCTAGTTATTTCATAGAATAACTAGTTAAAGTGTCAAATTAATAACATATTACACACTTTAACGGACACGATCAGTTATTTCATGGAATAACTAGGTATTCTATGAAATAACTGCATTATATACTTTAACGGTAACATATATATAGATGTGTTATATTATAGACCTTACTGTAGTATATTCTGGAAAAAAAAATTAACCCTGGTATTTTGTTCTTTTTTGTAGTTATAGGCCTTCAAAGTTTAAAATTTCAAAAAAAATTACAGGTTTAGCCTCACTAAGGTATCCTCCAGTAGAAATTTCATCTCTGGTATTTACTTCCAAGTCAAGTTACATGACCGTAAAAACGTTGTTTAAAGAAAATTAAAGAACATTAAATTTAGCAATGAGGTATCGTTGTCATTAATGGATTATAACATGTTCTGAACTAACGTTTTTACGGTCTTGTAACTTTTCTTAGCAGTAAATACAACAGATGAAATTTTTACAGTTGGATGATACCCTAGTGAGGATTAACCTGTAAAATTTTCAGAGTTTTAAACTTTGTTCCAACAGTGATATAGAGGGTCAAAAATTGGATTTTTTTTAAATTTTCCAACTTTGAAGGCTTATAACTATAAAAAAGAACAAAATGCCAGAGTTGAATTTTTTTTCATAATATAGTCAAGTAAGGAGGCTACACATCTTCTATCTATCTATATATCTTCTATATATATAAAAATGAATGTCTGTTTGTATGTATCTATGTATGTATGTATGTCCTTTATAGTTTTAAACTTTTCGACCCTACATTAACTATTAAACAATACCACGTTGATCTACTCGCTCTAGGGAAGGTTTCTGAATAAAAAAATTTAAAATCGAAGCGTCCCAACAGTTTTTTTGGTCAATTTTATGCTTAAAAACCCATATTTCGTGCCTAACTTCAGGGCAAAACCACATTGTTGTAAATATAACAATAGAAGATGTAAAATTGATTGTTGTAGGCATGATATCGATTGTTGTAATTTAAAATCCATTGTTGTAGCATAAACATAAAAATGGATCCTTTATTTAACTATTTCCCCTTTTGGACTGGCGAAGCCCATCTGTAACACACCAGAAGAATTCTTTTAAAAAATGGACTGGCGAAGCCCATCTGTAACACACTATAATAATCTTTAAAAATGGACTGGCGAAGCCCATCTGTTACGCGCCAGATGATATTTATAAAAAAACTGAAACCCGGGCGAAGCCCGGGTCTAGCGCGTCAGCGCTACTGCGCCCGGGCAAAGCCGGGTCTAGCGCTTTAGCGCTAGTAGTATATAAAAATGAATGTTTGTCTGTATGTATGTATGTCCATTATAGTTTTAAACTTTTCTAACCTACATTAACCATTAAACTATACCACGTTGATCTACTCGCTCCAGGGAAGGTTTCTGAATAAAAATAATTTAAAATCGATGCATCCCAATAACTTTTTTGGTCAATTTTAAGTTTAAAAACCCATGTTTCATGTCTAACTTCATGGAAACCCCCATTGTTGTAAATATCATAAGAGAAGATGTAACTTTAATTGTTGCAGGCATATTCTCGATTGTTGCAGTTTAAAATCCATTGTTGTAGCATAAACATAAAAATGGATCTATTATTTAATTACTTCCACATATGGACTGGCGAAGCCCATCTGTATAACACCAGAAAAATTTATTTTAAATGGACTGGCGAAGCTCATCTGTAACACACTAGATGATATTTATTAAAAAAACAGAAACCCGGGAGAAGCCCGGGTCTAGCGCTTCAGCGCTAGTTGTCTATAAAAATCATCTGGAAAATATAGATCTTTTGGGAATACTACTCCTTTGAAAATTTAAAAATCATCATTTTTAAAGTTCAATTTTCATGCTAATATTCGATTTTTGGGACACTATTCTCCTTGTACCATATATTGTGAAGGCTGTATCTTTCTGAGTAAAAGAATTTTTGTTGCATAATTTTAAGTTACACCTGTAAGAAGATACGAAAGTTAACGTAAAACCTTACAAACGTAAAAATCAACATTTTTCGTAGATTATAAATTAAAGATAGTGTTTTTGGACTCTCTAATGATGTAAGAATGATCCCTAAATAATTACATGGTTTTAAAATTATTTAGGGTTATTACATGGTTTTAAAATGGTCGAGTGACCATTTCTTTTTTTTCTGGATCACTTTATATGGAATGGCCCAACAGCTTTTGCAAGATCCTAAAAGAATAAGAAATATTTCATTTAGAAAAACAACTAAAAAATCTTCTTTCATTTGCTTTCTAAAAGCTGCTTCAATAGATGGTCTCTTATGAAATCGGTAATTCATTCGACATACTTTTAATATTACTTGGATAATTTCTTTAAAATGCAAATGTGTCTCTAAATGTTAAAAGATAATTTTCATTCAAAAAAACAACTATGTGCTGGAAAATTATCTGTAAAATTATTTTACGGAAAAATATTTATCTAAGTGGTAGGGTATGGTAAAAAATTTTAAACATAAAAATCATGTTATCCCATGGAGATAGTTTATTTTCTGCATCCCAATATTTCATAGGGTAAAAATTCAGTTTAGGAAATATAGTTTTAATATGAAACATTTTTGATGTTATTAATGTGACGGATGTTCAATACCCAAATTTTCTGCCCTATCTCACTAAAACGGGAACTGTGAACTTTTGGCGAGAAAGCGCCAAGAGAGAGAGAGGCGCGAGAAGTTGTTCCCGCAGGTGATGAAGGATGATGATAATCCTGCCACCAGGTGGCAGCTAGTGATATCCCAACTTTTAAATCGTAATCGCAAGCGGCGTTTCGTTTGAAAGCACATCTACGTGGATCTGTGTTTTCTCTTTCTTTGTGAGTTCTAAAATTTTAACCAGAAGGTTTTGTTTCTAAAACATCTCGTTTTATTTTCGTGCAGATTTTCCAACTCCGATTTTGTTAACATGGTTTAAAAATGACGAAAAGAAAACAAAAGGGGGAGAGAGAACAAGAAAATGTTGAAGAAAAAAGCATCCATGACTCCTCCTCATGCAATATCCCGAACTACTAATCCCAGAGAATGAACATTAGAAACTTTGCCTACCCATTTTGACTACATAACTGTGATAATTATTTCATACCATGTCTATAAGACATTACAAAAATGTTGGATATCACGTTTATAATGCTTAACAAGGAAATTTAAAATTCATCTTTACATATTTAAGATAATCTGTACAAAAATTTTGGAGTTAGTTATTAAGCTAATTAGCGTTTTTATATTCTTCTAGGTAATAAAGTATTTGTACACAATGAAAAAATGAAGCAAAATTGAAAATCTAATCAAAAATTAATGAAAATGAAGACATTCTAAATAATTAAATTTGAAATTACTGCTTGTGTTTCCTTGGTAAAAAAAACTTATGCAGATTTTTAACTTTAAAAACCATAGGGTGTTGCACCGTATAAAATTATAATTTAATAAAAATTGTTGTTTATTGGTGGGGTAGAGGTATGCTATTTCACGGTTTATAACTAATACGGGGTTTAAATTAGATCATATTTCAATACTTAACATTTCAAACAAAATATTTTTAAAAAAATGAGAAAATTCACAAAAACAAATAACGTATATTTCTTTTCTTTCTTCAAACACTCTTTATTTCTCTTTTCATGTATCTTAAACCAAGAAAAAAACACTCAAGAGTGCTACTAATGTAAATAAATATTAGAGAGAGTAGGATTAATGAAATAAACAATTAGTTACTCTCTCTCTCTCTCTCAAGCAGTTTAATATTGAAATATTTTTAATTCATTAATTGCATTTCTAATTGGATTCGGATAATTCCACAATACTTAAATAAAAAATTTCAAAACTTTGCTGAACAATCCAGTCAACGCTACAAAGGTACATAAAAAGTTATGGATTATTAAAAGTTATTAGTTATTTTAAACTATTCAAAATTACACTATTTTTTTAAAAAAAAGTCTCGAAAAAATCTCATAAAATTCTAAACATGAATGTAAACATTTATCTTTTAACGCTAAAAACCTATTCCCCGTTTTAATTAACTATTTGGATCACCAAAAAAAATAATAACACCTCACAAAAAAATTCATCACAACGAACCTCAAAAAGCAATCATTGCACCATCTCTAAAAACAACACACCCAGGCAAAAAAAAACCCACCCAATGTTTTCAATTACCCACCATATCACCAACACATGATCGAGCACCTAATTTAAGGCAACATCCCAACAGAAGAAAAAACAACCGCGCAACTGACTTACGACGGGATTAAAGGGCCGAACCGAAAAATATCACGTCCGTCTAGGACCTCGAAAATCCATTCAGGGAACTAATTTTGCCTCTCCGCAGAGGTACAGCCATTACCATAGGGCCAAAAGTGATCCATAACTCGTCCGCTGACTTGGGTTCCCGCAATATCTTCGGGGATGGGAAACCGAGCACGTGAAGCGAGGGAAAGTCCAGATGAAAAGATCGGGCTGTGGGAATCTGCAGCAGGGTTTCTTGGTTTGATTTGATTTGATTCAATTTCGAGTGGGATAATATGAGGATTGAAATTTCGGGGGTGGGTTTGGTTTAGTTTTCTTCTTTGGGGTATTAAGTAGTTGGGAGTGATATAAATTTTGTGTTTTCGTAATGGAATTTGGTTTCTTCTTCGGGTTGTGTGCTGAGTTTTGAATATATCGGGAGGATTTAAGGGGGTCGGTTTCATGTTTGTTCATTCGTTTTGGAGAAAGTGTCGTGTTTGAGTTGGTAATAGTTGGTTTTGTATACTGTTATGAATATTTCATTTGAGAAGAGACCTAATTTAATGTATGAATACAGCGTATTTATCCCTATCCCCCTATTACCCCCCCATCCCCCTATTACTCCACAAACCGAGAGGTTGGGGGGCGGATTGGGTTAATTAATTAATTAAATACAGCGTTTGTCTGGTTTTTTAAAGTATCAGAACATTCTGGGTGCATTTTTACTAAACTACCAGTAAAAAACCAATTGAGGTGCTTACAGCAGCAATGAGCCAATACCAACAGCTTTTTATTGAAGTTAGAATTTTGTTGCTGCAAGCTCGTCAATTTTCAATAGAAAGAAGACTTCACCTAGTTTTAATATCTTTTGATTGAATTGAATTGAAAATGAACAATTTTGACTCTAATGTCACTCCAAGTCACATGCCTTAAGATTTCAAATTTATCTCCTATCTCTTAAGTTATTCATCGGAAAAATATTTCTTTTCCGTTGAAGTACCCAAGACTTTTCAAAAACATGGAATTTATTATTTGAGCTCTAAAATTTCTTCAAAAGGGCAAAAGTCAGTAAAAAAACGATAAAGTATATTTCATTCAAATCTTGATGCTTTGTACCAATTTTTTTGCAGAATATGTTTTGGTAACGTATTTGCATAACATTTGTAAAACGTACATTCATAGCGTTCCAGACTTATTGTCTCTGAAAGAAAGTTACAGGTTTCAATTCTTTTTTCAAATAGATGTGGAAGAAGAAAAATTGCTAAAAGTGATTTATTAAAAGTAACCAATTAATAATGTGATTTATTAAAAGTTATTAACTAATAATGCTTGTTTCTGCGTTTCTGAGATTTTTTTCAGTATTTCAATAAAATCTCACTGATAACAAAAAACACCCATTTCCATGCAACGATAGCACTTCTCTAGAATTTCACTTGGAAATGGGTTATTGATAGTTAAGAGTTAAGTGTTAAAATAAAATATCACTGGAAGTTAAAATACAACAGTTAAACAGTCGTTGTGTTATGAAAACGAACTCTTGAGGAGAAAAACTTTTCACAGCTTTAAGTTAAAAAATTGGTAATAAATTTGGTTTTAATTATCTTCTCTACACTAATTTCTATCGAAAAAACTTTTAACTATATTTTTTCCCAATTTTTGAGTATTTTCAAGCATTAGTTTTTTTTTAGAGGACATGGGTTTTTTTAGTAGCAGGGGGGTTTCAAATTCTTACTTGATTGACTGTCAATTTGTAATGGAGAGTTGGAATTAAAAATGCTAAGCACTTTTAAATGGTAAGGGAAGATGGGCCGTTACAACAGTACTTTGTTCGATTTAATTATCTTTTTTATTAATCTTTGTATGGAGACAAATTCAAGAAGTGGGTTACGACTTCTGGAAATCAGAAGTTTTTGGACTCCAAATGAAAATTCTCAACTTATTAAAGTTAGAACCCCTTGGTTCAAAATAAATACTGCGTAAAATTAAAGTTAAAGGTCTAAAATATTAATAACTCCATTTATTTCAAGTTCACAATAATAATCTTATTATTATGAATTAAATCTCAAAGTGTCAGTTACTGGTGCCCTGCGTGTTCGTCGAAAGACTATTTTTATTAAGTTCTATTCCAAGTTTTACAATTTTACAAGATTTTTTAGTTTTTAGTAGTGAGATTTTTTTTACCTCCGATTCCGAAAAAACTTTTTTAGTATTCCAAATAATCTAGAGTTATCAGCGTTCCGTTTCCAATGCACGCTTCCACTGCTTATAACAGGTATGAGAGAATGTTTATAACTCGTTAAAGTGTAAAGGCCAATCGCTAATACTTTTAGTAAACTTTACGTATGTTACAATATCTTCCACGCATGTTAATGTACTCAGCATGATAATAATATCATAAATATGTAGTGAACGGAATTTATTACTCTTATTCACTCACTTATCGGCAAAAGATGGTGAATAGTTACAGACGTAAAATATGATGCTAAAAGAGAGAGTCAGTATCCCTTAAACTCCCGTGTGAGCCCATGAGTTATTACAGTTTTGGTTCATCACATTAATAAACTGCACAACCAACGACATAAAAACAATAAAACACTGAACAGCATTCATATGTTTCACATATTCAGAAGAATGGGTGAAGAAATATATTAGTTACAGGCAAAGTGATAAATCGGGTATTTTTAATAATATGAATCCCTTTGCCCGCTTAACATCACTTACTCCTTTCAAAAACGTCATACTTCAAAAAACCTTATTTTTCAGGAGAGTGATTTGAAAGTTTAAAATTAGATTGAAATGCATTAAAAATAAATTTTAAAGAATATATTAAATTTTTTACAATACAGCCTAAAGTATGGCAATTTTGCGGGACTATACTACTTTTTCAGGGCTTTATAAAAACAGTCATAACTAAAAATTGATGATTTTTGAGATATGACGTTGTTAAAAGGAGTATGTGTGTGTGTGATATCCACCAAACAAGTGGGAGAAAACAAAAAGCTAAAAAACCACTTATCTAAACTCACGGTGTATTTAAGGCATAATTAAATGCATCTATACAAATCTCCCTTCTACACTTTCCGGAACATTACTCCCAACACCCCCTATCACCTAAATTAGACAGTCCTCCCTCCCCCCTCATTACCACTGATAGCAATCAACCAAAAAGGCGGCGGGAAGCAAAGTCACCGTCCCGTGACCAAGCAACCCCTATCCCAAGCGACAATCGAAGAACCGAGGCCATTTAACAACCATTACTTTATTTACCGTCCCCCTAGTGGAGAAACAATAAGTAATTTCCGATTCAAAAGACCAGGGGATTGGGGAAGCCTCTGGTCCATTAGATGTGGCTATTCCCGCCACGTAGAGCCTCATTGGAAGGTGAAGCCAAGAGTGTTCGGTTTTATACCTCTTGGAAAAGAGGAGTTTCCACACGTAAGAGACCTCTCTGGGGGGCATGACTCGAATCAGGAAGCAGGGCCCTGAAAGGAAAATGGAACCCGGGTTGGAATGCCCCGAGGGCGGCTAATTTCGAACGGCATGTGTTTTCGGATGTGTAGTTCTTGGGTTGCGTTATAATGGTTGAGGGACCCTTGGGGATTTGTGTGAAGAAAGGCCTGGGTTAGGAGGGGGGAATGTTTTGGGAGGAATTGGGTGTTGATGTTATAACTTTTTGTGGGGAAGCGTGTAATCAAGTAAGTGGGATGTAGATAGTGTAATTAAGATTTAATTAATTTTCAGGAATTAAATGTTTTTTAGAATGAGTTATACTTTGTGTAACTATATCGAACGTATAAAAAATACATGGTGTTAAAATCTTTTAAAACTAACAAATAGAGATAGATATTCAATCAGTAAAAAAAGACATGTAGGTAGCTCCATCTTCAAATGGTAATTATTGGAAATACTTTGCTTGAATAAGTTACAATTTTGTACAGAGAAAAAAGATTGTTTCTTTTTAAAAATCAAAATTTTTATTCCTATAATTAAAACAATTATTTAAAACAGTCATGTTCATAAGTTTTACTTATAAACCTACTTAAACAATGTGAGAGCTTATATCGGAAATTGGGATAACATTTATTGATAAACTTTTAATGGGGGAAAATGTTTTGATTGTTTACTTTTCAAATGAAGAAAAATAAGTGATGCTTTCTAGATTAATGTTGTATACATGGAACGATGAAAACATTCTCTGGATTAACAGTTCACAGAAGCGTGTGCGCAAAACGTAAACAAGCTGGGAGTAGTTAGCAGTGAGAGGCATATTCACAATACCTACAAAGTTTTTATACTTTGATAACAATGCGCGAGCGCGTGCGTGCGGACTTTTTTTTTGCTGTTTTTTGGAAATTTTAATGAAATAATAACTGGGGATAGAACCTACGAACTGCCGCCGAAGCATCCTACCACTGCTCCAGCGGGGATTCAGTAACTTAAAAACTTATAATAACATGTTCTTTCTTTGTGAAGCCTGCACATTGTTATCAAAGTTTAAAAACCTTGCACGTTTTGTGAATATGCCAGTGGGAGAGGTTTTGACCATGCGATTAAGAGGGAAGTAGATCTCTTCATTCACCACTTTAAAATATTTAATGAAAATTTATAATAGTTCAATATAATCGTTTTGGGAACTGTATTTTGATTATTTCACTCCTTAATAGATAGTGGTAACTTTAAGCTATTTAGATTATTTTTCAAACACTAAAATCATTTTTAGTTAAATTCAAAGTCCTAGATCTCTTTGACTATATAAACAATCGCAGGATGTATTGTTTAAAACACATTTTAACTAACTGGTGTGTTATCTGGTTGTTGTTGTTGTTGTCTTATGCCACTTGAAATATTCAAGTTCCACCGCAAAGCGTGTTATCTGGTTTTACACGCAAATTCGATAGGTAACCGAGATTCGAAGAACATTATATTAGTACTCTTTCAATGGATTCTGCATTAATTAAAAATCTCCTGACATAAATTTTTATTGCACCTGCTTTACCCTCTCATGGACCATTAATAGTACAAGGACCACCAATTAAAAAGCACTGATCTAAAACACCATTCAAAAGCAAGATAGTTAAATAATTAATCATTTATGCTGTTATCATTATTAATCATTATCTAGTTATACACGCAAATTCGATATAGGATATTCTATATTCGATATAGAGTCGAAGAACATATATAATTAAGTGTAAACTCACAACTCTCAAATAAGTTTACACTTATTGTCCGCTTAACCAGCAATAATTGGTGAAATTCTCCTTTCATGTATAATTACTCTTTCAATGGACTCTGCTTAATTAAAAATCTCCTGACATAAATTTGTATTGACCCTCTCACGGACCATCAATAGTACAAGAATCACCGGTTTAAAACCACTGATCTAAAAACACCATTCAAAAGCAAGAAAGAGTAAAATAATTAATCATTTATGCCAAGAAAGCCTAACGACAGATAAAAGATTAAATAGTCACACCATTCCCTAAACGTGACCTCTTAAAACAAAACCACCTGAAACAACCACCCCATTCCCTCCAAACGACACGTACAAACCACCCTCCTAAATACCACCACAACGGCCGAAATCATTAAGCGATTAACAAACACCTCGAAGATAATTCTCCAGCGTTGTTATTCCCTCCCCCTAATAAACCCAGCTCGATCCAACTTTCGAACACTTCATTCAACAGCCTCCCTAATTCCGGAGGTCTTAATAGCATACAGTAGGTCTCTTCAGGGAGGGCAAATCACCTTTTCCAGCTCGAACCGCGTTTAACTCCAACTCCAGAAGGGGTCCCGAGGGGGGCATTGTAATTTTAAGCACATTTCACTTACTAGCCCCCCTCCCCTTTCCCCTCGCTCGCTTTCTCTTCCCTTTCATCCTGTACTTAATTACTGGCGCGAAAAGCGATCCCCAGGGGGCGCCACTAGAAACTTCCCCTCCTCCTACTACTTTTCCGGGGGAATTTCCTATTTCTGGCAACGGGAGTGAGATGCGCAAACGATTCTCGGAGGGACAGTGGCACGCGGGGCTATTAGGATCTAAAAAATCTTTCGATTCGATTCTGGAATCGATTCCTGAGGTTCGATTCTTGGATTCGATTCCTGAGGTTTGATTCCGATATGGAATCGATTCCTTATGGCCAGTATCGAAAAAGAAAACTTTTCTATTTCAATCACAAGTCAAAGATAGTTAGGAATTATTACTAATAATCAGCAAAATATTAATTATTGAGCAATATTGTTAATTATCTGTATTAATTAGAAAATTAAGTAAGATTCCTAAGATTCGATTCCTGCTGCAAAATACTAATTAATTAGTGAACAAAATTGTTAATAATTATCAGCGGTGATAATTTTAACGCCTCTGAGAGCGTATTTCACGCATTGAAAATAGGAAATACGCTTTTAAAAACTAGCCAGGCGTATTTTCACGCTTTGAATTTTGGTTTTGCTTAAAAAATACATGGCACCCGATCGAAATCAAAAAAAAATTTCTACTCAAATTAGAAAATTAAGTATGATTTCTAAGATTCGATTCCTGTTGGAATCGATTCCTTCAAGGGTTCGATTCCTTGGTATCGATTCCAACGTATTCGATTCTGATTCGATTCCGGAATCGATTCTTTCAGAAATATTTAGAACCCAACTCTAGGGGCTATCGCTCCCAACAACTGTTTTCTTGTTTTCTCTGCCTCGCTCCAGTTTTTCTTTTCTTCTCTGTGAGGAGCTTTAGCTCTGCGGGATCCTCGCGTAGGCGGTAATGAAAATAAATTAATGCTCTGGGGACTCCGGAAAACTTTGGCCTGATTAACAACGGGTAAGCAATAACATCTTTTCCCCGTTACATCGGACGCTATATTAGGGGACAGATAAATTAAAGGTTTTTAGGGCGTTACTTAAAGTCTAAGGATATAAAGACATAATTACTAGTAAAAAAGTGTAAAGTATCCTTTTAATTTAAGGTAAATTTTGGTTTTTACACAGATTTTCGGAGCATCTTAATTAAATATTACGGCTAAGTGTTGAAATTAGATTGTGAACTGTTGAACCGGCTTAATTAAATTTGTTACGTAATGAGGTTAATTACCACTTTTTAAGATTTATGACTTAAATAAAGATTTCTTTCTTTTATCATAAGATGAAATAAGGGATACCTTATTAGTTGTAATGATCACCCAATAAATAACTAAAAATGTATAGTATCGTGTTTTAAAATTGTTTGGCTAATAGGATGAGCTAATCTTTGGAGATCACATACTCGTTGCATTTTTTTCTTAAACAAGCTGAAATCTTTTTATAACTAATCGTTATTTTCTCCTGTTATAAAATAAAGTTTCTCAAACTAAGAACATACATTTTTGTAAAAATAAAATATTTTTATTTTTAAAATTTAAGAAAATTGTTGTAAGGTAATTGAATGATATCTTAAGCAGTATTATAGATATTCCTAACACTTATAATGTTAAATTAATTAGTGGACTTTGATACTTCCTAAATTTAAACAAAATGGTCAAAATTAATTGTTTAAATCAATTCTGGAAAAACATCATCACGTAGCTAAAATATTACCGCCTAATTACCACTATGGAGAACAAATTGTAAAAAGTTTTGGTACTTAAGAAATAACCGGGTGCAAGCTTCTTGGTGGAAAATATTTAAACATTAAAATAAAAAAACAATTTAAATATATCAGCTAGAAGTGTTTCTTTTAATTTATTGAATGTTTTGAGGTTAAGTTGCAAGTCCAATTGACGATATTTGCGCCCGGCTGATCCTTAAGTACTAAAATTTTCAACATGCTTTTTATAAAAAAGATAAAATAGGCAAACCAAAAAATACAGAAGTAAACAGGAAACCATAAATGGCCATAGAAATCATGTAAACGTAACGATGAAAATTATGTTACTTTCAAGTAACGGAATTAAGTAGAGCAGCCTTGATTAGGGATAGGGGGTAATTGGGAATCAGGGGTAAATGGGAACAAGCCCTAGTATCATTAGTGTAGGGGCTTAGTGAACCGAAGTGGCATTAAACTTGAAAGTTTCTATCCTTACGAAGTGGTTGATATTATGGTATATATGGTATATTATTATGGTTGGTATTATACCACCCAATTTTTCTGAAAATCAAAGTTTGTGCCCTTAATTCAAGAGCTGCTGGTTGCTACAGATTTCGCAGCACTAAGATGCTTTCATTGTTAATAATTGTTGTTCTTTAGTTTAATTAATAGAATTTGTTGTGCTTTTTCTCAACACTTTTTTTACTACCGTTTGTACGTCTGTTTTCAATTACCCCTTTCAATTCACTGTTCTCAATTTGAGATTTTTACCTCAGAGTTAATTGGGTTGATTGAGTGAACATTTTGATTGGTTGATTGATTGAGAGATTTCAAGCTTTTTTCCAACTTTTCATAAATATTAGACTAATTTTACTTGAAAGAAATTAATTAACAACTTTTAAAAATAGTTTAAATAACTTCTCTCAAGATTTAAATTTATAAATATTTAATTTATTACATACTTTATTTCATTCATATAATATCCATTTTACAAGAGAATTTACGCTGTGTTTCGACTTACTATAAGTTGCTTGTGGACTGTGGAAGATTTTTTGAATGAGCTAGTCCTTTCTTTAAATCAATTTTAATATGTCATGCAGATTATTTTGTAGATGGTCAAATTTAATAGAATAAGCAATGGAGTCCTTAGGAAAATTTTGATTGTTGTAGTGATCTAAGATGCCCCAAAATTACTTATACATAGTCTATAATGTGGCCTCAGCTGTCCAAGATATTCTAACTCCCGAATTGACCCACACCGCACTGAAATTCTTCCCAAAATAAAAAACTGTAGGATTTTTTTTTAAAGTTGAGAGAAACAAAGAACTTAATCATCATCACTCACGTTCTTCAGAACACACACACTCCAAGTTTATAACTTTAAGCCTAAAGTAATTAAATCCAGCATTATTCAAAAAAAAGCTTCATCTTATTTTAAATCGAATCACCTCCATTTTAATCACGGGAATACTTTCATCTCAACTTCACCTCCGCGTAACTTTATCATCGCTTCTTCAAAACCAACGTGCACTCATAAACGAATTATTACATACCTCGTTAAACGCAAAAATGGATGAAAGGACGGAACACACTCTCGTATTTCGCTTTTATCCCGGCTCGCTCAACGAGTAACATCGTTAAACAAAAGCTTTGACAATAAAACAGCATTAACTCCCTCCACTGGCCTTGATCACTTTATTAAACAACTAAGTAACACATTTTACGCAGCGGCCATCTTCATGGGGAATGCCGGTGCAAAAAGCGCATTTAGCCGGTGAAAGCCAAGCGGTTCTTTTAGGGAACTAATTAATTCTCGGTGCTCTCAAGAACAACAATTATTTAAAAGGGGGAACTTCTCGGAATTAAGTTTACGGACTGCTAGGGGATGGGTGCAGAATAGGGGAAAATCCTTTTCTCTTGCGTCGTTTCATCCGTGAGTAAAGTTCGGAGCGTTTTCTTCGTATTTTCGTGTTTCGAAATGATTAATGAATTTCTAAAAGCTTCTTGTTTTGTGTGCTATTGCTAGTGATCATTTGTGCAGGATTAAGTTAGAAGCGGTTTCAACACAAGGTAAGACTAAGCGCGCACTAGATACTTTTGTCACGGGACAGAGACAAAATTATCACCCTGGCTATTGCAAGAAGCTAGAGAGCGCGCATTAGGTGACGAGACTCTTGGCCGATTGCCAAGAATCTCTCCATAGAAATGCATTGCTCTCGAGTGACTAGTGTTATAAGTCGCCGTGACGGAAGTCTCTAGTGCGCGCTTAACCTTAAGATACGAGTTTTTTTTTCTTTATGCTTCCTTAGACCAGTGTTTTCAACCATGGTTTCGCTGAACACTGCTGTTCCGAGGAGAATGGTTCCAGAAAGGAAGTTACTTATATTTTAAATTAAACCAATTTATTTGAAATAAACGATTTTATATCGTTTGTTTTTGGTTTTCATTAATATATAATAAACAAATTATGTAAAAATACACACGATTTGTCACCCTAAAACGTGAACATTGTCCCAATATTTCCTTGAGATTAAAAAGGTTTGGAAACGCAGTTGAAGGCATTTTTTGATCGACTTCTTAAAAACGTTAAGTATATTTACAATTTACATTTACTTATAAATCTTTTTTTGTTTCTGTTTTTTCACTTTTCTTTTTGCATTTATATCTTTTTTATTTCTAATTTTTTTTCCTAAATATTGTTTTAACAATTGGCTCTATATTTCCTCCAACTCAACTGTGTTCAACTAAAGTAAGAATAAGAAACTAAATCAGAAATTGTTTAAAATACTTTTTTAAAATTATAAGATTTTCCGTAAATTCTGTAAAAAAAACTTAACTGAATACAAATCACGCTGAAATTACTTTTCAAAGAGAAAGTTGAAAATTTCTAAAAACCTTTCCATATAACGATTACTCCAGTAACATTTCAAAAAGTAGTAAATTAAAGAAACTTATCGATAAAACCCTTCCAAATACTTTTCTCAGCTTTAACCCAAATAAATGAAGGATTTTCAATTTATTCTTTCTTCTAAAACTGAACGAAAGTGCAATTCCAACTCGGGAAAAATGTCACAAACCAATAAAATACTCGCTTGTCACTTAAACTGACAAGAAACAGACATTTTATTGGTTTACGTCAAATCCCCATACAGCGCTTATCGTTTGTCCTAGAAATCAATTGCCAGCAGATCCAAAGGAATCATCTGAGGCCTATTTCATCTGTGCCCACTAAGTAGTTTTGGACTTGGAATGCAGGTTCGAGTTAAATACTCGGGGCCAAAAATGTGACCAAAAGGGGGAAATGAAGTATTAAATATTTATTTTTGGAGTTGGACTGTCATTGAAAAAACTGTCACTTACGGATATTAAATTCTGAATACTACTCATGTGTTTAAAGAAAAAAGTAGGTTTATCATATAAAATATATTTAATTTATGTATACGTTATATATCCTTCAAGAAATTTATTTATGTTTTTTTACCTGTTAGAGTTTATATACCGCTCATACAGTGACTTACACTAGATTACAACGTTTCTCTGCAATGATGTCGAGGGTAGAAGGGAAGAACTTTGAAAAGACGCCACATTCTCTGGCTACCTAATTGATGATGTCAGAGATGACACTCGTTTCCTCTGTCTTTTTCGCCAATTACGTAGCCAGCAAATATGACTTCAAATCCTTCCTGCAACCCGTGATGTCAATGACAAGAAACGTTGTAATCTGGTATTAACTCTTACAATGGATAATTGCAGTTAATTTTTTTTAATCTTAATTAAATGTGTTCAGAATGGCTTAAAACCTCCAAAAAACATTTTAATTTACCTTTCAAATCCCAAAATTTTAAGTTATTTTTAATTAAAAATAGCTTATTTTCCGTCTGAGCTGAAACAGCTTGTTGTTATCATACCGCTTTGAAAGACTGGAAAGACTGAGCTCTAGTTTTTACAGACTAGTGTTTCGATGAAAACGGTGTTTCCCACATTTCCAAGAGACACTTGGGACGTCACATTGTTAGGAGCTTTCTGTATTAAAATGTCATAATCTCTCTATTCTAAAAAAAAAGTTTTTGGTGAACGGTTTCCAGAGAAAGGCTTTTTAATTACTGATCCGTATAACACATATTTAGTATCAAACTGTCCGGATTCTTTTGAGGATGTGCAAAGTGCCTTTAGAATTTCTAAAAAAAAATCTCAATTTTAAAATATTTCCATTTTTTTAGATTTCGGATAAGGTCGCAGTTACAAAGCAAGAAACTATGAATTTTAAAACAATTGAAAACATATTTCACTGGTTTTTTAATATTCAAATAGATTAAATAATCATCTTTCTATTTATAACACGAATTTTAAAAATATATTTTGCGTTATTTTTAACAATATTTATATTTTTGTGGTTCAAAGGGTTTAATTGTTGTTCAAACGGTTTTCATTATATTTTAAACTTATATATAATTAACTTATTTTTTATTTTTTAAATATCAAATTAATATTTTTATATTTATCTTCGTAGTTGTGGCAACCTAATCATTACTATATTTACAATAAAATATACACTTCAAACTTCTTTTACAAATAGAACTTCATCATTGCTAAAAACTCTCATTTCAGACTTTAAAAAAATCTTCATAAGTACTCTTGGAAGAAGAAGGTTAAGCGGCTCGACAAAGCATGCAAATACCTCAAACACATTTCAATTCAATTCAATATACACTCGCTTTCGGAAATTTTGAATTTTGCATTTTTTATATCCTTTTGCAAGTATGTTTTTTAAGGTAGTAGTAAAATGTAACTCTTTATTTCATAATGACAAAACACAAACAACTAAATAACACGGGTGAATGTTTTAGAAATATGGATGAAAATGTTGGAAGTCTTGCCATTCGGTGTCGTTGCTATGAAAATGACACAACTTCAAAGTTTGTTTCTCATGAAGATAAAATTCTAAATTTTCGCGATGTTTAAGATAATTACTACATTTTTAACAGTCAATCATTACAAATTTTAAGAAAGTTAAATTTATTCCTGAGATATTTCAATGCTTCCCTTAATGTATCTGTGAAAAAACATTACCTTAGGGAAATGGGTAAAAGAATGTCTACATTGCTTTTTTGTTAATTTTCTTGGGGTTCAATTCCGTTATAGTTCCCGCTAAATATCGCCAATCTCTTTCGAACGCTCAATATTCAAATGTAAACCAATTTTTCTAATTTTTAATGATAAACTGAATAGTTATAGATCTAATTAAACACTTTAATCTATGAATTTGAAACAATTTAGCAATATTTATACTTTATAGTGTCCAAAAGAGATTTGTGATATTTAACGGGAACTATAACGGAATTCAACCCCAAGAAAATAAACAACAGAGCAATGTAAACATTTTTTTACCCATTTCCCTAAGGTAATGTGTTTTTCACAGATACATTAAGGGAAGCACTGAAACATTAAGGGAAGGTTCATATTTAGCGGGAACTATATATGAACCTTTCTTGGAATTATAAAGCGATCCGCCGATTCATGTTACCATAAAGGAAATGATAAAATTCCTCCACTGAATAAATATTCGCCATTTTTGAAAGAATACCACGGAGAAGTACTACCCCTGTGTTAAGAATGTTTTATAAAGTGAGTAAGTGCAGTGAGCTGGGTTTTGTGGGGAATTCTGAAGCGGTCCAAAAGTTACTGCGTCAGCAGTTAACGGGGGTTGGCGAGCGATAGCGAGCAGGGGGCGGTAGCCCCCTAGTTACCTAAAAAAAAGTTTGTGGGAAAAGACAAGCGTATTATTTAGAATTTTAAGAGTTGCTGCAATTCTCCATTTTTTTAGATATGCTAAAATTTTTACTACCTGCTATTGGGCCATCCATAAATAGCGGAGGGGGGAATTATATAAGGGGGAGTGAGGGGTTTCTCAAAATATTAAAATCTTATTAATTTATTATCAGTCTAATACACAACTACATCAAGTGAAAACCAAATTACATTATTATTCAATTTTACTAAATATCCCTCTTCCGCTTTAAATTTTTAAAATTCTGCTATAGAGTACAGCTTATTCAAAAACAAGATATACTTGAGTATTGTATTTATGGTCGTACTCTGACTGTACACAAAGACGTAGTGCGTTCCCTTAATACCATTACTTATAAAAAAACTATTAAACATAATTAACTACAAAAAACATACTTTTCACCACAGTACCCATTCTCAACATCGAATCCCTTCCCGATTCTTCATCATTTACCCATCCCCACAGAGACATACCCAACCCAGAAACGTTAACGCAAGCCCATCCACCTCAAAACAATCCACCTCACCCGCAATAATCCCATTCCGAGGCCACATTTAATACCATTACAACAAAGCACCTGCAGCAACAAAAAAGGAGCAATGTCCGAAAAAACCGGACCGAAAGATTGCCAGGTCTCTTTCCTGCCCCAGAGGTAATCACCAGTCCGGGGGCGGACTTGTCCCACTTGTCCGCTGGCCCAGGGAGGGATGGAAGCAGCACAAACAAGATTTTAGCGCCCTGCTAGTGTTCTTTTGGCTGTGGCGTTCCGTTATTGCCTCTACCCATACCCTGCTTTGGAAGAGGCAGGTACGGGTAGGCGGAAAGAATCGTGCTGAGAATCTAGGAATGGAAGAAGTGGGGTCTTTTTTTTTTTAATTTAGTGACTGTATGTTAAAAGTGATTTTGAATTATTTTAGGTAGGGGAGAGTGGGGACGATTGTAACAAAATTTCTTATTTGATCTCAAACTAAGCCATTTTTTATGTTAGAGTTATGAAAATTGGTATGAAAATAGGTTGATATATCCCAATTACAATTTTGTTATGAAAACCGTTCGGTGGACATGCATTGCAATTTAGTAAATAAAACATCGAAAATCGAAAAACGTTACAATCGTCCCCACTTGAAGGGTCAATTGTAACACATATAAGGGTCAATTGTAACACAACACAAATTCATAAAAATAGATAGAAAATCATTCAAATTTATTAACAATTTATATTTTCTTGTTAAATAATAATTAAATACATAGACTAGAATGGAAATAATGAACTTTTCACTCAAATAATGAGTTTTAAATGATAGTGAATGTTGATGAGTAAATAATAGTAAATAATTACTCACAAGGGCAATTAGGGTATTCATAACTTGATTCCCCTGTAGTGCAACGAACGTGGGACCATTTTTTGCACGAAAAATTTCCAAATTAGGATTTTAGGACGAAATTAGGATTTTCATTTTTTATTTTCTTCGGACAGAATCTGTATAATGTTACATAAAAATATAGTGCTCACGAGCAACCCTTCTAATAGACTTTTCAGACACAGAAACCTCAACAGCCTCTCCCTCTATTTTTTCTAGACTAATCAGCCCCCTTTCAGTTTTCCTTTTACGTGATCTCGGCATCCTAAAACCGTAAAAATTCATAATTATATGCCAATATTAAGGGTAAGTATGAATTATAAATCAATACATCGAAAATACTTTTAAAACATGTTATTTTCTACATTGGGGTCAGTTGTAACATGTTACAACCGTCCCCGGCTGAAGTGTTACAATCGACCCCACGTTGCCATTTTTATTTAAACACTCGTTTTCCGCGAAACTAACAACAGTATCATCTTGAAACTAAGCAGAATAAAACTAGGATACATGTACATACAATACATAAAATCAGTGTTGTTGTGCTTCATACCTGCAGTGCAGGAGAAGGAAAGTTACACAAAAGTAGAAACTTACTTCGATGCTCGAAACACACTATTTTCTCAATTACAGAGCCACAACTCAAATGTCGGCCTTGGAAATCTCTGATATTCTTTCATTCACCTCCCTTTTACGTACTGGCATCTCCTTTTCCCCCAGGCAGCCTCTCATTTTGAGGAAATCAAAGTGTTACAATTGCCCCGTGTTACAATCGTCCCCACTCTCCCCTACAGTTTGGGGAGATAAGGGATGATCCGAGATCATTTTCTAATGGTTGGATTTATTTGGTTTTGAATAAATTATTTTATTGTTCCAATTGAGTACTTAAGGAATATTGGACTAAATATCACTTAATTGCCGCCCCGCTTCACACATTAGTTGTAGAATACTCAAGTTAACACCATGTTGCACTATTTTCAATCTTTTGAGAAAAAGAAACACAGATATTATTTTTCTCAAAATAATTAGTTATATTAGGAGCGTTCTAAATGATCAAATAAAGAGATTTCCTCATATAAAATGTAATAAAGTTTCACTCCCTTTGGAGTATCTGCACTGCCTTTTTATTTATAATATCAAACTTATTCAAAATATTTAGCATAAAATCGAGTTTAAGTGAACTATTAAAAACACTATTTACGAAACAAGGTGTATTACTCAAGAGTGGAACCACCATTAGGAAAAATTATAAATATTACAAATTTACACTTACTTCCAAATCTCTCATATAAAAGCCCACGTCACTCACTGACTCACTGACTCACTGATTCTGGAACGCTCGCACACTATGATGCCATCTCGCAATAATCAGAAAAATAAATAAATAAAAGTAATTAAAATTAAAATAATATAATAGCTTTTAAATATCTTTCAAGAAAGTTGGTTTACTTAATAAAGGTTAAAAAGTTACTTTTAGGGAAGTTGGTTTCTAATTCAACAATAATAAATCTAATAAATAATCGTATAAAAAGCGCTTTTTGATTTTTTTTTTTGGCAATAATCTTTATTTACTTTCGGAAACGAAAAATTAATTATTTCTTAAGTAAGTAAATAATTGAATTTTATTTATTTTTCAACTGATTTATATAACTTATTCACTTTTAGAATCAGCTTTCAATAGCAATCATCTCAATTTTTACTATTCATTTTTTTCTTTCTCATAGTCATTGTCATGGGTGATGATGAAGATCCTACCTCAAAAAAACGTCGCTTAGCTAAAGAAAGAAAGCAAAGATGGCGTGCTAGACCTAAATACGTGGGCGCCGTAGGCGCCCCATAACAAACTATCTTCAAATAATGAGGCAAATTAAAATCAAATAATAATTTAATAATGGAATGTTTGGGGAGAATGCCATTTAAAATGAGTTTATATAAGGGTAGTAAGATTTGATTTAAGAATAAATTTGCCCAAATCAGCTCGGTGGTGGTCAGCCGAAATTGAGTGACTTATTTGAATATGATAAATTAGTGATATTTCAGCGGTAAGATAAAGAAGTTAAACTTCTTATTTAATGTATAATTAATAGGAACTTGAAGTAGTAACGAGGGAAGCTCGCATAAAAGGCTAGCCTAGCTGTAAGACCCGGCTTTGCCGGGTCGTAACAGCTAGTATAATATAATCTTCATTTTGATGGAATAAATTTGTCATAAAAGTTTCTTGTAGGTGTAGGCAACAAGTCAAATTACAAAGCTATAAAAAGTCATTTATATACATATTAAAAATTTCTCACTCGGAAATATATGTTTAATTAAAATTTAAATCAGTAATACATATTAGTATTATGCATTTATTAATGAAGTATTTCTATCATTATTTCTTTAATTATTGAGTAATTTCACTCTATAACATCTGCTCTTATAACCAATGGAAGAAACATTCAGCCTAAAAGAAGGGGAGAATTCCCCCTTGAAAATCTATCCGTTACGTCAGTCTCTCCATATTCGATATCAGTAATAAACCTTTCCACCGTCATCAGACATTCCGAGTCCCTACTTCGACAAATCAGCCACTCAGACTGACAGATTGTTGTGTGTTTATGTTTTCCAGAGCAAATTCGGAAGAGTATTACACGATCGATCCTTGGAATAAATTTCTGACTTTGCCCGAGGTCGAATTGCACTACCCAGCCTAAAAGCTTAAGTTTTCTTGCATTATAAATGTAAGATATCAATAATGCGCTTCTTATTTTGTATTTGTCACTGAATTCCTTGAAGATTGACAGTGAAAATGTACTTTTATTAAGAGTCTGTTGTCTTAAATCTGGTAAATATTGTAAGTTATATTGAAAGCATAGCTCAAAATAGTGTTGTATTGCGACTTTTATATTCAAAATTATGCAAGACGAAGATTACTCAGATAAGTTCTACTTAACTTTTAATTCATATAAAATATTTTTAATTTATTAACTTTTTTACTTTTTCTGGTGATGTATTTAAAGACATCTTTCGGAATTAAAACGTTGTTTTTTTTGTGGAATTCATGACAAAAGGCAATAAGACAAACGGAAATCGTTTTGAAATTTATGGGAGAAGAGTTACACACAATAAGGAAGTTGCATGTGTCATGTGTCAGATTTTCAAAAACAAACAAGTGTTCCGTATGGTTTTTTGTATGGTAAAATGAAATACCTAGTCAGTTTTTCAAAAAAATGTACAGGTAATTAAATATTTTAATTTAAAAGTCGAGAAAAAAACACGTGACTGAAAACGTTTATTGTTTAAACTATAAGATGACGTCAACAATAATACCATCAACTCCATTGCTTTACAACAATGTTTGGTATAAGATGACGTCACATCCAAACTCTTGGCGTTTTCGCGCGCTTTTAAAAAGGGGATTTTTGTTAATTTTTTTGACAATCAAAAAATTTCTCGATTGGCCTCAAATTTTGGGTAGTTGCTTATTTTTGCAAGAGGAATCGATTAAAAAAATAAAAAAAATCATGCAACTTCCTCATTGGTGAGCGAGTTAAGCAGCGATGTCAGGATGGAAATCAGCATGAAAGCAAGACAATTCCTTTAGAAAACATTCCTAGACTCTGTTTTTGAATAGTCGACTTTTTCGAACAATTTCACTATAAAGATTCTAGTTAATCTTATTGTATTTTGGCATGAATTCAACTGAAAAACACCATTGTGGTCTCTTAATGATTACTTTAGTTTTGATTATAGTGACTATCTTGCTCTATGGGCCGTCGACAGAAGAGTACAATGTGCAAAAGCGTTGCAAAATAAGATGCAAAAAACGTTGAAATGAATTTGATCATAATGTAAGAATGTAAATGAAGGTAAAACAAGCTTAACGAATAGTTTATAAATAATTTATTTGATTTTCCGGGATAGATGGCCGTGTTTGAATGGAATCTCCAAACGTTTCGCTCTCAGCTTCGGAGAGCATCCTCAGTGGCAAAAATCAACTGATAAAAATTGAAAATGAAAAAACAAATACCAAACAATTACAGCGTGAATGCTAACGTGGAATGAAAATGAGATGAGATACTAATACTACTGTTGTGCTGGCTTTATCCTGCATTTCTTGAGTGCCGGGTGCCAGACGCTCGGAATGGAAACACCCTCCTCTTTTCTATTGAAATTATTCTTGTGTTTGAAAATTTCTATGGCTTCTCTTATTAATCGGGTGGAATGATGGTTGGTGGTTGCCAGGATTTCGGTGCTATTAAACAGTACTCTATGGTCCCCATTTGTTAAAGCATGCTCAGCCACGGCCGACTTCTCTGGATGATATAGGCGACAATGCCTCTTATGCTCTGCAATTCTGGTTTTTATAGAACGTCGGGTGGTGCCGATGTAGACTGCTCCACATGAACAAGGAATTCTGTATACCCCCGTAGCAGATAAAGGGTCACGACGATCCTTAACAGGTCTGAGAAGGGAAAAAATCTGATTAGTTGGTTGAAATATTGGCTTGATATTATGGCGTGATAATATTTTCCCGATGCGGTCTGTCACAGACTTAATAAAAGGAAGAAAAACAACTCCATGGTTTTGAATTTCCGTAGTGGACTTGCTATGATTTCGGGGTTTAAAGGCTCTGCGAATTTCTTGACTTGAATATCCGTTTGATTGAAGTGCAGTATTTAGATGATCTAGCTCTCCTTGCAGCAACTCAGGTTCACAAATAAGTTTGGCTCGATTTATAAGGGTCTTTACTAAACCACTCTTCTGGCTAGGATGATGGTTGGACATTTTGTTTAGGTAGCGATCTGTATGAGTGGGTTTTCTATATACCGAATGACCGAGAGATCCATTTTCTTTTCTGTTAACCAGAACATCCAGAAAGGGCAACCGGCCTTGATTTTCTATTTCATGAGTGAATTGTATGCTTGGATGATAACTGTTCAGGTGATTTAAAAACTCAGGTATAGTATCAGCCCCATGGCTCCAAATTACAAAGGTATCATCGACATAGCGGTACCATCCAGTAGGTTTGAGGGAAGCAGAATCTAAGACCGTTTTCTCAAAATGCTCCATATAAAAATTAGCTATTACAGGACTGAGAGGGCTGCCCATAGCTACTCCATCTGTTTGTTCGTAAAATCTATTGTTCCACTGAAAGTAGGTTGTGGTGAGTACATGTCTAAAAAGGGCAATGATGTCTTCTGTAAAAATCTGTTCCAACAAGTTTAGAGTATCCCGGACTGGAACCCGCGTAAAAAGAGAAACCACGTCAAAGCTAATTAATATATCATTTGGGGAGACGGTAATAGATTTGATAATTTCCAAAAAATGGCCGGTATCTTTGATGAAACTGAACGAATTTCCTACATGAGGATGGAGAAGACCAGTTAAATATTTCGACAGATAATAAGTTGGAGACCCGATTGCACTCACTATTGGACGAAGAGGAACATTAGGCTTATGTATCTTAGGTAAACCATAAAGTCTTGGAGGGAGAGCCTCGGAGATTGTTAGACGTTTCTGCTGTTCTTTATCCATAGTTGAAGACTTTATAAGCTTATTAGTCGAACGTACAATGCTATTTGTCGGATCACTCCTCAGTATTTTGTAGGTATTTGGATCTAACAGATCCAAATACCTACAAAATACCGGCGGGTTCCAGTCCGGGATACTCTAAACTTGTTGGAACAGATTTTTACAGAAGACATCATTGCCCTTTTTAGACATGTACTCACCACAACCTACTTTCAGTGGAACAATAGATTTTACGAACAAACAGATGGAGTAGCTATGGGCAGCCCTCTCAGTCCTGTAATAGCTAATTTTTATATGGAGCATTTTGAGAAAACGGTCTTAGATTCTGCTTCCCTCAAACCTACTGGATGGTACCGCTATGTCGATGATACCTTTGTAATTTGGAGCCATGGGGCTGATACTATACCTGAGTTTTTAAATCACCTGAACAGTTATCATCCAAGCATACAATTCACTCATGAAATAGAAAATCAAGGCCGGTTGCCCTTTCTGGATGTTCTGGTTAACAGAAAAGAAAATGGATCTCTCGGTCATTCGGTATATAGAAAACCCACTCATACAGATCGCTACCTAAACAAAATGTCCAACCATCATCCTAGCCAGAAGAGTGGTTTAGTAAAGACCCTTATAAATCGAGCCAAACTTATTTGTGAACCTGAGTTGCTGCAAGGAGAGCTAGATCATCTAAATACTGCACTTCAATCAAACGGATATTCAAGTCAAGAAATTCGCAGAGCCTTTAAACCCCGAAATCATAGCAAGTCCACTACGGAAATTCAAAACCATGGAGTTGTTTTTCTTCCTTTTATTAAGTCTGTGACAGACCGCATCGGGAAAATATTATCACGCCATAATATCAAGCCAATATTTCAACCAACTAATCAGATTTTTTCCCTTCTCAGACCTGTTAAGGATCGTCGTGACCCTTTATCTGCTACGGGGGTATACAGAATTCCTTGTTCATGTGGAGCAGTCTACATCGGCACCACCCGACGTTCTATAAAAACCAGAATTGCAGAGCATAAGAGGCATTGTCGCCTATATCATCCAGAGAAGTCGGCCGTGGCTGAGCATGCTTTAACAAATGGGGACCATAGAGTACTGTTTAATAGCACCGAAATCCTGGCAACCACCAACCATCATTCCACCCGATTAATAAGAGAAGCCATAGAAATTTTCAAACACAAGAATAATTTCAATAGAAAAGAGGAGGGTGTTTCCATTCCGAGCGTCTGGCACCCGGCACTCAAGAAATGCAGGATAAAGCCAGCACAACAGTAGTATTAGTATCTCATCTCATTTTCATTCCACGTTAGCATTCACGCTGTAATTGTTTGGTATTTGTTTTTTCATTTTCAATTTTTATCAGTTGATTTTTGCCACTGAGGATGCTCTCCGAAGCTGAGAGCGAAACGTTTGGAGATTCCATTCAAACACGGCCATCTATCCCGGAAAATCAAATAAATTGCTCTTTAGGCCGTGGAAGTTTTCATCAATTTATAAGTTTATAAATAGTTAACAACGGTAGCTATTTTGGGCATTAAAAAAAGGTTTTTCTTTCAAAACGACCCTACTAGAATAGAATAGAATAGATTTTTATTTGTGTTCAGGCTGGGGCCCGCTTACAAAGATACTACAAAATAGTTAATACACAAAAAATTGTTAAGAACAATAATAACAAAAAGTATACATAAAATGAGACAGGTCTAAAATAAATCTCCAAGGAAATATTCTCGTTTAAATTTTTTTTTAATTTCAGGGCATTTTTAATAAAATAAGCAATAAGGAAGTTGCATGTGTCAGATTTTCAAAAACAAACAAATATTTTAATTTAAAAGTCGAGAAAAAAAAACACGTGACTGAAAACGTTTATTGTTTAAACTGTAAGATGAAGTCAACAATAATACCATCAACTCCATTGCTTTACAACAATGTTTATTATAAGATGACGTCACATCCAAACTCTTGGCGTTTTCGCGCGCTTTTAAAAAGGGGATTTTCGTTAATTTTTTTGGCAATCAAAATTTTTCTCGATCGGCCTCAAATTTTGGGTAGTTGCTTTTTTTTGCAAGAAGAATCGATTAAAAAAATAAAAAAAAAATCATGCAACTTCCTCATTGAACGAAATTCACTATGTTTAAGGAAGAGAAAATTATTTGTGTTGTTACGAAAATGAATCAAAGAGGATAAATATTTTAAACAATAAAAATTATATACTGGACACACATAGAACGCATGTTCCCAGGACTCTAATTATCATCTTCGACCCTACTAATTATGAAGAATTATAGACCTACTATGAAGAATTTAAAATAATAAATTAATTAATTAATAAAATCCATACTTTCTCATTAAACACAAAAAACGTGACACACTAGCTTCTAAATGGTCACAATTATCTTACTCTATTACACAGTTCGTTATTCCAATGTGCGAAAAACCATGCTCAAAAAAGCTGAATATCGTTTCTCCCTCCCCAAGCGCAATATTTTCAACATCTCTACAACACAGAACCGCTCCTTCGCATTCTTTTGTAATCCCCTTCACACTAGTGTACATTCCACGCGAACTTAATTGGTTTTCCCGCTGCGATTCCCCTCTTTTGATCTAGATCTCGTTTGCATTTTATTTCGCCGAGAGAAAGAGAGAGCTAAGTTTTTAATTAAAACTTTTCGTCAATTACCAGTACGTAGTTTCTTGCTGGGCGACGGCGATGAAGAGAAAAAAGAACGCTTTAATTAGATAGAACGCACTCGCGACTTCGACGGGAAGAATAATTGCACAACGAGCAGAAAAAGGCTTAGCGTAAAAAAATATTCCAAATGGGGATGAATTATCATTCTCAAAAAACGAGCGCGAGAACAGGGAATAATACAACTGTCTCGAGCCTCGCTAACAAGAAAAAATTGCCATTTTTTTAATAACAAACAGGGCGTCGTGCTATATTGAAGAAAAGCAGGCTATAGCTTAATCCAATTTTACTATGTCCTGATTAATCATTGGCTGGAGCTAAACGTCAGGTTTTCACACAGAAGAATTAATTAAATTCTATGTGTGGCTCCGGTGTCGTATTTCCTTGAAATTCAGTTTTCCTGGCTTTTATTTTCTTCGGCGTCCGAGGAAAGTAATACTATTTTCCTCCACCTCTGTTCTCAGATTTATCCGAGTGACAGTTGCTACAATAGAGCGTTAAAGCTATCGGCAAAACTGTTTGGGCCTGAGGTCTGTCAGACGTGGAAAATGGGATATCCAATTTCATTCCAGCTTCCATTTTTGTTTACGATAAAGACACGTTTTAATAACGCGTTTTCTTTTTCCGGATTGGTTTGCTCAGGAAAAGGTTTCTACAATTTCTTCAGATGAAAAAATAGGTCTCGGTCTTGGGTAAGAACGAATTCAAGTGAAAAGTATTGATCAATAAGTGACTGGTTTATTTTTTTTACCAGTTCTTTCCTAAAAGTATCCAAAACAACTCTTAGCTTGTTCTTCAGTTTATAACCTAATTTCTCGGTAAATGATATAGATAATCTGTAACATTATCATAGTTTTAATATTGAATGTTTTAATGAGTAAAGATTTAAACTCCTAAGAACATGAAAATACATTTTTAATAACATTGTCATTATTCTTCCAAAAAGTCTCCGCAATTTCATAATTTTCCATTTTGAAATAAATAGATTTATTTGATGATATTTGGACACTTGGTTGTTTTTATTGTTATTTTTGTTGTTACTTCTGAGTCACAGTCTGATGAAGTCAGACCCTTCATAGTCTTTGAAGCCCATATTTCCCAGACTATGCCCTGACTATGCCCATATGCCCATACTATGCCCAGACTATGCCCATATTTCAGACTATGAAATATGGGCCTTGTGCCATAAAAATCCAACCAACCAACCATGTCTATGAGTTTTTTCAAAAATAAGAAGTCGAATACGAGAAGGGGTGTGGAGTAAATATCCTCTCAGATAAGACCCAAACAGTCGAAGATGTGACTTACTGAAATCTGGTGTTGGTGGCATTTGGGGGAAGAGAAGGTAGGTTTTTCTCACCCTGGGAGAAAGAGACATTAGACACTTGGTGTTGTTATTTATCCCTCTTGATCAACAGTATCCTCCAGTTCAAGTCCATAGACTCATGTGCTTCCAAACCCTGAATAATCACCCCATAACTAGCTGTAGAACAGTTTGCTCCTATCGGAAACCAGTGTTTGTTAAGATATGGGCAGGGATGGCTTGGGTCAAATTCCTTTTCGATTAAAGAACTTGGACACTTAAGTTATTTTCATGATGATAAAAAACGGTGAAAATATCTTTTTTTTTGTTCTTACTTATGATATATTTCATATCATATAAACATTCAAGAGTATGGGCCAGTCTTTGAGTCTGAGTTTATTCAAATTCTTTCTTAAAACTGATTATGTCATTGCTCAGTTGAACTAAATTACGTTTGCATCACAAAGTATAACCTATATAGACAATGTCATCTCATAACATTAAATGTTGCTCTAATTCACAAAATAACCTGTGACAACTAAGTAATTTTATGAACCCTTAACCACACCCTTTTAAAAAAATTCAACTACATTACACTATTGAAATACGATCATCTTAAAGCTTTCCACACAAATAAAATGAATGATTACGTTGATTTTATTACTCCTCAAATATGAATCTAGTTTTAAATGAGCTTTTATAACAATAAAACGTTTCGGAGTTATCTGAAATGAATTAAACGCTTTTCGAACAGGAATTAATTGATTTTATCTATTCTTTGAACATTTCCACTTGCGTAAGCATTGCCATTTACAAAGCAAGATAAGTATTTTAACAACCAAACGATTCTTTGTTCTAAAAACCTCTTTCATCCACTCACGGAATTCCAAGTCCAATCGAAGCGCACAAAAGCAGTTATTGCTTTTTCTTTTCTTCCATCAGCCAAAAGACGCTCCACTCTGCATTTTTTCCTTCTCCCAAACCGAACAATTAGAACCCCCAGCAGCCATCATTAACGCATCACCTCATTTGCCGAGCGCTCCAACATTTATTAAGAGCGACTGCTCGGATATAACGCGTCCGGTAATTTCAGCTGGCTAAATTCCAATTACCAGCTAAATTTAGCGGAAGCGCGAAATCCCGTTTTTTTTCCTCCCGACAACCCAAATCGATGCATGCCCCTTGGCGAATGCGTCATCGTAATCGTTAAGTTGTTGTTGTTATTACTTCGGTTTTGTTGCTTCGTTTACACGGTATTAACTCTACTTCGGGAGTCTTCAAAAAATTGGAACTCTCATTTTCTCGGGGATTTCATTCGAAACGCTTCACCCGGCGTATTTCATTTCAAGCCGGCTTATTTATGTATCCCGGCATGCAACTCGTTCCCTTGCTCTTCTCCATAGATATGAGATTTGGTTTTTATTACGCGTCCCGTAATATACAAGTCGTTTCCCTTCATAGATGGGGTGTTATTTTGTGTTGTTTTTTTTATTGTCAGGGGAATCTGAACCAGGGGGACGTCAGGTTCTATTAGGAGGCCGTCTAGGTGAAAGGTCAAAATTAGCTGGAATGAAGTCTTCCGTGGTGATAAGACGATGCCAGTGCAGAAATGAGGAAATCTGAAGGGAAATTGCTTCGATATTAGTTGGAGCTAAAATTACGTGCCGATCACTTTTTGCATGACTGGCTTTTCCTGAGATGATGGAAGACGTTCAAAATAATAACTCCATCAGATGCTATTTATTTGTTTTGGTTAGAAAGAAGCAGCGTGGAGGAAATAAACTTTATTAGAGCAGCAAAGGGTTATTTATAATACTGTAATATCTTCCTTTCATTTAAAATTCGATTCTGAAGGAAGTTCATTTTATGTCACACATATCAACCTTAGACTGTCTTACTAATAAGTAAATTTTTAATATGCATTTCCCTGAGCATTACATGAATGAAACAATTTTTTGAGATTGTGTTTTATTTTTGGGATAGTATGGCTTATTATTTACCGCTTTCAAAATATTGCATATAGTTTTAGATTATTTTTCATTTATTTTCATATAAATTGTTCCAAAATCTTGTTTTACTAGATTTAATTAGTTTGCGAAGTTTAGCTGCTACCCTTTTGTATTTAATCCATAGATCGAGTGAAATGCATATATGGCTAATTTAAATAATGATCTTTTTTGTTGAAGGGGACTTTCACATTTTAGATTCCACCACTGCTCTTTATATGTTTTTATCCACAGTGACAAATTAATCTAATTAATTTAGGTTTAAAAGAAAAAAATTATAGAGATGTATGCAATTACTAAAATTTTAGATGGTAATAATTGAGATTAAAAATAATTTTGCAATTTAAGGGGACTTAGTACCTCCAAATCGGTCAAAATATCAAGTTAGGGATTTTTCTCTCAAATCCATGTTTATACTCATAAATTGATTCAGAAAATTTCATAGTTATGCGTGAATTCTAAGCATAACAAATTTCCAATATTTATTAAGCATAGTTACCACATATTTTTTTAAAAAAATATTTCTCAGAACTACTTTTTTAGCACTTAAAACCCTACGGCTTTTTTTCTACAGAACCAAATGTTATAAAACTTGGTATTTATATTCAATAGAGTAATTTTATCAAATTAATGTTCCAAAATTTAATGATTTGATTTTGGTCCAGAAATTTTTTTATCATGCAAAATAGGGTAAAAATCCTAGAATTTTCACGTTTTTAAATGGGAATCACCGAAAAGTTTTTTTTTCTCAAAAACTACTATGATTATCCAAAATCCCCCACATTAAATTATACTACTGATCATATTTAACATAAAAATGAAAAAAGCTAGTAAGAAAAGCGAAAAATGAAGGAGGAGTAGCGTTTCGAAATTTAGCGAATTTTTTTTTAATATCAGAAATAAAAAAAATTTTAAACTTTTTGTGTTTAATATTTCATTACATGATGATAACAGATAATTTGGCACCGAAAACTAATAAAAAAAACTCAAAAATAAAAAATTAATTTTTTTGATACCGAGTCCCCTTAAAGATTTATAAAAAATCCTAGAAAAATTATAACTTAAGTAAGGTCTTATTTATTCTAAATGCACTGTATTATATTCCAAGAGCTTTCATTAATGTATTCATATATTAGCATATAAATTATGGTACTTAAGAAGTTTTTTTAAATGTCTATAATGAATATTTAGTTGCAACATACTTTGTGGTTTTGAATCATTATTATTAACTACTCAAACATAATAATAACCAAAGTTTAAGAATTCAAAAAAGTTTGCATACTTTTTTTACAAAGGATAGAAGTAGAAAATTTTTTTCTTTTTTGAATGTTTAAAAAGAAATACTTGGAAAACAGTTGTTATTTACATAAAGCAAAGAATAAAATTAAAATATATTCAATTTCTTAATTTAATGAAACACCAACAAATATTTCAAAAACGCTCCATTCATTAAAATTTTTTAAATACAGGGTTAGGAAAGATTGTTGATCTGTCAAACGTGTTGAAATTACCAAGAAACACTTAAAATAGTTTCATTCCAGAAAAGATTATCTTAGAATATTGTATAAAAATGTAGTAGTTATAAACTTTTTGAGAAAAAAACTTTTGCGTCTTTGATGCAAAAGTAATCACACCTTTAAAATCTAGATTTACTTTTATTTATTCCTATTTAAGATTGTTAACAGTAAAACTAAACATTATTGTTTCTTTTCCAAAGCTTTACCGTCACATTAATGTATACTAGTATTACTGTAATCGTAAACTGGGGAACTTTTAATGGAAGTGGAAACTGTTACTGGTTTATTGCTTTTGGGTACGGGAATTAAATGAGGGGATTTTCAGTTTCCTCCAGAATGTGTCTTAAATTCCACGTAAAAGAGATCACCCGGTTGAGACTAAAGTCCCAAAGGTTACTGCGGAGGTGTTAAACATTAATGATTTACCAAAGTGTTCAAGGATAGACCTTTGTAAAACACCAGAGTACTTGATTTTTAACGAGTTTTGGCTTAACACAGTAGTTGAACCATTAAGTACTGACGCAAAAAACGCTTACCATTCTGTATAAGTTCTAGGGGTTTTAATAAGTGATGCCATTTCAGTTTTAATTTAAGTCTGGTGAATATTGTATTAATTTCATCGATAAGTGTTACTGCCGGTGAACGACTCCTGTAAATATTTCCCTTTACCTTCCAATGATATTCACTGAACTAAAAACAGCTCACCTGTAATAGTTGTTTTTCCTTTAAACTACATATACTGCACTAAAAACAACCATACCTGTAAAAGTTGTTTTTCCTTTAAATGACAGTTACTGCACAAAAAACAACCATAACCTGTAAAAGTTGTTTTTCCTTTAAATGACAGTTACTGCACAAAAAACAACCATAACCTGTAAAAGTTGTTTTTCCTTTAAATGACAGTTACTGCACAAAAAACAACACTTACCTGTAAATGTTGCTTTTCCTATAATCATTTACTGCGCTAACTACTAACTTTTTAATAATGCTTTTCATTTTTTTATCAATCAGGTTTGGTAACTGTACACTTCGTATTGTAATAATGAGCTCAAATTTTAATTTTTTATACTCAGCTTTTTATTTCTGCTTTAAAAGGCATTTTTAAAGCTTCTGAATGAAAAAAAATCTATTGTGTGCGTACTCTCATCCATCTACCCTCTTTACCTTTATACGTATTTAAGTTTTTTTTAAATTCTGTCTACAGTATCCTACATTTCGTCATTATTGTTTGGAATTGCTTTATTGCCAGGTTTTGCATAAATTTTTATTTCAAGTAGGATAACACCTTGCTTAACATGCCTAATCCCTCACCCTTCTCCCATGCTTATATTTCACTTTTCTTTGGAAAAAATGTAAAGCCGGTAAACTCACCCCCATAATACTTCTAAATCTGCTTTTAAACCTATTACTTTGGAAAAAGCGGGGTTCATTTTTCATACACTTGGCATTTAGTATTTAGACTACCATCCATAGGCCGCTAAATGGAAAACAATGGTCATTAAACAAACACATATTTGCGTGGGCGGGTGCACAGAAAAAAATCCCTACAAAAATGACTCCCTTTGTATCTTTTATCGATACTAAGTAGAAAATCTTTATGGAGTCAAATGTCTTTTTTCTGTTCCGTCGCTCCAGGGCTCGGGACTGTTGAAAAATCACTTAAGAAGATTAAGCGTTTTCCTTTTAAATAAATGTTGGGACATTATTCACCATCTTACCGGAATAGAACTTCTAATTCTCGGAGATTTATGTTATACGCGGGGTACCTTAATGTGTTTCTTATGTTTCGAAATAAAGGACTGCCTTATTTTTTTCCTCCCGCGCCGTAGATCCGCCTAAGACTAGAGTCGTCCCGGTCGTTTGATTTTTTGATACTTGCCCGAAATGATCTCCTTTCTTTAAGCCTTATTTTTATTCTCCTCTTCTTCCCCCTCGCTCGTCATTTAGAAGAATGGAAACTAAGTTTCCAGAGGGCTTCTCGCTGTTTTCTTTTGTCTAACCGTAACCGACTCCGAAATGACTCGCGGGGGACCCATCACTTTTGTTTTTGCCACCGTGACGTAGCTTCGAAAGGGGGAGGGTAGGCAGGCTATAAAAAACACCTGCGTTGTCTGTCCGACACCTTCTTGGCTGACAAGTGGTTTTTTGTTGGTGTTGTCTCCCAGCTGACGATTGAGATGCCTCCCAGATCCATTTCTGCCTTTTCGGTGTTTGCTTAACCCTCTATTGTTTTCGCATTTCCTTAACCGTTTTCCATAAAATTGAATGTTCCCCGCCTGACACGTCTAAATCAAAATGGCGTGTTTGTGTTGTTGATCAGTAGGGTGGTTGATAGGACGGTTGGGGTTAGAAAACTTATAAATTACTGATCGCGCGCGGAGTAATTGGGTGCAGAATGAAGAGAAAATAAGTTGTTGAATGAGTTGAAAATAACTTTATTATAGAATTCAATATTCTTCGCTTCAATTTAAATTAAAATATTTTTAAACTGAATGGGCCTATATTAAACACTTATAATTCTGAACATAAACCAGATAGTATTTATTTTCAAGAAAATTGTTTCAAAAAATGAAATCATCTCTGTAAAAAGATTGAAAAATATTTACAAGTATTTAAAATGGTTTAGTAAAAGTGTGAATTTCTGCATTATTAACAATTTAATATGGAGTAAAATTTGTTTGTCAATATTTTTAAGGAAATTTTGTTTACCACGGTGAACTACTATAATGTATATGTTACGGGCAAAGAGATTAAGATTAATTAGGCATGAATAATAATGCCCAGAGTGTAGATGGGCAAAATGATAAATTTCATTGATAATTGCCATTGAATTTATCACATTGCCCTCTTCCACTTCAAGCATTATTAGTAATTCTTGATTTATCTTATTGCCCGTAACATATTACAATAAAAATCAACCTGTAGCAAAAACTGTTAACTCAATTAATAGAAAAGTATGTTTCCTTCACATGATCACACATATATAAGTAAATTTTCCTCTCTATACACTTTTATAAAAATAAATTGAGAACAATTATTTTATTTCTATTAATAAAGACACTACCTAGTTGTAAACTAATGCATCGCTCACACTGGGTTAAATATTAACAAAACGTAGTTTAAACCGGCCTGAATGTAGTTTCCTTATTTTGAAAATTTTCTATTCCCTCTTTACCAAGAAATCCGCCAAAACAGGGACATTTTCATGCCAACCGCAACGCATTTCTCACAGCTGCCTGATCAGATTGTTTTCTATCCCTTCACGATATTTGACGTTTAGGGAAAGCGCTTCCCCCGTTTACCTATGTGCATAAGCCCTATTAGGGGATAAAAACACAAACCCCCGAGAAACAAATGTTGAATTTGGAAAGTTTGCATATCCGAAAAGAAAGCTTGCCGTGGAGGTTTTATCCCTAGCCATGAATTGCGGAAATATTTGCCTTCGTCCAATCGATCAAATAAGCTAAAACTGTTTCTTTCGCTTCCTGTGTCCGGGAATTTCAAAAGCGGTCTTGTTTATATCCTTGGAATATTGGATGTACTTGCTGGATGTACTTGCGGTTGTATTTTCAATATATTGTGATTTCTGAATAGTTATTGTAGTTAAAGAAAAGTGAATAGTAAACATTTAATGACATTTTCTTTATTATGTTCGATATACCGACCACAACGTTCATGGGGCTTACGACATATTGAGTGCGTTGATGGTTTGAGAAGCTTTTTTTCAATCATAAATCCTGTTCCTGCCTCGAAGTGGGGAGATGGCTGCTGTCAAGAAAACGCCGGTGTTTGGGGCTCGTGGTAGAAGGAAGGCAAACCTTTTAAAACAATAAAGGTTTTTGCTGGTATAAAAATAGTAAAATCAACTAGTAGAATAAAGAACAGAAAGATCTTCGATATCAATGCAATGCTTATTTGAACAGAGGCATAGCCATCTAGAACAAGGAGGCGTGGACACTTCGCCTCGATGAGATATTCTCTCCTTCTTCTAGGTGGCAAACCTCCAATAAGCGCGCACTTCTCATGTTTTCCCCCCGCTCCTCAACCAATCGTTCAAAAGCTTTCGACGGCAAGAATGACTCATCCTCAGCTGTCCAGGCCTTCTAGCTCTAGATGGCTATTGCAGAGGGCTGCTGCTTGGAGCGAGACCGATCGTGATGTTTCCGAGCAAGCGAGGAAGTTTCGAATTAGGCATTCGGTTTCGGTACGAAGCCTTCTACGCTCCAAAACACCTTTTCAAAGTCTAACTGTCGTAGTCACCATTAACCTGCTCGGATGTTAACTGACAGTGAAACATCTGATTGGCTCTTAAAGATTCATATTTTTTCTTTAATATTTTCTCTTCTAGTTTAGAGCTCTGGTATTTAAGAGTTATCGTAAAGATTAAAATATCATAGACGAGTTTAACCGGAACAACGCGTTCCAATCTCTTGAGAGCTTTCGGTAAATCTCATAACATTTTTAAGATTAATCGTCTCTCCATTTTTAACTACATATATGGGCGGAAGTGTTCTTGGGTTTCATGATGTCACATAGTTGAACTCACCTTTAGGCTCGCTGCTCAAATTACATTGACCATTAAACTATCAAATTAAAATACACATAAAGTAAATCCCAGTTTATTTCCCAGAATCGAACGTGAGATACAACGCCTTATGTTATAAAGAGTATTAAAATTACTTAAAGCTATTAGGTTGTTCCTAATTTGAAGATAGTAACCTAAAAAAGCTCATTCATTTGTAATGAAATCCAAAACAGTTTCAAACTTTAAAACCTAGTCATCAAATTAACATCAATGGTAAATACCCTATAACTTAATATTCTTAAGTATCGAGTATTTCTCAGTCAAAATCTTAAGTAATTAATTAAGTAATCTTAAGTCAAATGAAAGGAGTATTTCACCATTTATTGCTGGTTAAGCGGACAATAAGTGTAAACTCACAACTCTCAAGCGTCACCTCCAACCGTGGACAGGTTTCGTCCTTGTTAGGACTCATCAGCTCGGTATAGGAAGGTAACGCAAGAGAGCGGAGGGCAAGTACTAGTCTAGCCGACTATCTGTGAGTTTACACTTATTGTCCGCTTAACCAGCAATAAATGGTGAAATACTCCTTTCATTTACCTTGCCTTACTGGAATTAAATTTTTTCTAGGAATGACAATGTCATTCCAGCAGATGAGTGGAGGACTAATCAATGGTCACCACTTTTTCAGTTATAGTCGGCTAGACTAGTATTTGCCCTCCGCTCTCTTGCGTTACCTTCCTATACCGTGCTGATGAGTCCTAACAAGGACGAAACCGGTCCACGGTTGGTGGTGACGCTTGAGAGTTGTGAGTTTACACTTAATCTTAAGTCATCTTCTTCTATTATTACTCTCGTATTAAGTCCATGAACTCTTCTTGAAAATACAAAAATATAGCCGAGGACTGATGAGAAAAAGTTCACTACAAAATCCCTTCAAGCATTAAACAAATATTTTCAAACCACGCATTAAAAACTAAACATCTCATCATTTCTTGCATGTAATGGATATAAAAACCGTTAACTTATATAGCCTTAAAAATATCTGTATCATCATTTTCACTTCCGTTGTATCGATTTCTACAACATCAGCGAAACGCACATAAGCATACAGAACCGCCTCAACTCCGATCTAACCCGATCCGCAACTCCTTCCCAAATCGCTTATCAGAGCCCCGCTCCCGTTTTTCCGTAGGAAAAAAGAAAATCCTTCCCATCCGCAAACTCCCGCCTTCCTACCATTAGTAGGCGGCCTACGGGCCTCCCTTAGGAAGGCCAATGAAGCAAAGCGGAAGATGTTCCTCCTCCTCCCCTGCCCCTCCCCCCACCATGATGAATGACCCCCTCTCCTTTCGTCACCTTCTTCCCCCGGAAAAACGGGAAAAAGAAATATCCCCAACACGTAAAGTCGTTTTTCCCCGCAGGGAATGCTCATCAACCACTCGGGTCCCCCAAGGAAAGACACTGGATTAACGAAGAGTTAGGGTCCTAGTTAGGAGTGGTTATGTGGCGAAATAAATTAATGTCCCTTAATCTTCGGAAGGGGGCTAACTCCTTTAAGAGGGGTCTCCGAGGTATAAGGGTTTTCGCTCGATTTCGTATTGTGGTGAGGGTTGTGTTCTGGGACCTACTGTCCTGGCTCTTGATGAAGATCGAAGACTGGAGTTCTCTTTAGTGTAACCTTAGAGAGTGTTGGGGAGTAAACCTAATGGAGCTGAAAATGGGAATGGGGTCCTGAGGTGCTTTGTTAAGATTGTTTTGGTTATAGAGTAGACTTCCGTATAACGCGAGTTAGTAGAACGCAGACTAATACGCGGTGGTAAAATTGCAACCATTGAATTTGTACAGTGTGATTCATGATAACGTGGTTTAATACTACAACGCGATGGGAAAAATGCGACAATTGAATCTCTGTAGTGTGTTTCCCTTATAACGCGGTCTAATACTACAACACGATGGGAAAATTGCAACGATTGAATATTTATAGTGTGATTCCAGTATAACGCGGTCTAATACTACAACACGATGGAGGGAAAATGCACCGATTTTACAGTATAGAGTTGTACTTTTGTATAGAGTGATTCACGTATAATGCAGTACGTAGAGCACGGTCTTATACTACAACGCAATGAACAAATTTTGACGATTGAATTTGTATAGAGTGATTCTCATATAACGTTATTTTATTAATTCCCTGTCGTAAGTTGTATGCGTGCTTTTTTTTTAGGATTTACAGATAACACTGTTCAACAAATTTGACCTTCAAAATTTTTTCCTTGATGAAAATGGTCATTTCTTATAGATTTTGGGTCGCTGAATACGAAAATCACCATTAACCAAACTTGGACCTCTTTTGTTTAACATTTATATCAACGATTTTTGTAAGTTGAATCTGTTGGGTAAAGTAATTACATTCGCGGATGATACAATAATATTATATTCAGCTCGTTCTCATTCTTTCAAGATAACGTTGAAACCCTCTTTTAAATTCTCAGGTTTTCACTTAGTCTGTCAGTTCTCACTATTTCTTTAATATATATATTAGGGTTATGATTCTGAGACTTTTTTTAAAATATTTAAAAGCCTGGTGTTGCATTCGATGAACTTTTGCCCATATGTTAATTTTATGGTATTATTTTCTTTGTATTGAGAAAAAACCTTGCGCGCCCAACATCATTTCACTTTCTAATATAGCAAATCACTAGGGTGTCTCGGAAAAAAAACTTTTTTCCAAAAACCTCGCTCCCCAGGTCTTTTCCCATTCCTTTTGGTCCCAAAAGATAGTGTGTGAAGTTTCAGCCCCATAAGTTAACTCTAGGGTTTGTCTATAGAGCCCCAAATTTAAAAAAAAATGGAAAAAACTACCTATTTTCAGAATTTTTAAAAAAATATTTTTATATTTATATTGTTATAAAACTGGTTCAAATGTATTCTTTAAAACACTAGGGAGCTACCGCCCCCTGCTCGCTATCGCTCGCCAACCCCCGTTAACTGCTGACGCAGGGCATTTCGGATCGCTTCGCAATCCCCACAAAACCCTGCTCACAAAAATTATCTAATATAATAAAATTGAATGTGTATGTGTGTGTGTGTGTCTTCTATACAAATCCACAGTTTTCTTCCGATCGGCACCAAACTTGGTATACATACGTAAAACAAACCCAGAAAAAACATAGGCTATGTTTCAAAGTTCTAGAACGACCCCTTGACCCTCTTTTAACCGAATTTATAGCCGAAAACGCTTATTTCTCCATTTCTCTACCAGAGCAGATCTGCTCGACTCACTATTGTTAACGAGATGAAAACCTTCAAAAATTAAATATTTTAACAGGAAAACTCGATAATTGTCCAATTAAAAACTATATCAGATGTAAAAACACCAAATTAAATTCAAATAATTAATTTTGAAACGTTAGTTTCCCCTATTTTAAGATATTTTCCTTTAAAATTTAAATATTTATGGAAAAGTGTAAATTTTTTTTCATGGAAAACGACTTAAAAATAAAACATTGTTTCAAATGAAGCGGTTCACTAGACTTTTCAATTTACTAGATCTTTTATCATTGTTTCAAATTTGTTATTTTTTTTATTTATTTATTTATTTATTATTATTTTTTAAACAAAGTAAATAAAGTATTACATCACCTGGGATCGTTGAACGATCCATGTAGGTGAACAATAAACAGTTGGTTACAATTAGTTGCACATGAAATTACAATAAAAAATTTAGACATGGTTGTAAATAAAAGTATACATTACATGCAAACAAGAAAAAAATATAAGTATAATATCTTTTAGTTCACTAGACTCATTAATTTACTAGGAAACATTGCCGAGAACACCGTGAAAAGAAAAATTACCTGGAACATCGGGATAGGAAAAAATACCGGGATTACCGGGCGATAAAAATAACCTCCAACATCGGGACAGGAAAATTATCGGGAACATCGGGATAGGAAAATTACCCGGAAAACCGGGAAAAAGGAAAATTACCGGGAACACTGGGAAAGTGGAAAAATTACCGGAAACACCGGGATAGAGAAAAATTACCGGGAACACCGGGAAAGGGGAAAAATATCTGGAAAACCGGGATAGAGAAAAATTACCGGGAACACCGGGATAGAAAAGATTTCCGGGAACCCCAGGATAGGAAAAATGACCGGGAACATCGGGATAGGATTAATTACCGGGAAAACCGGGATTTGAAAACCACTGAGAACACCGGGAAAGGAAAGAGGTGCCTGGGATACCAGGTTAATATGTAATATATTGCTGATTTACATAATAATAAATGTATTTTAAGAAAACTCAAAATAAAAATACTTATACACTTCACCCGTGCAAGGCCGGGCATATCCGCTAGTTTATTTATAAAACATTCGTTATAACAATTAGTAGAAAAAACTTCAACCAACTTTCTTGAAGCACACTCTCTTAAAAGTTAGAATATTTATTGGTTAAATTATCAATAATTTAATCAACACGTTTTCCTTGAAAATATCCATCAAGTCTGCTCGTGCTATTGTTATTCAATATTTACAAAAACGTTCAGCAATGAATCTATTAAATTTAATATAGTACCTAGTAACTCGTCAAAATATCTAGTGTTTTATCATTCAAGTTTTAGATTTAAAACAGACTTTTTAAACAATACTATTTAAGCTATTAAAAATGATAAGAGACAAAATCTACATTGCACTCAATGTTTACAAACATTTAATTTTGGTGTGTGAAATTCTATACTTGAATAGTAGATCTGTGAGTTTCTGGAAAACTCTTATCAGTCTTTTAAAAATATTTTATTTAGAAAGTACATATTTTGAAGCGCATTTTCAAAGCGTGAAAGGAATTATTTTCATCGTTAATGAGTAGCGTCGGTTGGTCATTGTGATTGAAGGTATAATAAATTGTACGACAGTTTCTTGCTGTTAACTGCAACCTTATCCGTAATCCAGAAAAATGGAAATATCTTAGAATTGAGAATTTTTTTAGAAATTCTAAAGGCACTTTGCACATCCTCAAAAGAATCCGAACAGTTTGATACCAAAAACATGTTATACGGATCAGTAATTAAAAAGCCTTTCTCTGGAAACCATTTACAAAAACTTTTTTTTAGAATAGAGAGATATTTAAATGGATTATATATATTTATGTGTATTAACTGTACCCTATAGCCCCTATAATTTAAGATTAAAAGTGCTACTTAGGTACATTGCACTCACCAAAGCTTATATCGCACTACCGGTGGACGAAATGAATTAAATCCGAATTTCTTCGAAGGAACTCCCTCATATGATTCCATTTGTTGTTAAATTGATGTTGTAAATAATAAAGGCCAGTGAAATAACACTAATTAGGCCTTCCACTAAACTTTTAATGTAAAAAGTACTTTTGTGCGAAAATGGTTGTTTCTAGCTGATCAAATCCAAATTTTCCCTAAAAAAGAAGGTTATTGTACTTTTTAAGATCAAAAACCTTGAAACACCTTTTTAAAAAACCCTTATAGATTTCTTTTTTAAAGGTAGAACTTAACTTTAAACCGTACAGATTGGAAATGACATAAATTTCTCCTATACCAGAAATAAAAATAAATTTCATCTTATGAAATTATGAAAATTACCTCTCTTCAGCGTATTAGGAGGAAAGTTTAATTGAAATCTTCTTTCATCAAAATATGAAAAAAAATTACAAATATCAAACAATTTTCTTAACTTTAATAAAGAAATCACATTTTCTCTTCTGGTAAAAGAGAAAATAACCCAAGTCAGTTCCGATCTGTTCGATTTAAAATTAAGTTCTACGTAAAAATGAAACTTATAATGGTATTTGAAAGTTTTTGAACTAAAAAAGTACAATAACCCTCTTTTTTAGAATAAATTTTGGATTTGATCAGCTAGAAACAAGCATTTTCGTAGAAAAGAATTTTTTGCATGAAAAGTTCAGTAGAAGGCCTAATTACTGTTATTTTACTGGCCTTTATAATTTAAAACGTCAATTTAACACCAAAGGTCCTCATTTGAGAGAGTTCTTTTACCGGAGTCCGACATCAGATTTGAACCAGTTTTAAAACAATATCAATCTCAAAATATACTTTTTTTTAAAAATTCTGAAAATTGGTCATTTTTCCATTTTTTTCTTACTTTGGGGCTCTATAGGCAAACCCTAGAGTTAACTTAAGGGGCTGAAATTTCACACACTATCTTTTGGGACCAAAAGGAATAGGAAAAGCCCTTTTACAAATTTAAACAATTTTTATTAATTGTTACATTCAGCTTCAAAAAAGATTTTATTAACTGCCTTTTAGTGCTTCAGCCTTATGCAAAATCTTATTAGGCACGCAAGCTTTTTTCACAGTTTTCAAAAATAAAAGTTATTTTCGAGAGTTATGGACCAATACTCATCATTTGCCACCTCAGGCTTTTAAATCTGAAAAAAATCATAACCCTAATATATATATAAATTGCCAGCCAAGCCATTTTTAGTTTTTTTTTGTTTTTACATACGTAAATAATAAAAAAATTTCTGTCACATATTCTTCCACTATTTTTTTGTTAATTGCTATAAATGATATTCGATTTACCCATGGACGAGCAGTAGCTCCTTTGGGATAGACATTATCTCCTTTTTTTCTCTCTCTCTTTTGTGTGTATTAAACTTGTTAAACTGTATTTGTGATTGTATTATTTGTATTCTCTTTCTTTTTGTAATAAATTTGAATTTGAATTTGGAAAAAAAATTCAATTGACTCAGGATTTTCGGGGAAAAGCCCCTCCCCCTTTTTACGTTTTCGAAGACTTTATAACTTTAAACTCGATTTTCAGAACCAAAAAGCATTGTTTTAGTCTTCAAAATTCCCCCCAGGAAACATGAAATGTTCAAATTAATAAAATATGATAAATTTATAACAAATGGATAGGTTTAAGGGGTAACTACCCCCCTAAAAATAAAAAAAATAACTAAAAATTATAGAGGTTTCTATACGCTATTTTTTCCTATTATTATTTAAGCGATTCCCGTTTAAAGGGTCCTAACCCTTCCTCAAGGACCCAAATTTGATGACAATATGCAGCAATAATTTTTACTAAAAGCGGCTGAGGTGTTAGCCTCCCAGAAGCCCCCGCGGAAGAGTTCGGAAGACTTCCAGAATCGCGAAGGCGCTCGCGAGCTCAGGAATTAATATTGATGATTTTGAAAAGATTACAAATGACGTTTTTCTTATATTTTGGGTCTATCCTAAGTAGAAAGTCTTCAGTTCCTTAAAAACTGACCGGTTTTAGGGAGTGAGTCCATGTTTCAAGATGTTAATAGATGCACGGCTTTGGATAACAATTAGGGGGGCATCCCCTTAAAAACTGAAGGTGATGGAGGAAAATGGGTGTCATATTTGAATTCAGCAGATCATTTTACACAAGATTCATCTGAAATTCAGTTAGTGGCTTCAAATTTTTTTTGTACTGTACAGTTTAACTCTAAGTGCGACATTGAACCCTTCCGTGGGTGCTTTGGGGGCGCTCTCACCTCAACCGCTTTTAGTAAAAATCATTGCTGCATATTGCCATAAAATTTGTGTCCTTGGGGAAGGGTTAGGACCCTTCAAACGGGAATTGCGTAAAAAATAAGAGGAAAAAATAGCGTATAGAAATCTCTATAATTTTTAGGTAATTTTTTGCATTTTTAGGGGGTAATTACCCCTTAAACCTATCCATTTGTAATAAATTCATCATATTTTATTAATTTGAACCTTTCTTGTCCCCTGGGGGGCAATTTGAAGATTAAAGAAATGCTTTTTGACCCTGAAAATCGAGTTTTAAAGTTATAAAGTCGTCGAAAAACGTTAAAAAGGGGAGGGGCTTTTCCCCGAAAATCCTGAGTCAATTGAGAATTTTAATGGTGATTTTCGTATTCAGCGACCCAAAATCTATAAGAGATGACTATTTTCATCAAGGAAATTTTTTCATTGTTGTACAGTGTAATTACTTTAGCCAGGGTTAAAGTACTGCACCTTGGAAGAAGTGCTTGCAGCTGGAAGATCCCCCAAAAAATTGTTTATAAGTTTAAAATAATATCAGCTAAGTTTAAGACTTATATTAAAGTTAATGTAACATTTCATTTGAATTTACTGATGAGCATGACTTAAGATGTTATTTTTCAAATTTCCATAACTTTTAAAATAAAAGTTAATACAAAGTAGTGGTTACTTTACATATTAAAAAATTTTCTAAGTTTAAATATTCCATTGAAAATTAGATAGATTTTACATTATTTTTCATGTTAAGATAGAACCTAGTCAACAGAAAGAAGTAATAAATATAAGTTTTACAAAAATGCGAGAAAAATATGGGCACAAATACGAAGTGAACCTTTAAAACATTTTCAAATAATTTTATAGTGATTACTGAAGGACAATCTAAAGTTTAACAAAAGTTTAAGCTAATTTTCTTCAACAAAACGTGTTTAAAATAATATTAATTTGAATAATTTGGAATAAATAATGAATCACATATGAGACAAAGTTACTAACCAAAAAAGTTTCAGCGTTTAGCTTAGATAAAAAAAAGAAAAAGGTAAAAAAATGTCTAAATTTTTTTGCAGCGTCAAAATTACAGTATTTATTTGGTCAAACATAATCACAACTTTAAATTAACACTAATTAATCCGTATTTAACCTTTTTAAGAAAAGTAGTATCATTAAATCCTTAGGCTATGCGTCAAAACTCATTTTCCAATAAGTTGTAATAAATTTTAAAAAGCTTGATGTTAATATAAACTATCTACTACCTCTGTGTCAATAACGCATTTTAAAATAAACCTGATATGGATATCAGTATGCAAAGGATTTAAACATTTAAAAATATTTAAAAATGCGAAGGATTGGATTAATTATTTTGGATTAAAATTATTCGTAGGGTAAAAGATAACTTATAACCTAAACCATGTTACGCAAAATACACATAAGATACTAAACAATCACCGTTTACGAAATCTGTAATTTTCAAGGAACGACTCTAACGTACTGGAACATAATTGTAATACTTGTGTTACGTTCTCGTTAATCCTCTTAGTGTTGAATTCCACATGCCATGTTATTGGAATTCCAAATTAAGCGCGATGTCTTAATCAGTCATCATAAAAGATTCCATAATACAGGGTGGTTATAAAATAACATACCTATTTTAAAATTCTCTACAGACGAAACTACTGGTCGAAAATATCTGAAATTTTAAAAAGGGTGTATACTGTATATTGAAGGAATGGGAATTTTTTAAACAAAAGAAAGTAAATTAATTAATTCAATTAAGTTTTAACCTTGGATTTCGGACAGTCGCCAGAAGTCTAGAAGGTAAATGTTAAAGCTCTCATATCAGACACTTAAGAAAAAAACTATCCCCTTTGCTCAACAAAATTGCGGGGTTTTTTTAGGAATAAAAAAAATTTCCCCTCAAGTGTCTGATTTGATAGTTTAATAAACATTAAACCATTTACCTTTTAGATTTCTGGTAACGGTCCAAAAACTAAGGCAAAAATTTAGATAATTAAATTAATTAATTTACTAACTTTTTTCTTTTAAAAAATTCCCATACCTTCAAAATTCCTCCTTTAAAATTTCATATTTTTCCCCCAGCAGTTTCGTCTGTAAAGAATTTTAAAGTAGGTATGTCATTTCGTAACCACCCTGTACGATAATTTATATTTAAACATCTTTTGAGGTTTAAAAGAGTGTGTAATGACATCAACATTTTTTAAAAATCCGGTGTATATAAATAAATAAATGCTGTAAGTAAAATCTATATAAGCATATCATTCCATATATTTCCCCTTTCCCCCATACAAAATTTAAAAAAAAGTACTTTTCCATTATACCGGCGCAAGCAATAAATTCGCCAATAAGGTAAATGTGGGTATAGTGGACACTGACCAATAGTGGCCACCTAGCTGATTAATTTTAAATAGAACAAGTTAGAGGCATCAAACAGCGTCAAAATTCATAGGCATAGTAGATTGTGCTATCAGGTAAGCTGGTAAATTACCACAGATACCCCATATCAGCATGGGAAGGATATTTAAATATTTGAAATACAGTAAACTCCCGTTAGTACGTCGTTCAAGGGGATTTGTGAAAACGTCGTAATAAGCGGTACAACGCTATATGCCGAATTCCATAAAACACCGTTTTGGCGATATACCTAATCTTAACTAGAAACCTTTTTAAGCGGTATTTTATCACTAAAATAGAAGAGACAGGCAACCCCTGTTCATTTTTGCAAATTGCTGCTTATTCATAACACCTTTCTTCTCGTCATAAATCATAAAGCGTGATTATCTTCAATTTATTATCGAAACTCAAAGCTTTCCTTTTACTTCCAGAAGAACTTGCCATTTTTAACTTATGCCGAGAAAGAATGGATACTGAATACGGTATCTGAACTTACACAACAGTGGACTGAACAGCTATGGAATTTGGAATACGGAAGTCGAATTGGAGGAGAGGGGTAGAATTTCCAAGAAATTTAGGGAGTGTTCTGATTCGTCACAGGACAACCCACTTGCCCTGCAAGACACTGGTCATCGTTGAGGGCGCAACGGGGGGCCATTCGGGGAAAAAGAGGAGCGGTTGGGAAAAAACAGTTCTACCATATTGTTCTACACGCGTTTTCAACAGTTCTGTAGTTCCTACATTATTTGAAAGGAACTCGACGACGCAATAACCGGGATTTTTCTTCGGGGGACTGGAGAAAAGTGTCGAAATGTGCGGGAAGTCGTAATAAGCGGGGGCGCTATAAGCTGTTAGTTTTTAATGATAAAAGGCCTATCGGTACCAGGGACCGGAGAAAAACGTCGTAATATGCGGGACGTCGCATTGAGCGGGGGCGTACTAACGAGAGTTTACAGTAACAACATCGGCCGAGTGACTGAAATTTGATTTTGCTTATTGAATCGCGTCAGGAAACGGGTATTTCGGAACTGATTTTTTTGTATTTATTACCGTTTGATTTACTTTTAAATTTATATTTAGATAAAGCAGAGTGTATAAAATGATACTGAATAAAATTTACTTGAAAATTTTGACTTTACGAGGATTTATGGGAGTGGCCACTTTACCAACACATAATCTCAGATTTTCCAATAGTGGCCACTGCAATGGCTTCTAAAAGAAACATAAATAATACTTAATTTGAATCAGTTTTTCTTCATAAACTGTTGATTGTGCTTCGGGAACCAAGGTTTCAAAAACATTTAATTACATGCTAAATTTCTCTCAAATCGGCTACAGCGTAGGCTTTGAGCCGGAAACTATCAAGTCTGTTATTCAAAATTAAATAAAGCTAATTTGATTTTATCTAAAATTTATTTCGTTGGGAAAGAAGATTTAATTAGAACTAAACTACTATACCAACTCAATTTCATGCATAAATCCTTTATATAAGTAGAAAAAGAGAGGTGTCCACTTTAGATACAAGAGGTGTCCACCATAGAAACAACAGCTACATCTACAGGGTGATTCTGAAATGGACCGCCAAACTTTGAGGGGTGATAGTACTCATCAAGACGAACAAGAATTGATGCGGAAAGGGGGGTCGCAGTTACACCGTTAAAGAGCTAGGTCCTAATGTAGTGCGAGAGCGTTACAAAAGGACGTTTTGCCAAGGCCCGTTTAACGAAAAAAACATAATGAAATGAAAAAATTTATTGCATAAGGTACAGCAGTATCCGTACTACTTACATCATAAATTTAGAAATTGAACCACTTTCTAAACCGCGGAGTTAGTTTCAAAAGTGCAATATTAATATTTTAGTCAAAGAATCACATGCCTTAATGGTATTTAGAAAAATGATGATCGGGGAAGGAATTTTCAATGATCGTAACATGGATCATTGAAACTGTTTGATCATTGAAAATTCCTTCCCCGATCATCATTTTTCTAAATACCATTAATGGAACTCCATTGTTTGACTAAGAGCACGTTTTAAAACTCACCCCACGGTTTAGAAAGTGGTCCAATTTCTATCAAATTTATGATGTAAGTAATACGGATACTGCTGTACCTCATGCAATAAATTTTTTCATTTCATTATGTTTTTTTTCGTTAAACGGGCCTTGGCAAAACGTCCTTTTGTAACGCTCTCGCACTACATTAGGACCTAGCTCTTTAACGGTGTAACTGCGACCCCCCTTTCTATACCAATTCTTGTTCGTCTTGATGAGTAATATCACCCCTCAAAGTTTGGCGGTCCATTTCAGAATCACCCTGTTTGTGGCCACTATAGATGCAATTTGGAGTACTTTTTAAAAATTAATTAAAAATACTTTACCCAATCTAATTAAAATTTTAATGGTAAAATCGAAAGAAGAAGATATAATTAACCTAAAAAGGGGATGATAACCGTTTCCAAACAAATAGGTTGGTATTTATCGAGAATTTAAGCAAAACTTTTCCTTGCGATTTGAGCCAGTATAATGGAAAAGTACCAAAAAAATACACGCAAGCACTGGAACAGTATACAAAATGCATGTAAAAGTAACCTTGTCGAACACATACACATTTTTATACTTCTCAGGGAAAATTAAAGTTTGAATTTACTAAAAGGTATATACTAGACGATCTTATAAAAAACACTATTTGTCTCCAGAGGCATAATGAATTTAGTTTAAAACTTACTATTATTCGTAAAATTCCATTACTCTTTTTAAATAAAAATCAAACACAAATTTAAATCATCAAAAATAATTATTGCCGTAGTTATTTTCTAACAGTATTATGTTTTATAAGGAACGTTAATATTTCTCTCTGTATAAAATATAATCTTTCGCATTATAGTAAAATATAATGTTTTATAATGAGCTTGGTACGAAGTAAGCGTATTTAAAATTTTCTTTTCGTATTTACCATTTCTTCACCAAATGCCACGAAGAATTTGATATAACAAATTTAATCTTAATCTTAAAAGAAAAATCTTAAAAGTTTATCGCTTTCAGCTTTTAAATGTAATTGGATATTTCACACATTCTAAATGTCGTTTGAGTCACGGTTACCAATATTAATGCAGTTACAAATCGCATCAAAAAGAAATGCTAAAACGTTCGTCGCTCTAGGGAGAATTAAGAATAAAGTGCAGAAGTATATTTTAAATTTAAAATATTTACAATCATGTGTTAAAATCGTATTCGAGAGAATTTAAGCTTTTGAAATAAGGGCAGTTATTTAAACTATGTAAAAGCAACACTCCCTTTTTTGCATATCTCTACTTTCCAATCTATATCTTATTCCTTTAAAATCCCATTTTTGAAAGATTTCAATCAAAAGAATCTCTTCTATTTTGAAGTTATTTACTTTTTGGTTGCTATGACAACGCTCAAAATAAAGTTTTAAAGTCTGTTACACCCATGACACTTTAAGGATATGAGAATCTTACTTCTAGTAAGTCTCCTTTTTCTTTTACTTGTTAAAAAGATTTATCATAAATTCAAACTTATTGAATTGTAAGGAAATATGATTTTAATCTTAACTCTTTCTTAGGTATGCATATTTTGACCACGAAAGGATAGGATATGATTAATATTTAATAATAATCAACCATTTTATATTCTTTGAAATTAACTTCACTCTTTTCAAAAAAGACATAGAAAAGTTTTTAGTATTTTAAGTTACCTACTCTTTTTATACTGCAAGAGTTTGATGAAAACGCAACTCACAATAAAAAAAGTTGTTTTTTGCTCTTTTTATACAAAGTGCACTGGATTGGATAGTGTTAATGCTTAAAAAATTCTAATTCGTTCTAGAAATAAACTTAATTCGCTATTGAGTATTCCAAAACCAAAAAATATGAATTTCGAGGTATATTCCCTAATAACACAAAATTCACAGTGACGTTACTATAACGTCACTGAGGGTCACACAAGTCACAGGTCACAGAGTGACTGAAATGCGTCTACACAAAGAGGTCACATTGTGACCGCCATCTAATAGAACTTGTGTGAACACTCTTCAACGTCATTGTGACTCCTCGAGGTGACCGTCAGCCCTAAGTCACCTCGTGACGTCTCTGTGATTTCACCGTGTGACCGATTAGTGACGACATGTTTTAGTAGGATTATATTGAGGTTTTTCTGATTTCAAGTAAAAAATGCACTTTAAATAGCCTGAAAATACTTAGCAATTTCAAACTTGAAGCAATTGTTAATTTTATTTAATTTTAGAAAAAAAATACTTGTTACCAGTATTAAAATCTCTGTCTAAATCTAAAATATATAAATATCTGTAATAAGAAATCTTCAAAGAGGACTTTACGCAAGACTTGAAAGCAAACTCTTTCTAGTAGCTAAAGCTATATTATGAATGCTAGAATATCGAGGTTTTTCTAAAAAGGTTCGAATTCAAGTCATTAGGTGACCAGTTAGCACGACAACGTGTCGAATACCAGTCACTGCGACGTCACAATCAGGTCATCAAGTGACGTACACATCGTGACTACTCTGCGACGTCACATTCACGTCACGTAGTCACAATCTGGTTGTACTGTGACTTCACAAAGACGTCACGAGTGGTCACAGATTTTGGTCACAAATTGCGGACATTAAGCTGTCACTGTGACGTTCTGGTGACTTCACGGTCATTCCCGTGACCTCAAAGTGAAAGTCACAAACGAGTCACATATTGGTCACCTGGCTATTAGGGTTTAGAACATTTGTATTTAATACCTTTAGTTTTTAAAAACTAATTAAGTTTATTTCGTTCTAGAATTAACGCAATTCTCTATTGTATATTCAAACCTCTTATAATATACACTCATTGCCATAAAAAATAGCGCACCAAGAAGAAAAAAGGATATCAAAGCCAAATTTATTTCCATGATTACATGTTAGGGGGCCGAGAAAATCAGTAAAAAATTTTGACTCCATAGGTGTCCATAACCGCCACCACAGGCCACAATATTGGGTAAGAGGGGGTCTAAATGGGATTTTGGGTATAAGAGGACCCTGCTGCCTCCCCACGTAGTCAAATTTCATCTGGTGAATCAGCGGACATTGCATACCGGACCTTGCAAGCTTTTCCTCAAGATCGGACTTGTTTTTTGAGCATTAGTTCTAGAGAATGGGAAGGCTGGGGTAAAAGGCCAGGCTGCTGAGGTCAGGCTTGAAGGTAAGGACGGACAACAGCTACAAAATCTCTGGTTGGTAAATGTACTGGTAAATCATACTCAGGAGTTGCAGAAATGGAATCCAATGCACCACCACACCGATACCTTGAATCACCACTCCGTGTGATGATTAGAAAATCCACAGCTGAGCGCTCTCTCTCCATAACGTCTTCGAAATCATACCCAACTATCGTGGTGCTGCAGAACGAAGCGGGATTCTCTCATAAACACAATTTCATGAAATTGAGATGATCATTTCCTTATTTGGTGCACTATTGGAAACAGAAAGGTCCATGGTCAGTCCCATGTTTATAGACCAAGATGTACGAAGCTATGCGGACCAAACGCACAATCCACTGTAATGCAAACGACATCCATTCCACTGCTGCATCTCCTCAGTATGATTTACCGGTACATTGACCAACCAGAGATGAACGGTTGAAGTTTTACAGCTGGTTGTTCGTCTTTACCTTCAGACCTGGCCTGCGGACAAGTTTCAAGAGAAAAATACACAAACACATGTTACACGCAATGCCCAAGCTTTCTTCTTACCCCCCCATGCTGCATTTTTACTTCAGCTTACCCGTTCTGTAGAACAAATGCTCACAAAACAAGTCCGGTCTTGAGGAAAAGCATGCAAGGCCCGGTATGCAACGTCCGCTGGTGCACAAGATGAAATTTAACTACGTGGGGAGGCTGCATGGGTCTCCAATCCCCAAAATCCCATTTCGAGCCCCTTTCATTCAATACCAAGGTGTGTGTTGGCGGTTATGGACACCTATGGATTCAACACTTTTTACTGATTTTCTCGGCCCCCTAACATCGAGGAAGGCAGAATTTTTTATCAACTGACCTTCATACTATGGGTAATCATAGAAATAAATTCGGCTTTGCTATTCCTTTTTCTTCTTGTTGCGTTATTTTTATGGCAATGAGTGTACCTGCATTTCGAAGTATATTTAGAACAACTAGGTGTTTTATTATAAAATCACCTCAAAATATTTTTAATCTCTAAAGAAAAAAAGTAAGATTTTTAAGCTTTTAATAACACGTTAAGTTTATTGTGACTTAAATAATTCAAAGCTGAAATAACGTCCAAAAAGTTCACAACATCCATTATATTCAAATTAAAAAAGGAAAATTCAGAAAATAAGTAGTTCAAAAGACAAAGAAAAGTTTTCGAATTATCCATGACTTAAATCTAACGACGTTCAATTCAATAAACTCACACGTACTTTTAAAATGTTGTCGAAAGATAACAGCACAGACTATATTATCATAGAATACCTTACCTTTCCCCTGAACAAAATATAGAGATAGTATCTCCTGCACAGAAAGCTCCCCTTTTTTATGTGTAGTCATACCTCATCAAGATAAACTGTTGCAGAATATGCACATCAAGCATACGAAAAGCAATTCATTCCCCAAATTTGCTCTTTCAAATCCGATCCAAACTCATTCGATAGCGATTCATTAACGTCTCATCTTCCCAATTAATGAATCCTATTTATTTACTGATCTCATCATTTCCCTCATTATAGTCTTAAATGTCGAAGGCAGAATCCATCTTCCCTTCGCTTTATTAAGCTGTCAGGCTTGATTGCATCTAATCAGCTGCTTCATTTGGCACCAGTTTCGTTCTCGGGAATTCTAACTCAATAAAGTGGACATCAGCGAGCAGAGCAAATAATAATAAATGAGCTAGGGAGGGAAATGAGTCTATCGTTTTATTCGTCTGCTGGTTGTGAATGGTTAAGATAGATTTGTGTTAATTTAGATTCAGTTTTCCGGGGGGGGTATTTATTAGAAATTTTTTTGCAGGAAATGCAGGAAAATGCATAAATATTGGTCCCTTTGAACTATTTCCCTAGTAAAACCTACCCAATGTCTTGTGTAATGAAACAATTTTGATGATCAAATATCGGGTAAATTTAATTTATTAAAAAATTTGTACTCTCTATTTAAAAAAAGTTACCGTCACCATTGTTTCAGAAAATTTTGTTTTCCAACTCTTTGCACTCTCATAATGCAAAACATACTTGATAGAAATTCATGGAAATTGAAAAATTTGTAGAGGAATGTTTGGAGCACATTCTCGAACAAAGGCTAACTGAGGTGATAATTAGTTCTGAGGTATTTTTAAGGTCAAAGTTAAAGTTTTTGTTTTTTCGCCGCGTAATCCAGTTCAGCGAAATCTATTTACAGCAGAACTGTGATTTTTTTGCAGTCTAAAACTCTGAAGTATAAAGATGTGCACTACATCGCTCTTTTTTCAAATTTCGAATTTGTTTTAGAGTAATTAATTTTTAATTTTCGATTTTTTTTTCGGTGGTTTTTTTTTTCGATCTAAAAACTAATCATGGTATCAATATGATTTTTTAAACACCAATGCTCTTTTTATAAACGCAGTTTCATTTTGATATTTTGAGCGGAATGATCCTGGATAAACTATTTAGGGACAGGAGATATAAATACTAAAAAAATAGTTTCAGTATTAAAAGACTGTCTATACAGGGTGATTCAGAAATAATCATCAATAATTGGGGGGAGGTAGAGGGGCCCTAGACAAGCATATTTCGAATAGGGATGGTGGGGCGCAGCCTTACAGTTAAAGAGCTAGGACCTAATGTAGTGCGAGCGCGTTTCAAAAGGTCGTTTTTAGAAGGCCCGTGTGACGAAACAAAACATAATAAAATGAAAAAATCTATTGCATGAGGTAAGGAAGTATCCCTACTACTTACACCATGAATTCGATAGAATTTGAACCACTTTCTAAACCGTGGAGTGAGTTTCAAAAGTGCATTACTAATCTTTTTGTCGAAAAATGGAGTTCCCTTAATGGTTTTTAGAAAAATGATGATCGGGGAAGGAATTTTCAATGATCAAAACATTGATTATTGAAACTGTTTGATCATTGAAAATTCCTTCCCCTATCATCATTTTTCTTAATACCATTAAGGGAACTCCATTGTTTGACTAAGAGATTAATATTGCACGTTTTAAAACTCACCCTACGGTTCAGCAAATCGTCCAATTTATATCAAATTGAGAATTTAAGTAGTACGGATACTCCTGTACCTCATGCAATAATGTTTTTCATTTTATTATGTTTTGTTTCGTCACACGGGCCTTCTAAAAACGGCCTTTTGAAAAGCGCTCGCACTACATTAGGTCATAGCTCTTTAACTGTAAGGCTGCGCCCCACCATCCCTATTCGAAATATGCTTGTCTAGGGCCCCTCTACCTCCCCCCAAATTATTGATGATTATTTCTGAATCACCCTGTATATTGAGCAGACAAATGAGTTGGTTGTACTGGATTGTTGATTTGAAATAAGCGAGCTCTGCTCGCTAAGATTGCGAAGAAATCTGAAAAAGTGCGAAGCAGTTCCGGGGATTGATGAGCGATAGCGAGCAGAGGGCAGAGTCCCTTAGTTCATAACAAAAACTTAAAAGTAAAGTTTGTACCGGACATCTAATACTTATAATAAATAAAAGTCAATGTGTATGTGTTTGTCTTTTATACAAATCCACAGTATTCTTCCGATCTGCAACAAACTTGGTATACCTACGTAAGAAAACTCAAGGAAAACCATAGGCTATGTTTCGAAAATTTTAAATGACCCCTTGGGCCTTGACCCTCTTTGACCTTTTTTATGGTCATTTTGCTGAATTAGCTTTATTTCTCCTCAAGAAAAGATCTACATAGTCCATTGTTACAAAGAAAACTACACTAGATAAAAGTCTATTTAAAAATTACATTAATAATTTAAAAATATATTTCAACGAAATTTAAACGTTTTAAGTATAGTTTGACATATTTTTATTTGAGAGTTAATCTAATTTTTACATTAACAGTTTCATGGAACATCATTGTTAAAAAAGTATCCATGGAAACGAGGATGTAAAATCTAAAGCCCTGGCTTTAGTAAAATCAAAAGGTGATAATATTTAGGCTTTTAAGGAAGCTGGTTAAACAAACCAAAAACTATTGAAATTTTTAAGCCCATTCAACAAGAAAAGATTGATTTTTTTCTTAAATGGAGAATTGCAGCATCTCTTAAAATTCTAAATATTCAATTTTAATTTATTAAAAATTCTCTCCTGATTCCAAAAATATGCTTGATTTTTCCCACAAACATTTTTTAACATAATTATGACATATTTTAATACAGAAAGCTCGTGACGTCACATGTGTCTCTTGGAAATGTGGGAAACACCGTTTTAATCGAAACACTAGGCTGTAAAAAAACTAGAGCTCAGTCTTTCCAGTCTTTGAAAGAGGGATGATAACAACAAGCGGGAGCAAGGCACATATAACGTCACAAGCTGTTTCAGCTCAGAGAGAAAATAAGCTATTTTACAACCTTCCCCATGAGCTAGAGACTTGAAAATTTGAACATAGTTCATATCTGGATGACAATACGATATTATCTGTTTAGTTCGGTTCAATTTGCTGTCCCTGAACCCCAAGGGGGACTTAATGTTTAGAAGTTCATTTATAGGACCATATTGTTAAAAAAATTATTGTTGTGCAGTTTGCCTCTCGTTATCAAGATGGCTTTAGAAGTCTTGTATAAAATATTAGTAAAATGAAAATTTGTAAGAATAAAAGTAATACACAGTGCATGCAAGTACATAATTAGTTACTGACAAGTTTGTCACCAATATATTTTTAAAACACTTTTTTTATATTACTAGTCTCTCTATTCTAAAAAAAAGTTTTTAGTGAACGGTTTCCAGAGAAAGGCTTTTTAATTAGGGGAGAGGAGGGAGGAATGGGACAGTGGGAGGAGTGGGACAGCTGAAATTCTGGAAAAATAAATCAGTTTATTTTATTTCCAATTTGGTCATTAGATGGCCTTCTTATAGCTTCTTGTTATTTCCTTCATTTAGTTTATCCAGCAGCAAGTTTCTGTTTATAGTTGTAAAAATTTGATTTTCCCACTTCCAAAGTTAATATCCAGTCTATCTTGAGTTTTATTTCATTTCTCATGTAATTTGTAGAACAAACATTATATAATGCCATTGTAATCTAAAAGATATAATTTATGCTAATCTGCAATTTCATAAAGCCTAACACCAGCATAGTTTATGTGACAAGTTATATTTTAAAAGCAATGTGTGGAGGGAGGAATGGGACACTCTGAAAAATGTAAACAAAATCTGCAAAAATGTAAACAAAATTTGAAAATATTAATTTCTGATAGCTTTCTATCGCTTCAATTGAAATGCTTTTCTTTTCTTGAATAAACAATTCCAAGTATTACATTGTATTTCAATTTTTGATTCTTAACACCATGGGAAAGAGTTCAAGTGTACTAAATATTTTTTAAAAATTATTCTATAATAGATATAAAATTGAAAGCTGTTTAAAAATGTGGGCAAAGGTTAAAAGAATAGTAGGTAAAATACTAGGCCCTTTCTCATTATTACATTTTACTAATTTTTTTACTTTTCAAAAGTGTCCCATTCCTCCCATACTCATGTCCCACTCCTCCCACCCATGAGGGAGGAATGGGACAAAATTCTTGTTAATTTGAATGATCAAAAGTGATAAAATTAAACAACATTTAAGAACTGTACATTTTTATAAAATTAAGTTAAAACATGTAAGTTTATTATCCAACCATTTGCATCTATGAATAAGCAGGGGATAATGAATAAAAAAATATTTAGTGAAAATTGTCCCATTCCTCCCTCCTCTCCCCTACTGAACCGAATGACACATATATGGTATCAAAATGTCCGGATTCTTTCCGGATTTCCGAGTAAGCCCTTCGATTTTTCAAAAATATTTTCAATTTTAAAATATTTCCATTTTTTTAGATAACGGATAAGGTCGCAGTTATAAAGCAAGTACTGTCAATCAAATTATTATGCATCCAATCACAACGTCCGATTGACGCTTTATTTTAGGATGAAACATGTTTTTTCACCTTTTAAAAAAAGTACTTTCTTGATGAAATATCACTCAAAGACTGATAAAAACATATTCTAAAAACTTACATGAACGCCATTTTATACTAAAATTTCACACTTTTTGTCCAATATTTGTAATTTTTATTCTGATTTTATCGAAATTAATTGTAAACATAGTGATGTTTTGTCTCTTATTGTTTTCAATTGCTTAAACGGTATTGTTTAACAAGTCTGGGTTTAAAAAAAATATGAATGATAAACACTAGGCATATTATACTATCGAGTTACTTTAAAATAATATTTTTTGTTTGGTCCGAATATTGATAAACAATTAGAATTAGTTATTTTTATAATCATAGATTAAAAATAATTAAGATGAATATTTTTAAAAACATTTCGTTTAAATTTTTGATAAGTTCGAGTTAATATATACTCAAACTTTTAAGGGAGATTTATTCATGGAGGGGATTTTAAGTATTTTTAATAAGTTGGTTGACGTTTTTTCTGTAAATTGTTTAATTGTTTTATAAAGTGTGTTAAGTTCAACGAGTTGGAATTTGTGGGAATTGCGAAGCATTTCCAAAAGGTCCTGCGTCAGCAGTTTACGGGGGTTGGCGAGCGATAGCGAGCAGGGGGCGGTAGCTCCCTAGTGTTTTAAAAATTCCCAATGTCATCTGAATAATAGCTAGAGGCAAAAACTGTGCAATGATCTTAACAAAACAGAGTAAAGCCATGTGTTATAGTTAAAGTTCAGAAAAAAAAACAAGTTTTATTCAAGTTTTATTAAAAAGAGAAAGGAATCAAATTCTTGGAAGGCGTTCAGGGGTTCAGGTCATGAATTCTAAACTTTACACACAACAAAACTAAAAACCAGAAAATAATTAATGAAGAAAAACCTTTTTAAATAACAACGTTTTTAAAATGCACTAAAAAGTATAAAATAATTTTTTGTAACTCCTTGTAAAACGAAAAACGTGGGGATCATGCAATAATATTTACAGCTACTACTCTTGTCACTCTATTTGCCATTATAACCACAGTTAAAAATTATTTAAATGAATGATGAAATTATGTTAGATTAAATACCTAATGCATGATCCCCACGTTTTTCGTTTTACAAGGAGTTGCAAAAATTATTTTATACTTTTTAGTGCATTTTAAAAACGTTGTTCTTTAAAAAGGTTTTTTTCATTAATTATTTAATTGAAAATATCTTAAAATTTAGGGCTTTGAAAGGTAAATTAAAATTTTTTGGAGGTTTTAAGCCAATCTGAACACATTAAGATAAAAAAAATTGACTGCAAATATCCATTGCAAAACTGAATATGCTAAACTGAATATAAAAACGGAATATGCCCTAACTTCACCCGTGCAAGGCTGGGCCTATCAGCTAGTTTCTAATAAATCTCAAAAAACTTATCAATACAGTTCTTGGTTAGTTGGTATTAGTATCATTATACAATTAAAAAACTTAAAATTTTCTATGTAGATATATAGAAACATAATATTTGCTTTAATATATGGGAAGCTCCCCAATCATCTTTTTGGTACTTTAATGTATTTTGGCTAAATAAATGTACTTGGGTACTATCTATTTCTTTATATATTTTCTCATTAGAAGTCATTTAAAATATTCTATGGAACTGTTTAAAACAGTGAATTGTATAAGAACTATCTAAGTTTTTTTTTTCAAAATAATTTGTATGTATTCTTGAGGTCAGAATAATATTTTTGTATTTCAAAAGGATAGAATTTCCAGGATTCAAAGAAACAAATAATTTACTAATTTTGGTACATATTCATATAAAATATATTGGAAGTCATCTAATGGATATTTATTTGAGTCGTCTATGTTTTTTAATAAACTCATAAACTGTAAGAATTAAATTCTTTCATAAATTGATGATAATTTCAAACACCCAAGCAAGAAACATACTAGAAAATATTTCCTACATAGGATAGTTTTTTCAACAAAACGCTTTCCATAAAATTAATTTTATAAGCTGACCTTCATCATGAAACTAATAACTTTTACCATGCTTTGTTTATTATTAATCATTCATAAGAATTATTAATAATAAACAAAGCATGATACTACATTTTACACCTGAATGCCATAACAATATTACATTAACTATAGTTTAAAACCTTAAACTATAGTTATTAAATTCATAATAATTTTCTTCATAAAACAAATACTAACTTAGTTCTTCAAATAAACTAAGTCCCCAGCACCGAAAAAGAATTGTTCTTTTATCCACAATTTTTTCTAATGGGTTCAAAAAGGTGATTATTTACCGTTTCTGTATTCATTCTTTCATTTTCGAAGAATTTAAAGACCCCATAAAAGTTTTGTCTTCATTCCATTAGCTTTCAACAGTTTTTTTTTCTTTTTATCGACTTTGATTGCAGGGTTTATTTTTGTGTTCCCCTCCCTGATTAAGCGGATCACAGACTTTTCACTATTGACTTCTCTTATTCTTTCCTTTTTTTTTCTTTGCTTTTCATCGCTTGTCTTTCTTTCATTCATTCATTCATTCATTCATTATCTTTCGTTTTCACTCCGGTGTTGACAATACATTAATTTAAAGAGTTGAAAAGCAATAAAGCCTTTGGGTGGAAATGTTTATATTGCAAAATATCGTTTGATACTAGATCCTAATAAAATGTTTCGCTGAACATCGCTAAACTTGTTTTAGAGAGAGAATAAAAGCGTGTTGTTTTTATCTCTGAGTCTTTTGATGTCGATAACGATATAGTTAACTTAATGTTCTCTCTCGCTGGAGTGTTTTATCACTTTTTATGGTATAGCTCTCTCTATCTGTGTTTGACAAAACATTTAGTTATAAACATTTCCGTTTTTATAATGTAGCGAAATAGTTTCTTACATAGAGGAGAGGTAAAACTCCATATTAGTTGAAGAGAATCTAAGAGTGAGTGAAGAGAACTAAAAGTGGTAATTTTAGCACAGAAATCGTTGTGTATTATATTGACTTTTTACAGACAAATTCTTATCTGGTGTTATATTTCTCTGTGTTTCTTACACCTAAAAATAGGATAGAGATCAGTAATGATAAAAAATGGTATGATACAGTTTCTTTATGCAATAGGAATCAACCTTTTAAGATTTGTTAAAGATTAAATATGTATAAACTATTAAAAAACTAGATGCAACATTATTTTTGCAAATTCTCGTGTGTTCTGAAAAAAATTTTCAATTTTTCTTTATGTTCCAACTCTTGAAGATTTTAAAACATTATAATCAACTTAATAGATATAATACGATAGAAATTGTGGGAAACCAATGTCAACCCCTTAAATTCCTTAAACTATGATGTATATAACATTTTAATACAGTATACGTTCATTAAATGCAGTTAAAAAATTTATCGCTTTACAGTTACGTTCACTACTGACCATAAATATTGAGAATAAAAGAAACAATGAAAGAACATGCCATCAAGTTCAAAGTTTTCCAATAAAATGGTTAAATTAAGAAACAAAAAATGTAATTTCTTTACTTATAATAAATAAATTTTCGAAAAATAATAAAGGAAAGTTGTACACAATTTGATACAAGCAATTACTACAGGGATAATTAAACGCAAATCTAAGGTATTACAACGAATTTGTACAGATACATTCCACTACAGTGGGAGCATATTTTTATGCTCTTTTGAAAGAAAACTCAATAAAATAAGCACTCAAACAGAAAATTAAATTTTTAATTTCAACATCAGAAGAACTGTAAAAAGTTTGTGGTAGTTGGGGGGGGCTGCCGCCCCTCCATTTGCAATAAAATCTAAACTGAAGTATTTAAAATTATTTTTTCTAGACTGTATTTTGCAACTTAAACATTCTTAGAGCTTAGAGAAAAATATAAAATCGGAAACACTACTACTACATTTTGTCAGTTCATGCATTAAAATTGGCCGCAACTGGAAAAAAGGAGGTTTTTTAAGGGAATAAGTTTACAAATAAGTTTTCATGAGTTTTGATAACATTAAACGATACAATAACCACATATAAAACTGTTAATAAACTGGTTAATTTAAATAGCAGTGATGGGGACCAGTCAGTTTTGATAGCATTATTCAGATAATAACATTAACCGGGATCACATTTAGCGGAGTCGACTTCATTATAAAAATTTTGCCGTTGTTTTGTTATCAGTTATGAATTGAGTTATATCTCCATCTCACACAAATCCCTGGTGAATTCAGATACAAAGAAGGTAATGGGGAAAATATCTAATGGCTTCCACAATTATCACATGAAATTTTAATATTCTTCACTTTTACATTTCTTCCATAAAACAAACTCGATAAATGTAACGAAACGAACACTTCCCCCTCAAACTAATGGAATTTCATTCCATTCGTGCCAAATCTTTCAACACGTTTCTTAATGAAAGGTACTACGTATTTTCTTATTAAGGTTTATAATGGACTGGATTTCCACTCCCGCTATAAGCCAATTTAATTTACTTCACAAACCGGATAAACGACTCCGGAATCATCTCTTCTGAAAAGCCGTATTTTGCGGCCTTTTCACAACTCTTCTCCTCTAATGCCCGAAAGGAAAAGAACCGAATCTTATACCTGTCATGTTTAAGTGGCTGACATCCACCGACTAAGCACTACTTCAAAACATGCTAATGAAATTCACAGTTTGTTGTTGTGGGTTTTTTTTTTCTCTTCTTTCTCAGTTCTGGATTTGACAGCTATAGATTTCAATTTGTTCCGCTAGGAAATGGGGAGTTGGACAGTTCATATTTCTTCTTATAGCTTAGCTATCACTGGTGTTTAGTGTGAGGGAGTTTTTTTATCGTTATTGTTATTATTTTCAGCTTTTGGGGGATTCATATCTCATGCTTATTAAATTCGGATCGATTTATACATTGGTGGAAAAATTGCCGCGCATTTAACCTTTTTATGTCTCATAAATTTATTTATTTTAGGTAAGTATGGTGAGTCTCTCCCTCCAAGAAAAGGTTTTGATGAGAAAGTTATACGGCATAAAGGATGCATCCAACAAGCAGTGGAAGAAAAATTAGGTTGTCACAATTTCTTAACCGATATTTTCTGCTACTATTTTATAAAAAAATTATCCAACTGATGTTGCCTTCCTTCAGCGTAACACATATTAATTTTAAAATTTTTGCAGAAGATTATGACAACGCTCCAAAGATTTCATTCGCAGCATTTTTTTTAGCAAGTTTTTCTTCTACCTTTTCTTGTTTATGAAATGTATTACAATTATGGTTCACATTCTTTCCTTTTATTAATATAGTATGTACATCAAAAAGTTAACTATCGTTTCTACGTTATACATAAGTGATAATCCCAGAGTCTGGTTTAAACGCAAAATGAGAGAATTAGTTGCCAAATAGAGTAAAAAAAGTAAATGCCCTCAATTTCCGAAAATTTTTAAGATTCACTTTAAAAACGGCGCCTTTACCTCTATTGGTTCATATTTTTTGTGTGAGTTCTTGAAAATCTAAGGCGGTATGGGATTTAATTTGGCAGCTGACAACTGAGGATTAACCAACTGATGCCTTCAACAAAAGACATCAGTTTGACCAAGAATCTTGAATTTCAATAGCTATAATACGTTGAAACAATGTTTCCAATACAGATAAAACGTCAAATTATTTCGATACAACGAAAAAATACTGAGTTGTGTGCACAAAATAAAGATGGCAAAATATACACCAATTAATTGCACTGTATGGCATGCAGATTTTTTAAGGGGTGTATAACTTAAGTATAATATTGATATTGTATAATATTGATGGCAATAAACTTAAATAACGATAAAATCATTGAGGGAAAAATTGATGAATTCAATAACTAACAAAACAAAGCAAAGGAGTGTACGCTTAACATTATAGTCTGTTCATTTAGAATAGGCGCCTGAAACTTTTACAGTACTTAAACTACTTTTGTCTAGGCTGCCTTGTCATTGCATAAGAAAACTTTTTCGACGATAATTACAATAGTAACTGCTTCTAATACATTAAGGCTCAGGCGCCTATTCTAGATGAACTGAGTGTATAGCTCTTCTCTGATGTCCGATTTTAAAACGCCCCAACGAAAGGGACACTCGTGATTAAAACACAACACCAAAGCTTTCATTAACTTTTCCCAAACACGGTTATTTCATTTCAATTAATCACAAAACCCGTTAAACAAATCCCTCTGATTACTTTGCACCGTTTCAACTACTGGACACTCCGAACCGAGCTGTGCGTTAACGAGTCCAATTCTGAATTATACAAGTATGCTCAAATGGAAGCACCGAGTCTCCCACACGTAATTAAAGTTATACAAATTGGAATACAGCTGTTTATCCTTTGAAACCCGTTCGGACATATTCACGATTACTTTCCTGTGCTCACTTGAAAGCGTTAATTTGGTTTAGTATTCAGCGGGGAATTTTCTGGATCCAGTTAATTTTCTACGGTGCGTGATATTCATTGATATGTATAAATTGTTATTAATTAGAAAGTAAGGTTTTTCTTGTTTTTTTTTCAAAGTGTCATTTGGGCTAATATTTTGGCTTTTTGTTGTTTTGCTTCGTTCTAGGAGAGATCAATGATATTTTTTAAGTTGTGTAGAGCTTCTTAAGGATTAAAAATTTTATCCCTAAAAAATACACAAATAGCATTTTATAAGTATGAAAAAAAAGAATTAAGCTTAGGATTAATGTAAAAAAAGCATTTTATTAAGAATTTCCTTTTTCTTATTGTTAAACCTATTAGAAAAATCCTCTTGGTAAATACTAAAGAGACTTTAATATTTTAGTTTCTTATTCCATAAGCAATTCAAAACTTAAACCATGTACACAAGACATTGTAGGAACGTTAAAAAAATATACATTCCCTAGAATATACATCTAGAGATAAGCTAACTTATCTTTTAAACTATAATAACTATATTCTCTCTTTTTTAATGATTTTTTCTTTATCTAAAGGTAATTTTACAATTAAGAATCCCAAATAGGAAGATGATTTGGGACTAAACGATTTAGAGAACATGCTACAAGGAATATCACAAATCCCCTCCTCTATATTTTTAAACATTGGATACCTACCGCTACCACTGAAAATGAATATTTTTACACCCAGTTTTTGTAAAGAATGCGAATGCATCGCCTATATATACGTCTTCTTAGAATGAGATCCGTGGCTACATCATACCTTTTAGTTTATGGAAAAAGGGAGATCATCTTATGTATAATCACAGTTGCAATATAAATTTCTCAAACTTTGGAGAATATTAATTCATCTCAATAGTATTTCTCAAATGTTGATCAAAACAAAGTAAATTCAAAATTATTATTTACCTTTGAAATTTTATATGATCATTTCCTGCAAACGAAAAATTAATACGGTAAACGGAGAAAAAGAAGTTAAAATGGCATTTTTTAAGTAATAGTTCTCTACACGATGAATGAATTTTCAATTTCGATACGGCCCCTCTCACAGGAGAACATAGTGATAAGGAATGTTTCGTGAATTTTCTCTCTATGTATGTCCAAAGCCGCAAGAAAAGCCAACCCAAAGACACAAGTAGAAAGAACCAAAAAAAGAGAGATCGACTCTAAAAGATCGATTTGGATCTGGAATTCGTATCATCAGCTGGATAGGAATTCTTTAATGTTTCACTGCCTACTGCCATTATTTTTATTATTGCTATTTTCTCCCGCTCTCTATTTTCTCGTTCATCTTTTCCTTAACTTATTCGACTGAAATCCTTCGGCGTCTGTTCCCAGGAAAATGTGTTCTCGAATGCCGAAGCCGAATTCCATATTTCTCGCACTTCTGCAGTAGGAGGTAAATGCTGTTAGGGGGGGTTATTCGGAGGGTAGAGGGGTTCTTTTTTTTCGCAGGAGGAGGATGAAAGTTTCATGGGGAGAGAGGTTAAGGCGACTTTTTTCATGGGCGACGAGGGCTGACTTTTAAGACTGCGACTTTTTGACGTCTTATCACTTGTTGATCGGGTTTGCTTCACTTGGAGTGTTTCTGCAGTGTGCAAAGTCGTGACGAAAGTTTCGATGGAGTTGGAAGTGTTGGCGGACTTGTAACGAATTGGAGAGATGAGAAGGATTTGTTTCTGTGACGTGAGTTTTTGCTGAGCAGGAGAAAACCTTGGTTTCGACGGAATAACGAAGTTTTTATCATTTCTTTGTATTTCTTTTCCCGCTATTTTATGCTTTCTGGATGGTATGATGGAAAGAATAACTAAGTAAATTAGGTTATCCTAGAGATAGTTCCCCGGTGTTCTTTTTTATTGTTTCATCCTACTGTTTTTCCATCTCCTAAACTTGTTGAATTTGCCATTTCTTAGCTGACTTAAGTTCTTTTAAATTGTTATTTAAATTTTAAATTTAATTTCTAGGAGAATTCGGGACTAGCTTTAAATATTATCATTCAGAACCTAGAAGATTCTCTTATGCTAATCTTTCGAAATAGTCGTAACATATTCCAAGCCTCCAAGCGCTTGTTATATTTTAATTAAAGGTAACAAAGTTTAAGTAACATTTTTAATATTTTCTGCACTTTCAATTTTACTATGCCCTTCCCTTGCATGTTTTTTACTTTAACTTTAAGCTCTGCAAACTAAGTTTTAATGAAATAATTCCTTTGCCTTATTGTTTTTCTCACAGCCCGCAAAAAAACTAAAAAGTGCGTCCGCTACATCTTTCAATGTTTAAATATTTCGATTGCAGAAAGCACCATTAATGACAAGTGAATTCATTCTCATCGCAATAGAAAAAGAACCATAGGTACTTTACGATGACAAGACTTCATAGGAAAAGAAACCCCTGGTAAATCCGTAATTTCCCCAAGCACCTCAAACTAAAGTCAAGCATTATCCCATCAAACCTCAAAAGACAACTGGAAAAGTACACCGTAAGTCCCGACATCCCTTTCAACAACTCGTCACCCCTCTCTCCCAGCGAGATTTTATAAATCCCAAATAAAGCTCCCAGGTCCCAGGTCATGGTTGCAGTTAAGGAAAAGGCAACGTCACAAAAACTTTCTTCCGAACCGAGGAAATTTCAATTAAAGGCTTCCCGAAAGTTAGCGGCTCTTTAAACTTTCCGGGGATTCTTTTTCCCAGGAAAGGGACATTCGAATGTTGCAGGTGCGGAGAAGAAAACGGGAGAGGAATAATTTTATTAAACTTTCCTCTCTCCGTTTTTTTCTAACGCTGCCTTTTTGATAATGCAATTTACCTCTGAAGAACTGGCAACGGAAAAAATATCCAAAACATTCTCACCCTGCCGATGGAGAATAATTTCGGATAAAAATTAGAGTAAAACCTAGAGGTTTTAATTAAGATAAAGTGCTTCCTAGAGGGAGAATGATGGAAGCTTAGAACTTTTTTTCGAACGTTCCAAAAAGGAGGGGACGATTAAAGGCATAAAAAATGCATGTAGGGATTCGATAGGGATTTTCCTAGGTTTTTCAAGGGATTTTTAATGGCCCGTTTTACACTTTCTGGTTTTTTCGCTGTTTGGTTTTTAGTTTATCGAAAAAAAGGACTCTTTTGGATGGTAAGTATAATTCTTAAAGTGGATGTCGATTTCCCGGTGCTCGAAAATAAATTTGTTTTCTTTGGAGTTTGGAGCGATAATTTAAGCCTGGTGTATAAGCGAGGAGGTTCATAATTGGATTTTTTGAGCTTTGTTCTAGAGTGGAGATTGTTTCTTGGAAATAAATGCGAAATGTGTTTTTAAGAAAGATGTTTGATTCCCTTTTTTTGAAGAAGTGAAACTTTAAAAATTGTTTTCCTATGCAATTAATTGTTCTTGCTGAATACTTTCATAATATCTTGCATACTACGTATGAAATTAAATTACTATTTCTTTATAAAAGAGAACCTGAAAAAATCTTCTGATTCACTATCTCATACTTTTTATCATTATTTATTTATAATTAATATTCAGACTTCATAATACATAAGCGTTCTTTATTTAATTCTACTTCTACTAAAAAGTTCTGAACATAATTCGATTTTTAAAAAAATCCTTGATATATTTTTTTTTCAAACGCTTAATTGAATATTCTTCGACGATTAACTCTGCGAACGTCTCAAATCCCAAAATTCCTTCCCGATTATACATTTCAAACAGTTATTCATCTCCAATAGCATCAAAAATACATATACGATTTAGGTACCAGAAATTCTAAAGGGCATACTGGTCAATAAAATGTTTCAAAACACGCTTTGATCTGATAGGTTATAAATAACACTGTTCAACAAATTTGACCTTCAAAATTTTTCCTTGATGAAAATAGTCATTTCAATTGAGTCGCTGAATACGAAAATCACCCTTAATTGACTCAGGAATTTCGGGGAACAGCCCCTCCCCCTCTATACGTTTTTCGACGCCTTTATAACTTTAAACTCGATTTTCAGGGTCAAAAAGCATTGCTTTAGTTTTCAAATTGCTCCCTAGGGGACAAGAAAGATTCAAATTAATAAAATATGATAAATTTATAACAAATGGATAGGTTTAAGGGGTAATTTCCCCCTAAAAACGCAAAAAAATCGATAAAATAGTAGGATTTGTTATACCGCATTTATTTTGCTTATTTTTTATGCAATTTCTCTTTGAAGGGTTCTAATCCTTCCCCAAGGACCCAAATTTGATGACAATATGCAGCAATGATTTTTACTAAAAGCGGCTGAGGTGTTAGCGTCCCAGAAGCCCCCGTGGAAGAGTTCGAAAGACTCCCAGAATTGCGAAGGCCCTCGCGAGCTCAGGAATTATTATTGATGATTTTAAAAAGATTACAAATGACGTTTTTCTTATATTTTGGGTCTATCCTAAGTAGAAACTCTTCAGTTCTTTAACAAGTGACTGGTTTTAGGGAGTGAGGATTCCATGTTTCAAGATGTTATTAGATGCACGGCTGTGAATAAGTGCCACATTAAACCCTCCCGTGGCGTGGGTACTTTGGGGGCGTTAAAAGCTCAACCGCTTTTAGTAAAAATCATTGCTGCATATTGCCATTAAATTTGGATCCTTGGTGAAGGGTTAGGACAATTCAAACGTGAATTGGGTAAAAAATAAGCGAAATAAATAGGGTATAACAAATCCTACTATTTTTAACGATATTTTTGCATTTTTAGGGGGTTAATTACCCCTTAAACTTATCCAATTGTTATAAATGTATCATATTTTATTAATTTGAACCTTTCTTGTCCCCTGGGGGAAATTTGAAGACTAAAGCACTGCTTTTTGACCCTGAAAATCGAGTTTAAATTTATAAAGTCGTCGAAAAACGTAAAAAGGGGGAGGGGCTGTTCTCTGTTGTTATTGTTGTTGTTGTCGTGTCCAAAAGAAATTGAAGACTATATGGACATGGAGCCAAAAGCGTTAAAAATGAGGGCCGCCAGGTCTGGAGCCCGGAGGCTATAAAGAATGTCTTGTGGTGGCTCGCCAAGCTGGAAAAGAGAAGCAACGATGGCCTGACAGTCAAAAATATGGTCTGGTGTTAAAGGGGTATCCGGACAATTTCTGCAGAAGGAGTAAGATCTCGTGTCATCTGGAGATATTTTCATTCCTTTAAAATGTCCTGTTGGGAGTCGGCTGTTCCCTGAAAATCCTGAGTCAATTGAGAACTTTAATGGTGATTTTCGTATTCAGCGACCCAAAATCTATAAGAAATGACTATTTTCATTAAGGAGTTTTTTCATTGTTGAACAGTGTAATTTATAGAAGAAAATAAGGTGGCACGTTTGGAATTTTTATATTTCAGAAGAAAAAATATTACAGTGAATATTTTCATATTAAGTTTGTCATAATATTTCTAAAAGCAAAAATGGACTTAGTCTTGGCTGTGCAAAAATTATTAAAAAAATTAAAAGGCAAAGAATCTTTAAATTTAAAATTTTGATTTCATTTTATTTATATACCAATAGATTGTTTTCATATGACGTCATGACCATTTATTTTCTTCCTTGCTGTAGGTCAAAAAGTCTGTTTCTAAGGCCATTGCTAGGTGCGGCGGTATCTGTTGCTGTCATGTGATTGCTAATGCTCCAATAGAAGCATTCCATGACCAGTTATTTTCTTTTAACTGTTAACTGCTGGAAGTCAAACAATCTGTTGCTAAGGCGGTTGCTAGGTCCGAGTCATGTGATTGAAAATGCTCTATTAAATACTAACTAGTGGGCTGTTAGACCAACAATTTTGATAAAAATCCTTTCACAGCAAATATAGTTTAAACCTCACTTTAAACAGAGGATCATTCATGAACGGTTAATGTAGCAAACACGTAGATCCACAAGTATTCGGGAAGCACTACATATCTATTACAAACTTACATTTAATCAGGTTAAGAAATACTACTATCTAACTCTTTGCACAGTTTCTAAATAAATAGTGGAGATTAATTAGAATTTCACAATAAGGCGGGTAGAAAATATTTCCGTTTTAAGAACTTCGTTTAAATTCTCATTTAAGTTAATCCGTTTATTTCCTAGTTATCCTTACATTTTACAGAACCCGTTTACAAATAAGGTTCGTGAGTGGAAATTCGTGAAAATTTTAAGTTTGATAGGCTTAATAATGTCTTCACAAAGCTTATGGGAATTGGAAATGTTGCCTTCATAGCCTTTATAGCTTGGGAAATATTGAGAAATACTTCTATTACACGAGAATTCTATTACACGATTCTATTTCACAGCACTTCTCCCAAACATAATATTTTAGAAACATTGTTAAGTTTTAAAAGTAGTTTCTCTTAGGTTTAGATGTAATAATTATACTGAATATACGCTATTTAATCATGAACTACTTTTTCTTAATTTATACTTCAATAATTTTTATGAAATGCATCAAAATGTTTTTCCAGATATTCTCTCTAAAAAAACGGTTGAATTATAATCAAACTTTCAAATTTTTCAAAAACTAATTTGTAATGAAGTATCAAAGAACTGAAGTCTCCCTTTTACACTGCAAATATATCAAATGCAATTTGGAGGGGAGTAATGACGGGATTAAACACTATCAATGAGTCCCTTTCTCTCAGTATCAAATCACATTCGTAAATCCAAAGATCCGCTCTATTTTGAGTCTACTAAATATCCGGTGCGTTCGTATCACCGATTATGGATATTCATTGGATAACAATGGATTAGGAATTAGGATTGTAAAATTCATTGGACCAAAGAATAGTAGTGTAATCCTTGAACAGATACGTACGAGTCGAGCATAAAATGGAAAACAGGAAAGTGTAAAAAGTTATTAGTTTTAGCGTTGTTGTTGGGGGGGGGTTTTATTCAGTAGAGAGATACATGGTTTGCATTTTTAATGTTAAATAAAACTACTTGATAAATCTGAATTTATCACTCAAAAGGGTGAGAAAATAATGAAAAGGTAGAGCGAAATATATTATAAAAGTGTAAAGGAATATTTGTTTTAAAAATAAGTATCATAGTCTTACATTTGAAATTACATTTGAATTACATTTTTAAAGGTAATTCAATGATAATTCAGATCTGAAATTTGAAAATATTTTACCAATGTGCGTATTATCTAATTACATTTTGTTTTATAAGAAACAAGCATCATCCTTTCACTAATTAGAGAAAGGTAATCAAAGACAGCTGGAATATTCATACAGAAATCACCAATACAACTTCTAACATTAAACATAGTAATCTTCTTTCATAAGGTATGTAATTTCTCATCAGATGATGAGAAATTCAGCAGATCCATTTAAAGCAGATAATATTCTGTGTTAGTTTAAGGCAAGGGCGTAGCCAGAGGGGGGGATTTGGGGATATATCCCCCCCCGAAACTCAGGAAATTTCCTTTTTGACCATAGAAAACCACTAAAAATACCCCATATCCCCTCCCGAAATATCAACATCCCCCTCCGAAATTTTTTTCTGGCTATGCCACTGGTTTAAGGTATCTAAATAATATATTTTTTTTTATTTCCAATGGGCGGGTACTACAGGACATTATCCTTGACCCCTGAACTGCCCTAAGAAGTACCTACTTAGCGTTACCCAGCGAGCACCTGTGGACCGAAGCCACGGAGGTGAGGTACTGTTACCCGCGCCACACCCACATTCACTCGCACAACCCCTTTTTACAGGGGGGCCACATTCATTCATCACACAAGGACAGAAACTAACATCCATGCCAAACGGGGATTCGAACCCCAGACGTACGACTTCGCAGTCAGATATGCTAACCACTAGGCCAGCACGTCGGCCTAAATAATATAAATACATGCAATATTTCTAATTCTAGAAAACAATACCCCTGCACACTATTGTTTGTCAATCCCCTGCTTTACTTGGGATTAAAATTCATATCCTCACAAAATTCAGCTTGCTGCACTTTTGACGCGTATTTCAGTTTTGGAAAAAATATTTAATTTGTTAAGTTTTTAAAAGTTTGCATATTTAAAACGTGAAATAAATTTTTTTATCGTACATGACGTCAGTTGGTTGTTTTGAATGGATAGATAATAAGTTGCCTACCGTGTAGCTGCAACCTGATCCGTAATCTAATAAGCTGGAAATGTTTAATTAAAAATTGAAAATTTTTCATAAAGAAAGGCTTACAAAAATTCTTAAAATAATAAAGACGTTTTGATACAAAAAAATATGTATCATTCGGATAAGTAATTAAAAAAGTTTTTCTCTGGAAACTACTGACCAAAAAAAATTTTTTTGTAAAGAGATTAAAAAAACATGCTTTAAATGGATTAAAAAAATTATTTGGATATTTACACTAATGAAAAATATTCCTCTGTATTAAAAGAGTTTTTCACTTGAAAATTCTATTATTATTTAATACTAGCTGTTATACCCGGCCTTGCACGGGTGGGGTGAATAAATTAATTTTTTAAAATATTTCTTAAAATACATTTATAATTTTGTAAATTAGCAATATTACAAATCATCCCGGTATCCCAGGCGCCTCTTTCCTATCCCAGTGTGTTCCCGGTAATCTTATCCCGGTGGTCACGGTAATTTTTCTAATCCCGGCGTTCCCGGTAATTTTCCTATCTCAGTGTTTGCGGTAATTTTTATATTCCGGTATTCTGGGTGTCTTTATGGTAAATTTCCTATCCCAGTGTTCTCGGTAATTTTTATAACCCGGTAATTTTTCCATCCCGATGTTCTCGCTAATTTTCCAATCCCGGTGTTCTTGTCACTTTTTACAATCCCGATGTTCCTGATAATGTTTAATATCTTGGTGCCTTTATAAAATAACCAATTTGAAACCATAATAAAAAGTCTAGTAAATTAGTAAGTCTAGTGAACAAATTAACAAATTTAAAACCAGTGTTTAAAACTAAAATAATAGATCTAGTAAATGAAAAAGTCTAGTGATCTGTCTCATTTAAAACAATGTTTTATTTTTAACTCGTTGTATGACTGGTAAAACAGGTTTTCAAACACGGAAAAATAAGTGAAAAAAAAGCAGGAAAAACGGGAAAAAAAGAATGAAGGACTGATTTTCTCTTTATAAATTATAGCCCATGTCCTATTCTGATGTATCAGCTACATTATGGTAGAATTTCATTAAAATCCATTCAGTAGTTTTTGCGTGAAAGAGTAACAAACATCCAGACAAACATTCGCAATTATAATAGTAGTAGGATTAGATAGTAGTTATATTTTTAGTGTTACAAATTTCTGATTGCGTATTTTATTTACCTATTTATTTTCTGTAAATATTGTAATGATTAGATTGTCCCAACAACAAAGATAACTATACTATAAACATATCAATGGATTTCAGAACTAAAAAATAAATAAAAAGATAAATTTTATACCAACATAGTTTTTTTATATTATTAAAATCGTTCGAACAAAAAATAAAAAAAGATCTCTTTAAAAAGAGGCCCATAAAACAAACACTTTTTAAATTCGTATGATGAATAGAAAGATAATAATTAATGTATTTAAATATTTTAAAACAAGTAAGATGTATGTTTTCTCTATCATTTTTAAGTTTCCCTTGCTTTGTAACTGCAACCTTATCCGTAATCTTAAAAAAAGGCCATTTTAAAATTCAAATTTTTTATAACAATCACTCCAACAGCTTACTCGGAATCCTCAAAAGAATCGGGTATTTGATACCAAAATTATGTCATTCGAATCAGTAATTAAAAAGTTTTTGCCATGAAACCGCTCACCATAAAAATTTTTTAGAATATATATTTTTATTTTGTTCTTACGTAGGCTAATTGTAAAGAATTCTAAGAGCTTCATGTGAAAAATAAACGTAATTTTATTTATTCAATTTATAAACACCAAATCATGGAATTTTTCGCAGTAGAAGATTTACATTAAATTTGAAAAATCAAAATATCCTTGTTTTTCTACTATAAAGCTTATGGGAAAGTATTTCAGATTGAAAGAAATAGTTTCTGTGAAATTTAAGTTCTTTTGAGTAAAAAAAAAGAAACTGTTACATTTTCTTCAAATTAATTTTTTTCTCCAAAAGGCAGAACAGACCACTTTTTTAAAGATACTTACGGGTACTTTTCGGAAATGGAATACTTCTCTGGCGCAGTTAAAGGGATCAATAACACTGGTCAACACTCATTTTGATGGCAGGAATATTAAAGCTGTTTTTGTATATATTTGACCTCCTGATTCCGAATATGACATCCGTTTTTGCTCATCAGCTCTAGTTTTTAAGTTATTCGAAAATTAAGTTTTTTTCACTTTTGACCTACCTTTTATACAATATGGTGCTATAAAAATGACTTAAAAATAAAAAACCTAACCACCCAAGGCTTTTCCTATTCCTTAGGGTCCCAATAGATAGTGTATAAAGTTTCAGCCCCCCAAGTTAATTTAAGGGGTACCTATAGGCCCCTAAAGTTGAAAAAAAGTCGAAAAATTGGTCTTTTTTTCAGAATTTTTTAAAAAATATTTTTGAGTTTTCTAGTTTGATAAAACTGGCTAATATATGTTTTTTAGAACTTATTTAGACCGCGAAAAATATTTTAACTTTAAAACTGCACCTCTTTAGAGCGATTTTTTAGTTTTAAGGCGAGAATAAGGGTCATTTCGCTCAAAAACGCTTGGTACCAATAATGGTGGTTGAAACAAATAAATTTCAAATTTTTCAGAAGTAAGTCATCAAAAAAGATGTTCTTTGATACAAAACTGAAATTTCATATAATACAGATCAGTGAAAAATAGCATTTTTTCAAATTTTAGGGCTTGAAAGCTCGAGAGGAGCTTCTGCTGTTTTACTGATCTTTATCATGTGAAATTCAGTTTTACATCAAAGGACATCTTTTTATATGACTTACTTCTGAAAAATTCAAAATTTATTCGTTTCAACCACTATTATTGGTTCCAAGCGTTTTTGAGCGAAATGACCCTAATTCTCGCCTTAAAACTAAAAAATCGCTCTAAAGAGGTGCAGTTTTAAAGTAAAAATACTTTTAGCGGTCTAAATAAGTTCTAAAAAACATATATTAGCCAGTTTTATCAAATTAGAAAACTCAAAAATATTTTTTAAAAAATTCTGAAAAAAAGACCAATTTTTCGACTTTTTTTCAACTTTAGGGGCCTATAGGTACCCCTTAAATTAACTTGGGGGGCTGAAACTTTATACACTATCTATTGGGACCCTAAGGAATAGGAAAAGCCTTGGGTGGTTATGTTTTTTATTTTTAAGTCATTTTTATAGCACCATATTGTATAAAAGGTAGGTCAAAAGTGAAAAAAACTTAATTTTCGAATATCTTAAAAACTAGAGCTGATGAGCAAAAACGGATATCATATTCGGAATCAGGAGGTCAAATATATATAAAAACAGCTTTAATATTCCAGCCATCAGAAAAAAAGTTTTTTTTTGTAGACCAGTGTAATAGATGGCGACACCACGCCTTTCTTCTTTATTATTTATGACAGACGGGAGAGGCAGTCGAAAGTCTCTCTTAAAATAGGGTCTCTATCCTAAACTAATCCAAAATTTAGAATTTTCTCTTAATCATAACACTTTATATGGCTTATTTCCCTATCTACTTTTTTTACTTCAAATCTCAAAGAAATTTGATGGTAAAATCAGGAAGTTAAATTAACAAATAACAACATTGGAACTCCATAACAAAATTTAATTTTTGAAAGATGAATATTTTCCCAGAAAAAGTGAAAAAGTAAATGGAATACATGATAAAGTGAAAAAGTCTAAATGTTTTTAAAGTTTTTGATTTGTTTAAAGTTTTTAAATATGTTTGATGTAAAAGAAGTACAAAACAGAAGAAAAAGGGTATTTTAACTTTGTTTAGCAGGAAAGGTTTTTTTTACATAAATTACATATGAATTGATCTATGCACTTTGCAAGATAATATTTTAATAACTTTTTCTTCCATTCGTTCACTTATTTGGCTTTTAAAATAACTAAACGTTTGATTATATAAAAAAATATTTTTATTATAAATACCCTTTTTTTATAAATGATTTCAACTCTAGACTCAAAAATAGTGGTCAGCCAATTCAAAATGTTAATATAGACAAAGACATCTTCGAAGTCAATTAGATAGTTGTTTGGATGTAACTTTGTGGAGGACAGTAAAATGATTTTGCTCTTTAAAACCCTACAAAATTAGTTAATTAGTTCAATATTATAACCTGGGGTATAGATTTGATGTCCCCTCTTAATAAAGTGATTCATAGATCCAAAATCTCAATCACATGGATGTAATAATAGGCCACAAGCATGGAAGTTATAAATATATAGCTACCAAAACCTCCTTAGTCTTGAGATTCGTACAAAAACTTTAAAAATATGGTTTTTACAATGGCTTGATGGATCTCACCTCTAAAGAATGACTTTTCCAATCTCATATAGTGTTTGTATGCGATTAAATAAAAAAACAGCAGTTCCAAACAAGCTGCAGATGAGACGGCATAAACGAAATTCCCCGCAGTTTAAAAAGCAGAAACCTGTCAAGCGACGTCGTTTGACATGTTCCTGCACTAAAGCTGAAATTTAACATGCTGGGAAAACTATTTTAAAATCACGTTATTTTTATAATTCTTACTTTAAAATGTGCGTTTATCCCTACAGAATCCCTGACACCAATAACTCATTTTTGAAAAAAGGGGCGTTTGACACGTTTCAAAAATAAGCGATTCAATTAGAGTCCTTAAAAATTACTGTGCAGTATACTTAAAACACGTGACACCAGGATGTACATTTTACAAAATGTAATAGACAAGGAATTCGATAAAACCTATGAAATAAAGTTACTCCTGAAGAAGACTGGGCAGCATTATAAGCTAATCTGCGCAATAAAAAAATAAAGTATTATCTTCGGCAACACTTACATTTAAGCAAACTCTTTCACTGTGTAACATTCCGTTCATAATATGAACTTAATGTGTGATGATGCAATTATAAATTATCCCATTTCAAAACCATGATTTTTATTTAAAGAAATAATCATCTCTTCCAATGCTCTTGACCCCAGATCGAAGCTTTTCTCCTTCCCAGGTTAAGTGAAATAAGAATAACAATGAGCAACTGAGAATTCTAAGAGTCTTCTTGTTTTCTAAATATGCGCATTTTGATATGATTTCGTACATAAAAGCTCTGGATTCATAAATGAAGAAAAATGCGCCCAAGCATGCATTTTGCTCATCCATAAATGCATCGTCTTTTTCAGGCATGTACCAAAAAATATGCGCAAAAGTTAAAGGTTCTCTTTTACAGAAACGCTCTCTTAATCCTTCTGAAAAGGCCTCCGAAATGCCTTTCCGAGCTACTTCATGGAGTTGTGGATAAAGTTAGTTCCTATTTTCGTTTCAACTCTGATAGAATGATGACAATAAGTTGGCCAATGTAATGGAAGTGGTTGCTGGATTAGGTAGTTTGTGTGGTTTCCCGTTTTATTTGTTGTGACTTTAAAGCTACAAAATTTCTGTGTTATCCGTGTTATATTATGTTGTGTATGTTTTGATTAAAATTTTAGGTAAAACATAATGTGAAAAGACTGAAAAGTTAAATGCAGAATCAGTCTTGAGAGCAACTTCTGATTTAAAACTCTTCATTAATTTTTAAAATTTTCTAATTACGTATACTAGTTCTACGGTTTACTAGTCCAACAAAAGCATTTGATTTTTTTCCGAAAGGAACTGATTAGCTGTATAAAATAAAAATGCTGTATATTATCGCCAAGATGTAACCACAGAAAGTTCCAGCTACCGTATCATACTTCCAAAAAAATAATATTCAGCTTTTAAAATTTCATGAATTTTTTCACTGTCTATAGACAAATAGACCTAACTCCATTGTATTCTGTGAAAGCTCTGGACTCAGGTTGTTGTAGATACTATAGATACTGCATGTGAGATTCTGCTTGATCAATTGCTCGGTACATAATGCTAATACAGTGACGCCCTGACTAATCCTGGCTTTCCTAGACTAATTGTAACGCTTAGCGTATATGTATAAGTGTATGTCACCATAATGAATGGTAGAGTGGATGTTAAGGGTTTACAGAATTTAGCCAGTGTGTAATAGTAATGGTTTACGAAAATAATCCACATAACTATGTAAGGATAAGGGTTGCTTCTTAGGGTTTCGTTCCGCTTAAAGGCTGAATATTGGGACCGGAGATAATTATTTTTATTTTCAATCTTTTGAGAAACGCAAAGGTGTGGAAATTATAAAAAGAACTCACAAAGCTAGAGCGAGAGAAAACTGTATCACAATTTTTTTAATCATTCGATATATTTAAAAGTTTCAATCAGGCAGGTAAATAAAAATTCACCAGCATAATATTAACTTCATCCCAAATAAGAAATAAATAAAGAATAAATTAATTCATTAAAAAATTTATTAAAGATACTTCTAAGTAAATTTAAGGAACTAGTACATGAAAAATTTAAGGAATCACCTAAAAGCACGGAGCTATAAAACAAACTGGAGTGACAACCTCCTATACTATAACAAGCGACCGATCGTGCCAGCACAGGAAGGTTAAATTGCCCCGATTGCTCAAGCAATCGAGGCAAGCTGCAAGCAAAGTTGGAAGAGCATTCCCCCTTTTAATCCGCTCATCCCTGTTTTTCAAAATATTATGAGCAAAATTTAAAATGGTCGTTTCAATCTGTGTATACAACTGTGGTAACAGATGGAGAAATTTAAAAGAAGATGGATATCCTTTCCGCTGTGTGATGCGGTTTCGGCACGCTATTAGTCACTCCAGTCTGTATTATAGCTCAGTGCCTAAAAGCGATTGAAAATCGCATTCAAAATAGACATGTATACTTTTTAGTTTATAAAGGTAAATAACACGATAAAATGCAATATGTATAATCATCTTTATACAGGGTGTTTCAAAATTGCGTTGCACGGCTTTTATTCGGATCCAACGCCTCCTAGGGTCATGGAAGTAAGGTTTACCCCTAGGTAATTGACCCTGGAGAATCCATTGAGGTGACTTACAGAGCTCCTAGCGGTGAATTTAAAAAGTTAAAAAAATTAATTTAAAAACTAAAGGAGATAGAGCAAAAACCTCAGCGAGAATATTGTTGCCAACGTCAAGAAGAACTCGCTGAAAAAAATTTGATCCAAATATCTTGAATATTCGCGGAGATATTAGCATGTGAAAATAGCACTTTTTCAGGGGTCAAAAATGAAAAAGTTCGCATATTTCCAAATTTTTCAGTGTTATTGTGTAGTTTTGTGTTTATTTAGTTGAAAGAACACAAAATTTAAACAAAAAATCAAAAAAATTTGCAAATATGCGAACTTTTTCATTTTTGACCCCTGAAAAAGTGCTCTTTTCACATGCTAATAATATCTCCGCGAATATTCAAGATATTTGGATCAAATTTTTTTCAGTGAGTTCTTCTTGACGTTGGCAACAATAATCTCATTGATGTTTTTGCTCTATCTCCTTTAGTTTTTAAATTAATTTTATTAACTTTTTAATTTCGCCGCTAGGGGCGCTGTAAGTCATCTCAATGGATTCTCCAGGGTCACTTACCTGGGGGTAGACCTTACTTCCATGACCCTAGGAGGCGGTGGTTCCGAATAAAAGCCGTGCAACGCAATTTTGAAACACCCTGTATATAAGACGTGAGACATGAAATAACTAGCTGTACTAATTAACATTAAATAACTTTTGCGGTCCCTATCATCTGATATTAACCAATATTGCTTTGATATTCGGTTAGAAAAAAAAGTCAACTAATATAGGGTAATATATGATTATACAGGGTGATCGGAAATTACGTGGACAAACTTCGCGTGGGGGTAGAGAGGACCTAAACAAGCATATTTTTAAAAACTAGAGGCGGCGCAAATGCACCGTCAAAGAGCTAGGACCTAATGAAGTGCGAGGGCGTTACAAAAGGCGGTTTTCCCAAGGCCCGTTTAACGAAACAGAACATAACAGAATGAAAAAAATTATTGCATGAAGTACAGCAGTATCCGTACTACATACATGATAAATTTGATAAAAAATGGACCACTTTCTAAACCGTGGGGTTAGTTTTAAAACGTGCAATAATTAATCTTTTAGCCAAAGAATTGGAGTTCCCTTAGTGTAATGGTATTTAGAAAAATGATGATCGGGGAAGGAATTTTCAATGATCATGCAAGATCCCTTATGTGTTTAAAAACTGTATGATCTTTGAAAATTACTTCTTCGATCATCATTTTTCTAAATACCTTTACACTAAGGGAACTCCATTCTTTGGCTAAACCATTAATACTGCGCTGTTTAAAACTCACCCCACGGTTTATCGTCAAATCATATTATTTCTATCAAATTTATGGTGTAAGTAGTACGGATACTTCTGTACTTCATGCAATAAATTTTTTCATTTCATTATGTTTTGTTTCGTTAAACGGGCCTTGGGAAAACCGGCTTTTGTAACGCCATCGCACTACATAAGGTCCTAACTCTTTTAACGGTGCATCTGCGCCCACTCTAGTTTTTCAAAATATGCTTGTCTAGGTCCCCTCTACCCCCATGCAAAGTTTGTCCACGTAATTTTCGATCACCCTGTATAGTAGAGAAGCTAAAATTGATGCCTTGCAGTCCCGAAATGGTCTCACTGGTCTCGCGAAATACAAAGCAAATATATAAAAAATATCGATGTATGAATATTAGACTCGCTTTCACATTTTCTTTATAGTCAAAAAATATATTCTTATAGAATCCTTTTTGATGGGGTTAAGGAGTATCATCCTTAATTATGTTATCAACTTCACTGATTACACAAGGGAAAACCCCATCTGACGGCAAGATTTCACTCAAACAATGGGAGAGACGCCATAGATTAAATACAGTGGAAGAAGTAAGGCCTCTTCAAGACCAAAACCCTCGAAAAAGACAAACACAAAAAACATACATCTGTCTCAATTCCAACACAATGCTTTTCTGTATAATCAAAAGCCCTGCCACGAGCCAAAGCAGAGAATGACACCAACCGACACGAGCATCCCTTATCAAGCACCCCTGACAACCTTATCCTCCAATTTTCAAGCAGAGTTCGGTTCCGGGTGAGACAAGACACGACAGCCCCCATTACCATCTGAAAGACGTGCAGCCGATCACAGAGACAACGCCTTGAATATTCATATCGCATCAAGCCCCCATAACCATTTTCAGATTTCATGCCGCGCGGCGCCTGACAGGATAATCAATCAAGGACACCTTTTGCGAAACATAATCGAATTGCCCATCAGGTGATGATAACGGGAGGTGTAATACCCGAGCTTCAATTTATTCAAGATCAAAAACGAATGATGTCTACAGGAGTTTCAAAAGGGCCTTTATGTACCGCCTTCTGTTGGTTTATGGTTGGAGGAGGGACATTGTGTTCGGTTCTATAGGGTGGATTTTAATATTTAATGGCAGATATTGAAATTTAACTATGTCAAATTGAACAATTGGTTCTGCAAGCTTGGGATTCAGATTACGTGAGAAAGAAATCATGTACGAAATTCCTTTAGAATACATATAACTACTACACAGGGTGTAAAGGAAAGTCCCTTTACTCTGCAATAAATTGCTAATAGATCAAGCTAAAGCTATGCAGTTAAGGTATATAGTAAAGTGACCATGCCCTATCCGATACAACAACTTTCAACGCACTCTAGTAGAAATTTTAGGAGTTAAAAATTTTATTTTAAAAACTATTAGAGATATGCTAAAATAGTCAATTACTAAGTTGTAGAGCAGCATCGATTTAGTAGAAAAAGACACCTTAAGCAAAAATATATCTTGAATAGAACCCCTAAAACGCACGCTCAATAAGTTGAATTTACGTAGATTTTACGTCTTAAAACGCTCCTCACAAGGCAAAAATAAAATTTTTTCAATTTATTGGAGCTAAGAATACTTTTAGTCATTTACTTAAGTCATTAAATTGAAAATTTTTCATTTTTGCCTCGTGAGGAGAGTTTTAAGACGTAAAATCTACGTAAATTCAACTTAATTGAGTGTGCATTTTAGGGGTTCTATTCAAGATATTTTTTTGCCTAAGGTGTCTTTTCCTACTAAATCGATGCTGTTCTACAACTTAGTAATTGACTATTTTAGCATATCTCTAATAGTTTTTAAAATAAAATTTTAACTCCTAAACTTTCCGCTAGAGAACGTTGAAAGTTGTTGCATCGAATAGGGCATATTCACTTTACTACACCGTTACCTTCACTGCATAGCTTTAGCTTGCTCCATCAGCAATTTATTTCTGGGTAAAGGGACTTTCCTTTACACCCTGTATATTGGTCATACTGTCTGTAATCTCGAGAGAATACGTGTTTCTTCTGGAGATAAGAGATGGAAATACATATTGACAGTAATTCTTCAATAAATAGATATATTCGCTCTGAAGTGATGGTGGAACTTTCGGGGTTTTTTTTTTCATTAATAACGTATACAATACTTGTATACATGATTTGCTTAACAAGTATCATAAATTTAAACTTAATTAAAGTACATTAAATAATATTATTGAAAATGCAGAGTGTCCGTTCAGACAAAAAATGTATACAAAAGTAAGGATTACTTTAACGAAGCTACAAATTATGTAATTTTAAAAATCGAAATAAAAAGTAGGGGTACATCACCACGTTTTAGTATCAGTAGATTTCAATAAATTCTATTTTCGCTCAACAATGTGCAAAAGGTAATCCAGTTCTCTCCAAGAGTTTCGTACCTCTAATTTTCGCAGCTTATTAGGAGTTAATTAAATATTTTGGTTTTATCTCGTTTACGTTCCCACTAAATATCGCCAACCTCTTTTGAACGCCATATATTAGGTCATTCCGAAAGTTTTGTCGCTCTTGGGAGCATCTGTATATAAGATATTTTTGACACTTTTCCATTATGTGATACCAATATAAACTGTAACTTTATCTACCGTCAACTTGGCATCTTGGCTTGATTTTGGGGACTGATCGACAACTGGGCTTTCCTTAAATCTACGATAACATGTTACTTCATTTCTTTTCTGCTCAAAATTTTGCATTTTTCCTAAAGTTAAGATTTTTAAATTAAAATTAACTGGCTACTTCCCTAAAACAATTAAAGTTTTAAGTATTTTTAACAAGTGTGGAAAATTGAACTTGGATTTAAATTTTTTCTGAGGCATCCGTAGAGTTTGATCACAATCATCCATAATAAATTGCTGGATTGCTACTCCTAACCCTCTATTAGGAAAGATACGGATGATCATTTACAGGAATCTAGATCGCTAGAAATTCTACCGCCTCTCTACAAAAGTAGTATAAAATGAGTTTCAATTTATTACAATAGTAATATGACTTAAAATTAAAGTCAAATTCCTTTGAATTTTAATTTTGAAAGTTTTCAATTAATGGCAACTTGAAGTAAACAAAATCTTATTAATCGTAGAAACTAGGAAAGCTGGAAAAGTGAGCAAACAAAAAAAGAGCCAAAATTGACAAAATTTGCTTTAGATAGAAGTAGAAGTACTTTACTGGTTTACCGTAATGGAAAAGTACCAAAAAATACATTGTATACAGATGCTCCCAAGAGCGACAAAACTTTCGGGATGACCTAATATTCAACTATCGACTGTTTCTGATTTTTAATGATAAACTGAAGAGTTATTGGTTTAATTAAACATTTGAATCTATGAGTTTGAAATCATTTACCAGGTTTTCTACTTTTTGGTGTCCGAAGGATCATAGCGGTATTTAGCGGTAACGTTAGCGGAATTTAACCAATATTTTTTAATATTATTACTGAATATAGAAGGATTTCTTTCATTACACAAATTCCTTGAAAGCTTCAACTCATTCACACTTCCTATTTTTGTCTATTAACAACGGAATCTTCCAGATTATGCAAATACAGTCTATGCCAATTCAATAGGGGAGAGTGGGGTACCTTGGGACATGGCCCACCATGGGACACTCGATTTTTCAGACGCAATTTTATAGTTATGAACTCATGCTTGTAAGTGCTAATAAATTAGATTAAACATTAAAAGATGTTTTTTAAATTTGTTATTAGGAATTCCCTGAAAGATATATTTGGCTGGGAATTGTTTTATTAGATGCGCAAAGGACTATATTTAGTATAATAACTGTGTTTTAATAAATATCGTTACATAAAAAATTAGAAAATATTTTAATAAAAAGTATCCCAAGGAGCCCCACTCTCCCCTACGTTCAAAACGTTTTCCATTTTAACATAAAAGGCAATGAATATGATAGCAATACCTTTTGACTAGTAATAAACACTATATATTTTTCTTTTATATTTGGATAAATATGAAATAAGCAAATTATGTTCAAATATTTATACTTGTATTTCTCTTGGGTTTTTTAATTATAATAAATTTTAAAAGAGAATTTTCAATATCTTCTGCAATTCTTTGACACATACAAACTTCTGCTACCTACTCCCTTTTTATATAAAAATGCTTTAAAACATGTTCTTCAGAATATTATAAGAGTTTTTGCTTTGTTTCATTTTGCATCTATGTAGTGAAATGAAATATATATTATTATAAAACAACATTTCACAAAAATAGAGGAAAAGTCATTTAAAATCTTAAAAATAATGGATAACTGCAGTCAAATTTCTTTAAAATCTTAATGTGTGCAGAATAGCCTAAAACATCCACAAAATGTTTTCATTTGCTTTTCAAAGCCCTAAATTTTAAGTTATTTTCAATTAAAAACAGCCTCTTTTGTGTCTGAGCTGAAACAGCTTGTGACGTGAAATGTGCTATTGTTCCCGCTTGTTGCTATAATCCCGCTTTGAAACAATGAGCACTAGTTTTTTTACAGACTAGTGTATCGATGAAAACGGTGTTTCCCACATTTCCCCTGGCACATGTGACGTCGTATTGTTAGGAGTTTTCTGTATTAAAATATGTCATAATTACCTTAAAAAAATTTTGTGGGGAAAGACAAGCGTATTTTTGGAATCAGGAGAGAATTTTTAATAAATTAAAATTGAATATTTAAAATTTGAAGATTTGCTGCAGTTCTCCATTCAAAATTAAATAATAAAAAAAGATAAACACATACACTTTGAAATTAAGCTAAATTGGTTCAACAAAGCTGGAGCACTAGTTGTTTAAGCAGCCTCCGAGTATCAAAACTCTTTTACAATAGAGTTAAAAATAAATCCTCTATACCAGTGTACTTAACCGCCAGCATGAGTAACAAAACAAATTGAATTTTAACTTTGTGATATCACCGTTATTGAATTTAACTTATTAAATTAAACCATCGCAATTGTCTAACAAGCAATAGATCTCTCCGGCTACCTATATGCGTGAAGAAATCTAAATAAAGGAAGAAATATCGGTTTGTGAATTCTATACTCATTTCTGTGAAACTTGTTTAAAAATAATTTACAAATTCCATAAAGTAATAGGATGTATTTTCCCTGTATTGTATGGAGTTAAATATTTTTTTCAAATGTGTGATTAGAAATACGTTAAAGTTAGTTTCAAAAAACTAAAAACTAATTTTTGTACTAAAAAAAGTTAAGTGCTAAATGAGGTTGCAATGTAAAACCATTAAAATTCCTGCCAATCCATAATTTGCAATAATTTTATGAACTAAGAGGGAGAAAATGTAATTAATTATATTACACTCGTACCACGCCCCAAATAAATCTTACACACCTTATTAGCGATTTTTCCTTTACCAAGAAATAGTAAATCTCAGCCATAATGAGTCTATGAACTTTCAGTATAAAGAGGTTTTACCAGAGTTGGGAAGAAAAATAGTATAGTCCAATGATTCCCATACTGTGCACTGAGGTCCCCTGGATGACCATGGGGTCTTACGAACGGTACCTCAAACTATTACAATTATAGAAATTTGAATCTCTTCTCAATGTCTTAGGAACAATATTCCATTAATAATTAAACTCTATTTTCACTTTATTAATGCTCAGAGGTAAACCTGTTTAATATATTTTTAAAAATACGTCAATGGCGTGTATAGAAATTTATTTCAGGAGGGGCCCAAAATTATTCCTTAGTCCCTCCCATACATATTCAATAGGTTAATTGAAACTTTCTAATGCATTTTAGGTAAAATTTGCGTCTTAATATTGAAAATATTTAAGAAAAGATGTGGATAAAGTTCAAAGTACCTAAGGGGTGTCTGGGGGCTCTACCCCAGAAAATTTTAGAAAAATGGTGACCCTAAAAACAGGTTTTTAACAAAAATTTTATATGTCAAGCCCGAATTTCGGATCTACATTTTTCGGAAGGATTTGCTTTTTGAATAACTTGTGTAAAATAGTTGATAATAATAGTTCCATATACAAAAGGGGAGTCTGGGGTTCCTCCCCCAGAATATTTTCTTAAATTTGACCCTAAAAAACATGGTTTAACTTTTTTTGTGTGTACTTAAGTCAATTTTTTTGGGGGGGAGGGCAGGGCCCTCTCCTTTCCAAAACCCTTTACCCTCAGATACCCTTTAAAGTTAAAAGGTAACCTAACCATGAACTACAAAGGGTACTTCTCCAGAATCCCGGCGCAAGCGATAAAGTCGCCAATAATGATATAACCAGTTCCAAACGAAATATCCCCGCTTTTAACCCTTTTGTTTGTAAAAAATAACAACAATGTCATTCCATGAAACTTTTTATTTAAAAATTAAACACTCAAATAAAAATATTTTAAACTATACTTAAATGTTTTAAAATTTTAAATTTCGTTGAAATATATTTTAAGATTATTAGTATGATTTTTAATCAGACTTATATAAAGTTTTTCTTTTAATAACTTGTTATTTACGTTATGTTTTTTTTGTAACAATGGGGTAAGCAGATCTCTTTTTGAGCAGAAATAAAGCTATTTTAATGCGGCAAGATTGCTTGGCGAGATTTGCGCCGGCTTTCTAGAGAAGTACCCTACAAAGAAATACCATAATCCCCACTAACTTTTTCAATTTGTCGTTGGCAACTGTACGAGTTTAAAATATACTCGTGTCCAAAAATTAAGGATAGTTTGACTTTTGAGGAATTTCGGCACAAATTTTTGTTTCTTATCAATAATTTTCATGCCGTTACATCTACTAAGAGTGGAAATATGTGTCCCGCCATCAAATCACCCAAACAATAGTTTAAGGGGGTAGAGGGGCCCTCCATTGCTAATGGAGTTCCACACACATTCGGAACACGGTAGCAAAAACGCTTATGTGAGAGTCATTTAGCAAACAATGCCATGGCATGCTATTCATTGATAAGGAACAAAAACTTGGGAAAAAATACCCAAAAAATCAAATTAATCTTAATTTTTGGACAAGAGTGTAGCTCTTGACAACTTCAGAGAACGCACTTACCAGATTCAGGAAGGAATTTGTATTTTGTACATTTTATACCTTAAAATAGCCTTACTTTTGACCTTTTTGAAAAAAAACTCAAGAACTGTGCTTGAAACAACCTGCATATTCAGAAACCAAAAACGCTGAAAACTAAACTAAATAAAACTTCTTACTTTGTAGATTCCCCATAGACTCAACATTCTGTTCATTAAAGAAGGAAAACCATGGATGATCCACAGAAATCAGAGGCATTTTACCAAATGATTCAAAACTTAGCCATTATTTCTAAACCTCAAAATCTCCAGTTATCGAATGAGAAATCGGGTATGGATCTAGATAGCTTTGAATCGCAAGACTTACAACCCACAAGATGCAACTCTGACAACGGATTTCTCAAAAAGAAACTCTCGAAAGCAAAATCAATCAGGAATCACCATAAATTCAAGAAATTCCCCCAAGAAAGTTCAAAAGTTAAACAAAAATCATTGCACACAGACGACGATAGTGATTCCAATTCTTATCAATCTCGAAAATGGTCTTACTCACAATCCAGCCTTCTATCCAGTCAAATCTTCCCTGCGGATTCAGACGTCGAGAATTTCAGAACGAGGCCTCAATCTAACAAGTTCCATTACATGACTATCGACACTGACGGCCTTCAGAGCAAAGGGTCTCCTAAAGCAAAGCTGAACAGCTCCCATAAGCCCTTGTCAGAGAAGGAAAGGTTGATTGAGCTTATTAATTTGGCTGCTGAAGAAAACTTTGAACTGAGAAAGTCGAACGTGAAATTTCAACAACAACGCAGACTTCAAATCTTGAAAGTCAGAGACTTAAAATTCAAGATCTCCCAGCAAAATCAGAAGATTTCGCAACAGAAAGCAGAGGAGAAAGCAATTTTGAGTCTCGAGAACGTCATCAGGGCAAAGCAACTCCAGATCCTGAGCCTCAAATATCAGATCAAATTCTTGAAAGAGAAATTATTTGGAAAATGTCTAACAGAAGCTGAAATGCGTCCCAAGAAGGCAATAGTGAAGAGTGTGAAGAGAGAACATAGGAGATCGAAGTCAATAGCTTTAGCGAGGGATCCTGCCAAACATATTGGAGATTTTGACGAAGTCCAAACACTTGCTTCTAAATTAAATCAATTTTTAGCACAAATGGCCCAATTGAAAGAAAATACGGTGAATCAATTACAGTTTTTCCAACAGCAACATGGATGAGAATAGTTTGGGGAAGTGCCATCATTCAAAATCGCGAATATACTTCTGTATTTAATCTAAAGAACTTGATTGAACTGCAATTGAAATAGATGATTATGAATAAATCTTAAGAGCAATTAAATAAAAAGTTCATATTTCTGATCACTGCATGTTTTACTGCAAAAACATTTTGAAGTAGAAAATTCTCACAAAAAAAAATCTGAATCTACATTCAATATAAATAATCATGATCAAAAGATATCAGTTGAGATAAATTTTTAAGGATTTTCATTACCTGTTATTTTATCCATTTTATTTTTAGAATGTATTTTTAAAGATGATCAAAGTGTCATGAATGAAAAAGTGTTACGAACGAATGTCATTTGTTTGATTAGTGTCATGCAGGCTCTGTCTGTTATTAATTCAGATGACTAAAAAGATAGGAGCCTGATGGTAGGAAAAAAGTTATAAAAATAAACCTTGACAGGAGTGTCCCCTTTTGGTACCAACAATAAAAACAGAACAGAAATCGGGGGTTCATTGTAAAGAGGTTCTACTGTATAAAAAGCTCCAGATGATATTATTTATTTTTTCTAAAAATTAAACCAAACAATGCTAATTTGATTTAAAAGATTTTAAATAGTCATTATTCTCAATGTTATTAATTTTTAAATTGATGCATCATGATTCATAATACTAATGCATCATAAAGTTTATTGTGTCGCTTAGACTAGTGGTATCCAACCCCCGGTCCGCGGACCGGTGCCGGTCCGTGGATCAAATGGTACCAGGCCGCGAGCCGACTATTTCATTTAAATTCCTAGGTTTATACTCCAAATTAATGAATGAAATGACTTCACACTTTACAAATCACTTTATCTTTATTTTTTGGTGTAACTGTATTTTATTTTGAAAGCATGTTTAAATGCAATTAAATTAAAATTAATAAATCCAAATAATCTAGAATGTAAACAATCAACGCTCCCCCAGCGGGTCGCGGTAAAATTATCAAACGTTGACCGGTCCGTGGTGGTAAAAAGGTTGGTGACCACTGGTTTAGACTGAAAAGATGTCAACATGCCATGAAAAAATATCTTAGAGTAGTTATCACGCTTAAAGTAAATAATACTAGTAAAAGACATCTAGGAAATATTAAAAATAGTACACATTCTATGTGATATGACCTTAAATGTGTGGTTTCGTTATAATTGGACGAAAAAATAGTTGTGGCAGGGTCGTAAACTGTCACTTGACATATCCACATTTTAATGTTAATTCTCAAATTATAAAATTTTAATATAGACCTTTTATTATACCACACTACACTTCACGGCTTTTACTTTGAGTAGAAAACCATTATGGAAAATAAACTTAAAATGTACACTGTACACACTCTTATGTTCACACAACAATTATATTTTCTTACCATTTGAGCTGGCTCTCTGGTATACAAATAAAAAAATGTATCTGCTTCCTAAGAGCTCAATATTCAGGATTTTTCATATTTCTCAAAACAGTTTCATTTCTTACTTCCTTTTGTTTCCATTTGTCAAAATCATGCTTAGTAGGTAAAATTTTGGAGCAGACATATACTTTTTTAAATTTCCTTTTAAATAACGTACCCAGCAAATGAAAAGGGAGAAATACCCTTGATATAAATGCATTTTTAGATAGATTCAAACAGTATTTTCAACGTAAAGAAGAATAAATTCCCTATAAAAGGTACTAATTTTTAAAATGGCATAAGGCTCCCTTAAATGTCAAAGTCCAAAACAAGTAGTACTAATAATGGAGAAGATGTCTGTGGACCATCCTCAATAAAACCAAGCATACTAGTTCCTTGGTTTTATTTATACCCCTTGAGGCTTTCGCGATTGCAAATGTTTGCAGTAATCTTCTAAGCACCGCCGGGAAGAGAAAAGGACGCAGGAGAAATGTCCGATGATTTAACACCAAGCTCCGCAGACAACACAAAGCACCGGCGTGAAACCAGAATTATCTACCAGAGGACAAGGAATAGATTCGTCACAGCTTCTTCCGAGCCATACTGAGACGAGTCCATCGAAATTTTTGGAAAACCGAAAATATGTACCAAACCTTTTTTTTTTTAGTATTAGTTTTCCACCAGGTACGAAAGGGATGAAAGTAAAAAAACAGCAAGAGTTTTCCCTTTTGTCATTGTTATCTGACGGACAAAAGGACATGTGTCGCGTAGTTTGTCAAACAAACACGGATTTGCAGCCGAGATAATATCTTTCCGGACTCGCTCTCCTATTCTTTGGATTCCAGTCTTTACGAATTTGTTTCATTTTCTCTATAAAGTCATTTGTTTGGGAAGTGGAGCAGAGACATATGAAGGGGGGAGGGATTTCTTTTTTAGTTCCTTTAGAAAAAGGTGAAAGTAACGTTGAAGTCTTTTCTCTTTGCCCACGCGAGAGGTTTTCGACCTTACAGCCTTTTTCCTATTTTACATAGTTTATCTAAATTTTGGCGTTTTGGTTAGAAAGTTACTTAAATGCAGATATCGCCTTGTTAAAGTCATCAAACTCGGGCAATGAAATTCGTTTGCATGAAAGGCTTGTGGCTTAACAAATCAGACCTACTTTTGAACCAAGTAAACAAACTTGCTCTTTAACAAATTTAGCATTTTTGTTGTAAAAAAAACTATACAAATTGGCTAAATTTTGGATCAAAATTATGATATAGTGGTTATTCTTTTATGGTTGTGAAGGTAATGTTTAAAACTAGAATGAAGAGAAAACTCTCTACAGACCGTTTCGTAAAAATCAATCGAAAAATTAATAACTGAACTGTCGTTAGTTTTTGTTTGGTCCGAATATTGATAAACATTAGAATTAGCTTTTTTATGATCATAGATTAAAAATAATTAAGATGAATATTTTTAAAAACATTATGTTTAAATTTTTGATAAGTTCGAGTTTAAATATAGGGGAGAGTGTTGTACCTCTAGACAAAAATCACGTTTGGATTTTTCTAAGACAGGTAAAATCACATTTTGACCATTTAAAGTGCCCAACCTATAGTCCTAACCTTTGTGAGTACAGAGATATTTTTTACTAGCCAAAATCTTGAAAATTGGATTTTTAATCATTTATAATACCATGGAAAAATTTGTGTCCAGAGGTACAACAACCTGTTGTACCTATGGACAGACCCAGTTGTACCTGTGGACACCCTTAAAAAGGGAAATTTTAGTTGAAAAAAGCTGAGAATTAACATTTTTATTGATGCATTACCTTTTAATAACCTATTTCAAGCCTTTTTAAAATTGAAAATAGATTTTTTAAAGTAATGTAGTTTTAGATCGTAAATGATCATTAAAACGAAGTTGAATGATAAAAGTCTTGATTTTTTACCAAAAACACAAAAATCACTTGGTATTTTCAGATCAGAATTTAAGATAATAGTTTCATCAATCATGCTGATTGATCTGACAACTTCACTGATCCCCCCCCCAAAAAACAATTCGATCAACACTTAGTTGTGCAAGCATTTGGTGGTAATAACAATAATAATTTGGTGGTAAATCTTCTTCAGTGGAAATTTCAAGATTTTTTAATCATCATACATAAATGCGATAGGTTCTTAGGATTTTACACCATAATTTACATTAAATTCCAAGTAGAATCATAAATTTAAAAAAGTAGTTTAGATCACAAAATATTTGATTTTTCATCTAAAATTCACTTGAAAATAATCGCTGACAAATAGATTACCATTTAAAATTAATTGAACATTTATTAAAATGTATTCAGTTGAATGAAACCTGATTCTAAAACGCCGATTAGCTACAGACACCCACAAGAACGTGTCCGTAGGTACAGCCCTTATGGTGTCCGAAGGTACAACATGAGGTGGTTTTGCATTCTAAGTTCTATAAAAGATAAAAGAATTGAGATCTGACGATTTTTAATATCAAAACTAAAAAGTCAAAATCTTGGGGATTCCCCCCATGTATCCCATTTTATCATATCATAATCATAGGGGAAGAAAAGAGTTAATATAGTGATGCACTAAAAAAAACTTTGAGCACCTAAAAACAGTATTTTTGTTGTATAAAATTTAAATAATATTTTAAAAAGCTGATTTCACGTTAGCAACTAGATAGCATCTGTTTACGTTCAAAATCGACCACAAATTCAAATTTACATTTTTTCCCGAATTTGAAAATGAGGTGGCTGAAGGTACAACCGTCCGTAGGTACAACACTCTCCCCTATATATATAAACTTTTAAGGGAGATTTATTCATGGAGGGGATTTGGTGACGTATTTTTGGAAAGTTGGTTGACGTTTTTTCTGTAAATTGTTTAATTGTTTTATAAAGTGTATTAAGTTTAACGAGTTGGAATTTATGGGAATTGCGTAGCAATTCCAAAAGGTACTGCGTCAGTAGTTTACGGGGGTTGGTGAGCGATAGCGAGCAGGGGGCGGTAGCTCTCTAGTGTTTGTAAATTTTCTAAATAATAATCACAGATCTGTTGTAACAACAGAAATCTCTGTACCGGATGAATTCCTTTGATCATCCCCACAAACCAAAAATTTTAGACAAATATTTCTATGTGTAACGTATTGTTTTTTCGAAAATAAAATACAAATCACGTATCACCCATCCAAAAATTCCACGCATTTGGAGAAACTTTTCTTCCCAACAAAGCTATGCTCTTATCCTGTGATGCTCTCACTTATCACAAACAACAAAACCATTGAAAAGAAAAACGAAATGAAACACTTTTCAACCTATTCAACTTAAAAAGGGGCGATCCACGGTCACATTGAATTCAAGGCTGTGGTGTTGACTCACCTGGTACATAACTAACACAGAGGGTTCTCCTCCCGTTTAGAAAAGCACAAAAAGTTTTGTGTATAATATTATACTGAAAGATGTACTTATTAAGTTTCGTGATTATAATTTCCGTTTTGCGTGATTCAGTTGAGAACATAATTAAATCTGTCAAAGGGATTCGTCCGCTTAGAAAGGAAACCACTATATGTAATTGTTGCACTGATTCATGATTCAACTGTTCATAGGCTTTAAATCCGTTAGTGAAGGTTAAAAAAGTTTGAAAAGTCGCTTTGATATTGAAAATAAAAGATGTTTCGTGCCCCTTACTTACTAAAAACGCTAAGGGAGAAAATTTTTAATTTTATTTTGGTAAAGCCCTTATTAATCACCATTCTTATCAAAATTTTAAGCAATTCTTAGTTTCGATTATTTTTTTGTCTGTCAGAACTTATTACCCAATTTCTGCTTGAACATTATTTCATTTAATTCATTTTTTTATATACCCTCTGATACCCAAAGTCTGTGACGGTTTCAGAACTGAATTTAATTTAGTTCTTAGTTTGGTTACTTTTGGTTAAGGAAAACTTTTGGTTCTTTACAAACACCAGGGTGAGGGGACCCTGCCCCCTCCCCAAAATTTTGACTAGATATACCAAAGCAAGTTAAAACCCAGTTTTTTAGAGTCAAATTTTTTAAAAAAATTCTAGAGGGCAGGCACCCCATTTGTACTTAAAACTCAATTGTTCACAATTTTTTTTACAATAATTTCAATAAAATTAAAAATTTACCTAAATATGTAAGGTAAATGTGGGTATAGTGGACACTGTATACCAATAGTGGCCACATAGCTGATTAATTTTAAATAAAACGAGTTAGAGGCATCAAGCAGCGTCAAAATTCATAGGCATAGTAGTTTGTACAATCAGGTAAGCTGGTAAATTACCACCGATACTACAGATCAGCATGGGAAGGATTTTTAAATATTTGAAAATAACAACATCGGCCGAGGGACTGAAATTTGATTTCGCTTATTGAATCGCGTAAGGAAACGGGTATTTCGGAACTGATTTTTTTTGTATTTATTACCGTTTGATTGACTTTAAAATTTATATTTAGATAAAGAAGAGTATATAAAATGATACTGAATAAAATTTATTTGAAAATTTTGACTTTACGAGGATTTATAGGGGTGGCCACTTTACCAACACATAATCTTAGATTTTCCAATAGTGGCCACTGCAATGGCTTCTAAAAGAAACATAAATAATATTAATTTGAATCAGTTTTTCTTCATAAACTGTTGATTGCGCTTTAAAATGAGTGTTGTATTAATTTGGTTTCATTCTAGCTTTGGGAACCAAGGTTTCTAAAACATTGAATTACATGCTTAACTCCTCTCAAATCCGCTACAGCGTTGGCTTTGGGCGGGAAACTATCAAGTATTTTTTTAAATAAAGCTAATTTGATTTGATCTAAAATACATTTCGTTGGGAAGGGAGATTTAATTAGAACTAAACGACTATACCAAAAAAAACCCTCAATTTCATGCATAAACCCCTCATATAGGCCGGAAAAGAGAGGTGTCCACTATTGATGCAAGAGTTGTCCACCATAGATACAACAGCTACATCAAGGTGGCCACTATAGATGCAATTTGGAGTACTTTTTAAAAATTAATTAAAAATACTTTACCCAATCTAATTAAAATTTTTAATAGTAAAATCGAAAGAAGAAGATCCAATTAACCTAAAAATAGGATGATAACCGTTTCCAAGCAAATAGGTTGGTATTTATTAAGAATTTAAGCAAAAATTTTCCTTAAAGTGTCCACTATACCCACATTTACCTTATAGGTCAAAACTTTAGACTACGTTATCAAAAAAAAACTTGGTTTTTAGGGTAAAATTTCCAAAAATTTTCTGGAGGAGGACCCCTAGACCCCCTTTGATACTTGGACCTTTATTGCTAACAACTTTTCTTATTAAATTCTATTATTTCTTCTTTCGTTCTCTTTTCTTATATTAAGTTCGCACGGACGGTAATTCTAATTCTACCTAAAAATGTGTTGAAAAGCTACATGGAAGGGGCTGAGGAATAATTTGGCACCCCTCCCAAAATAAATTGGGCGGGATTTGAGGAGATTTTCATTAGAAAGTTTATTTTAAATAAATTTATTATCCTTATTTTTGAAAGCAGTAATATAATTGAAGAATTTTTATATAAATTTTAAAGAAAAAATTTTAACTCTTTTACAATTTACAAACCCTCGGGGATACTAACTTTTTGGAATAGCACCTCAGCCCTTCCTAGATTCGCTCTTGCAACCGAGATAGAGTGAAGAATCTTTGACAAGAGAAAAAACAATAGAAATTAAAATTTAAAAAATATCTAAGGTAAATGTGGGTATAGTGGACACTGCGTAAGGAAACGGGAATTTCGGAACTGATTTTTTCGTATTTATTACCGCTTGATTGACTTTTAAATTTATATCAAGATAAAGAAGAGTGTATCAAATAATACTGATTAAAATTTATTTGAAAATATTGACTTAACGAGGATTTATGGGGGTGGCCACTTTACCAACACATAATCTTAGATTTTCCAATAGTGGCCACTGCAATGGCTTCTAAAAGAAACATAAATAATATTTAATTTGAATCATTTTTTCTTCATAAACTGTTGATCGGCCTTAAAATGAGTGTATTAATTTGGTTTCATTCTGGCTTTGGGAACCAAGGTTTCTAAAACATTGAATTAAATGCTTAACTCCTCTCAAATCAGCTACAGCGTAGGCTTTGGACCGGAAACTATCAAGTATTTTTTTAAATAAAGCTAATTTGATTTGATCTAAAATACATTTCGTTGGGAAGGAAGATTTAATTAGAACTAAACACTAAACGACTATACCAAAAAAAACCCTCAATGTTATGCATAAACCCCTCATATAGGCAGAAAAAGAGAGATGTCCACCATAGATACAACAGCTGCATCAAGGTGGCCACTATAGATGCAATTTGGAGTACTTTTTAAAAACTAATTAAACATATTTTACCCAATCTAATTAAAATTTTTAATGGTAAAATCGAAAGAAGAAGATCCAATTAACCTAAAAATAGGATGATAACCGTTTCTAAGCAAATATGTTGGTATTTATTAAGAATTTAAGCAAAAATTTTCCTTAAAGTGTCCACTATACCCACATTTACCTTAATGTCGAGATGATTAAAAATTTTTTCAGGAATAAAAAATTTTAGAGTATATAATAAGAGTAGTCAGAGTATAAATCATTGAGGATTTTTTAAATGCTTTATTTAATTCAATGTTTGTTTTTCACAAACAGTTATAAAATGCTTCATAATAAACTTTATTTTTCAATTATTTTAATTAAAATATTCAATCAGATGAAAACAAATTATGACCATTTTTTTCATTCTAAGGTTCAGATAGATATTTCATCTCGTCATGCCTATTATCTAGCTCCAACCACGCATATATTGATGAAAGAGGTTCTTACTCATTTTTCAGTATTAAAAAAATTTTTATTACTCTCCCACATAGATGGCGCGCTGTGAATCCATTATTTTCTCCTTGCTTTTAATGTTACAAGAGGTACACAAGAACGGTTACACTACATTGTTTTTAAAACCTTGCTCCTGTCGTTCTCTATCATCCCTGCGTAGACACAACCTTCTAATGAAGACACAGTTTTTATGTAGTATATTTAGCGGGTTCCATACAACTGTTTCCGTAGTGTAGTGGTTATCACGTGCGCTTCACACGCGCAAGGTCCCCGGTTCGATCCCGGGCGGAAACATGGGATTTAATTTTTAACCATTGTTTCAATTACAAAAAATAAATATTTTCCTTTTATTTATTACTTTTTTTAGACTATCACTTATATTCATCAATATATCAAAAACTGTCGCTTAAAAATTCGTTCTAAAAATCTTTCCGATGACCAAGAAAAATTGAAAATAAATTACAAGTACTAATTAATTTTTAATTAACTAAGATCTAAATTTCCCTATTAAAAAATTTTTATACCAAATAATTGTTATTCAAAGTCTGAGGTTTTCAGGAAAAATATTTACCTTGAAATAGTTGAGGCGCTTGCCGGCTTGCCCACTTGAAACAATTAAGAGCCAACTCCAACTGCAAGCACCTCAGTTGCGTTTATTTTGTCCAAAAAATATTCTTTTAATGAATCTAGTTTGATTAGTTTGAACCTGAACGCCCCCGATGAAGTTTCAAGATATGGTTAGTGGTTACCAGAATAGATCTAGAACAGTGTTTCCCAACGTGGGGCGCACGCCCCACCGGGGGGCAATATGATTTTCTAGGGGGACATTTTGAAAATTCTCAACCAAATTGCCCCCCTAGATAGAGAATGGATAACCAGTATCTATTGACTTTCCAAGAAGGATTTTTGAGAAAAAAAAGACGGGGGGGCAGGGAAAATTTTGAAAGCCATTGGTGGGGCATGGACCGAAAAAGGCATGGAAACACTGATCTAGAATAATAAAATAAAAAGCTGTGGCGTATCCACGAGGGGGGCGATCACCCCCCACACAACAGTGGGCTACTGAGCTTTGGGGTACCACAAAATCCACTGATAGTGCGATATTGGGTCCAAAATGAGTTAAAACGCTACATTCTCAAGAGGCAAAATTCAAAAATTGTCTGGTTAGATCCCCATCATAGACCAATACAGACTCCCATTTTAACTGGAAACTACAAAACCTTTACATTTAGTGCACTAAGATTTAAAACATCCCAGCAAGGACCCATGAAATAGGGACTAAGTGAACTATTTTAAAAGGTACAGTTTCCAAAAACTTTCTGGGAGTGAACCCATCAGACTTCCTTTTCTGCTTACGCCCTTCGAAAAAAAAATTCTATACATGCTACTGCATTTCTGTAAGTGTTCTAAAAAAGACTACATTCAACCAAGCTTAAGGTGGGCATAAATATTATTTATGAATTTTGCAAATTACCCCCCCCTAAAAAAGTCCATTTATTGGACTGAAGGTAAGACAGAATCTGCTCTCCAAAATGGATACACCCCTAATAAAAAGGAAATGTAATGACGTAAATTTTACCTTCAATTTCAGAAAAACCATTACAGTATATATATCAATAATACTGACTCCCAGCACAACTCTAAATTGCAAACATCTGACCTGAGACCGAATAGGTGGTTGCAATTTTTCCAACATACCCATGGCTTGACTACTACTTATTAGTAAACCTCCCTTTGGGTGAACCTCGGGAAACCCACTTAGGTACTATTGGAGTAGCGTGTCAATCAGTTAAGTTTTTTCTGTGTCAGGTAGTGGTTGGGAATAATGGTTTTATCAAGGCACCATTTTTAGACCCGAATAGTTGACCGTTTTGTTCTTAAGAGCCCTCCTTCTAAAAGGATGAACTCAGAGTCACGATATTTTGTAATACAGATGGCGCCCCGAAGAAGCTGTCAAAATAGCGCGCCATGGGTTCCCATGGCGAGGGCATTTATCTTTGGCAAGAAATTTCTCGCGCGGTCCTGGTCATTACCGGTCTGATTTTGAAGGTTGGCGATAAATTCTATCGCCATTGAGCGGAGAGAAAAAGGGTCCGAGAAAAAGAGGCATCGCAGGTGGCCCTACAAGAGCGGAATCAAGATCTTATCTCCTCTTTGGAGTATGCTGGTACTGGACCATACGGGTCACAAATCGCAAATTTTGAACTAATAAAGATATTGAAATAATTCTAACGGATTTGGAATCGTTGGAAAATTCTAGCCCAGTTTCATATAAAATTCAAATGGTTTTTTATTATTCTTTTTTAAAATATATTTCTTTCTTACTCTTTTTACGAGTTGTTTTTTTTCTTACCATGGCCCTTCGATTTGATGATCTTGTTCATGGGGATTGGGTTGACACGAGGACGATCTCCGGGAACCTTCCTAGGCCGGAAGAGTTGTTTTCATATCTCAGAAAGATCGGAAGACATCCTCAGTGGAAAAGGCGTCAAAACCATTAGAAAACTCAATTTCATACATGATAACTATATTTTTGTGGTGTACTTGGTTTGATTCAAACTAAATATGCTAACTGTTAAAAACTATAAATATTATAACCCATCACGTCACGATAGCAGTCGTTATTTGAAAAATACCAAGGACACAATCAGAGACTTAAAATTTTAAAACTACAATTTTACGGTACTTAATTTAATTTTTTAAAGTAATAAATTTATCCCCAATCCTTTTTTACCTCCTATTCGTATAGCACGCCTTCAAATTTATGCAGTTTCTTAAATTTATATAGTCTTAAACATGAGTGGAAGAACGATATCTTTTTTGAAAAAAAAAACCTAAAATAGAAATTTTATAAAAAGGTGAAAGGGGGCTTTAAATGATACAGAAATTTAAGATGCGATCCCGAAGATATAGATTTGAAAAAAAATACTATATTAGTTACCTTATATCACGATTATAAACGGCAGATCTAAGGGATGCCAATGTGTGGTGATTGCGTATGCGTTTTTAAAAAAAAAACACCCTTGCTCTGAGGCTCTATGGATCACGCACGGCGTGAAACCCTAAAATTCGTTTAAAAAAGGTCATTTGCTAAAGAACTAATCAATTTCTACAAGATAAAGTATTAAAAATAAAAAAAATTTCATTTTTCAACTTTTCAAAAATGAAATGTATGAATTTTTCGGAGATAACTCTTCGTTGATGACTATTGGACTGTGACGCTTTTCCTAATAATAATTGCTTGCTGATCGACATCAAATTTGGGTTTTTGGGGAAGTTAAAAATTTTAAAATCTCGTGGAAGTTTTTCTTGGCAGACTATCGAAAACTCATTCAATAGATCCCCGGAACATATGTATGCACAACGAAGTTGCACCTTCGACAACAATAAATGTGATATTTTGCTAAACTTCGGATTATACCGATTGGACTACGTTTGGTACCGATTGGACTTTTTGCATTCCACTGCTTACGACCCCCATTTCATACCCCAGTGTGAGGAGAGACAGGTTTGAAACACAACACCATCACCCCCTGACGATTCTTCCCCCCCACTAACCGCCGAACGCAGGGAGGAAAAGAGTGAAAACGGCTTCTGTTTGAGAGGACTCCTTCTCTTCCTGGGCTACGCAAAAAACCTACCATATTTCCATGCTTACGCTTATAGTATACACACGCTTATTCCGTCTCTTGTTTGATAAGTTCATCGTAAAAATGAGTAGAGTTGTAACTTTCATTAAAAAAACACTTCCAAATAATATATCCGTTTTGTATTATAATTAATTGACTATTAAACTTACTCTGTAATTTGGATTGATATTTTTTAGGCTATATAAATACAGGGTGTCAACTTTTAAATCCCTTACTTTGTTTATTGGTCATTTTCCAACATAAATTAGTAGGACAAATTTACAATATGGCCCCACCAGTCAGGTATTTCTGGAAAAGTCAAAACAACGTTATTTTTGGCATTTTACAACCACACTAACGCTATAAATAATTAAAAAGTATTTTCATGTAAATAATTAACACAGGTCAACACTGAAAAATCATCAGAAACGAGATTACGTAGGTTTTGTAGTAATTTTGATGCTGATTTATGATTTCAAATCTGCCTTTAGGTTTTCGCTATCATGTCTCGTTTTTGTATAACGCGCAATGGAAATATTTGCGTTTTAGTACTAATAGTCCAGTAAATCTACTGAAAAAAAAGGTCAAACCGGTAAAAAATTGTAACATTTAGTTTTTCAACGGTTTTCGATTGGGAATGACCTAAATAATAACATACTAAAAATCGGACAAAATCGGTCCATGGCAAGTTTAATTTTTTTTGAATTTTTAAAAAATGGCCGAAAAAAAATTTCAAAAAATCAAATAATAGAGATCGAGACTTGTGATACATGTTTATAGACTATCTTTCAGTGCTGAATACGAATATTCCATTTAAATTTTAAAAAAATTAAAATTTCTATTTTTAAAATTAATTTGAAAATTTCGATAATCGAAAAAATTAAAACACCCCTAAAAACCACAAAAAAACTAAAAAAGAAATATTTTCAATGGTTTTCACTCAGAAATAACCAAAGTAAAAACATATTAAAATTTGATAAAAATCGGACGATAAAAATTTAATTTATTTAAGATTTTCAATTTTTTTTACCTCAAAAATCGACCTTTTTTAAAATTCCTGTCAAAAACGTTTGAGGCATTTGCCAAGGTTATTTTTCCATGGACATTGTAGTCATATAGCTATATAAACGAAAAAACCCAAAATTGATGGTTAAATCATTAATTAATTAATTAATTTAATAAAATGAACATTAAAAATAGGTGGAAATATTTTCAATCAAGATTAAACAGTTAATATTTCAACAATATTCAGTATCAAATAATTTAAAAATTAATTAAATTTACAAAAGATAACAAATCTTGAAAAAAATTAAATTTTAAAAAAAATTTTAAAATTTTTAAAAAATTTAAATTTTGCTTTATAGACTTGTGATACATGTTTATAGGCTATCTTTTAATGATGATGTCGAAAAACAAACCAATTTTGGGATAAAATTTTAAAAAAGTGTGAAAAAATTTAAAAACAAACAAACTTAATAAAATATGAACTCAAAACAAAACCTCAGACAAATTACTGCATATTTCATTTTTGAAAATATTTTTGATAACATTTATTCAAAGAAGCTCCTAGAATGTTTTTTTTTCCAAAAAAAATAAATTTAAAAAATTAAAATTTAAAATTTTTGTTAACAAATTGTTAAAATTTTAACAATAGGCTTGTGATACATGTTTAAAGGCTAACTTTTAGTGCTAGTGTTGAATATCAGGTCAATTTTGTTGTAGAACTTGAAAATTGACCTGATATTCAACAACCGTGGAGGGGTCTGGGGGTCCTCCCCCAGAAAACATTTTGAAATTTGACTGGTAAAAGTAAGGTTTTAACTCAATTTTGAGAACATTTTTGATCCCACTTATTATTAAAAATAAGAGGGATTAACAAAATTTTCTTTATTTCATTGTAGAGTCTTCAACATAGCTCATTCCTTTCAAGAACGTCATATCTCAAAAAACCTAAATTTTCAGGAGAGGCATTTGAAAGTTGAGAATTGCATTGAAAATAAATAATAAGAATCTGGTTAATTTCTTTACTATTCAGTTTAAAAATATGAGGGTTAGACAGAGTTGTAGTACTCCTTCAGAGCTTTCCGAAAACAGTCATAACTAAATATCGTTGATTTTTGAGATATGACGTTCTTGAAAGGAGTGAGCTATGTTGAAGACTCTACAATGAAATAAAGAAAATCGTATAAATCCCACTTATTTTTTAAATAGCTTTAGAAATTACTTTTTAAGTTTCCCAACAGTATTTTTCATAATTATTATTCCGAAACAAATCCATCATTATCATTCCAACTTTTGTAATTTAATTCGATTTTAATTTGAAATTCAATTCAAAGATCTAACATTTTAACTTCTGAAGCACAGCGACAGGATTGGTTTTACTTTCAATTTAATATTTTTCTTCTACAAAATTGCCACAATATTTATAAGTGAAGTATTATCAACATCGATCATCAAGCGGTACGCGAGGAGTATCAGTATTCCAGTCCACCCCTTCTTTGCTTCTGCAGGGGAAGTGGGGGAAGAAAACAACAAGTTCCCAGTTCTAGGCTTTTTACAATGCAGCGTGCAGTGACTCCTGTTTTATCACTCGTTTTAGTTTCACCCTACTGTCGCGATTCAATGATGCAATGTGCGGACATCTACAGACTACAGTAGGGGTTCTCGAACTTTTTCTGCCACGGCACCCTTAGCAAGCTAAAAATATTGCATGGCACTTCAAAGAAGTTTTTTGTGGTACAACTACCCATTGAGTATAGTTTGATTCAGGGGTGGGCGGAATCTTCTTGATTTTTATATCAAGGGTCAAACACTTTAAAAACCTAAACTAATTTCCTTATTTTATCTTTTCATGTTTCTTTAATATGGAACGGAATTGAAACTGTACTTCCACTTTTTGTTTCTGTTAGTTTACCTCCTTCCAAGACAAAAAAAAGTAAGATTTTAGTTCTTATGATGTCCATAACAGGTCCACACTCTTTTTCACCCCATATTTTTTTCATTTCAGTGCAACAGAAGTTCTGCTAAATGTTAAAGAAAATTAGGCATATATTTGCCCCTTTTTCTGTGAAAAGAAGTGTTTTTGATCGCATAGTAAATTTTTAGTTTCTCAGAAGTTTAAAAAAATTAAGTTTTCAAAACAATGAGGGCACGCGTTCCTTTTCCTATGGGAGAGACACCTAATTTTTTTATAAAAAAACAACATTCAAAATTCTTCAGTTTATGAATGATACTTATTTTTGCCAAACTTAGACGTAAATTATTAAATTGCCGCAATATTTACTGCCCACTCTTTAGACACGCTTGGATAGATTCCCCAACTACCCTATCCACAACTATTTATTAACATAATTATTACCTTACATGAACTACCCCTACAACTATCCCTACAAGCAGCTCAAAAAGCGGCTCAACATGAAACACTGCACTAAGTCAAGGGATGGTTTCTGTGTTCTGATGACTGGTTTCTGCACTAGACTGTGAGGAATTTTGTTTATGCCGTATCAACTACTGCAGCTTGTTTGCGACGGCTATTTATTCTTTAAAATACAAACAATATCTGTGATCGTAAAATCTCTTTCTTTAGAGATGTGTTTTCCATCAGGCCATAGTAAAAACCATACTTTTAAAGGTTTTATACAATCTGAAAACGATATAGAAGGTTTAAGGTTTTGTACCAATCTGTCCGATTTAGAAAATTTGCAAAATATAAAAAAGTTAATAAAAAAACTAAAGGAGATGTACCATTACATGGGGGTAGGGGGGTCAAAAATGGCCAAAATCATCCTTACGTAATTAATGAAAGACCCCTGAATAAAAATCGAAAGATCCCAGGTTCCGTTCCGAGGTAAATGCACTTTTATATAATTTGTGTTATAAATAAAAAAAATTTAATTACTTTTGTGCAACGTAGAAAATTTTGAATTTAACAAACATTGACTATAATTAGTCCTCACTTTTTGAGTCCACGTTGGAGGTCTTTCATGACGCCGTCATCGCCAGTCAGCGTCTCCGATAACGGCGTCTAGGGTGTTGGCCTAGGGGTATCGTAACCTACCGGAATAATATTCCCCTTTATGGGTGGTCAAGTCGAAAGACCAAGATTAACAGGGAGGGGAAATCTTCCAATGAAATAATCATTAGGGGAAAAGGGTTATTTCGGTAAAGTAGGAAGTGTTTATTTTTCACAGGGGTGGGAGTGTGATCACTTGAACACATGTACCCTATGGAATCTAAAAAGACTGTCATTATTGTTTGCATGCATTCTGTATTTATTTATCCGGTAAATAGGGTTTCTTCTGAACGATTTGTCATCGTTACAATTTTATTTTGGGATATTTTTTCTGTTATTTTTTATGGGGATCATGCGGTTAAATGTAGAAATCATTCAAAAATATTAATGCTTGACAAGTGAATGGATTTATTACCACGGTAAAATAAGGTGTAATAAAATGTATTGAAAATTTTAAAAAGAAAGCTTTAACTACACCCGTGCAAGGCCGGGCATATAAGCTAGTGAATTATAAAAACCGGAATAGATAATTGCAATCGAATTTTTTTAATCTTAATGTATTTCGAATGTAATGTATTCCTTCAGCTGAAACAGCTTGTGTCGTCATGCGTACCTTGTTTACTATCATTCCGCTTTGAAACAATGAGCTCTAGTTTTTTTACAGACTAGTATTTCGATGATAACACTACTCCCACATTTCCAAGAGACACATGTGACGTCACCCGACTCGATTAGGAGCTCTCTGATATAAAATATCTCATAATTAACTGAAAAAAAAATTGTCAGAAAAAACAAGCATATTTTTGGAATCAGGAGAGAATTCTTAATAAATTAAAGTTGAAAATTTAGAACTTTAAGAGATGGTGCAATTCTCCATTGTCAAAGAAAATGTGACGTCCGAGGAAAAAATGGAGGTCTCAAAAAGATTAAGATCAGGTTAAATATTCCAAACATAATTCAAAAAGTTTTTTTTTCTGACCAGTGGTATGGATTGGCATATTTTGCAATTAAGAAACACTTGTGAAATAGAAATGAAATGCATTCTATAATGACAAAATATCACAAACTATTCTATTACAATTTAAAAGATAAAAAAAAATTTGAAAAACTTTTTTGAAAGTGAAAAAATCATGAAAAATTAACCTTTATTATTTTGATGCATTTATGAAGAATCGTATTCTGCGGATAATTTACTATGAGAATCACGCACAACCATCAAACTTTCTTTTACCATTAGTTCCTCGGTTACCCATTTTTGAGCTATCTTTCTAGCATAGTACACATGAACAAAAACACAAAAAAACAACAGGGCAGGCGAAATCCTACCCTTCGTTCAATAAGAAGGTAATAAAAACACCCCTCTCTCCGTCGCAGAGATAGAGAGCAGAGATAGAAGAAACCACACGCGGGCCATAAATCAGGGCTTGGATATAGGGTTGCTGCAATTATCCGTTTTAAGCAGAGAAAAATTTCTTAAAAACGCTTTTAAAAATAGATTTTAAAGTTTTTCACAAAAATATGGTTATGAATCGGTTAAGAAAAACATCAGGTAGAGTTATGTTTTATTTTCAAGTCATTTTTCCGAAAATATCTAGGTGAAATTAGCTGTTGAAGAGACGATCAAGCAATTCATGAACTTTCAAAAATTATTTAAAAATACTAATAATGCGAATTTAACTACCAATTCAAAACTTCACTCTAGATATTTAATGGATCTTGCGTATAAAGCAAAAATTGAGCATGTGCGATAAAAATTTGAGGCTAAAACATAGTTCCGCAGATTCTCCATTGGATAACATGGGAATCGGTCGAGGGGGGGAATTTGGAAGGAGGGCTCTAGAGCCCTCCTTCCAAATTCCCCCCCTCGACCGATTCCCATGTTATCCAATGGAGAATCTGCGGAACTATGTTTTAGCCTCAAATTTTTATCGCACATGCTCAATTTTTGCTTTATACGCAAGATCCATTAAATATCTAGAGTGAAGTTTTGAATTGGTAGTTAAATTCGCATTATTAGTATTTTTAAATAATTTTTGAAAGTTCATGAATTGCTTGATCGTCTCTTCAACAGCTAATTTCACCTAGATATTTTCGGAAAAATGACTTGAAAATAAAACATAACTCTACCTTATGTTTTTCTTAACCGATTCATAACCATATTTTTGTGAAAAACTTTAAAAATATATTTTTAAAAGCGTTTTTAAGAAATTTTTCTCTGCTTAAAACGGATGATTGCAGCAACCCTATATCCAAGCCCTGATTTATGGCCCGCGTGTGGTTTCTTCTATCTCTGCTCTCTATCTCTGCGACGGAGAGAGGGGTGTTTTTATTACCTTCTTGAACGAAGGGTAGGATTTCCCCTGCCCTGTTGTTTTTTTGTGTTTTTGTTCATGTGTACTATGCTAGAAAGATAGCTCAAAAATGGGTAACCGAGGAACTAATGGTAAAAGAAAGTTTGATGGTTGTGCGTGATTCTCATAGTAAATTTTCCGCAGAATACGATTCTTCATAATTGCATCAAAATAATAAAGGTTAATTTTTCATGATTTTTTCACTTTCAAAAAATTTTTTCAAATTTTTTTTATCTTTTAAATTGTAATAGAATAGTTTGTGAAATTTTGTCATTATAGAATGCATTTCATTTCTATTTCACAAGTGTTTCTTAATTGCAAAATATGCCAATCCATACCACTGGTCAGAAAAAAAACTTTTTGAATTATGTTTGGAATATTTAACCTGATCTTAATCTTTCTGAGACCTCCATTTTTTCCTCGGACGTCACATTTTCTTTGACAATGGAGAATTGCACCATCTCTTAAAGTTCTAAATTTTCAACTTTAATTTATTAAGAATTCTCTCCTGATTCCAAAAATATGCTTGTTTTTTCTGACAATTTTTTTTCAGCTAATTATGAGATATTTTATATCAGAGAGCTCCTAATCGAGTCGGGTGACGTCACATGTGTCTCTTGGAAATGTGGGAGTAGTGTTATCATCGAAATACTAGTCTGTAAAAAAACTAGAGCTCATTGTTTCAAAGCGGAATGATAGTAAACAAGGTACGCATGACGACACAAGCTGTTTCAGCTGAAGGAATACATTACATTCGGAATACATTAAGATTAAAAAAATTCGATTGCAATTATCTATTCCGGTTTTTATAATTCACTAGCTTATATGCCCGGCCTTGCACGGGTGTAGTTAAAGCTTTCTTTTTAAAATTTTCAATACATTTTATTACACCTTATTTTACCGTGGTAATAAATCCATTCACTTGTCAAGCATTAATATTTTTGAATGATTTCTACATTTAACCGCATGATCCCCATAAAAAAATAACAGAAAAAATATCCCAAAATAAAATTCTAACGATGACAAATCGTTCAGAAGAAACCCTATTTACCGGATAAATAAATACAGAATGCATGCAAACAATAATGACAGTCTTTTTAGATTCCGTAGGGTACATGTGTTCAAGTTCAAGTGATCACACTCCCTCCCCTGTGAAAAATAAACACTTCCTACTTTACCGAAATAACCCTTTTCCCCTAATGATTATTTCATTGGAAGATTTCCCCTCCCTGTTAATCTTGGTCTTTCGACTTGACCACCCATAAAGGGGAATATTATTCCGGTAGGTTACGATACCCCTAGGCCAACACACTAGACGCCGTTATCGGAGACGCTGACTGGCGATGACGGCGTCATGAAAGACCTCCAACGTGGACTCAAAAAGTGAGGACTAATTATAGACAATGTTTGTTAAATTCAAAATTTTCTACGTTGCACAAAAGTAATTAATTTTTTTTATTTATAACATAAATTATATAAAAGTGCATTTACCTTGGAACGGAACCTGGGATCTTTCGATTTTTATTCAGGGGTCTTTCATTAATTACGTAAGGATGATTTTGGCAATTTTTGACCCCCCTACCCCCATGTAATGGTACGTAAGATTTTTCTTACGTAATTTTACGTTTTAATTACCGTTTCTTACGTAAGATTCCATTTCGTTTCAGCGGGGAAAAGTAATATCCTGTTAAAAATAAATCCAAGAATAAGGATAACACTTTCCTCCTATTTAAATTTTTCTAAAATTACTTTTTAATTGATATTTGGTAAGTGCAGTTTATTCGAAAAGGTTAAAAAGGGGGGAACTGGGAAGGTTTTTTAAAAATGTTCTATGAATGGTATACTTGGAAAAGTAAAATTACAAACCTCGGTGGAATTTCTCAGTGTGGAATTTAGAGAGTTTATACATTAGCCATAGATCTGGAGGAATTGCCAAGTTCTAATTTAAAGCAAAATAAGACCCTATTTATTTCGAGATAGACCCGGACATCCCCCAGGTTTCAGTTTTTTAATAAATATCATCTGGCGGTGTTACAGAGGGGCTTCGCCAGTTCAAATGTGTAGCACTGCGTGCTATGGCTATATACCCAGCCGAGTGAGAAATAATTAAAAAATGGATCGATTTTTATGTTTATGCTAATACAATTGATTTTAAACTACAACAATCGATTTCAATCTGCAACAATCGATAGCATGTATCATGCCTACAATAATAAACTAGTACTATAAAGAGGTTCTATGGTTCCCTCCTGCCTCCTGGTTCTAGGTATTGGAAATAATGCTCCTATCAGAGGCTACAGATGTGGGCTGCTGGGCTACAGGGTGGCTACAGATCAGGGAAAAGTCAGGAAAATTCTTTAAAAGAAGAAAATTTTTAGTAATTGATTCACAAGGAGCGATGTAACCTAGTCTCAAAATGAATTAATTTTAAGGTAAAAAATTTCCCCTAGCCCCCTCAAAACTTTGAACTGTTTTTCTTTGAAAATTCTGTCACCTAGGATAGGAGTAGTCCAGTCGCCATGCCATGTGACCTGGAAATAGAGTCCAATTAATATTTTATGATTGATTCTAGTACTTTTTGATGTACTGAAACATAATACGGCGGGTGCCAGAGTGGCACCTTTGAGCAATTCCAAATATCGAACGGCAAAGTTCTCGGGGTGAAAAAAGTAGAAATCGGGTGTTATTTTCAGGAAAAAAATAAAGTAGTCGTTTTTTCAACGGATTTTTATGTTTTTGAGGGTGCTTAATCCGAATTAGACTTTTTCAGCCAAATATTCGAACGGCTTCTTTGAGAATTTTCGAGATTTTGTCAAAATTTCAACCCTTTCTACGGTTTTATGCCTATAAAACAAAAGTTATGGGTTTTACAAAAAAAATTTCAATTAACAAATTAAAGTTTAATAAACAAGCTACCAAAAAGTCAATTGAAACATTTTTGTCAGACAAATAGTTTCGCCGCTACAGCCCGCCAAAAGAAGATACAATTTTGGACGGATTGTGAAAAATTCAGGATGTAGTACCTGCATCTCGTGATTGAATGAAGTTTGGGAACCTACAAATGAGTGTTTTTTTAATTTGTATGATTGATACTAGTACAATTTTATATACTTAATCATAATATGAAGGGTGCCAGAGTGGCACCTTTTGTGAACTTTAAATATCGAAGGTCAAAATTCACGGGATGATAAAAAACACCTATTTTATTGCGAGTGAAAGGGAGTCGGCTGTTTATTTTTATTATGGGGATACTTTGTGATATAACGGTAAACTATACTTTTTCAACACGATTAAAAAGAAATTCAATATAAAATATGTTTAGAAATAGGTAGTAAATAGAAAGTGTAGTTTACTTTAACTTTAAAAATTATAGAATATCTTACACAGTGGACATTTCACTGTCACTATATTTAAATTGGGCTTCATTAGTTTTCAAATTGCCACACAATTGGCCACCTTCGCACGTGCAAAATTATGTCTACTTGTGCACAACTGCACCTTGCTGTTGAACATGGCTTCTCACTTGAACAGCTGCACCTTAAACTTTTCAGCAATTCTGGAGGTGCCAACCCTTTGTTATCTGGAAAAACACTGTAAATGCCTGCCCCATAGATTGTCACAACCTTTGAGCTTCATAGCGGTGATTACAGTTTGATGATCTGCTTGCTTCATATCTAAGAGCGGCGAGTAAACTGTGTTGGTTCCTGAAGAAATATCCATATGTGATTCTCGGGCACACTTTGTCATGAAGCCACCATATTCTGGAGTGTTGCTAGGATCTTCTGACATTTGTTTAAAAAATTTGAAATCACTGGCTCTAGCTGTTTCAAGTTTAACAACTGTTCGTGCCAAAACTGATAGCGATTGAACAAACCTTTTAGCTGCATCGTCGGGCATGGATGGTTTATTAGTACCATGGTAATGCTGAATTTCCATGTCAGGTAGATTGAGAGCAATAGTTTCGGCCTTTTTCAACCGTTTAATGGTAACAGGAGATTCTCTGTTATCACAATCCTCAGACTGCTGTGATACTATCATAGCGAGGGAGTGTGTTGATCTCAGTCCATTTGATGAGGAGATCTGTATATCAAAATTGTCTACTACCGTTTGAATTAGACAGTCTGATTTCAATTTATTTACCCCATGTAGTTCGAAGTTTCCTGATTGCATGTTACGACAAACTGTAGTTGCTACTGATGATTTGTACCTCATTACTTCATCATAGCTGCAACAAACTCCAAAGCTATACAGCAAGTCAATAAGTTGATGTGATGAATAAGCGTGATGAAGTGTTACACCAAGAGGCACTTGTAGGGGAGTATTCATTTTTGACACAATTCCAGTTACAATATTTCCAATAAGACATGAAGCCAGATGCTCTTTTGGCATTAGCAGCATCAGGAGGCTTATCAATGTTTCACTTGTTGCTTTCATCGCATCCTCGGTGCAAATGCGAGAAGAGCAATCCTGCGTTTGTTCTTCAGAAACTGATTTAATTTCAGACTTAAAATTTTAGAAGCCATTCTAAACATGTTGAAGTCATCATCCTCAGAATTTTCGAAATTAAGAATGTGTTCTGCTTCTTTACGGAAGCAAATGATACTAGCTATTCCTGATGAACTGAGAACCACAAGATCATTACCAAAATAGTCTAAGAGATCAGAAATTAAAGTTTTACGGCTTCTTTTACCACCATTGCTCATGTACGTAGCATACAGCTCAACAGAATTCCACATACGACTACGATTACTTTTCATAGTGGAGATAACGACAGCAAACTATTCATCCTCTTCACTTGAAACACTAACGGATTGTTTGTTCTGAGCAATCTTTACACTTCGAGAGGCCATAAATTTTGCGTAGCAAGAAAGATGGTACCGTCCTGCTGCTGCATGTAGATCGCTCGTTGCTCCCAAAACACGTCCACGAACCTCATCTCCCCATTCATCACCGCGATTTTGGCAAACTTGAATAATATTTTTTTTAAATCAGTCACCATTTTTTTAAACCAATGTTCTGCACTCTCTGAAAGTGTTCCATCGTTTTGGGTTCTTAGGGTTAGGTGACAGACATTCCAGCCCAAATATCTACATAACTCCCCTTTTAAAAATTGGAATCTTCAAATTGTTCAGAATTAATTAGATTTTAAACTTTCAGAAATTCCGTTTTCAAGGACACCTTAAACTACAGATATTACAGATTTTTAATTTTGGTCAGCTCTTTCACTCGCAATAAAATAGGTGTTTTTTTATCATCCCGTGAATTTTGACCTTCGATACTTAAAGTTCACAAAAGGTGCCACTCTGGCACCCTTCATATTATGATTCAGTATATAAAATTGTACTAGTATCAATCATACGAATTAAAAAAAACACTCATTTGTAGGTTCCCAAACTTCATTCAATCACGAGATGCAGGTACTACATCCTGAATTTTTCCCAATCCGTCCAAAATTGTATCTTCTTCTGGTGGGCTGTAGCGGCAAAACTATTTGTCTGACAAAAATGTTTCAATTGACTTTTTGGTAGCTTGTTTATTAAACTTTAATTTGTTAGTTGAAAATGTTTTTGTAAAACCCATAACTTTTGTTTTTTAAGCATAAAACCGTAGAAAGGGTTGAAATTTTGACAAAATCTCGAAAATTCTCAAAGAAGCCGTTCGAATATTTGGCTGAAAAAGTCTAATTCGGATTAAGCACCCTCAAAAACATAAAAATCCGTTGAAAAAACGACTACTTTATTTTTTTCCTGAAAATAACACCCGATTTCTACTTTTTTCACCCCGAGAACTTTTCCGTTCGATATTTGGAATTGCTCAAAGGTGCCACTTAGTGGAGTATCCAATGTAAATTTGTAAAAGTTTTTTGTTAATTTATGGTACCAAGGTTATTTTGGTTCATTAGGGTATGGAGAGTCAGAAAATCTTTGGTACCAATTTTTCTATTCACTTTCCTGGTGTAGAGGTCAAATCAAAGGTCAAATTATGCACTTCCATATTTTGACGATTGAGCAGGTATAATTCAGTTCAAAAACCTTTTAAATTATTGAAAATTGGTGGAAATAAAGTAAAAAAGTTTCTAAGCTTAAAAAGTATCAAATATTAATTAAAATTAATTAATTAATTAAAATGCCAAAAATATCATTTTTGCTGTTTTGTTTCCTAGGAAAGTTTAATTTGGTAAAAATACTGCCATTTGCCTATAAAAGTGTATTGGATATTTAAAAAAAGTTGGTTAGTTAATGTTTCTTTGAGGTGAGGTTGACCCAGAAGCGCGCGCAACAGGGAGCAAACCAACAGGCGCTCTCCTACTGGTGTCCAATAGTGGAGTCTCCAACGGAAATTTGTAGAATATTTTTGTAAATTTATGGTACCAAGGTTATTTTGGTTCTTTTGGGTATGGACAGTCAGAAAATCTTTGGTACCAATTTTTCTATTAACTTTCCTGGTGTAGTAGAGGTCAAATCAAAGGTCAAATTATACACTTCCATATTTTGATGATTAAGTAGCTATAGTAATAGATGGCATGGTTTTAGTTAGGCAAATTAGTGGACATGTCAACTCATGTAAGGATCTTGTTAATCAATATTTGATTATATTAAACAGTGTAACTGAAAACTATAACATTATTCGTCTAGTTTTTGACCATTATTTTTTAGGATTCATCACTAAAAACAGCAACATGCAATAGGCGTAAAGGAGGGAAAATTGATGACAGACCTTTTATTAGCTCAGATAAGACGCCAATTAAAATGGGACCCTCTAATTTTCTTAATAACTCTAAAACAAACAAAAGCAAGCCTTAACGAATATCTTTCAATAAAAATACTCCATCATTACAAAGGATTAGAGAAAGATATAATCGTATCTACTGAAACCATAATTCAATCAAATACCAAGATTTAGAATAATTTGAAAACAAATCCTGAAGAAATAGACACCATAATAATATACAATGCTATTTATGCTACTACTTAGGGATACACTGTACACATCTTGTCACCAGATACAAATGTTTTTATTCTGGCCTTGAGACGGTACCCCCTTTTAGACCCTCTGTCATAGCTGGAATAGGGGGCCGGAAAACGAATTGTTTCTCTCAAACCTATTTATGATCGTTTAGGAGCAGAACTAATTGATGCCCTTCCAGGCTTTCATAGTTTTACTGGCTGTGACACAACTGGGAGGTTCAATGGAAAAGGAAAATTAACATGATGGAAAGAAGTTCAACCTCATGTCATTGAAGCATTTGCTTCTCTTGGAAAAGCGCAAAATATATTAGATAAACACTTGAAGAGTTCGTTTGTAGGTTATACAGATGCTCTTAAGAAATAAAGAACACTAAAGATCTTCGTTGCTACCTCTGCAAGAGATTGCAAGCTGAATCGGAGAGCCTGCCAGCCTACCTCCAAACGCTCCAACTCAAACCGCTCTTAAACACCATACACTTAGAGCACATTATCAAGCTCTAATATATAGGCCAAAGATGTTGAGCAAACCCCATCCCTTCTTTCAGGAGAGTTTTATGGTTGGAAAAAAGACAATAAAACCTTTGTTCAAATATTATAACTGATTTGCCACCTGCTCCTGAAACTTAAGTTGAACTTACTGAGTGTGGTTGTAGCAAAAGTAAATGCACAAATGGTAGATGTTCTTGTGTTGCTGCACAGCTATCATGCACAGAAATGTGCAAATGTGAAGGGGATGAAGAAAAATGTAAGAACTCTTTTAAATGGACTATAGAATGCATCAGACAGCGACTCCTTTGACTGTGATAAATAATTAATACTTTTCTTTTTATTATTATCAACACGTTTAAAATGAACAACTTTTGTGATGATTTAGGTTCAAAATTATGCAATTAACGAAATATTATTCTTAAATTTATTATTATAACAAATATAACTTGACGGGATTATGGACCTTAGCAAAAGTGAGTTAGAAAACACTCTTGACTTTGAAGACCTCGGGATATTTCAAGAAATTCATTTAAAAGTTCATTAAGAAAATAAATTATTTTAAAGGTAGTTTTAAAATGTTTTAAATTTACCTGAGTAACTATACTTTGAGATATATTTCGTATTGATAGTTATTTTCTTGAAAGAAATACATTTTAATCGGTAAGTTTAAGTGCTTTGGAATTTTTAATTAAATCTCATTAATTAACCGCTAATTATAAAATCTTCAATCCGTCAAAAAGTTAACTGAATAAGTGTTTTTAAGTAATAAGTTGAACAATTACAAAAAAAGTACAAAAATTTCAATTGTAAAGTAAAAATTTTGAAATTTTGAAAAAATTAATATTTTTAATTAATTAAAATTCTAATAATTTTTTTCAAAAAATGAAAAGATATTTCAAGTATTTACTTAGTATTTCATCTATATTAAAAATTTCATATTTCTAAGATAATAAATAAGCTCATTATGTTAAAAGATCCATCATCCTTTAAAAGTTATTACTTGACCTTGTAATTAGCTTAATTAGTCTTAAAAGTTGATTAAAAAATTGGTACCAAACTTTTTTACGTTCCTTATATCATAAGTAATCCAAAAAACATTAGTGTACAAAATTAACAAGAACTTTTTACGAAGCCCTTTTTTTTGACATTGGATACTCCACTAACTCTGGCACCCGCCGTATTATGTTTCAGTACATCAAAAAGTACTAGAATCAATCATAAAATATTAGTTGGACTCCATTTCCAGGTTCAAGCCTATTTTCTCATTTGGCGACCGGACTAGAGTGATCCTTATTTTCTGTAAAGTGTTTAAAACATGAATTAAAATACTACCTGGGGTAGGGCCCCTAAACTCCCCTTAAAATTTTTTTGTATAATCCAGCATAGATTTCTTTGAAAATTCTGCCCTTCCTCCTCACCGAGCGGTGCACTTCCCCTTCCAATTGTACTTGGAATTCTCATTGTTTACAAAAATACTTGACGTACAAATGTACCCTAAAAAAAGTTAGACAACTCCCTTGAAACAAAAGTCTTGTTATGGCCGTGTTATGATCATCAAATAAATGGAATGCTTTAAATATAAAAATTATATTTCCAAGTCAAAATCACTTGAGTTAACTTTTCATAACTGTACATTTGAAAGAAAAGAACAATCTTATTTAATTCACAGAGGAGATATTTTCGTAGTATGTGTAAGCACACATCCCTGTTGCTTTTGTGCTGAGTCATGTGAACGAACGAGATGTTCAGGACAGATAAGTCCCTGTTTGTAAATTTATTTTGTCTTTTCTTTTACAAAGCATGTTCAATTTTGAAAAGATAATTTTTCTTTTCTACCTGATTCCGATTTCTGATCTTACTTTTAAAAAGATATAGAAAAATACGGCCTGAATATTTTTCAGATTTAATGCTCCAGCAATCAGATCCTACCTTTTTATGTTTTTGAAAGCTATTTATCCACTTCTTACAATCACAATCTGAGGATTCACCAAAAATATTTTACTGAAAAATTTTACTCGGATGTTCACCTCGCAATTGTTTAACTTTTCTCTTATTTAATCTTTATTATATTTATTCCAATATATATTATTTATTCCGGAAGTTAATTACTCATTTGATAATTTTTATGAGTTTCCTATTTTCTCTTTGACCCTTAGATAACTCATACATAAATATTCATTTTTTTTCTTTTGTGTCTTCTCTTATTTTAAAATTTTATTTCTTAGTGTTTTATGAAAAATATTTTGTGTATACGAAATAAAGGTTTTTGTTTACTTGATACTAAGAAATACGAAACAGATGAGTAGCGATTTCTGTATTTTCTTCATTTATTTACAATTTTTGAAGTTTCTCATTTATATAAGTTAACATCATATGTTTATCCCATGCGCCTCAAAAAAAGATCTTTCTAACCTTAAAATTTTGATAAAAATGCCCACGTTGGAATTTGGCATAAGTGAGGATGCTATATTTTATTCCTTATTCCATTGTGAAAACCAATATAATGTTCACCTATCAAAGGTAAAAACCACGATAGATTAATCTCGAGTCTCTATCTCACCATTGAATAATGAATGACAAGGACTTATTAGAACTAAATAAACTACTATTAAACAACTGATTTAAATTATCTTAAAAGCAATAGAATTGTTTTGATTGCCTAATTACCTGTTAAACTTTCACCCAATCCATTTATTTATCCTCTGGTCGTTTGGATAAAATGGCAAGTTTAGAGGATTTTTGAAGTTTATTGGCATTGTCAGATACTACCAAATATGATGAGAATAATTTGTTGAGGGTTATTGTAGGGGGTATCGGTATATTCTAAATAGCACTCATTTTTTTTTCACTAAATCGAAGAGGCTAAGGTAATTTTTGGTAGCTATTATAAAGTATTTTATAACTATTTTCGCATAGTTTTTATGTAATCCTGCTACCTATTCAAGGTCAAAATAGGCGAAGGGTCGGTTGAAAAAACGAATGGACATTCAGCAAGCGTAGTGGCTTTAGTACTAAAACGCAAATATTTCGATTGCGCGTTATACAAAAACGAGACATGATAGAGAAAACCTAAAGGCAGATTTGAAATCACAAATCAGCATCAAATTACTACAAAACCTACGTAATCTCGTTTCTGATGATTTTTCAGTGTTGACCTGTGTTAATTATTTACATGAAAATACTTTTTAATTATTTATAGCGTTAGTGTGGTTGTAAAATGCCAAAAATAACGTTGATTTGACTTTTCCAGAAATACCTGACTGGTGGGGCCATATTGTAAATTTGTCCTACTAATTTATGTTGGAAAATAACCAATAAACAAAGTAAGGGATTTAAAAGTTGACACCCTGTATTTATATAGCCTAAAAAATATCAATCCAAATTACAGAGTAAGTTTAATAGTCAATTAATTATAATACAAAACGGATATATTATTTGGAATTGTTTTTTTAATGAAAGTTACAACTCTACTCATTTTTTACGATGAACTTATCAAACAAGGGACGGAATAAGCGTGTGTGGAGTGGAATCATGGAAATATGGTAGGTTTTTTGCGTAGCCCAGGAAGAGAAGGACTCCTCTCAAACAGAAGCCGTTTTCACTCTTTTCCTCCCTGCGTTCGGCGGTTAGTGGGGGGGGGAAGAATCGTCAGGGGGTGATGGTGTTGTGTTTCAAACCTGTCTCTCCTCACACTGGGGTATGAAATGGGGGTCGTAAGCAGTGGAATGCAAAAAGTCAAATCGGTACCAAACGTAGTCCAATCGGTATAATCCGAAGTTTAGCAAAATATCTCGAAGGTGCAACTTCGTTGTGCATTTTTCGACGATGCTATGAAACTTGATACATATGTTCCGGGGATCTATTGAATGAGTTTTCGATAGTCTGCCAAGAAAAACTTACACGAGATTTTAAAATTTTTAACTTCCCCAAAAACCCAAATTTGATGTCGATAAGCAAGCAATTATTATTAGGAAAAGCGTCACCGTCCAATAGTCATCAACGAAGAGTTATCTCCGAAAAATTCATACTATTCATATTTTGAAAAGTTGAAAAATGAAATTTTTTTATTTTATTACTTTCTCTTGTAGAAATTGATTAGTTCTTTAGTAAATGATCTTTTTTAAACGAAATTCAGTGTTTCACGCCGTGCGTGATCCATAGAGCCTCAGAGAAAGGGTGTTTTTTTTTAAAAAACGCATACGCAATCACCACACACATTGGCATCCCTTAGATCTACCGTTTATAATCGTGATATAAGGTAACTTATAAAGTATTTTTTTTCAAATCTATATCTTCGGGATCGCATCTTAAATTTCTGTATAATTTAAAGCCCCCTTTCACCTTTTTATAAAATTTCATTTTTAGGTTTTTTTTTCAAAAAATATATCGTTCTTCTAATCATATTTAAGACTATATAAATTTAAGAAACTGTATAAATTTGAAGGCTTAAACTTTACTAAAAAATTACTTTAAAAAATTAAATTAAATACCGTAAAATTGTAGTTTTAAAACCAGTTCAGTTAAGTCCCTGATTGTGTCCTTGGTATTTTTCAAATAACGACTGCTATGTATCGTGACGTGATGGATTATAATATTTATAGTTTTTAACAGTTAGCATATTTAGTTTGAATCAAACCAAGTACACCACAAAAATATAGCTATCATATATGAAATTGAGTTTTCTAATGGTTTTGACGCCTTTTCCACTGAGGATGTCTTCCGATCTTTCTGAGATATGAAAACAACTCTTCCGGCCTAGGAAGGTTCCCGGAGATCGTCCTCGTGTCAACCCAATCCCCATGAACAAGATCATCAAATCGAAGGGCCATGGTAAGAAAAAAAACAACTCGTAAAAAGAGTAAGAAAAAAATATATTTCTAAAAAGAATAATAAAAAACCATTTGAATTTTATATGAAACTAGGCTAGAATTTTCCAACGATTCCAAATCCGTTAGAATTATTTCAATATCTTTATTAGTTCAAAATTTGCGATTTGTGACCCGTATGGTCCAGTACCAGCATACTCCAAAGAGGAGATATAGATCTTGATTCCGCTCTTGTAGGGCCACCTGCGATGCCCCTTTTTCTCGGAACTCTTGAGCGCTTGCTTCTCTCCGCTCAATGGCGATAGAATTTATCGCCAACCTTCAAAATCAGACCGGTAATGACCAGGACCGCGCGAGAAATTTCTTGCCAAAGATAAATGCCCTCGCCATGGGAACCCATGGCGCGCTATTTTGACAGCTCTTTCGGGCGCCATCTGTATTACAAAATATCGTGACTCTGAGTTCCTTTTTCTGGAAGGAGGAGCCTTAAAGAGGTTAAGTGAGATTGGTCAAATCAGTCGGGGTTTTTTTCACCCTGAAACCAAGATTTATTTTTGTAAATTCCCTGATGTTGTTGTTGTCGTCGTGTGCCACTTGGAATACCCAAGCTCCCCATGGATTCAAGGCAAAGGGGGTGCGGCTTCTGCCTCATGAGATGATAGATGCTTTCACTATCTATCGACACCTCCACAATTTTGCCATGCATCTGAAGGGGAGGGAAATAGTCTCCAGACCCCTGGACCCAAGGTAAACTGCGCCATGACCAACCTCAGGACTTTCGGACCCACAGATTTAACGAGCACGTACTCCGCATATACTCGATGGGTCTTCAGCGGTGTCGGGAATCGAACCCGGGACCCTCCGATCCCAAGGCCGATGCCTTAACCACTAGGCTCCCCACGGTCATCAAAAATTCCCTGATAATATTTTAAAATAAGATAGTTGGTTTTTTATAGCGTGCAGCCCAGGGCATAAAGCACCAGCCGAGAAGAAAAAGTGATGAACGAACACTGATCACTGGTTGGTATAAATGAACATTTCGTTATAATATTGAAAAGACAGTCTAAATATAGAATCAGAATAAAAACAGACTACCCAAACAGGAAAAGGTTTTATCAACTTATTATTCGTTACTGATGAAAATGAATTCAAGGCAATATTATTGGTTATGAGGTTATGCGAGTAAACTTATGAAAAAGTAGTAAAAAGTAAAATTAGTAATTAGTCAAACGTTTTTCATCTATTGCACTGTTATATGAAGGCTGTCAAAATTTTGTGTAAAAGTTAAATATTTCCTTTAAATATCTTGAATATGTAAAAATACATATAAGAAAAGTTTATTTTTAAAAATAGATTCAAGAATCGAAAAAGTATTTCAAACAAGTTTTGATTAATTATTTTGCTCATCGTTCTATAATACGTCGTATAAATTTTTCAACACTGATGCGAGTATTTTAACATCCCTTGATTATTATGCATATCGGTCTCGTTCTTTGTATGAATGAGCTCTGACCGAGCACTATCTAAATAGAACAAAACTTCATCAGTTCATCTCTTTATCTAATACGGTACAATATCCATCACACATCAACGAATATACTCCATCCATGTATTCTTATCAATCCTCTTAACTGCTGGACTAACAAAACTGTTTTGATACCCAAGTCTGTCTTAGGAGATTAAAATCGACAAATTTCCAGAGACAGATCAAATACTGTCATCCTCGGAAGTGCACCACATGTGAGAAATCTTACCCCCTTCCTATGCATTTGTCAAACTCACGTGCACATCTTTAGAACGGTTGATTGCGTATCCATGACAATGAATCGCGAAGCGCTTCAATGCTTTCCTTTTAGTATTAATGATGAAGGGAAGGGTTGCTTGGCATGAAGCTTGTTTCTGTTTTGTAGGTCGAGGAAATAGGCTTAAGTGTGTTTAGAGAGGTGAATCATCCATTTATTGTTTCAAGAATGTAAATTTTTGTTATCTTATTCTATTTCTTGATGCTGGATTCTTTAAATGCTATGGGAATATGAAGTAAATTCAGGCCTTCAGGGTTTTTTTAATCAGACCTTTAAAAAACACTAATTAATTAAGGGTTGTAAACTTTATGCCGCCAGATACCAAATAGATGTCCAATTTTTTACCTAGTGCAGGAAAACCCACTTTTTATTTATTGAAAAAGTATTGGATAAACCAGGGGTCGGCAACTGGTTATTTTCGTAGTGAGGTTGGTCGTGAGGTTATTTTCTGGACCGCCATAGCATTTTGAAAATAATTAATTTGTATTTTCATGCAACAAAATTTGTTTGACATGCTTTTTAAGGAACAAATTTCAAAAAATTCCTGGGGGAAACCCCCAGACACCCATTTTTAATTTAAAAACTACTAAAAATATTAAATTTTTAGCAATTTAATTAAACAGGAAGCGTACTTAAATAACATCTTAGTAAAAATATATGTGTATCTGAAGGTCAGAATTTGAAGTAGTAATAGTTACCTAATTTTTTCCGGACATCGATGAAAATTTTCCAAATTATTTGGACCCAAATTAAAATTACTTGCTGACCCCTGGGATAAATTGATTATAGTTAAGGAGTACCTTTTTATGAATTACAAAAAGGGATACTTTTATATGTGTATGGATAACTTTTATAAGAATTAAGGTCAAGAAGATCTGTAATGCTATTAATTTTTGTTAGTCTTTATGTAAAAATTTCTGTAAAATAGTTTATTTGGAAAATAAAAGTTAATAGGTCTGCAAAAGTTTAGAAAATTGTTCCCATCCGAGTAATAATTTCAAATCCTCGGTCAATGCGTTGAAATGCATTTCGCCTACCGGACAAGGTGGTGAAGGCGGTATGCAAGGTGGTGAAATGTACCTCAAGGATTTAATAACTTTTTTTATAAAATTGAAACATCAAATATTTTTTCTGAAGTGAATTATTTAACCCCTTGGTTTTTTTCAAAAGTCATAAATTTTTAAAGGTTAACCAATAAATATTTTTTGGCTACAACACCAACTTTTTCAGTAAATATATGCTGCTCTATATTTACACACAAAAAGTTAAGAACTCCTGTTTGGTATCTGTCTTAGATTGCGGCCGTACATACACAATCCTTTTTATCCTAATAAGATAGTAACAGTTTAAAGTTCTCAACAAGTACTTACTTCTTCCTTACAAAAGAGATATGAAGAATTTATTTTTCAAAAACCAAACAATCAAAAGTCGTCTTCAGTGTGGCGTGACTCCATTGCTCAATCTTCTTATCTGGTGTTGAACCCAACAGCGTTTTTTTTCCGAATCGAGCATCAGAGTTTAGATAAGTCTGGAACTAAGAAAATGCATTGATGTATTTCAGATTGCGAAGCTTAAATATTTATCTTTTTTGAGAACTTAATATAATCGTGAATTATTTTGATCGCATGATTAAGGTATAAACGGCGGGGGATGTTTTAAAACTTAAGCGATTGATTAAGATATTCCTGTATGATCTTCTACATTGGGCCATCGCATTTCTTCGTAATTTTTAAAAATTAGTTACTTAATAGTTGTGTCACGGCGTGTAACTTCTTATTAGTTTGCAACATAAATCCGTTCAATTCCGTTCCGTTAAAGGTCCCGCTAATTACTGTGTATAACCAAGTTTTTATGAGCGCCATATATTCAAATATCGACAAATTTTTTCTGATTTTTATTGATAAACTAAACAGTTATTGATCCAACCACTGAGCTATAAAACAAACTGGAGTGACTAGTTAGAGTGCCTAAACCGCATCATACCGCGGAAAGGATTTCCATCTTCTTTTAATTTTCCCCATCTGTTAGCACAGTTGTATGCAAATAATGAAACGACCATTCTAAATTTTGCTCAAAAAATTTTAAAAAACAGGCATGGGCGGATTAAAAGGGGGAAATGCTCTTCAAACTTTGCTTCAAGCTTGCCCCGATTGCTTGAGCAATAGTGGCAATTTAACCTTCCGCGCTGCCACGATCGGTCGCTTGTTATAGTATCGGAGGTTGTCACTCCAGTTTGTTTTATAGCTCAGTGGATCCAACTAAACATTTTAATCTACTGGTTTGAAATTATTTAGCAATATTTCTACTTTTGGGTGACCAAAAGAGCATGACGGTATTTAGTGGAACCTTTGAGGGAATTGAACCTAATTCTCTCACAAATTAGCAGAGTTAGGCTGTGCTGATGATTAATACTTAGGTGTTTGTTAAATTTGCTTAGGCTATTTTGCTCATGTAAATTAGCTTACATTAAATGGACGTATTTTTTACAGTGTAATTACTGTAGATATATACTCCTGTTCATAAAAAATGCAACACAAAGAAGGAATTGTCCGATCAACTTGAAATTTTCAGGGTATGTTCATTATGGTTTGATTATCAAATTATATAAAATTCAGAATTATAGCGGATGCGCGAGCTGAGCAGTGTCTTCTCAACCACTGATTTATTCGTATATTTGGGGGGCTGTAACGGGACGTTAAGGGCTTGTAAGAAGGTTGTCTACCGTTGATTATCTTGTCATTAGATGTTATTATACCCCTTATACCTTAACGGATGTCATATGAACATTTAACAGAGTTTTAAAGAGGATTAATATTAGGCCTCCCGGAGGGGTGTTTTTCCCACTGTTTTACTGCTGGTCACATGAAGGGAAACCGGACAATATTGATATGGGTTTGAAAGCAGAGGTCCAAAATGGGTATGGGGAGTTGAAAATTGGGGTCTGGACCCCTTATAGTCACGTCAGCACAGGATGAAAGAGGCTTCATTCGCATGGCAGTGCCGCATCATTGAGTGACTTTTCGACATGTTTCAAACTGTTAGAATACTGCTACAGGTCTATCATTGTCTGCTCCATCAGTTAATCGGTCGTCATTGCACCAAAATTCACCAAATATCGTGTTTTTTACAGCGCTCCATCGATGGAATTCCATCGGTGCATAAAGCTACCATGGGATCCACAAAAAATATTTTCGCAAGATTACTGATAACAAATGGTCCTTTTAAAGAAATCCCCCTTCAATTTTGGTTAACATGACACCTAAATTGGGTTTGGACGCTATGCCTAAAATCGCAACCTCATTAAATAAAAAATGAGGGCAATCTCATTTCTTAAAAACATTTCTAAAAATTTTTGGAGCCAAAAGTTATACCCTACCTTTGAAGCGATCCTGAAGCTGTAATTCATCAGAACAAACCCCGTACACATGTTTTTTTGGAATATTCCAAACTTACTTTACATCCAATAACGACAGTTTCGTTCTCTACAAATTTCTTCATCCAAAACTTCACCTATGGAGCTCTACTAAAATTTCGTTGGTTTGTCCTCATGCTTAAAATGTTTGTTATTTTGCCAATATTGGCAAACATTGGGTTTGGGATGAATCTTAGATGAAAATCACCTCCTCAGTCAAAATTTCAATCTGTTTGATTCAATGACCTGTCGTATAGAGGCTCTCATTGCAGCGCGTATGGAAGACATTAAACACCCATTTTCGATATTAAATTTTATTCTTTTGTTCTGAAAATTATATCATTTATTTGTATCCATAAAGATCACTTGATGTGTAAATTTCATCAAAATCTAACAAGTTCTTCATGGTGTTGCATTTTTTATGAACAGGAGTATATTAATCAATGTGGGATTAAAAAAAAGGAATAGGTCAATTCATCTTTGCATTTATTCAGTATCCTAAGTATTACCTCATAATTTGTTAGTAAACTAAGACAATCTGCTTCACCTTTTACTAAGTTGTAAGTTTCATGTTCCAGAAATACATGTGAAGTGCATTTTCTGACTTTCAGTTGGCGGCGCTTAACAGTTAACATCACCAAAAATCGCCAGTTCATGCTCCAACCAGATTATCTTGCAGAAATATACCGATTATTAGCAACATATAATAGGTAATTTTAAACTTTCAAACAGCGATCAAACTTGTCAAAATTCAGATCAGACTGCCCTTCAAAACGTATAAGCAAACAACACTGTACAACACAAACTCCGAAATAGTAATTCCGAAACAAACATTACCTTCTGTCCAAGAACTCATCCCACAACGACCTGCTGAACATTATGTACAGATCGATTGAAGACGACGTCAAATCATTCATACCCAGCGAACCCCGAACGAAAACCGATTCAATCCGCCCCCCTTTCTGTTAATCCGAATGATTCAAAACCCTCAGAAGCTCCATCAACTTCCACACCAATTAATGCCCTGCCCTTCACCCGATCTCTTCCCTTCCCACCTTTCAATATCGACTGCAGCGGGACACGTTCCCTTGTCAGCCGGTCCCCACCTCCTAATTCCAGTTATTCCGGATTAATTCGGGAAAACCTAATTTATGGCTCCCGAAATCGGCTTCTGCAAAATAACCGCCTTATTGATGACAGAGAGGGGTGGGAGGTAGTTGATTATGCGAAGCGCCACGGACGAACGAGTCCAATCTGATGAGATCGGTGATGGCACAAGATCGATTCTTTTCGGAATCGATTTATAAGGGTTATTGTGAGCATTTAGAGAAATCGAATACTCGGTTTCAAACCTCAAGACTGGTTTGTATGACATATATAAAATTGACGTACCCGAGCAGCACCCAACGTTCAAGAGTTGTTCATTTTTTCCTGTATGTCCAAATTTTGTTTACTTAACTATTAAACTGTATTGAGTAACGGAAGGTAACTGGCAAGTTTATGAATAACGAAAAAAGCGTTTATTACTTACAAAAGCGTCACTTATATTATATATGATACAACAAGAAGAGTATTGCCACTTAATATAATTTAAATATAATACGTTAATATGAAATCGAATACACGGTATCAAACCTCAATTACTGATTGATATTACATACATAAAATCGACTTACCCGAGTAAGTAGCACCCCAACCATCACAGTTGTTCCAGATTCGTCGAATTTTTGTCTTGTATGGCCAAATTTCGTTTACTTTTAATTGCAGTTACGTAAATTTGACATGCTTGTATGAGCTCTGCTACTTGGGTCCCAACTTTCAAGATTCGTCCATTTTTTCCTGTATGGCCCGAATTTCGCTTACTGCTATACTGAAACGTTACTTGACCCTTGCTGAGAGCAAAGAAAGAAAGTTGTTCCCACTTTTTATCACGATTTGCGTACCAAAACTCCTCCTAGCAACCCAACAGGCTTTCTGGTTTACTCACTTTTTCCTTCAGCGTATATAGTGACGTTATAGGGTCAAGAAACATTGGAGTCAAGTATAGTAGCAGTTACGTAAACTTGACATACTTGGTATGAGCTGTGTTATTAGGGTCCCTAGTAGCAGAGCTCATACCAAACATGTACTAACATGTACACGCACATTGAAATTTAACCTAAATTTGACCGTAGTGTAACACAGCTCATACAAAATATGTGAAGTTTACATAGCTGCAACAAAAAGTAAACACAAAATTTAGCCTTACATGACAAAAATTGGATGAATTTTTAATGTTTGTGTTTCTTGGGAACTTTTAAGTTTCATTTCATTGTGCTTGATAGTTAGTAGCTCTTTAATTTTTATTGTCAATGTTTAATCAAAATCAGAAAGGATAAAAATTATTGGAAATGATATTTATTATTGTAACTAACAATTAATGCGATGCAAAAAAAATTTTTAACTCCCCTCTATACTCGTATCACACAAGCAGGAATCCCTCCTTTTACTAAACGTGTGACCTAATTCTTAAATGGCTCCTTAGATATCTAAAAAATTCGTTTTCTGAAGATATTCGATTCGATATACCCAAGTATCGATGCTTATATCGACTTTTCCCAACGACGCGTTGCGAATCAAATAAAAGTCGTTTACCCTCGCAATCACCAGTGTCACCAAATGAGGCGAGTTATTTGAGCCAAATTTCGTCGAAATTATGTATTCCTGGCAAACGCTATCGGAGTCGTTTGAATGACAGAGCCGTCGCATGTAATTGAGCGGAATAATTAAATTTATAATCACACCCAGCGTTATCCACGAATTTAATTAATGGAAATTACATTGGTTTGCAAACAATTTAGAGTTTATCTGGTGGGTGTTCGGTAAATTAGAAAGATGAGTTTAGAAACGAAGGTTGCTGTGAATTGAGATGCGATACCTGTGAAATGAACTATCAGTCTCGTTAGGTTAAATTTTCATTCATGTATCTTTGTCCAAATACTATTAGATTATTCACTATAACTACGGGACTTTGATTATAAATGAGGGTCAGATTAAAATGAAAGAAAAGCCAGTAAATACAATCTGATAAATAAAAGTAATTAATTAAGGTATCTCTGCTAATTTCAGTTTTGTGTTGAATTGGTTTTATAAATAATGTTTAAAGTAAAAGTAATCAAAGCTGGTTTGATGTTTAATTTTTTTCTCGAGTTATTAATTAGGTAACATAACAAAAGATAGTCAATTATGAATTTGCTTTAGTCGGAGATTTGATTTTACAAAAAAGGTGATAATTTCAGTTTATCCGATAGAGAGTTTCATGCATTTTACTCCAATAACACATTTCGTGATTTTGGATAATATTATAGAGAAACTACCAATTGTGTAGAATAATATAGTAAGGTAAATGTGTGTATAGTGGACATTGCACCAATAATGGCCACACAGCTGATTAATTTTAAATAGAACGAGTTAGAGGCATCAAACAGCCATACACTCTTAAAACGATTGTATCAAAACTGAGTAAAAAGTACTCAAAAAGGCTCCGATCCAAAAATACTCAAATTTGAATACATTAATATACTCATTCTGAAAATGTGCATACTCAAAAATGAAACATTATGAGCTCATTTTTGAGTTCAAGCTCAAGATGTTTCATTTTTGAGTATGCACATTTTCAGAAATGAGTATATTCATGTATTCAAATTTGAGTATTTTTGGATCGGAGCCTTTTTGAGTACTTTTTTACTCAGTTTTGATACAATCGTTTTAAGAGTGTAGGCATAGTAGATTATACAATCAAGTAAGCTAGTAAATTACCACCGATACCACAGATCAGCATTGGAAGGATATTTAAATATTTGAAAATAGCATCGGTCGAGTGACTGAAATTTGATTTTGTTTATTGAATCTCGTAAGGAAACGGGTACGTCGGAACTGATTTTTTTTACCGTTTGATTGACTTTTAAATTTATATTAAGATAAAGAAGAGTGTATAAAATGATATTGAATAAAATTTATTTGAAAATCTTGACTTTACTAGGATTTAGGGGATGGACACTTTACCAACACATAATCTTAGATTTTCCAATAGTGGCCACCGTAATGGCGTTTAATAGAAACTTAAATAATATTTAATTTGAATAAGTTTTTTTCATAAACTGTTGATTGTGCTTTAAAATGAGTGTTGTATGAATTTGATTTCATTCTGGCGTCGGGAACCAAGGTTATTGAACTACTTTCTAAATTCCTCTCAAATCAGCTACAGCGTAGGCTTTGGGCCGGAAACTATCAAGTCTGCTATTCTAAATTATAAATAAAGCTAATTTGATTTGATCTAAATTGATTTCGTTTGGAAGAAAGATTAAATTAGAACTAAACGACTATAACCTCTCAATTTCATGCATAAACCCCCTCATATAGGCAGAAAAAGATAGGTGTCCACCATAGAAACAAGAGCTACATCTATGTGGCCACTATAGATGCAATTTGGAGTACTTTTTAAAAATTAATTAAAAATACTTTACCCAATCCAATTAATTTCTTAATGGTAAAATTGAAATAAGAAGATCCAATTAAAAATGGGATGATAACCGTTTCCAAGCAAATAGGTAGGTAATTATTGAGAATTTAAGCAAAAATTACTACCTTATAGTGGGTCCACTATACCCACATTTACCTTATATCATCTAAGTTTTTAAATATGCATTGCGTTACATGTAAAGAGTTTTTTATTTATTTTAAAAGTTAATTTTTCATTTTGTTCAACCTGGGTAGAGATATCGGGTAAAGAAAGTTTTAAAAAATGAACTATTTTTACTTATTTTTGCAATACTTTTAAATTTGTTTTCTTTATAACAGAAAGTTAAAAAATATCAACCTGACTGTGCAGAGGGGGGATTTTTTGAGATATATCCCCCAAACTTAGAAATTTTCTTATTTTGAGTATAGAAAAACCACTAAAACTACACCATATCCCCCTCTCGAAATATCAATATCTCCTTCCAAAATTTTTCCGGCTACTCCACTGTGACTGGATTTCAATAAGATTTCTTACCGGCCGATGTGAGATCAATAGTTTTATCACGATAGTTTAAAATGTGAATACTGCACCGTTTTCAATGGACAATACACCCCCCTCCTAATTCTTTATTTTTAAAAAAATTCCCATATTTTCTACACACTTCCAAATTCCATCACACCTCAAAAATTAGAAAAAAAAAAAGAAATATCCCCAATGAAACATACTCATAACCTTAACATTGAAAAAAGAGCTCAACAGTCACCCCTGTGTTTTACACGTTCGTCCTCATTACGTGGTAGCTTCCGCAGCGGCTCACTTTTGCTCCGAGTTTCACGTTAATCGTGGTGTTGTCCGACACTTCAAGGGAACTCTCGTCAACAGCACCTGGTCTTCTTTGATGGTTGCTACCAGTCACGCAATGATGCAGCTACCAGTGTTTGCCCCGTAGAGCAGAGCCGACTCTGTAATTTAGTTAGCGAGAGGAAAAAAATTGAAATGGAAACTGTTCACAAAATAGACATTTTGATTCTGCATGTGTTTACAACAGTTTCTCAGAAGTCTTTCGTTCAAGGGGGCGTTTGAGGGCAACGTTAAAGAACACTTGATCAATTAAAAGGACACTTTTCGTGTTAATAATGATTAAAATTCTCGAATGAAATTAGTATGGTTCAATTAATACAATATAAAAATATTTTGCATTAGAAAAATCGAAATATCTTTTTCAAAATCAAACAAGTACAGCTTTCAAAAAGTCCTTTTCTAGTATTTTTTAGACAATGAAGAATTGTTTAATTTAATAACTACTTAAAATATTCTTTCATTTCTCACATTTAAAAGGGAGTCTAGGAAATCTCACTTTTATAGGCCTATTATAATACTTTTCTTTGCTAATTCTTAGTTGGATGTTTTCCGTGAACAAAAAAACTTTCAATGAAGTTTGAAATTTTAAAGTTTTTAAAAATAAAACTGGATAAAACTATTGATTTGTTTTTCTTTATTAAAAGCAATTGTAAGACATACCGAGGGGTATTTTAAAAAATTATTCGTATGCACAAAACAAAAAAACGCATTCATAACATACGTGAATTTCTTTTAATATTTTTTTCTGTAATCTAGCACACAGCTTCATACATTTCAGCATTAGAAACTATGTACAATAAATAGTATTTTTCATTTTTTTAATATCTATAATAATTGATTTCATTGCAATCAAGAATTCAACATAACATAAAAGGTGCAATCAAACAATAGGTATTAAGATTCGCTGCTTAAATCTAGAAGTGGGTTCAAACGCCAAGCGAAGTAGTAGCGCCAAAGTGCTCCTAAGTATCAAAGTGAAGTTGGAGACTAAAAATTCGACAAGAGGCTCCAACCCGAACCCACTTCTAGATTTTTACCAGAATAGCCATCAGTCTCAATTAAATTAACACATCACTTTCTGCACCACTTGCAATTGCAAGCGCAGGGTCCACAAGACACATGAAACGTCACATAACTATTATAGGTTCGAGACTTCACAAGACACAGAAATAGAAATTACATGAATTGTTCATCTTCCCACCTTATGATAAAAAGCCAACTCGCAGGAGTTTTTGGGTAGTATAGATTAGGTCTCTACTACCAAGCTTTTGAGCTTGAATCTCTTGGGTTTCAATTAAATTTAGAATACTTCCAACAATGTCTTTGACATTTCAGTCTGTCAATTGAAAGTTTAAAGTTTGTAATTACGTCTTTAAAAAAGAATAAAATATAAAAGCATTCAATTCAAATACATTCTAAAAACACGGTTTGGTCATTATGACGTAAGAATCGAGCAAGATCACACTGCTCCACAGCTAAAAACTCTTATTTAACTAAAACATACACTAAATACATCAAATTTTGCATCAAAAGTTTTACATGAACACCTGAAAAGTGTATGAAGACGAAGGACATGCTGCAAAAAGCATTATTTGTCGAATTAGTGGTCTAATACTATTATCGTAATGCATGATCTACATGCTTTTCAAAATCTAAACAAAATATTCCAAGTATACATTCAGCTTCTCGTGATTTTAGTGTTCTTTATCATATTACTCCACACTGCGTCTTACACATTTCAGTGAATAACCACCTTTAATTTTTAAGTACAGTACAACGACTCTACATACTTTGATTACGATCACAATTCTGTGGATGAAATTTCCCCGTCATGAAACGTATGCTGGATGGTATCTCCAAAATTGACCAAAAACGTGACGAAATTGATCAAGCTATCCACCGACTGCACTAGAAAGTAGTACAAAATAAGGTAAACAAAATAAGCCATGTCGCACCCAATGACGACCATTACATCCTCGTTCACTTCGAGTTTAAAGAAAGAAAGATACCCGGTGCATTTTCACTCACTTTTACCTGAACAGATAGTTCAATAAACCGTGAAAATACTATCGATTCTACTGCCATTCACTTCAATGATAAGTTAAATGGTTCTTTAGTCAAACTATAAATTTACCCCCCATGCGGCCCAGTATTAGAGTTAATATCACTTATCAGTTACTAAATATTATGTGTGTGACCCTTATACTATATATTAGGACTCAACTTTACAAATATCAATCTCAAAGTAAATACGAAGTGTATATTTGGACGGCCAAAACGGCCAGTGGCGCATGCGCTGTAGGTCTCGTGATTACGTAGCAGACTCGGAACCAATGGAACGTCGAGCCGTGGAAATTAGAGTAGAGTTTAGTTGAAAAAAGGCCGTCCAAATATACAGTGCCAAGTAAATATCTCTGTGGCATTTTCCTTTTTGCGAGATAATACGTCACGTTTACATAACTGCCACTAGAATTGAACGAAACTTGGCCATACATGACAAAAATTGGACGAATTTCGAACATGTGTGCTACTTGGGTTCATTAAAATGACAGTTGTGTCCAAAGAAGTGTTATAACCCTTTACGTCCCGACGGGACTCGAAGTCCCACTTCCCAATGTTCCAAATTCGTCCAATTTTCGTCCTGTTAGGCCAAATTTAGTTTACTTATAGTTGCAGTTACGTAAACTCGAAATATTTTGGATGAGGATGAGGAAAATAATTTGGGGCATAAAGGGGTTTAAAAAACATTACGAAAATTGGATGAATTTGGAACATTGGGAAGTGGGACTTACAAGTCCCGTCGGGACATAAAGGGTTAAATCCTGTAGAAGGGCAAATGATCTACATACAAAAGACTCGAATTCTTAGCCTCTATTTTAATGGAGAATAATGCAATTTAGTATTTTGTAACCTATTTTTCTAAAAAGGTCAATTTACGATTACCATGATTCAACCCCTAGCAATCCCCTATCTTTTCAGGATGTAGCGCTTCCGGCCCTTCTTTACTATGGTATTCTGAGATGTCTAGTGATAAATTTAGTAGTAGCTCATACCAAATATGTCAAGTTTATGTAAATGCAACTAGAATTAAAAGAAGTTTGGCCATGGTCATGCGTAACCAAAATTCGACGAATCTTGAATGTTTGTGCTGCTTAGTTTGGTTTAATTATTGTTTTATGGCGCAAGAATCAAATATCATCATGTTGTCCCATGTGCTTCTTGGGCTACTCCTTCTAAAAGTTTGTCCTTCTAGTTTTGTACAAATACTGTAATATATTTCATTAAGAAAACTTGAGCAAGATTAGCGGCTAATAGAAAAATCACTTTAACCAATAATGGATAAAAATATTCATTTGTAAGCCGACTCCAAAACATTCTAATTTAAATTTGACTAAATCTTTGCACACAATTCGTTAAAGCAATTTTTATTTACTTCTGAAAATGTACCTGCTTCTTAATATTTCCTTGTGCTGTCTTGTACAAATATTCTTTTTTTATATTGTAGATGTCTTGACTTTCCAAGTCTTTCTTTTTTAGTTATTTTGGGTGTTTAATTATGTACAACTGACACCTTTACCAATCTATAATTCTTATTTTATTTCTTGTACTTTCTTAAATTTTGTTTTTTTCCTATCCATATGTATATTCAAATATTTTTTTCAGTTTAACACGTTCGCTGCCACCACTTTTATTAAAAACCGAGGGCCGTACTGTCGTACGGTTCTTTGACGTTCAAAGTGTATATTTGGACGGCCAAAACGGCCAGTGGCGCATGCGCTGTAGGTCTCGTGATTACGTAGCAGTCTCGGCGCTTAGTGATGGAACCAATGGAACGCCGAGCCATGGAAATTAGAGTAGAGTTTAGTTGAAAAAAAGCCGTCCAAATATACAGTGCCTTTGACGTTTTGGATCGGCTGTGTGCTTATATCTTTCTTGATACTTTTCCATTACCCTGAACTAACAAGTACAGTCGAATCCGCTTAATGTGATCACGGTTAATGTTATTAATAGGATAATGTTATCGAAATCAACAGGTCCCGATCATTCCTATTTAATTTAATGTAAAATACATCGTTTAATGTGATCAACTATGAATTATCAATCCGCTTAATATTATCAAAATTTCTATATATTCCCTTTAAAACGACCGCTTTTGAGTTCGAGTTTCATTTTGAAGGTCAATTTTTAGGCGCAAGTTCAGAGTTGCGTATGCTTGGCGAAATTTGGCTGTTTAGCGGCACATTTAGAAGCCAACTAATTAATTTAACATGAGTTACGGTTACCATATTAGTCATCTTTAACGCTAAAAACTTGGCGCATACGCAAGTCTGAACTTGCGCCAAATTTTACAAGTAAACATCTGCCCCATGAGAGCATTTGGCGATTCTTTTTTCTGAAACTCAGTATCAGTAAGATAAAGAAAACATTCCGCATAATATTGAAAGAAAACAGTTATGGGGGGTCCGAATCCATGCTTGTGATTGGTTAAAGAAACCCCCAAGATCGATGCTTTTATTGGAGTGGAAGGATATGAAGAAGTGGAAAAAAGAGAGCCCTTTCTATACAAATAAAAGTACAATGTAAGCGATTATTTTACTTTAATTAATTGAACTACTCTTATAATTTCCCCTTAAAATTTTACCAAGTTTAAAAATAGTGTTTTGAATACATTTATTACGATTACATGATTTTATTTTAATGCAACCAATCTAGTTACACTGTTTGCTGCTTTTGATTTATGAGATCGCTTATTGTTATCGATCGGATAATGTTATCAGTTTAGTCTCGGACACATTATGCCCATCAAGCAGATCAGAATTTTTTACAGGTCTTTTATGATAGCATACCTGGTTTGATGGAAACTACATAATATTAGCTGCTAATTTGAGTATGAGTAAAAAGAGCTCTAATTTCAACAAAATTGTATCATAAAAATAGTAATTGAATAAAAAGTCATACCTATTTTAAATTTATTATAAGAAATAAAGATTTTTTGTAAAAAATGCCGAAATCAAAAGATTTTGCTGGTTTTTAGTCCGATCTTAAAGCATGAATTATTAGATGGCATCGTGAAACGAGATTTTACAAATCGTAGAAATTAGGAAAGGTCTTAAATGAAATATCGCCAAAAGACACCAGCTTGGCAGTAGATGGAAGTTGTAGTACATGTTGCCTGCGTGAAATGGAAGAGTGTGGATTAATTTATTAAATACAGATGGTCCCAAAAAGTGATCAAATTTTGCAGTAGACATCAGCGCTCTTTTCTCCAGGACGCCCCAGCCAAAGTGTATATTTGGACGGCCAAAACGGCCAGTGGCGCATGCGCTGTAGATCTCGTGATTACGTAGCAGTCTCGGCGCTTAGTGATGGAACCAATGGAACGCCAAGCCGTGAAAATTAGAGTAGAGTTTAGTTGAAAAAAATCCGTCCAAATATACAGTGCCCGCTCCAGCGCGTCCTTGGCACTGAACGTGTTAATATGGGATTTTTAATCCCCAAAGTGTAATAGCTTCAATTGTAAATAATGTATGTATGCAAAAAAAATTGAATTGAAAAAAAATTGTTCTTTTTTTTCCTCTTCATGATCGATGACTGTAAAACAAGGAGAAAATTCAAAGGTTTGGGTTATTTACCCTCGAAAAGATGAAAAATAACCGCCAAAAAATCCTCCAACATCCTCTCATACTTGAATTCTTTTAAAAAAATTCCCTCATAACTATTTCTTATCAAAGAAAAATGAGAATCGGCGAAAATGCTTTAGGATGTATTATTAAAGTTCCATTCATGGTGAAATTGCCTTCGATGTTCTGGACGGTTTTGCAGACTGGGAGAACTCTCACTGCATGACTGGAGAACGCTAAATACGTTCTGCCCGATCAGTCTTAAGGCGGGCAGATGAAAGGTTTTAAAATGAAAAATAATATAGATTCAGATTTCTGTTGTGTGCTGTGGGTGGTTCTATGATGGATGGTTATCGACGACATGAGAATTATGAGACACATTACGAAGGAATAGCAAACATAGTATAAAGTTCAAAGAAAGAATTTGTAATTTTTTTTTAAGATGGATTACTTTAGTCCTTGTGGAAAAAGTACATAATCAGCTCGTGAAATAATTCCATAAGTTTGTAGTAAACTTTTTAACTGAAAAGGGTGAACATACGTAAGGATTTTTGCAATTGAAGGCTCAAACGCTCTGAAATAAATTTTTAAATTAAACTTATAGGACTGATACCCACAAAGATAGAACTTATTCTTTATGGCCCATTTTCAATAAATTTAAAATGACTTCTGATACCCAAAATAGGTTTTATGAGTGAGTTTTCAATCAAAAAGAAAACATGAAATCAGTTCAAATTTGTTTTAAGTAGGTATACTTTTCTCTAAATAAGTATTCCTGATTTAAAAATAAACATTATGTTTTTCACTGCACAATTTCTAAGTATTATATATAAATTATTTGATGAAAACAGCAATTTTAAAAAATCTCAAAACCTATTTACGCAATTGCTCATTTCGTATATTGAAGAGATTCCGATTGTTAATTCAATTGTTTAAAAGAGCAAGCAGAAAAATGCTTATATGAATTTTAAAAAAACATTTATTGTCAAAATATTCATTCCAAGTCCAACACCACATAAAGAGTAAAAAACGACATAAAATAACATTTTTTATCTATAACTATTCTCATAGTGGACCTCCCCAAAAGGCCGGAAATCCTACAGCGTTAATACACGTGAAAGGGCCATTAGCTTTCACAGCCAAGTACACAACGTTTGAGGTCTCTATAGAGCTTATTCTAATGTCAATTATATTCCATTCACCGTTATCACAACCTCAGTGGTTTCACATAAATCACTCAGCTTGGAACGCCCTCTAGAGATACCTATTAGTTACTACGATATCTTGAATCGAAATCAGATACTCTACCTCAGGTCAAAAGTATCAGATGTGTTCTGCTGAACGAGCTTTTTAATATTTTGAAAGATCTATTAATAATTTTTTGAACACGTCAATTTATCAAAGTAAATAGTTGCATTCTCGGAGTTTCTTTTTAAAGTATACGCTTTTTTAGGATTTTGTGCTCACCATGTTAATATTTTTAACGTAAGAGTAAGGTGTAAGAGGATTTTTATCTAAATCACCATGGTTATATAAAAGAATTTCTCTCATTATTTTGAGGACTTGATAGATAAATAATATATAGTAATTTTGTTTTAATAGCACTCTCCCAGTTATATAGTGTTTATTCCATTACCTTGTAACATTGAAAAATAAAGGGAATATAAAAAGATCATTTGAAGGCTTAAAAATTAGAGCAAAACCTTAACTTGTATTTATGTTACGGGCAAAGTGATTAGTTGGGCATTATTGATAATGCCCGGGCAATGTGATAAATTCAACGAAGTTTATGAATGAAATTTATCACTTTGCCCGCTTCCACTCTGGGCATTATTAATAAAGCCCAATTAATCACTTTGCCCGTAACATTTATAAGCCTGTTTTTAATTGCAAATTTCAACTCCGACACATTCTAGTGAATGACATCCATCCCCAGGCCAGACGAGAGGGGGGGCAAGTGGGGTACTTTCCCCGGGGCCCGGGGCAAGAGGGGGCCCGGCAGCCTACAGTTTAAACCCAGTTTTTTAGAGTCAAATTTTCAAAATTTTTCTGGGGAAGGAACCCCAGGCCCCCCTTCAGTATTTAAACCTTTATTGTTCACACTTTTTTCATAAGTTCATTAAAATCAAAATTCTACCTAAAAATGTAAGTCCAAATTTTGGTTTACGTGTACCAAAAAACAGTTTGAAACCCTGTTCTTGGGGTCAAATTTCCAAAAATTTTCTGGGGGAGGACCCCCATACCCCCCTTTCATACTTGAACGTTTAGTTTCAAAAACTTGCCTTATATAAAGTTCTCTTGGACGCAAATTCTACCAAAACATGGATTGAAAAGCTGCATTAAACCTTTTAATATGGATGAAAGGAGGCCTGACGAGGGGGGAGGGGTTAAATTCCATAGATTTTCATATTGAGTACTTAGATGAATATCATTTTGAATAGTTTGGAAATTAATCTGTTTACCCAAATGGGCTAAACTGAGTAAATTCCCAGTTTCTTGGGGCACATTTTCAAAAATTTTCTGGGGGGTACCCCCAGACCCCCCCAAAGGAATTCATTATGAGGGGGAGATTATAAAAACTCACTAAAATTTCATGCATAAGATAAATCATTAAATGGCTTATAACTTCATTTAAGACAAAGTACATCCTTGGGTCCTCAGTACCCAGAGTACATACTCAGTTGTGAGCAATATCCAAAAATATGAGTTAAAAACTTATTTTTTAATCTAAGCATCTTAACGAGTTTTTTATGGTTTTGACGTCTTCAAGCCGCTAGTTTGGCACGATCCTTCATTGTATTATCAAGAAAACGAAATTTATTGAGTTCATCAAAATTCAAATCTTGCCTGGAAATATTCTGAAAATTACATTAAGTCTATGCATGACTGGTGGTACTTCCGAAAATTTTCGCCCCCTCCCTCGAAATGAGTGCATGTGACCGGGGGCCCGCTTTTTGACTTTGTCCCCGGGGCCCGGCTTGGCTCTCGGCGGCCCTGTCCATCCCTTACAAATATATAACGAAATTTGTGAATACTCCCTCTTTAGCCAAACGAATCGGGTTAAAAAGCAATTTGTTTCCAAAAGATTATTTCACCAGCTACCAAAACAAAAGGAATATAAAAAGCTAACCGAATTATCAGAATGCATTCCATATTAGTCACTACACTAGCCGCTCCTGTGTCTCATTAGTTCCTTACGACTGTCCCATATAATGCCGGGAAAGTGTAGGCAGTAAGTGGGTAAAATCTGGATAAAAGTGAGTGGGTTGCCAACAGTCATCTGTTCTAAATAGCATCGAACTCCTCTTTTTTTCTGAATAAGAGGTTACTGAAACTCCCACCATTTGGACCACAAACCTATCTTTAAAGTTGACAAACAGAAGATAGTTGTTTACTTTTTATCCGATTTAAACGAAATGAGATAAACCAAGGTACTAACTGCTAACTGCTATTATTTGTGTGTGTCGATTTCTTAAACTTGAAAATGCCAGACCAAAAGTTATTTTAAAAAGAGTCGAATGAGCGTATCACGTCTTAGGTAGAACTTGCGTTTTTTTATTGTAACAGTTTGAATCCGGGATAGGGTTTAAAAGGGGGTTCCAAACCTAAAGCTTAACCAAAAGCTTGATAAAGTTTGATATTTTTTTTAAATAAAAAACAACATGTGACGAAAAAAAAATTTAATGAATTTATTTGAATCTATGTTTATCGACTTTCTGGTGATTCTAACAATTTATTTACCCAATAAAGGAATATTTAATGTGATTTTGCTCCCCTTTCTGTTCTTGTTTTTTCTTCTTGCAATTCACCTGAACAAAAATCTACATTAAAACATTTCCATTGACGTTCAAACTTCGTTTACCTTCACACACAGGTCATTGATAAGGGTCCACAATATAATATGTTGATAAGTGTTCACAAAATTTCAAGGAACTGTTATAGGGTTTCTAGAATTTCAGGGGGAAAGGGTAGAAATAAAGAGGTCCAAGTAATTTAAATGAGAACGCGGACCTGTCATTTTAGTTTAGGGCCAGTAAGATTAAAAAAGCATTGGTCCGCAGGACCAGTGAATTTTTTCCCAATTTCTAACGCTGCTTGTTTTACTCTGGATTTAAAAAAACTACTTTAAAGATTCTGAAAAGCAATGTCAGGAAAATCAGTATATAATAAGCAGCTTGCATTCACATAGGTTTTCTTCTATCTACTTTTCCTCCCCTTCCGTTGAAGTTAAATCTATCACACCATCTGAAGAGGATGGCTTATAATTAAGGGTGTGTAGTTATTATTTATGTCCAAATATTTCGTGAACTACATGATGAGAATAAGTTGTTTACATTGAATGCATTATTTAACGCTATGATTAACACCACATTATCTGTGTTTATATTTCATATTAATAGTTACCATTATTTTACATATATTTACCATTATTTTACAGCTATCCTTTTTTGAGGTCTAAATTTCCTACTACATATCTACAGTTTCAGTATATGATCTAACACATATATGTCTAATCCTCAAGTATTAAAAAAAGGCAATTTTATAACATCTTTCAAAAAAACTCCTAGAGAAAGTTATAGCCTACAGATATTAAATTCCTAGTTTCAAAAAGTTTAACTATATTTCTAACTATTTCTTACTTGAAGATGGTGTACGTTCGTTTAAGAATTGTATCTATTTTTTTTTTCAAAACTGTACATAACGAGTATTAGAAGGTAATATCACAATGATTTACCCCACAACTTAAGTTAAGTTTTCGTTTTCACATCCAGTCTAGACTTTACTTAAATTTACAGCACTTTTGAAATTCATTGCAATGCCTATCACAAGTACAATATTCTTACGTAATACAGAATTGTCTAATATTCCCAACACAATATCATTTTACAAAACTATAGAGCTTCGTTTCAAACTAGGCACTTATTTCCAGATAAATTACTTTTATCACCTTTTATATTAGTGTCTTAACAATAAGACAAAGAGTGATTGATATCAGTGTATCTGTCTGTATGTTATGAATCAAAACACGTATTATTTTGTAGTTGATTCCATCACTATAAATCAGGGGTCGGCAACTGGCGGATCGCGGTCCACATCCGGACAGCGTGAGGTTATTTCCCGGACCGCCAAAACGCTTTGATAATCATTAATACAGTCGAATCCGCTTAATGTGATCACGGTTAATGTTATCAATCGGATAATGTTATCGAAATCGACAGGTCCCGATCATTCCTATTTAATTTAATGTAAAGTATAACGTTTAATGTGATCAACTATGAATAATCGCTTCGCTTAATATTATTAAAATTTGTCCAAACCCCTTTAAAACGACCGCTTTTGAGTTCGAGTTTCATTTTGAAGGTCAATTTTTACAAGTAAATATCTTCTGTCTCCATGAGAACATCTGGCTCTACTTGTGATTGGTTAAAGAAACAGCAAGATCCACGCTTTGCAGATGTTTCTGATAAGAGATATTGATTTCCCCTTGTTTACTGGAATTCATATTATGTAATGAATAAGTGGTTTATTTGAGTTTATTGGAGTGGAAGGATATAATGGAGCAGTAAAAATACACCTTTCTATAAAAATACAAAGTAAGCGATTATTTTAATTTTATTAACTGAACTACTCTTTATTTTCCCCGTAAAATTTTACCTAATGTAAAAATAGAGTTTTGAATACCTTTATTGCGATTACATGATTTTGATTTTAAAGCAAACAATCTAGTTACACTGTTTGCTGTTTTTTATATGAGATCGCTTATTGTTATCGATCGGATAATGTTATCAGTTTAGTCTCTGACAATTGCGATCACATTAAGCGGACTCGACTGTATATTTTTACACTACAGAAATTGGTTTGACCCGCCTTTAAAAGTTTAAATTTCAAAAAAAATCCTGCAGAAACTCCTATGGCCCCATTTTTAATGTAAGATCTTCTAGTAATATTAAAATTCAACAATATAACTAAGCAGGTAGCGTATTGAAATTACATATTTGTAAAAATATATGTGTATTTGAAGAAAATAATTTAAAGTAGTATCAGTAACCTATTTTTTCTCCGAACCGCGATGAAAATTTGCAAAATTATTTGGACCCCAAGTAAAATTACTTGCCGACCCCTGCTATAAATGATATGAATAGTCTATTCTTTTAAATTAGAAAAGATGCAACTAATAAATCCGGCGTCTCTGTTTTATGTGGAGACCCATCGGCTTGTATTTATTTTCTGTGATGAAACTAACACCTAATTTTATGAATGTATAATTGAAGATGAACACGGATTAAAAGATTGACATAATTTATTTTTCTATACAGAATAATACAACCCGTATTTCCCCCAATGTGGATCTTTAAACTGACAAAACATTTAAAAATTCTTTTTTAAGCTATAAAATATTTGCATAATCATTAGGGTGTCCCGAAAAAAACGAAATTTCTCTGATCGCTTAGCGGTAGTGCGGAAAAGTTGTGAACTACCATCACTCAGAAGGGTGTGAAATATTAAAACTGTGGGTTGATATCTTCTGTTGCCTCACGAGGCCTAAAGTTCTGAAAATTGGACCAAAAATGACTTAATTCATAAAAAATGGGAAATTATAGCCATAAGTTTGGGGCTGCATTTTAAAAGGTACTATTATTAACAAACTAAAACTGCAAAAATTTTCAAAACTTTAGGTTAATACCATCTTTTGCCTCATCGGCTTTAAATTTGGAAAATTAAGGCAAAATTCCGAAAAAAAATGCACCAAACACCATGGTGTCCCAAAAAACCCTTTTGTTAAAAAAAACCTCGCTCGCCAGGGATTTTCCCAATTCTTTTGGTCCCAAAAGATGGTGTGTGAAGTTTTAGCTCCCCAGGTAAACTTCAGATTTTACAGGTAGGGCCCCAAAATTTGAAAAAGTGAGAAAGTAAATGTAAAAATTTAAATTGTGATAAAACTGGTTCATATGAGTTTTTTAAGACGTATTTAGAGGGATTTTATCTATTTACGTTCATTAAACTCATTAACTGTACCCTATAGCGCCTATATTAATGAGCGCAGCGTCACTAAAAGTTTCTCAAAAACTGTAGGCGCTATAGGGTACAGTTCCAGGTTACCATTTATTTTCCAAATTTTAAAGCCGATGAGGCAAAAGAAGGTATTAACCTAAAGTTTTGAAAATTTTTGCAGTTTTAGTTGGTTAATAATAGTACCTTTAAAATGCATTCCCAAACTTATGGCTATAATTTGCCATTTTTTATGAATTAAGTCATTTTTGGTCCAATTTTCAGAACTTTAGGCCTCGTGAGGCAACAGAAGATATCAACCCACAGTTTTAATATTTCACACCCTTCTGAGTGATGGTAGTTCACAACTTTTCCGCACTACCGCTAAGCGATCAGAGAAATTTCGTTTTTTTTCGGGACACCCTAATAATCATTTCAGTGGTTGTGCTCTTCAACAATTCAATTCTTTTTAATGCAAGCATCTTTCAGTTGGGAAGTGAAAAATCAAAGCCTTTTGAAAAATTGTATGATCCATTCATAATAAAACCGTAATTTGGGCATTCTTTAAATTAAAATTTGGCAACTTTTTAACTAAAATTCTAATTATTTTCGAACTTACTTTCTTTTTTACGCACATTAATATTACATAAATTGTCCATATGTTATTAAATTATGACAATGTATAATTGTCCAGATTTTAAATAAACAGGAAAAATTATGGAATCTCCTATAATTACCCCCAAACATCTTGTATGTGTTTTTTTACTCTCATTCATTTTTCATTTAGAATGTCAATGAATAAATAGGAATTTATTAAAAAGTTATATATTCCTGACTATTTTGATTATCTCCATTTTAATTCGTATCAGTTTGATTAGATATAAGATATACAAACTTGAAACACTATGCCCAATGTTTACAGAGTCAGTGAAATGACTCAGCTAATTCAGTTCTTATTAGTCTGCTTAATAAAGAAAAAAATCATTGAAATATACAAATCCTTCTTCACTACTGATCAAAAAATTTTACCTGAACTTGTAAGATAAATCACAGTCATATACCCTTCAACTCATTGACTATAATACCCCAAGCGGTCCCCGTATGATCTCCAGTCTCCCTGCTTCAAAAACGAATGCCCTTGGTAACTGAAACTCTTGTTAATTTAGCGAAAAAGAAAATTTTGATTTATCACAAGAGTTTCCAACAAAATAATTTTTTCGGAAAGTCAACCCTTCTTTCCAGCACCGCAATTCAGGTTTTTCCTCGTGAAAAATCACTCTTCCTGTGGACAGTTCCTTAATAAACGGTTGGGTGATTGATGATAAACTCTTTTATACTCCTGGTAATGAACTCCGATGAAGCAGGATTTAAACTCATCTGATGACGATAAGGACTGGGAAGATGGAATCGGACATTAGAAGCAATGGATGGTCTTGTCTCGTTCTGATAAATGACCACTCGTCGGGTTTATCTTTTGAAAGCACTCGGAAGAGAAACCGAGATCAGAAGTATTATTATTCTGATCGGGGAGGTAGGGAAGATGTTGTACGTTATTTTTACCCTAATAGATGTAAATTAATAGCTGTCCGGAAAGTTTTTGTAGTCGAAGGGAAGTGATTCTTGTGGGGGCAATAGTCAGTTCTTTTGATACTTATCCACTGAGGAGTGATTTAGCTCATTAAATTTCGACTTTGAAATACTTTTATGTACCTTTTATCTGCTTTGAACATGCACAGCCAGCCATCCTTTCATCGTTAATATTTTTTTAAGTGATTTATGGATTTGTGATACCTTATTATTATGAGCATCATTCTAAGTTCGTTACTTTAAAGTACATGAGCGAATATTTTACAGTGTATGACAATTAGGCTTTTTGTGAACAATAGTAGTTGTTACAACATGAACAAATGGTTGTTTATTTCTTTTGAATGATCTATTATTTTTATTAGCTTCTTTTCTGATATTTCATTGAAAAGTAACAGAAGTACCATGTAGGTAAATAAATATATAATAATTCGGCAAAAATTAACTTTTAACTTAATTAATATCCTGCTATAATGAACCTGGGATATAGTAAAGAACTAGTATGTTATAGTAGTAAACCTTTTTAACCAACTTTATGTCCAACAAGTGAATAAAGGTTATGGTTAATCTCCTGTTGCAGTGAACGTTTTTTCGTCCATTGATGAATTGCGTGCATTTGACTATATCTTCATATGTTATAAACTTTTCATACTTATAGATAACTTCAAAATCAGTTTCGAAATTGGAAAAGTTTTCAAATTAAATTTTTCTTTAAATTTCGTATTCCCATTGTCATCTAATTTTACAACAATAATCTTATAATATGGGACCAACATTTCTTCTCTTCGACTGGATTTCATAGATAAAACCACGAATTTAAAAACAAAAGCTTTTTTTGAAGTACTAGGGAGCTACCGCCCCCTGCTCGCTATCGCTCGCCAACCCCCGTTAACTGCTGACGCAGAGCCTTTCGGATCGCTTCGCAATCCCCACAAAACCCTGCTCACTAAAATTATTTATTTATAAAACATTCGTTATAACAATTAGTAGAAAAAACGGCGCAAGTTTAGAACTGCTGATGGTTGGCGAGTTTTGGCTATTTGGCGCCATATTTAGAAGCCAGTTAATTCATTTAACATTAGTTGGGGTTACTATATATTGATTTTTATCGCTAAAAACTTGGCGGATCAGCAGTTCTAAACTTGCGCCGAAAAAGAAAAAACGTCAACCAACTTTCCAGAAGCACACTCTCTTAAAAGTTAGAATATTTATTGGTTAAATTATCAATAATTTAATCAACACGTTTTCCTTCAAAATATCCATCAAGTCTGCTCGTGCTATTGTTATTCAATATTTACAAAAACGTTCAGCAATGAATCTGTTAAATTTAATATAGTACCTAGTAACTCGTCAAAATATCTAGTGTTTTATCATTCAAGTTTTAGTTTTGAAACAGACTTTTTAAACAATACGATTTAAGCTATTAAAAATATTAGGAGACAAAATCTACATTGCACTCAATGTTTACAAACAATTAATTTTGGTGTGTGAAATTCTATACTTGAATAGTAGATCTGTGAGTTTCTGGAAAACTCTTATCAGTCTTTTAAAAATATTTTATTTAGAAAGTACATATTTTGAAGCGCATTTTTAAAGCGTGAAAGGAATTATTTTCATCATTAATGAATAGCGTCGGTTGGTCATTGTGATTGGAGGTATAATAAACGATACAAATAACGATACAATACATAATAAACGATGTGTACGACAGTTTCTTGCTGTTAACTGCAACCTTATCCGAAATCCAGAAAAATGGAAATATCTTAGAATTGAGAATTTTTTTAGAAATTCTAAAGGCACTTTGCACATCCTCAAAAGAATCCGAACAGTTTGATACCAAAAACATGTTATACGGATCAGTAATTAAAAAGCCTTTCTCTGGAAACCATTTACAAAAACTTTTTTTTACTCGTACCATCATAGTACTCTGTTCATTTAGAATAGGCGCCACAGGCGTAATGTATTGGAAGCAGTTACTATCGTAATTATCATCGAAATTTCTTTTTCTTGTGCAATGACGAGACAGCCTAAACAGGAAAGGTTAAAATACTGTAAAAGAATCGGTCATTGAAGTTGCTTAATGAGCGTTATTAGGCGTTTTTGAGCAATTTTGATGTTGTTTCAGGCGGCTATTCTAAATGAAGATAGTATAATTGCCAAGTATTATCATTCAAACTAAGTTTTATCTTTGAGAGGGGAGCACCGTGGACGCTAAAAAGATTATCCAAGTTCAAAATTCATCATTAATATCTGTTCTGTTTTACACCAAGCCCTCTGACATATTATAAAAAAGTCACAGCATGTCCATCTCCAACTCAAATTTCTTTCTACATTTAACTTAACTCGCATTTCTTTTATCACAAACAACTCTTAACCCGGACCAAACCACCCCTCCACCCTACCGAAGCCACGCACCTTCCCCCAACCTGCCCCACTTCTTGGCGACTAAACGGACAAAAAAAAGCCCTGATTCCCACACGCGAAGGTCCCTTCTTCCACCCATGCCCCCCCGAAAGTTTACGCAACACTCCACTGGCCTATTTCTAACGGTGTAATCCCTTTTCCCTTGGGCACTCCCTGCTGCAGATAAGAGATCAGGAAGATGAGACAGGAGCAATCTATGGCGGGGATTTGGGAAAATCCGGAGAAAAGAAGAGCTGTCCGTTTCCCGGAGAATGTGAAACATTATCGGGAGAGGCCCGCCCGCTACCTGTCTTCTTCGATTTTATCCCGTTTTATCCTATTTTTTTGTCTTTCAAGTCCGAACAGTGTTGAAAAGCTCTTCGCTACTTCGAGTGAACTGCATGACTATATTTAAGAAACTTTGTCACTTTAACTACTATAGATGTTGTAGTTCACTCTATGCATATGAAAGGTACACTATAAATGCATACCACACCAGACCAATCAACAACACCTAAACATTCCTAACAATTATGGCTGTTTGCTGAAACTTGTTATTCTCTTTTGTCTTGCATAAAACTATGGACAATACGGATGAACACAAAACAACAAACGCGATCTAATCAAGAAATTACCCCACGTAACGCACGTGCAAAGCAAATAAATACCCCAATACCCACACAGTAGATAACATGTTTTTTTGCTTAGCTAAGGAAATAACAAAAAGCGTTCCTTAGGAAGGTCAGGGATAAGAGATTTATAAAAAGGTATTAAGTTATTTAAGGATTTAGAATTTATAAAGCTGCAGAAAAAGTCTTGTTTAGAAATTTTTATAAAAATGAGATGACCATCAGGGATAATAATAAAAATTGTTTAACGTATCAGAGCATTCATTTCAATGCAAACTGTAGCACATATCGTTAATTTCTCTGTACTCCAGTTTTAAGATACTTTTTTTCGAAATCTGTAACTACTGATTAAAAATTAATTTTTATAAAAAATATTTCTTCTTTCCAACTTTTAATTTCTTGCTATAACTGAGAAGTTTAACTTTTAATCTAAAGCATTATATCAATCATAGTTTTCTATAGCAATGTAAAATGTTACATATTTTCTACCAGATAATGGTATTTATTGAGTGTAGTAACCTTTCTCTTATTTGCAGTTAAACTTTCTTAAGACTACTACATCTTTTCTTCTATTTTTTAAACAATTGCGATTCACCAATTGAAATAGAGATGATGTCATCATACATTTTCATCACATAAAATTTTCAATACATCATGAAATCTCTCTGAACCAAGACATTTTTTCTCTCAGTTTAATAATCCCAAATAACCGGACATAAGAACGACTTTGAAGAATGCAATAAAATCCAATTACTCCGAAACCATACTCCCCTCTTCTTTAAAAACTCGCTTTCAAGTTTACATCACACTGCAAAAAATAATCCCGTGATTTAACAGAAAATCTCTGGCAGCAAAAGTTGCCAGAGAGTTTCTGTACACAAAATATCCCAGGCGACTTATCTTATCCGTATACAGAAATCTTCTGGCAACTTTTGCTGCCAGACCGTCCCCGTTGATGGATTTTCTCCGTAGGGTACAGAAATGTTCTGACAACTTTCGCTGCCAGACCTTCCCCGTTGAAGGATTTTCTCTGTATGTTACAGAAATCTTCTGGCAACTTTTGCTGCCAGATCGTCCCCGTTGATGGATTTTTTCTGTAGCCTACCGAAGTATTATGTTTGTTATTCTGTTCGTTTAGCTACATATTGTTTCTGTTTACACGATAGGGTTTTATTTTTTCGAGACTGAGCAAATTTTTCTGGATTACATTCCAAAAAGTTTTTTATACTTGAAACTGCACTATTTTTTTGAGAGTTTTGATATTATCCTTATTATTGACTCAAAATGGTTTCTTTTTTTAAAGTTAAGCTTGGATATAAAAACTTTGTTTTTAAAATCAGAAACACCCCTTGATAATAATAAGAAAAAAACATGCAAGACTTTTTAAATCTGATAAATTTTTGTATAGTTATACTATGCCATTGATTATTAAAATAAAATAAGTTAATTTTATAAGTAAAAAATTTTCATTTGTATTTGTATGAATTTTCGATTTGTGTGAAGAACTAATGACATTAACCAATTTTAAAAATTCTTGCATGGTTTTTCTTGTTATTACATAAAGTAAGGGTTTCTCTTTGGTTTTAGAAACTAAGCTTAACCAAGCACCTAACTTTAAAAAATGAAAGCATTTAGAGTCAATATTAAGAATAATTTCAAAACTCTCAAAAATACTGCAGTTTACTCGTATAAAAAACTTTTTGGAATATAATCCAGAAAAATTTACTCAATCACAAAAAAATAAGACCATATAGTGAACAAAGAAACAATATGTAAGCTAAAAAACAGAATAACAAGCATAATAGATATAGACAAACATGTAGAATACTTAGAACTTTTTGGAATATAAAACAGAAATTTCACAAGTCTTTAGAAAAATTAAACACCCTGATGTACATTGTATTCGATTAATTTAATTTTCAATTGATTAGTTTAAAAATTAAGAAAAATGATGGAATTTTACCTCTTTAAAAAGACTTCTTACCAAATGAATTAGTGTCTTTCTCCTGCTTAACAATATATTTGTAACAAGTAACATCCAGGACTGGCTCCTGAACAAAACCTCCTCCTGTTATTTCCATTACCCTGAATTACTTTCTTATTCTCTAAAGTTTCCTGAAGCCATTTTTTTGCTGAGAATGCATTTAAATTGTAACTTATTTTAAAGAGCAGAAAATCTGTACCGAGCAGATTCTGTGAGTAACAGCCATAACATAGGTGTGAATTCCAATCCTAATCAATGTATTATATGGAGAGTTTTATAGGAAGCAATTCTATCCAATCAATGTACAGTAGTAAAGCTAGGCCTTGTGTAACAAAAGATCTAACTGTTATAAGCCTGAGGCTTGTAATATATTAATGGCCCTAGAGTACAAAAACAATGTGTAGCTATAAATGAACACAATTACAAACACCCATAAGATAATATAAAACAGAAATTTCCCAAGTCGTAAAAAATAAAACACCCCGATATATACAGCATTTGGTGAATTCAATTATCAATTAGTTTAACAATCAAGAAAAATGATTGCCATTGTTTTTTCAATTTTTTTCATTTATTTTAAAAATAACCAATCACAAAAACTGCAAGACAAACCTATATAATTTAATAGTTTTAAAAAACTCCTAAATTTGTCTAAAAAAATTATAAGAGGGTTATTGCTTCTGAGTATGATTTTGAAATTAACTATTTAGAAATTAAGAAAGCACAGTGAAAAATAACAGTGATTTATACTGGCTCACAGGAAAACAGCACAGAACCTCTAAGTTGATAATAAAGTGGTAGAACCGTGGCAATAAACGAATAAATCTAAAAAATGTTAGTTTGTTCCATTACCTGGCTCCGAGTTGCTGTATCCAGCTTCCCAAAGTAAATGTTAAGAATGCACTCGAAATGAAATTATAAGCCCAAGACTTGTTCTCTAAAAATATGGACAGCTTCCCCAAGTTTAATAAAATCCTATAATATAATGTGCTTATTGTACAGTTAAATAACCTTTTCAAATTTGTTAAGAAGGGCCTCGAGAAGCCGTGCTGATGTCTATTAAGGAGTTTGCTGTGTCACTGCCAATGCATATTTATTCTTTTAATTAGAAAGGTAACTTATTTAATAACATTTTAGGTCACTCAAATATTTTCAAATACTAATGAAAATGTGTCATAACACTACATATAAAAATTATCAGTGATAAAAATTCTTTTTATATAACTTTCGAAATGTTTTACACAAAATTTTTGAGATTTATATGTAAAAATTCTTAAATGAGAAAAAGGATACCAAAGGATTTAAACATTTAAAGAAATTTTAATATACATCTGAGAAACAAAATACATCACCATGAAGAAAACATGTAATTTGCTACAAATTTATAAAAAATATTCAAAATAGGAACTAAATTCAACAACGTAATAATAATATTGTAAAATCTTGATTAAAATATACATTTAACAACTGCTTCCATAATTACAATTTAATCAAAAGATTTTTGGCAAATTTACAATGGAATTAGGCTCCATGGTTATTCCTAATTCTCTGATCTGCCATTGGTCACTGACTTGGACACACAAATCTAAGATGAAAGCTATCAAATAATCTCAGCGATATCTTTTTGTATAAAAAAGAACTAATGACATACTGAAATTAAACCTAACCTCTCCTTGTTTAACTGCAACTTAGTGTTTCATTCAGGTGAATTGAATTGTGTGACAAACGGCTAAGAGTCAGATTTGACACAAACATTACCATGTTACCAAGGATTCTTTACATTTGTTTTATGAAGTTAGTTTAGAGAAGAATATTGGGGGATTTACACCACCGCTGCAGGAGCTGCAAGTCATGCAAAAGACGGCAAATTTTAATACCCGCTACTCACAAAAGATGGTGCTCGTCAATTGGTTTTATTGGAATAACAAATTCCCGTTTCTTGCCGCTCTAGACACAAACCGGTCTTGCAGCAGTGGTGTAAATCCGCCATAAGATTTTAATAAGAAATTTAGGGAACCTAAAGAAACACAAGAAAACTATAAACAATGCACAACTTTGAATAGAAGACATTCAAGTTATCTTAGTTGAACAGTATTTCATGGTTGAAAACATTGAAAACTCTATGAAAACATTGAAAGTCAAGGACTTTCAAGTACTTTTCAAGGACCTCGACAAAATTTTTCAAGGACCTTTTTCGGAGACATTTAAAAATTAGTCGTATTTCAAAACAAGACTTTTTTCTCGCATACAATCGGAACAAGAGGAGAAGTCGCTCTTCACTGTCAGTTTGTAAAACTGGCCCCAAGTTATGTTCATAAGAGTATTTTTAAAGACAATTTCTAGAAAAAAACCAAGAAAGATCTGAAAAAATTAAGTTGCCGAGTGAAAATTCAAGGACCTTCCAGGACCTATAACGTTTTTCAAGGACTTTCAAGTACCTAAATTTAGCCTTAAGAATTTCAAGGACCGTGGGAACCCTGTATTTAGTTTTGAAAGATTGATTTTAAGTTAATCCCTCCACTTTAGCATTGGAAATATATTTTTTAACTCTAGGCACAGTATACTGAAATATTCCTTTATCATAAACCCATTCGAGCTAAACATTAGATAAAATTTACAGTACAAAATAAAATTCAAAATACAGTTAAGCCCTAATCATCAGTTTCCATATTTACTGAGCAGTAATTTTTTCTAGAATCGGATTATTAAAATACTGAAAAATTGTCAAAAATAAGAACTTTTTTACACAATAATCCAAATAATTGGGACTATACTGTAAACATACAATATATCAACATATTCAAAACATGTTTCAACAGGATTCATTATATCTTATTCAACTATTATTTTAAATACAATGGGAATACATAAGTTTTCAGCACTTGATTATCATCGATCACTTGATTATCATTGTTAAAAAAACATTGCACTTAGGAACAAATTATTGCATCATATTACACCCACAAAGTTTTGAAGCTGCATAGTTCTTTGATTAATTTATAACTTTTCTTATAAGCATTGCTGGTATTATTTTTTGATGATATGCCAAACAATGCCCTAAAAGAGAAAAACATTCAATTTAAAATCCTTAAAAAAGGTAATTCACAATGTTTTTAACCAAGACAGCTTCTTAACCCTCCATCGGTCGCAATACAAATCTGACGGGTTCGGTCGCAATGTACCAAAAGGCGCAACCGAAAGAATCGCAAATTTCTACCTTCTAATTTTAATGATAGAGTCTTCAAAACAATAAGATATATCATAATATTATTCAGAGATAAAAAATCTGATTTTTGTTTTTAATAATTAAGAAAAAATTTAAGAAAACATAAAATTAAACTTACATCATCAGGATAAGTAATTCAATATCGTAGCCAAAAATTATACTTAATGATGTGAAAACTGAGGAACATTACATATTGACCACTGACAGTCCCTGTAGCTGATGTAATAATAACTCCAAAATATATTATTTTTAGCTATTAACTGTGAACCTACAGGGAGTAGCCGTAGATTTGCATGTTGTACAACTTTGTCTTTTCCACGGTAATAGTCTATAAGGTACGATTTTGTAGGTGTATGTTCAACCACTGAGCTATAAAACAAACTGGAGTGACGAGTTAACGTGCCGAAACCACATCCCACCGCGGAAAGGATTTCCATCTTATTTTAATTTTCCCCATCTGTTAGCAGTTGTATGCACATAATGAAACGACAATTCTAATTTTTGCTCATAATATTTTAAAAAACAGGAATGGGCAGATAAAAAGAGGGTCATACAGGGATAAATGATCTTCCAACTTGCCCCGATTGCTCGCAGCAATCGTGGTAATAGAACCTTCCGTGCGGGCACGTTTGGTCGCTTGTTATAGTATCGGAGGTTGACACTCCAGTTTGTTTTATAGCTCAGTGTGTTCAACAGCAATAAACCAAAAATAATTTTTTAAAATTACATACATATTAAGGAAAATTTATTAGTATTGATGTGTCGAAGTGTATATTTGGACGGCCAAAACGGCCAGTGGCGCATGCGCTGTAGGTCTCGTGATTACGTAGCAGTCTCGGCGCTTAGTGATTGAACCAATGAAACGCCGAGCTGTAGCCTAGCCGTGGAAATTAGAGTAGAGTTTAGTTGAAAAAAGCCGTCCAAATATACAGTGCCTTGATGTGTAAGCACTCATAAATTAATAAATAAGCACCAAGGATTACAAAAAATATTACGTACCTTAAATATTTGAAAAACGATCAGGCGCAATGTGTCCGATTGTAAAATCATGGTGAAAACTAAACAAAGTGCACGAATTTAATGAATTGGTTGACACCATTCATCCAGTAAAGATAAGAGACTACCAGGAATTTCAGACTTCTACCCCCCTAATAACGGAAAGGCTAACGAAAATATATCAGGTGCGCCAAAAGTTGCAGTTGCGTCCGATGGAGGGTTAACAATTACATCGATTCATAAAGTCATAAATAAAATATCAGTTTGTAATTTAATACTACTTTAAAAAGGCAATCCTATGATATTGAAGGTTAAGTTACTTTGGATTTCTAACCAGGGTAGCTAATACACCAAGTGCCTATTATTTTATTTACATTGTAGAATTAAAAAAAAGACACTATTTATACATGGGTTTAACGAAATAATCATATTTTAAAATTGACGTTCTTTGTTTCACTCGAAATTCAGACACCCTGATCTGAACTACTTTGTTTATTAGTGATGGAGCAGGTTCAACTTAAGTTGCTGTCTAGTACAGTGATTTGAATAAATGCAAAGAATATATTTTTAAGTTAAAAGTTTTAATGAAAACTAATGTAAAATAACATAAAAACTAACTAAATGTTAAAACTTACTATACCTTTGTATAAACTCCAATGTAGCTGGGCAGCTATCAGGATATTTTAAGTTGAACACATAATAGGTGACGAACCACATTATGAAGGAATCAGCCGGAGGTATGTATGAACTAAAGAGTCTTTTTTCTACGATAACGGCTGTAGTGGCTTCTGGTTCCATTCCTAAAATTTTAAGTTATTGTAAAAATAAAATTGGAAGTAAATATAAGATTTTTCTCTGGGGACTAAGGTTACAAAAGGACTAGATTTCAAAAATTGTGAATAATCATGTTATACTACATACAGGGTGATTCAAAATTACGTGGACAAACTTCGCATGGGGGTAGAGGGGACCTAGACAAGCATATTTCGCAGAGGAATGGAGTGGCGCACATGTACCGCTAAAGAGCTAGGACCTAGTGATAGGGCCTTACAAAAAGCGGTTTTCCCAAGGCTCGTTTAACGAAACAAAAGCATGAAAAAATTTATTGCATGAGGTACAGCAGTATCCGTACTACTTCCACCATAAATTTGACAAAAATCGAACCACTTTCTAAACTGTTGGGGGAGTTTTCCCTCTCAGTGTAATGGTTTTAAGAAAAATGATGATCAGGAAGGAATTTTCAATGATCATATAGTTTTTAAACAAATAAGGGATCTTGTATAATCGTTGAAAATTCCTTCCCCGATCGTCATTTTCTAAATACCATTTCACTAAGGGAACTCCATTCTTTGGCTAAAAGATTAATTATTGCACGTTTTAAAACTCACCCCACGGTTTAGCAAGTGGTCCGATTTTTGTCAAATTTCTGGTGGAAGTGGTACAGTTACTGCTGTACCTCATGCAATGTTTTGTTTTGGGAAACGGTCCTTGGGAAAACTGCTTTTTGTAGCGCCCTCACACTACATTAGGTCCTAGCTCTTTAACGGTGCATCTGCACCCCCTCTAGTTTTTTAAAATATGCTTGTCTAGGTCCCCTCTACCCCCAATGCGAAGTTTGTCCATGTAATTCCGAATCACCCTGTATACACTATCCCAGCATTTCCCAACCGAGGCTTCCTCAGGGGGTTCCGATAACATTTTTCTGTTCAGATTCTACTAAAATTTGGATTAAGTGTACCAAATGAAGTAAAAATCCTGGTTTTTAGAGTTTAGTTTCAAAACTTTTCTGGGGATGACCCCAAGATCCCTGGGGAAGGACCCCTAAACCCCCCTTGTGTAGAGAACTTCTTTTATGTTAGAATCTTTAAGACGCAAATTCTACCAAGATATGTACTAAAAGCTACATTGGATCAGTTTAACTGTAAAATAGTACTCTCCTCCAGTGCCAATAACAAATTTGCTTAAACTAGTACCTTTAACATTAAAAATATCCATATTTCGACACTAGAGAAACCTTTTCACATACCAAACACAGCAATAAATGGAGTTACAGGACAATCATCATCTCTCAATACATCCTCAACAGTATTTGATTCCTGAGATAAAAAATTTAAAAAATAATAAATAAAAGTAAAAAACCTTTAGGATCAAGACTTGAAATTATCCTAATTTTATCAATAGTGGTAAAGCCAAGAAATATATTCCTGATTGTATTGAAATATATTTGATTCCCGAGATAAAAAATAATAAATAAAATTAAAAAACCTTTAGGATCAAGACTTGAAATTATCCTAATTTTATTAATAGTGGTAAAGCCAAGAAATATATAGAAGAAGAAATTTATAAAGTTTAAAAAATAAGTAACATTTTTAGTTTGAATTGGGCATAAAACAATCACTTCATTTAAATGTGCATTTGATATTTCAAACCAAAATTGGATTCTTTAGATAAGTGACTAGTAGACTTGGGCAAGTTTTTTTACAAGAAAAACCCATATATAATGATAAAAAATTGAAGTTGTTTTTAAAAAAATCTGTACACACCTATATAATTAAAATCAGATAAGTAAATTAAAAATGAGGTAATTAAGTCTTACTTCGTATATTTTCAGGACTTCATTCTTCTCTCGAAAATAAAGACACAGCATGTGCAAACACTGCAGGAGATCATTATTAAATGCAATGGGTAAATTCACCTTTATGTTGAGATATTGCAAGAGTTCTGGAACTTTCAGTTCCAAAATTGATTTCCAATCTGGTGATAACGGCTCCATTGCTAACAAGAAATGCTGGATTAGGAATTTTTTTTCAGTTAAAAAGGGCCATTCTTCCACCACTTCCCATACAAAACTTTTGGTATTGATGGATAACCTTTGCGATGCAAAGGTTAACTTGTGGAGTTTTTCAACTTCCTCTAAATTTTTAGCTTTTTTTTTAAATTCTTCTCTCAACCAGATCTTTTTTTCGTTTTGAGTTGAGAGCGTTTCATCTTGTGGAAAATCATCTGGTTGATCAACAGAACACCTTTTTCTGCGCTTGGTGTCTGATTTGCTCAGTTTTGGAAGAGATCGTTTTAAAGAATTTGCCTTGACACGATTCATATTATCCATTCTGAGGATTAGAGAATTTAGTACGCTTTGATATCCACTTTCGAAGACCTGCCCATGAAAAATTTCATCTCTGAAAGATTGTGGGAAATCTTTAACAAGCTTTGCCGCAATGACTGCCAGATTTTTTTTCCCAGGCTTTTGTGAAAATTTTGCCACTTCATATGCCAACACTCTGATGATGTGCTTCCTTTCATCAGGATTTGGCCTCATCCCTTGCTTACAAAGCTCCAGAACATTCGGTGGGAATTTCTCCACCGGAATCTTGAAATTCTCAGCCCAATTAGTTGATATTGCTTCTATTTGTTGAGGGGAAGATGGTATTTCAAACAATTTGGAAGAAATAACTGGCCTGGGTGTCAAACTACTAATATCAAGAATTTGTGATGATATTTGACTTGGGGCTTTAACAGGAGAGAATGTTTCTACAAACAAAAAAGAAAAATATTAGAAAAAACTAATTTACTACCTGTAAAGAAATATTATATTAATTTGAATGGTGTTGAATTAACAGACTTTTATTAAATGCTGCATTTATTTTATTAATTTGCCCATAAGTGTCAAAATTTTGGACCCTCGCCTACCTAACTTATCAGGGACACCGAGCTATCGGCTACACTTAGCCGGATGCTGGTAACAAGAAGTAAGACTATTCGTTTGCATTTTGTGCTTCATAGCACCTAAAACCTTTTCATTATTAATGATGTGGGGGATATGACACTATGTTATCATCAGGTTTTCTTTATTATAAAAATCACAAAAAACTATTTAAGATTACACAATATCTAGCTTAAAATGATACATATTTACTCATTCCATAGACATTCCCCCCATGTGCTTATCTCCACAATTTATTTAAAATGTTGGCCATTAAAAGATTACGTTGGATGGGAAAGTTATAACTAGTCTGGCGACAGAGAGGAGGAATCGAATATTACAAGAAAGGCTACGAGCGTGGGAGTGTTGAAAAATGAATAGGCAAACAGCCGCACAAAACCATAGATTTTGATTGAGATAATTTATTATATATAAAAGAAATGGAAAAGTTCAGCGGTTTGCTCAAACTGAGAAAGAATGAATTGGGCCTAAAATTGATCACGGGAATTTTGAAATAAAGATAGTTTAAACACAAAAATATGGGGTTGTGTGAAACACGGACCTGGAAAAAGTTGTAACCAAGCGCGTAGCCAGAGGGGGGGATTTGGGGATATATCCCCCTGAAATTTGGAAATTTTCTTTTTTTGACCATAGAAAACCACTAAAAATACCCCATATCCCCCCCGAAATATCATTATCCCCCTCTGAAATTTTTTCCTGGCTACGCCACTGGTTGTAACCCCCCCGAACCTAACCGAAATTTACCCAAACCTTATGTATTGCACCTATAGAAGATGACAACTGCTTCCCCCGAACCTCGTTCGCAGGTTCGGGCACTTTTTCCAGGTCCGGTGAAACATCACAGTATTTTACCTGTAAGTATCCCTTTCTCATACTTAAAAAAAGAAAATCTTATAATTTCTAACTTAAAAGTTTACACGAGATTTTAATCCCCCCCCCTCCCCCTTGGTGAGATTTTTCCAAACTCCTCCCCCCTTTTTGACCTCACATAATTTATGGACGTCCCCTTTCTGCAAAAACTGGGCTACCAGACTTTAAATGTAATGGCAACTCGGAGAAAGGGCTATTCCTAAATTCACATAGGTCCCTGAAATTGCATCTTTAAATATTCATTAATTAAGCTATAAAGAAAAATAGTAGGTAGTTAACTCACCTGATATAATTATATTAGCAGCAATATAGGACATGAATTTCCTAGCTTGAAGTGCTGACATCACTGTTGTAAAGTCCTCTTCTTTTAAAAACTTCAAGTCATTGAGGTTTTCAGGCTGTTGCTTTAAAATTAACTCTTTCACGGAGGATGCTGTTTCTTCACTCAATGACGGAAGAGCATTTTTTACGACTTCATAAACGGCATCTGCCAAGCAGCTATAAAATTTGATAAGCTTACCACACAGATTTGGCTTACCATATTTTTATTGATCAAGTAAATTTAATTGTACTAGATTCAAAAATACCCTCGAAAAAAGGACCCTTATATACAAAGATGAGATCATAACACAAGTATAAGCAAACTTGACAGGTGACGTAATAGTCAAGAGACTTGCCAGCAAATCTGAAAGACTACTCACTCGATAAAAGGACAAAAATAGAGAAAATTGAAAGGACAGGTATTAGCAGAGGAATCTGTCTTAAAGTGAAAATAAACACAATATCCAGATTTTCCAAAACTTTCAGGAATTGCGTGAGAACTATAGTTAATCTGTAAAACCATGAAATAAAACGATAATGCGAAAACTTCATGCACAATCCTTAAAAGTTGGCAAGTATCCCTGGTTTTTTTATGAAATCCAAATTTAATCTGGTTTATTAACTCTGAAATGATGATATTAATGGCAGCCACATTTTTGAGTCTCAACAGTGTTGTTAAATTACAAAACAAAAATTGCTTACTCTAGTAAGTTCTAAAGTAACTGAGGCAATATAGTAACCAAAAATCATCAACCTAAAAAAAAATTGTATTGGCTTAATCCAAACAATGGATCTTTCTGAATGTATCTTCAAAATTTTAGAGCTCTGTGTATTCACCTCATTGCAAAACCCCTTTTTTGAAAAATTGAATTTTTTAGTTTAAATATACATCATTGAAAATTTTCTGAAATATGGGGTAATTTGTGTAAAATTTGTATGCATTAGCCTCCCATATATGCAACTGAAATCAAAATGATAATATTAAAAACTAAAAACACAATTATCAATGTACTATGTCACCTTAATCTAATATACTTTGCTTAAGTACAAAACATTTACTGCCATTTATATTATACTCTTGAATAGGAAGGCTTTTAATTTGTGAAAACTCAATACAGTGTAACTTATTATTATCCGTATTTATCAAACTGTATAATCTGAGGCTTGAATTAAAATCAACTTCCATTTCTTCCATCATTACATAGAAATTTTGTTCGTGGAAGAGGATACAGCGAATTAGACCAAAAGTAGTGATAGTAGAAAATTCATTTGAAGTGAATGCAACCAAATCTGTTACTTTGAAACATTTTCCACAATAATTTACACTCTTGCATTCATTTAATTGATCCAAACTGTGATTATGAGAGCAATTTGATAAAAGATTGTAAGTTTCCAAGATGTGCGAGTTGTTTCGAAAAAGTGAAGCATTATCAGCTGTTATTTCAAGATTGAAATATTTCCCAGATCTTAAGAAGGCTTGAAAAAACTGATGACGTTCAGCCATAGTATGTAAAACATTCTTGAAACTTTTCGCACTTCGGCAACAGTTCTTAAAATAGGTGTGCTTACTTTCAAATCTTAGGGTCCATAAATGGGATAAAGGTCCAAACTGGTAAATCAACTCAGGATAGTGGCGCAAAAAATGATGTTTGGGACGTAATGGGTGTGTGGGGAAAAGCTTTTTTCTAAAATAAAGGTAGTTTTCTACAAGTTGGCTTAGCCATGCAACTTGACCCTTGGATATTTTAAAGGCAGTGACTAGCTCAACTACTTCTTGAAGGTAGCATATTTGTTCCCATACCTCATCAGAAGGATCTTGAATTTTGTCCCCAATTAAGAGACTGAAACATCTCAGTAAACACCAGTTTTGAGCAGCATGACCAGCCAGTTTCTTCTTTTTTTCTACCACAGGTGAAGGCTTGTCTCTTTCATCCTCTCTTTTAAATTGAAAATTTTGAAGGCGAAAATTTAGGAAAGCATAGTCGAACCATTTTTTCTTTTGTACAAAATACTGAATGTAAATTGGGAAGTCAAAAGCTACTATCCCCTCAAATATATCATGAGCAAGACAGGGAGGCAATGCTGGATAACAAACATGAAAATAATTAAGTTCATTAAATACTGAATTACGTTTCACTCCATTTACATGCGTTAATGTATTATTTGAATTATTCAGAGTCTGAAGGGCTAAATTATAATTTGTGATTGTACGTCTCTCAAACTTTAAAATATGGGGCTCTTCTTCAAATGCACAACCAGTTGTGGTACAAAATCTGCAATAATTAACATTTTTGGAGAAGTTTTCAATAAATCCTCCAAGGTAGTTGCTTCCCAAATTGTCACCCACAAAAAACAAAACAGTGCCCTTTACCAATGCACCCATGCCCAAATCCACTCCAACTGTTTCAAGGTGCTTGAGGTCCTTAATAAGATTCTCAAAAATTAAACTTTGCTGAAAAAACTTTGCATTGTTATCTTTGCATAACATAACTAATTGAAGAGGATCGACTTTAGATCTATTGTGGGGATAAATATTACCTATTGTCATGTAAACAGCCAAAACTTTATGTTTTCCTTTGGCTGATCCCAATGGATTAACAATTTCAAATGCATCTTGATATAGGATTAAATTGAGAGCTTCTTTATTGGCTTGAAAAAAAGGATTATTTTTGTAAACCAGTCCATCTTTAAAGCAACAAAATACATCATCTTTACACTCCAGAGGATTGAAATACTGCCTACGAATGGATTCATCAGTAAACATTGATTTTATTGTTTCCAGAATTGGTATATAAAAATAGCTACACATCTTCCTCTGATTGTTAAAGCCTAGCTGAAGGCATATTGGTTCAACAAAACCAAGCATTTCTCTCGAAACCTTTTTCCTGAAGTATTGGGATCTTAAGGCATTTTGACTTTGCAATAGATTATTGTTGCTTAAGACATCTTGGCAAATTTCTTGTGCTGTATTAGTGTCAATTCCTCTTTCAGATAATTTTGACATCAAAGAATTAATTGTAGATTCATTATGGTGTTTTAATAACTTGGTTATTTCATCGACTATAACTTGGACAGTGGAAGAAGGAACATGGAATTTAGAGAGGAGTTTTACATAAAATAAACTTAGATTTTGTAAATAAAGGTTATTGTTGTTAGAGACATCATCTAATGAATGAGAGGTATTTGGTAGAATGTCATCTTGATCTTCATAAGTATCTTGAGATGTAGATGGGACTGTAATATCATCTGTACTAATTCGTGGTACATATTTAGCATGGCACCTGCTAATGTGACTAGAAAAGGACCCAATATTTTTATAACTGCTAGTACAGTCAGGAAAAGGACAACATATACTTAAGCCTTCCTTAATATGCTGCTTCAAATGTTTAATAGAAATACGATAATCTGTGAATTTTTTCTGGCAGGATAACACCTCACATTGAACCTGACATACTTCATGCCCCTTACTTGCTTCTCTTGATGAATTATGGTTCCTATAAAGATGGGATTTGAAACCAGAGAGTGACTTAAAGTGGCTGGTGCAATTGCTATAGCAGCACGGAAATCTAATATTATTAATGTGGGCATGAAGCTCATAGTGAGAGACATATTCGTTTACTGTGGAGGAAACAGCGTTGCATTCTTTGCATTGGAACATCTTTCTTTACAAAGGTTTGGTATTTAATGGCGCAAGATCAACATCATGTTATTATGCACCAGTTGTTTACTAAAGGGATTTAATTTAAAATTTTTGTGAAGAAATTTATTTTTCAAGTGTGAACTGCCTAAACCTGCAAGTAATCAAAATCAAACATTACACATCAGTACCATATTAAAATTCAAGAAAAACCAACTTCGTCTCTAAGCCTCTTTGTGAAGGAGTTAGGCCAAAACAAGAAGGTGAAAGGGTTTGGACAAAACAGGAAGTTGTAGGGGTTTGGACAAAACAAGAAGGGGTATTTCTGAATGTAAAAACGACATTTAACCCTAACAGCCGAACTGACTAACCATCAATAAATTATAAAGAAACCACCATCAGCATGGGTAATGGATTTCGATACCACCCGAAATTGAACCAAAAATCCAAAGAATATATAGATTTGAAAGACAATATGATAGATATATAAAAAAGAGAAAGAACAGAGCTTACACTGCTGATAAATTCTCCATGTCAAGAAAGAAAACCAGAACTTATGCCGACAAGTTTGTTTGTTCGGTTCGAGCTAATGGCGGGATATGCGGATGATGCCATCAGCGGAAAATGAAGTATTTTAGTTACGTAAAATTGTAGGCAACAGAAAAAATCAGTCATTTGAGAGCAAAATATTGAATAAAAATCTGTTGATCTACATTTATCTATGTGAAAAATAAGGGGTTTTCATGTGAACGAATTTTAGTCGTTGGCTATCATGAATATTACGTTAATCTACAGTTGAATGCTGTAAAAAAGTGTAGTTTTTCTGATGACGGATTTTATCCGTAGCTTTACAGAAATTTATAAAAAATGCAGCAGAGAATGTTGACAGCAGTATAATATTGTAAAATAACGGTAAAATAATCAGATATTTCCTGTTTTTCTAAGATTATTTTTTGCAGTGCACCCTTTATAAAATACTCCAGTTCAATACTTTTATTGGAGTTCTGAAAGTATTTTCGGAAGAGCATTTTTCTTTTCTTTGGCTTACTAGTCAACATCATACATCACCATTACGTGATCTAACTCACGTTGCCACGAGGAAGCGATACTGCTTGGAATTTTTCTCTTTTCCTGGCGCTTTTTTCTTATTTTGCCTGAGATGGGACATTTTTTTCTTGATAAAGAACGAGTTAGGAAGTGGAAAAAAGTCAGCGGTGGTATTTTTCTTTAAATGCCTGAGTGTAAAAGAATGGGAATGAGAAAAACGTCGAAAAAGGTCTTAAACGTTAACACATTTGTTGGTGATAAAAATATGATTGGATCTCCTCTGTTTCCTTTCCAACTGTAAATGAAATAAAAAAAAGTGCAACAGCATGACTTGGTTAATAGTTTAAAATTGAAATGGGTTGTTGAACTAATTTAATTTTTGTTTCTAAGTAGAATTCATAGCCGCCTGTATCTGTATCATTTTAGTTCATTCATTTATTTGTATGGAAATGTCTAAGCAGGTTTTAAGGCATGTTCAACAAGGCCCAGAAATTTCGGGGTAGCAAATAATATTTGTCATTAAAAAAAACGGCGTGTTTGCAATTTGGAAATAAAATTTTTTATGTTGTTTTTAATTAACATCACTTCATCGCCCTTTTCTCCTCTTTTATAACTTTCTATCAGGAAAAAATAGAATCTCACACTTCTAATCCTTATTTTTGAAAAGAATTGTATCTCCAATACCATGCATGTGCTCAAGGGGAAAGTGTGTTGGGGAAGGTATGTTATTCCTGATTGTTCAAATAACATAATTCACCACTTAAAAAGAATGGAAAATTTAGAAAAGGTTGGGATTTATTGACTCCCGTTAATAAACTTAAGCGTATGTTTGTTGCATTTTTAACCGAAATGACTGGAAAAATTTATCTTATCACTATTAACATTTATTTGTATGGTACTTTTTCTTGATAAAACAATGGATCGTCCATGATGTAATTTTAATAAGTTAACATCATTCACAAGCGGTAATTGGTAATCCTTATTTTTTTCCCTGAATTTGCTTTCTCTAAACGTACTTACAGCCAAAAAAAACACACATTATTTTATATTCCACTTTGTATTCCTCTATCTGTATAGTGTTTTCATTTATTCACTGATATACATAGTTGGTTACCTTCGTATTTAAATGTATTAAATTGCTTTATTAATTCAGAAATTTTTTACTTACTATACAATTATGAAAATGTTGTTTTTCAGAAAGTATAGTGAACCATTAAAACAAAAGAATTATTTCTCTAAAGTAAAGAAAAATGAATTAGCAATATAGGTATCATTTTAAACAGTGAGACAAAATTTTATTTTAACCAAATTAACAAGGCCCAAAAGAACAATTTGAAAAAGGTTCTAATCGTCGGTATATATACTCTGTTCTTTTAGAATAGGCGCCCGAGAAGTAGTGTATTGAAAGCAGTTACTATTGTAATTATCATCGAAAAAATTTTCTTCTGCAATGAGAAGGCAGCCTAAACAAAAGTACTGTAAAAATTCGGTCACTGAAGTTGTGTGATGAGCGTTATTAAGCATTCTTAAGCGTTTTTGATCCTGTTTCAATCGCCAATTCTAAATGAACAGACTATAACCGCGTACATAAAAACGTTTTCAGAATATTTCCTATTCAAATATGAACAATGGCTGGCCTTCTTCATCCCTTGAACTTATATAAAATATAAAATCCAATGGCCCGGTTCGAAGCCGGAAGAAATTTTATACACCTCCCTATCTCAAACAGGCGCGGCGAATAATTTTCTCATGTCCCCAAAAACTGTCCTATTAGCTGATCCCTCTATCATCTTCCACCCCAACCTAGTTTCGAGCCCACAAATACATCACTCTTTCACCGGGCCCTGAACACACACAAGTCTCCTTTTACGACGACAGGTTAAGAGCTCCATTCTCCGGGAGCTGACCCGATTCCCAAGTTTAAATTTTTAATTCCATTGTGGGGTCTTCCTCCCCGAGAAGGTGTTCTGGAGAGCCACCCCTTGCATAAATTTTTTACCCCACCCCACCTTGCGGATCCGTTATCGGCACCCCTCTGAAAAAACCCATCCACAAAAAAACTCCCGTTCCAAATCACTTGTTGGACCCCTCCGGTTTTTTGCGTCGACATCGTAAAAAGAGGGAAAATATCCCTTGAATGGTATGGTAAATAACGGGTGTGATCTCCCGGGTTTTCCTCAACAAATCTACCTTCCCGTGGGTTCATAACTGTATGGGAGGATCCATAGATGGTTTTAAGAGGATTATAAAACTTGACGGGATATTAGCCGTTGTGTGCGGTGGCATATACGATGGTGGGCTCGACCCGGTATTGACGATTCGGGAGTTATGGTGGTTATGTGGGTCGCACGTGCGGCTGGCTTTGTCAAGGAACCGCAGGACCCTACCCCATGGTCAGAGGACAATGTCAAGCCGGAGATGTAAACTGGAGTAGCCGGTAGGTTGGGCAGATATATCCTGATTGCAGATATATCTGATATACCTGATTGCAGACCCTTGCAGATATATCCTCATTACCCAGTAGATAGATCTGCTGCTCAGATCTCGGTGAGCAGTTATGAGGCTAATCATTTTGATATGGTTATGCTGTTTAATTTCCGATAATATGCTGGGACACAAAGTGATGGTTGAATAATTAAATTCCCTTATTTAGTATTCCATGCTGCACTTAAGTAAATAACGTTGCATACTCAGAAAAACCTCAAAATCTCCGAAATTGAAGGGATGTTATAGAAATTTGGAGATATCTAGTTTTCGAGATAACTAGAAAAATAGAGAGATATTTATTTTCAAAGGGGAAGATACTTGATACTTATCATCCTTTCTTTGGTGATTAGAAAAGAAAAATTATAAAAATTAAGAAAAAATAATGTTAAAAATTATTGTTAGGTATTGGCCGATTGTAAAGTAATTGTGATAGAATCCTTTGTTTGCATAATACTAGGCTAAATTATACTAACAATTCCAAATTTTGCAGAGTTAATTTTTCCGAATAGATACCTTTTAAAACTATTACATTGATAAAAGCTTAATTATAATTTTTGTTTCATAACGGTTCAACTTTTAATGTTTATAATAGCAGGAGCAAAGTGACATTTCTATAACTCCGTGAACTTTGAAAATATTTCTTCTAAATTGAGAACAAAATTAATACGAATTCGAGATTATTATTTAGTTTAAGAATCATAGCTTAAAAGTTACGCTCATAAAGTAATTAATTTCACGTTTCAAAATTATGCTGAGTAGTAAATCACACGAAAATTAAGATTTTGGAAATCTAGCAAACTTCCAATTCACCTCTATAGAAACTTTACCGAACGAAGCCGATCCATATTTCAAAACGAAATCTTAATTCCCGAACACGAAACTCGCTATTATACACAAAAGGTGTACTCCAAAGTTCCAATCCTGAGCAAATACATCACTGCTTAACTTCAGTTGATACATTCATTCCTAAGGAACTTTGCACCTCACATATTGATCTGACTTTCTCCTCTGCTGATGCTTTTGAGTCCACACAGATGAAAGATTCCAGTTTTGAATAAATTATGCAGTATTTTATGGTTTCCCGTTTGTTTTAAGCTTGCTCTCAAATGCGCCCGGATTCCTGGGGATCCTTTTATGTGCCTTCCTACTCAGGCTCTCTCTACGGCAAAATGCGTTTTTCGACGAACGTTTGGGGAAGTCCAGAAGAGTATATATACGTTCATAAATAAATCATTAAAGGAGAGTCATTTCGGTAGGATATTGTCTCTGGATGCTTTTAGCGAGAGTTTTAATGCAAAAAAGCGATGTTCTGCTAAAAAGCTTGGGTTTTCTTATGCAATAAGTACCGTAGAATAGTAATGCTTCGTGAAGTATGTCAGAAATGATAAATGCATTACGGAAAAGGAAGGTAAAAAGTTCTTGAGTTCTAATAAAACCCGTTTAAAGCGTTTTGGAGTTTTCTTATGCGAAGGTAGTTTTGCTCCAATAGGGAATTATGTTTTTAACTTGGTTAAAAAAGGTAGAAAAGTTTTTTGTAATCATGGTTTATTTATTTTTTAATTTATTTCACTAAAAGTTAAGTTAAAATTTCATATAAAGGAAAAAATATTTTTAGTTGCAGAATAAGAAACAAAATTATGAATATTATGTAATAGAATCAATTGATTATTTATTGCAATATAAATTTAGATTTGGGAGTCATTTTCCATATTGAATAACATTCAATATTTTATCCCCAATTGGTATTTCTCATCTCTCCTCAAATGCCAACTAAAAAAATTTGAAAATCTTTAAATAAATTATCGTATTTTTACACGAACTAATGGAAAGCTTAAATTAATCTTGAAAACAAATATAATCTGATTTGAAAAATATATAAGTATTTTTATAGTCAGTAAATTTCAAGGTATTTCGTTCAAATCATTATACAAACAGGGTGTCGCAAAAAAGACTGACACATTTTAAAACCTATTACATCCAACTCCTGGGAGTCTTAGGTGTAGGATGCAACAAACCGCGTATTTTTATCTTTTTTATCAGTTATTAGTTATTGATTTTTAAAATGTCAGTCTTTTTTGGGACACCCTGTAGTTTCAATAAATTTATCTTCTTGAAATCTTTCAGTAATTCTAGTTTTCCAACTGTCAAAGTCAGATGAATATTTTATCGAGTATAAAAAATAATACCCAAGTAAACTCTAAAACCTATTTAGCCTTTCATGAAAGCTAGATTTGAAATTTTTTTAAAAATTGAAAGAAAAAGTCAAGATTCCATTTGATCCTCAATTCAGAAACCCTGACAACGTCAACTAAACTGTCATAACTCCTTTCACAGAAAAAGTCCCCATCCGGTCTCCACAGACTTTTCAATCCTCCATCTTTGCTTCAGGTCATAATGACTTCCTGATTTTTACGTAAGAGGAACCCTAAACTCGGCGGTTTTCTGAAGTAATGTGAAAGGTGACTTTATCCCCCATGTCCTCGGGCTATCATGTGGAAACGACTCGAACGACATCAGTAGAACACTAGTATTGCCAGATTGTTGCATAAGACGTTGTCAGAAGACCCAGAAATTGGCACAATTCCTGTTGACGACCCGAAGAATGTTAAAAGAGGAGATTATCTAGAAAAATCGTTTTCTATGGGGTTCCTTTAAACGTACGAGAGTGGATTTTCCTTTATTCAGGTTGCCTTATCCCAATATTACGTCAAAAGTCTCAAAGGCAGCAGCAGTGTTATAATTTTAAAAATGCTGGGTGTGTCATAGCATATTCGTTCTTTATATTTTGTTTTATAAGGATTATCATTTGAGGGAAGGAAAATTTATAAATTCATTTTATATCAAGAAGTGTTTTTAAGAATGTTAATTATAAAAGTTAAATTTTGTTACTAACTGATGTAATTTTAGAAATCCCGATGCTGACCCTACCAAAAAAGTGACTTTCTCCAAAATTCAAGGGACAAGAAGAAAGGGACGACCACCTACAAGATGGATTGACGATGTAGAAAGAGATCTCAGGTTTTTAGGGGTCAACCGATGGCGGGCGGTCGCTCCAGACAGGGGCAGGTGGAGGAGAATCTCTGAGTCCGCCTTGGCTTCTAGGGGGCTGTTGTGCGTAGAAGAAGAAGAACTGATGTAATTAAAAAACTAGTTAGGTGGTAGGCTATTTTAGCTACTTTACTTCTCACAATCTCCTACTAATGAAAATACATAATAATAATGTTAAAAAGTAAGTTCACATCTTTATCATTTTATTTACATTTTTTATGAATTATGAATGTTTTAGCTATTTTAGCATATTGCTTGTATTGGATATTGTTTTGCGCATTTTTTGTGTACTTGTAATCAATCACCATGTTCATGTAATGTGTAACCACAGAATTCGGCCAGGGAAATAAACTCTTCTCTTATATTTTTAAATTAAGAAAAATCAAAAATCGGGTAAAATAACGTTTATAAACTTGCTTTTAATATAATTCCAACTACCATAAGTAAAAAGCTTTCAAAAAAAGGGTTAGATTTGACACAGCCAAAAAAGCATTCAAAATTACATAAACTGTGTCAGTATAACAAATTATTTCAAGATTACTATGCAATTTCCGTCTTGGGGGTTAAAAGCTATTATTTTCCTATAATTAGTAATTATCCTTCTTAGTAATTCTAAATTTAATTATGGTTCACAACCTACCGTTAAATAGGGCAACGCAAGGGTACATTTTCTGCACAATGAACGAACCTTTTTGATACTCTTTAAAACAATCGTTAAAAGTATACTCAAAAATTAAGAGCCATTATACTAAATGAAGACGGGGAGCTCTTTTGAATCCTAATCAGAGTAGCAGTGTGCGTGATAGCTCGATAATAAATCTCTGGAATTGTTTTGTGGTTTGCGATAGTTTTGGGAACACCTCAGGTGCTGGGGAGAGCTCTGATGAAACTGAATTTGATCGGTGCTTAGCAGTGTGCTTTGTGATGGCTCTTCCGTTCATATAGAGCTCGCCACTTTGTTTCGAGATTGGAAAAGAAACGGCAAGACGGATTGGATTAGATCTGAGACTCGTTACAACTAAGTTAAATTAGATTTGGGACAGGTGTTGATGGGTGTCGTTGACAAATGAAAGGTATGGTGGTATGGGTGGTGTGTTGCCTTGATATTCTTGTGTTGAAACAAACGAAGTTATAACGTTTATTTCTCACGTATGACTTGATTTTATGCGTTTATATTATGCGTTCATATTATATGAACGCCTGTTTTTTGGTAACTTTTTACTCCCCAGTCACCCCTTGTCAGAAAATAAGCAAATTGTCAACCCTCTCTTATAAACACATAAGCAACTCCCCCAACTGTGGGGGAGTTGCTTCAAACAAACTACAAACTTCAGCACTTTGATTATATAAGTTTAAAAATTAAGAACTTATTTAAAATTTTTAAAAACAAATAAATCGACTTGTAACAAAAAAATGTGTTCGTTTCTTTAATCAATAATAATTTTTAAAACCGTACTTTTTAAATTAATTTACTGTTGCAAATTAAAGGACATTTTAAAAAATAAACTGCTTTTATACTGCTAAAACTTATGAAAGTGTCACTGATTCCTCCTCCCACTTTAACGGCTTACGTAATATGTGAACGGTTCTTTTATATAAAACTTAAATTATTTTCGTTTCAGTGTAAAATTTGAAAAAAAAAGTTTAACTTAAAAACTTAGTAAAGATAAGAAGAACTTTTAAAAATAAGAAGTATGAAGACAATGTCAAAATTACATATTCTAAACAAAAATATAATTTTATCTATCTGCACAACACAATGTTTGAAGTCTGTAGAAATATTATTTTTTAGTAAATAACAAGCTATTAGTCGACATTACAAAGATTTTAGCAATGATGAGTCAGTCATATTGACCTAAAATGATTCAAGCATTAAATACCACAAACACAATTGATGACCTTTCGTTCTTAACTGTGTTTTGAAATAAAGATATAATATGAAGTAAAGTTTACTAATGAATTCCCCAATTAAAGAAACGGGGTTAGTAAAACAAATTACATTTCAAGTTCGTTCATTCATTAAATTCATTTCCTCACCAAGAAAAGAAAAATTATTTTTAATGTCGCATGCCTAAAATTTTGAATTCATTTCATTTAAGATAAAGGACCGTGAAACAAATCAATGATTAGTTACACTAAATTAAAGTTTAAAAACTCAGTTAATATTTTATTCTCTCAAGGTGTAAATTAAGAAAAAAGATAGGAAATTCACACGATTAAATTGTTCCATTGATGTTTTGGTAGTATGTTTTAACCTATCATGTAAATTTTGAAAATTACAGTATGATTTCCATAGATCAGAATTAAGTGATTTCCAGTAGAGTTCCAGATAAGATTTTTAAAACCCCTTTTAATACTTTTATGTTTTATTAATACTTGTTTAATCTAACTCCGTATAAAATAATTTAAAATTTAATAAACTAAATACTCTTTTTAGAAACCTTCCTGGGAGAACAGGGAACTCCTTGTACAGTTTAAAAGTTTTAATAAGCTTGAAACTGATTTTTATATGACATAGGTGAGGGGCTGTTCAAATATTACGTAAGCACCTAAGGGGATATAAACCTATATCTTTTCTTAGAAGGGGGAGATGGGGATATGAAGAATGCTCTCTTGAGGTGTTACAAACACTGCATTTTTTAATATCTTCTGTTCTTTGCATTAATAAATTAACTAAAAGTAAATTTTACAAAAATACATGATATAGGAAATTAGGAAAAAAATTTCAAACACTTAGATTTTTCGAGGGTTTTCTTACGTAATAATGAGGGAGTATACGATATACGGTTTATCTTTGCGGACAAAGGGGGAGGGGGGTCAAAAATGACCCAAAACACGCTTACGTAATATTTGAACGACCCCTGATAACATTCTTTGGGATGAGTGTAAAGGAAATCATAAATGAAAAAGTTTATCATAAAAGAATTTGTGTTGAACATTCTGAGGGGGGACTTCAAGTTGACGCAATATATAGACAAGAATTAAATATTTCTACCCAAGTAAATTGAAGTAAGCACTTTACTTTTATGTGTTCCTCGCTCAAGATATTCCCATCGATTTATACCACATCACCTCCCCATAACCAGCAAAAAAAACACTCCACTTCGAAAAAATCGAACCCTTTATTGGAAAGAAAAAAGAACGAGAGATCGCGTAAAGCCGGCGAACCCTAATCACTATATTGTCCGGATAAATCACCTGGCCGCTTGTCACAGCGGAGGAATTTTTCATTAAATATCACAAACATCGCTTTTAGAGAAGACACTCTGTGCATAAATGAAAACTTCAGCGGGAATCCTCAACCCAAGACGCGCTCGGCCGGCGAAGCAGAGCCGAAATTCTCATTTCTCGAGTAACGGCGCCATTCTTCGCCGAAATTGGGTTTCCCGCCAAGTGGAGCAGGACGAATTCAAACTAGAGGCTCGCGTTGCCATTTCCAAACACATAATAGTAATAATAATAATACTGTCGTCAGGAGAAGAACTCTGTGATGGAGTCGTCGCGCTTGGGAATGTCTTCTCGTCAACGCCCGTTGCTTTTGTCATCAAGGGCTTCGCTCTCATTTTCCACGGGCTTTTTCTTCTCTGTATTATTTGTTTACAAGTTTCGGGAGGCTTAATTGGACGCGAGAAAGGAGGGCCTTTCGTTTTTAAACGCTTTTGTGTCGCCTTCTTTTGAGAGATGCTTTTCACGACTTTCGAGATATTGTAAATTCGAAAGTTTTCCTTTTTAGGGTTAACGAGGTGTTGCTGTTTTTTTTCATGGATCAGTGTGTTCTTTTTAGAATTCCATGGTCATTTCGGAGTTACTACCGCTTTCATAATTTCTTGTGTTCCCCTGCATGACACTACAATAAAAGAAAATAAAAGTAAGAAGGACCACATGAACCTTTTTCTTCATAGAGATTTTCACACACACAGAGGATAGAAATGCCCTGCCCATAACAGAGCCAGTATATACTCATTGTTTTGAGTTCATTCTACCTGTGTATTTTTATCCTTTTAAAAAATAAATACGACTAGGCAGAACTTATTAAAGAAGAGGGGGGAATATCTTTGCTATCCAATATACCAAATGCCCTCTGACCAAATATTTTAAAATTCAAGGGAAAACATGGATTGCTATCCTAAACCTCATTTTTTATAAAGGTTTCACATGTATTATTATGTTACACTTGTACATACCACATTCCATTACACAATATTAAAGAGAAAAGAATGAAACTAATGAACAAAGGGGCCGTTCAAATATTACGTAAGCACCTAAGGGGGGAGGGGGTTTGCTCTTTGCTTATTTTTTCTGACAAGGAGGAGGGGGATATCAGTGGTGCTTACGGAAGATGCATTTTAGAAAATCTGTTGTTTCTTGCATAAATGATTTTAAAACTCAACAAAAAATAAATTCAACAAAAAATTGAATTAGGAAATCTGACGTAAGCACTTTTTACTGGGGATGCCCCCCCCCCAAACATTTTGAAATTTCAACCCCGAAAAGTAGTGTTTCGACCTATTTTTAAACCCTTAGGGTTACACCCAAAAAGGACAGCTCATAATATATATCTGCGTATAAGTCACCTAATTTTCAAGGAGAAAAAAAACTACTTACTAAAAGGGATGTCAAAATTTCGGGGGGACGGCAGTTTCTTACGTAATTTTGGTGGGGGGCTGAGGTTTGCTTATCTTTGCTGACAAGGGAGGAGGGGGGTTAAAAATGACCAAAAAAGTGCTTACGTAATATTTGAACGGCCCCAAAATTTAAATGACTCAGTGGCATTTATTGCTTACAATATTATTTTATTGAGTTTTTATTATACTGAGTTTGCATTTGTTATCATTTATTAATAGGGGAGCAAAAATTTACACATTAATCAAGCTAAATGTAGATGATGGACTTGGGCATTTTTAGGTACTGCATTGCATGCATTATCATTTATTGTAAAAAGGCTCAAGGAATGTAATACCATTAGAATATAACACTCTCAACTATCTTACACACAAGAAACGAAAAATGGGAACTCAAAGTTTGATTCCCGCTTTAAAACCGCACCAAAAGTTACCCATCCCATCCATATTTCCTCAGTTATAGCCGTAATAAAACTCAAAAGGGCGTCATAAACTTGAAAAAGCTGCACTTAAAATCAACATTACGGCCAAAGATGAACATCTTGAATTCGAAAAACTCGTCGAATCACTACTTCTTCTCCCTGGATGTCTCCGAATTCCAGAACCCAGAGTCCTCCAGGACCTATCACCCAGGAAATGCTACGTGCTCCGAAAGATATAACGACAGTAATGAAAATATTAGACGATATTAATGTCTCCCACAATCCTACATATCATATTTCTTTTTGCTGTTGGGGATTGGAGTCAATGACAATATTACCCCTTCATTGATGAGTATCGATCCCCTGAGGTCGATGGAACTTCCCTGGGGTTAAGGGAGGACAACCACGAGTGCTGGTCAATTTATGTAGGTAATCAAGACGTTGGATAGCCTGTTATGCTTTTCTTGGTTTTGTGGCTTTTATAATAATGTCGTGATTTCTTGAGGTTTGTTTTCTGATTGCTGATGTTGAGGTATTAGAAATCACTTAATCCCAGATATGTAAGAGGAAAAGAATTACAAATAAGTTGGATGTGAGCTTTGTTGGGTTATAAAATGTAGTTTCCCCTTTTCTTAGGACAAAGGTATAACTGGAGGTAATAAGTATTACGTTGAAATATTGTAATGATGTAGTAATATTTGGAATTTAAGTTTCAATAGATTTTTTTATTTGGTTTGCAAAAGTTTTATTTTGATCTTGTGAATGAAAAAACTTCATTTAAAGATTTTATAAAAAATTGGGTTTGAATAAATGAAAAAATCCTGATCTGGAGATTTTATGAAAAGTTTCAAAACTTCGAAATAGCATCACTAAAATGAAGTTTGAACAACAGTGCAAATTTGACAATTCAAAGCTGAAAGGACCCCCAAATAATCAAAAAAAGTAATATATTAATTGAATTAATAGGACATTTAAGAAAACCAAGAGAAATTTTCTAATTAAATAAAAACGTTGGAGGTATCTATAGTTATGTTTTTTCCATCAATTAATATCTATACCTTTGTTTATATTGACCTGAATAAGGTGGGTTTTTTTTTATTTTAATGATAACATGTGCAAGACACACAAAACGAAAATCAAACAAAACTAAAAAGTTTACCAAGTTCGTATTAACGGAATTCTAGTAAAAACCCATCATTAAGACCAAACACTTCAAACCATTCAATTCTCGAAATTTAAGCACAAAATAAAAGTAACAACCCAAGGCTTTATCAGATTCTGCAAATACAATTAGCTCAAAAATGAATGAATGAGTGTTAGTGAGAAAGACCATTTTGTCCAACACCGATGGAAACGGTACAATGGCAATGCGTGCACCTGCGTTTTCGAGGTCGCTGGTTTTGATTTGTGATTAGTTTTAATTATACCTCCAAACGGGTGGAGCCCACCGGAAGGCCACCGGAAGTATGGTACGGGTGGTATGGTTCATGGAAGAGAAAGTTCCAAGAGGGTAAAAGGCACATGGACTCTAGGGGGTTTGTTTGCGGACTTTTCACCCCAGCTGACATGAAGTTCCATAATTTTAATAGAAATGGTATTTCTAGCTGCACTATTTTCTCTTATTGCGGTGTAAATCACCGATGTATGGTATTTCTGTTCTCGATTTAAGATAAAGAACTGGATTTCCGAAGCTCATTCATCAAAATAATTACCAAAAAGTTTTCTTCCAGAGATATTATTAAGTCCCGATAAGTTTGACGCTTAAACGATAGGGTTGATATAACATTGTATTTTAATCCAAATAATGCATTTAAAAAAAATTTACTTTCAACAAGCAAATTTTCATAATATACCTAGAAAACATTCAATATGTTTTCAAATTTTACGTATTCCACGTACATATCATATATTAAAAACAAAAGCACTTAACTTATGGTATACAAAAAACTAAAAAACTACTGCTAGGTTGCTATGGAAATAACTGGATATTTTTACTAACACGACATCTTATCTACAAGATTAATAACATGGGAAAATTGCATCTTTGACATGTGATAAGGTTTAGGAGAAAGCTGATGAAAAAGACCCATAAACAAATTCGCCCACGCTTTTTCTCTTTTTCTCATCAAGATAGTTTTAATATGTTCCTAAGGTGCAATAGGTATCTCAGAATTCATTGCAAATCTCTATATAATTTATATTCCTACCTGTTTAATGTTCATATTGTTTGGATGATATATGACTACCCCAAGTCCTAGTTTTGTCTTTGATAAATAAACTACATTTTCGCTCCAATTTCCAATTGCAAACTTCACAATTTTGATTCATACAAAAGTAACTTGAATTCCTGAAGACCTTACCAAGTTAATACAACAGATCAACTTTCTCAGTATTAAAATATGTTTTTGAACATAAACATATTGTGTAGTTGTTTTTCTCATTTAAAAGCCTTATACTCATTTTGAAATTAAAGATAAATCTAATATTAGGTACTTAATGATAATTTGATGGGATATTTTTTTGGCCAGGTTTGCCACAATACATTTTTCTAAGTCAAACAAAAAACTTTAAAAAAATTGAACTTTGGATCATAAATCTCAGGCTGAAAGTGACTTATGACCAAAGTTTTCTAATGTGACGATTCCGAAGGGATTCCTTTATGAGGTCTTTTTTTATATCTTTTTACCTTTACTATAACACTGGTAAACAAGGTTTTTGGCCCAAGAACATGGTATAGTGTTTCTAGAGCAACTTTTCACGCTGATTCCGAATCTGCAATCAGAATTTTTCCATCACCCTCAGATTTTTCACAATTCAGCTTTTTTGATTTACTGATTTTTGGTATAAATATAGATAACATTTAGGGATAAAAAATATGTTTAAAACACTGTTTTAATTTTTTTCTTGATGTATTTATTTGAATATATTTTGGGAACACAAAGACATCTACATTCTGTATAGGCTCTAATTTTTTGTGTACATAAACAGTAATTAAAGTTCCATTTTCCCTCTCTTAGAAGTGATGTTTTTCCCACCAACGCCTCACGTGCTAGATCAAAAAGTTCGCCGACACAAAATGGGTGGGATGAAGCAGAAAGGGACCGATAAACACCAGCCATCTAAAATAATTCCAGTTGGTAATATATTTAGTGCTAAGAGGTCGAAAAGGGCACTATTGCAGTGGCGGATCCAGGATTTGGTTTGGGGGCTAAGAATCTTCATAATCCAATTGAATCTTTTTGGTAATGGTAAGATTAGTCCACTGAAAATAGAGTTGAACCTCAAACAAATTGCAATAGAAGGTTTCTCAACGGTTTTCACTTAGAAATGACCTCAATAATAACATACTAAAAATCGGCCAAAATCGGCCGGGGGGAAGTTTAATTTTTTTCAAATTTTTAAAAAATGGCCGAAAAAAAATTAAAAAAAAAACAAAACAATAATATAGACATGTGATACATGTTTATAGGTTATTTTTGAGTGCTGAAACCGAATATTGCATTTAGTTTTGAAAAAAAATTGAAATTTCAATTTTTAAAATTAATTTGAATAATTAGCTATATGAAAAAATTAAAAAACCCCTAAAAACCTAACAAAAACATCCAAAGAGATAAATCCAACGGTTTTCATTTAGAAATGACCTAAATATTAACATACTAAAATTTAAAATTTTTACGAGTTAAAGAAGTTAAATTTTTTTTCAAATTTCCATTTTTTTTTGCGAAAAATGCATTTTTTTTCAAATTTGTGCAAAAAACTTTAGAGGCTTTTGAAAAGGTCATTTTTCGGTGGATATTGTCCACAGATAGTTATATAATGGAAAACCGGTGGAATTGACCCTCAATGAATTAGTTAATTATTTTATTTAAAATTTTGAAATTGGTAAAATATAGTAAAAAGTGAAAAAAAGGTAATACTTTGGTATATTTACATCAGAATTTAAAATAATTAACTAATTCATTGAGGGTCAATACCACCGGTTTTCCATTATATAACTATCTGTGGACAATATCCACCGAAAAATGACCTTTTCAAAAGCCTCTAAAGTTTTTTGCACAAATTTGAAAAAAAAATGAATTTTTCGCAAAAAAAAAATGGAAATTTGAAAAAAAATTTAACTTCTTTAACTCGTAAAAATTTTAAATTTTAGTATGTTAATATTTAGGTCATTTCTAAATGAAAACCGTTGGATTTATCTCTTTGGATGTCTTTGTTAGGTTTTTAGGGGTTTTTTAATTTTTTCATATAGCTAATTATTCAAATTAATTTTAAAAATTGAAATTTCAATTTTTTTTCCAAACTAAATGCAATATTCGGTTTCAGCACTCAAAAATAACCTATAAACATGTATCACATGTCTATATTATTGTTTTGGTTTTTTTTAAATTTTTTTTCGGCCATTTTTTAAAAATTTGAAAAAAGTTAAACTTCCCCCCGGCCGATTTTGGCCGATTTTTAGTATGTTATTATTGAGATAATTTCTAAGTGAAAACCGTTGAGAAACCTTCTATTGCAATTTGTTTGAGGTTCGGCCCTATTTTTCGCTATTTTCAGTGGACTAGATGGAAAAGGTAATGAATTATCCTACTCAAACCAATATAAGGGGGGTCTGGGGGTACTTCCCCAGAAAATTTATGGAAATTTAAGTCAAAAACCCCACTTTTTCAACTCGTTTTGGTATACCTCATCCGAATTTCGGATATAGATTTTTTGCGTTTTGACAAACTTAGTAAAATATTAGGCGTTTTGGGGAGGCTTCAGCCCGAAAGCCCCCCCCGTAGATCAGCCACTGGGCTATTGCGGGAAAGCGCTGCCGCATAAGCTGTCTGCTGCTACTTCAAAGGTGTCTCTTTCCTTTTTAATCTTAAATTATGAACGTAAATAAATATAATCCATCTGAATACGTCCTAAATAACACATTCGAATAAGTTTTATCACAATATAAATCTTGAAATATATTTTTCAAAAATTGGTCATTTTGTCACTTTTTCAAATTTTGGGGCTCTGAAACAAAGAACGTATAAACCTAAAGTATAAACATTTTTTGCAGTTGTAGTTTCAACTACAACTGCAAAAAATGTTTATACTATGTTTAAATGTTAACAACAGTACATTTTAAGCGCAACCCCAAATCAAATACCGAAATTCGTAGTTTTTTTTATGAATTTTTGAAGTTTAGTCATTTTTAGCCCAATTTTCAGAACTTAAGGTCTAATGAGGCAACAGAAGATATCAACCCAGAGTTTTAAGATTTAACACCCTTATTATTGGTGGTAGTTTACAAGTTTTCCGCATTACCACTAAGCGATCAACGAAATTTCGTTTTTTGGCACACCCTATTAGTATGAATGCTATTATTACATTTCATAAATATTAAAATGCGTTTTTCAAAAAAACTGAGGGTGATGGAGAAAAACTGCTTGCATATTTGAATTCAGCGAGAAAAGTTCTATAAGAATCGCCCATTTTCGTTCTTTAGGCCAAAAAAAGTTCGATTTTGTTGACTAGTGTAATTTATGATGCAACTCATTAATAACAAATGGACAGTATTTTCTGAGTGATAATTTTTTAGGTAAATTTAGATATCCCTAACCCAATTTTAAAAATGTTGACTTATTTTCGTTTAAAATTAAAACCCAACAGGCCCATAACTGATGGAATTACGTTTTAGAGGGGATGTTGTTCAAGATTTCTAAACATTCTATAATTTTTTCTTTATGCGTTAAATGTAGGTAATTGTAACTTTTAATGTTAAGGTTTTATGGGTAATACGGAGTTCTAAGCAAAAATGGAGAGTTTAGGGGTCCTACAGAAATTTTTCTTCAAAAATGTGTCCCCTAAAAGTAGAGTGCAATCTCAATTAGAGTGCAAACTCAATGAAATAAACGATAACTTAGCTAATAATCTTAAAAATTAGTAGTAAAAACAGCTTACAACTCATTATTAAAACAGAATCATCTAGCTAGCTCTAATCCCTCTATCTAGCCTATACGCAAGTGTGACAAACTAGCGCATATCCATAAATTTTCCCTCCATGAGGAAATCCCTCCCAAACTGTCCTCAACAAGAAATGTCCCCACCCTTGGACCGTCACGAAATTTTCATAAAATCTCCCTAAGAACCGCATATCATCAAAGTTTTCCTCCATCCATGTTCCTCCAAGAAGACCAAAAGTGGACCGTTTCCGATGGCGTCAGGATTTTCGCCCCTTGAACATCGTGATTAGCGGCTTCCTCTTCCTGCCACCCACTGGTCACTTTCGAGGGTGGGTCTAATAATATAAAAAAATGGAAAATATGTCGGAGCGAACGTTGCGTGAATGGAGAGTGCTTCCATTCGAGAAAAGTTTTGAGTTATCGGGATCTTTTTCGTGTGAGGAACAGGAAATCCTAGTCCCTGATGAAGGGGTTTGATTGTTTATGAAAGGGAGAGGAACCTTCTAATTAGGGGTTGTTTTTGAACAAGCTAAAAGCTAAACACTCTCTTTAAAAGTGAAACATTTTCAAATGGTGTTAGTCTTAGCTAATTTGCTAAAGATTTTCTATTGAATTAACATGGTTTTCTGTAAAGGGTGAAAATTTGCTGAAGCTCAATTTATAAAAAAGTAAAAGTACCAATTAGTAGGTATAAGGTATATGCTACAGTTAATGTGCATAATTTGGTAATGTATAGACTAACTGAGGTAAAATGCGAACTAACTATGGTAAAGTACGAAATATTCCATACATTACCTAGGTAATCAGCACATTACCAAATTATGCTCATTAGCACATTACCAAATTATGCTCATTAGCACATTACCAAATTATGCTCATTAGCTGTAACATATACAATACACAAAATAAAATGTAGCTTTTTCTAAACTGTGTAAATATGGATAAGAAGTAGATTTTAACCAGTATAAGAGTAGAAACTATGCCCACAAAGAAGAGATATATAAAAATAGATAAAAGGCTTTTATTCTAAAGAGAAAGAGCGGCTAACTCTTACCTATTTCAATAATCTTTATGGTAGATTGTTATTCAAATGATTTCTTGTAAGCATGGTCAACTAAAAATAAAGAAAAAAGTCTAGAATCATCTTCCGTCTCAGTGTCTTAAATTTCAGAAGTTTATATCACTAATAGAGATAAGTATCACACTTTTCTGGTTGTAAAAGAGAAATACACAAGAATGATAAACAATTTGTCAATCAAAATAGGGTGTCCTCGATTGACTCCAGTCATGAAATACTCCATCACTAAATTCCCATGGTATCATTTTTAACTCATCTTATCTGAAAGTATCACAGGTAAATGCAGCATTTCGAATATTAACTCAAGTTTTCCACCAAGATATTTTGATATTTTGGTATTGAAAAAATATTTAAGAATTGTAAGTACTTAAAGAAAATTTACAAAAAATAAACACAAAAAAGTGAAAAGAAGCTTAAATAATACTAAAATAATACTAATTATTAGATTATTAAAGTTCTTCAAACACTATAATACTATAGGCACTTTTAGTTTTAGAATTTAATTTTACCTTACTGTCTAACAAAATCCTTTCAAACGTAATAAGACATTTTCTACTTTTTCTTTTACTAGGGAGCTACCGCCCCCCCTGTTCGCTATCGCTCACCAACCCCCGTAAACTGCTTACGCAGGACCTTTTTGAATTGTTTCGCAATTCCCACTAAATCCAACTCACTGAACTTAACTCCCTTTTAAAACAATTAAACAATTTGTAGAAAACACGGCAACCAACTTTACAAAAATACGTCTTCAAATCCCCTCCATGAATAAATCTCCCTTAAAAGTTAGAATATATTTTAATTCTAACTTATCAAAAACTCAATCGAAATGTTTTTAAAAATATTCAACATAATTATTTTTAATCAATTATTATAAAATTAAATATTCTGACCATACAAAAACCATTCGCTAATGAGTATTTAAGTTTAACATTTTAAAGTAACTCGTTAGTATACCTAGTGTTATCAATCATATTTTTGTTTAAACCCAGACTTGTTAAACAATACCGTTTAAGCAATTGAAAATAATAAGAGAAAACCTACACATCACTCAATGTTTACAATTAATTTCGATTAAATCAGACTCTGTGAAATTTTTGTATAAAATGGCTCATATTTAAGTTTTTAAAATACTTTTATCAGTCTTTGAATGATATTTTATTTAGAAAGTAAAAAGGTGAAAAAAACATATTCCATCTTAAAATATAGCGTTGATCGGTCGTTGTGATTGGTTGCATAATTATTTGTTTGAAAGTACTTGCTTTTTAACTGCGACCTTATCCGTTATCTAAAAAAATGGAAATATTTTAAAATTGAGAATATTTTTGAAAAATCGGAAGGCCTACTCGGAAATCCGAAAAGAAACTGGTCATTTTGATACCATATATGTGTCATTCGGTTCAGTAATTAAAAAGCCTTTATCTGGAAACCGTTCACCAAAAACTTTTTTTTAGAACAGAAAGAAAAGATAATGTTTTTCCTCGTAATATTTTTAAATACTGCTGAGATCCGATAATTAATCCATTAATAAAAGAACTTTTCTATCTTTGACAAAAAAAGAAACACTATAAAAACGCTTTTAAGTACGCTCGGGAATTCAGAACTAATTTTCCTAACACTTCAATTATTTAATAATTCAGCAAAATTTTCCATAAATATCAGGTTTATTTACAGTGTAAAAATATTGTTTCATGTAAAGAAACAATACCATAATGAAAACGCTTTTGAGGATGAATAAAACTAGAACAAATTATACAGGGTGTTTCAAAACTGCGTTGCACCGGTTTTATTCGGCACCAGTCCCTCCTAGGGTCATGGAAGTAAGGTCTAGCCCTAGGTAAGTGATCCTGGAGAATCCATTGAGAGGACTTACAGCGCCCCCAGCGGCGAAATTAAAAAGTTAAAAAAATTAATTTAAAAACTAAAGGAGATAGAGCAAAAACCTCAAAAGAGTATTGTTACCAACGTTAAGAAATACTCATTGAAAAAAATTTGATCAGAATATCTTGAATATTCGCGGAGATATTAGCATGTGAAAATAGCACTTTTTCAGGGGTCAAAAAGTAAAAAGTTCGCATATTTGCAAATTTTACAGTGAAATTGTGTAGTTTTGTGTTTTTTTAGTTGAAAGAACACAAAATTTAATCAAAAAATCAAAAAAATTTGCAAATATGCGAACTTTTTACTTTTTGACCCCTGAAAAAGTGCTATTTTCACATGCTAATATCTCCACGAATATTCAAGATATTTTGATCAAATTTTTTTCAATGAGTTCTTCTTGACGTTGGCAACAATACTCTCACTGAGGTTTTTGCTCTATCTTTTTTAGTTTTTTAATTAATTTTTTTAACTTTTTAATTTCGCCTCTAGAGGCGCTGTAAGTCCTCTCATAGGATTCTCCAGGGTCACTTACCTAGGGGTAGACCTTACTTCCATGACCCTAGGAGGGGCTGGTTCCGAATAAAAGCCGTGCAACGCAATTTTGAAACACCCTGTATATCAAGAATTCCTTTTAAACCTAATGTATTACAAACTTTAAAACTTTTGTTTTACATTTATATACTTTTACTTTTTAACATAGCTTTGCTCTTTACCTTCCCCAATTTAATGGAAATAAATAATTTTAGTAAAAAGGGCCAAGCTTTTATTGAACTATTCATTGAGGTCAATACATCAGGAACTATTTCTGTAATGACGTTTCAGAATCAATTTCTCTCAAAATTAATGAAAATAATCCATCTTATTTTCAAAATTTTTACAAATTTTGATGTTGAAACAAACCATTCCCTCGTTGATATTCTCTGAAGTATGTAGTATCTATCTACATTCCATAATAAGGGCTTCAAATATAATCAAGTATAAAGATAAAAACTCAAAATATGATTTTCAATATCGTATAGCCCCGCGTTTTCCTTTCGAAAAACATATTCAAAGACGAAAGAAATGTATTCGATAAGCCATCATTTACACCTTACTGCGTGAAAAGTTTTTTGTAATATGTTTACGACTCAAGATCTATGTTGTTCTTTTCTTGAAATATCGAAGCAGGTGTAAAAAATATCTCTCAGTACTTTATTTTCATCTCCTAGCTTGGAAAATACAGCGCCTCAGAGGACATATGAAAAACCGTCTCAGAAAGGAAGAATAGCATTTACAGCTTTTCCAAGAATCCAACACTGTTGTGGTGAATTGCATACACATGCGTTTTTTTTCACCCTATGATAAGAATTGCGATAAGACTCTCTGGACAAAACATAAGTTACTTGCCACCACCAGGAAGATAAAGAAATAATCAAACACGACTAGCCTTCAAAAAACTATCTTGAAAATAAATAATAGAACTTTGGATTTTTCAAGAGTTTAATACTTGAAAAGGTCGTCCTCACTATGATAACTTAAATTTATCTATTGGTAATTCCCAAACACACCTCTGCTCTTTAGTTAAGATAATATAACAGATACAGATAAATACAAAGGGGGAGTAATTTTTTGTCTGAGGGTGCATCAAAAATTATTTCCTCACAGTATGAGAAATTATTTCAATCAAAGGGAAAATATTTTAAGATATAAAATGAGGGGTATTGGAAAAATTAAGCTGACAAATATATATATTTTTTAACATAATGAAATTGAACATGGACTTCCAAGTACCTACACCATTAGAGAAAAATAAAATCCCACGCACATTTTTTCTTGTCAAGTAGCATGTATAAGATCTATCTGTTTCAAGATAGTTTTACACAAAATTATTATTTTTTAAAGAATTTTTTAAAACTAAGGAGGGAGGGACATGCCCCTGGTATTTTTTCTAAAATCGAATAAAGCGAAACGAACGATTATTTAAAGTACCTAAAACTTGACAGAACTAATAATTTCACCTCAGTTAAAAATTTATTTGATCAGGAAGAATCATAAAAAAATTACAATGTAAATATAGTATACTATATGTTTATTGTATGATTGGAATGTTTCAATTTTTTCACTTGCATATTTCTGCAACACTTTTTTACGTTACCTGACTTAACTTTATGAATCAATTACTCTTATTTCACGGTCCTTAATTTCCCTCAAACCATTCATCAGATTACTTCTCAGTTTCATAAATTTTTATGTCTCTCTATTTTATATATGTAACCATCAAGCATAAAAGTTGTGATGATTTGCATAATTAATAGAACTAGAATGCTAGAATGTCAGAAAAAAGCCACACTACTTATACTACTTCTTACTACTCAAACAACTATAAACCCTTTTATAGACAATTTTCACACCTTATAGTTAAGTAAAAGCTGCGGTTTCATAATTAGTTGAAGATATAATAGGACCTGACCTTGGTATAAGATTAATTAAAACCATTTTTAATGAATATTCAAAATCAGTCATCCCGAAGTTTTGATATTGCGTAAAAGGAAAAGTGAAAACTGGGATAAAATTACAAATTTGTAGCTTTTATTATAGATATCATTTTAAAGTTTGATCAGGTAGATAAGATCTAAATATAAAACTTTTTTAAAAAGAATATAAAAGGGTTTGCGTTGCTCAAACACATTTTACTTTTTATTTTTTGAATAAAGATAACCTATTTCAATGGAAAGATATTTTCTAAAGCGTGCGTGTGTTCTTGGTGCATCTTTCACAAAAAACTGGATAAGATTTGTAAAAAAATAATCAGTAAAAGCATTAGAAAACAATCAAACTCCCAGCGAGTACTTAAACCCCAGTTTCCAAAAATATTTGCAAGGAAACACAGAATATGTTTGTTCAACAATAGGATATATTTAAGCCGAAAATAAACTCAAAATGAATTTTTTGCTGAAGAAAAGATAAACTTAAAAGTTTAAAAGCTAAAAATAAGCAATCTAATATTAAATTTTCGATTTGTTGTGTGTGAATATGTATACGACAAAACCAATTTAATAGTATCACAGGTAGCATATGAATGAACAATTAAATTTTTGAAAAGAAACGTTTTCTTTCCCAGGGTCATGCTCCAAAATGCTAGACATAGAACTTAAATCATCGAATCTTTCTTTTTTCACGGTGTTTCTTAATGAGGAAATCCAGTATTTTTATTTTATTTTATTTACTCGATAGAGGTATCCAAGATAGGAATACGAGCAAACCTTTTTTAATTATGATGTATATTCATTTTTATAAAAATGAAAGGTTTATTTAACAGTAATAGGAGAAATATATAAAACGCTGATATTTTGTTCCATAATACTCAGTTTACTTTGATTTTCTTAATTTTTATAGTAAACCGCATGATCAATCTTTATTCCCATTCATTTTATCTAAGACGCAAATTAAAATCTAAATAATTTTTATTTGGGATGTACTGTTTTAATATTTGTCGTAACTTCATTATAAAGCTGTTTACATGTGTGCAATTTTTACTACATTATTCAAGTCTATTATTTCGTATACGGGTTTAAGGTATCATTTAATGTATTTTAGTATTTCTATAAATAAAAGGTTTTGAAATATCATGAAAGAATACGTACCATTTGAATTCAGAATTTATGGGGGATTTCCAGATTAGCTTCTGTTTTATATTAATGAATCCTTCTTCAATATTATCCGTCGAAAAATTGAATAATTTTCAACTAAGAAAACAAAAAGTAATTTTAATATTTATTTTATGAAAGCAGCTAAAATACTTATTTAAATCAATTTTATTTCTTCGCAAACTATTATTGATTTTTGTTTAAAACGATGTAATTATTTATTAAAGATATAGATTTAACACAAATAAACAAATATACGTTCGTTCTGATATACATTTTAACTTTTTTAGTTCTTTAAATTTGAAGAATAAAAGCAAAAATATCCAAATTACAGAAAAATGTCAAAACTCTGGCAAGGTAACTCAAAATTGGATCCGTCTCAATTTCCATAAAAATCTGAAAATCAGTAAATTTCCATTTCGTATATAAGTCTTTCGTTTCATTACCGACATTTTCTCCGAATTTAACTACTTTACAGCTATAGTGATTTCCACACAGTTTTTCTTTAACCGAGAAACTTGAGATTAAATTTAAAACAACATTAAAAATCATTTAATAAATCACTTGAAAACCATGAATCCTCTTAGAAACACGTAATTAAGAATAAAAGTTATACACGTGTAAATTCTATACGAAACCAAACCTTTCAAAAGGTCGGAAGTAAGATAAGAAAACAAACATGATGACCAGTAAAAGGATGCAGTAGCATCCTGTACTGACCAGGACTATCACCTGGCGTTATCAATCACTGGATTGCGTCACATTACGTAATGGTGTGTCCTGTTCGAAATCAAGCCCCTACCCTCCCCCTAGTCATCCTTTATCAGAGTTGTTAAAATTCCTTAATTGTTAACAGGAAATTGTGCAATACTGTAAGGCATCGTACAACGCAGTTAATTGACCCCCTATCAACCCATCCGCACTGAATTTATCTCAGGAAAGTATTTGACGAATTGCGTAACATACTGATTTTCGTAGTAAGATGTGGATGATGATTCAAATTTCAGAAATCACCACCCTACATTTTATTTTCACCAATATCTATGCCTTAAGACACTGTTATAAATCTTCTATCTTATTTGAAAACAATATTTGATTCAAAATTTTCACTACTCTGATATTCCTTATTATTCCATCCAGGATATTTAAATTATTTTTTTCCGTTACAAGGTTTTATTAAATGATTGAAGTAAGAATTCATTTAAATGCAGCATTAGGCCAGAGTTGCTTTCGAATATTTGAGTGGTTATTTTGTTATTCAATTGATAAAAGCAACGCTAATAAGCACTTTTCCTTTTAATCAACATTTTGTATAACTAATGCAAAATTTCTTATTATCTGTAGATATTTTTTTCTTAAATAATCACAAAAATTTAGGTTAACAATTGGTTAAAACAACCGAACATTTTCCTTCAATGTAAAATTTTATATATCATCCTATGCATTATTTATTTGATATTTATTATTATACTATGTCTTAAAAAAACAAGAAATATTAAAAGTATGCAACAAACTTATTAACAAACTATAGTATCTTTTCATTCATAACTCTATAGTTTGTTTTACATTATAGCAAAATAAAAACATTGAAATTCATAATTCAAATCTAGCAAATTTTGTTCTTTTTTAAAAATTGATGAAAGTGATTGTTATTTTATTTTTCATGTTATAACCATAAATAGATTAAGGTAAGTTTTAAATTAGCTTGTATTAATTTCTCTAAATAATGCTACAAAAAAGGAATATCAACTCACGTGTTCATGAATATGATTTGAATGACAAATGTAAAACTTCCATCCTATGTTGAAAATTTGACTGCTATTTTATAATTACTTTATGAACTGCTCCGGTCAGATAAAAAATGCGGGGTCAAATTTAATCAATTATCCATCTTAGCTCTACTCAACTAAAAAACTAATTTGAAAATTGCTGTTAATGTTCATTGGGGGAGATCCGTGTACCTCTTAGGGCCACCTATTTTCAAAGCCCCCAAACTAAGCCTTAAAACTTGTTTTAAGTTATGAAATTGATATGCACACATCCTCAAACTTTTTACTTAACATTTTTATTATTAAATACTCATTATATAAGAAATATATTGAAGCAGAAAGCTTTTTTTTTTCGAAAATGGCAATAGGTACAATTTTGTACCTAGGGTCACTGCCTAAAAGTTTAACATCACACTAAAATATTAGTAAAAAAAGATACTCACTTAAATTTTGAAATAAAATTATTTAATTACATAACTTTTAATGAAAAATATAAGAGCTAAGCTTCAAAAAGTAACTTTACGCCTATGAAAAACTATTTTTACCAAAAAACTAGCCACAGCATTCTCACGAAAGATTTAAAAATGGCTCATAACTTGAAAATTGGAGTTCCAAATTCATCCATCTGAGAAAGAATACTTAAAATTAAATATTACTTTTTTAAAAAAGGGGTGGCCCTAGATACATGTACCTATACTCGTGCACGGGGATCTCCCCTTTACACTAAAACAGGACTGGGCAAATAGCTTTCGGACTAGATTTTTTTGGTGGCCCTCCAAAATCCCTAAAAGTAGCTTAATGGGGTTTAGGATATTGAGTTATTCTGTTTCACGATGTTTAGATTGTTTATTATAAAATTGTTTAAAAATTAAAATTTCTCTTAAACAATAATTTGAGTATTAAAAATTTATTTTTTGATTATGTGTGGAATTGTTCTTAATATAATACTATATAATATCTCTCTAGCTATAAAAATTTCTTAAGAAATATAAGGATAAACTGAAGTAGTACATAAATAAATTTAATATTAACACAAAATTTTCATTGCTATTTATGTTTCCAATGAAGCAACATTCTTTTAAATTTATTTATAAATAAAACAATAATAAGGTACATATTTTACACAATACATTTAAGTAAATAGCTAATAGGAAATGCAAAGTAAATATATGTAAGCTGTAAGTTTACATTTATGTCTATGGCAACTTTTGAACAAGCAATGTTCTGAGTAATGAGGATAACTATAAAAAAAGCTATTACGGACTAACTTAGTTTTACAAGCGATTATACTTGAGAAAAGTTGAAAACTATCACTTAATTTTTTAACTACTTTAATACAACACAGTTATTTTCAAAGCTTATTATCGAAAAACTATTAAAAGTTTTGAAAGATTGTAGTAAACAATAAAAATTTCCCTAATGCAAGCTAACATAAAAAGTGGAATAATGTTAAAACTGTAATTTCCGAGTCAAGAAAAAATAACGGCTTGAATATTTAAATATGCCCCAAAGATTATCTGGAATGTCTATAAAAAATTTCACAAAACTTAATTTAGGCGAGGTATTATTATTAAAAACTGGTAAAAGTAAAATTTTTGGAGTTTTAGTATTGGATGTATCTTTCTCCAACTTTCCTTACGCAGATAAAAAGTCAATGGATGCGTGAGATTTTCATCTCCAGTTAAATATATGAATGTAATTAAAGAAACACATGGTCCTGATTCCATAGTTAATTTGTGTCAATGTTAGCTATCCAACACACGTGGAAATGTTTACAATACATAAACCATTTACACAAAATCAGCTAACCAGATATACTGGCTATTATCTACTGAATCTTAAAATGCAATCCACTTCAATCCCCTCGTTTCCTTTCTAACCAAGTCGTGTTCCACATCCATTGGTCAAGATCCCCCACCTGCCCAACCCCCTAAGTAAACCAACTGATAAGAACTGGCCACTCCACACATCCTCCATTGACCTCTGCCTTGTCCAATGACTTGTCACTTCCCGTGCCCAATCACTGCAGGACCTCAACTGGTGTGCGATCGCTCAACAACTCTCACTGTCGCCCGTGCTCCAAAGAGGTGTGGGAAAAGCCATTCCCATCTGGGACTCCTTGACGTCACTCAACACGTCACACCATGTTCAGCCGAAGTTGTACTGCCACTTATCTCGGCCTACCTCCTCAGTTGCCTCCCGTACCTGAAGAAGTGAACATGCTGAGGACTATACCGCAACAAGTGGAGACGGTAAGAATGCTTTTTTCACTTTATTTTTTAATTTATTTCAATGTTTTTGAGTGATTTTTCTTGGATTTCAAGTGTCTATGGTTGTTTGTTGGCGTTATGCACCGTTGGAATATGAATTATGGTCAGATTTTGGATGGGGTCGTTTGTATCGGATTTAAGAACGCTGCATCCCATGTAAGAATGTTGTTTGGCCAGTTTTTTTCTTAAGTTCATCTTCTTCGAAATCGGCTTGATCGCTTTGCTCCTTGTTATTTCACTGTTCTGGCAGTTGTTTTATCGAGCTTTTGAGGATGCATTTATTTTCAATACTTAAAATAGTGCAATTTTGAATGCTTTCAGGACCTTCAAAAAAGTACATTAATTCTGCTAGTGGTTTTTTTTATCGTGCATTAAATTTAAGAAATAAATGTCAAATGTCTTATTTAAAATGTGTTATTCTTTTTTTTTATTTTCAAATACTCTATTTTAATCCGAAATTATTCTATTTGGGGTTAGAAATCCAAATTTAGTCTAATTAGTTTTTGTTTAGTGGATCATAAAAGTAAATTAATGTAGCTAATTTTCTGTGCTACCTTAAAAATAATAAAGCTATTAAAAATTAATAATAATTCCAAGTAGTTTAATCATAATTTATTGCCATATGATATTTTGTTTTAATGTGCATTAGAGATATTTAGTGTTTTACAGTAATTAACTTCCATTCATTAGTTTACTTCAATTACATGTGTTCCACTTTTTAAATGTTGTTTAAATTGGGTTTTTCAAAAGGGCATAAAAATAAGTTGCATGTGTCAAATAGAATATTTTATTCCCTTTTTTGAATATTAAGGGTAAAAAATTAATAGGAGAGCTGATTAAATTATTTTGAAAACTATTGAAAAGCAAAAAAGTGAAATATAAATTGACTAATCTAATTTTGATCTAAATTAATATAAGGTAAATAGTGTTAACATAGCAACTTTGTTAATTTAAAAATTCATAAAAAAAACATAATTTAACTAATGTGGCGTATTGAAATAGGAACTATCAGTAATCGAACAAGATGTATTAAGACAAGTTTATTTTTAATTGTAATCGTCATCGAACTTTAAAATGTAGCTCCACCTGAAACTGTTTTCAATAGTATAAATACTGTTTACTTTTATTAAATACTCCCCTTCTGATCTTTTTCAATTCTAAACTTTTTATTTTTTAAATAAATTTATTATTGTTTTGACAGGCATTTTTTTTTATTCTTATGATATTTTTAAACCACACTTTGGAAATCACACTAGCAAATGCCTGAAATTGATGTAACTTACACTTCACAACTAAATTCTTTGTAAAAATTGTAAAAAGTTAAGTTTATAATAAAAACTTAAGAATTTTGAGTCATTCTTAGCTATAGAGTATAAAAGATTTCTCTTAAAATGACGGTTATTTAATTATCTCCAACGTAAACATAACTCAAAGAACAGCTAAAAAAAATTTTAATCCAACCCTGTAAAAATAAACGTCACCTTGTATTCAGAATAAAAATACTTTTTGTGTATATCCCGGTTCATGTTAGCGAGATGTAAATAATTACAAGAGAGAGAAACGCATCAGTAATACCAATGAAGAAGTAACATGCACAAAACGGATGAAGAAAAATGGGCTGGGCTCTCTTATTTGGTGTTACCAAGGCCGTAACCAAGAATGATGAGATCATCGCTGATCTGGGAGATCTGGATGTACATTTTGGTGCCTCTGGTGCTCATTAAAGATGCTAAGCTCCGGCTGGATCGTCTTATTCCGGACATTGGTATCTGTTGTATAAGGATGGTGAGGGGTTTCTGTTAGCTTGAGGTTGGAGTATTAAATGGGAATGGGAGTAAAGGCTAAGGTCTGAAAAAAGCCATGATTATAGTTAGTGAACATATCTATGATCCAAGTTATGTGATTGGTTTGAAAAAATTTCGGGAAGTTTTAAAAGGAATAGTTACTTTGAAGTTGTGAAAGTTTTTTTATTAAATTTATGTGTTTTGAAGTATTGATTTGTTTTACTTTAAACAAGAGCTGCTATCAAACTCTAAGGGATTTTTTATGTTTTGTCACATATTTATAAGTATAAAAGATAACGTTGTAAGAAATGAAATTAAAATGTCTTGGCTAAATGAAACGTGTAAAAAACCGAAGATAAGCGTTTTCTAGTATTGTACTTCATATCAAATTGGACCTTAAACACTTTATTTTCTTAAGTTTAAAGTCAAAGTTTCTTTGTTTTGTTTCAGACATTTTACCGCACTGATTTCTCTACTTAAACCATTTTGAAAAATAAAATTATTCGTTGCGTATTGCAAAAAGTAATTACTTTTTATTTTTTGATTTCTCCGAATATCTTTACTCATGAATAATATGGAAAAAAATACCTTTTCCCACGGAAAATAAGCCAACTGAAAATTTTAGACTGAGTTGAGACAAAAACGATTCATTGTTACCTTGAATGACGAAAACAAAATACCATTTTTCGATTCTAGCTTCATTTCAATGGCCTGAAATTCGAAGAATGTATTACATTTTTTGGGCAACGAACTTATATTTGATAAAAATGACGAAAACAAAGATCAATGATTCGTTAAAATAAGTTAAATGAGGAGCATAAAAATACATACTATAACTAATGAAATTTTACTTCATTTTGTTCCAGCTTCTAATTGATTAATTGAGTAATATTTTTTATAAATTGCGATAAATTTGTTTATATGCATGAATGGCTGCATGTTATGTTACTTGCATCAGACTTCTTTAATTTTTTGCTGAATGGGATGCTTGAAATTTCTTGTAAGAGGGGAGTTTCCATCCTTATCTGTGCTTTTTATACGAGAGAAACTAAACTAAACATTATATTATTTTCCTAAGCATTACTTTTAATTGCTAAGCGATCATATTCATTATGGATATGATATAAAAAAGGGTGTATTATTTTAGCTTTAAGTACGTTTTAAGATATTTTAATGGCAATGGGCCCACACCTTTCCATCTAACAATTTTAAATAAGATTGTAACTTTTCCTTGTAACTTGTTTCAGTAGTGTTGCAAGAGTTCATTTCACACACACACACATTGTCTAAACACACATCTCACAGCGCAAATCGAGATTTGTTAAACATAAAATTCATTGCATGAAAAAAAGTTAATTGCAACACAAAGAAGAAAGAACGGGCAAAAAAATTAGTTCGGAACCTCAAATCTAACAGCAACATAAAATAAATTTCAGAACCAAAACTTGGAAGAAAAAACTTTCCCCAGTTACTCCCCCTATCACCTCTGCCAACAATCCGATGCACTTGTTACACATTGCGCAAAAATGGGTTGAGTTCACCTGAGCCCGCGCCGTTCCAAGGCCGCGTGGTGATCTGCATACAGCGCCCTCGGCACTTCTTCCAGGGCCCGGCCGGGGGTCACGGGAGGGGGGTCAAGGCGGGCCCGCCAAACTCGCTCGCAGGTAGCCTGGCTATCTTTGACGAGGGGCACAATTACCTGGAGATTAAGAGAATGGCTGTTGCGCAGCAGAGGAATGTTGTAGATGGTTATAATGATGGGGCCTCTAATATATCTATCTGGTGCTGTGGCGCCGTGGGTTGGATGGAAGCAATGGTTTTTTTTCTTGCGGGGTGGCAATGATTGCATGTGAAGGAATGATGCAAGTGGCTTAATTCTGTGTTGGATTGAGGAAAGTGCGTTGTTGCCCCTTGTTGCGATATTTTTTTAGCATGTCTTTGGGGTGGGCCTGGAGCTAGTCTTTTTTTGCACAAGAAATCGATGAGATAGGATAGATCTTCTATTATTGCGTTAGGGTGTGGAATATTTCGATGTAGGGTTCTTTACAATCTGCCTGCTATTTCGACAGAACAACCTAGTTTATTTTTTTGTTAATTTTCTTTATAACATGCATTTTAAGACTCACATTTGTACTGGGGCACATGTGGGTATTGGAAAATTTAATATTGCACAGAACGCGCTGTAAATGATAGCTTAAAAAGAGTTTTGGGTGCACCCTACTCGTTAGGTACAACAAGTACAGAATGTTTAGATAGTTTAATTAAGAGTTGGGCATTTATCTATCTATAAAAGTAGTTAATTATAAATGCAATAAGTCGCTAACTCCTTTCAACAACGTCATATCAAAAATCAACGATTTTTAGTTATGACTGTGTTTAGAAAGCCCTGAAAAAGTAGTATAGCCCTGCAAAATCGCCATATATTTAAGCTGTATAGTAAAAAAATTATGATGTATTTTAATATTTAATTTTAATGCATTTCAATCTAATTTTAAACTTTCAAATCACTCTCCTGAATAATGAGGTTTTTTGAGGTATGACATTTTTGAAAGGAGTGAGCGAAGTGTGGAAACATATAACTTTATGACTAACTGATTTTAACTTTCACAATTTCATCAATGACAATTCATGAATACAAAGTTCACACGTGTGATTCCAAATGACTTGAATGTTTTTCCTTTAAATTAAAACCAATCTTTGCACTTACCTACCTTTGCTCCATTGATTTGATTAAAGCTTTATCTTTCGATATAAATGTGCATTTTCTAGTTAATCATATAGGTATCGTTTCACCCAGGTGTAGAACGTCAAATCTTGTCATCTTGTATAGATACCAATTTTTCTGACGCAGTGTGTCGTAATCTCTTGTTTTTGCAGATTAAGATTTAGTATATCTAGGTAGTGCAGTAGTGCGTTTAACAAATAGGTTAACATCAGTTACTTTTATATTGATGGTGAAGTAGCTTGGATATTTTCTGGATACCGTTTCCTAAGTTAAGTGACTCTTTAAAAAACTGTGCCTTGGATGAGATCATTGTGCATGCTTCTTTCAAGAATTGATATCTTGATATCGTGCTAAGGATTAAATTTAATTACTCTTAGATTAAGGTATTTAAAAACATTTGGCATTACTTTTTAAAATTCTTGTCAATTCTATGACTACATGCAATCCTCCCGAAGGACTAAGTTTTCTAAGAGATTGTTGGTTTCTCAACAAGATACCATCTTTCTCGCCAAATACAGTGCTAACTTGGATAAGTCGAACTATATTAATTCCAAAAAGTTTTCGGGCCTTTGAGCCTATTAGAAAATTTTACTTATTTAATTCGAAGTTTGAATGTTTTCTGAATTTTTGGTGATCCCTTAAACTTTGAATTATACAAATTGCTCTGAAATAAATTTTCTTAAATAACGGAACTCTTTCAAATGGGTTTTTAAAATTAATCAATGTTTCTTCAAAAAATTATTTCAAAACTAACTTCCACCCACATTTAGCCCTAACTCACATATTGGCAAAACTTAAAAGTTAATGGAGGTTTTTAAGGATACTAATTGAGCTGTTCTGAGTAATAAATGGCGTTAGTCCATTGTTAGTTTTGAATAATGGAGGAGGTTAATCCCTCCTGTAATGGAGCCTGTGTTGATCCTATATCATACTTGCCAACTTTTTTGTAATATTTACGGATTTTCTTTAGTTTTTCGGATTTACGGATTGAATGAAAAATTACGGATTTTGCGTTTTTGTCCACTTAACTATCCGGGAAAACGCAAAACACTCGCGACGTAATCGATTTTCTCTAATTGTATCTTTTTTCTACTTCAAAACCAGATTCCTCTACTAATCCCTTTCCTTACGATTTTCTTAATTTTGGTCCTTTTATTGAGTGAAATTTGGCTTTTTTACAAGTTTATTTCGGATTCCGGCGAGTCTTGACGCGCGCTCACCCGTTAAGTTTGCTTTTCCTCGTGTTCCGTTCGCAATGCGGAAAAAACAACTTCACCGAGATTGGAATTCACGTTGATGTTTTTCAGGCTTCTTAACGCGGAAAGCTTCAAGTTGTGGTTTTGTAATGTTACGCAGAAAGTTTTTCGGGTGTAGGTTTTCTTAAGTTGGCAAGTATGCTATATGGAAAAAAAATATTTTTAGACTGCTGTTACCGGCCAGTTATTAAAATTTATGACTATCACACTAAATATAAAAGGAACTGAAATCATACCTAAAATATTGGACTTGACCACTTACTCTGACTGAGCAGCTTAGTATTCCTTCAGAAGTATGTTCCTAACCGACCCTTTCTTCCAACAGAGGTCCCAGTTGGTCCCCAACCCAGGCAGCCCCCTGTCCCTCGAAAGCTGGTCCATGGCGGAACTGGACAATTGGCTCACAGAAAGCGCCACCCTGTTGTCAAAAGCCGCCTACAAACCCATCACCATCGATACTACATCCCTACAACAACAGTATCAACAACAGCAGCAGCAGCAACAGAAAATGGCGGCCTACCACAACTCGGTGCATGTCAACATCCCGTCTCCGTCTTCGGGAGGCCTTTCTGCAGAAAGCCCGACGATGTACGACAGCCCTCCGGGAGGCAAGGGGTACAACATGGGGCCTCCACCTTATGTTCAGGTCAAGCAGGAGATCGACGACGGGGACTACCCGTGCGGGGGAGGAGCGATTCACATGGGAGCAGGATCTCCCATGGTCAAGAGGGAGGAGGAGGACATCTTGGATCATCAGGTGGAGGAGCTCAGGAGGATGGCGGTTGAACAGGCGGCCAAGGATATCACGGTCGCCTGCGACATTCTTGGAATCAGTTCTGGTGAGTTGGATTACTTTCTTTTAACTTTTCATCTCGTAAAACCTATGGGTGGTTTTAGGTGGAAGACTTTGGGGGGCACAAGCATGGGGGGTAATGTCCCCAACAACTTTTTGAGAAAATTTCTTTTTTTTGTAAGGGAAAATCATGTTTCCAAACGGTCCAAGGTTTCCAGTGTACCGCCCAGGGTTCACAACCTAAAACCGACCTTGGGGGCATGCTCAGTGGTGTATCTAAAGAAAAAATTTCGATGGGTGTTTTAGAATTTCGAGGAAGGGACTTATCTCCAAATTATAGGAATTATAGGATTATCTCTAAATTTGGGGACATATCCCTAAGTTATTTCGAGGGAGCTCACACATATGCTAGCATTAAAACTATCATTGGTCTCATTCTTCTTATTACATTTGGGATGATTTCAAATTATGTCCTCAATTGTGGAAAGGTCCTTTGAACAGTTTTACAGCAGTGGATTATTAATAACGTAAAATGAAGCAGTTCATAAAATTGGTGATCAAACCAGGATACTCGAACTCTTATGATAAGATGTTCTAACACTGAAAACATCCAATTTCGAGTAATTTCAACAAGTGCTCTGTCATTTCCTCCATTTAAAACATCTTCCACTCAAATTTTCTTTCTCATTTTTTTAAAGTTGAAATTACCTCTCAAATCACCTCACCATCATCACAAACAGACTCCCTTAAAAATCCTTTTCAAACGCATATTCAATATCGCCAGATGCAAACATCCGGTTCAACCAAAAAATAAAAAAAACTTTTAAAGTTGGTTCCACCCCGCGAAAGAAGCCGCCTTTACTCTTAAAACTGGTAGTAGACTCAAAACGAAAAAATAAAAGAAATATATATTTTCCATCCTTCCCAAAGTCGTTTCTCTTGTAAGAAAACAATAATAAATAAATAAAATGAGAAAGAGAGAGGAAAACCGACTCGACCCATTTGGAAAACAGAAGCTGCCTTGTGGTGGGCGAATGGCACCAACTATCCAAGATCATCGACCCTTAGGACTTGTCTTGAGATGTTTCTCAATACCTTCATCTTCCAAAGTCTTTCAAATTGGAGATTGATGGAGTCCCCCTCCTTTTGAATAGGGCTCTTTTTTAAATTGGGCAAAAAACAACAGCTAGATAAATATTTTTTGAAATATTAAATTGAATTCTTAAATACAGTTGGCCTTCTGTTTAGTTTGGGAGATTGGTTAAATAATGTAAAGCAAGTTTTTTTTACATAAAAAGTGGATCCGGGTCTCTTTGTTGATTGGGGGTTTTGGAAAGTGTTTTGATGAATTCTGTTTTTATTGAAACTGGTTTTGAGTTTCAAAACTTCTCGAATATTTGTTTACCATTTTTGATTTTCTTTATTAGTCTTAAAAGATCTAAAATTATTGTTTAAATTGTGTGTTTGTTATTTTAATCTCTCTAAAAACATCTAAGTTATCTTGGCTATTTTCTAAACTGGTTTCGGTGTTTCACAGTGCAGGGTAACTTTTATACATGAACGATGTTTGGAGTATAAATACAACAAGAATAACTCTGAATTTGTAGGATTTAAAATAGTGAGTGAAAAAACAAGTATGATAGGGTTTTTAAATGCTTCTGAAAAAATATGTCTTTAATCAGGTAAAACATTTAAACTTCCTTTAAAGAAACCTTTAAAACATTCTTATCAGAAACTAAATATCATAACAAAGAAAGTTTTTATTTGAAAATGTTTTTAAATAACCTTTTAAAGTGAAGGAAATTTTTTAAATAGTTCCCAAATTTTAATACTCTATGATATTTTCTTTAAGAAGTAATATCAATTACAAAGAATTTATCTTAACACAATATCCCCGAAAATGAGCATCATAAATTTAATTCTGAAATAAAATGTGTTCGTGACTATTTATGTTATAATTATACTTTATTGACATATGCTTATTTGACCGAATTTTATGACACTATTCTCACATCTGAACCCCCTGTTTAGTCTATTGACACACATTAAGACACCTGACTTATATATAGAAGCTTCAATGAGCACGGCCGTGGGGGGTGAACATTTCCTTCAAAACTCCATTCAAAACTTTCTCCTGAGTTTACCACGATCCAGTTTTTCGCTCCAACAAAAAGTATGAGAACCCCCCCCAAAAAAATCCCTCAATTTTGTCGTACAGCATACCTTCCCTCCCGTGATGCAAAAGGTAACCCGATTTTGAACGAATAAAAAAATCGACGGGGAAAACCCACGTCGACCCCCCCTTCTCACGCTGAGAGAACGCCTTTCCTTCTTCCGAAGTAGGTCGAATCTCCGAAGTGTTCGACGGAAAAACGAAATCTTAAAAAACCCACGACTGTGATGCGTCAGGCTTGCCCCAGTCTGATAGCCTAGTGCCCAATAAATTGCCAATCGGATTAACAAAGAATGCGCGGAAGGAAATAGTTCGATTGACGTGACGTTCGCGTTCTTTGATGGCAGTTCAATCGCATCTCGTTCCCTTGTTATTATTATTTGTTGTGCTGTCGCGCTTGAGTTGACTTTCGTCTGAAAGCTGCAATGCCTTGGACAAGTAGGTCGTTCTTGTTGGGGTTTTATGGCACCTGAAGCGTCGCGAAGAATGGTGGAGGGCTTTGAAAGGAAGAGGTGAATTTCTAATGGGACTTTTATTGTCCAATAAAAGGTCGACTGCAACACTGGAAATGCCGGAGAAGCTCTGAAGGAAAGGAAGTTGGTATTTAAAAGTAATGGAAACTTTTGAACCAATGAAATTTTTGAGTAATAATACAGGTCGCTAATACATCTTTAACAACTAGTTATCTTGAAAATTTTAGCCGATAGAATTTAAGAAAAGTTCGATGAAAACCAATCAAAAATCGTTAGAAAGATTCCTTAAGTAGGAATCAGTTTATTAAACTACCCTATAAGATGTTAGAAGAGATAGATGAATCATGAAATTGAAAACCTTTGAACTTGGAAAGGGAATTCCTAAGAAAGGTCTTTGTTTTCATTCGAAGGTCAAAACTCATCTTAAACAATTGGAGTATTGATAAAATGCATCATACACATACAAACAAGGGGAATATAAGAAATATAAAACTGAATTGAAAACCCGAACCCTTTGTTTTCCATCATGGGCTTCTATTCCTTATAAGGCCCTCATCTAATAAGAAACCAATTGTTTAGTTAGCACGAAGGGTTATATTCCAAAAGGAATCATCTCACAATCTTTGGAATATGAGGATTCAATTACGAACTGAATACTTACATTGTTGTATCCCAATAAACAAAACTAATGAATACTCTGATAAAACATCGAACTTGGAAATAAAATACGAAGTACAGAAATAAGGCTCAATTTTATGTTAGTTATGGAATATTGGTGATGGTAAGACTTTCAATGGAGATTTATTTGCATCCCCCTATTAACTTTTATCATCGTTTGAGTGTTGTTAGTTTGAGTTAACAATTTCCAGGTCACTTTTGTTTGGGTTTTATGGGTATTAAAATGGGTAACCATTGAGGACATCTCTTCTTAAGAAGACAATGGGCTATTGAAGTAACGAACGCGTGCTTGGGAACAATAACTCTCAATAGAAAGCGAGGTGTGTTTTACATATACTCCGTCTCACGCTGTTTATTCAATTTCGATTTTGAGGACCATTTATTGGTGGTTGATGTATTTATGGTTATGTTCGACTTATTTCGCTTTCTAGAAGAAATCTGATTGTTTTCGTAGTATTACGTTTCCATCTCGCTACAAAATATTCGTGCTGTATATGAAAGTTAGTTGTATTTTTCTGTGAAATGAATTTTTGGTTTCTCTAAACCTGAAACAAACTTGTAGGAAGTTTTATAACTTTAAAAATTAAACTTTCAACAGATGATAAACCGCCATTTTTATATTATTACAGCAGACCGGATAACTGAATTTGAATGCTCTCTAAATGTAATTGAAGATAATCAAAAATTATTTACTTTGAATTTTTATGATTTTTTGTTAAAACTTGACAAAACTGCGACCTAAGAGGAAAAAAGTTTTTAAATGTTTAACAAATAAGTGTTGGTAAATACCTGTTAATAATTTCATAATTCTTTGGAAATAATTCTGAATATCAGTCCTTCTTCCAGAACCTTGGAAGCCACTAAAAATTTACAAGAAAATAAGATATTTAATACATCAAATTTATCTGATAAATTGAGTAAAATTTTAATAATTACGAGTAGATATCCGATTAATATTATTGAATAGGTCTAGCCACCATGTTATAACCATTTTACAGGCGTTTCTTATTTAGTTTGAAACGAAACACTAAATATTTTTATGGAGAAAAAATTTGCATCTTGGCTAATTTTGATCGTGAGATCATCTGAGATCCTATTCCACCCGAATGGTATATATTGATAGCAACACACCCACTTAAAAAGACATTACCCATCTTTCGAGCATCTTTCCATCTCTTTTTTTTATTTGTAACCCTCCACGATGATCCAACTCCTCATCTCAAGAAATGACGAAGCGTCTGAGACATCTCATTTTTTTTTCAATCCCTCTTAGTTCCATTCGAAATGCAAAAGATGATATAAATACACTCGACGAGTCACCCAAACCACCGACCAGTAACTCACAAGCAAACCATACATATTAATGGAATCACTGCAATGGAAAGCCAGTCGAGCAAAAGGGACAGGAAATTAGGCATGACTGAGGACCAACTTAATCACGCTAGAGTCCAGCTGCACCCCCCCCCTTACTCTGTACCACGAAACCTACCGGAAATGGTCGGGGGTGGCTTTCTTTTTATTCTCTTCCCCTCAGTGTCTCCCAGAAATTTAATGCCGACAATGGAATTGTGATTAGGTCCCAATCAAGTTCTTGGAAGCCATCTTTTTTATAGGTCCGCTGCGCAAAGATGCAAAGGCAAATAAATGGTGAAGCTGTGATTGCGAGAGGCGAAACTATAAGTGTGAATCGGTTTTAAATAACAATGGAGGAGCTGTGTGCTGGTTGAAATGACGTTTGGGTTAAAGCTGTTCCTAGAAAAGGATGATTGTTGCTGCGTCATTATTTGCCTTCTTGTTTTGCCTAACTTAGGTTTATCCCTAAAGACTTGTATATCTTATACTTCCACGAATATTTAGGGGGAGGAAAAAGTATCACGAATTTACCTAAAATGATTTTAAGCCCACATTTATCCTTTATTTTACCACGTCAGTCTTAAATATCTTGTTTAGTGTTACCGTAATCAATCACAGTCATTAAATATGAAGACCTTTTGAAACGTCACGATGGTGGTTACAATCTCACTTTATATGATTTTAACTAAAAGTTTCAGAGCTTGAGTGTAATCAAAATATTCTCCCATAGGATATAGTATAGTTATACGTCTCGCCATAAAACTTCCGTATTGTAGCCCTCTTATAATCCCCAGACCACTCCTCTCAGTTATTATTCGGTGACAGGTGTTTTATAATAAGTGCACAGATAATGAATTTAAATTTATTGTGATTTCTGGATATTCTTTATCACAGTATGACGGAACTGCAGATAAATTTGCGCAACTGACGCAACTTTTGTTTTTGAGTTATGAGTTGTAATTGTTCCTTTACTCTTTACGTGAAATCTTGAAATTTACTGTTCTCGGTAAATTTTCCGACATTGTATGTGTTGATACAATGACAGAAAAGCTCTGGAAGAACTATAAAAGTTGAGGAAATATGCTCCATTCTTCCTTATCCCTTTTCTTTTACACTTTCTTAACTCTTACATTTCGAAGATGCCTTTATCACTCAGCCTTATTTGACTTGTCTTTAAAAAGCTCAACTTTTTACTGGTAAATCTAAAATCTGGTGTTTCTAGTAAAATTGATAAAAAAATATTTAAAACCTTACGAGTAATATTGCTTGAAAATAATTTAGCTCAGTTTTTCATTGAGAAAACTCTTAATTTAACCATATTTAAAACGAAAAAATATTCTCTCTGTGAACAAAAAAAAGAGTATAAATTGTACTTATTAGAAGTTCAGTATTCAGTTTATAATTTGTTTCTCTTGTAAATATCTACCCAGAATATGAATATCTTACCCATCAAGTACTAATCTATTTTTATTATGCTCATAATAAAAACAAAAGAAACACCTTAAAATCAACCTGGTTGAGATTGTTTCTTTAATATGAAAGAAACTTTTTTTTTAAATCTCAGGATGTTTGCTATTGTCTTAGATCCGTTTGAAGTAAAATAACATTTTTTCAGCATATTCAACAAAAAAATCCCTGGGGTAAACCAAAATAATAACCCACCCACAAAGAACAATTAGACAATGAATTAGACCACATAACACCCGCATAATATACCACACAAAAAATCTCTTATATGTAACAGGACTCGAACTGACCGCAAAGGCCTGCTCTCACACGTGTCAAAAGGGAAATGACAGGAAGCCGGACAAAGGACATTTCGTGCGCTCAGGACCCAATTGAGTGACAATTAACATGGGCATATCGACGCAACACATTTCCGGCGTGATATTTTTTTTCGCCCTTTCATTATTATTAAACTACGTCAAGTGTAGCTTATCTCCTACGCACACCACATAAAAACAATTGTGTGGGACCCGACAGTGGTCCCTGCAGCTGCGGAAAGCAGTGGTGACAACAATAAAAAAGATCCGTCAGAATTGTTTGGTGGACCTTTATCTGTCTTTCCATCGAATGGTTGTTCCTTACTAGATGATAGGTTATGGCTTTTCATTTGCTTCTTTTTCTTGGGGGCCTTCGATTGGTTTTTCTTTTGAATGGTATCGCATTTCTCATTATCGTACTTCAGATTAGACGGTGTAGTTTACGGTCGCCTATACAACGGGTCTCTCCATCAGACAATAGATTTATTCATGAATCTCTATGGCCGAGATTGTGTCCCGAAAATTACTCATTCTTTTCTCCGTGACCCCGGCGAGTTGCTGTTTTTCTCGATATGAAAAAGAGACAAGCTTGTATCAGTTTTTCATGGTAATGTGGTAGTTAGTGTTTTATGGGTTAGATAGGGACGAAGTGTGATATTTTTTTTCATGATGAAAAACCCTATTGAATGCATCTGAACTTTGTGTATAGCTGGTAACATTAAAATATCTTTCGAGCATAAAAATAAAGAACGTACGATATTTATGTAAAGTGTGGTCTATTTTAGTTAGTTTATTATATTTATTTATTATTTGACGACACTGAAAATGGTGAACGATGTAAACTAACTAAAACAACGAACTAAAAAGGGACATCACTCATACTTTTGAACTTGAAGGGGGAGATTCTTACCTCCTTTAATTAATTTAAGTTAAAAATGCGATCTTTAAATATAGCATTATCATGTCCTAATTATTTATCTATTTGATAACATAAAATTATATTAAACATTTGCATTTCATTTTATTCTAAGGAATCAGTTTTAGTTCCTTAAAAAAACACTGATTATAAACCCCCAAACACCATTAAAATGGTTGAAAAATATAATCAAAATAAAGACTTAATCCGCAATTTTTTAATTAAGCCAGTAAAAGACTAGCTATCTATTTTTGGCACAGCTGGGATATACGTCGACCAGCCGCCATGTTTACTCACAGCTCAAATTAGATCTATATTGTTGTGTGTCATCATTTGAGCTGTGGGTAAACATGGCGGCTGGTCGACGTATATCCAAGCTGTGCCCTATTTTTTACTCAACAATTTTCAAAAGCTTCTCCTCAATTTCACTACCCACTTTCTGAAACTGAAAGGAAAAATTGTTTTGTTAAAAGCTGTTCTCGGGGTTACTTTTACATAAAGCGGTTTCAAACAGATTTCAAGCAAGATAGAGCATTAGGTAAGGCATATAAAAAGATTTAGAACGTTTCTCCCAAGGCCACCTAATGTCCAACCTTGAGATGCGCTGACCTCTCTCTCTTGGCTCAACCTGTTGCCGAAAGGAACAGCAAAGAACGGGAGAGGATACAGGTTTTTAAAGAGGTTCCTACCTCACTTGAAATGTCATGCATTTAAACAAGATAGTTGTAATAAATTCCGCATACATCAGCACCCACCATATAAAAACAGTTATACCTCCTTCAAAATAATTTAAAATTGTTAATTAAGAAATTGAGCATGAAATAAGCTTTAGAAGGGTCGTCTATTTACTACTGCTAAAATAGAGTAACTCCATTATACAAATTAATACTAAGTTGAAAATTGGTTGTAAGCTGACAAAAGGTTTATTTGGTAAAACGAAAAGATAACGGTTCAGAGATGAAGGGTAGAAAAGAAAATTCACGTATATTGATATTCGAGAGGTTTAAAATGAGAGCAATAAATACTCGATATACTAGGCTCTTTGCATGTAACTAATGATTGTAATTGGTTTTTTGCAGTTCCATTAATGTGGTCCGTGACAGATGTAAATACTTGGGTGCTATGGATACTTAATCAATACAATTTGAGTACAGATAATCTACACCACTTCCACGGAATGGACGGCATGACCCTGTGCAATCTCACCGATGCCTTTTTCAGACAGAAAATGCCAAACGGTGGAGATATGCTTTGTGCACAATTGGATATTTGGAAGACAGGTGAGTTCGAATAACTTTTTTCCAATATTCTGTATAAACTGTTCACTTCTCCATGTTTATATGCAGTAAGCTATGTGATAGATAGCTTCTTTAGTGAGTATAAAAACGTGATTTGGGGAGTTAGAGATTGAGATGTTTTTCCTCTTTTTGCTGCAGTCTTTAACATTTTGTCCAAATTTTAAACATGGATTCTGTTGAGCGAGCACAGAAAACTTATATCAGGTGGGACATATAAACGAATAAACGTGAACCTACTAATGAGAAAAATTGTAACCACTATTGGTCAACGGTACTAGAAAAACTAGTGGTTTCCATTTCTCAAATAGCTGTTCAAAGTGTTCTTTTTTCATATTTAGTAAACCAGTTTAACATCTTAGAGATATATTGGAGGTAGTTTTTATAGATTTTTTATGCAGTGGTATTGGTATACAAATGCTTAAAAAATCTATGCCATCCAAAGAATCACTATATAAATAGTAGGGCAGAAGTGATGGGTATCACAAGGTACCTTATTAGGGCGCTTTAACTTTCCTCCCTAAATTCGACTACGAATTACATCTTGCGATATTCTCTTCGATTTCTTCACATTCAAAGTTTTTTGACGGACTTCGAGATGGTCTATTCTATCAGGTATTAAGAACCCTTTATTTAACTTTAGAAATTACTAAATACTTCAGTATTCGGCATTAAAAGGCATTCGATGTCAGAATCTTTTGTAAGGAAAAGTATTGATTTTGCCTACCGCTCTAGTAAGAATCTCTTCTCAAAGTAGTACAATAAAGCCAGATCTTTTTTTTTCTCCCTCCTTAATGGCATCGTATAGTGGCACGTCCATCAAAACAACAAGCAAACCCGACTCGCAGGAGCCAGTCCATTTTTTTTTCTCCAGCAAAGTTTCATCAGCCAAGACTGGGCTGACATAATGTAACGCGAGAGGACCACTTAAAATGCCCCAGAACCGCTCATTGTCCGAAGAACGGTGTCTTTTCATTCGTTTAGGAAGAGTGGTCGGTGCTCCACCAAGAAACAAAGGCTCTCTTATTGTGGCTATGCGCATAATAACACTCAGCCGCCATTCCCGTTTTACTTCTTCCACCAGCAAAAGTTCAAGGGCCAACTCGAAAACTGTTACTTAATCTCTGAATGCATCACAGCGCCCGTGTGTTTTGAAAGGTCACTCGCGCGGGAGTGAGATGGCAGGAGTTGGTGTCGGAAACCATTTAGGGCTTTGTCTGGCCTTTGAATTGATATCACGGGATTCGGTCTTTTGACAGACACGTGGAGAGGAGGGGGTCAGCTTCAATTGGAATGACGCTCGTGCTTTATGGATGTTGATGGAGCTTTGAGGTTTAATCCTACCGATTTGTTCAATTACCAGTCTCTTGTTGAATTCATTGCGAAAGAGTATATCTTCTGAACAGTCATAATATCTTGTAAGTGTATCTTAAAAATAGCCTCACTTTTCATTATTTTGTTGCTTTTCAACAAATATTCATCAATCATAAACCTAAACACCCTATCTTAGTTACCAGCAAAGTATAGAACACTTAAAGTATTCGGAGGTCATTTAAACTAAAACATGTTTCATAAACGTCTTTATTTAGATCTTATTATACAGTTAATTGCTATCCTTTGTAAGAAGATATATCCTCTAATTGTGTCTGCCTTTTAAATACCTTTACTTTTTGTGTTGGATTTGCTTAGCTTCAAAGCTTTTATAGATCTTGTAGTCACTTCGTCAGACACAGTAGTATAAGCAACAAAAACCTCTCATCAAATCAACGATCCCAAATTTGTTGAGGGTACCAAATTCAGAAAACTTGATATTTTGATTTCTAGCAAAAATTTAATTCTTACACGCAAAAATTTATCATCATCTTTATCAAAGCCCTTACCATTCTAATATGTGAAAACTTAACCCTTTGATTACAATGGGAACGAAAACCCACAAAGGCGTGTGATTTTTCTCTTCAATATCAAATACTGCATCATCTTCTAAATTTCGCCGCTCAATTGGACGGCTATCGTTGACAAACCAAGCATGGGGGTGTTCAGAAAATCGTTTAAATCACTATCTCTCCCCATCTTCGTACATGAATGGCTAAACGCATCTCTCAAACGATTGCGATCTCTAGTCCAATGATTGCTCAAGTAAGCAAAAAAAACTATTTCCGAAAGAGCAAGAAGAAGACCTCAAAAGTCTTCGGGGAAGTTCGTTCCAAGCCATCAACCCCTACCCCTACCTGCTTGGATACATACCAGTGACCCCCTAATTATCCGACTTGGTCTTTCCTACCGAGTCAGCAACGATTTAGGTAGTATTTACTTCCTTCCCCCTAAACCGCAAGGTGGAATTCCACAACTCAAAAGACAATCCGAATTATAATAAAAATCCAGCACAACCATTCTCCAACACTTTCCTTGGTGGTGCCTCTCAAATACCTTCCCCAACCAACTCTCATGGATTGTTGGGGGAAACCCACACCGCAGAGATATTTTTTCGGTCAACTTTTCCTCTGACGGGTTCTTGGAAGTTATGGGAGGAGGAGAGTATGAAGTCATCGTTACTGCCATGGCCAATGACCTCTCTTGATTTTCGTGACTGCCACTTGTTGGGGGCACGCCCACTTCGGCACGATCTCAGCCACTGGAATTGTTTGAAAGCATGGAGGTTTTTGATAGGAGAAACTTCTTGTGTCTCTTTTTTTTTCTTCAGTCGGAACGCGTTCGCCGTTTTGACAGATTTTGACTCAAAGTCTGTCTTATAATATGAGAAATGAAATGGATCACCGAAGAAATTAAGAGTTTTCTTTTTGTAATGGAAATAGGCTTCTCCATTGTGTAAAAGTCAAATAAAAAAGTCAGGCTTATAAATGACAGCTCCTTTAATGAGAATCTTTGCTGCGACCTTTTTGATATCTTTTATAATAATGTATACAAAAAATTCTTTGTCTTTATTTATTCACGCCTTCTCGATTGAAAAAAGTTTCGATCTGTAAACTAAGATATTTTTATTGGTATTTAAGTTATTCCTTTAAAATTGGACCATTTTTTATATTCTGAAGAGGTGAAAAAAGAGACAAAGAGAGGATGATGAGGGCACTGATACATAGGGTTTGTTTTCTTCTAGGCGAGGTTATCCAAAAGGAAATTTCAAAAAGGGTATTTTGTATTAAAAAAGATGTAGGATAATAGTTCTATGGTTAAAAACAGGAAAACTTCTTGTAGAGATTACCCTGTTTCGCGTAAGATGGCACTCTGTATCAAAAACTGTACTTTGTGACCACAGGCATCTATCTCATTGAATATCCTTCCCCCAGAACGTTCGATATCGTAAATTTCCAGCTTAAAAAATAGGATAATATCGTACAATATAGTACCATCATTTTATAAGTTTTGTGTACTTCTATTTTTTGTTTTTTTAATAACATAAATGCATATTTCATAAGACCAATTCTAATTGTGGTAGGGCCTAAACAGGTCCCACATACAGACAATTCTATTATCTTCTTCAAACCCTAACAATCCCCTCTCCTTCCAGCTGCCAGCCTGCAACGACACGGCCAACTCCAACAGACTCAACAGCCACAGCAGACGCAACAGCTAGGGTTCCGGCCAGAAGAGAGCATGCTGGACATGAGCAGTATTCTGGACCAGTGGACGACGCCCTACCCCGCCCCACAGCAGCGCATGTCCCCCCCGGCTGGTTCCGGGGGTGGAGCCCTGCCCGTGGCGCCTGACAGCTCTGTGGCCTCCCCCGTGGGCAGCCACGACTTCTCCAGCGATGGAATGCAGAGTGATGGTAAGGATCACCTCCTTCTATCTCTTCTGCCCTCTTTAGGTAAAAGATGCTTCATATTATTCTAGCTTTGGATAACTTGTTTTGTAAGTAAGTGGTGTTCAGCGCCCAGCGGCTCCCTAAGGGTCGGAACACAGTCACTGAATATCATCGCTGTAGTCATTAATATCCTTATCAAAAGAAAGGAGACTGATGCTCAACTCCATGCTTTCTTCCCTCTCTTGATACTTGATAGGATCTTAACGACTTCTGTGACGATATTCAGTAACTGTGTTCCGGCCCTAAGGCGGCAGCCACACTAGCGGTTTGAAAACGCCAAAGTCATAAAAAAGTTGTTAAGATTCCTGCCAAGCAGGGGCGTCATTTAGGGGGGGCAGGGGGGGGGCAACCGCCCCCCCCAAGGTTTCCACTGTAATATGAAAAATTGCTGCAAGTCCCTTGAAAATTCTGTAACTTCCACAAGGAGCTTTGAGTGCAACTCAAAATGTCTCAAAAGGAGTTAAAACATAATTTTTGAGGGTTCAATTTCAAAAAATTTCTGGGGGAGGACCCCCAGCCCCCCTCTAAAATTTCCACGTCTCTTATTTAGTGTTTTCCCCCTTGAAAACTATTCCTCTTACAAGAAGCTTTTCTCTTCAGAAGCTCCCCAAAGAGTTTGAAAAAGAGATAAAACACTAGTTTAAAGGGGAGGACCCCTAGCCCCCTAAAAATTTTGACGTTTATTAATAACTCTTTTCCCTAGAATATTATGTGGTTTACAATAGTTTACAAGAAACTGTTCTCTTTGAATGCAGCCCAAAGGGTCTCAAAACGAGCTAAAACACCACTCTAAGAGCCAAATTTTCGAAATTTTCCTGGGGGTGAACCCCCAAACCCCCCATTTTTCCTTCGAGTTCACATTGTCAAATTTTGACATGATATTACCTTAAAAATGAAGTTGAGGCAACCCTCGCCAAAAAAACCTAGTTACAGCAAGGGCCAGACCCATTTAAAAAAATTTCTTGCCCCCCCCCAACGAAAAACTGAAATGACGCCCCTGCTGCCAAGATAGAGGAGAAAGCATGGAGTTGATTCTTAGTCTCCCCTATCTTGACAGGAATCTCAGCTACTTTTATATGACTTTGGCGTCTTCAAGCCGCTAGTGTGGCGGTCGCCTAACTCAAGAAATTTTCGTACTGATTAAGTTGAATTTATTTCTTGAAAAAACTCTTTTAACAAATTTCTCTAAGGGCCTATAAGACTTTCCATGAGTCAAATAGTTTTAGAGCCTTTGCATATCCAGCACCTTTTTTAGTAATTGATTCGGAATATTGCCATACAAGTATCGGGATTTTGTGCTATCAAATCTGTTGCTGAAGTCGTGGTTTTTATCCTTTTAGATGCATAAATGTAAAATGTATAAAAGAACTTCAGGCATAATTTGATCCTTTAAATTATTCTACACCTTATGTGTGATTTTCCTCTCCCCTCACTGGTTTAAAAAAGATTAAATATTATGTTCAGCTGTATAGTAGTTTTTAGTGGTGACCTAAAAACCTGAGATTAGTGAATGCATGACTTTAAACAACATAAAGTGGTGATTCTTTGGGACCTTCGGTATCCAAAAACATAAAATTAGATACTGTAATCTTAAAATAATCCCTCAGCTATTACAAATAACTTCTATCTTTACCCCAATTGTGCAGTACGAGGAAATCCTCACTACTCATGCCTCATCCCAACAGCGGTTCAAAAGTTTATTTAGAATAATGGTCCATGAAGGTTATAATAAGAGTTGAAAAAAGTTTTTGGGGTGATACTTCAATGGCTATGTAATGTGTCGCATCCAAATTTTTAGAGGGAATCCACTAACACTTTTTGTTCAGGACACAAAATCAACCGTCCTCCCTCGAGTAATAAAATTACGCTTAAGAATAAATTCTATAAAGAATACTCCTTCCATCTGTCAGATGGGCTTAATTCAATTTAGCAGAACCGCCGCCCCAAACATCCTTCGCCGCAGGTTTCCAAAACAACACAGCCCTCCACCGCCGATCAAATCGCTCAGTTGGAATCTTCCACCAGATCCATCCAGTAGCCGGTGGACATTCCTCACGAGGCCCACTCATATTCCTTCTTCGACCCCCCCCCTTCGGAACGAACGAAAAAAAAAAGCGCGGGCACCCCACCCAGCTTCCATCCACTGAAGCGGGGCCCCTGGTATGTAATATCAAAAAAACAGAGCCCCAGTCTGCAATTATTGCACAAACAACCATTCGCCTTGGAGCGTGAAGCCTGTAATCAAATAAAGCAGAAGAGAGAAAAGTGGAGTGAAAAATCTTGGAGGCTGGAAAGCGGCCAAACCAGTTGCGGCCTGGAATGCAGTCTCGCCCGCGGCCCGGGTCATCGCCGTTCGAGATGCGAGGCTCCTCGCGGCCCGCAGACTTCGGGCCGCACTGGTGTAAGTCCAGTTACTTGTAAAAAGAATCCTGTAAAAAATAAGAGCCTCCTGGGGAAAATAGTGAGAATGCAAAATTTTGATTACAGAACAATATGCATCTTTGGGAATAGTATGGGAATGAAAAGATGAAAAGCAATTAGTTTTTAATTCAATTTTCAAGTAAAACAATGCAACCCTCTATTTAGGCGAATCCAACAGTGTTTACAATCATTCAAAACACAAAATTACATAACACGAAGTTCTAGGTTAAACAAAAGATTGGAGGCTAATACTACATTCACACATGAAAAGTTAATCTAGTTTAAGTGCTTATCTAGCTTAAATATAGCATTGAGGCAATGCTATATTAAGCTAGATAAGCACTTAAACTAGATTAACTTTTCATGTGTGAATGTAATATTAGGAACGCACCGGAATGGATAAAAGCATTTAGGTTTATATCCTTTTCCACCCCTTTTTTTCTCATTCTCACTCTCAATACCTCTTCTTAAATTCTCTTCCTTTTATTTCTCTCACCCCGTCCCCTTTCCTTCCTTATTTATCTTAAAGATCCCTTTTTAAAGTATTTGCTTTTAATATCCGTGCCATGTTTTTGCTACTACTTAGAAACTGTTTTTGAAGGTACAAATATAAATAAATTCCTTTCACAATTTAAATTTAAAAAATAAGTAGTTATAATAATATTTAAATGCTGTGTAAAGAGATAACACAAAAATCCCCCTCCTCTGTTTAAGTTTTAAATTCCAAAAAACATCGACTTGTCTTGATAAGGAAAGAAAAAGAAAATACTATATGTGCTATGTTACTACTAGTTACATATCATATTCGACTTGGTTACCTCATAGCCCGCACGTGGCCAATAATCAGGGATAATTCCTACCGTCCAACTGCAGTAAAAAACAGCTTTATACAGCAACTCTCCACTCTTTAAGGTTTATTACGGTTCTTCTCGTGTGGAGCGTTCGAAAATTCTTTACCTGATCTCAGGGTATATTTTTCAAGGATTTTTGCGGAACTCTGGGATGGTTTTATGCTTCTTTTACAGCCGCGGGAAACTACTTTTTCAGCGGTTGCAGTTACCAATGCAGGGCCGATACTTGTGAATTGAAAAAAAAGAACGCGCGGTTCTTATAAAGTTTTTCCGAAGAAGCGGGAGATATGTATTAAAGTAGATAGGGAGTTGGGCCACGTAAGCAAGGTTTCGGGATTTTTTTCTCGCCTTTTAGATATTCAAGAAACATGGAATGGGGATACTTTGCATTTTTGCACACAAAGGAACTCCATTTTGGGAAAGATGTGGATACAGAACGGCTTTTCATATTTAAATCTTTTGGATTGACTGCTTTTTTAAATTCGTCACTTTCATTTTCATCTACCAGACTATTGACGAAAAGAGTGAGCTTTAAATATTATCTTTTAGGATTTTTCTTGGTTTTCGCAAATTTTAATTGAATCAAACTGGAAGAGTACAATTAAAAGTATTTTTAAAATACTTTAATAATTGAAGACTTCAAATTTAAAGAAAAACTGTAAAAAAATTAACTCGAGTCCACTTGTTTCAATTTAAATATCATCTTTTAAGCTTATCAATTGATTGGAATTCTGTCACTTAGTATTATTGTTGCCAAAAAAATTAATTAAAGCCCAATATTTCCCTCGCTCAATATTCGTTAGAATTTTTATCCACTCTGGTTGAAATAAATGTCAAGTTTTTTTCCTGCTGGGATTTTCTGTTATGCAAGGAAACAAACCTCCTGTATGATAATGGAGAGACCCTCCAGTTTTACTAAAAAATGAAATGCTGAAATAATTTTTTAAGTCCTATTTAATAACTCTACCTCTAAAGTTTATCAATATTTTGCCATTCTTCTCATGTCCCCGAAAAATTTCCTTCGTAATTTAATACCGAAGAATCCTGAAACAGCCAGAAAACCCCCATCGTTATCAGTATTTGAGGCAGATCATCGATATTTTTGCAACGTCGCCACACCGCCTTAACATGCCTCTCTCCACGGCAGAAATATTTGTCTCGCTTTCATTTATCGCTGTATGACAACCGAATTCCAAACACAACAGAAATAACTCCGCTCCAGTTTTCTTGTCGATTCGGAACTCTTCCAATAAATTGAATTCCCAAGGAGGACACCAAACGACGGTTTTCATTTCATAGACATTTTCAGTCCACACCCCCACAAAGGGAAAAATGACTCTCAAAATCGCTGCCGAGTCCCTAGCTTATTTTCTTGAACTTCCCTATAAATTCCTTATTCTTCCCGCTTATGACGTCAGAGTGATGACGTCACAAGAGAGTACTCTGGATTTAGTATTTTCCCATCACGTTCTTTACATGGGGAAAGTCGCCCCCCTTGAGAGGAGGAGGGGTAATTTTTTTTTCGGAAAGGGGCCCAAAAAACAGTTTTTTGTTATGATTATTGCCGGCATTATGCCCTCGGGGGTTTAACTTTCCTTTGAAAAGAACTCTCCCCATAGCAGGTGGTTCGGAGTGAAGAAGCCTCAGACAAGTGCTGCTCCTTTTGAGACTGTTATCACCGAAACCTGAGGCACGGATATTCTATAATGAGATTATAGTTTCCATATACTATAAAGGTTAAACAAATAGATCTAACATGGGAAACATTTTTGTGAAAATTTTAAAGACAACTTCACTGTTTAGTGAAAGTCTATTTTATCCCCCGTGTTAGCTTTGGGTATACCCTTGTGTGTATTCTATTAACTATTCTATTGATAAGCACTTCATGTAGAACTAAATAGATTAATACGAGCTCAAGGATCAATAAACATCAATGACAAACAAAACAAATATTTTTTTATAAATAAAGAAAGAAAGGTGGAAATATTTCATGGTTTTCATAGGTAAATAGAAGATAACAATTCTGGCTAGAAAATATGAAATGCATAGCTAGCAGGCGCGGATCCAGGGATGCACTCAGGACAGTAAAATTTGGGGGAAAATTTTTTCTTATACCCCCAGCGGTACCACGAGGGGATCTTCCATGATACTTTTTACAAACCCCCAACATTTTGACACTTTGTGTCAAAAGGTAAAGGTTTCCTGAAAAGTGCCCCCCTTGGATCCGCGCCTGATATCTAGGATCATATGACGAAAATTAAAAATGTATAGTACTTCGTTATTTTAAGTTTTGTTGAACACAACATTCCTTTTTGTAAAAAAAAAATTAGAAGAACGTAATTACAAACAGAAGCACATGTAACTCACCATCAACTCCTCAAACAAAACACTGCTTTGACACTCGACAATTCTTCCCTTTTAATGGCTGTCGCACAAGACAAGCCGTCAAAACCATCAATGCTCAAAGAAAAAACGTCCCCACAGTGGCAGAGCAACTTCACTTTCCAGATGCACGAACCGAAAAACAAAACTCATTTTCGGATGAGGCCGAGCGTTTTTTTTTTATTCGCGCGTCCGTGACCCACGATGTCAGCCCCACGAATTTGCATCCCCCCCAAAAAAAACTCACGAAAATTATGGCTCTCCATCTTGAAACCACTTGCCTGGCGAAAAGTCGCCGAAGCGAAGAGACGCAGTTTTTTTCACCCTCCATACTTCATAATGAATATCTACAGAGAAGGGGCTCCAGTATGAATGCCCCTCTTAAAAGGCCTGCCCCCTGCTGCCTACGAAATCGCTGCTCCAATCTTTGCGAAAGCTGTTTGTGTTGTTGCAAACAAATTCTCTCTCGCTCTCTGGTTTTGCTTTCTCGTTACTGGGCCATTGTTGGCGGCTCGTGCTACGGCAGCTTCTGGCGCGCGACCCCGAGCACCTCTTTTTGAGCGCAGGAGGTACACATCTGGGAGTATTTACTCGAGTTTTGAAAAAAGATTTAAGATATGTACGCTGGTAAATTCGTTGACTGCGTTTCGTTTTGACGGCTAAGCAATTATTTGATTTCCAATTTACATACATTTCCATCTAATAGGTTGAAGGGCCATCTAAAATATATTTTAATAGATTCAATCTTTAACCTCTACAATAAGGGATGGCAATATTAATAAACAATTAAATAATTTTCATGTGCTCTACATCATATATATTTAAAGTTAATTAATTTATTTACTAATTCAATTAAGTTATAGAGCTGTATGAAGGTATTTTTTAAATTAGCAATATCTGCGCCAATTAACGGTCAAATATTAAAACAAATAAAAAGAGAAAGTTATTTTGCTTGGAATGTTATTCTACTTGTGGAGGTTTAATCAAGAGGTATGCGTGAAAACCCTTGGCGATGAGTTAGAGACTTCAGGGGGAAATGATGTCCATGGCTCTGGAAACATTAACAGTAAAACAATGGAATGCATAAAAGGAGGGCCCGTGTGGCTTAGCCAAAAAAATTGTAGAGGGCATTATTGGTTTTCGAAGGAGGGACAGCTTCGATCTTTAAAATGGTACCACACAGGAAAATTTCGGAATTTCGCGGGGATGTATCCCCAAATCCCTCCCTTGGCCCTTGCCCCTAAGTACATCTAGTTTGCCCACCCAGGGTCCTCCTCTTATTCGGGCATGTTTCGACCGTCCCTTAAATCTGCCCTCGGTAATCACCCGTCTGATCAATCCTCATGTAATATTTACTTTCTGCAAATTGATGGCAGTTGGAATGTGGTCCATACGTAAACATTATTGCATCAAGAAATATTGCTTGATGACCCATTGCAATGTCTTGGAATGTTCACTATTTCTGACGGTTCTTTCAATAACGTGTCTCACCTTGCTATTTCTTCCTTGCAGACGAGATCAGCGACGAGTCCTGCGACGCCGAGCGCTGCAGCCCCGCCGCCCCAGGTGCGCGGCCGTCCGGGGGCCGGCCCGGCTCCCACTCCCACATCCACCTGTGGCAGTTCTTGAAGGAGCTGCTCTGCCAGCCTCACCTCTACGGAAGCTGCATTCGCTGGCTGGACCGGCCCAAAGGCATCTTCAAGATCGAGGACTCGGTCCGCGTCGCCCGCCTCTGGGGCAAGCGCAAGAACAGGCCAGCCATGAACTACGACAAGCTCAGCCGATCCATCCGACAGTACTACAAGAAGGGCATCATGAAGAAGACCGAGCGATCGCAGAGACTGGTCTACCAGTTCTGCCACCCGTACGGCCTTTAAATGAGTCCGTCCCATCCCCCAGGAGCCCTGCCCGCAGCTGGTCTGCGGACGGGGGTGTTACTCCTGGCAAACGTTGTATCATAAGACTTTATACCCTTTTGTAAATGTATCATTTTGTTCTTAAGTATCCATATTGTATAAGTGTGTAAGAGTTCGCAGTGGAAGTGATTGGCAGCTGGTCTGCTGGTCACCCCCCTGCCCACTCATGAGGTTCACGGGACTGGGAAGGTATGATTCCTTGTCGCCAACAGCCACAACCTCACTGCAGGTCGCCTTCCATCTTCCGACCAACTAGTGGCTCTTTTTATTGGGCTTTGCATCCAACGGTCCGAGCCGGTTGAGTCCGGTTTCTTTCCGGATTCCTGGCCGGGCTGGCAAACAACCCGATGTTCGGTCCCATATATCAGTGATATATTACTCGTATGTTCTGAGAACACCCAAGGAGGCATTATGTAGTCTCCGCGAGTTTTTGTTGTTGTAATTAATGATTTTTAGATGTGTAACATAGCTGTAGTTAGATAATTGTGAGTGTCCGTTCTTAAATTGCAGGTTCAAATGCGGTGTCCGCCTCTTCACCTTTACCGCCTGGATGCAGTACTGGTGTCAAGAGGTGGGCGCTTTGAGCCTCCCTTCAGCCCTTTCTTGGCCCGGCTATGTCCAGCATAGGCGGTGCCAATAGCATTTAGTAATCTGCTCTTGGGTTTGAGGGAGTGCCTATGTTACTGACATACGATTAAGCAGTCAAAATCAAACCGATTTCCCTTGAAGGAGATCGATTCATACCTCTAATCAATACTTTACTCGTTAAAAAATGCTGGATCGTTGACGAGGATTGATTGAAACAATACTAAAATTCCTTCCCGATCAATTCGATGCCTCATCTCACCTTTAATCACTCGTTAAAAATGCTGGTTCGTTTACGCGAGGATTGATTAAAACAATATGGAAATTTCTTGCTTGTAATGTTTGATTCCATTAATGTTACGGAATATGGTTCGTCCCTTCTTTTTAAAAATAATTTATTTGATTTGTAAACTATTTTGCCTGAAAAATTCGGGTGAATTTGTTAGTGGATCATACTTGTCATTCTACTAACCGAAAATGTTTTCAACACAAAAAGAAATTTAGACGAACAAATTGATTACATTTACATTGGCAAATTAGCCATGGAAAAATCGAAAATTTTACTAACACTGTTCGAAATTTTACTAACATTTGAATATTTTTACAATCCATGCTACTTCATATCATGGACATTCTACTAAAAATACTAACATTGATTTGTTTTATATTCGGAACTTAACTAACAATGATTTATAAATATTCAAGATTTTGAATCAAATTGGCAGAACCAAAATAACAGACTGGTCATTTAAAGTTGCTTAAAAATTTGTTGAATGGAAGATATTGAAATACGGTAGTTAAATTCTTAATTGTTTTGTTAGTAATGTAGATACTCTTTTTAATTTCTGCTTTTCTTCTATGTATAAGATTTTCTTTATTTGGGCTTATTAATTGTATTTTGTCTCCATTTTAAAGCAAACTTATGTTGATTGGCATGTTCTTTTCATATTTTCAGTTTTTAGGGATTAGAATTTAAGATTGGCAACTTTTTTATTTCTTTGTATTTACGGTTCTTGTAATTTGAGTACAAATTGGTTTAATAAATATGCTTGAATTGAAGCCTGGTTTTTTTGCTGTCTGTTTCTTAAACTTAGTCATTACAGTATATTAAAATGAAATATATCTTCTATTTTTAGTGCTTTAACTTTCCTTGCTTTTCACATTATAGTTTATAATCAGCTAAATTTTTACATCACCTTATTGATATTGATAATTGATTCAGAAATGTTTTGAAGAGTTGTTTTTATACAGCAATTTTTTATGGAATTAGTAATTCCGTGTCCCCTCTAAAAATACCTTAGAAGTTCTGAACATTAAGGAAAAACATTTTTCTTTCAAAATACATCAACGAAAATAATATTCAGTGTTTTTACCTAATTATATTTAATTACTCAAATCAGAATTCAGAGTTATAAGATTTTTAGGTGTATTACTCTAAGGCAGTGTTTCCCAACGTGGGGCGCACACCCCACCGGGGGGCAATTTGAAAATTTTCAACCAAATTGCCGGCCAGGTGGGGCCAATCCAGGGAGATAATTTTAAAAAGAAGTTTATCAAAATCTGATCCTATTATCCTATCTGAGAATGTATGTCTGAAATCTGGACCAGTATGTATCAAAACCAAGTTGAAACCCTGTTTTTAGAGTCTAATTTCCAAACCTTTTCTGGGGGATGACCCAAGATATCTTTGTTTTTAGAACGCTTATATTTGAAACTTTTTTACATTAGGTTCATCAAAATGCAAATTTTACCTAAAAATTTATATTCAAAAATTCCCAATTAGGCGTACCAAACTAGTTAAAAACCTGCTTCATAGAGTCAAATTTCCGGAAATTTCCTGGGGGAGGACCCCCAGACCCCCCTTGGTACTTAGAACTTAATTACTCATAACTTGATTTAGTTATTTAGCATGCAAATTCTACCTAAAAATGTTCTGAAAAGCTTCATTAGACTTATTAAATATACATAGGAGGGAGGGGCTAAGAAATAATTTTGGCTCCCTCTCAAAATATATTTCTATATATGCCACTGAGACCGGGGGGGGCATGGAAAATTTAGAAAGGCTTTGGTGGGGCATGGACCGAAAAAGGTTGGGAAACACTGCTCTAAGGGTAATAGTTTTTAGGTTTTTATAATATTGGCAGGAGAATTCTCAATTACTGCTAAGGAGTTGCACAATTATAAATAATGATTTTTAAAGCTGACTACTTTAGCTTTAAACTAAAATAACAAACTTTTCACACTATTTTTGTTCAAAAAGAATTTATGATTCAAGGGTCTAACTTTGAGCACTACCTTATTCACTCCTTTAAAAACTTACAAACAATAAAAGATCCGCATGGATTTTGTAGTATGATTTGCCGATCTTTGGCACAGAAAGTAAACAATTAAAATAACTAAAAAGCTGGTAGAGCTATAGAAGCTAACAAGTTTGAGTTAGCCTTAAAATTTGAGTCCATAAATATAGTATACAGTAACCAGATCTACAGTAGTGATAATTAATTACGTTTAGAATGCTCTTTTCTAGTTGGTAACTTTCGAAAAATATTTTTAAGCATTAAAACATGAACATAAAGTTTTTAAGGCAGTTTGTCAAGCAAGAAGCAAGTGATCAATAAAGATTTGGTTGATGATAAAAAAAAACTAAAAAAATATTTATTCAAACTAACATGGAACACTTTCTACAAATGACCAAAAAATACCAATAAATTTGCTTTTATATTATATGAAAGAAACTAAATTTTAAAAATATGTAGAGTAAAAAATCCTAGTTACAATTAATGACTATAAGGAATGATGGAATGTACATTAAAAAATTAGTACCTTTTAAAAATTATTTTTATTCTTCGCAAATTCGCATTTAAAAATAGTTGTTTCAAAATAAAAAGAAATTTAACTATAATAATATCTGAATTTAGCTTTTGAAAATATTTTGTTTTGCTGATACTACTTTAGAAGATACTAGATAAGATTCTCTTCTAAAGTAACAGGTAAAAGGTAATATGATATATGGGATGTTTCAAAAGTGTGAGCTTTTCATGGCTTTTATTTGAAAGAACGTCTCCTAGGGTCATGGAGTAGATGATTATGGAAAATGCATTGAGATGATTTAAAATGGCCTTAACGGCGAATTTAACATCCATACTATATTATTACTAGGGCTAAGATTTATATGTAGTTACATATTTGTTCAGGAATCTGATATTAAAGTGTGCTCTTGAATTCTATATACGTTTTAAAAGATTTTGAATCGATTAAGACCATTTTTATTTTACATATTTTCACATATTTCGGTTTATTTACATATTCAACCTATAACTACATATTTTCATTACAAATTTATCTATTTTCAAGATTTTCAAAAATAATTGCAAGTTTGACCAATTTTCAAATTAAAGTAACCCATAAAATGAAATACGCATTCAAATTGTAGTTAAAATTAGTGCACCCAATGCTGAATTTAACTTTTAAAAGGTTGTGAAGCTCCTTGTGTTGATTTAGGATTATGCTACCTACTACTAGGGTTTGAATGAGAAAAAAGTATTATTCTTACAGTAAGTTAACTTTGAGAAAATTTTACAGTTCATTAATGCTTTTTGAAAGTTACTATGATTTTTCTCCAAAATAGAGTGTTTTAATGCCTTACCTAAGCAAAAGCATCCTTCACTCCTCTCTGTTGGCAAATAGCGAAAACTACCCTACCCTACTATGTGCTTGCGTAATATTAGAAGATCCACTTTAAAAAATTACTTAACTTTTTCGTTTCATTAATACATATTTGGCATTTTTTAATACATATTTTGCTAAAATAAACACATATTATATGTACATATTTTGGATTTTTAATTACATATAAATCACAGCCCTAATTATTACCTAGTAATTTGAGCTGGAAAATTAAAAATAGCTATGTAAATAATATATAAATAAAAACTATCGTTATAAAAAAAATACAACAAATTGTTTTCTAGGATAAATTTCTGGTTTGAGAAGCCAGAAACGAGCATTTTTTGGAAGCTGGGTAGGAGGCGTCGTTTTTGCTTGTATAATATCAATTTTAAACTAAATAGCATCATTTGAGGGATTTCCTTCTAAGAAATTATACTCTTAAATTACCTGGGTAGCGATTTTTTTGAACACCCTAAATGTCCATGTCGTCTTCTTCGCAAAGGAAACATCACAAAAAAATCCTAATCCGAATTTTTTACCACTTCATAATATCTAAGCTCATTTTGGCCTTGATTGTTCTCATCATCACATACCAGTCAGATATCTAAGGCGCGCATGTCTGAATCTTAACTTAGGAGGTAATCGGGAATTAGCAGACATTCTAGAGCAAATTATAGAAAAACCAGCAAAACCCTGACTAATATACTAAGGTAAAACGTAATATAAACATTGTAAATTAGAGAGGCCGTCCATAAATGTCCCTTTTTTTCTGTACATTTTTTCCCTCCCCCTGAGTCACAAAGTGTCACATTTCAACACACACCCTCTTAAGTCGCATGTTAAGCTCTCCTATGGCTACACAAGGCTGTCACCGAACTTTTTTTATCCAAGCTGAGAAGTGTACACCCACCTTTTTCAAAGTAAACTCTCAATTTTTAGTGCATAACTTTAATTTCATTTTTACCTACGTAGAAGGAATAACAATTTACCACTTGTTGGGGTTTTCTGTAGTTATGCTATGCAGTGTGTGATGCGAAAATTCTCTCTCCCACTTTTCACAAATGTCATTCATACACCTTCCAAATATGACATCAGTTGTGTGAACAACCCAATGTCTACAGTATAAATTATCTGAGTTTTAAAACACAAAAATAATGAAGAGAAGCGCTGAGGGAAATGGGAAATAACCAAAAATTATTGTTTATAGTATTTTCTCTGATGCGGGTTGAACAGTAGTTTAAATAAGTTTTTTCCTGGACGACCGCCGATAATTCAGTTGAAAATAATCGAGAATTTAATGTACGCTAACTTATGATTGTTTTAAATTCGCATCCGAAAGAAATATTTTCATTGTGTGTAGAGCCGATACGGTTCTCTGTACCTAGCCCTTAATAGGATCTCCAAGACCAAGAATTTCTTTAAAACATAAATCAGGAGAATGCTCAAGAATCAAAAGCCCAAGCTATTAACCTTTTTCAACTCTATACCTCAAACCCCTTCTTTACAACAACAAAAGTCTTAAGATATCACAACTGATGAACACACTGAAGAGGCTTCTCGCAAGAAACATCAAGCTCTAATTTCACAACAGGTGCCTAAACAGGTTGAAGTCAAAAACCGATTTAAAGACAGCTTTTTAAGTTAATGCTCGGCAAAAACTCGTCTGCATCGAGCGAGAGGGGGGGTTAAAGAAAAACGAGACTGATACATAATAGGAACAAGCGAAAAAAATAATCTTGGCGCGACCCAGAGCAAATTCGTTAAAGCTGCAACCAATCAGCAAGTCGACCGGACAAAGGTAAAGGTAGAAAATGACCTTCGCTAGGAACAGTTTTAGTTTTTTCTTTTATTTCTTCGAAGTGTAGAGCGTCTTCTGCGGCTTTGCAACACAGAGAATGCAGCTTGCAAGAATCTTAGTGACAGCGTACATCGCGCTTCACCAGTTTTTTTTTCACGATTTTTTTACTGTGTTCTGTGTTCTTTTTTTTATTTTCTCCCGTTTTCCTCTGGAGCTTGATTGATCAGAAGACGAACCTATCCGTTAACACAGATCTGGACGATTTGTCGTGTTGGAACATTATGTTTGATACCGAAAGAATTCCTGGAGGGAAAAGAAGATTAAACAATCTGAAAAAGAATGGGGAATGTCCATCAACAGTCTACATCGGAATTCGCCCGTTTTAACTCCAGAAAAAATTTATCTTCAATTTTTTTTCTTGCAGTTACTAACTCTGTGTGGTTCAGAGCTTTAAAATCTTACGTTTAATTCTAACTCTGATAAACTATTTAAGCTACTGTCCTGATTTCTTCACCATGAGCAAATAGGTAATGAATATAATTTAAAGAAAATATGCCTAAATTTTTATTATATTAGCAAAGGTCCCCTTACTTAATACATCTTAACGCAGATCCAGCTATGTGTATTTAATTACAAATTTCGTCGAACATAACAATGTTAATTTTATTTAAATGCATAAGCTATTTTTAAAGGTTAACAAAGCACCATAAAAGGGGACTAATAATAAAAATAGGACTAAAAACAGTTAGAATGTTAGATATCTGATTAAAATGTTCTCTAAAATAGTTTTTACAATAAAAATTGAAAATTTTGCTCTAAAAACTTAAACTAAATAATTTTTTAAGTTATCCATTTTATAAGTAATTAGTTAGTAATTATATAATAGTAGTTATCCATTATATAATAATTAGTAAGTAAGTTGGCGGATCGAATATAACTTTCATTAAAGTATGGTGCCTCGACATGAATTTTTATGGAAACACAGAATATTTGCTTGATTTTCTTTTAAATAAACTTCAGAATCAGCAGAAAAATTCTGTGACCCTTCAAATCATCAATATAAGATAAGAATGCTCGTATGCATACAGTTCCCCTCCTCTAAGTAAGGAGAACCACATGCCCCAATCCACCACCATTTTAACCGGCTAAGATTTAACTCTTCCCTATAGAGTTCTCTCTTTTCTTCCCCTATTGTGTCTCCGCCTATCAGAAGTAATGCTTTTTGAAGAATGTCACTTGCCCATTCAGGAACGGGACACTAGAATTCTCTTGAGTGGCCAAACGAGCCTATGGGGACCACTCTCCGATTTTATTCGCTACTCGGGGCATTTTGAAGATGATTGGTAGATGATTGGTAGTAGGGGATGATAGGGAATAAGATGACAGGGTCAGTAAGTACGCCACGGTAGCAAGCTTGTAAGCGTACTATTCAAATTTACGGTAATGAATGGGGATTGGGGAAATATCTGAGATTAAGACTTTATGAGACTATATGACTGAGCATTAAATGAGACTTGTCGTTTGTTGTAAGTTATTAGAAAAAGAAATTAGTAGAAAAGATATCAGTAATTAGTTATTGGTATAGATGTAGTGTGCGACCCACCGTTTTTAAGTAATTGGATTTTGATGGCAAAAACTGAAATTGAGACCAGCGACTATTGCACTTTATCAAGCAATCAACAAATCAATCAACCGATTATCATCCTTTATTAACGAATTTTATAACCAAAACCCTTATCTATATTTTGAATTTATTACTTATAACTAAAAAATGGTAAACTGCAAGGTTACGGCGCACACTCATAGGCCCCAACTTGTGGAAATAAATGGATGGGTTGGACCACAAAATTCATCTTCACTGATACAATTTCAAATTTGAATATTTTGAATATTTATTGACTATTATATATATTGACTATTATATATATTTGAATATATATTGACTATTTGAATATTTTTAAATTTTAATCTATTGCTTTAATCTATTGCTATAATAGCAAACTATTGCACAAACCCCCTTTATGTACTTCAAGCCCTCTCTCGAAAAACATTGAGGGGGCTTAAGCCACTTGTGCCAACCCAAACTGTATATGCTGTTTGAAGTCGGCTCGTATGCGCAGGAGCACACTACGTAAGTACCTGGTTATTTCAACTGAGGTTTCAAAATGTGTTCCCTTGAATACAATGAGGAAGTTGCATGATTTTTTTTTATTTTTTTAATCGATTCTTCTTGCAAAATTAAGCAACTACCCAAATTTTGAGGCCGATCGAGAAATATTTTGATAGCAAAAAAATTAACAAAAATCCCCTTTTTAAAAGCGCGCGAAAACGCCAAGAGTTTGGATTTGACGTCATCTTATACCAGGCATTGTTGAAAAGCAATGGAGTTGATGGTATTATTGTTGACGTCATCTTATAGTTTAAACAATAAACGTTTTCAGTCACGTGTTTTTTCTTGACTTTTAAATTTAAATATTTAATTACCTGTACATTTTTTTGAAAAACTGACTAGATATTTCATTTTACCATACAAAAAAACATACGGAACACTTGTTTGTTTTTGAAAATCTGACACATGCAACTTCCTTATTTAGTAGATTATCGTTTGAAAATACACTCTAATGTTTTGGGGTGGGGTTATAATACCCCCAAAAATCTTGTGACGTTGTTTGAGAAGGTTTTAACATTTAACCTCTCCCAATATCATAAATTTAATCGTTTAATTCAAGAGGTGATAAAAGGAAACAACTCGGTGTTTGCTCAAGAGATACAAGTAAATAACTTTTGGCCAGGTTCCGTTTGTTTTTCTCGAAAATCAAATGCACGATACCCCAATCCGTCTAAAAATATCCCGTAAACGCAGTTAACTTTTGAAAGTCACACAACTACTCCGTTTCAACAAACAGTGCTGCCATGGCAACCGGACGCCCTGCATAAGAACGATAAGAAAATGCTTGATTGACGCCCTCACACGAACGCACTCGACTCCAGAAATTAAAACGGGAACATCGCCCCTAAGGGAATAGTAATTACCGTTGGACTTATTGACCTGTCCAGACTTCATCAGTCTCATGAAAATTTGCTTCAGAACCAGAGGAAACTTCCCGAAGAGTGTATCAAATGGGGGTTTTAGGGGATTTTTCTGCTCAAGCCCCCCACCCAGAATATTTCATGACCATTGATGTTTGATTTTTTTTCTTTGAATTCTGCGGTGTAAAAAGAGCGGTACTCTCCTGATAGTCATCGAAAGAGTCTCTAATCATGCAGAAATGGGTTAAACCGCTGTCTTAAGGGTCAAATTTCAAAAATAAAATTACTTGGGTTGACTCCTAGGACACTCATTTTTGATAGAAACTCAGTCATATACAAAAAATGTTATTGTTAAGCATTTATTCATCAAAGCTTAAATCCTATACCCAAAAATGTTCTAAAAAATCTACATTTAATCTAAAATGTTCCTTTGAGGAGGGAGGTTTTGAAAATAATTTTGAGCCATTCCCCCTCCAAAACAAAGGTCTAGTTTTACGGACCAGCTCTATAAAGAAAGCTCTATTGGACATAGGAAAATTCAATTATTTTTATTTTAAAAAATGGCTGAAAAAATTTCAAAAAAACCCCAAAACATCAATATAGACATGTAATACGTGTTTATAGGTAATTTTTTAATGCTGAAACCGAATATTGCCTTTAGTTTGGAAAAAAATTGAAATTTTAATTTTTAAAATTAATTTGAAAAATGAACTATATGAAAAAATTAAACCCCCCCCCCTAAAAACCTAACCAAATCATCAAAAGAGACAAATCCAACTGTTTTCACTTAGAAATGACCTAATTATTAACATTATAAAATTTAAAATTTTACGAGTCAAAGAAGTTCATTTTTTTTGCGAAAAAAATGCTTTTCTGCTTTCCTTTTAATTGGTGCCATAAACTTTTGACACTTTTGAAAAGGTCATTTTTCAGTGTATATTGTCCACAGATAGTTATAGAAAGGAAAAACGGTGGAATTCACACTCAATTAATTTGTTAAGTAATTATTTTAAAATTGGTAAAATGTAGTTCAACTTTCCAAAGAAGTGGAAACAGGTAATATTTGGCATATTTACATCATAATTTATTTAATTAACTATAAATTATATAGAGAACACATAATTAACAAACTAATTATTTTTTTATTTAAAATTTTAACAAATTTTAATATCATAATATAGGCTTTTAAGGGGACATCCATAAATTACGTGAGGTGTTTTTTCCAAAATCTGAACCCCCCTCTCCCCTTGGTGAGATTTAGTGAGATTTTGCTGGACCCCCCTCCCCCCCACGTGAGATTTACCTACAACCTTTAAAAATAATTTTCTATCCTATTCGTTTGTATTTTGTGCTTTACAGCACCTAAAACTTTTCCATTATTAATGATGTGGGGGAAAAGGATATTATTCCGCCTAAAAATCACCACAGTATCTTATCTGTGGGTATTATTCCTTTCTCATACTTAAAAAATCGTTTAATTTCTAACTTAAAAAGTTTACGTGAGATTTTAATCGACCCCCCTCCCCCCTTGGTGAGATTTGGTGATATTTTTCCAATCCCCTCCCCCCCATTTTGACCTCACGTAATTTATGGATCTCCCCTAATATACATTAGACTTCAAAATTTTAAAATTAAAAAAAATTCTTAATTATGTCAAACTAGTCCAAAAACCTGGAACAAATTGCAATAAACGCTTTTTAAACGGTTTTCACTCAGAAATGGCGAAATGGCCTAACCAACAGCATACTAAAAATCGGACGAAATCGGATTTATTTTTTTAAACAGGCATTCTGGAAGATAAAAATTATTTTGACCAATCCCCCTTGAACAAAAGTGAAGTTGTGGGCCTATGGTGTGTTTCATGAAGGAATTTAGTGGCATGTGAGATCTGAAGTTCTTCCCTTCGATGATTTGTGAATTATTTATGAAAAAAATTTCAACCTCCCCTCGTCAGTGAAAAGTCTTGATTTTCAGTTTGAAAAATCTGGATATGTCAAGGCAAATAGCGACTTGAATTGGTTTGAGTTTATAAATCATGACTTATCCAGCAAATACTCCAATACATGAGAGCAGGTTTTTAGTACAAGCTTCCTAATAAAGCAAAGCGTGAACAATCAAGCAAGTAATTCTATCTTTCATAAACAATTCTGTGGTTGGACTTATCCCTTTCATCTCACCTAACATAATTCTCAATAATTTCATTTCCTGATGAGATGTTAGCGTTCTAATTCATTCTTTTGAGGGGGAAAAGCTCTTCTCAAGGTCATGCAGGGAACAAAAGCTTGCACAATCTCACTCGACATAATACTCCACAGAATCCATAATCTCCCAAAAGCCAATCTATGCAAACAAGCTTCATCCATCCATCGACATACATTGCTGTTGTGCAATCGGTCAGATTAAACTTTTTTTAATGGTTCCATTTCTCACTTCTCTCCGAGAGACTTGCTGTTGTATGTAGTATGTGTTTGTTATTGGCACATTTCTCCGTTGACCTAGACTCGAGTTCAGAGCTTTGCGACCCAGAAGGGGGATGACCTAGAGTCCAGTCTTCAAGGTCATATCGCATCCTTGGTAAAAGCTATACTCTCGGTTTGGTATGCATGCAAACGTCCTTGCTTTAGGGGATCTATCCTTTCTATTATCCCTCCAGCAATGTCGCGATTGTTGTTAACACGCGAGAGCAGAACATAAACTGGTTGAACTTCACCGGACTATGTCAACATCGAGGGAGAAACAAAAAAAGGATTTTTTAAAGCTTGTGTTGAGTTCACGTGTTTTTTGTGGCGTCAAGGTGCTGATGATGTGATATAGAATGTCGAGTCGTATCCTTCTCCTAAGAAGACATGATTTACTGATAAAAGTTTGCTTTTTTGAGAGTTTAAGGACTGTTTATAAGTATATACTCTTTCTTTAAACTTGTAGTGAACTGGAAAATACTTTAGGGTTTTTTTTTGGCAGTTGTTAAGGTTAAGCTGCCACCAGTTCAGTTTGGCAGTATTAACCCAACTAAAAAGTAAAAATTAATTAAAGTAAGAATAACTGTAGTGGGTGTTATTTATGAAATAAGAACAAAAAATTTGACTAAAAATCTATTGGCAATCTTTCAATTTGAAATTAATTTTTAAATAACTAGGGGGCTCTGCCCCCTGCTCGCTATCGCTCACCAACCCCCGGAACTGCTTCGCAGTTCTTTGAAGATCGCTTCGCGACCTTAGCGAGCAGAGCTCGCTTGTTTCATCTCAACTATCCAGTAAAACCTGAAACTTTTCTGCTTAGTTAATGATCATTTAAAATCGAAACCTTTTATCTCTCAAACTTATCAATAACTTAATGCGGACCATTACTACAAAAATATCAAAATAAAACTGTTACTAAAATATTCCTTTTTAGTTTACCAATAATTAAACCGAAATGTATTCAAAAATATCCAACAAGTCTACTAAATATCATCAACCATCTTAGAGAAAAAGCACATGCCATTAAAAAAACTTTTAAATTTATAAAATGCACGTGTGTATCTAGTGAATCATTGGGAATAAGAAATCAGACTCTTAAAAATAATAGCCTGTTTCTCTAGTGAACGACCAGAAAGAGAAGAAAAAATTGAAACTTGGTATCTTAATATTTCTAAAACTAATTCGAATTTTTTAAAAAACGAAACGCCAATCTTTCTATAAAAAATAATTGTATGCGTGTTTAAAATATCATATTTCTACTGTGATTAGTTTTTCTATTATAACGAAAAAACCGAAAAAGAGTAAAAAATTTTGAAACTTTAGAATTTAATTACTCCAAAAATAATTCGAAATTCGAAAAAAGGGCGACGAGGTGCAAAACTTCATACCTAAGACTACGTGTCTGCAAAAAACCTTGTTTCTGCTGTAAATAGATTTTTCTGGGGGCGAACTCGCAGCCGAAAAAAATAATTTTCGACTTTGACATTAAATAACTCCAGAACTAATTATCTAATTAATTAGGTCTGGAAACTGAAATGACCCTCATACATTTGTTTACCAATGGTCAAAATTTCATAATATTCCTTCAAATAGTTTTTGTGTAGTAGTAGTTCAAAGTGTTCAAAAATAAAATTTTCAAAATCAGCGGCGGTGACGGTGACGTCGGTGACGGCGACGGCGGCGGTCACTGTTACTTTTTTTTAATATAGAGAGAAAAAAGGAAGGAGAGAAAATGTTCCATGATGGGGAAATGATTCTACTCAGCACTGAAAATTCTATATCGTGTTAAAAAGTGGTTTTCGATTTAATTCAAATATTTGAGGGTTAAAAGCATTTCATCATTTTTTAACTTCATACTTAAGTAGTAGTCCACTGAAAATAGCGAAAAAAAGGGCCGAACCTCGGACAAATTGCAATAAAAGGTTTCTCAACGGTTTTCACTTAGGAATGAACTTAATAATAACATACTAAAAATCGGCCAAAATCGGCCGGGGGGAAGTTTAATTTTTTTTTAATTCTTAAAAAATGGCCGAAAAAAAATTTCAAAAAACCCAAAACAATAATATAGACATGTGATACATGTTTATAGGTTATTTTTGAGTTTTAAAACCGAATATTGCCTTTAGTTTTGAAAAAAATTGAAATTTCAATTTTTAAAATTAATTTGAAAAATGAACTATATGAAAAAATTAAACCCCCCCCCTAAAAACCTAACCAAATCATCAAAAGAGATAAATCAAACGGTTTTCATTTGAAATGACCTAAATATTAACATACTAAAAGTAAAAAATTTTACGAGTTAAAGAAGTTAAATTTTTTTTTAAATTTCAACTTTTTTTTGCGAAAAATGCTTTTTTTTTCAAATTCGTGCCCCAAACTTTTGAGGCTTTTGAAAAGGTCATTTTTCGGTGGATATTGTCCACAGATAGTTATATAATGGAAAACCGGTGGAATTGACCCTCAATGAATTAGTTAATTATTTTATTTAAAATTTTGAAATTGGTAAGATGTAGTAAAAAGTGAAAAAAGGTAATACTTTGGCATATTTACATCAGAATTTAAAATAATTAACTAATTCATTGAGGGTCAATTCCACCGATTTTTCATTATATAACTATCTGTGGACAATATCCACCGAAAAATGACCTTTTCAAAAGCCTCTAAAGTTTTTGGCACGAATTTGAAAATAAAAAGCATTTTTCGCAAAAAAAAAAATGGAAATTTGAAAAAAAATTTAACTTCTTTAACTCGTAAAATTTTTTAATTTTAGTATGTTAATATTTAGGTCATTTCTAAATGAAAACCGTTTGATTTATCTCTTTTGATGATTTGGTTAGGTTTTTAGGGGGGTTTTAATTTTTTCATTTAGTTCATTTTTCAAATTAATTTTAAAAATTGAAATTTCAATTTCTTTTCAAAATTAAAGGCAATATTCGGTTTTAAAACTCAAAAATAACCTATAAACATGTATCACATGTCTATATTATTGTTTTGGGTTTTTTTTAAATTTTTTTCGGCCATTTTTTAAAAATTTTAAAAAAATTAAACTTCCCCCGGCCGATTTTGGCCGATTTTTAGTATGTAATTATTGAGGTCATTCCTAAGTGAAAACCGTTGAGAAACCTTTTATTGCAATTTGTCCGAGGTTCAACTCTATTTTCAGTGGACTATAGGTAGTAAGTATGAATAAAAAATTTGGAGAATTTTTTAATCCTTTAGTTTAACAAGCAGAAGTACTATACCTTACATGTTCCAATGTACCATACTGGTCAAAAATTAATAAAGGATCACCGCATTGAGAATCTACTAACTAAAGTATGAGTTTCTAAAGAATGGACAGAGATCCTAAATTTTCAAGCCAGTTCTTTTAGGTTCAATATCAATGTTTCAGGAAATGAAATAGCCGACATGTTAGCTAAAAGGGGCTCCTTCGAGAAATTGACTGGTTGCGACTCCCTCACTTTCCACGAAATATCTTTGGAATGGAGGGACAGTAGCAAGTCACTGCAATTTCAAGATCATCTCCACTTCCGGTGATTGACTTTGCAAGAGTGCATGTACTCATAGATCAGATCTAACTGTCGCTAGATCATGAAGATTAGTAACAACAACAACAACAGGTTTAATGCAGCCTTTTAAATAACTTACAGGAATGTATAAAAGGGATACACCCCTGTAGGAATGCTTGAAGCTTTGGGGATTGAATGCTAATGTGTTGTAGCTTCGACTTCGAGCGAAAAGGAGGCTAGAAGGTCCTCCCCCAGAATTTTTTTTTGAAATGAAAGTAGTGTTTTAACGCATTTTGGACCCTACATCCTACATCTGGTGATATTGGTATCCACATTTTTACCCAATAGATCAATCATGGATCTACTACCTGTTGGGGGAGGCATTTGGTTGCCCACTGTGGTTGCTAGTTGCTACCCTCTATCTCTTGCTGGTGACGACACCAATATCTGAGAGTATCCAATCTACTAAAACCAGTGGGTCCTCCCCAGAGAGACCACACTCCTTTCCTTGCGGCCTGTTGATATTTTCAGTGCGTGACGTGGTCGGCTGCTACTTTCGTCGGCAGTGACCCAGCGCCTCATAAACCCACACGCGGTGCTTCGGGATCGGCCGCCGCTTCCCCATCGAAACAGGTGGCCTAGTTTCAAACACACTCCTCACTCCTCAGGTGGTTGGTGTTTCCCCCTCCTCCTGCAATAGTAACTACGAATGAATTGCATCTTGTGTTTTTCCTCACCTTCTGTCCCCTTTCACTTGATTAAATTATTATACAAACATGGGGTAATGATATAACTATAAACCAAATTCGAGATTTTCATGAAATTCCTTTGTCAATTTAAAATTCGAAATTTCATAGTATTTTTTTATGAAAAAAAAAGCCCGTTCTTTGCTCAAAGATGCACAACAAATGTAATCAAAGATGATTGTGTTGATCATAGAGGTTGATCTGTGGCAGGGGTCGGCAACCTGCGGCTGTTTCGATGTCAAGTTACGGCTCTCCAGTTCCATACGAAAAAATTAATAATTTACTAATCAAAACTTTTAAAAAATCAGAAAATATATTTTTAAGTTCTCAAGATGAGTCAAAATCAAAACTCTACTTTTAAGGATAAGAATTCAATATAATTTCTGGGGGAGGACTCCTTAACACTCCTAAAATTTTGGAATATGTGCTGATTTTCTTTGAAAATTCTGTGACTTATAAGGAGGTAGGAGGGAAACTAAGTTCTAAAAACTAATTAAAACACTATTTTTAGGGACAAATTTCCAAAATTTTTCTGAAGTGGGATCCACACCACCCTCGAAATTTTGCTGTTTTTTATAACTATACTATTTTTCCTTGAAAATTCTGCCACTTAAATAATAAGAGGTGCTCTTAGGCTGCAATCGAAAAAGGCAAAAATTACCTAAAACGCGATTTTGAAGGGGACATTTCTAAAATTTTTTCTGGGGGAGGACCCCCAGACCCTTTTATTTTTCCAGGAATTTACATCGTTTATACAAAATTTGGAAATTAAGTTCACTAAAATTAATTTACAATGTGTACGTAAGTCATCTAAAACTTGATGTAAAAAAGTACCCTACCCGAAAGAAAGAAATAGGGATTTTAGTTGGGGAGCATTTTTATCCAACAATTGTTGGGAGCAAATGCTTCCCATCTAAAATCACCCTCCCAATCTAAAATCAAATATACAGGGTGTATCTGAAATGGTGCAACAAACTTTCAGGGATGATAGTACTCATCAAGACGAACAAGAATCGGTATAGAAAGGGGGGTCCCAGACCAAATCCCAGGGAGTTAAAAATGGAGCGACACTCCAAAAAAATCATTGAAAAATTCAATTTGTAGAAGAACTACTATTAGTAAAAATTTAATTACGGTCTCAAAAAATGTATTTTAATATGATCTTTAAAATTATCTCAAAAGTCTTCACTTTAAAATTTGTTTTATTATGAAAAAAGTTAAAAAACACAAAAAAATGTGAAAAATCTGCCAAAACCTTATTTTGTATTTCGAAATCATTTCTTTTGATTTGATAATTTGAAAGATCATAATTGAAAACCCTTAAGTCCAAAGTTTCACGTAAATGCAATTAATATTAAACGCTTGAGATCCTGTTAAAGTTTGTTTTTTGCGTGCGGAAACAGTTTTCTAGAGCTGTTTCCAGAACGGCGGCTAGCGCACGCAAAAAACAAACTTTAACAGGATCTTCCCAATCCAGGATCCCCCAATATTTTTAGTAAAAATAACAGTGGCGGCTCGAAAGTAAAATTATAAGGGGTGCTGCTCCGGCGGTACCAAGTTCGCAACGCATTCTAAGTGATATAATGCCAAATAGTGTTTCTATTAAAAACGTGGAAAAAATCAAATAGAAGAGTTGGGAATAATATAAAATTACGATTTCACACTTAATAAGCATTAAAAAACTGTCTCTTACCTTTATTTAGCTGATTATTACGAACATGAAGATTATCAAGCGAAGATGAACTAAGTAATATCTACATTTCAAATTCAATTTGTTCATTATAAAAAGAAATAAAAACCTGGCTACAAAAAAGTAAACATAAATCTCTAACTTGCCGAAACATCCACGATCCGTTAATGCCTGCAGATTTCATCGTTACGTCAGAGAAACTTCGGGATCGAGCCTAGTTGATGGGTACGGGTTGGCGATAGATGACGTAGTCAGGGATAGATTGCCAAGTCTGGCAATCGCGAGTTGAATGACGAATGCTGTGCGCGATTCATCCAAATTCACGTAAGAATGCGCTCTTGTGTTCTGCGTTGTATTGTAACATTCCGAAATGACCAATTGAGAAGTGATGACGTAAATGACTCGGAAAACCAATCAGCTGTCATGTTGTGCTTAGGGATCTAAAAAATCGTTTCATTCGATTCCGGAATTGATTCCTGAGGCTTGATTCCAACCTAGAATCGATTCCTTAGGGCCAGTATCGAAAAAGTAGGAAGGATAATTAGTAAAATCAAGGATAATTAGTTAATACGGATATTATAAGAGATAAAAATAATATATAATAATATAAATATATAATAGTAATATAATAATAATCATAATAATATAAATATAAAATAGTAATAATAAAATAAAATAGTAATATAATAATATAAAATAGTAATAATAATATAAAATAGTAATATAATAATATAAAATAGTAATATAATAATATAAAATAGTAATAATAATATAAAATAGTAATAATAACAATATAAATATAAAATAGTAATAATAAAAATATATAATAATAGAAAAATATATAATTATAATATATTATTTCTAAATTAATACGGATAATTATTAGCAAATTTGTTAAGTACGATTCCTAAGATTCAATTTCTGCTGGAATCGATTCCTTCAAGGGTTCGATTCCGGAATCCCTTCAGAAAATATTAAGAACTTAGTTGTGGCAATCGCGTTGAATATGCGCTGATTTCAAATATTACGATGTCTCTGCGCATTTCAAAACAGTTCTTTTGTTTTGAAAGGCAGAGATGTGTAAGTTTTCAGTACGGGAATATGGTATGTTATTTGTGTTTTTTATTACTTAAAATGCATTAATGAAGAGTTATTAAGTTGAATTAGGATATTTGTATAAGTATTTTACTATATTAAGAATATTCGCCGGAACCTTAATATTCAGTAAAGCGTATTGAAATACATGCGTAATTATGCGTAAGGGTAATTAATCTTTGAAATTATATGTCATTTCTTAATTTATCGGACGAGAAACAAGACGTCATAGTTAGATTAATATTGCATCATAGTATATTTAAGTCTTGAAAATTCGTCAATCAAGTGATAAATACTTTAAATTATGTTATAATATGTATAAATTGTTTCCTTATTACGTTTAAGCAGTTTAGACTATGTTTTTAACTGTCTGCAGCTTGGAATTTGGCGCCTTTCGATTTTGGCGACAAAAAAACTTAGCGCCAAAAAACGCGCCAAGGCGTACCCATGAAATAGGATTTTACCGAAACTTCGTTTCACTGCGCAAGCTCCGGAACTTCAACTACTGGGAAGCAAGTTGTTTACAAATAAATACACAAGAACGTGTCCTAATCGTTGGGTTTTAAAGGAAAAGGTAAGTTAAGAAATCACTATGTCCCCTGAAGTTGCCTAAATAAAGCAATTCATTGATTGAAATGCAATTTTTTCTGAAGTAGTCTAAATAAAGCTTTCCTTGACTGAAATGTAATATTTTTTCAGATTGATGTGCCACAAAAATGGAATCCATAACTTGTGAGAATTCTGGAAAAGTTTCAAAGCCAAGTACTCTGCTGAAATTCACAAAGTAAATTGTTTGGATTTATCAGAAAGTCTCTGCACATGTGAGTGTGGTAAAAAGTTTGTCAGCAAGTCTCGCTATTTATGCTCACAAATGAGTGTGCCAGGATCACATCAAAAATAATTTGGAGCAGCTATATGATGTTTCACAGTATGAATGCCAAGAAGACTGTTTCTTCAAAACAACAACACAGGAAGAATTTCTGAAGCATCAGCATCTAAAGGAATCTCATAACATAAATATTTGAAAGAAATCAAAAAGTGTTACAGTGGTACAGTCAGTTTCTACCACCTTGACCTGAGCGATGTCAGGGTCTTCCAGCTTCCACGGTCTTCTAACCTTTTGAATAAATCAACACATCGTCACTGTGAAATCATATACCAGCATATCTGCAATATTTGAGTTTTTTAGTTGTTGGTGTTAAATTATGTCAAATATATGTATGTTGGTATTTTATGTCAAACCGGTATATCGTTTAGTTGAATAGAACTCCGTCAGATCAAGTTGGACCAGTATGCATGTAATTGGGAATATCCATTTTGTTTATCAGAGGACAGATCTGAGATCTATTGCGCAATACACCAGTCACTTTAAAACCTTCAAGGTAGAAAGATGTACATCATCTAAGTAAAATTAAATTATCTCACTATGGTGCAGTTTTATTATTATTTTAAGTATCATCACATGGGAAAACTTTAAAATGCTCTAGTGAAAAGTATTCATTTTGCAGATATGCCAGTTTGATTTCACAACGACGACATATGTCTTGAATTTCTGTGAGGTAATATAATCTGTATGTATTTATTTTGTGTGTTATTATAGCTAATAATTAGTTAATGTTCATTAATAATTTGCCTATTAAGAATTTGTTCCATGAAGTATTTTTCAAATAGTCTGATTGCCAGTCATAAACTTTAACAGTGGCGTAGCCAGGATTTTCCTATGGGGGGGTCCAGTGCGAAAAATTTACCATTGGATATCAAAAAGTTTCTACAATTAGTGAAATAAAGTTATAATTTCCACATTACTTTTAATTTTTTCTCTTTGTTAATTAATATAGTTAATCAATTATTAATAATTAGTTTAATAATTAAGATTAAGTATTACTACTTCGCGATTGAAAGTTATGATCCACATAATTTTTTGTTAAGTACAGAGACCGTCAAAAGACAGATTAAGAGTATTCAGTAGCTCCATATTAAAGAGGGGGGTTTGGGGGTCCACCCCCAGAAAATTTTTGGAAATTTGAATTTTAAAAGGAGTTTTTTTACTTCATTTATGAGGTAATAACGGAGGAACACCGCTCCTTGTAAGCTAGATAATTTTTAAAGGAAAAAATAGAAAATCGGACGTTTCTGAGGCAGTAGTTGATCCAGGGTTCGGTTTTGGGGGGGCTAAGAATTTTGAAAATCAAATTGAATCTTCTCAACGAATATAATATTAAAAAGGTTGAAAATAATCGTGTTCGAATTACCTTGACCTCCCCCAAAAAATTTTTGGAAATTCAAGTCTAAAAAGCAGGTTTTCAACTCGTTTTGGTACACCTAATCCGAATTTCGAACATTATATTTTCAGGAATTTATTATTTGCTAGGAGTTTTGTATTTTGACAAACTCATAATAAAAAAAGTTGGGTACATTCGTATTAGCCCGTCCATTCGCCAACAGGGGCGATAAGTCGCCAAGTCTGGTAAACCCCGCAACACTACCGTTGATTCTGGTAACCCTGGAAAACGTAGCGAAATCGCGCTAGTTCCGATCACTGGCGCATGCGCGCGCAATTTAAATCGGTAAGCCCATGGGTGAAATAATGTGTGCGCACCGCGCAGGTTGTTTTGAACGTAAATTCAACAGTGTTTACAAGGTAAGAACGAAGACTGCATCTGAAAGGTAGGAGTCTAAATGCTTTCGTGTCGTTCCACGGTGAACTTTGTTGAGCCATTTTGCCAAGCCCCAGAGTCTTTCAATGTTTTGCGTTTGCTCGCCGGCGGTAGGATCGACCATTTTGCAAGTAAGTTAGTGCTAAAAAAGTTATTTTTATGCTCTTACCGAGTGATATCCGTAGTTTTGGTTCATCCAAGAATACTGATTCCCCTTTTACTGAATCCTTACTGTGTCTGATTACCCCCACAACGAGTTTGGTTATAGATAGGGCAGGGGGGGTTTGGGGGGGGCGGCAGCCCCCCCCAACCACATGAAACTTTTATTTTTTATTTTCTGATGTTATAAAGATGTTTCTGATGTTAAAAATGTGTTTTTCGGCGATTCTGATGAAATCCCGTATTTTGGCGCGTTTTGGCGAAGTTGGCGAAAACGATGGACGGGCTAATACGAAAGTACCAAAAGTTGTTTATAATAAAGTCCCAAGGGGGGTCAGGGGTATTCCCCCAAAATATGTTTGGAAATTTGACCCTAAAAACAGGGTTTGGTTTACTCTTTTAGTATAGTATTACTCTTTTGTTATAGAGACACCGGGGGTTTCCCCGGAAAATTTTAGATTTTAACATGCAAAATAGGTGGTTTTTAGACACTTTTAAGGGACATAGACGCCCTCTTTTGAGTAGGCACTGGAATATTTAACGCCTAAAAAAGGGTTCAAAAATTTTGGGTCGGGCCCATGGGGGGGTCCGGACCCGGGGACCCCCCCTTCGCTACGCCCCTGAACTTTAAGGCAGGATAATGTTTTTTCATGCATATGCTTTAGTACCTTTTGCACAAATTCGTAGGGTAATTAAATTATGTATGTATTGTAAATAACATCCGTTCACTGTAACTTGACGTATTTGTATATATAGTTTTTTCGTCGATGCACTCTATACAGGGTGTTCGGAAACACAGTGGACAAACTTTGAGGGGTGGTTGAGGGGACGTAGACAAGCATATTTCGAATTGGAATGGAGGGTCGCAGATACACTGTTAAAGAGCTAGAGCCCCTAATGTTGTGTGAGGGCGTTACAAAAGGAGGTTTTCTTAAGACCCGTTTTACGAAACAAAACATAATAGAATGAAAAAAATTACTGCATGAGGTACAGCAGTATCTGTACTACTTTTACCCTAAATTTGAACAAAATTGGACCACTTGTTAACCCATGGGGGGAATAATAAATCTTGCAATATTTTTTCCCTAAGTGTAACAGTATTTTTTATATGGAAGTTGGTATAAAAATACCATTACACTAAAAAAACCAAATATTGCATGTTTTATAATACGGGTTAACAAGTGGTCCAAACCTCCTTTTGTAACGCCCTCACACAACATTAGGGGCTCTAGCTCTTTATCAGTGTATCTGCGACCCTCCGTTCCAATTCGAAATATGCTTGTCTAGGTCCCCTCAACCACCCCTCAAAGTTTGTCCACAGTGTTTCCGAACACCCTGTATAATATTCTGTTCATCTGTATATGAGTAGTAATATTTCGTAATTAGAGCGAATGTTCTTAGTTCACGGTGGACAAAGCATTTAAACTGATTGGAAGTATTGGTGAATTTCAATGTACACACATAAGGGAACGTACCCATACTACGTGACCTGTTCAGGGGCGGGAGGGGGTCTTAAAAATACCATGCTCGGTCACAGGGGGGAGGGGGGGGGCTTAGGGTTTCGTCACGTAGTCAATTTCCTCTAGTCAATACGACAAAATTATGCCAAATTAATTATTGAAATTTTCCAAATTAAGACAAATTAAGCCAAATAAATTTTTTAAACCTTCTGTTTGCAAAAAATGATTGAAAACCGTATTTAGGAATCACTACGTGAAAACTAGAGGGGGAGGGGGGTCTTGGCATATACTACCGATGGTTACCAAGGGGGGGAGGGGGTCAAAAATGGCAAAAAATGGGTCACGTAGTATGGGTACGTTCCCTAATGTATATCAATTTCCTCTCTCATTTGCATATAAATGTTTCCATCAATGTAATTAGCTTTCCTTTCAACATTTCAATAAATTTTATATTGATTTTTCTTGCATTAATTTTTGTTTTTTGACATCACAAAATACTGAGTAATTTATTTAAAATTATTAAGGATTTTTACTTATAATTAAATAAAAATAACATTCTAGTAAACCATGGAAGCATAAAATGTGCATTTCATGTTAGAATAGTATCAAAAGTGAAAAAAATGTGTCTAATACTAATAACAGTGCAGCTTTTTTCCTTTTTTTCTTTCACTGTCAAAAGGTTATAAAATATTCAATATTTGTTATTTTGCAAGTTTTTGTTTTGTGTACTTTTTTTTAAATCATGAACTTTTATGAAATTTGTTACCAAGAGTTTTGATTGAACAAATACAATGTATGCGAGTATAATTATGAAAGAGGCTAATATATAATAAAAATTTGGTGAAGGAAAATGCAATTATCTCATTTAAGTAAAGGTTATATACTTTTTCACCCATGTGTGGTGCCGGGCATCTGCTAGTAATTTTTAAATAAGTACTCAAGTCCAGTGGCTGTACAGAAGAGATAATTTATTTTAAAAAATCAAACTATTTTTAAATAAAAATTTAGGAATACAATGGAAAAATAAAATTGTGTTTAAATTACATCAAACTACATACATAAAGAAATTATTTGTGAAGTATTTTTAAAATTTAAACATTAATTACTGATTATTTATGTAAGAAAAATATTAGTTCATTTAAAATAGAAATATAGAGTGGGTTTTTGTGGAGGTAGTTATATAACTTTAAAATGAAATTTTGAAAAACCTGTGTACATTTACAGTAATTTTTTGACTGATGATTAAAACAAAATTATCTTCAAAAAATCAATCTACTTTTCTTTGGATAAGTGGAAATGCAAATTTCTTACAGCGATCATTTATACAGAAAAATTACTGCCTGTGCTAATAACGGGTAAGTTCAAATGTAGATGACAGCACAATTGAGTGAAAGCCAAGTGAGTGCGATGAGTGTAAAGTTCCGGAGCTTGCGCAGAGAGAAGTTTCTCTGACGTGTCTGACGTAACGATGAAATCTGCAGGCATTAACGGATCGTGAAACATCCGACTGAAAATATTTTTTTCACTCTGTTGAAAAGAAAAAAAGAAGCTATAAATAAAAAATTTAAACAGTATTGGAGTCATCGGGAGTCATAGAGTGAGAAAAGCTAAAAAGCCGTGATTTAATAGTAGTAGAAGTCGTATTTTTCTTCTTCCCACAGTTTTTTTTCACAGCTCCCTCAAGAGAAAAAGCTATCATTCTTTTGGTCAGGGCTGCTGACAAGCAGCTCCTTTTCTCCTAACAGATTCGCATGCTAAATTCTTGATATTTTGATTTGATATGATAGAGCTAGGGTTTTATACCACGATTGGTATATCTGCGGGGGCTGATCGACCCGGAAAGAAATCTGTTGGCGAGACGGCATAGCAGAGAATTATTAATTGAAAAAGGATTATTAAAGACAAAGATTAAAGGGGGAAATGGATAATTTTTTAAATATTGCAAAGCAAATAAAAATTAGAATTTCGGGAAATTTTGGTTGGGGGTGCTGCAGCCCCGCAGCCCCTATAGACGAGCCGCCACTGAAAAATAATCTACCTATTTTTTTTCATGGACTAAAGAAGGCAATGTATTGGACGTCGTTCTTTTGGTCCCCTTCACTTGGTCTCTTCAGAGGGTCTCAAAATGACTTAAAACACTACTTTCAAGGGTAAAAATTTCAAAAAAATTGGGGGAGGAGGAGGACCCTCAAGCCCCCCTCAAATTGAAAAATCTATTTTGTACCGTTTTCTCCTGAAACTTCTGGGATTTTTGAGATGTGATCCTCCTTTTGTGTAAAATAAGAAGAAAGAGTCTACAAAATGAATTTAAACACTACTTTTAGGGACAAATTTCTAAAATTTTTCTGAAGTAGAACCCCTAAACCTCCTTCAAATATTTTGCTGTTTTTTCTACTATTTATTATTTTATTCTACTGGGTTTCTTTAAAAATTCTGCTTCTTTAAATGAGCCTTGCCCAAAGGGTGTAACTCAATAGGCTTCAAAAGGAGATAAAACGCTATTTTATGGTGGAAATTTTAAAATTTTTTTTGGGGGGGACCCTCAAATATCGCTTCGCTTGGAATGTTCAATGTTTATAAAATTTTTAAATTAATTTCAACAAAATTAATATCAAATGTGCAAGTCATCTAACACTTGAAGTAAAAAGTTCTCGTAAGTAGGTTCCTCAGAAAAAATATTTAGTCAAAACATCTCCCGAAACTAAAGGCGGTATAAATCCGGTAAAGGCGGTATATTTTTTAAAGGCGGTATAAATCCACTTTCATTCTTCGCGATAGGCCGATAGGTATTTAATATTTTGTGTTCGATTAATTTTTTAAAAAAATATTGCGCTGCTTTTTATTCGAATTTTTATAGCAGTGGTCCGCAGACCTCCGAGGGTCCCCAGCACCTTCTGAGGAAGTCCGCGAGTTACCTTTTGAGAGTTTCAAAATAAATAACATTAGTTTAAAGCTTTAAAGAGACAAATTTCAAAATTATTTCTGGGGGAGGACCCCCAGCCCCTCTCGAAATTTTGACGTCTCTAGTTGTAATATTTTCCTTAGAAATTCTATGTTTTACAAGGAACTGCTATGTTTTGGTGGAACCAAAAATTTCTCAACATAAGCTGTAACACTACTTTTTGAGGCCTATTTTCAAATTTTTTTTGGGGGGGAACCGCCCAGACCCCCTATTATATAACGAGTAATTGAAAAATTTTAACATTATGTGAAATATAATTTTAATAACTCATCCTTAGCTCTTAGCGGTACTTAAAGAATAAGCCTTTGGACTTTGGACATAGGCGCCGACTCCATAGGGTTTGAGGGGGCTTGAGCCCCCCCAATGTCGGAAGAAGGGGGGCTAAGCCCCCCCCCAATATTTTTAGTAAAAATCTACCTTTCTTTCATGAACTTCAGAAGACAATGTATTGGACGTCGTTCTTTTGGTCTTCACAAAGGATCTCAAAATGACTTAAAAGACTACTTTCTAGGGTAAAAATTTCAAAAAAAATTTGGGGGAGGACCCCCAAGCCCTCCTCAAATTTTAAAATCTATTATGTACCGTTTTATGAAACTTCCGTGATTTTTGAGGTGTTATCCTCCATTTTTGTAGCATAAGAAGAAAGAGTCTTACAAAATGAATTTAAACACAATTTTTGGGACAAATTTCCAAAATGTATCTGAAGTAGGACCCCTAAACCCCCTTCAAAATTTTGCTGTTTATTATATACTATATACTGGGTTTCTTTGTAGATTCTGCTTCTAAAAATAAGTCCTGCTCTAAGGGTGTAACCCAAATGGGCTTCAAAAAGAGATAAAACGCTATTTTGTGGTGGAAATTTCCATATTTTTGGGGGAGGACCCTCAAAATATCGCTTCGCTTGGAATTTTAAATGTTTATAAAATTTTTAAATTAATTTCAACAAAATTAATATCAAATGTGCAAGTCATGTAACACGGAAGTAAAAAAGTACTCGTAAGTAGGTACCTCAGAAAAAATATTTAAGTCAAAATCCCTCCCGAAACAAAACCCTAGTTACGGCTCTGTGCCGTTGATTTTAAAAGTGGTATAAATCCACTTTCATTCTTCGCGATAGGTATTTAATTTTTTGTGTACGATTAAATTAAAAAAAATATATTACGCTGCTTTTTATTTGAATTTTTTATAGCAGTGGTCTGCGGCCGCGGACCTCCGAGGGTCCCCAGCACCTTCTTAGGGGGTCCGCGAGTTACCTTTTGATAGTTTCAAAATAAATAACACTAATTTAAAGAGACAAATTTCAAAATTATTTCTGGGGGAGGACCCCTAGCCCCTCTCGAAATTTTGACGTCTCTTGTAATATTTTCCTTAGAAAATCTATGTTTTACAAGGACCTTCTCTCTTTTGGTGGAACCAAAAATGTCTAAAGAAAAGCTGTAACACTACTTTTTGAGGCAAATTTTCAAAAATTTTCTGGGGAACCCCCCAGACCCCCTATTATACTTCGAGTAATTGTAAAATTTTAACAGAACGTGAAATATAATTTGAGTACTACTTTTAAGGAATCTCTAAAACTTTACGTATATTAATAAACTCCGTAGGGGTACTTTAGGAATAAGCCTTTGGATGTTCAAAATCTTGGGGGTCTAGCATTAGTGGCGATCGAAAGTTTAAGGACAGCTTTTATATGGAACATACATGGAATAACTTATATATTTTTTGTCTAGTACTGGGCCCCCCCAATATTTAATAAAAGTCGGCGCCTATGACTTTGGATGTTCAAAATCTTGGGGGGAGGGTCTAGCATTAGTGACGATCGAAAGTTTAAGGACTGCTGTTTAATAGAATAACTAATATCTTCATTGTCTAGTATCTGGCCCCCCCAATATTTGATGAAAGTCGGCGCCTATGAAGCTATCTACCTAAATTTAGTTTCATTTTATAGTAACAGATGGCGCCAAAACCTTAACAAATCTGAAATTGAACTTCTTTGGAAATTTTACACATCAAAACTTCGCAAATATTAATTTATGGAACACTAAAAGAAATTAACTTTGCTGTTAAGTAAAAAATATCTCCGTCTTATAGAAACGCAAGACACAAACAATAGACTGCCCTTTCGCTCATCCCATGCCTTTACTTATAAGGAAAATAAAAACCCAGTGGCAATCATTATCTGAATTTCCTGACATTTACCTATTCGCTACGAAATTTCCTTTTTTCTACCTAATGATAATCAAATATTTTCCTGTTAATAATTATATAATACGTCAAATTTGTATATTTTTAGACTCGCATTGCGCAGACGAGGTGGCCGAGTGGTTAAGGCGATGGACTGCTAATCCATTGGGCTCTGCCCGCGTGGGTTCGAATCCCATCCTCGTCGAAAGCTTCATTTTTGTTATTACATTGAGAGCATAATTTTTCCTTTTTACCTAACTAAATTACCATATTCGAATTAGTTTCATCACAGATTTACCTGTTGCTGTTAGGTAAAAATTATAAATACATTTCCTAATCTAGCAATAAAACCCAACAAAACTCGAAAAACATTTAATAAGTAATGAATATAGCTTACTTTATTCCATTCCATGACTTTTCGTTCCACAAAATGTTTCCAAACTAATTGCTATTTTTTGAGGGGGGAACTTCAGACGCGACGCCTCATACAATATCTTGAAAAAAATGCCCCTTTTATTTATTTTTATCAAGAGCATAGCTGATTTTTCAGAATTTTATTTTATGCTTCGCTTTACACCTACTTTTAAGACTTATAGTTTGCAGTGAGTAGTTTATGTTAATCAATTTATATTGATTATTATCAATTCGTACTGATAGGGTAGGGGAGATCCGTGTACCTAGGGCCACCAAGCTGTTTTTTTAAATAATATTAAATTTTAAGTATTCTCTTTCTCGGATGGGGCGAGTGAAAACTCCAATTGTCATGTTATGATCCATTTTTAAATATTCCAAGAGATGCTGTGGCTAGTGTTTTGGAAATATAGTTTTTCATAGGTGTAAAATTACTTTTTGAAGCTAACTCATTTATTATTTTTTCAAATGTAAATCAAATAAATTTCTTCTTATTTTGGTCATTTTATCTCCTTTTTCAAGATAGAAACAAAATGAGAAATTGAAGAAGTTCCAACTCCTCGTGGTTTTTTTAAAAGAAGATATTTTGTACAAAACTGCATGAATTGTACCATAGTATTCTGAGGGATTTAGTGCCACAATTGAATGATCTCCAAGTTTTATTTTCATGTTTTAATTCTAATAGAATAGAATATAAGAAAGAGTTGCTGAAACCGTGCAGCAAACTTTGAGTGAGGATAGGAATCATAAATAAAAACAAGTTTTAGTATAGAACAGGGGATCCCTAATCCCTAATCTCTCTTTTTATTGAACTGGTTTTGAAGACAGATTCGAGTGCACAGATTTAGAAATTAGAGTTTCAGAGAAGGATCTCAAAAAGGTTTAATTCTCTTTCCATTACTAATTTCTCTTTCCATTACTAGCTTTTAAATTAGATAAACTTAAAAATTAGGGATAAAGTTGATTTTTGCTCCAGGAAGTGTACATTTGTGCAGATTAACAGAATTGTTAGTATTTCAGTCGTTTTTTTAAATAAATTGGTTATGTATGCAACTTGTATTTGGTATCAATTTTTTACACTGTTAAGTCGAATAAATTTTGGGATTTTTCCATAAAAAGTACTGAAAATAAATTAGCTCACTTCAAAATTTAAGTGTGTATCTTTCTTTACTAATGTTTTTAGTGGGATGTTTAACTTTTATGCAGTGGCCCTAGGTACACACCATACCGGCCCTAGGTAAAATAACAGATTGTACCTAAGGGCCACTTTTGAAAATTATAAAAAATCTTTCTGCTTTGATAAATTTCTGATATAATGAGTATTTAATAATCAAAATGAGAAGTAAACAGTGTTAGGATGTGTGCATATCAGTTTCATAACTCAAAACACGATTTGAGGCTTAGTTTAGGGGCTTTGAAAATAGGTGGCCCTAGGTACACGGATCTCCCCATACATTTCTTTTTAAATGGATATAAACTATAATTATAGCAAAATTAAAAATATATCTCCCATGATGTGAATCATCTGACATCCTTTGACAAATTAGGAGCAGAATGAAAATTCTTCAAACTCAAATTTTATATCAAGTTCATTAGTGATTTCGTATTTAGGGGAGAGTGGGGCATATTCGCACAAAAAGTGCATTTCGGCATATTTCTCTGGATCTAGATGAGATATTGAAACAAACTCGGATTCAAATGAAAGTTAAGACCTTTCCCGATATTTTAGAACGATAATTGGTCGCATTCATCAAGAATTTCTAACCTATATCATCAATCTAAAAAACGAGAAATTTCGTGTGAATGTGCCCCATGGGTGGGGCAGTTTCGCACACGTGTGGGGCACATTCGTACACATGCAAAAAATTATACAATAATTATTTTTAAAACTAAAAAGTTTATGGCACTTTAAAGTAAGGATAATTAAACGAAATATTTGGCACTTTTACATATTTTTCCTCTAAATTGAAGATTTTTTTACAAAAAGAAAACAGCTTCAGAAATATTGAATATCTAAGTTTTTGATGAGGAAAACAATTGTAGTAATGAAGATTATATTGCACATTGACATACTTCACATAATATAATTAGTTAGAAACAGTTCAACCAATATTTTAATTGTCATGTTTTATTCGAAAAAAAAAGTGAACCAACAGCTCCCTTATTAACACCTGAAACTGACGGTTGTTGAACATTTAATACGATATTATCTTTTTGTATGAATGTTGAATCATTACTTACTGGGAACATAAAAGTTTCGTCATTAATTTTAAAGTTTTTCATCATTAATTTTAAATAAGCATCATTCAATTCCAAATTTTCAATTTTACCAACATAACAAAATTTTCTTTTTAGTAGCAAATTCTACTAGAATAAAATCACTTAAGTCCAAGTCAATTAGTATTAAACAATTATCAGGGACATTTATTTCTTCAATGTTTAAATCTGGGTCTAAATTCTTTAAAAAACTGAAGCTTTCTTTAAGATGTTATTTTCCATTATCACCAAATTTTGAAACAATTACAATAAAAAACAATTAAACTTCAAGTCATTAAATATACTGCACTTCTAAACATATAAATCACTTTCATAATCAAAAATGGGAAAGATGAGAAACATTCGCACAGTCCGAATCTGCCCCATCTTTTGGTGTACGAATGTGCCACATCTACCAGTTCAAGCTTACCACGTCCCAACAAGATATTTATAATTAAAGCAGGGAAATAAAACCTTTCTAGAAACTTACTTTAGTAGAGCCTCTACTGAATAAAATGCTGAATGTCCACTTGAGAGTTATTTTTGATTGATGTCTTATACGCCAACAAAATGACAAGAAAATTTACTTTGCTGCTTCTAACGCTAGCAAATTTCTAGTACGTGTACAACAAAATGGTTCAGGGCTTTGAAAATTCATTCAGGAGGTGGTAGTCATGCTTCCATCTACTGGTATTTTTTTTTCAGATTTTTGAATTAATAATTACTAGGGGAAATGCCGTCTGTCCGATCCGAATGTGCACCATGTGCGAAATAGCCCCACTCTCCCCTACCTTATTTTAATGCTCAAAAAAGCTCAGTCAGGAGTTCTTTGCTATTTTTTCAATATATTGGTTATATTGGTTCAATATATTGGTTACTTAATAATTTTTCAATATATATATATATATTTTCAATATATTTTTTTGCTATTTTTTGGGGCATCATTAGATTTCTCTGATAAAATTTAAGAAAAGCTTAACACATTAAAGAACTAATATAGTAGATTTTTTAAACAGAAAAAAAATTTAGTCTAAATTTCTGATTAAAAGTATTCTTGAATGTGTATTTAGTAAAACCACAAGTTATGATGGGAATGGAGAATTGCAGCATCTCTTAAAATTCTAAATATTCAATTTTAATATAATAAACATTCTCTCCTGATTCCAAAAATACGCTTGTCTATTCCCACAAACTTTTTTTAAGGTAATTATGACACATTTTAATACAGAAAGCTCCTAACAATGTGACGTCACATGTGTCTCTTGGAAATGTGGGACACACTGTTTTCATCGAAACATTAGGCTGTAAAAAAACTAGAGCTCAGTCTTTGAGCTTTGAAAGGGAAATTAAAATGTTTTTTGGAGGTTTTATGCCATTCTGAACACATTACGATTAAAAAATTTTTTGACTGTAATTATCCATAGAAATAATGTAAAATTCTATGTTTTGTGAATTGAAATTCACGTATCCAGTCTTCTTTCGTCTTCGAGTCTAATAAATTTGTATACGGCTCATTTCACTTTAAAATCACCATTCAAAAAAGTCTCGTCGCCTACATTTTACGGATTTTTCCCGAAAATTTTATGTAGAACAAAAAATATATTTGCGTATACTTGTAACTTCAATAACTTTCTTATTCTGATTAGTGACTTTCTTAACTGATGTAGATAACATTGGTTATATTTTAAAGATTGAAACACCCTTACTCAAAAACAAATCGGGATAAGGGGTCAACTTTTATAAAAGTGTATTAAAATAATTTTGTATCGTTTTTTTTATTTCAATTTTTTAAAATTAAAACCACAACTTACCCATTTTTCCCTCCAAGTTGAGAATATCATTTATTTCAATATATAAAAATATCAGAAGGGCGTTTTTTAAATAAAAAAAGGTTAAAAAAAGAAAATGTTATGCAATTTTTAAAATTTAAATTTTTTAAAGTAGAGCCACAACTTCACCATTCTGATTTTTGTCAAAATATTGCAAACGTGCAATATGGAAAAATATCAAAAGGATATCTTTGTCATAAAAAGCCTTATTTAAAAAAACCATACAAAAGTAATATAATGACTCCCCTAAGTTAATATTTTTTTCTCTTTCATTCAATCAATGAATTTTATTTAGGGGACATCCATAAATTACGTGAGGTCAAAAGGGGGGAAGGGGTTTGGAAAAACCTCACCAAGGGGGAGGGGCGGTCGATTAAAATCTCACGTCAACTTTTTAAGTTAGAAATTATACGATTTTCTTTTTTTTAAGTATGAGAAAGGAATACACACAGATAAGATACTGCAAATTATTTTTAAAAAGTTGTAGGTGAATCTCTTCTTACTCTTAATTTCTTTAACACGGACATATTTTTACTATACATCAATGCATGAAGTTGAAGGGGCTTGAGGGAACTTGAGGGTGACCTGGTCTTCTCCCCCCCCCCTGGTACCCTGTTCGCACTGCACGGATAAGGGGCCCCTTATTTTCCGCTCCGCCCTCTAACCGGTTCTAACCACCCTTTAGCAGAGCCAGGGGCCTTAGCATGAACGTGTCGATTTGGAACCGACATCGATGAGTTCCGACATCGTTTTCGCACGATCGTCGAAATCTGATTTCGACCGTCGCTTAACTTCGTAGCACGAGCTCACGAATTCCGACGATCGATTCGGAAAAGTTTCGAAAACGACATCGGAGTGGGAATGGCGCTGGCCAATCACAGAATAGCTTACATTGAGGCTTATTCGTTTTTCATTGGTTCATAGCTTGTTGATCTCGACGCGTCTTTGTTTTGGTCTTGGCGCATGTAGTTCGGTGGCTGTATAAAAAAAGGAATTATCTTTTTTTCTCTAATTTAATTTCAAAATAGTTTGTTTTTGATGTAGTTGTCCAATGGATCATCAACTGATTGCTCATTGGTTTTAACCTATCAAACTTTTGAAATTAACGATGAGCATAAAAATGTGCATCTATTGAACTATTTGCAGGAAATATGCACAACTAATATTATTTAAGTCGTTAATTTATTTAAAAACGTAAACAACAAAAACACATAGTTCGTTAAACAATAGCAGATAGAAATGTATCTTTAACACAATGTAATACTATATTTAAGTAAATAGATAGTTCCCTATGGGCCTTAAAAGCAATCAAATTTCAATTCTGTCTTCAATACAATACTTAATTTTTTTTTATATGTACTGTTATTTAGAATTATCTTAGAGTGGCTTAGTTCATTATGATTACATATGGCTTAAGAAAACAAATTCATAATTATAAAAAGGTCTTAGTGTCTAAACACATGCCTCACTTGATTAAATTAAAACTAATAACAGTTTGGAGCATGAATAATCAAAATACTCAGTCCTAATGTTTTACATCTTCAGTGATACCATTTAATTTTTTTTATTATACTATTTTTGTATTAGACATTTATTTAAATATTGCAATTTAATGAGGTCTATGCTCTGCACTTCTAATTTTATGAATTTTACAAAAACCACCACCATACATTATCCAAGTATGGAGCTTTTGTTAATAAGCTATGAGTATAGTATATTAGAAATTTCAAGGGATTATAGTAAGAAAACAAAAGCTCAGATTTAATTACTTGAATTTATTCAAAAGTTTTAAGAATAAAATTTAAGAGCTTAACAAATTAATATAATAAAAATGAACCAAATTTAACATTTATATAATTCTTAATAGTTTTACTGCCAATGAATACTAAGTGATTAATACTGCTAATTGTGAGATCAGTCAGTTTCAATTGTTCAGATATTTTTACATAGTTATCTAAATTAATACAACTTATCTCACACACACACAGATGTTAAAAATAGATTATTTAATGTCAATTTTAGATGTCATTTGATAAAAAGTTTCAAAACATTCTTAATCTTTTTGTGCCACTAAGTGGCATGCCAGTGGCCATACCTGCTTTAACACTTGAAAATCAAATATTAATTAACACAAGTTGTTTTAAATGGATAAAAATTTCATCCTCAGAACACGGATTGGAGAGGTTTTCCCAATTGAGGCATTTCCCTGAGAACAACGAGCTAACTCCAACAATTTTATATTTTAGTTAGCTCATTGTTGCCAGTGCCTCAATGTAAAGCTTTTGACATTAGCTTGTTGCAACTATCTCAATTTAAGGGTAACAGTTATCAAATATTTTTAAAATTCAAATTTAAACTTTCACCAAAATGCAATGTACAGTAATAAGAAATAAATAACAAGAAAATATGTAGATAAAAACAGACTGGAAGTTTATTCAAGTACAAATATAATATTAACAGTAATATACATCATTTTCATTATCTTTCAATTCCAAGTTAATCTGAAATAGGAAACAAATCATTAGATAAAATAAATGCTATACACAATTAAGATACAGGGAATTTGATTTTTAAAAAATTTCATACGAGGTTACACAAAATAAGGCAATATGTAAATGTTTTCTTTAGCTCCATACCATCTCACCAACCAACCGAACACATTTCAGCTTGGCAAGATTTGCTTGTTCGTTAGCACAGTTCAGCCATTTTTAAAAGCTTGTAAGCTGATTTATTTATTGATTTGATTTACTCTTGTAAGCTGAGGATACTCAACCCAAATTGTATTAAGACTGATATCCCAAGATTAGGATTTTAAAATTGTCACTAGGTTCAATTTATTACATAGTTATAGTGTCTTAAACAATGTAGTATTGATGGGGACAGCTCAAGGATTGAGAACCCCTTCTCGGAAAAGGTTAATAAGTGTTGATACCAAAGAAATAAATACTTCAATACCCTTTTACTAACCACCCACTGGCACTTACCCATTTAATGCATAGTAGTTTTAAAACAAAAGTTTAAGGTTTCTTTAAAATTTGTGTTGAAATCAGTTATTTTTTTATTTATTATATGTGTTCAAAGTGATTCAAGTTAAGTTAATAGTAAATTAAAAACATATTGGGAAGACTTGGACATTTTTCATTATCAAAAATAGTTCGACATGTGGATAATTGATACTTACTACATTAATTGAATGATTTTCCTTTCATAACGCTTCCAATTGGAATAACAGGCATCTACTACAGCATGTCAGTTCCTCTTTCAACATTCCTTGCATCCTAAAAACAAAAACTTATGAATAGTCCACTTAAAATAGCGAAAAATAGGGCCGAACCTCAAACAAATTGCAATAGAAGGTTTCTCAACGGTTTTCACTTAGAAATGACCTCAATAATAACATACTAAAAATCGGCCAAAATCGGCCGGGGGGAAGTTTAATTTTTTTCAAATTTTTAAAAAATGGCCGAAAAAAAATTTAAAAAAAAACCAAAACAATAATATAGACATGTGATACATGTTTATAGGTTATTTTTGAGTGCTGAAACCGAATATTGCATTTAGTTTGGAAAAAAAATTGAAATTTCAATTTTTAAAATTAATTTGAATAATTAGCTATATGAAAAAATTAAAAACCCACTAAAAACCTAACAAAAACATCCAAAGAGATAAATCCAACGGTTTTCATTTAGAAATGACCTAAATATTAACATACTAAAATTTAAAATTTTTACGAGTTAAAGAAGTTCAATTTTTTTTCAAATTTCCATTTTTTTTTGCGAAAAATGCATTTTTTTTTCAAATTTGTGCAAAAAACTTTAGAGGCTTTTGAAAAGGTCATTTTTCGGTGGATATTGTCCACAGATAGTTATATAATGGAAAACCGGTGGAATTGACCCTCAATGAATTAGTTAATTATTTTATTTAAAATTTTGAAATTGGTAAAATGTAGTACAAATTTCGAAAGAAGTGAAATAGGTAATTCTTTGGCATATTAACATCAGAATTTATGTAATTAACAATAAATTATATTAAGAACACATAATTAACAAATTAATTAATTATTTTTAATTTAAAATTTTAAAAATTTAAAATTTTAATAAATTTTAATATCATAATATAGGCTTGCAATACATGTTTATAGGTTGATTTTTAATCCTATTACATAAAAAAATATTATCAGTGCAATAAAAACTGAAATAGACTTAAAAATTTTAAAATTAAAAAAAATTCTTAATTACATCAAAATAGTCTCAACAACTGGAACAAATTGCAATACACGTTTTTTAAACAGTTTTCATTCAGAAACGGCCTAACTAACAACATACTAGAAATCGGACAGTGGGAAATTTAATTTTTAATTAAAAAAACTGGCATTCTGGAACAAAAATATTAGCCAATTATGCCAGTTTTTTTTAATTAAAAATTAAATTTCCCATTGTCCGATTTTGTCCGATTTCTAGTATGTTGTTAGTTAGGCCGTTTCTGAATGAAAACTGTTTAAAAAACGTTTATTGCAATTTGTTCCAGTTGTTGAGACTATTTTGATGTAATTAAGAATTTTGTTTTAATTTTAAATTTTTTAAGTCTATTTCAGTTTTTATTGCACTGATAATATTTTTTTATGTAATAGGATTAAAAATCAACCTATAAACATGTATTGCAAGCCTATATTATGATATTAAAATTTATTAAAATTTTACATTTAAAATAATTAATTAATTTGTTAATTATGTGTTCTTAATATTATTTATTGTTAATTACATAAATTCTGATGTTAATATGCCAAAGAATTACCTATTTCACTTCTTTCGAAATTTGTACTACATTTTACCAATTTCAAAATTTTAAATAAAATAATTAACTAATTCATTGATAGTCAATTCCACCGGTTTTCCATTATATAACTATCTGTGGACAATATCCACCGAAAAATGACCTTTTCAAAAGCCTCTAAAGTTTTTTGCACAAATTTGAAAAAAAAATGCATTTTTCGCAAAAAAAAATGGAAATTTGAAAAAAAATTGAACTTCTTTAACTCGTAAAAATTTTAAATTTTAGTATGCTAATATTTAGGTCATTTCTAAATGAAAACCGTTGGATTTATCTCTTTGGATGTTTTTGTTAGGTTTTTAGGGGGTTTTTAATTTTTTCATATAGCTAATTATTCAAATTAATTTTATTGAAATTTCAATTTTTTTTCCAAACTAAATGCAATATTCGGTTTCAGCACTCAAAAATAACCTATAAACATGTATCACATGTCTATATTATTGTTTTGGTTTTTTTTTAAATTTTTTTTCGGCCATTTTTTAAAAATTTGAAAAAAATTAAACTTCCCCCCGGCCGATTTTGGCCGATTTTTAGTATGTTATTATTGAGGTCATTTCTAAGTGAAAACCGTTGAGAAACCTTCTATTGCAATTTGTTTGAGGTTCAACTCTATTTTCAGTGGACTAGAACAGGGGTTCCCAACCGGTGGTACGCGTACCACTGGTGGTACGCGGGAACGTTTCAGGTGGTACGCGTGAGTCAAAGCGATATATATGTAAAGCAAGGACAGTCCAATGGGGAAACCACTCGCTTCTTTATCGTTAATTTTTTTGCTGAGTTTGTACTAATTTTTTATTTGTATTTTTTAAACCTATGGGTATAATAAATAAAACTGTAAGTTAATACCATTTTCATCTTTTTACTTCTCCTTTATTATAAGCATGTTAAAAATAAACAAATATCTAACCATTAAATATGAAGTTTTCTCAGGAATTTAATTCAAAAATCCTTTGAACACTTTTAGAAGAGTAAATATAATACGTTTATTAAAATATATAGGTCTGGTGGTACGCGAAAATTTCTCAAAAAGTCAAGTGGTACGCAGGTGCAAAAAGGTTGGGAACCCCTGGACTAGAAGATCAAAGTCCAACAAAATGTGAATATCTATGCTTCAAATAGAAGCAATAGTATCAACACTTGTTGTTGTGAAATCAAACCGGCATATTTGCAAAATGCATATTTTTCACTAGAGCGCTTAAAGTTTTCGCATGTGATACTTAAAATAATAATAAAAATTAACTGTTGTGAGATAATTCAGTTTTACTTAGATGATGGACATCTTTCCACCTTGAAGGTTTTCCAGCGACTGGGTATTGTGCAATAACTGGTTTGATGGAGCTTAATTCAACTAAACAATATGCCAGTTCGACAAAAAAATTCTTTTTTCCCCGTCCATTTTTATAACACCACAATTCAATTTTTGAAGATATGCCGGTATGATTTCACAGCAACAACTTGTTTAGTACTTAAGAAAAATTAGCAAAATTCCTCTTTCCAACTCTCCCATTACATTGAAAACACTAAGTACCATCGGGAAACAATTAATTACTGTCCCTAATTACTGTCTGCATATTATAATCTATAGGCACACACATATTTCAGGGTTTGTACTTCTTGCCGTGTTTGTTAGTGCTAAACTTTTTTCCCGTTCTTTTTCGTTGTGGTACTTTAAGATAAGCCAGGTGCAAATCTCCCCAATAGGACATTATTGGTGACATTTTGCAAAGTACTTATAATGTATAGCAAAAAATAAAAACAATGCTGCAGATTCAACAACTTGGCACTAACTTGTGCCAACTGTACTATGAAGCGAATTGGCCTGACGTTGGAGTGAGCTGAAACCTTTCGTCTGTTTAGAAAAGTGTACGTGCAAATAGGGACTATATCTCAACAGAACATCAAAACACATTTCTGTGTTCTTTACATTCATATTATTTTTTAAATCCGTTACCTGTCCCGTAAAATATCACCAAGCTGTTTTTAGCACAAAATATTCAAATATTCCAATATTGCTTGTCATTGATGTAGCAGGGCAATTCCACGGGTAACTGACTGACATTTTTTCAGAAAAACTTTTGTGAAACATTTATATCAGTCAGTTACCACGTCGTTTAAAACTTTTAAAAAATCAATAAAAACATATATTGAAAATTTAATTGTGCCATTAGATTAAGCTAACAAGAAAGCAATAAACAGGGTGGAAAGTATTTTTTTATCATTTATTTTTGGGAAGAAAATAGCAAAATACTAAGCGTTTTTCTGAAAAAATGTCAGTCGGTTACCCGTGGAATTGCCCAGCTGTATATTTAAATATATCAGTTTGCAATTTTAGTGTCATTTCTAATTTCAGGCATCTAAAACAGCTTGATGTTTAGCAGGACAGTTATTGAACCAAATAGTAAAGAGTGTTCCGCAAATGTTATCAAGGTACTAATACGCTTAAAAACATATAGCGCTATCATAATGTACTACATGAAAAAAGGGTGGTATTTTAGGATTAGCCGAGTGCAAATTTTGCTGGAGAAGATTTATGTAGGTCCTCAACAGCGAAAAGGGAAATGGTTGTCAATATCTGGAGACTGTCCGAATCGCCAATGCTTTTGTTCCATTCTTTTAGAGCTTTTTTAATGGTCGCTGTGAAGGACCTACATAAAATATTTTCTGACTTGTCAATTAGACTATGTTGTCAATGTGTTACAAATTACAAATAAAACTATAACAAAAATTTTAAGTATCAACGCCAGTTAAGATATTTTAGTAGAATTTATATTTGATTGTTTGGGGGATTTATCATAATATAAGGTGCTTGCACCTGGCACATCCTACAGTATCAATATTGTATGATGAAAGTAGTAATGGATTAAGATAGATGCAGCTCTAAATAGAATAAACCGATTTAAATTATATACCTATTTTTAGAAAATATTACCGTCACTTTTTCCTGGAAAATTTCAATACATCAGGAACAGAACACTCAGCGACTGCTTCAAAAAATAGCTTCACATAGTTGTTTGCTAGTCTTCTGATGCAACAGCAAAGGACCAAAAACCTACAAAAAATTTAAAAGGTGAACAGAAACCAATTTTGAACTAGTCGTTAGTAAAAAAATGAAATAATAGTTAAATTAATCATCTGGGGAACAAATTTGATGTAAATTCCAATGGCGGCTGCCAATTAGAGCCAATTTAGCGACAGCTCTATAAAGTCTGTCTTTCTTTGCGAAGCAGTTGGAAACGAGGAAATCCAAGCAGGAAATTAAGGCAGCTAGCTTGGCCATTGGTGATAACCAATGAATTAAGCCCCAACTCTTAAAACTTCTTCGAAGGAGAGGAAAGGGAGGAGGGGTAGTTCTTGGCAAGAAGAAACCAGTTTGGCTCTATACTTACCATACCAATTATCTTTTTCATGAAATTTAGAAATATATTATACTTTAACTTATTGATCATTAACTTAAAGCCCAACTGAAAGTGTTCTTAGATAAAGTTATGCGTGCATTAAAGCATTTGGTACTCACGTATTAACGCAACCAGGCCAAAATTCGCATAAATCGCCAAATTTGGCGACTTTACTTACGGCAACCCGACGTGGCCAAAATTCGCATAAATCGCCAAATTTGGCGCTCCAAGTAACGGCAACCCTACGTGTTACACGTGGCTCTTCGTAAAGAAAATATTATGCTTACTGATTAGATTGAAAGTCATGGGTATTTGGGATCTGCTTGGGTTGAAAACTTATCGGAATTATACAGATTCGCTGTTCCGTTTGAAAAAACAACTTACCACCCTCTACGCCAAAACATGCAATGTTGCATGGCGATAGCGAGGCGGCTCTTAAAAGGATTGTAAACACTGGGTGAGTGGAAAAGTTATTTTCTGACGTTTTTAAGAGTGTTTTATGAGGATAGTAATTTATTTTATTTTATAATGTACTTAACATGCGTTATATAGTCTGGTAATTCAAAACAATGAAGTGTTTAAAATGAAGTGAATTAATGTAATAACGTTCATGTTTGGTATCGTCGGTATCGTAATGTTTGCGTGGCGTAAGCGAATTGTTCGTAAAGGTACAAGGATATTTTAAAGGGTAAATACATTTTAATTTATATTGTGCTGTAAAATTATCCTGTTTTATACAATTGTATCATTGCTTAATTTATCTCATAACCTATAAGATGCCGGTAGTGTATTTTGGATATCCTTTTATTATAGTATTACCTAGTAGCATAGCTCATACCAAATATGTAAAGTTTACGTAACTGCAACTAGAAGTAAACAAAATTTCGCCCTATATGACTAAAATTCGACGAATCTTAAAAATTTGTGCTGCTTGGAATTAGTCGTAGAATTCGGTCAATTGAGTAAATAATACTTTGAAATTATGTTATAACAACCTTAATTTCTTCCCTATTTAAGTTTTAATTAGTTTTGTCTACGTTTTTAACTTTCCGCAGCTTTAAATTTGGCGCGTTTCGCTCTTGGCGACAGAAAAAAACTTGGCGCCAAAAACGCGCCAAGGCGCCAAGTTGGCCAAATTTCGCCAAGTTGGAGCCGACCTGGTTGCGGTAATACGTAAGTACCAAGCATTTTTGTAAAGATTTACCCTGCGGAATTTTAAAGCCATAATCTCACCGCTAGACGAATAGTTTGTACACCTACAGTTCAAGCAAATTAAGAAATTGGTAAACTGGAAAGGAGATGCAATTACAATTATACATAGATATAATTTCAAAACTGTTACTTTAGCCTGAAGGTTGTGAATGTAAAATATAAACAGTTCGTGCACTGGCCGACAGTATCATCTAGTTTGGCTTAAACTAAAAAAATTGGGATAAAAGTCCCATAAAAATCACAAAAGTACCCATTGTACTGTCTTTAAGAAAGTAAAATTTGTTTGAGCACATTAAGCATTTGTGAATCATAAACACAACAACCATGCTAAAACTAGACTTTTAGGTCTACACAATCAAATGATATTAGAGCACAATCACTAGCAACGCTTTAAACTTTATAATTAAGTTATTTCTTAATAATGTGGATGAATTTAAAAATTCTTATTTAGAAATATATGCATTCATTGCACTAATGTATGTTCGGAGTCTTGCGACTCACGCGATCACTGTAGGGTTAAATATATACGCATGAAAATATAGTTTTAGAAGTTATAAAACTGTAAAAACAATTCAGAACACACATAATATGATCTAATGATGAAAAAATTATGAATAACTTACTTTAGTTCAACTTCAAAAGCATCGGCAGAAACACTCAAACACCGATTTCGACGTCGAAACGGGGATTTCACCTTCTCAGAGGCAAGTGATTTGTTTTGTTGCCACTCCGACATCAATTTCGATCTATAATCTCGACGTCGATTCATTTCAGTCGGTTTGGACCGGTTAGTGCTACGGATTTTTTGCAAGTGTCGGAATTTGACGTCATCGGTCACGTGATATGGCCAATTTCGATCTCGGGGCTCATTTCGACCTGTTGATGCTAAGGCCCCAGGAGCGTCCCATAGCAAAGGGTGGTCGAAAATCGCCCCATCCACTCCAGAGGACCCTTTACTCAACAAAGATGGCGGCGCTTGTGCGCATGTGAAAAAAGCGTTTAAGTATTTTAAGTGAATTTTGAATTTAATTTTGATAATTCTTGTTTCTTTTGTCTATATATTTTGTCAATTGAACACGTATAGTCTTATTATGCTATGACAACGTTTTTTTCACGCATTTGCAGATGTCTGCCCCTGGCGCCACCTGTCGCATTCACGTATAAATAATTATACACTTACATTTTCCACTTTTTGGTTTAACAATAAATCAAATCCCCTTTAAAAATGAATGAAGAAAATTTTTATTCCCGTTAATCTTTAAATTAATAGCAATTATTCTATGTGAGTCTTTTGATCTGCAATTACATATTTTTAATTTTTTCGGAAGATGGCAAGGAAACTGTGGGAGACACTTGTCTCCTTAAGCTTTAAAAAAAGGCAAAATTAAGCGTAAAACCAAATAAGAAGAAAGTTATTATCTATGAAAAAATTGCTCTAAATTTCTGCGAATTTTGGAAACTGTGCGGTTAGTATTTACCGTATTTACAAAGGAAGGGGCTCGTTCGCCAGTGCGAACGCCGTTTGTACGAAAGGGCCCTATAGGTGGTTTTCACTCCCAGCCGTCTGCTGCCGAAATACCGGAAGTGATGCACCAAATGCAGCCTGTCCCATAGGCCGTAATGTTAAGGCGGCTTTAGACCACGCGATTCGCGACAGCGATTCTGCGAGATCCGGTTCGCGACAAAAAATTGACCCTCTTCCCTTAATTGAACAGCGCCATCTTTCGAGAGGTCGCTGAGTTACTGCGGCTGTCGAAATTCCCGAAAACCGCGGAATCGCTGTCGCAAACCGGGTGGTGTAAAGCCTCCATCAGAGTTTTCTTAAATAATTTTTATTGAAAAATATGGAAAGTTTTCAATAAAAAAAGGCTACACACAATGTTAAACAAAGCTTATTCTTTCTTTTTATATAATTTTAAGTCATAATTCTATGAAATATATTATTTAAATTACTAATTTTTAAAATGGAACCGATCGGAACTGAAGCAGACGAGTAGCAGCCATGATTTGTTTACACTTTCTGCCGCAATCCCAAATCCAAATTTTTAATTTACTGTTAACTAACTATGTTTTTAACATTTTATCAGATCGATACTCACTCACGAGGTTGTCCAACTTTATTTCTTGCACAATTTGAATACGAATTATGTTGATTCTTTAAACGATCGAGTAAAAAGGGTATTTGAAAAATAAAACTATCAATCGCATTAGAACCACTAAAAAGTCTGTTTAAATATTACTAGTGTTATCTTTTCCTTAATTTTCTTATTATATTTCTAAAATTGGTGCCAATAAAATATCAATCTTTGTAACAGTATATTCTAAATGTTATTTATATTTCATTGCTTGTCAAAATACCAATTCAAAGTAAATATACATTTTTATTAGAATATTGCATAACTGGTCTTTTTATTAGCTGTATAGTTGTAAACGATACATAACTGGTGTTTAAACATGTTTCAAATAGTAGTTATTTTACACTTTTCTGAGCTGAACAAGGACTGTAACTTGTTTCCAATTATTTAGCGGAATTTTGTCACCGGTGAATACATTGACCCCTTGGACCTTAGCCCAGGGGAGCCACTCTTTAAAAACTTCAAGACGGAACTTAGAACTATATTTTTAATCATTTTCCCCAAGTCTAGCAATTTTTCTTAAATTGTAGAAAAATTTCCTAAATTTTAAATTAAAGCTGTATCAGAGTTGAACCTTTTTTAGGGAAAAATGTGCGATGTAAGTACTAAAATTAAGTACAAATCCCAGTTAATTAGTCAGCTCATTTTATGTTTAGTAATATACCGGAGTCGAAATTCTGTTCACAGAACTTTTGAAAAGACGAATTCCATCCCCATAACTTAGCCGCTGCATCCCAAAAATGGTTAATGTTTTCCAATGCAATTTAAAATCTTATAAATGCTTTAAACATAATAATTTCAATTATATAACAGATCAATTTCAATAAATTTGACTTTTTAAGTCAAGGTAAGCTACAATTTTGTATTAAAATAAATATCATTACTCGATATGAAATTTTTTAAGCCGCTAGCTTTGACATTTTGATTATAGGCAATTTAGTAATTACTACTATTAAGATCCCTGGTCATGGATGAGTTTTCCGTCTAGAGATGGATATCTGTCCCAGCTATTTTCTTTGAGAGCAAAAAGTTTAAAATCAATCGCAGAAAATTTTCCCAAGTACTTTATTTAGTTGTATTTTCCAATTTAATTGCAATATTTTTTGTTATTCTCCCTCTAATAAATAGGATGAGATCTTATTTATATAAAAATAAAATTTATGAAAAAACTTTTAACTATTTTTATTTTTAAGCTAGAGGGCTATAGTTCAGAATCTACTATATATTGACATGAAAAAAACAGCCTTTGAAATGCATGGGCGGTTTTAGATGGTGAACCCTGGGGGTGCAAGCTGCCCCGATGACTTTGAAAACATGATTTTCCCCTATAAAAATGGAATTTTCTCAAAAAGTTGGGGGTGCGTTGCACCCCCTTAAAACCGCCCATGTTAAAATGGTGTTAGTTCAAAAGCATGCCAACGATAAGAAAGTTTATATTTCTGACAATAGTTCACAATGGTGTATCTAAATATAAATGTAACTTTTTAAATAATTTTACACTTATCCTACCTTATATACCAAGAACTTAAACTAATATCTAATATCTGCCATACCAAACCTAGATATTTCTGAAATTATACTTGGCTATGATTTATAGTGAAATACTAAGCCACAACTCTTAAAAAATCTTTATTTAAATTATACACAAAAATATAAAATGACTAGTCTTCAACACAACAATGGAATTCAATTTTAAAGGACTTCCTAATGACTAGTATAAGGAGGAATATGTTAAAATATTTCATCGCATATTTAACAAGTTGATAAAGTACTAAAAAATTATTATAAAAGAACAGGTAGTGATTTTGAGTAATAGATATGATAGCTCATTAAAAATTTCCAAAACTTGGGATGCTATTGTAGAATTAAACCTTTTATCATTATTAAATCTTTCATACATTATATGAAGTATTCTTCAGATTTTTCTTTATAAATAGAGTTCATTTCTGTAGTTTTTTTGTGTCTGTCTGACACAGTCTTGTCCAAAGTCAACTCATTTTGTCAGTTCGCTGTTTTAGTTGAATCGTCTACTTCATCAACATTTTCAGTCACTGGTTTTGCTACGTCTCGTTGATAGACTCTAAAATATAAAAAAATTTTTTTAAAGAAAATATTGTGTTTAACAATTACCATTTTACATTAAAAAATATATGTTATTAGGTTATGACAATTATGAGGAATACAACAGGCATACTTGAATAATATAAACGAGCATGCTAGCGCAGATAACTAGGATTTTGCAAAAAATCTTTAAAATTTATATTTTTGATAAATAAATTAGGAACATCTTTAAAAAGAGTTCTATAAAGTAATTATAAATATTATATTTTGAGATCCTAAAATAATAGTATACTAAAATTAATATTATTTTAGGATCTAATAATATTATTAATTTGATCTCTATCATTGTCAGTCAATCATTTGAGCAGAGGGTAAACATGGCAGCTGGAGGACTCATTCTAAAGCTGTACCATTAATTGGATTTCTCCCAACTGTTAAGAAGTATTATATTTGGCAAACAATGTGACTCAATGTTTTATGTCAAAATTTAAAGGTCTGGAGGCACATAATAACTTTGCAGAAAATATTTTAAGAGTATTTTGTAAGCACACTTTTTGGTTTTAACCAAGTAAGACAATTATAATAGAATTGCACACAAAAACCTTAATTGGTACTTTTTTTAGGATTAGCCAGACACAAGCCTTGAGTTTTAAGCTAATCCCACCAAAAAATCAAATAAAACATCATTAAAATATCTCAACTAGCAGTGTTATTCTTAATTTTTGTTATATTTTTATGAGTAAATAACAGTAAAATGTTACCAAGATCCAATATATAATCTAATGAGAGATTTTTCACCTATTCCTTAAGTATCCCTTAATTTTAGATAAAAATAAAGAATAGACATTCTGTAGGTATTAAAAAACATTCGCTCATAGCTCAGGACTAAGGTCTGTAATTTGAATCGGCGGTTGGAGGACAGGATTAGAAGTTCACTGCCTTGGTAACGTAGAAGAAAATGTAGGTAGTTTTTTTTATTTTTGCACATCAGTTAAGGCATGAAATTTCTGGATGCCAACATAAAGTTGGCGAATAAATTTAGTCATGAATTTGAAATCATGCAATTCATGCTCAGATTGTTACATAGCTTGGCATGTTGTGGGACAAAATAAGATACGTCGAAACCATGGCAATGCAGAGGGGAAAGTTGTGGAGACTGGGAAAATCCCGCCACCTTTCAACCGCTGATTTGAATTACCCAGACTATAAGAAACGAAAGGAATTCAGGACTAAACATGAAAATAAAAAATGTATGCTAGGCACCTGTGCTTACATTAATTTGCAAAAAATATTTCAGGAAAATCTTGAGTAAGGAAAGTTTTTGGTTTTATCCAGTCTGCCTGGACTTCATTGATAAGTAAATATGACCCGAGAACACAAAAATTTAGATATCCCTGTCCTACCTCAGTTTCCAGAACAATAACTAGCAAATGATGTATTAGTTAAAGGCCTGGATAGCAAAGCTTCAAAGGAACTAGCTTCATCCAGGGCTTTAGTATTAGTTTCCACTGCATAGAAAAATTTTCAGAGTTAACTGCCCAGTAAGGAATCACAGTGGAAATTTCTTCTAGTTTTTTAATATTTCCTCTAATAAATTTTGTTTTCAAAAACATATGAGATAAAATAACAATACATGAGGATTAAGTAACAAACCATGAAATATTTTGTTTACTTTTGACAGACTGAAAGCTTTGCTGATCACTTTGTTTAGTTTTATGTAAACATCTTTAGAGAACATGGTGTGCACCAAAAGACTGTTAATAAATGAGTATTTCATTGAATTTTTGATATATATAACAATTATAGGTTCGAAATGTAAACACACTCACACACACAAATTATAAATAAAATACACAAGTATACCAAATGCACAAAATTACTCTACTTATGCCGAAACGATCAATAACTGGGCAGTTCTTCCTATTCGTAAACAAAATTACTATTTTTATCTTACTTTAAAAAATAAAAATATATCTTACCTGCAATAAATATCTTCTGCATTGAATTAACATGGATGCCTCGTCTGCTTGATCGGTTCCATTTTTAAATGTAAGTTTTGATAGTATATTTCATAAATTTATAATTTAAATGATTGTCAAAAGTAAAACAAAGCAGTGTTTGATAACACGAGTACCTCTGATTTACTGTAAACTTCCTACATTTTTAAATATATTTTTTTAAAGAAAACGCTAACATTACCGCCTATGGGAAATTGGCTACATGGTGCATCAGCACTCCGAAACGAAACTTTTTTCGCCGGAAGTGACGTCAAGTGAAAACCACCTATCCGGGAAAGTGCGCAATGCTTTAAGGGTCCTTTAAGATGCAGTGCGAACAGGGTATGGACAACAGCGCAAAAAGAATGGTTGCGGTGCTCAAATTGTCAGTTGGTTTGTCTTACCTTTCTTGAAGTTGTGGGAATTTATCCAGTTTTAACCCTTTATATCCCGACGAGACTTGTAAGTCCCACTTCCCAATGTTCCAAATTCGCCCAATTTTCGTCATGTAAGGCCAAATTTAGTTCACTTATAGTTGCAGTTCCAGTTACCTAAACTTGACATATTTTGGATGAGGATGAGGAAAATAATTTGGGCATAAAGGGTTGAAGCTTATTCAGTCCAAAAGCTTAAAAATAAATATAATTAATAAATTTTTTTTAAATCGAAGGTTCCAATACATTGCAGCGATCTCAATGTTTACGTGAGATAAAACGTTTTCACTTAAAGATGCCTGACATAGTTTCCGACAAAAAGCTTTTACCAGCAAGACCTCGAGAATATCGCCCGGAAAATTTTAATTCGAATTTTGCCTGCCGAGAAACCCTTTCGGTTTTGATTTTTTTGTTTACAACGTATTTTTCAGGGGAGTACATAAGGGGGGACGAGGGATCCCTGTCGCCTTCAGACTCAGACTAGATATAAACAAGTTAAAACCCAGTTTTTAGGGTCAAATTTCCAAAAACTTTAGGGGGAGGCCCCATTTTTTTAATACCAATTTTTACTTAGTCCTTTATTCACAGTTTTTATAATATATAAATTGGTACTTTTCCGTTAGCCGGGAGCAAATGATGCCAATGTGAACCAAATGCGACTCAAGTAGCGAATGACAGAAGAGTAAACGAAAGGACCTATTAGGCGATTTTTCGGCGCTTACTTCTATAACACTGGTCAACAGTCATTTTGATGGCCAGAATATTAAAGCTGTTTTTGTATATATTTGACCTCCTGATTCCGAATATGACATCCGTTTTTGCTCATCAGCTCTAGTTTTTAAGATATTCGAAAATTAAGTTTTTTCACTTTTGACCTACCTTTTATACAATATGGTGCTATAAAAATGACTTAAAAATAAAAAACCTAACCACCCAAGGCTTTTCCTATTCCTTAGGCTCCCAATAGATAGTGTATAAAGTTTCAGCCCCCCAAGTTAATTTTAAGGGGTACCTGTAGGGCCCTAAAGTTGAAAAAAGTCGAAAAATTGGCCTTTTTTTCAGAATTTTTAAAAAAATATTTTTGAGTTTTCTAATTTGATAAAACTGGCTAATATATATTTTTTAGAACTTATTTAGACCGCTAAAAATATTTTTACTTTAAAACTGCACCTCTTTAGAGCGATTTCTTAGTTTTAAGGCGAGAATTAGGGTCATTTCGCTCAAAAACGCTTTGTACCAATAATGGTGGATGAAACGAATAAATTTCAAACTTTTCAGAAGTAAGTCATAAAAAAAGATGTCCTTTGATATAAAACTGAAATTTCATATGTTACAGATCAGTGAAAAAAAGCATTTTTTCCAATTTTTTCAAGTTTTTGGGCTTGAAAGCTCGAGAGGAGCTTCTACTGTTTTACTGATCTTTATCATGTGAAATTCAGTTTTACATCAAAGCAGGCACGGATTATAGCAATTTTTAAGGGGGGGGCGGTCTAGGTTCCCCAAAATTTCGTAGATTTGATTTCAAATATAATGAACCCCCCACTTCCTATAGTCCCCTTTTCAAATTATCAGAGGCGGATCCAGGATTTGTTTTTTGGGGGGTCTCAATATATAACAGGTTGTGAATCTTCATACTCGAAGTACTAAAGGGGGTTCTGGGGGGAACCCCAGAAAATTTTTGGAAATTTAAGTCTATAAAGCATGTTTTTAACCCATTTTGGTACACCTAATCCGAATTTTGGACTTATTTCACGGGGCCGTAACTAGATATTTTTTGGGGAGGGGTTTGGCCCAAAAAATTTTCTTGAAACTTAAGTACGATTTTGTTGGTGACGAAGGTAAGTAGACAGCTGCAGATCCAGGGTTTGGTTTTGGGGGGGTTAAGAATTTTCAGTATCAAAATAGACTTCTAATATCCTAAAGGGGGGTCTGGGGGTCCACCCCCAGAAAATTTTTGGATTTTTAAGTCTAAAAAGCCGATTTTAAACTCGTTTTGGTACACCTAATCTTGATTTCGGACATACATTTTCAAGAATTTAAGTTCCATTTTAATTGGATTTTTGCATTTTGACGAACGTTTTACAAAAAAGTTGTAAATAATAGAGTTCCAAAGGAGGGTCGGGGGGGGGGTCCTCCCCCAAAAATTTACGGAAATTTGACCCTAAAAACAGGATTTTAACTCGTTTTGGAGTCGCTTTTCCCTTATTTTCCACCCCGAGTTCCCACTTCCCCTCTTTCTCACTGTTAGTGATTATTCCTATTGGGGGGGGGGGGCTGTTAAAGCAATCCGAAGAGCAGAGCCGTGCCGTGGTAAAACGGCGCCCGGGGCGAAAGTACCTAATTGGCGCCCCCTCCATTTTTTACAATATCAGGATTTTTGAAAAACCCTTATAGATCCCCAATCTTCCTTTAAATAAACACAGTTGCCCATAGCCCATTTTACGATATTTAAAGGTTGGCTTGAATATTTAAAGTGGCTAATGAAACAAAAAAAAACATAATATGTTTTTCAACATTTAAAACTCATACAGTCGAACCCGCTTAATGTGATCGCATTTGTCCCATATTAAACTGATAACATTATCCGATTGATAACAATAAGCGATTTCACTTTAAAATGTAGCGAACCGCGTTATATAACCGTAATTAATGTTTTAAAAACAATTTTACGCTATTTGTACTTGGCAACTTAAAATTTTAGTATAAAATAAAAGAATAGTCCTATTGATAAAAATAAAATATTCGCTTACTTTGTATTTTCATTTAAGTGAGCACTGCACTTATGCGATTCCGCTAATAAATTTCTTTTCTTTCGACTTTCAAACAAGATATCACAGGAGGTATTTCTCAAAATTTTACATAGGAAATACCGCTGAAATTCATCTGAATTCCACTAATCAAGAAACCAAAAATCTCTTATCAGAAACACCTGCAAAGAGCAGATGGTGATATCCAACGACAAGCTTGAATTCTCCCCCCCCCCTGTTTTCTTTCAATGTAGCAATGCAGGAGGACGGAGAGCATCGAATGTTTTCTTTTTCTTACAACTGAAGGAAAGAGGGCAACTGTAAACTGAATTAAAAAAAGTTCTCCGTGGAAAAAACCCTTGAAAACGGTCTTTTTTAAGGGGATATGGACCAATTTGATAACATTAAGCGGCGTTTTAAAGGCGTGTTGATCATATTAAACGATATATTTTACATTAAATTAAATAGAAATGATCGGGACTTGCTGATTTCTATAACAATAACCGATTGATAACATTAACCGTGATCACATTAAGCGGGTTCGACTGTATTTCAAATATAAAATAAACGAAAATAAAGGGAGGATAAGCCATATCAACACTACTTTGTTCCACTGTATTTTCATTCTCAAAAGTATTTTACGGAGAAAATTAAATTTTAAAGTATTTTTAGATGCACCACGATATACATGCATTCAACACAACTCAAACTAAATGTAATATAAAACTTAAAACTTTTTATAAGGTTTTAACATATACATTATAACATATTACGTTACGCACTACTCTTCAATAAAGTAGAGATACTGCTAATTATATCTTAAGAAAGTTTTTAAATCTACATTAAATTACAAAAAGCTAATTACCCCAAAGCAAAAAAATTCAATTCAAACAATGCAAGTTTTTATAAAATTCAATTAATATAGAAAAGTACGTTAAGCAAATTTGAACTTACCAGATGGAATATTTTATTTCTCCTCTAGTGGATAACTCCTTCGGCAGGCTTAGAATTTTAACTACGAGCGAGAAAACTAACTAAATGAAAACTTTCATACGTAGGGGGTGAGTCACCCCCTTCCATTTCCTACTTTACCATTGCTTGGTGCACCAACCAATAGCTGATGACCATGAGTGTTTTCTCAAGTTCACACAAATCCTTATCTTTGTTTGTTATCCCCTCAATGCAGGACCAATTTACAGTCCAGATGTTGACATATGGGAAGGATAACCACCTGAATCCCCAGTAGTAAATTACTCATTTTGACAGACCCCCTTCGAACTATCGAACAATTTCTTAGAATTTTCCGGCTGAACCGTCACAGCACATGAGCTTTGCTTTTCCTCTAGATTGGGATTCAATGTAAACAAACAAGAGAAATCCAATCCAACTTAAACAGCTTGTTGTTAAAAAGGGAAACGGGGAAATTCCCCCCCCCACAAAGGCAAAGGAGTGTGAGTAGATTATTCCGATTGATTGCTCCTACAGCATTAAGAATTTCGAGATTGAAATGAAAAATAAAGAAAATAGTAAATTATTCCTAGATTAATTTAAGAAGGGCCTAACAAAAATTAGATCATTAAAGTGCTATCTATCGCAGATAAAATAGAATAATGTAGTTTCATGAATGTTTCTATGCTATAAAAAAGTTCTATTAAAGTAAGACTTAAATTTTAAACACATGGTAATATGATCCAAAAAATGTGGCATAAAGTTAAATCATCCCATCTTTATAAAAACTCAAAAGTTGTGTCCATCGATTCATAATTTGTTGGAAAATATTCTAAAATTCTAAAAATTCATAAAAACTCTCAGAGTAGTTAAAGATTTTTCAGTTTTTACACGTAAAAATTTGTAACACTTGAAACTTATTCATTCTTGAGTCTTATCCATAAAACGTTAAGTTTTATGGATAAGACTTCTTAGATATTGCCTGAGAAGTCAAATGATCAGTATTGAAGATAAATTCATATTACAAAATAATAGACAAAGCCTTTGCACCTAGTTAAAAAAATCCAAACAATTAAGAAACATAATGGCAAAAATTAAATTAAGAAATTAAAAAAAAACTATAAACAGTATCCCTAATTGCAAATACATAGGTTTCAATTTTCAGATTGGGTTTCATTTTTTATTTATTTTCTAAAAATGACCCGAATTTTTAGTTTTTATATTTAGTCAAGTGTTTATTAGTATCTTATACGATAATAATGACCTTTATAATCTAGTATTTTACTAATGCAATTATATATTTAAGAGATATAAAATAATAAATGTGTGCGGTTTACTTTTAAAATTCTTTTAAACATCTTACGATTTGTATATTTTTATGTTACGGTTATGAATGCCTATAAATGTAACGATTATGTCATTATTCAATCTTTCTCATAACTAACATTAAATTTTCAACTATTTTAACTTAGCAAATATATCAGTAAGTTTTTATGTAATTAGTATGCGTTTTTTAATTTAAAGGAAATATATTTTCTAGATTCATTAGAAAATGTTAAATTATCATTACTAGATAGATGAGTTTCCATTTCTAAAATGACTGAATTTTTATATTTTTTTTTGAGGTCGGATACGGGGGACCTAGGCATACGTCAACATGGCAGTTGTCCTTGAAAATCTTTAGCAGAACCCCCCTGCCGCAGGTGACAGGTCATACATCACTCGCAACCTCCTCGGGTTGTTTGGATAGTGGACCAATTAGTGGCCACAGTCCTCTTCCGGTGGGGAGCGGGAGCTGCCGTTTTCTACTCGCTTTTGGATCTTTACGTGGAAGCCAAAACAAAATCAGGCAGGAATGTATTTTTGATGGTAACAACTAAAAAAAAGCAGTTCTCAAACATGAATTTGGCGCCCCCTTCCCCTTTAGTAAATTTGGCGCCCGGGGCGGCGGCCCCTTTCGCCCCCCCCTTAGCACGGCTCTGCCGAAGAGGACCACTCCTTTTAAGTCCCAAAATTTTCAAGGAACAACTGTAATACTGTAATAATAGATTTCAAAATTTCAAGGGGTGTTGGGGGTTCTCCCCAAGAAAAATTTTGAACCTTAGAAGTAGGGGTTTTATGCATTTTAAGATAAAACAGTTAGTAAAAAATTGAGGGGATTTCGAGGGGAAAATTTCGAGGGGAGGGTTTGCACCCCCATAACCCCCCTTGGATAAGGCCCTGTTATATCATCAAGAATTTAACCTATTTTTTGGAAGGATTTTTACATTTTGACGAACTTATTATTAAAAAATGTAAGGAAAAAAACCCAGTTTTTCAACTCGTTTTGGTACACCTCATCCGAATTTCGGATATGCATTTTATGGTAGAATTTTTGCATTTCGTCGAACTTCATAAAAATATTATTGTAAATAATAGTTACAAGTACCGCAGGGGGTCTGGGGGTCCTCCCCCATAAAATTTTTGAAAATTTGACCCTAAAATAACAGGTTTTTAACTTATTTTTATAGTTTCATTGCTTGTTAAAGGGGACTTTCTTCATGCTCTGATTTTCGTAACCACACAAAAAAAATCATGCCATACTAAGGGGGGGGCGATCGCCCCCTTCGCCCCCCCCCCATAATCCGTCCCTGCATCAAAGGACATCTTTTTTGATGACTTACTTCTGAAAAATTCGAAATTTATAAGTTTCAACCACCATTATTGGTACCAAGCGTTTTTGAGCGAAATGACCCTAATTCTCGCCTTAAAACTAAAAAATCACTCTAAAGAGGTGCAGTTTTAAAGTAAAAATATTTTAGCGGTCTAAATAAGTTCTAAAAAACATATGTTAGCCAGTTTTATCAAATTAGAAAACTCAAAAATATTTTTTTAAAAATTCTGAAAAAAAGACCAATTTTTCGACTTTTTTTCAACTTTAGGGCCCTATATAGGTACCCCTTAAAATTAACTTGGGGGGCTGAAACTTTATACACTATCTATTGGGACCCTAAGGAATATGAAAAGCCTTGGGTGGTTAGGTTTTTTATTTTTAAGTCATTTTTATAGCACCATATTGTATAAAAGGTAGGTCAAAAGTGAAAAAAACTTAATTTTCGAATATCTTAAAAACTAGAGCTGATGAGCAAAAACGGATGCCATATTCGGAATCAGGAGGTCAAATATATCCTTAAACAGCTTTGATATTCCCGCCATCAGAAAAAAAGTTTTTTTTGTAGACCAGTGTAATTAATGAAATAAATCAGCTAGCAGCAGTGGCGTATATAAGGGGGGCGAGGGGGCCCTGGCCCTGCCCCCCCCCCGAAATCTGGACTTGGTGTGTATATTTTTACTTTTTATGTGTTTGAGGGTCTACCACCCCTCATCCCACCCACGGAACTGCAGCTGAGGTTCACGAGACTTTACAACTTTCTGAAGCATTCTACTAATTACCGATGGAGAAATTGGTCATCAAAATATGTCACTGGCTTATGACATGGTGTAGTTGAAGCACTATTTTTGAATTAAATCCTCAAATACTTTCTGGGATAGTATTCCCAAGCAGAAAACTGGGTATTTCCTCATAAAAATGAAAAATCCTAAGTAAAAGTCATCTACCAATGTCCAACAGTTATATGATTAATTCAGTTTTGGTATTTTCTCTTGTGTGATAATTTTGTTTAATTTTTTAGGTTGATCTGCATCTTGCAGGTAGTAGTTAATAATAATTTAATTTTTTTTCATATCAAGTTGGTATATTTTATTTTATACTTGGACTGTATTAGTTTTAAAAGAACTTGATATCTATTTCCTGCTGTCAGGGGCAACAAAAGGGGGGCTGGGGGGCAGGGCCCCCTTGAAACTCTGTCAAGGTATACAAAAACTAGTTAAAAACCTGTTTATTAGGGTCAAATTTCCAAAACTTTTCCCAGACCCCCGTTTTGTACTTGGAACTTAACTGTCTACATAAAAATGTATGTCCAAAATTCAGGCTAGAGGTACCAAAACTAGTTAAAAACCTGGTTTTTTTAGTCAATTTCACTAAAATTTTCCAGACCCCTTTTTGGTACATTGAACTTAATTGTTCACAACTTATAACTATACTTAGTTAAAAATTTTCAAAAACCTATTAAATATATATGGGAGGGGAAGTGGAAGAGAAATAGTTTTGGGTCCTTCCCAAAACAACAGGGTTCCCACTCAATATCAGAAATAAAATTCCCTGACTTTTCCAGGTCAATTTTTAAGATTTTTCGGTAAAAAACTAGCAATTCACAGCATTTTTGAACTCATAATTGACACACAAGCATTAAAAATTTTCATTTTCCAGGTTTTTGGCCAAAATTAGCAATTTTCCCCGACTTTTAAGGTGAAATTTTAATTCCCTGACTTTTCAGGTTTTCCAGGAATTCCCTGACCCATGGGAACCCTGAATAAATTTCTATATACACCAGGGTTGGCCGGTTTAAACCAAATGTTTTTTTTACCAAAAAAACCACTTGGTTTTTTTAGAAATTATAAAATATTTTCAGGATTTTTTTAAAGAAAGTGTTATTAAGTATAATCTTTTGCACAAAATTAAAAGGTCAGATTTATCAAAAAATTGACATTTTAAGGTGATTAAAAATCGGATATCTTTGAATTTAATGGTTTTAATTATTGAATTCTCTCTATCTAAACTTAACCTTAATTGCTTAATTTAAACTTATTATATGTTGCAAGAGATAGTTTATTTATTAATTTCCTTTAAAATGAAACATTATTTCAAAGAGTAACTAAAGATACACAAAAGTTATCTGTTTTTCACTGATAAAAGATGGTTTGGATTTTTATTAATTGATAAAACCAACTTGTCTTATTTGTCAGTCATAAAAACCAGTAGGGTTTTTTACTAAATTAATAAAAACCGTTGATTTCTTTAATGATAAAAACCAGTTGGTTTGTTTGTAAACAGATAAAAACCAGTTGGGTTTTTTTACAAAATTAATAAAAAACCGTTCATTTCCTTGATTGGATTAATTTTCTCAATCATTTATCCAATTTCAATTAACATTAGTTGCTTACATTTCACTTTTATTTATTTAAAAAATGTTATTTTCTGTTTCTAAAGAAATTTCTTAAGTTCATAAATTAATCCATATATAATGAAGATATATAACACTGGGGAACAATTTTTAACATAATTTCAGTTGACTTCGATTTTTTGGCTGTTTTAGAGTTCAATGGGCACACTGATTAGAAAACTGTTGTTAGTTTTCTTCTATCACGTCAACTTTTTTGGCAAACAGCCGCGCCCCCTATTTACATTTTTCAATGACTTAATGACTTTGAATTCGATTTTCAAGGTCAAAAATCATTATTTTAGTCTTTAAATTACACCCGAGAAGACAAGAATGGTTAAAGTTTCTAAAATGTGAAAATTTTTAGCGAATGGATAGGTTTAAGGGGTTATTACTCCCTAAAAACGCAAAAAAATCGTTACAAATGATAGTTTATTTTACGCTATTTTTTACACTTATTTTTTACGCAATTCCTTTTCAAAAGATCCTAACCCATCAACAAGGACCCAAATTTAATGAAAATAAGCAGCAATGATTTTTACAAAAAGCGGTTGAGTCATTAGCGCCCCCGAAGCACCTGCGGAAGGGTTCGGAAGACTCTCTTTCGCTTCGGGGACGATAACACCTCAACCGCTTTTAGTAAAAATCATTGCTGCCTATTTTCATTAAATTTGGGTCCTTGGGGAAAGGTTAAGACCTTTCAAAGAGGAATTGCATAAAAAATAAGAGTAAGAAAAGCTTAAAATAACATCTATCCTTTACAACGTTCCTTTTTTGCATTTCAGGGTTTTTCTCTTTATTTTTTTATGCAATTCCTCTTTAAAAGGTCTTAACCCTTCCCCAAGGGACCAAATTTAATGAAAATAGGCAGCAATGATTTTTACTAAAAGCGGTTGAGGTGTTATCGTCCCCGAAGCGAAAGAGAGTCTTCTGAACCCTTCCGCAGGTGCTTTGGGGGCGCTAATGCCTCAACCGCTTTTTGTAAAAATCATTGCTGCTTATTTTCATTAAACTTGGGTCCTTGGTAATGGGTTAGGACCTTTTGAAAAGGAATTGCGTAAAAAATAGCGTAAAATAAACTATCATTTTTAACGATTTTTTTGCATTTTTAGGGGGTAATAACCCCTTAAACCTATCCATTGGCCACAAATTTTCATATTTTAGAAACATTAACTATTCTTGTCCTCTCGGGTGTAATTTAAAGACTAGAGTAATGATTTTTGACCCTGAAAATCAAATTCAAAGTCATTGGAAAACGTAAAAAGGGGGCGGGACTGTTTGCCAAAAAAGTGGAAGTGACAGACAAAAACTAGTTACTTTTGGATTCAGGGGCCAAAAGTGATTCAATAACAAGTCACAGTTCTAAGACAACGAAATGGCTGTTCCCCAGTGTAATTTGATTATTTCAACCATTTATCCAAGATAAATTAACACCGATTTTTATACACTACAATAATATTAGATAGTCAAATTGGAATATTTTAAAAACAAAAATTATATTTAAAACAAATTAATTTAATTTTAATTAACTAATTCAATTAATTAATACAAATATACAAATTATTTATCAATTATAAACAACCCCTGAAATAAATGTCTCATTTACAACTCAATTTCAAACATCACTGCTAAAATAACTTATTCTGGAAAAAAATTCTAAAAAAACTTGGTTTAAACCAAAAAAACCTGTTTTTTGTTTTTTTTTAAAACCAGGTTTTTAGCCAACCCTGATGTACACCACTGCCTGTTTTTAAAACATTGAAAACTTGGACATTGTCACAAGGGTTCTGTGAGGGTGAAAAGGTTGGGAAACGCTGGTCTACAGAATCAGTGTTTTCTTAAGATTGCGTCTTCTTTTCACCTTTACGATCTGAGCATTTGTAGGTATTGACAACAACCAAAAATAAAAAGTTTGATTAAGTTTTCAATCATGTTTTTATAAAGATAAAAAGACTTCAATAAAAATATCTCACAATTTTATCAAAAATATGAACAATCTATTTACATACTTGTGAAATAATACAAATAAGGCAGTGAAGGAGCTCAATGTTAAGAAAGGACAGAATTTTCAAAGAATTATCTGGTCATAATAACTCATAATGCCCAATTTTTAAATGCATTTTTGGATAGAATAGAGTTGGAATTTATTTTATACAAGCAACATCATTTTATCATAAAACTAATAACAAAACCGTAATGCACTTTTAACATCTAAAAAATTAAGATCGTTTCGTGTATAAGGTGTCTTCAAAATGATGCAATAAATTTATAATGTAATGAAATTATCATATTACTGAAATATTTAATTAAAAAGGTGATAGAATTAAATTTTCATTTCAGTGCTTTTATAAAGTACAGAAACAACTCCTTTATCTGGAATACTTGGGAGCAATATAGTTCCAGATTCTGGAATTTTCCGAATTTGGGTCAATTCTGGAAAAAACGCTAATAATGATGAAGTTGTGTTTTGTGTTAATTCTACAGGCCCTCACACCACACATAGAACAAGGCTTGCAGAGCCCCCTTATATAGATTCACTTGTTTCAGAATAACAAAAAAATATATGCTTTCCCTTTTAACAATCATCTCTCATTCTCGAAAATGTTATAATTTTAAATAATCTCTATTGGGATAGTCTTTCTCAGAGGTTAGATAGTTTGTAATAATGCAAAGAAAATTTTTTATTGTACGTCTCAATGATGTGAGCAAATGAGGAATACAGCCTTCCCATTAGTTCCTAGGACTGTTATGTACTAGCTATGTCATCCTGAAATAATTTTTATTAGGTTATATTTACATACAGTCATAGTCAAAACATTTACGACCATGCTGACTTTTCAATGACCATGCTGATGGTTTTCAAAGGGTACAACTCCTGCACTGCACCACAGGTTCATAGAAGTAATAAAAGTTTTGTGGAAAAAAAATCTGAACACACAAAAAAAACATTAATTTTTTAACTTTATTTCCAGATCTTGGATCATTCAGGAATTTGGTATTCCAGATAAAAGGTTCCTTACTGTACTTCAAATATATATAATGATAAAACACTAATAAACAGATTATCCCTAAAGATCCCGCAGGTGCTATCTATCCTTTTGCTACTAGCCAATTTCTATTTTAGAAGCCGTCAATGCATAATAGTTCCTTATTTTGCAACATGTTTTGTTGCCAAACAAAGACTTAATAATTTAAAGATTTTGTTTGGCAATGGAAAAAATTGCCAAGAAAAATCCAAGTATTCCTTTTGAGAAAAGAATGGACAAGTAGCAAAAACTTAGATAGCACATATGGCATATCTTCAGCGACAAGATAATGTTTAAAATTACTAGACAGGTTGCTCTATAAGTCAATATTTTCCGCCATGCTTATAAAATAAAATTAGTTTTTAATAAATTTAAAATAACATTCATGAAAGAATTTTAAGAAAAAAGAACTCAGAATTATAAATATTTAAAACATAAATAAACTCATCAAACATAAATACTTGGAAACTCGTCATAACAAAAAATGTACTATCAAACTTGAAACTTCCATTCAAAAAGTGGCTTTACATGAAATGTGTGATGGAAAACTGAAGTTTTAAAAGTGAACTGTACAAACTAAGATGAGACTTCAGATGAAATAGTTGTGCGTTGTTTATAAGAGTCTTCCACGACAGTTTCGAGCATCACAGTAACAATACAGTTTTTTGTTTTGAACACTTCCCACTTCGTAGTTATAGTCCCACGTAAGCTCAGTTCCAGCTTGAATGAAGCTGAAAAATTAATTGAGTTCTTAATGAACAATATATCCAAAGAACAAATTACAATAAAGCAGCGTTTCTCAACCGGGGTTCCGCGGAACCCTGGGGTTCCCCGAGTCTTCCTCAAGGGATCCGGAAATCTTTTTTTTGTTCTGGTTTAAATTTTAGAATATATAGCCCTAATTAAATTAGGCATCAGCCAGCCAAATGTGAGCAAGTGTTTTTCCGTTAAACATTTTCTTCTGTAGCCCTTGGGTGTTTGTTCTACGAAGAGTTTGAAAAGAAGATTAACACTAGTTTGAAGGGGAATTTCAAATAAATTTCTGAGGAAGGACTCCTGTCCCCCTTGAAATTTTGGCGCTAATTATATTCCCCCCTTGAAAATTCTGTGTTTTACAAGAAAATGTTCTTTTCAGATGTAACCCAAAGAGTCCTAAAATACACTGAAACTCCTACTTTAAGTGGCAAATTTTGAAAAATTTCTAGGGAGAACTCCCAAACTTCTATCTAAAATTTTGACGTCTGTTATAGAGCGTTTTTCCCTTGAACATTCTCAAGAATATTTTTTCCTTGGGTGCTTTACAAAATGTTTGAAAAAGGAGATAAAACACTAGTTGAAAGGGTAATTTTCAAAATAAATTCTGAGGGAGGATAAAATAGCAAGACAAAATATTGTTGCATGACAGTGGCCTATATAAGGAGGGCCCAGGGGGCCCTTCCCCCCGAGGAATATCAAAACACATTAAAACCCTGTTATTTAGGGTCAATTTATAAAAATTTTCTGGGGAAGGCCCCCAAACCCCCTCCTTTAGTACATGAAATTGTATTATTTTCAATTTCTTATAGTAACTTTCATGAAAATTTAAATCCTACCTGAAAATGCATGTCCAAGATTTGGACTAAATGTACCAAAAACGATTTAAAACCTAGTTTTTAGGGCCAAATTTCTAAAAATTTTTTGGGGGAGTACCCCCAAACCCCCCCTTCTACTCGGAACTTTATTAATCACAATTTTTTTTATTTTAAGTTCTCATAGATGCAAATTTCACATAAAAATGCATTAAAAAGCTACGTTAAATCTATTTTAAAATACTTTTGAGCGGTTGAGTAACAATTTTGGGCCCCTCCCGAAATAAATTTCTTTGTACGCCACTGTTGTATGGACGCTAGGGTTCCCCGGAACTTGGACATTATCAAAAGGGTTCCGTGATAGTAAAAAGGTTGAGAAACGCTGCAATAAAGTATGCTTAATTTTTAACTTACTGATAAGCGAAGAAAGCTACTTCAGGAAATCTCAAATCATGAGTTTCAACAAAGACATTCTGGACAAACACATTAGGAACACAACTATGCTGTAAAAGGTAAACAATGAATGAATAATGCCTGGTAAAAAACAGTTGGCACGTAGCAAGGTACTAAGAGCTTATTAAATTAAACTTTCTTACATTCAAATAGCGTCCAATGTTTCCTTTAGTCTTGGCATCCATTATAAATACTTTATCTCCACCTTTACCAAAATAAGATCTTATGGGCTTATATTTATGTTGACTGTTTAATGGGAATGTTGCTGTTCCTTGATTCTTTGCACTAAGTGACTTCTTTGCACTGTACTGTTTAGCAGCTAAATAAAAATGTTCAATGGAAACAAATGAATTACATACTATTCAACTAATTATCATTAAAAAAAGTAACTCTTATTTTCTGACAATAATTGAAGTATGCAAGAAACTCGCATTTGTGAATTTCCCTTAGCATTAAAACAAGGGGTTCCTTTTCTATTAAAGAGTCGTTCATACTCTGTAGGAAATGGTAAATATGTTGGATGTATATGGTGTGATTTATGTGATAATATTATTTTTAAAAATTAAATTAACATTTTATGGTGTATTTTTAAACTGGTACATAGGTGCATACATGTCATTTCATCTAGATCAGGGGTTCTCAACCTATTTGACTCCGCGACCCCCTTTTCAGGGAAAATATTTTGGCGACCCCCTCAGACCTAAAATTTTAAGACTTTAATAATTATTTACCATTTATTTGTCATTTCATTCGCAATACGCTGCCGATGCTTCCTATATTTACTCTTATTCAAAATAGTTCATGCATGAAACGAACTATTCTCTCTAATAATCTACAATTTATAAGTTTTGAAAATTTTTGTCTGTATAAAAATAACTCTGTAAATATGACTGTTTTTAATTTTTGTTTCGCGACCCCCCTAAGCATGCCCCGCGACCCCCTAGGGGGTCGCGACCCACCGGTTGAGAACCCCTGATCTAGATCAGCGGTTCTCAAACTGTGCTCCGCGGAGCCCTTATGGCTCCGCCAAGCATTTCCAGGGGCTCCGCGAAGAAATTTGAAATAAATACATTTTTTGATAATTTCTAATATGCGTTGCTCTGAAATGTTATATATCAGCGGTCGGCAACTGGCGGACCGCGGTCCGCATCCGGACCGCGTGGGTTTATTTTGCGGACCGCCAAAACGTTTTAAAAATCATTAATTTGTATATTTACACTTCAAAAGTTAGTTTGACCCGCTTATTAAACCCCAAATTTCAAAAAATTTCCTGGGGAAACCCCCCAGACCCCCATTTTTAATGTGAAAACTTCTAATAGTATTAAAACAAGCGGGTAGCATACTCAAATTACATCGTTGTAAAAATTATGTGATTTGGAAGATAACAATTTTAAGTAGTAATAGTAACTTGTTTTTTTCTCCGGACCTCGATGAAAATTTTCAAAATTATTTGGACTCCACGTAAAATTACTTGCCGACCCCTGTTATATATATAACTTTCTGCAATGTATTTCTTGTTAAGAATTTACTTTTGCTCCTTCCTACCCAAATTTTTTCGAGCTTTAAATAACCCTTGAAATTAAGTGGATTTGATGGGGAGCTCTTTTGATTAGTTTTTTTTTCTGGTTTTTGTCTTTTTTTCAAGTCTTTCTTGGTTTACCAGAACAAGTTAAAACCATGTTATTTAGGGTCAAATTTTCGAAATTCTTCTGGGGGAGAACCCCCAGACTTACTTGTACTTAAAACTTTATTATTGTCAATTTTTTATAATATGTTTGTTAAAATTAAAATCCTACCTAAAAACGAATGTCCGAAATTTGGACTATGATGTACCTAAAGCAAGTATAAAATAACTGTTTTTAGAATCATGGATCATATTTCACTAAATTCACCCGGGTCCCCTATCATAATTGGAAATTAATTAATCACATTTTTCTTACTTGCTCTTAGATGCAAAATTATACCTAAAAATGTTTTAAAAAGCTACATTTTAAACCTGTTAAATATGCATGGGAGGAGCTGTGGAATAATTTTGGAACCATATTGAAATAAATTTCTATTTACGCTACTGCATTTATGCCTTTATTTCTAGTAGCATTGGTTTTTATGTTATTTGCTTTTTGTACCTTGAAAAATTTATCTTCAGAAAAGGGCTCCGCGAAGAATTTGTCTCCTGAAAAGGGCTCCGCAACCTAAAAAAGTTTGGGAACCCCTGATCTAGATATTTTAATAGACTATATTGCTTTGAATAATTTAAATAATAAACACATTTTTACTGTAATCTGTGTAATTAATTAATATTGCTATATTCTTAGTTTTAAGAAGTTTCCTTATTTTATTACCCACATTATGTCTAGTCTTAATCAATCGGTGCAATTTCAGTTCTAGTGTTCATTCCTAATTTGGAAATGTCTATCCCGAAACCCTTTTTCCAAAAAAGAATATCAAAATTTACCATTTTCTGGCAAGTTTGGAATTCTTTTAAGTTCTGTTTTTTCCACATAAAGTTCGGAGTCAGGACTTAAAGGACGGGGAACAATAGGAAAAGAATCTGATAGGAAAGAGATATCATTAGTATTAAGCATGCACAATATCTTTGAATAAGAAAGGGAAAACTTTTATTTACTGATATTTAGGAATTTTCTTTCACCTAAGATTTGGCAGTGTTTTTGTAATAAATTTATCAGTGATAAAGAGTAAATGCAATAGCAATAATGCATAATAAAAAATATTTTATAAGTTTCATTTCTTCACTTTTGAGTCAGAATATAGTGGTAATTGAAGATGCAGCATTGGCAATGGTCTTAAAATTAATTATTATAAAATCTTATACACCTGGCTCCCTACTTATATTTTTGAATTTAGAATGTGTGTCCATCAATTGTGTGTTAATAAGGTTTGAAAAGTATAGATCATTGATGTTAGTAAAATAGTACAAAGGATATATTTAGCTTATGTGCTAGCAGTGGCGAATCCAGTAGGGGGGGCTGTGGGGCTGCAGCCCCCCCCAGGAATAAGACATTCAAGTTTTGGTAATAGCAATAAAGCCAAAAAGAAATTTCACTACGTTGCGAATATTCGGTGGTGTTACCCAAAGGGTCTCAAAATGAATCGGAACCCTACTTTTAAGGGTAAAAATTCCAAAATTTTTCTGGGGGAAGACCCCCAAACCCCCTCGAAATTTCGGAATCTAATAAGTACGGTTTTTCCTTGAAACTTTAGGGATTTACAAGGAGTGATCCTCTTTGATTCTCCTAAAGTGTCTCAACATGAGTTAAAATGCCACTTTTAGGGGCAAAATTCAAAAATTTTTCTGGAATAGTAACCCTTAAACCCCTAGAAATTTTCCAATTCATAATACTAAAAATTTTTTTCCTTGAAAATGCTGCCGCTTACAATGAGTTGTGCTCTTTGGGTGGAATCTGAAAGGCTTCAAAATGAGCTAAAACACTCTTTTAAGGGGCAAATTTTCAAAAATTTTCTGGGGGAGGACCCCCAGACCCCCCTTTAACTTGGAGTTCACATTTTTACACAATTTTGAAACTTAGTGCACCAAAATTAAAACTTTACGAAGTCATCTCACCTAAAACTTAGTATTCCTAAGATTACACCCCAGAAAAAATGTTGAGTAACCCCCTAAACAAAAATCTGGTTACGACACTGGCAACCCCCTCCCCCTTTCAGTTGCTTACATTAATATTTGAACAGCCCCATAATAGCAATAAGGTTATTTGTGAATCTCAGCCCCCCCCAGACCAAAATCCTGGATTCGCCACTGTGTGCTAGAAAGCTTATATAAATTCAAAGGATGAAAGCTGGACACTTTAAATGTTATGTAACATACCCAATGGAGTTGATAAGTCAGGCAATAGTTTGCTTAATTTATCCTCTGGTTCATAGTTTTCTACAGATATTGAGTTGGAGATAGTTTTAGTACGTTTCCTCTTCCTGCTCCTACAAAAACATTTCATCAGAAAGAAATTAAGATTTGAATAATGAGTAATTTTCAAGAAAAATACACACTCTGGGTTCATTTTTTAAACCAGATTTGGTTAAAATAATTTAATTAAGTGAATTTATAATTTAGGAATGTTTCAATTAAAGAGTATTGAAAAAAATTGTTTTATTAAAATATTATACTACCTACATTAGTTAAAAATTGTAACAAGTGATTAAGGATGTTCTATTTAGAACTTAAACAGGATAAATTAAATTTTAAAATCCCTTTTATGCTCCAATTCAAAACCTTTTTTAGGTTACATTTTCAAAAGTTTTGATATTTTTATGTATTCCACTCAAGGAATCTTTCTTTGCAGGGTGTACTTGTTGAAACACCCTGATACTAACACAGGCTTCACTAGTTTTATTACTTATAATAGAAAATAAACGAAAATTAGGAATGAAAATAGAAAGCTATGATTAGAATACCTGGTGGTATAGTTGGTAACCGCAGTATTTCTTAAGGTGGATTCAAAATCAGAATCACTGCCCTCTGATTCTGATTCCCTATGGAAAATATGAACTAAAGATGTTAAATAGGGAAATAGAGAAATAAATTTACTTTAAATTTGGCCTAGTATACAGTACAAATAATTATTCTTGGTTAATCGGAACAATTTTAATAGGATATTTATAATATATCATGGTAAATGCAGAAATATATATATTTTCCAGGTTTTAAAAAAGATTAAGGCCCAATCTCACCAACTTCTTGCTAATTGCTGAATAGTTACAAAACGTTTAAAAATCATTTGTCTCACAAATGAAACCTCCAGTTAACTTTTGGTTGTTTAACTACCAATTAAAAAGCTCATATAAACTATTTCAATAAGTAGAATTTCGGGATTGATTAGGCAATTAGGCCAAATAAGCAATACATAAGGTTTGTTTTTTGTAAGGAAGCAATGCTTTTGGAGTTTTTCAAAGCTTTTGGAGTTGAGTAGCAGCCATCTTAGATGAAATATTAATGAATTATAAATAGAATAGGGTCATTACATAGTGATAATGATATAGGTTCTATCTTAAATTGTTCAAATTTTAGTAATAATGATATAGGTTCCCTCTTAAATTGTTCAAATTTATTTTTCCAAGAGTCTAACAGAAGTTCATGTTGTAAAGAAACAAGAATTCCGATTAAAGTAAATAAACAGAATCTGGTTGTATTTCTCCGTTTCGTTCATAGATGGCAGCTCGACTAAAGTAATTCGCTAACTGGAAGTTAAATGTCCTAATCGACAGTCATTCTACGGATTAGATTAACTGGCAGTTTAATTTACGTTTAACGATAAACTGTGTTGGTGAGATCGGCCCAAACAAAGCCATAATTCTAACCGAAGAAAACTACTCCAGAATTTTCTTCTTAATAAGTAAGGGGCCATTCATTAATTACGTAAGGATGATTTTAACAATTTTTGACCCCCCCTACCCCCATGTAAGGGTACGTAAGATTTTTCAACCCCCTCCCCCCCTATTCTTACGTAAGATTCCATTTCGTTTTTTCAAAACAATAAAATGTTAGCGCACGAAAGGTGACATCCATAAATTACGTGAGGTCAAAAAGGGGGAGAGAGGTTTGGAAAAATCTCACCAAGGGGGAGGGGGGTCGATTAAAATCTCACGTCAACTTTTTAAATTAGAAATTAAACGATTTTTTTTAAGTTTGAGAAAGGAATAATACCCACAGATAAGATACTGTGGTGATTTTTAGGGGGAATAATGTCCTTTTCCCCCACATCATTAGTAATGGAAAAGTTTTAGGTACTGTGAAGCACAAAATGCAAACGAATTGGATAGAAAATTATTTTAAAGGTTGTAGGTAAATCTCACTTGGGGGGAGGGGGTCCAGCAAAATCTCACTAAATCTCACCAAGAGGGGAGGGGGGTCTAGATTTTGGAAAAAACACCTCACGTAATTTATGGATGTCCCCAAATGATTAACAAAACAAAATTGAAACCAAAACTAATAAAGATTTCGCCCTTTTTGCTTTTGTTTTGTTTCTACTTTTGACAACTGGAAGATGGATTCAACAGTTTTATTTAATTGGTGTTAGTTTACATTAACTTGGAAAATCTTACGTAAGAATTGGTTTGACCCCCCCACCTCCCAAGTAAGGGTATGTAGAGATTTTTCCAACCCCCCCTCCCCCTCGGGACCCTTACGTAATTAATGAATGGCCCCTAATTTATTTAAAATAACACCCACCCATAAATGCAACCTTTAAATTCAAAATACAGGATGTTTCAGATAAGTGTTTCATAACTTCTAGGAGGGGTAGGTCACACCTAAGACGACTCAGAAACACATAGGAATGGGTGTCCGAAATGCACCCCTAACAAGCTAGGGATTTTTATAAGCGGGCACTAGTAGATTCGGATAAGTGGAAATTCAGATGAGGCGTACCAAAACAAGTTAGTGGGGTTTTAAGACTTAAATTTCCAAACATTTTTTGGGAGAGGACCCTTGAACCTTTTAGTAGTTGGAGCAGGATAATTCACAACCTTTTTCATATTAGGATCATCAAGAAGAGTCAATTGGATTATGAAAATTCTTAGTCCCCAAACCAAATTCTGGATCCGCCCTTGTAAGCGGGCATAAAATTATCTGTGGAAATTGATTTGTAACCTTTTAAGATTGAATTAAAACCATTGATTCTAAAACCAATCAAAAAAGCTGAAATTTCAGCTCCTATATGGTTTTTATGTAATACATGCTGAAATCGAACGATTTTGCTCGTCTTAATTCAATCATAAAAGTTTGCGTGTCAATTTATAGTACAATAGAACAACAGTCACAGTGCTTAGGCTCTTGTAGCCACCCCACCACAAATCATTACGTTTCAATTTACACTGTCACATTCTGCCGTTTCATTTACAGTTCACTAGGGGTGACTCCTGATTCTCAGGTGATTCTGAGTCGTCTATGTGTGCCCTGCCCCTCCTGAACCACTTATTTGAAACACCCTGTACATAACACTGAAAAATATTTTTAGAAAGCTAAATTACTACTTCTTCTGGAATAATTTTTTAATAATTTCTTATTCCATTTAACATATCATTTATTTAATTCAATCTCCAATGAATAATCACTGGTAAATAAGTTTTAATTTAATTATATATACTGATATAATGCAAAGATAAGTTTCACTAATTTTTGAAATACATACGAGTTCTTGGAAAGCTCTTCACTGTCACTTTCTTTGGATTGTGTACTGTTATTCAGTTCTACATCAATATCTAGAACTTCAGCTTCATACCCTTCCTTATTTCTTTCAGCTATTTCAATATGATCCAGTTCAGCCAAGTACTCATCCCCAAATTGATTTCCACCCTGAAAGCAAAATTAGTTACTTTCATCCACTATAACCTTAACTGGACCTATACTACAATGACTATAACAATTAAAATGAAATTAGAGTGTAGTCAAGAGACAAACTTACAGCATCGGCTCCTTCATCAGTTAATAATTGACCCGCATATATGCAGATAAACATTCCAGCATCAAGATCATCTAAACATCTGATGCCCCATCCCTTGTTTTCCGTTTTGAACATTTGAAGACGAACCTAGGGGGGAGAAACACATCAGATATTATAGCTATTGTTGCGCTATCAGGATTTTCAGTATCAAATTCAATGAGCTTATATCATTTTGTAAAAGTTTAGCAACTCCAACTTATAAGAAAAGGATGTAGCTACATGTCCAGAATTTTCTTATAAAGCTGATTATAGCACTTTTTGAACACTTGGTCGTTATTGGAGCATAAGTATGATTGACTAATATGGAATTATTTCCTAAATTCCAAATAAAGAAAAATAATAATAAATGTCATACTTGAATTCCAAATTGGACAACTCGATTTCCACACTGGGGGCCACATCCACACCGAGAGTTGCATTCAAAAACTCTAAAATAATTAAAATATCAAAAACAAGTTTTAAATACTTTTAAAAATAGCAATAAAATTACATCCATTTCAATAAAATTAAAAATATAAAATAATTACCCTGTTAAAACTGGCTCTTTAAGACGCTTAAATTTATAGCCTACATCTCCGTGATAAGATCCAGAATATGCATAATTGGTGATCTGACGGCATTCACAGCGATCAGAATCCTGTCAAAACAATCATATAAAGCATATTAAAACAAAATTGACTAAGGTAATTTGTAATAAAGAACAATAACTGTTTAAACTTATCTCGCACTTTAAATATATAAGCCTCTACTATAAGCCCAAGATGGGTTATTATTCAAGGATACCCAGAATTTTTATTGGCATAAAAATTATGGGTAAAAAAATTCTAAAAAAATTTATAACAGGCAACTGAAACCAAACTCAATGCTTCTTAATCAGCACTAAAGAGTTAAAACTGAGCATAATTTTTCAGGTCATGAAATTATCAAAAAAGTACATGAAAAGTACCGATGTATTCAAGATAAATTTATTTATATTTCTCCAAACAAATTCAACTAAATAGACCAGAGGTTCCCAAACTGTTTAATTTTTTTTATTTGCTTAGTTTTATTACTGTCAAAATGGTAGAATCTGAAACAAACATACCTGACAGTTATCAGTGCAAGAACACCCTATTAAAAATTCTTTATCAACATTGATATTGACACCTTCACCAGGAAATCTTTTGCTGGCATATTCAACATACGGAGGCTTTTCATTACTCCAAGAGTTTATACAACATATTGGAACATTTTCTCTTCCTTGAGAAACATCATCATTTTGAAAATATATCTAAAAATAAGATAACAATTTGATTACAACAAAAATATTTAGGCATTTTGGGATAAATTCAGACCAATTCTAGGTGGTCTAATAATTTAAACAGTTATCGTTGCAAAAAATATCATACAAGTTTTCATACCATTTTTCCCATTTAAGTTGAACCACTTATAAAAATTTAATAAAAAACTTACTTCTCTGGGCCGGAATGTCCTAAATGCAACAAGATTGCTGTCATCAGAAAAGAAATCTATAGTAATTTTGGATGATACTCGAAGTAAGTACTCGTAAACTTCTTTCAAGTTTCTTAAATGCCTACCACATGGTGCTCGATAAACTACAATCACCTTTTGACCACATTTATGATACTTTCTAAGTTGCCTATAAAAAATATGCAAGTTTATAGCTATATTATTTTTAAAAATTTTAATTATAATAACTACATGTAATTCAACTAAGCAAAAAATATTTTTTTCTATTATTACATTTATGTATTTCTTATTCTTAACACTTCTTGTTCAGTTGAGTTATACTTTGCCAATGAGGAAGTTGCATGATTTTTTTCATCGATTCTTCATGCAAAAATAAGCTAATACCCAAAATTTTAGGCCGATCGAGAAATTTTTTTACTGTAAAAAAATTAACAAAAACTCTTTTTCAAAGCGCACGAAAACGCTAAGAGTTTGGGATGTGATGTCATCATACAGTGACCATTGTTGGAAAGCAATGGAGTTGATGGTATGACTCTTGACGTCATCATACATTTTAAACAATAAGCGTTTTCAGTCACATGTTTTTTTTCTCGACTTTTAAATTAAAATTATTTAATTACTTGTACATTCTTTTTGAAAAATTGACTAGATATTTGATTTTACCATACAAGAAACCATATGGAACACTTGAATGTTTATGAAAAAATCTGACACATGCAACTTCCTTATTAAATAGCTTTTTGTACTCATTAACCATCTAAAATATGCAATATTTGAATAGTTTGGTTTCGTTCCTGGGGATTAGTGTCCATTAAGTGGATTAGTATGCAGAATCTAGGTTTTTTAAACTAAATTTCTCTTATAAATTGGTTAGCCACAAATTTTACTATGATCACCAAAACTTACTGATTACAAAAAGCATCAACATTTTTTACTCACCTTTCCCAGCCCAAATAAATGGGAATAAGAAAAGGGTTTTTGCCCTTAAAAAGTTCAGGGTCCATTGTTTCCCGGCATAAGTATGTACAGATATGATCTACATAATTTTTTCTTGAAAAGTTTACTAAGTTATGCAATTCTTTGTATCCTAAATGAGATTTTATATCGGGAACACGGCCTCTTCTAAGTTCTAGATGGAAAGAGATATGAAAAATTACACAAGAGGAAGTGAAGAAATTCAATAATTTAACTTAATTACTATTTTTAATTAAAGAATTACTTAGTTAGAATCTTTTGGAGTTTTTTACTAGAAAAAAAGCCAACTTTGTTATCCTTTTATATTATAAATTAGCATCCTTTTCATAAATAACACATAATTTAAGATTTCCCCAACTCTCTCAAGCACTGTCATGCATTGCTATTTCTGATGTTTTGGAGGGAGCAATAAAACTTCCAAGTGGTAAGGAAAAGGGAGGGGATATTATCTTTAACCCTTTCAGTTCTATACCTACCGAGATTGATCCTATGGTAAATTTAGGATGGTTAAGACAAAAAGGTTAAGGGGACAAAACACTAGCACCAGATTAGGATGGCGTAGCAGAATCAGTTTTGAACAACTTTTATGTTTGCTATTTTTCAGATTTTTACCACTGTTCTGTCAAAAATACCTTTTAGCCATCAAAATACTGAACCCTGTCTTTAACTCAAACTAAGTCAAACTGAACGCAAAGTTCATACCAGATGATTCAGGTTTACGAGGCTTCATAGAAGTTGATTTACGAGCAGTGTTCTTGGGCTTTTTCTGTCCATCGTCAGATTCATAACTCTCCGATTTATCCGATTCATCACTATCAACTTTTTCTTTTCTTTCAGAGTCTGAATCTAAGAAAATAACAATAAAAACATTTTAGAGTTCTTTCAATAATCTGTGCTTACAAAGATGTAACAGTAAAACTGAAAAAAATATCAACCTACCAGATTCAACTATGTACTCTACGTATGGCCCATCAGGTCTACGGGGCACAATGTTATGTTTTCGATGACTACCAACCAGGCAATGCTCTTGAGCACTTTTCTAAAAATAAAAAAGATTTTCAAGGATAATTTTAAAGCTATTCAACAAATAGCATCATTCACAATATTAACATATCCATAATAATAATAATAATACTAACAAGTTCTTTATACAGTAGCTCAAGTCTAATAGAACCCCTAAATATCCATTCAGTTCTTCCTGTTTCAATAAACTTCATGTGTACCATACTTGCATCTACTTCTAGAACTCTTGTTTGACACCTGTAGAGGGTTAAGTATAGGGTTTATTATTTTGAACATTCCTTTTAATACCTTTAAGAAATATTTTTAAAAAAATATTCTTCCAATTACTTTATCAAAACTAACAAAATGTCATGTTTAAAAGGATTTATAGTTAAAAAAAACTATTTTTAAATTAAAGAAAAAAATTGACAAAAAATTAAACAAATCATATTGATTCTAAAAATTTAAATGAAAGAAGTTTTTATTACTTTTTAGAAGTAAAATTAAAGTATAACTTGCCATTTTGATTCATATTCTGTTTTTGTCACTTGATCTTTTTGTAACCTGACCAAAGCTCTCTACATGAAAAAAAACATTGTATAAAAATAAAAACAAACTTTTCTCTGTTTTCAAAGTGTATGTAATTAAAGGAAGTAAAGGAATAAACTAAATAGTTACCTCAGGGTATTTCAGCAAGTAATCCCTAATAAAGTTGCTGATTGTTTCATGCACATCATTAGCCACATCATTGCCTGAAAAAACACAAAAAATATTGATACAAAAAGCAGACTTAATGCTTTACAAGAATTTAAACGATCATTTAATTTTTAAATAGAATGAAAGAAATGCTATCTTTATTATTGAAAACAAAAAAAAGTATTTTTAAAACAATAAGCATATAGAGAAAACTGATAAAAAATTAATCATCAGAACTTTCATCATTAAAAAAATATTGTATGTAAGAAATGATGCCGTATAATTTTACTTACTTTGAGCACACATTAGATATACTTCATGATAGCTGACATAGGACACACATCCATCATCAAAAAATACTAAATACCTAGAAAAATAGGAAATCAATCAAATTATAAACAAATAACTTCAATGTTTTCTCCATCATACAGAAGATGACTTCCCCCATCTATAAGAGGACAATTCGCTTATTTTTGTTGACAAAGAGGGGATGGGGGGAATTGCAAAAACATGATTATGTTATACTGAAACTGCTCCTTATAGGAAAAGTTTTTACCCAGTGATAGTTTTTTTTTTGTTTCCTGGAAATATATAAGCCATAAAATACTTTTACAAATTGAAAATAAAAACCAACATTTTTACCTTTGCTTATTTGTTGAGTTAGGTGGTTCTCCAATAACACCTGCAAAGTTGCCATAACCTAGGTAGCGTGCTAAAGTAAAGAAATTCTAGGTAAGATAATCATTAGACAAAAACCCATATAAATACACAGAAAGAATCTTTCCTTACCAATAATTCGAGTTCCAACAGGTAATATTACTTCAGGTGATGTTCTATAGGCCAATTGCCTGGATTTGTAAAGCTTAGACGACAAAGTATTGTTGTCTTCAAACCTAATTCTGTACATATTTTCCTCTGGGCCATTAAGAATGGATAAAATCTCTCCTTTAATAAATTGGTCTTGCAAATTAGTTTTCATCACCCATACTTTTGTGTCAACTAACAATGGCCTAAAAGAGAAACATTTATGGAATGAGATTAGCTAACAAAATCTTGAATAAGAAATTCTTATTGAGCTAGAACAGGGGGTCCACACAAAATATATCCTAGGGGTTGAGGGTCGTATTCAGAAACTTTAACACAAGATGAAAACGAGAATGGGACGTAGCGAGATATTTTAAAAGAGATATTTCTACTCCACAGCTGTCGTCCACCATATTGGTCTGAGATTCAAAGCGCATTCCGATTGCTTTTACACTTTTTGTGCTTTGTTTAATAGTTACAAAAAAATCTAAAACAGCTATTAATTACCAAAATAAGTCTTCAGACATTAATATATTACGAAAGACATCTAGTGTTTGTAAAAATTTGTTTTATCAGATAATTGAATCGTCAGTTTGAAGAAGGGAATAAGTCCAAAAATCAAGTTTTGAGAAAATCAAAAAAGTAATGGAATTTTCATTGTATGGACATCGATTTCACAACTTCAAGGGGTGATATCTCCCTATAGAGGTTAGTTATTTCCCCCCTCTTTTCACCCATGTGTAGGGAAAAGCTTGGAGATTGTTTTGAGCACAAAAAGTCAATTTGTCATTTTTTGGACTTATTCCCTTCTTCAAACTGACGATTCAATTACTTGTGATTTTTTTCGACAGATGGCAGCAAGAGCGCTTGTTTTTAGGAGACGAGAGCTCTGGAGCGGCTATTTCCAAATGCACGTATACATCTCGTTTCTATCTCGTGTTTAAGTTTCTGAATATGGCCCTAAAACTGACCCGCCTTTGCATTGAAGTTAGCTCATAATTGCAGTAAGCACCTCAATTATTGTTTTTTCTCACATTTTTAAAATTTTTTTATTTATTTCTTATTTCAACCCAATTTAATTATGAGCGTATTTTGAAGAGGAAAATATTTCAATTGTTTAAAACAAGTTTTGAATAATTTTTTAAATAAAAATGAAATGCTGAGCAAAAGAAATGTTTCTATTTCACTTACTTTCTTTTGATTGCACCTGCAGGGGGTAAATTGGGCTTAGCAGTTGATACAACATTTACAATTTCCAAGCCGTCCCCGTATGGTTCAGGAGGAGGGGGAGCATACTGAACTCCTATAATATAGTAAAAAACATTTTCAAGAATTAAAAAATATGCAAATTGAATATTTTTTAAATACGGGTATTGAAAAATAGCATTGGTGAAATACCTACCAGCACAGTATTTTTTATAATCTTCATTTGATCTTAGGTCTTCAAAGGGGATTCTAGAAGAAAATAGAAAGCTTCACTTGTAAGATAAAAATAAATATTTAAAGGCCAAAATTTTATTATCCGACTTATATTTTTATGCTTAAAGATATAATTACACCGATTAAAAATACACATCTGCCTTTATTTGATATTAGTACAAAAACATTGAAGCAAATTATTTATTTCAGCAAAAGAATTAACTCTTGGTTCAAAAGTTGTTACCGCAAAAAAATCTTCCTTAGTAATAAAATGTTTTTAAAAATGCAATGAGAAAGGAAGTATAGAGGTTTTATGACATAACAAAGCTAACCTTTTGGGTGTATCCCAGGACTCATACAATGGAGGAAGAAATATTTATTCTGATCTTTAAAAATGAGTTAAGACAGAATACCCTCAATTTATATTTAAAAAATTTACTCATTTTTTTATAAATTTTACAACATTTATTTTAAGTCATTATCTTTTAAATCATAACATAAATGTAGAAATTTTATATTTTTTCGAGATTAAAAAGGGAAAGTTGCATTTAGAGGTGGTGGTGGTCATTTTACATCAACAGCTTTGTTTTTTTCTTGATCTATGCTGAGGAGTTTACAACGCATGAATCAAGATATAAAGGTAACAAAATTCAAGTGAATGAATTAATTCCAGGCAAACATGAAACTGCAAAAATAAAATAAAATTGATTTTTTTATGAAGAGCATCATAGAAACATATGACTTACATGAAAAGAAATCTTTTTGATTTAACAAGATGGCTAATACTATTCTTAATGTGTTCGGTCTGACCCAACAATCCTAAAAAGAAATTAAATTTTTCATTAATATCAAGCTTTTCAAGCTGTGCACACAGTTATTAAGAATAATTAAACAAATTCTAAAAATATATTTTTAAGTTATATCAAAGAGCTTAAATAGGGTTACACTCTTTTTCTTACCATGTGCCACATTAGTCTTTTTCATATACGAACCCCAGGAAATGTTGTTGGTAATCAGTTATAAAATTTTTCTGATTTATGAGCTCCTAATGACCTATCCACTTAACTGATCGAAGATAAATTTTAGACATTGTTATTTGAGGGTATGGGCTACTCTATGTCATAGAATCCCATATCATAGAGTCTATGTCCTATGATATGGGCTACAGAGAAACTTGAGACTTTAATGGATTAAAGTAGGATACAATGAGGAAGTTGCATGATTTTTTTATATTTTTTTAATCGATTCTTCTTGCAAAAATAAGCAACTACCCAAAATTTGAGGACGATCGAGAAATTTTTTGATTGCCAAAAAAATTAACAAAAACCCTCTTTTTAAAAGCCCGCGAAAACGCCAAGAGTTTGAATGTGACGTCATCTTATAATAAACATTGTTGTAAAGCAATGGAGTTGATGGTATTATTGTTGACCTCATCTTACAGTTTAAACAAACGTTTTCAGTCACGTGTTTTTTTCTCGACTTTTACATTAAAATATTTAATTACCTGTACATTTTTTTGAAAAACTGCCTAGATATTTTATTTAACCATACAAAAAAACATACGAAACACTTGTTTGTTTTTGAAAATCTGACACATGCAACTTCCTTATTACAATAAGTAAAGGTTTTATAATTTTTGAGAGGCAGCATCAACTATTTCCTACACAAAATGATCCTATGCAAACCATTGAAAACCATAAATGGGATTGGAATGGTAAAAAGTATTTCGCTCGAAGGAATTGGTAAAGAGCAATGGTAAAGAAAGATAACAAAAGAAGAGGGAGGGAGAAGTTTTAAGGTACATGTTTTTTGGGAGATTCTGAGTATGATAAAAAAAGTTGCAATGCCAAATTAAGTGTTATTCCCCAAACTCTCTTTACTTTGGTCCTACACATTGTTCTTCATTACAAATGATACACAAAGAGATATGTCTAAGTCCATCTTACACCTTAAACCAGTGTGACTCTCAATATTTTCAAACTCAAAGACCACTAGATGCCTCATTATCAAATCAATAGCAGACCGCTAGATGGCTAACCAAATCAATGGTGGTCCACATACACTAAATAATGAAAACCTATAAAGGCCAGGCATAGATCCAGCACAGCTCAAAGGGAGGGGGGGACTTTTCCAAACTATCACCTTTACATTTTACAAGCCAAATGATGAATTTTCTTAAAAGTATCCCACAAGATCCCCTTGTCCCCTACTGGGAAATAAAAGGGTCCTTTTCCAGAAAAAAATTTTGAAATTTGACTTGTAAGAGTAGGGTTTTAACTCATTTTAAGAACCTTTTCGAGTCCAAGCGGGGCACTGTCCAGAGTGCCCCCCCTTGGATCTGCGCCTGACAAAGGCCCAAACTATTTTGTATTATGCTTAAGGCTTAAGCTTAAAGGTATGGTAAATATATGCTTAAAGCTTTAGGTAAATATATCGAGGACCACCTGAAAATGTCCCTAAGACCACAGGTTAAGAATCAACACCATAATTGTTCGTAACCATCACCACTGTTAAAAGCAATGACTAATGCTTAGCCTTTCATTCCATATATATGTCAATTAGTCAATGAATATAAGTTTTTATTTTATTTATATAATATGAGAATTTATGATTAATCAAATCAAAACAACGAGCAGGTGTAAAAACACAGAAATAAAAAATACAGCAAAAATAATCATTTCAACTCACTTTTAGTCGGGGTAACTACTTCGGAAAATTTTTTAATTAACTCCCCACCTTCCTTTTCAAATTTTGATTCTGCAGATAATTGGCATTTCTTAATGAATTCTTGAACATTTGGAGGTTGCTTCCCGTTTGAGCAGTGGTCGGCGTTCTCTTGTCCTAGTAGAACTTTCTTTATTCCATTAGGTCTAAAAGCTATATAAAAATGTTTGATGGATTGACATCAGTTATAGAAACATACAATTTCATAAATTGTAGAAAACAAAATAAAAAGATCAAAGCACTTATGGCAGCTCAACTGCATCAGGTTTTAAAAAAAATTAATAAAAGGATATTTTAAAAACCAGGTTTTTAAAACGCAATAAAAAGTGTTAAATAATTCCTCCTTATTCCTTCTCAAACCAAAAACGTAGGGATCATGCCATAGGGGTAAAGTTCCCAACCTCCACTCTACCTCATCGGGAAATTAGTTAAAAATCTATTTCAAAATTCCAACCGAACCGACAGACAAATAAAAAATGTGAGACCCCTCCGAAATCTTTTTTTCCCGCACCACTGGTTGTGCCTGCATTTTAGAGGATGCATATTTATTATAGATATTATGATATTAAGCAAAACTTAATCAGAAAAAAAGCATAGCTACTGACATACCGCCAAGAAAAGATCTTCGGACGAGTTCAAAAGAAGAGGGAAGCTGCTATGAATTGAATGAACTGCAATATTTGGTATTTTAAGTGTACATTTGGCAAATAAGAAAATGCGTTTCGTGAATGAGAATAAGACAGCGGTTCTTAAACTGTGGTCCGCGGACCCCTGGGGGTCCGCGAGTTACCTTGAGGAATTCCTCAAGCTACTTTTAGAATTCCCCAAAGAGTTTCAAAATTAGATGAAACACTAGTTTTAAGAGGTAAATTTCAAAAATTTAGCCCCCTCGAAATTTTGACTTCATTGCATTATTTTTTCCTTGAAATTTCCAGACCCTCACCTCAGATACTTGGAGTAATTCAGGGGAGTAATAAGGGTATCACCAAATATTGTCCAAATATTTTCCTTATTACTTGATTGAAAGATTTTACCTGTATTTTTAACGTAAATTTTTATAAATTAATTACTTAACTAATGATTTAATCACCAATTGTGTTTTTTTAGGTTATAGAGGTATCAACCTACAACATCCATGGAAAAATGACCTTGGTAAATGCCTCAAACATTTTTAACAAGAATTTTTAAAAAGGTCGATTTTTGAGGCCAAAAAAATTGAAAGTTTGAAAAAAATTAAACTTTTTATTGTCCGATTTTCTTCCATTTTTAGTATGTTATTATTTAAGTCATTTCTAATTGAAAACCGTTTAAATTATTTCTTTTGTAATTATTTTGTGGTTTTGAGTAATGTTTTAATTTTTTCAACTTTCCAAATTTTGAATTAATTTTTAAAAATTGAAATTTTAAATTTTTTAAAATTTAAATGGTATATAAATATTCGTATTCAGCACTGAAAAATAGCCTATGGACATGTTTCATAAGTCCCTATTTTTGTAATTTGATTTTTTGAAAATTTTTTTCAGTCCTTTTATAAAATTTAAAAAAAATTAAATTTCCGCCCGTCCGATTTAGGCCGATTTTTAGTATGTTATTATTGAGGTCATTCCTAAGTGAAAACCGTTGAGAAACCTTTTATTGCAATTTGTTTGAGGTTCGGCCCTTTTTTTCGCTATTTTCAGTGGACTATGAAAATATTCATTGAAAATTTTTGGATATCAATCAGTAAAACACTCTCATCAACATTTCCACATTTTTTCAGCTTGTTATTTTGAGTGTCTACCTTTTAGCCCAGCAAAGCATAAACTAATTAAAATTTATTTAAAACTAAATTAACTTCAAATTTTCTGACGTTTTCACTTCATACAAAAAAAACGAACACAATCGGTCGCTTGGTTCAGTCGCTATGCTTTTTAATGCAATCCAAGATGGCGATGGCCGATTTTTAGTGTGTTATTATTGAAGTCATTCCTAAGTGAAAACCGTTGAGAAACCTTTTATCGCAATTTGTTTGAGGTTCAACTCTATTTTCAGTGGACTATCAAGGAAAGAACCGCTTGAAAAACCGCCGCTATCGAGGATTGCCCCCTCTGGGAGAGAGTAATCAGGAAGCGAAATATACCACTGAGCGAATGAAGTACTGGCGACATCATTCGACCAGTTCTGCGCAGTATATTGTATAGCTCGGGCATAACGTTCCCATGATGCACAGCACGAGGAGAAATGCACTTCGCGAGGAGATGCGAAGAAGGATCGTCATTCGCTCCGTGGCAAAGTGACGTATATTTCGTCACCTCACTCCTCCCACTATACTCTGTTCATTTTGAACTGGCTCTTGAAAATAGGCACTGTATATTTGGACGGCCTTTTTTCAACTAAACTCTACTCTAATTTCCACGGCTCGGCGTTCCATTGGTTCCATCACTAAACGCCGAGACTGCAACGTAACCACGAGACCTACAGCGCATGCGCCACTGGCCGTTTTGGCCGTCCAAATATACACTTCGTTGAAAATATTTCCTTCCCCCACCACCGATCGGTAACCATAGCAACTATCTTCGTGAAAGTGACGAAGAAGGCTTACTATTGGCTGCTCGAAGACCGTAACTATGGTTACGCTTCTATCGTGGGGGAAAGCACTATTTCTCGAACGCCAATTCTAAATGAATACAGTATAGTCGCGGAATTCGAAGCATTCCACGGAACGTTCGCACAAGGCATTCTGGGATTACTATGCCCTCAAAGGAAAGCCGCCCGAGACCCATGGAGGAAAGAATAGCTGAAAATTGGTGGAAAAGTAGCTGAAAATTGGTGGAAAAGTTGAAATTAGTGTTCTAATCAATCCTGGGGAAAATCCACCATTTTGAAAAAACTGCCGCCATCTTGGACTCGCGATTTATAAGCAACACTGAACCGAGCATCCGATTGCATTCGTTTTTTCTCCACAATAATAATTTAGTTAGACAACATTTCATATTTTTACAAATTATAATTCTTTACAAATAACGCAGCGTGTGTGTGCACGCGAAAAAAACTTACCATGCATTTTTAATGCGTTCTAAAACCGTACCATAGAAAGTAATACATTATTTGGTGACAAAACTTTTAAGTCCTAAAATAAAAACAGAACCAATACCAAAATTTTATTGCCATATTCGTATCTTGCGCATTGAATTCATAATAATTTGGCACTTCCAATTATTTTATTGTTGACTAGTGAAACTGATATTCATAATAAGTAGGGCTAGTATAGGATTAATTACATATAGTCTAAGAGCTAGCAACGTTTTCGAGAGAGAATTTTAGAAAAGCTAGTTCTTTAATATATCTTTCCCTATGCTATTTCGAACAGCGTACGGGGTACCTGGTTGCCGGTAAGCGGTGGCACAATTAGTGCGCATCCCACCTTTACAGGTAAAAATCTTGATTTTTAAATCATTTTAGAAAGATTTTTTTCATTTTCACTAACTTCTAAACACTATTAGAAAAATTAATTTATTATTGCCAGCACTTTGTGTCGGTGGAAATAACGTGCCAGATGCAGTTTTTGATAAAAAAAAAGCATTTATTTCGCACCATTTTAGAATTGCTGTCATTTTAATATTATTTTATATAGATATCAATAAACCCGAAATTAATTTGCCAGCACATAATTCGGGTGGAATCAATAGCAAGACCGATTCAAAGTTGTAAAAATACACACTGGCGTTCAAAATTAAGAGAAAGTGCACATTTGTTCGATTTTCTCCGGATCTAGCGGACATATTGTGACGAAATTTGGTATGAATATTGGGGTTAATATAATACACAATATATATTTATTCAAAATTGTAATACACACGCATGCGCAGGAGTTTAAAACATCAGAATTGAAAGGTATGAAATAGCGGTTTCAGAATGGAATTTCAAAATGCTAGTTTGAATGATTCAGAATGCTATTTTTAATCAACAAAAACATTAATTTCAAACATTTTAGAATGCCTGTAATTTTAATATTATTTTATATATATATCAATAAACCCAAAATTAATTTGCCAGGATTTAATTCGGGTGCAATTTAATAGCAAGACCGATTCAATATTGTAAAAATACACTTCATGTGCACTTTCTCTTAATTTTGAACGCCAGTGTGTATTTTTACAACATTGAATCGGTCTTGCTATTGAATTGCACCCAAATTAAATCCTGGCAAATCCTGGCTCCTGCGCATGCGTGTGTATTACAATTTTGAATGAATATATATAGGGTATTATATTAACCCCAATATTCATACCAAATTTCGTCACAATATGTCCGCTAGATCCGGAGAAAATCGAACAAATGTGCACTTTCTCTTAATTTTGAACGCCAGTGTGTATTTTTACAACTTTGAATCGGTCTTGCTATTGATTCCACCCGAATTATGTGCTGGCAAATTAATTTCGGGTTTATTGATATCTATATAAAATAATATTAAAATGACAGCAATTCTAAAATGGTGCGAAATAAATGCTTTTTTTTTTATCAAAAACTGCATCTGGCACGTTATTTCCACCGACACAAAGTGCTGGCAATAATAAATTAATTTTTCTAATAGTGTTTAGAAGTTAGTGAAAATGAAAAAAATCTTTCTAAAATGATTTAAAAATCAAGATTTTTACCTGTAAAGGTGGGATGCGCACTAATTGTGCCACCGCTTACCGGCAGCCAGGTACCCCGTACGCTGTTCGAAAGAGCATTGGGAAAGATATATTAAAGAATTAGCTTTTCTAAAATTCTTGCTTTTCCGACGTTGCTAGCTCTTGTACTAATATTTGTTCAGGAATCTTATATTAAAGTGTGCTCTTGATTTCTATGCGTTTTAAAAGATTTTGAATCGATTAAGACCATGCTTATTTTACATAATTTCACATATTTCGGTTTATTTACATATTTTTACATATTCAACCTATAACTACATATTTTTATTACATATTTTATTCATTTTCAAGTTTTTCAAAAATAATCAGACGTTTGATCGATTTTCAAATTAAAGCAACCCATAAAAGGAAATACGCATTCAAATTATAGTTAAAATTAGTGTAGAAAATTTTCCGAATTTAACTTTAAAATTTTGTGAAGTCTGGATTGTCAGACGAAATGTGTCAGGCGCACCGAGAAGGGAAATAGGCACATGGTTTTCGTTTTTTACTCGCGACAAGACAGCAAAAAAAACGAGCCGTCGGCGAATAGCGAAAACCACCCTTCCCTACTATGTGCTTACGTAATATTTGAAAAGCCCCTTTAAAAAAATTATTTAACATTTTCTTTTTTTATTACATATTTGGCATTTTTTAATACATATTTTGCTAAAATAAACACATATTATGTAGATTTCTTGAGGTCTAATGGGGGATTTACAACGCTGCGACAAAAACGACATTTTTGTAGTACGACAGACTGCCAAAAGGTGGAGCTAGAATCGCAGCGATAAGCCAGGGACATTTTCGGTTTTCTGCCATCTCGTGGAAGTCCGTTGCTCGCTTATTCTACAGTCCCTTTCTAAGTGACTTCATGCCAAACAGAATATTAAAATTTTCATTCGAAAACAAAATATCAAGCCTATATATATTCACAAGTAGCCTAAATAATTAACTGAGGCTGATAAAAAAAATTTTCGCTGTTGAAGTACTGATAAATTTTGTCATTTTAACTAGATGGCAGCACATAGGCTAAGTCAAAAGAGATGTATCTTGTGACTAGGATTTCATAACTTATTTTACACAATTAATCGGAACACTGGTTATGTAACAGCCCTTGAATTTCCAGGAAGCACGAAATTAATATTAGAAGATAATTTTTATATTTCTACTAGAAAAATTCGGACATCCCGAAACTTAATCTTTCCGTACCGCCTCAAGAAAATGGCAGCTCAGTGATCGCAGTTATGTCGCCGATGTCACAGCGATCGTTTTCGCGGCCTCCTATTGTTTTTTTTAAATGATTGCCGGTCGTCGGGTCGTGTCGCAAATCGCTGATGTCGCTCTTACAGCAGAGGTGTAAATCCTCCATTACCGTGTCAGATCCATCGCTTCTGTAACGCGTTCTCGTTTCTTCTACGTGTTTCGGCATTCTAAAAATGACTTAGGGCCGTATTCAGAAACTTGAACACGAGATGGAATCGAGACGAGCACGAAATATTTCTACTCCACAGCTTTCGTCCGCCATATTGTTCCAAGTTTTGAAGCGCATTCCAATTGCTTTTACACTTTTTGTGGCCCATTTAATAGTTCCAAAAAATCTAAAACAGCTATTTATTACCAAAATAAGTCCTCAGACATTAATATATTACGAAAGTAATGGACATCTAGTGCGTGTAAAAATTTGTACTATCAGTGTATAATTTACTTGTGACGTTTTCGACAGATGGCAGCATGATCACTGGAGATCTCGAAAGTCCTCGTTTTCAAGTGACCGAGGATTCTGCAACATTCCCGTCTGGTTCCCATCTCGTGTTTAAGTTTCTGAATACGGCCCTTATTGTATTCACCTCCCACTCCAAAATGGGGGGGGGCAAAAACCATCCCTGTCCCTCCTGTTAGCACGTCCCTGCGAAAGCCACATGGGGCCTTAGCATCATCGTATCGAATATAGTCGCATTCGGCAATAGTAGAACGGGAGTATCCGAAAACACGTTTTTGTCATTCCACAACCTTCGTTTGCTTTTCTAAAGGCCGTAGCGTGAAGTTCAGTTCGACAAGAGATCTAGCTTTCTCATTCGAGAAGGTATCGAGAAGCGTTCGGCCACTCAGAAAAGAGTGGCCTTTCCGAACTGGCTAGCTGGGTCGCCATATTGCCTTCTTAGCAAAAATAAATAACCTGTGAATAAATCGTGTAAAAATATCTTTTTACAATGAAAGAAAAATTATCACATCATAACATAACAAGCACCCAATGACGTATATTTTTATGAATAGAATATTCATCCATTTCCATACTAATAGATTTAAGATGGCGGCGATATCAGCAGTTTGCAGTGCATTGAGCTGAGCTCTGAGCATGCCTGACCACGCATAGAAAACTTAGTTCCTTCGCAAAAAAAATATTGCTTCATCAAGAGGTTGAATATTAATTCTTAAGACCACTTCTTGATGTACAAGGACTGTTAATCTGAAAAGTAATGTCATTGTTTCCTGAAAAGGCATTGTAAACTTTTTGGGCACTGTTCGAAATCGCTTCCGAGTGCTCCGGAGGTATCGGAATGAAAGTTTCGACCAATCGGCAGTATACGAAGTTGTTGTCGGATTTCGAGAAGCAGTCAAAAGCTTCGTGCTGTGACATTTCATTTTAACGAAGTCTCGTAATGTGACGTCGTGAGTGCGACAAGACGGGTTTCGACTCTATACGATATGATCATGCTAGGGCCCATGGTCCTCCGAGAACCGATATCTCGATACAGATACAGTATACCCCGGTTATCTCAAACATTGATACCTCGAAACGCGAAATTTTTTTATCTCGAAAAAAATATTTTCCCCCCATGAAATTAAGTATTTCTCAAATGTTGATTGCAATTCCTATTTCGAAGAGCTTTTAACCAAAACCTTTAAGAGTTAATTTTTTTCAGCTTCTAAATCCACATGAATAAATTTAAAAAAAACTTAAAAAATCAAGTTTTTAAAACGGACTAATGATAGTTTGACGAAACCTGAGGTGAACGCAATTACAGATAAATAGATACAGTGCAGGCAAGTGTTACAGTTAAAATACCGAAATCAGTTAATTTAAAGGTTATTTAGGAAATTTGCAGATTAACGAGGGTAATCCATTTAAGTGCGAAATTTTTTTCCAATTTCTTAAATTACCTAGGTAATCTGGAAATTACCTTGATATTCTGCACCTTACCAACTAGGTCCTCGTTTATCTGCATACTACCTTTGTAATCAGTTATTTTACAGATTAACGAGGGTGATCCGTTAAAGTGCAAAAAGTCCGACTGCGCAGGGGCAAGCACATGGCGTAGTGAGCACCTCAACATTTTTAAGAGAAACGAACTTTTGAACTTAAGACTATTAAGAGGCCATTATGGTGCAGATTCCCTAGGTTAGGTAAAATGCGAAAAACTCTCCTATCCCAATTTCCCACTTTAACGGTAATACAGGGGCCTAACCGCGATCGTGTCGCCTATAGTTGCTATCCTTAACAGGCAATATGGAGTAGGCGAAAACCACCTCTTTTCTTAGGCGATACCTTCGCATAACGTGCTTTTGGCCCGACCGCGAACTGGTTATCCACAAGGAATTTCTGACGCACTTCGCTTTCGTGTGGAGAAGGGAGCTGGCCAATCAAAAGAGAGCAGCCTATTCGAAAACAGTGTAGCCATCCGCCAGATCCGATTCCTTTTACACTTTTTGTGGCCCGTTTTAATAGTTTTAAAAAATCTAAAACAGCTATTTATTACCAAAATAAGTCCTCAGACATTAATATATTACGAAAGTAAAGGACATCTAGTGCCTTACTTGTACTACTTGTGTTACTAGTAATTACTTGTGGTGTTTCTTAACAGATGGCAGCACAAAGGAAGCTATGTGGAAACGATTGATTGAGCGGCTCATGAGATTTCATCGTTTGCGTTTCGTGTAGGTTCCAGCCATAATGATTAATGAAAAAGAGACTTCACATTAACTATCCAACTATTATCGACCAGACGCCTTGAGGTAAACAAAACACTACACCGCATCACTCCTCTACCCAAAGTAAACCGTGCGCATACATAGATAAATAGTTCTCACACAAAATACTTTAAAAAGTACAATAGAAGATTTTTAAGTATACTATAAAGTATGATAAGGTTAAAAACTTAAAAATAACGCCATAATGGAATAAAATAGTAGCGAAAAAAAAACAATACATAACGTAAAGGACACTATGGACAAGAGCTTGGGGATAGCTCCCGATGTATTCCTTCGTAGGCGAAAGCGAAGCGGCAGTAGGCGATAGTTCTCTAACTAAGCGAATGCTTCGCCGAAGTGTATATTTGGACGGCCAAAACGGCCAGTGGCGCATGCGCTGTAGGTCTCGTGATTACATAGCAGTCTCGGCGCTTAGTGATGGAACCAATGGAACGTCGAGCCGTGGGAATTAGAGTAGAGTTTAGTTGAAAAAAGGCCGTCCAAATATACAGTGCCATGCTTCGCGGTATGACCATTTGCCTAACTGTCGTTATGTGACGTCACGAGTTCGCCTAGACTGGTATCCTCTACCAGGCGATACGATCGCGGTTAGGCCCCAGGAGGTATTAGCTAATGAATTAACTGTATGAGTATGATCCCTTTCTTGGCAGTAAGGAACGAGCGGAAGAAAAACTGAATTAACTGATCCTCTGTAAGCTTTTCTTTTTGGCTAATTACGTGTTTTTTTATTTCATTCATTTAGTGAAATAAATTATCTAGACATGTACTTAAAATTAAATGCCCTCCGTGAGGTTCGTTTTTGCGGCTAAATCCGCATGAAGCCAGAATGGGCAAACCACCATATTAAAAACAGAAAATATGCACTTTTCCAGTAAAAGAAATAGATCTAAATTCAAAAATCGACATAAAAAGTTTTTTAAAAAATTAGTTAATTTAATCTCTCTATTCTAAAAAAAGGTTTTTGGAGAACGGTTTCCAGAGAAAGGCTTTTTAATTACTGAACCGACCGAATGACACATATATGGTATCAAAATGTCCAGATTCTTTCCGGATTTCCGAGTAGGCCCTTTGATTTTTCAAAACAAATTCTCAATTTTAAAATATTTCCATTTTTTTAGATAACGGATAAGGTTGCAGTTACAAAGCAAGTACTGTCAAACAAATTATTATGCAACCAATCACAACGACCCATTGACGCCTTATTTTAAGATGAAACATTTTTTTTCACCTTTTAAAAAAAGTACTTTCTAAATAAAATATCATTCAAAGACTGATAAAAGTATTATAAAAACTTACATATACGCCATTTTAAACTAAAATTTCGCATTTTTTGTATAATATTTACAATTTTTAGTCTGATTTAACCGAAATTAATCAAGACCCTCTATATTACCCTCTATATAGTAGTATAGAGGGTCTTGAATGGTCTTGAATTAATTGCAAACAATGAGTGATGTGTAGGTTTTGTCTCTTATTATTTTCAATTGCTTAAATGATATTGTTTAACAAGTCTGGGTTTAAACAAAACTATGAATGATAAACATTAGGTATACTAGCGAGTTACTTTAACATTATTGATACTCATTAGCGAATAGTTTTTGTATGGTCAGGATATTGATAAACAATTATAAATAGTTAATTTTATAATAATAGATTAAAAATAGTTACGCTGAATATTTTTAAAAACATTACGATTAAATTTTTCATAAGTTAAGAGTTAATAAGGGAGATTTATTCATGGAGGGGATTTGGTGACGAATTTTTGAAAGTTGGTTGACGTTTTTTCTGCATATTGTTTAATTGTTTTATAAAGTGTGTTAAGTTCAGTAAGTTGGATTTTGTGGGAATTGCGAAGCAATTCCAAAAGGTCCTGCGTTAGCAGTTTACGGGGGTTGGCGAGCGACAGCGAGCAGGGGCGGTAGCTCACTAGTATTTTAAAATAAAAGCGACATTCCCTTTGTATACTCTATTCATTAAGAATTGGCGTTTGAGAAATATTGCTTTCCCCCACGCTAGAAGCGTAATCATAGTTACGCTCTTCGAGCAGCCAATAGTAAGCCTTCTTCGTCACTTAGACGAGATGGTTGTTATGGTTACCGATTGGTGGTGGGGGAAGGAAATATTTTCAACGAAGTGTATATTTGGACGGCCAAAACGGCCAGTGGCGCATGCGCTGTAGGTCTCGTGGTTACGTTGCAGTCTCGGCGTTTAGTGATGGAACCAATGGAACGCCGAGCCGTGGAAATTAGAGTAGAGTTTAGTTGAAAAAAGGCCGTCCAAATATACAGTGCCTATTTTCAAGAGCCAGTTCAAAATGAACAGAGTATAGTGGGAGGAGTGAGGTATAGTCCAGGCAAATTAGACAAAGTATGGGCCGAACCCAGACATTCAATATAACAGGCTGAAAATAGGTGGAAATGTAGAGGATAGTGTCCTTATTGATATCCTGAAATTCCCAAAAATTCTGTGTTGGGGAAATTCCGCCGCCATCTTGGATTGCGTTTTCAAGCATAGCCACTGAGCCAAGGGTCCGATTGAGTTCGTTTTTGTCCCTAATTGTTAAATATTGTGTATTTTAAGAGACAACGTCAAAAAATTAAAAACTTAACTTACGAGTAATTATAATTCATTTTTATTTAATTAGTGCTTTACTGAGTTAAGATGTAGGTAAACATTCGAGATAACAAGCTGAAAATTGGTCCCAAAATTCCCAAAAAATCCCTCCAAGGTAAACCACCATTTTGAAACAATCGCCGCCATCTTGGATTGTATTTTTAAGCATAGCGACTGATCCGATTGAGTTCGTTTTTATCCAAAATTGTTCAATAATACGTATTTAGGGGATAAAACGTCAAAAAATTCGAAATGAAAAACTTAATTATAATTCATTTTTATTTAATTATTGCTTTACCAGGTGAAAATTCAAATAAACGCTGAAAATTGGTGGAAACGTATAAGATAGTGTCCTGACCGATATTCCGAAATTCTCAAAAAATCCCTCCAGGGGAAAATCCACCACTTTGAAAAAAAAACACCATCATTTTGGACTCAATTTAAGCATAGTGATACTGGAGTTCCACAACAATAAAATTTCCCCGAAAAGGCATAATTGAAGCCGAAAAAAACTGTAATTTTAAAGTCGAATATTTCAAAAACTATTCGAGCGAATTTAGTAAATTAGACTAAAAATATAGTTTATTTATTCAATAAAAACATGTAATTACACGCATGGTCAAAAATTGGACCGTTTGTTTGCTATATCGTTTGGAGCATAGTTTGACTTCAATTTGACCGTTTTGTCCATTCTATTTGATTTAGTTGCAACCAAACGGTGATATTTTTTACCATGCACGTAATTGCATGTTTTTATTGAATAAATTAACTACATTTTAAGCCTAAAAGATTATTAAAATCGCTCGAATGGTTTTTGAAATATTCGACTTTAAAATTGCACTTCAGATGAGAAAAACTGGAATTTTAAAATTGAATATTTCAAAGGACACCCGACTTTTGAATAAAACTAAAAAAATCCATAACTATTTTTTTAATTCGATTTTGGCTCGCCATTTCCAATTTTCCTCTGAAAAATACTTGTATTTTTAAGTACTTGATTTGTATTAAGTACTTGTATTTTTTAGGGTTGGAAGGGCTACAGAAAATAGGACAATCCTACTTTCTAGCAGTCCAGCTGTTATACTATAGCTATTATTACGTACACAAGCTGGAGAGAATAGTATATGTATCCAAATCCAATACAATACTGGTGTTGCGGAACTGAATTGAGTTTTTTATAATCTGCTTATTTAATTTTCCGAGAACAAGATGTTCTTTTATGAAGTGAATTGATTATTTGTATTATTTTCTGTATATATAGCCGTGTGTTTTTAGATTTTATGGCTTTGCACTTTTTTGTTACAATAAATGGATTTGTAGCTTTTGGATGTTGGTTTCCTTTAAACGACTCGAAGCACAGGACTAGTTTTTACAACATAGTGGCGTCCGCGACAGGACTATTGCCTGTGCTTCGATTGCTCGTTCGTGGATGACTCTGAAGGAGGAGTCTGAAGGTATTAAAAGCCAGAAGAAAGGTTCTGAGAGGTGCGCTAACAGTTTGCATGACGAAGGTGGAGAGGGAGCTAGACAAGGATGTTCCCGATCTGAAGGAACTTTCATTCCTTAGAATACAACTGGTGGATAAATTAAAGGATCTTCAGATATGTCAAGAGAAAATTTCAAAGCATTTGGAGGAAGATGAGGAAGAATTGTTGAAGGATATGGAGCAAGCTTATGCTTATGAAGATTCGTGTCGGCAAAAGCTTTTGTTGATCGACGAAATGATTGGTAACTCGGAAATACCGGGTACAAGCTGTACGAGAAGATTTGAGTTACCCAAGATAGAATTTAGGAAGTTCAACGAGGATCCTAAAGTCTAAAGGGTACTTAGAGTTTTGGGACCATTTCAAGAAAGCCCATGAGGATCGAACGATTGCCAGTGAAGATAAGATGCAGTATTTATTGCAAGCAATGGAGCCCAATCCAATTCTCCTGCTGAGCGTCTTGTGAGAAGTTTTCCAGCAACGGCCGACAACTATCCTTTGGCTATAAAGCATCTGAAGGAGCTTTTTGGACGAGACGAGGTACTGGTACAGAGATTTACATACGAGATTTGATGTCTCTTATTATCAGGACTGTGATGTCCGGAAGAGTACAGACCGACTTCTTGGCCAATCTTTATGATCAGATAGAAACCAAACTCCGAGCATTGGGAACCCTGGGTTGCACTAAGGGAAAATTCAACGAGGTCTTGGAACCACTGGTGGAGTCTTGTTTACCTGAGGCAACTCTTCGAGCTTGGGAAAGAAGCAGGCACCAAGGAAGAGATGCGCATAGAACATTAGAAGAGCTGATGACGTTTTTAAGGCATGAAGTAGAGGCTTGTTCGAGTTTTGAAAGAATTGTTGCGACGAACTTTGGGAAAAGGTGCCGGATGATTTGGTTCCTCACACGCCTGCCATGTTTATAAGGGACCGTTCAAATATTACGTAAGCACTTTATTGGTCATTTTAACCCCCCTCCCCCCTTGTCAGCAAAGATAAGCAAACCTCACCCCCCCATCATAATTACGTAAGAAACTGCCGGACCCCCCTCCCGAAATTTTGACATCCCTATTAGTAAGTACTGTTTTTTTTCTTGAAAATTAGGTGACTCGTACAAGGAGCTGTCCTTTTTGGGTGTAACCCTAAGGGTTCAAAAATGAGTCGAAACACTACTTTTCGGGGTTAAAATTTCAAAATGTTAGGGTGGTCGATCTCAAGAAAAAAGTACTTGCGTTAGATTTCCTAATTCAATTTTTTGTTACATTTATTTTTGGTTGAATTTTGAAACTATTTATGCAAGAAACAAGAGATTTTCGAAAATGCACCATCTTACGTAAGCATCACTCATATCACCCCTCCCCCCTTGTCAGCAAAAATAAGCAAAGAGCAAACCCCCCTCCCCCCTTAGGTGCTTACGTAATATTTGAACGACCCCTAAGGGAAAATAATTGCTCTGGTGTGCCGGATATCGATAAAGTGGAATCGCAAAGATTAAACAAAAGGGTAAGGTATGGAGCTAAACTCTTTCGGGATTTGAGACAAAGGTTCCGAAAGGAATACCTAAGTCAGCTGATTCAGAAAGCTAACAAGAAGTCTACGCGTGGACCTAAAAGGTAGGTGAGGTTGTCCCTGGTAGGAGAGGACAATAAAAAGCGTTTATTTTGGCCTTTGGCTAAGGTTTTGGAGGTTATTCCTGGGAGGGATGGACAAATACGTAGTGTCAAGGTGAAAACAAAGTATGGAACGTCGGTAAGGCCCATCCAGAGGATATATCCATAAGAAGTACAACTTAGTGAAGACTAGACCAAGGGGAATTAGTAACAACAACAACTTGGTGAGGACTCTGTAGAATCAACTTTTGAAGAAAGAGGGGGCCAGGTGTCCTTGGAGAGTGTTTTGTTGATAAGATGTCGCATTCGGTGAATGCATTGAGGTTCCGTGGGAATGTGTTTAATTTATTATTTAGAGACTCCTCCCTAAGTCTCAACGGGGGGAGGTATGTTGCGGAACTGAATTGAGTTTTATTCTGTTTATTTAATTTTCCGTGAACAAGATGTTCTTTTATGAAGTGAATTGATTATTTGTATTATTTTCTGTATATATAGCCGTGTGTTTTTAGATTTTATGACTTTGCACTTTTTTGTTACAATAAATGGATTTGTAGCTTTTGCATGTTGGTTTCCTTTAAACGACTCGAAGCACAGGACTAGTTTTTACAACAACTGGCTATTAGATTATGGCGGATACGGGAGTAGCGTCCTATAATCGCCAAGACCGAGTGAAAACCGAAATGTTTTGGTTGTATGTTATAGGATTGATCATTGGACTGTTATGAACACATGAATCCGACATGCACCCTGCGCACGCGCAGTGTGGGAGAAGCAAACATTCCGGAAGTTCATTGAACAGGTGAAATGGTTTGTTTTGTATTAGAAAACTAGGTGAATAGCATTGATCTTTTAATTTTACTAACAACAAAAAATAAATCATGATTATAAATACTTACTAGACTGCACATCCATTTTATTGGGGTCGACGGTTTGTAACACAGGCATATTATATGGTCATACCTACAAAAAAATAATGAATTCATGACACCGAACAAAATAATTCTTCTATATAGAAATACCACTGTTCATCGACACTTATCCTAACACAGATATAGGGCCATGCGCCATAAAACACCAAATAACCAACCAACCTAACTCAAATTAGAGGTAGTATATATAAAAAACACGTTTCTGTAATAAAAAAGGGCTATAAAATAAAATTTAAAAATCAGTTCCAGTTAAAAACAATTATTTCTAGAACTACCTTTAAGTAGAACAATTTCAAGTTAGAATCCTTATTCTGAATTCCAAACTCCGATGATCTAATGTTCTTGAAATTTCCATGGAGAAGAAGTTGCAAAACCTAGCTAGACTAAGGGCCCGATGTTTTTCACTTACAAGTGGTCCAAATGCGACACACGACAAAGGATTTTTTTTTATATTTGCCTCTACGTAGCATATTCCTTTGCTTTTAAAAAATACATATTTAAAAAATAATTCAAAATGTAATAAAGTACTAAATTTATAATAATATAAAATTTATTAGTTTTTAATATCAAATATATTTGCATTGAAAATACATTTTAATAAAACAGTTCAAAATGAAAAAGTACTTAGTTTACAATTAAATTTAATGCACATTTTTATTTTAAATAGGTACACTAATTTTTTATAGTTTTTTAAAAAGTAAAATTTTTTCACGCAATTAGCTACAAAAAAGACAATTAATTGATTGGTAAGGGTAAGCGGAAACGGGGTAAGGAGGTAAAGTTAATTTTCTCAGAATCGCATTTCAGTTCCGTAAAAAAATACTTTTCAAATCGAAATTTAAAAAAGGCTGAAAATAGGTAAACTACAGTCCAAAAAAAGACGTCACAACAAAAATGAAAGGTCAATTCTGCATTCGGTCGGTGAATTCAGCTTTACTTTTATGTTCAAAACAATAGACAAGAGCAGAAAAGCGGCTGCGACGGTGGCGCCGCTCGCGTCTTCTACATCTACGGTTCTACCAAAACATGGTTGATTATAGGGTGGATCGAAAGTCGAAAGTCGTCCACTCCACTCGTCCGATCAAAAACTAACAGCGTATGGACTGCACACATCGCACACAAATAATATGGTATAAAACATAAAATAACAACATTATTTTAAGTTTTTTCAGATATTTTTATTGCTTTCTCGCAATATTCTTAGTTTTGACTCGAGTCATTCAGAAAACAGCAAAAAATATTGGTAATTCCTTTCGTAGTGTTTATCTTATTTAATTTTGATAACTTACTTCCATAATATACTCCTGTTCATAAAAAATGCAACACCAAGAAGGAATTGTCCGATCAACTTGAAATTTTCAGGGTATGTTCATTATGGTTTGATTATCAAATGATATCAAATTCAGTGCTATAGCGCATGCGCGAGCTGAGCAGTGTCTTCTCAACCACTGATTTATTCGTATATTTGGGGGCCTGTAACGGAACGTTAAGGGCTTGTAAGAAGGTTGTCCACCGTTGATTATCTTGTCATTAGATGTTATTATACACCTTGGACCTTAACGGATGCAGGGGTCGATCCAGGTTTAAATTTTTGGGGCCTGTTTTTTTAATTTTTGTGAAAATGAAATTATTTTTTGTGAAAATGAAATTATTTTTTGTGAAAATGAAGTTATTTTTGTGAAAATGGAATTTTTTTTGTGAAAAAAATATTTTTTACGTAAAACCTAGAATTTTTGATTTGCTATTTTATCTTTACATTTTTTAAATCGATTCGATATAATACCAGAAAAATTTTTAGTACTCTTCTCTAGTACAGTACTTTACTCTAGAAAATCCTCATTAGTTAAAATACCGACTAATATCACGATAACACATGTGATTAGTACCAATTACATCGCGAATAAGGCGCCGAGGCCCGATGGAAGCAGTCGCGGAAAAAAAGGGACTTCCACGAAGAATCGCAACTTTTTAGCTTTCAAGATAGAGATTCTGAACATCGGACATGTTGGCTTTTGTCTATGTTAACGTTGGGATTTTTCTTTCATTACAATACGGACACGAGAAAAGCCGACATCTCTTGACGCCCGTGGTTCTACAAGGAATGGGTTGCGGAAAAAACAGATCATTCCGCGAAAAAAAAATGGAAACTTTCTCAAAAAATCACGATTTTTTAGATTTGTAAATGTTTCCGAGGAAGGATAAATGGGAAAAAAACGTGCATTCCGTAAAAATTTTGAATTGATCCGTAAAACGCCACTGTAGTAAAACTTAGCTGAAATCTGCAAATTTTACGGACAATCCGAGAGCATAGGGTTGCCGGATTGAAAACGCAAACTGCTGTTTTCGTCGATCTATGGATTGTATGGTTCTTTCCATAGTTCTTTCTCAACCGAGAATCGCGTTCGTTTTGGAGAATTTAAAGGGTTTCGTTTGAAATTTGGAAGTGGTAATTTTTTGTCACTAGAAATTTTGTGAAAGGGCCGATTTTACTAAGTTTATTTTTGTGAAGGGGCCGTTCTTCCGAAGTTTATTTTTGTGAAGGGGCCGTTCTTCCGAAGTTTATTTTTGTGAAGGGGCCGTTTTATCGAAGCTAATTTTTGTGAAGGGGCCGCAAAACGGCCCCAATTTTTGCCTGGATCCACCCCTGGGATGTCATATGAACATTTAACAGAGTTTTAAAGAGGATTAATGTTAGGCATCCCGGAGGGGTGTTTTTCACACTGTTCTGCAGCTGGTCAGATGAAGGGAAACTGGACAATATTGATATGGGTTTGAAAGCAGAGGTCGAAAAAGGGTAAGGCGAGTTGAAAATTGGGGTCTGGACCCCTTATAGTCACTTCAGCACGGGATGAAAGAGGCTTCATTCGCATGGCAGTGCCGGATCATTGAGTGACTTTTCGACATGTTTCAAATTGTTAGAATACTGCTACAGATCTATCATTGTCTGCTCCACCAGTTAATCGGTCGTCATTGCACCAAAATTCCTCAAGTATCGTTTTTTTTACAGCGCTCCATCGATGGAATTCCATTGGTGAATAAAGCTACCATGGGATCCACAAAAAAATATTTTTGCATGATTACTGATAACAAATGGTCCTTTTAAAGAAATCCCCCTTCAATTTTGGTTAACATGACACCTTAATTGGGTTTGGACGCTATGCCGAAAATCGCAATTTTTGGAGTGTTTTATCTTGAGTCTGTGGTGAAGAAGATAAGTGTTTTGACCTGGAGCACTATTGGGTAACCATGGGTAACCTCATTAGATAAAAAATGAGGACAATCTCATTTCTTAAAAAAATTTTTAAAAGTTTTTGGAGCCAAAAGTTATACCCTACCTTTGAAGCGATCCTGAAGCTGTAATTCATCAGAACAAATCCCGTGCACATGTTTTTTGGAATGTTTCAAACTTACTTTACATCCAATAAAGACAGTTTCTTTCTCGACAAATTTCTTCATCCAAAATTTCACCTACGAAGCTCGACTAAAATTTCGTTGGTTTGTCCTCATGCTTAAAATGCTTGTTATGGTGCCAATATTAGCAAACTTTGGGTTTGGGATGAATCTTAGATGAAAATCACCTCCTCAGTCAAAATTTCAATCTGTTTGATTCGATGACCTGTCGTATAGAGGCTCTCATTGCAGTGCGTATGGAAGACATTAAACACCGATTTTCGATGTTAAATTTTATTCCTTTGTTCTGAAAATTATATCATTTATTTGTATCCACAAAGATCACCTGCTGTGTAAATTTCATCAAAATCTAACAAGTCCTTCATGGTGTTGCATTTTTTATGAACAGGAGTATAGATGAGATTTCATTTACCCCCTAATTTTGAAGTAATTATTTTTAAATGTTAAAATAATTTAGTATGAGTTATAAACATAAAGCATGTAATTTACTTATAAATAATATTTTGTTATTTTTTTTCTAAATTAGTGCCCTCTAAAAATGCAAAAATCTCTACTCTCTATTTCTAAAAAAATTACCGGTTCTTGATTCCGGATGATTGATTCTTTTGAGGATTTCAAATATAGGCCCTTCGATTCTTTTTTAAATTTTCAATTTTAAAATATTTCCTTTTTTAATTAGATAACGGATAAGGTCCAGTTACAAAGCAAATACTGGTAAACGGATGTACGAAAATTCAGGTCAATCAATACAAAACAAAAACCAGTCAGCAAAAACAGGTCAACAAAAAACAAATTTATTACATTGGTTAAGCTATAATTTATTATTTATTGATAATCGAAATTTATTTAACAAAAAACCTTGATGAATTGCCTAAAGCTCAAAGGGCTGGTTTGCCATCTAATGATACAAGGAATTAGAGAATAAATTGGAGAATTGGTTAGTAAACACTTTTTCAAATAAATTTTTCCTAACTGATTCTCATAAAAGAAGATCATCGGTGAAGAAATTTTTCATATCCGATCGTTGTTTCAATACAAACTACAAGTGCCAAGCGCGTAGCCAGAGGGGGGGATTTGGGGATATATCCCCCCCCCGAAACTTCGAAATTTTTCTTTTTTTGACCATAGAAAACCACTAAAAATACCCAATATCCCCCCCGAAATATCAATATCCCCCTCCGAAATTTTTTCCTGGCTACGCCACTGACAAGTGCTTACGCAGTAGCTCAACGCATAACGTCAGGGTTGCCGAACACGTCATCGTTCGGGAGCAAAGAGGGGAAATTCGAGCACTGGATTGGTTAGAGAAGTTCGAGCAAGCGGCGGCTCCTTTGTATTAGTAGCTCATAGGCAGCTGTGACGTCACGGCCAGTTTTTCTCCTTTGGAACTTTTAAATGAGGATTGCAAATTAATTATTGTTTTAAGAAAATCTGAAAAAATTAAAAACGGGTTATTTAGAGCATGTGTGATGATATACACAATAGACCAAATCGCTAATTTCAATAGGTGTTTACTTCCCAATTATATTAGAGTCTAATAAGTTTTAAGAAAGTATCTTGGAAACAGAGGGCTGAAGCTTTTAAAAAAGGTATGCTCTGCAACCAATGAGCTTTACTTGATATACTTCTACAATTCCTTTGAATTAAGTTGACTGTTGAACATAGAAAATACTGGGTTTAAATGAAATTTCTAAATAAGTTGGTTGCACTCAAGGGTAGGTGGTTTGTGTATGACTATTAGTTGCATATCTGTATCTTCTCCAGGGTGAAACTTTCCTTACCTTCCTTATTAGTGATTTTGTCCGTATAGCTGTGTTCTTTAAGTACTAGGCTTGATGGACGAATTAGTGTTCCATTTACAGATTTTTGAGAAATTTTTCGTCCTTTCCTTTTTTCTTCTCTGGGCTACCCATGTCGACTATTTCTTGCTCATTAGAGGATCTTATTAATTCCATAACTTCTATTTTATAGATATTGGAATTTCTTTCAAAGAAGGAAGTAAACATTTCTGCTTGTGCACTTAGGATTTTATTCGTTGTTTCTAGGGTCTGGACCGCCTGGGTTTCAAGGATTGACTGCAATTTGTCTTCAGTCATGTACTTTTCTTAAGTCATGTATTAGTATGTATGTATTAGTCATGTATTTTTCTTTAGTCATGTTTTCCATTTCATTGGATAAACAAAGGTTTGCCAGAATTGGCGATATTATCGCCCAATTTGGTGATTTACCCGATTACGGAAAGTTCCCTCTTTTCTTTTTCTATCCTAGATTGAGTAATGGAGGAGTAGGATTGTTGTTTAGCAAGTTTGCTTTAATGGTATTGTCTTCTTGCTTCAGTAAAGGGTAATCTGTTGAGGTACATTAGTTTTAGGAACAAATATTCTTCTTTCCTTGCTGGACACGATTGAAATCTGCTGTGGTCCCCTTTGCAATTGCAGCATCTTAATAAGTTAAACCACTTCTCGGAGTCATGTTCCTCTCCACATTTAACACACAGTGCGCTACTTGCAGGCTTTGATACCATGATTGAATTAATGGCATTTACCGCATTGGCGAGGATTGTTAATAAAGAGTTATTTTCTGTATCATGTACCAGAGCTTTACTTCAGGAAGTAAGTACCAAAGCTGGTAACTAAGATTGTTTCGGTTGGGTTGATAACCTTTTTTCCTTCCTTGTAAACTCTAGGCAATTTATGTCATTCATTGAAAGCTCTTCAGCCAATTCCTTTAGGTCAACTTCTGTTGTAATGTCGTAGAATAGGAAACGAAGTAATTTTCTCCACTTGCAAATGAGCGTTTGTTTTCACTTATAGGCAGAATTTGCAGTGCGCAATCAATATTTTTAGTTATACTAATTAATAACTGACCATTTTGGGTAAATTCACATTCTTTTATGTGGTGATAATCAGAGATACAGCTTTTTCTTTCTTCTTTCTTTAAGTGGTATGGATGAGCTTTTGGTATACCTCCTTTGTTAGCCAAGATAAAAATAAACTCTTGAACTCCAGATTCATGACACAATATCAGCTGATCACTATAACTAGACTGGTTCACAATAATAGAAAAATTAGTTCCGATAGTTTTAAAACTTTGAGGCACTGAGGCCTCACTACTCATATTGTTCTATCAGATAGATATTTAATTCAACAGTTTATTCTATTCTAACCTAATAATAGTTTATGCAAAAGTTCACTAATAATTATTCTTAAAATAGAATAATTTTACAGTCAACAAAAAGAAATAAGAATTATATATCACCCGCAGCAATAAAAAGCTCAGAAATTCTGAACAAAATCAGAAAAGAACTCGCTAACTATTAGCTCGCCATTTTTCCTTCAATTCGTTTTCGAGATATTTTCTCGAAATTTATTGTAAACATCGAGTGTAATGTAGGTTTTGTCTTTTATTATTTTTAATGCCTTAAAAGGAAGGTATTGTTTAACAAAAGTTTGGGTTTAGACAAAAATATCAATGATAAAACACTGTGTACTGACGAGTCACTAACTAGATACAGAATATTAAATTTAAATATTTATTGAAGAGAGAGTACGTTTTTTTTTTCAGAATGTTGATTAACAATAATTAAGTTGCATGTGTGTCAGATTTTCAAAAACAAACAAGTGTTCCGTATGGTTTTTTGTGTCGTAAAATGAAATCAAATATTTTAATTTAAAAGTCGAGAAAAAAACACGTGACTAAAAACACTTATTGTTTAAAGATGTCAACAATCATACCATCAACTTCATTGCTTTCCAACAATGTTTATCGTAAGATGACGTCAACATACGATGATGACTAACCCTTGGCGTTTTCGCGCGCTTTTAAAAAGTGGATTTTTGTTAATTTTTTTGCAATCTAAAAATTTCTCGATCGGCCTCAAATTTTGGTAGTTGCTTATTTTTGCAAGAAGAATCGATTAAAAAAATATAAAAAAATTATGCAACTTCCTCATTGATATTATAAGCACAATAGTTGATTACATAATAATAATAGATAAAAATGTAATAGATTAAATTAATAATATAATTTAGTTACGCTAAATATAAAAAAACATTTTGATTAAATTATTGACTATATGTAATATAGAGTTAATAAATATTCCAACTTTTAAGGTATAATGGAGATGATCTTGTGATGTATTTTTGGAAAGTTGGTTGACGTTTCTTCAACTAATTGTTTTTACGTATGTTTTACAAAGTGAGTTTAGTTAATTGGGTTTTGTGGAAATTGCGAAGCAATCCGAAAGGTTCTGCTTAAGCAGTTTACGGGGGTTGGTGAGCGATAGCGAGCAGGGGGCAGTAGCTCCTTGTACATATAGTGAAGGCAAGGAATTATTTAAAAGCAATAAACTAGTTGATGACCATTTTTTTCTATGTCAACAGTGTCAACACAATTAAAATTATTAATTATATAATGTAAAAAATTATTCTTCTTTCCATTTGAGATTCCAAAATAAAGCTTTAACTATAAGGGGATAGATTTTCAATATTCACAAATATTTTTTAGAAATACTATTGGTTTTCAAAACTGAAATCGATTCAAAGCGCAGCGATAACGAACTATAAAAAAATGTATTTAAATTCCGGACGCCATCTTTGAATTTTTTTTTCTTTCTAGAGGAATACATAAGCAAATTACACTAAAATTATAAATTTTATGAGATTCTAAAGAATTATAAATAGTTGAAACTTAAAAATCTACTTTAAAAGAGCGCGCAAATAAACTAATTTTATTTCGCCGCCATCTTGAATTCCTCAGAGGTCATGCACATTGAGTGGTTTTTGACCCAAATATTGTAACAAGCGCCACTTTCATGTTGACGTACTATTCGGTTCCGAAATCGATTCCACTCCAAAACTTGATTTGATTTTTCTAGGAAGAAGAAAGAAACGACTGGGACATATATAGTTCTCCCTCCCCCCCCCAAAAAAAAATTTTTTTTGTAAGTTTACGAAAACATATTTATCACCTAAAATTATCCTGCATTATGCAAAAAAAATCATAAAAATAACACAGCATCGACGTGATTCTGCGAAAAAATTAAGGTTTTTTTCAGTGAATGGTTACGAAAGATTTCCCTTTTGAGATCTACAAAATCTAAAAATATTTATTAAGACTAATTTAGGTTTGTATAATGGAAGTTTTACAAAACACAAGTAAGTGCAGATCAGTCAGCTGATATTATTAAACCGGAATCGTTAAAGTAGCAGCGGAAAGTGGCACCCATGTTTGTAAATTGACGAGACATTCCAGAAAAGTACTGATGGAACTTTTATTGCACAGAATAGATCCAAAACAGCTCGTGATGCTCAGAATAAAAAATTCTAGCCGGAAGGGAAATTATATTTGACAAGAAGTGCGGTCACATACAATAGATCGACCTGATAGGCTTTCCTCGTGGCGGTAATACAATAAAGCTACTCTTTCTGGTAACATAGCGCTCCGGCCATATAGATCTTGGTGATCGTGATTTTATGTGTTGTTTCAGTTTCCTATCTTTGTATTATTACCTTAAATAAATCCTTGAGCTGATCACCGAAAGAAGTACAAAATTAGATGAAGACAAAGTAGATTTGGCACCGATTGCTTCCTTCGGCCCCAAATGAATTACAATCACCTTCACCTAAAAATACAGTGGAAAAACCGGCTTCCATATCGACCACCGCCTGACAGGAAAGGTTTTTCTCGTGGCGGTAAAACAGTAGAGCCACTCCCTATCTATGACCTAGCCGTTCTCCTACCATTTAGATCGTGGTCGTGATTTCATCTGTCTTTGGAGTATTTCGTTCTTATCTCAATTTATACCCGAATAAATTCCATTTTTATATCAGAAGCTCAGTGGCGTAATGGTAAAGCATCTCGCTGCCTTGCCATAGGTTCGGGTTTCCAAGGTAGACTCAGCCTTTCATCATCCCTGCAGGTCAAAAAATGAGGACCAAGTTCGCTTGGGGAAACAATTAGCTTAGCCTTATCTGACCGTGACTTTTAGCTACATTCCAGGTACAATCTTTCATTAGATGTATGTATCGATTGATTAACCATCTTTTAAATGCCTCTGTGACGGGATATATAGCCTCTCGACAGTCTATCAATAACACAAAAAAAAAATTTTACGTTCAGTAAAAAACTCAGCTTAAAATTAAAATCGCAGGGAAAATTAGACAATCAGAAATGCAGTTTTGGCCACAAAACAACCAGTTCCCGCACACTGATAGTTGTGCGATCGAAAATTCTCCAACGTTTTCCCTAAGAATTCACGTACCCATGTGCTCGAATGGGAGAGCCGCCATTATCAATTGCTATAACGACACAGCCGCCATGTTGGTTTCATAAAAGCGACACCTAGTGTCACATTCTGAGAAAAGCCCCAATGCCCCCACAATGACTATATCAGATCGACTAATTCTGAAGTATAAACAAAATGCTACTTACCACAGGAACACGAGGTTAAATAATAAAAAATCGTTTAGATGAGCAACGCCTCCATTTTGAGCCAGCGCGCCCGATGGCGAAAACGAGAAGAAGAATGAGCACGTGACTTTACCTCTACACCGTTTCCCCCGATATCACAAGCGCATGCGCATCAACGCGTCAGAGAAGACTAGAGACAGCGAGCGCCTCTTGCGGCGAAACCGAGAAGAGAGAAACCGGTTCGGTTAGTAGGGAGGCCGCGGAGGCGCAGCGCACCCGCAAAGCGCTGGTACTAGACCGACTAGACTGAAACCTCAAGTGGCATTCACCTTAGCTGAAAATACATAAAAATTATTCCCAAAACTAAGTAAGTTAAAAAATCGTTTGATCCAATCATCATACGAAATTTTTTTTACATATTTAAACACTGGGGATGAAAAAAATTTTTGAAAAGGGATAATCAACATGTAACCCAATGAAATTAAACTTCAAAAGCAAATGACGCACTCAAGTTCATATATAAAAGTACATAAGTATGGTTTAATTGAAAACTTATAAAATATAGTGCATTTTAAACTACAAAGCTTACATGAATACAGCATCAACATACTTAATTGGGTACATTTAATACAATCTCAGAGAAGTCAAGCTTAAACATCGGTAAATGATAACGTTACCGCGTTCAGACAAACCGCGGGGCGAAAACCTTACTCATCCACACGACACAACAAACATTGACCTATTTTTAAGAAAAACAAACAGAAAAATGAGTAGATCAACCCCCTAACTTATCGACTAAACTAATACAAAAGCTTTAACTATAAAATTTCAGTTAAAAATAACCGATACTTTTTGGCTAACCACATGTGAGTAATTATTACGGTATTTGAGAAAATGAGAGAGAGAGAGACGTTGTGAAAAGATAAACTGAAAAATACCATTTTAAATTAAAAATATAACTTATGCAAGCAATATCTAAATTATTAAATAAATCTTTAAAAGAATGCTCGTGTGTGTGGACCAAAAAACCCTACTTCTAGGAAAATATAAAAAATCTCAGTACACATGGGAGAAGAGTAAAAAAAAAATTTTTTAAATGTGACAATTTAGAGGTTTTTTTATTTAATTTTTTTTTAAAGTAATAAATAAATAAAGTCTACTTCTCTCTCCAGTAGGTCATATTAGACTTATAAAACGCTTATAACATTATGACCATAACGCACATAACATTGGGCTGTGACTGTGATCCCGGAAGTCGGAGTAAAAGTAGTAATTCCCAAGAAAACTGTGTTTAATTTCTTAACAATTTTATCGATTTCTTAAAAATAATAATCAAAATCATTAATAAAATAATCTGATTAGCAAGAACTAAAAAAATAATGTTACATTAAATGCAATGAAAATAATCTAACAATATCATAAATTTTAAAAAATGTAACCCCTGCTTAACTACTTTAATAGATCTGATTTCTTTTTCTCACTTGGTTCAGTCAGTACAATAGTTAGCAATAGATACTATAAGAAAATTAATAGTAAGTACTATCTAATTTTTTAAACAAGAATGTTATCACATGTAGCGATGTAGCAGTACAATGTTGTACCACTATACTCCTAGACTAGACCCTTTTTTGTAAGATAATAATACCTCTGATTCAGTCATTATAAAAATTATTTTCGAATTTCACAGACTGTTATTAAAATAACAGACCTTTTTAAGAAAAATTTATTTTCAAAAACACGAACGGGGCTTCTCACATATTATGTGAGCATGTTTTTGTGACACATGTAAAGCCCCTCTCTCCAATTTTTCAGCAAAAATTAGCAAATCAAATCATTAACCCTCCTTGCCCTAAAAATTATAATGAGGAAGTTGCATGATTTTTTTTTATTTTTTTAATCGATTCTTCTTGCAAAAATAAGCAACTACCCAAAATTTGAGGCCGATAGAGAAATTTTTTGATTGCCAAAAAAATTAACAAAAATCCCCTTTTTAAAAAAGCGCGCGAAAACGCCAAGAGTTTGGATGTGACGTCATCCTACGATAAACATTGTTGAAAAGCAATGGAGTTGATGGTATGATTGTTGATGTCATCCTACGATTTAAACAATAAACGTTTTCAGTCACGTTTTTTTTTCTCGACATTTAAATTAAAATATTTAATTACTACCTGTACATTTTTTTGAAAAATTGACTAGATATTTTATTTTACCATACAAAAAACCTTACGGAACACTTGTTTGTTTTTGAAAATCTGACACATGCAACTTCCTTATTGCAATTATACGTAAGCAATTGTCAAAATGTCAACGTTTGAAGCCACGTCAAATGTCAACAACAATGCCTGACGTTTTTTAAATAAAACTTTCAGTAATATTATCTAATTTACAAAATTAGAACTTGCTGATAATGGAAAATAATCTTGACTTGAAACAAAAAAGATGCGTTTTTCCGGATTAATTAATTTTTGAATTCCTTTTCAAAATTTACCACCAAAATTTGCAATTTAGAAGATATTTTCGAAAATACAATATTTATTTAATAAATAAGCAAATAGCTAACTCCCTACGTGCTTAAGTAATATTTGAACGAACCCTAGCCCTATTTTTCAAATTAAATAAATTAAAGTTTTTATAACCCTGCAGTGAAAACACGAGAAAATCAATAAAAAAACGTCGATTTTGGGGAGACACGTCACCAAAATATTTAAGATAAAACTGCCCCTGTACTTTTTGCTGTAGACTGTGTACACATGGCTGTAAAAGCGACATAATAAATTAAAAGAGAAAATTTGTCATCTATGTACAAAAAACCTCGTAAGTTTTACACAATACAAAGTAAATCTGAAAAAAAATAGGAATTATCTTTTAACATTTATAATTACTTATTGCAGATTTTTTTAATATTCCATAGTAGAAAAATGTGTATACAAAAATTGTATTGTAATTTAACTCCCAACAGTATTATAATATACTAGCGCTGACGCGCTAGACCCGGGCTTCGCCCGGGTTCCAGTTTTTTTAATAAATATCACTTGGTGCGTTACAGATGGGCTTCGCCAGTCCCTTTTTAAAGAAGATTATTCTGGTGTGTTACAGATGGGCTTCGCCAGTCCATTTAAAAAAAATTCTTCTGGTGTGTTAGAGATGGGCTTCGTCAGTCCAAATGTGGAAATAGTTAAATAAAGGAGTCACTTTTATGTTTATGTTACAACAATGGATTTTAAACTGCAACAATCAAGAATACGCCTACAACAATTAAAGTTACATCATCTCTTATGATATTTACAACAATGGGTGTTTTCCATGAAGTTAGGCACGAAATATGGGTTTTTGAGCATAAAATTGACCAAAAAAGTTATTAGGATGCATCGATTTTAAATTATTATTCTTCAGAAACCTTCCTTGGAGCGAGTAGATCAACGTGGTATAGTTTAATAGTTAATGTAGGTTCGAAAAGTTTAAAACTATAAAGGACATACATACAAACATACATACATACATACAAACATACAGACAGACATTCATTTTTATATATATAGATATATTATGTTGTGTCATAAAACAGTTAAAATTATGAGTTTACGTTGGAGCGGTGGTAATACGTTACGTTGGAGCGGCGGCCCCGGTAATACAGACTGCTACTACTGTATGCGCGCGCAGCGGTTGTTTTTCTGAATTGGCACGGGCCCAAAAATGGTCATTTAATTTGGAGAAATGTTCCATGAAATAAGTAATATAGAGTACGCTTAAGCCCAGAGAAACTGATTTAAGGGAAAGAAGTATTGGTTTTGATGAGATTTATATTCCGTTAAATCAGAATTACTACTTAAAATTAATCTCAAGTGCCTAACAACGTATTGAAGAATTTGATTAAAAGACGAGTCGATCAAATATCGACTACTCAGGTAACTTGTGTGTAGATGTTTTATTTAAAGCCCCATCAAATTTAATGTTTTTTTTATCAAGGTAGAAGTTTCCAGTGGCGTATATAAGGGGGGGAGCGAGGGGGCCCTGCCCCCCACTCGAAATCCGGACTTGGTGTACCAAAACAAGTTAAAACCCTGTTTTTTGGGGGACCAATTTTTAAAAATTTTGGGGGGAGGACCCCCAAACCCCCCTTTTTGATTGCAATTTTATTATTACAAATCTTTTTTTAATAATTTCATCAAAATCCTAATCCTACTTTAAAATATATGTCCGAAATCAGGACTAGGTGTACCAAAACCGAGTAATTTCCTGTTTTTAGGGTCAAATTCCCAAAAAACTTTCTGATTGAGGACCCCCAGACCCCCTTTTCTACTTGTTTCTAGTTTCAACTTGTTTTTATATTAAGTTTACCCTAATGCAAAATCCTATCTAAAAATATAAATAAAAAATTCGGACTAGGTGTACCAAAAAAGTTACATTGGTCGTAATAAATTTGCTTGGGAGGGGGGTGAAATATAATTTTGTGCCCCTCCCGAAATAAATTTCTATATACGCCACTGAAACATTCATAAAACATTTGAATGTATATCTAATTATGGAGATATATTGGCATGGGTGGGTCGAAAGAAAGAAAAAGACTGCTTTATAATTTGCTTTTGTTCCTATTCGTAGCAGTGAGTTGGTTTAATTTTAAAAAAGTAAAATATTTGAACCAACTGCAACAAAATACTGCTATTTTTTTAATTCCAACAAATATAATTATTGTTCTTTGTTGCATAATATCTGTTAATTAAATAGAAAAATGAAATAAATTTTTTTATTTAAATAAATGTTTCCAATTTAAATTACCATAACGGTTTTAAGTAAATAACATTAACTAAAAGAGAGCGACTGCATCCCACTGATTACACCCACTTGAGAGAACGACATTCCGAGTAACCGCCTACCCCACCCCGTGCAACAAACCCAGACAGAGCTTCCCCTAATACCAGATTCCAACCCATGCCCAAGAGAGCGCGAACGATTCTGCGTCGTTTCTTCAACCCTCCGATTACCAGGAACCTACTGACGGGGATGACGTCATACTCGATGCGTAGGGAAAAGAAAAATTCCCCGGTTTTTTCCCGGCATTCCCTGCACAGGCAACTATAGCTATAGCGTCACAATCCCTATCATCTTTTCATCTACATTTTCAATTTCAAACTAATAACAAACTCTTGGTTCTAGAAATAGATTATTTCTTTCAAGTACCATAAATTAGGGCAAAATATCGTATTTTCCCGCCATTCCCTGCTGATAGGAGTATGGCGAGGCGGCTGCCAGCAGTCTCATTTTCGAATTTTCAATCCGTTTGCATCGGGCAAATAGTGCAGTTTATAATCTCAATTAATGGTTATTTCTTTAATTTAATACATGATTAACCTAAATATTTGATTTTGTCCGAATTGCTCATTTGGGAGATAATTATTTTTGTATGATTTTGTTCGGTTAACCGATACAAGATACGCGGTAACTGAGAGCCGAAACGTGGATAGGGCGCTATCTTATCTTACGAAAAATAACTATGCCCAAACCTGTTTAATATCCCCTTTTTTCACAAAACAAAAACTTGGACCAATGCGGAAAAAAAATTTTTTTACTTTCCTTTTGTTTTTTTAAAAACAAGCTCACCTGCAAGACCCCCAGGTAAAGTATATTTAACTTCTTACCTTATATAAGTCAGAATATTAATCAAATTCTTGGCGGGAACATAATAACTTCAGCCACTGTTAACGGCAGAAAAGTGTATTTTAAAGCTTCTTCGCCTTACAGGGCTGCTAGAAAATCCTGGAAAGACTAACCGATGCACATGGCGCGGCCATGTTATTTTATTGATCTTTACGTATTATGTTATTATTTAATATTGGAATTTTTGTTAAATATTGGATTAGTGTTTGATGTAATTTAACTTCATATATCAACTTTGCAAAAAACCTGGTAACCTGTTGTAAGAACCTTTAACGTTGTTATAGACCCAAATATCCTCTACTCTACTCTCTTGCACAGATTTAAAAAAAAAAAATTTTTTTTAATATTTTTTAAAATTATATCTCAGTTGATTTTTTAAAGAAATTGTTTTCAAACTACTATAGTGCTTCCAATTTCAAACTTTTGACTAGTTTCGATTTATACTTTTTAGATTCACATTGGCGTTCGAGCGATCGTTGGAAAATCAGCCTGGATGCGCATGCGCTATGCTACTCAAAATGGACAATTTACTATTTAAACCTCTTTTTAACTGTGTGTTGAATTTTTAAGGAGCCACAATTGATCGTTTCAGTCATAAATAATTTAATTTTTTAAATTAAAAAAATATTGTGCGTAATTTAAAATGTTTTTTTCAAAGGGGCTAGAAATTTGTAATGCCAAGTTGTCAGTTCCCAGGCTAAAAAAGCTACTTTTGTTGCAAAAATAAAATTTAAATAATGTATAAAAATTTCAAAACAAAATTGAATAGTTATTGTTTAAAAAATACTTTAAATTTTGTTTAGACCGATTTAATTTTTTTTAAATTTTTTTCCCACGAGCATTCTATGGTCGATTTTAGTACGTTATTATTTGGTCTTTTTTAAGAGAAAACAAGTGTTGATACTCGTTTTACTAATAATTTTCTTTTTAATAAATAAAAGTTTTAGCCTTTTTATAATTATTACTACACAACTATTCAATTTTTCGGTATAAAAGCACTAAAATAAGCCCATAAAACTTGTATAACAATCTTCTAACGCAAATTTATTTTAAAATTTGAATTTTTAAAATATTGTGCGTAATTTAAAATGTTTTTTTCAAAGGGGCTAGAAATTTGTAATGCCAAGTTGTCAGTTCCCAGGCTAAAAAAGCTACTTTTGTTGCAAAAATAAAATTTAAATAATGTATAAAAATTTCAAAACAAAATTAAATAGTCATTGTTTAAAAAATACTTTAAATTTTGTTTAGACCGATTTAATTTTTAAAAATTTTTTTTCCCACGAGCATTCTATGGTCGATTTTAGTACGTTATTATTTGGTCTTTTTCTAAGAGAAAACAAGTGTTGATACTCGTTTTACTAATAATTTTCTTTTTAATAAATAAAAGTTTTAGCCTTTTTATAATTATTACTACACAACTATTCAATTTTTCGGTATAAAAGCACTAAAATAAGCCCATAAACGTGTATAACAATCTTCTAACGCAAATTTATTTTAAAATTTGAATTTTTAAAATTAAAAAATATTTATTATTTGAAAACTTTAATTGTGTATTCAAAAAATTAATGTACAAATGGATATTTTTTCCAATGGGTGGGTACTACTGGATATTAAACATTTTGACCACTAATAATGTTCTAATGGGGAATACAACGTTTTTTCAAATTTATTTTATTTCGATAGAACTTTAAAAAAAATTTTAATTTTTTTTTAAATCTGATCATTAGTTAACTTATAAAAAATTAAAAACTACAATGCGCAGAAGGGTTTGCGAAAAAACGGGGTTGGCGCATGAAGTCAAAGTCACTACTGCATTCGGCGCTTAAGCAATGATTAAATCCTTTCCTTTGAAAGTATTGATTGGTTGAAGATTCGAGAGAAAGCAAAAGTGACGTCACGTAAGAAAACTGCCAATTCTAGCGATCGTAATTTTTGAAAATTATTTTTACAAAAACTAATGATAAAAAAATTAAAAATTTGAAGGAATGCGTTTTATAACCCCATCAATGATTTCCAATAGTCGAAATCTTCAATTTCCACAGGTGTTGTTTTCCCTATTAAAGCGAAAATTAACTTTTAAAAAGCTCAATTACCGTCATATTAAAAACAATAACATTTTATTTCCAAGGATTAGAAAGGTGTACCCAAACTTTAAGTGTAGCCCTAAGAGGAGATGAGTTGTACTATAACGATTTTTTTCTAAGCGTTCCGCGTGGCGACTGGAACATAATTGTGATTGCCAAGAGTCTCGTCATAGAAATCCACTGCTCTCGAGTGACAGTTATGTTCCGGTCGCAGCTACGAAAGTCTTTAGTGCGCACCTAGCCCAGCCCAACGACGGTGCTCTAATGTCGGCCTCTCCTCGTAGTACAGTAGAGCCCCGATTATCCGCGCAATTGGGTGGCAAGGGTACCGCGGATAGCGAAAATCGCGGATAACCCGAAAAAAGACGAAAAATGATGTGAAAACACGAAAAAAATATTTCAGCATAAAAACTATGTTTTATTGTACTTAAACATGATATGTAAAACTTTTAAAATAGGTGCAGTACAGCAGAAACCTTTGCTCTACATCTAAAATGTCTCTAATCTCATCTAAAATTTGCTCTCATCATTAAAAACTTTTTTCCTGGCACTCGCGGATAATCCGCACCGCGGATCATCCGCTCGCGGATAATCGGGGTTCTACTGTATTGCAACTGCAATGCAAGAAAAACAACACGGCATACGAGACAATTTCAATGAATCACGTTTTTGAAAACGTGAAATGAAAGAAGAAAGCAAGAAAAAAATTACTCAAGCTAAAAAAAATCAAAGTACTTTAATGATAAATTGAATGCTACTAAATATTTCTCTAATCATTATATTATATACATTACATTTAAGGTTTTTGGTTCAGAGGTTTTAATCACATTTTTTACGAAAACAGTCGAAATTTATTTTAGCATTCGGTCTTTCGCATTTGGCGAAATAAATCCTACCGCGAGTACGGCCTTCCATCCGTGCCGATTTAGCGCTGCTGCCCTGGCGCTCGTCCACTCTAGATGGTTTTTTTCTGGTTCCTCCCATTTGCCGCCAGTGTATTCCTCTCTCTCTTCTTCCATGAATTATGTCGGCTAATGCCATTTAGTCCACTGAAAATAGCGAGAAAAATGGAAGAACCTCGAACAAATTGCAATAAAACGTTTCTCAACGGTTTTCACTTTGCAATTACCTCAATACTATTACTAGCATACTAAAAATCAGAGAACATTAAATTTAAAAAATAATTAATTTTTTAGTATAAAATTTTAATATCACAATGTAGGCTAGTAATGCATGTTTATAAGTTAAATTTTTAATTCTATCTCAAAAAATATTATTGCAGTAGTATAAATTGAAATATACTTTAACACATGCGCGTAGCCAGAGGGGGGATTTGGGGATATATCCCCCCCCAAAACTTGGAAATTTTCTTTTTTTGACCATAGAAAACCACTAAAAATACCCCATATCCCCCCCGAAATATCAATATCCCCCTCCGAAATTTTTTCCTGGCTACGCCACTCTTAATTATGAGATGACAACTAGCCTCAGCACCTGGAACAAATTGCAATAAACGCTTTTCACCTTAGAAATGGCCTGACTAAAAACTTTAAAAATCGGACAAAGTAGGGCTATGGGAAATATAATTTTTAATTAAAAAAACGGGTATTCAGAAACAAAAATTTTTATTCATTTTTCTAGAGGAATGTAATACATATTTATGGGTTAATTTTCGATTAAGATGCAGAAAAATTTAATATTTTTGCAGTAAAAATTGAATATAGAATCACATCGTAAAGTTTGAATTAAACTATACATACTAGTTCTATTTTCGCATATTTGTAAAGTTTCCAAACCTAATTTAAAAACCTTCTATCTACCTTTTTCTAAACTTTCCACCATCCAAATCCCAGCGCCATGCGCCACCTGTGTGTATGTAAAACCGTGTACCGTTCACTCAGTGAAGGGCATTGGTATATTCAACATAAATAATAAACTAGGTTTATTAAATACTTTAATTTAGACATTTAGAGCGTCTTTTGACGATAACGTTATCGTACTTCTAAATAATAATCTTTTACTTGACTGGACTACCTAACCCTAAGAGCCAAGTCACACCTAGCGACCATAAGACGTGACAGCGATCAATCAAAGGGAAAAAGCATGGAGTTCAGCCTGAGACTCCCCCTATCTTAAGCCGCGCAGTGTGTTTTGAGCCTAACCCAGTGGTTTCCAAAGTGGGCGGTACCGTCCTCTAGGGGCGTTGAAGCATGGGGACGGTGATGATTTGATAGAAAATAGGGGGCGTTGACTACTTATAAATTATTGATTAATGTCATGATTAATGCCAAAGTTCCTTAGGACGTAGCAAAGGGGGTATCACGCTAAGGGTTTCAGTATATTCAGTACTAAGTAAAGAATTATTTTTGAATCAAATTTCATAAAAAGGTAGAGTCGAATTGTTATCCTTTGCAAATATTATTATTTCAAATTAAATTTTAAAGTGCATATAAAACTTAGATTTAAAATAATGTCCATAAACTAACTTTACAACATTTTATTTTGTTTGGTTACAAATTAAAGTATTTGAATAACAAATAACAAAAAATTGGTATAAAATTCAATGAAAAATGAGAAAATTAGGAGCACGAATTTTCTTCTTTAAAAGGGAGCGGTGGTCCCAAAAAGTTTGGGAACCTTTGACCTAACCCCTAACCCTACTGGTATATTTACATGGGAATTCTATGTCACGCGGCGCATGGCGTGAACGTTTACGATAAGACTACCAGCGCCATCTCTGTACGAAGGAAAGAATGACGTCATATTCCAGGAGAAACTGCTCGATAACTAATGCTGTTTCAAACATATCGTTGTCTTGGCGCTTGGCACCATGTTCCAACTGATTTTTTTTATCTTTTATACGACTGTTAAAAATTTTCGCTGCGCTTTACTGTTGTGACTAGCCATGAGTCCTATAGGAATGAAGAAATCAAGTGAGAAAATTTTTGTGCGTATCCCCTGACCCGAAATATCATGAATTTTGTGTTACTACCTAAAGTTTCAAGGATAAACAGGACAAGAACATAAAAATTACTTTTATTGAGAATAACAAATTAATTGCTATGTGGTATTGCTTTATTCTTGTTAAACAAGAATAAGTAACTTATTCAGATTGGTATATCGCTCGCTTCTTATCGGATTTTCGATCTATATTCTATTTCTATATGGTGTTCAAATTTTTTGAAAAATTTGCAACAGAAATAATTCCAACTGTTTTTACTTTTAATAAATAATCCCATTAATATCATACCCCAAATCGGGCAAAATCAGTGACTTGATACATATTTTTTATTGGCCATTTTGTAGTGTTCAGTATAAATACCGTAAAATGAGGTGAATCGGATCACTTTTAAACTTTGAAACTGAATCCAAATACTTTAAAAAGGGGGGGGGGGAATAATTCGAATCCCGACTAATATTTATAGAACTAGTTGAAAAAATTCAACTACCTTGAACGGTTGATTTTATGCATATATATTTAAGGGGCCGTGATCCGATTTACCCTCAATGCGGGGTTAATTGGATCACGGCCAATTTTTGTCGAAAAAATTCAATTTTGACGTTTCTAAGTGATAAAGGATCTTAAAATTAGGCTTAAAATAGTCGGATTTGGTTAATGAATACATTTTACTAAAATTTCTGATTTTTTTTTCATAAAATACTTACATCCATCATAAGAGCTATGTTTCTCCTATACAAAATACGATATAAATTAGGGAATAATGCTCCCTTATCATGGCTGTAGACAGTGTTATTTCTAGGATTTTTTTGGAGGAGTTAAAATACTCCTTGACTTTTTTAGGAGGGGTGAAATACGGAAATAGTGATAAACTACATTATACAAAGACAAGTTTTCTATATAAAGCGCTTACTTTTTTTATAAAAATGTTCAACTGAAATTATGCTGAAGCTAATTGAATAAAGCTTTCGAAAATCGATAGTACTCGGTGCTAGGTTTTTTAAAATTTTACGGAGATAATGTGAATTTTCACACTCAAAATCATTAGTTTTCACTTCCTTCTTTGTTAACAGTTTTTTTTCGATCATTTTTCTGTGATTAACAGCGATTTTTCGCCTTCAAAATCGACTCGTCTATGGGAACTTCAATGTCAAAGAATTACTTTTGCCTATCATTGATCTTGGGAACACAGCACAGAGTTCCCGCCCACATGCCGCCTTTATTTTTGCATTGCATTGCATTGCGCCCCAGCCCCCCTCTAAAATTTCCACGTCTCTTATTTAGTGTTTTCCCCCTTGAAAACTATTCCTCTTCCAAGAAGCTTTTCTCTTTAGAAGCTCCCCAAAAAGCGTTTGAAAAAGAGATAAAACACTAGTTTAAAGGGGAATTAAAATTCCTGGGAGAGGACCCCTAGCCCCCCTTAAGACTTTGACGTCTTTTCCCCAGAAAATTATGTGGTTTACAATGAAACTGTTCTCTTTGGATGCAGCCCAAAGGGTCTCCTCTCAAAACGAGCTAAAACACTATTTTAAGATCCAAATTTTCAAAATTTTCCTGGGGGTGAACCCCCAGACCCCCCACTTTTCCTTGGAGTTCACGTTGTCAAATTTTGACATGACATGATATTACCTTGAAAATGAAGTTGAGGCAACCCCGCCAAAAAAACCCAGTTACAGCGTTACAGCAAGATCCAGACCAATTTTAAAAAAATGTCTTGCCCCCCCTCCAACGAAAAACTGAAATGACGCCTCTGCCTAGAGACATTGTTTATAAAACATAGTTTTCATCCGCCTTTCAAGGCTTCGTCAGGAAAAAAATTAAATTATTCTATTTAATTTTTTTACTTTGATTTGACTCACTGCTAAAGTGTTATATTCGCAACGTTTATTCACAACCAGCGGGGCGCATTGTTCCATTAACAGCCATAAAACTTCCAATCTGGTAACCCTGCTCCTCAAATGTTTTTGCTCCGGAAGAATTCCAATGGCAGAACGGAAACGGAAACAGAATCGCCCATTTCGCTCTGCAGGGGGAAGGGCAATCGTCTCGAGTCGAGAGTGAGAAGCCAAAGCGGGAGAAAAAAAACTAGCTCAATGGGGAGAAGTCGATGTCGATGAGTGAACCAACCGGGTGGTATTGAGCTGAACTAAGGTAAATGTGTATCGAAATTTATTAATAGTAGATTATGCTATCAGGTAAGTGATAAGTGGTAAGCTGTTGAATAAACCCCCGATGCCACAGATCAGTTGGGAAGGATATTTAATTCTTGGAAAATAACACCTTCGACCGAATGACTGAAGTCTGATTTTGCTTATTGAATCGCGTAACAAAACGAGTATGTCAGAACTGGCTTTTTTTATATTGATTACCGTTTGATTGATTTTTAAATTATCTTAAGATAAAATAGAGTGTATGCAACGATACTGAATAAAATTTATTTGAAAATTTCACTTTACGAGGATTTAGAGGGCAACACAGAATCTTTGAAGTCGAATAAAGCTAATTTGATTTTGATCTAAAATATATTTCGATAGGAAGGAAGATTTTATTAGAACTAAAACCAATTTTTTTGAGCTTTTCACGATGGCGTCACGCGACCAGTTATTTTCACGACCGTGGAGGGCAAAATAGCATTGCATGCAATGAGCAAGCGCAAACCTGTTGCTAGGTGGTTGTTTGGGCTGTTGCTAAGGCCAAACCACGTGATGTGAAAAGGTACCTACTCAATTTCATGCATAAACCCCTCATATGCAGAAAAAGAGGTGTCCACTAGATACAAGATGTGTGATGTGTCCACCTTAGAAATAACAGCTACGTCTAGGTGGTCACTATAAATGCAATTTGGAGTACTTTTTAAGATTTAATTAAAAATACTCTCCCCAATCTAAATAAAATTTTCAATGGTAAAATCGAAAGAAGAAAATCCAATTAACCTAAAAATAGGATGATTTAAATAGGTCAAAATTAAGATAAGGTAATGGTCCAGAAAAGAGCCACTGTTACAAAGCAATACAGTGTTCCCTCGTTATACGCGATAAGTTACTTTCCAAAATGTATCTCGAATAACGAACCCAGTTTTAAAACGCGCAAATGTGATAACACAGTGGTCTCCAACCCGCGGACCGGTGCCGGTCCGTGGATCAAATGGTACCGGGCCGTGCCGACCATTTCATTGAAAATGAATTAAATTCCTAGTTTTATTCTCCAAATTAAAGAATGAAATGAATTATAAATCACTTTATATTTATTCTTTGGTGTAACTGTATTTTATTTTAAAAGCATGTTTAAGTTGAAATAATCTGGAAAATAAATAATCAACGCCCCCCAGCGGGCCGCGGTAAAATTACCAAACGTTGACCGGTCCGTGGTGGTAAAAAGGTTGGGGACCACTGATATAACAGATATAATGGTTCGATTCCAAAACTAATAAAACCGGTTCTTGCAAAACGTAGCTTTAACTGTAAATACTTCGTGGTAACAACCAAAAGAGAAAACTTGCTTAGTAGAAAAAGTTACATTTTTCAAAATGGTTATAATTCCATAATAAATACCGGAATCGAACAATTATATCTTTTCTGCCAAATATGCAAGTTTGCTAAAAAAAACTTTGAAATCCACGAATATGCGGGGGTAGGCCTACTGTATGCGTGTTCATTTTTTAATATATGGTATATCACTGGCGGATCCAGGGGGGCTTTGGCTTTATTTCCCTTCAAAAGGAATGAGAACTAAGGCAATGGCCATCCAGAGCGCAAAACCAGGCGTATCGCAGATCGCAGGCGCAATCTAACTTCTCCGCCCATCACACAAAAGGGCACATTTTTCTCGGAATTTCCCTTTTGTGTGATGGGCGGAGAAGTTAGATTGCGCCTGCGATACGCCTGGTTTTGCGCTCTGGATGACCGTTGCTTAACAGTGAGAAGGAAGGGAGGTCGGAAGTATATAGCTTTTAATTAGGGGCCATCCATAAATTACGTGAGGCGTTTTTTCCAAAATCTGGACCCCCCCTCCCCCTTGGTGAGATTTTGCTGGACCCCCCCTCCCCCAAGTGAGATTTACCTGCAACTTTTTAAAAATTATTTGCAGTATCTCATACTTAAAAAAAAGAAAATAGTATAATTTCTAACTTAAAAAGTTGACGTGAGATTTTAATCGACCCCCCTCCCCCCTTGGTGCGATTTTTCCAATCCCCTCCCCCCCCTTTTTGACCTCACGTAATTTATGGATGCCCCCTTATACATTTTTAGTTATGAAACCCGCCGATTCAACGTTTTTCAAGGGACCGAGAAAAATAACGTCATATACCGGAAAGCCTTGAATCCGGTAAGACATTAGCTCAACTGCAGTTAAAAGATGTATAATGCTGTCCTTTAAAAAACCCACTTTTTCATTTTTCATTCATTAAAAGCTTAAAAAATATGATTATTAAACCGAACAAAATAGTGTTGTAACGGCTCATCCTCCACTACATTTTAGGGCAGTTTTTATGTACTCCCAACGAGGAATCTAGCTGTGCAGAGTTTTTGCGGTCTATTTGGGACACTCTGTATTTTGCATAATTTTTTTTATTTTGTCATTTATTACAAAAGGAAAAATGGGTTTTTTAGGCACCCTATGGTTTTTTTTCACCTCTCATTTCAAAGACTACCGTAAGCAGAGATATTTTTAACGCCTCTGAGAGCGTATTTCACGCACGCATTAAAAATTGGAAATGCGCTTTTAAAAACTAGCCAGGCGTATTTTCACGCTTTGAATTTTTAACTAAGGTTTAGCTTGAAAAATGCATGGCGCCTCACCGAAATCAACAAATAAATTTTTTTTCTACTCAAAACACCAACGAAAACAGTCAGAGTCACAGAAAAAAACGGAACAATCCGCTAACGAAACTTTCACGAAAAATCGCGACTTTTCCACGATTCTCACCCCGTCTCCAATCGCCTGGCGAAGGCAAACAGACTAGGGGCCGTATTCACGAACTTTAAGACGAGAGAGACACGAATAGTCCACTGAAAATAGCGAAAAATATAGCCGAACCTCAAACAAATTGCAATCAAAGGTTTCTCAACGGTTTTCACTTAGAAATGACCTCAATAATAACATACTAAAAATCGGGCAAAATCGGCCGGGCGGAAGTTTAATTTTTTTCAAATTTTTAAAAAATGGCCGAAAAAAAATTAAAAAAAACCAATCAATAATATAGACATGTGATACATGTTTATAGGTTATTTTTGAGTGCTGAAACCGAATATTGCATTTAGTTTGAAAAAAATTGAAATTTCAATTTTTAAAATTAATTTGAATAATTAGCTATATGAAAAAATTTAAAAAACCCTAAAAACCTAACAAAAACATCAAAAGAGATAAATCCAACGGTTTTCATTTAGAAATGACCTAAATATTAACATACTAAAATTTAAAAATTTTACGAGTTAAAGAAGTTAAATTTTTTTCAAATTTCCATTTTTTTTGTGAAAAATGCATTTTTTTTCAAATTCGTGCCAAAAACTATAGAGGCTTTTGAAAAGGTCATTTTTTGGTGGATATTGTCCACAGATAGTTAGTTATATAATGGAAAACCGGTGGAATTTACCCTCAATGAATTAGTTAATTATTTTATTTAAAATTTTGAAATTGGTAAAATGTAGTAAAAAGTGAAAAAAGGTAATACTTTGGCATATTTACATCAGAATTTAAAATGATTAACTAATTCATTGAGGGTCAATTCCACCGGTTTTCCATTATATAACTATCTGTGGACAAAATCCACCGAAAAATGACCTTTTCAAAAGCCTCTAAAGTTTTTGGCACGAATTTGAAAAAAAATGCATTTTTCACTAAAAAAATGGAAATTCGAAAAAAAATTTAACTTCTTTTACTCGTAAAATTTTTAAATTTTAGTATGTTAATATTTAGGTCATTTCTAAATGAAAACCGTTGGATTTGTCTCTTTTGATGTTTTTGTTAGGTTTTTAGGGGGTTTTTAATTTTTTCATATAGCTAACACTGGGGAACAATTTTTAACATAATTTCTGTTGACTTCGTTTTTTTGGCTGTTTTAGAGTTAAATGGGCACACTGATTAGAAAACTGTTGTTAGTTTCCTTCTATCACGTCAACTTTTTTGGCAAACAGCCCCGCCCACTTTTTACATTTTTCAATGACTTAATGACTTTGAATTCGATTTTCAAGGTCAAAAATCATTATTTTAGTCTTTAAATTACACCCGAGAGGACAAGAATGCTTAAAGTTTCTAAAATATGAAAAGTTAAGACCTTTTAAAGAGGAATTGCATAAAAAATAAGAGTAAGAAAAGCTTAAAATAACCTCTATCTTTTATAATGTTCCTTTTTTGCATTTCAGGGTTTTTTCTCTTTATTTTTTACGCAATTCCTCTTTAAAAGGTCTTAACTCTTCCCCAAGGACCCAAATTTAATGAAAATAGGCAGCAATGATTTTTACTAAAAGCGGTTGAGATGTTATCGTCCCCGAAGCGAAAGAGAGTCTTCCGAACCCTTCCGCAGGTGCTTCGGGGGCGCTAATGCCTCAACCGCTTTTTGTAAAAATCATTGCTGCTTATTTTCATTAAATTTGGGTCCTTGGTGATGGGTTAGGACCTTTTGAAAAGGAATTGCGTAAAAAATAAGTGTAAAAAAATAGCGTATAATAATCTCTATCATTTTTAACGATTTTTTTGCGTTTTTAGGGGGGTAATAACCCTTTAAACCTATCCATTGGCCACAAATTTTCATATTTTAGAAACATTAACCATTCTTGTCCTCTCGGGTGTAATTTCAAGACTAAAGTAATGATTTTTGACCCTGAAAATCGAATTCAAAGTCATTAAGTCATTGAAAAACGTAAAAAGGGGGCGGGGCTGTTTGCCCAAAAAGTGGACGTGACAGACAAAAACTACAGTTACTTTTGGATTCAGGGGCCAAAAGTGATTCAGACACAAGTCACAGTTCTAAGACAACGAAATGGCTGTTCCCCAGTGTAATTATTCAAATTAATTTTAAAAATTGAAATTTCAATTTTTTTCCAAAACTAAATGCAATATTCGGTTTCAGCACTCAAAAATAACCTATAAACATGTATCACATGTCTGTATTATTGTTTTTTTTTTCGGCCATTTTTAAAAAATTTGAAAAAAATTTAACTTCCGCCCGGCCGATTTTGGCCGATTTTTAGTATGGTATTATTGAGGTCATTTCTAGGTGAAAACCGTTGAGAAACCTTTTATTGCAATTTGTTTGAGGTTCAACTCTATTTTCAGCGGACTAGAAACGCAAACGATGAAATCTCACGGGCTGTCTCAATCGAGCGTTTCCACATCGTTTCCTTTGTGCTGCCATCTGTTAAAAAAACCTCAAGTAATTATACACTGATAATACAAATTTGCAAACTCTTGATTGAGACAGCCCATGAGATTTCATCGTTTGCGTTTCGTGTCTCTCGTCTTAAAGTTCGTGAATACGGGGCCGTATTCACGAACTTTAACACGGATTCTTTTATTCAGAAACTTTAACACGAGATGGAATCGAGACGGGAACGAGATATTTTAAACGAGGTATTTCTACTCCACAGCTGTCGTCCGCCATATTGTTCTGAGTTTCGAAGCACATTCTGATTGCTTTTACACTTTTTGTGGCCCGTTTAATAGTTCCAAAAATTCTAAAACAGCTATTTATTACCAAAATAAGTCCTAGACATTAATATATTACGAAAGTAATGGACATCTAGTGCCTGTAAAAATTTGTATAATCAGTGTATTATTACTTGTGATTTTTTTCGACAGATGTCAGCATGATCATTCGAGATCTTGAAACGAGACGGGAATGGTACCTTCGGAGTGTATTCCGTATTCAGAAACTTTAACACGAGATTGAAACGAGACGGGAACGTTGCAGAATTCTCGGTCTCTTGGAAACGAGGACTTTCGAGATCTCGAGTGATCATGCTTCCATCTGTCGAAAACGACACAAGTAATTATACTGATAATAGAAATTTTTACAGGCACTAGATGTCCATTACTTTCGTAATATATTAATGTTTGAGGTCTTATTTTGGTAATAAATACGTAGCTGTTTTTAGATTTTTTGGAACTATTAAACAGGCCACATGAAGTGTAAAAACAATCGGAATGCGCTTCGAAGCTCAGAACAATATGGCGGACGACAGCTGTGGAGTAGAAATATCACGACCGTCTCGCCGGTGTAAGCAGCATATCCAAATGCGCATGCGTGGCTGTTTCTCTTCTTTTGCAACCCTATTATAGCGATGCGTTTCAGGCACAGATTTGGCAACCGGATAAACCATTCGGCGGACTATTGAAGGGTGGATTGCTTTGGAGGGTGGAAAGAACAGACTTATTTGAACAAATTATTTTAAGAAAAATTGCTTATTTTAAGTAATTTAAATAATGGGGGGACATCTTCCCCTCTGGTAGATTGAACTGTAAGCAAATATAATTAATTCATAAAGACATCAGTTCATAACCTAAGATACGATTACTAAGAAATGTATATTTTATGTGTTCCTTAGTTAATTCATTATGTTAACAGTCATACTTTTAAGAACAGGTACCATTCCCGAAATCTAAAATTTATGTTTAGACTATAAAAAAGTAAACAGAACTTTTTAAGACAATTAGTGAGTGACTTTATAACAAGTCAAGTACACAAGGCGGAAAATATGTAACTGGAATTCGATCCAATTTAAATTAAAATGTCACCGAATGTGGTTTTGATTAATATTCAGACTTGATAATCTATTAATAAAAAAAATTGCTGATGAAACATAACTAAATTGAACGGCAAACTTAAAAAATACTGTCGTTTAAAATACTCCAGATTTGTTTTCATGATAATAAAATTTTATCTAATACCAATCCCTTATAAAGATATATTTAAAAAGCATTTTGATTATTTATCTGTTATTCTATTTAATAAATTGCCGTATGAAACTCAAATAGAACCAAACTTCAGACGTTTTAAAAAACTTTGTACTTTATTTATTTTAAATCAAAATAGTATAGAAGACCTATTAAATTTTGTCAGGTGATAACTTGCATCTGAATTATAAAATATCAGAAAAGAAAACATCTAGCCAGTCCCACCAACCTCCTTTTTTTAGACCTGTTTTAAGCGATAAGACGCCAAATGATGGCACTCCCTACCTGCGTATCATTCACATAGCAATAAAGTGGAAGTCCACACGCATGCGCATTTCGCATGCTGCTTACACCGGCGAGACGGTCGTGAAATATCTCGTTCTCGTGCCCGTCTCGATTCCATCTCATTCCCGTCTCGTGTTAAAGTTTCTGAATACGGCCCTCGCAACAAGATTTGGTTACATTGTCGCGGAGGTAAAATGGAAAAAAACACACATTAATTCCGTAAAAATTTTTGCCCAATCCCGTATTCTACTCAATTGAGTTAATCGCGTGGTAAGTGAAACCCTATAAGACTGTGTTTTCAGAGTGTGTTGAAAATCGGTATTCTGCTGCCTAGGATGACCAAACACGGTTTTAACTGGCTTTCCAAAACTCAATATCGGTAGCCATCTTGTCCGTCCTAACCGAAATAACTAATCTGACTATTATAAGGTAGTTTCAATTATTAAAATATATTTCATGGACCTAAAAACTCTTCAAACAATACAAAAAACTGATTAAAAACTACCTACGTTATTGGTTAAAAATGAAAATATCATTTACTTCATTGTGCTGCCATCTATAATCAAAAAGCTAAATGAAATCACTTCAGGTTATTGTAACTCCAGCAGACTATTTTAAGTACATTAATATAACCTTTAATCTTGTAAAAACACTTTTTTACAATGAAAGAAAAATATTCCATCATAACAAGCAACCCAATGACGAATATTTTAATGAATAAAATATTAATCCACAATCGTAGTAATAGATTTAAGATGGCGGCGAACTGTAGGCTGTGCGCCTGTTTACAGTGCAGGTATACCTACGCAAAGAAAACATAGTTCCTTCGCAAAATAAAGATGTTGTTTCATCTAGATGTTGAATATTAATTTCTAAGAGCTCTTTTTGATGTACAAGAGCTATTGATCTGAAAATAATGTACTTATCTCATGAAAAGGCATTGTAAACTTTGTCCGAGAACACTGTTATTCAACTTACCGGCCAAATTTACCGGATTACAATTAACACCGAATAAACGTGGTTTTAGGAGGAGTAGAATACGAAAAGTCCCAAAAACAGGGTAAATCGCATGAGAATGTGTTACGACGTTTGTGTAGAATACAGCCGTCAGTGGAACGAAATACTAGTATTTTTTATAGAAAATTTGTCTCTGTGTGTAGTATACTTTCCGTATATTTCACTCCCTCCTAAAAAAAGGCAAGGAGTATTTTTTACTCGTCCAAAAAAATCCTAGGAATAACACTGACCGTAAGGTCCCTAATTGGCATGTGCATGAAGTTGGCCGTGGCATGGTAGCCGTGCCAAATGAAAATGGTGCAGATCGTTACTGCCAGCAAAATTAACGTTACTGCCCTAAGCCTAATGGTCGAAATTTTCAAAAACGTTTCCACGGCCAGCTTCACGTTGCCGTGGCAACTTGCTGAAAAACCCCTCTAAACCGTCCCAAATTGAGGAATTATATCAGTCATCGTTACTGCCGTATAGATATTAACGTTACTGCCATCAATAACGACGTTACAACCCCGCCTATTCGCTTACAAATGTAAAAAACGTTTCCACGGCCACAGCTTCACGTTGCCGTGGCAACTTGCTGAAAAAACCCTCTAAACCGTCCCAAATTGAGGCATTATATCAGTCATCGTTACTGCCATAGATATTGACGTTACTGCCATCAATAACGACGTTACAACCCCGCCTATTCGCTTACAAAAGTAAAAAACGTTTTCACGGCCAGCTTCACGTTGCCGTGGCAACTTGCTGAAAAAACCCTCTAAACCGTCCCAAATTGAGGCATTATCAGGGCTTAAAATGCACCGGAGCGCACCGGAGCGGAGCTCCGGTACTTCTTGGATTTTAGTTAATTTTTACATTTTAATCGGAACGCACCGGAACGCAAAAATTCGCGTTCGGAACCCTTTCAAAAAGACCAAAATTTACCCCTTGCCCCGAAGTATTCCGATTACCGAAAATGACAATCGCCTTTCACCACACTATCCCCAACGTCTAAGGCCAGGGTCAGCCTGGAATCATGGACGGGCTTATCTGGTCGAGCGCATCTTATCGGCTGTAGTTATCTACCCCACTCAATTAGTGGACAAAGGGGTCCCCCAAAAGGGGGACTCTCTCGCTCTCCGCAGGGGTCTCCCTTTAGGGGGACCCCTTTGTCCACTAATTGAGTGGGGTAGATAACTACAGCCGATAAGATGCGCTCGACCAGATAAGCCCGTCCATGATTCCAGGCTGACCCTGGCCTAACGGTTTCCCACCATCAAAGGGAAGCCCACAGACGAATAATTCCTAGAAACGAGACCCCCGTTGTCTCCGACGGGACAAGTGCTGTCTAATTGGTCACCAGTCAGTTGCCAGTGTTAACGTTGACCATTGGCTTGAGGGAGGATGGATTCTGTCACTTGTTTCTAGGGGGAGAATCGAGTATTTTTTTGAGGGGTGAGGGCTTGTGTTTTTACAACCTTGCTATAGCTCGTTCTTCTTTTTCACACGTGAGCGTCGTATGAATTAGTGCTCGATGAGTTAGGTGCAGCGTAGACTTTTCTGACTTTTCCACTGGCTGTAATAAAACGATTACTGCTAGGCGTCCAGCACTTGCGGTTTAGGGGGAGATATCGGGATATCTCCCCCTAAACCGCAAGTGCTGGACGCCTAGCAGTAATTGTGTTTTATTTCAGCCAGGCACTGGCTGTAATAAAACTTTACGTTGGCCCTTAATGCTTTGTGGAGCTCCTTTTGGTAAGTTGAACTTTTTAAGTAATCTTTTTCTTAGGGGCTCGGCTTCAAAATGAGACAATTAAATACTTTTTTATATTTTCGCATTGTGACGACGACTGAGAATTGTGCTTGCGGACCCGATTTCCGATGTGGCTTTGCAATGTGCAATTGTCTTAAGTTAACGTTTGACCTTTGAACCTTACGTTTTGACCAAAAGTTTTAAATCACCATGGATATGATTAAATATTTTTACACGCGATTTCTTTACCGACATACTATACTTTACTATTTATTTACATGGTTTTCCTACTTTTTAACGTATCCTTTTCGAAATTCTTATTTTTTAAATCGAAGTTTTCATATACTGACAATATCAAATAATTTTTTTTAATTTGTTACAGCTGAAAGTAGATAGAAAATGCCGGTTCTACGACATTGCGGAGGTGCGGAGTGGCTCTGTGTGTCTGGACCGGTACTTTGCGGAGTGTCTGGAGGCGGCTCCTGCGCTGGTGATAAGGGCAAAATGCGACTTTCATTGATAAGAGATGGGTAATTTGGGGCTCCCCGAGTAGAGGGGAGGCTAATTTAGAAGATTAATTAGCAATTAATAATTAATTAGCAATTAACAGAAGGCGTGTAGGTACTTTGCGGAACTGCAGATGTCTGGGCAGGTACTTTGCGGCTGTCTGCTCGGGAAAATTGGGTAAAATGCGGCTGTCTGGACAGGTACTTTAGGGTTCTAACTGTCTGGCAAGATATTTTGCGGAACTGACTGTCTGGACAGGTACTTTGCGGCTGTCTGGGCAAGTACTTTGGGGCTCTACAACTAAATTGGAGTTCTGACTGTCTGGACAGATACTTTTCGGCTGTCTGCGCGGGCAAATTGGGCAAAAGGCGACTGTCTGGGCAGGTACTTTGGGATTCTGGTTGTCTGGGCAGGTACTTCGAGGCTCTACAACTAAATTGCGGCTCTAGGACTTGCGGCTTTACCACTAAGGCATAGCAGCCAATTAACAGTTAAAGTTATTTTACATAAAATTATAAGGTTAATGAACAAACTAACCGCTGTAATATACAGTTTAATATTCACTTAAGTTACAGATTGGATCAAAATGCTTATCCTATCACAATCCTTAACTTCGAAAAGACAGTAATCTTTTCACCTGAAAGGATACTTTGAAAAAAATTGAGAATGATTGAGTATTTTCAGACTTGACATATAATACGTTATCCTACTGGTGGAATTAATTTTATTTTACAATGATTAAAAATTACAAATTATTACATTGGATAAGATTTTAAATATTTTAAGCAATTTTTTAAAATAAAATATACTTTTTATTACGAGTTCTGTACAAGGAGTTTATTTTTTTCAAAGAATTTTAGAAACATTTCAGTTAAAAATGATAGTTAAATTGCATAATTAATTTTCAATATGATTCAATTGAAGATATTACTTATTTTATTCGCAAAGAAGCTTTCTCTAGTTTTAATCATGGGAATATATGATTAATCATCTTAAACTTAACCTATTCAAATAAATTTTTTCTGAAAGCATTATATGAATAAGATAATTTTTGTAACTAAATTGTAAAATATATACAATTTCTCCAACAGTTGAAGAAATTTCTATAGTTAACCTTTTCTTTAAAGTATGCTATGATGCTGCCACTACAGTATATACACACTACATACATTAATTTTTATTAGTAATTTTCTATATTTCTTATTTGCAAAGATGTTCCTATTTGTATTTCTTTTTCATATTAACTTAAATTTTTTAAAAGAATTTTAGCATAACTTTAATTTTTTCGTGACAAAGTATGAAATTTTCTTCTATGAAAACGACAGAAACAAGACAAATGTTTTATTTTAAAACATTTTTATTATTATTTTCTTGAATAAATAATGTTCCTTACAGATTTGAGACCACCACAAGGCAACCTTAAATCTTCAACAGATCTACAAAGCTATTCAATTTCTCATAATGGCTGATATTTGGACATACTCAGCTCAAAGTTTTCAATTTTTTCAAGAGTCCACCCTGAGCCACGCTGAACAAATTCATCAAATGCCATTCTGATTTTAGCAAAAGCTTCTTGAATGTGACCCTCTATAGTATTACTCACTAATTCCAACAGAACATCACTTCTAAAGTAAGGAGTTGCATGCTCTTCATCACCATTCTCACTAAAGCGTACAAGAGTAGCTTTTACAACTCCATACCATTTAATTGCACCCATTGCATGCAGTTCTTCATTTAATTTTGACTGTAGGTGCGGGGCTACTTCTTCAAAGAAGAGGATGAAATCCCCTTTCATTTCTTCCAAAGGCTCAAAATAAACATTAGCAAATGTATTTAGGGCTCTTTCTTCCCTTTTGACACGTTTTGAACTCTCTAATGCAATCGGTAATACTCCTCCCGCTTTGGTCAAGGTACTTGCAGAGTGACTCTCCCTTACATGTTGTTGCTTTGTTTTAACAGAGGCAAAGGAACGATCACACAATTCACAATTAAACTCCCCACTATTATGTTTTAACATATGCATAGTATAGTAGTGCTGTCTTTGGAAGGATCTATCACAAATTTCACATTTAAAGTATTTTTCTTGACAATGTGTTCTCTTATGTCTTTTTAAGGCATCATTTCGGGCGAAAGTTTTGTTGCAAATTTCACAAATGAATTTTTTCTCCTGATGTGTTAGCATATGCTTATCAAAGTATTTTCTTTGGAAGGATCTATCACGAATTTCACATTTAAAGTATTTTTCTTGAGAATGTATTCCCTTATGTCTTTTTAAGGCATCATTTCGGGTAAAAGGTTTAGCACAAATTTCACAGACAAACGATTTTTCTCCACTATGAATTTTCAAATGTTTAACAAGAGAGTTTTTCCATGCGAAAATTTTTGAACACATAGGACAAACCTGTAAAAATAATTGAAATTAGTCGCTACACTAACAACTACATGAAAGATACCCCAAAGTAAAAATGCACTTACCAATTGTTGATTATGCATACTCATGCCAGGAGATGCCACCATCCCATTATTATCATGTTGAATGGAAGTACCAGACTCCTCAAGTTTATTGAAAGTGGTAGCCCCCTCACAATGATAGTTGGACTCTGATTCAATCTCATTCCTCACACAGTTCCACGTTTGAGGTGAAATATCAAAATCAGCTGTCTAAAAAAGAACAATATAAAATAAATCATTGATTTAAATCCTTTCTCTTAAAGGGAAGTAAAACATTTCAATAAGACTTATACATACTTTCATATGATCAAAATCCATGGAGGAAGGGCCAGGTTCTTGATGACTCATTTTTTTTAAATTAGAGAGGAACGCTCAAACGAACTAAAATATGTGAGAATAATTCGAAGTTTATACAGAGATCGCAGGAGAGGTCCTCGTAAATGTTAGCAGCAATAGAAGTGAGTGTTCTTATCCTTGTGGCTCATTATATACAAGTTGAAATGACTCCAACTCGCCAAATAATGTCGCCAAATCACCAAATAATATCGCCAAATCATTAAAAATTGTAAAAAAAGTTGCCAAGTATTGATCCCAAATCGCCAAATATTGACACAGTGATGATGCCTTGTGATTATCTATTATCATGTCTTTACTCTGATTGGTTGATATTATCAAATATTCACAAAAAAAACTTTGTTAGAAATGAAGATTACTCAGGAAAAAGTATTTCATGTTTTCAGTGAAATTTATTTTAACTTATGAAAGTTTCTATCTTGGAAGAAATTACCCTGCGACAAAGAGGGCAGTTACATAATTCCTTCACACATTCTTTACATGCAAAAAGATGACCACAAGGTTGAAATACAATACTCATTTCTCGATCCATGCAAATCTTACATAAAAATAAATTTTCCTTTTTGAAATTCACTCTTACTTTTATGATAGTTATTTTTTTTGTAAATTTTATTACAGGTTGATTCATTATTTTACTACTACTACTAGTATGATCGTCTTCAAATAAACCGAAAGTCTTTGAAACACTTTTCTTCCTTGTCTCATACTTAGGAGATATTTCACTTGTTTGAAGGAGAAAACTACCTTTGTTTTTAATCAGAAAATTAATATATTCACAATCGGGAAAAAACTTTTTATGTTCAACGATTGGATCATCATCATGCTTCCAATTTCCCAATAATCCACCACAAGTAAAACAAACTACAATATGTTCAACGCCAATATAATATAATCCAGAATCTGCCATGTTCTTAATATTTGGATATTCTTTAGGTCATGTTCGAAATGAACTAGAAAACGAAAAACTTTACACAAGAAATGAAAACTTATACCCTGAAAAACTAAAATCTTTGTTAAAAATAAAAAAAAACTTAACTGAAAATTTTGTTAAAAATTAAGATACATGCAGAAAAATAACTTAATACTTTGTTGAAAATAAAAACGAACACAGAAAAACTTTCACTGAAAAACTAAAATCTTCGTTAAATATAAAAACTCAACTGAAAATTTTGTTAAAAATATAAACTTAACTGAAAATTTTGTTAAAAATTAAGACACATGCAGAAAAATAACTTAATGTTTTGTTAAAAATAAAAACGAACACAGAAAAACTTTCACTGAAAAACTAAAATCTTTGTTAAATATAAAAACTTAAGTGAAAATTTTGTTAAAAATTAAGACAAATGCAGAAAAATAACTTAATACTTTGTAAAAAATAAAAACAAACACATAAAAACTTTACAAGAAATGAAAACTTATACACTGAAAAACTAAAATCTTTGTTAAAAATAAAAACTTAACTGAAAATTTTGTTAAAAATTAAGAAAAATGCAGAAAAATAACTTAATACATTGTTAAAATAAAAACGAACACAGAAAAACTTTACAAGAGATGAAAACTTATACACTGAAAAACTAAAATGTTTGTTAAATATAAAAAACTTATTAACTACGAAACTAAAAACTTTGTTTGAAACGAACTAGAAAACGAAAAACTACAAAAGAAATGAAAACTTATACACTAAAAGACTAAAATCTTTGTTAAATATAAAAAATCTACTTTTATGTGCTGTGTATTTTTTTTATGTAAATGTATTACAACTTAAATTATTCACCATGTATTAAATCACCATGTATTTTGACTCTAATTCTGGGGAGGGCCGCGGGTGCCCAAGAGGGCACCCTGGGTATGCAGGAAGCATACCCGCGGCCCTCCCCAGAATTAGAGTCAAAATCAAGGAATTCTCACAAAAATAGCTATTCTACTTAACAAACTCTAAGAATAGGCGTTCCATTTACCTGCATATTACTATGAATTACTTTTTGAAAGAAATGTGAAGGGCTTATTAAAGGTGTGAGATTTCATAGTTTTTAATAAAAATTATTTAAACTTTGAATTTGCATGATGTTTATTTGAAAAAAAAATTTTTAAACTCTAAAAATAAATATTATTATTTTTCAACTTCTTTAAAATTTCTTTTGATGTATGAAGTGGGGGAAAATTTTCATTTTCAAAACTACTTTGTCTGAAATGTAATCCAAATACTTTTAGAACATAAGATGAATTTCACGACTTTTACAAATTAATTCTAAATTTTCTCCTCAATTGTATCTAACATCCTCAAAATCTACTTTCAAACACTAAGATTTGACTTATCGTATTTAGTCACAAAGTGTTTTTAAAGAAACCACTTTCTTGAATACATTTCTCTCCAAAAATGATTTCTAAATTGTACTTGTGTACTTCAAACTAAACAATTATATCCTTATTTTTCCAATTTCCCAATTAAGATTATATGAAATTCTTCAAGTATTTGACTTTACTGCTTTAAAGGAACATAAAATAGTTGTTGGTTTTTAATTATTGTCGCGTATTTAAAACTTGAATGGTCATGATTGTGTTTAGTCAAAATCTAATCCAACTAGTTGATAGATTAATACATGGTGAATAATTTAAGTTGTAATACATTTACATAAAAAAAAATACACAGCACATAAAAGTAGATTTTTTATATTTAACAAAGATTTTAGTCTTTTAGTGTATAAGTTTTCATTTCTTTTGTAGTTTTTCGTTTTCTAGTTCGTTTCAAACAAAGTTTTTAGTTTCGTAGTTAATAAGTTTTTTATATTTAACAAACATTTTAGTTTTTCAGTGTATAAGTTTTCATCTCTTGTAAAGTTTTTCTGTGTTCGTTTTTATTTTAACAATGTATTAAGTTATTTTTCTGCATTTTTCTTAATTTTTAACAAAATTTTCAGTTAAGTTTTTATTTTTAACAAAGATTTTAGTTTTTCAGTGTATAAGTTTTCATTTCTTGTAAAGTTTTTATGTGTTTGTTTTTATTTTTTACAAAGTATTAAGTTATTTTTCTGCATTTGTCTTAATTTTTAACAAAATTTTCACTTAAGTTTTTATATTTAACAAAGATTTTAGTTTTTCAGTGAAAGTTTTTCTGTGTTCGTTTTTATTTTTAACAAAGTATTAAGTTATTTTTCTGCATGTGTCGTAATTTTTAACAAAATTTTCAGTTAAGTTTTTATTTTTAACAAAATTTTCAGTTAAGTTTATATTTTTAACAAGATTTTCAGTTGAGTTTTTATATTTAACGAAGATTTTAGTTTTTCAGTGAAAGTTTTTCTGTGTTCGTTTTTATTTTTAACAAAGTATTAAGTTATTTTTCTGCATGTGTCTTAATTTTAACAAAATTTTCAGTTAAGTTTATATTTTTAACAAAATTTTCAGTTGAGTTTTTATATTTAACGAAGATTTTAGTTTTTCAGTGAAAGTTTTTCTGTGTTCGTTTTTATTTTCAACAAAGTATTAAGTTATTTTTCTGCATGTATCTTAATTTTTAACAAAATTTTCAGTTAAGTTTTTTTTTATTTTTAACAAAGATTTTAGTTTTTCAGGGTATAAGTTTTCATTTCTTGTGTAAAGTTTTTCGTTTTCTAGTTCATTTCGAACATGACCTAAAGAATATCCAAATATTAAGAACATGGCAGATTCTGGATTATATTATATTGGCGTTGAACATATTGTAGTTTGTTTTACTTGTGGTGGATTATTGGGAAATTGGAAGCATGATGATGATCCAATCGTTGAACATAAAAAGTTTTTTCCCGATTGTGAATATATTAATTTTCTGATTAAAAACAAAGGTAGTTTTCTCCTTCAAACAAGTGAAATATCTCCTAAGTATGAGACAAGGAAGAAAAGTGTTTCAAAGACTTTCGGTTTATTTGAAGACGATCATACTAGTAGTAGTAGTAAAATAATGAATCAACCTGTAATAAAATTTACAAAAAAAAATAACTATCATAAAAGTAAGAGTGAATTTCAAAAAGGAAAATTTATTTTTATGTAAGATTTGCATGGATCGAGAAATGAGTATTGTATTTCAACCTTGTGGTCATCTTTTTGCATGTAAAGAATGTGTGAAGGAATTATGTAACTGCCCTCTTTGTCGCAGGGTAATTTCTTCCAAGATAGAAACTTTCATAAGTTAAAATAAATTTCACTGAAAACATGAAATACTTTTTCCTGAGTAATCTTCATTTCTAACAAAGTTTTTTTTGTGAATATTTGATAATATCAACCAATCAGAGTAAAGACATGATAATAGATAATCACAAGGCATCATCACTGTGTCAATATTTGGCGATTTGGGATCAATACTTGGCAACTTTTTTTACAATTTTTAATGATTTGGCGATATTATTTGGTGATTTGGCGACATTATTTGGCGAGTTGGAGTCATTTCAACTTGTATATAATGAGCCACAAGGATAAGAACACTCACTTCTATTGCTGCTAACATTTACGAGGACCTCTCCTGCGATCTCTGTATAAACTTCGAATTATTCTCACATATTTTAGTTCGTTTGAGCGTTCCTCTCTAATTTAAAAAAAATGAGTCATCAAGAACCTGGCCCTTCCTCCATGGATTTTGATCATATGAAAGTATGTATAAGTCTTATTGAAATGTTTTACTTCCCTTTAAGAGAAAGGATTTAAATCAATGATTTATTTTATATTGTTCTTTTTTAGACAGCTGATTTTGATATTTCACCTCAAACGTGGAACTGTGTGAGGAATGAGATTGAATCAGAGTCCAACTATCATTGTGAGGGGGCTACCACTTTCAATAAACTTGAGGAGTCTGGTACTTCCATTCAACATGATAATAATGGGATGGTGGCATCTCCTGGCATGAGTATGCATAATCAACAATTGGTAAGTGCATTTTTACTTTGGGGTATCTTTCATGTAGTTGTTAGTGTAGCGACTAATTTCAATTATTTTTACAGGTTTGTCCTATATGTGTTCAAAAATTTTCGCATGGAAAAACTCTCTTGTTAAACATTTGAAAATTCATAGTGGAGAAAAATCGTTTGTCTGTGAAATTTGTGTTAAACCTTTTACCCGAAATGATGCCTTAAAAAGACATAAGGGAATACATTCTCAAGAAAAATACTTTAAATGTGAAATTCGTGATAGATCCTTCCAAAGAAAATACTTTGATAAGCATATGCTAACACATCAGGAGAAAAAATTCATTTGTGAAATTTGCAACAAAACTTTCGCCCGAAATGATGCCTTAAAAAGACATAAGAGAACACATTGTCAAGAAAAATACTTTAAATGTGAAATTTGTGATAGATCCTTCCAAAGACAGCACTACTATACTATGCATATGTTAAAACATAATAGTGGGGAGTTTAATTGTGAATTGTGTGATCGTTCCTTTGCCTCTGTTAAAACAAAGCAACAACATGTAAGGGAGAGTCACTCTGCAAGTACCTTGACCAAAGCGGGAGGAGTATTACCGATTGCATTAGAGAGTTCAAAACGTGTCAAAAGGGAAGAAAGAGCCCTAAATACATTTGCTAATGTTTATTTTGAGCCTTTGGAAGAAATGAAAGGGGATTTCATCCTCTTCTTTGAAGAAGTAGCCCCGCACCTACAGTCAAAATTAAATGAAGAACTGCATGCAATGGGTGCAATTAAATGGTATGGAGTTGTAAAAGCTACTCTTGTACGCTTTAGTGAGAATGGTGATGAAGAGCATGCAACTCCTTACTTTAGAAGTGATGTTCTGTTGGAATTAGTGAGTAATACTATAGAGGGTCACATTCAAGAAGCTTTTGCTAAAATCAGAATGGCATTTGATGAATTTGTTCAGCGTGGCTCAGGGTGGACTCTTGAAAAAATTGAAAACTTTGAGCTGAGTATGTCCAAATATCAGCCATTATGAGAAATTGAATAGCTTTGTAGATCTGTTGAAGATTTAAGGTTGCCTTGTGGTGGTCTCAAATCTGTAAGGAACATTATTTATTCAAGAAAATAATAATAAAAATGTTTTAAAATAAAACATTTGTCTTGTTTCTGTCGTTTTCATAGAAGAAAATTTCATACTTTGTCACGAAAAAATTAAAGTTATGCTAAAATTCTTTTAAAAAATTTGAGTTAATATGAAAAAGAAATACAAATAGGAACATCTTTGCAAATAAGAAATATAGAAAATTACTAATAAAAATTAATGTATGTAGTGTGTATATTAGGGTGGCCCTTATTATAATGGAGAAAATTTTTTTTCAATATTTTGTTTCGCGCCGGGCTGATTTTTTTTCCTTTTACTATAGAATGAAAGTGTGCAAAAGGATTTTCCAATATTTTAATATTAACACGTGCCTCATCGGGGGTGAAGTTTTCCCATAGCGCGCCATAGCAATATAGTATGGCTTACGACGGGAATAGCGTCTCCGCTAAGAATTAAGAAACATAAGACTTCGTAAGACATAAGAATATTATTAGTATGCATTAAATTAGTTAAAAAGTCAAGAATTAAACAAAAGTATTTATTGAAAAAAAATTAAAAAGCATACATATTGCATATAATTCAGAACTGCTTAACATAAAACAACAATTACACTACTCGACAAAAAAAAATAGGGTCAAAATGCTTCTTACACAATTCAAGCAGATTCTTATGTAAAATGACCCCCTGAATCCGAATCCGACCCCCGTTTTTCTCCATCACGTACAGATTTTCGGGGAACAGCCCCTCCCCCTTTTTGCGTTTTTCGATGACTTAATGACTTTGAATTCGATTTACAGGGGCAAAAACTATTACATTAGCCTTTAAATTACACCCGAGGGAACAAGAAAGGTTAAAGCTTCTAAAATATACAAATTTGTAGCGAATGGGTAAGTTTAAGGGGTTATTACCCCCCTAAAAATGCAAAAAAAATCGTTAAAAATTATAGAGATTGTTTTTGGCTATTTTTTCCTCTACTTTTTCACGGAATTTATCATTAAAGGGTCCTAACCCTTCCCCAAAAACCCGAATTTAATGAATATATGCAGCAGGGATTTTTGCTAGTAGCGGTTGAGGTGTTAGCGCCCCCGAAGCACTCGCGGAAGAGACTCTCTGAATCGCGCCGCCGCTAGTGAACTCAGGAATTAATATTCATATTTTGAAAAGCTCAAAAATTACATTGTTCTTATATTTCAGGTCTATCCTGAGGGAAATTGTTCAGTTCGTTAAAAACTGGCCATTTTTTGGGGATGGGGGTTCCATGTTTCAAGCTGTTAATACATGCGTGGGCTGTGGATAACAATTGGGGGTTGTCCCATTAAAAATTGAGGGAGATGGGGGAAAACGGGTGTCATATTTGCGTTCAAGAGGTCAAGATTTTTTTGTATAGCAGTTTAACCCTTAAGTATGGCATAGAACCCTTCCGAGGGTGCTTTGGGGGCGCTAACACCTCAACCGCTTTTTGTAAAAATCATTGCTGCATATATTCATTAAATTTGGGTCCTTGGGGAAGGGTTAGGACCCTTTAATGATGAATTGCGTAAAAAATTAGAGGAAAAAATAGCCAAAAACAATCTCTATAATTTTTAACGATTTTTTTTGCATTTTTAGGGGGGTAATTACCCCTTAATCTTACCCATTTGCTACAAATTTGTATATTTTAGAAGCTTTAACCTTTCTTGTTCCCTCGGGTGTAATTTAAAGGCTAATGTAATAGTTTTTGCCCCTGAAAATCGAATTCAAAGTCATTAAGTGATCGAAAAACGCAAAAAGGGGGAGGGGCTGTTCCCCGAAAATCTGTACGTGGTGGAGAAAAACGGGGGTCAGATTCGGATTCAGGGGGTCATTTTACATAAGAATCTGCTTGAATTGTGTCAGAAGCATTTTGACCCTATTTTTTTGTCGAGTAGTGTAATTGTTGTTTTACGTTAAGCAGTTCTGAATTATATGCAATATGTATGCTTTTTAATTTTTTTCAATAAATACTTTTGTTTAATTCTTGACTTTTTAACTTATTTAATGCATACTAATAATATTCTTATGTCTTACGAAGTCTTATGTTTCTTAATTCTTAGCGGAGACGCTATTCCCGTCGTAAGCCATACTATTGCTATGGCGCGCTATGGGAAAACTTCAACCCCGATGAGGCACGTGTTAATATTAAAATATTGGAAAATCCTTTTGCACACTTTCATTCTATAGTAAAAGGAAAAAAAATCAGCCCGGCGCGAAACAAAAATCCAACTTTGAAAAATAAGGGCCACCCTAGTGTATATACTGTAGTGGCAGCATCATAGCATACTTTAAAGAAAAGGTTAACTATAGAAATTTCTTCAACTGTTGGAGAAATTGTATATATTTTACAATTTAGTTACAAAAATTATCTTATTCATATAATGCTTTCAGAAAAAATTTATTTGAATAGGTTAAGTTTAAGATGATTTTAAGATGATTAATCATATATTCCCATGATTAAAACTAGAGAAAGCTTCTTTGCGAATAAAATAAGTAATATCTTCAATTGAATCATATTGAAAATTAATTATGCAATTTAACTATCATTTTTAACTGAAATGTTTCTAAAATTCTTTGAAAAAAATAAACTCCTTGTACAGAACTCGTAATAAAAAGTATATTTTATTTTAAAAAATTGCTTAAAATATTTAAAATCTTATCCAATGTAATAATTTGTAATTTTTAATCATTGTAAAATAAAATTAATTCCACCAGTAGGATAACGTATTATATGTCAAGTCTGAAAATACTCAATCATTCTCAATTTTTTTCAAAGTATCCTTTCAGGTGAAAAGATTACTGTCTTTTCGAAGTTAAGGATTGTGATAGGATAAGCATTTTGATCCAATCTGTAACTTAAGTGAATATTAAACTGTATATTACAGCGGTTAGTTTGTTCATTAACCTTATAATTTTATGTAAAATAACTTTAACTGTTAATTGGCTGCTATGCCTTAGTGGTAAAGCCGCAAGTCCTAGAGCCGCAATTTAGTTGTAGAGCCTCGAAGTACCTGCCCAGACAACCAGAATCCCAAAGTACCTGCCCAGAGTCGCCTTTTGCCCAATTTGCCCGCGCAGACAGCCGAAAAGTATCTGTCCAGACAGTCAGAACTCCTATTTAGTTGTAGAGCCCCAAAGTACTTGCCCAGACAGCCGCAAAGTACCTGCCCAGACATCTGCAGTTCCGCAAAGTACCTACACGCCTTCTGTTAATTGCTAATTAATTATTAATTGCTAATTAATCTTCTAAATTAGCCTCCCCTCTACTCGGGGAGCCCCAAAGTACCCATCTCTTATCAATGAGAGTCGCATTTTGCCCTTATCACCAGCGCAGGAGCCGCCTCCAGACACTCCGCAAAGTACCGGTCCAGACACACAGAGCCACTCCGCACCTCCGCAATGTCGTAGAACCGGCATTTTCTATCTACTGCTGAATACTTATTTTTTTTTTTTATAAAAGCTTTGATTCCAAGTTTTATTAAGTACGTTTTTCTCGAGACCCAAAGAGTATATTCATATTTTTGTACTTATGAAATACTACATGAGAGTGAAATTGATGTAATGGCTCATCACATTATAGAATTATTATTCAATCCAATATGGTTCTAAATGTCTGGTTAAAAGTACATATTTTTATTTTATGATTCAATAAAAGGTACTATTCCGTTTTAGTTCCCTCTAAATATCGCCATGTTTTTAAAGCTATTATATTCAAATATGGATATATTATTCTGATTTTTATTAATAAACTGAACTTTTATTGGTCTAATAAAACGCTTTAAACATTGACTTTGAAATTAATTAGCAATTTTTCTACTTTTTGGATTTCAAACAAAACCTGGCGATATTTAGCGGGAACTAAACTGGAATTATACCCAATAAAATAGCGTGAACGCATTCTGAGCCGCGTTTCAGTTTTTCCTCAACTTTATTAAATTTGGAAACAATGTAAATTCTGTGGTGAAGTTTAAAAAAAATATTTGGGGGGTACTTTTTTTTCCAACGCTTTTTATCATCTTTTTGGCTTAAAACTAAATCTTTCGAGGAAACGGCATTAATAATTAGGGAAGCGAAGGTCCTCCTGCCCCCATTAAATCTAAACACTTAGAAAATTCAATTTTTAGAACTGGCAAAAATTATAGTTTGAGTGCAAGTTATGACTGATTTATTATTGATTGTTTTTAATTTGATTATTGTTCGTTGATTACTATCCAAATATTTAGTACTTTTATGTACTTTCTTGTCTTCATAAGTCACTTTAAGTATAAAAATATAAAAAATTAGGCAAAATTAAGGCCATATATTAGCAATGTATCAAACATCGCGATACATCCGCGAAGTTAGCCGAAGTATCCATGTTAAAATTACAATATCAATTCGATTCCACCTTATATAGAAATATATTTAATAGGTAGTACAAAAAATGTCCTGGTCTCTTATGTCCGCTGTTATGCTGAAATTATTGCGCTCCGGTACTTCTTTGGTTAGAATTTAAGCCCTGGCATTATATCAGTCATCGTTACTGCCATAGATATTGACGTTACTGCCATCAATAACGACGTTACAACCCCGCCTATTCGCTTACAAAATCAAAAAAACGTTCTTTTCTCTCTCTTCTCTCTCTAAAAAACTCTTTAAAATTCTTTTTAGAAATGATGGTGGAAGCATTAAAAAAGACTCAGACAACTGGCACCAATATTTCCGGTGGATGACGGTAGGCTTGTTACAAAAAATAAATTAATTAATGGCATTGTAAATATGTTTTTCATTTAGTTTTCTTGGAAAAATAAGAATTTTTTCAAAGATTTATGAGTATTTATTGATTCAGAATTCCGAAGAATTATTAAGAAAAATAAAGCCAGTAAAGAAATAGGATCTGTTAGGGGACATCCATAAATTACGTGAGGTCAAAAAGGGGGGAGGGGTTTGGAATTCAAGGGGGATCGATTAAAATCTCACGCCAACTTTTTAAGTTAGAAATTTTACCGATTTTTTTAAGTATGAGAACGGGATAATGTCCTTTTCCCCAACATCATTAATAATGGAAAAGTTTTAGGTGCTGGTGAAGCACAAAATACAAACGAATAGGATAGAACATTATTTTTAAAGGTTGTAGGAAAATTTCACGTGGGGGGGAGGGGGGGGTCAGCAAAATCTCACCAAGGGGGGAGGGGGGGTGATTGATTGATTTTTCTGAAAATTGAAGAAGGCAATAACGAAAATATTGCTGGCAGTAACGCAAGTTCACAGGACGTACTAGGCAATTACCAACTCGAATCGTGATTGGTCAATTTCAGGGCGTAACTTATCACTATTATCCCAACGTCATACCATTCAGCCAATCATAGTTCAAGCTGAGAAATCGCCTAGTGCGTCCTGTGAACTCGCGGCAGTAACGGGCAGTAACGATATATGCTATGTAGCATATGTCTCGTTTATCCGGTCACGGCAGCGTAAAGTACGCGGTAACCATTTTTTACTTTTGGAAGCGATTAGGCGGGGCTGTAACGTCGTTATTGATGGCAGTAACGTCAATAACTATGACTGATATAATGCCTCGATTTGGGACGGTTTTGAGGGTTTTTTCAGCAAGTTGCCACGGCAACGTGAAGCTGGCCGTGGAAACGTTTTTTTACTTTTGTAAGCGAATAGGCGGGGTTGTAACGTCGTTATTGATGGCAGTAACGTCAATATCTATGGCAGTAACGATGACTGATATAATGCCTCAATTTGGGACGGTTTAGAGGGTTTTTTTCAGCAAGTTGCCACGGCAACGTGAAGCTGGCCGTGGAAACGTTTTTGAAAATTTCGACCATTAGGCTTAGGGCAGTAACGTTAATTTTGCTGGCAGTAACGATGCAGTAACGATCTGCACCATTTCATTTGGCACGGCTACCATGCCACGGCCAACTTCATGCACATCTAATTGGCGGACTGAGCTGAAGGTTTAATTTTTATTATAACGGGATAACACAAAAACACGTGAAAATGCTGTAAAGTCTTTATAACATATATTTTTCATATCAAAATCTGCATAACTAAATCGTATTTTTAGCCAAAAATCGACATTTTCTCTTTATTCAAAAAATGGTTCTTTGACTTGTTTTTACGTTCCCTGCCACTCTAAATGGCATTGAAAGACAGGGCACACAGGAGAATTTAAAATTACTTATTTAAAATATCTCGATGGGTTTTTTTAGGGTACATTTTTTAAAGGACAGCACTATACTGGTGTACAAGGGAAGAATCTCTGGGAGAATTATTATAGAGCAATATTATACTTGTTCATTCTAACATAGTATTCCAGGATTCTCTTATGGTCCATAAAATTCCTGTAGGATACACAAAGAGAAGTCGTAAATATTTATGATATTTGTACATGTACAAACCTTTTATTTTTCTTTACAAATTTATTACAAATACAGATATTGTCGACCAGCTACAGGCTCAAAGCCCAACAAGGTTGGTCCTTTGTTTAATAAATTCCCCAAGTCCCACTGCCTGTCCGATTGTATCTTAAACTCCTACACTCCCTTCGAATTAACTATTTTTTTGGCAACGCGTTCTATTTGTCAATTAATTACCCTAATAAAGTAGTAGTACTTCCTTAAATCCCGATTGAAAAGTGTCTTATTCAGTTTGTACCCATGTTTAAATAAAGTTTAAGCCATAATAAGGATAACAGAACATGAGGATCATGCACAATTTTTAAATTGCTTTTTTTTTAATCTGCAATTTCCCCCCCTTTTTCACAAATATTTATTAATTTATTTATTTGCTTACTGCCAAACAGAAAAAGATCCAATTACATGGCAGATAGGAAAAAAAAGATACACAACAAGAGTTACAATACAACATACAAATAGAAAAATAAATAAAGAAAACAGTTGTTAAAAATACAAATCAAAAATTAAGACAAGGTACCAAATCATTGCTTAACTTGGAATAAGATTCAAAGAAAATATCACTATTGATTGACATATTGTTTACCAATTTAAAAAATACATATGTTGACTGATTTAAGATATAATTTTTGGTACAAGAGGGGATTTTAAAGACAATTTTATTTCTAGTCGAATATTGTGGAACATGAAAATTAAATTCTTTTAGTAAATCAGGGCAATCAATTTTATTATTTAACAGTTTGTAGAAAAATTTAAAAATGGACATACATCGTCTTTGTTCAAGGGTTTTACTATAAGGCAATATATGAGCAGTATTACAAGTCTTAAAATAAAGAAAACGAAAAAACATATTTTTAATTTTCTCAATGGAGTTAATATGAGACTTATTTAAATGATACCAAACAACACAGTTGTATTCTAGAACAGAACGAACTAGGGTATTAAAAAGATTTAACAGTACAAATCTGTGAAATCATGAGTGGTTCTCTTCAAAATCCCTAATTTTTTTATTGCTCTTTAATTAATATTTGCAGACTCTTTCTTCCCAGGATGACGAAATCATATGAAGAAGAGGTTCTAGAACGATTCTTGATTGTTCGTTTGCTAAAAACGAAAAATAACAATTTGAACAAGAACAACCAAGCATTTCCCAAACTTTGAAATTCTACAAGAATGCGTGAAGAAGGAGAAAATAATGTTCTAGGTACAAAAGGGGGTCTGGAAGGCCTTCCCCCCAAAATTTGGAAATTTCACAAAAAAATCAGAATTTTTACTCCTTTTGGTAAACCTAGTTCGAGTCCACGGGGAGGCAATTGATTGACCGGTTGCCTCCCCATGGATCCGCGCTTGGGTCAGTGGCACTCGATTCCCGTTTCTCATTATCTTCCAAACAACGTATTTACCATTCCATCACCTTAAACTTTTTACAAACAAAACTTTTGCAATACAAATGAGATCACCATTGAGCCCAGGGGTCGGCAACCTGCGGCTCTTTTGATGTTAAGTTGCGGCTCTCCAGTTGAATACGAAAAAGTTTCCAATTTACTATCAAAACTTTTTAAAAATCAGAAAATATATATTTTCAAGTTCTCAAGATGAATCAAATTCAAAACTCTAATTTTAAGGATAAGAATTCCAAACAATTTCTGGGGGAGAACTCCTGAGCACTCCTAAAACTTTTGGAATGAATGTGTGCTGATTTTCCTTGAAAATTATGTGACTTGTGATCCTTATTTGGTCCGTTAGAGAAGTCTTCTTCTTCTTATCTCCCACTGGTCTGACGTAGTCAGACCAGATCAAATAAACCGTACACCTTTAGCATATCGATCACTAGCAGAGAAGACGAGAATATATCCTCTCCACGAAGATCAAGGCAGTCCAAGATATGATTGGGAGAAGCCTGTTGTAGATGACATTTAGGACAAAGGGGGAAGGTCTTGTCGGCCCCAGAGAATCTCAAGCATTTGATATGGCCACTTGCGAGGCGTGAAAGGAAGGTTTGGGAAGATCTATCTCCCGAAAAGGAGAGAAAGAACCCTGGTTTAGTAGCTAAGTACCAGTTGTTAGCAGGGGGAATTAACCAATCCTTTTTAATGGTAGATTTTTTGACAGAGTAAAGTTCTTGAAATGTCTGTTTGATGGGACTAGAAATCTGTTGATGACAGCCGTCTTTGGCAAGTTTGTCTGCCATTTCATTGCCATGAATATTCACATGCGAAGGCACCCAGTGTAAATGTACTTTGTGATGTTGTGAAATACATTTTAGTTTATTGTAGATGGAAATACTTGTGCGGTCTCCAAAATTTATCCTATCTTTAAGAAGCTGGAGTGCACCAGGAGCCCGCCAGCCAGAGCATCTAACAAAAATAAAAGAACATTAAAATACAAATTACATACAGAAATACAAAGTATAAATACAAGGCACGTCTCAAACGACCCGCCCACAGGCAAACCAACATCCTGGCCAGATAGCATAAGGCAAACAATACAAACTTTAGAGTGCATTGACAACACCAACACCTCATGTACCATTATTAGTAGACTCATCCACCTCACTACCTCAATCCACAATTTAATTTCAGGTTTTTAGCTATAAACGAGAGCGCAAATTATATCTTTTCCCATCCATAGCACCCTCACTATCAAGCACACCGCTTTCAATCCTTTCTTTGCTCAAGTAGGGTTTTCTCGGCGGAGCGACTCTCAGCCTGTCAACATGACATTTTACAACAGGAGCCCGGTCATTACCCTCTAACTGGATAGAGTAATTTAAAGGGTAGTGTTTTTGCAGAACCTGATAAGGGCCCTCGTACCTTGAGTTAAATTTACCAATAGATTTTAAGTACACAATATCCCCCTCTTTCAACAGTCTTTCGTCCGTTGTACTCCTATGACTCGAATTCTGCCTTTCCCGACTGTTCTCAAGGTTTGAATAAGCGAAATCATAAATAATCTTTAAATTGTCCAGAGTAGTAGCCAAGTATTGTGTCTTATCCAATTGAATTGTCCGGAAATCCCTTTTAAACGTGTCAAAAATCAAAGAAAGATTTCTACCAAAATGAAGCATATTCGGGGAAAACCCAGTTGCGGAATGGACTGAGCCATTGTATAAGCTTTGGTGGATCTTCATAGCCTGGTCAAATGAGTAACCCTCCTGATGTAGCGCCTTAATAGCTACCTTAAGAGCAGTGTTTATTCGCTCACTCTGCCCATTCGCTTGAGGATGTCCCACCGTAGTACGTATTAACTCGATTCCCAAAGCCTCACCGATTCCCCGAAATGTCTCAGCAGTAAATTGGGTCCCATTGTCAGATAACAAGGTGGATGGTCTTCCGTGAGTAACAATGTAACCGAATAAAGCCCTCGAAACAGATTCCGTTGTTATTCTCAACAAGTGAAAAAGCTCCACGTGCTTGGAGAAGTGATCAATCACTGTGAGAACATACCCTGCCTTTACTGGACCTACAATATCCATGGACACGAATTCTCCTGGTCGAGTCGGTATAGGAACAGAACCAAGGGGTGCTTTTGGAACCGTGTAGGGCTTCAATTCAATGCATGTCCTACAAGAGAGAACATAATTTTGGGTATCCATCCACATTCCGGCCCAGAAGAACCTCCTTTGAAGTAACTCGTATGTCTTCTGCACCCCCATGTGTGATTTATGGCACATCCTAATGGCTTTTTCTCTCAAACTCTGCGGAATCACAACAGTCACCTCACCAGGTCTTAGAGACGTGCATCAACACATTTGTTCCTTTTTGAACGTAAAACTCACTCTTCTTGGAGGTCGCCGATGCACCTTCTATCAATGACAGACGAATTTCCTGGATCTCCTTGTCTGTACACTGAGCCTCCAAAATTTCCCCGATGTCAAAATCAACGTTAAGTTTTCGTATGTGATTTACAGCCTCCACTTGACTCTCTCCAACCGGCATCTCCACGAAAGGCAAAATCGGCTCCGAGGCTCGTTCCTGCAAAACCTGCTCTCTTCCATCCGGGTTGGGCATTCTAGAAAGATAATCAGCAAGTAGATTTTTAACTCCCGGAATATGCTCAAAAGTATACGAGTACTCACTCAATTCCAAAAGCCACCTGGTTGTGATATTTGCGGGTGACTGGGTCTTTCTGTAAAATTCCAGAGGCTTGCTATCAGAAAGAATTTTAAACTTACGATTAAAAAGGTACTGCTTAAATGAAGTCACCGCCTTGTAAATTGCCAGTAACTCCTGCTTTATTGCGGGGTAACGCCTCTCTGCTGGACTGAGAGACTTGCTAAAATAAGACACTGGACATAAGTGTCCATCAAATTCCTGCATCAAAACTGCCGATATTGCAGAGCCACTGGCATCTGTGTTTACTATAAACTGGCTTTCCCAATCAGGCAGTCTGACAAACGGCCTCTTAAAAAACACCTCCTGGAGTTTCTGGAAGGCCATCTGACACTCCGATGTCCACTCAAACTTCTTTTTCCCCGTCGTGAGTTGATTCAGCGTGTCTGTAAGCCTGGCGTAGGCCGGAATCAAGTTCCGGTAAAAACCACAAACTCCTAAAAATCTCTTAAGCTGACGAGGAGTCCTAGGAGGAGAAAATTCAGTTATTTTAGCTATATTTGAACTAATAGGTTGAATGCATTTGTGTTCAATTTTAAACCCTAGGTAATCAATAGACTCTTTTGCGAAGGAACACTTTGTTGGAGCCAATGTAATATTATTTTTAATAAAAACTTTTAGAATTGCTTCCAGTTTCTGTATCATTTCTTCAAATGAATTAGCACCAATGCACACATCATCCTGATACGCAAAAACGCCGAACACTCCTTGTAACTTAAGCTCGTCAACTATACTATCCATCAATGCCTGAAAGATACTCGCCGCGGTTTTAAGGCCAAAAACCAAACGATTATTTCGATAGGTCCCCCAGGGTGTGGTAAAAGCGATGATATCCCGATATTCTTCAGGGAGATCTATTTGCCAGTACGCACTCTTAAGATCTAGAGTGGTGTATAAACTAAAGTGAGAAATTTCATTAATTAAAGTAGAAATTTTTGGAAGAGGGTATGAGGAGTGATTTATGATGTTGTTCAAGAGTCTCAAATCCAAAGCCATCCTATACCGAGGTTTAGTCTCCTCTGAGTCACCTGCCTCTGGCTTCTTTTTAACTAACAACATTGGACAGGCATAGTCAGAAACAGTTCGTTCTATAATCCCTGCCGCTACCATCTCGTCTAGTTCCTTTCGAACATCGCCCTGTAAAGCCGAAGGAACAGGAAATGGCAGAGTGCGAATCGGATTTTTATGCTTTAAAGAAATTTTAGGAATAACTTTATCACAGTGTCCAAGTGTCTGAATTGATTTATTTAGAAAATGCAGCATAATTTTGCAAAAGTAATTCTACGAACCGACGCCTTTGACAGTCAGACAGATGATCAAGCTTGAAATCATCTTTAACCAACTGCTCCTTTCTTAACTGCAAAACCTCGTTTGAGGGCGTGATGAAATTTATGAACTCCCGATTCTCCCTATCGGGCTGTAATATTTCAATTTTCCCAATTACCAACAACTTATTCAAGTGCAAAACTGTAGGCTGTCTATTGGTGACAAATATATTGAAGGACCCTTTGTACACCTTATGTAGTGAAAGCGATACCTCCACCTCTTTTTTGGGGACCTCAGGAGTGAACAACACACACGTACCATCAGGTATTATCGAAGGGACCTTTACCTTCACCTGAACCAATTCCGTGTGTTCTGGTTCAATCATGCACTTAGATGCAAGTTGGACACAATGAACACCTTCATTTTCGTCCCCCCGAGAAAGCAACTCTACAGCAAAATCCTCAAATCTAATCAACTTGTTTTTAGAGTCAATGCTTATATTATTGCCCTCAATAAAATCATAACCTAATATACCATCAAACTGTTGAGGGGGGAATTCGGCAACATAGAATACCTGTTTGATGCATTTATCCGTTATTTTAAGACCCAATTCAACACAAGCACTAAATTTTAGCTCAGAGTTCACAGTGCGGATGATCACGGATCTAGACAAATACTTAATTTTAACCCGTTGAGAATCTCTTATTTCAAGAAATACTCTTTTGGGTAGCAGTGAGATGGACGAACCACTATCTATTAAAAACTTAACAGCAACATCACCAATCTTTACTTCAATCGAAGGCAAAGGGGAAGGAGTGTAAACATTATTCAGATAAATAACCTCGACTTTAGAACTATCTCCCTTTTCTGGAGAAAGTACACCCTTCAGAAACTGTGCCACCGTTTTTGTAGAATCGTGCATTTTTCCTTTCAAAAACAATTCTATGGATTTATTTTTTATTTTACACTGAGTTTCAGGTGATTTAACTTTAGGAGAAACACAGGTATCACCTCCCCAGTGCCTCCAATTTAGTTTAAAGGGTTCTGGGCATTCCTAGAGTACTGATATCTAGGTCGGAGGCCTCTATTTTGTCCTCTATATGAGTAACCATAACCCCGCGCCAAACCTGAATCCTGTACTCGAGGGTGTACATTAGCATAACGAGGTCCAGCATAACTTCTACCCCGAGAATACAAAGAACCATGATAACTTACACAATTAGCCATCGAGTGTCCACCTCTTTGACAGTAAATACAGAAGATCGGTGGTTCACTATCATGAGAAAAATAATTTTGTTGATTTGGGCTAAGAATCGAATCATGTGAACCAAATTGCGAGGTCTGCAAACTTTGCACCGATTCGCCTTGTGAATCAATGCCAGCCTCAGATGAATTTAAACCCTGATCCAGAAGTGGACACTCAGACCAAAGATGTCCAGGGTTGTTACACTTTACACAGTTTTTGCTAATCTCTGGTTTACCAGTAAGCATATTAGCCCCCACACTACAATTCACGTCTCCTTTGAGTCTATCCATAAACATGGGACACTGCAAAGCTCCATGAGCACCACTACACAGTTGACATACAGTCGAATTACCTCGCAAGCTACAAATATCTTTCTTCAACTCAGCAATTTGACCCATAACAAGATCCAATTCACCACTAGCCGAAGCCGTTGCTAAAGAATGAGTTTGCAACATTTTTACATTAACTTGATTTTGTTTAATACTACTAGCTTTCTTAACCAATACGTCAAAATCTACCGTATTTTCTTCTAGTAATTTAATTTTTATGTCCATAGGCATAGCCGAAATGAACTGCACACCCTTAATTTCATTGAGATCCTTTTTAGTAGTAACTTTAGTATAAACCGCGGCCGTGGCACAAGAAATCCGATGAGCCAGAGACGCTATGCTTTCATCAGGTAACAGTTGAATGTTTTGCAATGCAATCAATTTATGAGACGGCGGTGTATCCGTTAGAAAGAACTTCCTGAACCTTTCCTCTGCATCATTAATAGATTCGATGGATTTGAAATCTGGGTCCTCCACACAATATCTTAAGGCATTACCAACCAATTTTGATTTCAGAAAAACCAACGCAGTTCTTTCATCCCAACCATTTATAGTTTGAATATCCCTAATTTGACCGAAAAAGAACTCAAAATTTTCTACAGTTCCATCAAAAGGCTGTACATTGAAGTTCACACTCCTACCAGCCACCGGTTTTTCAGTCATGGGAGCTTCAGTTTCAGTCACGGGATCTTCAGTCACGAGATCTTTAGTCATGATTTACCAGAATCTCAAGCATATATACATAACAATCAGACACAAAGTCAAGGAAGCCGTGCCTCGCATAAAAAAAAGTCAACCTAACTAGCAATAACTTATACCAGGGAATGGTCACGGCACCAACTGTGGTGAAAAGACCAAACACCGGTTAAGAGAACAACAAATCATTTATTAAGTATAAAAATAGTAAACATCTTATCTTAAAAATCTAAAAAGACAAGCCTTTGGCCCCGCGAACTCCCGGTGGCTGGTTCTCACTCCTCACCAGCTTCTCGATCTCCCCCAACCATCCGGAAACAGCTGTTTATACTCGGCCTACCAGCTGATGCCAGCAAAACTATCTGTAAGTGGAAAAACTATCTCGTCCCTCTGGAATCGAGCACTAACTCGGGAATCGAGCAGCAAACCAGGAAACTAAGCCGTTCAGGAAACTAGCCAGTGTCTCTATGGGACAGCGTCAGCACCCGTCTCTACCTGCGATATATTTCATGATGTTGAGTCTTTTTCTAGCCTTTAAAACAATGCTTTCGATGTGCTTGTTATAAGTGAATTCAGGATCGAGAGTGAATCCTAGGTATTTAGGGTGTTTTTCATAGGACAGGAACTGATTCTCAAACAAGATCTTAGGTTGGTAATTATAAAGGCGTTTGTTGGTTGTAAAGAATGTTGTAGATCAGGGGTCCCCAACCTTTTTGTACCTTAGAGCACATATACCAGAATATCGGTTGAATGGCGGGCACCATTTATTTTTTCAAGTTAAATTTATAGTTGGTGGACAGTTAATAATACACACTACATATAATGCACAAAAAAATTAATTTTAAAAATTAATTTAACATATGAATATTATTAGTATTAATATCATTTTGCAAAAAATAAATGATTACTTAATTTGCTTGCACTTCCTTACTTTTTACACTTATTTACTTACTTTGCTTTACTTAATTTTTATAAAAATTATATAAAATACAGTCAATGTGATCTTTGGCATTGCATTTCACTAGCCAGTGCTTCATATTTGGGAGAATATGATGAAATTCCTGCTCGCAAACAATCGTCAAGGTGTTCATCTGTAATTAATTTTCGTGATCTATATTTTGATTCATTGTCGAAAATAATGATTTACACAAGTATGTTGAACCCCAAAACGACTTTATTTTATATGCTGCTCTTTCTATTTTGGTTGTGTTTATCGTTAATATTGAAAAAGCAAAAAAATGCATTGTATTTTATGGGATAATAGAAAACTGAAATATATTATAGTTTTTTGCACAAGCAGGCGGGCGCACTTAAACCCATCGACGGGCGCCATGGTGCCCTCGGGCATAGGGTTGGGGACCCCTGTTGTAGATGATTTAGTAGGATTAAAGCAGAGCTTGAGGTCAGATGCAAAGGTAGACAGGGAATCCAACGATTCATTAAGTACAGACTCCAAATCGGCAATATTAGCACCAGAACTCCAGATAGCAATGTCATCCGCAAACATGCCGATTCTAGTTCCTGGAGAGATAACTTTTTCAGCACCAGATGTATATGGGGAAAAAAGTGTTGGGCTCAGGACTGTACCCTGCGGAACTCCTTGACTTAGCCGGAAAGTGTCAGAGAGTGTTTTATTGACCTTCACTCTAATTAGCCTATGTTGCAGGTAATCAGAAATCCATGCTAAGGTATTACCTCGGATATTAAACGAGTCATGAAGTTTGATAATGAGCTTATGTTTCCAAACTCTGTCAAAAGCCTTCGTAAGGTCTAAAAGAACGGCAATGGTGTGATGTGTAGGTTTGAGGTTCTGGGCATCTCTGATGGATTGTGCAAAATATAGGACTAGGTCAACAGTACTGTGCCCTCTTCTAAATCCGTACGGTTCCATAGGTAGTAGGCCATTCTTATCCAGGAAGTAATGCAGTCTAATCAAGATAATCTTTTCCATTATCTTACTCGCTGTACAAGTAAGCGCAATAGGCCGAAAGTCCTCTGGGGAAGAAGAGGTCTTATTTGGCTTCTTGATTGGGATAATAGTAGCCTTTTTCCATTCTCGGGGCAGACGTCCCTTTTCCCATGATAAATTGAAAATGTCGATTAGCCGTTGTTTTCCACCACAGCCGAGATTTTCAAGCATTTGGCCGTGAAGACCGTCAGGGCCTGGAGATTTTCTCAGATCTAGGAAGGCCAATGCAAGGAGCAGTTCATGCATTGAGAAGCGTGTTTCCAGAAGGGGATCACCATGATCTGAAGTACGGCAACCATGGGTTGTGTTTCTCGCTTTTCTAAGTGTTTTCTTGTCCTCATCTGTAAAGGTAAGCCTACAAACCTTTTGGTAGTGTCTTGCCATGCCGTTGGCTGCTGTTTTATCATTTTTGAAAATTTGTCCCTCCCGATTTTTCCCCCCCGAAGTCCGAATAGGCTACCTCACCGTGGTGGGGGGGTGGGCGAAGTACGTCAGGAGTGTATACTCCTGGTAGGGCCACCCAAGGCGTGAAGGCCACTCCAACATGCTCAGCTAAAGTCTGCAGGTGAAAGGAGCCAAGACAGACTTCTACCACTGGTGCTCCACTCAAAAGAAGCTGCATCCACACTCCAATGAACCGTACGACAGACCGTTAGAGAAGTACTAAAAACTAATTAAAACACTATTTTTAGGGGCAAATTTCCAAAATTTTTCTGAACTAGGATCCACACCCCCTCAAAATTTTGCTGTTTATTATAACTATACTATTTTTCCTTGAAAATTCTGCCACTTAAATAATGAGAGGGGCTCTTAGGGTGCAATTGAAAAAGACAAAAATGAGCTAAAACGCGATTTTGAAGGGGAAATTTCCTAAAATATTTCTGATTCTGAGGGAGAACCCCCAGACCCTCCAATTTTTTCTGGAATTCACATTGTTAACAAAATTTTGAAATTAAGTTCCCTAAAATTATTTCATAATGTGTACGTAAGTCATCCAAAACTTGATGTAAAAAAAAGGTTCCTATCCAAAAGGAGGTACCACAAAAAAAATGTTGGGATTAAATGCTCCCCACCGAAAATCATCCTCCCAATCTTAAATTAAATATACAGTATAAGCTTATACTACAACATTGAAGCAAAAAAAAATTAGTGGCTCTTTAAAAACTGGGAAATTTTGTAAACTGTTACTTTTGGCTCTTCTGTTTCAAAAGGTTGCCGACCCCTGACCTAGATCATCAATCCAAAATACGAGAAATTTCGTGCGAATGTGCCCTATGGGTTGGGCAGTTTCGCACACGTGTGGGGCACATTCGTACACATGCAAAAAATTATACAATAATTATTTTTACAAACGAAAAAGTTTATTGCACTTATAAGCAAGGATAAGTTAAGGAAATATTTGGCACTTTTGCATATTTTTCTTCTAAATTAAAGATTTTTTTTACAAAAAGAAAACAGTTTCAGAAATATTGCACATCTAAGTTTTTGATGAGAAAAGTAATTGAAGGAATGTATATTGCACATTGACATACTTAACATAATAAAAATTAGTTTAAAAGATCAAAAGCTCAACCAATATTATAACTGTCTAGTTTTATTCCAAAGGAAAGTGAACCAACAGCTCGCGCTTAGGAACACATGAAACTGACGGTTGGGGAAGATTTAATACGATATTATCTTTTTATGGGAATAATAATTCATTACTTTCTGGGAAAAAACCGTTTTGTTTCTTTTATTCCCCGATAATTTTATATAAGCATCATTCGATTACAATTTTTCCATCTGACAAACGTAACTATTTTTCTCTTTTTAGTAGCAAATTCTACTAGAACAAAATCATTACTGATACTGAAGCAATGTTTAAAATAATGCAGTATAGTCAGCCCAGCTTTGTTGCCATATCAAGAATTTTTATATTTTTGGTACCATGGACGAGCTTTGCTCGTTTGGTACCACAAAACTGTCTTTTTGTTTGCTCTATGTGTTCTTGTTGTATTTAAGTGTTGTGTTAATAAAGATTTGATTTGATTAACGTCCAAGTCAATTGTTAAACAATTATCAGGAACATATATTTTTTCAATGCTTAAATCAGAGTCTCATTTCCTTTAAACTGAAGCTTTCTCTAAAATGTCATTTTCTTTTATCACCAAATTTTGAAACTATTTCAAGAAAAAACAATTTAACATCAAGCTTTTAAATATAACTGCACTTTATAAACATATAAATCACTTTCATACCCAAAAATGGTAAAGAGGAGGCACAACCGCACTGTGTCCGAATCTGCCCCCAAGTTTGGTGTGCGAATGTGCCCCATCTACCCATTCAAGCTTTCCACGTCCCAACAAGATGTTTATAATTGAAGTAAGAAAATAAAAACTTTCCAGAAATATACTTTAGTAGTGCCTCTACTGAATAAAATGCTGAATGTCTACTTGAGAGTTGATCTTGATTAGTGATGGGCAAAATCGATATTTTTAGGTATCGAATACTTTGGTATCGAATACTTATAGGTATCGAGTACTTTTAGGTATCGAGTACTTTTTTTCAATGTCGGGAAATGAACCTGAAGGGACAATTTTTTTAGGGCCTATCCATAATCAGACTAATATTCAAAAAACTGAAAGCGATCCATCAAAAAGCCTCGTAGCTACGGGCCTGGAGGTGGATAGAGGCGAAGGATTTGGTGGGGGAAAAACCTAGCCGCGCCAAATTTCTCTCGCGGATGATAACGTCTTGGGTTTGAGCTTTGCAAAATGAAAACGGAAACAGGCTGCGTTTGATCTACAGTAGGTATTATAAAGATTACTTCATTGAAAAATTTAAAACGAAATATGTCAATAAAGTATCGATACTTTTGTGGGTATCGAATACACTCAATACCTATAGGTATCGAGTACTTAAGTATTTGGTATCGATACCTGCCCATCACTAATCTTGATTGATTTTTCACTTCAACAAAATGACAAGAAAATATACTATGCTGCTTCTAACGCTAGCAAATTTCAAGTACGTATACAACAGAATGGTTTAAGGCTTTGAAAATCCATGCAGGAGGTGGTAGCGATGCTTCCATACTGGTAATTTTTCAGATTTCTAAATGAATAATTACTAGGGGAAATGTCATCTGTTTGAATGTGCCCCACTCTCCCCTACAGGGTGTTTCAGATTAGTGTTTCATAACTTCTAGGGGGATAGTAGACACCTAGACGAGTCAGAATCACATAGGATTTGGGGATCCCAGACCAAATCCCAGGGAGTTAAAAATGGAGCGACACCCCAAAATAATTCTTGAAAAATTCCATTTGTAGAAGAACTACTATTGGTAAAAATTTAATTATGGTCTCAAATTTTGTGGTTAAATATGATCTAATCTATGATATTATCTTAAAAGTTTTCACTTTAAAATTTGTTTTATTACCAAAAAAGTACAAAATGTTTGAAAACTCTGCCAAAACATTATTTTGTATTTCGAAATCCTTTCTTTTCATTTCCTGTATTTTTTACATTTCCTGTATTTTTTAAAATTGGATAAAAAGCAATATTTCTAGTAAAGCAAATAAAAATAGCTAAATTTGAGTTGCCGTCCAAACAGGCGTGACGTAACTGGGCACAAACTAACATCAAGAATTGCCGAAAGGATATACCTGATTGGATGATCGTACTGTTATTCATGCCCACTGACGTCACACAACTGTTTGTGACGAAGCAGCCGTTTTCGTGCCTTTTTAAAAAGACAAACTTTGAAATTAAATTAAAAAATAACTAAACATGAGAATTAAAAAATTTTTGCGCCAAAATTCCCTTTTCATCATTTTTTATAAACAGAACAATATGGCGGACGACAGACGAGAGAGATTTTAAACTCCACAACTGTGTCGTCTGCCATATTGTTCTGAGATTCAAACCGTATTCCAATTGCTTTTACACTTTTTGTGGTCTGTTAGATAGATCCAAAAAATCTTAAACAGCTATTAATTACCAAAACAAGTCATCAGACATTAATATATTACGAAAGTAATAGATATCTAGTGTTTGTAAAAATTTGTATTATCGTATTATCAGTGTATAATTACTTGTGACGTTTTTTGACAGATGGCAGCACAAGAGCTCGTTTTTGACGAGACATCGAAACGTGGACGTTCTCGTCTGATTAAAGTTTCTGAATATGGCCCTTAGTAAAATTTTTTTTGGGGGTACCCCTTTTTATACACCCCTGCTTTGTCCCCTTGTCCAAATATTTGAGAAGAGTGTCTTGTTTCCATAAGATAGGAAAAAAATTTTAAAAAATATTTACTTCATTCCAACAAAGCTTCCAAAACGCAATGAACATTCCGGGTTCACAAATAACAGTAATAATACTAATAATGGAGCAGATATTAAGCCTTGAATGCATAATTAGCACCTATAACGTCCAATTTAAAACAAAATCAGCTCTGGTTAGTGCTGCCATCTACTCGCAGAGGAAATGGATTATCTAAAATACGAATAAAAGATGGCAGCACGACACACTCGGATGTTGGCCAAATTTATTTCGATTTCACATAATGAAAATAATTTTAAAATTTCAAAGATAGTTTGAAATTCGAACGTTTAATTAAATTATTAAAGCGTGATTTTATTTCAAGAAACGCTTTGATCGGAGTTGGATATTTAATTTATCCTTAATCTAATCCTATTCACAAATTTCGGGTCTCTGCATTTTGTTCGATATAACAAGGAGCGCCATCTGTTAGTAGGTTTGTGTTTCAATTTAAGGAGATATTCTCAACTAGATTCAAAACATGAAACACAAGGGTTATTTTAAAAGAAATTAGAGTTCATGATATAAATTATGCAACTAAAAAATTTAAAAAATGGTTGCAAAGATGACATACATATAAAAACAAAACAATAGATGAGTTGAAGCTCAGAAATTTTTAATAGTACTTCCTACTTCTCTTCACTACAAACCTTGAGGCTGGAATGTTTTCATATAATTCCAACAATGAGAAATGTCCAAAATTTTTATGATAATCATAAGAAAAAAGATCCTGTTCTAATAAAGAAATTCTGAAATACCTATTTCAATTAATGTAAGATATTCATATGAATTTTCACGACACTCCTTAAATCTTAAATACATAAAATAGATGCAGAATATCTTTAAAAATATATTTACATTTCTAAATAATATTTAAAACCTGTAAGATCTAGATTAGCACAACCCGGCGCTACTCGAAATCGTACCGTATGATTACCTCGAGTAGCACCGAGCCTGTGAGGCACATTAATAGATTTATGTTTTATATATAGGTAATTAAACACCATATTACATATTAAGCATTTACTAGCATAATAATTTAAGAAAATATTCAGAACAACAAATTTTATTTTATATTATTCACCGAATTAAAAAAAATTACAAAATTTTACGTACAATTGGTACAAGTTATAACAGAATGATCTCCACAGATATTTCTTTCGCATTTTGTACAACTTTTCTTAGATTTTCGGTCCTTTGACTTTGGACAAATATAGCATCTTTTTCTTTCAATCACTTTCTGTTTTTTAGTAACAGGTTCTTCGCTCTTGGAATCCGGATTTTCTTTCAAACGTTGAGGGAGACATGGTACAGAGCACCACTCCTCTTCTTTCACCAAGTCTGTCCCAAAGTCTCTCAAAAATTGACAACGCTTCTTGTGCTGTAAGGATGGATGATCTGAGCACTGGAGTAATACTAACTCGAGCATCGATTTCAGCTGTATTTAGCACATAAGTCTAGATTTTTAATTTATTTGTTTAACTTTCTTATTTCACCGATTGGGCGCTGTAAGTCATCTCAATAGATTCTCCATGGTAACTTACATACACCATCATACTTCCATGTCCTTACTCCCTAGGAGATGTTTCCGGGGGGGGGAGGCTCCTACTCGCTTATTTTTCCTGACAATGGGGAGGGGTATATGAATGATGCTAATGTAAAATGTTACAAACACTGCATTTTCGAAAATATCTTGTTTTTATAAATCATTTCAAAATTGAACCAAAAATAAATTTTACAAAAAACTAAGAAAAAAAATTCCAAGCATTTTGATTTTTTGGGAGGGGGGATTGGGCAGTTTTCTTACGTAATTAGAGGGGGGTTGCGGTTTGCTTATCTTTGCTGACAAGGGAAAGGGTGGGTCGAAAATGACCTGAAACATGCTTACGTCACATTTAACGACCCCGTACGTTTTTTTGCCTTTCCAACATTTCCAGGCAAATTTGAAATACTTTTTCAAACCAAAGTTTGAACTTTTTGATGGAAGTTTATTTTCTTCCAAATGGCCTTTCCATCTTTTTCAAAATGACTCAACCAACTAAAAACTAGCTATAGGAAATAAGTGAGGTAATTAAAACAGATTTTAAGATATCTTGTTTTCTCAATGGTGGCAATCTCGGGTGCTTTTTTTTAATATTAATTCCATTTTTTATTATTGTCAATTCTATTTATACGGCTATCATATAAATAAAATTTAAAAACCTCGTTAACTTGGTTGCTTTGTGTTTTAGAAGCTCCATCTGGCCCTTAGAGTTGAATTTTTAATAACACTAAAAAAACATGGTTTAATGAATTGAACTTCTTGAAAATCTATAATAATGCTCTAAAACCAAATTCATAGAACATAAAACGTGAAAAATTACCTTAATTTAGGGAAACTTTGGACCAAAATGTAATTGTCAAATATAAATCAATGTGTGTACAGTACAGAGTGTTTCAAAAGTTCTCGTCGCTACTTTCATTCGGAAACAACGTCTCTAAGGGTCATGGAAGTAAGGTTTACCACTAGGTAAGTGGCCATGAAGAATCTATTGGGTCGCGCTAAAATATGAAAGTTAAGAAAAATTAAATAACCAAAAGAGATGGAACGAAAATTTCAATAAGAAAATTATTTTTTTCTATGCTTTTTTCATTTATTACAAACCATTTTTCATTTAAATTTTCGTTACATTTCATTTAGATTTTTAGTTAATTTCTAAATTCTCTTTTTCTTCCAACGGCACGGTCAACGGCATAATACTAAGAACCGAAATTTTTCAAACTATTAAATCAGACACAAAATGTTACACTTTTAACGTGGCTAATTAAATTGTTTGACAAATGAAACGATTGGTTATTGAAACCAAACAAATATTTTATAAAGATATTCTTAAGGTTTATGATAAATAACTGGTTGAGGAATTCCAACTGTCAAGATTCCTTCAATTCTTCTTTAACAACAACCTGAAAATAACATCAATAAAGCTACTTTCCACCACTTTCAATGTACACATCTCATTCAAATCATTTGTGATCAAGTTAGATGCGTGTTTTCCCACTTTTTTATATCTTTCTATTTACTTATATGGAAACAATCATATTCCGTAAAAACTTCTGCATACCTTATCTCATTGATGTAATTAAATGCCCATGGGCAGATTTAGAAGCAGAGGGGCAAGCTAGGCTTTTGAAGGTAATGTTTTGTCACTAACTGATATGAGTAAACAGGGTGTTTCAAAGTCCGTTTCGCGGCTTTTATTTGGAATCAACGTGTCCTAGGGTCACGGAAGTAAGGTCTACCCAGGTAAGTGACCCTGGAAAATCTATTGAGATGACTAACTTACAGCGCTCCTAGAGGCGAAATAAAAGAAGTTAAAAAATTAATTTAAAAACTAAAGGAGATAGAGCAAAAACCTCAATGGGAGTATTGTTGCCAACATTATGAAGAACTCACTGAAAAAAAATTCATGAAAATATCGTGATTATTCGCGGCGATATTAGCATGTGAAAATAGCCCTTTTTCAGGCCCCCAAAAAAGAAAAAGTTCGTAAGTTTGCAAATTTTTTCGATTTTTTGATTAAATTTTATCTTCATTCAACTAAAAAACACAATATTACACAATAACACTGAAAAATTTGCAAATTTACAAACTTTTTCTTATTTGGGGCTAAAAAGTGCTATTTTCACATGCTAATATCTCCGCGAATATTCACGATATTTTCATGAATTTTTGTTCAGTGAGTTCTTCGAAATGTTGGCAACAATATTCTTACTGAGGTTTTTGCTCTATCTCTTATAGTATTTCAATTAATTTTTTAAGCTTTTTAATTTAGCCGTTAGGGGAGCTGTAAGTCATCTGAATGGATTCTCCAGGGTCACTTGGCCACAGAGAAAAATCCTAACAGAGGGTCCAAAACGATATATTCAAAAGTTGGATGGTTATGAGGGCGCCACGATGAACTAAATGATTGACAGAGAGATCAAACCTGTGATTGGCTGTCACTCAATCTTCTATTTTCGAAGGAGAAGGAAAAAGTTTTTCTCAACCAATCAGGCATTTCCCTCCCGCCTCTCGTGACGTTGATGCGATCGCAGCGCCAAAATAGCCCCACAACCATCCAACTTTTCGATTTCCATTAGCGCCTATGGCGACGGACTCTCTGTTCTAGGCTAGTACTCTGTGCACTTGGCCTAGGGGTAGACCTTACTTCCGTGATCCTAGGTTGGTTCCAAATAAAAGCCGCGAAAAGGACTTTTGAAGCACCCTGTATAATTAACTTACTGTAAAAATAAATTTATCTGAAAGTGTAGGGAGGCATATAATTATGCCCCTTAAAATTCGCCCATGTTTCAGGCTAATTCTTATTAACACTGTTTTTAGGTTGATTAATGGGCGTAAGAGGTATTTGCTTGCTCTCTCAAAGCCACTTAACCTTTTTTTTTCTCAGCTCTGTTTTTAGGATATTGTGAAATAACCGAACTTAAAAAAAATAAAAATTAACATCCCTTTTCATACTAACACAGACAATCATACTGTATTTTCATGAAGTTTCTGTTTTGCTTCACCATAGCATCAGTAACTTACGCCATCTTTACAAAAAAAAAGTGACACTGGTTGCCAACAAAATCCATCATTCGGTAATTTAACATTTAGTTAACACCATGAACTAAATTGAAAGTTGATTGGACGAAACCTCATCACTCAAAAAATACTGCTTTTAATATGAGCGGCGAAACTCTTTTCATGATATCCTGTTCTAAAGAAAATTGTTCCAGCGAATTCCCTAGAGCTAGATGAAAAATTTTAAAAACCAAGAAAAAATAGTTGAAGTTTTCGAAATTTGTTAAAATTCTTGTCTTATTTTTTGATTCTGCCCTTTTAAAATATTTTTCATTAAATGGGGAACTTACTTTAAAGACATTAGGTGAAGCTGGAACTTCATTAGAGGAATCACTCAACTCATGTCCATTTGTTTCAGGCGATTTCTTCGGTGAAGGTGGCTCCATTTTTACAACATGGTCACTCTTAAAGACAATGATACAGAATAAATATATTTTTCAGGCCAACTTCAAATTGATTAAATATTTTCCATAATAAAGACTACTTAATTGTCAAGGCGTTTAATTTTTATTTAGACACAAGCAAAAAGTTTCGTTCATTCAAACACTGGTAATGAAGTATAATTACGATAGTGGAAGCCTTGTGTACCTTGGACATAAGTGCACCTTGGTCTTAATATTATATTTGGCTTTATTTTAAGCGGGGCCGTAACCAGACTTTAGTTTAAGGGGGTAACTCAACATGCTTTCTAAGATACCCAGTACAGTAGTAGGTATTTGAATTAAGTTGAACCTAATGCAAACATCTTACACTTTGATCCCCAGATAAAAAGGGAGTTCTGGCGGTAACCTCCATGAAATTTTGAGAATTTGTTCTTAAACGTAATGTTTTAGCTAATTTTGAGACCCCTTGGGTTTCCTTAGAAGAGAACAGGTTGAACCTCTAATCCCCCTTTGGATACGGCCCTGACGCAACATTATGCATGCAGTTAGCCTCTTTACCACTAGAATTTTCAGTGTAGCGGAATTCCTTTAAGCAACTCAGCAAAATTTAGATAGTATACAGTGTCCAGGTCCACTCTTCAACTATATAAAAAACTAACTTCAAAACTGTTTGTAATAGATACATAAGTCATATGACAAAAATGTGTCGAATGAAATAAAGAATCATGTTTGGGGGGTTGGTAAAAGTGGAAAGGATTTTTATTCCAGAACCAAAGCATGAGCTGGAGATTTTTTTAATCAATCACACACGACAAATTTTTTTTTCAAAAGCTGCATCAAGACCTAGAATTATCTAGGACTGGAGGATGGTTGCTTCTGAAAAGTTTCACTTAATATCTAAAATCCTAGTATTAAAAATACTCACAGAAATTGACTCAAATGACTGCATGATAGATCGGTTTTGTGTGTGAACCATTTTACATATTTTGGGGTCTAGGGAAACTTGCAAATGTTCATATGGCTAGAAAAATGTAAATATAAATTATTAAATTGAAGCAAAGAAGTAATATTTAAGAGATAATTTATGAAAGATAAAAAGACAGTTGAGTACTTATGTGTTATCCAACATGCCAGGAATTAATCGCCAAAGATTTCACTGTGTTTAACAAGTTTCATTTTTTATTACTGTGGTCCCAATCGCAATAAGAAAATTTGAAATTCTTGTTTAAAAAAACTTGATAAGCTTGTCAATGACATGCGGATATTACACAAGTACCGACAATTTAAATTCATGAAGTTTTTTAGAATTACAAGATATTAAAAACTATGACCTTCAGATTGTGATACATTCCAATATTATAGAGAAATTTCATAACAATCATAAAAAATTTGTGACAAGTGATATACCCTCAATATCTGCCTATTTTCACCAGTATAAATAATATTCATATAGTAGGTACAAATGAAAAAAGTACAGAAAAATTGCTCAAAAGAAATAGATTTCTATGAGTGGAAGAAGCATTTTTATTCCAAGAATTTGACAGATACGTATTATGCTTCAATGCATATCTAATGTTTTTCTAATTAACTTTAACCATCAAAAAGAATTACACATCAATGTTTTAGTTGGGAAATTTCTTTCAGTGAAAAAAAACGTTTTTTCAAACAATTTGACAAATAAATTTGTTATTTTTTAGACACAAATGCATTATTTAGGTATACAAAACAAATACTAAAATACTCCTGGTCAACTTAAATGGTACAAAAAGAAGAAGGGATTTGAACAACACAACTAAACTTTATAATACAGTGAAATCCCGATACAACGAAAAATCCTGGTTTTTACGAAATTTCTGAAAGTCCCCAAATGAAAGGCCTTTAAAACAATGTTAAATGAATCTCAATATAACGAAATGACCACTTTTTGAAATTAACTATTTGAACTGGCAAAAATATTTTTTCCTTTCATATTTAACTTAACTAATAACAAGCATGCATTTTCATTATATTCAATGAATTCCAATGTTAACGTGCTGTAAAAAAATAGGCTGGTTTCCTAGAAAAAGCAGGAATTTGTCTCAGTCCCCCATAACAGCCCCCAGGGCCGGATTACCAAATAGGCAATGTAGGCAACTGCCTAGGGGCCCATCATTAGCTTGGGGCCCCAAGCCCAGAGAATTTTTATTGAAATGTTTCTTTGGAGTTAAAGGTAAAGGAGTTAAAGGTCCGGTTCTAAGCAGGGGTTCGTGAATGATTACAAAGACGGACCCCTCACATTCCCTAACAGCTTAAAAATTATCTTTAGAAAGCTAAACATTCATGGGGAAAGTCTAACCCTGTTCTTTTGAAGCAGTAATTGGGCAGTGCTCATGGGTAGAATGTATCCAGGGCCACCAAGAGCTACCGCGAGTCCAGTAGAAATTAATTATTAAAAAAAAGAGTTTATAAATTCCATCTATATGAGTAAAAAATTGAAACACAAATTGTTATTTTTTAATACGATTTTATCCTTATTATTTTTGCACAATTTTTTTAATAAGGCTTCAGATATAATTTCAATTTTCTAATATTTAACTAACTGGGAATTAAATTAAACGCAAAATCTCATTTATAGAAAATCAATGATCATCCCCTCATCAATTTTGTTCAGGAACGAAATTAAACCTAGCGTAAGCATTTAATTTTTGAGAACAAAGTAAATGCTCTTTTGATGAGCAATTAAGTTCTGAAATATGGTTACAGAAGTTGTCTACCATTAAAAATTTGTGACATAGGGTATAAAATCTTTAAAAACTGAAGAAATATGGTACTATTTTTCTCTTTACTTCTTGCTACTAAATATCTGAAAACCCGTCGCATGGCAGAGGCCAAAAGGAACAAGAACTAACAGTGAGAAAGAGAGGAGGTCGGAACTTCGAGCGAAAGGTGATTAAATGTACCAAAAAGAGTTAAAACCCTGTTTTTTAGGGTCAAATTTTCTGGGGGAGAACCCCCAGACCCCCTTTAGGTAATTAGAACACCATTATTCACAACCTTTTTAATATTATTTTTGTCGAGAAGATTCAATTTGATTTTGAAATTTCTTAGCCCTTCCCACAAATAGTCCAGTCAACGTAGAGCAAAAAAAGGCCGGCTCTGGAAATAATTTATATAGTTTTGAAATTTGGCACACTTGTTCGGACGGGTCTGGGGGTGTTTCACACAAAAGTCCACTAAATTCGGCCTGGAGGGTTTTCCGTTACGACCATTTAAGTGGTCAGTTTTTAAAAACACGCGTTGCCAAATCGGCGATAGTGCGCCAACAGTGGAACAACCGGTTAGTACTGAAAACAGTGGGCGCCTTCAGGGGTTTGGCGACGCGTCTGGCGTAGTTTTCGTTTGGCGATCATGGGCACTCGCTGAAGGAGTTAATAGTAAGCTCTAATTATGAGATGCTTTACTAGGATAAAATACATTTTTGAACTCAGATTGAAGAAATAATTTAAGAAAATCAATTGAGTTTTGAAATGAAGTTTTAAAAGTGCTTTTAAATACTTTTAACTTAAAGACTTTTCCTGCCTGTGTGAAGTGTGCCGGGCATCAGGCCACTCCCGACCATATTCTGGACTGTCTGGGACTTTCCAGACTTGATCTTTCGACGGACCCTATTATGGTTTTGGATTTTTTGAGAGTGATGGGCTTCATAGACTTGGTTTAGCGTTGCTAAACACCGGAGATTGGCAACAACAACAACAACAAATACTTTTAACAGATTTTTAAGGTCACATCTAGATACATCGGCTTACGCAAAGTAAAACCTGAGATCAAATTTATAGTTGTCCGACGCTAAATTATATTTTACATGTAGCTCAACATCCGTGAATAAATATTTATTTCATATTCTTGCGGTTTAGTCCTGTTTCGTCTCTTCCTCTTTCGTCTCCTTGTCAAAAATTGTTCTGTTTCATCCCTTTAGGGTTAAAAGCATTTTTGGTTATTCCTGTTTGATCCCCTGGGTGTTTAGTAGGGTGGGCCGAAAACACACTTTATTTTTTAATTATATTCTAATAGCGCGGAAAGGGTGCCACTTGGGTCCAATAAGAACGGTGCAAAATATTTTTTCGATTGGATAATATCTTAGGCTCCCGCATCGCACTTGAAGTTCGAAAAAATGGATGACTTTTTTACAAAACAACAAAAAAAACAAAGATTAAACTCTCAAATATTGTTCATGATTTTTTTATGAGGAACTATTATAGTTATAGACATAATGTTTCAGGTTCCATTATTTTATCACTCTTGCTTCGTTAGATATAATTTTTTAATGTTCAAAGAAATCTTGTAAAGTTTTTTCTGCATTTTTCAACAGCTAATAACTCTAGAACTATACATTTTAAAAACCTGAAATTAGTCCTGAAATTAGTCCTGAAATTAGTTAGTAATTAGTTTTTGTATTTGATTTTATGTGCATCATAACCATTATTTTCAAAAAAAAATTTTGAAAATTTAAAAAAAGTGAAAAAAATTTTTATAAAAAATTTTTTTTTGAAAAATTTTTTGAAAATAATTTAAAAGCATTTTGACTCATAAAATGAACAATGCTACCAAATTTCAAGTTGAAAATAAAATACAATCATGTATAAAAAAAATAAAAATTTCGAAATTTAGGCAAATCCCTAAACAATCCCCAAAATTATAAAGCGAGAGCAATTCACCCATGGAAAATGCATAAACTCGCTTGAGGGTGTTCATATGACTTATAACATGTAAAAAATGTCACATAAATTTCTGAAAATACGACAATTATTAGATTCAGTACAAAACCTTACAGAGCTAATTTTCAACTTTAAGTTAATTCAATTTGCATGCATTACTCCTGAAAATTCCTAAGTATTATGTCTATATCTAATTGGTTTTACTTTTAAAAAGTCAAATTAAAGTAAATTAAAAGTTTAAGAGCATAAAAAATTGGATATCAACACAATTCTTAGGAATATTCAGTTAAAATTCATGCAAATTGAATTAACTTAAAGTTAAAAATTAGCTCTGTAAGGTTATGTACCGAATCTAATAATTGTCGTATTTTCAGAAATTTATGTGACATTTTTTACATGTTATAAGTCATATGAACACCCTCAAGCGAGTTTATGCATTGCTCTCGCTTTATAATTTTGGGGATTGTTTAGGGATTTGCCGAAATTTCGAAATTTTTATTTTCTTTATACATGATTATATTTTATATTTCCAACTTGAAATTTGGTAGTATTGTTCATTTTATGAGTTAAAAGGGTTTTAAATTTTTTTCAAAAACATTTTCAAAAAAAAATTTTTTATAAAATTTTTTTTCACTTTTTTTAAATTTTCAAAATTTTTTTTTGAAAATGATGGTTATGATGCACATAAAATCAAAGACAAAAAATTTACGAACCGAATGGGACTAATTTCAGGTTTTTAAGTTGTATAGTTCTAGAGTTATTAGCTGTTTAAAAATGCAGAAAAAACAACTTTACAAGATTTCTTTGAACATTAAAAAATTATATCTAACGAAGCAAGAGTGAAAAAATAATGGAACCTGATACATTATGTCTATAACTATAATAGTTCCTCATAAAAAAATCATGAACAATATTTGAGAGTTTAATCTTTGGTTTTTTTGTTGTTTTGTTAAAAAGTCATCAATTTTTTCGAACTTCAAGTGCGATGCGGGAGCCTAAGATATTCTCCAATCGAAAAAATATTTTGCACCGTTCTTATTGGACCCAAGTGGCACCCTTTCCGCGCTATTATAATATAATTAAAAAATAAAGTGTGTTTTCGGCCCACCCTAGTGTTTAGCTTACCATAATTGGCATAAAACCGCTAAATATATATAGAACCTAAAAAGGTGAAATATTGCTGTTTAAGCTTCAGTTTTTTCTTGGATATCCTACTAAAATTATCATCCATCAGTTTTTCTTTTTAAAGTGTTTACTGATTAATGAATGAATTTAAATGCAAAACTGGGTTTGTTCCTAAATACATAGTGAATGGATTATTTTACTCAGAGGCGGATCTAGAACCTGAGCAAGTGGTGGGCTAACATAATCTAAGAATATTAACTAGTTTTGTCCAATTTAACTAATTAATTTATTAGTAATTAAATCAATGAATTATTAAACTTGTATCAAAATTAATATTGATGGTGTGTCAATCAAAAGTTTTACGATGATTTGAGCCAGATCGTAAAAAATAATTAGTTTTTTACTGTTCCTTTATTCATTCCCTCTTAATCGAAAGGTGGAAAAGAGATAACTACTCCTTTGAATTGGCTTAACGCGATTTTTGCTTCGGAGAGGTTTTGCCCCATAGGATTATTCCAAACCATCTTTAATTACATTATAGATAACCTTCATGTATTTTATTTCAATGTTTAGGCATTAATATCTAGCCCCAAGCATAAAGGAGTCTGGGGTCCTCCCCCAGAAATTTTTTAAATTTGACCCTAAAAAGTACAAGGTGGCTACAGAATCTGAGGAACAAATTTCCCTGAATTTTCTGTAACGGGGGGCTGTCAGCCCCCCGTAACAGAAAATTCAAGGTCAACCATCCAACATATTGGTTTTCAACTAACCAGCATTTTTGGTAATTTTGTGCCTCCCAATGACGGTCCAATGCTGATTCATGTGGAGTGTGCCTTTTTATGAAATTCTCAAAAGCACCAGAAAAAAATTTCTTAACTTTGTATTTTATACGGCTTCTAAGTGAAATCATTTTTCTTTGGAAGGTGGAAAAAAACAATTGCCGAAGCAGATAAGGGAATGAAGAAAGGCGAGGTGGTAGAAAAGTATGCAATAACTTCATCAACATTGGCAACCTTTTTAAATTGATAGATATCTAAAATGAAGTTTTGTTTCCTTGCATTTTGTTCTTTTTTTTAGGATTAATGTTTCCTAATAGAGGAAAGTCAATTTGTTTTTCAGGTTTTAGAAGTAGCCATTCCCTTAATTGAAAAGTAATTATTCTGGTCTGGTATATAGGGGGTTTCAATAAAATGCAACAAACGGTTCTTATTTATTTTATTGTGACCGTGCTACTGAATCTGAAAACATTATCAAATCCCATTGACTGTTCTATATAGCTGTACCACTGAATTTAACGGTCTACGATATAATATGTATAAGTCCCAATGAACTTTCTAACCTAATTTTATTACTTTAAAAGTAGTCTTCTTTCAAAACAAAAGCTGAATATGCATATTTAAATTATCCAAATACCGTTTCAACATAGAAATTTTACGGTCTCATGAAGTTCAGTATAACAGGATTTTTTACTGTAGTACTAAGATTTGTTTCTATTAGCCAGACGGTTACTGGAGTAGAAATGTAAATCACATAATAAAACTAAGTAATTTTTGAAAACCTATAATGAAATCAAAATGAAACCAAGAATACTTCACATGAAAACTTTGTTTTTAAGATTTTAAGCACTGGTGATAGGATTTTTTTTTCAATTAGTTTTTTGAAAAAATTGAATATTAAATAATATAAATGTTTTACCTCAGGTGAAACATGTTCATTAAGTAATCTTAAGAGTTGATCTTCTTTCACAGCACTTCTCAACCCGGGTAACTCTATATACCGTTTCAACATAGAAATTTTACGGTCTCATGAAGTTCAGTATAACAGGATTTTTTACTGTAGTAGTACTAAGATTTGTTTCTATTAACCAGACGGTTACTGGAGTAGAAATGTAAATCACATATAAAACTAAGTAATTTTTGAAAACCTATAATGAAATCAAAATGAAACCAAGAATACTTCACACGAAAACTTTGTTTTTAAGATTTTAAGCACTGGTGATAGGATTTTTTTCAATTAGTTTTTTGAAAAAATTGAATATTAAATAATATAAATGTTTTACCTCAGGTGAAACATGTTCATTGAGTAATCTTAAGAGTTGATCTTCTTTCACAGCACTTCTCAACCCGGGTAACTCTATAGCTGGAGGTAAATTAGAGTTTAAAGCATGTCCAAAAAAGCATTCATACGGTGATTTGGAACCACTATGAGGAAGTTTTGTATTTTTCTGGAGTTGAATGATTTTTAAACCCCTACTCCAATTACTCGTATTGTTTTCCAACATCCATAGCTTGAGCATGCAGTCTACTTCTGAAATACAGTTTCGAGCAACTTCTTGCAACTCTGAGTAATTTTGAGAGCCAGAAACTAGCACAATTCCTGGAAGAGCTTGCTTCAACTCTTCAATTAGACTGTGTAAGAGTGAACTACTGAAATTGCTGTGTAAAACTTGAGGTGGACCTAGCAATGAAAACATATTGAGGAGGTGAGAAGTCATTTCCGTTACACACTTGCATCGAATTGGATGCAAAACACAAAAACATGTTTGAATATCAATGTACAAACACGCATATCTGTAATCACCATCAGGAGTTGAGCTGAAATCTAAGAAGTCGACAAAGCCTCTTGTAAATGTACACAGAGTGTGAGGAGGGCTGTTGTTTACCACAGCATCTACAGAATTTGAATCTGAAGAATTCATTATTGTTCTGACATTAGAAATTTCTCGGTCGCAAGCAGTTTCATCATTATAGTCATGATCAGGAGAGGAGTGGGGGAGAGGAGATTTCATGGCTATCCTTCGTGGAGCTAGGTTTCGCCTAGGTCTGCATAGTTTACAGAAGGAAAGAAATAGTTCAGCAGTTTCTCTAGTAATGTTAACGATACCTTGGCTTTGCATTCTTCGCACCAATCTGTCTCTGCAACCGTGTTTGATGAATTTGTGAGCATCATCAAGAAAGCCATATATTTCTTCCAAAGCCACGTAATACTTGGGAGTATTATTCAGTTCATGAGTATTTTCGGAGTTACTGTCCGGTTTGCACGATAATCTCTCTTTTCCATTAATATCAACAACTATAAACTTCCGAAGCAAATAATACTCTCCAGGTGAATTACACGGAGGATTTGCTACCATAGCTTTTATTTTTTCCATTATATCATTGTACTTGATAAAAGGATAAACATTTCTTATTTTTCCATTGTGATACCGATCCCATAGAGCTTTGTTGAATTCTTCCATAGGAACCCGGAAATACGCAGAATCCATCTAAAGTTTGATGAATTTATTTTTTGATTGCCGAGTTCGTACTTTCGCTTTGGACATCGAAATATGTAAACAAACAACAAATCGTTGAGTGGTTGGAAGCTTCTGCCCATGTCTTGATTTGAAAGTGGCTTAGCAAGAAATCTTGTCTAGTTCACAGAGTACTAGAATTTTTGGCACTGGGATCGCATCTACGTCCACTGAGCTATATAACAAACTGGAGTGACTAGTTAGCGTGCTGAAACCGCATCACACCGCGGAAAGGATTTCCATCTTCTTTTAAATTTCTCCATCTGGTAGCACAGTTGTATGCACATATTGAAACGACCATTCTAAATTTTGCTCATAATATTTTGAAAAACAGGCACAGGCGGATTAAAGGGGGAAATGCTCTTCCAACTTAGCTTCAAGCTTGCCCGGATTGCTGAGAGCAATCCGGGCATTGTGACCTTCCGCGCTGGCATGATCAATCGCTTATTAGAGTATCGGAGGTTGACACTTCAGTTTGTTTTATAGCTCAGTGTCTACGTCACGGAAGGGTAATCCACTGGGCTATATAACAAACTGGAGTGACTAGTTAGCGTGCTGAAACCGCATCACACCGCGGAAAGGATTTCCATCTTCGAAGTGTATATTTGGACGGCTAAAACGGCCAGTGGCGCAAGCCCTGTAGGTCTCGTGATGACGTAGCAGTCTCAGCGCTTAGTGATGGAACCAATGGAACGCCTAGCCGTGGAAGTTAGAGTAGAGTTTAGTTGAAAAAAAGCCGTCCAAATATACAGTGCCTTCCATCTTCTTTTAAATTTCTCCATCTGGTAGCACAGTTGTATGCACATATTGAAACGACCATTCTAAATTTTGCTCATAATATTTTGAAAAACAGGCATGGGCGATACGATATATTCAAAAGTTGGATATTTTGGTGACCAAACCTGTGATTGGCTGTCACTCAATCTTCTATTTTCGAAGGAGAAGGAAAAAGTTTTTCTCAACCAATCAGGCTTTTTCCCCCGCCATTCGTGACGTAAATGCGATCGCAGCGCCAAAATAGCCCATATCCATCCAACTTTTCGATTTCTATTAGTGCCTATGGCGGACTCTCTGTTCTAGTACTCTGTGGGTACAGCTCTCTCCCTATAGTAGAGATCCTGTATACGAGAGAGAGGCGACAACTCGCTTAAAGGAAAATCTAATCTCGCTTAAAGGAAAATCTGCGCATCTAATTCTGTCTAAACTGTATCCTGCCGCTTGTCTCGCGTCCCATGCTAATCCTATGGAGGGAAACCTAACTCCGCCTGTGGCTAACAGAAAACCTGTTTATCGATCTGCGCGCGCTATACTCAGTTGTCGCTTCTCTCTCGTATACAGGCTCTCTACCCTATAGTAGTAAAACAAAACGGTAGTTTTTTCCAAAATATTTATATAGAAGTTTTTTTTTCGAAGGTTTTATATGTTTTCGAGGGCGCTGATTACGAATATGAAGTTTGCTGCCAAGTGGGAGAGGTCGGCTTCATATCAAAAATTTTCTACAAATGCAGTATTAAACTTTGATTTTCTGAAGAGTGGTTTTGCCGCTAAAGCGCGCTGAAAAAAGCGATTTCTTGGCCTTGTTAATTTTTTTAAATTCATATATTATACTCTTTTTGCTCCGTTTTTCTCCGATTTCCTTAAAAAAAATATTAGTTTCTCGAAAAACAGCACTGCGCCAAAGTACCTAAAGTGTCTTATGAGATGCAGTGGTTCATTTTTACTTTGCAATGAACGGTGCATATGCTACAGTTAATGTTCATAATCTGGTAATGTTCGGAATACCTAGGTAAAGTATGAAATATTTTGTACTTTACCTTAGGTAATTCTCATTTTACCTTAGTTTTTCTGAACATTACCGAATTTCGGACATTAACTGTAGCTTATACATTTTATAGAATTTAAAGGTACCGCGATTTTTTTTGCAAAAAAAAAGTGATAAACGCTGGATTTTCCCCACAATACAACTCTAAATAAATACAAGTTACCGATAAATAGTTTATTTCATACCATATGTGAAAGTACATTTAACTTCCTACAAAATGAACTATTTAACTTGTCTTCACCTTGTACTTGGAGTCGGTGGCCTCCTTTTGAGGTCTCCTGAGCCTGTCTCCCAAAAATAGGGCCTTCCTGTGTCTCCTATGGGCTTCGAAGTATGAAGGTTGCGTCGTGATGCCGTGGCGTGGGGCTCGTGTAAGGGTCCAGGAGAATGCTGTAGCGGCATTTCTAAGAAACAAAGAAATGACTCAAGGAAGGATCTAGTAAGGTTATAAGAAATACTTTCATATAATAAATAAAATGCTGCTAATCAGTGGCGTAGACAGAGGGGGTGCAACGGGTCTTTAACACCCCCAATCCCCAAAATTTTTCTTTTGTGAAATTAAATATTTCCGAATTTCTTTTAATCCCCTATTCCCGAAATTCGGATTAGGTGATACACTAGAACAAGTTCCTGCTCTAACTACTAACTACTGCTCTAACTACTAAAAGGGGGGTCTGGAGGTCCTCCCCCATAAAATTTTTGAAAATTTAAGTAAAAAAACCCACTTTTCAACTCGTTTTGGTACACCTCATCCGATTTCGATTTTATCGCCGAATTTGTACGCTTTGACAAACTTGATATAAAATAGTTCTAATAATAGAGTTACAAGTACTAAGGGGGTCTAGGGGTCCTCCCCTAGAATTTTTTTGAAAATTTAAGTAAAAAAACCAGTTATAAGTACCAAGGGGGTCTGGGGGTCCTCCCTCATTCACTTAACATTAGTTAGGGTTACCATATTAGTCATCTTTACCGCTAAAAACTTGGCTCATCCGCACCTCTGAACTTGCGCCCCTCCCTCCTCCCCCTGAACATTTTTCAAAATTTGACCTTAAAATAACAGGGTTTTAACTCATTTTGGTGCATAAAATTCCATATTAAATAGTGTAAAACTTTTCTTTTTGGGGGGGACACAAGCCCCTTAGCCCACCCGGATCCGCTAGTGGTTAAACATAAATTAATTTCTCGTAATGCTTTTGAAATTTCGTCGAATTGAATTTGGATTGTGAAATAAAGTGAGCACACCAATTAAAAACCCTAGAAATTTTAAAAAGGAATTCATTATTTGAGAAAAAAAGAATTTGTCACACATTTTAAAAACTTATTCGACTCTAAAAGTTCCGCTTAGGACAAGACAAGTTATATTTCATTAACAAATAGAACAACTGTTTAAAAAAACTTAACACCTCATTTATTACATTTTGTTGGAATTAAGGTTTACAATTGGTATTTCCGTATCCGCAAGTGTTTTTTTAAATGAAATTACTAAACTATAGGGGAGAGTGTTGTACCTATGGACAAAAATCACGTTTGGATTTTTCTAAGACACGTAAAATCACATTTTGACCATTTAAAGTGCCCAACCTATAGTCCTAACCTTTGTGAGTAGAGAGATATTTTTTATTAGTCAAAATCTTGAAAATTGGATTTTTAATCATTTATAATAACTTGGAAAAATTTGTGTCCAAAGGTACAACAACCTGTTGTACCTATGGACAGACCCAGTTGTACCTGTGGACACCCTTAAAAAGGGAAGTTTTACTTGAAAAAAGCTAAGAATGAACATTTTTATTGATGAATTACCTTTTAATAACCTATTTCAAGCCTTTTTAAAATTGAAAATAGATTTTTTAAAGTAATGTAGTTTTAGATCGTAAATGATCATTAAAACGAAGTTGAATGATAAAAGTCTTGATTTTTTACCTAAAACACAAAAATCACATGGTATTTTCAGATCAGAATTTAAGGTAATAGTTTCATCAATCAAGCTGATTGATCTGACAACTTCACTGATCCAAAAAAAAACCAATTCGATCGACACTTAGTTGTGCAAGCATTTGGTGGTAATAACAATAATAATTTGGTGGTAAATCTTCTTCAGTGGAAATTTTAAGTTTTTTTAATCATCATACTTAAATGCGATAGGGTGCTTAGGGTTTTACATCATATTTTAAATTAAATTCCAAGTAGAATCATAAATTTAAAAAAGTAGTTTAGATCACAAAATATTTGATTTTTCATCTAAAATTCACTTGAAAATAATCGCTGACAAATAGATTACCATTTAGAATTAATTTAACATTTATTAAAATGTATTCAGTTAATTGAAACCTGATTCTAAAACGCCGATTAGCTAACAGACACCCACAAGAACGTGTCCATAGGTACAACACTCATGGTGTCCGAAGGTACAGCATCAGGTGTTTTTGCATTCAAAGTTCTATAAAAGATAAAAGAATTGAGATCTGACGATTTATAATATCAAAACTAAAAAGTCAAAATCTCGGGGACTCACCCCATATATCCCATTTTATCATATCATAATCATAGAGGAAGAAAATAATTAATGTAGTGATGCACTAAAAAAAACTTTGAGCACCTAAAAACAGTATTTTTATTATAGAAAATTTAAATAATATTTTAAATAGCTGATTTCACGTTAGCAACTAGATAGCATCAGTTTACATTCAAAATCGACCACAAATTCAAATTTACATTTTTTCCCGAATTTTAAAATGAGGTGGCTGAAGGTACAACCGTCCGTAGGTACAACACTCTCCCCTACTTATATACAGGGTGTCCCATAAATAATGGGTCACACTAATAGGGGGGATAGTAGACACCTAGACGAGTCAGAATCACATAGGATTTGGGGGTCCCAGACCAAATCCCAGGGAGTTAAAAATGGAGCGACACCCCAAAAAAATTATTGAAAAATGCAATTTCTAGAAGAACTACTATTGGTAAAAATTTAATTATGGTCTCAAAAATTGTGGTTTAATATGATCTTTAAAGTTATCTCAGAAGTCTTCACTTTAAAATTTGTTTTAATATGAAAAAAATTAAAAAACCACAAAAAAATGTGAAAATTCTGCCAAAACCTCAGTTTGTATTTCGAAATCCTTTCTTTTGATTTAATAATCTGAAATATCATAGTTGAAAACCCTTAAGTCCAAAGTTTCACGTAAAAACCATCAATATTAAATGCTTGAGAGCCTGTTAAAGCATGATTTAAGTCCGTTTTTTGCTTCCGCCAACTGTCGTTTTGGAAACGGGTATAGGAAACCCGTTTGCGCACCCATAAAACGAACTTTAACAGGATCTCAAGCGTTTAATATTGATGGTTTTTACGTGAAACTTTGGACTTAAGGGTTAACAACTATGATCTTTCAGATTATAAAATCAAAAGAAAGGATTTCTAAATACAAAATGAGGTTTTGGCAAAATTTTTACATTTTTTTTGTGGTTTTTTAATTTTTTTCATAATAAAACAAATTTTAAAGTGAAGACTTTTGAGATAATTTTAAAGATCATATTAAACCACAATTTTTGAGACTATAATTAAATTTTTAACAATAGTAGTTCTTCTACAAATTAAATTTTTCAATAATTTTTTTGGGGTGTCGCTCCATTTTTAACTCCCTGGGATTTGGTCTGGGACCCCCAAATCCTATGTGATTCTGACTCGTCTAGGTGTCTACTATCCCCCCTAGAAGTGTGACCCATTATTTATGGGACACCCTGTATAGATTTTGAAGGTGTAGAACAATTCTGCACATTCAAAGATATTTATTTATAACTTTAGTACCAGCTAAAACTTCAAAATTTTACCAACTGGGAAAGCTTCCGATATAAATAGAACACATTAAATCTAAAAAATAGGTGTTATAAAAAAGTTGGTTATTAAATTTGTGTGCCCCCTTTCACCTTAATAACAAGTAATTCAAATGTTTATATAGGTTTCTGCTCATTTTAAAAGGAAATTACGGTAATAATCACTGATATTACTTGTAAATAATGAATACACGCTTCATAAACCACTTACCTTGATTAACTCGTTTCGGATGCAGTTTTGTAACTTCTGAAAACAAATTACGTAACAAAGATTATTAAAATTGAGCTTGGAGTAAAACATTTTCAGCTGAATAGATTTGTTTAAGATTAAATTAAACCTTGCTACAATGAGGTATTTGCTTGATTTTATACTTTTTCGATACATTATGGTCTAAAACTCCCAAATTTCTGATTTTTAAGTTCAAAAATGCGTTTTAAATAATTTAAAATTCAATTTTATTTTTGCCAAAACGTCAGAAAAGTCACGTTATCAGAAAACGGGCTTCTATTGGATGTGACGTCACAGCGCATGGAAACCATTGATTGTGTTTTCTGTTTTCACGTGATCAGAAAACGGGCTCCTATTGGATGTGACCTCACAGCGCATGATTTGTGATTCGAAAGTGTTTTAGCGCCAAAACAAAAAACGAAATTTCAAAAATTTATATTTCAGAAACTAGGCTACGAAAATACATGATGTATACCACAGAGTAGAGAGCTTAACAGAGATACCAAACCGCCGTTTCCTCTTTAGGTCATTAATTTAATTCAGCACGCATATTATAATTCAGTTCACTAGCAGCCAATCAGAGAACGCGAAATGTATTTGATTTGATTTTAACACTGATTATAGGCGATTTGGATTTGAGTGACAGCTTCAGTGGGCGGATGACAGAATTAGCAGGAATAGCGTGGTATTAAAGGAGGCGGGTCTTGTGGCCAGAGATTTGTCTATGGGAAAAGCATTGTTAAAAAAGTTGCCATTAGCGTCTATGGAGATGAACACTCTGTTAAGCTCTATACTCTGTGATGTATACGTTATTCTTCATGGTTTTTTATCTACTATTTTAATAAAATTTAATCCCAAAACGTGAGAATACCTCATTACCATTGAATTAAGATACAAGACTTGTACACAAATATGTATGTGATCCATGTACATTAGGGTGTATCGAAAAAAAATTTTTTTCGATTTTGATGATGCCTTAGTGCGGAAAAGTTGTCTAAGGTGCCAGAGAGTACCTGTGATTTTTTTCAGAATTTTCGGATAATATCTTTAGGTGCCGCCAAGGCCCTGAAGGTCCCCATGTTAATCCAATGGAGCGCGCAAGCCAAGAAGGCCGAAAATTGGTTTTTCGCCCCTCATTTCTACCCTAATCACACGACGAATGTCTTCACTCGAGTTATGGACCCTATATGATCTAGGCTATCCGACAAAACTTGAATAATAGCCTAAATCTCTATATTACGTTTCTTTGTATGCTCCAATTTCGTCGAAAATCGCTTGTTTCCTCGTTCAAATCAGAGCCCACAATCAACATAATATTGAGATTTAGGCTATTATTCAAGTTTTGTCGGATAGCCTAGATCATATAGGGTCCATAACTCGAGTGAAGACATTCGTCGTGTGATTAGGGTAAAAATGAGGGGCGAAAAACCAATTTTCGGCCTTCTTGGCTTGCGCGCTCCATTGGATTAACATGGGGACCTTCAGGGCCTTAGCGGCACCTAAAGATATTATCCGAAAATTCTGAAAAAATTCACAGGTACTCTCTGTCACCTTAGACAACTTTTCCGCACTAAGGCATCATCAAAATCGAAAAAAAGTTTTTTTCGATACACCCTAATGTACATAGGGGGTCACTCCACTTTTTTTTAAAAATAATATTTAATTTTAAATATTCTTTCACAGCTGGGTGAATGGGAACTCCAATTGTCATGTTCTGATAGCCATTTTTAAATCTTTCAGGAGAATTCTCCAGTTTTTGGTAAACATAGTTTTTCATAGGTGTAAAGTTACTTTTTGAAGCTTAGCTCTTATATTATTTTTTGGGTAAATCAAATCATTTTCTTCTTATTTTGGGCATAATTTAGTTTTTCAAGTTAGAAACAAAATGAGATATTGAAGAAGTTGAATTGCTTTCTACCTGATTTCTATAGCAATTATTGTATTGATTGATTATTGTATTGTAGCAATTGATGTATACATCAATAAATTAATAACATTAACTATATTATAATGTTTTTTTGTTTCGCTGATCGATTTTTACACGACGTGATTAAATTTTGAATTAAAATTTAGGTCTCTTTTTTTTCTTTTTTAAAGATATTGGGTCTCTTTTTTCTCAAAAGACTATTAAGTAAGATTCTGCTGGGATCCCTGCAATTATATTTCTTAAAATAAGATTTGACTGTGATAAAAAGAAATTATTTTAGGAATACAGCTTTGCTCTTTATGATACTAAAGTTTAATTTAAATTCGGTTGTTTTAATTCACATCTGGTGAAAAAGAACGCATTTTAAAATTTATTATTTAGCAAAGTTCTTAGCTCACATCTCTAGGATGTCTTCTGCATGTTGCCCCAAGGCAGTCTGCTATATCTCCATACCATATATTTTTATCCGTTGTTTCAGGACCGTTTTCCTGATAGTCAGAGAATAAGGAAGAATAGTTCGTCTGAAAAATGAAATTTCTTGCTTAAATTCAAAAAGAAAGGATTACACACAGATTCAAAAAGGCCAATCTTAGTATCCACTTAAGCATAATGATCTTGTCTCAGTTTTACTCTTTAAGGGAATTCAATATCCTTTACGAATACAAATACAATTTTTTTTGAAAAATTTGTGTTTAATTATATGATAAATAGTATTTATAGTCTCTAAACTTTTTTGAAATGCTTTTAACTTCTAAGTTTTTTCCAATGAATACAGAGCCTGATTTCTGGGAGGGCATTCCGGGGCACTTGGCCCCCATTTCAAAGGGGCCCCCAAAATGCTTAAAAGCTAAGTAAATGTGAAAGAATGTAAATTAAATTTATTGACTTAGGAATTTAAAATCAATTATGCTAATGAAATTTTCAAATAAATAATTTTTACGAAGTGTTAACATAAGGATCAAGGATGATTGATTTTGCTGTTTTAAGTCAAATAAATTTTAATTTAAGACGGAGCCCCAAGAGAGTCTTTTGCCCTGGGACCCCAAAATTGTAAGTCGGGCCCTGGATACCTAAAAAAGATGCAAATAGGATGCTCAAGTTGAAAGAAACAGTATTGTAACCCAAACTAAATACTTATGGAGAGCAATATTGTCGAGATTTATTCCTTTATTTTTATTAAATATTCTGTTTATGAATGGTCTTTACCAGGGCCGTATCCAAAGTGGGTTTAGGGGTTCAATCCCCCCCGAAATTAGCACAGCTATTTAAAAAAGGTTTTTCCCTTGAAGAGGAACAATCATCTTTAGGACTTTGAATGCTCCCCAGAGTCTCAAAATAAGTAAAAACACCACTTTTGAGGGTCCCATTTCAAAAAATTTTCTGCGGATGAAGCCCCAAACCCCCTCTCTAAAATTTTGACGTCTTTTATACGGTGTCATTCCCTTGAAAATTCTGACACCTAAAAGAAGCGGTTCCCTTTGGGTCTTCCCCAAAGAGTTTCAAAATGAGATAAAATGCTAATTTAAAGTGACAAATTACAAAAGTTTTTCTAAAATTTTGACATTAATTTTTTTCCCTTGAAAACTATATTTTACAACGACCTGTTGTAAACCTTTCTAACCTTTGTAAACCTAACCTAACCTTTGTAACCTAAAGATGAGTCTCAAAATGGAGCTGAAACACCTTCTTTTTTTTTTGCAAAAGATGGAAAGCTTACCATAATCATTCTGCTCATGCAGTCAATGCCCTAGAAAAGAGATATAATTAAAAAGGGTGTTTAGATGAATTTAAAGTAGCAACGCTATTTGTAAACGCAACCGAGTTAACTTGACCGTTATGTTTAAAAAAATAGAATTTAAATAAAAATGATCGTTTGCTTAAAAGGAAAAATGATCGCTTTCAGACAACAGTCTCTAAATAGAGTGGGGAGATCTAGGTATTCAAATTATCTAATCTGGGTATATTGTAGACAATTTACTGCTTAGAAAAGTGTATGAACAGTGTGTTAATAATCTACCTAAAGGACTTATGATAGTTAATACCTTTTTGATTGCAATTAAAAATTAATTCTTCAAATTTAAAAACTAGTGCTTTACTGTGTTTATTCAAATTAATAAAAACATTTAATATTATGAGCGTTTGTCTAGCAAAATGTTGAAATAAAAATTTTTATGCAAAAAAAAATTCATTTCTATTTTTAAAAAATTGTGGAAGGAAAGTTTTATGATGATATATTTCACTCTCTCCAATAAAAATTTCGTCAAAAAAAGTATATCCTCCTATAAACTTTTGGATTTTAACTCCTGTTCAAAAAAATAACAAAGGGGGCAAATTGAGATAAATATATTAGACATATACACACCCTATTCTGGTAATGAGATATTGTGCAGCTGTTTTCTCGAAGACAACAGTCATTATAAATCTAAATTTTGAAAAAAAAAATTATGCATACATATTAAAAAGATAATTTTTTAAATGTGTATAAACTATACAATACTCTACCTCTATGAACACATAAGTTAAAAATATTTCTCACAACTGAACTTACGTGTTTTGGAATCATATCTCGAATGCATTCAATAACTTTAATAGATTCCTGACAATTACCTGTGAAATCAGAAACAAATTTGGTTAGATACATTTTATGTGATTGCTATTAGTTTAACTTTCTAACTAAACTTTCTGATGTGTTCATAAAACCTTCTTTGTCAGTGATCCTTTGAATTCTGGATATTTCTATCTCAAGAGCTTTAGTTTTAAATCAATGCATACATACCCGAAACTTTTTGTCCCTGATGCAGAATTACCGAAAGAGCGACAGACATGATGATTTTCACTTCCCACTGCATTTTTACCACCCGAAGTTGCAATATCGTACAATTCGCACCAACTCGTTCGATCCATGTAACTCACTTGATAGTTACACATTGAAAACACAACGCATGTTCCCCTCTTTTTATATTAACAATCCGTTGATTTTCTCTAGTTAATTAACCTGGCCATGAGGGTCTTCGCAAAAGCTGCCATACAAATCCAGGTTAAGTGGACACACGCTTGCTTTGGATTCTATAGTTTAGGCATTAGTCTATACAGGGTCTTTTATGTCAGTCAGTAGTGGTAATAAAAAATTCGCTTTTGTACAGAGAGAAAGAGTTTCAGAAATGTTCGGTCAAGAGATTACTCTAGTTTGTAACAGTGGAAAGTACTTTTCGAAACATCTGGTGAAGCATTTTCCATTCTTGTTTACGTGTACCAAAGAATCAGTGGCGGCTCGTGGACTGAAATTACAGGGGGTTCACATCCATTAAAAAAATTTACATTTTATCTTATAAGAGAAGGGATGTTGTATGCAAAAAAGCCCAGAGCTTTATTTCTTCCAAAGGATACCTAAATTCTTCACTGCAAGCATTTTTTTAGATACGCAATGCATTTAATAGAAATAAATAAGCACTTAATCAAAAATTGAATCGAACCATGTAAGAAAAGAAACAGTAGTAGGGAAGACTGTTGTATTATTAGCTCAAATTTTAAAAATTAGATTTTTAATAATTTGATCAAGTTTGTGTTCATAGGTACAACAACCTGTTCTCTCTAGTTCTCCCCACAGACAGACGACAGACCCAGTCGTATCTGTAAACAAAAAAAATTCATTTATGGTTGAAAAAGAGCTAGAAAAGAAAATATTTTATAGTTGAATTAGTACTTTTTAAAGAACATTTCTTTGCATGTTATAAATCGGAGATAAATTTTTCAAAACAAATTACTTTTAGAGCGTAAATAACGATCTTTTAAAATAATTATTATGTAGTGTGCTACTACTTGGTTGGATCAGTTAATAAAATACACACCCTACTCTTATAGGCTTACCATATTTTCTCGGGTCCAACCCAGGACATATTTTTGAAATTGCATAATAAGTGCTCTTTAAAACTACAGAAGATTACAAACTAAGAAAACACTATTCAAACTAATAAACGTTAATCAGAAATATCACATTTTATATTTTCATTTAACATTACTTTTTCAAAAATTGTTTAATGAATTGCTTAATTTTTATCACAAAATTAACTGAAAGTAAGTTTTTAGAAGTAGTAGACTTTAGAAATGTAAAAAAAACCCAATTTTAAAGAGATTGGTCAGGATTTTTTCATAAAAATGTCTGGGAAATCTTAAATGTAAGAAACCCCGGACTGTCCTTGGGTAATCCCGGACGTATGGTAAGCCTACCTACTTAACATGGAGAAAATCAGGTTGTTGTCGTGTGCCACTTGAAATACCCAAGCTCCATCAGGGGACATCCATAAATTACGTGAGGTGTTTTTTCCAAAATCTGGACTCCCCCTCCCCCCTTGGTGAGATTTTTCTTGACCCCCCCTCCCCCCACGTGAGATTTACCTACAACTTTTAAAAATTATTTGCATTTTGTGCTTCATAGCACCTAATTAAGTTAAAAAAAGTTGACGTGAGATTTTAATCAACCCCCCTCCCCCCTTGGTGGGATTTTTCCAAACCCCTCCCCCCCTTTTTGACCTCACGTAATTTATGATGACCCCCTAAGGATGGGGTGCGACTCCTGAGAAAGTGAGGCCCATAAATGGCAGGAGTTCGACTTAAGCCTCATGATATAATAGATGCTGCCACTATCTATCGCCCCCCCTCCACAATTTTGCCATGCCTCTGAAGGGGAGGGAAATAGTCTCCAGATACCTGAACCCTTGGTAAATTGCGGCATGACCGACCACATGACTTTCGGACCCACAGATTTAATGAACATGTACTCTGCATGCATATACTCAATAATAAATCGGGTAGGAATGTTAAAGAAAAAGTTATATGCCCAATTTGAATTTTTCCATGCTTGGGCAGTATAATTCTCGACTTAGTAACAACGATTGAAATACTTAAATGGAAATCCAAATTTAAAAAATGCAGGTAAAAAATCAACAAGCATTAGCAGATGATTTTTATTAAGATCATAGAGTATTTATACAAGGTATTTTTAATTAAGTCCATCTAAACAAGAACTAGACTCAGGGGTGAATGGAACTACCACATACTATCAACAAGAATAACAGTGCTGTCATTTTCAATTCCAATATATTTTCAAAGAACAGAATCTATAGAAGACTGAGTAGCAGAGACAAAAAAAGAATGCTTTAACTTGATATTTGAACCTGTTACTTATCAATCATATGTGACAGTTGCATTTGACCCTTAATAAATGTAGATTAGCTGCTCTTCTATCAGCTGAACTTACAATTAAAAAACATCTTGCTTTAACCAATCGCCTAATAAACTATACATTTAGATAAAATATTTATTCACCTGATATTCTTTTTTGTTGGTAGATCAAAACTCAGGTTCAATAAAAGAAATTTTCTACAATTTTTTTCCTCCTTTCTTTGTTTTCTTAGTACATAAAATCAAAATGAATACTGTAATACGAAACACATTTAAAAGTACTTCCAAAGCTAAGTTTTAGAATTTAAAACTTTAAAAAGTATTTAACCTTTGTTAGACTTTTACATGAGGTTTGCAAAGCACTGAAGTAATCAAACGTAAAGATGGAAAAAAGAACCTTAAAATCAGTTTGTAATGAACTATCAACAATAATCTAAATATAGAAAAACAAATGTTTGTTTCCCTATAACAGCACTGTTAAATTTTAGAAAAAGACTAATGTAGAACATATTCGGTGAATTATGACCATAACAAATAGATTTGCATAAAATCTTAATTGAACACAGGAATTCAACACATAAGGAAAACTAAGATTTTATTACTTCTAGTTTAATTTTTTGATTTTTAAAATAGATTTTTTATTTCATATTTCCAGAAATTATGTCAGTGGATTCTGCTAATTAGAGAATAGAGACACTGGCTTATAAGGAACACTGGGGCAAATTGCCAAGAATGAAAACCAAACTATTCAAATACTGTATATTTTAACCACAAACTGCTATAAAAAAGTCTAAATTGTACAGATATAACTAAACAGGAATGTTTGGATAAAGTTTTCATTGAAAAACAACTTTGATCTTAGTTTAGCAAGTTGAATTATAAAGCACCTGGAAATACCAAAAAATTTTTTTTTTCTGACAAGAAAAGTGAATTATAAGAACTATTTTGCATGGCTTTTAAAAAAGGTTTGTTTTCTAGAATCGTATACTTCTAAGCTAAAAATTTATTAGCTGATTATGATTATTTTAAAAACATCCTTTTATTTTAAAATGATACCGATAAATATAAAAAATTAATACACTGGTAAAAGTTCAGTAATTTGAGTGTAATTACATATTAGCACTTCACTTTATTGTACGAAATGTTCTGGTCCTATTGTATTCCAATTAAGCAGAATCTACAGTACATCAAAAATATATAATTGCAAATTACTTCCAAAGCTATGCTAATAAAGTTATAGGAAGTAAAATAAAACAGTTCACCTTGGACACTAATAGGATAACAAATCTCAACATATTTGCAATTTATAAGATAATATGCAAATTGATGTGATTTATCTTTTATCTAATGGTCATTTAGGGATTGTTTAAAACATATTTTTTGATTAATGAATGTTTAAACTAGAGGTATGTTATACAATTAAAAATATAATTAAGAGATCCAAATCCAAACTTATAAATTACAACAAAATTATAGAGCCCCATGGTATCTAACGCCAGAAAGGCACATTAAAGAGGCGATTTGGCTTAGTATGCCCCTGATTAAGATATCGTGCCGGCACGTTCCGTTGCTTGTTATGGTATCGGAGGTTGTCACTCCAGTTTGTTTTACAGCTCAGTGCTTTATCCAGGTAATCTTGCATTTCCCTTGCTTCTTTAGGGATTGATTTTATCACCGCATGATTTTATTAATTCCAAAACAAACTTATCAAGATATCCAAATGGTTGAAATCGCCCTAAAACGTAAATTTTGGACAGTAAAATATGGAAAAGTTTTCAATTCCACTAAGAGAGGTTTTTGTTGCTCTAGGGGTCGGGACCAAAACTTTTGTTTTACTTATAGAGGAATTCCAATTACCCAGGTTTGACTGTAAATAGTTTAATAAGAAAATCTCACTTTTAATAAATAAAATCTCATATTTTTAAATCTCTGGAACATATTATAAAGATGTGGCCTTGGTGGAGTAGTGGTCAGAGTGTCTGACTGTGAGCACTACTGACCCAGGCTTCTGCTTGGGTAGCTTGGTCATGGGTCAATTCAACCCTTTGTTCCTCTGGAGTCGATAAAATGAGCACCAAGTTCAGTTAGGGAATCGACTGGGGGTTCAGCGCTAGGCCAGATACTTAGCCTAGACCAGGGGTGGCCAACTCAAATGATCTTGAGGGTCACTTTGGGAAACCACAAAAATCTCGCTGGTCTCAAAAATTTTTTTTTAGGATATGAGCTGCTCACAGAATGAACAGTGAAGTTAAGTTGAATAAACTAGGTATATATAGATAAGGGAGTTTTTTTTAGATCCTTTGCTTCATTAGACAGTTTCCTAAATAAAAGTATTCATTATAATCAACCTTTTGGAGCAACCCCCAAGAATGCCTTTTCTAATAAGAACCAACCGTTAAAAAACAGTATGAATTACTCAAAACTGAGTTGGATCATCCATCGTCTGTGCGCATATAGAAATTTATATCAGAACGGCCCGAAATTTTCCCTCAAAATTCAAGCTAGGTTTTTCCACCGGGAAAGAGCATTCCAAATTCTTCTGTACCCCCAGCTCCTTGCATATGCATTATGTTCAATGTTATCTTTTTAAATAAATATTTAGGTAGTATTATTTGCACTTGTGTGTATCAACTTAAAATCCTAAAAAAATTGTGAATAATAGAGTTCCAAACACTGATGGGGGCCCTCCCCCAGAAAATTTTAGGGAATTCGACTCTAACAGGTTTTAACTTGTTTTGGTACATATAGCCCAAATTTTGGGGGGCTAACTTCTAACTTATCGCGGGCAGCTAAATTATTTCAAGGGAGCCGCATGTGGCTTGCGAGTTGGCCACTCCTGGCCTAGACACAAGCTAAGTGATTAGCACCCCAGGCTCAAAGGATAATGAAATGGAGATAGGCACCGCCTGATAGGCCACTAGGTCTGGGTAGAATTTGATTTATTAAAGATCTACTTCATTTAAACCGTCTCCCATTAAAAAAGTAGAATAAATTTAAGTACAAAGAAAACAAAAATTGGCAAACATATACAGAAAGATGTCAAATTTCAATTCTATAGGCTTCAAGGGCAAAAATTATTATTAAAAATATTCTCTTTCAAGGGTGTTGAAAACCTTTGTACTAAATGAAATTTATGTAATAAATGTGCCTTCAAATTAAGGAAAAAAGTGTACTTTCAACTTATTAATCGATTTTCTTTAATTATCAGTTAAACCAAAAATTTGCTTTACTAATTTACACCCGATTCTAAGTGGACTGTTAATAAGAAGTCTACTGGATTTATTTATAACAGAATAAATGAATGTTAAAACCAGCTATTGGTAAGTACTTGTAATGAATAATCTCTACTCATAATTTACACTTCTTAAGATAAATAATTTTGTTTATTTAACATGTTGAGGGGACAATGTTTTAATTAAATATGAACTTACCTTTGATACATTATTTTGTAACTATGCATTTTATAATTGATTTAAGTGATTTAAATAAAATCTTATGATAAATAGCATGGTTTATAAATAAAACCACAACTTTCCAAAAACAAAAATTATAAAGTTCTAGACTGAAAAAAAGGAAATAAAAACAAGAATAAATAGCTTCTACCAATAATAACAATTTTGCTTGTAATATTTAACAAAAATACTCACAAAGTAAACATTTTCAATTTGAATGACTTTCAGACAGCAATTTGATGGTATTTTTCTATCAAAAATTTATTGCCATTGCTTAAAAGTTTGACTTTATAGAATTCAGTGCATAGTTAAAAAGGAAAAGTGTCTTTCTTTTACACCAAGAAAGACTTGTACTTAATAATCAATAATTTCTCAGAATCGATAAAGCACAGGATGCAGTTTATAAATATAACTAATAACTAGCACTACATACAACTTGCAGATATATTTTAAACACACAAAAGTCACACATGCTTAGCAAATATTTACAGGTAGAACAGAACCCATCAATTTATACTGATTTTCTGGATACTCCAGAGGTGTCAATAATTGAAGAACAGATAAAAAAGCAGTATGTTAACCCCCTACCTTTTTACATTATGCTTAATCTGAAAACTTTGTACAAACCAATTACTCTAACCGAATAGCAAGAAAAAGTGTTTTGCTTTGTTTAGAGTAATTTTATGAAACATGAAACTAGGATTTTGTATATGTACAGGCCAGTCCCAAAAGCTTTACAATAAATAGCACATCTTGATAAATGCTATATAAACATACTGCACAAGACGATTTTTCATCAGTTATAATCACAAGTTCAGTTTTAAAACAGTATTAAGTATAACATTCCCTATCATGACAATGTAGATTTCTTCTTTTCACCTTTCTTTCTTGAGTGTTTTGCTTTTTTTACATAGCACTCAACAAGGTACTTCACTTTCACTGGGTTGATTTCACCAGATTTATTATGACAAATCTAGAAAAATTCAAAATTTTAATACCATAAAAAGAAAACAACTAAAACATAGGGACACAGTTGCAATCCATTAAAAAGTTCACAATTATTTACTTGTACAAACTAAATGTTGGTTTTTCTTCAAATAGGTACTGATTAAAAGGTCAGTTCATAATATTTTTTTCAGCACTTTTGGAGAGTTAAGTAGTAACTTTTCACTTATCTCTTTCTCATTTAGATGAAAAATCTTACACTGATTTTATAATGAAAATAGTAAACAAGTTCAACTGTGTCCAATGTGTAAAATCAGATTATTATTTTTTAAACGCTTTTATTCTACTTGCTTTTGGTGGCGTTTTACGGGTGGAATTTTAAAACTTGATTTTCGGGCACTTCCCGATATGTTAGGGCCCTGAAACTTTACACATCGGTGTAACCATCATGAGACTTCAATATCCAACCATTATTTAGTCAAACAACCAAAGGATTAAGTTAATTAACAAGTATTTTTAATTAACAAAAAAAACGGAATTTGAGACCTTTCCTAAAGGGCTATGCCACCCAAAACGTGCACAATTTTGTATTAGGCATAACGTCATCATATTCAAAAGCCAAAACGAGAATAACCCAGTAATTAGGTTAATTATAGACGATTAAAAAATTTTTTTTGCAAGATCTTGTACATAAAATTTCAGGCACTTCCAAATGATATAAAATTCTGAATTTTTGCACCACGGTGTAAACCCGATGACAATGCAATATTCAATCATCAACTAGTCAAAACCTCCGTAATTAAGGTAATTAACGAGTGTTTTTAGTTATCCGTTTAATTCAAATTTGAGACAATTCCGTGAAGCCAATGGCTTCCAAAACCTGTAGGATAATATGGAGGGTTCATAATAGAAATGTGGACCAAGTCCACTTTAGCTACTTTTGAGCTACAGACGTTTAAAGTTAAAGCTACATAGGAAATTACATGTTAACGCAACAGAACTTGCTGCTGCCAAACGGATATTATCAGAACTAGGACTTGGTTCATTATTGCACTGAAATTTTACATAGTTGGTGCATGTTATAGCGTTGCTAACTCAAAAATGACAAAAAGTGGACTTGGTCCATTTTAATTCTGAGCCCTCCATATGTTAGGTATATCACTACATTATTCAATCTTCATTTGTGATTTCTTACCTTCCAATTAACAATTAAGGTAATTAGCAGTTTAAGATAATAAACGTGAGAAAGAAATCGCCAGAAGAGCGAGAAATCGCCGAAAATTGGTGTCCCATCCTGAGGAATCGCGAAAGAATAATATGCTACTTTTATAATTTATGGATTACTGAAAAGACTGGATAATACTGTTTTCTCTTTGATACACTAATTCTGAGTTTTATTTTTGTATGGCCTTACGATTGGTTATTTTTATTATTTTATTGAATGCATTTTCTTTTTCTTGTGAATCTTTTTGATATCGATGGATTTCATCGCTGAGCGAGCGGATGCGTGGTTAATGGCTCCGCTCTGTAATTATAACAGTACCCCTAGCAATATTAAATAGATTTTAATTAACTTTGTTGTTTCTCGTGTGTCACCCCTCCCACAAAATTGGGGGATCGGCTCGGATAGAGTTGCGGGACCATTTTTTTCGTCGTCACCAGCGCTGAACTGTTGTTCGCGAAGCCATCATTTAGTAGAAAACTTAAATTATAAGATTAAAAATAAGATTAAATATGGTTTAAATAAATACATTTTTTAAGTTTTTGTTTAAAAATACCATGACTAAAAAGTAAAAAATAAAATAAGTAAAAAAAAGATTTTTTAAAAAACGCTTTTATTGAAGTGTTCTAAAAGGTCAAAAATAATTTATTCGGTTTGACAAATAATTTATTGGGAAGCAGAAAATAACTTTTTGGTAAGTAAAAAATAACTGATTTTCTAATCACTAAAAATAAAAGCGTGGGCGCTAATAATTCTTTATTCACTATTTATTCTAACTTCTTTATTCTATGTTCTATGAGGTTAAATTTACAAATTTCTCATTTATGAGGTTTGGGTGGGATGGATTCACTTTAAATTCTCTATTAGGTAATTTTATTTATGTAAAATTATATATAAATGCCGACGTAATGGCCTAGTGGTTAGAGCATCTAACTGCAAAGCCGTACGTCTGAGGTTCGAATCCTTGTTCGATATAGATGTTAGTGTTACTGTCTTTGTGTGAGTTGAATTTACCTATACGGGTCCATACCTTCAGGTGAATTTGTACAAATTTTAAAAATAAATAAAAAAATTTAAAATTAAAAAAATATATATCAATTACTAGCGCCCATGCTTTTATTTTTAGTGATTAGAAAATCAGTTATTTTTTACTTACCAATAAATTATTTGTCAAACCGAATAAATTATTTTTGACCTTTTAGAACACTTCAATAAAAGCGTTTTTAAAAAATCTTTTTTTACTTATTTTTCTTAGTACAGTTCAACTTGGATATTTAAAGCTGAAAGGATCACGGAAAAACTTCCAATTCTTCCAAGAAAAGGATCCAAGACTTTGAATTAACCCGGGAGGACGCGCGCTACTTTCTGTAACACGGGAACGCGCGCGGGGTCCCTCAGACCCCACAAACCGTTTTCCGTTCTAAACGTTCAGTGCATGCAAAATTTTTATCACGGATAGTTTAAATATATAATTTAATTGTTTAATGTGCATTATTAGTTGACTGCTTCTTATTAAGATATAATATAAGACTAGGAAAACAGGAAATGCAATGGAATGTGAGCGGAGCTAACGAATTTCTTTGGCTAAACTGAACGGATGTTTATTTTCTAAAATCCTTTATTTTCTAATTTCTTTGATTTGCAAGAAAAATTATGGATTATAGTTACCTCTTCCTTACTTTTGGAAACCTCTTTGGCTATTTAACTCGCACCAATCCTCACAGTTTTGGAAGCATTTTCCTTAAAAACAACAACCTAACTCGGAAAATAACATACCTACTTTATTTAAACTTCATGAGGTGATAGGTGGAAACCTTTTAAGCAGCTACACGGAGTTTCATGTATTTTCATTAAAAATTAGAGTTTTTATGAAGGTTTATTTAAGCGTTGGGGTCTCGCAGACCCCGCGCGCGTCCTCGCGGGTTAAAGAAGTTCCATTATCTAACTGTAATTCCAGATTCACGGAATGATTGGAAATATTTCCTTCTACATTTTAACATATCAGCTATCTGTTCTAGTTAGGGAGATTTAAATTCTTGTTATGAATGCATGGTTTACACCAAGACACATAGTAAATGTTCATTCTGAAACTCTCCTGGGAAGTCTCAATGATACTTTTGCAATTGATTCAGGTGAGGATTTTGTAACAATAAATGGCAAACATATCATCTGAACCTTTAGATCCAGGTATATATTAATTAATTTTTTTACATAAAATATCTTCTAATGGTTCAATTAAGAGAAATTACTAATATGAAGGTGGTAAAAAATTTTAAGTGTGATTTTCACCATGTTCCCAATTGGGAATATAGGCCACCTCGGACTATACTTTGACCAGGGAAGCACACATAGACTCAAATGATAAACAAATAAAATGAAACCCAAATTTTGTGGAATAACTAACAAAATCAACCTTGATCTTTGTGTTTAAGCTGTTTCAGAAATTCAGAAATTTGAAAACAATTTAATGGCAATTTCATGCAAAATACCAAAATTTTAAATCTTTATGTAAGTAAATTTTATACACATGCCTTACATATACAATGTAAAATTTCAGACATCTAAAACAACTAAAATATATATGAGGGATTATCTAATTTTAATTTTCCTATCATCAAAAGCCAAGTGATTTTATTACACACAAGAAAAATATTGAAATTATTGTACATTTATAAATAGGATTTAAAATGGATTATAATAATTTGTACGAAAATAATGATTAAAAATTTGAGTAATGAATGAAATAATTGGTTTTTGAATGTAGCAATAATACATTTGTAAGAAAATTTCACTGTCATTACTAAATAAAATCTAAAACATTGTATCCTTATTTTCTTATACAAAACGCATTTTAGATCCCATATTTTCAAAATTTATTTCTTATGTATAGTAAATAACACAATACCAGACGAGTGAATCTACTAACCTTTCTTTTTTACTTGCATAAACTCTCTGCAATAAGTTTTGAACTTTGGAAGCCAACTTATTCATTTCTCTGAACAAAATCGTAGATTCAAACGAAAAAAATATAAAATCAAAACCAAAAACAAACCAGCTATTTCCTTTCTGAAAGGGGATTCCCCTTTAAGCAATTATACAAACTTTTATTCATTACAAAAAAGAAATACTCCCGTTCTACTGAGTTCTATAATACAACGCCATACTACTAACTCCGTTTCCCGTGAATAGCGGCGACAGGCCAATGTTCCCAATTGGGATCATGCATGATTCGCAAGTTATTACAAGCGTGTTTTTAATAGTTACTATTAATACTGAGGATATCTATTTAAGGTAAGTCTGCCAATATCCTTACCAAATTTTGGAAACTTAGGACAATATTTCAATTTTTCATGAATTATTTTGTGTACCTCTATCAAAAAGCGTAAAAATGAACTATTTTAAGATTTTTTTCCTATAAAGATAGCAACTTCGTTTGAATTTTAAAAAATCAAATCATCTTTCAACTTTACATGGTAAAATTTTTAACAGTATACTTATAGCAGGGTGTGAAAAAAAAGATGTTTTTTTCAATAAAAAACAAAAAACGTGTTTTATTTGTTTTAAACGTGTTTTCTTGTTTAAAACGTTTTATTTGTTGTTTTTTTACCCTCGACAAAGAATTGCTAAGAAAACCCATGATTTTTTTAAATTCAAATTTGATTTTTAAATTGAAATTAGATTAATAAAGCTATACTTTTAAATACACCACATACAGTTCGTTCATTTAAATTATTTTTGTAAGTTTTCTGTACAGCATCATGCTCTTTATCAAATAATGTACTGCCTATGTCATAGTGATTTGGTGGTTTGTACCCATGTATTGATACTTTTTAAGCTGAGTGATCCACACTAGAAAATGGTAAATTTGTGGCTTAAATAAAGGGAGCAACTTCCAAAAAAAAATATGTGTTTTAAGTAAGGTTTTTTTGCTTTGTTTTAAACATGTTTAAAACGAGTGTTTTAAACGTAACAACCCTGACTTATGGTAGTTATTTTTTTATGAATTTTCAAACACGATGTTCCCAATTGGGAACATTGGCCTGTAAAAGGTTAATTTTAAGATTTTCTGATAAAAAAAGTGAATTATCTAAAAATTTTTAACATTGGTTTAATAGAAATTTCAAGGGGCCAAGAGAAAACTTCAAAATAAAGATGTTCGAGTTATCCAAGTTACACTGAATTAATTACTACCCGCCTTCATTTATTATTGTCATAAAAACCATTTGTTTGTGATTTTAAAATTATATTACAAGCACAATGATTTTAGATGCAAAAAACTAAGTTTTTTTTTCAACAAAAATATTTTGTTGGAAGCTTCTTATTTAAAAATATAAATCTATAGTTTTCTTATATATTTAAGTAACACCAGCTTACCTTCGGTACAGATTTTCGAAGAATGTCTTTGTATTCATCTTTAGTGACATCCCTAGATTTGTAGTATGGCTTTAATACAAATTTAACTTCTTCTACAACTCTCTCTTGGCGATTCAGCTTTTTCAAGAACTGAAATAATTGTAATTGTATTATTATACAGTATTTATAGGTAGGCTTACCATATTTTCTCGGGGCCAACCCAGGACATATTTTTAAATTTCTTTATAAGTGCCATATCAAATTACCCAAGATTAAAAACTAAGAAAAAAATATTTAAACTAATAAACATTAAACAAAATTATCAAATTTTATTTTTTCACTGAACATTACTTTTTCAAAAATTATTTGATTGACTTAATTTTTATCACAAAATTCACTGAAAGTAAGTTTTCTGAAGTAATACAAACGTTAGAAAACGTAAAAAAAAGGCAATTTTAAATAGTTTGGTCAGGATTTCTTCAAAAAAATGTTTGGCAAATCTTAAATGTATGAAACCCTGGACATTTTAGCGGCCCAGGGCATTTCCCCGGACAGCTCTAAAAACCCCGGACTGTCCTGGATAATCCCGGAAGTATGGTAAGCCTAGTAATAGGTGAACTTTCAGCCCTTTGATTGCTCTTAGTTTTAGTTTTCTCAATTAATAAAAGACTTAACATTTTTCATCTTTAAATGGGCATTTTTAAAAATTCCATGCAGATTTAATTCTTTTTCAGATTTGCTGTTGTCTATATGGGAGACAACTTATTGCTCCAGCAATCACAAATCTTTACTTAAGTGATCAACTAGCTAATAAATGTTAAGATAAGTAATTATTTTTTGGAATAATTTTAAACACTTCAATTTTTAAAAAAATTAATAATCGAAATAATGAAATTTGTTGTGTGATACCATCCCACCAATATATATCGTCTATTTATCTGCTACTTTGAATTAAGGAAGCTTCATGTTTTACCTTTAACTTCAGGTCTATGGAATAATTGAAAATATTACTGTATATATCACAAATGACTGCAATAGTATATATTCAGCAATCTTAACTATAAGCAGTATAAAATAATTTACAAGTGAACAAAATTAAACAAATATTAAATAGTAGGGGGTAATAAAATACCTTTTCTTTCACTTGCATTTCAACTGCAGAGCTGGGGAGTTCATCAAGAATTTTTAACTGAGTGTCCTCTAACTTACTACTAGATTCCTTTCTATCAGTTTGTTTGTGCTCTTTGCGGGATTTTTTATGCTTATCCTTCACCTGCATTCGCACAGAGTGGCGCGATTTGGAATCTGATTTGTGTTCATGTTTTGATTTTTTAGACGAGTGTTGCTTGGACTTTTCACTTCCAGCAACATCGTAAGTTCGCTTTTCAGAAGTCCTTTGTTCTGTGGGTAACAGACTGTCAAATATGTCCTTGCTTTTAGGTGATGAAGGTATGGGGGAACAAGTCGGAGAATAGTCCCCGACACTGTCTACAGATGGGGAACAGGCAGGTGAATATGGAGTGTCGACATCCATGTCAACAACTTCATTTTTGTCTGCAGATGGTGGTGGGGAGGTTTTAGGAAGCTTCTCGGACATCTGCAGTTGCAGTCCGCTGCCACCTTGCATAATCTGAGTGTGCGGGGGCAGGAGGCTGGCAGAGTTACCCTGAGATTTGTTGCAGTCATTCATGTTTTGATTTTGAAACAGTGCGCTGTGGTTAAGTATCTGGTTTTGAGAGAGCACCATCCGCGACCCTTGTGGGTTCGCCATGCTGACGGGAAGACTCGCAAGCTGGTTTTGAGCATTGCGCACCATCTGTGCTTGGTTCGCCAGGATGCCGGACAGGTTGGGTGGCAGCTGATGGACCAGCTGCAGAGGCGTAGCCACGCTGTGCCCCATCGCAAGGCTCTGCAGGAGGGAGGTCGGATTCATAGAAGGGTGGACGCCGAGATGAGGATGCCGCACCTGTGGCAGCAAGGTGATGCCAGCAGGCGGGGGTGGAGGGGGAGGCACCGAACTCATGTGAGGCATGTTCGGAGGAGGGTTGGGTGGAGGAGGAAGAGACGTATTGCCATGCATGGGCGGTGGCACAAAGCTGCCACCCATCACCTGAGGAACATGGTTCGAAGGTAACAGGACAGGGTGACCACTCATCTGGAAGCTGCCACTTCTGGGAGGCACTATCATATTTGGCATGCTGGCAGCTGAGGAGACTTGGGACAGGAAGCTGGGAGGAGGCAGCATCATGCCCTGCATGGGGAGAGGACTGGCCATGGAAGTCTGCGTGTGGACCGTGACTGGCTGGGCCGAGCTGGAAACCATGACAGCCGGAACGCTCACAAACTCCGGGGGCTTGATGGGGTCATTGTCCATGGGCTCAGGTTCTGGAGGGAGAGGGGGAAGCTCGGGGGATGGTGGGGGTTTAGGGTTTGTTGTGGGCAAAGGAGGAGGGGGCATGGGAGGTGGGGAGGGGCTTTTAGTGGGCTCACATGGATCATAGCTGTCATTATCAGCGGGGGAAGGGGGAGAAGGAGAACGCGGAGACCTCCTTTTCAAAGGGAAGCTCTCTGGTTCTTTTGGAAAATTGGAAGTGGCTTCCTTCTCAGGGGCAGAAGCAGGCTCTTCAGTATTTGAGTTAGTGTCCTTAAGTACGGTAGGGGCAGGGTCCAGACTGCTTCCACCATTGGAGAGGTTGTTTGCTTCAAATGCATTCGGGGACTCTTCATCACTATCATCATCTATTCTAATCTCCACTATAGACTTGTCAGATGATCGAGAGTTGTCATCAGGGTCATCTCCCCCTTGCCAATAAGACTCGCTAACAGACAAGACAGGAGGGTTTTTAGGAGGGGTGGTAGGCCTTTTTGCAGCCACTGCTTCATGTGAAGACTTACCCTTCTCAGTATTGCTATGCTTAGGCTTGCACTTAGCTTCTTCTGGGCTAACTTGATCTTCTTTATCTAGCTCTTCAGTAGCCACTTTTCGATCTTTCGAGATTGGTTCAGGTCCTTTAACTGTCGAGTTATTTTTCGGTGATGAAGCACGGTTGAAATTGACGTTGATTATAATACTATCTCCTTTTGCAAAAATTTCCTTAGATTCAATGGATGTGGATTCGGTGTAAGGTATTCTCTCACTTTCCACTTTTCTTGGCGTAACTTTTTTGTCATGCTTGCTTTCTTTCTTTTCCTTGTGCTTAGATTTTTCTTTCCTACTATCTTTTTGTTCAACAACTATTTTTATTTTATCGTCAACTTTACGCACTTCTCTTTCGCGTTGCTTATCCGAAAAGTGATCATTTGATGAATGACTATGCTTGTGCTTTTCCCGAGAATGGTCTTTGCTAGACTTACTATCTCCTTTCCGATCTTTATGTTTACTTTTGTGCTCTTTAAACTTGTCCTTTTCATACACAATTCTTTCAAACCTTTCTTCCTTGTCATACCTTGAGTCTCGCTCATACCTACTATCTTCTTTTGTTTTCTCTCTTTCATATTTACTCTCATCTTTAGAATACTTTGTTTTATCATGCTTATCCTTTTCTTTTTTGTCTTTAGAATGCTTGTCCTTAGAATGTTTATCCTTGCGAGACTTTCTCTTGTCTCTTTCAGAGTAATTCCATTCATCTGGTTTATTCTTCTCAGCTTTTCGAGACCGCGAATCATAATCTTTTTTAGATTTCTCTACTTCCTGTTTCTTTTCTTCTCGCCTGTGTTCACTATTCTTTTCAGTTCTCCGAGAAGACTCCCCTGAGTTCTTATCTTTGTTTCTAGACTCTCTTTCACGATATAGTAATCTCTCATCCTTGGGTCTCCCATCACGATAGCTGCGTTCTCTAGTATGTTTGGAAAGGCGTTTCCAACTAATATCAGCACTGCTACCAAGATCGACCCTACTTAACACACTTGTTCGTTTATTTTCAAAAGTGATTACTTCAGAAACATTTTCTTTGTCTTTATCCCGTTTTAGTTTGGGAATTCTAGGCAAATCAGATATATTAACTCTTGGATTGTACTCAGTGTAATTGGCTTCTTCACGTAGTCGTTCTTTCTTTCTTCTGTTACAACGACGAGGTCTCTCTTCGATAATTTCTCCTTCCTCATGGTCTTCAAAAGACTGATTTGACTGCGACTTGTTAACTTCTTCAGAAACTTGCTGGAAGCAGTCATTAGTCTTTTCCTCTTCAGCAGTTTCACTATGGTCGGGGCTAAAGGGACTAGCAACCTTCTGTTTTCTCGTTTCTTTTTTAGCTCGTTCAGAGGTTGAAACTTCATCAGTGAATTCATCTCTCAAATCATCACTACCAGCATCTGAAATATCTTCAATACCAAGATCAACTGTGTTATCATGGGAATCTTTATCACCCATCTTCACAGTACTAGGGGCATCACACTCCATTTTTTCACTAGTAATCTCTTCATTGGCAGTCGAATCATCATCTTCCTTACTAATTTCTGTGTTATTTTGAGGTGAAGCCTCAAAATCAGGACCAGTGTCTTCATAATTATCTTCAACAACTGGTGAGTTTTCTAGCATACCATCTTGGTTTTCATCCAAGCAAGGTGTACTAGCATTTTCAATAGAGTCCAAGTTATCCTCCTCCTCATCTGACTTCATTGATACATCGTTAGATGTATTTGCTGACTTTGCTTTGCTAGGACCCCTTACAGGAGTAAGATTAGAATCAACGAAATCTTCAGGCTCGCTAGCATCAGCATTCCTTTGATCACTGCCAGAGCTTAAATTAGAATTTTGTTCATTATGAAAGTTGTCATTGCCTTCAACTTGAGATGTAGCTTCACTTAAATTTGAATTATTTTCAATAGCTAGATTCTCATTTTCCCCACCTTGAGAAACCGAATCACAAGTGTTTTCTTGGTTTGAAGCTTCTTCATAGACTTCTTTAAACTCTTCTTGTTCAAAACCAGAGTTTTCACCACACCTACTGTTTTCATTTGAGACACTGTTGTCACACTGAATTTCAAATCCATCTGATGTTTCTCCTCTACATGATTTAGGGGAGGATTTCACACTAGTACATGGCGTATTAGTATCAGCTTGAAAACTTTTTTTGGCACTATCCTGTGAGTTTTCTTCATACTCTTGCATATCAACATCACTTTCTTGTTGATTGGCATCGCTATCAGACTCATTTTTGGGAGCAGTTTCGTTTTCTGGACTTAGTTTCGAAACATTACTGTCATCATTTTGAAACCTTGCAGGAGATTCTTCAGTAGGATTGTAGCAATTGTCTGAGCTGTTGTCAATAAACGAAGGTCTAGGATTTTCAGAATTCGTTTCTTCAATGGTAAGTTGTTCTTCATCAGACCCGGCATTACTAGAAGCATTGCTTTCTTCACTTTCGCAATGTGGTACATTGTTCTTGTTTTGAGAACTTTTATGCTTCGAACTGGAGTAAGGTTCCTGACCATCCTTCACCTTGTCTTCGTCTTCACCGTGCATATCCTCATCGATTACAAGATCATTGTCACTTGAATCGCTCGCTTCATTCGGGTTACTAAGTTGAGAATCTTCACACTTGAAGGAAACCTTCATGGGTTCTACCCTGTCACTTAAACTACCATCTTCCTCCCCAACCGACTCTATATCACTGTATATATCGACTTCATCCTCACTATGTTGATTCTTACTAGGTCTATCTTTCTTAGGATCTTCTGCAGCTGAGGAGCCGCAATAGTTCTTTTGCCCAATGGGTGAGCAAGGGTCATTGCTGTAGTGATCACTATTGCTACTTACTAGCGGAAGCCTAGCAACCGAGTTCTCATTATAACTTAAAGATCTTTCCATTGATGACCCAGAAGAAGCAGAGCTGTGAGCCTGTTTAGGTGTCTCGCCATATTTGGAGTTATTATTTTGAGTAGGGTTTAAGGGTCTTTGCTTGACTACAACATCACCATTATAAGGAGACACTGTTCCATCACTAAAAAAAGACGAGTCAGGCAAGGAACTTTGATTGCTTTCACCAGAGTTTTGCATTGGAGAGGTGTTCATAGAAAATTGTCGGGGGCTATTTTCCTGTTTCGAGTTCCGCAGCAGTGATCCGTCTCGAGAAAGAGTCAAAACATCTGGAGCGTGTAGAAGTGTTTGACTTTGGAGAATGCTTCCAACGAGATCGTAGTTTTCAGGAACAGGAGCAGATGAAAGCCTGGAAAAAATTGTTTTAATTATTCAAACCAAGCAACTAAAATAAGATAATTTAATTGTAATAATATAAGTGAAAAATATTACAGGGGTCTCAGTCATCAAGAAAGTTTTGTAGCAAGGAAATCTAAGTTTTGTAGCAGGTAAAAATTAGTTTTGTAGCAGGTGAAACTAGTTTTGTAGCAGGTAAAAATTAAGTTTCGTAGCAGAAATCATAATTTATAACATCAAAATCAACCTTATTCTTAACCAAATTTAAGAAGATTTAATAACTTCAGTAGTATGACGAGAAAAAGATCCACCTCCTTTTCATGATTACAAAACTAAATTTGTAGATGATTTTCATTCAAAATTCTAAGGTCACAACATTCAGTTCCATATCATTTCAATAAAAACATTACATTACCTCTACAAAATATGAAATCAATAAATGAGTGAAATAAAGGAAAATGATATTGCTAATACATATTTATTAAAACTTTCTTACAAATTAATAAAATTTAAGCTTTTTTCTTTTTCTTAGGGGGCCTTTTTTCGCTTTTATTTTTTTCCTCAAAGCAAGTAAATTGTTAATCCTTAATGTAGCTTCATTGAGTAACACTTGGCCACTCTCTATGCAAGCCATATTTTTCGACTGAATACCATTTTTATGGCTTTATTGGCATTTTGAAGCATTTCTTTGGCAGAGTTCAATTTCTCTGCCAATTCCTTTTCTTCAGATTGTTCCTTTTCAGCACTGCTCTCTTCAATGGCACTTTCATTGGCCCGTTTTAAGGCTTTGATTCTGTCATCTCTTTCCTTCTTTCTTTTATGCGAGAGTCTGACCTCTTTTAGCATTTCAGGTATTACTTTAATATTTTCTACCTTGTTATTGCAATTTGTTTTTATATGGCATTTTACTTTTCTAAGTCCATCAGTACTTTCAATGCTTAAAGAACTTCGGCTGTTTAATAAATGCTTATTTACACGACTAAACCCTCTCTCTACATCCGCATTACCATGAGGAAGAGAGAGGAAGGACTTAATTAGTTTTCCTAAATTTTTATACTTGAATTCTCCAGTTACACAAATCTTTGACTATCTCCAGTTACAAATCTTAGATGCTGGATATCTCTTCTGTAAAACAACCCGGGAAAAAAAGGATTCCACGTTCCACGTGTTCTGGTCTTCTGGCAAGCTATTTTTACAGGGTTCATACAAATTTTCAGAAATCAAAATCAAGGAGTATTCCAGGAGTTTTCAAGGAGTGTATTTAAAAAATTCAAGGAGTACCTTTCTATATAACGACAAATTTATTACACGGCTTTAAACACACACTATGCCAATTACATTCCCGAATCAGGCTTTAAAACCACTTTAAAATTCAAAATGTAACTAAAATCAAATAAAAGAAGGAAATTAGTTAATAGAATAATTATTTAAGTCATAATTAAATTGAAAAACGATATTGTGAAAAACGTTTAGTTAAGTTGAGAAAAAAGTAAGAAATTGGTATTTTTGAAGGTTTTTTTTAGAATCTGAGATTCAGATTAGAATTTCAGATCAGATAGAATTTCAGATTAGAACCTAAAACACAGATTAAAAAAACACTGTATTATCTTATTAAGTTGATATAAAGCGAACTTTCAGTAAAATTTACAACTTAGAAAAGCCTCTTATATCTGAAAATACTGACTAAAATAGAGAAAAAAATAATCTTATTCGACTTATCAGGCTGCTCTGAACAAAGTAGAGTTGTTTTTTCTGCACCGCCGTTGAAGCTAACTTCAACAAACGTCTGTAGGAAAAGCAGTCACGGGAAAAACGGAACCGTCGCGAAAAATCGTTATTTTCCCGATTTCCGGAACATCGGACATGTGGGCTCCTAATTATGGTAAAGTTGTTTTTTCTATATCGCAATGATGACACAAGAAGAAGCCAACTTGAATCGGCACCCGCGGCCGTCCACGGAAGTCGCGCGAAGAACGGAACACTCCCGCAAAAAACCCGAAACTTTCGCGAAAAATCACGATTTTTCAGACTTTTTAACGGACTTAACGTTGCGGATTTAAACCTATTTTATAAGGGAGATAAACTTAAAAAATAAATGTTCATGATGAAAATCAAGGAGTTTTTAAGGAGTGCAACCCAAATTCAAGGAGTTTCCATAGTGCCTTGAAAATGAAATTCCTACCTTCAACGTGGTTAACCGATGCCGGGTTGCCGAGCTCTGATTGGTTTAGCGGTAGAATCCACTCCTACCAATAACGGCAATCCGCGGATGCGTAAAACTATTCAAAATGCTTCGAAATAGCGTATCACATAGAAATTTCGGAAATGGCGCTTGAAATCAAATTTTGGCGCAGTTTTGGCGCAAATAACACAAATTGTAGCAGTTTGTAGCAGATTTTTTGATTTGGCGCAAGTCTGAGACCCCTGATATTATGTAATCTATATAAATTCAATATCCATGGTAAAATACCTTTGGCAAATTCCTAAGCTTTTAACACAAATTTGAAAAAAGTTGAATTTCATGGGGGAAAAATTTGAAAACATTTTTGTCTCATTTCTAAGTGAAAACCATTGGAATTACTTTTATAGCAGTTTTTTAAGGTTTAGAGCAATGCAAAGTAAATTTAAAATTATTGAAGTCCTTTCCAAGTGACTTATTGTAAACTTTCTGTAGCAATGTTTCAAGTTTGACTTTTTCCAGTATATTTACTGGACTAAATATAAATGTAAAAGTTACATGAATTATATTTCTCACAATGCTTGAAGATTTTGTGAAATTAAATATAAATGCAATAGTAACAGCTTCTTATTACTTGTAAAACATAATTTAAGACTTGAAATAAAATACAACTAAAAGTTATGAGCTTAACTTCAATACAATGAGAGCTAACTTTGTACAAAAGTAACAAACCTCAAATCATTGTATTCATCGCCTGAATCTTCATCAAATAAAGCTCTTGTTCCACTAGTTGCAGAAACAGCTGATGACACTAATGCTCGACCTCGAGGATGACAGATAGTATTTCTTCGTTTTTTCAACAATGGACTATCACTATTAGATATTGATGAAATTGCAGGGTTCTGGAATAAAAAATAAATAATGTAAAGAAATACAGCACACAAAATAAGAAATTTGCTCTTTCAGAAGATACAAATTTGTTTACTATTTTGTTCATAATTCCCAAGCTGTTGGACGTGAAACCCTGGCTTAACATAATTTAGGGGCTCAATGAAAAATAACATTACAGGCGGAAAAAATGTTAAATCAGCTTTTTTAAATTCAAGTACAGTAACTTACCCTCCAACAGCTTAAGATTATTTCAGAATTTGGGTTTCCTGATAAAAGATACATTATTGTTGGAAAAGTTATTTAGAACCATCAAATTTTATAAGCAGGAATTGGTTAAACAAAATAAATGTTTTTTATTTCCCTCTCATAATTTTTTAGTTACAGAATCATTTGAACTTACACATGGTATGGTAAAAAATGTGTTGAAACCTAAAATAACAGAAAAGGAAATTTTGCATTATTTTATTTTCTGGCACCACCTAAAATCAGGGTGTCCACTTAATTCTAAGCTAAGAATTCCCTGAGTTTTCCAGGACAATTTTTTTGATTTTCCAGGTTTGGTCAAACTAAAGCTTTAAGGCATTTTTTAAAAAATTTTGGTGATAAGATGGAACTTTTATTTTCCTTCTATCCATACTATATATTAAATAAACTTGATAAAAAAACTGAAAAAATATCTATGGATAAGTATTAATTAGTTGAATGATACATTAATTTTAAAATTAGACATTTAATTTACAGATGTTTTACTCATTGAGAAAAATAAACTGTTTTCTTTTTTTCTAGAAAAGCTTCGACCAATTCTGAGACTGAGCAAGAGCTCAAAAGGAATACAACATTTGTGAAATGACTATCCAATACACTGGCTAGAATGGGTGTACTCCAGGTTTAATTTTTGAGGGTGCATTTTTGTGAAATGAAATTATTTTAATGTGAAAACTGAATTCAGGTTATATTTGATCTTCAAATTATTCTAAAGAACCAAAATTGAGAATGTTTAATTGATAATCAGGAGCCTTCAGTAAAAATTAACTTTAAAGGGCTAATGCTTAAAAAGTATCAAATTATTCAGAAATTTAAAACTTCAATTTTAAGGAAAGGATTCTATTTGTGTATAAAGACTACCTTCTAAAGAAATTTCATTTTATATTTTTATAAATCTGCTGAAAATCTTATCAGGTCATATTTTTTGGAGGAAAAAAACTACCTATCACTCACAACCATACTGTAACTTTGAAATTATTAAATTTAAATTAAGACTTAAGCAGTAATTCAAGTTTTCCAATGGTTTTCTTTCAATTTTTCTACTCAAAATCATTTTAATTTGAGCAGCAATAAAATAAGACTTCATAAGCAAGTCTTTGACTTAAGAATATCTCTCCATGAAAAAGCTCAAGTCCGTTTTCCACAATACACCAAATGCGAGAAGCCGACGATTACGCCCCGTAAAATAGGCTTCTCCTCATCTTTAGGCTGCATGGTACGAACAGCATGAACACGGCTTTCTTCCAATAAAAGTCGTTTTCCGTAATACAGTAAACGAACGAGGAGAAGGCGCCTTTACAGGCCGAGTCGCGCGAACGTATCGCCGCGCCGATGCGAGCTAGGACGCCGTTGATTTGACTAATTACCGGAGATGGTGACTCCACAACGTAAAGAAACGCTGGAAAACGTTACGTATCGTACAAAATCACATTTTTCCAGAATATTTTCGTAATTCCCTGAGTATTCCAGGTTTTCCAGGGCATTTTCGAATTCCCTGAGTATTCCAGGTTTTCCCGGTTTCCAGGGTTAGCGGACACCCTGTAAAATGATTAATACAGCAAAATCTGAAATAGTTGGCATTTCTGCTGAATTTACAGAAACTTTTGGATACTTATTACAAACTATTTCTTATTTTCTAAAAAAATATGATGGATTAATTATGTTTGAGCAGAGACTCCAACTTTCAAAGATGGTTGTCAGTAGTCCTTATGAGTAAGGAAAATTTTTTTGGAAGTTGATACTAAAAACAGGGTTTTTTATACACCTAGTCCTATTTTTTAGGGGTGGATCCCCTGCAGAAACAGGTTATAATCTGAAACAAGTTATAATCTAACAAGATTTTAAAAAATACTGCATTAAGCTTCAGAGTGATTTATCAGTAAAAATTTACAACTTAAGAAATCCTTAAGAAAAATTAGTAGAAAACACTGACTAAAATCGATATAAACGCGATCTGAGAGGTATCACTGGACTTATTAGGCTCCTCTGGTCATTCTTAAATTTTTCCTACAGTGTCAGAAAAGAAGCCAGCTTCAACTACGCGCTGGGAAAACGGTACTTCCTATAAAACTTTTATTTTTCGACTTTTCCGCCGAATGCGGTCCGAAACACCGGATGACGGATTCTAACCACTATTAAGTTGTTTTTTCCACATCGCACTAACAATGAAAGAAGAAGCCGATTTCAACTTGGCGCCCGCCGCTGCGCCGTTCAAAAGAAGTCGAGGGAAGAACGGAATACCCCGCATACAACACAAAACCCGATCGCTCGCCACCCTGTTTTATGAAGACAGAAAATATCCTAAAAATGGAGCATAATTGGGAAAAAAAACTTGAGCTTTTAAGTGCTTTTTATGATAGATTTCCGATTTTCCATAGCTTTTTCGATGTTATCCGTAGTCCGTAGTTTAACGACGGCATCCGTAGAAACTATGGAGAATCCGTAGTAGTTGGAGTCTCTGTTTGAGTAGTCTATGTCCCCTTAAACATTGGCTACAAAACTTTTCAAAACATCCTCAATAATATAAATGAGGTAAGTAGGAATAAGTACAAATTAATAGGTATAAGTAGGAATCATAGGAATAAGTAGGTAGGGGTAAGTAGGAATCTACCTGATATAATCTAGATGAAATTGGCGAATTATCAGTAGTGTCTTCTTCTGATGACTCCAACGTGGATAAAAGGCTCCGGTTAAGTGCTGCTTCACAATGAAACCTCTACAATCACATGTAAAAAATTGACATCCTATTATTAAATTAAACTTTTTCATACAATATAGTTTTACACTAATTTATAATTGAAAAATCAAAATAATTCATAGAACCAAGAGTTTGTAAAATAATAAATACCAGGGTTGGCAAAAAACCGGGTTTTTTAAAAAAAAACAAAAAAACTGGGTTTATTTGGTTTTTTTGGTTTAAACCAGGTTTTTTTGGTTTAAACCAAGTTTTTTTATAATTTTTTTATCAGTATAAGTTATTTTAGCATTGATGTTTGAAATTGAGTTGTAAATGAGACATTTATTTCAGGGGTTGTTTATAATTGATAAATGATTTGTATATTTCAATTAATTAATTAAAATTAAATTAATTTGTTTAAAAATAATTTTTGTTTCTAAAATATTCCAATTTGAATATCATATCTAATATTATTGTAGTGAATAAAAATCAGTGTTATTTTATCTTGGATAAATGGTTCAAATAATCAAATTATTTATCTTAATTATATATGGATTAATTTATGAACTTAAGAAATTTCTTTAGAAAGAGAAAATTTAACTTTTTTAATAAATAAAAGGGAAATGTAAGCAACTAATGTTAATTGAAATTGGATAAATGATTGAGATAATAATCTGATTAAGGAAATTAACGGTTTTTATTAATTTAGTAAAAAAACCCAACTGGTTTTTATCTGTTTATAAACAAACCAACTGGTTTTTAGTTTTTATCATTAAAGAAATCAACGGTTTTTATTAATTTACTAAAAAAACCAACTGGTTTTTATGACTGACAAATAAGACAAATTGGTTTTATTAATTAATTAAAATCCAAGCCATATTTTATCAGTGAAAAACAGATAACTTTTGTGTATGTTTAGTTACTCTTTGAAATAATGCTTCATTTTAAAGGAAATTAATAAATGAACTATCTCTTGCAAAATATAATAAGTTTAACTTAAGCATTTAAGGTTAAGTTTAGAGAGAATTCAATAATTAAAACCATTAAATTAAACGATTTCTGATTTTTAATCACCTTAAAATGTCAATTTTTTTATAAATCTGACCTTTTAATTTTGTGCAAAAGATTATACTTAATAACACTTTCTTTAAAAATCCTGAAAATATTTTATAATTTCTAAAAACAAAAACAAAAAAAACCAGGTGGTTTTTTTGGTAAAAAAACCATGATAAAAAAACCATGGTTTAAACCAATGGTTTAAACCAAATGGTTTAAACCGGCCAACCCTGATAAATACAAATATGGTCATGAGCACATTTTTGTCAAAATACCTTTTAACATAATTCCTAACCTATTTTTACTAATTCCTTTTAAAAATAAGTTTATTTGAAGACAATAATCCTGAAACAAAGTTATTCAATTTTCTTGATTTTTTTTATTTAATTTATAAATGAATATTAACGCACAAAAAACAACTGAGTCGTCAGATTGAATAAGGGAATAAGTCCAACTACCTGGCTTACCCTGTCCCAGAATTTCAAAGAATACTTTTGAAATAAAAGTGCTAATACATATTTTGAAAGCAAGTTTTGAATATGTGAAACGATTCTGTTTATGAGTCAAAAGGAACATGTTCAAGAATAACTATTTAAAAAGGAATTTACAGTTGTTAACTTAGACTAGAGGTGAAGTCCTCATGATCTCCCTGTTTTGAAGAATGTTAAATGAATTGAACTCATATTTATTGCTCATCTATTAGAATTCAAACTATAATATACTGTGACCAAAAAAAGACATTTTGAAAAATTAAACTATAAATTATTAACACTCAAAAATAGCTGACATTTTAATTTCTATGCAGTTCATATGGTAACACTTAATGAGCACAAACAGATCAGAATTAGCTTCAATTATACAGCATGGAAAAATAGTGAATAAAATATAATTATTAAAATCATACAAATAGTTTCCCTTATTGCTTTTCAGTATGAAATGAGTACCATAAGTAATGAAGAGTTAATATTATCAAATTATAAATGTAAATTTTACCTGCAATTTATTTAGTTCTTCTTTATTAACTAAACGTGGAGAAAAAAAAAGCTAGTATCATTTTACAAGGCAAAATATTGAATACACAATCACCTGTCTAATTAACAAATCGGTTGTTTGTATGTAGCCTCTTCGACGTCGATTTCGGAAAGGTGATCTAAGAAGCTGTGGTCTATGCCGCATAAGCAATTCAGCTAATAGAGAAAAATAAATTTATCAAAATTGTACAGGAATTTATCTAACTTGATTCAATAATTATAAAACCATTAATGAAAATAATAACAGTAATAGGATGATTAAAATAACTAATTATTTTACATAATTCAATTAAAACCTTGAAGTAAAAACAAAATGGGTAAAGAGATTGTTTGAAAGTACAGTATATAACCTTGTTATTTCAAACTCTTTGATAACTGGAAAACTTTTATATATCTAAAGATATATTTCCCCCTTGAAATTAAGCACCTCTATTTTTCCTAGTTATCTCATAAAACACACTATATTGAAATTTTTCGAGCCACTTTGATTTTGAGGTGCTTTTAGCTATATGATTAAAAGTAACTTGCGTAAAGACCTGACTTAGTGGCAAGTGTTAATTGAGTTAAAAAGAAAAAATAAGGAGTCAATTTAATTACTCTTTTAAACAGATTCCTAAATTGAGCGTAGCAAAGATATTCAAATTGAATAAATAATTTAAAAACTACTTATTTAATGTTATTCTGAAATTGTGTAAATACTTTCCAAATCACAACCTTTTTTGAATACAAGGCGATTCAAGGTTTTCTGTAAGGACATTCAAAATCTATGTTCTTTTCAGATGTAAAGTAGCTTTCCTGTGTTTAGCTTTTTTAAATGAGGGATACTGTCAGAATTTTCCTAACTGACAACAGGATTACTTGGGGAGAAGGTTGAATAATGAGCATTAGCTCATGAAATTGGCATATTCAGGAAATATTTTTACAAAGGCATACTTGCCAACTTTTGAAAACTTACATCCGTAAAACTTTTTGCGTAAAAATACAAAGCTACAACTTGAAGCTGTTTGCATTAACAAGCTTTGCTTACTATTGCAATTTTACTTACTATTGAATTTGAAACCCAACAAAATTATTAGCACAATCTAACTAAGGTGCTTACAGCTTAAGCTGACATCATTTTCGCATGTAGGGCACTGCCATGGAAGTGAGTTAGATGATCTTGAGATTAAGCAGTAATAATGGTAGAACTTCCTGCAGTGAAAACATCTAACAAAGCAATCTGCGAGTCCTTCTTCTGTACAAAAATCACAAAAGGCAATTTGATATTGAGCACTAGATTCTGTCTCTGCATCAGAAGAGTAGGGCAGCTCAGAATTATTGACAACAATCTGAATAAGACATAATTCTCACATTCAGCATCTCAGTTCATTTTAAAATGTGGATAAGTTGATATATACTTGAATGATTGTTTTAATACTCACTGTTTTAATAACCTTTTCTTCTTTGTGATGCCGAATCAAAATTAGGTTGAACTTCAGTCGATCAATGGGACAAGTGTTGACGTTCTATAGCATATAAAATACCAAATCGATGCAGAAAATTAAACAATTTAAAATTACATAAAATGATAGGCAGATATTTTATTGAAAAGAATGTAATTTATATAAAATTTGAATTTTGGAATAATACATTATTTCCTAAGAAATAACTTCCCACAGGGTGGCCACCCTATTTGCTTTTAATAGGCAATTCCCTGATTTTTCCAGAAATCCTCATTATTTTCCAGAACTAAATTTTACCCCTACTGAAACTATTTCTTTTTTTATTTTATACTATTTTAGCATAAAATGTCTTGGCTCAATGATAAAAATAATTTCTGCCAGAAGCACTTCAAACAATGTGAACCTGAAAGCAAGATTTACAAGCCCAGTGCCTCCCACAAACCCAAAATTTACAGAAAACTTTAAGTGTATCATTACAAAAGAAAAAAATTTTACGAAATAAAAGATATTTCCAGATTGTTTGATACAAGAGTTTTTCCATAATTCCCAGAAAACTTCCTCTTTTCTAGACTAGGAAGCCACCCCCCTGGCATACTTGTTAAAAACAAATTCAATTATTGATACTTAAATGCTTTAGAGACATACCTTAGCCCACTCTTGCAGGCATTCTAAGCAAAACACATGATCACAGGCTTCTGGTGTAGCAATATCTTGTCCCAAGAATTTACTCAAGCAAATTGCACACTTGTCAACCTGCTCACTATCACTTTGATTATTTAAAGCATCTGAACCTAAAGGAATTTTAAGGTACTCTAATATATGGGCAATATTGCTTCTTTAAAATTCAAACTATAAAAAATGTAAATCAAACAGAAAAATTTAAGTCTAAAATGAAAATTTAATTTAATATAACAAATATATTCAATAAAGTAATCCCAAAAGATAAACCAATTTACCTATTTAAAAAAAACACACCCTATTAATTTTTTTAAAGGAATACCAATACAATTCTTTACCAGAAATAATAACATATATTAACACTAACTAATAGAACTAAATATTAAAAAATACTTTTCCAATGCTTGTTTAAAAAAAGGGTAATGTTTAACTTTACTCTTTTGCGTGAAATTATAACGTGCGTGAAGTTATAACTATAAATTCTAAATAGCTTTCGATTAAAAATGACATAATTTTTTTCACAAAGGCAATGAACTATATTAGGGTCAAACAATAAATAAATGAAATCCATGAACTTTCTATTAAATTAATGTGAAAAAAATTGTGGGTAATTGAATCACCAGAACGAAAAAAGAAATAAAAAAACCAAAAATGGGAAAATGACTTTTTGGGTTCTATAGCATTTTTAAGCTTTGTTCAATGCATAAGTATTAATAGAAAAATAATAATATAATGCTTTTAATGAGAGGTATCAGTGGTATAAATGGATAGGGAATGCAAAATTTCAAAATTAGAAAATTTTTTTTTTGATTTAAATTATTTGATATGTAGTTTTATTTAAAAGCTACTTTTTTATATATTACAGAATTAATTATGACAAAAATTTAGCAATATTTCAGTTTTTAGAGTTCAATATAATTTGATGATTTATAAGTGAATAGATAATTACTAAACAATAATCATGTATCTAAATAATGTTTTTAAAGTAGTTATGCACAACCTGCGGCCCGCGGGCCACATGCGGCCCGCGAACTAATTTGGATATTTCAGATAATCCCTAACTTTTGTTACTTTCCTTTTTTAACCGAGAAAAAGTGACGATTTATAGCGGAAAAAAGTCGCGAAAATCGCGATTTTTCGAGTTTCATTTTGCTCGCGAAGTGTTCCGTTCCTCCCGCGATTTTTGGGCGGGCGCCAAGTTGAAGTTGGTTTCTTCTTGTATTGTTGGTGCGATGTGGAAAAAACAACTTAACAATAGCACTGTTCAACAAATTTGACCTTCAAAATTTTTTCCTTGATGAAAATAGTCATTTCTTATAGATTTTGGGTCGCTGAATACGAAAATCATCATTAAAATTTTCAATTGACTCAGGATTTTCGGGGAACAGCCCCTCCCCCTTTTTACGTTTTTCGACGACTTTATAACTTTAAACTCGATTTTCAGGGTCAAAAAAGCATTGCTTTATCTTCAAATTGCCCCCCAGGGGACATGAAAGGTTCAAATTAATAAATGATAAATTTATAACAAATGGATAGGTTTAAGGGGTAATTACCCCCCTAAAAATACAAAAAAATAGCTAAAAAATATAGAGATTTCTATACGCTATTTTTTCCTCGTATTTTTACGCTATTCCCGTTTGAAGTGTCCTAACCCTTCCCCAAGGACCCAAATTTGATGACAATATGCAGCAATAATTTTTACTAAAAGCGGCTGAGGTGTTAGCCTCCCAGAAGCCCCCGTGGAACAGTTCGGAAGACTTCCAGAATCGTGAAGGCGCTCGCGAGCTCAGGAATTAATATTGATGTTTTTGAAAAGATTACAAATGATGTTTTTCTTATATTTTGGGTCTATCCTAAGTAGAAACTCTTCAGTTCTTTAAAAACTGACCGGTTTTAGGGAGTGAGGATTCCATGTTTCAAGATGTTAATAGATGCACGGCTGTGGATAACAATTAGGGGGCATCCCCTTAAAAAATGAGGGTGATGGAGGAAAATGGGTGTCATATTTTAATTCAGAAGATCATTTTACACAAGAATCAGCTGAAATTCAGTTAGTGGCTTCAAAAATATTTTTTGTACAGCACTGTTTAACTCAAAGTGCCGCATTGAACCCTTCCGTGGGTGCTTTGGGGGCACTCTCACCTCAACCGCTTTTAGTAAAAATCCTTGCTGCATATTGACATCAAATTTGGGTCCTTGGGGGAGGGTTAGGCCCCTTCAAACGTGAATTGCGTAAAAAATAAGGGGAAAAATAGCGTATAAAAACCTCTATAATTTTTAGCTATTTTTTTGCATTTTTAGGGGGGTATTTACCCCTTAAACCTATCCATTTGTTGAAAATTTATCATATTTTATTAATTTGAACCCTTCATGTCCCCTGGGGGGCAATTTGAAGATAAAGCAATGCTTTTTGACCCTGAAAATCGAGTTTAAAGTTATAAAGTCGTCGAAAAACGTAAAAAGGGGGAGGGGCTGTTCCCCGAAAATCCTGAGTCAATTGAGAATTTTAATGGTGATTTTCGTATTCAGCGACCCAAAATCTATAAGAAATGACTATTTTCATCAAGGAAATTTTTTCAATGTTGAACAGTGTAGTTTGAAGTCAGAAGTCGGGTGTTTTGTTTAGGATCACGCGCCGCGGGAAAAGTCGAAAAATAGCGATTTTTCGCAAAAGTGCCGTTTTTACTGCGCCTAGTTGAAGCTGGCTTCATTTCACATTGTAATTGCAATGCAGGAAAAATTTAAGCGTGGTCAGAGGAGTCTAATAAGTCTAGTGATACCTCTGACATAGCTTTTTTTTTATCAATTTTAGTGAGCATTTTCAATAAATTTTTCTTAAGGATTTCCCAAGTTCTAAATTTTTACCACTTTGAAACAAGATTAGATAATAATGCAGTGTATTTTTTTAATTCTTATTAGATCATAACCTATTTCAGATATGTTATCAAGGGGGATAGCAGAAGGCTGGGGACCTGTCCCCCCAAAAAAAATCGAACTTGGTTTCTAAAATAAGTTAAAACCCTGATTTTTAGGGTCAAATTTCCAAAATTTTTCTGAGGTAGGACCCCCAGACCCCCCTTTACACTTGGAATTCTATAATTACCATTTTTTTATTAATATTAAGTTAATCAAAATGCAAATCCCATCTTAAATATATGTCTAAACTAGTCAATGCTTTGTTTTTTAGAGTTAAATTTCCAAAAATTTTCTGGGGAGAACCCCTAGAACCCCTTAATGGTACAAACTTATACATTCACATCTTATACTAAGTTCCTTGAGATGCAAACTCTACCTTATTGTATTAGCTGCATTTACTGTTACTCTGTTTGCGGCCCTCCGTGTCTCAATCAACTATGTGAGTGGCCCTCCTCCCAAAAAGGTTGTGCATCCCTATTTTAAAGGCCAGTTTAAAAGCCGGGGATGGGGTAAGTTAGAAACTGTTAACTTGCACAAAAACTTTACATAAAAATGGTAAAATCCATTACACTGGTCTACATAAAAATTTTTTTCTGGTGCAGGGAATTTTAAAGCTGTTTATGAGTTTGCTAATGTGATAAAACTGGCTAATAAATGTTTTTTAGAACTTATTTAGACAGAATTAATTACTTCTTCCTATAAATTGTACCTCATACGACCTATTTTCTACTTTTAAGGCAAAAAATAGGGTCCTTTCGGTCAAAATGTATATGTAAAGTGATTTTTAAAAACAAATTTTTCAATTCATTTTATTGCGCGTATTTTATTATTTATTTTTTTACCTTGGTTTCTGTAAACAGGTTGTTTTTACGTGGATGGGTGTTTAGCCCATCGCACAACCCATCCTCATTTCTCCGGGCTTGGGACCGGCATAGGGACGAGACGAACTCCAACCTATGGCTGAGTGATTTAAATCAAGCATCTCTGATTTGTGCCATAAAAGTTATAATTATATCTGTTTTCTGTAAACTAGTTTGACTTTGGGGTCTCTGAACCCTTTTTAAATATTACAAAAAAAAATATCTTACTATTTTTGTTGATCTCAACTTCATTCAACCCTCCAGCATCATCCTCGCTCTTACAGCTTTGACGTTTACCAATTATTTTGGGTCTTATTTCGATGTCACTGTCTTCATCCGAGTTACTACTGCTAGCAATGGTATTAGCTTTCTTCTTTCTTTTAACTACCGGGCGTACTACTTCATCATCAGTACTATAAACAGAATCTTTTTCACTGACATTTCCCATTGACAGGCGTGCTAATGCTGTTTTAGCTACACATCTTCCATATCTTTAAAAGATCACCATCATCAACAGCTTATTTCTAAACAAGAAAAATGTATTTATTAATTTTTCTATAGGCTGATTCCATTATGGCAAAAAAATATTAAATATAAACCCAATTATTGTAAACTGTTGAGAGAACACACATTAATAATTCTTAAATCAAGGATGTAATAGATTTACAACTAAAAAAACTGAACACAATAAAATCTTAGATTATTGGGTGACATGTGGATGGATAAGTAACTTTTCACTTTAACTAACTCAGGGGTGCATCCAGGATTTTATGCCAGTGGCCGTTTTTGAGAATTTTGTGAAAAGAATTTTTCATTCTAAAATAAGGTCCTATTTCTGTAAATATATAATTTTTTATAATAAAATTACACTTAGCAAGTGCATATAGCTTGATTTAAGTCCGTTTTTGGGAACCGAAATTTTGTGAAGGGGCTGATTTTGAGGATCGGAATTTTGTGAAGGAGCCGTTTTTGAGGGTCGGAATTTTGTGAAGGGGCCGTTTTCGGCCCCAATTTCTTTCTAGTTGCACCCCTGTAACTCAAAGTAACTTTTAATGCTGTCTAATGTCTGCTAACTATTTATTTCAATAAGTTGGCTTGCAATTTTAGGTAATCTCTCTTTATAAGGGATGAGTTTGTCCCAAGATGAAATAAGAGGAAAGAGAGAGAGCTAATTCTTTACAATTATTTTTTTTGCTTGAAACGAATAATTTTAATTTACTTGGGATTTTAATAACTTCAAACTTGTGTGTGTGCATAAAACTAGTGATTAATATAAGCCAGAATAATATCTCTATACATAAAATGCATTTTTCAAGTAATCTGCAGAAAAATAACCAAAATGAAACTAAAAGCAAATTATATGGAAAAAGCGGAACATTGCGATTTCACGGAAGAAACTCATGCCTGTTTTATGTTAATACAGGGTGGCTACAGAAACTTAGAAAACAAATTCCCTGACTTTTCCCTGATTTCCAGGATTAAACTTACAGCTTTTCCCTGATTTACAGGAACTAATTCTATTAATTTTCTGGCTTTCTCTGTACTTAGAACCATTACATGCATACAAGATAATTAAAGAATCACTACTTTTTACTTCAAATTAAAAAATTACACATAAAGTATTAAAACTTAATTTGGAATTTGAGTTATGCTTGAGTCCATGCAAGTATAAGATGCAGAATATGTTTCTCACTGAGCTAAGGAAAGCAAAAAAATAATCATCACAAGGTATCAGAGCAAGAAAAATTGTAGCACAAAATGATCTCATCCGGAAATTTCCCTGATTTTAACTTATTTTTAAGAATTTCACTGACTTATCCCTGATTTTTCCAGATTAATAAAATTCCCTGACTTTTCCCTGAAATCCCTGATTTCCAGGTTCTGTAGCCACCCTGTAATAGTACAAATTAATTTTAAAATATTGACAGATAATCGAATGGTATTAAAATTATGAAAAGTTCACACCGGCTGATGCACCAATGTTGCAGCATATTCAACAAAATAAACCACCATTTATCATCCTAATTAACACTGGAAAATGACATAAAAACGATTCAATACCACCAAGCATCAGGAACTCTGACTTGTGTTTCAAATACTTAAAAAAATTTAAGGTAAACAAACTAATAAAAATATTTTTTTCACATCTGGGTTCAAATTCATATTGCTAAAATTTGTCTAAGATTAAGATTATTAAGTTGTGGAGTTTTAAATTATTTACTGATGCCTAATCCTGAAAAAAAATTTCACACAATCAATACTATTTTTGTCAAAAGTGTTTTTCAATAACTGAAAAAGCATTTTCTACTTCCTTTTTGAGGGGCAATTTAAGCTTCAAACTTTTGTAGGGGGAACAGGGGCGCTGGGAGCAATCGCATGTATTGCCGTCTTTCATTTTCGTTCTGCATTCAAACTTTTGCTCAATGCTACAGCAATCCTTCCCGAACTGCTGATATCACTGCAAGGTATGTGATGATCACAGCTTTACCTGGCAGCAAGGGTGCAGAAAATGCTTCAGGACCCAAAATTACCCCAGAAAACAATTAGTTTTCACCAAAATTTCTCCAAAAATATAATTTCAGTAAAAATAGTTTATTCAATTATTAAACTTCTTTCCGATTCACAATACTTTTCACATAATCCATAAATTTAAATTTTAAAGATCTTCATACTCTTTTAGTCTTTCTTACTCACTTATTATCTTAGCTCAAAATTGCCCCTTTTCTTAAAATATGAAAAACTGTCTAATTTTCTCATATTTGAGCTACCTGTAATTTTCTCCTTAATTAACTCAACTTTTTCCATTAAGAACATCAATGAGATTAAACAAGAACGCAATTTATAGTGAAAATTACTCATCCTGATCCTACCCCGGATAGATTGTTTTCCTTGCATATCAATCAAAAAGTAAGAAAAAGCCTACATTTAGGTATTAACCTAGAAAATTAAGTTTTTTAGCGCAGATCTGTAGTTTTTCCCACTCTATATTCGTATCTACGCTGATTTCCCTTGAAATTGGAGGTTATGTTGCAGTCACTACACTACACAAAATATATGTTTGTCAGATAATGATAATTGGATTTTTAGTTTTTGATTCTATCTTAGGGAAAAATTTCCCCAGAACTGCTTGAATTTCCCTCAAACATCGTTCAGTTGTTCAGACATATTCTGCACCTCTGCCTGGCGGAACAAAGAAGGATTAGGTTTACAAAGAAAAAGAATCTGCACTTTAGAGGATAAATGTAAATGTTCAATTTTGCTGCAGCTTTTCCGTTTTCCCCTTAATCTTTCGATACATCATCAAATTTTCTGAATATTTATAAATACTAAAAATTTTGTTTTAAAAAAAGAACAAGTACATCATATCTTTTACAGCACAGTGTCTTTCAAAAAGGAGGGAGTTTTTTTCTTGCTTATTTAACTTTTAATATTTTTATTTATAAATTTTTATATAGTTTTTTTCCTTTAAAATTCTATGACTTGTAAAAACCGGCCCTCTTGGTAAAAACCATAAAGCTCTAAAATGAGATTAAACACTACTTTTGAAGGGCAATTTTCAAAAAAATTTCTGGGAGAGGACCCCCAGACACCTCTTTTTACTTCAGGGTTTACTTTGTATGCCAGAAATTGTACAAGGATATGTTCTATGTGCAATTGATCTAACACTTAACGTATTTGTGAGGGGGTACCTTAAAAATGTTAAGTCAACTAACTCCCCCTCTAGTCTAGTTACAGCCTTGGTCAATATAGCACTATTTATAGGTCCCTTATTACAGGTTTCACTGTAATTCGAATGCTCATTAAATAGGATTGCACCCACCAAACCAAGTCTCTGGATCCGCCACTGATCATAACATAAGCCATTTAATAACAAACATAGGTAATAGGCATTTTACACACATGTAATACACACAACTTTAGATTGTTAAGAAAATTAGACAAAATATGCAGTTTTAACATTTTATTGTATGTTTAAAATCTGGATGGAAGTTGAAATTGTATGTTAGAGGACAAAATACTATCTAAATGTCAACACAAAGATCATGGAAGATAAAACTTTATAAAATACAACTGGTTAGGGAGAACTAAGAATGGAAAAACAATAAGATGAGATCCAATAACTAAGCAAAGAGACAAATGTATTACATCACAGCTGAAGTTTTGGTTATTGAATGAATAGTATGAAGTAGCTGTGATAATGTGAGGCGACACGAGACGCCATTTTATAATATTCTTTCATTAAATGCGTTTCACTACTAAATAACGTGAAACCACAAATATGATTTATTATCAAAGTCTATTCAACCTTGTAAACACCTAAGAGTTATGATTCTTAATGCTTGGGATTATTCAAGTAAATATGCGCAAAAGCCGCACTTCCACCAACAACCTGATGCAAAACATTTAGAGGATATAATCACCTTAGACTGTTTTGATTTCGGAAAAAAGATGTATAATCCAGAATTTAGTCTAATGTTACATTAATAACAAATATTTATTTTAATACTAATTTGATAGCTGGCATATTTTAATTAAAAAAAACAAGTACTTTTCACTTCAACTCTTCATTCCCGGATCAGAAATGAATTGCCAATTTTTAAAAAGTAATTCTTGTTTTTAATTCGAAAAAAAGTTCAATAAACTTCAAAATACTATTTCAAATTTTAATTGGAAAATCGAATTTTTAAAAAAGAGTATTGATCGTTAAAATTTAGAAGTGGTAAAAGAGGCTTATTCAGATAATAATCTTGATAAGAATTCATGCAACAGAAATTGGTGAAGATGGAGACCATAGAGACAAGATATAAACAATAAATTTCCGTTTTGATGACAGTAGTTACGCTGGGAAAAAATAGGTTATTCATTTCAATAAAAAAACCTATGAATATCTATGAATACCAGAGAATAAAAAACTTATGATTATGAAACTACTGTATTGAAACATCTCCCCTCCGCCTCCGACACATCTTCTCGGCTGCTAGCCGACCGTCGTACGACGGACGGCAAGTCCCACGGCCATGGCGACCGACGTATTGTTTCGTACTGTATTTCACAATCCCTGCAAGATTTTTATACTTTATTAGCAATGCGCATCCATGTGGACCTGATTCTTGCTGTTTCTATAAAATATTTTAGCGAAATAATTTTATTTTCAATAAATTAATAATTTAAATTATTTTTTTAAAAAATTAGACTCAGTAAAACATTTAAAAAACCACAATGAATTTAATTAAATAAGGAATGACTGTTAAACAAGAGCAATTAATTCTTGCAATTTTTAATGGAATTTATAAAAATTTAAATTAAATTTACTGAAAAATAATAACCGGGCTCGAACCCACGACCTTCCGCACGCCAGGCAGACACGCTACCTTTCCCCCATCGGGACCACGCTTATCACAATCCTAAATACTTTAAAACCACGCCTTTAACCCGAGCATGCGCACAACGGTTACCCGACGGTCGGGAAGTCACTCCGCAAAAGGCTCCCTTATCTTGTTTTGTTTTTTGTTATCAGCTTGTGGTGCTGTCTGCTGCTGTGCTAACTCATACTCATTAACTCATGATCAGTTCGCCACCGTGTCTTTAAAAAAGCCGGCAACCAAGAAATTGAAAATAGTTTAAGGTGCAAATTGAAGAATGGAAAAAGTATTAAGGTATGTTTTTGAGAAGTGCATTTCTGAATTCCTTCTCTACTTTAATAAACTTTCGGTTTAACTTCTTCATAAAACTGATTAATTTGATTGCTTTTCTAGTTTTTCTTCTATTGTAATTTTGCCGTAAAATTTGAGAACCAGTTTTAGAGAAAAAATAATTCTCCACCTGCTGTATAATCACGATTTCTGATTAGAAGGGTATCAAGGGAAAATTATTTTCCCTTTTATATATCTGACATCAGGGGCGGATCCAAGTTTGACTTCTTTTTGGGGGGTGGTCAACGGGATTTTTAACAGCACATAATAAAGTTTGAGATACCTATTATAAAATTTTGAAGAATTATCTTTATGGAAAAGATTTGAAACAGGTTCTCCATGGCCACTGCTGACCAACCGCTATCATTCTTGGCAACTCTTCACTCTTTTCGCCATGGTGGACCTGTTTCAAATCAGTACATACCATCTTTTTCAGCCAAAGAGCATTTTGCAACTTCATAAAATAATATTTGGTACTTTAGGATAAGCCAGGAGCAAATCTTTCCAATCGGATTTTACTGGCTACAAATTACACATAAAATATTTTTAAGCAACAGTATTACCATTTTAACCCTATTCGACTGTGATGCTGAATTGGTAAAATGTATGGCAAAAGCTTATTAATTGGGCTAATGAAACTGACAGTCAACAAATTTTTTTCTGTCTATATAAGTAATTGATGACTAATAATGTAAAGAACATTAGCAATACTGCTAGTTGAGATTGATAAATTCTTGCAGTGGCGGCTCGATGGTAAAATTATAAGGGGTGCTGCTCCGGCGGTACCAAGTTGGCAACGTATTTTAAGCGATATAATGCCAAATAATATTTCACAAAAACATGAAAAGATGGGAACAATATAAAACTTCACACTTAATAAGCATTCAAAAACTGTCACTTACCTATATTTAGCTGATTATTACGATTATGAAGATTCAAAGATGAAGTCTATTTCATTTAGTATCTCAAAAGCAAATGAAACTAAAATCAACATTCCGAATTCAATCTGTTCATTATAAAAAGAAATAAAAACTTGGCTACAAAAAATTAAACATAAATCTTTGTTGACTTGCGAAACATCAGAAAAAATTTTGTTCTCTCTCTGTTGAAAAAAAAAAGAAGCTATAAATAAAAAATTAAAACAGCGTTGGAGTAAGAAAATCTAAAAAGCCAATGTGATTTATTAGTAGTATAAATCGTTTATTTTTATTCTTCCCTCAGTTTGTTTTTTACAGCTCTCTCAAGAGAAAAGGCTATCATTCTTTTGGTTGGGGCTTCTGAAAAGCAGCCCCTTTTCTCCTAACAGATTCGCATGCTAAATTCTTGATATTTTCATTTGATATGATAGAGCTAGTGTTTTATACCACGATTGGTATATCTGCGGGGGCTGACCGACCCGGAAAGAAATTGTTGTCGAGACGGGATAGCAGAGAATTATTAATTGAAAAGGGATTATAAAGGACAAAGTTTAAAGGGGGAAATAGATAATTTTTTAAATATTGTAAAGCAAATAAAAAATGGAATTTTGGGGAATTTGGGTTGGGGGTGCTGCAGCCCCGCAGCCCCTATGGACGAGCCGCCACTGAATTCTTGTTCATTTTCCTATTTGCTTATTTCAGGCAATTCATCAGAACACTTGGCATTTCCACCCATCTAATCCCATGGGCAGCTTTAAGGGGGGCAACTTTTTGAGAAAACTAAATTTTCATAGGGGGCCATTCATAAATTACGTAAGCACTTTTTTGGTCATTTTTAACCCTCCCTCCCCCCTTGTCAGCAAAGATAAGCATACCTCAACCCCCCCACCATAATTGCGTAAGACACTGCCGGACCCCCCCTGAAATTTTGACATCCGTTGTAGTAAGTACTGTTTTTTCCTTGAAAATTAGGTGACTCGTACAAGGAGCTGTACTTATTGCAGGGGTGGAAAATCTGCGCCAACTGTGCCAAAATTGGTTTCCTGCGCCAAAAATGGCAAAAATTTCCCATTTTTGCGCCAAACTGCGCCAAAAATGTGATAATCCGTTCTATCTGAATCAGTTACCCTGAAAATCCAACTGATAAGAAAAGAACCAATCCTCAGCCACTATGATCGATTCTCTTCCCACTAGGATTGCTATGAAAGGGGTGGAAATAGGACGATTAGTAACTTGTCTACCGTTGCTTGGCGGAGAAAACCGTTTCTCTGCATTGTGGAGGCAGAGAAAACCGGTTTTCGTCCGCCTTTTCCGACGGTAGACATGTGTGTTGATTTGATTTTTGGCAGTGTTTTTCGGTGATAAGCAGGGTTCGTACGATCCTTGAAAACTAATTTCATTTTCACGCACTATGGAAACTCCTTGAATTTGGGTTGTACTCCTTAACTCTTTGATTTTCAACCTGAATATTTCTTCTATAAATTTATTTCCCCAATAGGTTTCAATCCACAGCGTTTATTGCGTTGAAAAGTCGGAAATCGCGAAAGTTTCGGGTTTATTTTCCAGAATGTTCCGTTCTTCCCGCGACTTTCGTAGACGGCCGTAGGTGCCGATTCAAGTTGGCTTCTTCTTGCGTCATTATAGCGAAGTAGAAAAAACAACTTTACCGTGGTTAGAAGCCCACAAGTCCGGTGTTTCGGAAGTCGGAAAAATAGCAATTTTTTGGTGTGTTCTGTTCTTCCCGCAACTTTCTTGGACGGCCGCGGGTGCTGATTCAAGTTGGCTTCTTCTTGCCTCAATATTGCGAGGTAGAAAAAACAACTTTACCATGGTCAGAAGCCAACAAGTCCGGTGTTCTGTCTAGTGTTCCGGAAATCGGGGAAAATAGCTACTTTTCGCGACAGTTCCGTTTTTTCCGGGACTGCTTTTCCTACGGACGGACGTCTCTTGAAGTTAGCTTCAACGGCGATGCAGAAAAAACAAATTTACTTTGGTCAGACCAGCCTGATAAGTCTAATAAGATGATTTTTCTCTATTTTATTTAGTATTTTCAACTTAAAAGGATTTTTTAAGTTGTAAATATTAATGAACGGTCGCTTTATAGCAACACAACTTTTTTTAAATCTTGATAGATTATTACCTGTTTTAGGTATCTGATCTGATTCATAAGACTAAAAATACCTTCAAAAATAATTTCTTACTTTTTCAGGGGTCTGTTTAGAAGAAATTTGGGTCCGTTTTCGGACCCTTCACAAAATGTGTCATGGTGCAAACGGACCTTTCACAAAGTATTTTACCTTAAAAACGGACCCTTCACAAAGTATTTTGACCTTTAAATGGACACTATTTTTCACAAAACTGAAAATATGTGATCTTATTTTCACAAAAACAGGCTCCTGGCTGAAAAGAACTATTTTAACGCTAACTAAAATTCACAAAATTATGAGTAGATTTTCACATATTTTACCAAACCGGACCCTTCACAAAAAGTCTGGAATGACCCCTGTTTTTTCTATTTAACTAAAAGTTTTTGACAATATCGTTTTTGAAATTTAATTTTTACTCAAATAATTATTCTATTAACTAATTTCCTTTATATTTTTATTTGATTTTAGTTACATTTTGACTTTTAAAGTTGTTTTCAAAACTGATTCAGGAATGGGAATGCGGTGTGTGTGTAAAAAAATTTGTCGTTCTTAAGTTATGTAAAAAAAGTACTCCTTGAGTTTTTTTAAAAACACTTATTGTAAACTCCTGGAATATTCAAATATAGATGATACGTTTTTCAATTTTATCCTGGAATATTCCTTGATTTGATTTCTGAAAATATGTATGTGTATGAACCCTGTTGCATTATATAAACCTAACTATTAGATTAGCCTGATGCAGATTCACTGTAAACTGATACGGAAGTGAAATTTGCCTTGATAAAAAACCACTAAAAACACAAATGCATTCTGACTTGATACAAAAATAAGTTTTGGATTTTCCATCCCTGTTATTGGGTGTAACCCTAAGGGTTCAAAAATGAGTCAAAATACTACTTTTCGGGGTTACAATTTCAAAATGTTAGGGTGGTCCATCTCCAGAAGAAAGTGCTTCCGTCTGATTTCCTAATTCAATTTTTTGTTACATTTATTTTTGGTTGAATTTTGAAATTATTTATGCGAGAAACGAGAGATTTTCGAAAATGCACCATCTTACGTAAGCATCACTCATATCCCCCCTCCCCCCTTGTCAGCAAAAATAAGCAAAGAGCAAACCCCCCCTCCCCCCTTAGGTGCTTTACGTAATATTTGAACAGCCCCTAGGGGAAAATCTTGTTTCCAAGGTCATCAGGGACAGCTTGCCCCCTCCCAGGGTTCACCACCTAAATCGGTGTACCCTAAATCGGTTCACCACCTAACGTATTCATACCTATTATTTATTAGAAAATTATGATTAAAAATTCTTATATATCATGTAATCCAAATAATACGGGCCATTGGAACTGGTGCCAGCAACCCACTTAGGTGCAAGTTGAATTGTTTTCTCACAAGTGAATGACTTTGGCAGAAAATTTGGTACTTACGTATTATACTGTCGACCGTTTAGCAGCCGTTTAATTCAGCAGTACATCCATAGAACGGTCATGGGATTTGAAACGTTTTCGGATTCAGCGGCATGGTCGACGGCATAATACGTAAGAACAGAAAATATTTTAAAGTGATTTTTTCCCCTTGTCAGGAAAATAAGCAAATCATCACCCCTCCCTCCTTATGTGTGCCAATGTAATATTTGAATGGCTTCTAAATGAAATTTTTATTGTTTTAGATATATTGATGACCATCAAAAAGACTATATTCAAGCCCTTAGAGAAGCTGTTGCTATAAAAAGTGTATCAGTATGGCCAGAAGCCAGAGAAGAGATTGTAAAGATGGTTAAATGGGTAGCTAAGGTAATTTACAGCACTGTTCAGTTAGCAGGGGTGCATCTAGAAAGAAATTGGGGCCGAAAACTGCGCCTTCACTAAATTCTGATCCTCAAAAGCGGCCCCTTCACAAACTTCCGGTTCCCAAAAACGGAGTTCTCACAAAATTCCGAGCCACCGTTTGAGAATTATACGCACTCGCTAAGTGTCATTTTATTAAAAAAATAATATATTTACAGAAACAGGACCTTACTTTATAATGAAAAATTATTTTCACAAAATTCAATTCTGTTTTTCACAACATTCCCAAAAACGGCCCCTGGCAAAATATCCTGGATGCACCCCTGGTTAGATTCTTTTTCTTGAATGGAACATGGTTCAAAAAATAATTTTGAAGGAAGTTTTTTTCTGCTGTAACTATTATTTCTTTTTCTCATTTTGTATAATATTTTTTTGTGATATTCTTTTATTTTGAACATTTTTAAAATGTATTGGAAATATTTACAAAATTATCAGCTTATATTTGAAAATATTATATACTACAATAAGACTATTGAATTTTATCAGTAATTATAAACTTATTTATAAAGATAGTTTTGTGAAAGGGAAAGGGAGAATTCAAAGAAAATTCTTTTCAGTATTATGTTAATTCCCTATAAATTTTTATTTTAGGTATGTTAGTAAAATTCCTCACACCAAAATCCCTGTATCCCTGTTTTTGTTGTAAAATCTATGTTAGAAGAAGTCTTTCTAATCATTCCTCCAATGTTGGCAGTTATGATATCTTATAGCTTTTTACTGTTTTTTTAATCATTTCGTTGAGTTAATTTTTGTTCTTTAGTACCTTGAAAATGAAGGCGCTACCTGCAGGTTGGTCGATATTGGCTTACAGACATTACCTGATGGAAGAACCATACCTTTACCGCCTCTTCTGTTAGGTACATTGGGAGAAGACCCTAAAAAGAAGACACTTTGTATATATGGTCACCTTGATGTTCAACCAGCTGCTAAGGTAAACTATTTCATTTCAAGTCCGTTGTACAAAAATAAGTGTTAGGTGTTTTTTGTATAAAATAGTCCTTTTTAGTTTACATAAATTTGAAATAATTTGTTTTTCATTTTATTACCTCTAATTTTTACTGGCTTAATTATATGGTTATCTAATATTTATAGGAAGATGGATGGGATACAGATCCATTTGAACTTACTGAAAAGGATGGGAAACTGTATGGGCGGGGAGCAACAGATGATAAAGGTCCTGTTTTAGGTTGGCTCCATGCAATTACAGCCTTCAGGGAGACTGGAAAAGAACTTCCTATCAATCTTAAAGTAAGGTTTTGCCTTTTCACCCATGTTTAATGAGTCTGAGTATCGTAGATGATTTGACATCAAATACTTCACAGTGAAGGGCATGTGAACTCTACATACATGAAGATCTATTATTGTTTTTAGCCCCAAAGATTAAAGAAAAACGCTCTAAATATATTATTGCTGATGCTGTACATTTAACCCTTTTTGTTGCAAGTTACAAGCTATTTTTATTAGTTTTGAAACTTATTAATTTTTCAAAAAATTTTGAGCACTAGGGGGCACTACTTTATTTAAGCATTTTTGGCTGAGCTGATATTTTAATCAGCAGATCGTCGCTTAAGGCGCAAAATGACATAACTGCATTTTCCCTATTTTGCAGGAGATGAAAAAAACAGTTTGGCTATTAATTAAAGAAAATAATATTATTATAGTTTTAAACCTTCATTTTAGGCTTTTTTGACCGGGGATTGAGATGAAACGCTTCTCTGTGGCGGCGTCCCTAACAATATCAATGAAAGGCGTGCAATTATGTCATTTTGCCTTACGAATGCAGTTATGCTAAAATGACAAAATTGACGATTGCAGCGATTTGAATCATTTTTTCGCAAAATCGTTGGTGCCAGGTGATCCGGGGCCGGGATTTGCATAAAGATTAATGCATAACTCAAAATGGCCAAAATGTCAGTTATGTCATTCTGCGCCTTAAGCGACGAGATTTTTATTCAACTGTAAAATGTTTAAAAACATACTTCTAATACTACTAATAAAACATATTTAATCCGCAATTTTAACAGTGTCAAAGCATCAATAAGGAAGTTGCATGTGTCAGATTTTCAAAAACAAACAAGTGTTCCATGGTTTTTTGTATGGTAAAATGAAATATCTAGTCAATTTTTCAAAAAATGTACAGGTAATTAAATATTTTAATTTAAAAGTCGAGAAAAAAACACGTGACTGAAAACGTTTATTGTTTAAACTGCAAGATGACGTCAACAATAATACCATCAACTCCATTGCTTTTCAACAATGCCTATTGTAAGATGACGTCACATCCAAACTCTTGGCGTTTTTGCGCGCTTTTAAAAAGGGGATTTTTGTTAATTTTTTTGGCAATCAAAAAATTTCTCGATCAGCCTCAAATTTTGGGTAGTTGCTTATTTTTGCAGAAGAATCGATTAAAAAAATCATGCAACTTCCTCATTGAGTCTTTCCAGTTTCTTAGAGTATGAGTTTAATTAGTGGCTAAAATATTTTATCAACCCCCTTCCCAAAAATGAAGAGGTATATCCCATACTTTTTAGAGCACTTCCTCATGTTTCAGTCTCATGCTTTGCCACTCATATTTTTTTAAAAATTGTGTGAATTTACTGTACTAAGTGTGTATAAACTTTCAGTCAAGATTAAATTCATTTTACAAAAAGAATAAAAAATTAAAGTATTTTCAGTAATATTTTTTTTTAGTTTTGCTTTGAAGGTATGGAAGAATCTGGCTCAGAAGGATTAGATGAATTGATTTTTAGTGAAAAAGACAAGTTTTTCAAGAATGTGGATTTTATTTGCATATCTGATAATTATTGGCTAGGGAAGAAAAAACCCTGTTTAACCTATGGATTGAGGTAGATTATAAGACCCATTATATTGTTACTTATTCAATAAATGTAGGATTTTGCTACAATTTTTCTTTGAAAACTGTCACTAGAAACAAAATTAATGATTTTTTCTCAAAAGTGAATGCTTGAAATGTTGCTAATTAACTTAACCATTCATATTCATCAACTTGAAAGTAAAAAAAATAAGTTAAGTTAGAAGTTTGTTACATATTTATAATTACTTCTGTATAATTTTTTTTATTGAGATTCATTTACAACCGGAACGTATTCATTCAGTGTGAATCCACAACAAAAAGTTTTAGCTTCTAAAAGCATTTAATCCAAGTAGATTTCACTAGTGTTACTCTATGGATGGTTTAGGCTTAAAGTTATGTTTTTGAAAGACTAGTCCACAGAACTTTATAATTTTTTAAAATTCTTACCAGATCTGTCTTAACATAAACTTCAAAAGCCTATTATAAGTACTTAACTCAAACTAGAAAGCTTTTACATCAGGGGTGGCCAACCTTTTTCGGAAGCGTGGCACTATTTAGGAAGCAAAAATTATACGTGCCACTTTCAATGTACCGAAAAATAAAGAAATATTCGTTTATATAGAGTGATTGTGTGAATTTCAAGCAAATCTCCGTTGTGTATATTTTAAAGTAATATAAAGGGGGAATTTTAAGAAATTTATCGAATCGGACTTTTAAAGTGCTTTGAAAATAACTAAAATCAATAATTTTAGAAAAAGTTTAGTAGAGCCTTAATGAAAAGAGAACCATAGACGTTTTTAAGCTATCTGATATAAAGCTGGTTCTAAATTTAATTAGAAAAATAGAATAATTGGGGTAAATGGGCCACTTAATTTTTAAGCACCAAAAAAAAAGATTTAGCCCACATGAAATTTTACAGTTTAAGATTTTATTCAAAGTTATTGTAAAACCGTAAAAATATAATTATGTTCTCAGAAAACTAAGTAACGAGGAGATTGAGGGAGCATTGAAACCTCATTGATGTTGTCACATTGTTATTTTCCCAATTTTTTTCAATATCTTCGAGTGCCACTGGTTTTACTCAGCCGTGCCACTTTGTGGCACGCATGCCGCGGGTTGGCCATCCCTGTTTTACATCATCCCATAGTGTAATAATTTTCAAGAAATAAGTAGCCTTCAATCATATTGTATTTTGTTAAGTATTTAAAGGTTCAATTCTGTTAACGTTCCCACTAAATACCTCCATGCTCTTTTGAACCACATATATTTAAATGCTGACACATTTTTCTGATTTTTATTGATTAACTCAATACTTATTGATCTAATAAATATTTTAAATATGTGAGTTTGAAATTATTTAGAGATATTTCTACTTTTTGGTGTCCAAAAGAGCATGGCGGTATTTAGTGTGGGAATGTTAACAGAATTGAACCGTACTTAAATATTTTGACAAAATATTTTGTTTACAATGTGTGGCTTTTCAAAACTTAAAAATCATTTTGAAACCTATTTTACTCATTGCAATCTATTCTTTTTCAGAGGAATAACTTGCTTTGGAATCGAAGTTGAATGTGCCTGCAAAGACATGCATTCTGGTGTGATTGGGGGTTCTGTGTAAGGTTCTATTTATGTATTATTCTGCCAGAATTTATTTAAAATCTCCATGGTAGTCTACTGAAAATAAAGTTGAACCTGGAAAAAATTGCAATGACAGATTGTTCAATGTTTTTCCCTTATAAATGCCCCAATGATAACATACTAAAAATCAGACAGAATCGGTCCATGGCAAATTTTTAATATTTAAAGAAAATGACAGAAAAATTTGTACAGAAAAAAATCCATAACAATTATACAGATGTGGTACATGTTCTTCGGTAAATTTTGAGAGCTGAAACCCAATATTGCATTCAGTTTGAAAAAATATGGAATGTAAATTTTAAAATAATTTTTTTCAAAATTGGAGTGGAAAAGTAAGGAAAAAAATTTACATAGATTTGAAAAAAGTTAGTAAATCAGGGTAGGAAGTATACCATTCTTGTTTGCTTTTGACACAAATGTGCGGACCTGGAAAAAGTGCCCGAACCTACGAACCTGGTTCGGCTCCATAGGAGCAATACATAAGGTTTGGGCAAATTTTATTAGGTTCAGGGGAAGGTTACAACTTTTTCCAGGTCTGTAAATGTGTTACATCTGTTGAATTTTCTGTAAAATATATTTATATTATTTTAACATTATTAAAACTTTTTAGACATGAAGCAATGGCTGATGTGATAGCTCTTATGAACTCTTTGACTGATGCCAGAGGAAATATTCTTATTGAGGGTATCTTGGACGATGTAGCTCCAGTCACTCCAGAAGAAATGAAATTATATGAAAATATAGATTTTGATTTGGTACTTTTTTTAATTATTAATATTAAAATAAAGAGCTATGATGTATGCATGACTCGTACAACTGATAACAGATTGAAAATAGTTGGAAACTTATGATTCATCCAGTAAAGATGAGCAATTTTTAAATAAGTTTATATAAAATTATATATATATACATCAGCTTATTATTATTTTTTTATATATATTTGGATTTTATGATAAATTTATTTTTAAGTAAAACCATACCTTCGGCTTGTATGTACAGTTGGGGAAATAAAAAACGACTCAGTTGCGATTTCTGGCGAACCACTTGGGTTAGGAAGACAAATGAGGTGTCATTTTTCAAGGTTTAAAGTATTCTTTCACCATAAAAATTTTTGAGTCCTTAGGGGGTCGTCTTCATATTAAACGAAACACTAACTTTTTTTTTCAATGGGGATCCCCAATTATTATGAGATTTTCTGAAAGGCCATCCCTCAAAACCCTTAAATACCCAGTTTCATCCAGATTGATTCACAATTAAAAAAAAATTTAAAAATAAAAAATAATTTAATTTTTAAAATCGTGAAATATTTTTATGGTTATCGATTCAGGTAGGAATTTTATGAAGAAAGCCAAAATTTTAATTGATTTCACCGAATAGTTTTTGATAAAAACGAACGAGAAAGAACATTCGCGGTATGCATTCGGCAACGGTACACCGCCCCTTAAGATTAAAGTTCGTTTTTATCAAAAACTATTGGGTGAAATCGATTGAAATTTTGGCTTTCTTCATAAAATTTCTAATTGAATCGATTACCAAAAAATATTTCACGATTTAAAAAATTAAATTTTTTATTTTAAAATTTTTTTTTTAATTGTAAATCAATCTGGATGAAACTGGGTATTTAAGGATTTTGAGGGATGGCCTTTCAGAAAATCTCATAATAATTGGGGGTCCCCATTGAAAAAAAAAGTTAGTGTTTTGTTTAATATGAAGACGACCCCCTAAGGACTCAAATTTTTTTGGTTAAAGAATACTTTAAACAATGAAAAACGACACCTTATTTGTCTTCCTAACCCAAGTGGTTCGCCAGAAATCACAACTGAGTCGTTTTTTATTTCCCCAACTGTACACTGACAGGGTTATACTTGAAAATACACGTTAATACTTTTTTCTGTTTAATAATGAAATAAAAAATTACATTTGAAAAATATTTCATTAGAAATAGAATATGAGCAGAAGACTAGAGTAATAAAATTATCCTTGCACTCTTCAACATTTTGCATAAAATGTCTTACCTATTTAGTCCACTAAAAATAGAGTTGAACCTCAAACAAATTGCAATAAAAGGTTTCTCAACGGTTTTCACTTAGAAATGACCTCAATTTTCATTTAGAAATGGCCTAAATATTAACATACTAAAATTTAAAAATTTTACAAGTTAAAGAAGTTAAATTTTTTTTCGAATTTCCATTTTTTTTTGCGAAAAATGCATTTTTTTTTCAAATTCGTGCCAAAAACTTTAGAGGCTTTTGAAAAGGTCATTTTTTTGGTGGATATTGTCCACAGATAGTTATATAATGGAAAACCGGTGGAATTGACCCTCAATGAATTAGTTTATAATTTTATTCAAAATTTTGAAATTGGTAAAATGTAGTAAAAATTTCGAAAGAAGTGAAAAAAAGGTACATTTTACCAATTTCAAAAAAAATAATTAACTAACAATGGGGAACAATTTTTAACATAATTTCTGTTGACTTCGATTTTTTGGCTGTTTTAGAGTTCAATGGGCACACTGATTAGAAAACTGTTGTTAGTTTTCTTCTATCACGTCAACTTGTTTGGCAAATAGCCCCGCCCCCTTTTTACGTTTTTCAATGCCTTAATGACTTTGAATTCGATTTTCAAGGTCAAAAATCATTACTTTAGTCTTTAAATTACACCCGAGAGAACAAGAATAGTTAAAGTTTCTAAAATATGAAAATTTTTAGCGAATGGATAGGTTTATGGGGTTATTACCCCCCTAAAAATGCAAAAAAATCGTTAAAAATGATAGTTTATTTTACGCTATTTTTTACACTTATTTTTTACGCAATTCCTTTTCAAAAGGTTCTAACCCATCCCCAAGGACCCAAATTTAATGAAAATAGGCAGCAATGATTTTTACAAAAAGCGGTTGAGGCATTAGTGCCCCCGAAGCACCTGCGGAAGGGTTCGGAAGACTCCCTTTCGCTTCGGGGATGATAACACCTCAACCGCTTTTAGTAAAAATCATTGCTGCCTATTTTCATTAAATTTGGGTCCTTGGGGAAAGGTTAAGACCTTTTAAAGAGGAACTGCATAAAAAATAAAAGTAAGAAAAGCTTAAAATAAACTCTATCCTTTATAACATCCCTTTTTTGCATTTAAGGGTTTTTTCTCTTTATTTTTTTACAAAATTCCTCTTTAAAAGGTCCCCAAGGACCCAAATTTAATTAAAATAGGCAGCAATGATTTTTACGAAAGGCGGTTGAGATGTTCGCGTCCTCTAAGCGAAAGAGTATACCGAACCCTTCCGCGGGTGCTTCGGGGGCGCTAATGCCTCAACCGCTTTTTGTAAAAATCATTGCTGCTTATTTTCATTAAATTTTGGTCCTTGATGATGGGTTAGGACCTTTTGAAAAGGAAGTGCGTAAAAAATAAGTGTAAAAAATAGCGTAAAATAAACTTTATCATTTTTAACGATTTTTTTTGCGTTTTTAGGGGGTAATAACCTCTTAAACCTATCCATTGGCCTCAAATTTTCATATTTTAGAAACTTTAACCATTCTGGTCCACTCGGGTGTAATTTAAAGACTAAAGTAAAGATTTTTGACCCTGAAAATCGAATTCAAAGTCATTAAGTCATTGAAAAACGTAAAAAGGGGGCGGGGCTATTTGCCAAAAAAGTGGACGTGATAGACAAAAACTACAGTTAGTTTTGGATTCAGGGGCCAAAAGTGATTCAAAAACAAGTCTCAATTCTAAGACAACGAAATGGCTGTTCCCCAGTGTAATTCATTGAGGGTCAATTCCACCAGTTTTCCATTATATAACTACTAGCGGTACCCGCCGTGCGTTGCTACGTCTTAAAATAATTATGAAAACAAATTAACATTTACTGTTAGTATGTTATGCATTAAAACAAAATTTTTGTCATACACTCAGCGTTCTTTTTACATCGAGCTCGGGATTGTTCAGGTGTCTCAGAAGCCCGTTGAGATGCCATACACTCAGTGTTATTTTTACGTCGAGCTCGGAATTGTTCAGGTGTATCAGAAGCCCGTTAAGATGCCATATACTCAGCGTTCTGTCGATGCTGATCTTGGGACTGCTCTGGTGTTTCAGCAGCTCTATGAGCTGCCTCAAGCTCCGCCTGTTCAAGTCTTCGCAGTTCGGCTTGTGGAAACGTCTCGTTAAGTCTAGCTACTTTCATAGCTCGAGCTTTATTAGAGCTTTGGGAAATATTAGACTTAGGCTTTCGTGGCATAATTCTTAGCAGGTACTCTTTTCCTACACTTCCAAAAAACAAAATCTCGCTTCAAAATTAAATCACATCGTCCCGCGCAAATACAAAATCACCATCAAAAAAATATTGAAATCAATAATTATGATGCCAAAAGAGTGCAAAAACTCTCTAAAACAAAGTGACTCTTTGTTTTTGGTATTAATACTAAAAATTAAATAAAACACAAAATAAGTAGATTTTGTTCCAATATTATTATTTTGAATTTATATAATTATTTTTTATTTTTTTATGCTTCGAAATTGGTTTTCTATCCATTTTTTTGCTTTAATTTCAAAATTTCATAGAAAAGATATTAATAAAATTGCCTAGTAACTACAACACTGGTACTACTAAAGTTTCCAATTATTGGCTTGCATGACTGGTAAAACAGGTTTTCAAACACGGAAAAATAGGTGAAAAAAGAAGGAAAAATGGGAAAAAAAGAATGAAGGACCCATTTTCTCTTTATAAATTATAGCCTATGTGTTATTCTGATGTATAAGCTACATTATTGTAAAATTTCATTAAAATCCATTCAGTAGTTTTTGCGTGAAAGAGTAACAAACATACAAATACAAACATTCACAATTATAATAGTAGTAGGATCTGTGGACAATATCCACTGAAAAATGACCTTTTTTTTCAAAGGCCTCTAAAGTTTTTAGCAAGAATTTGAAAAAAAATGTATTTTTCGCAAAAAAAAAATGGAAATTTGAAAAAAATTTTAACTTCTTAAACTTGTAAAATTTTTAAATTTTTGTATGTTAATATTTAGGTCATTTCTAAATGAAAACCGTTGGATTTATCTCTTTTGATGTTTTTGTTAGGTTTTTAGGGTTTTTTTAATATAGCTAATTATTCAAATTAATTTTAAAAATTGAAATTTCAATTTTTTTTCCAAACTAAATGCAAAATTCGGTTTTAGCACTCATCAAAAACAACCTATAAACATGTATCACATGTCTATATTATTGGTTTGGGTTTTTTAAAAATTTTTTTCAGCCATTTTTTAAAAATTTGAAAAAAATTAAATTTCCGCCCGGCCGATTTTGGCCGATTTTTAGTATTTTATTATTGAGGTCATTTCTAAGTGAAAACCGTTGAGAAACCTTTTATTGCAATTTGTATGAGGTTCGGCCCTATTTTTCGCTATTTTTAGTGGACTAATTAGTTATCCTACTTATGATCTTAAAATTTATCAGGCAGATATTTAACTACTGGAAAATACTCCAATATATAATATAAAGAATTTATATGAGGATTTTTTCAGTTTTTGAGTAGAATTTAGTATGGATAATATTTTATAGTAGTTTTTTTTATATTATTACTTATTAAAATTCTGATTTATTGCAGGAAGAATTCAGGTCAGATGTTGGTTGCCAAAAGTTGGTTAGAGTCGATAAAATAAAGACCTTAATGAGAAGATGGCGTTACCCTTCACTTTCATTGCATGGTTTGTTGAAATAACATTGAGTTGTTTAGCATTGCTTTTTTTCAGTGTTTGAAGTTTATCCAGTTTATTTCTAGCATATCTTAGTAACTTTTCTTATTCAAAGCAAATATCTGGCTAGCAAATATCTTTCTCTTATGAAAAGAGCGCCAACTGGAAGGTTAATCATAAAAGCAGAAGTATCTGAAATACCCACAACTGGAGAACTAGTTTAAGTTATAAAGATATTGTTTTACTGGCAACATGAATGGCATGCCTCTAGTGCAACTTTCAAATAAAGCCCTGCCTTGATATAAAATAAAATAAATATTTATTTTATTTATCATAAAATGTTATAAATTAGAAACTATTAATTATAACTGAAATTTGGAAGCTTCTTCTGAAAATTTTTGAAACTACAGTATAACCTTAAAAATGGATTTTTTACACATTGAGGTTGGTAAGTTTAACCCTGAAGAGACCTTGAGAAGCGCGTCCCCTTTTCCTTCAAAACTATTAATTTCTGATATCTGGAAATACTTCGATCATATTGCTGAGCAATTGCTTGTATGGAAACATACCTCATTTTTTAAAATTGACCGAGAAAAAGCCCTGAAATTTTTTTTAAAGTGTGAAAATCGCAAATCCAAATGCTAAGTGTTCATTTACTGGGCAATAATAAAATACACATTTTTTGAAGCAATTTTGGTCCAGAAATGTAGCAGTCAGAGGGCTAATACCCCCACAACTATTATCTAGCATTGGATTGCACAACTTAGTATAGTTCTTAAGAGCACTTGTAAAGTTCTTTGCCTCCATCAAAATTATAATCTAATGGTAGATCCAGGTCAAAAGCAGGTAGAGCAGTTTGTGGCATTAGTGGTGGAAAGGTTTCAAAGTGCCACACAATTGGAAGCCTCAAAAATAACCACTGATCAGGGAGACGCATTGTCTTTGTAATTTTTGTAATGGATCCAAAATCTGACAAATTTTGGAAATTTAGATGTTGTTAGCCAGGAGCTTACCTGTTTAAGTGTCTGTTACTGTAACTTAGAAATCTAGTTTAACATGAAGCACATGTATTATACTTAGGAATTGAAGGTGGCTTTAGTGGTTGCGGAATTAAAACTGTTATACCTGGAAAGGTGATTGGAAAGTTCTCCATTCGTCTTGTTCCTAATCAAGAGCCAAAGAAAATTGATGAAATTGTAATTCGTCACTTACAGAAATTCCATGAAGCAAGGGGTTCTCCAAATAAGTTGAAGTAAGTAGTAATAAAAACCTGATTTTTTTATTGCACACATAGTCAATAAAATAAATTTCAAATGTACAACTTCAAAAATTTTGAAATTCATTCCAAGAATAGGTAACATTATTGTAAATAATCTGGTGAAATTATAGAATGGGACAAAAATGGAATTTGTCAAAAAAATTTAAATCAAAGCTCGATATTTGTGTTAGTCCCTTAACACTTATAAAAGCTAAATATTCATTTAATTGCTGTATTGAGTTTATTTAACTGGTTTTAGCAATTAACACAAACTTGGTGTAGCAAAAGCCAATTTAAATTTAATTTACAACCTTGCGCATTAACTCAGACCAAAGTGCCTTGTAATAATGTACAGGTGTACTCATTTAATTTCATTTGCTAGAAAGAAACTCAGTAATTTATATTTGGATTTAGTGTTATCAACCTCCATGGTGGTAAACCCTGGGTATGTGACCCTAACCATCCAAACTATCTTGCTGGAAGAAGAGCAGTCAAAACAGGTTAGTCTGTCATGGTTTGGTATTAAATAAAAACATTACTAAAAGTGATTTTACTGTTGCTCATATATGATTTTGTATACATACATGTGCATGAAATCTTATGTGTATTTTATGAAAAATTATAATTTAATTTCTCATTTAAAAATAAAAATAAGGTTACATTGCAATATAATCTGCTAGTACACTGATTATAGTGTCAGCAATTTGATAATTTATTTCAAGATGGTTAAAATATGAGCTTGTAGCAGGAAGAAAAGTTGTTTTATATTATTAGAAATATTTTATTGTTTTTAAATTAAATGTTTGAATTTTTTTAGTAAGAAAGCAATAAAGGTTGTGAGTTCTTTTGTAATTAGTAGTGTGGAATGATTGGAAGGAAGGTCAGGAAGTTATGCATAGCACAAAAATGGATTTAATTACAATCAAGTCAAAAATGGATGATGGATTTTTTTATTAGATTTGTAGTTTAAGATTGATTGGTTTCTTAAAACCATTAAATAGTGTTTTGAAATTACTCGAACAATAGTGGTTAAATATAGTTAGGACATTACAGTTATCTATAGCTTGAGTAATAATATTTTTAGGTGTTATAAGTTCTCAAAATACGACCTTTGATACAACTTGAAAGCTGTGATTTAAATTGCAGTAAAATTAACTGATTGCATAGAAAATGTTTAATTTGAAATAAATTAATATTAAAAACTTTTTTTCAGTCTATGGTGTGGAACCTGATTTGATCCGGGAAGGAGGTAGCATCCCTGTAACCTTAACATTTGAAGAAGCAACAGGAAAGAATGTTTTGCTCTTGAGTATGGGAGCAAGTGATGATGGAGCTCATTCTCAGAATGAAAAGATAGATTTATCCAATTACATCAATGGAGTAAGTTGAATAGTGCTTTCTCATTTAGTTCCATTAATTGTAAGAATTACACGATAAGTTGGCTTATACAGGAAGTTGCTAAATATTTAATTCGTGAATGTGGTCATCTCAGCTGTTATGAAAAAGTATTATTGTTAAGGGGTCACCCATAAATTACGTGAGGTCAAAAAGGGGGGGAGGGGTTTGGAAAAATCTCACCAAGGGGGAGGGGGGGTCGATTAAAATCTCACGTCAACTTTTTAAGTTAGAAATTATACGATTTTCTTTTTTAAGTATGAGAAACAGATAAGAAACTGCAAATTATTTTTAAAAAGTTATAGGTAAATCTCACTTGGGGAGGAGGGGGGGTCCAGATTTTGGAAAAAACGCCTCACGTAATTTATGGATGACCCCTAATATAAATTTGCTTGATTTTTATTTTGATGTTTTTTTGCAGACTAAGGTTTTGGCATCCTATATCAATGAGCTATCCTTGTTGTGAGAGAAAAGTTGAGACTGGTAATTGGCATCAACAGGAAATTATTTATAAACCTAAATAAATTACTTATAAATATTCATTATTTTTATGAAGGGGAAATAAAAGTTTATAGGGGCAACAAATGTTTTGACTATTCTTTTTTTATTAAATATCAGTCCATTACTGAAATGATTGGATTTTATGGTATGGTGTTTGAAAAATGTAATGTTTAATACTTTGTAATAAAGCTTTTTACTTAGTGTTAAAAAAGGATTTTGTCTAAATTTTGCTATTGATCACACAAATTCAGGTTCTACCCCTAAATCCCGACAAGCCACTTGCCCGACAGAGCCGAAATCCCGACACCCCAAAATCCCGACAAGCCACTTGCCCGACAGGTCAAAATCCCGACAAGCCACTTGCCCGACAGGTCAAAATCCCGTCAAGCCACTTGCCTGACAGGTCGAAATCCCAAAAAGCCACTTGCCCGACAGGTCAAAATCTCGACAATCAAATGCCCGGCATGTAAGTTGCCAGATAACTCATATTGGTCTCTAATTTTAAATAAGGGCATTCTATTTAAGTTTCATGTTGCTTGACCACAGGTCAAGATTGCTCTTTTTGGCTAAAAATCAGTGTAAAATAATGTTGAAGTTGCTAATTGATATTTTGTATTTCCTATATTTATAGCATGTCTTTTTGGTTCGGGGTGACCATTGGTCAATCCAGTTAACTTTTTGGTACTGTTATGCTTTGGCAGTAAAGTAGGTCATGTGGGGGCTCAAACCAAATGCCTTGAGACGAGTGACATTTTGGTCTTGACCACTGGTCAATATATCTTGACCAGTGGTCAGTCCAGTTTTTCTCGCTGTTTTCAGCTTTTCTGACCTTCTCTTTCTGTCTCGCAGTTATTTTTTAGGGGGGTCACTGACCTTGTGTTATTCCCATTTGACCATTGGTAACTTCTGAATTTTTCGATTTTATAACTATTATTGATCTGTGAGCCTCTCTAACTGCATAATTAGCTGGTCAATAGTCACGGGAACATTTTTCGCTTAAACAGAAATTAAAAATTTGGTTTCCTATTATATTGTCAGGTTTGGTTAAAAAAAGAAGCTATAAAGTCAAAAAATTCAAAAGTTACCAACGGTCAAATGGGAATTACACAAGGTCAGGGACACCCCCTAAAAATAACAGCGAGACAAAAAGAGAAGGTCAGAAAAGCTGAAAACAGCGAGAAAAACTGGACTGACCACTGGTCAAGACCAAAATGTTACTCGTCTCAATGCATTTGGTTTGAGCCCCCACATGACCTACTTCACTGCCAAAGCATAGCAGCAGGGTTGGCAAAAAACCGGGTTTTTTTAAAAAAACCAAAAAAAACGGGTTTATTTGGCTTTTTTGGTTTAAACCAGGTTTTTTTGGTTTAAACCAAGTTTTTTTAGAATTTTTTTTATCAGAATAAGTTATTTTGGCATTGATGTTTGAAATTGAGTTGTAAATGAGACATTTATTTCAGGGGTTGTTTATAATTGATAAATGATTTGTATATTTCAATTAATTAATTAAAATTAAATTAATTTGTTTTAAAAATAATTTTTGTTTCTAAAATATTCCAATTTGAATATCTAATATTATTGTAGTGAATAAAAATCAGTGTTAATTTATCTTGTTAATCAAATTATTTATCTTAATTATATATGGATTAATTTATGAACTTAAGAAATTTCTTTAGAAAGAGAAAATTTTATTTTTTAAATGAGAAGTAAAAGTGAAATGTAAACAACTAATGTTAATTGAAATTGGATAATTGATAAAGATAATTAATTTGATTAATTATTAAATGGTAAAATAATCAAATTAATTATATGGATTATTTATGAACTTGAAATTTCTTTAGAAAGAGAAAATTTAACTTTTTTAATAAATAAAAGGGAAATGTAAGCAACTAATGTTAATTGAAATTGGATAAATGATTGAGGTAATTAATCCGATTAAGGAAATTAACGGTTTTTATTAATTTAGTAAAAAAACCCAACTGGTTTTTATCTGTTTATAAACAAACCAACTGGTTTTTAGTTTTTATCATTAAAGAAATCAACGGTTTTTATTAATTTACTAAAAAAAACAACTGGTTTTTATGACTGACAAATAAGACAAATTGGTTTTATTAATTAATTAAAATCCAAGCCATAATTTATCAGTGAAAAACAGATAACTTTTGTGTATGTTTAGTTACTCTTTGAAATAATGCTTCATTTTAAAGGAAATTAATAAATGAACTATCTCTTGCAAAATATAATAAGTTTAACTTAAGCATTTAAGGTTAAGTTTAGAGAGAATTCAATAATTAAAACCATTAAATTAAAAGATTTATGATTTTTAATCACCTTAAAATGTCAATTTTTTTATAAATCTGACCTTTTAATTTTGTGCAAAAGATTATACTTAATAACACTTTCTTTAAAAAATCCTGAAAATATTTTATAATTTCTAAAAAAACCAAGTGTTTTTTTTGGTAAAAAAACCATGGTTTAAACCGGCCAACCCTGCATAGCAGTACCAAAACGTTAACTGGATTGACCAATGGTCACCCTGAACCAAAAAGACATGCTATAAATATAGGAAATACAAAATATCAATTTGCAACTTCAACATTATTTTACACTGATTTTTAGCCTAAAAGAGCAATCTTGACCTGTGGTCAAGCAACACGAATCTTAAAAAGAATGCCCTTATTTTAAATTAGACCAATATGAGTTATCTGGCAACTTACATGCCGGGCATTTGATTGTTGAAATTTTGACCGGTCGGGCAAGTGGCTTGTCGGGATTTCGACCTGGCGGGAAAGTGGCTTGTCAGGATTTCGACCTGGCGGGAAAGTGGCTTGTCAGGATTTCGACCTGGCGGAAAAGTGGCTTGTCGGAATTTCGACCTGGCGGGAAAGTGGCTTGTCAGGATATCGGGGTGTCGGGATTTCGGCTGTCGGGATTGTGGCTTTCGGGATTCTGACCGGATACCACAAATTCAATACATAAATTCACAAGTTAATGGCACTTGACTACTCTTAATCTAATTCAAACACAAAATCCTGCACTAGTCATGCACAACTTGAAGAACTAAATCCATGTAAAACTATCCAAAAAGATTTATTTTTAATGGTTTCTATTTTTTAAAACTATTGGGTTGTCCCATAAGTTCTGTTACTTTTTACAAAGTTTTGTGTTTGAAAATTTTTTATTAAAAAATGGCAATAGGTGGAGATTTCAAACAAAGGGGATTTTGACTAATGTATATTTATGAAGATAATGTGTGATTTTGGTAGTTTTCGTGATATTATTTCTTTTCAAAATGGTGGTTTGAAAAAAAGACCGCAAACGACTATTTTCACTCAATTTTTTTTCTTTTGTTTAAAAATCTAGGAAGAATGCATAATTCATGGCTAAAAAAGTTTTACTGTATGTTTGAAATGTTTAATTCAAGATGTCATAGTTTCAAGATAATTCGATAAGTTTAACTTAGGAAATTTCGGTCTCAAACATAACATCTTTTGCGAAAAGCTTACCTCAGTAATGTTAGTCATTTCAAAGAAATTTTCACGAAAAAAGCATCAAAATCAATAAAAAAGCTTAGGAAAGAACCAAGTATTCAAAATATACAGTATATTAAATTATATCTGAATTTAAGTTCAGAAAGTAGTGCGCACAATGCAAGCGCACAAAGTTTTAGCTTATCAGATTTACACTCGCTGAACTTATGCTAAGCTAACAAAGCAATTATTGCTTCTTATACGAAAACACTACAATAAAAACAACTCATTGGGATTTAGAAATAAATCAATTCAACGATATTATGAAAAGAGGCTTTCTATGTTTAAACCTTTAAAACAAGCATTATGGTTCAAAAAACATCTGCCTTTAATTTGCTTCATACTAGCTGCTTAGAAAGACAATAGGTGTGCTTTAAAAACATGTCAAATTGCCAATATATGAAGTTTCAAAGTCAAAATTTCCTACCTTAAACTTATCGAATCATCTTGAAACTATGACATCTTAATCTTAACATTTCGAATATACAGCAAAACTTTTTTTAGCCATGAATTATGCGTTCTTCCTAGTTTTTTAAACAGAAGAAAAAAATTACGCAAAAATCGTTGTTTTTGGTCTTTTTTTCAAACCGCCATTTTGAAAAGAAATAATATCACGAGAACTACCAAAATCACACATTATGTTCATAAATATGCATATATCAAAATCCCCTTTGTTTGAAATCTCCACCTATTACAAGTTTTTCATAAAAAATTTTCAAAGACAAAACTTCGTAAAAAGTAACAGAACTTATGGGACAACCCAATACATTAAGTCAAGAAAATATTCTGTAGTGTAAATTCACCAGGGATGGATGGTTTTAGTCCCTTTCTAGGGGATTTTGATGTGTTAGTAGAAAATTGGGAGGTATTGGTGCAATAACAAAGGAGAGTGTAAAATTTTTTTAAATCTATATTTTTCCTAGCTTTATAAACTTTCAAAATAATTTGATCTTTGGGAAATGAAAAAATCATCATGAAATCTAAATGAAAAAATCATCATAGCTGCCAACCTGATGGAGGAAAAAATCGGAGTACTTTCATGGAATTACACATGGAAGTATACCCACCTTTTTTTCAGTCACAATTTAAAATTTAAGCCGCTTTTTTAGTTCATAGTAGAACTACGCAGCACAAATAACTTAGATAAACCCTAAAACGATGTCTATGAAGAAACAAAAACTCCCCCTTAAAGTAGATGAAAACAAAATCATCCACAAGTTACAACCAAAGGCGTCCAAAACGATTAATCATGGTTCCTGCTTCATAACCAAAATAGAAATTAATGCTTTTTTTTTGGAAAAATAAAACTTAAAAAGAAAAGGTACTATTTAATTAATATATTTCACTCATCTTACTCTTAAAAACTTCTTACTTACGATTGAAACATAGGTTCTTTTAAAAAAAATCGGAGTTTTTAGGGAAAAATCGGATTACCGGAGAAGAAACCAAAAATAGGAGTAACTCCGATAAAATCGGAGTACTTGGAAGCTATGCCTCATGAGTTTTTAATTATTTATATCAAAGTCGGTATTTGTTGTCACTGACATCTTTAAAAAAGATCAAACTCTTAATTGCAGTTATTTGAGAAAACATTGTCTAGAACAGTGTTTCCCAACCTTTTCATCCTCATGGAACCCTTGTGACAATGTTAATGTTACGGAACCCCTAATATAATATTTCTATAACAGGAAATAACTATAAGTTTAAGTATGAGTAACTATAAATTTAAAAGAAATGCGAAAAAATACATAAACTATCTTGAATTAGGTTTCAAAAATTGACTTCCAACATATTTATATCTGATCAACATAAAAATAGTATTTGCTTTAAATATTTAAATAGCTGTATAAATCAGTTTATTACAAGTTATTAAACTTATAAATATGAAACTAATTAGATGCAGGATTTCAAAAGAGGAAAGCAGATTATTTTAATACTTGAAAAGGGGGTGAAGGACCTAAAGACAAAGAATTTATGGTCTATGAATTCAGTTTTTTTTAAAACTGGGCCTTTATGAATGTGTTTGTAAAAAGTGTGATCCTTTGAAGGTAAAATATTAATAACTTTTACTCAATATTTGAAAGGAATTTGTATGTTTTACATGCTAAAATATGTTCCGTTTTAAAAAGAATACAATATAATTATAAAAAGGCATGAAGATCTGTGTTAGAATTTATTGACAAGTCACTGGTATGAAAAACTAGTACTCACAAAATGCATCCCTGGTGATGCAAATTATCAGGTATATATACACTAAATTTCATAGAGAATATAAAACTTAACATTTTTAACAATAAGTAAAACTTTAAAAATTTGCAACAAAGTTGAAGCATAAAAGTATAGATAAAAACTTGGTTCTTGCGTATTAATGCCACTGCAGCTACAAATTTGGCAGTTTTAATTAAGATTATAAGAAAAAATTATATAAGGTTTTATTATTATTATTATTAGGTATTTTTAAGGCCAAATCTGTAGCTGCTGTGGCGTTAATACATAAGTACCAAAAACCTTTTTGAAAGACACTAATTCAAGTGTAATTTTATTAGAGTAAAAAAAAATTCCAAAATTTAAAGAGTTGGTAATTAAACATAACTTAGGTCTAACTCATGGTGGAAGATGAGAATTTAATTTTTAAAAGTTAAAAAAAAACAAGTCAATTTATCTGTGTCTATTATGCCATAGAGTTCTAAACAGCTTTTGATAGTTAGAGATACGTACCATGAGAGGAATAATGGTGTTGAAGTATTCACAACTTACATTATATGTTAGGAGGAGAAGGATGGGGTCTAGTGTTAGTGACACAAAAAGGCAAGGTTCAAACTTAGACTTTCAATACACTTTAAAAATTACTTTCACGCTGGTTACAATGCCAAATAAAACAGTTTTGAGCCAACAGAATAAAAGCAGAGATTCTCAGAAATAAAAATGTTTGATTTCACAATAAGAGAGGATCTTCTTATTATGACAACTTCTAACATGGGACACTGTGAAATAAACTAAAAATTGTGTATGACTTCTTAATTACTGAAATTGTCAGGAAATGTTTTTTTACTTAAATTATTCATCTAAATCTTGTATTTGCTTGAACTATGAATCACTTCAGTTTCATAACTTAAAGTCTACAACCTTTCTCTAAACCAGATTACACTATACATATCATTAGGATGTTTCTACAATAAATTAGGATTTTAAAACTATATTTACAACAAATTTGTTAATTCACAATTACAACTTTTTAGTACACAAAATTGTTTTTCAATAAATACAGATGACTGGCAGTGGGGACCTTAATAAAAGTATACACAACATTTAACTTTAAATATATCTAACAAGAGCTCTACAAATATACAACACCTACATAGTAAGTAATCGCACAGTAAATCTAAGTTTTGTGAAATACCACCGCCTAATAGATTACAAATAGGCTTTTTGTGATATGGTAATCAGCAGATAGGATAGATGGCAAGCACAAATGGGCTTGGCTAAATGATGTACACAACAAAGTATGTTCTTTGAAGAATATTCCCATCTTTATAGTTCTTCTGGGGATTAAAAAATTATCCTAACATTTATGAGTATACATATAGTTCATGAATAAATGGCTTCAACCAAATTTTGTCTTCCACAGAATATTCCAAAAAAGAACTCTTGTTAGCAAAAAAATTGTTGAAGCCGAAATTACTCATGAATATACCAAGAACTATATATTTTCTAGAAATGTGGCTTCTCCTTAATTTTTATATTTTGAGTAAAGTCTTGCCATACACCTTTACATTCAAGGAAATGTGCATCACATTTTCATGGTAACAGACAGTAACCTTTCCTTTTTTTCTGGTCACCGGTATTCCATTCAGTTAGACTTATAGTAATCCAGTTAACACCTTTACATTCATAAAAATGTACAACACATTTTCACGGTAACAGGCTGTGCCCTTTTTTTCTGGTATTCCATATTTAGATTTCTAGTGTTCCAGTTTGAGAAATAAACTAATATTCAGGCAAGCTTTGGTATATCTAGTTAACAGTGGAGTTGCTAAACTGTCTTCAATACTCCCCATAACCCTGTCTTGGGGGAATGGGAAGAACTTCTCTTTCAATTCAAGGAAGTCATTTTTCAGATATATATTTCCTAAATTTCATTCACTGACTGCTCTTGATGTGGATGCTAAAACTTCATTATTGTTTAAGCCGTTAACATAGACACCTTGATTTCCTTTGCGGAATTTGGGATGACCAGGTTCGTATTTCAATCTGAAGATGTACGCATCTAAAGCATCTCGCAAGTCCCAACTAACATAAGTAAAGTAGCGAGCAACATCCATCAGATTATACACCTTGAATGATACATAATGAAGCATTAAAATATTATTTACTTTTAAAAAGCACTCAAGAAATGTATAATAAAGTATGATTATACAGGGTGATTCAGAAATAATCATCAATATTTTGAGGGGAGGTAGAGGGGCCCTAGACAAGCACATTTCGAATAGGGATGGTGGGGCGCAGCCTTACCGTTAAAGAGCTAGGACCTTATGTACTGCGAACGCGTTTCAAAAGGCCGATTTTAGAAGGCCCGTGTGATGAAACAAAACATAAAAAAAGGAAAAATATATTGCATGAGGTAAGGAAGTATCCCTACTACTTACATCATGAATTCGATAGAATTTGAACCACTTTCTAAACCGTGGAGTGAGTTTCAAAAGTGCAATATTAATATTTTAGTCAAAGAATGGAGTTCCCTTAATGGTATTTAGAAAAATGATGATCTGGGAAGGAATTTCCAATGATCAATGTTACGATCATTGAAAATTCCTTCCCCGATCATAATTTTTCTAAATACCATTAATGGAACTCCATTCTTTACCTAAGAGATTAATATTGCACGTTTTTAAACTCACCCCACGGTTTAGCAAGTTGTCCACTTTCTATCACATTGAGGATTTAAGTAGTACGGCTACTCCTGTACCTCATGCAATAATGTTTTTCATTTTATTATGTTTTGTTTCATAACTCGGGCCTTCTAAAAACGGCCTTTTGAAACGCGCTCGCACTACATTAGGTCCTAGCTCTTTAACGGTAAGGCTGCGCCCCACCCTCCCTACTCGAAATATGCTTGTCTAGGGCCCCTCTACCTCCCCCCAATTATTGATGATTATTTCTGAATCACCCTGTATAATATGCTTTACAGAATCTGATAACACACTTAAATATTGAGATTGTATTCAGAAATATAAAAAAAATAACCTAGTTTATACCTTATACTACAGCTTAAATGTTTGCTTAATAGATTGCGAGAAGTAAGTAAGGTAAATGTGGGTATAGTTGACGCTGTACCAATAGTGGCCACATAGCTGATTAATTTTAAATAAAACGAGTTAGAGGCATCAAACAGCTTCAAAATTTATAGGCATAGTAGATTGTACAATCAGGTAAGCTGGTAAATTACCACCAATACCACAGATCAGCATGGGAAGGATATTTAAATATTTGAAAATAACATCGGCCGAGTGACTGAAATTTGATTTTGCTTATTGAATCGCATAAGTAAACGGGTATGTTTGGACCAAACCCAATAAATAAAAACCACAAAACCCAGAAGATTTAACTTTCTATTCTTAGTAAAACAAATATGTTATAAAATTGAAAAAACGACGTTTAATTTGCACATAATTTATTAAAAGATATTAAAACCAGACATGTTTCGAGGGTATACTGAACCCTCTTCGTCAGTGAGATGACGATGTAAGGAAATGTATAAACATGGCTATCAGTAATATAGGCAACAACAAGAAACACAGTTACAGGTAATACAGACACATGTTTAAATTGAAAAAACCATAAAATACACAGATACAGAAAAATTTTTGCTGAATCACGACATCCAAATTTCAGAGAAAAAAGGTGCACTTGACAAGTCATTTACAAGATTATTAGAGAACTGATTATTGTAGTAACTTTCAAAAAAATCTAGGTCAAGTGTTGAATTACAATTTTTAATAAGGGTAGTGGAAGAAAAGTTAAACGTATGGTTATTTTCAACCAAACATGCCGGGCAATGGACGATTTGTCAAATTCTTGTTTTTTAGCATAATTGATGTGTTCTTTAATTCTAAATTTCAGGGCGTGTCTAGTCTGACCAACATAGGATAACCCACAATCACAAAATATTCTGTAGATACCCCAATTATTGAGGGTAGGAATCGGATCCTTCAAGTTAGAAAATTTAATTTTATTTGTAGGGGAAAAAACAGTCGAAAAACCAAATTTTTTAAGGATATTAGAGAGTTTGAAATTAATTTTAGAAAAATATGGAAGAACAATTAATTTGTTGGGGATTTCTTTAGTATATTCAATAGGGTTCTTTTTCAAGATTCTACCAAGTATCTGTGGCAAAAGCCGCGATCAACTGCAACAGCCTTTAAGTAATTTCTCTCAATTTTAAGTAAATCATTATTTGAGCATGTGTTGACAGCCCGGAAAACAAAAGAATTAAAAGCAGCCTCTTTCTGATTCAAGGGATGATTAGATTTGTTATGAGGGGGCAATGAAACAGCAAATGATTTGCGATAAACAGTGGTCAGGAAAACATTATCATTACGTATGATCAAAATATCTAAAAATGCCAATCGGCGACCATCCTTGATTTCACAAGTAAATTGTATACATGGGTCAATTGAATTACCGTAATTTCGAGCATATAGTCCGCGGACTATCTGTGTTTAAAAGTCAAATTTTTGAAGCTGCGGATAATACGCTGGTTTTTCACGGTTAAAACCGTTGAAATTTATTCATGAATTGCCGATGATCAAATATAAAAAAATCGCGAAGCAAAACCGAAAGCGAGTGAAGGTCACATTTCATTACCACATGTACCTAATAAATTTGTTTGTTTTTTATTGAACGGTTTTTTCGTATATCCATATTCTTTGTATCCATCACGAGGACAGGAGGAGAGCACGTTGCATTTTGTATTTGTATTTTGTCTTTCATCTTCGATAACGCTAATGAATCATCGCCGGAGTTTTACTGCTGATTTTAAACTCAAGGTAGTTGAGAAAGCTGAAAAAGATGGAAATAGAGAAGCAGGCCGTTATTTTGAAGTGGACGAGAAAGCGGTGAGAAATTGGCACAAACAAAAGGATGTGTTAAAAAGCATGGGAAGAAAGCGATGCTATCGGCACGGAAAAGTAAAATGGCCAGCTTTAGAGGAAAATTTACTGAGATGGGTTCTCGACCAAAGAAATGCCGGACACTCCATTTCAACAGTTAAAATCCGTCTCCGAGCAAAGTCCATGGCAGAAAAGATGCAGAATACGGATTTCAAGGGAGGAATAAATTGGGTTTACCACTTCATGCGTCGTAAAAACTTGAGATGAAAAAAAAGCTTCTTTCCTTCAGTTTACAAGGCAAGTTATTGCAGAAGGGAAGTATTCCCTAAAAAATATTATAAATATGGACGAAGTTCCATTAACATTTGATTGCCCACCGAATCGCACCGTCGAAACTTGTGGAGTGAAAACAATATCAATAACAACAACTGGTCAAGAAAAGACCCATTTCACAGTGATGCTCGCCTGCTGTGCTGACGGCACAAAGTTGAAGCCGCTCTTAATCTTTAAGAGAAAAACGATTCCCAAGGAAAAATTTCCTCCAAGCGTCGTAATACGGTGCAATGAAAAGGGTTGGTGCAACGAGGACATTATGCTCGATTGGTTTCAAGAAGTTTGGAAGAAGAGAGATGGTGCCTTTTTCAATTCCAAAGGAGTACTAATTATGGATTCCATGAGGGCACACTTAAAAGACAGTGTAAAGGCGGAAGCTAAAAAAAACATCGGTACTGAACTTAGCGTTATTCCAGGAGGTTTAACAAAATACCTGGAACCTCTGGATATTAGGGTGAACAAAAGTTTCAAGTCCCACGTACGTGCTTGCTGGGAGAACTGGATGTCGGAAGGTTTACATACTTTCACAAAAGGAGGAAAAATGAGACGCGCTTCATACACTGAAGTTGCCGAATGGGTCGATAAATCCTGGAAAAGTGTTAAAGCGTCAACAATCCGATCGGGATTTATAAAAGCCGGGATTGTTAGTGAAAGCGAAGAAATCAATGACAGTGAAGATGATAGTGATGCTGAAAAGGAACTTTCAGACACTCTTCCCGAAAATGTTTTACAATTGTTTATTTCTGATACCGATGAATCGGACTTTGAAGGTTTTCTCTAATGTAGTACTAGAATGTGTGATTAATTAAAATATGATTAATTAGTAAGCACTGTTTTTTATTTGTATTTAGCGTTTTATTTCTGAAGGTATATTAGTAAGTTAATACTTTTTTTCTATTTATACTTAGTTCTTTGTTTCTAAAATACATTATTATTATTGCCTTATTATAAAAAAACGTAATTTTGGACGTATAGCCCGCGGACTATCCAGTGATGCGGATTATCTGACTATTTTTGAAAAAAATTTTACATAAAATCGTGTCTGCGGACTGTACGATGGTGCGGACTATATGCTCGAAATTACGGTAGCAATAAAAAGAACCTCGTCTATATTAAGGTCAGGATTTAATAGAACAAAACAATCATCTACATATCGAACATAAAAAGGGAATTGAATTAATTTAAACATCTTAATCTCAAAAAAATTCATATAAATATCACTTAAAATAGGGCTTAAGGGGTTTCCCATAGCCAAACCGTTGTTCATAAAGTAAAATTTATCATCAAAAACAAAGGTACTTTGTTCGAGACATAACCTAGTGAGCTGCAACAAGTTCTCGATCTCAAATTGAGAAAAATGGAACTCATGTAACCTGGTTGACAAACATACCAAGGCTCCGTCCACAGGGACATTAGTAAAAAGGGATTTCACATCCAAAGAAACCATAATGTGATCGTTAAGCTGGATTTCGCGAATTTTCGATATAAACTGGAGAGAGTTTTTAACAGTAAAAGGGTTATCATCCATTAGGGGAGAAAATATGGTAACCAAATGTTTCGCTAATTTATACGATGCCGTGCCAATATTAGAGACAATTGGTCTGAACGGAATGTCGGGCTTGTGGACCTTCGGTAGGGCATAAAGCCTAGCACAATTTGCAACCGTTGGAATGAGAGTTTTTTTTTAAGGGAATCAGGGATTAAAGCGGAAGATTTTATACCAATTTTGATTTTAGTGAGTTCAGTAGGTGAAGGGTCCTTTTATAAAGGTAAATAAGGGCCTTCATTGATTAATTTATGGGTGTTATTTAACGGGTGTTTATAAATATGTAGATGATTGTTTTGTTCTATTAAATCCTGACCTTAATATAGACGAGGTTCTTTTTATTGTTAATTCAATTGACCCTTGTATACAATTTACTTGTGAAATCAAGGATGGTCGCTGATTGGCATTTTTAGATGTTTTGATCATACGTAATGATAATGTTTTCCTGACCACTTTTTTATCGCAAATCATTTGCTGTTTCATTGCCCCCTCATAACAAATCTAATCATCCCTTGAATCAGAAAGAGGCTGCTTTTAATTCTTTTGTTTTCCGAGCTGTCAACACATGCTCAAATAATGATTTACTTAAAATTGAGATAAATTACTTAAAGGCTGTTGCAGTTGATCGCGGCTTTTGCCATACCATGATAGACCAGATACTTGGTAGAATCTTGAAAAAGAACCCTATTGAATATACTAAAGAAATCCCCAACAAATTAATTGTTCTTCCATATTTTTCTAAAATTAATTTCAAACTCTCTAATATCCTTAAAAAATTTGGTTTTTCGACTGTTTTTTCCCCTACAAATAAAATAAAATTTTCTAACTTGAAGGATCCGATTCCTACCCTCAATAATTGGGGTATCTACAGAACATTTTGTGATTGTGGGTTATCCTATGTTGGTCAGACTAGACACTAGGGTGGTCCTTATTTGTATGGTAAAAATTTTTTTGGGGAATTCCGGTGGTGACGCCCCCTAGTTTTGTGTCACTATATAAAATAATAATGTATGCAAAATATCAGCTCATTCGAATAATAAACACCCGTGCGCAGTTGCCTTGAAGTTTCAAAAAAATACTGATTTTTTCACAAAACATCCCAAAAACCATAGATTAAACCCTCCCATCTTCTTCTTGATTTTTTAATGAGAATCTAATACAATTATTGTTATAATGTTCCAGATTCCATTCTTCTATCACCCCTATTTCGGTAGTAAAAATTTTTTAAAGTTAAAATAACTCCTGTAAAGTTGTTTTTCTTGCATTTTAAAAAAGGTAATAACTCCAGAACCATACAACTTAAAAACCTGAAATTTGTGCCATTTTGTTTGTAATTTTATTACCTTTCATTTGATGAGCAACATAACTGCCTTTCTTTAAAAAATTTTCTTCAAAATAAAAAAAATGGAGAAAAAATTAAATAAAAAAAATTTTGAAAAAAATTTTTATTAAATAAATTTTAAGTTTTTCCACTCCCAAAATGAACATATCTGCCAAATTTCAAGTTGAAATTAAAATTTGATCATGTAGAAAAAAATAAAAATTTCCGAAATTTTGGCAGGTCCCTAAACGTTTCATGTAATTTAACAAAAAAAGGTGTTTCACTCATGGGGATTCCAAAAACTCCCTTTAGGGTGTTCATACGATTTTTACCATGCAAAAAAATTCACTTAAATATCAGAAAATACAACTACTAGCCGATTCGGTATAAAATCTTACAGAGCCCTGTCGGGTACCAAATGGTAGACTGCGTTGTGCGCAGTCATCGGGGTATGATTTTATTTTATTCTTTTATCTTTAAACACTTTTAATTTCATTTGATTTGACATGTTGGAAGTGAAAAAATAACGTAAAAATTTAATTCTAAGGGAAATTCAGGTAAAATATAGGCACATTGAATTAGGTTGGAAACTAGCTCTGTAGGATTTTGTACCGAATCGGCTAATAGCTGTATTTTCTGATATTTAAGTAAATTTTTTTGCATGGTAAAAATCGTATGAACACCCTCAAGGGAGTTTTTGGAATCCCCATGAGTAAAACACCTTTTTTTGTTAAATTACATGGAATGTTTAGGGACTTGCCAAAATTTCGCAAACTTTTATTTTTTTCTACATGATCAAATTTTAATTTCAACTTGAAATTTAGCAGAAATGTTCATTTTGGGAGTGGAAAAACTTAAAATTTATTTAATAAAATTTTTTTTTATTTAATTTTTTCTCCATTTTTTTTATTTTGAAGAAAATTTTTTTTAAAAAGGCAGTTATGTTGCACATCAAATGAAAGGTAATACAATTACAAACAAAATGGCACAAATTTCAGGTTTTTAAGTTGTATGGTTCTGGAGTTATTAGCTTTTTTAAAATGCAGGAAAAACAACTTTACAAGAGTTATTTTAACTTTAAAACATTTTTACTACCGAAAGAGGGGTGATAGAAGAATGGAATCTGGAACATTATAACTATAACTATATTAGATTCTCATTAAAAAATCAAGAAGAAGTTGGGAGGGTTTAATCTATGGTTTTTGGGATGTTTTGTGAAAAAATCAGTATTTTTTTGAAACTTCAAGGCAACTGCGCACGGGTGTTTATTATTCGAATGAGCTGATATTTTGCAAAAACTATTTATTTGTATGATGGAACAATTTGGGGGGGGGCGTCGCGTTAAGATTTCCAAACTTGAAAAATAAGGACCACCCTACTAGACACGCCCTGAAATTTAGAATTAAAGAACACATCAATTATGTTAAAAAACAAGAATTTGACAAATCGTCCATTGCCCGGCATGTTTGGGAAAATAACCATATGTTTAACTTTTCTTCCGCTACCCTTATTAAAAATTGTAATTCAACACTTGACCTAGATTTTTTTGAAAGTTACTACATTAATCAGTTCTCTAATGATCTTGTAAATGACTTGTCAAGTGCACCTTTTTTCTCTGAAATTTGGATGTCGTGGTTCACCAAAAAATTTTCTGTATCTGTGTATTTTATGGTTTTCTTTTCAATTTAAACATGTGTCTGTATTACCTGTAACTGTGTTTCTTGTTGTTGCCTATATTACTGATAGCCATGTTTATACATTTTTCTTACATCGTCATTTCACTGACGAAGAGGGTTTAGTATACCCTCGAAACATGTCTGGTTTTAATAAATTATGTGCAAATCAAACGTCGTTTTTTCAATTTTACCCTAATTTGCACAGTTTGCCATCTATATTTTAAATATGTTATACCCTTTATAATTTAGAAGACAAGTAAAATAGATACTTACCAAAACACAAAACAAAGCAGTGGTAGTGGGTATCACATACGCTGAAGGTAAGTATGAGTTTAATGACAACAGAAAGGGAGCCACAAGACAGCTGTCCCATATATCCATGTCAGCATATGTAACATTAGTTATCTAAAATTATAAAACACATCACTGAAAAGATAGGACAAAAAATAATAAAAGAACTAAAATGGGAAAATTTAAAATTTTCTTTTGAGAGGAAACATTAATTTCTAGGCCATAATGAATGATTAAATGTGTTTTTTAAGATTCTATAGTAAATTTTTATTAAACAAATCAGTATAGTATGCTTTTTTCTCTAACATTGATAATTCTTTAAAAATAAGGCGATTCCGAAAAAAAGGGGGATTTAAAGAAATGAGATTATATCACTGAGTGCACTATTGTTCTGAAAGAAACAGAATTGAGTCCATGGAAGCCATGGTAACAACATTGAACTGTCTGAAAAAATAACGAATCGAAACTAAAAAAATAAATAAAACTGAGTAAATGAATCATAGGACTTACCACAAGTTTAATAGTAAGTTTTGCATATGCCAAACCAAGTGCAATGACAAATATACAAGGGTTAGGATGAAACAATCCAGATGAGTAAGATATCCAAGTAAAAAGTGTAAGCACAGAAACGGGAACTACAGGATTCCATTTTTGTATTCCCTACAAAAATAAAAAAAGTATGATGCCACAGATCTTAAATACAAGCAATTTTATGAGTCAAATATTAAGAATAAATGTAGTTAATTACCATTTTCCTTGGCGTTTTAACAAATTCATCAATTGAAGTTTTGTTTCCAAGAACAAATCCTAAGTTAGTCAAAATTGTAGACCATAATGACATTATAGTAAGAATGCCAAGAATTGTTCTAACGTGAATACCAAAAAGTAGCTGAAAAAAAAGAAATGCATTTACTCTTTACTGTAATATTCACTTTTTAAATTAATTAATTCATTGTATTTAACATTAACAACAATTTAAAAAAATATTTTCAAAACTTTAGTAAGTTACAAACAGCATGGACGGTTGATCAGGATAGTAATATTTTTTAAAAAAAATATGTAAAATCCAAGCGTTTTTTTCCTGGATATGCTTTCAAATAACAGTTTGTTACATTAACATTGAGTTAAGTTTTGACATAAAGAACTACTTTAAAAAAACTTGCTATGAAAGAAATTAAAAAATAAATACCTCTATTTTCCAAAATTGTTGCCCAAAAAAAGCTGTGATTAAGTGAATGCACATGACACTAAACTGGGCTTCTGATACATCAACCCTGCAATGTAAGATATATGTTAATAACATACAATGATATGCACATTGTATTTACATTTTCACATTTATTTTATTTACGTTATATCTTAAAACAACATATACATTTCACAACAGCAAAATGAAAATTTTGAACAAACAATAAGTGAACAGTATAAAAATATACAAAATTAGGGACATGATTAGTTCAGAAGCAAAGAGGTACAAGGGATATGTTTACTATGCATGGTAAATAAAATTCTTAATATCAAAAACGGTTTCTTAAGTTTTAGTCCATTTTAGAAAATTAATTTAGCTCTTACACAATTAGATAACAGTAATTTCACTTAGACATGTCAAGAAATTTTTATTCATAAATTTACGAGATAGAAATTGTCAAAATCCAAGCATATAATGTTAAAAAAATATTCCTTCAATTTACCAATACTATCAATACGAGTTATCAGGAGTATAATTTAACAGTTTCATACTATGATTAAATACCAATTGAAATAGTAAGGGAAGGGACATACTTTCCAAAGACCATAACGTGAGTGACATGGTCTTGCCAATGTGTGGAATAGAAAGCCAGCATCGATGAAGTGAAAAACGAAAACATCATCAGAGGAGCAGTTCCTAATTGGCATGCAGCTGCAGTGGTTAATCCAACAAAAACTAAAAGAAATGTATGTGTTACTTGAGGATAAATTCATTGTAAATAATACAACTTAACTCAAATGGTTTTAGTGAAAGTTAACTTTAAGCTTATACAATACTAATGTAACAAAACTAAATCTCAAATCCATTAACATGGGACTGAAAGGGAATAAGTATAAAACTTGCAATTATATGATAAAAAAGATAAAAATTAAATTCAATTAATTTTTTAACAAAAAGTGTGTTAGGATGCTTATTTTGTGAATTAAGTTCATTTAATTTATTTGATATATAATTAGTAATAGTATCAAGAATTATTCAATTTAAAACTAATCTTTTAAATAAAATTTATCATTTTGAAACATTAAATAAACTTTGAAATGTACCATTAGAAATAGCATCACATCCGTGATCATAGAGCTCTTCAATTTGAGTGTCCTGGGTTTTCAAACATTGTTTTCCATCCAAAGCATCAAGTGTTTGGTACAGGAAGACTCCAACAGCACAAAGCACATATACCCAAGATGGAGCCTGTGGCACAATTTTTGGGAGCATTTATTAACTGTTTAATAATACATGTGTTGAAAATAGTTGATTGGAAAGTAGCAGAATTTGATATAGATAGTTTGTATAAAAGTAAAATTTGCAGAATATATTAAGTGCACAGGAAAAGAAACTAATTAGTGAAAATAGGCTTATTAAAATTGTTTTGAATGCAAGCTAGCATACTGCAAAACGGAATACTAGTGTTGAGATAATTAGTTATAAGAATATAGAGTTACTTTATACATTGAATGCACGGAATTTTATATTCAATTATTGATAAAAAAATTATTGAAATTTGAAAACTCATGAAGTTAAAAGTGTTATTAACATGATACAAGTAAATAAAAAGTGATTTAGTTTGAAACTTAGTAGAAGTAACAATTCCGTATCGGGCATCACTTGATGATAGATAAGGTAAAAAAAATTTGTACATCATGGAGGTATATTTATAATTACATAAAGTTGCATCACTATAACAGCTCAATTTGGCACAGATTAAGAAACAGAGATTTCACTTTCTAAATTCTACTTTCTCAGTCATTCCATTATTTAAAAAAATGAATTTAAATGCCTGAACATTACAAACAGCACCAGCTTACTTCTGCTTTAGCATCTGGGCAATAATACAAAAGAGTTAAACAACTACCAAGATTGATGGCTATTCCAAGGCAAGTAAGAACACAAGGTGCTATGTGATTGGGAATATATTTTGCCAGCCATGTCCAAAACCTATAAAAGAAAAATAATGCAGAAAATCAATTAAATATAATAATGAACAGTTGGAAGATCAAAGCAGAACTAATAAATGTACAGTATTAACAACTAAATTAGAAAGATTATTAAAAGTTAAGCTCAACCTTTAGAGGACCATGGTTGTGTTTTTTTGCAACGTTTTCTTTTCAGGAATTTTTATCTCCCAAATCTTTTAACTTATTAAATTATATTTTATAGTTATATGTCAATAAAACCATGATTTTTAGGTAATATTGCATCACTTTTATTTAAGTGAAAAAGACTGTGATAAGAGATCAGTTTGAAAGTTTATTTATGTGTTGAATTTGAATTAAAAGTGTCTTTGGTTATGGGTATGTTAATTTTTTGAAAGTATTCTCATCATGGTAGTATCAAAAGCTAATGATTAAATGATATTTTCTAAATACTTTAAACATTGGATTCCTATTAATATATAAAACTTTTGCTTTGGATGTAGTCTGATAGTTTAACATACATCTTGGGACAATAGGTGTGTTTTCGCATATTTCTCATAACTTGAATAATAATGAGTAATTTTCTGATCACTTTTTTCTTTTATCTCTTTCTTTTCTAGACCCCAATAAATTAGAAAAATAGTTTTTAGCCTTTTTCTTCATATCGAAGATGGTGTGGTTCTCTTAATGGGTTAAATGAAGAACAAAGATATTTAAAACTAAGGAAATGAATAACTCACTTTTGAAGAAAGAGCATTTCTAAAAATGACCCAGCTGTAGCATTGTAAGTGTAGGGCTTTTTTGTAAGAGCATCTATTTGTTCGGGTAAAAGAATCCATCCAGGTGTTGTTACTGAACTTTTTCTGACTTCTTTAGAATGCATTGCTTCTAAAAACTAAATGAAACAAATCTTAATTGTGCTCAAAGTGTGTAGGATGTTAAATGTAAGACCATGTCAGTTTTATTGATTAACTGCAAAAATTGTCTTGACACTTTATAGGACAAAAATATTTAGCTATTGAAGTTTTAGTGCCTTATTAAGTCATAAATAAGCCCTTTGACAATAATTTAATTAATATTTACACCAATAATATTATGGCATAAATATTTAAATGCTTCCCCATAAAAACAAATACATTGTAAAAGTTAAAATTTAAGGAGATCTATTATCTTTATCTTACCTACCAAATGAAGACTTGAGCATATTAACATTCAAGTTCTTACAACAAAAATCATGAGTTATCTTAGTAAATTACTATAACATTAATGAACTTGGATAATAACTTTTAAATATATGTATGTTAGTGAATGGAGTGCTTTTGTACCCTCCAAACTTTGGTTCAATTCTGTTAATGTTCCCACTAAATAATATGCTCTTTTGAATACCAAAACGTAGAAAACGTGTTGATAATATCAAACTCATAGATTAAAGTATTTAATTAGATCAATAACTGTTCAGTTTATCATTAAAAGAATCAGAAAAATCTCCCGATATTTGAATATATGGTGTTCAAAAGAGATAGGTGATATTTAGCAGGTTGGTTGGTTGTTTTAGGTTTTATGGCGCAAGGTCCCTATATCGGACATTCCGCGCCAAACACAAGATCAATACTTAAAAATATTTTTGAAATTAAATGTCATGTCTGTTTCCAAAATAATTAGCAGGAATGTTAACGGAATTGAACACAAACTGTTTAGAATTTTCTATTTTCCTAACGCAGTGGAACCCACTTAAAAGACACATGATGGGACCTGGGCATTTTCTAATTGATAAAGCAGATTTCCCACTTTCCCACAAAATGCACACAATATTAAACAGAGATTTTTACTTCTACTTATTTGCTTTAAAAAACTAACATCCTTAACACAAGGGGAACCCTCCCTAATGCACAGTGTTTGGCAACTACTGGTCAAAAAGTAGTTAACTACACTACCAACTAGTCTGGGCAAAAGTAGTTGTAACTACTAGTTAACTACTTTTTCTTGGAATTAGTTGTAACTAGTAGTTGATTATTTCCCAAAGTAGTTAACTAGTCTATTTAATTTCATAAGATAGATTTTTCCCCAAATTTTCGATTACTTTTTCTTACCTATGGCAAAAATATCATGGCTCAAGATTCGCCAATTTTTAACAGGTATACAGGTTTTTGGTGCCTTAAAGTTTTCTAAGTTGTATTTCTAAGTCAGTACAGTGTTGTATATAAGGAGGGTTAAGGGTTCTAAACCCCCTTAGCCTGAACAACAATATTTTAAGCACAAAATTGGGCCGTTAACTTTAAGTATTGCCTTACTAATTTTGATTGCAGGAAAAACATCTAGAATCCTCGTAAACCTAGCCTAAAATCGCTTTTCAAAGTGCAGGAATTTCCAGGAGAGAAAACCCTGAACTCTCTAATTTCTTAGAGAGGATTTCAAAAAAGGGTTGCATTTATATGTCAGTTGCTGGGATGAAATATCAAGGTTGCCGAATATGAAAATGTATCACGAAAGATGGGATTGTTAGTAGATGTAACATATTTTTTAAAATTTTGATCTTTCAATATTTTTTGAAGTAGTTAAACTTTTTGAAAGAAGTTAGAACTAGTAGTTGGTGAAAAAGTAGTTAAACTACTAGTTCAACTAATTCTAAACCAAAAGTAGTTGAACTACTAGTTAACTAGTAGTTGCAACTAGTAGTTAACTACTTTTCAAATACTTTTAGTTAACTAGTGCCGAACATTACTAATGCAAATGGTGGGAAAAAAACATGTACATAAGCTTAAAAATCACTCTGTACCTATTAACTGACTAAATTAAGCACTATTTGAGCAGTTTGGTTTTCATCTCTATTTAGCAGATTTTTGAATAAACCGGCATGTCTAATAAGGGAAATTTACTCTCTTAAACAAAAGATTATTACAGAACATCCATTTGGGATTACACCCTTCTCTTGAGTCTTTAGCAATCCCTAGGGTTTCCCTCCAAGGGCGTACCCAGGATCTGATCTAGAGGGGGGCAGGTCATAAAATTAGAAAAAAATCAATTTCAAGTACTCAAAGATGATGCGATTCGTCAGGGCCGAGACTAGTCTACTAGTCTTGTTTCTGGAGGGGTTTTAATTCAACATTATTTCTAACGTACCCCCTAACAATTAACAAGTATATTTATATGTTAAGTTAAAAATCACCTAAATAAAAAATGTATTGTGAACTAGAAGTAAATACTGGGGTTCCTCCCCCAGAAAAATTTTGAAATTCTCACCCTAAAAATAGTGTTTCAGCTTCATTCAGAACCTTTCGCGTTCCATCCGAAGGTAGCAGTTTCTTGTAAACTACCGATTTTTTCTAGGGGAAAAATTATAAATAGACGTCAAAATTTAGGTAAATCCAAGTGTCCTCTACCAGAAAATTTTTGAGATTTGCCCTTTAAACTAGAGCTTTATAAATCAGGGTTCGCAAACTTTTCAACATCGCAACCCACTTTTTATAAACAAATTATAACGCGACCCATCTCATCTCTTCTCAGTTAATTTTCACTTATCCCCTATAAGACTTTAGTTTCCTTTGTGTGGGGTTTGGTCACCAACTACTATTTAGTTACAATATATAGTACGTATTAGAGATAATATTAACTTTCAAGAAAATTAAAAAGAAAATTTTTAACCCGAGCGTACAAATTCATTGTGGGAGCAGCAGTGAGCTCCACAATAAAAAGTGGGTATATAAATGTCCCAAAAAAGATGTTTGAAACTAGACTTTTAAAAACAGGGAATCTGGAATAAATTGCAGTTACATCACTTCCTAAGGAAATTATAAAATTCAAAATCTTGTCGTGACCCACCAAAAATTGACTGGAGACCCACAATTTGAGAACCTATACTTTATCTTTATAACATTTTGAAACCTCTTTGGTGAAACACAAAATGGAAGACTATCTTAAAAGTGGTAGAATTTACAAAAAAAAGACACGAAAAAAGAGGGCATATTTTTGGAGAGGGGTTTGGGGGTTCTCTCCAAAAAAAAATTTTAAATTTGATCCTTAAAAGTAGTGTTTTCCCTTTGAGTTACAACCGGAGAAGATTGCTCCTTGTAAATTGCAGAACTTTCAAGGGGAAACACGTGAAAATTTGGGGAGATGTTTGAATCCCTAACCCCCCCCCTTGGATATGGCCCTGCGTCTAGGTGTGCTCTACCCCTTCTAAATTATAAAAACAACATTATCTCTTAAAAATAAAAAAACAGTGAGGGATAATTTTAAAGGGAGTCACATAATTTTAAAGATAACCTAAAAGTGAGACACACGAATAATTAAGGAGTCATAAAAGATTTTGAGAATGTACGATATCGGATATTACATTTCTTTTAAAGACCACTCAGAAAAGCTCCCTGGGAGCTGAGGAACACCCATCCAAACCGGGTGGTTGGCAAACAGAAAGTAGACTTCGACTCGACACTCATCTACGTAATTAGGGGCCCATAAATAGTGCTTAGTAACGAGTTACCGGAGAAAAGCGAACAAGCAGCTTCCGTGGTGGGGATCGTGCTGTTCGAGCCCCAAGGAGAAGGCTCGGGATTTGCAACCAGTCGGGTTACAAATTTTTGCCTTTTCGAATTTTTACTCTGATTAACCCATTAATGCCCAACTTTTTATTTTTCTTAAATATTTGGTAAAAACATAGTAAATAGCCCCAAAACAACTGGAAAAATAGTGAAAAAAATTCCAGGTTAAAATTTTAATTTCTACACCAAAATTAAAAAACGTCCCTAAAAAGGGACGTCAGGCACGAATGCCCCCGTGTTTTTTCCTATAGTAAACGCATGGTAGGAAACTGTTTTAAAGGTTTAAAAATCATCTATCTTTTTAAGTGCAGCAAAAGTGATCAGAACCATACTGTAACATGAATATGAACAAAAAATATTAATTATTTATCCAATTAACTGTAAAATTAACCTTAATTAACGTAATTTGAGCTTTTTTTATGCTCTAAAACACGTTTTTTCCTACCAAATCTATGTTAATTGCAAATCAATTAAGATTTTTAATTGAAAAAGGCATTCTTTGTTTATATGTTATCTAAGATTAAGTAATAATTACATTTACACACCTCAAATCCATCAGAATATCTCAATTTGTGAAGTTTAAGTCTTTCAAATGCCCATACTTTTTTCATTTTATTTAATTTTATTGTGCGGAACACAAATTTCTCCCCAAAAATCAAGCATTAGTGGGATGTGCATTAGTAAGCCAGATGATATAGATTGATCTGCAGTATAGAACACAATGATTAGCGACATCTAATTAGAAAAAAAGCCGAAAATTTATCACAAAAGCGACTTTTTTGGCAATTTTAATGACAAAAAGTCATTATAACTAATAATTATTAAACTTTTAATTAAAATATAACCAGAATATATTTGCATAAGTAATAAATATAGTAAAATAATTGATTTATTCCTTTTAATTAACACAAATTAATTAATTCCTTATAATTTAAACTTTTTATTACATTAATTTACCAGAAATAACAGTATTTTCCAAAAAAAAAATAAACAAAAATAACAAATTTATTAGCTAAAATGAAAGTAATTTTAAAAATATCAGTCATTTAATAAATTTCATAAGAATTGAACGCGTTTTTATGAAAAAAAATAAGGAAACACTAGCATTTCACTATGGGGAAAACCACGGGGGCATTCGTGCCTGACGTCCCTTTTTAGGGACGCTTTTCGAGGGTCCAAAATAAGGTCAAGATAAAATATTTTGGAAAAATAAAAAAACATCCCAACTGATTTAATGTATAAACAGTAATATATATCGGCATTGAAATTTTTTTTAAATAACAAGTAGGATTTTTAAGCTTTTTCTTTTAAAATTTTTTAAAAAGCACTTTTCTGAAAAATTCTATCTTCCAACTTTAAAAAAAGTGAAAATTTTTTAAAATTCTGCTTTCTTCTTGTGTTCTTTATGTTCTATGAAGATCATAGATACACCAGTGCAAATTTTGATTCAAAGGAACAATTTTTGTAGAAATAGGAGGATTTTTAAAAAACGTCCCTAAAAAGGGACGTCAGGCAGTAATGGGTTAACTAAAAAAAAAATTTCCGTTTTCTAGGGGGGGGGCAGCTGCCCCCCCCTGCCCCTCGCTGGGTACGCCCATGTTTCCCTCCTAGACTTTTATACATTACCAATTACCTCATTGTCAAAAGCAGAAAAAGCACCCAGTACTGAGATTGGAAAAAAATATTTGGGGGGACTCAACTTTTAACAGAGTAGATGGTTGATAGAGGGCAAAATATCACTAATTTCGGGTACCTACCCAAATTGGGGCTCCAAGAGGGGGGCACTTTTCCAGACCATCACCTTTACCTTTACCTTTTGACAAAAAAAGTCGAAATGTTGGTGATTTTCTAAAAAGTATAACGCAAGATCCCTTATTTGTGGTACTGCAAGGGGAAATGGGGGTTCTCCCCAGAAAATTTTTTGAAATTTGACTAGTTGAAGTAGGGTTTTAACTCATTTTGAGAACCTTTTTGAGTCCCAAGAGGGGAAATTTTCAGACCATTACTTTTACCTTTTGACAAAAAGGCTTGACAAGGTTCTTCATTATAGAAATTAAAGAAATTTTAAGATATTTTTTATTTTAAAGATATTTTAGAAATTTTAAAAATTTAATTAAAAATTTTCGTTGAAACAAATATTTTGGGGGGACGGTAAAAATATTTCGGGGGACGGTCCAAACATTTCGGGGGACGGCGTCCCCCTCCAATCTCAGCCCTGAAAGCACCCCTTGGCCAGGTGCAAATCTTACCAATTGAAATTTATTGTCAATGTTTTACAAGTTACACCTAAATAAAAACAAAAATTAAAAGAAATACTTTAGTTGAGATATTTTAATGGTGTTTTACTATGAAACTTGATATTTTTTTGTGATTTGGCATAAAACTTGACTCTTGCACCTTTTACCATAATTATTAAGAGATTTACCAATACAAATCATATGGGGGTTAAAATCGATAAACCTGTGCTCCGGTATTTATGTCATAGATTTACTAAGTAGTATAGTTTTATTTAATTAAAGGAATTTTAAACACAAACATAAAGTGCAGGGATTTTTTAAAACTACATGATTAGGCCGATAGGTTTCGTTGAGGAGAATTAAGTATTCAGTAGTAAGTATTATAAACATTGGAAGCTAATATTATTGCTCACTTTATTTTTTTACTTGGATCAAACAATATACATACAAAAGTAGAAAACAAATAATGAGAAAGTAAAGTAAAGGAAAATAACCAATAATAAATTGATTACCGAACAATCCCATACGATTCCCAATCCTTAATATAAAGATCCAATAAATTCAGATGACTTCAAAGTAGAGAAGATTTCACTCTAACTGTTCACAACTTGGAAAACTGATTCGATTTTAATTGAAGCCAAGAAATGTTGCACAAAAACAATAGTTAATTCCTATGACAACTACACCAGAAGGATTTGTTTACTCATGCTCCGCAATCCGCACTAGCAAAATCTAGCGGCCGCAAATCTCATTCGGTTTTATCAATTCTGGTTGGCTACGTCAGAAGTGGTTGCATCTTATTGGTTAGAGAAGAAAGACACCCTCGTTTACGTCTTTTACGCATGTTTTCTTTTTTTTTCGTAATTGCGCATCACGAGGTCACGAGCAAGCGGTTTTTGAATGAAATACCTAGCGTTTGTTTGCAAGAAACATGCAACAAGGTTGCGCTATGCGCGAATAACATCTGACACTGACCTTACCTAACATAATAGTTTGGTCGATGTTTTTAGCAAAAAACCGAATAAACATGAAGCGATTGACGAAAAGGCGAAAAAAAGCGCGATTCTGCCCCATCTTTCCCTATAAATTTTATTTCAAGTTCAACTTGCACCTGTCTGTTGAAAAATGGACATTTCAATCTCCGAAAATATCTCTAAGCACCAAAGCAGTTAAGGGTTAAGGCAGGGCCGTGCGGTAGATTCAGTGGCGGATCCAGGGGGGGGGCAACAGGCCTTTTGCCCCCCCCTTGGGCTCAGGTACCTTTTTAAAAAATTACGGTAAGAAAAGGAAAAAACGAAAATCGGACATCCAAAATTCGGACAAGGTATACAAAAACAAGTTAAAACCCTGTTTTAATGGGTCAAATTTTCTAAAATTTTCTGGGGGAGGACCCCCAGACCCCCTTTTGTATTTGGAACTCAATTATTCACAACTTCTTTACATTCTGCTCATCAAAATGAAAATCCTATACGCGAAAATGTATGCCTGAAATTCGGGCTTTAGGTATCAAAACTAGTTAAAAACCTGTTTTAAGAGTCAATTTTTCTAATAAATCGTTTGGGGGAGGGCCCCAGTCCCCTTTTGGTACATTGAACTTAATAAATTACTCACAACTTCTCTTATACTGTACTTCTTTAAGACGCAAATTATATACTTAAAAAGTGTTACAAAGTTTCATTAAACCTATTAAATATGTATGGGAGAATTAATTTTGGGCCCCTCCTGAAATAAATTTCTATAGTATACGCCACTGAAGGGGAATGTCCACGAGACCAGTTAATCATTTGCTAACCCTGCCCATTGTTGTTTTTTGGTAAACATGATAATGAATAATTTTTTAGAGGATATATTTGGAGACTATCCAAATAAAAATCTTTATACGCCCCTGGAGTGATGAAAAAAGAGAGGGAAGAAAATTGGTGACCTGTGGAGCAATCATCCACATAAGGTCCGGGCCCACCCAGAAAATCGGGCTTTGGCTTTGGGTACCAAAACGAGTTAAAACCTTGATTTTTAGGGTAAAATTTCCAAAAAATTTATCGGGGAAGACCCTCAGATCCCTCTTTTTGATATTCAAAATATACTTTTCTTTATTTTTTTACATTTACATTTTTATACCATACATAAAAATGCGAATATTTCCTATAAATGCATTAAAAAAGTACATAAAACCTATGAGGAAGCTTAGGAATATTTTAAGCCCTCTCCCTCGTTGCAGAAATCTAGCTTTTCGCCTGATAATAACTTATTTTTTGAAGGATATCAAAAATGAGTCAAAAGACTACTTTTTAAGGTAAATTTTCAAAAAAAATTCTGGGGGAGGACCCCCAGACCCCCTTTTTCCCTGGGACGTCATCCAAGTTTTTTCAATAATAGACTAAAATTTTCAAAAATTTTCTGGGCAAGAACCTCCAACCTTCTTAAAATGTGGTTGCCCCCCCCTTAGGTCCAGGCTGGATCCGCCACTGGGTAGATTTACTCAGTATGAGGCAAAACCTGGAAATGCCGCCCATAGGCACCCAAATTTTTTTCAAGTTTGTATTAGTTTAGTAACTAAATATTTTCCCGAAATGGGGGGCTGGTTTAAAATTATTTCTAAATTGCCCCAGACTTTTTAACTTTATAGATAGAGTGTGGTGTTTCTATTACTTTCGAATACAGGCCCGTGCTCGGTACCTTCATTAGGGTAACTTCAAAGGGCGGCGTGGCAATTTTTATTAGTAAACCAAAAAACTGAATTTTCTGCAGTGTGTCATCTTTAGAAATTTATTATGGGAGGAGCTCAAACATTGTCTTAAAATTGCAGTTATTATGCAGAAGGCCCAAAGGTAGATTTTGATAGGAGGAAGGATCCTAAACATTTTCTGTCCTGTCCCCTTGCATATTTACGAAATAAAAAAATGTAGCTTTAAAGTACATATTTTGGTAAGATTTCATCCAGAGCATAAAATGTTTTAATAATATTATTATCTTCAAGTCAAGAAGGGGGGTCTAGGGGTCCTCCCCTAGAAAATTTTTGAAAATTTGACCTTAAAAACAGGGTTATAACTCGGTTCAGACTACGTGGGGTGTCAAATAGGGAGGTTTGAGGGGTTTAAAATTTTAGGTGCCTTTTGCCGCCCCTCTAAAATTGCCACATATGAGGCAGCTGCTTCTCTGCCTCATGCCACCACACGGCCCTGGGTTAAGGCAGTGTTTCCCAACGTGGGGCGCACGCCCCACCGGGGGGCAATTTCCTTTTATAGGGGGCAATTTGAAAATGTTCAACCAAATTGCCCCCTAGGTACACCTCACGTAATTTATGGATATCCTCTGATATGAACCTCGAGATATTTCATTTCCTTTCTCCTTTAGTAGAAGAAAAGAAGGATTTTATGTATTACCAAAAAAGTAAAATATTATATCTTTTATTACATTGTTATAAAAATTGTGCACCGTTACTTTACTCTAAAGCCCCACTAAATCACATACACCAAAACTGAAGGCCCCTACAAACTTAAGAAAGATAGATCATACAGTAAAATAGGAATCAAAAGTTCTCAATAGAGTAATTTTTAGGGATATTTTGAATTATTATCTTTTTCAAGTATTTTAATACGTCAAAATTATTTTTGTGTTAGTTAGCCGATTTATTTGTTAAACATAAAAAAGGGGAGAGCTGATAAATTCTGAATCGTGTGTTGTTTTGTCTATTCAAAAATTGCATAAGCGCACTATCTCTCATTTTAAAGTGAAGTTGGTTTTGTTGATAAATAAAATCGAAGAAACTGTGTATCGAATAATAATTGTACTCTGAGATCAGAAAGAAACTAAATTAGGGCAAAGATAATTTTTGTTGCCTATACGCTGATGCGTAGCTAGAAATAAATTCTAGAACAGATTTCCCACGGTGCAAAGTTGAGCCAGTTAAAGTTGCTTCATCAGCATTAAGCAATTGGTTTACCAATGTCATCCTCTTTTGAGTGAGATTTGTAAACAGTTTTAAAGTGCAAGGTGAAATCCAAACATAAAGAAAACGCTTTAATTAAAGATTTGTGAATTCTACTGTGTTTTAAAGACAGGTTTTACAAGCTATACAAAAAAGTACTTCTTTTAAATTGATTTACTTCAAAACATTGATAAGTAAATACGAGGTTCATACACACAACTATAGTAATAAAATTCAATGAGTATATAATAAAGCAATTTTGACTCTATGAAAATAATTTTGTAAAGTTTGAAACAATGGGACTCTTGTTTCCCTTTAACGCGTTGTGACAGAGCAGTCATTGTGAAATGTCGTTGTTTTAAAATTAATCGAAAAAATGATTATCTTTTTTAAATAATAAAAAATGGGAATAAGGAAGTTGCATGTGTCAGATCTTCAAAAACAAACAAGTGTTCCGTATGGTTTTTTGTATGGTAAAATTAAATATCTAGTCAGTTTTTCAAAAAAATGTACAGGTAATTAAATATTTTAATTTAAAAGTCGAGCAAAAAACACGTGACTGAAAACGTTTATTGTTTAAACTATAAGATGACGTCAACAATAATACCATCAACTCCATTGCTTTACAACAATGTTTAGTATAAGATAACGTCACATCCAAACTCTTGGCGTTTTCGCGCGCTTTTAAAAAGGGGATTTTTGTTAATTTTTTTGGCAATCAAAAAATATCTCGATCGGCCTCAAATTTTGGGTAGTTGCTTATTTTTGCAAGAGGAATCTCTCTATATTAAAAAAAAGTTACTGTCACCGCTGCCGCCGCTGCCGCTGTTTCAGAAAATTTAATTTTTCAACTCTTTGAACTCTCATATCGCAAAAACTACTTGATAGAAATTTATGAAATTTGAAATGCTTGTAAAGGAATGTTTGGGGCACATTCTCGAACAAAAAGCTAACTGATGTGATAATTAGAACTGGGGTATTTTTAAGGTCAAAGTTGAAGTTTTTCTTTTTTCGCCGCGTAATCCAGTTCAGCAAAATCTATTAGCAGCAGAACTATGATTTTTTGCAGCCTAATACTCTGAAGTATGAAGATGTGCACTACGTCGCCCTTTTTTCGAATTTGGTTTAGAGTAATTAATTTTTTAATTTTCGAAATTTTTTACACTTTTTCGTTTTTTTCTATCTAAAATGAAAACTAATCACGGTATCAATATGATTTTTTAAACACTTATATTCTTATTTTTTAGAAAGAGATTGCCGTTTAAGTCCTTAAAAAATTCTAATTAGTTTTGGAATTATTAAGCATCAAAGTTTCATTTTTTTCATAGTTTTAGTAGGTCTTTATCAGACGTGTTTAATTTTTTATATTTTATATTTGCCTGTTCACTAGATTGTCGCGAGCACGGATATTTCAATTTAAAGTTTTGAGGTGCACATTTTTGCTCTAAGTTTGCAAGCGATATAGTATAGACTTGTTTAATAATCTTTTAAAGATACTTCGATTCGATATATAGTCAGGGTGCCAAATGGCTAAAAAGGGGTCAACCGTGTATTAGAATGTGTATGGAATTTTATTGCTGATTTTGGTGGGTTATGATGTCTAGATTAAAGAACCGATTGATGCCACCTCGTAAATGTTGAGCATTTTGAGGAATTCAAGATGGCGTCCATGTTAGCCACAAAATAGGATTTTCTATTTATCTTTAATATAATATGGCATGAGGGGTATCATTCTTTTTGTTTTTTAACAGGGAAACATTTATTTTAAACAAAAAAAGTTTAAATTGATTTGAAATACCTTTATTTTGAAAATAATTATGATGGAACCGTAATTTGGTTACAAAAGATCCTTGTTTATTTGATATTGGAGGAGATGATTTGCAGAGATGATTTATAACAAACTTGGTCTTCACCAAGTTTGAAATGGCAATTTGAAGCTGAACAGGAGCTTTTTTTAAAAATCTTGCGATAATGCTTCCTATCGTGATGGCAGCAAGACTGGGAATTTAGAGTTTCCCGAGAAGCATTAACAGTGTCGGGCTGCATTCCTTACTTACAGAATCAGCGTTGATCCTCAAATTATATTTTGATTTGTCTGCAACTAGGGTTTCTTTTTTAATAATTGATACAAGAGGCTTTATATGTTTAGTAACAACGTCTTTGTCGTTTTCTGTTGAAATTAATGTTGAGGTGCAGTTTTTTCTGATGAGAATGAGGCTTGCTACTCCTGGGGAAGAAAGATCAAAAGTTCCTCTCCAAAGTATTCCTCTAATTTTTGCACAAAAGATCTTCTTTTTAAGGTTCCTTCCAAATTCAAGTACAAGAAATGCAGCTGGACACTGTTCCATGTCTGGGTTTCCTGTGCTGGCATTTCTTGTGTTACTCTACAGAGAGCAAAATCCTCTTGACTAGAAACATCTGAATCTATTTTTTCTTTTACAGATGAAATATTTCTGTTCGTTGTAAACAGTAGTTCACATTTTCGGTGGTACCTTGCTCCAGCTACATGCAAGCATGTGTGTGTGCCTGTAAGTCTCAATCGTACCTCTTCAGCCCACTTATCTTTTCTCTTTTCACACATATCCGAAAGTCTCCATTGGAAGTCAACAGTGTGAACGAGATGGGAAGGATTGAATCTACTGGGATTTTTTACATCACGTTCAACGCACGGATTGGAACAAAATATGCAGTGAAGTCTAATATCAAAATCCTTACATTCTTAACGCAATAATCTTCTATTACTTTCTTGGTTGCTATCTTGTTTGTGATAAGTTTTCTTCAAAATCCGATTTACATGAGTTTTGGAGGTGTATGTTGATACACAAGACTAAAAGGTCAGGCTCTTTTATAAAACGTTCTTTTAGACGGTCAAACTTGTAGTCTCTTCGAAGTTTACTTGCAGATATGATGGATAGGGTGTATCGAAAAAAAATTTTTTTCGATTTTGATGATGCCTTAGTGCGGAAAAGTTGTCTAAGGTGCCAGAGAGTACCTGTGATTTTTTTCAGAATTTTCGGATAATATCTTTAGGTGCCGCCAAGGCCCTGAAGGTCCCCATGTTAATCCAATGGAGCGCGCAAGCCAAGAAGGCCGAAAATTGGTTTTTCGCCCCTCATTTCTACCCTAATCACACGACGAATGTCTTCACTCGAGTTATGGACCCTATATGATCTAGGCTATCCGACAAAACTTGAATAATAGCCTAAATCTCTATATTACGTTTCTTTGTATGCTCCAATTTCGTCGAAAATCGCTTGTTTCCTCGTTCAAATCAGAGCCCACAATCAACATAATATTGAGATTTAGGCTATTATTCAAGTTTTGTCGGATAGCCTAGATCATATAGGGTCCATAACTCGAGTGAAGACATTCGTCGTGTGATTAGGGTAAAAATGAGGGGCGAAAAACCAATTTTCGGCCTTCTTGGCTTGCGCGCTCCATTGGATTAACATGGGGACCTTCAGGGCCTTAGCGGCACCTAAAGATATTATCCGAAAATTCTGAAAAAATTCACAGGTACTCTCTGTCACCTTAGACAACTTTTCCGCACTAAGGCATCATCAAAATCGAAAAAAAGTTTTTTTCGATACACCCTAATGATGGATCTTATTCGTTTTGGTGACAATTTGGTCACAGATCCTTGAACTCTACACTTAAAAATACATTCTTTATCATAATTACCAGACATTTCAAGAACATATGGAATCAGAAAATATTGAGAATCGAATAATGTATTGTATTTTACAAATGTTAACAATATTTCGCAGTTACTTAGCAACCGGGGTGCGATATCAGCCAATTGGAGCATTATTTCGGAATGATGCAATAATGGATAATAATACTGAATAAAAAAATGTCATAATAAAAATATATAAATTAATTTTAAATTTTTGGCTTTCTGATAATTACTTTTTTCTCAAACAAATTAAAATTTTATTTCTTAAGCTACATTAAAAACTAATCAGAACATTTCCTCCAGATGGTTCATTCTGAATGAAATAAAAGCAATGAATTCTTCAAATTATTAATTTATTCATTTTAATGTGTTACTGGAATTATTCTAAACCCAATTAATTTTAAATTTATGCAAAATATGAGTTTATAAGCAAAATTAGGCACTTTAAAACTCTTGTTTTTTAAAAATTCTGCTTTTTCAATGAAATATGTTTATTTGATTAAAAAACCTATTCCAAACTTAATTAAAGTAAAAAATATTGTTATATTTCGTTTCTTTGACCCCAAAAATACCATATATGATGTATCGCATGCTATATTTTTATTATCAAAAGTATTGTTATCAATGGAGGCCATTTTGGACGCCATCTTGATTTATAAAAAATGCTCAATATTTGCAGAGTGGCATCAATCGGTTCTGATATCTACACCATCAAATCTATCAGAAACCGTCATAAAATTCCATACACACTCCAATGCACTCTTTTCGAGTTGGCACCCTGACTAATAGAGAAATTAATAATTTAGCTATTTTGAGTGTTATTTGTGCCGATGAAAGGAAGAGGATTTTCGAGAAGTGTGCTTTACTTTGCTAAAGATCGATTGCAGATATTACAGATCGCTTCGCGATCTGTAAAGAGCTGCATAGCAGTTACGGGGGTTGGTGAAGGCGGAAACAAATTGGAGCCGAGCGGCGCCGCGGCGCCACGAACACGCTCTGCGCAAGCGCCGCTCTCAGCGCCTCCGAGTTGCGCGTGCGCAGAGCGTGTTCGTGGCTGTTCACTTACGCCGCTCGGCTCCAATTTGTTTCCGCCTTAAGCGAGCAGGGGGCGGTAGCCCCCTATCCATTAAATTATTGATAATTTAAAAAGGAATATTTCAGTAACAGTTTTATTTTGATATTTTCATGGTAATGATCCGAATTAAGTTTTAGAAAAGTTTGAGAGATAAGAAGTTTCGATATTAAATGATCATCAACTACACTCTGCTCATTTAGAATTAGCGCCTGAGACGTAATGTATTAGAAGCATATATTATTCTAATTATCGTCGAAAAAGTTTTCTTCTGCAATGACAAGTCAGCCTAAGCAGAAGTAGTTAAAATACTTTAGAAACAATCGGTCATTGAAGTTGTCTGATGAGCGTTATTAAGCATTGTTGAGCGTTTTTGATCCTGTTTCAGACACCTATTCTAAATAAACAGACTATAAGCAGACAAGTTCCAGGTTGTACTGGATAGTTGAGATGAATCAAGCGAGCTCTGCTCGCTAAGATCGCGAAGCGATCTTCAAAGAACTGCGAAGCAGTTCCGGGGGTTGGTGAGTGATAGCGAGCAGGGGGCAGAGCCCCCTAGTCGATTAAAAAAATAAAAAAAAATCATGCAACTTCCTCATTGCACTTAACGAGAAGATTTGGACATAATAACTTAATACGCTTTTTAATTTTTTTTCGTACACGGTGGTAATACTGGATGCAATTTCACAACTACTCTCATCCTATAGTTGGTTAAAAAAACTAATATTTTATTTACGAGGTGTAAAACTTCCTTGGATAAACTTGCAACAGGAAAAAAATTTCTACTTTGACATTAAATAACTCTAGAACTAATTATCAAAATAATAAACATTTTATACCAAAATGGGTCCTGAAATATTTTTCTAGAAAAGTTCAAAATTCCTGAATATTCAATTGAATAGTTTTTGCGAATTGAGGTTTGGAAGCTTTGAATGTGAAAATTTTCTGAAACAGCGGCAATTGTGTTGTGGATGTTAACTTTTTAAATTTTTTTTCATACAGAAGGATTTGTTTTATCGGGAAGCTTTCTTAGTATATTTTCCAAAGAATCTTTATTTTTCCAAATTTATAAAAGTATTAAAAAGCATCAATGTTATTGAGATGGTGTTGGGAGAAATTGATGACATAAAAATAAAGTGCAGTTGTCAATTTGTCAACGCAGTCCTGCATCAACTTAACTGAAATGCGGGCTAAATCATGCCTTCGCCTAATTTTTTGCGTGATCCAAAAAAATCTATTTGGGCCGATGCCGTAGGTAAATATCAATATCTACAGTGCACATTGATTGACTAAATAGGGTGTCGGCAAAGTTAAATATTTTTGCGAAGCCACTCTTTTATGCTTATGATAAAAAAATCACTAAGCTATTTTAATTCAACTCAAAGCGCACCAACATCATTACAAAAAAAGCATTTTCTCTCTATTGTAAAAGGGAGATTCCGGCAGTCCTTTGAAAAGATGCTGAAGAGCAAAAAAATACGGCACTTTACTCAAAAACTGCAATATTTTTTTTACAGTGTAGGGTGCAAAAAACAATAGAAGCCTCCGTATGAAACGATCTCTAAAGAGGATGCAGGAGAGCAAAAGAAGCCTGAAGATGAAACGCTCCCTACAGGATGACGATGAGCAAGAGAAACCCGCGGATGGGGATCTCACTTCGGCCTTTCGCAAGGTAGTCCAGGCAACGAATGCTCAAAAAAGGGTGTAGAGGGAAGTTCATGGAACACAATTTTTGACTTTAGAACTTTGTTTGGACTAGTTTGGAGGTAAACATATCAAAAGTCCCCGACCCTAGCCCCTGAGCTTTATAAGGGGGGGGGGGCGTTTAATAGTCTCATTTTTCAGTTTTTGGCTTATTACTCTAAGAAAATGCATCCCCACGAAAAAGTTTAATTATTTTTTTTAAAGTAGATAAAATTACCAACAATTTAAGACCATTCCCAGGTTTATAGGTCCAATAGTACTGGCAGAATACAATAAACTAGCGCATCAAATTTTAAATTACCAAGAAAATACCAAGAAAAAACACATCAAAAACCGATTACCTTATTAGTAAAATTCGTATTTAAAGCAATTTATTGGCTATATTACACTTCTAAGAGTGAAGTAAGGGCTAAAACCTTATAACACAATTATTTAGCTTTAATTTAAGCCCTGAACCAAGTCTGCGAGAGAGAGAGAGAGATCAATAGTTCTTACGCTATCTGAAAAACAAACAAAAATTGGGAAAATGGGATTTTCCCAAAAAGGGGACCTAGAGGTTTGAGAGTGCAGTATAAGAGAAGAAAAGTGGTATAAATTAATATACCAATATTGAAAACAGTATTTATTTGTTTGAAGTATTCCATTTTTACCTTTTAATTACCTATTTCTTAATTATTAATTATTTTCAATTTAATTAATTTTTTGTTCTATATTTATTGAATTTAAAAAATGATGGTCATATTTATGAATTTTGCATACTTTTCATATATAAATTACAGCTTATAACATTTAGGAGGCATAGGTTCATGTTGGTATAACGGTTAAGAGGAAATTTCGAGAGGCTTTTGTCCCCTCAAAAAGGAACGGATAGGGCTATGTTGGTGTAAAAAAGGAGAAACACTGAAAAAACAGCAGGCTACAGGTTTGAGGAATACAGTAAAAGAGAAGAAAAGTCGTAAAACATGAAAGACATGACCACTCTATACAAAATGAAAGCTGATTATTTAACTTCAATTTAAGCCCTGAACCAAGTCTATGAGATCAAAAATTCTTACTCTATAACATTTTTGATGCTGTTCATGTTTTGATTTTTCCCGGGAGCGCCATTCCGATTCGATTCCTTGCTGAACATATCGAAACCCTCTATCATTTTTACTTAAATTTAATATTCTTCCGTAAATTAAATGTCGTCTGTGCTGTGATATTCCAAGTCTAATAAATTTAAATTTTACTTTAAGACATGTTGAAGGCCCCAAGTGAGTCTTTTGTCCTGCCCCCCCCAAACTTGTAATTCGGGCTGGAATTAGATGTATTTCAATTTTCTGCCGATGCGTGAAAGACTGCCAGCGCGAAGTGTGGTTGTAAAAAAGCAAGCCTCAAATGTTCCCCAGCATGCCAAAACTGCCAGGGGAACTGCCTGAATGGGGTCTCTCAAATTTACTCCGAAAGTGAAGAAGAACAGGAGGATCCTCTAACTGTTTCCCTACAGGGATCCGATGGAGAGGATGATACAGAAGATGAAAACAAAATCGAGGATCAAGGTCCTCCCCACCCTAAGAGAGCAAGAAATTAACTGAATGATACCTACTATTGTAATGTATTATGTTTACTTTTCAATGCCAATAAACTTCGTTTTCACTAAACGGTTGTTTTGTATATCAATGCCTATCCTATATGCACAAACATGGTCATAGCAAAATATTTTCCCATGTCTAGATATTCTTTAATTAAGTGTGTGGAACTTGGTCATCGGGCTTACACTTGTACTGAGTAAAACTTGGGACAAATTTAATCAGCTTTCATTTGTCTAGAGTGGTCATGTCTCATGTCCTTTATGTTTTACGACTTTTCTTCTCTTTTACTGTATTCCTACAAACCTGTAGCCTGCTGTTTTTTCAGTGTTCTTCCTTTTTTACACCAACATAGCCCTATCCGTTCCTTTTTGAGGGGACAAAAGCCTCTCGAAATTTCCTCTCAACCGTTATACCAACATGAACCTATGCCTCCTAAATGTTATAAGCTGTAATTTATATATGACAAGTATGCAAAATTCATAAATATGACGATCATTTTTTAAATTCAATAAATATAGAACAAAAAATTAATTAAATTGAAAATAATTAATAATTAAGAAATAGGTAATTAATAAATTTTATAAGGTAAAAATGGAATACTTCAAACAAATAAATACTGTTTTCAATATCGGTATATTAATTTATACCAGTTTTCTTCTCTTTTACTGTACTCTCAAACCTCTAGGTCCCCTTTCTGGGAAAATCCCATTTTCCCAATTTTTTTTTCAGATAGCGTAAGAACTATTGATCTCTCTCTCTTTCGCAGGCTTGGTTCAGGGCTTAAATTAAAGCTAAATAATTGTGTTATAAGGTTTTAGCCATAGAGTTAGTACTAATATAGAGACAGCTTAAACATCTGCTCCGCTGTTCTAAGCGTGACCGGTCGCTCTGCCACTCACTCTTGACTTTTCGAACAAACTTGGCCACTAAATCCCTCTTTTGGCGTTTTCGGTTTTTCGGGTGGCTTCACTCGTAAAGAAACTAAGGCAAAAACACCCGCCAAGCTCATACCGCCAAGAGCCAAGCTTTGCCAACTTTCAGTTCCTACCTCAACCACTAAATCAGCAATTTTCTCCCTTAAATACTTGTTTAAACGAATCGGAAATGACTCGTATCGAATCAGGAGGGTTCATATTATATAATGTTAATTTTTTTTAAAGAAATTCCCCCCGCAACATTATAAAAATAAAGTTTAAAATTGTTTTTTCTGAATCCGCGGAATTTAAAAACATTACTGATAAAAAACTAATTGAGATAGAGAAATTTTTTCTTCACTGAACGATTCGTCATGGCTTTTTCTTTAGTTTCAAATTGTCGGTATCTTTTTTTCATCATTTTTCTGGGAAGAAGAGTAGTTTTTATACCTCAAATTCCACCCGCCTACGGAACCTCCCATGTTAAAAATTTACTTCCGCCACTCACACAGGTCCGTCTCTTTTCGACATGCAGGGTTGCCTTACCGAGAAGAGTAAGCTGTCTCTATATTTGTACTAACTCTATGGTTTTAGCCCTTACTTCACTCTTAGAAGTGTAATATAGCCAATAAATTGCTTTAAATACGAATTTTACTCAAATTTTCGAACTTTTTTAACAAATTTTCCATTTTTGAAGAGATGTAACTCGGGATCTATTGGACCTATGAACCTGGGAATGGTCTTAAATTGTTGGTAATTTTATCTACTTTAAAAAAGATATATAAACCTTTTTCGTGGGGATGCATTTTCTAAGAGTGATAAGCCGAAAACAGAAAAATGAGACTTTTAAACGCCCCCCCTACATTAAGCTCAGGGGCTAGGGTCGGGGACTTTTTATATGTTTACCTCTAAACTAGTCCAAACAAAGTTCTAAAGTCAAAAATTGTGTTCCAAGAACTTCCCTCTACAACCCTTCGTTGCCTGGACTAAGGATGCTAACGAGCAAAACTAATAACGTATTATAAACAATCCCAAGAGGGGATGCTGAAAAGCAAACGAAGCTTCAAGATGGAGCGCTCTTTACAGCCGAGGAAAATCTTGTGACGAACAGCTATATTTTGAAGAAAAAACCCCTTTTTTTGCAAGTATTAAAGTATTTAACACTTACTTAACTCACTACAATCCGAGAACAGTAATTTACTTTTAAAAATAAAAGCTTAAAAACTCGTCACATATAAAAAATAATAATAATAAATGGTAAACATTTTTACATTCACCCTGTTGTATATTACTTTTTTCCCCCGAAAATTTCCCGTAATAAGTGAAACTACTCTTTATAAACTCACAATCAATGGGCAACTTGAATTGTAAGCAGTGTTCCGAAATGAAAACATAGTAGGATGCCAAAACCGGGTGAAAGCATTTTTCCGGGACACTAAACAACCTTCAGCTGTGAGATGTTGTTTTAGAACTTCTAGATTTTTCTAACACCTTCAAAATAAACAACACTTCCAGTAAGTTTTGGGCTCAATCCAAACCCATCAGAAGAACCCGCCGTTTCACGTTTGCGCGTTCGGCAAAATTATGGGATACCTCCTACTTTTAATGAACCGGTTTTTAAAATGTTTCTTTAAAATTGAATATTTTTTTATTAGAAAAAGAAGTATTGCATTGAATTAAAATTCTAATTTTACTTTTAATTACTAATTTTTTTATTCTAATTTTTAAAAAAAAAGTTTCCTTAAAGTGAAAAGTGCAAATGTAAATTTTGAAAAACATTTTGAATGTACTATTTTTTTGAGAATTTTTGGCCTTTAATAATTTTGATAAAACCATTCTTAAAAAAAACTATTTACTATATGTATACTTACTACCTATCAAATCCCTGTCATTGTAATGTAACCAGAATGTTTCAGTTTTATGGCTGTGTCGGAAGTAGATCTTATGAATTTATGGATAAAATTTTAAGTATAAACAAATTTATGTAACAAAAAACATTTAGTAAAGTACGACCCGGAAAAATCTAAAGAAGTAATTTTTTATACTAATACTAATTATGTAAATATAAAATAATAATAGTTAATAAGGGTCTAGACTAGAGGATATTTTTTTTTCAAAATTAGATATTAAGATATATTTACGTTGTTACATGTTGTAAAGCCGGTGTTTGTCAAACTATTTAGCAGGTCGTTTAGCTACCATTATTATTAGGGCCGCATTACACTCTTTCCCAATATTTGTTGTGTTTTGAACTCTGATTTGGGAAATTCCAGAACTATTAAGGTAGTTATTTAGATTTAATAATGATATTACAGCTGATTTAGTTTTGCCTCAATTTAAACGTTTATTTTATTTGCTGAAAACTAATATTTTAAAAAATAAGTTCATAGTTCATAAGTAAGTTAAAAAAATAAATTCATGCTTAGTAAAATAGGATACTTTTACTTTAAACGAATGAATCCATTGAAAGAAGAAAATGTCTATTTAAACTCCTTAAATCGTTACTTAACATCGTTTTGAGAAGAAAATTAAAGGAGGTAAACATTTTCTAAGACCAAAAAAGAAATAGTTATAGAGCTGTTTTAATGTTTATGTTAATAAAGTTTAATAGTTAAATTAGCAAAGCAGTTGGAAAGTGTTCTTGATAAAACTTCTGTCTATAAAGGATGCTTGACCATGACAGAAAGGGCAGGATTTTTGTCTAGAGATTTTTAGAAAATTTTACTTAAAAAATGCTGTTTTATACATTTTTGAACTTAACTTTTCTGAGCATTTCTGAACTTCACTCTACTGAGCATTTCTGAAATAACTCAGGCAGAAATAATTTGATTAAAGGTTGAGTTTTTATTAGTTTCACCTCAATGGAATCGTTTTATTGAAATACCTGTTGTCGAAGTTCAGTAGAAGTGGACCATTGTTCGATAGATTCCGGACGTTCAAACGATGGATTAGATTAGACTTGGTGGGATGATTACATTAAAAAAAGAGTATGAGGTATGCCTAACAATATAAAAGCACTTTTTCCTCTTACAATAAATTTTTTGGTGATTGTTTTTCAAATTAACACTCATATCAATAAAGCCAAAAAGGAAAAAACCCTATCATTTTCCTCCATCATTTCTAAAGACACATTCTTTTCAAAGCTTTTCAACTGATTTCTGTTAAGGTGAGTAAGAAAGTTTACTTTCAACCACCTCATTATTTTATAAAGGTACTACTTTTGGGAAGTTTTACGAATCTATTAAATATCACTCCCTTATTTTGTTTTCTTCTTATTAATGTGTTCAATTCACTCATTGCAAAACTGTAAATAACATTCTATCACATTTTTACAGCAGCCTAAAAATTATCAAGGAAAATTTAAAACAAAAACTTGAGGCAAGTTGTGCAATCCCATTTGTGCGTTTTACTGTAATTCATTATATTTCAACAAATTTATAATATTTAGTTATCATTTTTAGGTAGTTTAGAAAGAGATGTAGAGGAGGTGAGGTTTATAGAAAACCTTTTATATAAAATGGGGTTGAATCACCTCAAAAAGATATTTTAGGATTTTTTTGAAAGTCCACCCAGAAAAAAAAATTAACTCACTTTTAGGTTTTCAAAAAACTTCAAAATGAGTTCATTTAAAAAAATTATTATATGTTATAATATATTTTATTAATATGTGTTATTAAAATAATATAAAACTATATATTAAATTATGTTATTATAAATTTATATAATGTACTTACAGATTATGAATTCGAAGGACCTAACAGTATTTAGTTCAGTGTATTCTTTAATCATTATTTTGCTCCAATCATTTTTTTATTTCCACACTCACGTGTGCGTACATGTGTTTTAGAGAAAACAAACCGGTTGCTCCTCTTACAAGGAGGTCGTTCAAATTGGGAAGGTAGGACGCTCTTTTCTAGAATGATCGGAAGCTGAAACAATGAGCTCAGGCAAGGTGCCTTCTGAATAAATAAAAAGCATGGAAAGTTATAGAGCTAAGAGTTTCAGCTAACAAGATCACTATTTTGAATATGAGGTAATTATTATATGGATATAAAAGTACGCGGTGCACCTTATAAACAATTTTTTTTATAAAATTCTATCTAATAATAATAAGAGTATTTAGTTTACTAAAATTTTAACTTGTTGGAATCGTGTCACCCTCCCGGGCCTTTTTTTTCTGAGCTCCCTCCAAAAAAACTATTTTTCCGCCGCGCCGCCTGTTGGTGTTGACTTTTTGTAGTACATCCCCCCGACAGAACCTAATAAAAACAATTTATTGTAAGGTGGTTGCACCTTTTGCACTCCGATCCGTTGTAAATATCCATCATTGTATGTGTATTAAATGTTTTAAAATAAACTAAATTAGAAAAATTAAGTTGGTCACTACTGCAACAAGATCAACAACACCAAATTTTTGAAAACCACCATATATATCCTATAGTTTTGGAAAACTTTTTAAAACTCCTCTGTTTCTCCCCCTGAAACTCCCCTAACAGTAATAATTTGATAATTCATTTAATTTTGTAATTGTTTTTAAATAACTCCTTATAAAATTGTTTTCCATCAATAAGCTTAAAATCGTAAAATTTATACAAAAGTATTCCTGTCGTACAAATTTTTTAAAAATTCCCTACCTTTTTTGAGTGTGATGTATTTTTCGAATCTAAGCTATCGATACATAAATTTGAACCCAATGACGCCAGAGCAATGGTTAGATATTTCGTTCCTTTGTTTGGAAAGATGATCTACTATTGTTAAGAATTTTGCAATAAGATTTTAGGAATACTTTTTTAGTTGATTACTTTGGATAATATCCGACATATTTCTAGACGTCACACAGATGAAATCATTTATTCTTCTCTGAACAGGAACACTTTTCTGGAATCTTTAAGTGATCTGGTTTCCTTATCGTGTCTTTTGCCGTACGCGTTTGAGTTCTCCCTAACACGGCTAGACTGGATTAACTGTGTTTATATACGGCTTGCGCAATTACGTGAAAAGGTAGGTTCAAGAAACTGGGATCTACGATGTTAGCGCCATCTATCTGTCATTCATGGCATTCCACTGGAAAATAATTATTGGTTGGTTGATTTCATACGATTCAAAGATATGCTTAAAAGGAGCCACAGACGAGCAACTTAAATTTGTATTTTTATGACTTAGGTAAATGACTAAAAGTGTTCTTAGAACGTAAAAACAAAAATTATACGACAAAAAATATATATAATATAATTATATATTATAAAAAAATAATACGCCCTCCAATCCTTCCAGAATTTGAAAATATCGTTTTGGAACCTGTGTTAGGATTTTTCTGTGTACTGCGTATTTTGAAGGGCCGAAGCAAACCAACCAACCAACCCTAACGAGCCACTACGCGCGGTACCCCCTCAAGCGGTAAAAACTGGAAACTTCCGGAGCCGTCGGCCGTGCGGCATTTTCGCCGATCCCAACCGTTTCGTCCAATGAAGACTCAGGCGCATGCGTTTGGACTTAGATATTTCCACAATACTCCGTGGTCTTGAATGGGGTTGCCAAATTTTGGCATAATTCGTGTTTTTGGAGAGTTTTGATAATATGTTTAAGAATATTTATGAGTTCTGAATGTTCTGTTTTACAATTTTTACTTTCATGATCATGAATTATACCTAACGTAAGCATTTTTTTCACAGTTTGGCAAACTTTAAGCAAAAGTGTTTTAAACCTTTCTTTTAATCATCAATATATATATTTCTCTTACATGTTGCTCAAATTGGGCTGTATTTCTTATTCTTGGTTTGCAACAATCAGTTTATTTTTATTTAGATTTACAAAATATGTGGATTTTTTTAATAAAAAATTATTTCTACAGAGGCCGTTCAAATATTATGTAAGCACCTAAGGGGAGACGGGTTTGCTCTTTGCTTATTTTTCCAGACAACATGGGAAGTCAAATTCAACCAAAAATAAATTTTACTTTAAAATTTGTTCATACAAAAAAGGGGATCGGGCAAGTTTTCTTACGTAATAATGAGGGAGGTTTGTGGTTTGCTTATATTTGCTGACAAGGGGGGTTTCAAATGTTACCCAAAATATACTTGGATTATATTAGCATGTGAAAATAGCACTTTTTCAGGCCTCAAAAATGAAAAAGTTAGCAACTTCACAAGTTTCCAGTGTCATTATGTAGTTTTGTGTTTTTTTAAACACAATTAATCAAACATTTAAAAAAACTGAAAAGTGCTGTTTTAACATGCCACATATTTATCTCCCCGAATAATCACGACATTTTCATGAATTTTTTCAGTGGGCTTTTAATTCCAATGACAAAAATAATCTCATTATGGTTTTGGGTCTATCTCCTTCATTTTTAGTTAATTTTTTTAACTTTTTTATTTTGCCTTTAGAGGCACTGTAAGTGTAAGTCTTCTCAGTGGATTTTTTAGGGTCATAGGGTCACTTACATAGGGGTAGACTAGAGTAGACCATATTTCCATGAGCCTAGGGGGCGTTGGTTCCAATAAATGCAGGGAAACTGACTTTTGAAACACCAGTAAAAATTTACTTAACACTTATAAACTTTTAGTCTATACATATACTCTGATTTCGTTTCATAATAAAACTTACACACATGTGGGGAGTAAGTCTGATTTCAGAGAAATCATTTATTCACAGAATTCATTTCTGTAAAAGTTAAATTTCTGTTCACAAAAATCCCTTCTGTTATAATTCTTTTAAACTTTGGATTAACATACTTTTAAAACATTATATTACATAAGCATAATTAAAACATAATTACATTATATTAGCAAAAATGCTTACATAACATAATATTTATTAATGAATCAATAATATTAGAAAATATCCTTATTTATAAATTTCACACATTTTCAAGTAAAAATGACTTTATTACTGGGTATTTATTACAGTCTCATTAGAATAGATTTTTATTACATACCAAAGGTTAGATAAGTGGACCAGATCAAAAAATTTATTAGTACCTAACTATCAATTACGAACAAAGGTAGATTAAAACTTTTAAATTATTATTTTTAACTTTTAAATGATATTTTACTTTCACAAGTAAGGTAATAGTCCAGGGTAGATAATTTTTGAAACAAAAAAAAATAATAGTAGGATGAAACACATTGGAAAAGGAAGAGAATATAACAAAAAAGAAAGGAAAAATAAATTACGGCCGATCTGAGGTCGGGAAAAGGAAGGGGGGGGTAAAAAGGGGGTTTTTTCGAATAAAAAACGGTTTATCTCAATTTCCGGCAAAACTACAAGTCCTATGGAAAAAATTCAAATTGCAAAGTTGTAGGTAATAAAAAGATCTACAACCTTGCATTCACACTTTTTTCACATAACCTCAAAATTTATGTGAAAAACTCAAATAATAAAGTTTTTGGTTTTTTATTTTTAAATTTTACAAAAAAAATTTTTTTTTCACGAAATTCGGTGAAAACGTACCTTTTGATGTCTCAAATACACCTTAATTTTTTTATTTAAAATATTTATTTTTTCTCCTTATTTTGGCTTGATATCGAAAAAGCACCCTAATTTTCATTCGAAAAATCTCACGTCAAAATATCTGCTTTTTTAAAAAAGTTGGTGGGCTTTTTGTTCGTTGAAATCTCTACTTTCTGATGGTGTAAAGAAATATATACACCACTATGGTAAATATTCTCAGAAAATGCAAAGACATGAAAAAACCCGAATCCGAAATTTTTTTAAAATCAGTATGTACAATTTTGAGCTAGGGTAAACGCACCAGTACCAGGGCACTTAAGGAAGATTTTGCATTCAATTTGATGTAACTCCTAGAAAATACAATCAAATGTCCGGCTACTACCACCTAATTAAATACCTAAAATTATCCTTAATAACATGTATGTTTTTAAAAATTATTTTAATAAACATTAAGCCACTAAATTTTACAATTTATGAATTTACTCCCATTGCACCAGTAGCCGTCCATGAGATGCAGAGCAGTGACCAACATCGTTCATAAAAATACACGTGCAGGCTGAGTTACTTTAAGATAATTGTGAAAAATTTACTTTTGAAAAGTGTACAATTTATTGTGAAGTTTCCTGCGGTGGTACCGTTTCCATGTGTGTTTGAATTCATCTAAAATAAATAAGAGATTGATATGTTACTTTGGATTTTTTAACAACTTGCAAAGACATCTTTCCATCAACGCTTCCTAAGAATGGACTTCCAAACTTAAAAGGTATGAACCCTTCCACTAACTTTATCAACTTTAGTTTATCATTCACCATCAAAAGATTTAGTACGAGCCTGGATTATCACCAAAAACTAAACTTAAAACTGACTTCTCATTAAACTCTCTCATACTTTTGAAGCACTTATAAACCTCATTATACTTAGCAAGGTAAATACTACCTGTATTTTAATCTGTACCAATCAGCTCTAACATAATAAAAAATATTTATATATGGACGGCTACTGGTGCAATGGGAGTAAATTCATAAATTGTAAAATTTAGTGGCTTAATGTTTATTAAAATAATTTTTAAAAACATACATGTTATTAAGGATAATTTTAGGTATTCAATTAGGTGGTAGTAGCCGGACATTTGATTGTATTTTCTAGGAGTTACATCAAATTGAATGCAAAATCTTCCTTAACTGCCCTGGTACTGGTGCGTTTACCCTAGCTCAAAATTGTACATACTGATTTTAAAAAAATTTCGGATTCGGGTTTTTTCGTGTCTTTGCATTTTCTGAGAATATTTACCATAGTGGTGTATATATTTCTTTACACCATCAGAAAGTAGAGATTTCAACGAACAAAAAGCCCACCAACTTTTTTAAAAAAGCAGATATTTTGACGTGAGATTTTTCGAATGAAAATTAGGGTGCTTTTTCGATATCAAGCCAAAATAAGGAGAAAAAATAAGTATTTTAAATAAAAAAAATTAAGGTGTATTTGGGACATCAAAAGGTACGTTTTCACCGAATTTCGTGAAAAAAAAATTTTTTTTGTAAAAGATAAAAATAAAAAACCAAAAACTTTATTATTTGAGTTTTTCACATAAATTTTGAGGTTATATGAAAAAAGTGTGAATGCAAGGTTGTAGATCTTTTTATTACCTACAACTTTGCAATTTGAATTTTTTCCATAGGACTTGTAGTTTTGCCGGAAATCGAGATAAACCGTTTTTTATTCGAAAAAACCCCCTTTTTACCCCCCCTTCCTTTTCCCGACCTCAGATCGGCCGTAATTTATTTTTCCATTCTTTTTTGTTATATTCTCTTCCTTTTCCAATGTGTTTCATCCCACTATTATTTTTTTTCTTTTTTCACCATTTTCAAAGGCTTCTGCACTGGTCTATAAGTACTATGGCTTTACAAAAATTGGCTGAGATCTAAAATATCCCATCACCCAATTCCGCTAAAAATGTATAAACTTGTAAACGAAAAAAAAACACAGAATAAATCCAAGTAATTTTATCGCCAATCAGAACAAGCCCAATTTAACCGCCAAGCAAAATGTAACAACTAGAACAACCTCAGACTTCGACGCATGCGCCTGAGTCTTCGTTGGACGAAACGGTTGGGATCGGCGAAAATGCGGCCGTGCGTCGGCTCTTTTGATCTTTTGGATAGTGGATAAGCCGTATAACCCACGGTCGCGATCAAGTTTAGCCGTGTCCCTAATTAATACATTTACTTCAAAACCTTTTAAGAACCGAACTTTATGTTTAGCAACAGTATCGTCAAGAAATCGCTTGAATAAGGTACCTTACACTGATTTACAGTTCAGGGAAAATGAATATAGATGTTACAGTTAAAGTCCGGAAATCAGTTAATTTACAGAAAACCTAGGTAATTTGCAGATTAACGAGGGTGATCCGTTAAAGAGCGAAATTTTTTTCAATTTCTAAGATTACCTAGGTAATCTTGAAATTACCTAGGTATTCTGCACCCTACCGACTAGACACTCGTTAATCTGCATACTACCTGTAATCAGTTATTTTACATATTAACGAGGGTGATCCGTTAAAGTACAAAAATTTATTTTATTTTTATAAAAAGTTTAAGGTGTTTGGGAGGGCTGCCGCCCCCCAAAACCCCCCGCCCTAATTATAACCAAACTCGTTTGGGGGGTAAACAGTAACAATGACGAATCAAAAAAGGGGGATCGGTACTTTTTTCATATTACACAAAACACGCAAATCCCACAAAAATAGTAATGAAATAGCAATTTTAATACTAAAATATAAAAGCAATAATAATAGAATATTAAAGTACCAACTGAGATTTGTATCAATTGTGGTTTTTCGATCTCGATTTGACAGCGTATTTCAATGAGCACTTAAACTAGCAAATTTTAATGAAAGCGCGGTGTAATCGGCTGCCAGCCTACCCTGAACTATTGCTAGGATTCGCGATCGATTACATATGTTAAACACTTGCCCAGGTCCCAGCGATTATTGAATTAACGTTTGTTGAAAAGATATTTCAACAGCTGGGACATTTGCTTTCGTTAAAAGAAATCTCTGTCACTCTGAAGTCGGAGCTTCAACACAATTGTTTTAAAATACCCGTTTTAGTAGTAATTTACTGAACTTAATCATGTAAATTTACTGTACTTACTTGCTTGTATTATTTTGTTTAACATTCAACATGACAACTACCTGTGCTACGCACTAAATTTGAAATCAAAACACCAAATATGACAACAAACTACGTATTGAAACCCGACTGCGCAGGGGTAAGCGCATGGCGCAGTGAGCACCTCAACATTTTAACAGAAAGGATTGAGCGAAACAAATTATTTTGAACTTAAACTATCAAGAGGCCGTTATAGTGCAGATTCCCTAGGTAAAATGCGAAAAACTCTAATATCCGCACATTAACGACAGAAATCAGTTAATCTAAAGTTTAACTAGGTATTCTTAAGAATAACTAATTTTCAACTTTAGCGGTAACATAGATATGATTTAATAGAAAAATCATAATTGAGTTAGAACGGGCATGTAATTGGGATTTCAGTGTTGGTCCGCATTTTTAAATAGATTTGGATTGAAATGTTGGGTTACTCTTTTAACATTTTTATTCATCCCTTTAATATGAAATTAAACTTTTACAAATTTAATGATGAGTAATTTATAATTTAATAATCTTTATGAATAAAATTCACTTTATAAAACATTGTGGACACCTTATTTTCACTGTTAAAAGCATTTCATGGTTTCACCAAAAATTTAAACACTTTTTTCTCCGTTCGGCAGTCTTCGGTGATCCCAATACTCGAACCAATTGAATGAGCTTCTCCGCTTGCAATTACGAATATTCCCGAAGCAGATTAGAAGACAATGCTATGTGATTCTAAGATGACGAAAATGTTGTGTCTGATGTGGAAACCTGCTTGCCACATCCAACCACCCCAGATTGTCATTGAATCCTGTGGAAATTTTGGAGCGGCTACGACTGAAAGGATTAACAATAACCTGAGCAACTCTTTAGTCACAGAGTAGTCTTTAACTACACCAATACCGCTAACTACACGATCCATTAAATGGCTAAGCTGTGTGATTTTTCAGAGATAATAGTACTAGTTTTGATTCTAAGCTGTCTACATATGAGCCTCAAAGATGCACAATAAGCTTGTAGCGAAAATTCAGAGAAATCACGAGTTTCGGTTCATCCTTTCACCGTATCACGGTACCTGTCAATCTTGGTTCAACATTTTATAACCCATCGGTATCGTGGCCTTAACCTGGGTTCAACTTTTCACTACGCTTCGATTGCAACTGTTTTTTAACTTCTTTCGGGAAAAAGGTTGAACTTTTTTTTTAATTTTTAAACCATGTTCGATTGATGAGTCGGTTATAGATTTTATGCAGATAACCCCAAAGTTATCTGTTAATAATCAAACTTCAAAAGCATTGACACCATCAAAACCACGAACTCTTCATTTATAATTTATTTCATTTTCCGGGATAGATGGCCGTGTTTGATGAATGGAATTTCCAAACGTTTCGCTCTCTGCTTCGGAGAGCATCCTCAGTGGCAAAAATCAACTGCTAAAAATTGAAAATAAAAACAAATACCAAACAATTACAGCGTGAATGCTAACGTGGAATGAAAGTGAGATCAGATACTAATACTATTGTTGTGCTGGCTTTATCCCGCATTTCTTGAGTGCCGGGTGCCAGACGCTTGGAATGGAAACACCCTCCTCTTTTCTATTGAAATTATTCTTGTGTTTGAAAATTTCTATGGCTTCTCTTATTAATCGGGTGGATTGATGGTTGGTGGTCGCCAGGATTTCGGTGTTATTAAACAGTACTCCTAACTAACAGTAACTAAACACCGAAATCCTGGCGACCACCAACCATCAATCCACCCGATTAATAAGAGAAGCCATAGAAATTTTCAAACACAAGAATAATTTCAATAGAAAAGAGGAGGGTGTTTCCATTCCAAGCGTCTGGCACCCGGCACTCAAGAAATGCGGGATAAAGCCAGCACAACAATAGTATTAGTATCTGATCTCACTTTCATTCCACGTTAGCATTCACGCTGTAATTGTTTGGTATTTGTTTTTATTTTCAATTTTTAGCAGTTGATTTTTGCCACTGAGGATGCTCTCCGAAGCAGAGAGCGAAACGTTTGGAAATTCCATTCATCAAACACGGCCATCTATCCCGGAAAATGAAATAAATTACTCTTCAGGTCGTGGAAGTTTTCATCAATTTATATCTTCATTTATAGTTTGTTTCCATTCACAACTTCCTTGAAGTTGAGGACACTATGTGAGCTGAACTGAATGAGTAAAAAGTGACAGGCGATTTTTTACAATGCCAACTGCCTGAACTGCGTATTAGGTTAATAAAACCTTGGCATTGGTCCATCATGAGGTAGTAAATAAACGATCTGCAAAACTCCAAAAAAAACCAAGTGGGCAGATTTTTAAAATAATTTACTAACTCATGTTTTCAAGGTTAAGAAAATTTTTTTAAACATCAGGGTTCTTTATTAAATTTGTATAGCAGTTGGTACTTGTGTGAACCACAATAAGTCAACTTTTTTTTAAACCTGTGTGTCTAACCATGTTATAAAACTTTTTCAAACACTTCCCGTCAGTGGCGGCTCGTGGGTTAATTAATAGGGTGTTCACACCAATCATATAAAAATTAAAATTTCCATTAATTTAATCTGTTTATGTCATAAATGTCATCTTTAAATTCTCTTTTAAAGTTCCTATCTATTTGATACTTTAAATTGTATTTAAAGAGTGCTCTTACTCGTACTTTCCAATTAGCCGATAAAATCACTTCTATCAGACGTCAAAAAAGAAAGCTGTGCCTCAAAAGTGAACGCCTCGGCACACTAAATCTGTGCTAGCGGAAATCTCCTGCGAGTTGCCGTAAGCTCAAATGATCTGCGGCAAGCAGTCGGGGTTTCTTCGGATTCTCATATTTTTTTTCGCTCACACGTGCGGAAGGGGAAAGAAAAATAAGAGTTCAGTCTTTTTTCCATTTCTTTCACGTTTCCGGTAGTAAATTTTTCTTATTGAGTAGAGAAGGGGGGGGGGAGAAACATAATTTTGAGCAAAAAAAGAAATTGAGAATATATTTCCTTTGATATTTATTTATCTTTGTATTCGATTTTTGTTCTACACTTTCAGTGGGTGTTCACGTGCTCCTGTGCTCCTATGGACGAGCCGCCACTGCTTCCCGTAGTAATAGATGATAAACACGATAGCAATTTTTGTTTAATTTCTGAAAGAATTTCACTAATAATAAGTATACTTTGTCTGTCCTCGCTGGGCGTCGGAGATAGCATTGCGGAAGGCAGAGAAAACCAGTATTGCCCATTGATCTCACCGCCTAGCCGGGGCAGACAGACCTATAACACTAAAAAGTTTTTCAATTTTAAAGGTATATAAAAAACAATACCAAATAACGTACTAAAATCTTGCATTTTTTATACGAGATAAAAATTTATTGCACAATTCCACAGACCCCGTGATCTCTGCTTCCCTGCGATAAAAGTTCTCTCGCAGGGAAACGGACTTTTACAGAAATTGGTATTAAGTTTCTCTGCAACACAAAAGTTGTTGGAAAACCTCATTAACGAATTCCCTTTTGTCGCTCTTATGCAGAAAATAGGCATTTTTGGATTCCAGATTTCACACAGAAAAAGGGTGACTCTCTCTCCCTCTCTTGATGAATTAAAAAAACGTAAAATTTTCCTAATTATGAGGTCGCAATCATTATTTTATGTTTTATTTAAGTAATTTTTATTATGTTTTATTAATTACTAGCTGATTTGCCCGGCCTTTTGCACTGGTATTGTTTTAAGTTCTCTCAAGTTGTACTATGTATAATTTCTATATTATTAGCATTTATTTATCATACCGGTGTTCCGGGAGCCTTTTTTATTTCGGTGTGTTTCCAGTATATTTCTCATTCAAGTGTTCCTGGTACCTTTTTAATCCCGGTACTCCCAGTGGCTTTTTCATCCCAACATGAGTTATCCACACATACCAGAAGAAAGTTCTCAATTTCTGGATTTCATAGATTTATCAACATGTGAAATAGTATTTATGAATATCTAAGAAAGAAAATGTTCAAAGAATGACGCTAGAGGCAAGCTAGTTGTGTCTTCTCGTTTCTTACAGCTCTACAACAGCATGCAAGACGTTATCACTGCTTACGTTAATTTCTGAAAAAAAAACCCCAAAGATAAGAATTTGACGTAAACTTCATTGAGAAGTTTGAGATAACTTCACAAAGCGTAACAAGTTGTGAAATGAAAGTGCACAAAAACGTCATACGATTTCACCGGGTGATCCATCTCATCTATTATACCTTTTTTGTTGTAAAAATTGTTTTTCTCTCTTGCTATAAAAGGGCAAAAGAAACTAATGATAAATGACATTGAATACCTATTTTTTTCATATTGCCTCAATGCTAGCGTTTTTCATACGGCACAGACATTCAAGATTTGTCCAATTTTTGTCACGTATGGCTAAATTTCATTTACTTCGTTATAATTACGTAACCTTGACATATTTGGTATGAGCTATATTTTATTATCAATAATGAAAAAAATTTTCTCTACTCGTTTATTGGATAAATGATAAAAATGTGTGTTTAGAACATAAAGTTGAAAATTTAATTTTTCCTAAATTTTAGAAATACCAGGTTTTAATTATGTGTATGAGAAGATGATTTTAAACTATTTTACAATATAAGTTTACGTATTTATAAATTTTACATCAGTGTGGTCAGGCTCTGACTGGCCATGCGGGCATTTGGGCAAATGCCCGGTGGGCCGCTACTCATCGAGGGCCGTTTGTGGGCCGCCTACAACCAAAATATTTTACAGTGGTATGAATGAAAAAGATCCTGTAAAAATGAATCCGCACCCTTTGCAGGAATAAGGAACGTGCATGTGTCAGATTTTCATAAACATTCAAGTGTTCCGTATAGTTTTTTGTTAGTTAAATGAAATATTTTTTCAGTTTTTCAAAAAAGTGTACAAGTATTTAAATATTTTAATTTAAAAGTCGAGAAAAAAACACGTGACTGAAAACGCGAAGTGTGTTTGCATGCACAGTGACGTGAAATTCCATCGGGCCAAATTGCAATCAAAATTGAATTTCCATGTTTTATTTGATTATTTCTTTTTTCTGAAGTGTCCGATATGACTGTTTTAATAAATACTGACCTTCTAGACACTTCTGGTGACGGTCAGAAATCCAAGGCAAACATTTTAGGCGAAGTCCACGTATTGTTGACGTCACTGTGCATGCAATTAAGCGTTTTCAGGCGCTTTGAAAAAGACGATTTTTGATTATTTTTTTTGCTATCGAAAAATTTCTCAATCGGCCTCAAATTTTGTGTAGTGGCTTATTTTTGCGTGAAGAATAGATTAAAATAATAAAAAAAAATCATGCAAGTTCCTTATTTCCAACTAGCGGCCCACGAATTCTTTTTGTGCGGCTGGTTTTAATTTACCAGTAATTAAATTCATTAATGATGGCATAAATTACTGAATTCAAAAACATATTTTATTATTTAAAATATTTTTATGAACAAATTTTCCTGGTTTCATCTTTAAAAATTCTACGGCATAAAAGGAGCGAACCTTTTCGGATGTCACCCAAAAGGGTCCCAAATGAGTTAAAACAGTACTAGAGTAAAATTTCCAAATTTTTCTGGGGGAGGAACCCCAGACTCCCCCTATCTATTTTGATCTACATTGTTCACAATTTCTTTTAATATTAAGTTGGTCAAGATGGAAATTCTTTCTACCCACTGAAATTACCAACAAAGAATTAAAGTCTATATTGAGTTTATTACGTATCCAATTAGGGACATCAAGGTGGATTTTAATCTACTTCTTAGGGGTTAATTTTCGAAAGAATTTCTTGCAGAGGTACCATGATCTCCCCGAAATTTTTAATTCTATGAAGTTATATTTTCCATGAAAATTATGCTGTGAGGTGGGCCGATTCAGACTTAAAATGCCCGGGCCGAAATTACTTCCCAGTCCGGCCCTGAGTGTGGTTAAAATTTTCACTTTATTGGATACATAAATATTAAATGCTCTAAGAGATAATTTTTAAAAGCTTTCACTTATCTTAAACAGGGTGTTTCAGCTAAGTGTTTCATAACTTCTAGGGGGGATAGTAGACACCTTGACGAGTCAGAATAACATAGGATTTGGGGGGTCCCAGACCAAATCCCCGAAAGCTAAAAATGGAGCGACACCTCAATAAAATTATTGAAAATTTTAATTTGTAGAAGAATTACTATTGGTAAAAATTTAATTATGGTCTCAAATTTTGTGGTTTAATATGATCTTTAAAATTATCTCCGACTTAAATAACAATCAATATTAAACGCTTGAGATCCTTTTAAAGTTTGTTTTTTGAGTGCCAAACAGCTCTAGAAAACTATTTGCACACGCAAAAAACAAACTTGAACAGGATCTCAAGCGTTTAATATTGATTGTATTTACGTGAAACTTTAACTTAAGGGTTTGGTTTTCAACTATGATCTTTCAGATTATCAAATCAAAAGAAAGTATTTCGAAATACAAAATAAGGTTTTGGCTGAGTTTTCACATGTTCATTGTGGTTTTTAAACTTTTTTCCATAATAAAACAAATTTTAAAGTGAAAAATTTTAAGATAATTTTAAAGATAATATTAAACAACAAAATTTGAGACCATAATTAAATTTTTACTGATAGTAGTTCTTCTACAAATTGTATTTTTCAATAATTGTTTTGGGGTGTCGCTCCACTTTTAACTCCCTGAGATTTGGTCTGGGAACCCCAAATCCTATGTGATTCTGACTCGTCTAGGTGTCTACTATCCCCCCTAGAAGTTATGAAACACTTAAAATCTGAAACACTCTACTGTATAATGATAATATCCAGGGCTCGATTTCAGCCGGAACGGCGTTCCGGAACCTCTTTTTCGGAAAAAAATTATTATATTTCAGGGGTGGTCTAACATATACCACCCGCGAGACCCTTTCATCAGGCCCACGGATATACCTTTTATATACAGAAAAAAATCTTAAAATGAATTTAAACCCTGTTTTTACTGTCAAATTTCCAAAATTTTTCTGGGGGGGCCCCAGACCCCTTTTTTTGTACTTAGAATTCAACTAATCACATTTATAAATGTGAGAATCCTACAAAGAAAATATTAAAAAAAGACAAATTTCAAATTTAAAAAAATGTAAATGCATTTTTATCTTTTTGCAAATAACAATAATTGCGATCTGATTGTGTGGTTGTTACTTAATTGTTCTTTTATACCATAATTGTGAACCTCCATTTGGACTACCCACAATCCGCTCCTGGTGTTGATTCTTTTTCATTTGAACCAGATTTGCCAGATTGCTGGTCCAATTTACATACCATTAAAGAACTTAACCTACGCATTCTATTCCTTAAATTAGCAAAATATACAAGCCTTATGGTTCATTGATGATAAGCCATCCCGTCTCCTTCTGTAAAAAAGTATAACCCATTGTAAAAAAGGTGTTTTACAAAAAAATTTATAAAGAGTTCATCGTCTTATACAATAATTAAGTTAGAATACTCTTCCTAATATAGTACAACGCATTTGAATTTATTTTTAAATTTAAATTTGAATATTAAATGCTAAAGTTTTTGTACTAAAAAGTATTCGCTTTTTCAGTTTTAAGACTAATATAATTTTACAGTTCCGGTACCTCTTTTTTTAGAAATCGAGCCCTGATAATATCTAAGAGTAGCTTTTAGTGAAATCTCGTAATAAGCAATTGGAGTAGGGTAAAACTAATATTTATTAAAAAATAGGAAATACAAAGACAAAAACTACAATTAGATTTAAATAAAGTGTTTCTTGGTCTTCAAGATTTGGCAGTACAAATCGACCTAAAAGAAAAAATATCCTTTTTTGAAGAATAACAACTTATTACCATACTTAAAATACATACTTAAATTTTTTTTCAAGTAGTTTAAAACTTTGATAACATAACAGCAACAACCATTCCAAAAATTCATTAAAAAATGGTTACCTACATTTCCAGGATTAAACAACATGAAATTGATGTTACCATGAATTTATATTGTTTATAATGCACAGCATATTTTTACGGACAAGTTTTAAATGTTTAAAAAATATATATATTCCAATCAATTATCTACATTAAAATTATGGTTTCCTAACGAGACCTTTCAGTTTTGAAAATTCAGAAATAATTATTATGATCCTTTTCAAGTTTTTTCTATTCAATTAATCAAGATATTACTGCATATTTTCAAATTACCTCATTTAAACAAGAAGTTGTTATTCGTAAGGGGACATCCATAAATTACGTGAGGTCAAAAAGGGGGGGGAGGGGTTTGGAAGAATCTCACCAAATCTCACCAAGGGGGGAGGGGGGTCGATTAAAATCTCACGTCAACTTTTTAAGTTAGAAATTATACGATTTTCTTAAGATGAAGCACAAAATGTAAACGAAATTATTTTTAAAGGTTGTAGGTAAATCTCACGTGGAGGGAGGGGGGTCCAGCAAAATCTCACTAAATCTCACCAAGGGGGGAGGGGGGGTCCAGATTTTGGAAAAAACACCTCACGTAATTTATGGATGTCCCCTAATAGAGAATTCATCTTTGCACAATATTTTTTCTATTTCTAGAAAACTTTTAAAGTGGTACTAAGTTAGAAATTTGCATTTTCTGAATCATGTTTGATTTATCAATACATCATATAGATATGTTTACATTAATACCCTGCTGAATTTTAGGAAGCCATGAAGCGAGAAAAATAATTGAAATAATTCTTACCTATCTCTCGATGAACTTGAAGTTAAGGGGTTTATCAGGTATGAGCGACAGTCTCATTATTGTTCCAACATCAGGTCCGTCGTATTCAACTCTAAAATTCTCAATTATCTGAAAGAGATATATCATTAGCACCCTGTCGAAGAATTAATTTGAAACACTAGCTTTTACCTTTTAAAATTTTTACCTCCATTTTTCGCTCCTATTTCTATAAGGAGGTTCTATAAGAATATGTATGTATAATTTTAAAAAATTTAGGATAGATTTAAAATAAACTTTTTATATAAGGCATATAAAAAAGAGGCTTTAATACAAATCAAAAAGTAAAAATTTCTGATAATTTGATTTGAGTGATGAATATTTTATGGAATTTTTGATTGAAAATATAATTTATCCGATGATAATTTCTGAGTCATCAGGGATAGTGTCCGAACTCTAATATTTGGCTACTCGGAGATTCACACCCCCTTAATAGATCTTGGAGAGATCCCCAGCTTATCCTCTGCCGGTGAAAGCACAATGGCAATCATTATTGCTTGTCTTTTTTCGGAAAACGATCAGTATAATCCTAAAACGTGCTTTCGAGTACGAGCATGCCGCCGATTTTCCGATTCCGAGAGCCAATGCAATGCGTAGAATCGAGCTCTCCGGCTCTGCGCTGGATCTCGGAATCTGAAAATCGGCGGCACTGCTACTTGGGTATGCTAGTATCCTTCTGCAGTACGAAAATTGCGCAATACTTATAGCTACCTTCCGAGGACAGACAAGTTATAGCATTGATTGATTAGGTAGGCAATACCATTTTGGTGGTCACCAGCTGTGATTGGATGTAACGTGTTCATTCAATCTGTCCTTTAAGAGGGCTATTGGAGGATCGAGCTTCTTTTTCTCCGCCGCTTGTGACATGACGAAAGAGGCATGAGGTCAGGGGCGTCATTTCAGTTTTTCGTTGGGGGGGGCAAGGAATTTTTTTTAAATGGGTCTGGACCTTGCTGTAACTAGGTTTATTTTGGCGGGGGTTGCCTCAACTTCATTTTTAAGGTAATATCATGTCAAAATTCGACAACGTGAAGTACAATGAAAAATGGGGGGGGGGTCTGGGGGTTCACCCCCAGGAAAATTTTGAAAATTTGGCTCTGAAAGTAGTGTTTTAGCTTGTTTTGAGAACCTTTGGGCTGCATCCAAAGAGAACAGTTTCTTGTAAACCACATAATTTTCTAGGGAAAAGAATTGTAAATAAACGTCAAAGTTTTAAGGGGACTATAGGGGTCCTCGCCCAGGAATTTTAATTCCTCTTTAAACTAGTGTTTTATCTCTTTTTCAAACTCTTTGGGGAGGTTCTAAAGAGAAAAGCTTCTTGTAAGAGTAAGAGGAATAGTTTTCAAGGGGGAAACACTATAAATAAGAGACGTGGAAATTTTAGAGGGGGGGCTGGGGGTCCTCCCCCAGAAATTTTTTGAAATTGAACCCTCAAAAGTAATGTTTTAACTTCTTTTGAGACGTTTTGAGTTGCACCCAAAGCTCCTTGTGGAAGTTACAGAATTTTCAAGGGACTTGCAGCTATTTTTCATATTACAGTGGACACCTTGGGGGGGGCGGTTGCCCCCCCCTGCCCCCCCTAAATGACGCCCCTGCATGAGGTGCATGAGTAGTGAATACGATTCCAGCGCCACCCGAGACCCTATTATTATTTCGAATCCAGATTGACTATGTAAAATCCTCAAATTTGAGTATTTTTTTTACTCAGTTTTGAAAATATTGTCTTAAGAGTGAGCCCAAGCAGCACAAACGTTCTATATTGGTCCAATTTTTTTCATGTATGGCCAAATTTAGTTAACTTCTAGAAACAGTTATGTAAACTTGTCATATTTCGTGTGAGCTGTACAACTAGGGAGGAGGACTGGTTACATAGACAACAAACCCAAGGTATCTAACGTGTCTCCCACCTCTCCTAGGGACCCAATGAGCATCTCTCTCTGCTCCATTACTTTTTAGACACCTTTCTCGAGGGTACTTTAGGGTCATATTCAGAATAACAAAACACGTAGAAGAAATGAGAACGTTAATGAAATAATAGATTTCAACGGTAACTCACGAGCTCTCGTCTGCCACCGTTCCAAGATGCGAATCCAGGCCAGGCCCCAGGTGGATTTCTTTTACATTCTTTTTGTCCTTTAAATAGTTCCACAAAAACTAAAACAGCTAAATCATTATTAAAAAAAGATCTCATTCATTAATATATTACCAAAGTAATATAATAGACATCTAGCGAATAATATATAATTATTTGCAAGTGTGTGCTCCTGACACCAACTGACGCTTACACTTACAAATAATTATACACTTCAGAATATACGAAAACAGTTAACACAAGATGTCTAATACTTTCGTAGTATAATAATGATTGAAAACTTTTTGTGCAAGTAGCTGTTCTAGTGTCTGTGGAACTATTTAAATTTAAAGGACCACATAAAAAATATAAAAGCAATCCGCCTATAGATTCAGATCTCAGGAACGATATGGCAGATGAGAGCTCGTTAGTTATGTTATAATACACCGTTTGAAATCTACCGTTTCGTTCTCGCCCCTTCTACGCGTTTTTTTTTTCATTCTGAATATAGATAGCCCTTACTTTGATGATGCACAGTTTGATCTCCTGCTCGCCAAACCTCTGCCCCACGCAGCGACGTACGCCGAAGCTGAAGGGCAAGACGCAGTAAGGGTGGCTCTTGTTCACGAGCTTGGGGCTGCCCTCCTGCAGCCACCGCTCAGGGCGGTACTGCAGGGGCGAATCGAAGTGCTTCTCCAGCCGACTGATGACGGGGTGAAGCCCTAGGCACGTCACCTGAAAAAAAACACGTAGTTAATTGGATACAATTGGATTCGCTGGAGAAGATTGGATCGAATGTAATGGACATCGAAAAGGTTTTTTTTAGTTTTTCGACTCTAGGCATTGGGTAGTGTCTAGTAAGGTTGCGTATCGGTATCTGATCCGGCGATCGCTAGTTATTATCCTGTTGGACTAAGGGGAAACCGCAAACGACCCTATAAAATGAATAACATTGGTGTCTCGCCCCCCTCTATGGGTCATTTTATTGGGTCGTGCTTATAGGTTATTTAATGTGGTTTCGCGTTTATTTGAAGGGATATACCGCCAATCGCCGGATGAGATACCAGTATGCAAACTTAGGCGCGTGCCATACTTGTTCAATAGGGGAGAGTGAGGCTCAGTTCCATGCTTTCTCCCCTACTTGATTAATGGCAGTCGCGTCTAAATTGAACTAGTCTGGCACGCGCCTTACCGTGCATCTTAACTTTTACGATGGGTTCGGCAACCCTTATCGGGCAATTGATATCTCCCTCATCTCTTTGTGTGGTTAGGAGGTATCCATGGCATCCTATCTCCATAGGAGGGGAACTCTTTTGTTCGCTAATTGACCTTACCTAACCTCACAAAGAGATGGGGAGATATCCACTGCCCGATAAGGGTTGTCGAGCCTATAGTAAAAGTTTAGATGCACGCTTAGGGTGCATCTAAAGTTTTATTACCCCGACGACCGTCAACAGCGAAAGATTTACGATACCTTAGAGGAGGGGAACCTCTTTTGTTCGCTAATTGACCTCAGCTAACCACACAAAAGGAAGGGGGAGATTATCAATGCCCCTAATCTCCCCCGAATGCCTGAAGAAGCCTCGTCGGTATCATAAATTGTTCGCTGTTGACGGTCGTCTGGGTAATAAAACTTTAGATGCACCCTTAGGCGCTAGCCACACTACGAGGGAAAAAGACGCGAGAACTTTAAATCTCCATTAAAAAACGTTTAAGATGTTATCAAGAGGAGGGGAGATGGAAGGGGACTCGGGGGGCGATGTAGTAGGTAATTCCTGTAGCAGAGCGGTCGAAGTACTCCTCACTGACAAGCGTCGCAGTGGCTCTGCTACAAGAGTTATCTACTACATCGCCTCCTCGATACCCCTTCCATCTCCCCTCCTCTTGATTTTTTTTAACATCTTAATCATTTTTAATGGAGATTTATCGTTCTCGTGTCTTTTTCCCTCGTAGTGTGGCGAGAGCCTTAAAATTTTCCATGATTAATTTTAGATTCCCTTGAAACAGTCCAGCGCCACAATTTTCCGAAAAAACCTAACTGAAATTATTTTAACAAGTTATAAGGTAATTTAATGTGGTCATTATGAGGAATTTTTTTAGCAAAACAATGTAGGTTAATCATCAGTCTTGTTTTTTAAGTATTTTTACTGAAACTTTCAGTTTTGGAATCACTTACTCCGGCAGGAATTTCATAACCTGATAGAACCAAACGTTTCTGAAGAATTCTAGCACTTCCCCCAGTAGCAGGATTCAACCTAAAAATTAATTAGACCAGTTTTCACAAATTAATGAATTAAAAATTATAAAAATATGATTAAAGAAAATAATGAATCGATTTTTAGAAATAAATCAAAATATCCTTTCAAGAGTGTTTTTTGCGTTTTTTACAGAGAGTTAGAGAATATTAACTTCGAATAATTTTGTTCATTTGAAACTTATTGAACGAGTAGACCTTTCAAAGTTATGGGAAAAATATCAGTTAATAACATTTCAGCTGACTATTCCTTTTCAAGTTACGATTTCGAAGTTTTGAATGTAAAATTTTACAAATGTTGGAGTTGGGTAAAAAATAACTATTTGGCACATGCTCTTTGTTCATAAATTAGTCCGGACATAATAATAGATAACTAGATGCTGATCTTCATTATTTAATATTTTTCTAAAATCTTTTATAAACCAAATAAGGTCACCTAAACAAACAAAAAACTAATTTCTGTTACCTGTGTGATTCTTTGATGCAGGCTTTTAAGTATCTCATACTCGTACTAGTGGAGTTTTTATCCCAGCCAAGTTTTGAATGCTCAGCGATTTCTCTGTGCAGTTTTTCTTGGGCCTCCGGATTTTTTGCCAAGTTATAAAGGAGAAATCCTATACTACTACCCGTCTACAAAATCAAGTCAAAGTTAGTTCCTTTTCTACTATCGGTGCAATATATGGAGGGCTCAGAATTAAAATGGACCAAGTCCACTTTATGTCATTTTTGAGTTAGCAACGCTATAACATGCACCAACTATGTAAAATTTCAGTGCAATAAAGAACCAAGTCCTAGTTCTGATAATATCCGCTTGGCAGCAGCAAGTTCTGGTGCGTTAACATGCAATTTCCTATGAAGCTTGAACTTTAAACGTCTGTAGCTCAAAAGTAGCTAAAGTGGACTTGGTCCATTTCTATTCTGAACCCTCCATATAGGGTGTATGTGATAACATGCAGCAAAATTTAAGGGATGATAGAACTTGTAAAGATGAATTGGTATAGAAAAGGAGATCGCAAATGGGATTTAAGGGGTGTAAATCACGAAAACAATTAAAGCGGAGAAAACCCTAGAAAATACGTTCAAAAAAGACATTTCTTGAAGTTAAGGCTAAAACAACAAGGTAAATGTCTTTCTGAACGTATTTGCGAGGGTTCAACGCTTTAATTATTTCCATGATTATTCACCCTTTAAACTCCATTTGCGATCCCCTATTCTATACCATTTCTTGTTCGAGTTACGAGTCCTATCCTTCCTCAATGTTTGTTGTACGATTTCAGATACACCTTGTATGTATTGTATGTAGCACTCACCGTGTCTATTCCAGCAGAGAACAGCTCCACCATAAGCAGATTGATGTCAGATGATGTCAAATTCTCGGCATTCAAAAGTCTTCGGAGAAATTCTAAATGAGGGTCGTCTTTGTACTGAGGATCTTTCAGTTTCATTTTTGCTTCTTTAATGCAGTCATCTGCCAAACTGAGCAAATTCATCTTGATGAACATTACATTTATGAGGTGTTAAAACCAACTTAAACACAAATGCAAATTCAATATTTACCAAATAAAAAAATGTAATTGTTTTTTTCATATAGTAGAATAACAGAGGAGAGCAGTGTTGAAACACATAGTTAAAACACTCTTCAGATTAATTTCTTACAATAAGTAAAATGAGAAGCAGGCCTAATTGTGTTTTTTTGAATGGTAAATATTACATTTAAAAAAAGTTTTATTTATTTCAAGTTAATTCTAATGTGGTGTTTTATGCAAAAGAGGATGTTGCAGTTTTTTCCTAAGGTAACGCGATATAACTTCCAATATCTTCAACTACATAACATATTGGCATGCAGATAAAAAGAAAATTTATTATGTAATGGCTTTAAAGTTCGATTCCAAAAATTAAGCCAATCAATATAAAGCTCGCCATTTTCTATGAAGATTTGCACAAGTTTTTGTTTCTATATCTTTGTAAAGGATTGCGATTTGGTCTTTTAATAGTAAAGAATTTTTAAAGTTGTAAAAATGGTTGTTGATCTTAGTTGTTAAAATATTCTTCAGGGTACGTTTTTTGTTTTGTTAGTTACATAAAAGGGTACAATTAAAGGAATAACACATAAATAACTGTTTTATATCCTTTTTAGTGTTCCGAATAAAGAAAAATATTATACAGGGTAATTCTAAATTACGTGGACAAACTTCGCATGGGGGTAGAGGGGACCTAGACAAGCATATTTCGCATAGGAATGGGGGGCGCATCCTTACCGTTTAAGAGCTAGGACCTAATGTAGTGCGAGCGCGTTTCAAGAGGCCGTTTTTAGGAGGCCCGTGTGACTAAACAAAACACAATAAAATGAAAAACATTATTGCATAAGGTAAGGAAGTATTCATACTACTTACACCATGAATTCGATACAATTTGAACCAATTTTTAAACCGTGGAGTGAGTTTCAAAAGTGCAATATTAATATTTTAGTCAAAGAATGGACATCACTTAATGGTATTTAGAAAAATGACGTTTGGGGAAGGAATTTTCAATGATCGTAACATTGATCATTGAAACTGTTTGATCATTGAAAATTCCTTCCCCGATCATCATTTTTCTAAATACCATTAAGGGAACTCCATTGTTTGACTAAGAGATTAATATTGCACGTTTTAATACTAACCCCACGGTTTAGCAAGTGGTCCAATTTCTATCACATTGAGGATTTAAGTTGTAAGGATACTCCTGTACCTCATGCAATAATGTTTTTCATTTTATTATGTTTTGTTTCGTCACACGGGCCTTCTAAAAACGGCCTCTTGAAACGCGCTCGCACTACATTAGGTCCTAGCTCTTAAACGGTAAGGATGCGCCCCCCCCCATTCCTATGCAAAATATGCTTGTCTAGGTCCCCTCTACCCCCATGCGAAGTTTGTCCACGTAATTTAGAATCACCCTGTATACTGGAAATTGAGCTTAATAAATTAGTAAAGTAATACAGAGCTAAAGGGAATAGGCACGTACTTGTGAAAGAATTCATGCGATTTCATTAGTTTCTTGTAGGTAGGGTTCTTAAACAGCTTCCAGTACTCAGGTTGAAGAAGGGAATCAGCTAAAGACTCTAGAAAATCATGACTAGCAGCTGTTATTTCCGTACCGAGCTCAGAATTTAAAGAATCCAATACTCCTAATCGAGTGCCAAAACAAACCATTCCAAATGCTAAAATAAGAATTTTATCTTTTTGTTAAAATTCAAAAACGGCATAAAGTATTTGAAGAAGGTGTTCTGTTAGAGCTGTAAATATAGAAGGGGGAAATATTTAATAATGAAAAGTAATTTGAATTTAAAACAGCAAGATCTTTTTTGAAACATTAACTGTATTGGAAATTTTGTAAACAAAAACATACGTTAGTTTATAAAAAACTCTAAATTAGTTACCCTGTTATAAAAACTATTACCTTATTAATAGAATTACAAATATCGAAATATCTATTGTACAACATCTATAAATGGAACTATCGTGAAAATCTCGATTTTGATAATTGAACCGAGATCACCGTTTTCACAAGTTACCTTCTTGAGTAAATCTGAATATCTCGTGCAAAAAATTTGGAATTTGTCCATTTTCATCTTTAGTGGCCCTTATCCTGGATATGAAATCATCAGTAATTTTTTCATGGGAACTGAAGTAAATCTTTGAAAAATCTGGACGCATGATGAAATTTACGGCGTGACGTAGCCTTGACCACTCTTTTCCATTCCTGAAAACAGAACATTTAAGGTTGAATTTTATTCCTATACTACACTCAAACATGTTTTTGTGCGGTACTTTTTGTGCGAATTTTTATCCAATCAAATTGGGACATAGAAAAAAAAATCTTTTATATCTGACTGCCGTGCCGAGACATATACAAAGGTCTAGTCCTAGTGAAACAACAGTTGTCACCTACTACATAGTAACTAAAAAAAGTCTACCGTCTGTATAGAAATTTATTAATGGCTTTAAAGTTAGATTCCAAAAATTAAGCCAATCAATATAAGGCTCGCAAATTTCTATAAAGACTTGCACAAGTTTTTGTTTTTATCTTTATAAAGGATTGTTGCACTTAGAATAAATTTGTTGAGTAAAGTGAGATTACCTGTATAATAATAATGGAAAAGCGACTTGGTGTTTAAATATTTAAAAAAAATTATCTACTTTAACCTACAAATTGGATTTGTGTTGTAGGGTAGTAAAACATTTTTTAAAACTTTTTGTAGTATTTCACGCATAAAATTAAAAAATAATCTTTTGGGGAATTGGGAGGACTAACTTGTGTATTACAGTCGAATCTGCTTAATGTGATCACGGTTAATGTTATCAATCGGATTATGTTATCGAAATCGACAGGTCCCGATCATTCCTATTTAATTTAATGTAAAATACATCGTTTAGTGTGATCAACTTAGATCATCACTCCGCTTAATATTATCAAAATTTGTCCATTTCTCCTTTTAAAACGACCGCTTTTGAGATCGAGTTTCATTTTGAAGGTCAATTTTAACAAGTAAATATCTGCTCCATGAGAACATCTGGCGCTTCATATTTCTGAAACTCAGTATGAGTAAGAAAAATAAAACATTCCCAACATTCCGCATATTGAAAGAAAACAGTTATGGGGGGTCTGAATCCCTACTTGTGATTGGTTTAAGAAACACCAATATCCACGCTTTGCAGATGTTTCTGATAAGATATTTTGATTTCCCTTGTTTACTGGAATTCAGATTATGTAATAAATAAGTGGTTTATTGGAGTGGAAGGATATAAGGGAGCGGAAAAAGAGAGACCTTTCTATAAAAATACAAAGTAAGTGATTATTTTAATTTTATTAACTGATACTCTAATATTTCCCCCTTAAAATTTTACCTAGAGTAAAATTAGAGTTTCGTATACATTTATTACGATTACATTATTTTGATTTTAAAGCAAACAATCTAGTTACACTGTTTGCTGTTTTTTTATATGGGATCGTTTATTATTGTTATCGATCGGATAATGTTATCAGTTTAGTCTCGGACAACTGCGATCACATTAAGCGGACTCGACTGTATTAGGAATATCAATCCTAGACGGCAACTTTAGTTGACCCTACTCCTACTACGTCACTAACAAAGTAGTTCCCATCGTGGAGTCTGAATTTCGAGTGAAACGAAGAATGCCAATTTTAAAATACGATTATTTCATTAAACCCATGTATATATTGTGTCTTTTTATCACGATTTGCGTACCGAAACTCCTGCTAGCAACACAACAGGCTTTGTGTTTACCCACTTTCTCCTTCCGCGTATTGACGTACTATGTTCAAGAAACATTGCCGTGAAGTATAAAACACTCCACGGCTTCCTTCATTAATGATAGTTACATTTAATGAATATATCAATAACTCACATAAAAATATAAACTAGAATTAATTGTATAATTATGCCTACTACCATGCAATGTATTGCATGAATGAAACTTTGATTGGCAATTTTTATAAGTGTGTAAAAAATTCCAGATCAAATTCTATTATACTTATAGGAATTATTCTACTACCTTTTTAAGAAGAAAAACAAATAATTTTAAAGTATTTTACGTACTCAGAAATTAGTCCAGCACAACTGTATTTCCTCTCTTTCAATCGGTAATGCCTCAGAGCCTTGAAGACCGGACGATGTGGGGATGTTTCTCCACGATTCAGCAATTTTGAGATATCTTCTGGGTTGAAGAGAAGAACTAATGGCATTCCCATATCTAATCGCACGACAGGTCCGTAGGTGTTGTGAAAATCCATATAAGCATCGTATAATTTTTCGAGGGAATACGGACCTACAAAATGACTGAGGCATAAAATACAGTTTCATTTAAAAAAAAAAGCGGCTTCGAGAGTAAATCCTTAAAAATAAAACCAAGTTAAAATCTAATGAAATATGAGCATGGGTGGATATAGGAAGAAGACGCCACAGACAAGAAAATATAACCTTTTATATAAATAAATATATAACCTTTTACTCCGAAAATCGACCCAAGGTAAGTAGCTATTTTTATTAACCATCTGGCGTCAATTTAGTTTTTTTATGTTCATGTAAAACCCAAAGGGGGTACTTGAAAGAGTACTTAGGTCCTTAGATCTTCAAACATCAAGTATAACCAATTTCGCTGGGTGAGAACTAAACCAGAACGTATGACTGAAAGTCACAATCAGCTGAAGCTGAAAGACCCTTGTTTTGTTTCCCCAAGTTAAGGCTCATTTACACTGTTTCACTTTCATTTTTCATCTTGAGTGATTCACTCATGTGAATTGCTCGTTTACGTAGAAAATTGAAAGAGTTAACTGTGAGCATGTCGAAAAAAAAAGCATTTTTATATGACCTAAAAGAATGAAACACTTAAATTTAAATTCTTCTACAATTTATATTAAATTAATGTTCTGCATTGACTTTATTTTTATCACGTTTTCACTGTGGTAAATAAATTATGCGCCTGAAATGAGGTGAAAGGATACTCTAAATAAGAGTAGAGTCTGAATCTATAATTCAGAATCATAAGATATAAAAATTAACTCACCAAATTTGCTAAATAAATACACATTTCCAATCAAAGGCAATCTCCGTGGGCCTGGAATTTCACTATATGGTTTACAGGTTTGAGTATTAGAAGATTGTGTGGCAACAGCTGCGACATGACTGCGGTTGGCTGTCTGGAGGGCTTGACAAAAACTTTTCGATTTTCTCAATCCATAGTTAATAGTTCTTGCAGATGCAATCATTTTGTGATTTTTTCAAAATTATTAAATAACATACAGTTAAAGCGTTACTATAGCTGCTCGTAGAATCTCAATTCAATAACTTGTAACCTGGATCGATGTTCATGAGCGTTCACAGGTTACAAAAACAAATACCTATTAAGAAAACATTGATTATAAAACCTCTACACACTTATAAATTTGTATGGTTATTAAGTATACATTATTTCTTTCAGCTATTTCACTCAAGTAGTTTTTAGTTTTACTAGGGTGACCATAACCAGACATACTGCACTTTTTGCCTCTGTCCCGCTGACCAAATGTCCCGCTTTTCCGAATAAAGTTTATCAAATTATAGAGAAAAATGTAAAAGTAAAACTAGATTTTTTAATTTTGGGGAGTAATCTTTCAAGAGTTATTAATAAGTCGGCTGAATTATTACTCATTTATTAGTTATTTAAAAAAAGAATGATTAATGAAAATTAAAAAAGTTGATATTAAGTATCATATTATTAAAGGGGGTGCGTTCAGGAGGGGGGCTTTTAAGTTTAGGCGATTAGTTTTGTGCAGTTTTTTTCCTCTTCAAAATTAGATTGCGTAGCAAACAGTCAATCCAACCCAATTGTTTGAAAATAAGTTGAAACACAATTTCAAAGAGTCAAATTTACAAAAATATATGGGGGAGGACCACCCCCCCCTATTTATCATTTAACTAGCCCCTAAAATTTTTAAATTGAATGCAAAGTTTAAATAATAATAGGGGAAAGTGCTGTACCTAAGGACGGTTGTACCTTCAGCCACCGCGTTTTAAAATTCGGGAAATAATGGAAATTTGAATTTGTGGTTGAATTTGAATGTAAACAGATGCTATCTAGTTGCTAAGGGGTCATCCATAAATTACGTGAGGTCAAAAAGGGGGGGAGGGGTTTGGAAAAATCTCACCAAATCTCACCAAGGGGGGAGGGGGGGTCGATTAAAATCTCACGTCAACTTTTTAAGTTGGAAATTATACGATTTTCTTTTTTTTAAGTATGAAAAAGGAATACATACAGACAAGATAGTGCAAATTATTTTTAAAAATTTGTAGGTAAATCTCACTTGGGGGGGAGGCGGGGTCCAGATTTTGGAAAAAACGCCTCACGTAATTTATGGATGACCCCTAACGTGAAATCAGCTCTTTAAAATAATATTTAAATTTAATATAATAAATTTACTGTTTTTAGGTGCTCAAAGTTTTTTTAGTGCATCACTACATTAATAATTTTCTTACCATTTAATTATAATACGATAAAATGAGATATAGGGGCGAATCCCCGAGATTTTGACTTTTTATTTTTGATATTAGAAATCGTCAGATCTCAATTCTTTAATTTTTTATAGAATTTTAAACACAAAACCACCTGGTGTTGTACCTTCGGACACCATAAGTGCCTACCTAAGGACATAAGTGCATTACCTAAGGACACGTTCTTGTGGGTGTCTGTAGCTAATCGGCGTATTTGAATCAGGTTTCAGTAAATTGAATACATTTTAATGCATCTTAAATTAGTTCTAAATGGTTATAAATTTGTTGGCGATTATTTTCAAGTTATTTTAGATGAAAAATCAAATATTTTGTGATCTAAACTACTTTTTAAAATTTTTGATTTTGCTTTGCATTTAATGTAAAATATGGTATAAAATCTTGAGCACACTATCGCATTAAACTATGATGATTACAAAAAACTTAACCCTATCCACCCTATTGCACAATTAAGTGTCGATCGAATTGTTTTTTGGATCAGTGAAGTGATCAGATCAATCAGTATGATTGATGAAACTATTACCTCAAATTTCGATCTGAAAATCCCAAGTGATTTATGTTTTTTGGTAAAAAATCAAGACTTTTATCAATCAACTTCGTTTTAATGATCATTTACGATCTAAAACTATATTACTTTAAAAATCTATTTCCAATTTTAAAAATGCTTGAAATAGTTTATAAAAAGGTAATATACACCAATACAAATGTTCATTTTAAGCTTTTTTCAACTTAAACTTTCCTTTTTAAGGGTGTCCACAGGTACAACTGGGTCTGTCCATAGGAAGAGCACGTTGTTGTACCTATGGACACTAATTTCGTCAAGTTATTAAAATGAATTAAAAATCTAATTTTGAAGATTTTAGCTAATAAAAAATATTATATTACCATCTTTGTTAAGGTTAGGACTATAGGTTGGGCACTTTAAATGGTAAAAATGTGATTTTACCTGTCTAGTCTTAGAAAAATCCAAACGTGATTTTTGTTGTCCACTGGTACAACACTCTCCCCTATATTTTTACGATCTTAAAGACGTCCTTTATCTATTATTACGTGTTCCGAAGCAAACGTTTAGGAGGGAGATTAATGCAAAATTTATTCCAGTGGGAAATTAAAAATATTATCTTTCATTGAAATATTGAAACCCCCCCATCTGAAAATATTAACCTCCTCCTAGTGAAATATGTCCCACTTTTAGATTGAAAAACTTGGTCACATTAGCTTGGGTAAATAAACGAGTAGTTGCGTAGTATACGAGGGGAGGAAAAGCCCCCCCCCTCGAAATTTGAACCAGAACTACCAGAAGTATCCAAACTAGTAAAAACCCTGCCTTTTTTTAGGGTCAAATGTTTTTCGGGAGAACCCCAAACCTTGGGCATTGTTTGGAACTCATAATTTATTTTTTAAGTTCCTTAAGATGCAAATTCTACCTTAATATGTATTAAAAAACCATTGAACCTTTAGTCCAGGTAATCCGTGACTTAACTGGTAAAATAATGCACCATTTACTTTTCAACCCTTTTCCCTTAAAAATGATTTCAACCAACAGTAACATACTAAAAATTGGCCAAAATCGGTTGACGAAAAGTTTAATTTCTCTTTAAATTAAAAAAAATCGCACAAAAGCTTTTTAAAAATCAAACAATTGAAATTGAGACTTAATACATGCATGTTATGTTTTGTTAAAAGATATTTATCAATGTTGAATACAAAAATGTTCCTTTTTAAATTAAAATTAATTGAAACATTGCTCAAAACCACAAAATAATTGCAAAAGAAGTAAATTTAAACGGTTTTACTTTAGAAATGACCAAAATAAGGACACACTGCAATTAGACAAAAATATAATAATTTTTTTCAATTTTCAGCTTTTTTGGCTTTAAAAATTGATCTTATTAAAAAAAAACTCCTGTTAAAAACGTGGGAGGCATTTGCCAAGGTCCTTTTTCCATTGATATTGTAGTTATACCTATTATAACATAGGAAAACAACAATTGATGATTAAATCGTTTGTTAATTAGTTAAGTATACTGAACCTTGGGCTTAAATCTAGAAGTGGGTTCAAATTCCAAGCGAAGTAGAAGAGCCAAAGTGCGCCTAAGTATATCTAATTGAAGTTGGAGACTAAAAATTCGACCCCAGAGGCACCAACCCGAACCCACTTCTCGTTTTTTACCGAACCTTGAAAATACAGGTACGATTTTCCAATCAAGTGAAACATAAAATATTTTTAACAATATTTGGTATTAATTCCTCTAAAAAGTAATCAAATTTAAAGCAGGCAAAAATGTTTTTTAAAAATTTAAATTTGTAACAAATTTAAAAATTTAAACTTTAACATTTTGTTGTATAAGGCATTTGATACATGTCTACAGGATATATTTTAGTAGTGTTAACGAATATTAGGTTAGATTTTTATAACTTTCTAAAGAATTGCAGAAAAATTGAAGCTTTTAAAACAAAATTAATAAGATAAATGCTTCAATTTTGAACGAAAGTCAACTGAATTCATACCTTGTTGGAAGAGTCATAGAATTTTCATCCGAACGTCACCCAAGTCACTTTTAAGGTCAGAATGGAAAGAGGCAGGGCTCAATGTTCTATCAGAGCCCAGAAACTTGTTTTTTGTCTCTTATCGAAACTCAATATGACAAAATCCGACCTTGAACTAGCCCGTCCTGTTCAGCAGACAGTATGCGAGGAAGCCTGCAGAACGGGAAATCCAAATATTTGGGTTTACAAAAGCAATACTGCCACTGCCAATAAGGTTTTTCAAAAATATCTCTATGCAGTTATGGCGGAGTGAGAAAGCAATATGCTCCAGCGGTATTCGGGAATGAATTGTTAATGCAAGTGATTTACCCCTCATAGCTTGGGTAATTCTTGTGAAAATTTTTGAACTGAAAAAAAAATGCGAATAACTAAAAAATACCTTGACGAGAGGTAAAAATTTAGAAATTAATAAATTATTTCTAATGCAAATTTTATATTTAAGGCAAATGATATCCAGTGTCCGTTTAAGAGGCAAATTTTCAAAATTCAAATCCCCCATTTTATCTTGGAGTTCACTTTGTCAAATTTTGAGATAATATGTAATATCATTCAAATACTACTTTTCAGTGCTCTAACCCTTAACCCATAAATGTGCTCGTTAGGGGATACCTTAAAAATGAAGTTGAGGCAACTCCCCCTAAAAAAAGTCTAATTATACGGCGTGGTCCAGACCCACTTAAAAAATCCTTGTCTCCCCTTCCAAAAACTGAAATGACACCCCTGTTTATCTCTTTTTGAAATTCTTAGGGGAGCACTAAAAAGGAAAAGTTTATTGAAAGCGGCAGAATTTTCAAGGGTAAAAACACTGTAACATAGGTCAATTTTACAAAGGGGGGCTGGGTTCTCCCCTATAAAAATTTTTAAAATTTCCCCTTTAAACTATTGTTTTATCTCTTTTTCAAACTCTTAGGGGAGCACTAAAAAGGAAAAGTTTCTTGAAAGCGGCAGAATTTTCAAGGGGAAAAACACTGTTTAACAGAGATAAAAATTATAGAGGAGGGCTTGGGGTACTCCAATACTTCGGTATTACTTGGGGTACTTTTCATGTTTTTGAAATTACCACTTTAAACTATATCTCATTTTCAAACTCTTTGGGGAGCACAAAAAAGGAAAAGCTTCTTATAAGCGGCAGAATTTTCAAGGTAAAAACACTGAATAACAGACATGAAAATTTTAGAGGGGGTTGGGGGTCCTCCCCCAAAAACGATTTTGAAATTTAACCCTCAAAAGTAGTTTTCTAACTCTTTTTGAGACTTTTTGACATTTTTTTACTCATTTTGAGACCATTTGGGAAACCAGGAGGAAAACATTTTCAAGGAAACAGCAGCATAAATGTTTCCCCAAATTTTCAGGGGGGGTTAACTTTTACTTTATCAAGGTATATAAATATTACTACTTTTTTCCCGCTTATCGTGCACCCCTAATACAAAAAAAAATACCATCACTTAAATCTTTTTTTACTTATAGGGAGCCCAATAGACCGTTTAAATAAGAGCCCCCTTAATAAAACGCTACGCTCTTACAATTTATTTAATTGTATTTACGTGAAACTTTGGACTTAATGGTTTTCAACTATGATCTTTCAGATTATCAAATCAAAAGAAAGGACTTTGAAATACAAAATAAGGTTTTGGCAGAGTTTTCACATTTTTTTGTGGTTTTTAAACTTTTTTCATAATAAAACAAATTTTAAAGTGAAGATTTCGAAGATAATTTTAAGATAATAAGTAAACTAAATTTGGCCTTACTTGACGAAAATTGGAAGAATTTGGAACATTGGTAGGTGGTACTTACTAGTGCCGTCGGTTAAATAAAGGGTTAACAGGGAAATATATAAAACCTTTTCCCTCTCTAACGATTTGAAAGTGGGCGGGGTTAATTGAGAAAGATTGGTTGCAGAAAGAGAGATAGTATGTAGATTGTATAGAGAGTCAACAACGTTACATCATATTTTCTGGTTAGTTCCAACGTTATCACATAGAAAAGCCACTGTCTATGGGAACGAAGTGTATATTTGGACGGCCAAAACGGCCAGTGGCGCATGTGCTGTAGGTCTCGTGGTTACGTAGCAGTCTCGGCGCTTAGTGATGGAACCAATGGAACGCCGAGCCGTGGAAATTAGAGTAGAGTTTAGTTGAAAAAAGGCCGTCCAAATATACAGTGCCCTATGGGAAAGCGTCTATGGAGATGGAGATGGACTCTCTGAAGTATCTTTACTCTGTGGTCATTAGGGTGGTCCACATTCCTATGGGAAAATATAAACTTTGTCCTAGACACAACGTCGCCCCCTCATTTTTTTACATCTACCTATAGTATTATTCTGGCAAAGTTTCAACTTCCTACTTTCATTTTAAGGGGGTGCTCAACAGCCCTAAAAAAACTGCACTTTTTAGTTTTTTTTGAAATTTAAACTAAATTGGATAAAAAATTAAGTCAAAGATGAATTATTTTGACATTTACTTTATTTATACACTTAATATATGATTATAGATTGAAAATAAATAGTTAACAGCATCATTTTTTTAAGTATCATTGTTTAGAAACAATATATTGACAAGTGAGGTTTTTGTTGACTCGGAAGCAACAATAGTGGGGCGTTAAAGGGAATAATTGTTCAGATAGTGAAAGAGGTACCAAAATTGGTGGAAATATAGTTTAAAACATGCTGAATCCAAAATCGACCAGAATTACTTTGGCGGAAGTGCCATTTGGGACTTCCGGTCAAAAACAAAATGGGCGCCCGCGGGCCTATTTTCGGTTCTTTTAATGGTAGAAAGACATTTTGGGGGGCAAATATTATGTTTTAAGGGTGAAAAAACATAATTCTGTTTTCAAAATGTGTAATTTGTTTTAAAAAGTAACTAAAATTCAATAAAAGCTCAAAATAGTAATACAGTCCAATGACAGGCAGTTGCTTAAAAAAAATTTTTTTTTCAAGTTATTTTTTTCGACGGTTTTATGTTTTTTGAGGTGCTGATTTCGAATATCTAGTTCACTTTCACTTGGAAGGTCAGCTTCATATGAAAAAAACGCAAAAATATGTGAAAAAATTGCAAAATTTTCACTCTACCTTCGGATTTTTTCTTATATTTCAAAAAATATTAGTTTCACGAAAACAACTTGAATTACAAAGTTGAAGTAAACAAAATTTTCTACAAAACGCACTATTCAACTTTAGTTTTTCAAAGAATAGTTTTGCCGTTATAACGCACTGAAAAACAGAATTTTAACATAGATGATTTTAAGGCATTTTTACAGATTCGGAGAAAATCTTTGATAAATAACAAAATTAAACTAAATACAATATAATTAGACATATTAATGCTTAGAAACATCAGGTTTTACAAAAAAAAATTGCATTTTATCCACGTGATGTCTAAAAGCAAATCCATAGAATTTTAAAAAGTGTAAAAATGAAGGGTCATTGAGCACCCCCTAAAAATAGGAGTAGAAAGCTAAAATTAAAGGAGGATGATACTATTGGTAAATGTAAAAAAATTAGGGGGCGACGTTTGGGCTAGCTTGAAAAAAGTTTTTTTGGACCACCCTAGTGGTCATACACATACGACTCAAAAGTAAACTTCGGAGTTATATACGCTTCAGTCGGTATTTATACTCCATTTGAATTATTTGATTATTATAGTGGTGAAGTTTTTTTTGTTTAAATAACTAGGGGGCTACCGCCCCCTGCTCGCTATCGCTCGCCAACCCCCGTTAACTGCTGACGCAGTAACTTTTGGACCGCTTCACAATTCCCCACGAAACCCAGCTCACTGCACTTACTCACTTTATAAAACATTCTTAACACAGGGGTAGTACTTCTCCGTGGTACTCTTTCAAAAATGGCGAATATTTATTCAGTGGTGGAATTTTATCATTTCCTTTATGGTAACATGAATTGGCGGATCGCTTTATAATTCCAAGAAAGGTTCATATATAGTTCCCGCTAAATATGAACCTTCCCTTAATGTTTCAGTGCTTCCCTGTATCTGTGAAAAACACATTACCTTAGGGAAATGGGTAAAAAAATGTTTACATTGCTCTGTTGTTAATTTTCTTGGGGTTGAATTCCGTTATAGTTCCCGCTAAAGATCACTAATCTATTTTGGACACTATAAAGTATAAATATTGCTAAATTGTTTCAAATTCATAGATTTAAGTGTTTAATTAGATCTATAACTATTCAGTTTATCATTAAAAATTAGAAAAATTGGTTTACATTTGAATATTGAGCGTTCGAAAGAGATTGGCGATATTTAGCGGGAACTTAACGGAATTGAACCCCAAGAAAATTAACAACAAAGCAATGTAAACATTCTTTTACCCATTTCCCTAAGGTAATGTTTTTTCACAGATACATTAAGGGAAGCATTGAAATATCCCAGGAATAAGATTTTAATGTGTTGTAGTAGACCTTTCTTTAGAACAGGCAGGGACGTGCCAACAGGGGGGGCAGGGTTTTTTTTCGCCCCCTCAGTTTTAAAAGTGAGGGGGCGAACACTATATTTCGCCCCCCCAGTTTTTCATGGACTTTTTTCAGACATCTAATACGAAAAACTTTTAAACATTTTCTTATTCAATTCAACCCAGATTGTCTTATATTCTTGATTTTATTAAAGAATCTCCCAACTTGATGGCCCAAAAACGGGCCATCCCCTTGCCCTTCACCTTAAGGAGGTGAGGGGGCGAGGAATATTATTGTAATGAATAATTTAAACTTTTGCGAAAGGCTATTTAGTTCATGAGGTGAGGGGGCAAGGAATATTGTTGTAAGTAATGAATTATTTAAACTATTCAAAGCGCATTATTATCATCCTTCTGATGATATCTGCTTAATATTCTCCAATCTATCCAGTAACGGGCCATCAAATGGGTGGTGAGATTCTTGCCCCCTCGGTTTTTGAGGTGAGGGGGCGAGAAGTATTATATTAAGTAATGAATAATTAAAACTTGTGCGTAGGGCATTATTATCATTGTAAGCGGATTTATGGTGAGAGATATAGGAGGCCCCCCACCTTTTTGAGAAATTTTCATTTTCGTAATGGGAAATCAAGTTTCCTAGCACTTCAGGGACAGCTTTCCCCCTATTGGGTCTTCTAGCTAAATCCGATCCGCCCATGATTATCATCCATCTCATATGTGCTTCTCCAGAAACGGACCGTCAAGTGGGTTGGGAGATTCTCGCCCTCTCAGTTTAAGAGGGAAAGGGATGTTGTTATAGTTGTGTAAATAAGGAATAATTTTAACAATTGCGAAGGGCATTATTTTTAAAACTGTTTTTAATCTTCAATTTGCACTTCTGGCTTAAAATTTTCAATCATTACCCCATCTGGGCATTTTTCCTGACATTAATATTATTTAAATACGTATTACTTTGAGTGTAAAATTATTCAAACAAATTTCTTAAAAACCTTTTGGTTTCATAGCTTTTTTTTCTTTTCAATTTTCGATCCAAATTTTTTTTTACTGCTGAAAATTCAAATATGTTTTATGTTGACACAGAAAACTGCAGAAATTTTGGTCTTCAAGTTATTTCTGACTGGTTTTCATTTGATAAAACACTACTATAGTTTAAAATTGCCTATTTTAAAAATTCTTCTGGGGAAGGACCCCCAGCCTCCTCGAAAATTTGGCGCAAATTTATAATTTTTTTCCTTGAAAATTCTTGGTTTACCAATTCTTAAAATGAGCAAAAACTTTACTTTTATCAGTAAGTTTTCAAAATATTTCTGGGAGGAAACCCCCCCATTTTCCCTTGAAGATAAAATTTTAAAATCTTGACATTATGGGTAAATTGATTCCAATGATATTTTAAAAAGAAAAGATCATGGTTATAATACTGCTTCTTCCTTGAAAATTCTAAGGAAAATAAGAAGGGATCCTCTTTAGGTGGCTTTCAAAGGGTAACACATGTATAAAAATGAGTAAAATATTTCTTTTTGAAGCAAAATTTCACAAAATTTTCTGGGGGAGGGCAACCCAGGCCCCCCTTTCTTCCCTGGGTGAAGGTATTAACTGAAAAAAAAAACATTTTTTTATACTTAAACTAAGTATTGCACTTCTGGTTATGGCCCTACAAAAAAATACTTCGCCCCCCCACTCTCAAAAACGTTGGCACGTCCCTGAGAACAGGGGTTCCCAAACTTTTTTGGCCCGTGGACCCCCTCACGACATTTTTCGTACCCCGTGGACCCCCTGTCTTAGGGACCGTTCAAAAAGTAGCTAAAAAATCTTATGTTCTTGATATAACATAAGGGTGTGTTGCAGAAGGGCTTCGCCAGTCCAAATCTGGAAATAGTGAAATAAAGGAGCCACTTTTATGTTTATGCTACAACAATGGATTTTATACTGCAACTATGGAGAAAATGCCTACAACAATTATCAAATCAAATCAAATCAAATTTATTGGACAAAAGACAAAACATATATAAGACATGGAACACACAGACAAGGACTGTACAAAAAAGCACAAAGGGAAATTTATACATATATTGACATTTTGTTTAAACATAGAAAAAACAAAAAAATTGATTATGTGGATCCCAAAGAGCCAAAGGCTCGCCCAGGGAACCTAAATTAAAAAAAAGATTTTATCATGTGGCAAGAGCTGCGCTTATTATTTAGGAATTTTGAACAAAGCTTCAATATCTGAGTGTCCTGAGATAAAAAGATGAATACCGGATTTAAATTTGTTACATCTTCTCTTATTATATGTGGGTTCGCCACGAAGTTAGGTATGAAATATGGGTTTTTAAGCATAAAATTGACCAAAAAAGTTGTTAGGATGCTTCGATTTTAATTTATTTTTATATTCAGAAACCTTCCCGGGAGCGAGTAGAGTAACGTGGTATAGTTTAAATGTTAATGTAGGTTCAAAAAGTTTAAAACTACACTAGCGGAAATAAAAATCCCAACACCAAGAAGGAAAGGAGATATCAAAGTCAAATTTATTTCTGTGATTGCACATAGTATCAATGTGAATTGCTTAAAAAATCAGCCTTCCTGGATATTAGGGGGCCGAGAAAACCAGGGAGGAGTGTTGTCTCCATAGGTGTCCATTACCGCCGTCACACGTCATGGTATGAGTGACATGGGCTCTAAATGACTTTTGAGGGATTGGAGGATCATGTTGCCTCCTCGGGTAGTCCAAATTCATATGGTGCACCAGCGGACGTTGCATACCGGGCTAGGTGATTTCTCCTCTTTCTCCGGACATGTTTTGTGAGCGTTGCTTCTTACGAACGGATAGGCCAGGGTAAAAATGCAACATAGGGGGTTAAGAAGAAAGCTTGGACATTGCATAAAGCATGTGTTTGTGCATTTTTCTCTTGAAATTTGTCCCCAGGACAGGTCTGAAGGTAAGAACGGACAACCGGCTAAAAAACCTCAATGAAGCAGCTCTGGTTGGCCAAAGTACCGGTAGATCATACTGAGGACAAGCGGCAGTGGGATGGATGTCGTTTGCAGTACTGCGGATTGTCCGTTTGGTCTGCATAGCTTCTTACATCTTTGTCTACAAACCAGGAGCTGAAAATGGACCTTTCTGTTTCCAATAGTGCACGATGTAAGGGAATGAAAATCCCAATTTCATGACATTGTGTTTATGAGAGAATCCTGCTTCGGTTTGGAGAACCACGACGGTTGGGTATGAGTTTGAAGACACAATGGAGAGAGCGCACTCAGCTGATGATTTTCTAATCGTTCCACGGAGTGGTGATGCAGGGTAACGGAGTGGGGATGCATTGGATTCCCTTTCTGCAACTCCTGAGAATGATTCACCAGTACTTCTTCCAACCAGAGCTGCGTCATTGAGGTTTTTTAGCCGGTTGTCCGCCCTTACCTTCAGACCTGTCCTGGGGACAAATTTCAAGAGAAACATGCACAACCACATGTTGTATGCAATGTCCAAGCTTTCTTCTTAACCCCCTAGGTTGCATTTTTACCCCGTCTTACCAGTTCTCTAGAACCAACACCCACAAAACAAGTCCGGTTAATGAGGAGAAATCACCTAGCCCGGTATGCAACGTCCGCTGGTGCACCATATGAATTTGGACTACCTGAGGAGGCAACATGGTCCTCCAATCCCTCAAAAGTCATTTAGAGCCCCTGTCACTCAATACCATGACGTGTGAAAGCGGTAATGGACACCTATGGAGACAACACTCCTCCCTGGTTTTCTCGGCCCCCTAACATCCAGGAAGGCTGATTTTTTAATCAATTATCATTGATACTATGTGAAATCATAGAAATAAATTTGACTTTGATATCTCCTTTCCTTCTTGGTGTTGGGATTTTTATTTCCGCTAGTGTATAAAGGACATACATACATACAAGCATTGATTTTTATTTATATAGATTCAAGTTTATTACTGTATTTATTATGTATATGGCCCTCTAATTAAAATTGGACCCAGAAAATTTTATAGATTGTGTGAATTTACACCATGAACAACATATTAAAATTTCAAGGTCCTAGCTCTATGGGAAGTCCATTAATTAGCCTAACTACATGCACATCCGGTATATTTTAAAACTTGAAAAATTCCAATTCAAAAACCTTCAAACCGATTTCGATGAAATTTTAGTATGTTGTGCAACTCAAAGAGACGCTTCAAACGGCGTATCGCACTATTGTGCACGTGAAATTTTCCCGACCCCTTTTTCCTGTATTGAACGGTTTTTAATTTGTATACGACCCCTTAATTCTCCACGGACCCTGAATATTTAATAGATTAACTGTCTGTTATTACACATATTAAAATTTCAAGTTTGTAAGGAAGAAACAGCAAACAGCGGTTTGAATACTGACACGTGTCGTCGTCCAACGACAGAATTCCTTTGTCTTTGTATGAAGGAATGCGTTGCTCTCTTTCAGTCTTTCTGAAATTTTAGTATGTTGTAGGGGCCTATTGCCCATTACACGAACGTGGGGACTTATCGCATTAAGATATCCGATAATTATTTTGGGAGTAATTAAGGAATTACTAATTAACGGTTTTCACTATTTATTCGACCCCGTAATTATTCCTCGACACTTAAATTTTAATAGATTATGGAGAATAATTTTATGTAACACATATTAAAATTTCAAGTTCTTAGGTCAACTGGAACGGAAGTTTTAAAGATTCTTAGGGTAAAGGAACTTAGGTATCTCCAAAACCTACGTGATTATTAATTTTAATTAATTTTCCTACTGCTTGTTTAAATGTTTGTAAAGGATAAATATCAAAGTAATCATATACGAATTATTATTATATGAAGTAGTATATTAATAAGTAATTATGTGAAAAGCAGTTAATATATAAACTTAAAAAATAGGACTCTTGTTTTGTCATCGGATCTCGGGAAATAGAAGCCGATGGACCCCCTCTACTTAAAATAAAGGAAAATGAGATTCCCTAGTCAAAGTAATCCACAAGTATAAAAATATATTTTTCTAAAACAAGAAATGTTTATGTAAATGGAAAAGGCGGAATAGAAAATATTTATTAATTCCACCAGATTACCACCACGCTTGGATTAGATGAATATTATGTCGGTCGTCATCATATTCCGATCCAGCCAGTGGCGAATCCAGGATTTTGGTCTGGGGGGGGCTGAATTTCACAAATAACCTTATTGCTATTATGGGCTGTTCAAATATTAATGTAAGCAATTGAAAGGGGGAGGGGGTTGCCAGTGCCGTAACCAGATTCCTGTTTAGGGGGTTACTCAACATCTTTTCTGGGGTCTATTCTTAGGAATACTAAGATTTAGGTGAGATGACTTCGTAAGATTTTAATTTTGGTGTACTAAGTTTCAAAATTTTGTAAAAATGTCAACTCCAAATAAGAGGGGGTTCTGGGGGTCCTCCCCCAGAAAATTTTTGAAAATTTGCCCCTCAAAATAGTGTCTTAGCTCATTTTGAAGCCTTACAGATTCCACACAAAGAGCACAACTCATTGTAAGTGGCAGAATTTTCAAGGAAAAAAGTTTATAGTAGGGGAAACTAGGGAGGTTTGACCCACCCTATGTTTTTCATTAATACAGGGCCGCCGAGAGCCAAGCCGGGCCCGGGGGCAAAGTTGAGAAGCGGGCCCCCCCCAGTCCAGGCCCCTTACCTAGATCCAGTTTAAATTTTTACTACCCCTAGTTTTATGATCCTAAAGAACACTCAGGATGGATGGCTCAATTAGTTAACAAATGACCCATCTAGCACGCAGTGGCGGATCCAGGATTTGGGGGGGGGGCTAAGAATTTTCATAATCCAATTGAGTTTTCTTGTTAATGATAATACGTAAAAGGTAATGAATTATCCTACTCAAACCACTAAAAGGGGGGTCTGGGGGTCCTCCCCCAGAAAATTTTTGGAAATTTAAGTCAAAAACCCCACTTTTTCAACTCGTTTTGGTACACCTCATTCGAATTTCGGATATAGATTTTTTGCGTTTTGACATACTTAGTAAAATATTAAACGTTTGGGGGGGGGGCTTCAGCCCGAAAGTCCCCCCGTATGTTCTCATACCCTCGTATGTTGTTATGATTAAAGGAATCACATATTCCGAAATAAATTTTAAATTGATTTTCATAAACGTAGTAAAATTTTTGTTTGAACATGCCTTTTAAAAATATCATTAAAAATATGATTCTACGATATATTCGGTTTCTGTAAATATTGTACTAATATAGTTATATTATATTTATACGGGGGGGTCCCAAATTAACTGAATTATTTCAAAAATTAATAAAAAATTAACTAAATGAGATAAAAACAAGCGCTTTTCTGCAAACTACTTTTTCAGCCTGGAAGTTTTTTCAACCCAAAACTTCATAGTTCTCAGCCGTTTCTAGAAAAGCATGAACTCAATCGAAAAACAATGGCCCAAATTACTATTTTAAAAAACAGGGTAATTAAAATTTGAAATAATAATAATAAATAATTCTAGAATCAAATAAAAATTATATTGAACCCTTCTTTCCAGTTAAATTTGCGTATTTTAAAGCAATTTGGCAAATTAAGCTTAATAGATTTGTGAATAAGAAACATTTAAATTGTAACAATCCTAAACCCTTAATTTTTTAAGTCTCTGTGGAGTATGAAATTTCGTATAAAAAACACCCAGGCTTTAAGAGTAGTCAACAAACCGTATGTTTTTATCTCCTTTATTTTTTTTTATGAATTTTGTAAGAGTATATTATTTAATTTTGGGACAGCCTGTTACAATGACACAGACAATATACATTACTTTTAAACAAAATTTAAAAATCCTTTATTCTTAAATTTTATTTTTATTTAATATTGTAACAAATTTTCTTGTTTTAATGATTTAAATTTTTTCATCATCGAAAATTTTCATTTTTAAAAAAAGAAAATTAAGCAAATAGCAATGCCCTTAAAACCCCCAACACCAACATTATACAAAACATGAGACAAAAAACTAGTGAAATGCAAAATCCGTATACTATTTCAACCGATTCTTATATTTCATTTTCATTTAATAATGGAATAAATTTTCTTGTTCTCTAAGTCTATTTTTTTTTGGTTTACAAAACTTTTCATTATCGAAAACTTCAATTTTTTTAAAGAAAATTAAACAAACAGTAACCCTCCAGCATATGTAAAACAAGAGACAGAAACAACTAGAAAAATACAAAGATGTATAATACAAATACTTTCAAATGTATTTGATAGCTGAAATTTCTATTATATAAAAAATGAATAGAATACTCACCTAGACGTGCGGTACGGTCATCTTAGAAGACTAACGTTATTAACTTTTTCAAGTACGGTAACTTTCAAACAATCGGGAAAAAACTTAATTGGTTTTTTAAAAAAATTTTATAAACAGAATACACGTTTAACTAACGCTTTCTACAACTACATCCACCTGGTCTGCATGGGTAAATGGCTTGAATTGAAACTAAAATTGTCTCCACTGTCCTCTGTGGTATTTTCCATTTGGTTAAGGGGAGTAAAGGGGGCCTCATTTCCTGTTTGTTCTGGCTAACGAAAGACCTTTCCGCAAACAGGGTTGGGGGGTGTCCGGTTCGGGCCCTTTCGTACCTTATCTTGTGACAGTTCCTGGAATGTGTTGCAGCTGGTGTGTGTAGTAGTGGTGGTAATTATCTTAGTTTGGAAACGCTGGAGATAGCATTCCGGGGGGAGGAGGGGGCCCGGGGCCCGTTCTCAGGAACAGAAGGGTAGTTGAGTTGGGAGAAAAATCTATGAATGGGTATTCTTGTTTCAAAACGTTTAGTAGTGTATCCCAAGATGGAGATTCTTTACGGGCCCCTATAGGACTTGGAAAATCCCCGGGCCCGGGGGAAAGTGCCCCTTTTGCCCCCCCCTATCGGCGGCCCTGCATTAATACACATGGTTTTAACTGATAACCACTAGATAGCAGCTTGGTTTTGAGTGAAAACAGAAGTAGTTCTTATTGGTTTGCCATTTTCTTGCATATTTAAGGGGCATTCCTCTGTGATCACTTTTTCAGTCAAGAAAGTAAAATATTTTGTTGCAAGTTCTTCTCTCCTGTACTATTTATCTTTAACATACAAAGAATTAAGTTGTTTGTTAATATTTTTTAGTTTATATTCTCATAGACAGTGTTCTTATTTATAACTTTTGTTTTGAAATTGATTTTTGAAAAATTATTTTAAAAAAGTTACTAGTAGGGGAGGTTTGACCCACATCATTCTGGGGAGGTGTGACCCGGGTCAAATCTCCCTATTAATTTTATTTTATGGTAGAAAATTTTCTTGTATTGCAACATTTAACCCTCCGTCGGTCGCAACTGTACTTTTTTGCACACCTCATACATTTTTGTTCTCCTTTCCGTTATTTTGGGGGTTATAAGTCTGAAATTTTTGCTAGTCTCCTATCTTTATCCGATGTATGGCGCCAACCAATTCATTAAATTTGCGCGCTTTGTTTAGTTTGGTTTTCATCATAATATTACTATTTGACACATTGCGCTCTGTCGTGTAACTCGTCTTTAATAGTTAACTCGTCTTAAAAGTTAATGAAGAAGATTTAACAGTTAACTCTCTTACACGATCGGATCCATTCAGCTCAAATTTTATTTATCCTGAGAAAGCAGACATTGCTACAGTTAGCAGAGATGATGTGATCTAAGTCCCTCATCCAATGATTAGTGGCGGCACTGAAAGAGTTGCCTTAAAGGTGAAATTTAAGTTTAACATTTCCGACTATCAGAACCTGTATTGATAGAATTTAAGTTTATTTGTTTATTTCAGCATTCTTTTCAATAGTTATTTCTTTTCTCATTGTTTATCAATGTTTTTTACTTCTTTACATGCTTATAACATCAATTGTAAGGAAATAAAATTAATGCTGCTTAATTTTTGCACTTCTAAATTCTATGGGTCAAACCTCCCCTGTAGTGGGTCAAACCTCCCTTGCGTAGGGAGGTTTGACCCAGTTGAGACAGTCTACAAAAATATCCAATGGAGCAAGTAGTACTAAATTTAAATTGAAAATAATAATGTAAAGTGATGCAAAACTGATTAAGCTACCAACTGACACAAAATTGGACTTTTAATTATGCTTTAAATAAAAATACAGCCATTTTAGCAAAAAGCGGGTCAAACCTCCCTAGTTTCCCCTATTATGAATTGGAAAATTTCTAGGGGGTTTAGGGGTTCCTATTCTAGAAAATTTTTAAAATTTTTCCCCTAAAAGTGTCATTTTAACTCATGTTGAGACACTTTTTGGTTACATCAAAGAAGATCACTCCTTGTGAATCCCTAAAGTTTCAAGGAAAAACCGTACTTATTAGATTCCAAAATTTCGAGGGGGTTTGGGGGTCTTCCCCCAGAAAAATTTTGGAATTTTTACCCTCAAAAGTAGGGTTCCGATTCATTTTGAGACCCTTTGGGTAACACCACCGAATGTTTGCAACGTAGTGAAATTTCTTTTTTGATTTATTGCTATTACCAAAACTTGAATGTCTTATTCCTGGGGGGGGCTGCAGCCCCACAGCCCCCCCTACTGGATTCGCCACTGGATCCAGCACCATAAAAAGACTAGATACTTGAACCACGTGTCCGTGTCTTGAACCACGTGTCCGTGTCTGTCCACGTGTTAGTCCGTGTCAGAACTTGTTTGAAGATTGTCTAGCGAGTGCTTTGCTTGCATGGCGATATTGCATTCGATTCTACACCGGAATCGATTTCTTACACCGATTCGAAAAAAAAAGAAAGATGAGGGAACGTGAGGGGGAAATGTCGGCGAACAGGGGTGATAGTAGAGGGAATTTTTCAACTAGTGGGGGTAGGAAATCTCCGTGTCGGCGAATCGGTTGCTAAAACGCTCGGATTGTTACCCTTTCCGTCACAACAAAACGTCCCACTCATTCAAGATTTGCCGGACACATTTTCATCATTTTTGATCGAGTTGCTCACGCTCAGCGAACCGTCTTTAGATCCACTTTAACGTCCACAGGACAGATTATGCTACTTGGGATACTGATTGATCTGATCACTTCACTGATCCAAAAAAAAACAATGCGATCGACACTTGCGGCCGTATTCACCGGTAACCTGACCGGCGGTCTGGTCAGGAAACCATGGTTACAGCCTCTGATTGGTGGAAGGAAAGTATTGAATAATTTTTCCACCAATCAGAGGCTGTAACCATGGTTTCCTGACCTGACCGCCGGTCAGGTTACCGGTGAATACGGCCGTTAGTTGTGCAATCATTTGATGGTAATAACTTCCACAAATCTTCTTCAGTGCAAATTTGTTTTTTGTAATCATCATATTTAAATGCCATAGGATGCTTAAGATTTTACACCATATTTTACATTAAATGCCAAGTAGGATACAAAATTTTAAAAGTAGTTTAGATCACAAAATATTGAATTTTCATCTAAAAATCTCTTGAAAATAATCGCCGACAAACAGATAACCATTTAGAATTAATTTAACATGCATTAAAATGTATTCACTTATGAAACCTGATTCTAAAACGCCGATTAGCTACAGACACCCACAAGAACGTGTCCGTAGGTACAACACCTTCGGTGTCCGAAGGTACAACATCAGGTGTTTTTGCATTCAAAATTCTATAAAAAACAAAAGAATTGAGATCTGACGATTTCTAATATCAAAACTAAAAGGTCAAAATCTCGGGGATTCACCCCATATATCCCATTTTATCATATCATAATTTTAGGGGAAGAAAAGAATTAATGTAGTGATGCACTAAAAAAAAAAACTTTGAACATCTGAAAACAGTAAATTTATTATATTAAATTTGAATAATATTTTAAAGAGCTGATTTCACGTTAACAACTAGATAGTTTCTGTTTACATTCAAAATCGATCCCAATTTCAAATTTACATTTTTTCCCGAATTTTAAAATGATGTGGCTGAAGGTACAACCGTCCGTAGGTACAACACTCTCCCCGGCGCAAGTTCAGACTTGCGTATGCGCCAAGTTTTTAGCGTTAAAGATGACTAATATGGTAACCCCAGTGGCGGATCCAGCCTGGACCTAAGGGGGGGGCAACCACATTTTAAGAAGGTTGGAGGTTCTTCCCCCTGAAAATTTTTGAAATTTTACCTTAAAAAGTAGTCTTTTGACTTATTTTTGAACATTTAAGATGGGATCGGGGGATAGCATTTTAACGCCCCATCCTTCCAGTGAGACCCTTAAGATGAGCGGTCATCACTGCTCTAGATAGCAGTGGCGTAAATATAAATATATTTCTGAAGGAACTAAAATATCCTCCAAAAAATAAGTCATTATCAGCGAAAAACTAGATTTTTGCAACGAGGGAGAGGACCTAAAATTATTCCTAAGCTTCCTCATAGGTTTTATGTCCTTTTATAATGCATTTATAGGAAATATTTGCATTTTGATGATTAGAATAAAAATGTAAAACAAAATAAAGAAAAGTATATTTTGAATATCAAAAAGGGGATCTGGGGGTCTTCCCCGAGAAATTTTTTGGAAATTTGAACCTAAAAATCAGGGTTTTAACTCGTTTTGGTACCCAAAGCCAAACCCCTATTTTCAGGGTGGGCCCGGACCTTATGTGGCTGATAGCTCCACAGGTCACCAATATTCTTCCCTCTCTTTTTTTCATCACTCCAGAGGCGTATATAAATTTTTATTTGGAAAGAGTCTCCAAATATATCCTCTAAAAAAGTAGTCATTATCATGTCTACCAAAAACAACAATGGGCAGGGTTAACAAAAAATGATTAACTAGTCTCGTGGACATCCCCCTTCAGTGGCGTATACTATAGAAATTTATTTCAGGAGGGGCCCAAAATTATTCCTCCCATACATATTTAATAGGTTTAATGAAACTTTGTAACACATTTTAAGTATAATTGGCCTCTTAAAGAAGTACAGAATAAGAGAAGTTGTGAGTAATTTATTCAGTTTGATGTATCAAAGGGGAACTGGGGGCCCTCCCCCAGAAGATTTTTCAGAAAAATTGACTCTAAAAACAGGTTTTTAACTAGTTTTCGTACCTAAAACCCGATTTCCAGGTATACATTTTCGTGTTGGATTTTCATAAGCAGAATGTAAAGAAGTTGTGAATAATTGAGTTCCAAATGCAAAAGGGGGTATGGGGGTCCTCCCCCAGAAAATTTTTGAAAATTTGACCCAATAAAACATGGTTTTAACTTGTTTTTGTATACCTCGTCCGAATTTCGGATGTCCGATTTTCGTTTCTTCCTTTTCTTATAATTTTTAAAAAAGGTACCTGAGCCCAAGGGGGGGGCAAAAGGCCTGTTGCCCCCCCCCTGGATCCGCCACTGGGTAACCCTACCTCATGTTAAATGAATTAGTTGGCTTCTAAATGTGCCGCTAAAAAGCCAAATTTCGCCAAGCATAAGCAACTCTGAAATTGCGCCCTCTCCCCTACTTGTTAAAAATAACTTAAGACACTTGTATTATGAATGGAGCTGAATGTTATTTTTTCTTCATATCTTAAAAAAATGTAACTTAAAATCAATCACTTTCTTAACTTTTAAAGATCAATATTCCTCTAACTATGCAAAAAATTAGTTTTAATTGCTCACAAATACTGATTAATACTTAAAAAAGGAGTTCTACTTACATCGTATCCTAAAATGTGGAGCAAGAAATCATAACTTGGGTTATTTCTTAATGATAACGATACTTTTAACTATGCGGGAAAGGGAGTTTATACCATAACAGATGACGAATAATATTTTTAAAAAATTACTTTTATAACTCCCATGTAAATCTCCATAGGGAATGGGTTTGTTTATGCCCAGCGCCATGTTGATGACGTCACGACTTCAGCGGCGTAAGGGCTGCCTACAGCGCCCTCTGCCAACTAAATCTAAAAAAGGTTTTTATCGGTAGAAGAACCAAAACATCTCATATTTTGACATTCTTTCTGCGCTGTAGTAGGCTATTAAAAAACGAAAATATTTGTTATACCTATTTAAAATTTAACCATCTTTGTGTACTGCAAAAAATATTAAAACAGGTAAGTTACTGTTCCCAACTTGGCGACCTCCCCGATTACGGAACAATCCCCAGTTACTGCATGATAAGTTAATGATCTTAAATTTCTTAACATACTAACATAGGTATAATTTTTTAGGTGTGTAATTTTCGTTAGTAATTTAATTTATATAATTATAGGGATAAGTAAACATTATCTATAATATTTTAACCTCGTAAATCATATTACCCAGCTATGTTACAGTTATTGATATCATTCCATCATTAATGAACAAATTAATCACCAATGTTAAAGTCTTGGATGCCATTGAATTGTTCATGTTCGTTTTGAGCATCTTTCTTACGTAAATGGTAAATGAAGCGAATCCGACCTGAAACTGAATTTGGCGATTTTTTTTTGGAACAGCTTTCGTCTGACAGAACAGTTGATTGATTAAACTAAACATGAGTTTGACATTATTTAGCAATATTTGTACTGTTTGGTGCCCAAATGAGCATGGCAGATTTAACGGGAACGTTAACAGAATTGAACCATAATTTGAATTCATTGTTCAAATTAGTCAAAGATGTTTTTCTTTATTTAAAAAATTTTACATCATCTTAGTAACAATGCATCACTATTAAAAGCATAAAGTTAATAGGTCTATTAAATAACACTTCTAAAATAGAAAAAACCCCATTAATTAGGCCAGCGTTTCCCAACCAGGGTTCTGCAAGCAATATGAATACTCAGACAGTTCCAGGTAGGGGTATGCCATTTCACCCGGCACAAAAAGTACAATAACACTTTTGGGTATGCTATAATAATTCAAAAGTTTTCTGGGGTAAGACATACGTCTCCCCATTGAAATTTTAAAGATATAAAAGGAACTTTCTAAAAAAAGCTGGTTGAGTTGAAATTTTTTTTGTATTAAAATCCCCAAATATTTTCTGGGAGACTATCCCCAAGCGAAAAACTAGGTATTCCACCACAAGATTGATAAAGCCTAAGAAAAAATCCTTTACTGATGATGTCCAACAGTATTACAATTCCAGGGGTCTGTCCAGACTTTTTGTTAAGGGTCCGTTTTTTGTAAAAGTTGTGAAAATCTACTCATAATTTTGTGAATTTTAGTTGGTGTTAAAATAGTTCTTTTCAACCAGGAGCCTGTTTTTGTGAAAATAAGCTCACAAATTTACAGTATTGTGAAAATTAGTGTTCATTTAAAGGCCAAAATACTTTGTGAAGGGTCTGTTTGTAAGGTTAAGTACTTTGTGAAAAGTCCGTTTTCACAATGAAACATTTTGTGAAAGGTCCGAAAACGGACCCAAAATTCACCCCTGAATTCACTTTTAACATTTTCTTTTGAGAATGTTTTATTTTTAGGTTGAGTTGCATTTTGTAGGTAGTAATTATTTACAATTTAATTTTTTTTATCAAGCAGGTATACAGTAAACTCTCGTTAGTACGCCCCCGGTTAGTGCGACGTCCTGCATATTGCGACGTTTTTCTCCAGTCCCTGGTACCGATAGGCCTTTTATCATTAAAAACTATCTGCTTATAGCACCCCCACGACTTCCCGCATATTTCGACGCTTTTCTCCAGTCCCCCGAAGAAAAATCCTGGTTATTGCGTCGTCGAGTTCCTTTATAGCGAGTAAAACAATATGGTAGAACTGGTTTTTCAAAACCGCTCCCCTTTTTCCCCGAATGGCCTCCCGTTGCGCCCTCACGGATGACCAGTGTCTTGCAGGGCACGTGGGTTGTCCTGTGACAAATCAGAACACTTCCTAAATTTCTTGGAAATTCTCCCCCTCTCCTCCAATTCGACTCCCGCATTCCGTAGCTTAGTGTGGTTGCCTGTCTCTTCTATTTTAGTGAAAAAATCCCGCTTAAGAAGGTTTCTAGGTAAGATTATAGGTATTACGGGTTTTAGGTATATCGCAGAAACGGTGTTTTATGGAATTCCCCATATAGTGTCGTACCACTTATTACGACGTTTTCACAAATCCCCTTGAACGGCGTACTAACGGGAGTTTACTGTATTTAGTTTTATACACCTATTGCATTTGTTACTTATGATAGGTTTTTCCTGTTATTAAAATCTTAAAATATAAGCTTCTTAAATGTTCCGTAAAACTAAAACATTGTCACAAGGGTTCCGTGAGGGTGATAAGGTTGGGAAATGCTGGATTAGGCTATTGACCATAAGAATCACTTAATGTAAATATTTATAACTTATATAGAAGATAGTTGTAGAAATATTTTGACAGCCCAGGAAGTATCCTTACATGCTCCGTTATTTCCTGACCATTGATTCAATTCCTTGCCATTATTTGCAATTTGGCTTGGCACTATCCTGTGTACCCCAATTATCAGAGAATCCCCATCATTTCAAAGTATTTATTTCTTATTATTCACTCTAGGATGTCAAGAAGATTTAGTGATTGGGATTTGGATTGCAAAGTTTACATTGGCAGCATCAGTAGCAGGACCACCAAAGATGACATTGAGTCTCTATGCAACAGATATGGACCTTTGCGTAATATTTGGGTGGCTAGAAACCCTCCTGGATTTGCTTTTGTAGAATTTGAAGATAGACACGATGCCCAGGATGCTGTTAATGAACTGGATGGAAAGTATGAACCTCTAAATTTATATATAAAAATTTGTCAGCTTTATTAGTATTCAATCTAGTTTCAACTTTTATCTCTTTTCCTTTTAAGACGCCTGTGTGGACAAAGGATAAGAGTGGAGATGTCGCATGGAAAAACTAGACGAGAGCGCAGAGACAGTCCTCGGTTTGTTTCACAATCATTTTGTCTTTTAGTTTATTGAATTTTTTAATGTTAAATTTAAAGTTTAATTTTAGATTAAAATTAGTTTATTGTATTTAAAGTATTGATGTGTTTCTCTAATTTTTTCTAACCCATTTACAGAAGACTGCACATCAATTTCAATGGAAGCTATTTTCACTACTTTCCATTCATCCAATTGATGTGTACATAGAATTTTTATTATCTTTCAAGTATATTAAGTGTACTTACTACATTTAAAAAGTACAAGGTTTTTTTGTCATTTTATGGAGCATGAGCTCAGTGTTCCTTTGAATTTCAAGGTTGGATACCCACTGCTAATTTTGTCAGTTGTAATTTTGTATCCATCATGCTCACATTTGGATTTTCAAACAAATCCAATCTTTTTTCAGTAGCATTTTCTTTGTATTATTCAAATTAATAGACAGTGGCAGGTTGACATGATTTACCAGCATTAGAATAAAGAATCTACATCAGGTTTTTCTTAAAGGGCATTTTGCTCATAAATAAGTCACAAGATCCATCTGATAATTCTATAGTATCATTTCTGTAATTTAAAGTTTTTCCTAACAGTTTTAATTTATTTTACTTCTATGTATTAAGAAGGGAAATCTTCCCCCAGAACTATTTTATTAGTAGTAGTAATGTAGAATGAAATTGGTTCAGCTTAAGCAAATTTTAGCTGTAAATTTTGCAATTACCTATAACTTTTTTCTATAGTCAAGGTCAATTTTCTAGTATGAAACTGAGTCTCTTTTTAATAAAAGTTGAAGAAATGTAGTTTTGAACAGTGATTCCATTTTCCAGTCATTATATTGGTCTTAACAGACTTGTTGTAATGAAAAATTTAGCTTCATTAAAAGAATTTCCATAATACCTCTGCTAATTCTCTTTTCAATGAGGTTTTTATTAATTGTAGAATTCTTCGGGATAGAGGCAACACATTCCTATACCCAAGAGGTAAGGTAAATATTTGGAATAAAGACAGTTTTTATGTTACCTTTGTCAATTTTGTTTTCATCCAAGATAGTTTATTCAGGTTTTCTCCATTAAAAAAATTACAAAATTTTTTTAAAACTAAAAAGTAAGGCTGAAAATTGAACTCAAGTCCTTGGTTAATATCAGTCAGAGAAGCCCATCTCTGGCAGTAAAATGATTTCAATCGATTTGAATAGTTTGTTTTTAAAACTATTAAGAATTTTTGGACATTTTTCTATCTAAATTAAATAAAAGACCACTTTTCAATTATATTTAGTTATACATTTTTCGCATTGGATTTCCATACAACACTCTTCCACCTATTTACTTTGTATTATGAGCTTCAAATAGTGTGATAAAGGTAATTAAAAGTAATATTTTAAATAATTAAAGTTTAGTAATTTTAGTTCAATTAGTGAGTTTTAAAACCTGATGTCAATAAAATTTCACATTTAAAATGGGTGTTTTTTGCATATTAGGAGTGGATTCATCTTGATTTCAATGATAAGTGTAGTGTCACATTTTAAAAAGCTCTAATTCAAGTTCAGTGTCTAAACAAGTTGTGTGTAAAAAGACCTGATAATCTCTTTCTCATACTCATGTTAATTTAACTCAATGAAAACCTTTCAGGCTTACCCGTCTTTTACAATGCACCACCAAATTTCACCTCTACGTGGTACCAAGCTTATATGTTTGTGGAACTTAGGGATCCACCCTCTTCAAAACGTGCCACCTGGGATGACACCTCACCAGATGTCAACCTAAGAGTTTTTCTGAGTACATTTTAGACAGCTGTAAGCGTCTACCTCAATGAATGGGCTAACTTGGGCTACAAGAATCCTCTGGCAGATTCATCCATCCTTCAAAAATCAGATTTGCTGGTTCCACCACTTGCCGCACTTACATACTCCCACCACTTCCCTCATCCTTAACACCACCACCTACATCACTGCAAATTTCCACCAATAAAGGTTATTTTGTTTATTTCCTTGCTTCCTCTCACCACTGTAGCTTTGTTGTTTCAGTAAATGTATGGTGGTGATCGTCTATCAAAATGGAATTTAATCTTCGCATCTATGGAAGTATTGTTTGTTCATGTACTGTAAAATTTATTTGAAGAGCCTAGATAATTGTGTTTGGAATGAGTGATTTGAAAATGGCCTTCTACTTTACAGGAGATCGAGGCACTCCAGATCTAGGAGCCGAAGTCGCAGTCCTCGACGCAATCGCGACAGACGTAATCGCTCTGGTTCAAGAGACAGGAGATGAGTACGTTCATCTTTTGTGTATACTTTAAAATGTTGTTAGATGTTTTGTTGTCTTATATTTAATGGTTTGATTTAATTACTATTAATTCCTTTCTAGTCAGGTTTGTTACGTTTAAAACAAAGCAAAAAATACCTTGTTTAAAACAAATGTATTTTTTAGCAAGTTGCTCCCTTTATTTAGGTAACTAACTCGCCATTTTCAAGTGTAGGTCGCTCAGAGCTTAAGGGGACATGGTACCTTTCTTTGAAAAAAATTTTTTTCATTCAAACTAATCTTTATGCATTTGTCTATCATCCTACAAAATTTAGAAACTTTTTATTGAAAATTATCCAAGTTATGGCTAATTTTATGTATGGCACCGTATTCACTTCTCTATGGATATTGAAAACTTCAAGTCCGCTTTTCTCAGAACCCCATTTTCGTTGTTTAACCCGTAACAGGCAAGGTGAAAAAATGGAATTTCTAAAAAATAGAATAGAAGTGGAATTTCCATACAGTCACACTTGTCAACATGCTGATAGGTAGGGGTCAGGGCCAAGGTCACGAAAAGTTAGTTAGCGGAAGAATCCCTTCAATCTAAGCGTGTGGAGGAGAGGAAAGAGAAAAATGATGCAGTCTGGGAGACCCACGTCCCCTGCTACGGGTTAAAATGCTAAGGCTTTTTATCTATTGCTCCAAATATCTTGAAACTTTTTCTGGTTATTGTTGGAAGTGGGTTTAACAAAAGCTAGTATGGGTTTTCGGATATTCATGTAAATTTTTTTAAATATTACTGAACTTTGATTTTCAGCATTTTTAGGGTTTTTTTGAAAGTCATGAAAGAAAAATAATATTTTTATTTACTTAAAATAGTACAAACCCTTAACCAATACTAGCTTTTATTATATATAGATTGAGATACCTAAATACAAAATTTTATGAGTGTTAGTCAATTATTGTAGGAGGAGTAGCATTTTAAATACCTTTTAAGTTTTTGTTAAAAAAACTCATAAATTTTCAATTTTTTAGTATTTTTAACTTAAAATGCATCTAATACGAGACAAATACATTTATTACCAGCAAAAAGTATCAAATAACAATGAATATAAAGATTTTAGCAAAAAGGTACCATGTCCCCTTAAAAAGATGGTGTCAAGTATAACCACCAAATCGCAATGACATAGGCGGTACATTACTTGATAAAGAGCACAATGCTGTGAAGAAAACTTCCAAAATGCATTCAACAGGGTTTTTACGTTTAAAACACTCGTTTTAAACACGTTTAAAACAAAGCAAAAAAACCTTGTTTAAAACACATATTTTTTAGCAAGTAGCTCCCTTTAATAAAGCCAGGATGGTCCAACCTTTACTTGCCCGAGTGCCAAACTAACTTTAGTATATGAGAGTGAGTGCCAAAAGACATAAATAAAAAAAGCATTACATACAACTAATTTAATATATCACTATATTTTACAATGAGCAATGGTGAAATCAATGAGGATTGACATTCTTTTTCTGAAAAAAGTTTATCGATGTTGACAGTGAGTTCAGTAAGGCAAAGTCTCAGGCTAGATTCCAGAGAAATATTTTCCATTCGATTTCTTGCTTTTGATGTTATTTGTTTGAGAGATGAAAAAGCACTTTCGCACACATATGTACTCCCAAACCAAGCGCAGATCCAGCACGGCTCCAAGGGGGGGGGCACTTTTCCAGACAAGATCCCCTTGTGGTACCATTGGGGGTATGGGGGTTTTCCCCCAGAAAAAAATTTAAATTTGACGTGTAAAAGTAGGGTTTTAACTCATTTTTAGAAACGTTTTGAGTCTAAAGGGGGCACTTTTCAACACTATTACCTTTACTTTTTGACCCAAAATTTTGAAGATTTTCTAAAAATAAACACTTAATATCCTATTTTTATACTAATGGGGGGTATGGGGTCCTCCCCCAGAAAAAATTTGTTAGGCCTGTAAAAGTTGGGTTTTTACTCATTTTGAGAACCTTTTTGGGTCTCCAAGGGGGGCACTTTCCAGAGTGCCACCCCCTGGATCTTCCACTGTCCCAAACAGGGATAACATTTTCAGGGAGAATTTAAGCAGTTCTCGGAAGCGTTCCTTAGAAACCATCTTCCAGTAATTTTCAGGACCGTCGCACTTTCTAGCCTGGTAAAATGGGTCTGCTTGAAGATCACATATTTCCATTTAAATTTCGCAAGGCACCTCACTCAATTCAATGCCCATGGGATTGTTGCCCCAAACTTAAGTTTCTAACTGATACCCATTTGAATTTTAAGCTAAAAATAATTTCCAAGGAGTCTCAGGGGTTCTCCCCTGAAATTTTTTGAAAATTAAACTCCAAAAACCAGGTTTTTAACACTTTTCTGCAATAAAAATTGAAATGTTGATTATATTCTCTGTTAGTTAGAATACGCATTTAGTTTTGAGGCTGAGTGCCACAAAAATTTCTTCGAGTGGCACGCGTGCCTCGGGTTGGACCACACTGATTTAAGCAACAAACTCGCCATTTTCAAGTGGATCACTCAGAGCTTAAAAAGATGGTGTCAAGTATGGTGTCGAGGCTTGGGTACAAACCACCAAATTGCTATGACATAGGCAGTATATTACTTGATAAAGAGCGCAATGCTGTGAAAAAAACTTGCAAAAATCTTTTAAATGAACGAACTGTTTGTGGTGTATTTAAAAGTTTAGCTTTATTAATCTAATTTCAATTTGAAAAATCAAATTTAAATTTAAAAAATCATGGGTTTACTTAGCATTTCTTTGTCGAGGGTAAAAATACAAATAAAACGTTTTAAACAAAAAAAACACATTTAAAACATGTTTTTTATTAAAAAAACGTTTTTTCCAACCCTGGCATTTAACCACTTGCCTGATTTGCCCGAGCACCGCTTGCGCGAGGTACTTCCCTGATTATCCCTAGCGGCGCTCGTCCGCTATGTATGCTAAGTTTTGTTCCTCATTTTTCATGGTTTTAGTTTCTCATTTTTTACATAGATGTCACTACTGGTCCATAGGAGGAAAATAAAATACTTACAGTATTTTATTTTCAATACCCACACATCAAAAAGCGTGCTATTACGGTCCGGATTGCAATGTATCATTGTTTTTGACACCGTTTTTTTTCAAAATTTATCACACAAAAATAGATTTGTATAGAAAACTATAAGTAATTCACTTCATAAAATGTTTTTCTTGCCATCATCTGGCTGAATCCGATGTTCGGAAAAAGCCAACTTTTAGTAAAATTGCTGCATTTTCCCTAAGATTAAAAACAGCCATATATTGTTAAAATCATAATTTAAAAGCGTTTCGATTATGTTTTTGGTTTGAGTTAATTAATCTAAGCTCGAATATTGTTTTGAAAAATATGCTTTTTTTGGACCTATTATTCCAAAAAAGGAAATGTAAAGTGGTTAAATGAACAAACTGTTTGTGGTGTATTTAAAAGTATAACTTTATTGATCTAATTTCAATTGGAAAAATCACATTTAAATTTTATTTTTTTATCAAAGAATGTTTTTCAAACCCTGTTTCCAGTTCCTCAAACCTTTAAAAAGTTTTTGGCTAAACTTGAGAATAAATATTAATGAAGTTGCCAGCTGTAGATTATAGGGTTTAGTTTATAGTGAGAGTTTAATTGTTGAGAAGGCATATGTTGCCCATATGGGACTTAAAATTTCAACCTCTTCTTCAATTAACCCTTTATTTACCGACGGTACTTGTAAGTAAGTTTAGAACTGCTGATGGTTGGCGAGTTTTGGCTATTTGGCACCATATTTAGAAGCCTCATAATTCACTTAACATTAGTTGGGGTAACTATGTAGAGATTTTTATAGCTAAAAACTTGGCGCATCAGCAGTTCTAAACTTGAGCCGAAAAGAAATTAGTAAATAAAGGGTTAATAGAACTTTGAGAAATAAAATTTGAGAATTGATAAATATTTTTGTGCTATGAATGCAGACCTTAGCTTCTTATAAGAAAGTTTGACTAGTATTTCATTTGAAAGTTTAATTTGAACTAAATAATAAAACCTAATGCTTAACTAAAGAATAAAAAATGTTGCACCAGTTTGATATGTAAATTAAATTAATGCCTGTAAATTGTACTTAGAAGTAGCTAGGTCTTTCTGTGTAAATCTGCAAACATTTAACTAAATTAGAAGGTTTTCTTATGTTATTAAAAGCTACAAATTATTTTTTTCAGATTGCCATTCTAAAGTTTCATGTGCTGATCTTGTTCTATGTAGTTGACTTTTCACATCAACACATTATGTAAATATTCATCAGTATTTTAAAAAAATTGCTGGGAGTGTTAAATTGACGTAAAGTCTTATGATGGATTATATGTTCTTTCTAACATCTGTGTTTATTAACTTAAAATGTAAAAGATTCTAATAAAAGATTTCATCATTTATTATTTTAAAGCTTTATTTTCAAAAGCTATTAGTCACAGAAAATGAAATGTAGAGATAATAAAGTTGGGTGCTTTCATTTTAGAGGATTAAATCGGAAATTATACAAAAGGAACTCACATGGGTGGAAAATCTGCTCCAAAATTGATTCATTGCTCCAATCTGCTCCAAAATCATCAAAATTTCCATTTTTGCTCCAAACTGCTCCAAAAACGCGATTGAATGATGATATGAAGGGGGATGCCAGGGGACCCACCTCCAAAAAAATCAAACAAGGTGTCCAAAACAAGTTAAAGCGCTGTTTTTTAGGGTCAAATTTTAAAAAAAATTTATGGGGGAGGACCTCCAGGCCCCCCTTTGCATTTACATCTTTATAATTCTCCACTTTTTTTAACATTTATAATAACTTATAATTCACTGCCGAGAAAGTAAGAACATAATTTTTTATTTCCTCTTTTTTGCTTTTTGGTCAATCACATCCCCGAGTACGTGATTCAATGATTTGAGCAAAACCTTAACCAGGCAGATTAGTTACCAGTTTGACAGATTTAAGTAAAATTTAGCTTGAACGATTGAGATTACCTACAAGTTTTTGGTATATGGTTAGTAATTTAAATAAGATGCAAGTTGATGAAGTTTACTTTCTTTTGCTTAGTTTTTTTAGGCACACCATGTAATAATGCAGTGGTGCCCAACCTTTTTTTTTCCCGAGGGCCAATTTGCTTTTGAAGATTTATCTCGCGGGCCACATAAAAAACACTTTTAAGGATTTTTCTAAACATGAAGAAAAATTACAAACCCGTTTTCAATGAGAAGTTTGCGCCTGTTTGGAGGATACTAGTACTTGTAAATTTGGCTCCAAATTTGTAACACTATCCTTAAAACTGAATTAAAATGATCATCTGTGTCGTTTCGTAATGTCTCTTGATGTTGTGTTCTTTAAACAATGCCACAGTCTCCTTACATATAAGATACAAAGATTTATTTTCTCGTTGAATGAAGAAATGTGAATTTGTCCACTTTTCTTGAAAGTTTCGGCATTTCGTGTGAATCTTCAACTTTTTACGACCGGACATCTTTTTGAAGTTTGGTTCGAAAAAGATCCTTATAAACTGAATTCAAATGGCTAACTGATACTGAAAAATATTCATTTTTTCATATTTTTTAGATGGAAGTGCCATCATGTCTCATACGATGTCGTGGTTTTCTGAAAGATTTCTGAAAGTTATTTTGTTTTTAAGATTTAACGAGTCCGCAGGCCACATGAATCAGCCTCGCGGGTCGTAGGTTGGGCACCACTGTGATAATGCATGCACTATATTTGGAGTATTTTTTCAAAATTTTTAATTTATTTAGACTATTATAAGTAATTAAATGTGTTGCACTCACATTCCTTAAAAATGAGTTATCAAAATATTTGTTTAAAAACACAGACGGTGTTTGACAAAGGATGAAAGTTCTGAGTAAATTTGAATGCAAATTCCTTTAATATGAAAGTATGCTGCAAGAAAAATGCATTTCTCTTGATAAGAAACTGCCAAAAGGTGTTGCAAAAATGCACATCCCCTATTATGTTATGAAAACACAGAAAGATGCTACAAAAATTATATTATTCTAGCTCCAAAACTGCCTTATTGCTGCTCTGAAATTATCCCAAAGCTGCTCCAAAACTGCCCTTAAGCTGCTCCAAAAACCAATTTTTGGTTTTCCACCCCTGAACTCATTTTCTGTTACAAGTTAAAGTTTCCTTAATTTGCTAAACCTTTTTTTCTTAATATAGGAATTTCAGATGGGTTTGAGCGGTGGTTCCCAAAGCATGTTCTGCTGAGCTATTAGTGGTCTGCAAAGAAATTTGAAATAAATACGTTTTTGAAAAATTTCTAATTTGCATTGCTCTGAAATGTATGCAAGGTGTGGCTATAAAATAAAGACTGATGCTTCTACAAAAGAACTAAGCATGCGTCAAAATTGAACAGTTGCTTAGTATAGAACCTTCTGTTTTAAATGCAGCTACTCCATGTTTGAAAACAAATGAGTCTGCCCATAGTCTTCCATTTTGCCGGAAAAATGGCAAGTGCATAGTAAGGTAAATGTGGGTATAGTGGACACTGTACCAATAGTGGCCACATAGCTTATTAATTTTAAATAAAACGAGTTAGAGGCATCAAAGTTCATAGGCATAGTAGATTATACAATCAGATAAGCTGGTAAATTACCACCGATACCACAGATCAGCATGGGAAGGATATTTAAATATTTGAAAATAACAACATCGGCCGAGTGACTGAAATTTGATTTTGCTTATTGAATCGCTGGAAACGGGTATTTCGGAACTGATTTTTTTGTAGTATTTATTACTGTTTGATTGACTTTTAAATTTATATTAAGATAAAGAAGAGTGTATAAAATGATAATAAATAAAATTTATTTGAAAATTTTGACTATGAGGATTTATGGGGGTGGCCACTTTACTATCACAAAAACTTAGATTTTTTCCAATAGTGGCCACCGCAATGGCTTCTAATTGAAACTTAAATAACATTGAATTTGGATCAGTTTTTCTTCATAAACTGATCTTGATTGTGCTTTAAAAGGAGTGTTGTATGAATTTGGTTTCATTCTGGCTTCGGGAACCAAGGTTTCCAAAACATTGAATTACATGATTAACTCCTCTCAAATCAGCTACATCGTAGGCTTTGGGCCGGAAACTATCAAGTATTTTTTTAAATAAAGCTAATTTGATTTTATATAAAATACATTTCGTTGGGAAGGAAGATTTAATTAGAAATAAACGACTATACCAAAACACCCATCAATTTCATGCATAAACCCCTCATATAGGCAGAAAATGAGAGGTGTCCACCATAGATACAACAGCTACATCTATGGGGCCACTATAGATGCAATTTGGAGTACTTTTTAAAAATTAATTAAAAATACTTAACCCAATTTAATTAAAATTTTTAATGGTAAAATCAAAAGAAGAAGATCCAATTAATCTAAAAATAGGATGATAACGGTTTCCAAGCAAATAGGTTGGTATTTATTGAGAATTTAAGCAAAAATTTTCCTTAAAATGTCCACTATACCCACATTTACCTTAATAGAGCCAACAAAAGGTCGCTAAATTTCACACAAAACTTGAGAAGACTCAAGTCATTTTTTTTACTAAAAGACACATATGGAAATAAATATTGGTTATGTACACAAATTTTTGAGTAGAGCATCAATCTCATTATTTAATAGCTACACCTTGTATAAATAAGTTCTTGCCAACTTTTTCAAAAATCCTCTTTACCCTCCAACCCCCCTTGAAATCTATACTAGACCCTGGCTGAGAGCAAACCAAGTAGTTCCCAGGATAATGTCTGAATTTTGATTGAAATTAATAACTTCAATTTAGAAATAAGAGAAGCTAGTTAAACCTATGTATCATCATAGCCAGGGTTCGTACGCTCCTTGAAAATTAATTTCATTTTCAAGCACTATGGAAACTCCTCCTTAAAAACTCCTTAATTTTCATCATGAACATTTCTTTTTTAAGTTTATCAACCTTAGAAAATAGGTTTAAATCCGCAGCGTTTAGTCCGTTAAAAAGTCGGAAAAATCGCGATTTTTCGTTTTTTTTGCGGGAGTGTTCCGTTCTTCGCGCGACTTCCGTGGACGGCCCATAGAGTTAGGAAAGAAGAATAGAGGAGGAATCGGGTCCGATTTCAACGGAAGCGAGCGAACCCATGACTGCCTAGCATGTCAAAGCTATGATTTACGAGATTTCACGCTATTTGGCGAGGTTATCGCGCTGTTTGGCACGGTGCTCAGAATATATATATTTTTTGTTGCCTTATAAGTTTCGTATTTTTGTATCAATGCTATCGAATTTTTTACAGTTAAAATATAAATTAGTGATAGCTTCTGTTTTTAAAGGTTACATTTTATTTAAGTAATTTTAATTCCAGTACCTGTTATCTGAAACATAAATGAAATTAACACTACTCTATATCCTATTCTAATTCACAACGATAAAGCACACGCAATATTTAAAGGAAAGCAATTTTAAATTGATGAATACAAAAATTAAACTGTTACTTTAAGTGGTTAGAAAGATTTAAAAAATAGTTAATTAATTATGCTTTTATATAGAAGTGCATAAATTGTGTAATTTGAATAGCGAATTACATCCGAAAACATACAGGGAAGAAGTTTATGGATTTGTGAAGTGAATTATCACTTTGAAATTTGATGGTCTACTTTTTACCTTATTTAACTTGGAGACTCTCTTCCCCTTTCTCATTAAAACTCGTTAACCCCCTCTACTTATCAACTTATCACTTCGCGATCTTAGCAAACAATGTTGCAAAAACCGAAAAGGTACCGAAAAGCTTGAAACTTCAAAATATAAATACCCAAAAACTAATAGGAAAAATAGTGACGGTAATCTTCATTCATAAGAGTATGTGGCTTCAAAATAATATTTTTCTGAAAATAGGGGGGGGGGCTTATGCCATAAAACCCCAACCAACCAATCTGCTGATTACAGTTTTTTTAACGGCAAACTCGCAACTGAAAAAATATTTTCGAATTAAACATTTGATGGCTTTTGAACTAGTAAATTAAATTAATAAGATTACATTCTACTGATTAGGTTTTGTGTTATGAAATTTCAAGGATATCAAAGCGAAAATTTTTTTAAACAGCCCCAGTGATGGAGACATTAATTATTGGGTTGTCCCATAAGTTCTGTTACTTTTTACAAAGTTTCGTGTTTGAAAATTTTTTATGAAAAACTGGCAATAGGTGGAGATTTCAAACAAAGGGGATTTTGATGTATGTATATTTATGAACATAATGTGTGATTTTGGTAGTTCTCGTGATATTATTTCTTTTCAAAATGGCGGTTTGAAAAAAAGACCAAAAGCGACGATTTTCGCGTAATTTTTTTCTTTTGTTTAAAAAACTAGGAAGAACGCATAATTCATGGCTAAAAAAAGTTTTACTGCATATTTGAAATGTTAAGATTCAGATGTCATAGTTTCAAGATGATTCGATAAGTTTAAGGTAGGAAATTTTGACTTTAAAACTTCATAAATTGGTAATTTCACGTGTTTTTTAAAGCACACCTATTGTTTTTCTAAGCAGCTAGTATGAAGCAAATTAAAGGCAGATGTTTTTTGAACCATAATGATTGTTTCAAAGGTTTAAACATTGAAAGCCTCTTTTCATAATGTCATTGAATTGATTTATTTCTAAATTCCAACGAGTTGTTTTTATTGTAGTGTTTTCGTATGAACAAATAATTGCTTTGTTCGCTTAGCATAAGTTCAGCGAGTGTAATTCTGATAAGCTGAAACGTTGCGCGCTTGAATATTGTGCGCTACTTTCTGAACTTAATTTCAGATATAATTTAATATATATTGCATATTTTGAATACTTGGTTATTTCGTAAGCTTTTTTTATTGATTTTGATGCTTTTTTTCGTGACAATTTCTTCAAAATGACTAACATTACTGAGGTAAGTTTCCAGCAAAGATGTTATGTTTGAGACTGAAATATCCTAAGTTAAACTTATCGAATTATCTTGAAACTATGACATCTTAAACTAAACATTTCAAACATACAATACAACTTTTTTTAGCCATGAATTATACGTTCTTCCTAGTTTTTTAAACAAAAGAAAAAAATTACGCGAAAATCGTCGCTTTTGGTCTTTTTTTCAAACCGCCATTTTGAAAAGAAATAATATCACGAGAACTACCAAAATCACACATTATGTTCATAAATATACATACATCAAAATCCCCTTTGTTTGAAATCTCCACCTATTGCCAGTTTTTCATAAAAAATTTTCAAACACGAAACTTTGTAAAAAGTAACAGAACTTATGGGACAACCCAATATTATTACATTATTTTATTGAGGTATTAAAATTCTAAAAGAAGTACCCAAATCTTGTACAAATATCCATAATAATATTATTAACAATATTGTTACAAAAATTACATAAATGTAAATATTGGTAACTTATTTTGATACTTTTAGCATTAATGTAGCAGCAATCTAAAAATAGTCTTTACAATATGGCAAAAAAATCCACAGAAACTTTAAAAAATCACAATTATTTAGAAACTGCATCTCAATAATTGGAATATGCATTTATATTATTCCTTAATAATTATTGGAAATTATCTTCTTGAATTCTTGAGAAAGAGGTAAAATAAAAAATAATGCGCTAAAATTAAACCCGCACCAACACAAAACAAGCCGCAAGCTCGATCGCCAACGGCCGCCAAAGCTCATTTCATGACTTAACTTCGTAAAAAACAATTTTCAACCAGAAATATTGATTTGAATGACTCAAAAACACATCCAATCTAATCACAAATCTTCATTTTATAATACTAGAAGTAATTTAACTGAAATTCTGTCAAATTTAATCGAATATAGCTCGTGAAAGTCGAACGAACTCGGCGCGAAGTTTTTTAAAATCCCATTCATAAAAATGTTTCGGAGTTATTATAAATTTTTAAGCTCAGAATAATTAGTCTTTTCCTTCTACATCATAAACAGGTGTTTTTTTCTTTTTCCGATCATTTTTCTATGAGTTATTACGATTTTTCACCTTCGAAATCGACGCTTCTATGGGAGCTCCAATGTTAAAGAATTCTTTTTGCCTAGCATTGATCTTTGGAACACAGGGTTGCCGTCCATGCCGTCTCTATTATTCTTATACCTCTATGGGACGGCCGCGGATGCCGATTCAAGTTGGCTTCTTCTTGCGATGTAGAAAAAACAACTTTACCGTGAGAAACCACAGGTCCGATGTTCCGGAAATCGAGAAAACAGTGGCGAATCCAGTAGGGGGGGCTGTGGGGGCTGCAGCCCCCCCCAGGAATAAGACATTCAAATTTTGGTAATAGCAATAAAGCCAAAAGAGAAATTTCAACACGTTGCGGTGTTGCGGACATTCGGTGGTGTTACCCAAAGGGTCTCAAAATGAATTGGAACCCTACTTTTAAGGGTAACATTTCCAAAAATTTTCTGGGGAAGACCCCCAAACCCCCTCGAAATTTTGGAATCTAATAAGTACGGGTTTTCCTTGAAACTTTAGGGATTTACAAGGAGTGATCCCCTTTGATGTAACCTAAAGTATCTCAACATGAGTTAAAATGCCACTTTTAAGGGCAAAATTCAAAAAATTTTCTGGAATAGGAACTCCTAAACCCCCTAGAAATTTTCCATTTCATAATACTATTAACTTATTTCCTTGAAAATTCTGCCGCTTCCAATGAGTGGTGCTCTTTGGGTTGAATCTGAATTCAAAATGAGCTAAAACACTATTTTGAGGGGGCAAATTTTCAAAATTTTTCTGGGGGGGACCCCCAGACCCCCCTTTTACTTCGAGTTGATATTTTTACACAATTTTGAAATTTAGTGCACCAAAATTAAAACCTTACGAAGCCATCTCACCTAAAGCTTAGTATTCCTGAGATTAGACCTCAGAAAAGATGTTGATCGAGTAACCCCCCTAAACAAAAATCTGGCTACGGCACTGGCAACCCCCTCCCCCTTTCAGTTGCTTACATTAATATTTGAACAGCCTATAATTGCAATTAAGTTATTTGTGAAACTCAGCCCCCCCCAGACAAAAATCCTGGATTCGCCACTGCGAGAAAATAACGATTTTTCGCGACAGTTCCGTTTTTCCCGCGACTGCTATTCCTATGGACGTCTGTTGAAGTTAGCTACAACGGCGGTGCAGAAAAAAACAACTTTACTTTGATCAGAGCAGCCTTACAAATCTAATAAGATTATTTTTTCCTCTATTTTGTCAGTATTTTCAATTTAAGAGGATTTTCTGTAAGTTTTTACTGAAAGTTGTAAATTTTTACTGAAAGGTCGCTTTATATCAACTTAAGAATGATTTTCTGGAAGCGAGGTACAATACTGGCAAAAAAAATCGACTCAGACCCTATATCTCCGGAACGGCTTGCGATATAAAGACAAATAAGGTATCATTTTTCATGATTTGAAGTATTCTATATACAGAAAATTTTTCAAGTTCTTAGGGGGTCGTCTTCATATTGAACGAAGCACCAACTTTCGTTTTTCCTAAGGAAACCATCAAAGATTATTCCAGATTCTGAAAGAGCACCCTCTAAAACACCCCAAAACCAGTTTTCATGCCATTTGGTCCCCAAATGAAGCCAGGAGTGGGGGTTGAAGTTCGTCGAATTTACGTTGAAATCTCGTTTTTTACGTTGAATTCTCGATTTTGATCCTGCGGGGTTGATGGTTGAAAGGATCAAAATCGAGAATTCAACGTAAAAAACGAGATTTCAACGTAAATTCGACGAACTTCAACCCCCACTCCTGGCTTCATTTGGGGACCAAATGGCATGAAAACTGGTTTTGGGGGGTTTTAGAGGGTGCTCTTTCAGAATCTGGAATAATCTTTGATGGTTTCCATAGGAAAAACGAAAGTTGGTGCTTCGTTTAATATGAAGACGACCCCCTAAGAACTTGAAAAATTTTCTGTATATAGAATACTTTAAATTATGAAAAATGATACCTTATTTGTCTTTATATCACAAGCCGTTCCGGAGATATGGGGTCTGAGTCGATTTTTTTTGCCAGTATTGTACACTTCCTATGGGGCTGTGATAGTGACATTTTTGATTTGGTTGAAATTTTTACCAAATATTCTCCCAAGTGTCCTAGTATATTATGGAAGCGTTTTACGTAAAAAATTTTTTTTCAGGAGTTATGTCCATTTTTGTCTCGCGTCTCAGCGCCATTTTTCGAGTCCGAGTGGAAATATGGTACTTGGCGTATTACTTTTCTGAAAAAACTCCAATAGGTGTCAACTATTTTTTCACGTATTTGTCTTGTGTAAGGCTTGTATTTTTATTTAGTCATACAGGCGATAATTTATGAGAACTTTGTTGAAATTAGTCAAAAAAGGACCTCTGAAAAAAGGATTCCAGGAGCTTTTTTCGTACGTTTGACGCAGAATTTTGGCAACTTCCGAAGAAGTGACGAATATTATATTTAGCAAGTTGTTTAAGCATCGTGTCTTAATTATTATCCAACAAAAATAATCCATTAAACTCTAAAAAAGGTTCTGAGACATCCCCTTTAAGTTCGACTTTTTGTGATTTTGGCCCTATTTTGAAGTGGAAAATATCAAAGTTGCATCGTTTCTAACGCCAGAAGATAATACAAGTATTCTATTACAACATCCCTTTGTCCGTTCCTTGGGACCTTTTCCTTACTTTTTTTTATTTTTTCGTAAATGAAGTTTTCGTTTCGAAGGAAGTATCAGTTGCTTCTGCCATATTACATGCAAGTTTTCTGGTGACTACTTTTTATGTTTTTGAGGGTGCTGAATCCGAATTGGAGGTTTGCGATCAAAATTTCGTGACGGAACATTCGGAAAACTCGAAAAAATGGCAAAAAATCACCCTTTTTATTCGTGTTTTGCTCGTAGAACATAACCTTTGCGATTCAGAGCAAAACAGTCTGTATAAAAATAAAGAAGAGAAAACAAGCTACAAAAAAGTCAATCACAACTTTCTCTCAGATGAAGGGGCCAGACGCTAGAAAACGCTGAATATTGGGACGTTTTTGTTCGATTGGAGGAAAATCCAAAAAAAATTCACTCCTATCACTGAAAAGCGGCCTGTTTTGAAATGGATTGTAGTAAGAACTGCTTTAATTATGTGTGACATGCTATGCATTTGGGCATTTGGTTAATTATTTCAGAAATTACATTAAATTTAATTCCAAGTTCCCATTTTTATTATTTATGTGTATTATTGATGAGCATATGCTATAAGCTATAACAATGAGCATATTGCAAAAATATCCTATTTTGTAGTTTCTAGTATTTTAATATGTTTAATTAATTAATTATCATTGGAGTATATAGAAGGTTAATTTCATGGACTTAACACATAATTAAAGCAGTAACTAATATTCTGTTCCAAAACAGGCCGCTTTTCGGTAATACGAGTGACATTTTTTCAGGGATGTTGCACCACATTGAGCATTTTGTAGCAGTTTTTGTAGCAGCTAAATTTAAAATTTGTAGCAGTTTGTAGCAGCTAAATTTAAAATTTGTAGCAGAATAAACCATTTTTGTAGCAAGTCGAATCAATTTTTTGCAGCAATCAAAAATCAAAATTAAAATACATAGCAGGGTTAACAGTTCTTGTTACTAAAATATACTGATAATTTATCCCAACTATTAACCTTAAAACTATGCATGATTAAGTTAATTAACTATTAAAAGTCGATGACGAATTACGCAAAAAAAGTGTTTGAACAGCTAGAGATCTGTAGGCAAAATTGCAACTTTTTAAAGGTACCTTCGACAAATTCAAAAAAGGGGGAAAAGTACCATCACAAAATAGATTTAAAAACCTATGATAAGCCATTTTATCTTAAATTAAAGGTTAAATGGTAATTCTGAACAAACTTTTAATTAATATATGATGTTTTTAAAACAAAGTAATTGTTAAAGATTATTATTTTTAATAAATTTTTAATTTTAATAACAAAAACGCCAAATGCAGGGTTCATACAAATTTTCAGAAATCAAAATAAAGGAGTATTCCAGGAGTTTTCAAGGAGTATTTTTAAAAAATTCAAGGCGTAACTTTTTACATAACTTAAGAAAGAAAAATTTTTTACACAGCTTCAAACACACACTATGCCAGTTATATTCCTGAATCAGATTTTAAAACCACTTTAAAAGTCAAAATGTAACTAAAATGAAATAAAAAATTAAAAGAAATTAGTTAACAGAATTATCTCTCTATTCTAAAAAAAAGTTTTTGGTGAACAGTTTCCAGAGAAAGGCTTTTTAATTACTGAACCGAATGACACGTATAAGGTATCAAAATGTCCAGATTCTTTCCGGATTTCCGAGTAAGCCCTTCGATTTTTCAAAAAAATTCTCAATTTTAAAATATTTCCATTTTTTTTAGATTTCGGATAAGGTCGCAGTTACAAAGCAAGAAACTATGAATTTTAAAACAATTGAAAACATATTTCACTGGTTTTTTATTATTCAAATGGATTAAATAATCATCTTTCTATTTATAACACGAATTTAAAAAATATATTTTGAGTTATTTTTAACAATATTTATATTTTTGTTGTTCAAACGGTTTTAATTATATTTAAAAATAATTTATAATTAATTTATATCTTATTTTTAAATAATAAATTGATATTTTTATATTTATATTTGTCATAGTGGCAACGTGACAACCTAATCATTACTATATTTACAATAAAATATAAACTCGCTTTCGGAAATTTTGAATTTTTGCATTTATTTTTTACAATAATTATTATTTTTTATATCTTTTTGCAGGTATGTTTTTTAAGGTAGTAAAATGTAACTTTTTATTTCATAATGCCAAAACGCAAAAATACTAGATAACACGGGTGAATATTTTAGAAATGATAAAAATCGAAAATGTTAAAAGTCTAGACATTCGTGTCATTGCTATGAAACTGATACAACTTCGACGTTTGTTTGTTCTAATGAAGATAAAATTCTAAATTTTTGCGATGTTTACGATAATAACTACATTTTTCACAGCCAATCGATAAAAATCGTTACAAATTTTAAGAAAGTTAAATTTATTCCTGAGATGTCTCAGTGCTTCTTAATGAATCTGTGAAAAAACATTACCTTGGGGAAATAGTAAAAGAATGTTTACATTGCTATGCTGTTAATTTTATTGGAATTATAGGGCGATTCGCCAATTCATGTTACCATAGAGGAACTCTTAAAATTCCGCCACTGAATAAATATCCGTCATTTTTGAAAGAATACCCTAGAGAAGTACAACCCCTGCTTTAAGAATGTTTTATAAAGTGAGTAAGTGCAGTGAGCTGGGTTTTGTGAGGATTGCGAAAATTTCTGCGCAAGCAGTTAACGGGGGTTGGCGAGCGATAGCGAGCAGGGGGCGGTAGCCCCCTAGTTTAAGAAATAATTAAATTGCAAAAACGATATTGTCAAGAATTTTTAGTTAAGTAGAGCAAAAAAGTAAGAAATAAGTATTTTTAAAATCTTAAATCAGATAAAAAAACACTATAATCTTCTAATTTATATTAAGTTTCTATAAAGCGACCTTTCAGTAAAAATTTACAACTTAGAAAATCCACTAAGTTGAAATTACTAAATAAAATAAAGAAAAAATCATCTTATTAGACTTCTCAGGCTGCTCTGACCAAAGTAAAGTTGTTTTTTCTGGACCAACGTTGAAGCTAACTATACATAAGCCCGTAGGAAAAGCAGTCGCGGAAAAAACGGAACTGTCGCGGAAAATCACTATTTTCCCCATTTCGGGAACACCAGACTTGTTGGCTTCTGACCACGGTAATATTGTTTTGTTTATATCGCAAGAATGACGCAAGAAGCCAACTTGAATCGGCACCCGCGCGGCCATCCACGAAAGTCGCGGGAAGAACGGTACACTCCGCAAAAAAAACCCGAAACTTCCAGGGAAAATTGCTAATTTTCCGACTTCCGGAACACCGGACTTGTGGGTTTCGGACCACAGTCAAGTTTTTTTTCTATATCGCCATAACGACGCAAGAAGAAGCCATTTTGAATCAGCACCCGACCCGCGGCCGTCCACGAAAATCGCGGGAAAAACGGAATACTCCGCAAAAAATTGCGATTTTTTCGACTTTTTAACGGACTTAACGCAGCGAATTGAAACCTATTTTACAAAGGAGATAAATTTACAAAAAAAATTGTTATATCTGGTTTCGATTCGATGGCTGACGTCATCGGTTTTGACTTCAAGTGGTAGAAATGTGGAAAAGATGGCGCAAGTTCAGACGTGCAGATGCTTGGCGAACTTTGGCTGTTTAGCGGCACATTTAGAAGCCAAATCCTTCACTTAACATTAGTTAGGGTTACCATATTAGTCATCTTTACCGCTAAAAACTTGGCGCATCCGCACCTCTGAACTTGCGCCGAAAAGATTCCATCCATAGACGATTTGAGGTTTTTTTCCGGAGGATGAAAGTAATTCGTCGCGTGAGAGGAGAGTTTGATAATTTCATTTCAGGAAAATCGTTAATTAGCGCAGTTTTGCTCAAAATACGGTATTTGTAGCAGTTTAGCACATGAATTAGGATTTGGCGCAGTCGCAACATCCCTGTCTTTTGAATTTTCCCCCAATCCAACAAAAATGTCCCAATATTCAGCATTCTCTTGCGTCTGAACCCTTCATCTGAGAGAAAATGTGTGATTGACTTTTTCGCGTAGCTTGTTTTCTCTTTATTTTTATACAGACTGTTTTGCACTGAATCGCAAAGGTTATGTTCTACGGGCAAAAAAACTAATAAAAAGGGTGATTTTTTGCCATTTTTTCGAATGTTCCGTCACGAAATTTTGATCGCAACCCTCCAATTCAGATTCAGCACCCTCAAAAACATAAAAATTAGTCACCAGAAAACTTTTGCATGTAATATGGAAGAAGCAACTGATACTTCCTTCCAGTACCATATTTCCACTCGGACTTTAAAAATGGCGCTGAGACGTGAGACAAAAATGGACATAACTCCTGAAAAAAAATTTTTTACGCAAAACGGGGATTCACTTTTTCCAATGACACTATAGAGTACCTTTGGTATAAATTTCAGCCAAATCAAAAATGTCAACAATCACGAATGTACCTCGCTCCCAGAAAATCACTCTTAATAAGATAATACAGTGTTTTTTTTAATCTTGTTATATTATAACATGTTTTAGGTATCTGATACCATTCTAAAAAACCCTCAAAAATACAAATTTCTTACTTTTTCTTTATTTGTCAAAAAGTTTTTGACAATATCGTTTTTGCAATTTAATTATTACTTAAATAATTATTAATAATTTCCTTATTTGATTTTAGTTACATTTTGACTTTTAACGTGGTTTTAAAACCTGATTCGGGAATGTAATTTAAAACAATTCAATTCTTATTCTAATACCTCTGGCGATGCATGTGGTTCTATCTTCCCAAGTTCAAGCAAAACAACTCTTTTAAAATCAATATTCTTTATTGATGTAAACGATTCTCTGCTTAACTCAGATAAAAATACAAATCAAAGTTCTAAAATTCTAAACAAAGTCAAACAAAAAGATCTTATATTACATTAGGTACAAGTTAAAAATACAGTTAAACTGAAATTAAACCTGATCAAAAATTAAAGTTGCAATTCAGTTAAATTATACAAAAATGTTCGATTCCGCAACATCCTCCGCCCCGAAGGAACGCGTTGACGTTCCTTCACCCTGAGACAGCTCCATAGGGTAGAGATGTTGAACTGCTCTCCTGATGATACCTCCGCCAGGAATCCTTAAGGTGCAAGCTCGCACCTTTCCATCTCGTCCTTCGTGAATTTCGGTTACCATCCCCATCTTCCATAGCAACCTCGGATGTTTATCTTCGTAAATCCAAACTAGTGATCCATTGTTTATTTGCGTCGCGTTTTCGACTCCTTTTCCTAAATTCGCTGACCTCAACTCCAAGAGGTAGGCTTTCTTCCAGGATCGCCACAATCTCTCCGTGAGGATTTGTTTGTGAACCAACTTTCTCCTCAGTGTTTCTCTTGAAGACTGTACGCAATGGACATCTCCTGGAGGCAGCGTAAGCATTCTTCGTCCAATCAAAAAGTGTGCGGGAGTGAGGGGAGCAGGTTCATTATCTTCATACAAATAGGTGAGAGGTCTTGAGTTGATGATGGCTTCTACCTCCACTAGTACAACTTCCAGTTCTTGAAAAAATAAAGATGCTCTTCCAAGAATTTTCTTTAAACAGGTTTTCACAGAACGTACTAAGCGTTCCCAGAAGCCGCCCCACCAAGCCGCTCTTTCGACGATAAATTTCCAGGATATTCCTTCTTTTCCGAAGTACTCTAATACCTCAGGATCTTTTATTGCTTTCCACAATCTTAAGTCTTTTGCTCCTCTTTTAAAAGTTAGTGCATTGTCGGTATAGACTGTACTACACAATCCACGACGAGCGATAAACTTTCTAAATGCCAATAGGAAGCTCTCAGTTGTCAAGTCTCCAATCAGCTCCAAATGGATCGCACGTGTAACCGCACATGTGAATAACACGATGTATGCCTTTTCATTTTTCTTCGTGATGAGAGGACCGGCGAAATCTATGCCTGTTACTTGAAAGGGAAAGGTTTCTTTAACTCGGTCTGGTGGCAAGGGTGCTATTTCTTCGCGCACAGCTTTTGTTTTAAATCTTTTGCAGATAATGCACTTCCTCAAAGTGTTCTTCACCTTCTGTCTTCCCTTTACCATCCAAAATTTTTCTCTGACTTGGGCGAGTGTTCCAGCAGTACCAGCATGTCCAATCTTCTCATGACTGTGCATAATAATTAAATCTGAAAAATGACTTTCTTTAGGTACCAAAATCGGATGTCTTTCCGAATAACTAAAATCAGCATAATGCAGTCTTCCTCCAAGTCTGAGGATTCTCTCTCCATCCAGAAAGGATTAAAGTTCTGAATCTTCGAATCTTTTCTTAAGATCTGGTTATCTTCTTTTTCTTTGTTTCGCTTTTCTTTGTTTCTTGTGTTGTAGAAAAATCTTCTTATCCATGCTGTAACTCTCAGCAATCTGCTTAACGTGCTAAAATCTTCTTTCTTAAATAACTCTTTTCCTTGAATCTCTGTAACGCTTACTTGCAATGTCTTCCTAACTTCCTTTTTCATCTCGTCTTTAACTTCATTTTCCTTGCATTTTGACTGTAACTTCGGCCAAAATTCCTTGGGTTGCTTCAGCCAACGTGGTCCAAACCACCATGTGTCGTTGTCCTTGAGCTCGTTGATTTTCTGTCCTCTAGTCAGACAATCTGCTGGATTTTCCTTGGTCGGACAGTAATTCCATGCAGCAGGATCCGATTTCTCTTGAATTTCTCTCACTCTGTTCTGGACAAAAGGCTTCCATTTTTCGGCTGCACCTCTAATCCAATGCACAGCGATGTGAGAGTCGGACCAAAAGTAGGGTATAACTTTGATCTCTCCAAGATGCCGTAGAACTGTTTTGGACAATCTTGTACCGATTACTGCGGCAAGAAGCTCCAATCTTGGCAGAGAAATTTTCTTCAAAGGAGTAACTCGCGACTTTGAACATACAAGTTGAGTCTTTGTTTCTTTCTGCTCGTATTTCAGATAAATCACCGCACCATACGCCATTTCACTTGCCAGGGGCGTAGCCAGAGGGGGGGATTTGGGGATATATCCCCCCCCGAAACTCAGGAAATTTCCTTTTTGACCATAGAAAACCACTAAAAATACCCCATATCCCCTCCCGAAATATCAACATCCCCCTCCGAAATTTTTTTCTGGCTACGCCACTGTCACTTGCATCCACGAAACAGTGTAGCTGCAAATTTTCTAAATTCTTTTTCTTCTGTTGATCAAAATAATGTCTTGGAACTTTTATTTCTTTGATCTTCGCTAGTTCTTCCTTCCATCTTTCCCAAGTAAGACGTAACTTCTCAGGTAAATCATCATCCCATTGAATACCGCATTTCCAAATTTCCTGTAACAAAATCCGTGCTCTAATGGAAAACGGATTCACCAATCCAAGTGGATCATAAACACGTCCAATGGTTTTTAAAATACCCCTTTTGGTCTCATTGTCCTTGTACAGGTTTGAAACTTCAACTTGTAAAGTGTCCTCGTCCTTGTTCCAAATGTAACCCAACACTTTATTCTGTGATCCCTGGATACTTTCTTCCTCTTCTTCCCACTTCTTCTGAATAAACTTCTCATTTGTTGACCATTTTCTCATTACAAAACTTCCTTCATTCAATATTTTTCTTGTAGTCTCAGTTTTGTCCAATGCTTCTTTTCTTGAATCTGTTCCTGTAATCAGATCATCAACGTATAGCGAGTTATTCAGAATGAAGCTTTCGTTCGGGTATTCGTCTTCATACTTCTTTATATGAACTTTCAAAGTTGCTCCCAATAAAAACGGACTGGGTTTTGCTCCAGAGATAACTCTGGTCATTCTTAAAACTTTTAATTCTTCAGAATCCCGATCCCTCCACAAGAACTTCACTGCATTTCTGTCTTCTGGCTTCAGTTGTATTTGTAGAAAGGCAGATTGTATATCAGCCGTGATTCCAATCTTGTGCATCCTGAATTTGATCAATAATTCCAAGATGTCTGGATACAGGTTTGGACCTGTTTCTAAACAGTCATTCAGAGACAAGCAATTATCAGCATGAGAAGAGGCATCAAACACAACGCGCTGTTTTGTTGTCTGTTTGTCTTCCCGGATAACAGCTTGGTGTGGCAAGAAGTACTCTCTTTTGGCTTTCGTATAATCAGATGGTTCAGCAATTCCCTCTTGAAGATGTTTAATGATAACTTCTTCGTAACGGTAGTGTAGTTGTGGACTCTTTTCGAACCTTCGCCAAAGAGATAGAAATCGCTTCCTCGCAACTTCGTAGTTATCCTGCAATTTGTCAGCTTTTTCATTCCATGGGAGGCTGACAGTATACCTTTTGTCTTCAAACTTCACAGAGTCTCGTAACTTCCTGAAAACAGGGTTTTCTTCAAAGCTGTGATCGCCATCTGACTTGTTGTCAATTCCCAAAACTTCTAGGTTCCAAAGATTTCGTAATAATTCAGTAGTCTGCTCACTGTCGGCTTTTTCTTTCGTCTGTACCATGTTCTGAAAAATATTAAGTATAGCTATGGAATTTACAGCATATTCCGTGCCACTTAATGTCCATCCTAACTTCGTTTGCACTGCTACCAGGGCATCAGAAATCCTGTGTATTACTCCAGTCACTATTTTCCAGTAATAGTCTGCTCTTATTAGTAAGGAAAACTCTTGATCTTCATTTCCAAGAGACTTAACATCAGTGAAACTAATTCCCTTCTTTCGACAAATTTCTAGAATCTTTTTCTCTGGTATGCTTACGGACGTTCCGCTGATTACCTCACTTTCCAACGCTTCAATTTTCGTTTTCACTCTTGGATCAGCCAGACTTCTGAGCATAAACTTGACTTTATTACTTCTTTCTGTTTGTGGATCAGACTTCCCAAACGCATAAATTGAAATTAGCTCTGAATCAACTATTGGTAATTTCATCTGTTCAGAAACACTTCTTTTAATGAAAGTTTTCTGACTTCCTAAATCTAACAAAATCCGAATATTTCGGTGAGATTTATCCGTTTCAATTGTTCCTCTTACTGTTTGTAGAACAGTTCCCACTTCTTTGTCGCTGATTGAGTTTACAGTTGCATCTTCAGGAGTTGGCGATGACACGACGTCTTCATTTTCTTTCCTTTGTTGGCAAACTAGAACGTTGTGTCTACCTCTGCATTTGGAACATTTGATACTTGAATAGCAATTTCTTGCAGTATGATTCTTTCGTAAACAGATGAAGCATCGACCATTCGTCTTCAGGTTGCTTAGTTTATCTGCTGTAGCTTTAGAACAGAGTTCCGAACGGTGTCCAGTGTCCACTTGTGTTGCAAAACACGCATCATTCTTCCATAGCCGTCAAAGAAACAGCGCATGAAACATTCTCCCGTGATCTGTATTTCGGATGGCTATTTCTGAATCGCAGATCACGAGACGAGTATCGTTGACTACTTGATTCTTGAACATCGCTCTTCCCAATGTTGATCTTTCTTTCGGTCTCTTGACGAAACAAAAAAGTTCTCTCATCCCTCATTTCCTCTAAATCAAAATCTTCAACATCATCATTCTTCAGGATGTCGTTTATTTTGTTCATCAGCTTAGTCGCTGTCTGCTTCAAAGTCTTCCGCTTCAACTTGGCTCTTTCCATTTGCAGACCACTAACATCGTCAGCTGCATTCTTTTCTTGATTAGCCATTTTTCTCCGACGACGACGGACCATAAAACAATTCAATTCTTATTCTAATACCTCTGGCGATGCATGTGGTTCTATCTTCCCAAGTTCAAGCAAAACAACTCTTTTAAAATCAATATTCTTTATTGATGTAAACGATTCTCTGCTTAACCCAGATAAAAATACAAATCAAAGTTCTAAACAAAGTCAAACAAAAAGATCTTATATTACATTAGGTACAAGTTAAAAATACAGTTAAACTGAAATTAAACCTGATCAAAAATTAAAGTTGCAATTCAGTTAAATTATACAAAAATGTTCGATTCCGCAACATAATTAATAGTGTGTTTAAAGCTGTGTAGTAAATTTGTCTTTCTAAAGTTATATAAAAAGGTACTCCTTGAATTTTTAAAAACACTCCTTAATTTTGATTTCTGAAAATTTGTATGAACCCTGATAGAGCGTCTTTTTATCATGATTTGCACACTGAAACTTCTAGCAACCCAACATGCTTTCTGTTTACTCAGTTTTTCTTCCTCGTGAAATAACATCATAGGGTCAAGAAACATTGCTGTCTAGTATAGGACGGCCAAATTTTCTAAAATGTTAGGGAAATTTTCATATGGATAAAATGAAATGGTTATGGTCTCTGAAATAGACCATTTTGACATCAGTGAGAAAAGAAAAAAAAAGATTATTTCAAATTTTTTCTGAGAGTGCCCATGAAGGAAAAAAAAGTTCTGCTTAGCAATTAGAAAAACTAATATTTATTTTTACTTATTACCCTGAAAAAAGGAAAAAGTTTTAATAAAGTCAAAAGTTTGAAATTTAGTAAATGAACTTGAAGTTTAGTAAAACAATTATGTAATTAAATGAATTTTGGTCTCCTATGTGTATTTGAATTTCCTTATTCAATTTGTGGAATTAAAATACTATAACACAGATTAAACTTGGTGAGTTTTAATTTATGTAAAACATCCACAATACATTTTAGTTTATAAGTACACCTAGATCTACAAAGCTTGGAGCTGTTTTGCAACATATAGGTATGAAATGTGCTTGAATACAAATACATAAATCAAATGAACAATAATGTAGCATCCACAAGTTTAAAACGTTAAAATATAATGAATAAACTCAGCAAAAAATATTGCAGCATTTCCTATTTGACAGTTTAAATATGATCCTCACCGATTTCAAAATTATGCTAAATTACTGAGATCCCAACCTTACAATAATCTACAAAAAAAAAGTTTCTTGTAATGCAAGTGATTGCATAGGGGGTGATTTTTAAAAATAATAAATGCAGGGATTTATAGAAAAAATTTAATTTTGTAGAATGTGATATTGGATGAAATTTACTGTAAAATTAACAGGATTTCTGGATAATTCAAGGTTTTAAGAAACATGTATTGATGCAATTTTTCCAGTTTCCAACCTTTCCCTTAGTACTAGAATTTGAACCATATTGGGGAAAGATTTTGCAGAATCCATCATGTTTGACAGCTCTGAAAAATCATACCTAAAAAGAGAGTAGCTATACCTTTTATAAAACAATTTGTAAAGTTGTATTTATTCACATTAATACAACTCATAATTTGTGATAATTTTGTCCTTTCTTTGTGAATGGTTGTATTTTTCAATGGTTTTCCTCAATGATTGAAGACTATAATGCAAATTAGATTTAAATAATATATTTTTTATGAGGAACTTACATTTGAAATTCAGAAAATAATATGATTGAAATACTTTGATTAACTTTGTTGGTAGGAGAGTTGAGAGACTAGTCAGTAACAAAATTCTCAATTAAATAAGTTAACCAAACAGCCCATTTTTTGTAAGGTAAAGGGGATTTTTCAAGTGTATCTCAAGGATGTATAAGGAGAATCAATTCATAACATGCCAATCTACTAATTTTACAACCAATATGCCTGTTTTTTTCACTAATGTGAAAGACTTGGTTTTTTTAAGTGGACTATCGAGATAAATAAGTCTTGTTTTTACTTCCAAGTAAGCTTCTTTCTAATAGCTTTCAAGTACTGATGAATGGGAAAAAATTATTTAAGAAATTAAATAAAGGCCAGCCATCAAATTTTTGATGTGATGTGAATTAATTATTACTTAACTCCCATCTTTTTTGTAATCCAATGTCTAGTACCACTTCTACTGTATACTAAAATTAAAACACCCTTAATTATTTAAAAAGGTTTTCCCACCACCAATCTAGGGTATTAAAAATTTTTACCCTCAGTTAATGGGAATCGAATTGAAAAATTTTCATTTCAATACATATTTCTGATTTAGTAGAGAAAAACCAGCTGGAAAAAATATGACATTATAAACCCTTCTTTACCTTCAGTATTACAACGGGAAAAGTCAACAAAACTAACAATTTTTTCAGCAGATTAAATTTGATGTGCGAGCCAACTGTTTACAAATGCTGAAAGCTACAACAATTCTGTTGAAGATTATAGTGTAGAAACATACACATATGAAAGCAAGGAATGGTGCACTTAGAAGAGGGAATTTCCTGTTTATGCTCTGAAAGAAGAAAAATATTCATTTTCGTAAAATGTAGGGATTAACAAAAATTTAATTAAAAAATTAACTAATTTAAACAACCAAGATAAAACATGTTATCATTTTTGTTAAATAATTGGCTACATGGGGTTTTGGATAACAACCAGAGACTCCAACTTTCAAAGATGGTTGTCAGTAGTCCTTAAGGTGGACACAAATTGGAGCCGAGCGGCGAAACGAACAGCCACGAACACGCTCTGCGCAAGCGCCGCTCTAAGCGCCTCCGAGTTGCGCTTGCGCAGAGCATGTTCGTGGCTGTTCGTTTCGCCGCTCCGCTCCAATTTGTGTCCACCTTTATGAGCAAGGAAATTTTTTTTGGAAGTTGATCCTAAAAACAGGGTTGTTTTATACACCTAGTCCGATTTTTTTAGTGGTGGATCCCCTGCACGCCCCCTTGATGTCATATCTAACAAGATTTTTAAAAATACTGCATTAAGCTTCAGAGTGATCTATCAGTAAAAATTTACAACTTAGGAAATCCTTAAGAAGAATTAGTTACACTGACAAATTAGAAACTAGAAACTACAAATTAGAATTAGAAACACTGACTAAAATCGATATAAACGCGATCTGAGAGGTATCGCTGGACTTATTAGGCTCCTCTGGTCATGCTTAAATTTTTCCTACAGAGTAATTACAATGTGAAAAGAAGCCAGCTTCAACTACGCGCCGCTGTTTTTCGACTTTTCCGCCGAATGCGGTCCTAAACACCGGACGACGGCTTCTAACCACTATAAAGATGTTTTTTCCACATCGCACTAACAGCACAAGAAGAAGCCGATTTCAACTTGGCGCCCGCCGCTGCGCCGTCCGAAAAAAGTCGAGGGAAGAACGGAATACCGAATACCCCACATGCAACACGAAACCCGATCGCTCGTCACCCTGTTTTATGAAGACTGAAAATATCCTAAAAATAGAGAATAATTGGGAAAAAACTTGCGCTTCTAAGTGCTTTTTAAGATAGATTTCCGATATTCCGTAGCTTTTTCGATGTTATCCGTAGTCCGTAGTTTAACGACGGCATCCGTAGAAACTACGGAGAATCCGTAGTAGTTGGAGTCTCTGAACAACTATTGATAATGCTAAGGAAATTTTTTTTGAATTTATTTAAACTTGTGATGTTAGTCCAACAAACTAAATAAAATTTTCAGATAAATTATTTTATTTCACTCACAGGGCATTCAGTTAATAAGTTATATAACTATGACATACCTTCCACGCGAAACAGATTTGCTTCTGCTCCTGGTTCGGCTTCGACTTGCACTGCGACTTCTGCTTTGTGATCTGCTTGCTGATCGACTTCGGCTAGCAGACCTTCCTCGGGACCTGGATCTACTTCTTCTACTCCTAATGTACACCCAAAGGATATTAATTTTGTGTTAACTTACTCTTTTAATAGTAAGATGTTAGTGAAATAGGGAACAAACAAATAAAATGTAGTAGATGTACATGCTCCAAGAAAGTAAAAAATAATATATATTATTGCCATATATTTGTGTAGTCCCACTTTTATGTTCAATGGTGTAGCTTTCTAAAAAACCTGAGTTAATTTAAAAAGGCAATAACAATTCAGCCAAATAAAGGCAGGGATAACAATTTTCAACTATTTCAGATTGGATAAATTTAGCAAACTTGTGAGCTGAGGGAGAGCAACTGATACTTTGTTTTTTATTAAGGCTACACTCTTGCTAGTTGTGTAAGTTAATAGTCAGGACAGACTGGATTTGAGTACCAAACCCAGCTAGATGAGCTTTAACAAAAGTTTAGAAAACTACGTTTTAAATAGCCTAAATTTGAAAGCATTTTACCAAAATAACTGCCATGTTCTACCCACATTACCTTGTGATACAGCCAAAAAAAAGTAAGGAATTTACCAAACATTCCTATTTTTTGCTAAGTAAATTGAACAAGTGAAAACCAAATTGACCCAGAAAAATTTTCAAGATTTTTGTATTTTGAGCATTGCTATTTCAGCAGTTTGAATTGAGAAATGTTGTAAATGTACCACATACAAGACTAATGACCATTTGAGTTAACATAATAAAGACCTTTTAAATTGTTGGTGGTAAACCCTAGGATGGGTATAGAGAGGAATCTTTATGACAACCCAAGGTGGTTGAGAAACCAGGTCTACTTTCCTCAATAGTTGGTGAAAAGCTGTCATTAGAAATCCTTATTATTTAAGCGAATTTTTCGAAATAACTTTAAAATATTAGCTAAGATAATAAGTTAGCATTTATCACTTTTCCATTCAATCGATCGAACACATAAGCCAGTTTGAAGAATCAGTTCTTAATGATAATATATAGTAACTAAAAAATTCCTTGAAAATTTAAGAAAACTGTTTCAAAGGAATCAGTATTTTTTTATTATCTTTATACATTCTCCCAACTCTATCTCGGCTTGTGTAAAGCATTGAGTCATATCACAGCATTGGTTTACCTAACTTACCTTAGGGAAGACTTTCCATGACACACTCAAACTAAGAAATTTGACAAGGAACACAATAAGGAATAATAACTATATGAAAAATTATTCCTTGGTTCAATGATTGCATTTAAACATGAGAATTACAACTTGGAAATTTGTGCTATCAAAGCAATTACAAAGCAAAATTACTGAGAAACTGCTCAGTATTATAAATTTTTAATCTAAACCTATAAAATACCTTCAATAAAAACTTTCAAATTTGACTGTGCCACGGAAACAACACCAAGGGTGTTGGCTAGGACATAATCAACATTGCAGATAAGGAAGGTCTATGTTGAGAAGATAGCAGATCACTCAATGAACACTCTGCTTTGCTTTGTCGAGTGGGCAATTGACGACCCCGATGTTTCCCAAGGACGCCACGAGTTCCCTTAGAAGCCTGTCACTCAAATGCTGAGGCGAAAGGGTGTCAATGTCTCGAAGATCGTTTAATAGCCGTCGGGGCGAAGTCTACGAAGCGAGACTCAAGATGATCAAGATGCGCAGTGCAGATCTTGTAGAAAGAGAATTGCGGCATATCATTTTTAGAAGCAGGATGTATCTATCCAAATTTACGTGAATCAAGCAGTTTTAGCCTAAAAAATATGGTGAATATATTATAATGATGCGTATGGGACGATATTTTAAATTAAGTTTATTAGCATGGTGGCTTAAAATAAAGGTGTGCTAATAAGACAACTTGATTCTTAAATGTGAGGCTGCAGTAATTGGTTTTGATTCCTAAAAATAGATACAATCCAAATGGGGAAAATTTTCCCAGATCCATAATTTACTTTTTATGATTTAAGTGACAGAGTATTTTTAAGTATATGATATATGGGGTTAAATTTTAAAGTTTGTACGTAGTCAAACTGTGTAGAAATAAAAATATCTTTAAGAAATTTATGATGAGTATAGCATCAGCTGGAAGGTCAAGTAATTGTTCAAAAACTTTGAGGATAAGATCATAAACAATAAACAAATTTCAAACAAAATTATTCAACAAATTCATATCAATAAACCCTTAACTACTTGCACTGTTCACCATTTGAGTTTTTATTCTGCTACTCCTATGAAGCTTTTCTTCAACCTTTAACTTACAAGCGACTCATTCGGAATGATAAATTATGATCATTGTTAACATTAATTTGAAACTAAAAAGGTTACAGTAAGTTTCTCTCTAGTAAATGGAATCCCCACTGGAAATGAGTTAGATGTCATTTGGAGTATATGTAGAAACATAGAATATCTACAATTATAGTATTGTACTCTTTACAAACAATATGTTGGAGACTCAGAATACTCTAATTGTAGATATTCTATGTGCAACATATTGTTTGTAAAGAGTACGGATGCACAACCTTTTTGGAAGGAGGGCCACTCACACTGTTGATTGAGACATTGAGGGCTGCAAACAAAGTTACAGTAAAAATAACCGCTGTTAAAAAAATTAATAGCGTATGTTAAGAAAAAAAACTCAAAAAACATGATTGATGTTTCCTAAAAAATCTAAAAATAGACGAATAATATTGAGAATAATTTAAAGAATAAACAATCTTAAAGAAGATAAAGCAATGATCAAACCTTTAAAATTACATTAGAGTTATTAGAATTAGAATTGAAAAAATTGCCCATATCAGTCATAGAATAAAATTTATGCTGGTTTAAACTTGTTTGTTAGTAGAAAATACCTAGTATAAACAGTATTATTGTTTCCTAGTAATAACCTAGTAAATACTTAGTATATTCCAGTAAATACCTAGTATTATTATTTCATATTGGTGATTTTTAACCAGATTACTATCTCTATACATAGGAGAAAAAATATTTAGGAAATTCATATCTGCATGAAAATTACCTAAATGTAACTAAAAGCAAATAAAATTCATGAAATTATAGATTAATTTAAAAACTACCCACTTAAATAATAATTAAATTACTAAAATTTTTTGAGCAATGTCATTTTTGCTAAGTAAAGAAGTTTGTATTTTTGAATCTATAATCATATCGGACAGTGGCCCAAATATCCTATGAAAAGATTTAGTCATTCCTAGGCCCACAGTAAGGTTTTTGTAGGAGAAAGGACACAAAATTATTCTTAAGCCCCTTGCATTTATGCATATTTAATAGGTTGAATGTAGGTTTAAAAAATTTTTTTAGTAGGATTTGCATCTTGATAAACTTAAAAATCAAATAAATTGTGAATAAGAGTTCCAATTACAAAAGGGGGTCAGGGGTGCCCTTCCCTAGAAAATTGGACCCTGCAAAACAGGGTTTTAACTTGTATTAGTACTTGAATTTCAGAAATAGATATCTAATGCAGAATTATATATCTAAAAGAGGTCTAATCTAACAAGATTTAAAAAAACCCACTGCATTATTAAGTTATTTCAAAGTGCACTTTCATCAAAATTAAAAAATTAGGTCCCTTATAAGTTGAAATAATCATAAAATCAATCCTCATAAGTTGAAAATACTGACTAATATTGAGAAAAACATAACTATGAGAGGTCACTATAATGTTTGTTTAACAGTGGTAATCATGAGAAGAATCCATAAATCTAACTTCAACTTTACACCCGTAGTACGCAATCGCTGAGAAAAACGGAACTTTCGCGAGTAATCGCTATTCCTCAACTTCTCAGAAGAAAGTGATTCTGACACTGGGCTTATGACCATGGTAAAGTTGTTTTTCAACATTGTGATATCAATGCAAGAAGAATCTGACTTCAACATGGCGCAGTCACGTTAGGGACAGAACGCTCTGCAAGCAAAATGAAACTTTCGCAAAAGATCGCGATTTTAGGCAATAATTCTCTAATAATTTAGGCAATTTTTCTCAGAAATAATCTGGAAAGTAAAAAAGTAGGAATTATCTGAAAAAATCCAAACTATTTAGCAGACCCCAGGTTGTGCATCCCTAGTAAAGAGAATTTTACTAAATTTGTCAAGTTTAGAATTTTTTTCGAAAGCCAAGAAGAAACCAAAAACAAATTCAAGTACTTGGGTATTTTGGAATTTACTGAAAGATTTGTTATTACATGTTGATTTTAAAAGTTTATGTAAACTAACTCAGGGGTTTTGGTTTAGATTTATAACTAATCAGTTAAAACAACCTTTTCACAAAGAGGCTTAGAATCATGGTGAAAAGTGCTCACCACATGGGGAATATAGCTATGAGAGCTGGCCTGAGTAGTTGAGGGTTAAAATAAAATATACAACCCCCTCAAACGACGAAGAGAATGCAAAAATTTTTTCACCTTCTGCTAACGCGCTTGCAGTCTCTTGCATAGTGACCTCTTTCTCCACAATCATAACAGCGGTCATCTGGGTGGAATGGTCGAGGTGGGGGACCCCTAAATGAGCTTCGGGTACGTCCAGTCGAAAGCTCCACTCTTACTCTACGTCCACACAACATCCTGAGGAACATATTTGATAGACATTGATATTGGGTGTGATTGAATTATTACAGTGTTAACATGAGCTAAGATGAAGCTTCATAAAAAGTTTTACGAGGTCAAAAAAGGTGAACTTTTTAAAAAGAAAAATTAAAATAAAATACTTAAATAGGTAAATGAAGTGAATCCAGGCTGCAACTGAATTTGGCGATTTTTGTATGTTGCCAAATGGGAAACGGGTGGTATCTGAACATTGAATCGATATCGCCAAATTTGGTGATGAAAATGTGCAGCTTGGATTCGCTTCATTAACACTTCAATAGTTTATCAAACAAATTATTAAGTAGGGGAGACCGGGGAGGGATGGGGCACTTTTTCCAAGAATATTTTTTAAAAATTTAGTTTTCATTGTAAAAATTTGAAACTTTTAAACTAACATCTTGGAACATTTTAACATGTTTAAAAAATATAACCTAAGTGATAGCAAACAAAACTTAGGATTTATGAACGAATTAAAGTAACCTCTAAAAGTGTCCCATCCCACCCCGGGCCGGGGTGGGACATATCTTTTTAAATTAAAATTTATGATAACTTTTTAAAAATATGATTAAAAACCACAAAGAATGGAAGTATTTTACACATTGTAAAGATTTCTTACAAAAACATCAGTTATTTTATACTATATTTACTTAGAAAAATCTAACTTAAGTGAAAAATACAAAATAGTTAAAATTCTTCTTTTATCTAAAAAATATGTTTTCAACTACAATACTAATCAGTTTCAAAACAATGGTATCTAAAGAATTGTATGCAATAGCTTGTATTTAGGTATTGAGAGGAATTGGGCATGTCCCATCCCACCCCTGTAGCAACAGTTTTAAAAAATAGGTTCTTTCATAAGAACTGTAGCTTTTAGGCACAACTCAACTATATATTCATACAGAATACATTATTCTGTTTAGAAAACAATATAAACCATTAAGAAAGCAACCAAGAATCAGATTGAAAATTCACTTTGAAAAGTGTAATACTTAGTTACTTTTGCCAGGGGTGCATCCAGGCTTTTTTGCCAGGGGCCGTTTTTGGTAATTTTGTGAAAAATGGAATTGAACTTGGTGAAAATAAATAATTTGTCATTCTAAAATAGGGTCATATTTCTGTAAATATATATATATTTTTAATAAAATTATACTTAGCAAGTGCATATAGATTGATTAAAGTCCGTTTTTGGGAACTGGATTTTTGCAGGGTTGCTTGATTTAAATCAACTTGATTTAAATCACGATTTAAATCACTTGATTTTTTTAAAAAAATCATTGATTTAAATCAAAAATGTTAAACTTCCACAATTTAAATAAAAAATTAGTTGTGCATGGTTTAAAATAGTTTGCAAGATTATTTGCATTTTACAATTTTTTTTAAAATTCTGCTAGATATGTAACTGGGAGATGGGTTTAAGTTACTCTATATAAAATTGCCTGCAATTTCAAGAACAAAATTTACTACCAATAACAAAAATATTTATGACAAAAAGGGGTAAGTAGCAGGGTTTGGAATCAATAATTGTGATAAACTAAACAAAAATTAAAATATTTTAATTTTTTTATCAGGCACATCAACTTTTTAAAATACAAGCATGTGAATTATTTTTATCGTAAGCTTGCTTTTATAGTTAGTCATGTTTTCCAAACTATTGTTTTCTTTTACATAACTTGCGAATAGAGCTCTATTCTCTATGTACATGACTGTCAATAAGTTGTTATTTTATTTTTATTACTTATTATATTTTAAAGAAAAAAGTATACATAATACTTTTAGTAAAATAAATTTAACTGAATTATTATAATTCAAAGATTGATTAAAATTTTTACACAAAAATGAGGCATAGATTTTTTTAGAAATCATTTTCACAATTTCTTTTAAAGCTATTATTGATTTCACAATTGGGCAAAAATAGTTATAGAAAGGATAAAAATTTTAGTAACTGATGGTATAATTAATTGTTCATTCACGATTTTAGGATGGGCTTGGGCATTTAACCATGAAATGGCAGCGAACTTATCCCCTTAATTAATTCAATTAATTAATGCATAAAATAGATCAAAATTGGTATATTCAGGGTGGCCACAGAAAATGTATTTCAAAATTCCCTGATAATTCCAGGTTTTCCCTGATCATCTGGTATGATTTTCCCTGATATTTTATAACTGTAGGAAATTTTAATCATCTAGAAAACGGGAGAATGACTGTAAAAATCGGGACAGCGGGAGAAAGAAATATAAATAAGATTATTCCCAGACTTTTTTTGAACACATTTGCAACAATACTAATTTATATAGATTCAATTATTTTATTTTGTAGGGAGGAGAATGAAAATGCACATATTTAAAGACTTGAAGTTTAGAAAATTATTGTATTCATTTTTGAAATTAGGCAGATTTACAAAATGTCCCTGATAATTATCAAATTTTCTAAAATTCCCTGATTTTTCCCTGATAATTCCAGGTTTTTTAATTTTCCCTGACAATTCCAGGTTTTTAAGGTTTTCCAGGTCTGTGGCCACCCTGTATATTAAGTAATCCTAAATTATTATATCACATTGAAATTACAATATCAGTATATTATTAACCAGTTTCAGGAAGTTCAGAGCTAGTTATCCATTTAAATCAAAAAAATCTGATTTAAATAAAAAAAATCCGATTTAAATCAAATAAATCCGATTTAAATCAAATAAATCCGATTTTTTTGATTTTTTTAAAAAAATCAAAAAAATCAGCAACCCTGGATTTTTGTGAAGGGGCCGTTTTGGAGGATCGGAATTTTGTGAAGGGGCCGTTTTTGAGGGTCGTAATTTTGTGAAGGGGCCGTTTTCGGCCCCAATTTCTTTCTAGATGCACCCCTGCTTTTGCTATTAGTGAAACCATCTTTTTCATTCAGAAACTTGTAGGAGCTTGCAACTAAAATAGTAAACAGCAACAAGTATGAAGCCATGGTAGCTTTACCTGGTGGAACAGAACACTCAAAAAACTAATTTTGTTTATAATTTTAAGATTTATTAAAGGTGTCCCATCCATCCCTGGTCTCCCCTAAAATATAATAAATATCCATTAATAAGTACGGATAGAATAACTACCAGGGTTTATATGCTAAATCACTCTTGGGCAAAATGCTTTAGAAATTCTTTGAATGTGAAAGAAATTACGTCTATTAAATGCGTTGTTTTTTCTACTTTTATTATGTCTACTACTAAAAATGTGCAGAATCCTGCTATCTCTTCTGTTTTTGAGTCAAACATCTTATACACTTATAATAGAATCCTTAACATAACTTTTTCTTTTGAAGGCTTTCAAATCAGTGAAAACAATGGTTTGTTGTAACTAGTGATGGGCAAAATCGATAATTTTAGGTATCAAACACTTATAGGTATCGAGTACTTTTTTCCAAAGTTCGAACCCAAAGTACTGATACTGATAGCGAAAAAGTAATCGATACCAAAGGTTTAAATTCAAAGTACGTATTCAAATTAGTTAATTCAAAGTATAAGTTTTAAGTTGGGACAAAATGAGTCAATGTGGGAAGAGTCAAGTCGAGAGGTGGATAGAGGCGAAGGATTTGGAGGGGGGAAACCTGGCCGCGTCAAATTTCTCTCGCGGATGATTTACGACTCGGGTTTGAGCGTTGCAAAATGAAAACAGAAACAGGCTGTGTTTGATCTACAGTAGGTATTTTAAAGATTATTTCATTGAAAAATTTAAAACGAAATATGACAATAAAGTATCGATACTTTTTTGGGTATCGAATACACTCGATACTTTCAGGTATCGATACCTGCCCATCACTAGTTGTAACCAAAGAGTTGTGAGTCAAATTGAACCAGGGTTCGCGTTTACCCGCTATAGCGGGTTTTTTACGCAAATTTGCGAGAGCGGGACGCTACTGAGACAAAATACCGGGTCCGCGGGACCCGGAAAATTTCGAAAGAAAAGACGCGAAAAAATACGATTTCGGACAAGAAACACAAATTTGGCCAAACTTCCGGAAGAAAATAGGTCCTGTTGGCTTCTGACTACGGTAAAGTTGTTTTTTCTACATCGCTATAACAACGAGAGATGCCCGGGGCCGTTTATGAAAGCAGTTGCGAGAGTACGGAACACTCCGCAAGCAAAACGAAACTTACGTGAGCAGTTGCGATTTTACGAGTTTTAACTAGTGATGGGCAGGTATCGATACCAAATACTTAAGTATTCGGTGTATTCGATACCCAAAAAAGTATCGATACTTTATTGACATATTTCGTTTTAAATTTTTTAATGAAATAATCTTTAAAATACCAACTGTAGATCAAATGCAGCCAGTTTCTGTTTTCATTTCGCAACGCTCAAACCCGAGTCATTAATCTTCCGCAAGCGAAATTTGAAGCGGCGCGGCCTTTGGTTTTCCCCCCCGCGAAAACGCTTCGAAGATACCTCTCGACTCTTTCCACATTGACTCACTTTGTATATGAGTATCAGTATCAAGTTCGAACTTGATACTGATACTCATATGATACTATACTCATACTGATACTTTTTTCGACATCAGTAATTTTGTTATCAAAGCTGCGGGTACTTTTTCCGATATCAGTACTTAAGTAATCGAATCTTATAATCAATTACTTGCTGTTGACTTATAAGATTCGATTATACGATTACTTACTGAATATTTTCAAATGGATACCAAATTTTTTATTTGCGCCAATTAATGGAAAATTATCCAGATTTCAGTAAATTATTTTAAAATAGCTAATTTTTTTCGATTTGGTCTTCATCTTATTCTGTGATGGTTCAGGGGGGGGATGATTTTGTTGGTGGATCTACTAGTTTTCAGCAAGGGGTGGGAAAGTTTGCCGATGGTTGGAGATGTTGGGTTGGCTTTTCGGCTTTGCGGGAGAAGGTTTACGTGCTCTGCTAATGTTCATGTGTGACTTTTCTCTCGCCATTTTAAATTCGGTTTCGGCGCGCGGGGAAGGTGTGTTTGGTCGGAGATGTGTTGGATTGGACCAACATATTGTTGGTTTAAAACGTGACATGTGACAGAGGGGGGGAAGGGGTATGGGAAAGTGTGACAGTTTGTGACAGAGAGTGGGGAGGGGGTCAAAAATGGGCAAAAAAGTGTGACATCATTTATGGACGGCCCCTTTCAGTAAATTATTTTAAAATAGCTAAATTTTTTTCGATTTGGTCTTTGTCCATTCTGTGATGGATAGGAGGGGATGATTCTGTAGGTGGATCAACTAGTTTTCGGCAGGGATGGGATGGGAAAGTTTGCCGATGGTTGGATCGGTTTTGCAGGAGAAGCTACTTGAAATTCGCGTCGCGGGGGCTCCGAGCGGTGCAGCTGCTCGGCGTTTTCAAGATCTTGTTTTCCGGGGATCGGGAGCCCGCTTTTTGATGGATCGCTTTCAGTTTTTTGAATTTCAGTCTGATTATGGATAGGCCCTATAAAAATTGTCTCTTAAGGTTCGTTTCCCGACATTGAAAAAAAAGTACTCGATACCTATAAGTATTCGATTATCGATATCGATTGATCGAAGAATTATCGATTTTGCCCATCACTAGTTTTAACCCAATAACTTGCGATTTTTCTTGGAAATAACACTGTTCTACAAATTTGACATTCAAAATTTTTTCCTTGATGAAAATAGTCAATTCTTATAGATTTTGGGTCGCTGAATACGAAAATCACCATTAAATTTCTCAATTGACTCAGGATTTTCGGGGAACAGCCCCTCCCCCTTTTTTCGTTTTTCGACAACCTTATAACTTTAAACTCGATTTTCAGGGTCAAAAAGCATTATTTTAGTCTTCAAATTGCTCCCCAGTTAACAAGAAATGTTCAAATTAATAAAATATGATAAATTTATAACAAATGGATAGGGTTAAGGGGTAATTACCCCCCTAAAAATACAAAAAATAGCTAAAAATTATAGAGGTTTCTATACGCTATTTTTTCCTCTTATTTTTTACGCAAATCCCGTTTGAAGGGTCCTAACCCTTCCCCAAGGACCCAAATTTGATGACAATATGCAGCAATAATTTTTACTAAAAGCGGTTGAGGTGTTAGCCTCCCAGAAGTCCCCGCGGAGGAGTTCGGAAGACTTCTAGAATCGCGAAGGCGCTCGCGAGTTCAGGAATTAATATCGATGATTTTGAAAAGATTACAAATGATGTTTTTCTTATATTTTGGGTGTATCCTAAGTAGAAACTCTTCAGTTCTTTAAAAACTGACCGGTTTTCGGGAGTGAGGATTCCATGTTTCAAGATGTTAACAGATGCACGGCTGTGGATAACAATTAGGGGGCATCCCCTCAAAAACTGAGGGTGATGGAGGAAAATGGGTGTCATATTTGAATTCAGCAGATCATTTTACACAAGAATCAGCTGAAATTCAGTAAGTGGCTTCAAATTTTTTTTTGTACAGCACAGTTAAACTCTAAGTGCGGCATTGAACCCTTCCGTGGGTGCTCTGGGGGCGCTCTCACCTCAACCGCTTTTAGCAAAAATCATTGCTGCATATTGCCATCAAATTTGGGTCCTTGGGGAAGGGTTAGGACCCTTCAAACGGGAATTGCGTAAAAAATAGGAGGAAAAAATAGCGTATAAAAACCTCTATAATTTTTAGCTAATTTTTTGCATTCTTAGGGGGTTAACTACCCCTTAAACCTATCCATTTGTTATAAATTTATCATATTTTATTAATTTGAACATTTCTTGTTCCCTGGGGGGCAATTTGAAGATTAAAGCAATGCTTTTTGACCCTGAAAATCGAGTTCAAAGTTATAAAGTCGTTAAAAAACGTGAAAAGGGGGAGGGGCTGTTCCCCGAAAATCCTGAGTCAATTGAGAGTTTTAATGGTGATTTTCGTATTCAGCGACCCAAAATCTATAAGAAATGACTATTTTCATCAAGGAAATTTTTTCAGTGTAGAACAGTGTAATCTGGGAATGAAAAAAAGGTGGGGATTATTTGAAAAAATTAAAAATTTATATCCCTTAGTTATAGTGAGAATTTACCCCAATTCGCAAAACTGGACTAAGTACATTTTAGTTATTTCAGTAAGCTATACTGTAGTTGAAAGAGGCCTCTCATGCAGGAAAAGAGTAGACAAGCCTAAGAAATAATTGGGAAAACTAAGACCAGTAACTTAATGATGATATCTTTGCAAGGGTCAGATTCAAAAGATGAAAATGCTATAGTACAAACAAAAAAATATTCAAAAAATATTTTATTTTTTAAGAATCAATCAATATTTTTTATATTATTAATTTGTTGAATATTATTGCGTTTCTTTGTTTAAAACTTCCCATAAAATTTTAGGGACTCAATTTTTTAGTTTCCGGACCCACATTTTTCCCAAAGTAGGTCCCTGGGACTCAGGTTGAAAACAGTTCACCTCAAACACTGTTGAACATTAGAAAAACACCCGACTTACTTTCCATCCAAAGCTTTGACAGCATCCTTAGCATCTCGGGTGTCTTCAAACTCTACAAATGCAAAGCCTGGAGGGTTCCTTGCTACCCACACGTTACGGAGAGGACCATAGTAGCTAAAAGCATCTTCTATTTCATGCTTAGTACCGCTGTTGCCTAAATCCCCAACATAGACTTTGCAGTCAGCAGGGCAGCCAGTATCTCTATATCTGTTAGACATAGCTCTGGAAATAAAACAAAATCCGAGTATGTAATAAGATCAGAAGAAAAGTCATAATTCAGAACAAAAAGTGAAATCTTTCATCATATAAATTCATTTTTCGGATACTTCATACTGAAACATTGCTAATGCTGGAATTTATTGTTATTAAATTTTAAAGCTCTATGCCTATGATGACCTATAATCTTAAGTTACACCAATACTACAAAATTCTTTGGATTTAAATTAGAAAATAGGTTTTGCACTTAAATTTTTACCAATACTATGGAACAGTCAGCGCCACACTTTTAGCAGTCTTTTTTGGCATCATAACCTACATCTGGTATATATATACCATAATGCTTTGCCTATTCAAGATATCGAAAATACTTGACCTCTAATTTTCAAATTTACAACAACATGAAGCTAAATTTACTGATATGTAGTGTAAACAATGCACTAGTTTCCTCATCTTTTCCAGTCAAGAGGGGATTTTTAGAAAAATAAAAGCACTTTCCTTTTAAAAATTCCAATTTAAAAAATTTTTTCCCCGATTGGTTTTGAGTTAATAGCTATTCTAGATATGAAAACTGTATAGAAAATGTGCTTTCTTTTTAATTTAATATAATGTCAATTAAATGCTCGACCCATTCAAAAAACAAATAACATAATTTGAAGGGTTTTCAGAATAAGCTAATATACTGTTTTTTACCGTCTCTTAAAGAAATGAATTCTGCAGTGGTGGGGAGATCAAATTTGATAGAATTAAATTCAACGATTAGTAAATCTAAACAACCTGGACCTGCGCAACTTTTTGGCGAAGTTTTATCTTGTCAATGACAATTATTAGCGAGTAAACAATACAACTTCTATAGCATTAAAGACATAGATTTGAAAAAATAAAAAAACAATTTCAGTGCAAATTATTTGAATAAAGATTACCTCTTTAAATGAAGAATAACCTCTATGAGAATAACCGAAAACTTCAACGATAACGCGATAGCGTCTCCTAAAAAATAAACAAAACAAATAAAATGTATCACAGGTTCTACGGTTATGCAGTCAATTTGGTTTGTCTAGAAAAACGTGCACTTTTTTCTTGCACACAGACAAAACTTGATAGATAAGCTAGTAGGTGGAGCAGCGACTCGTAAAGCATTCTCTAAAACATCTAAAACCAGGGCTTAATTTTAGACGAAATTTTTGGAAAATCAAACCTTTTAAATTGGGAACCACTGAGTTAACCCATTAACCCCCAAATTATTTTTTGGGGGCAGAATTGGTTAACAATCATGAATCTTGTGTATTTTGCCTTCAACATGAATATTATAAACAAATTTTGACAACACAGTCATTAGTTTCTTTAAAAAATGCTGATCTAAAAATAGATCACTGGGCGTTCGGAGGATATTTTTTTGTCACTGAGCTAAGTACTAGTTGAACTTCAAAAAATCCTAAAAATTAAGAAATAAATAGAAATATTAGTATTTCTCTTTAAAAAACGCGTATTTATTCATAAATATGTGGGGGGAAATAATTAAATAGTAATAAAATTAAATAATTTACCCAAAATTAAATACACAAATATCCTATGTTAACAAAGTGTACATTTGGACGGCCCAAACGGCCCGTTGCGCATGCGCTGTAGGTAGTGTTCGGCAACTACTGGTCAAAAAGTAGTTAACTACCAACTACCAACTAGTCCACGCAAAAGTAGTTGTAACTACTAGTTAACTACTTTTTCTTGGAAGTAGTTGTAACTAGTAGTTCATTATTTCCCAAAGTAGTTAACTACTAGTTAACTAGTCTATTTTATTTCGTAAGGTATTTTTCCCCAAATTTTCGATTACTTTTTCTCACCTATAGCAAAAATATCATTAAAGATTCGCCAATTTTTGATAGGTATACAGGTTTCTGGTGTCTTAAAGTTTTCTGAGTTGTATTTACATTAGTCAGTATACAGTACAGTGTCGTATATAAGGGGGGGGTTAAGGGTTCTAAACCCCCTTAGCCTGAACAACAATATTTTAAGCAAAAAATTGGGTCGTTAACTTTAAGTACTGGCTTACTAATTTTTAATGCAAGAAAAACATCTAGAATCCTCGTAAACCTTGCCTAAAATCGCTTTTCAAAGTGCTGGAATTTCCAGGAGAGAAAACCATGAACTCCCTAATTTCTAGAGAGGATTTTAAAAAAGGGCTGCATTTATATGTCAATTGCTGGGATGAAATATACAGGGTGGTCCGAAATTCATGGTACAAACTGGGTAGGGTAGGTAGAGGAGACGAAGACAAGCATATTTCGGATAGGAAGAGGGGACGGGGCGCAGATACACCGTTAAAGAGCTAGGACCTAATGTAGTGCGAGAGCGTTACAAATGGACGTTTTGCCAAGGCCCGTTTAACGAGAAAAAAACATAATGAAATGAAAAAATTTATTGCATGAGGTACAGAAGTATCCGTACTACTTACACCATAAATTTGATAGAAATCGGACCACTTGCTAAACCGTGGGGTGAGTTTTAAAACATGCAATATTAATCTTTTAGCCAAAGAATGGAGTTCCTTTAAATTAGTGTAATGGTATTTAGAAAAAGGATGATGGGGGAGGAATTTTCCCCCCAATTATCATCATACAGTTTCAATTATCATATTATGATCATTGAAAATTCCTTCCCCGATCATCACTTTTCTGAATACCATTAAGGAATGTGATTCTTTGACTAAAAGATTAATATTGTACTTTTGAAACTAACTCCGCGGTTTAGAAAGTAGTTCAATTTCTATCAAATTTATGATGTAAGTAGTACGGATACTGCTACCTCATGCAATAAATTTTTTCATGTCATTATGTTTTTTTCGTTAAACGGGCCTTGGCAAAACGTCCTTTTGTAACACTCTCGCACTACATTAGGTCCTTGCTCTTTACCGGTGTATCTCCGCCCCCTCTCTTGTTCGAAGTATGCTTGTCTAGGTCTCCTCTACCTACCCTACCCAGTTTGTACCTCGAATTTAAGACCACCCTGTATTTCAAGGTTGCCAAATATGAAAATGTATCGCGAAAAATGACATTGTTAGTAGATGTAACATATTTTTTAAAATTTTGATCTTTCAATATTTTTGAAGTAGTTGAACTTTTTGAAAGTAGTTGAAACTAGTAGTTGATGAAAAAAGTAGTTAAACTACTAGTTCAACTACTCTAAACCAAAAGTAGTTGAACTACTAGTTAACTAGTAGTTGCAACTAGTAGTTAACTACTTTTCAACTACTTTTAGTTAACTAGTGCCGAACATTAGCTGTAGGTCTCGTGGTTACGTAGCAGTCTCGGCGCTTTAGTGACGGAACCAATGGGGAACAACGCTGGGCCGTGGAAATTAGAGTAGAGTTTAGTTGAAAAAAGGCCGTCCAAATATACAGTGCCCTATGTTAAAGGTAATTATAGGGGAAAAGGGGAAATTGAACCAAGAACTTTAAATTTATATAAGTATATTATAGAAAACATATGACACATGACATAAAATTTTAACTAATAAGCAAAATAAAACGAATTGGGCTAATTGTTTGAAAATTTTGTAGATTGGTTTTATCATAAATTAATAATATTCATGAAATAAAATGTAACTTGATCTTACATGGCAACATTCAAAATTGCTGTTTGTTTGAGCTTTTCACCGACATATTCCAATAAACTATTTACTCTGTCATAACGTCAATTTTAAGGTTACAAAGGCTGGATAAGGGCGAATTTCAAAAAACAAATTGCAATTCTCAATTTGAGATTTTCATAGCTCCTTGATAACCTTTAATTGTCTTATAATTTACCCTATAAAGTATTTCAAAACTACTTGTATTGACTTGTGTTGTATAAAATAAGTTTATGTGAATAAACACAATATAATTTAATACCGCTAGTTGCATTGCTCTGCTTTATTGGTAATGAATAATAATGGCCTATCCTCCATTTATTCACCAGAATATATTGTAAAATTTAATTAGCAATAATATAATGTTAAATTTCTTAAGGAAATCAATAGTTGACTTCATCTTGAACATTACTGAGTATTCTCAGACTCCTTTTTATCCCGAAGACTCCTTTTTAGAGATTGTAAGCAACACAGAAAAAATTAACACCCGAACGCCCAGTGATCTATTTTTAGATCAGCAGTATTTGGACTTGATTTTTCACTAAATAAATTAATTTTGACAAAACTCTGCATCATATCACAATAGCTACATCTATAAAGATAAAATAAAACTGAAAAAGGATTCCTTAAGTGGTATACCTTTTCTATTTTCTTGAAAAACGCGAATGAAGATGAAAAAACTGTAAAATGAAACCCCGAGACGAACTTTAGTCCATCCCTATTACAAAATAAATGAAGCAAACACAAAAAACCACAGGGTATTAGGATTAAGGGATGTTTTCTCTGGCCATATGTGCAGTTTCGTTACTGTTGGGTGAATTTAAGGTAATTTAAGAGGGCATTTATAACACTATGTTTAGTGATCAAGAAATAGATCACTGGGCGCTAATGGGTTAAGTAAGAAAGAGGGATTTTACTGAAAAAATTTGTACCGAATCGTGCAAAATATTGGATTTTTTAACGCTATTTAGGAAAAAAAATTAATTTTTTGTTTCAGTTTAAAAACAACAAGTCCCGGAGGGTGGCTCCCGTGCATCCCGTACAATGGACTATATCCGTCGCGTCTACGTCATATTTTAACCATCATGTGACCTACTATGCTTGCAATTGGTTACCAATGGCTTGTAGTAAGATATGATGATAGTGAGATGTGATTAAATATTGCATTTTTTCCCCATCTCGTGATTAAATGGGCTTTGCACGAATATCGTCCATTTAAGCCCTGTCTAAAAAAACTTTAAAGAGTTCATCTATCTCTCACATTCAGGTGTGGTATCGTATTATCTTTTGAACCTCAATCTTTAAAATTTTTTTAAGCCTTAAAAGTTAATGACTTTTTAAAAAAAGGTTTTGTGCAAATTTAAAAAAAGTCAACTAAAAAGTGTCAACTAAAAAGATGATAAATTCTCTGGGGAAAATTGTGTCTAAACTGTTATTTTTTGAAATTTTACATTTAGTGTAATTTTTACATAATCCTCATAATTTTTTAAATCTTTTTGTCATTTTTTCCAAAAACAGCAATGGGCAATACCACTATTTATTTTTATTTTTTTATTCGATAGAGGTACCCTAGAGCGGAATATACGCGCAAAAATTTTTTAATTACGGTGATTCTTTATTTTTTAAGTAATTTCAAAGTTTGACTTTAAAAAGGGAGTTAAATCGTCCAATTTCCCAATGTGACGTACTTCTATCCTACATTGATTTTAAACCATGCTTTAAATGTTTAACCTTCTCGCCACCCTGGACCTCATATGAGGCTCCTACTTTAGAGCTCCGTTTTTGTATGATGTAAACCAGGGGCGGATCCAGACCAAATTTTCGGGGGGGGGGGGGCCATTTGGAAAAATACGATACTTCTCTATAAAAACATTAATTTGTATGCAAAATGAATATTTTTAATTAGATCATTAGAATAAATATGTTTTTGAAGTGAAAAACAGTTAAAATATGAAATCAAATTTATCCCGTACAAGAAAAAACAATTTCAAAAACTTTTTTTGCAAATTAATGGAGAAAGGAAGTTTGTTATTCGAAAGCATAGACTCAAGATATATTAATTTTGAAGTCATTTACGACTCAATATTTCATACAATAGTTAATTTGTGTAACTATTAAATACAGGGCAGTAACTTGACTTTTTTTCGGGGGGTGTTGGGGGTTAGGCCAAAAATTTCTTGTTCGATTTTGGTGGTGACCAAGGTAAGCAGACATCGGTGGATCCAGGATTTGGTTTTAGGGGGAGGGTGATTTTCAATATCAAGATCGCCTTTTAATGTTCTAAAGGGGGGGGGTCTGGGAGTCCTCCCCCAGAAAATTTTTGGAAATTTAAGTCTAAATAGCAGATTTTCAACTCGTTTTGGTAAACCTAATCCGGATTTCGGATATATACATTTTCAAGAATTTAATTTCCATTTTGGTTGGATTTTTGCATTTTGACGAACTTTTTACAAAAACGTTGTAAATAATAGAGTTCCAAGTTCCAAAGGCTGGTCTGGGGTCCTCCCCCAGAAAATTTCTGGAAATTTGACCCTAAAAGCAGGATTTTAACTCGTTTTGGAGTCACTTTTTCCTTTTTTTTCCTCCCCGAGTTCCCATTTTCCCTCTTTCTCTTGTAAGTCCCAAAATTTTCAAGGAACGACTGTAATTTTTTTGGGGGGGGGGTTAAACCCCCAAACCCCCCTCTGATACGGCCCTGATTAATTACTAAAACCCATTACTGAAGCCTGGGACTGTAAAAACAGTTTTTCCTCTAATCCAGTAGCACTGAGATACCAACTTCTCGAGAACAAAATAACAAAAAATGAACTGACCCACCTTTTCAAATAGAAAATGTCTCCCCAGTCGTGTCCTGGTCAAGTCACGTGACTCACTTGGGAAGCGAAAACAGGAAAAGGGGCAATACAACAATTTGAAACTGCACCTGAACGAAATTGGACATTCCATTTTTAGTATTCCCAATTATCTCCCCCTCCGAAGATATGGTGACAAAACAGAAGGGGTTTTAGCTATTTTGGAATTTTTCTCGCGATGAGCATGCTCATCCAGGCCAGGAGCATCAGGGCCATGCATGGCCCCCCTTGCGTTGTATTCTTGTCAGACATTGCATGAATTACAATGAATTTTTTTTAAATTTTAGCTCTGAAAAATTGGTTTTTAACTATTTTTGAAATTTTCTAGGGGGGGGGCCATGGCCCCCATGGCCCCCTCCCTGGATCCGCCACTGATGTAACACACGCAAATTTAGTTTCTTTTCATCAGTGACTTCACTGATTCATGTAGATCACATATGAGGCTTCTACATGGTTTCTGAATTCGTTCCTAAATGGCAGCAAGATGATTTATACCTCTAAGTTTACATTTTAAGCTTTGATGCTTGTGAAGAGAAAATAGCTAATGATACTAGCTTCTGTAGAAAATTTTTTATAGGTTGGTAGATATATTTTCTTATTTCGTAACCTTCTAGTATTATGAGCATGTCTTTTAATTAGTTCTAAACCAAGTATTTTCTGTTAAAATGGAGAAAATGCAACGAGCCTCATACGAGGCTTAACGCTACCAACGGTTGCAATATTTTGCATTCTTACCATCTGTTCCGTGCTAGGTTTAAAAGAATAATACTTTAATATCGACGTGTATTACTGAGTAAAACCACTATTTGATACTATGATATTGGGGGGGCCACCACTGAAATTTTAGTCCTATTACGTGGGACACGGCAGTAACAAGACTTTTGCTTCGGTGGGGGGTTGCCTCAACGTTAATTCTAAAGGAGGGTTTATATGCATCCGGCAAGTGCGGCAAAATCGCATGCGAATGCGAATTTCTTTCCTATTTTTCACACCGTTGGAAAGGACCAATAGGAAGCCTCGAATCTTTCCCGCGCAGCCAAAGGGAGATCTGCCGGAATCGCCGCACTATCGCAAAAAGCAAATTGCGTCAGGGTGACGTGATCTAGATTGCCCCAATGGAAATACAATAATTTGTTTGAAATACACGTATTTAACCGTAGGTCTCTGAAAATTTCAAATATTATTTTTAATATAATTAATAAATAATAAATTTCAGTATTTTAACCAAAGATTAGCGGATAATTTTAGTTGTGCTGCCATCTGTAATCGTACCAGTGAAGTACAACTAGATTCTTTTGTATATATACTTTAATTCGAATTCTTGTTTTTCTACTGCACGAAACTTCTATAAGACTCTTTAAAAAATAAATTTGAACAATTTGAGACAGAATATGCATCACGATTACCATCATTACTACATAATAACAATATGAAGCCTCGAATCTTTCCCGCGCAGCAAAAGGGAGATCTGCGGGAATAGACGCACTATCGCAAAAATCAAATTGCGGCAGGGTCCCGTGATCAAGATTGCTCCGTTGGAAATACAATAATTTGTTTGAAATACAATTATCATGTATGCGAGAATCAAAAGCGGAATGTAAAAATAAACGCGTCGTCGCCAAAACCAAAACAAACGATGCGGCAGACAATCGCACGATCGCACTCCCCGCATTCGCATGAAACGCAGCGCCATTGTAGACGCGGCATAAACGTTCACAAACGGCAGGAAAAAATCTTCCGTCGCAGTCGCACTCGCCGCACTTGCCGGCTGCATATAAACCCTCCTTAAGGTACCCCAAACGAGTGCACGTTAAATTTTTTTAATCACTTAAAAGTAACACTGTGGTTCTATTGATCACCCCAGAAATATTTTGAAAATTTGTCTCTAAAAGTAGTGTTTCAGCTCAATATTTTGAGAACCTTTGGGTTACATCGAAATAGAACAGCTTCTTTTTTCCGCAAAATTTTGAAAGAACTAAATGGAAGTCTAAATTGCTAGGAGGGTTATTGTGGGTCTTCCCCTGGAAATTTTTTAAATTTTTTTATATTAATTTGAAATTCTTTGGAAAAAATCCGAAGGGGACCGCTTCTAGAAAGCGACAGAATTTTCAAAGAAAAACAATGTTAACAGACGTCAAGGTTTTGGAGGGGGGTTGGGGTTCTCTCCCGAAATTTGTTTTGAAATTTGACTATAAAAAGTGTTGTCTTAACTCATTTTGAGACTCTTCAGGTTGCACCCGAAAAGGACTTCTCCTTGTAAGTTTTAGAATTCTTAAGAGATAAAACAATATAAATACTTATGTCCAAATTACGGACTTGGGGATTTGAATTTTTTTTCAACTTACGTGTCGATTTTTGAATTTAAAACCATTTTTTTCTGTTTTAAAATAATGAGGTAATTGGCCATATACTGACAAACCCATGGTGCAAGAGCTAGAGAAAGTGTTGGGTTACGTGTAGAGAAAAAGTACCTTAAAAACTTAAAACAATCGCATTAAGTTATGATAAAAACTATGACTAATTTAGTATATATTCCTAACATGAAACAGAAACAACTTATGAATAAAAATAAATAGCCTGTCAAGTGTTTATAACTTTTCAACAAACGTATCTTGAATAGGTGTCTTTTAGTACTCGGCGGCCTTCATTTTCAGAGTTAGTTTAACTGTGAGCATTAAATTTAAATGATAATTTAAGACAGAACCCCACTAAAAATAATCTGAAGATTTTCTTCAGAAAAAGCCACTTTTTACAGAAATTCTACAAAAATTTTAAGATATTTTGCAGATTTTGCTTTGTCTTTAAACTATCTTCAGAATTTTTGAAGACAACTAACAGATATTTCGCAGACATAGATTTACCTTTAAATTGTCTTCAGAATTTTTGCAGACAATTTGCAGATGTTTTAAAGACGATGTATCTTCAGAAATTTTGAAGACAAGGAATGCAGACATTTTTCAGATGGAGCAGAATCTTCAAATTGTCTTCAAAATATATTAAACTTTAAAAAATTTTATCATTTTACGTACAGAATGAAAAAAAACTGATATCGAATGCCTTGTAATCGATTTCAAAAGAATTTAAATCGTAAAAGAATCGATTCCTAGAACTCGATCAAAGTTTTCTTATTTGTACTGTTGATTTAAAATTTTAATCACTTTAAGATCGTATTTGTGATGTTAATATTTCATAGCGGGAAAACTACTTTCTCGAGAATTAGGTAATCAAATCTTCGGGAACCGAATCGATATCAGAGATCAAACGAATCGAATCTAACCTAGAGAATCGATTGCAGAATCGAATCGATAGAACAATGTTTACGTTTTGTTTTCAACACTAGTTGCGTGCCTGAATGAATGCTGATTGGAATTATGAATTTTCCTGATAATTGTGGGACTACCTAACAATATGGTATGATTTAATTTACCGAATGTCCTTTATTTATATTGTGGTTTAAAATTTCATTTGTTCAAAGATGCAAGACTACTGCAAAGTGCAAGCATATATGTTAGATGGTTGCATGGGGGAAGTAGGCTTAGGCCTTAGGCTTAACATTGAGTAATCTTAAGATTTTCTTCAGAAAAAAAATCTGCAGACTATCTGCAGTTATATTTGGGCCCTTCTTTCTGAAGAAATTCTTTAGAAACCATAATCTAAAGATTTTCTTAAGAACGTTATCTAAAGATTTTCTTCAGAATGAAGGGGCCAAATAACTGCAGATGGCCTGCAGATTTTTTTATAGAAAAACTGCAGAATTTTTTTAGTGGGGAAGAAACTCTAAACCAGTGATTTTAACAATAACCATTTTAATGCAAACGCCCCCTTCTTATTGTGCGTAAAACTTTTCAACGCCCCCTTCTTATTGTGCATAAAACTTTTCAACGCCCCCTCCAATAAAAAATTACAGAATTTAGGTTATAGCCCCACTAAAAAAATTCTGCAGTTTTTCTATAAAAAAAATCTGCAGGCCATCTGCAGTTATTTGGCCCCTTCATTCTGAAGAAAATCTTTAGATAACGTTCTTAAGAAAATCTTTAGATTATGGTTTCTAAAGAATTTCTTCAGAAAGAAGGGCCCAAATATAACTGCAGATAGTCTGCAGATTTTTTTTCTGAAGAAAATCTTAAGATTACTCAATGTTAAGCCTAAGGCCTAAGCCTACTTCCCCCATGCAACCATCTAACATATATGCTTGCACTTTGCAGTAGTCTTGCATCTTTGAACAAATGAAATTTTAAACCACAATATAAATAAAGGACATTCGGTAAATTAAATTATACCATATTGTTAGGTAGTCCCACAATTATCAGGAAAATTCATAATTCCAATCAGCATTCATTCAGGCACGCAACTAGTGTTGAAAACAAAACGTAAACATTGTTCTATCGATTCGATTCTGCAATCGATTCTCTAGGTTAGATTCGATTCGTTTGATCTCTGATATCGATTCGGTTCCCGAAGATTTGATTACCTAATTCTCGAGAAAGTAGTTTTCCCGCTATGAAATATTAACATCACAAATACGATCTTAAAGTGATTAAAATTTTAAATCAACAGTACAAATAAGAAAACTTTGATCGAGTTCTAGGAATCGATTCTTTTACGATTTAAATTCTTTTGAAATCGATTACAAGGCATTCGATATCAGTTTTTTTTCATTCCGTACGTAAAATGATAAAATTTGTTAAAGTTTAATATATTTTGAAGACAATTTGAGGATTCTGCTCCATCTGAAAAATGTCTGCATTCCTTGTCTTCAAAATTTCTGAAGATACATCGTCTTTAAAACATCTGCAAATTGTCTGCAAAAATTCTGAAGACAATTTAAAGGTAAATCTATGTCTGCGAAATATCTGTTAGTTGTCTTCAAAAATTCTGAAGATAGTTTAAAGACAAAGCAAAATCTGCAAAATATCTTAAAATTTTTGTAGAATTTCTGTAAAAAGTGGCTTTTTCTGAAGAAAATCTTCAGATTATTTTTAGTGGGGAGGGTAGGACGATTAGTTAAAATTGAAAGTAATTTTAAGTACAGTACTGCAAACAAAAAACGACTCAGTCTCCGTATCTCCGGAACGGCTCGTGATACAAAGACAAATAAGGTATCATTTTTCATGATTTTAAGTATTCTTTTACTAAAAAAATTTTCAAGTTCTTGGGGGGTCATCTTCATATTAAACGAAGCACCAACTTTCGTTTTTCCTATGGGAGACATCAAATATTATAATTTATTCTGAAAGAGAACCCCCCCATAACCCCTAAATACGAAGTTTCATATGTCTGTGTCCACAAGTAGACCCCCCAAAATTTTTTAAAAATTAGAAAAATCCGATAAGTTATCTCCTGATAGCAAAAATTGGTATCGGTCAGAGTTCAAAACAGAAATCGGCTTATATACATTTGGCGACTTATCTATAATTTGGCGCATTTTTTTTCAAATACTTGTGCTTTTAAGTCAGGACTGGTTCTGGTAATAGCGGGTTTCCTAACTACATTTTGTGCGCTTTTTCGGGAAGAGGAAGATGCTTAGTGAAAATAGCCATTTTGTTCCTTAGAATCTGTAGTTTTCGAATCGCAATGGTGGACAGCCGAATGTAAAAATTTTTATGCCCGTTTTCTCCGAGGTTCGTGTTTATAGCCGTAAATTAACGTAATGAAAGGTGCCATTCTACTCTCAGGCGAAGAAGAATTGCGGTAATAGAAATCTGTCAAAGCTCTCTAGGGATAGGGAGAAGGGCAGAAAAAAAAACACGAAAATATAAAAAAAATTCGGCACCAAAAAAAGGTTAAATGTTTTGTAAAAGGATACTTAAATGGGGGAAAATGGCAAAAAATCGGTTTTCGAACGGTGTGCCTACATAAAATAGGGGCTGAAAGTCGAAGGCAAAAAGAACACGAAATTCTTAAAGTTTGAATCGTTCAAATTCTTATTTTTCACCATGAAGAAGCAAAGATTTCAGGCTAGTTTTTCCCTTTAGATACTTAACAATACGAAATACCATGGTAGATATTTAGGACCTGCGATTAGGTAGGGGGAGAAGGGCAGAAAAAATATTCCAGTTTTGATACTCTTCGTGGGAGTAAAATTCAAAAATTTCTACTTTTAGTAGAGTCATAAGTGGTGCAAATAAAGAAGACTGATGCTTGACTTGTAGAACACCCCTTTAGAAAAGCTTTCCTCACATTGTAAGGTGGGATGGAAGCGTTAAATGGAATATTAGGAGTTATTTATAATGTTTCATGAGAAAATAGGGTCCATTTTAGTGTAATAACGTAGAAATCTATAAGACTCTGAAGAACTGGTAATGCGATAATAAGGAACTTTCATTCTCAACCGTGCGGGGATATTGATTGGGGCAGAAAAAAGTTTAATTATATTTTACTGAGAAAAAGAGTAACTATCCAGTTTATAAGGTTTTCAGGACTGAAAAATTTGATTGGGGACACTCAGGGTGGCCTATCTTGAAAAGAATAACTCAGCTTTGGGGGGTTGAAAGGATGAAATAGAATACAAATTCTATTTTTTGACAGATAGCGTGAAATTTCTTGAAAGAGTTATATCAAACAAGTCAATTTCTCTCTCCAACTTTCTAGAACGGGTCACCCGACAATGGAATTTGGGGACCGAGATAAGGGTAGGTGGTCGACGCAGAAAAATTTTGATACATTTAATTTTAGTCGTATAATAGTATAATTAAGATTAAATATCCACAAAATGAGAAAATTCATCAGACATGAATGCGAGACCCATATTAAAAAGTGTTTCATGGAGGGTAGCAGGATAAAATAGAATATTAGGGAATATTAGAATAATAAAGTATTACACAATGCAAGAATTACTATTTCTTACAATCACAACCTTTTTTTAAAATATGATATTAGAAAAATATAAGAATATTTAACACCGTTTCTTACAGCTTAAAAAATAGAGAACTAAGCATGTTTTTATAAATCAGATGTCAAACTGAAAAATTATTTATTTAGTTATGTATAAATTCCAAAAAATGCCAGTATTATGATGAATTTCAGCCAATAATGAAATCGTCGGAAAAACTTTTTAACTTTTAAAACTTTTTCTTTATAAAAGAAAAACGAATCATGGTAGAACTATGGTATTTTAAACAAACATACGATTATTTTTTATAAAAAGATTGACGTTTCGTTTTTTTTTAAATTCCGATTAGTTTTGGAATTATTGACATTCGAAGTTCTTGCCGTTCACTAGGGAAACAAATGTATTTTATATGTCTTGATATTTCTTTCTTGGATAACTTTCACTAGTGATATGAGTTTGGCTCGATGGTTGGCGACCATTTTTAGGTATTGCGCTTTCCTACAGAGCTCACAGAAATATCCTGGCCTAGTACTCGTAGAGAAGGCTCGATGAAAGTTTGAAATAGGAAATTTAACATAGGATGCTTCAAATTTTAAAAATTTTTGGGGGGTATACTTGTGGACGCAGACATATGAAACTTCGTATTTAGGGGTTATGGGGGGTTCTCTTTCAGAATAAATTATAATATTTGATGTCTCCCATAGGAAAAACGAAAGTTGGTGCTTCGTTTAATATGAAGATGACCCCCCAAGAACTTGAAAATTTTTTTAGTAAAAGAATACTTAAAATCATGAAAAATGATACCTTATTTGTCTTTGTATCACGAGCCGTTCCGGAGATACGGAGACTGAGTCGTTTTTTGTTTGCAGTACTGTACATATAGTTAACTTTGGCACCAAATTTGTTAAACTCGGGACTTAGCAACCCCCTAATATCCTTCCATATAAAAATATTTATTCCTACACATTAATATGCCTATATAGAACATGTTTCTTCTCTTTTTCGTTCTCATTCCATACGAATAAAACTGATAATGCCCCACTAAAAAAATTCTGCAGTTTTTCTTAAAAAAAAAATCTGCAGACCAGCTGTAGTTATTTGGCCCCCTTCATTCTGAAGAAAATCTTTAGATAACGTTCTTAAGAAAATCTTCAGATTATGGTTTCTAAAGAATTTCTTCAGAAAATTTTTTCTGAAGAAAATCTTAAGATTACTTAATGTTAAGCCTAAGGCCTAAGCCTACTTCCCCCATGCAACCATGTAACATATATGCTTGCACTTTGCAGTAGTCTTGCATCTTTGAACAAATAAAATTTTAAACCACAATTTAAATAAAGGACATTCGGTGAATTAAATCATACCATATTGTTAGGTAGTCCCATAATTATCAGGAAAATTCATAATTCCAATCAGCATTCATTCAGGCACGCAACTAGTGTTGAAAACAAAACGTAAACATTGTTCTATCGATTCGATTCTGCAATCGATTCTCTTGGTTAGATTCGATTCGTTGATCTCTGATGTCGATTCGGTTCCCGAAGATTTGATTACCTAATTCTCGAGAAAGTAGTTTTCCCGCTATGAAATATTAACATCACAAATACGATCTTAAAATGATTAAAATTTTAAATCAACAGTACAAATAAGAAAACCTAGATCAAGTTCTAGGACTCGATTCTTTTACGATTTAAATTCTTTTGAAGTCGATTACAAGGCATTCGATATCAGATTTTTTCATTCTGTACGTAAAATGATAAAATTTTGTAAAGTTTAATATATTTTGAAGACAATTTGAAGATTCTGCTCAATCTGAAAAATGTCTGCATTCCTTGTCTTAAAATTTCTGAAGATACATCGTCTTTAAAACATCTGCAAATTGTCTGCAAAAATTCTGAAGACAATTTAAAGGTAAATTTATGTCTGTGCATAATATCTGTTAGTTGTCTTCAAAAATTCTGAAGATAGTTTAAAGACAAAGCAAAATCTGCAAAATATCTTAAAATTTTTGTAGAATTTCTGTAGAAAGTGGCTTTTTCTGAAGAAAATCTTCAGATTATTTTTAGTGGGGTGGGATGCTTAAAAGTAGCTTTTAGTGATAAAAATGTGTTGGTGTGACCATGTCCCTCAACTTCTTTTCAATAGACTTATGCAGCCCACTTTCGGAGCTCTTAGGGATCACCTGCGGTTTTAATATGACTATCATTTGAGAACACTCTAGGAAGGAGGGTCTGGGGATCATCCCCAGAAAATTTTTGATTTATTTTAAGCACGAAAAAAGTGCCAATTACCTCCAAATATGCCTTTTTATGCAGTGTATTTTTTAGTCCTCTGGGGGGCACGTGCCCCCGTGCCCCCCTTGAATCCGCCCCTGGTGTATTACTGAGTAAAACCGGACATAATGTGAGTGTGACTTAAAATTCATAAAAGATGCTATATTTGTTGTAAATTGGCTGTTTTAGATATATTTTTATAGAGAAATGGATGAAGGTGGTAATGCTATAACATGTAAATCTAGAGACCTATTCCGAGAATCACTTCAGTAAGAAAGAGGTAAAGTTACCAAAGCACCAGAAGAGGTTACAGATGAGAGTGAAGAAGACATTGATAATGATACCAGCTCAACTCCTATTGCTGTTGATCACACAGTTTCAAACCAACTTCTAAAAGCTTTGTGGTTTGCAGAAAAAGATAATGATTTGAATGAGAAGGTTCCTGATTTTACAGGCCATCATAAATCAAATATATCCGGAGATATGTCAATAGATTATTTTTCCAAAATGCTTCCAGATGATTTTTTAGAAGGAATGGAAGTTTTAGGAAAGATGAAAGAAACCACTATCCGGCCAAAGCAGAAAAAAATATGCTGCTAAATACCATTTACATGGTTGTTTGAAAAAAAAACTCGATATATTTGTGATAAATGCAAAGAGCCTTTTGTGCCCTGAATGTTTCGAGTCATTTCATTCTCGATGAAAAAAAATTTCCTAATTTTTTCTATTTCTTTCTTTCTTTACTTGTATAATTCCATAAAAGGATAAAAACATTTTAAGAAACAATAAATATGGACTTAAATTTGAATATGTAATAAGAACACATCAACGTACACATGCAACCCTTAAAGTACGATAAGCCTCATATGAGGCTCATAAAAATAACTAGGAAGGAGTGCACACAAGAAAAAAAGTTTTTTTCCAGACAAATTATAGGGACACTTTGGATGTATTGAGAAGAAGAAAAGTTTTTTTTACTTTTTTGATGTGTTGGTGCCGAGAGGATTAAACAAGTTGTGCCAAACCTACGGCCCGCGGGCCAAATGTGGCCCGCGAGGCTGATCCATGTGGCCCGCGGACTCATTAAATCTTAAAAACAAAAACCACTTTCAGAAATCTTCCAAGAAAACCACGAAATCGAGGGGGAGACATTATGGTACTTCCATTTAAAAAAAGATGATAAAAAAGGAATTCTTCAACATCCGGATTAAATTTTTTTACTTCTCTGTTTTGGTTTTTCTAGATATGTGGAATTTTCCATTGAATAAATATTTTTCAGTATCAGTTAGCCATTTAAATTCAGTTTATAAGGATCTTTTCGTAAAGATGTCCGATCCGATCGTAAAAAGTTGAAGATTCACTCGAAATGCCGAAACTTTCAGGATAAGTAGACAGACAAATTCATATTTCTTCATTCAGCGAGAAAATAAACCGTATGTAAGGAGACTGGGAGTGTTTAAAGAACACAATATCAAGAGACATTACGAAACGAAACAGATAATCATCTTAATTCAGTTTTAAGGTCAAGCGTTACAAATTTGGAGCCGAATTTACAAGAACTAGTATCCTCCAAACAGATGCAAACTTCATTGAAAACGGGTATGTAATTTTTCTTCATGTTTAGAAAAATCCTTAATAGTGTTTTTTATGTGGCCCGCAAGATAAATATTCAAAAGCAAATTAGCCCTCAGGGAAAAAAAGGTTGGGGACCACAGTTTAAACAAATCAAAGTCATAGTTGGGTTTCTCGTTAAAGTCTGTATGAATCAGTTGTGACGTACTTCTATCCTAAACAAGGACAAAGGGCTTGGCGATTTTAATTTTAAATATGTAATTAACTAAATTTTTTTGAAACTTTTCATGTGGATTTTTGGATTTAGATCTACACTGTAAAAAATAATCCTGCAAAAAAACAGAAAATTTCTGGCAGCAAAAGTTGCCAGAAAAAAATCTGTAGGTTGAAAAATCCTGTAAACAGAAAAAAGCTGTAACCTACAGGTAAATGCTGTAAAAAGGAACTTTCTGTCAAGTGGGCTACAGATTTTTCTGTTGCCTCTCAGTAATTTTCTGCTTGTGCGCATGCACTTATTTTAGTAGAGTTTTATTTAATTTTAATTAATTGATATCCGGGGATAGAACCAGCGACCTACCGCATGCTAAGCACGCACGCTACCACTGAACCAAAGAAGATTCAGTATAACGTTGCCAATAGCTGTATTGGTTTTCGATGCAGTAAGTTTCTGTTTAAGTACAGATAAGCTAAAAAACTAGGTAAAAGCTGTTATTTTACATAAAATAAATAGAAGTGCGGTGGGAATGTTACATGACAGAATATCTCTGTAAACATAAAATCACTGTTATTGAAAATTTCTGTTTTTCTACAGTTTTTTTTACAGTGTATTTCCTTTACTGAAAATGTATTTTTTTCTGTTTTCAAAAAATGATGGTATTGCCGATTAAGTCCTCCTAACTAACACAAAAAAAGCCCTGACGTATTTGATCCACAAATAATGTATGGGAAATCCTGCTCAGCTTCCCGGGATTTCTAGCGCGAAAGTAAAGAAAAACAAGAGGAAAACATTTCATCAGCTGAGGTTATTAAAAAGTACTGACACTATTTATGAACTGGATTTCTACGTGCGAAGCTTTCTTTTTCTACGTACAAAAATTTTGGATTTGCTCTAATTAACCGCTCTTACCATCACCCCTTATCTGTTAACAGTGGTGAATCCTGGATTTTTGTCTGGGGGGCCGAGTTTCACAAATAACTTAATTGCTATTATGGGCTGTTCAAATATTAATGTAAGCAACTGAAAGGGGGTGGGGGAGTTGCCAGTGCCGTAGCCAGATTTTTGTTAAGGGGGTTACTCAACATCTTTTCCGAGGTCTAATCTTAGGGATACTAAGTTTTAGGTGAGATGACTTCGTAAGGTTTTACCAAGTCTGTGAGATCAAAAGTTCTTACTCTATAACTTTTTTGATGCTGTTCATGTTTTGATTTTTCCCGGGAGCGCCATTCCGATTCTATTCCTTGCTGAGCATATCGAAATCATCTAGCATTTTTACTTAAATTTAATATTCTTCTGTAAATTAAATGTCGTCTGTGCTGTGATATTCCAAGTCTAATAAATTTAAATTTTACTTTAAGATATGACGAAGGCCCCAAGTGAGTCTTTTGTCCTGCCCCCCCCCAAACTTGTAATTCGGGCTGTAATTAGATGTATGGATGGAAGATGGAGAATAACTGCCTGGTCCCAGTGCATAGTGAATTAGCAGCTGCACCGGACGATATCCTAAAAACAATTTTCTGCCGATGCGTGAAAGACTGTGCCAGCGCGAAGTGTGGTTGTAAAAAAGCAAGCCTCAAATGTTCCCCAGCATGCCAAAACTGCCAGGGGAACTGCCTGAATGGGGTCTCTCAAATTGACTCCGAAAGTGAAGAAGAACAGGAGGATCCTCTAACTGTTTCCCTACAGGGATCCGATGGAGAGGATGATACAGACGATGAAAAAAAAATCGAGGATCAAGGTCCTCCCCGCCCTAAGAGAGCAAGAAATTAACTGAATGATACCTACTATTGTAATGTATTATGTTTACTTTTCAATGCCAATAAACTTCGTTTTCACTAAACGGTTCTTTTGTAAAACTATCACAATGCCTATCCTATATGCACAAACATGGTCATAGCAAAATATTTTCCCATGTCTAGATATTCTTTAATTAAGTGTGAGGAACCTGGTCATCGGGCCTACACTTGTACTTGTACTGAGTAAAACTTGGGGCAAATTTAATCAGCTTTCATTTTGTATAGAGTGGTCATGTCTTTCATGTTTTACGTCTTTTCTTCTCTTTTACTGTATTCCTACAAACCTGTAGCCTGCTGTTTTTTCAGTGTTCTTCCTTTTTTACACCAACATAGCCCTATCCGTTCCTTTTTGAGGGGACAAAAGCCTCTCGAAATTTCCTCTTAACCGTTATACCAACATGAACCTATGCCTCCTAAATGTTATAAGCTGTAATTTATGTATGACAAGTATGCAAAATTCATAAATATGACGATCATTTTTTAAATTCAATAAATATAGAACAAAAAATTAATTAAATTGAAAATAATTAATAATTAAGAAATAGGTAATTAATAAATTTTATAAGGTAAAAATGGAATACTTCAAACAAATAAACACTGTTTTCAATATTGGTATATTAATTTATACCACTTTTCTTCTCTTTTACTGTACTCTCAAGCCTCTAGGTCCCCTTTCTGGGAAAATCCCATTTTCCCAATTTTTGTTTTTTTTTCAGATAGCGTAAGAACTATTGATCTCGCAGACTTGGTTCAGGGCATAAATTAAAGCTAAATAATTGTGTTATCAGGTTTTAGCCCTTATTCACTCTTAGAAGTGTAATATAGCCAATAAATTGCTTTAAATACGGATTTTACTCAATTTTTCGAACTTTTTTAACAAATTTTCCATTTTTGAAGAGATGTAACTCGGGATCTATTCGACCTATAAACCTGGGAATATTCTTAAATTGTTGGTAATTTTATCTACTTTAAAAAAGATGATTGAAACTTTTTCGTGGGGATGCATTTTCTAAGAGTAATAAGCCAAAAACTGAAAAAAGAGACTTTTAAACGCCCCCCCCTACATTAAGCTCAGGGGCTAGGGTCGGGGACTTTTGATATGTTTACCTCCAAACTAGTCCAAACAAAGTTCTTAAGTCAAAAATTGTGTTCCAAGAACTTCCCTCTATAACCCTTCGTTGCCTGGACTAGAAATCAATATGGCTTTACTGATGGACGTTCAACTGATATGGCTTTGCTGGAATTTTCGAAATTTATTTACAAAAGTATAGAGATAACAGTAAACTTACAATAGCAATTTTTCTTGATATAAAAAAGCCTTTGATAATGTTAATCACTCAATACTAATCGACAAACTAGATAAGGCTGGTTTTCGAGGTGACTCACTTAAATGGTTTACTTCATACTTATCAAATAGAACTCAGAGGGTAAAAGTTGATAATAGTTTAAGTAATTATATTCTTACTAATCGTGGAGTGCCTCAGGGGTCTATCTTGGGGCCTTTTTTTATTTATATAAATGACTTTTGTAATTTAAACTTATACGGTAAAATAATAACCTATGCCGATTACACAGTTTTACTTTATTCGTGCTCCGATGATTATCAACTTCTAAACCAGATTGAAATTGATTTGTTTGAAATAGAAACTTGGTTTAGTGCGAATGATTTGATTCTAAATTTAAACAAAACTAAATATATTCATTATAGCCTAAGACAAAGTGATTTTAACTTAAACATCAAATATCATTCTTTATCTTGCAATAGAAACTCCAATAATTGTCACTGTCACATCCTTCAATCAGTTAATAGTATAAACTATTTAGGTTTATTTATCGATTCAAATCTTAAATGGAAAACGCATATAAATGATCTAGGGGAAAAATTACGTTTTGTTCTGTATAAACTTTTCCACTTTAAAAATAAAGTTGGTTTAAATTTTCTAAAATCATTATATTTTGCTTGGTTTTATTCGTTATTTAATTATGCAGCTATCATTTGGGGTGGGGAATATAGATCCAATCTTCAACCGTTTATTTCTATACATAATAAATGCTTCGAACTTCTGAATCACCAATCTAGTCCCCATAATTTTAGGTCTCTTAAGTTATTACCATTACGGCATAATGCTTTTTATCGCATTCTACTTTATATTTTTCGTAATGAATCTCTTTGTAAATTTAGAACTAGGCAATATAATACTAGATCATCTGAAATTTTTGAAATTCCAACATTTTCAAAGGACATATTTCATAAACACTTCTTTTATCTTGCACCTAAATTGTACAATAGTTTTTCTACAAATTTAATTCAAACAAGTAGTTATTCTATTTTCAAAAGAAATCTTTTTGAATTTATAATTAACATCGACGACCTGGATCTGTATTTCTCACTTTGAAGCAAATTTTTCATTTTAAATATTATTCAGCCTTTTGCCAATTATATTGGGTGTGATTTTGTCGTGGTTTTCTCTCTTGTGTTTATTTTATAGTTTCAATGTATTTTTCCTTTTTTTTTCTTTATTTTCGTTAATCAGTTATGTATTTAATTTCTATTACGCCTGGACGAGATTTTTTATTTCCCCTTGGCGTATAACATTGTTTTTCTGTATTAATGTTTATTTTTTCTTTAATTATGTTAATAAATTATTATTATTAAATTATTATTATTATAAAATTTCTAGGGGGTTTAGGGGTTCCTATTCCAGAAAAGTTTTTGAATTTTGCCCCTAAAAGTGGTGTTTTAACTCATGGTGAGGCACTTTAGGTTACATCAAAAGGGATCACTCCTTGTAAATCCCTAAAGTTTCAAGGAAAAACCGTACTTATTAGATTTCAAAATTTCGAGGGGGTTTTGGCGTCTTCCCCCAGAAAAATTTTGGAATTTTTACCCTTAAAAGTAGGGTTCCCATTCACATTTTGAGACCCTTTGGGTAACACCCACCATCGAATGTCCGCAACGTGTTGAAATTTCTTTTTTGGCTTTATTGCTATTACCAAAACTTGAATGCCTTATTCCTGGGGGGGGGCTGAAAACCTCTAATTGAATTCAATTGGATCTTTGACACTCTAATTAAACCTCTAATCTCCTCAAACATTTTAAAATATGCACTTTAACCCTACAATGCATGATTTTTTAAATTCACTTGAAAATCATTTATGTGACTTCTATTATGGTGTACATTAGTAAAAAAATACTAAAAAAAATCAATTTAATTTTTTTCTACTTTTTATTGGCAAAAAACTTTGTCCTTGTGAAATTAATTTGTGTCTCTTGTGAAATTAATTGTGAAGTGAAATAAAACAAAATGCTCTAAAAATATAAAAAAACAACTTATCTTTTCAAAACATTTTTTGTTCAAGCTGAAAATTTTTTTTATTTTAATTTATATGGTTCTTTTATTTTGGCGTTTTCTGTGTCTTGACTTTCGTTTCACTAGCTACTAACAAATGTCTCAAAATAGTACCCCTGCTGTGATCTACTGGCAATCTAAAGTGCTAATACAATGAAATGTTATATCTATTGTACTTATTGCATGGTGTTGCCGTTTGGAAATGAAAGTTCGAGTTGGAAATGGGGAAAAATGTCGTGTTGCCAAATGGCATCAGTATGCACTGTAGGGTTTTAAAGATATCTTTCATTTAAATGGCTAAAAATCCCTTGTTGAACATAATTAGCTTATTTATCTTCCTTGTGGGGTTTAAGATTATAAAGATTTGAATGAATCGAGCTTCTCTTTCCTTTGCAATTGTTATCTCTCATTCTCTCACTTATTTATATTGTGTCGTGCGAAGAGCGTACATAAGAAAATCGTGCTCTGAGCTCACATTGATAAAAAAAATTGAGATCGAAAATCGAAATCGAATCGGTTAGTGATTTTATGTGTTGTTTGTATTAATATTTGCTATTTGAGTGATATTTTTGTGTAACATCAAATAGTACGGAGCCCCCTTTTTTTATATTATCTAATTCTGATTTTATCAATGTACTCTTAGAGCAGGATTTTATGATGTACGCTCATCGCACGTAACCATTTACACAAAGTAGATCAAGAATCCTTTTTGAAACCTCTGAAGTCTTATAGAACCTTAAGACAATATGGAAGATAATTTCCCATAAAATAGAAAAAATCGCTGTGGTTTTGTGCAGTAATGTCATGACTCGAAACCCTTACATCTCATGTACATACAGTAGGGCAGGGATGGCGAACCTATGGCACGCGTGCCATTGGGTGGTATTTCGGTGGCACGCGACATTCACTAAAAATGACACAAAAAAACTTTAGTACTAAACCAGATCCCCAAAACCAGATTCAGAACACTTTTTAGCTAGCTGAAATTCAAAACATTTTCGGGGGAGGACCCCCGAACCCCCCACTCACCTCTTAGGTGCCGTAGTTGGGCCGTTCAAATATTACGTAACAACATTTTCATGGTCATTTTGGACTCCCTCCTCCCCTTTTGTCAGCAAGGTAAGCAAATCCCAACCGCCCTTATAATAATTACGCAAAGAAACTGACATTAGCTGTTAGAAAACAAAATCATGGATGCAAAAGGAGCCTGATTACTTTACGCAAAAGGGGGCATATAAAGGGGGGCGAAGGGGCCCTGCCCCCCTCCGAAATTTGGACAAGGTATACCAAAACAAGTTAAAACCAAATTTCTTCGTGTAAAATTTTGAAACCCCCAAACCCCCCTTTTCTACTTCAAACTTTTTTTATAATACTCATGAAAATCAAAATCCTACCTAAAAATGCCCGAAATTCGACTTAGATGCACCAAAAACTTGTTCAAAACCCGGTTTTTAGGGTCAAATTTCCAAAAATTATCTGGGGAGGACCCCCAGACCCCCTTTACTTGGAACTTCATTTTTAACATTTTTTCTTAGATTAAATTCTAAAAAATGCAAATTCTACCAAAAATGTATTAAAATCTGCATTAAACCTATTAAAGATGCATGGGAGGGACTGAGGAATAATTTTTGGCCCCTCCCGAAATAAATTTCTATATACACCACAGACTTTACGGCCCACCACTCACCACTTGATCACTTTAAGTTAGAAACTCCTGTTCTAAACTATCGACCCTCAAAGGAGGATTTCATTTTCCAAGGGTTTAAAGATAATTTATCAAAAAATTAACAAGTGGCACACTTGACACCTGAAAATCATAAACCGTATAATATAAATGGCACACTGATCGAAAAAGGTTCGCCATCCCTGCAGTAGGGTGTATCGAAAAAAACTTTTTTTCGATTTTGATGACGTAATAGTGCGGAAAAGTTGTCTAAGGTGCCAGAGAGTACCTGTGAATTTTTTCAGAATTTTTGGATAATTTCTTAAGGTGCCACATTGGCCCTGAAGTTCCCCATGTTAATCCAATGGGGCGCGCCGCCAAAAAGGCCGAAAATCGGTTTTTCGCCCCTCATTTCCACCCTAATCACACGACGAATGTCTCGTCTCGAGTTATGGACTCTATATGATCTAGGCTATCCGACAAAACTTGAATAATAGCCTAAATATCTATATTACGTTTTTTTGTATGCCAAATTTCGTCGAAAATCGCGTATTTCCTCGTTCAAATCAGAGCCCACAATCAACATAATATAGAGATTTAAGTTATTATTCAAGTTTTTTCGGGTAGCATACATCATATAGAGTCCATAACTCGAGACGAGACATTCGTCGTGTGATTATAGGGTAGAAATGAGGGGCAAAAAACCGATTTTCGGCCTTTTTGGTGGCGCGCCCCATTGGATTAACATGGGGAACTTCAGGGCCAATGTGGCACCTTAAGAAATTATCCAAAAATTCTGAAAAAATTCACAGGTACTCTCTGGCACCTTAGACAACTTTTCCACACTATTACGTCATCAAAAATCGAAAAAAAGTTTTTTTTCGATACACCCTAACATACAGGGGTGTACCTTCAGTAGTTTTGAGTTTAATTTTCTTGTCATTTAATATAACTTGTCATTCGAATAATTTATGAGTATAAATGCAATATTTGAGAAAAAGAGTGAAAAAAGGAATAAGAGGATAAAAGGTAAAAAGAAAAAGGAAAGGATGAGAGAAGAGCAGAAAAGAGAGGGTACCGTAAAATGGGTAACTTTGGTCAAAATGGAGTGTTTTTTTCACATTAAAAGCAAATTAAAGTAGTTAATCAAAACAAATTTGAGAAATTCAGGGGCTTATAATATTTTTAACACGTTCAATTGTAATGTAAATTGCTTTTAAAGTGTGGATTTAAATTTTTAATATTTTTTACAAATTTTTGGCTTAAGTTTCCCTGAATTGGGGTAACTTTGGCCCTGACCTCAACACCCAAAAAATTTAAGGCATTGAGTACCTTTAACCAATGATATACTGTTTATGTTTATATGTTTCTAAATTATAAATTATCTATCAATAATAATATATTAAAAGTGTATTTCATAAGAAAATCAAGCAATCAAACATGTTTTCGTATACAAAACTGATTTCATTTTAGAGATAAAGAAATTTTAAAGGAAAAGACATAGATGAACAGAGTAACAGCATTTTAACACCCTTGGCATATATTTTGATGAATTGGTTGATTTAATTGTGGATCCAGTTTTGGAACAAAAAATCACTATTTCTTCGAACACCATCGATTTCATAATAATGATTCCATCATCCTTCACCATACTATGTTTTAGGTTTGTTTAGTTGTAATTTGGATGCATTTCGAGTTAAGAGTTAATTTCTCATCCATATTTGATCACTTCTTCTTTAAACTCAATCAGTGTTTCACTAATTTTTGCAGATATCATTGGCTCAAGGTTAGGGGCCATCCATAAATTACGTGAGGTGTTTTTTCCAAAATCTGGACCCCCCTCCCCCCTTGGTGAGATTTAGTGAGATTTTGCTGGACCCCCCCTCCCCCCACGTGAGATTTACCTGCAACCTTTAAAAATAATTTCGTATACATTTTGTGCTTAATATAAAGAAAATCGTATAATTTCTTACTTAAAAAGTTGACGTGAGATTTTAATCGACCCCCCTCCCCCCTTGGTGAGATTTGGTGAGATTTTTCCAAACCCCTCCCCCCCCCTTTTTGACCTCACGTAATTTATGGATGTCCCCTTACCCCAAATCGTGGGCCAAAGTTACCCCAACGTAATAAAACTTGAGTGAAACAAAATAAAGGCATTTAAAACTGTTAGAGGACTTTATAACTGACATAAAAATATGACCTAGCTGTTTTGAATCATGTTGTTTATTGACTTTCCAAAGAAAAGTTATAAGGTAAACAAAAATCGATATTTTGATACTACTCTAGTTAAAAGACTCCTAGTGATCGTGTTTTAAGAATATAGGACACCACTTTAAGGATATCATGAAAAAAGTTCTACTTGTTCACCCTAGCTCTAGCATCACATAAGTGATAATCACATTATTTCATTTAGATAGAGCACGTATAGAATCTCTTTTCGATGCTTGGGCCAAAGTTACCCCATTTTACGGTAGTGAAAAAGAGAGGAGAAGCAGGAAGAAAGCGAAATAGATGGGTGACTGAAATAATAAGAGAGAAATAAAGATAAGGAATGACATAGAAATGTGATAAGAATGTGATAAGAGAGACTTAGAAAGACTCAGGAAAGTGAATGATGAGAAGAGGAAGAGAGATGTAAAAGAAAGAGAATGACCGAATGACCCCTTTTTCACTTCTCTTTCCCGTCACTATGTCTTTCTCCTCTCTACCTCATTTTCCCTCTTTCTCTTTTTTCAATCGGTCTTTTTTTAGGGATCACAAATTCAACAAATCAAATCACTTCAATTTCACAATTCAAACCATAAATATCTAAATTACTTGAGGCTCCCCCTTTACTAGCAAAGTACATATTAGCACAAGCTAAGAAGATAGGAGATTTCCAAGTCGTGAGCACAAACTAGTAATATGGCTCCCCCCGGTAAACATTTTCTTACTCTGCATCACTGCTTATTGGAAAATACTAACATTCAATACATAACCAAATTGAGAACCCCAAAAGACGTTTTCATTAGGATTCGCATGCACTCACATGTGAATTTATTCTGATAATAAAGAAAACAGGAAAACTACATATTAAAAGTTTAACTTCAAGTAGGGAAAATCATTTAATCCTCCTGAAAAATGTATTTTTATGATGCCACAAGTAAAAACATCTAACAAACTGGATTAAATTTTTACCTCAAGAAGTTCACCAATATTTGAAAATGAATATTCATTGTATTCTTCGAATGAAAAGTTTGGAGATTCCGAAAGTAAACAAAAAAAATATCCCCAGATGGCAAACAATCCCTAAGAATATCGAAGCTTGGTAAACAATATTTTTCTCGAAATTGTAAATATGCTAATTCCTCATTCTTCCCCTCCGCAACTATAAGCCTAACTCCAAACTCACAGCAGCAAAAAACCAGATAGCTCCGTTTCTCCAATTAGCTAGCTTCTCGTATAAGCGTATCTCAGGTAAGGTGGAAAAGGAAGAGAATCTCTTTTAACTTTTTCTATCGACGTTTCATTGATTCCATTCATTTTTCTCCCACTGGCTGTGAGTGTAGTTTCGTTTTTCGTTTAATCTAATTTTAGCTTCTCATTCGCTTTCCCGGCAGATGTTTAAAGGTGGAAGTACCCCTCCCATTCTCTTGAGCGGTCCTATTCCTCGCTGGCACGCAAGCCCCGGTCCTTTCATTCCAGTAGAAGCTCTTTCCTTTTTTTTCTGTTTGACCGAAAGTGACTGAAAATGGAATCCGTGCTGTCAGGTACAGACATGTACGGAAGGATTGAATGGCGTTGTCTGAAAACAGGTTCTTTTGCATATTTCATGTTTTTTTTGAAGTGGAGTGGATTTGAATTTCAGTTTTTCCAGAAGTGGTTTGGGTATAATGCAAATGAAAGGTTCCGCTTTTTGTTTTTTTTGACAACTCATCACTCGATGTCTATATAGTGTGAATTAAGACGAAAAATATAGCTTCATGTTTTAGTCCAACGTCCTGAATATCTTTTATTTTAAATTTGGAAACAATTGTAGCACTTGTCTCGTTTGGTCACGCAATACATTACCCTGAGCAACTCATGTGTTGTTTCGTTCTTTCTGAAAACCAGCGATATGTAGCGAAAAAAAAATCCTTGAAGACTTTCTGAACGAAATCCCTTTTAAGTTAAATTTAAGATAAAAATACTGAGAAAGAGAAGATAAATAACAAATGTAACAAAAAAAAACAATTTGATAGCAAATTCTATTATCATAAAATTGATTTGTTGTAATTTAAAGATTTTGTTTTTCCTGATTTGACACTACGAATTATAAAAAGAACCAATCATGATGTTAATGAAAAGAAAGGGTGCATTATATATCGTGCCAGTTAGTAAGGGAAGGTTGGACAATATTGGGACCCAAACTTTATTTTTTGAATATTCACTTAATGTGTGATCAAAACAGTCAAAATTAGTACTAAAACGATAAACTGGTTCCTTAAGAAGAAAAGAAAAATAAATTAATCATAAATAATAGCACTATAGGTTGGTGTAGACCGGGCTTCATATTTACAACATGGTACAAAACAAACAATTAATGTATGTACATTATGTACATGTTAATGTACATTAACTGAGACCATAACAATAAACTATAAATATACATTGTAATAATGTATACACTGTAAAACATAATCCTGCAAAAAAACAGAAAATTTCTGGCAGCAAAAGTTGCCAGAAAAAATTTGTAAGTCGAAAAATCCTGTAAACAGAAAAAAGCTGTAACCTACAGGTAAATGCTGTGTAAAAAGGAACTTTCTGTCAAGTGAGCTACAGATTTTTCTGTTGCCTCTCAGTAATTTTCTGCTTGCGCGCATGCGTGTGGACTTATTTTAGTTGAGTTTTTTTTAATTTTAATAAATTAATATCCGGGGATAGAACCCAGGACCTACAGCATGCTAAGCGCGCACGCTACCACTGCTCCTAAGAAGATTCAGTATAATGTTGCCAATAGCTGTATTGGTTTTCGATGCAGTAAGTTTCTGTTTAAGTACAGATAAGCTAAAAAACTAAAAAAAGCTGTTTTTTTACATAAAATAAATAGAAGTGCGGTGGGAATGTTACATGACAGAATATCTCTGTAAACATAAAGTCATTGTTATTGAAAATTTCTGTTTTTCTACAGTTTTTTTACAGTGTATAGTTTATTGATATTATGTTATGTTTCAGAATATTGTTTTCAATATACGTAGAATATAAACTTAAGTTTATTATTTGACGTAAGTCTGCAAAAGAGGAGACTGAAAACTTCCTCCATCCTTGCTTCCTTGAACTATTTGAAAATAGATCAGTTGTTCAAAAATTTTTGAGAACCGAATGCACTAAAGGATTAATGACTTGAAATTAGACGAATTGTTATCTATCAAAACACCGTAAAGGCGGAACAAAATTCAAGTTGGTGCTTAATTTAACAACTAATGATTGAATAAAATAATTAGGAAACAAATTAATTTGATACAAATTTGTGAACTTTTAAACAAAACTAGTTGGAAAGAATTGTAAGAACGCATTACACCCATTAAAAGACTTCATTTTAATTCTTTTAATCTGTTCAATATGTTGTTCTTATTGAGACTTTTTTTAGAACTAAAGAGTAAGTATATCAACATTACAGATATTCAGAACCGATAAGAAAATAAGAGTTAGCCATAGTTAAAAAAGAATGATCATAGAATCTTGTCGTAATCCTGTCACTATTATTGAATTTGCATTCTTTAAGTAGTATTTTTAAAAAAAGTATTTTTTTAATTACACTGTTCAACACTGAAAAAATTTCCTTGATGAAAATAGTCATTTCTTATAGATTTTGGGTCGCTGAATGCGAAAATCACCATTAAAATTCTCAATTGACTCAGGATTTTCGGGGAACAGCCCCTCCCCCTTTTTACGTTTTTTTAACGACTTTATAACTTTAAACTCGATTTTCAGGGTCAAAAAGCATTGCTTTAATCTTCAAATTGCCCCCCAGGGGACAAGAAAGGGTCAAATTAATAAAATATGATAAATTTATAACAAATGGATAGGTTTAAGGGGTAGTTACCCCCCTAAAAATGCAAAAAATTAGCTAAAAAATTACAGTGGTTTCTATACGCTATTTTTTCCTCTTATTTTTACGCAATTCCCGTTTGATGGGTCCTAACCATTCCCCAAGGACTCAAATTTGATGGCAATATGCAGCAATGATTTTTACTAAAAGCGGTTTAGATGAGAGCGCCCCCAAAGCACCCACGGAAGGGTTCAATGCCGCACTTAGAGTTAACCACTTGCCTGATTTGCCCGAGCACCGCTCGTCCGCTTGCGCGAGGTACTTCCCTGATTATCCCGAGCGTCGCTCGTCCGCTGGTTCGCTTTTTATGCTACGTTTTTTACCGCATTTTCATGGTTTTAGTTTCTCTTTTTTTACATAGATGCCACTTTTTTACATAGATGTCCAGGAGACCTCTCCCCTCCTGTCAGAGGGAGGCAGGCATGACCAATTTTGTTCATTCAACCGTGAAGTACACCAATTGGACATGCATTCCTTTACGCTTTTGTTACCGATATCTCCCCTTTCTTTTCTAAGGAAAAATATTCGGGGGACACCAGTTTCTTTCTATCAAGAGGTGCAATATCCGCTGCAGCTGTGTTATTGCTAGAAAACCAGCTAGACATAGAGTAATTGATTTTCAATGCCCACACACCAAAAAGCGCGCTATTACGGTCCGGATTGCAACGTAGCATTGGTTTTAACACCATGTTTTAAAATTTGTCACTCAAAAATAGGTTTTTAAGAGAAAAATGTAAGTAATTTACTTCATAAAATGTTTTCTTTGCCCTCCTTTTCTGTAAAATCGGCTTTCTGGCTGAACCCGATGTTCGGAAAAAGCCAACTTTAAGTAAAAGTGCCGCATTTTCGCTAAGATTAAAAACGGCCATATATTGTTAAAATCATGATTTAAAAGTGTTTTGATTATGTTTTTGGTTTTAGTTAATTAATCTAAGCTCAAATATTGTTTTGAAAAATATGCTTTTTTTTGGACCTATTCTGTCAAAAAAAGGAAACTGTTAAGTGGTTTTAAACTGTGCTGTACAAAAAAAATTTGAAGCCACTAACTGAATTTCAGCTGATTCTTGTGTAAAATAATCTGGTGAATTCAAATATGACACCCATTTTCCTCCATCACCCTCACTTTGTAAGGGAATGCCCCCCTTAATTACCCCTTAGGGGGTAATTACCCCTTAAACCTATCCATTTGTTATAAATTTATCATATTTTATTAATTTGAACATTTCTTGTTACCTGGGAGCAATTTGAAGACTAAATCAATGCTTTTTGACCCTGAAAATCAAGTTTAAAGTTATAAAGTCGTCGAAAAACGTAAAAAGGGGGAGGGGCTGCTCCTCGAAAATCCCGAGTCAATTGAAAATTTAATGGTGATTTTTGTATTCAGCGACCCAAAATCTATAAGAAATGACTATTTTCATCAAGGAAAAAATTTTGAAGGTCAAATTTGTTGAACAGTGTTATCGAAGTAGGCAGACAAAAACGTACCATTTTGTGAGAGAAAGTTATTCGTCTCCTTTTAAAGTTTTTGCATCAACTTATAATTAATTTATTCATCTGTTCAAAATTTAGAAATTAGCGTGTTAAAAATATAGTAACTTACGGAAAATTTAGAGCTTTTAACCTTTAAGTTATGAAAATACAAGAAATGTTATAAATACATTTCTGATTCATATGTGTAAGGATAAGCTTTAAAACTAATGAAATTCTAAAAATAACCATGAAACAGTCAACATTTATAACTAGATTGGAGTCGAAAGACGGAAAAAGGAGGCATAGCTCTCGTTAAAAATTCTCGTTCTTCTATTCCTTTTATAAAGTAGCACTTACTTTGGAAAAACGACCCCAATGAATAAAGTTAAGCGGCCATTAAAAAGGGATATTTTTTATGACTCAAGTGAAAAATATGAATCTTTAACTCCACTGTATAAAATTTCCTCTTTTATCTCATCAAAGTATGAGTTTCAAAGTATTAAGCATAGGATATACGTTGGAAAAACCGATAAGAAAATAAGAGTTAACCGTAGTTAAACATGAATAATCATGGAGCGTTTTCGTAATCACGTCACTCTATTATTGAATTCGCATACTTCAAGTACTTTTTTTTAAAAGAAGTATTTTTTTAATTATCGAAGTAGGTAGACAAAAACTTACCATTTTGTGAGAGAAAGATATTTGTCTCCTTTGAAAGAAGTAGTTTGTTTTTGCATCCTCTTATAGATAATAATAAATTTATTTATCTGTTCAAAATTTAGAAATTAGCATGTCAATAACTTATGGAAAATTCAGAAATTTTAACCTTTAAGTTATGAAAATACAAGAAAATGTTATAAATATATTTCCGATTCATATATGTAAAGATAAGCTTTAAAACTAACAAAATCGTAAAAATAACCATGAAACCGTCAGAATTTATAACTAGATTGGTTCATATTTCCAGAACGATACTAAGACTCCTTGCATACTACCCATTTAAGTTATTTCTCAAATTTCTAATCCAAACAAATTTCATCGGTATTAAACTTTTATTTGTTGAGAAACGTTGTTATGTACTCGTATATTGTTGGATAAGGTTTAAGTAACCTCATTATGAAATTTTCTGCATACCTACTCATTCTCTTATTTGTTAGATTTTAGAAAGTCAGAAACCCAATAATACCAATAATTGGGAACTGTTATGCTAATTAAATATAAAATAGAGTTGCTAACATCTATGCTGTTTTATTATAGTACAGAAAAATTTATTTGTAATATTTTCATGTATCTCCTTTCTCGTTATCTTTTTTAAGTTAAACGCAATACCATCCATAAGAATTTGAAGTCCTTTTCTCCTTTTGTATGATTTTAAATTTTTGAAACATCTCTTATAATAAATCATCAGTCAATAGTTAAAAAAATAAACTAAGCTTTTCATACAAATCTCATTACTATTTTTAAAATTTTTCCTATTTTTCAATAGGTTAAAATAAGAAAAATCATCCCACATTTTTACAACACCAGTTAGTACAAATAAAAATCTGTATAGATTGTTTCATGAATATTTTTATGATCTAGATTTTCTACTATTCTGAAGGCGCTACATTTTTAAGTGGGAGCAAAAATTAAGAAAATTGAGCTTGAAACCAGGAAACGAGATAGTATTAAAGCGATAGGATCGTAATTCAAACGTAATGGGCAATACCAGCATTTTTTGAAAACAGAAAAAAATGCATTTTTCCAGTAAAGGAAATAGATCTAAATCCAAAAATCCACATGAAAAGTTTCAAAAAATTACTTAATTAAATATTTAAAATTAAAATCGCCAAGCCCTTTGTCTTTGTTTAGGATAGAAGTACGTCACAACTGATTCGGCCAGACTTTAACGTGAAACCCAACAATGACTTTGAATTGTTTAAACAATAAGGAAGTTCCATGTTTCAAGTTTTCAAAAACAAACAAGTGTTCCGTATGTTTTTTTGTATGGTAAAATGAAATATCTAGTCAATTTTCCAAAAAAATGTACAGATAATTAAATATTTTAATTTAAAAGTCGAGAAAAAACACGTGGCTGAAAACGTTTATTGTTTAAATTGTATGATGACATCAACAATCATACTATCAACTCCATTGCTTTACAACAATGTTTATTGTAAGATGACGTCACATCCAAACTCTTGGCGTTTTCGCGGGCTTTTAAAAAGGGGATTTTTGTTAATTTTTTTGGCAATCAAAAAATTTCTCGATCAGCCTCAAATTTTGGGTAGTTGCTTATTTTTGTAATAAGAATCGATTAAAAAAATAAAAAAAATCATGCAACTTCCTCATTAAAGCATTGTTTAAAATCAATGTATGTAAGTACGTCACATTTTGAAATTTGACGTTTGAAGGCCCTTTTTTAAAGCCCAACTTTGAAATTACATAAAAAAATAAATAATCATCATAATTAAAAAAAATTTATACATTATATTCCGCTCTAGGGTACGTCTATCGAATAAAATATTAAAAAATAACGAATTCTGGAATTGCCCATTCAAGCGTAAATTCAAACATATTGAAACTATTTTTTTATATTTTAATGAAAAAGTTAAATAGGAAGCTTTTATTCACCTTTGTTATCTTGGTTTAATGTCCCATTATGGGTATTGGGTAGCTTAATCCCCCCAACATAGGTGGAAAGTCTTTATTGTAATAAACAGGTTAAAAATATACAAATTCACAGTATAAATTGCATCCAAGTCTAAATAAAACAAAGCCGGATAAATAAATTGGATTAAAATATTAAAATACAAGGTAAAAACATTAAAAAGCTTTGTCAAAATGAGACATTAATGTCCCATTTTTACACCTGCCGTTTTCATCATAAGGACGATTATATTACCTTATTATTACTTCAAATCATGTTTTCTCATTCTTTAGCAATCAAACATTCTTATTTAAAATGAAAACACTAGAATAGGATTATGATGAAGAGAAAATTAATTTTACTTCACAGGGATCTCCTTGATGAACGCAGGAACCATTCCTTCTTTACCATCACATCTCTCATCAACGCTCAATTCCTTAAAAAAAGATAAAAGAAGGGATAATTTTCACAACTCGCAATTTTACCAAACGCAGCCCAAGCTCAAGAAATAAAAAGCCTTTCTCACGCATTTCACCACCGGAAAGATCAAAATCCCATCTCCTTTATATTCAAAAGTGCAAAGCGAATTCGTACACAGTAGAAGATTCAGTAATTGAATAACAATATTTTCCCGAAAAATCCACAGGAGCGTCGAAGGATCTCAAAATAACCAAGGGAAAGAAGGAAAAAGAGGAAGGAAATGGCTAGACCAACACAAAAATACTTTTTCTACGAGCGCTCCACCATCTTAGTTAAACATTGGACTGATTAAATGTAGTTTTCCAGCTCCATTGATTTTCTGATGCAATTAAAGGTTCTGTACAGTTTTAATATATCGAGTTACTCAGTTCTGAGTTTAAAATAACTTAATTTTGCACAGCTAGATGTCTGTTTATAAAACAAGGTGAAAGAGAGTTTCTGCGCGACTTGTCAATGTTCTCGAAACAGATAATGGATTTTTTTGTTCCTTGTGTTCCTCTTTAAGGAGGAAGGCGGACACGAATTAAAACAAAAAGGACGAGGCCGATTTGATGATGAGAAGATAATTTTTAAATTGGGACCGAGGGGAATAATGTGATCTTTATACAGAATGGTTGTAAACCATTTCTTACGGTTGACTTGTTGGTTTGGTTAAGCTATTTTGGTGAAAAATCTCAGAAACGAAGTTTTATGTGTATTTAATAATTTTTTTTGTGTTTTAAAATATATCCATAAGTATTATTATGTTAAACGCGTTATTTAACAAAATTATTTAAAGAAATGCCTTATTTCTAAATTTATTGTTTAGATGAGAGAAAACGCATTTCTGAAATACTATAAAAATATAGGATGGAATTAATAAATTCACTTCTTTGCTCAATTCCTTTTTTCCATTCCTAGTTTGAGTTTTAAAATTGAATCGTCAGTTTGAAGAAGGGAATAAGTCCAAAAAATGACAAATTGACTTTTTGTGCTCAAAACAATCTCCAAGCTTTGCTCTACTCATGGGTGAAAAGAGGGGAAAAATAACTAACCCCTATAGGGATATATCGCCCCTTGAAGTTGTGAAATCGATGTCCATTCATTGTAGTTTTTAAAGTTAATTTGGAATTAAAGATAGTTTGTCTTTCTTTTCATATTCTTTGAGCTGTAAATTAAATTTAAAAAAATTTCTACTCTTAATTTTTAAGTTTTTTCAAACTTTTTTAAGCAGGGAATGTTTGACTCCATTCTTATTCACCCACTCCATTGATACTGCTTTAATAACTCAGTTTCACTATATTTTTGAATTTTATTTTTCTCATTCTTTTTATTTCACCCTTTTGTGGTGTAAACTAAGGAGAAATATAATTTAAATGTGAATTTAAGGGTTTTTTAAAGATTTTTTTCAACAGAAAAATTTCGTAAGGTGGAAGAAGGGAATAAGTCCATCAACTCATTTTGACTGTAAAATATTTTTAAATATACTTATATTTGTTTTGATGATTGTTCTGTTTTCTAAATAGGGTTCTGAACTTCCAGTAAAAATTTGGTGGTTATACAAGGAAAATTTCATTACTTATACAGTTTTTTCGATTTTCTGAAAACTTGGTTTTTGGACTTATTCCCTTCTTCCAACTGACGATTCAATTATAATTGTTTGAATTATATTATCCAATAAATTATATCACTGTTTTAAATTTATTATTGAGGTAAGTTAGGTACGTACCTCAGCTTATTTATCTTACCTTAAAAAGAATGGATACTTAAACCGCGATATAATTTTATTTACCTTTGTTAAAAATAATTAATGAAAAAAACCTTTTTTAAAGAACAACGTTTTTAAAATGCACTAAAAAGTATAAAATAATTTTTTGCAACTCCTTGTAAAACGAAAAACGTGGGGATCATGCATTAGGTATTTAATCCAACTTAATTTCATCATTAATTTCATCATTAATTTAAATAATTTTTAACTGTGGATATAATGGTAAATAGAGTAGTGGCTGTAAATATTATTGCATGATCCCCACGTTTTTCGTTTTACAAGGAGTTGCAAAAAATTATTTTATACTTTTTAGTGCATTTTAAAAACGTTGTTCTTTAAAAAAGGTTTTTTTCATTAATTATTTTCTGGTTTTTAGTTTTGTTGTGTAAAGTTTAGAATTCGCGACCTGAACGCCTTCCAAGAATTTGATTTTTTTCTCTTTTTAATAAAACTAAAAAGTGTTTTTTTTTCTGAACTTTAGCTATAACACATGGCTTTACTGTTTTGTTAAAATCATTGCACAGCTTTTGCCTCTAGCTATTATTCAGATGATCATATGACGTTGGAAATTTTTGAAACACTAGTAATATAAAAAAAGTGTTTTAAAAATATATTGGTAAAAAACTTGTCAGTAACTAATTAATTAAGTCAGTCCCTTAGATGCATTACAAATAAAAAACTTGCATGAAGTACTGCATGTACTGTGTTTCTTACAAATTTTCATTTTACTAATATTTTATACAGCACTTCTGAAGCCATCTTGATAACAAGAGGAGGCAAACTGCACAACAATGATTTTTTAACAATAAGGTCCTATAGTTGAACTTCTAAACTTTAAGTCCCCCTGGGGGTTCAGGGACAGCAAATTGAACCGAACTAACGAGATAATATCGTATTGTCATCCAGATCTGAACTATGTTCAAAATTTCAAGTCTCTAGCTCATGGGGAAGTATATTTAAAATTGATTACTAAATTCCTCCCGAACAGACAGATAGACGGACGGACGGACGGACAGACAGACAAGATTGAAAGCGACCTAATAAAAACGTTGTAATAACTATCACATAAGTTGGATATAAGAAGAATATCGTTATAAAGAACTTCACGGGACCGTAAAATTTCTTCGTTGTAACGGTATTTCGAAAATATTCAAGTAAAAACGGTTGTGGACTTTCAGGACTTTCGTAATAATAGGATTTTTCGTCGTATCGGTATTCGTGGTAACGGGATTTTACTCTACATGAAAATAACAGAAATTTTGATAATTTTTTTGGTTTCATTTAAAAATAAAGACTGAAAAAGAGTATGATAAAAAAACTTCTATTAAGACATTTAAAATCATTACTTCAAAGCATTAATCTTTGCTCCATTCCATATGAATGGAGAAGAGAGAACTAAGAAGTACTTTTAAAGTACTGAACAAGTTTGGAATAAAAAAATAAATACGCAAAGCTTTTCTCGAAAGAAATTTTATTTCATTCTTTTATTAATAGAATGCTTTAAAACCCTACTTTGCATAATCTATGTAATCAATCAATTGTATTTTTAGTATGAGCAATTGAAAAACATAAAAAATAGAGTATGGATTTTGGAGATCCACTCATATTAAATTGTTTAGCTTCATATAATATTATACTTATTGGATATTCTTTTAAAGGCATTAAAGGTGCTTTCAATTTATGAAAAGTTAAACCATCATATTTCCAAATCAAGTTAAGTAAGTTAAATAAATTTCCAAATCTAAGATCTTAGAGATTAAAAGAAGAATACTCGTAAAAATATATGAAAGTGCAGTTAAAAAAGGTAATGATTGCATACTAAGAAAATATTTACTCTGAAAAGACCAGTTGGAATTTTTCATAATACCCTAAAAACCAAAAGTATTCGAATATCAAGGGATGAGGATAACAAGACACAGTATCGCATTACTCAGGATTAAAATAACTTATAGCCTGGGAATAAAAGAGTCCACTTGATAAAAAGGGAAAATATTTCCTTAGAGACAAATGCGGGTGTGAAAATTCGTCCAAGCTTAACTTCTAAGCACCTTTTTATCACGAAACACCAAGAAAGGCTTAGAGATAGTAAAGATCGTAAGATGGTGCACATTTTCGCTGAATTGTCAGATTCCATTTGGGATAAGGGTATTATATTACAGGTAGATTTTTTGAAGGCTATCATTGATTGTACTCGGTTGAAAAGGTATAATTTTCTTTCATGGAAAAGCGGTAAAATAAGTAAATCGGATTTTGTTTAACCTCTATCCTTTTATAAAGGAATAGGAATCTAACGTTATCATTGAAAAGTATAGTTTGATTTTTTTTAAAAAAGTTAGTAATACTTACATATTTTCTGAAAAAAAAATATTTTGAAGAGTTGCATTAGAACTCGAATATAAATGTGTAAAACTAAGCATAGCCTTACGTCATTACCGATAGGTTTAGTTGCACCATTTTTAGAAAAGACAAATGCACATTTAGAAGACACTAAACTAAAGCATTGAATATTAAATAAACATTGAATTTTTTATAAGGATCGTTTATAGATGATTTGAAAGTCCAACAACAACGTAACAACTGATATGGAATGCATCGTTTCTGCCCTTATGAATCTTCATATTGGAACCCAACCGAGAGGTAAATGAGTTGGATGGTCAAGGGAGTAATTTCCCATTACACGCGAGTGAGGGATCAATTAGGCACCAGTTGATTAGGCATGGAAGCATTCTGCATTTGGGGTCGAAATGTTTCTGGGCAGTTTTAAATTCACGTATTATTCTGACTTCCGATTTCCAGCATTGAACTCACGTTAGTGTTACCGTTAATGTAAGAATGGTTGGGATGCGTGGGGGTATTGTATAATGAATCCTGATATGTTGTGATAACAAGTTAGTGAGGTATGATTGGAATAACGAAGGGATGAGATTAAATGGCGGAATACTCTACGTTCAAAACTTCCACTTCCATTAATTTTTATTCTCGCTTTTTATACTTTGTAACTTTTATTGATGTATAAATAAGAGTAGTTATTGACATTCTCATTGGAATATGAATACAAAATCAAAGTCAGTAGCTGACTCTTCACTGCAAACGCTCCTCACAAAAAATATTTTTTTGTCTTCAAATTAACAACACTTTTGTTGTGTTGTTAGGTAAAACACTTTAACACCTTATTGTGTTCTGGAAGTGTTCTGAATATGTTTGAAAAGAGTTTAAAATGTATTCTATCCAGGAATTTGTTCTAAAAACAGAGTAAAAAATGTGTTCAAAACATGGAAGTGTTCGGAATATGTTTGAAAAGAGTTTGAAATGTGTTTAAAACCTGAAACTGTTCTTAAATTTGGATTTCAACTCTATGAGATCACATTTTCTGTCTCTAGCAACACTTTGGCAACACTATCTTTTACACACACAACACAATCTCAACATAATTGCAACACAATCGAAATGCTTTTGAGCAATAGTATATTATTGTGTTTACATTGTGTTTAATTAGTGTTGCAAAAGAGTTTGACGCATTTGAAGATTTTACTTATTGAATATGAGGGAGAATAAAGTTTCCAAAAAGTGTCTTTTCCTCGCATTTAATTGATAAAAACTATCAGTAAATTTACTTAACAATAACGCATAACACGTAACCAAGCGTTCAACTTAGTAATAATAAACCTAGAAAGAATTGCTACAAACTAGAAAGATTATATAAGTTGAAGCACATTGTGCACAAAACTTAAAAAACATTAAAACCCTTCTGAAGCCACATGTTGATCAATCCCACAAGCTTTTCTAACGCATGTCCTTTTCCATAAACACAGAAAAAAATTCCTCCGAACCATTCAGAGTCTCGAGGTAAATTCAGATGTCAGGAGCACCTGACACTCTATTTTCAGAACTTTTTACATTTTATTTAAAGTTGCAAACTTCAAAACGTCACTTTCCATTTGACAGCGAAGAGTCACAATGACAGAGCTTCTACCTTCGATCTTTGAGGAAGTAATGACAAAGTTGGCGTTGCGAAGGAAAAACTTAAAAGTATTAAGGCTGTTTCATTGTGTACGTCGTTCAGTAGCTTTCATTGAAATGTTTAAAATAAAAGACAGGTTGTTTTTCTTTCAGGTCATATATTTTCGAAGCAAAAGAGTGACACATTTTACCTATGAAACTAGGTTTGTATTAGAATAAAAGATTCCATATTTAAAAGTTTTATTTCCTTTTGCTTATTTGAGTTTCTTAAAACAATATTGCAATCTAATACTATCTATATGTATAAAATCCAAATACCATTCATTCATTCATTCATAACACTCATCACGAAATCTCCAAAACTGCCGGACCGATAGGCTTGAAATTTGACAGAGACCTTCCTCTCAGCCATTAGACGCGCACTAAGAAACGATTTTAAAATCGAACGACTCTTTCCCTGCTTTTCGGCGCTTTTTCGACTCCGTTTTACCCATTGAAATAACATTGTGCATTGTTGAAATTGAAATGCATAAATTGCAGTGTTTACTTCTCTATCTTGAGGCGTCGTCTTGCCTCACTTGATAAAATATTATTTCAAATCATTTTACAATTTATAGCGGAGGTCATGACAAAAAACGGCGTAAATTTCTAATTAAAAGTTATAACAGTGATTAGAAAACTAAAATAAATTGAAATAATTAATTTTGAAACATTAATTATACATTAATTTAATATTCTCAAAAATAAATATAGAGCATGTTGATTTTATAGGGCATGGTTTACTAGACTTACATTCACTAGATTTGCTTATTATTGTTAGCAATTTGTTTTTAATTTTTTAAAGTAGCTTTTAAAGAAGTTGGTTATCATAATAAAACTCCCCCTGAATTACTCATCGGGATTACTTTGAAATAGTTAGAAGATTTTTTAAATAGTCTGAGGTGGTTAATAATTTATTTTGTTATAAGTTTTATTTATAATAATACTGTGTTTATTTAATGGATAATAGTTAAGGGTGCAACATCGGAACTGATTGGGATTGAGTAGATCTCACAGTTGGAACAGAGATGAAAACAGGCACCTGGAACACAGGGATAGGAAAATTACCGGGGAAAATGGGATAGGAAAATTACCGGGAACACTGGGATAGGAAAATTACCGGGAAAACTGGGATAGGAAAATTACCAGGAACACCGGGATATGAAACTTATTGGGAACACTAAGAATTATACCGGGAACACTATGAAAATTAAAGGGAACACCAGGATATGAAAATTATCGGGAACACGGGGGTATGAAACAAAATACTGGGGACGACACACCGGAGTGATTGGTGATACGAAAAATGAGACACGTAACTTGATAGAACTTTAAAAAAAGGAATTATACCTTCCACCCGTGCAAGGCCGGGCAAATCAGCTAGTTATTTCATATACAGCAAACCACTTTAGTTTATTGAAAAACTGTAAAAAATTGAAATTACATTCACATATGTGAAGGTTTCAACGGGACTCAATCTTCTTGAAAAAATCCGTAAAAAATAAGTGTTACATTTCCGAGATTTTACATGAGCTTGTTTTCAGATTCAGAGGGGTTGTAAGCTTTCAAAGGTTAAATTAAACATTTATTCATCAATTTTAGCACATAACTTCCGTGCGGCAAAGAGTAAGATAAATTGTATTGCTCTCGCTACAATAATTTAAATTATATTGTCCGTGCGTGCTTTTACATAGACGCCGGTGTATTCATTACATAAGTTGTTATTGAATCAACCCTAAAATTCATTGCAGTCAAATTCTAACTTTGTCAAAATGTTCAGAAGAAAGTATACATCAAATTGGTATTATTTTTGAAAACAATCAGTTCTTACTAACAAAATAATTACAATTTTTTGGCAGAAAAATCGTCCCTTTGAAATAAATATATTTACTGAAAAATAAAATTTTTTCATGGAAAACGAGTTAAAAATAAAACATTGTTTCAAATGAGACATCACTTTTCATTTACATTATTTTTTCAGACTTTTTCATTTACTAGACTTTTTATTATAGTTTCAAATTTGTTATTTTATAAAGGCACCAAGATATTAAAAAAGTTTATAAAGTTTGTCTATTATTAATTATGGAATTTTAGTTTGGGGGAGTGACTATAAATCCAATTTGTATCCGATTATATCTGTACAGAATAAATGCTTCAAAATTTTAAATTACTTTAAAACTACTAATACACCTCATTATAAATCCCTAAGATTACTACCAATTCGTTATAATGCCTTTTTTAGAATAATTTTACAACTTTTTAAAAATAAATCACTTTGTAAATTAAAAGAAAACATTTCAGATAGACGTCCTAATATAATCTTTGAACTACCAGCTATACGTAAAGAAATATATCGCAAGCATTTTTTATATTTAGCTCCTAAGTTATATAATAGTTTACCATTAGAGTTGCAGTCAATAAACAACTATTATCATTTCAAGAAAGTTTTATTTACGTTTTTAATTGAAATTGACGATATTGATTTATTTTTCCACGTTTAGAAGCGAAATTACTCTTTATATTTTCCAGTTTCGTCCAGAATGTTTAATCTATGTATATTTTGATAAATTTATGTCTTGTGTTTATTTATTAATTCAAAAACCTTATTTTGTTTTTTATCGTTTCAGTTGTTTTGAATTTTGTAATTTTATATAATCTTAATTATTATTGTTATTTACCTACTTTTTATATAATTTAAGTAGTCACCAGTACTGGCTCTGTTGCCTCTTGGTGACCAAATCTTATTTTTGTAGATGGTATTTTTAAAGCAAAAAAATAAAAAATTATTATTAAAATTATTATTATAAAAAAAATTATTATTAGTTATCAGGAACATCGGGATTGTAAAAAGTGACAAGAACACCGGCATTGGAAAATTAGCGGGAACATCGGGATAGGAAAAATTATCGGGTTATAAAAATTACCGAGAACATCGGGATAGGAAATTTACCATAAAGACACCGGGAATACAGGAATATAAAAATTACTGGAAACACCGAGATAGGAAAATTACCGGTAACGCCGGGATTAGAAAAATTACCGGGACCACCGGGATAGGAAAGAGGCGCCTGGGATACCGGGATGATTTGTAATATTGCTAATTTACAAAATTATAAATGTATTTTAAGAAAACTTTAAAAAATAAATTTATACACCCCACCCGTGCAAGGCCGGGTATAACAGCTAGTTTTTCATAAATAAAATTAACAATGAAAATAATTATGCCAGTATTTTCTGATAGCTTAAGTATGATATGCGTGTCCGTGAGATCATACCTTCTCCCCATTTTAAGGTTGCCAATAGGGGGAAAAACAGCTGCTTACTTTTACCTGACTGCGTACTTTTACCCTTCTTTCCCCTAGAAGTAAATACTAAAGGAATAAAATTCAAAGTTAATAACAAAATATTAATAAGGGTATATTATAAAGAAAAGGCAAATATTGCCATAAAATTTATAGTGTGTATTAAATTTCTAAATTTTTAACATAAGGCTTAAGGTCAATCTGCAACCGTCAATATCTATGAATCGGAACACTAAAACCTTTATGGTAAGGACTGAAAGCCATTTCCCAACTCAAACACGAGGAGTACTTTTTTAAGTCACACCAAACCTAGTCATGATCTCCAATAGTCTATACCAGTGCTTCTCAACCTTTTTAAAGTTACCACCCCTTAAGGCGTAGAAGATTTTTCAACGTCCCCCACTAAAAAATTATGAAACTTGAATGGGGGTGGTTACTTAATATTAAGTAGTTTTAAGTAAACTTAAAACTTTACACTTAATTTGTTGAAATTGGAACTTGGCTTTTACAAGTAAAATAATTTATTTCTACGCATTAATATGCTTTTTTATTCTTATTTTTTTCATTCCTATTCCTTACAACAACCGATAATGGTCTTCTTAGAGTAGTGAAAGTTAGTGGTTAAAATGAGTTGGTGAATGTTGTCCCTAAGACAACTTCTTTTCAATTGCAGCCCCGTTGAAGCTTTCAGGGATCTCGGAGTCTGATGAAGAACACCAATATTAAATCAGTCAGGGGATTCTCACCCCAAAAATGTTTGATTTTTCGCACGAAAATATAGATTTTAAGCTATTCTTATAGTCCCTCTTGTGGATCCACAGCTTTATGCTCATTGCCCTCTTACAACCCAAAACAGACCCCACCCTACTGCCCAATACAGGTCCACCACCCTTTAGCATCCTCTCACAGCCCCCGTTCAGAATCGCTTATCTATACTTTATGCAGTTCAAACACACATAAGTTCAATTACACATAAAAGTTACAGCACTCCATAAATCTTACAAAAAAAAAAGATTTTGAGCATTTGGGGACCAAAAGAATCATTCTTGGATGGAAGCATTCCGGAGCAGTGAGTTTTCGTTCAGAAATTATACTTCAAAGCATAAATATAACTGCGAACAGACAGGCTTTTATAGACTAATCTTAGGTTTAAATCGAAATTTTAATCCTTTTGGGCGATGTTTACAAACCAAGTCCGCCTACAATATATATAAGTTTACACCATTGACAAATATCTCCTAGGAGACATTTCTGTTCTGTCCAACTAAATAAAACCCCAACAAGAAAATAGTCTCATCTGACTCAATCGGAATTTCGTCGGTCCCAGGCAATGCCCTATCGGGGAAAAGCCCATTTTTAGCACCAGGTCGATTGCACCCCACCTCTTTTCGCAACAAGACACCCCAACAAAGATACTCCGATGGCGATCTCGTACAAGTGCAGTGGAGAGAGAAGTCCCTTCTCCAACCCCTCGCGTGAAGCCCATCCCGCTCCCACGTGCCACCAGCCAATGGCGGGCCGACCCCCTGCGCCCTCTGGTGTCCAGGAGCGGCACCACTGAGCGCCAGGAAACGGGAACAGTTCCACCTCCGGTAAAGCGTACCGGATAAAGATCGGGAGAGCCGGTCCACCCAAGGGGAAGTTTCAAAGCTTCGAGACTTGGTGTGTTTGGATCCCCTAGGTGGAGGAGGTGACACACTATGACGGGAGCACAGGACCTGTCGGGGTGAGTTGATCCTTTTGCATGAGTTTTACCTGCTCTGCCGGACGTGCCAGGTACGCCGTGCACGTTGGAGGACTGTGGTGGAGGGGTTCTTGGATATGGATTGATATGTGTTCTCTGTGCATAGATATGATGAAGGAATCATTAAATGCTAACTCTTTGAAGTGGTATATTTACTATGTGAAGTTGGAACTTTAAGAAATGTGTGTGAAGAAAGTATCTGGATTATTATATTATAGGAAGAGTAAAGTTGGGCTGATAAAAATTTGTGAATGGGATAGTACTTCCTGGTTTATGGATGATATCGTAAATTTTAGTTTTTGAGTTCAATATCCATAGTCATTCGAATGTTTGATTTTCAGGATGAGAATTAAATTTATGATTGACTTTTTTTATATTCACGAGGAAAAATACTTTCAGGTGCATGTAAAAGAATTGATATCATTTTCTATGTGAATAAGCAGGAAGTTCCATGGGTTATAACAGTTTCAATTTAGATAAGTTATTTTCAAACATACATTTTGGGTAAAGAATAATTTATGCGCGAAGTAGACGGGTTTGCTTAAAATTGCTTTCAAATGATACCTGGTCAATGGAGTATTTCTTCAACACAAAATTAACTTTTCGTTTTCCGTCGTTTAAGTGCAAAATAAAATCTATTTGGTTAAAAAAAATATTACCTTTGATATATATTCCGAGGAAAAGTAACTTTCAATTCACTGTTTCTCCTTCAAATCAGTTTTGAAGGTGCGATCGTTCCATGTAGTAGTTATTTTCATTCATGGCAGCAGCTGCAGTCCCTCCATTCATCACTTTGAGCTAGCTTTATTTTGATTAGTTTCCTTGGGGGAAAACAATCGGTTTTAAGAAAGGGTGAATTTATTTTTTTAATTAAAATAAAAACAAAATTTAAATTACTGCCTCTAAACAAAGATTAATTTATACATCGGAATTAAAAAAAATAATAATTTTTTACGGAGCTATAGAAGTATAATCTGTTTTCTATTATTTAAGTAGATAAAATACTAAAAAAAATATATAGTTTCATTTTCCAAAACTGTGATCAATAGACAACTTGTGATCAATATTAGGAGTTAAATGTGATAGGAGAAGATGTAGGAATGGATACTACTTTATTATATGTAGAAGATTTTCAGTGTTAAAAATAAAACTAGGCTTGTAAAATAACTGCGTTTTATCTATCTCATCATTTTTTGAATAATTCAATTTGGAGTCTGTAAAATATAAATGAGGAAATAGTTATTTTAGTATGACTAAATGAAAGCAAAAAGAGTAAGTGCTTTGATAGTTCAAAATAAGTAAAGAAACCTAAAAAAAATTGTTGAAAAATCACAAGAGTATAATGTGAAAGCTTTGAAAATAAATTACGAATGAGGAATGCTAATAGAAAGAAAAATAAAAACTAAAGGATTTTACTATAACAACTAGGGGGCTACAGCCTCTCGCTGTCGCTCACCAACCCACGGGAACTGCTGATGCAGTTAGGTGATAGGCACCTAAGATTGCTTCGAAATCTTGCTCGCTTCGCTCGCTATAACCGGTTACTAACTTCGTTAGTCTAGCAAGATTAGATTGGCAGGGGCTATTGATCACTACTGATAAGAAAGAAACTTACAAACATGTGAGTGCCGAAGCACTAATGGAATCGTCTTATCTCTACATCACGACCCATTGTGTGATACCTGAAATATTTCGTTGGTGTCACAGATTGGTATCATCCACTTATTGTAGCGTAAGACTTTACTTATTTTGAAATATCACTTATTGTATAAAATAGTGAATTTTTATTCCGTAATTAAATAAAAAATAATACTTTCAATCTTTGAAAGGTATTTATTTTGGAAAGTATTTTAAAGTGCATTTTTAAAACGTAAAAAGAATTTGTTTCATTGTAAATATGGCATAAATTAATAGCATAAATTCAAAATTATACGATTCCTTTAACATTTAAGAGTAACTTCACTTTTTGAAATTTGAGAAGAAAATAAAATCTGAATAACTAATAATAACCATGATAATGTCAGAAACTAAAATTTACTTTGTATAACTTTATTTTTATTCACGAAACTCCTTTTTTCAATAAGACAACAATAGTTTGTAGGTGGTGTCACCCACATTCCCCCATGAGTGTTCTTAACAGTTTTGACGCAACCTCTCCCTCCCAATTCAGCTAAACCCCGCCCCCTTATACTTCGCCCACTTCCCGGAGGGCGCGAAACCCCTTTATGAAGCACGAACTCATTGCCGTTGTTAGTTCATAAAGGTTAGAGTAAAGGTTACGCGGGGTTAAAAATCTTAAAGTTCATGACCTAGACGTAACCTTTTTGAAAGGAATGTTTGGTAGTTTTTTAACAGTATTAAATGTAGGTATGTCAATGGAGAGCTTTCATTTGTTCATAAATATATTTTATTTCGAAATTACAAATTTCATTTTATAAAACAAAGAGTTTAATGGACCAACCGTGCTAGGCTTAGCCTGAATTGGTCGTCATTATTTGTATTTGTTTTTACTACTATAAGTATTCTGATGCGTTTTTATCTTAATATACGCTTAAAATTTATTCTGTTTTTAAAATAAACCTATCGTAGAAAAAGCTTTTAATTTGTTTCTATATTCAAAATAGGTTGTTCATGGAAATTAAAATTGCATAACAGTTTTTCCTAATATCATTTCTAAAAGTAACCTGGGAAATAAATTTAATCGAAACAAGATAATAAAATAACCATGATTATAATTTTATTGAATTAAGTATGAAATATGTATTGCAAAAAAGTTGTATGTATTAGTGGATAAATGGAAATGGGGTAAAACTGAAGTAAATATTAATGTTGAATAAATGTTAAAGGGATTTTCAATCACTATATTTTTATTACAAAACCATGAAATTAAATAACAAACTAAGGAAAAATTAAAGAAATCATCTTAAAAAAGACAACGTTTTTATTGTGTAAAAACTTATATAGAATCAAAATAATACATAAAATATTAAAATAAATTTTTAAAAATATTTAAACTTTTTATCCTGAAGAAATAAGACGCTTACTAGAGTTATTATTTCTAAATTTTACTTCAATTTACGGTTACGGATAATTTTATCAAACGTTTTAAATCTTCAAACATTTCTTTAAGTTAAGGGATCAAGAAAACATCAAATCAAGATGAGAAACAGATGAATGCTTCAAACTTTATAAATGTTCATGGGCCAAAAAAGTCATAAAACCAATCTAAATTTTTTAATATCTTAATTTGCTGTTATTTTTATAGATTTACAAAATTTCATGTTATAAATTCAATATTTCTTTAATTTGAGGAAGAAATGGAATTTTATCACTCTTTGTCCCATACAATATAGGTAGTAGGTTTTAGACTTAGCAGAATTTCCTAACTTACATTTCGCAACTATTATTTTTGCAACCCTGCTTAATATCCCATCTTTATAAAAAAATCTAACCAACCTCTCGCCTTATCTTATCAGTTGCTCCTGAATTTTCATGCCTAATTCTCACTAACATTACCACACACTACAAGCATTTCCAATAACGAACTTTCGCTCAAGGAAACTAATGGGTCACCGATGCGTATCCTGACCCACAGCGAATACGAAGACGGCTCAAGCATTGCAGTTCGGTGCAAATACTGATGAAGATCCGGCGTTAATTAAACGGATCAATAACCCCCAAGACCTCTGGGCATTCACAGCCGGCGGGTGTTGTACTAGATCGGCTTCCCAGCGCAATGGCTGGGGGCCATAGCCACCAATGTAGAACTGTTGCGTGAGATTTATTGTTCAGAGCTACTGGAAAGAGATCAATAGAGCCCTTTATCACGTTATAGCAGTGTTTTTTGAACGAAGAGCTATCTTTATGTTGAAAGTTTCGATTTGTAAATAAGAGAGTTCGGTTCGGAGTTTGTTATGCTCGGAAGTTCTTGATGGATGGGGTTTTGAATGTTTTATTTGTGAGTTATTCACACAGAAATGTTGATATTATGGTTGTCAAGTGACCGACTTGCAATCATGCACAATGGTGTTTTGATGTAATGGTGCATTGTAGATTACCTAAGGTTGGTAACTATAGAAATAAAATCAGTTTTAAGTTGCCAATCATGCATGCATTGTATGATATTTAATGGTCGAGTCCCGCATCACAATATTTCAAATTAGAATTTTATTCAAATTCCCTTTAAATGGTTTAAATTTTCCTTTAAAATATTATTTTTGAGGAAATTAAGAATATTAATTTACCAAGTAATTTTAAAATCTTTAGGCATATGACTGTCCGTGGCCAATGCTGATTGATATCTTTAAAAATTCCATGCAATATATTTTTATTGTGTGCAAAAAATAGTGAATAATAAAATAATTCTTGTAATTTCACTATATTTTTAAAAATAAATCTATAATGAAATTTACTATACACATAGTAATATCAAGTTCTGAATCTTTATCAGATTTATTTTCATATTTGGTAGCATTAGCTCCTTAATGATTATTTTCAGGAAGCGTCATTGTATGTTTTTTTTCTCCAAATTTTCGTAGATTGGATTGTGCCACATTGTGTAAATTTCCATTAATAAGGATTTGCTAGGGTAAATTTCTTTTTAAAAAATAAATTAATCCCTTGAGGAGGGAACCTGGATATTTCAAGTAGCATCAGAAATAACAAAAAGTGTATTCATGATTTACATGAAACATTTTCTGTTACTAAGTTTCTTTGGAAAACTTTTTTGACTTTTTTTTATAGAAGCCTTAATTTTAGCCCTTTTTAAAGGGATGACTTATTTTAAATTTGTGAAATTGTAACTATATCCCATTCTGCTAGCTTAAATATTCCGCGAGATAAAGCATCAAAGAATATTATGCATGTAGAAGTTTAGTCTGTAGGTATTGTAAAAAGAAGGGTTGTGTTTTCCATAATTAGTTCATCCTTTATAGTGAGAGTTGAAAGTTTATTCAGAGATAAGAGAATGTATCATTTTTAAGACTATTCTTTAGTTATTAATCTCAGAAAATACAAAAATATACGATATTAATGCGTTATTCTCTTTTAAGTTATTTTGATGAAGAAGAAGGTTTTAAAAAATTACATAAAATTAAAAAACATAGAAATATGATGAACTAAAGACTGTTAAAAAAAATTCAAAGCAGTTTGCCCTTAAAATTTCTTGATAACAGGTTAAAAGTTTTTTTAAAAGAAAAAAAAGTTTTTTTAACGAAACTTAAACGAAAATGAAGAAATTTAAAGAAGAATATTTGAGCAGATAAAAGTGGAAAGTTGCGCAATCTTTGAAGACAATTTGGAAAAAAATTGAAAATTTTCAAATCGCGTAACTCCGAATTCGCGTAGGTAGGGGTAGCGTAAGCCGAGGTATTAAATATCTCAAACATATTCAATCTGCCGTCTTTGCATAGTAATGATCTAAGAAGATTCTACAAAATAAAAATATTTACAATTGATTCTTTAAAAAGTTTTTTTTAAACTTTTATGGTAAGACAAATTATACAAAGAGTCATACATAAAACATGTAACTTAGCTACGTATAGCCTTTAAAAAACTGGAGTACACTATCAATATTCCTGAATGAATTTCCCAAACTGGAGATAACTTCAGAGCCGCTTCAATTAGTTTTATGAAATTCATAAACACGCATAAATCTTCGATGCGTTCAAAAACTAGACACGCCGTTGATTATTCACAGACGCTCATATCCCCTTAGATTAGGCCTCCCGGAACCAAATGGGCAATAAAGCCCCTTTAGTATGACATTAAGTGGTAATAGCCTCTTTATATGTTAAAGAGTGTCCCAACCCTTTACAATAATAACAAACAGAATGACATAGCAGCCATGGATAACGAATCTCTGCAGCATTTCTAAAACAAAGCGAAAGCTGCCTTAAAACGAACTGGCTCTTTAAAACGAGCTCATCTGTTCGAGTCTGTATGGGATTCACGTAATCTCGAAAGCCTTCATTAGAGGCCTCTTCAGGGCCGCTAAATGTTCGGTCGAGTAATGGAGACCGAGTCTGCCATCTGCACTTAATCCCATTCGAAGAGGGGGTGGACTCAAAACGTTCTGTCGTCTTCTTTGTCGCCAATGAGGTCTAAGTGGTGCTTGGGGAAGGGTGCATGTCGTCGGGGGTGTGAGTTGGAGAGACGATTGTTTTAACCGGTTTTTGCGTTTGGAGGGGACGGTTAATTGTTGTGAATCAATGAGGAATTTAAGACTGATTGTAAGAGGCGAGGGTGGTTTGGTGAATGAATTTTATAGGTATTATTTGATGAGAATTTGGCACATACACTATTTTTTTGAGAAGGGAAATAAATTCTGCTTATACGATATTTATTGAAAATTTCAAAAATATAACCTTTAACTCAATTTATTTTTAAAATTATTTTTACAAAATTTTAAAATCTAATTTAATCAATACTAATTGTTACTCTTAAACTGCGGTGTCGCACTCTGTGACTGCATTTTGATGTAGCTGTAACTGATGGCGAACCACCATATAGAGGTGAACTTGCTGTTTGTTATTTACACCTCTTTTTCTTATGCAGGAGGAGCCGCGGCAAATCACTCTGTGATGTTTTCTTTTATTGTTCTAAAATATTGTTGATGTTTGTTGTTATGTTTAATAAATGCTGTTATACTCGAATGCAACTTAAGTTGAGCCTGACGTCATGGCCACGCGGAAGAAAATCTGAATAAACAGAAAGCCTGCTGGGTTGCTAGAAGCTCTTATTTGCTGGCTAGTTTGAGAGCGAGTTGTACTACTACGCGTTACGCCACTTTAAAAAATAATAATACTGAACATTTAACGCATATCGGGATGAAAAGATGCTTAATATATGTGGATTTAAAAAACTAATCATTATTCAAAATTGAAGCTCTAAATTTCACTCAAAATTCAGACACCTCGCGGGGTACTACTTTCTTTGGTTGCTCTCAGCATATTTATTTCTACAGGCTCAAGTTAAGTTGCAACTGTGTATAGTTGTTATCTTTAGTATTTATTTGAGGTGTCCCAGAAATTGGTGACCCGTACGTGATCATGCCCAAGAGATTCGAAACAAGAGTACTCAGTTACAAACACCAAAATCCTCAGCGAGAATCATGGGAAGCTACTAAAATTACAACAAAACATGGTTATGTGGGCATCGAACTCTCTACCTTGCCTTTAATCGAACTTTTAACCTTTTTACAATAGGACTTTTAAACCTTTATCACATGCAGATTTTAACTTGTAAACTTGTATTTTAATCTTAATCGATATAGAAATGTAATTATAAATAGCAGCAATATTGTATACCAGCACTACTACGACCGCACACACGCACCTTTACCTTTTGTATTTTACTAACTTTTAATATGTTCTGTTGAGTTTTAATAAACGTTAAGTTTTTGTTAATCAATGCCCGGCTTTTGATTTCCTCTTCTGTGCCCACAAACGACTTGGAGTGATGGCCGTCCGCCACATTGGCGACTGCCACAGTTATAAGAAAGCATTCAAAACAGCCCGGGTTACCAATTTGTGGGACACCTCAAATAGTGCACATTGAACAATTTTTTAATTACTAATCACTTAGTATTGAACAACTTTTTTTTTAAGAAACACATGTAGTAGTTTTATCATTAAAAGTAAATTATTACTGCTAGCTACTTTATACGCCATTATAATTATTTCTTTTCATGTATATGTACCGATAAATTAAAAAAAATTTCTATATATATATATATATATATATATATATATATATATATATATATATATATATATATATATATATATATATATATATATATATATATATATATATATATATATATATATATATATATATATATATATATATATATATATATATATATGTATATATATATATATATATATATATATATATATTAGGGTGTATCGAAAAAAACTTTTTTTCGATTTTGATGACGTAATAGTGCGGAAAAGTTGTCTAAGGTGCCAGAGAGTACCTGTGAATTTTTTCAGAATTTTTGGATAATTTCTTAATGTGCCACATTGGCCCTGAAGTTCCCCATGTTAATCCAATGGGGCGCGCCGCCAAAAAGGCCGAAAATCGGTTTTTCACCCCTCATTTCTACCCTAATCACACGACGAATGTCTCGTCTCGAGTTATGGACTCTATATGATGTATGCTACCCGAAAAAACTTGAATAATAACTTAAATCTCTATATTATGTTGATTGTGGGCTCTGATTTGAACGAGGAAATACGCGATTTTCGACGAAATTTGAGCATACAAAAAAACGTAATATAGATATTTAGGCTATTATTCAAGTTTTTTCGGGTAGCATACATCATATAGAGTCCATAACTCGAGACGAGACATTCGTCGTGTGATTAGGGTAGAAATGAGGGGCGAAAAACCGATTTTCGGCCTTTTTGGCGGCGCGCCCCATTGGATTAACATGGGGAACTTCAGGGCCAATGTGGCACATTAAGAAATTATCCAAAAATTCTGAAAAAATTCACAGGTACTCTCTGGCACCTTAGACAACTTTTCCGCACTATTACGTCATCAAAATCGAAAAAAAGTTTTTTTCGATACACCCTAATATATATATATATATATATATATATATATATATATATATATATATATATATATATATAAGTAAAAAATTCATCGATTACTAATCAAAATTGGCATAATTACCCTGAGAAGCAGACCCAGACAACAAAAATTAAAAAAACAAAGAATTAGCCGGCACCCACTTCATCAGGAACCCCGGGTGCCAGCGAACCACGGTTTTCTGTGATGGCCGATAGGGCGATATACGCCAAGGAATAGATATCGGCCATCGGGGTCCGAACCGTGGGAAAAAAACAGATTCCTATTCCTAACAGATATCTATTCCTTGGCGTATATCGCCCTATCGGCCATCACAGAAAACCGTGGTTCGCTGGCACCCGGGGTTCCTGATGAAGTGGGTGCCGGCTAATTCTTTGTTTTTTTAATTTTTGTTGTCTGGGTCTGCTTCTCAGGGTAATTATGCCAATTTTGATTAGTAATCGATGAATTTTTTACTTATTAAGGGAACTGATTTGCATGGCTGCATGGCGCCGGCATGTTGTGTTCATTTTCTAATTATTTAAAAATAATTTAGAATGTAATATTATATATATATATATATATATATATATATATATATATATATATATATATATATATATATATATATATATATATATATATAATGAATTCAAATTTTCAATTGAACTTAATATAATTTACTTAAAATCCAGAGAAGGGATTTTTAATTACTGAGCAGTATAACACATTTTTGGTATCAAACTGTTCGGATTCTTTTCAGGATGTGCAAAATGTCATTAGAATTTCTAAAAAAAAATCTCAAATTTTAAATATTACATTTTTTTTGGATTACGGATAAGGTCGCAGTTACGAAGTAAGAACTGTCAAACTCAAACAACTTATTATGCATCCAATCACAGCGATCAAATAGCGCCATATTTTATGATCAATCAAATTAATTTCTCACGTTTTAAAAATATATTTTAGAATATCTTTCAAAGACTGATAAAAGTGTTAAAGTTAGAAACTTACAAATACTCTACTATTAAATACTAGAATTTCACTCCTTTTTCCTAAAATTCGTATAAATTTTAGTTTGATAATCGATCGAATCAATTGTTTGTAAACATTGAGTGTCATGTAGGTTTTGCTTTATTATTATTTTGAATATATTTAAAGGTATTTTTTTTGACAAGTATGGATTGAAAAAAATATATATGTTAAAACCCTAGGTATACTGACTATTAGTGAATTTTTTTTTCAAAATGTTGGTCGACAATACAATAGTTACAAACAGACTTGCAGGCTATTTTTGAAAGAAAAAATTATGATTAAACTGTTGATTTAGAACCAATAAATATTCTTATTTAAAAGAGAGTGCTATTCACCTGTGACCTGTGACGTATGTTGGAAAGTTGGTAGACCGTTTCTACTGCTAATTATGTTTACTAATGTATTGTAAAGTTCAGTAAGCAGGGTTTTGGGAGAATTGCGAAGAGATCCGAAAGGTGGTAGCTCCCTATCAGGGCCGGACTGGGAAGAAATTTCGGTCCGGGCATTTTAAGTCTGAATCGGCCCACCGCATAATTTTTATGGAAAATATAACTTCATAGAATTGAAAATTTCGGGGGGGGAATCATGGTACCTCCACCAAGAAATTCTTTTGAAAATTGACCCCTAAGAAATAGTCTAAAATCAATCTTGAAGTCCTTAATTGGATACGTAATAAACTCAATATAGACTTTTAATTCTTTTTTGGTAAATTCAGTGGGTAAAAAGAATTTCCAACTTGACGAACTTAATATTAAAAGAATTTGTGGATGATGTAGCTGAAAATAGAAAGGGGGGTCTGGGGGTCCTCCCCCAGAAAAACTTTGTAAATTTTACTCTTAAAAGTACTGTTTTAACTCATTTGGGACACTTTTCGGTGACATCCGAAAAGGTTCGCTCCTTTTATGCTGTAGAATTTTTAAAGATGAAACCATTATAAAATTCGTTTATAAAAGTATTAAAAATAATAAGTACAACATGTTTTTGAATTAAGTAATTTATGCTATCATTAATGAATTTAATTGCTGGTAAATTAATGGGTTTGGTGGCCGCACAAAAAGAATTCGTGGGCCGCTAGGTGGCAATTCCTGCGGAGTGCGGATTTCTTTTTACAGGATCTTTTTCATTCATACCACTGTAAAATATTTTGGTTGTAGGCGGCCCACAAACGGCCCTCGATGAGTAGCGGCCCACCGGGCATTTGCCCAAATGCCCGCATGGCCAGTCCGAGCCTGCTCCCTATAGTATTAAAAAAAGTCAAATTTGTTATTAAGGTTATAAGATGCTTTTAAAACAAGTCTCAACAAAAAATGGAAATTAATGTTTTATAGTTTGTATATTTTTGTCTGTTGAATAAGAATTAAAGTATGAAACTAGTTTTCTTTGTATTTCTATAAATAAATTATTTATGACCAAAAGACAGAGATTGTAACATTTTAGAACATTTTACTGCGGTAATTGTTCAAGTTCTATTAAATTGGGAACTAAGGTACTGCAATAAACTTTCTGGAAGTATTCAAAGTTTACGGCTATGTTTAATGCAATAATTTATTTATGTTTTATCTCTTAATGAGGAAGTTGCATGATTTTTAAAAAAAAATTTTATCGATTCTTCATGCAAAAAAAAGCAACTACCCAAAATTTGATGCCGATCGAGAAATTTTTTGATTGCAAAAAAAAATAACAAAAATCCCCTTTTTCAAAGCTTGCGAAACCGCTAAGAAATTGGGATGTGACGTCATCGTACGGTAACCATTGTTGGAAAGCAGCGGAGTTGATGGTATGATTGTTGACGTCATCGTTCGGTGTTTTCACTTAGCGTTTTCAAACAAGTGTTTTTTCCTCGACTTTTAAATTAAATATTTAATTACTTGTACATTTTTTAAAAAAAAATTGACTAGATATTTCATTTTGCTTTACAAAAAACCATACGGAACACTTGAATTTTTATGAAAATCTGACACATGCAACTTCCTTATTCCAGCATAAAACCAGTCTTTTCGCTGTTTATACAATAATAGCTGAAATAGCAATCGTAAAAACGATAATTTCCCTAACTTTTTTTCTTCAGAAAGAAATCCTAGACAATTTTATTTGTTCAAACTATTCTAAATTATATGCCACATTTATCACTGAGTTAAAGCCCTACGCCTTAAATATCTGCTGTATGGCTGCATATATGTGCAGTTAGAACTCAAGATTTAAGACAAATTTATTCTTTGCAGTAGAAGTTTAAAATATTTGGTTCAAACAAAATTGTTCAACGCGTACTTAGAAACTTCATTAATGCCAGAACGTGGTGCTAACTTCAAGCATCAACTAATGCAGGAACTACTGAATTGAAAACTCAAATCTAATTTGGCTTTATGTCCTTTCCTTAAATTAACATTTTCTTACTTACTTAGTTTATGTATATTTATCTGTGAGTTTTATTTACTTTGAGTTTAACTCGGAAAATTAAGATGGTATTTCATAAGTATTTTCAAGTTGACTATAGGCAGGAAAATATTAAGAACTTCAAAACATTTTAAATATACTACCGATTCTGTTCTTGTTTATGATCTATGAATATGGTAATTTGTAAGTTTTCCTCAAATAAAGTTAACATCCAAATCAATGTCAATAAAATTTTAATCTCTTGTTAAAAAAGCAATTTTCCGTTATCCACGTCATGAAATTTTAAATTGCTAAAATAGTTTGAGCAACGAATACTTAAATTTCCCCTATTGCTGTAAAATCAATAAAAATATGTAATGAAATAAATTATTTCTTCCTTTTAGGTGATAATTTCTTATCTTTAGTGTCCAAAAGTGCTTGGCAAATTTTCACTGTGTGGATGTGGCTATTAATAAAACATATTGCTATTTTAATTACAATAGTTATGGTATAAACTGAAATTTTAGCTTCTATCGATTAAACGAAAAGCATTTAACCATTTAATAACTTTTAATTAAAGGTGTTGTGAATTATCAGTTATTTTATATTGAAAAAGGGGGTCGTGAGTTTATCTCCCATAACTTTATTTCGGAAATTTGGCACTTAAAAATAGGGTAAAACTAATTTTTAGTGAGCTAAGAATACATAAATATTTTCAAATTAATCAAACTTTTAGGCTTCATACAGTATTTTATTTGTAAAACATTAGGGGGGTAAAATAATTTTCTTCGGCGCGAATTTAAATATTTCAGGGTGATAGAATGGTTCAAGTATTTTGATGACAGTGTCCTCCTTATCTCAAAACGGTCTTCAACCTTTTTTTTCAATTTAATCAGGTTCAAAATAAGGGAGGCGGTCCTCTTTGTTTTAAATTTGTTAAAATAGTTTAAGTAATTTAAAATCATCCATGTCACCCTGGGATTGACAACTGTGCCTGAATCACACTGCAAAGTGGTTTGAAATTAACTGCTTTATAAACGTCTATACGAAATTTAATTTCGGTCGTGCTTTCTTTCCAATTTGAGCACTATTGTAAGGTATGCTTGGAGAACCCTTACATAGATCTTTCTGCATCCTCGGAGTATATATTCTCACCGTCGAGAACGAATGACACCTCTTTCCAAAACACTACAGGGGCGTTTCAATTCGTTACCCCAACAAATGCCGTCAAGACGTGCTGATAGAGGATTCGTGGGGGAAAGGAGATTGGCATCCAATCTCTTTTATGTGCTAAGGATGGAAAGAAAAGCGGTGTTAAAAACAAGCCTCCGCTAAAAAAATGCTCCCAGAGCAAATGTCGGGGCTCGATCCCGAAACTCGTAAAAGAATTTAAGAAAGTAGGTCACAAACTCTTGAGTATAGCACGTACTGCCATAGACACAAGGAAGGGGAAGCCTTACGACTAATGTTCTCGGGCCATTATCATTACAGCTTGGTTCTTCCTATCTGGCGAAGAACTGAAAAGCACTCTTCTCCCCGAGGCATTCGCAATATAAAGGCGGCTGGGGCCTGGCTTTTGTTTGTCAAATATCGACGGACATTTCTTTTCTTTACTGAAAAACACAGGCACATTCTCTGTGAGTTCTTGGTTGGGATTTTTTTTGGATAGTTTTGAATCCAGGTAGTAATTATATCTCGACAAAAGCAGAAATCCCAAAATAAGAGGGATAGGTCGTGATGGATGAATTGAACGTATCGTAATTTCTGGTAGAAAAGATGCGTTGGAATTTCCTACAAAGAAAGGAAAAAATATTTATCAGATAGTAAACGGATAATTTTATCTACATCAAAAGAATTCCAATGAATAACACATGAACATTTACTCCAAATAGACTAAATATAAATACTTTTTCATATTGATCCAATCGTATCACTGATAACTTTAATGTTCCTTACAACAACAAAGCAATAAATAAAATTTCCAACAAATAAGCCCCACATTTAGCCTCACAGACATTGAATTCCAAGTTTTAAATATGTATAGTAAACATTACGGTACGGTAGTACTTAGAAACTACATGGTATGATAATAAAAACGTATACCTATAGAACTATACAGGGTGTTTTAGTAAGCATATCCGATAATTTTGAAATCCTCATCTGCAAGCATATAAAAACAACTATTTTCCCGTTCTCTGTAAACTAACAAAAAAGCGAATACCGAATAAAAGATGTCATATCTGTTTCTGTCAAAATATTTTGGAAAACTATGGGTTATTCAGATACAGTTCATATGTGAATTTTTTAAGGTACCATAGATTTTGTATAGATTTTAAAGAAATACTTCATAAACATAAAATTTTCTAGACTAACCTATTGCAAAGTCTAACTGCTAATATAAAAGCGATGTGGCACATAATTATAGAATGATTAAATATCTTAAAGGGGGGAAGCGGGAAAATTTACAAACTTTTTCTACCGAATAATTCATGAACGTTAATTTATAAGCATCGTAAAATTATTTAATATTACTACATAATTAAAGCCCTCACGCTGTGAAAATTCATTAAAACTATGCTTATCAATCGATTTATTTTCATTTGATGAAAACTAACTGGGTTAATTTCAGAAAACAATTGAATATCTTTAGTTACAAATTATCTGTTCAATCCAAACGAAAAACATTAAATTTGATGAAGTTTTTAATTTAATGAAATATGGATGTATGGGCAGTTGGAGAGAGAATTACTATTGCTTCCTACGGGAATATTCGGATAGCTAATTATCCTAATTAAGAAGAATGGAGTTTTCCTATTTTTTCAACGCCCTAATTACTTTTCCTTAATTTTCTTTCTTAAGACCTAGACATTTAAAATGACGTACACTATTAATAAGAATCATAAAAAACTGACACACTAATTAAAATTCTAGAACATTGCTTGCAATAGATTAAAAATCAAACATTTGCTTGAGACTACACTTGACATTTAATGAATTATGTTCAATAGTTTTGTGTTCTTTTAAGTATTTGTGCTTAGATAATCAAATGAATTATAGAAAAAACTGTTCCAATGAGTTAAAAGCAAAACGGTTTTCATCACGAATGGTTTATTTCATTTTGTAAGATTTCACTGTCAAAATTGAATTATGATGAAAGTTATCTAAAGCTGCCATTTTCCCCATTTTAAAAGCACTATTTGATTAAAAATATGAAATTAAATTTCTGAATAAATGATTTCATAGCATTGTATAATTCACCCCCTTCAATTACATTTTAAAATTTTCATGCATAGAATAGGATAGGAAAAAGCACAGTTTTTGTATCTGATACCTATTTTCTTCAAAATAAATTCAGTTCAAGATGTTCTTCTCAATTCCGGTTCCAAAAAAGTGAACATTTCGTGAAACCTTGTTTAATTATAGTACTACAATTTTTATTACTTTAAAATTTTTATTAATTTGAATTCCCTCTAAAGGGTGATGTAAAAACTGTTAATTACTCAAAACATTGTTCAATAGGGTAGGTGAGGGTAAAAACCCGCACGGGGCAAAACCACGCACCGAGATTTTTAATTGTTTATAATCGATTCAAAAGCTGAAAGCCAGGTGGTTGGTTTGTCTTATTGTGACCTATTGTTCTACGAAAGTTCGTACCCCTAAGTCACTCATGAGTTTAAAAAATGCTGTAAGTTTGTTTTTCATCATTTCGATGTAATTTTTCTGACCTTTTACTTTAACATTACATAAAATAGGGGTTCAGGAGAAATACAAACAAATAAGCCAATAATAAGATAGCATTTGAACTTCAGTTTCGTCTTGAAAAAATTGCCCCAACATGTCTCTAACAATAAAAAGGTTTGTTTTTCAAAATAAAGTGAAACGAGAAAAATACCCGAAGGTGTTTTGGGGCAAATACCCGCAGGCCAAAAGGAAATTAGAACCTATGTGGGCATCGAACTCTCTACCTTGTGAAAAGAACTCTTTACCTTTAATCGAACCTTTTACCTTTTTACAATAGGACTTTTAAACCTTTATCACATGCAGATTTTAACTGGTATATTTTAATCTTAATCGTTAGAATCATCATTATTATAAATAGCAGCAATATTGTATCAGCACGACCGCACTGTTGGGTGGCCCTTACCTTCTACCAACATTTATATTAGCCGAGATCATTATATAGAGTTTAGATTGCGTTGTGATTTACTAAAAGTTACATTTAACATAAGATAATATACTAACAATACCCAGGACAATGGAATCTAGAAAAATGATCTAAAAGGCTTGGATTTTACGATAAAACACATTTATTTACACTTAACACAAATACTACAAAAATTTTAGACAGTAGGAATAAATATGTGGCATCTATACAAATTTTAGACAGTTATCATCTATCCTTAAGAATATTTAATTTAAAATTTAGTTATATATATTAAGCGGGCTTTCAATACTAACTATAAACTTTTTCAAAATATGTATGCACTGAGAGAGAGCTGGTGAAATCGGGGTAACTGTATCCACTTACCCATTTGCAGACTTTCATCATTCTGGTGGTTGGACGTAGAGTGGACACATCAATCTGGCACTATGAAAATTTTGGGAACTCCTCAGGAATCTCTTGTAGGAGCATTTATAGGCCCCCTTCTTATGATTACTCCGCCCACCTAGAATTTTCTAGATAATAATATTGGTCCTGGTCCGGAGTACGGACGTCCCTCAAAAATCTAGGGTTCCCAGTGGTTAGTCATTTGGAGTTTATGTCAAGAGATTAAGCATTCTGGTTGGTTCCCCCATCTTATTAGCATTCACTCTTTCCCGGGCCTTCTTCTTATCCCCTCAATAAATTATGGGAACCTCTATTCTTATTTCTGACAATTTAACGAAGGGTTTATGTCTGCACCTGGAATCTATGGTTATTGTTAAATATAGCTTTCGGGGGCTATCCTTGGACCCCACACGTTGACCCGATCGAGGAATGTCCACCTGGTATGGCAGATGGACTTATAAAAATATAATGGTGATGGGTAACTTTTGTACCCACTCAACATTCCTGCCACTTCTCCAAGAAAAAAAAATTGAAATATTTTTTTTTTAATGCGGATTCAACCTTAAATGAAATTAAACCTATGGGTCACAGCAGTATCTCTCTCAGCTTAATGTGTCAACTTCTCTAAAATGAAGGTAGCATGCTATACCCTAACATTTAAACAACACAAGTAACAATAGAAACACAATACAAGACAACACAAAACATTTACAGAAAATTGGTTAAAAGTAGTAGTAAAAAAAATTTGGTTTTCCTTAAAGAGAAAAAAACAGTAATAACTCAAAATTTAGGTTCTTTTTTCAATGGGATAATCCTTAAATCTCGTTAGTCTATAAACATTATTACTACTACAACCAAATATTTGAATTTCTAGAATATATAAAGCGTTTTACCTGAAACCTGAATAGCATAAAATAAGATAAAATAATAAACAGTTATTCATAAAGAGTATTAATTCACTTATATATGAATCATTCTAAAAATTAAGGAAGTACTAAAAAAAAGTTCACTGGATTCAATGTTTTCTTCCTTTTGCACAGTTCACTCGACTTCAATGATACTCAGGTAAGCTAAGTCACTAATGTTCGCAGGATAACTATAGCACAAACAGTTTGAGAACTGGAGCAGTTCGGAACTATTCGGAGTACTCGATGGGGATGTTGAACAGTTTTATCAGTAGATGAATGCTCGTCGGAGCACCCCAAAACGTCCGTTATTGGATAACCGTGTGCACCACAAACACAGAGTCCTAGCACTAAGTTCGATGCCGAATCTAGTAGTATGTCTTCCTTCAGCAGTGGGAAGTGGCATGACTCCTCGTATGGATAGAGATACAGTGGACAGTCATATATGCCGATTGGCATGAGGTACTAACGGTTGACTTTTGAAGCGAAGGATGAATCGTAATATGCACCCGCGGTCGTACCGCTGTGGTTCAGCCATAAATGCCGGTTGGCATCATGAGGAACTAGCAATGGGTGGTTTGAGATGGAGAACCCTTCTAGCACCCTGAGTGCACTCGAGGTTGCAGGTTGCTCCTGAACAGGCACCGCTAAGGGAGGATGCCAACGTTAGGATGAAGTAAGTGCTCCATAAAGCTTAAGCAGGTGCAAGGTTCAGTCCAATGGAAGGGCATCTTCCCGGCTGGGGATGCTACATGTGGATCCGGTGGAGTCGGTTACCGAAACTGTTGTCCAACAGTTACCCGTGGTTATTTCAGGTGATCACTTAAGTTCATAGAAGTTTCTGGGTGTGACCCCGGGATTGTGACGTAGTTCCTTGTTCACTGTAATGGGCTTACATTGGTTATCAGCCCGATTAGCCAAGTTTCAGTCTATAAAGAGTTTGGCTGGTGGTTCGAGATAAGGTTGCAGAGGTTGATTTCAACTTAATTTCTCGAAAATGTTCGTGGTCTCTGACATAGCGTATGTCATCAGAGAGCTGTGGCTGTAAGCAAGCGTTAGTGGACAAACAGTGACCAAACAACACCATCTCTCTCAGATGTACATAATTTAAATTTCATTTTCTTACTAATATTAATTCATTCCATATGATTATTTATTTTTATTCATTTATATACAAAATTTAAAAGCATTTGATCACTTTTGAGATCAATATTAGCAAATTTATCAAGTTTAATTAATTTCTGTTACTTAACTAATGTCAGCACATTTTTTTATTATACTTCTCGCCTACACTCAGAACCTCGTTTCATTATCTACCCTGACTGTTTCCTAAGGCTTGCACATTTAATATTAAAAAATAAATTAACACAATGCACGTACAATAATTTAAATTTGAATCATATATACACACTAACAGAAAATTCTTTAGCTGATTTGAATTTTCACCTTTCATTTATTTAATCAACTAATTTTCATTAAGACATTACTTTAAAAGTCATTTACGAACTTTACTTTGTCTTTATGTCTGACTGTCAAATGTACAACACTAAATCAAGTATTTAGTCATTTACTCTTCTATATTTATATTTACATGGATGTTTTACTTATTATTTAGAGTATCCATCCCAACTGTTTATATTTTGTACAAATTCAATCTCAATCCTGTTCGGATTGTTTCTTTTTTTTTCAATCATCAATTCATTTGCAATTTTTAACGTACAATATGTTCATAAATGTGTTTCATCTTTCATTTATATCATTTTATTACCATTAATGACACATTATTCAACCTTTCCTTCAACCATTATTTTTTCTCTTATTCATTATCGTTGTATTCTTATCATTCATTTAGTTTTATTCATTTAGTCCTTGGGATGTTTGTCCCGTTATTTATCAAAGTATCCTAAACATTCACTATATACTTTCCAATACAAGCTTTTTTCTGCCCGAATTTCGTGTCTCCGAGTGCCCAATTACCTCGCTCTTTTTACGATCACCTCACCATTGTAGTACAGTGTGATTACCTTCCCCTCCTGTGTGAAGCGTCCGTGTCGGGCTTGCGCGGTTGTGAATCGACTAATTCCCACGACAAATTCATAGCTTTGGGGTACTAGTAAGATAGCTTTTGCACTCATGGTGTTTAGCGGTGTCGTTTGATCCCTTGAAAGGCCCGTATGTTGTCCGTGCATTTTTCCTCGGCCGAAGGGATGTTACTAACATTGGTTTGCACTGTGACAGAGCACATTTGAAGAGGCAGTCGTTGGACAGCACCTCGGTAAAATTTTCGTATCGTTCCCCGATTATTTAACTTTTTCTATCTACTTTATATCATGTCTCATAGGGCTCAAATTTACATTACTTTTTATATTGTCTCTTTCTTTATATGATTATTTAGCACTTGGAATTACCTCATGAGATTGTTGCATGTTTAAGAGTCTTGAAACCTATTATATTCATGGCAATTTTTTTTATGTTGCAAATTTTAATGCGGTTTACACCGTGTAATTTTAGTTCTTTTCCTTTTCATTTAACGCGCTATGATTTTTATTTGTTTATTTATGACCTGATGTTTATTTTCCAATATTTTAGTTGCATAGGAATTATTATTTAGAGAAGATAGGATATTGAATTGCTAATAGGAAGATATTATTATTGAAAATTTTAATTTACCATCGTCTCAAGAATCCTGTCGGTTAATCCGACGTCGTAAGTTATTTAGTTATGTTTTTTCCACAATTTTCACTATATGTAGTTTATTAGAATAAATTATGTAAGCAGATTCACCATTCATTAATTTCCGGTTGATCAGGCCGTATTTCAATGTCTAGTGAACCTCAGAGAATTTATTAAATTAGTGTGAAATTTTACATATTTGCATTGAATAAACAACATATACACCCCATGGTACCCTGTGGTATATATGGGTTTATCTTAGCTGTTTTTCATTGATTATCACTATTTTTATTACACTATTTCCACATTTATTTATTAAGTTTCCTCATTTATTTTTTGTTTATTATTTTTTATATTTAGTTGGATGAGTTGCACGGTGTTTATAGTTATATATTTTTGTTGTGCTATTTTTTGTTTAACTTGAAGAACCTGACCCGCAGGTTTTCCATATATCTGTCTGTTAATACTTGTTCTCGTTTATTTCTCCTTTTTTTCCACATGCATTAAATTTTCTTCAACCCAATTATTCCTAATACAATTCAGTACTCTTTGTAATAGGTACACATTATCAATCGCAAACTTACAGGTTTATATTTGATTCTATATATGAGTAATTTTTACATTTATGCAATGGCTCAATTTTTTCCTTTTTATTAGAATTTTGATGATTATTCATTTATTTTGTATTACAATTTAATCTTTTTTTTTCTCTCATCAATACCTTTCCAAGATTATTTCTACTAACTTATACACATTTTCCCGTTCATGTCGCAGTTATTTTCCTCTCCGCGTTTTATTTCTACAATTACCTATCCGTGCTGCTTTTACTGTACACGACAGTGTCGCTTGCTTCCCGAGGTCAATTGTATACATAATAGCGGGTCGACCTATTGAGCATGCCGCTCCAGGGGTTTCGACCTTGAGAGGGGTTGGGAATATTCTGGCGGTGACGCTTCCTTTGCTATTGGGGGGTTTGGCAACAGGTATTGAGAGAAAATATTATATTCTGGGATTTGGATTATTAGTTAGAAAAAAAATCAATTGACAATTTTTGTAAATATCAATTATTTGTATCGTGATTTTATATTTCTTAATCACCTTTTAATTTATCCGCCATTTTATCCAAAAAGGTCAGTATTGAGGATTGTCCTTCTCGGACTTCTTCCTCCGGTGGGCGCGTGACTCGCTCCGCCCAGTTGAATAAACGAGTGCCCCAATCTTCTGCATGCACCTCTGCCACCGTATTGTCTCTCCGTGGTCGAAGGGAAAAATCGCGTTTTGGCAGATTTTCGTTAATCTGTTTCCGTTTTCTTTTGGGTTTTGGATCATTTGTTTGATTGGGGTCAGAATTACTTTTTCCATCATCCTCTTTATTTTTAGTTTCTACTACCTGTGGTGTAATATTGTTTTGTGGAGTATTTGCCTGATTCTCTGTATTGGTATCGCGATTTTCTGTAACTATATTTTGATTTCCCGTATCAATTCGATCTCCATTATCACTTTGAATATTTTCAGACATTGTGGGTATGTTAGGGGAGTTTTGTTTTTCTAATCTGTTGGTACCCCGTCTATTATCAGACAGAATGGGGTAGGGAGTGTAATCCCCTTCATCAAAGACAGCATGGGGTAATTGTTTGGGTAATGTGTGTTCTATATTTTCTGGATTTTGTTCATTAATTATTAGATTGTCTTTTCTGGAGGTATAGGGTATAAGTCGTGAGGAATGAACCCTCATTAATTTAGCCCTTGGGTTATTTATCTCTTCAATAGAGTAATTTACTGGGGTATGTTTTTCTATTATGCGAAAAATACCTTTAAAATTCCTTTTCTTAGGTAAGTGACAGTTCCTGTCATAATGGGGTTGGTGTAGAAACACTAATTGCCCTATTTGAAATTCCCTTAATTTAGCATTTCTATTTTGATAGTTCTCTTGGTTTTCAGCTGATTTTAATAGATTTTCGCGAATTATTCTCTTAATTTTTGCCAAATTTTGCATCCTTGCTTCTATGTACTCAGGGTAAGGGTTATTGAAATCTGACATTGGTTTATTATTATAGTTAATATCATCTGGTAGATCAATATCATATCCGTACAAAAGAAAACTGGGCTTTTCCCCTGTTGTAGAATGAATTGTGTTGTTATAACACATTTCAAAATTTGGGAGTTCCTTATCCCATTGTAGGGTCTCTCGCGCTAAAATTGATATTGTTTTACGCAAGGCTTTATGACTGGCCTCATTAGTGCCATTTGTTTGGGGGTGGTATGGGGTAGTATATAATTTGTCTATACCTAATTTTTCTGCAGTTGTTTTAAAAAGCTGAGCTGTGAAGTTTGTCCCACAATCAGTTAGTAAATATTCCATTTTCCCAAATTGTGTGATGTAATTATATAGTTTTTCAGCTGTATTTATCGCTGTTTGATTTTCCATGGCATACAATTTCATGTATCGCGTAAAGTGGTCAATAACGACCATTATATATTGGTTATTCTGCGCAGTTCGCGGTAATTTTCCTACAAAATCTATCGACACGACCTGACCTGGTCGATCTGGGATTAAGTTTCTTTGAATTGGGACTTTTTGCAGTCTATTTGGTGACTTAAAACCTATACATTCTGTGCAGCTTTGCACGTAATTTTTCGAATCAGAGTACAGATTTTCCCAATGGTACTTTTCCTTAATTTTCTCATAAGTTTTAACATGACCAAAGTGAGCACTGTGAGCATTAGCTAAAATCACTGGTTTTAATTTATCAGGGATAACTATTTGTTCTACTTCGTTAGTTCCTATACTTCTTTTTATCAAACCCAAGTGCATGATTAGGTCATTATGAATAAAGTAGTTGTTTTCTGAAGGGGTTAGTTCTTCTGGTCGTGTTTCTATTTTATTTCTAAGTAATGCCAATTTTGGATCTTTTTTTTGTTCTATTATTATTTCTTGTAAATTTGGTACATGCCTAACTAAGTTTACGGTGTGGAAATCCCTCGAAAATATATCTGCCGCAAAGTTTTCGGCTCCGGGTATTCGTTCAAAAACGTAATCAAATTCAGCCAAAAACATAAGCCAGCGACTAACGCGATTTGCCGGGTTTGGTAGGTTTTTTATTGTTTGCAGGGATGAATTATCACACCGAATTATAAATTTTGTTCCATATAAGTAATGTGTATAGGACTTTACACTTTCAACAATAGCCAATAGCTCTTTATGCATTATGGAATATTTTAACTCAGTGGTATTTAATTTACGTGAAAAATAGGAAATAGGATGAATTATACCCTGCAAATCTTTTTGCCCTAACATCGCTGCAATAGCGTTATCTGACGCGTCGGTTGACAAAATGAACTGTTTATTATAATTTGGATGGGTTAAAATAGGTTTCTTGGCTAACCAATCTTTTAGAGTATTAAACGCGTTTTGTTCTTTTTCCGTCCACACAAATTTATTCTTTTTCTTTGTTAATTCTGTAAGTGGAGTGGTGATATCACTATAATTTGGTAAAAATCTTCTATAGTAACCGCATAAGCCTAAAAACCGTCTCGTTTTCCGTACCGTAGTTGGACGCGGAAAATCTTCTATTTTACGTAAATTTTCGTCCGTGGGAGTGATACCATTAGCATTCAATTTATGCCCTAAAAATTTAATTTCCCGTACACCAAATACACTCTTTTGGGGATTTATGGTCAACCCAAATTTCCGTATTCTTAAAAACAATTGTTTTAATTTACTGAGCATTTCCTCAAAAGTATCACTTCCTAAACAAAAATCATCAATATAATTTGCGATATTTAGTTCTTTGATATCTGCCACAAGCTTATCGGTTAATGCTTGTAAGACCCCCGGGGAGAAGTTAAGTCCCTGTGGTAATCTTTTATAAGCAAAGTTTCCGAAAACTGTATTGAAAGTAGTTATGGCCCTGTCCTTAGGCTCAAGTGGGACTTGAAAAAACGAACTCTGCAAATCTAAAGATGCGAAAAATTTTGATCCTCGTAATTTCTCTAACAGGTGGTTCGCGATGGGCATTTGATATTTTGGAAACTTAATAGCTGCATTAGTTGCGCGGTAATCTTGGACAATACGATAAGTAGGTTTATTTGGACTGGAGGTGCCTTTCTTTACTAGAATTACAGGGTGTCCTATGTGCGAATCAGACCTTTCAATTATATCCGCTTTTAACAATTTTTCTAATTGAGTTTGCAATTCTTCTCTCAGCGCATGTGGCACTGGATAAGCCCGTTTACTTTCAATTTTAGAATAATCAACTGAAAAATTTGGTGAGATTTGGTCTGTTAACCCTATGGTCTCAAGATTATCACTAAATATGTCTGCAAACTCTTTTAATAGGTTTAATAATGAGTTTCTCTGAGATGGTTGTAAATGATTTAATTTAAAATTTTGGGGATTGAACTCTCTTTTTCTTCTTTTTCTTATATCCTCCATTGTCCTAAGACAATCTGGCTTAGAAATACTCGCGATTTTAGTATGTTTATTTAAAGATATCCTATCCGATGATTTATTTACTAAAGTTAAATGGGCTTCCTTATATTCATCTACGTCAACTCTCTCATTTTGGATTTTTATGTCAGGGTTATTTAGGACAGATGTGATACTGATTGTATCACCTTGCTTAACAGGACCTTCAATTAGTACAGATACGTTTTTTATTTGGTTGGGTTCCAGAATGCATTTACGAATTAATTTTGCGGAATTTCCCTGCATGTTATTTGTTGAGGGTACTGCATTTGCGTCTCTTATCTTAATAGTTAAGTTATTTGATTTTAGAATCTTTTCGTTAAAATCAATAATGAGTGAATGGGCTTGAATAAAATCAAAACCGATGACCAAAGAATAATTGGCATGGAAGTCCTGCTCAACTACATAAAATAAATGGGAGAAATTTTTATTGCCCAACACAATAGGTAATTTAAAAGCACCAGTAATATTTAGCTCATGGCCTGTTATTGCATTTACTTTCAGAATTTTGTGTATTTGTTTAATTTTGGGGTCGTGTTTAATCTTATCAAAAGTTATCTTTTGTATTATGGATACACTCGCTCCTGTGTCCAAAAGACCCGTTAAAGTTTCCCCATTTATTTTGATATTTATTACTGGTAGGAAAAAATCATGTTGTGTGTTTACAAGTTTTGTATTTACTATGTGTGCAGTGGGTTCGCAGCTTAGTGAGGGGTCGATTTGATTTTGCACATTATATTTTTGAGAAGTTTTTAAAATCGACCCCGACGGAAGTTTCCCTGATTTCTTATAGGAGTTTGTACATACTGAGAATTTTTAGACCACCCCACTCTTTATCTACTTACACTACGGTTTCTTTGCCCTCGGTTAAAATTATTGTTGGGGGAGAAAGCTCTACCTCTGTTATCCCGTCTCTCTCCATCCCCGATCCATCTATTAGTTTGGGGTCTAGTTTGAAAATTTCTATATTGAGCTCCACTTGATCCCTCATTATATAATCTGGGTGGGTTTTGTCTATTTGTCAGACTGTTATAAAAGCAGTTTCTAGTTATATGGTTAGTTTTGTGACATATTTCACATTTAGTTTTAAAATTTTGGGAGGAATTTTCTTGCGTATTCTTTAATTTTAATCCCTCTACTTCTTTTGCAATGCCTGCTATGAGCTCGTGGGTGTTTTGTATGTGTTGGTTGAACAATCCCTCGTTTGGGGCTACAGCATTTAGCATTTGGGGTTGCAATATTTTACAATTAGATTCTAAAATCTCTAAAAATTTTACGGCTTCAATGATGGTTTTGGGGTCTTTTAGTAGAATATGAGCTTTATACTCGTCTTTCACTCCCTCTATGAATTTTGATAGTTTAGTTTGTTCAAATAATTTAAGCACAGGGGCTGAAGTAACGTCTGTTTCGCCAAAAAAGTTTTCTGTGGCAATTTCCACCCGATTGGCGTATTGCCTCACAGTTTCAGAGGGGTGCATTTTTATTTTTGAAAATTCACATTGTGATGTGGCTCTGCTTATTTTTGCCTCAAAAAAGTCAATGATTTTTTCTTTGAATTGTTTATAGATCGTTTCGTTGGACAAGCTGGCTGAGTTTATCAAATGAGTTAAGGCCTCGCCTCGAAGACGCGACTTCGCAATGATTAGCCTTTCCTCATCCGAAAATTCTTCGGAATTCGCTAATTGTTCTATCGTGTTAAAAAAATATTTTGCTGTAACAGCAGATGCATTGTCAAAAGCGGGAATTAAGGTTTGGAATGCGGTTAATTTTGACAAACTGGGTGTTTCCCTTTGGGAATTTGGGAGAGGGTTTTCCATTTGGGAGAGGGTTTGGGTTTCAGGGGGTGCCATTTTCTTTATCTACTCAGCAATTTATCTTCACTAATAAGTATCTAAAAGTCCCTTTCCTACTCTCTTTCCCGAGTTTTCAGTTTAAAATATTTATACATACAATTTATAATGTTATTTTACCCTCATTTGCATTGGTTAAATAAGTAGGTGAACAATTGTGTCAATATAGTAAATTCATAATTTGTATCCAAGTCTTCCCAAATCATTCAATCTAGATTTCCATGACATCCATTCCCTCTTATAACTTATCAATGATCAACCCACTTTAATTTAGTTAAAGGGAACGGCACCACTTTTGTTGGGTGGCCCTTACCTTCTACCAACATTTATATTAGCCGAGATCATTATATAGAGTTTAGATTGCGTTGTGATTTACTAAAAGTTACATTTAACATAAGATAATATACTAACAATACCCAGGACAATGGAATCTAGAAAAATGATCTAAAAGGCTTGGATTTTACGATAAAACACATTTATTTACACTTAACACAAATACTACAAAAATTTTAGACAGTAGGAATAAATATGTGGCATCTATACAAATTTTAGACAGTTATCATCTATCCTTAAGAATATTTAATTTAAAATTTAGTTATATATATTAAGCGGGCTTTCAATACTAACTATAAACTTTTTCAAAATATGTATGCACTGAGAGAGAGCTGGTGAAATCGGGGTAACTGTATCCACTTACCCATTTGCAGACTTTCATCATTCTGGTGGTTGGACGTAGAGTGGACACATCAATCTGGCACTATGAAAATTTTGGGAACTCCTCAGGAATCTCTTGTAGGAGCATTTATAGGCCCCCTTCTTATGATTACTCCGCCCACCTAGAATTTTCTAGATAATAATATTGGTCCTGGTCCGGAGTACGGACGTCCCTCAAAAATCTAGGGTTCCCAGTGGTTAGTCATTTGGAGTTTATGTCAAGAGATTAAGCATTCTGGTTGGTTCCCCCATCTTATTAGCATTCACTCTTTCCCGGGCCTTCTTCTTATCCCCTCAATAAATTATGGGAACCTCTATTCTTATTTCTGACAATTTAACGAAGGGTTTATGTCTGCACCTGGAATCTATGGTTATTGTTAAATATAGCTTTCGGGGGCTATCCTTGGACCCCACACGTTGACCCGATCGAGGAATGTCCACCTGGTATGGCAGATGGACTTATAAAAATATAATGGTGATGGGTAACTTTTGTACCCACTCAACAGCACACACGCACCTTTACCTTTTGTATTTTACTAACCTTTTAAAATGTTGTGTTGAGTTTTAAACGTTAAGTTTTTGTTAAACCAAGCATGGCTTTTTATTAATCTTCTGCGCCCACAAACAACAACTTGGAGTGATGGCTTTCCACCACATTGGGGACCGCCACAGTGGTTGACCATGGACTGTGAGTTAATCGGAATTATGAGCTCACCCGTTCTTCGATTTCTGGAATAATGGCGTATTCTCAGCCAACTGAGTTCCTACGTCGACTTTGAAGAGCTGATGTTCTTGAGTTCCCTCATCGACCTTCAGATGCTGACGTCCTGCAGCCTTTCTGGATCGGGTAAGTTTTAGACATATCTCTGTTTTCCATCGGGTTCGCGGTTGGGTTTCTGAGCGTTGGCCATTTTAGTGATCTCTGTGTTTCAATATGGTTAACGAGGATCCAAACGAACAGGCATCAAAACAGCCTGATACTGAACCTGACTCAAAGGAGCCTGAATTGGCTAGGGTATCATTCAAGGCACCGCCCTTTTGGGATTACGATCCTGAGACTTGGTTCTTTCAGCTAGAAAGACAGTTTTACGTCTCTGGTATTTCAGTAGATTTGTCTAAATACAGCTATGTGGTTGCCGCCTTGGATTATAAAATCCTTTCGTCTGTTAGAGACATTTTGCGCAATCCACCCGATTCTGATAAATACCAGATCCTAAAGTCACGATTAATTGAGGTCCACTCCCAATCTGAATCAGAAAAGCTTAAATTGCTGGTGCAGGATCTTGATCTCGGGGATAAGATGCCTTCCCAATTGCTCAGAGAGATGAGGAATTTGGCTGATAACAAATTTGATGATGGTACTCTGGGTACTTTGTGGCGACAACGCCTCCCCATTAACACCCAGCAGATCCTCTCGGCAGCCCCGGGTGACCTAAATGCCTTGGCAAATTTTGCTGATAAAATTCATGAGGTATCTGCCCCATCAAGGAATGTTGCTTCTTGTTCAGAGGTACCTGCCCCTTCAGGAAACCAAGCTTCTGGTTCAGCGGTATCCGAAATACAGGCTTTACGAGCTGAAATTTCAGCTTTGAAGGATCAGGTTGGCAAACTTTTTAGGCAACGCAGTCCTAAAAGACAGCCTTCCCGTTCTCGTAGGCGATCTCGTTCACGAGATCAAGGTAATGGAGACCTTTGTTGGTACCATGCTAAGTATGCTGAAAAGGCTCTCAAGTGTAAATCTCCCTGTAACTTTCGGGAAAACAAGTAGGCTCCACTGTCATCGCGGCAGCAGATGGTAGCCCTCGAAACCGCCGCTTGTTTATCTGGGATAAAATAAACGGATTGAAATTTCTCGTTGATAGTGGCACAGAGGTCAGTTGTTTGGGTAAAGCTCATGCTAGTTCAAAAAACTCTAGAGTTCTAACCTTATACGCAGCAAACGGTTCACCCATTAGAACCTACGGCACTAAAACCATCTCTTTAGACCTTGGTTTGCGACGTCATTTTGAGTGGACTTTTATAGTTGCTGACGTATCCCATCCCATTTTAGGTGCAGACTTCTTAGAGAAGTACGGCTTACTGGTGGACATTAAGAACCGCCGTTTAGTGGATAGCGTTACTTCTCTCTCTAGGAAAGGTACTGTTCAGTCAGGTCCTTCCCTGGGTCTTACCTTGATCGGTAACGATTGTCCCTTCCAAAAAATCTTGCATAAGTTCCCTTTACTCTTGCAGCCCTTGTCTAACACTAACGCTAAACTGCATACAGTCACACACTGTATTGAGACTCGTGGCCCACCTGTCTTTTCAAGAGTTAGGCGGCTATCGCCAGAGAAGTTAGATTTTTTGAAAAAAGAGTTTGAAAACCTCTTAAAACAAGGAATCATAAGACCATCTAAAAGTGCATGGGCAAGCCCGATTCATATGGTTAGGAAATCAAACGATGAATGGAGGATTTGTGGAGATTTTCGGCGACTTAATGCCGTTACGGTCCCTGATAGATATCCCCTTCCCCACATTCATGATTTCGCCTTAGGCTTGGCAGGTAAAACTGTCTTTTCCAAAGTGGATCTGGTGAAAGCCTTCCATCAAATCCCTATTGAATCGCGGGATATTCCCAAAACAGCAGTTATAACCCCGATCGGTCTTTTCGAATACTGTCAAATGACCTTCGGCTTGTGCAACGCAGCCCAGAGCTTTCAAAGGTTCATCGATCAAGTCTTGCGAGGCATTGATTGCGTCTTTGCCTATATAGATGATCTTCTCATCGCTTCGAACGACGAGGCTACCCACAAAGAAGATCTTGCCAGAGTTTTCACTCGGTTACAGGAATACGGTATTGTAATAAATCTTAAAAAATGTGTATTTGGGCAAAAAGAGCTAGATTTCCTGGGTTTTAGAGTTTCAGAGAACGGACTTTCTCCTCTGCCTGATAAAATCAAAGCTTTAACCGAATTTCCTTTGCCTAAAACCGTTTCAGATTTGTGGCGATTCCTGGCCATGACGAACTTCTATCACAAGTTCCTGAAGAACGCCTCTGGTACGCAGTCTTCTCTACATGCTCTAACTGCGGGTAAGAAGAAGAACGACAAGACTCTCATCACCTGGACCGAGGAAGCCGAGAAAGCTTTCTCAGACTGTAAGGAGATGTTGGCAAAAGCCACGTTGCTAGCTTTTCCTGTACCTAATGCAGAGCTTTTTCTTTTTGCAGATGCTTCTGACATTGCTCTCGGCGCTGTATTGCAGCAGAAGGTAAACAATCGAGTTGAACCTCTAGGTTTTTTTTCACGTAAGTTGAACAAAGCTGAAATTAAATACAGTGTTTATGACCGGGAACTGCTGGGAATATATTCTGCTGTAAAGCACTTTAGGTATCTTTTAGAGGGTAGAAAGTTTTCTATCTATACAGACCATCGTCCTCTCATTTATGCGTTTGGTCAGAGACCTGATAGGTGCTCTCCACGTCAAACTAGACATCTGGAATTTATAGGTCAATTCTCAACTGACCTGAGGTATGTTTCCGGGGAAGCAAATAGTGTTGCTGACGCACTATCCAGGATTTCTGAGATTACCTTGCCCTCTAGTATAGATTACGATGAGATGGCCTCCGCTCAGGAATCCGACCCGGAGATGCGTTCCTTGGTGGATTCGGATACGTGTCTGAAACTTATTCCCACTAAATTTATGTCCTCTAAACCTTTATTCTGCGATGTTTCTACTGGTGTTGCTAGACCCTATGTCCCTGAATCTTTCAGAAAAACAGTTTTTGACAGCATTCATAGTCTTTCTCACCCAGCTTATAGGCCTTGTTTGAAGCTGATAAAGGAGAGGTTTGAGTGGAGCACCATGAATAAGGATGTCAAGTCGTGGTGCAGAGCCTGTCTTGCCTGTCAACGTTCAAAGGTCAAGCGTCACACTAAGGCTCCACTGACGAAGTTTGACTTGCCTTCCGCCAGGTTCTCACACGTGCATCTTGATGTAGTTGGACCCCTGCCATCATCTAGGGACTTCCGCTACCTTCTAACATGCGTTGACCGCTACACCCGATGGCCCGAAGCTTTTCCCCTGCGAGACCAGACAGCGGAGACGACAGCGAGAGCGTTCTACGACGGTTGGATTTCAAGATATGGAGTGCCTGAAGTAGTAACAACGGATCGAGGATCCAATTTTGAGAGCTCCCTCTTCAACAGCCTCACCAAATTCCTAGGATCTCATCGAACCCGTACGACTGCATACCATCCCATTGCCAACGGAGCCGTGGAACGTCTCCACCGTCAATTAAAAGCCGCAATCATGTGTCACAACACGGAGAAGTGGATGGAGGTCCTGCCCACAGTCCTTCTCGGGATCAGATGTGCGTTGAAGGAGGATATTGGGGCATCCCCAGCGGAACTCGTCTACGGTTCAACGCTACGTTTGCCTGGAGAAATTCTACGAAGTTGCGACTCAGCTCCTGTTCCGGTTCCCGACTTCATCGACCACCTGAGAGCGACCATGCGGAGCCTTCGTCCAGTGCCTTCTTCCCACCATACAACTAGAGATGTCTACGTGAATAGAGACCTGGAGACTACCTCGCATGTATTCATCAGAAACGACGCCGTGAGGAAACCTTTGACTCCACCATATACTGGCCCCTTTAAGGTGATAAAGCGGCATCATAAGTTCTTCGAGTGCGACGTGAATGGCTGTGCTAAGACAGTGTCCATAGACCGTCTCCAACCAGCATACTCCCTATCTCCAGACCTAAAGACCACCAATTCAGAAGTTCCGCCCCAGAGAGTTTCTACAACCCGCTCAGGACGCCGCGTCCGTTGGAAGACCTAGTGTTGTGTTTTCGTCCAAAAGGAACTTGCGGGGGAGTCCTGTGGGCATCGAACTCTCTACCTTGTGAAAAGAACTCTTTACCTTTAATCGAACCTTTTACCTTTTTACAATAGGACTTTTAAACCTTTATCACATGCAGATTTTAACTGGTATATTTTAATCTTAATCGTTAGAATCATCATTATTATAAATAGCAGCAATATTGTATCAGCACGACCGCACACACGCACCTTTACCTTTTGTATTTTACTAACCTTTTAAAATGTTGTGTTGAGTTTTAAACGTTAAGTTTTTGTTAAACCAAGCATGGCTTTTTATTAATCTTCTGCGCCCACAAACAACAACTTGGAGTGATGGCTTTCCACCACATTGGGGACCGCCACACCTACAGGATCCCTAAAAAGTTGAATAAAGGTTTCGGAGATGACAATCATCCTCAACCTTAAACACTTTTTTCTCCCTTTTGAAAGATATTGGGCACTTTGAAATGAGTTGCTACAACATATTGACAATTTTCATTGAAACGGATTAGATTAACTGTAAATATTGTTAGTTCACTTAAAAATATTAAAACAATACAGTAGAAATCCAATTATCCGCGAGCGGATGATCCACGATTGCAACGAAAAAAATAGGGCAAATTTTAGATGAGATTAGAGAGATTTTAGATGTAGAGCAAAGGTTTCTGCTGTACTGTACACATTTTAAAAGTTTTACATATCATGTTTTTTGTACAATGAAACAGTTTTTATGCTGAAATATTTTGTTTTGTGTTTCTCCTCATTTTTAGTCTTTTTTCGGGTTATCCTCGATTTTAGCTATCCGCGGTACCCTTGCCGCCCAATTCTAGGATAATCAGGGCTCTACTATATTAAAATGATTATTTCTAGTGTTTTTATGATGAAAAATTTTGTTTATCCATGTTTATTTCACTTGGACACGAAGATTCAAAAGTTCGGGTCTTTGCCCCATTTTGCGAGGCAAAGCCCCGCAATTTTTTTCTGCTAATTGTCTTAAAATACCATCGATAAGAGTTTAAACTTGGATTGGTTTTGTAGGTAAGATCTCAATCTAACACCTTCAATTGAAATTTCGGGATTATCTTCCCCCTTTCGACCACAATGTTAAAAATACTGAAAACTGCGTGACTTTGCTCCCACCTACCCTACTTCATGTTCTATATAATTTCGAAAAACATTACAGAACAAATAAATTCCTTTTGAAATAAAAATGGCTTCTATAATCGTGTAATACTCCAAGTATAGATGCTTTTTTAAGAACTAATTTTGGAATATTTTTCAAATGTCTAGCTTACTGTAAACGAGGATGTACTATGTTTGTAAATCTCATATTTTTTTGATAGGATTAAGTAATATTAAAATTTAAAATAAAAAACTTTCAATATAAAGCGTTTAATTAATTTTTTATACTGTTTTTAAACCGAAAAGAGCCCGTCCCTAATAGGTGTAACTTAAATGATTAAAATTTTGAAGCTTTTCGGAATTTTATGGCTTAATTATTAAATACTTAACTTTGCGTTTATTTAACGATTTGAAAGCGGTACGAAATTTTTGGAATCTTATTTCAAAGTTCAATGGTACAAAAATGTTGGTATATATGTATACAAAAATATTTGATACAGTGGAAAAGTTTAGTTTTAATATAATTTGAGCTCCTTTAGTAAGACATTATATGAAGGATATTTTTCACCACATGAACCCTTTCCGTCACACAATTGATTTGAATATTTATGTATTTATTGGGGTAGCAATAGATAATTCTTATATGTTTGTACTTTGAAAATTCAAATTCAGAATGTTTGCTTTGTCTAAAAATCAACAGGGGAGTAAGAATATCTCACGGTTGCATTCTGGTAATGTAACGACTCTATTTATTTTCAAACGTATAATGGTTAAAGTTTGTTTAATTCTATCAAGAAACTTTGACAACGCACTCCACACGTTTTAACAGAAACGAAACAGCTGTTTTAAGCAGTAACAAACTTAGTAATAAATCCAATACAAATTCAAACAGTCGTATTCAATCATGAGAGAAATATTCGTTTTAATTAAATCCATATATCTCCACAGAAGATCATCAATGGACCCACATGTTTCAATTCAATTGAACGAATCAGAAGGATCACTAATTATATTGAATGATCTGTCTTCAAATGGAAGAGTTTCTCATTTTCCGAAGCAATTTTCATCGATGATTTTCGGTGAAGAACCAACTGTGTCGAAAATGACCTGTCATTATTCCTGGGTCTTTGAAAAGCGGTGGCATTCATTAAGAGCTATCATTGTGAGGCTAATGATCTGAAACACTAATTGTTTTCTGAGGGATAATCATAGATCACCGGGATTATGAAACTAATAGGAAATTTGTTCCAAAATTCGGTTATTTGTATAAGAGAGCACTAAGTTATATATTTTGCTAGTTTACTATTATTATTGTTATTGGTTGCTATTATTATTGGAGAGAGACGGAAATTGAAAAGTCTTCACATACTTTCATTTGCCTTGCATACTTACTCGTATAGAACAATTTTAAAAAGTCCTTGAAATTCGTACAGCAAAATTTAGGTCACAAATAGGATGAAAATATTACGAAAATTAATTAAAAATAAAGTTAAAACTTTTTATAAATTAAAGTTTAGTTATTATATGCTTTTGTTAATGCAATATAAATGTTAAAAATTTAAAATGTTTTTTCCTGATATTTAAGGTAGTTTTAAAAATGCTTACTGAAAAGTTTGTTGGTTCCATGACCTATTACTATTCTGATCCGTATGTAATCTACCTCGGTACGGGTTGGGATACCAATTTTTTATGTATGTAGATGTAGACTATTATTCAACTTAATCATTGTTTATTAGAGAATGAAATTAAACATATTTTAGTCTATAAAAACCAACTTAAAAATTCTCGTCCCGGCATAGTTATCAGTGAAACAACTGTGACGAGTTCAAACGGAAGTTGACCAATGACCATCATACATCCTGGGCACTTCAAGTGTTTTTTCCATCATCCTGTTTGAAATATGTAAGCGGAAGTCATCTAAAACTATGTGACGTTGTTGAACAGTCCAGGTCCATTACACTTGTTGAATTGGCTGTAAAACAATTTAAAAAAATGAACAAAAGATAATTTCATATAATTAATTAAAATACTAAAAAATAAAAAAATATGTCAAGCATTATTCCTATTAGAAAAAGAATTTGAAAACCCTTAAAGCATCTAAGAAAATGTCACATACTCTAATGACTTACTAAATATTTAATAACAGTTTGCAATTAGCTCTGGTACAATTATTTAAATGTTTATAAAAGTAATTATAAATATATTAAGATCATTTCTATATATTCTATAAATGAAGGAGATAAGATATATTTCTAATGGTTTTAAAGCAAATATCCAATGTAAAAGTAAGCACGTATTAAAATTATCAAAAGAGAAAAAGGGCGTATTTTGTTTTCCAATATGTTGCAGTAGTGAATGGATACAATACATTACAGTTCTTTATACATTAAAGTAAATATATCTTTAGGGAGAAAAGTTTACTTCATAAATATTTACGCATAGTATAGTATGTGGCAATGCAATAGTTGCCGTCTAGACTCTTAGTTTTTATATTTACTGCTCCAGGTAACAAATAATATTTGTTTCGATGTCTTGCAATATATTAAAATGTTATTTTCAAAACATAACTCAAATTTTTTAAAGCTTAACATTAAAATACAAAAAGGGTTCAGGAAAGGAGATTCAATGAATAATTAGAACCAGATTCATAGTTTTTTAAAATTATCTATCGATAAAATGAAAAACGTCCAAGTATAAGAATAAAATTAGTTTTTAAAACTACACTTCATTTTTTTGTGATAAGCAAATAAGTTAAATATTATTTGGTAATTATTTTATAAGACTTTGTAATGATATAAATGACAAACATTAGAAAAAATAACTATAAAATTTTGAAGGGGAGATCATACTACATAAAGTGATTAAATATGTAACTATTGTACCAGTTTTTTAAAGTTTGTGCAAATAATTTCCATGAGATTTTAATGTCTATGATTGTAGAAATATATTTTAAGGACTTCGAAATGATGGATCATTTTCACTTATAAATCAGAGTCATAGTTATTTTTATTATGAGAAGAACTATGGATAACGTTAGAAATAGAGTTTTAATAATTGTTCTTGAAATTAATTTTAATTTACCTCCTTTTTTTCACTTTATAGGTATTTTAGGTAATATTTACGGCTTGTGGAATGCATTGTCATTTCCAAGGACAATAGAATTTTTTTCATTAGCTTGCTTACGGCCATATTCACAGTCACCAGAATCAGAGTTAACACCTTGGCGACGAAGTGTCAAATCAAAATAAACCCAAAACCGTATTCATAGTACCCGGTTGACACCGTAAAACTGTGTTAGAGTTGATACCCCAGAGGCCGAGGTGTCAACTCTGAATCAAGAACCGGCGCATGCGCAGTCGCTACTTCTCCATAAAACAGGAGAGCTTTTAATTAAATGGCGGCCAACCAAGTATTTTGCAGCGCGAATTTCAGATTATGAAACCAGAATATTAAAGCCCGATGGAACAAATCTCCGACGAAAAACAATTTCTGCGATGGAATGAAGAACATAGAGGTAAGTTTTGTATGAATACCGCTCGTAAAAATGTCGATCTGGAAATTGCCCATTGCATACACTACTTGATACTACTATATAAACATGATGAGAGAACTACTTAATAGATCGGCCTTAAAATAAAGTCTCATTTACTCCTATATCTAGACAATATTTATTTTCTTCTTGTTTAACTTTTTATGTTTTGAATCAATCAATAACTTTTTGAGTTCTTTTCTATTTATGATTTTAAAACAGTCAAATCCAGCCCCGGCGAACATCTAATAATCTGTAGTTTAAATTGAAAGTTTGACAAGTTATTGTAAATAAGCTGTTAAAATATTCATTATCCATAAATATAATCAGTTAAATTACTATTTAAATGCAGTAGCACTATATACGAGAATTGTTCCGTCTTCCGTTTGTTTATTTTTCATTCTGCAAACGAAAATAATGAAATAAGAAATTGAATTTCTGATGTTAAAAAAACATTTGTTAGAACCAGAACACTCATTTATAATTCTTTTTCTAAGCAAAGCATTTGTTTTAATGTATTGTGCTTTCAATGAAGAATAAAAATTAATTAATCTTTTTTTCAATTAGTACTAATTATAATCTGAATATTTGAGGGCTTAGATTTTTATTTTTATTACAGGTATCATGTAACAGCTGCCAATATGTTTACCTTCCTTTAGCTTCAGTCTGTATTTGGGCCATGAAAAATAATTTGAAAATTATTGATTATTATTAGTTTTAGTTTTAAATTGTGAAATAAAATATTTTACCACAGTATCATAATTTCTTTGTGTTTCTTATTTGATGATGTAATAAATTATACAAAATAAAGTAAAGGTATGCTTTTATATTATGTTTATTTTAGTAATGAGAGTAGTAGGAAAATTATTGAAAGGTAAAGTATGACAATAATAGCAAATATTGTTTCAAAAACTCATGGTCTAAATTAGTATAAGGATTTTTATGTTCAAAAAGTTGCTCAAATTACTACTATTTCTTGAATAAAAATGAATGTTATATTTTAATGCTGTTTGAGAATATGTATTTTTTATATTAACTTACAGGGCTAATATTTTAAGAGCTTTAATTCTCTTTCTACAAATCAGATATCTTTTTTAAATTCAAAAGAAATCAAAATTTGAATTATTTTTAAAAATGTCTTATTTATTGCATGGAAGTTAAATGAACTATCCAGACAGAATTGATTGCCTTTTTTAATATATTGGGATACCTCAATACAAATCCTAGCTTATTAAGTTCTTTTGTTTCTTATTCCTTTCTTATTTCATTTTTGTTCATATTAATTTTTGCTAGATTAAAAAAATTAAATAATATTGAGTAACCACTTTGAGTAAGTACATTTTAAAATTTATTCCACAAATAAAAAATATAGTATGTTTACAGCTGTTTTTGTCCCTAAATTTTGTAAAAATATGAGTCTTTAACAACTGAAAATCATTAAAAAATAAAGTTTAATACAGTCAACATCTAAAGGAAAAATATTTTTAACCCCTAGTTTTGTTTAATAGTTTTAAAATTTAATATTCTTATCAAGGAAAGTTTCAGGGAAGTTTTAAATTGATAGGTAATACTCTGATAGGTATGTAATATCTTGTATATTATTTCAAATAGATTTAATATTTACTATTTATTGAGTTTCAACACATGTAGGTTTACTACAGAGAGAGAGAGAGAACAGGTTTCCAAAATCGTTCCAGACATAACGCATACCTTATGCTATGCTTTTGTTTTAAAATTTTAATTAATACTAAAAGCTAATTTATAAAGGTCGGGTACCTACTATAAACGTAATATACTAAGCACTTAAAAATTAGTTTTCTTCGCCTCGGAGCTCCCTTCATTATTTTTATATTGATGGTTATATTTTTCGGTCCAAGAGAGCAGCTGATTTTGGTTGAAGTATCTTTTGCCACCTGCCTTTCTCTTCACAGTTTGTTTTGATCCATTATTATGACATAGGTTTTAAGTACTTTATAGCAAGTTAATCTAGTTCCTTTTGAATTATTTATAAATTATAGATTGTTTGTGTTTTTAATTTGAGCGCAAATAAGTTCGGTAGAAAACTGATTAAAACTATGCCATCACGGGTATAATACCAATTTTATTCTCAGAAAGATGTCCCGAAATAAATTTATTAAGGAAATATTTTGTAAAATAAATTGTTTGCTATAAACCATCAAAATGCTTTATAATTAATGTTTTTGCCTTTGAGTTTAAAGTACTAAAAATTAGATAAATATGTTGCTTTATATGCCAGTTCATAAATATATCAGCAGGTTAAAAACTCAAAGTAATTAATTTAATTTGATCTATTATAGTTCTCCGATTGCATTAAACATTGCAGTATTTTTACCTAAGCCGCTCAGCCAGCGTAAAGCATTGCCACGTGTTTGTATTTACTAAACAAACAAGTTTCAAGTGGCGCGCTTCTCTTTATCCAATCAGAGAGCGTGAATCAACTTCGCCAAGCAATCGCCAAGGCCAGCAACAATGTCAGCTAATCCGAGTACAATGAATACGGAATCGGATCAACTTAGTGTGAACTGTTTTGCCCGTTCAAACTAGTGCTACCTGACACCGGTGTCAACTCGAAAACTGTGAATATGGCCGTTAGAGTAGTCCCTTTTTAACGAAATATAGCATTTCAGAAGAAAATTATTTGCTTTAAATTATACTTTTTACACACTCGGTCTTAAGTTGGAAAAAAATTAGGATGAAAAAAGGTATTAAATGAAGTTCTAGTTTTTTACCATTCTTACTAGATCACTTAATTTTATCTCAGAAATAAGTATCTAAAATGCAGTTTTATGTTTCAACCTTCAAATCTTAAAATGAACATAATAATTAAAACTCTTTATAATTTGTTAATTCAGACCAGCTAAAACAGAAAAAGGGCAACTACTATACTATAAGTAGATGTGTGTTACTTATCCCTTTTTATTATCAGGTTACCTTAGACAAAAAATGTCTTGTTTATTCGAGGAATTCAAAGGCTTACTCATTAAGATTGATACACATTCGAAAGTTTTAATACGTAAGTATATTAAGATACTTTTTTATTTATTATTAGATTTGATATATTTTCTAAAATGCATTCGATTATTTAACTTTTTTAAATAAAAAAAACTAAACCTATGAACATAATTAAATTTTTATAATCTGGAGATCAATTGCTTCAAATTAAATAGCAACACAAAAAATTAATTGCCAGGAACCAAATTTAATAATTGAGAAAGCACCATTAGAAGAAAACCACACAAAAAGTGTTATTAAAGAGCATAACCCCGAGCGGAGCGCAAAAGAGGCGATTCGCAAATTAATCCAGTACACCTTTTACCTACAAAATATCGCTCACGCAATTTGATTTCATCAATGGTTACATAGAGGAAACGTTAATTACTTAATGCCCTGAGCCTTTTCAGTAATCTTGATTAAAAATCAACGAAAAAAACTCCATCCCATTAGAAACAAGAAAATTCATTACCAGATTTTGGGAAAACTCAAGAGAGGGGTAAAAAACACAAAGAGAGCTACATACGCGGACAAAGCGCTTAACTTATTAAGGAGGAATCTCATCTGCATAGCAAGTGGCCCTTATAGACGTTACAGTAATAATCTAATAATCGTGGACACGGGGAGATGGGTCCAGAATGGAACCTGCTCATGAATAATGGAGTGGGATAGGAGTTGGAGAGAAAACGGCATCTAATTGCGGATTTTTTTACGTGTTGCTGTTTCCTTCTCCTCCAAGAAACGATGAAATGATTAGTGAGAATGGTCTGGGTTGTTGCATCAGATGAACGGTTTTTGTAAGTTAAAGGGGTAGACCATTAATGATTAAAGGGTCTTACCCCCATATCTCCTGATCAGATCTGAACTTTTCCTTTTATTTACAGAGAGGTTCTTTAAGAATTAAAATTGAATTAAAAAATCCCTAATGAGTGAAAAAGAAGAAAATGCGTTTAAATTTACGGATTAGTAATTAAATAAGGTACTGAAGGACTATTCTGCCGTCCTAAGCGAAAGTGTACACTAACGCAATTTCTCACAGATTTACTTTGAGAAAAATCTCGCCAAAAGAGTATTTGGCGGATTTTTAATTCTATGCGGAAGACCCTACTTTTAAGATCAAATATTAGCTAAGCCCAAAAAAGTGCGTTTTGCAGCAGCCAATGAAATAATTGGAACTCTTTTTTGTTATAAAATAAAAACTAATCATGGTAGAAGTACAATATTTTAAACACATACACAATTATTGTTTACAAAAATATTGTCGTTTTGTTTTTTAAAAAATTCGAATTAGTTTTAGAATTATTAAGATTCAAAGTTTCAATATTTTCCCTTTCTAGGACTGAAGTGAATTAACAATGGATAGCAGCAACCCTTTAACAACGCCAAAACCGCCAACAAAACGAGCAGAATGAACTATGAAGTTTTAAGAAAACTCGTTTACGTACAGGACGTTTACGTACGTTACGTTACGTTTACGTACTCGTTACGCTTAGGACGGCAGTATTGATGTTCCATCCACATTTGAAACATAAATATTTTGTCAGAAACATTTAAAATGTCTGTATTTATTAGGGAATATAATTACTTCTGACCTCAAAGTAACCTAAAACCTAACCGAAGTAATTGATTTTTTCAACGTCACTCTATGATGAAAACTATGTTTTGTTTCCTAAATTTAATTAATTGTAATTAATGTTTTACAGTTTGGCTGAAAACTTTTTTGAAAGGAATGACACGATAATAAATAGTTTCTAGGCACTGTCTAAATCCACGAAAGTAACAACTCAACTCTAACGAATGTCGCTATTAAAACCTATGGCACTGTTTAGCTCCTCGAAAGTAAAAACTCAACTCTAACGAATTTCGCTAATACTTTAGCATGGGTCAACTTTCGTGAATTTAGAAACTTCGTAGTTTCTATCCAGTACTTAAAATATTTATTCGTTTTAACTGATAAGCTTGGTTTGGTACTTTTAGCACTGATTGACATAATTACCGTAATTTACAAGATCCTTACATCCAATTTAAATCGATAAACGTTCATGGGGTTTTACTTTGGCGTTTTACTACACAATGCAGAATCAGCTAAATCCAATCAATTTGTTATTACACAATAAATGGACGTCCCCTATTAAAATAAATGTGAGGGATTGAAATAGATGGCTGGATTGATTTAGAGACGACAGTGTGGTTTAGAGACGACAAATGGGTTTTTCAAAATTACGTTGAATGAAGTCATCCATCAAGTTTGAATAATCAATAGAGGCGTCTTTTTGGTATAATGGTTGAATCTTTGCTATCTCCGAGATTGTCTTTATGGTGGTTACGAAGATGAGAGATTGAAGAATAATGTCATTTGGAAGTGAAAATTCATTTTAATCAAATAGGAAGATGCTGATTTTCGTGATATGAAAATGTTGGATGTCATTTTGTTAACATAACCATAACCATAGGTGCTTTAGAGAATAGAGTTTTGTTAAAATCGTTAGAATATAGAGAAACTATACAAATATACCTACTATAATCAATTTAACTAAAATTGTGTTTATATCTTGAGAGCAAACATTAAAAAACATTGCATCAAAAGAAAAATGTTAGTTACAATGGGAGTAAATCTCGATTACGGTAATATTGTGTCCACGCTGCTTAAAAGTTTTTTTAAGGTAAGGGTATGCAAATTCCAGTTATAGTAATCGGGAACAGTTGTTAAATAAACAGCTTTCGAATAAACTATCTATTCAACATTGAGCATTGAAATTAATTTTGAGTATGAGCCACAAACTCCAGAAATGAGGTTTAAAGAGGTGAATATTCACATCAATAAACTGTTGCTTATACTATGTTGGTGAACCTTCCAAAAACGTTTGATGTGTTTTGATGAAACACCTCCTTCTATAGAAATCCAATTCTCGTTATTTAAATAGTTTTCTGCTATATCGTATACACATTAGATTATTTTTGTTGAGAAAACTATATTTCTTGGTTACATAGTGCTATATGTTAAGTGGATTTTCCAAAGTTATCATAAGATCTAAATTTTTATTTAACGAAGAAAATCATTTTATTCATTACCCACTTTCTAAATACATAAACTAACACAGACGTCCTATTTCAATAACGTTATTCATTTGCCTTATTGATTCATCATTTGAAAGACGCAAACTAACTTAACTCCATCCGTCAACTTTGTGGAAACTCGAATTGACTTTTCGAATCAGGAAAGGCCCTCCTCATCAGCATTCTCGTCCCTAATCGGTTTACACCGAATCCTGTGACCACTCCGATAAACGGATACAGCAATTTCATTCTGCACGCACCCTTACCCCTTTCCAATTAATCAACTCCGCATTAGCCATCAGCATGCACAACCGGACTAACAAGTCTCTCATTGGTCCAGAACAAGGCTACCAGAAACACACTGAAATCAGCCCTGTGTGATTTATAAGCTGGCAACAGGCGTAGCTTGTGTATGTGCGCTGTACACTCTGTCTTGGCCAACGGAGGGAAATGTTGCTGGGATAAATCGCTGGATTCTCAGGGTTTGATTTAATGGTAATGATTGTGGGAATTAATGTCTATATGAGATGATGTTAGTTTAAGATTTGAATGGTTTAATTGTTCATAAATGTATCTCTAGTAAAAAGGATATTTGAATTTACATTTAAAGTTTAAAGAACTATATGTGACAGAGTGTTTAAATTTAAGTACGATAATCCAATAAAATACTTCGACTCGGTAAATATTTGTGAATTGTAAAGAATGGGATAATTTTTATTTAATATTATTGATTAACAATATGTCATTAATATTTTCATAAGTCAAAGTCTTCCCAATGATTTATTGATGCACAAATTATCTGTTTTGTGTGGGCGTATCAACTATATTTCTAATTCTTATACTAATTAATATATAATTCTAATTCTAATTATATATTATTATGTATTATAATTATATGTATGTTTGTTCATATTGAATTATTTATCAATTGTAGAAAGTTATTTGAAACTTATTGCATGAACCTGTTTTTAAACCATGAAAATTTTTAACAGTCAAATTATTTTGAACTCGCATTTTAAAAAGCATTCATAACTACTCAAAATTTCAACCCTTTTAAGTAAAGTAATTCAGTATAAACTTTGTAATACTGAAATATTTTAATTAAATCTTTTTTATCTTTCTAATCTAATAACATTGTATAAACAATCCCTGTCGGAGTTTACAATCACACTGCATAATTACTAATTAATTTTTAAGCTAATAAAAGAATCTCAGATTTTTTCTATTATTTTCAATTTTCAGAATTTTACTACCATAAATGATTGTTTATATTTACAATAGTAAGTGGTAGTTAAACTGAACAAAGCTTTAAAGGAATAAATTTCTTGATTAAAAGCATTAAATGAAAATTATTTCTGAACTTCTCCAAATGTTTCTTAAAATTGCTCTTTTTACTATCAATTCTATTCTTTGTTAAATAAAAAGCTTTAAATATATTTTAGGGGCTTAAATGAATTCTCTATCCTTTCAACATGATTTTACTTTTATTTATATTTAGTTTCAAATGACATTTTTTTTGTTTTCGAAAGAGGGCTTGGAAAAAAACATAATCTGATTGTAAGCGTTTCAACAACCAGTTTCGGGACCAACCTACTCAAATACTTCAAAATAAAAAAAAACTGGAAAATACTTAATACATTTCCTGTCATGTCCCACGAGAAATAAAATAACCTCATGATGATTCAACTAAATTTTTTCAATTCGGCTAAGTACCTTAAGAAATCTTTTCTCCCTTCTAAAGAAAAAGAACTGACCCGTGTATTTCTCTTTCTTTCTATTGTTTACAGAAAAATATAGTTTAAAGAGCCAGAAAGCTTTATGTTTGCATTGAATGTTCGTGTGTTGGCTACATACAATCCACTTTAGGTATTCCAGATGTGACTACTTTTGAAATACGCTTAACATGCATTGAAAGTTTATATCATAAAAGAAAAACGAAGATATAAAAGGTTAAACTTGATATTGGGAAAGAAGGGTTTTTTAGAGGTTTTATAAAAAAAATAGTACTTTCTTACTTTGAAGAGATTTTAACACTTTCTTCAGATAAAAAAACATTTAAGAACTTAATTTGGTGTACACATTTGAGGATTTTATCAATAGTATATTTTTTATGAACATCCTTAAAAAACTTAAAAGTATAGAGTTATTTTCAGATTTTTAAAAATAATTATGAAATTTCAACACACATCAACACACATATTAAATACTATTAAAGTTTTATGTGTCGTGTCGATGGGTAGTATAACAAGAAATAGTAGATGATAGTTTAAAATTTTAAATTGATTGAAATTTGAAGTTTTAGTTGAAGAAATAATCAAAGGTATTTAAAACAAATTTATAAAAACATAAGCAAGGAAAAAGGAATTAAGTGCACAAGATTTCCTTTTTAAAATTCAATTCTTTCCAACTACAATATGAAGATACCATTCAAATGTTTCATTAAATTACTCCAAAAATAAAACTTCTTTCATCTAGAAACCAATAAGAAATCTCATGCGTGGGCTCATGCCTCCCGACCTTTCCAAGTTTTCGGGATACCTTAATGTGAATATTAACAGCAAACTTTTTTAATTTTCGGAAGCTGAACATGGGATATCATAAGTAGAAAACTAAGTAAAAAGTTCCGAATCGATATCTGAATTCTTTACCACACACGCGCATATAGTGAAGAAGCTCTGTCTAGAGTAATTTTGGTCCAAGGAAGGAATTTATGGATCGATTAAAGTGTGGAATGCTGCAAGAACTTTGGCTTTTTTTGCTTCTCTTGGCTTGTCTCCTTTTCAATTAGAAATCCTAGCACTTAATGGAACTGCGGTTCATTAAGTGGAGAGGGGGGATTTTCCCCTTTAATATTGGTAAAAAATCTTAATCGTGCAAAAAATCTGCATCTGCAGTGTGAAGGATTTTTTCAATAGTGAGAAGGATTGGAATTTTTTTCATGCTTCCTGAAGATCACTCGAGAACTGGTGAAATCACTTTGGATGGTTTATTGTCGTATGTAAAAACAGTCCTTTTTTAATTTATTTCATTTTCCGGGATAGATGGCCGTGTTTGATGAATGGAATTTCCAAACGTTTCGCTCTCTGCTTCGGAGAGCATCCTCAGTGGCAAAAAATCAACTGATAAAAATTGAAAATAAAAACAAATACCAAACAATTACAGCGTGAATGCTAACGTGGAATGAAAGTGAGATCAGATACTAATACTATTGTTGTGCTGGCTTTATCCCGCATTTCTTGAGTGCCGGGTGCCAGACGCTCGGAATGGAAACACCCTCCTCTTTTCTATTGAAATTATTCTTGTGTTTGAAAATTTCTATGGCTTCTCTTATTAATCGGGTGGATTGATGGTTGGTGGTCGCCAGGATTTCGGTGTTGTTAAACAGTACCGTTTAACAACACCGAAATCCTGGCGACCACCAACCATCAATCCACCCGATTAATAAGAGAAGCCATAGAAATTTTCAAACACAAGAATAATTTCAATAGAAAAGAGGAGGGTGTTTCCATTCCGAGCGTCTGGCACCCGGCACTCAAGAAATGCGGGATAAAGCCAGCACAACAATAGTATTAGTATCTGATCTCACTTTCATTCCACGTTAGCATTCACGCTGTAATTGTTTGGTATTTGTTTTTATTTTCAATTTTTATCAGTTGATTTTTTGCCACTGAGGATGCTCTCCGAAGCAGAGAGCGAAACGTTTGGAAATTCCATTCATCAAACACGGCCATCTATCCCGGAAAATGAAATAAATTACTCTTCAGGTCGTGGAAGTTTTCATCAATTTATATAGTCCTTTTTTAGTTTGAAATTAAATAGTAGCAGCATTAGTGTGATTCAATAACTTGCGTATCATTCGATGAATAGATTTAAGGAAAACTATTCGATTGCTTTCAAAGTTTTTTACTTATTTTTTCCATTTGCTAGGGATACATGATCGAGTCTTCTCCGGGATTCCATTCAGGTATAATGAAGTGGATGTTGTTTACAGAGTGTTTTTACCTTTATAATTTTTAAAGGTAGAATTCAAAATAGTACATTTATTTCAGTCATAATTATCAGTTTGTTTTCCCTTGGTCCCTCGTTCTGGTTTTTCTCAGGCTTTTCCAGAAATAATTTATTGAATTAAATATACAGGGTGTTTTAAAAAGTCCGTTCAAACTCTATACTCCGTTCTACTATAAAAAATACCCGTAGAACTATAACTCTACGATCCATAGTTTTCGAAAAAATCCATATTCAGGGTGTCTCAAAAGGTCTAGTACAAACTTGGAGGGATGAATAGTACTCCTGAAGACGAACAAGAATTGGTATAGAAAGGGGGGTCGCAAATGAGTTCTAAGGGGTGAAAATCAGCAATAAAACTTGCATATTTGTGCAGAAACAGATACAATTGTTCGATTCCGGCATTTATTACATTCAACCAATTCCAATACTTTGTATAAAAGTATTATGAAAATGTTAATTTCATTAAAAAAACAGACCAATAAATTCAACAGGCATACGTTATAGGTAGATTAAAGTTAAAATTGTTCACTGGTCAGACTCTTGTTCCTTGTGCTATAAAACTAAAAACAACCAACCAACTAGACTCTAGTTTTAAAATATTTTCGTCGTGACATTTTCTTTTGCAGTCTAACTACCTATAACGCATGCCTGTTGCATTTATTGGGATGTTTTTTAATAAAATTAACATTTTCATAAGACTTTTATACAAAGTATTGGAATTGGTTGAATGTAATAAATGCCGGAATGGAACAATTGTATCTGTTTCTGCACAAATATGCAAGTTTTTTTTTGTGCTGATTTTTACCCCGGGGTTTCACCCCTTAAAACTCATTTGCGACCCCCTTTTCTACACCAATTCTTGTTCGTCTTGATGAGTACTATCATCCCTCCAAGTTTGTACTAGACCTTTTGAGACACCCTGTATATATAATTCTCTTACGTGACGCTGAAATTTGGCTGTATTTGTTTTCTCCCGTTGGCAACGGTTGGTTTGTTTTGTTTACGTTTCGTAAATTCAAAAGCGGGGGACGGATGGCCTGTTGGGTCTGCTCACTGCCCTTCACGCCAGCAGTATGTGTACTGTTTCCGTCGTCAGTTCAATTCTGACCTCGCCCCTGGGTGTATTTTCCTTCTTTGTGTCAGTAAAAATTCTGTTGTGTCTGTCTCACTTGACGAAGGTGTATAAGCGGATCCTTGAGATCAAGCACACATACCGGAAAATATATGTTACCCCAAAAACCAAACCAAACCAAATTCAAAAGCAATCTAAGGATGGATTTAAGTAGAGCTAGAAAGTATTATTCCAATCTGTGACGGTTGTAGCTTCAAGCAGGAGTATCTACAATTGTGTTTACAAAGTAGTTTTAGAGGAGTAATGAAATAATTGGGTAAGTAAAAGCACCTATATCAACTTAAGTATAGCATATGGGTCATTCCATGTGAAATCAACCAAAAATTCTCAATTGCAACAGTAATGAAACAGTACCCATGAATTTTATAAACACTGTATACATATTTTTCATACACTACATTTAATGTTTCCCTGCTGCATATTACTATTTATAAAACTCTATTTTCACCAATAAATTTAGTTGGTAATGAATCTCAGCTAGGCTGTAGCAGTGTATGGCGAGCGATAGCCTCCTAGTTGCGATATAAGAAGGTATGACGTCATATACAGTTAACTCTAAAAATTTTTACAAAAAACGTTAACATATTAGTTATTTGGATAGATTTGTAGACTAAGATCTTAAAAATTATTTACTGAGCGAGCAATAGAACAGAATGATATTTTTTTTTCAATCAAATATGATGTCAAATTTATCGAAAACAAAAATGCATAGTAGAGGTAGATATTTTTGGATATTTTTACCTACTCCATTCAATGAATCTGTGTCTGTAGTTGAGGCCGAATTGTTGAAAAACCCTGCATATATTTAAATTACCTAGCCGAAAAAATACCCTACTGTAATCTTCAAAATGTGGAAATTTCATTTAGATGTTATATTTTTTGCTTATAGAAATTGAAAGAAATCTATGAGAAAGCAAAAAAATTATTATTTCCAATACAAACCGAATACTTAAATGGTTTTGGATTTTAAAATACTTGAAACACAGAAAGAAATTTTGTACTCTTTACTATACAAAAGGATTTGAGACGCGACAGTCCTTCATAAAAGCTTTTCTCTCTGACTTTTGAGAGTTCAATCCATCAAGCTTACGAAGTGCCAAAAAATGATAAATTTGACTCTACAGGGATTATGCAGATCCATAGCATACCAAAAAGTGCTTCTAAAAAGACAAATAATGCCCGTGAGAACTATATATGTTAATGAAATAAAGCATCCGAGGAACATGAGGGGGCAAGCACCTGTTTGGCCATTTTAATTATTCAAAAACCAATATTCTCATCTGTCAAGGGAAAGGAGGAAATGCCATTCTCCATAATTGAATGTGCGAGTAAGTAAGCACGAGAATGGTCTTACCTGAATTCGCTCCGAATGCTCAGTTAGGGGAATGCATTGAGAAGGAATGATATAAAGGAATTAAATAACATTCAGGCCGAACTATCTCTCCGTTTTTGTACTAAACGTGTTCCATAGAAATTTTATACTGATTTAGAATAATCATCACCTGTCGTAAAGAATTAACAATACTGATAATAATAAATATTAAGGTTAGTGGAGAAAAAAACTTAAAAACCCAAGCATTTTTTAAAAAATCTTCTAAATTTTTATTTAAATAAAGCCTTTTTTTAGTTTTGCCATCTATATGGAAATTATTTTAGTAGGTTGTTATGAGCTAAAGATGAATTCAACTTGAGGATGAATTCCAGAAGCTTTCGATCGAAGAAGTTCTGTCTTTATCTTCCTTTACTTTTTTAGAAAGTTCTGATTGTATTGTGATACAGTTTTGTCTAGCCTGAAAAGAGAATAAAAATAAGTTTTCAGCTCTTATTCATTAGTAGCCCTGCCTTGCACTTGTAGAGTTAATATTTTAAAGCTTATCAAATTGGATGTCTTTCTTTTCTAGATTATCAGTCACCTATTATCTCGTAGTAGCAATGGTGTTCGAATGGATTTCAAAATCCATAATTGCTAGACTGTAGTCTGTGTAAATAAAATTGGCATCAAACAACTTATCGTTTTCAACTAGTCACATTGCATTTCTATTAATTGCACTGCCACGTCGTTGCCATGGTAACGAGCCGGAAATTTTATTTAACACAGACTATACTTGGATACTAGACAGCAACTTAAGTTGAACCTACTACGTCACTAACAAACAAAGTAGTTCCTATCGCGGTGTCTGATTTTCGAGTAAAATAAAGAACGTCAATTTTAAAATATGATTGTTTCGCTAAACCCATGTTTAAATAGTACCTTTTTATCACAATTCACGTTTCGAAATTCCTCCTATCAACCCAACAGGCTTTGTGTTTACTCACTTTTGACGTACTGGGTTCAGGAAACGTTGCTTTGAAGTATAGTTCCAAATACCGCAAGTACAAGGTCACTGAAATGACTAGGTGGAGGACAGTTTACAACTTCGGATAGCTTAACCAATGAAAATGTTTCAGCTTAAACCCCCTCCCTATCTAAACCCCCCTCCCTATTCCTCCTTTTTCTCGAGTTTGGTGAGTAGGCTCATTGACGTTTGAGTCCCTACTATGTTCATATTCTCACCGATGTTTCTGTAAAATATCTGCAAGTTGTGAGAGAAATTTGAAAATAATGACATACTCAGACTCACCGACTTTTTCGTTTTGCAAGCTTCGCAACAGTTGCTACAGCAGCAGCATGTTCCGCAATAAAAGGTCGCCCAGACGAATGTAGCGACCACACAGCCCACCGAGACGAAGCAAATACAAGGAAGGCAGCCCACAAAGAAAAGCGCCTGGAATTCGTAAATAAATATAGGAGGGTTTTTTACTTAAGGGTCTCAGGACTCTTAACTATGCAAAGGGTCGACTGGTACAGTGAAGTCCCGTTACAACAAATACCGATACAACGAAAAATCCCGTTATTACGAAAGTCAAGAAAGTCCCCTATCTTTTTTATTTAAATTAGTGATAGTACGGTTACAACGAATTTTCCGTTTACGAAGAAATTTTACGGTCCAGAGAAGTTCGTTATAACGGGATTTTACTGTATTACAATACATTAAAAAAATATGCTGTTAAAAGTATTTTTGATCACAGTTTTTAAAAAGATAAAAATTTTAAATGCAAATTATTTATTAAATACTCGTCTTAAAGTACTTAATAAACTATACCTCAAATTTAAATCTAGTATGGAACATAATTTTTTCAAATTGGTTAAAAACGTTTTTCTGAAAAATTTTATTTTTTAAAAAACTGTGATTAAAAATAATTTTAACAGCATCTTTTTTTAAATAGTAAGTCTAACTTATTAAGTACCCGAAGATAAGTATTTGTAATCAATTTCATGTTTATAACTTGAATAGTTTTTGAGAAATCTTGTGCGCAGTGAAATTTTTTCCTTTTTTGATTACTCCTATAAAAACCATCAAAACTTTTTGAAATTTTGGGTATTTATGTATTGATATATAGTTATTTTGCGGTAAAAATTTAAATTTTCCACAGTATTTAGTTTTTGTGTAATACTAGTTCGACCCTTTGCATAAAGAGTCCTGAGACCCCTTAAGAAAATCATCTCTTTGACGGAAAGTAGCTAATTAATCACATTCAGTCAAATGACAGCAAAGAATTTAGTGTTTGCAAGAAAAAAAAGGCTCAGTCGAGCCACATATATTCATGCTTTTAAAAATGATAGAAATAGTAATAAAATAGGTTTTTTAGTAGAAATAAAATAGGTTTTCGACACATTCTTGATTATTGGGGATTCGAGCCAAAGCATCGCAGATCAAGAGGGCGCCACCACGACTTGCTGATAGACTCTCAAACTTTATATATTTACAAACAAATGAAGAAACGAATGGCGGTTTGAAATCCCGCTTTGTAGTTCAAGAGCAATAAACCATACGTAGAGCAAAGAAATTGGTGAGTTTTCCTTAGACTCAGTTCTTTACTTCTTCTGGTGCTTATCTCGCATATTCTGTTCATTCTGGTGCATATTCTATCCAATTCGTAAAACCCACTTATTTAACTTCAACCAGAAATTTAAATAGCTAAACGAAATGTTTGGATTTCGTTTTTAAAATTTAAGGAAATCTTTAAAAAGACAATTCCAATTTATTGCAGTAGCTAACTAGTATAGGAGGAAAATGAAGAAGTCTATTACTTTGTTAAGGTCTATACATCTCACCTGTCTATCATTGCCTACAACTCTTCCTTATACAATTATAAACAAATAGAATTCAATAGTCTTACTGATTGCCACCAATTCAATTTTATCCTCTTGCTATCTTCGTTACAGAAATACAGCATTCTTTCTTCTTTTGTATGAGATTCTTGTCTTGGAGTTTGTAAAGTTTTCATGTTAAATCCTATTTTAGAATCAAAGAGAAAAGTTTTGGAAAAACACCATTAATTAGCAATTTTGCTTTTAATTGTTAATTTTCTGAGCTTAATTTGTAAAATATTGCCAATAAGGTTCAGTTGACGGAATTTGTGACCAGCTGATCATTAAGTATCAGCAGGTTTTTACAAAAAAAAATAACCTGCATACTTATTGTTTTTATTGAGTTTATTTTGTAGAATAAGAAAAATAATTTTACAAAATACATTCATCAAAGTTGTATTGAATAGTTTCATTTTCATTTCTAAAAAGATCAATTCTATTGTTTATCCTGTTAAAAATTGCTAAGCTTTTTTGAACGGCAAATAATCGGTAACTTTGTGTTGTTTTCAGTGTATATTTTCACCCATTAAAATATCTAATCTTTGGATTAGTATCCAATATTGTATCTAAATCGCCAATCTGTCTTGGACCCCGAAAATCAGAAATAGTATCACCAAAATTCCAACCAATAAATTAAATTACGGGTTCTTTCCTCTTGGCGATTAATATATTGTTCCTTTTTTTGTTGTTTGTATGTTTTATTGGTAACTGAATAAAGATTATTATTATTATTAAAATATATCGATAACAACTGTAAAAATTCGGGTGCTAAATTACAACCGGTTGCCGCTCTTGACGATTTTTTTGGAACTACCCTTGGCATCATAATCCGTTATCAAGTTAAGTATATGTGCCGGGTTGCTAGTAAATGAAATATCACCCGACAAAGCCGAACAAACAAGTGGTACCCGGGTGTAGTATGAAACCAACATTTGGTGCCTAAGCTATATTTAATGATTTTGAACCGGATAGATAGCGGAATTGTATCGAGCTGTAGCTTTAAACTCTGTATTTTATCAAAGGAAGTTTAAGGGAGGTATTAGGGGATTTAAGGTAGGATTTCAAGGGGGCCACTTGTATATCTTTTTGGTTTTGGAAATAACACTGGGATCATCTAATAAGTGGTACACAGATTGTCCCCAAATGTAATATACTATGTAATAAAATAAAAAAGTGGAAGGAAAACGGAGATGGATTATAGAAAAAAAGCATCCCTAATAAGGGGAGGAGGTTCACACAAAATGAAGACAGCCGAAGTTAGACAAGAGAGAAACTGGAAAAGGCAATTTACTTGGGAAATTGGATCTTGACTCCTAAATATTTTTTATTTTGTCCGGGAATTTTGGTACTGATAATATTTGTGTATGCCTATTATTTTGAATGAATCTAAAAAAGTGCTTGTTTTCCTTTAAAAAACCTGAACAAGAAGTTTTTAAAAAGTGAGTTGTTTTATTACTTCTTACTAAAAATTGAACTTCTTTAATTATATTAATTTTTATTTCGGTACCATCTGGTAGAATTTCAGTGTAATTATCTATTTAAATATAGTTTTTTAAGTTTGAATTTTATTCAACTTCTTGTTAATTTTTTTTAAATTTAAAAAGATTATATAATTAGTTTATAGTTTAACAAATATTTAAGAAAACCAGACCTCAAAAATATACTAGTTTATTGTGCTTATTTTAATTGCACGAACTCAAGGTCAATGGAGTGAAAATGTCTAAATAATTCATGTCTTAAATGCAAAAATAATGAATTTGTTAGGCTAAGCGCGCACTAGAGACTTTTGTCACGGCGACTATAAACACTAGGTCACTCGAGAGCAATGCATTTCTATGGTGAGATTCTTGGCAATCTGCCAAGAGTCTCGTCTCCTGTGCGCGCGCTCTAGCTTCTTGCGATAGCCAGGGTAATAATTTTGTCTCTGTCACCGAGACAAAAGTCTCAAGTGCGCGCTTAGCCTTACTGTTGCCCTTTTTACTGGCTCATTTAAAGTCTACCCCTTATTGACACTGCCTAATTTTATTACCATCATCACAGTATTTTATTATATTAATTCGTTTTTACTGTTTTGTTGTCTAAAGACAAGTGAAAAGATTTAGCTAGAAAACAACGAAATGAAAGTAGAATCGGAATTTTAAAACCAGAAACACATTACTGTAAAATATACCCACTCTTTGTATTTTATAACAGTAGGGTAATATAATGCACAGCCCTGAGAAAACCATAAGATAAAATGTCCAAAACCATGTTGAAACTGAAATCCTCTACTTCATTCACCATAATTTCCCTCGGAATCATAACTCTTTCCTCAATGTTATTACTTTCAGAGAGAATTACATTACATACATCCGAGTTTTGTAATCTGCTTAAATGGATCCCAGACCTTGTTTCTTGTTCCCTTAAAAATTACTCCGGCTTACCGGCCTTTTCTTCTTCTGACATATTCTATTAGCGGAGAAAGCATTGCCTTCCTCTAGGGCTTCGTGCTCCTCCGAAGCCAAGTAGAACATTAAAATCGCTCCGGAGTTCCAATGTCATTAAGTTAAATAGATGCCCGTTCCATTATGGCACATGTGGTGACGCTAGTCAACGGGTAAAAGGCAAATCGCGGGAGAGAAACTTTGTTAACTGCTTGCGTGTTTGAACGCACTTATTATGGGCGATGTTTGGGTAACCCCAGAATGGAGAAAAAATCTGTGGGATTTAGATGAAACTTTTACGATGCACGTTTATGGGATAAAGGGTTAGATAGTGAAGTTAAAAATAGGATCGTGGTTCGATATCGTTCTTCAATCGTTTCTATTCTAGGGCGGGTTCCGTTTCCCATGGCATTTTGAAAAGGTTAAATTGCTGGGTTTTGTTTTCGAAAGGTTAATGGGTCTTGATTTCAACTGTGACTCTTTATTTCATAGTAAAAGGGCTATTGACTTTTCATATGGATTTTGGTAGTTCAATAAGAAACTTTCAACAGTAAACTTAATGAAAATGTAAATCTTTCTTGTCATTTTACTCTCTCAATTGTATATTTTTTGCAATGTTTGCATAATTATATATTGTTTTATCATTAAAAAAACCGCAATTTTAAATATATGGACCTTTTAGTTATAGTTACAGTACCTTTTTAGTTATTTGAAATTTTCCAGTTGTATAGGATAGTTTAAAAATTAAGTTTATTTGACAATGAAAAACTTAATATTTAAGATAACTCATACGCCTATATTATACTTTTAAACATATAGTTAATACATGGCGTGTGATTTTCCATATCCAGTTTACGCATATGTTTCTAAGTATATATTCAAGCATTATCATACCATTACCATACCATACCAATACAGCAACACTTACTTTATTATCATTAAATTAAAAACAACTATGATAACAATTTATTGAATCATTTTGAAGGACTTAAGGTTTAGGTCGAGGTTTTTAGGAAATCCTGAAAAATGATTCAATAAATTTTTATTTAGGCTGTGGAAGTTTCTATATTCTTTATCAGAAGTACCCTTAACCACAAAATTTTCTTTCTTGACAAGCCTGCCTGCCTTCCACCTAAAAATCGAATAGCCTGTTTTACAATCGTAGCTGCGGACCATATCTGCAGACGGCAGCACACCTCCCAAGTCGATGACTCCAAACCCACATCAAACAGACCGTTATCGGATCAAAATCCGCGATCGGAAGAGGCACCAAATCCATAAAGAATGCATGCACTTGAGGCGCCAGCATAAGAAAAAGCCTCAAATCACATCAGGAGTACTACCCTCAACAACGCCACCTCGTTTTTCGATCCCTCGACCGCTTTTTCCATCTGCCCAGAATGGAGGTGCTTGGGTTGAGATGCCTTTGTTTTGCACTTTAACGATCCAAAAGACGAAATGTTGCTCTTTGGTGGCGTCTTTCATGCAGTTTTTGTTTTGCTGCTGGAGGTATAGGAAAAGCACGTTTGAAATGGTTGGGAGGGAAATTGTCTGGGAAAGTTTTTTTCCTGAAGGGATTTCGTTTGGTTATAGGGAATGGTCTATTGAATTAAGTTGAGGTGGTTGAGGAATTGAGGATGTTATTTGAGGATTGAGTGCATGTGATTTAGAATGATTACTCAAATGACCTTTTCGTGGGGTTACAAAGAAAAACTGACTGCCAGTTATAGTATAGCGAACCGTTGGTCGTTTAAATCAGAACCGAACTTTTAATCATTACTATCTAATCTCAATTAAAGAATGGAAAAAGTTAGGTTTTCGTTGTTCCTGATAAAAGAATGAGGAAGTTGCATGATTTTTTTAGTATTTTTTTAATCGATTCTTCTTGCAAAAATAAGCAACTACCCAAAATTTGAGGCTGATCAAGAAATTTTTTGATTGCCAAAAAAATTGACAAATATCCCCTTTTAAAAGCGCGCGAAAACGCCAAGAGTTTGGGATGTGACGTCATCGTACGATGCTGATTGTTGGAAAGCAATGGAGTTGATGGTATGATTGTTGACGTCATCGTTACTTTTTAAACAATAAACGTTTTCAGTCACTTGTTTTTTCTAGACTTTTAAATTAAAATATTTAATTACCTGTACATTTAAAAAAAATTGACTAGATATTTCATTTTAACACACAAAAAACCATACGAAACACTTGTTTGTTTTTGAAAATCTGACACATGCATCTTCTTTATTGAGAAATGGCTATTAGTTAACAGGGAAAGCACAAACGTTTAATTTCATGAAAATTTGCTTCTACAAAAGTATTCCATACATAATGTGCCCATAAATTTAAATTCCACATTCTGTAAAATAAATTATTTTAGCAATATTAATATAAATCGACCAGTAGATATTTTCGGTCTTAAAAGGGATAAATTATAGTCATGTGTTATACAATGTTATTTTTATCAAAGTTTTATCTTTCCTAATGATCTTTGTCAACACATATTGTAATCGCATTTTATGTATTCAATCTGAATTATTGATTCCTTGAAATCAAATAATCAATGTAAAGATATTATAGTGTTTGACTAACACAACATTTTTTTGTATTAATACCGTTTTATATGTATACATATTTTGATCATTCATTACCATTTAACAAAATCAGTGACGAAAATAACAAAAAAAACAAAGTATTGCAGTGAGTTAATAAATATAAAAATGTAGAAATGTATACATAATTCCAATTTAATCCTTCACATTTAGATTAAAAAAAGTAAAAAATATTTTTTAGTTTTAACGGAAAAAACAATATTACCTTATCAAGAATATTAACTAAGTTAAAATTATTTACTGGAAGTAAGACATTGTAACTCGCAAACATTTCATATTACTTCTGTGTCAAAGGGTGATTGCACGTAATTTAACACATGGTATCCTAATCCTATCCTACTACTATTATAATTGTGAATGTTTGTCTGTATGTTTGTTACTCTTTCACGCAAAAACTACTGAATGGATTTTAATGAAATTTTACAATAATGTAGCTTATACATCAGAATAGGACATAGGCTATAATTTATAAAGAGAAAATCAGTCCTTCATTCTTTTTTTCCCATTTTTCCTGCTTTTTTTCACTTATTTTCCCGTGTTTGAAAACCTGTTTTACCAGTCATGCAAGCCAATAATAGGAAACTTTAGTAGTACCAGTGTTGTAGTTACTACTGTCTGTCTACCACAAGAAGAGCTCCCGCTTAAGTTGTTTAATTATGGCTGGTGCCATAGAAAAATGGACTTGTCTCATTTTTCAAGAGTATATTTTAAAGTAGAGGGACTACTTTAAAATATATACTTGAAAAATGTGGCAAGTTCTGTTTCTATGGCACCAGCCGTAATTAAACAATTTAGCGGGAGCTCTTCTTGTGGTAGACAGACAGTAGGCAGTTTTATTAATCTCTATATAAGTAAACACATTTGTTGCTGTGTGTGTATGTATGTGTGTTCCGCTTCTCTCCTTTTAGACCACACCGAAGGCGTGGACATTTCCTCCATTTCAAGATTTTTTCCTTTGAAATAGATATATTTACTGAAAAATACAATTTTTTTCATGGAAAACGAGTTAAAAATAGAACATTGTTTCAAATGAGGCATATCACTAGACTTTTTCTTTTACTAGGCTTTTTATTATAGTTTTAAACCAACATTATCAGGAACATCGGGATTGTAAAAAGTGACAAGAACACCGGGATTGGAAAACTAGCGGGAACATGGGGATAGGAACAATTACCGGGTTATAAAAATTACCGAGAACACCGGGATAGGAAATTTACGATAAAGACACCGGGAATACAGGAATATAAAAATTACTGGAAACACCGAGATAGGAAAATTACCGGAAACGCCGGGATTAGAAAAATTACCGGGACCATCGGGATAGGAAAGATTACCGAGAACACCGGGATTAGAAAATTACCGGGAACACCGGGATAGGAAAGAGGCGCCTGGGATACTGGGATGATTAGTAATATTACTAATTTACAAAATTATAAATGTATTTTAAGAAAACTTAAAAAAAAAAATTATACACCCCACCCGTGCAAGGCCGGGTATAACAGCTAGTTTTTAAATAAAAGTAAAATAATATTATAAATATAAGTAATGGAAAATAATATAAGTATTTAAAATATAATTGTTCTTTTCATTTGTGATACATTTCGAAAGATTTTTGACATTAATATCCAAAACTTTATACCTAACACTTTATTTCACTGGTGAGTTACTCTTTAGCTATTTCCAAAAATACGGAGATTTTGTTTGAAATTTTTATCGAACATTTATTGGAAACATCTATTTTAAATATCATTACTAAATCTTTCCCCAGCCAAACAACAAATTATATTAAAGCATTTACCCTTTTTTCTTGAACGAAACGAAAAACGGATGAAGACAAAATTAGTATTACTTTTATGTTTCGTAATTGACATAACATTTATAGCCTTTTTTAAATGGAACTTTGAAAAAAAAACAGTCTCACTGAATCCTAGGAATACATTCCCCAACTTTTCATATACTCATAAAATCGTCTCTCCATTCTTAACAATTTCATATAAAGGGATGAATTTCGTTTTTTTAAATTTATCCTGGATCTGAACAAGAATGGCGTCTTTCAAAAGACACGTAATAAAAACCTGCATAGTCACTTCAAACGACGTCCTTATTTTTCTCTTCACGTTTTTATACGGTAACCGAATTTTTCCGGTTTCGTGAACTTATTCAACACTAAAAGAGCCTAAAACGATGTCGACACAAGTAAAATACACGATCCGCATAAAACCACTTGCCAAGAGATAATATCACCCCGAAAAAAGCATACGTTATTTTTTCGACTATTATTCTTAAATATTGTATTTTTGTAGTCATAACTCAAGATTTGAATCTATCGGTTTTTCTTGCACTTTGCTCGGGATTTTAAGAGTGATCTTTTTCTTTGTTTGGTTGAAGTTTTAACTACGTAAAGAAGTTTGAATGGATCTTCAAATATCATTCCTGCATAAAATAATACCCTAAAGGAAAGAAAAACGTTTAAATATTCATACGATGTAAAGTAAAAATAATATTCAAGAATTGTGTACCAAAAATGCAGTACAGAAATCATTATTAAAAATGTTGAACTAAAAAGAGTCAACTATTATAATCAGTAAGAGTGAAATTACAATTAGGGAACACTAACCACATGAGAAGGTTATGAAATTGCCCTAAGAGTGAGATTTCCTAATTTACGAGACTGCTTTTCATAAAGCTTTGACAATTTTTTAAAAGCAACATTCTTCGTTGAACTATGCATATTTATTAGGTATCCTTTGACAAACTATTTCAGATTTTACAAATGTGTTTCAGACTGAATGTAACATGTGAAACTTAAAGCTTCTTTTTTAAGATTAAATTCTGCCTCAAGATCTTCTGGAGGAAATAGACATCAGTAATGCTTTCAGTCTCCATGTAATCAAATAAACTAGAAATACCAAGTTTTTTTTATCTGTTAGGAGATTTCCTTCTTGGAATTTAAAGTACCTCGAGTTCTAGAATTCTGACTGTATTACTTACAAGTATGTTGCTGAATTTTCGGAATAAGAAAGTAGATTTCAGAATTATTAAGATTTACTCTTACGAGTTTCTTCATAAGAATAAATATCGTTTTCAGAAATATCGCGTAAAATACGTCCAATTGAAGATAACACACATTATGAAAATATGTTTGACGAATTGATATGAGTATTATTTCTTTGATTTATTTTATAAATTGTAAATATACATAAATATATTCAAAAACAAAATTTTTAATTAAACTTTATTTATAACATAAATTTATTTCCATGATATTTTGTAATGAGTCATAGCATTAAGTTTAACAGCAAAAATGAATGCCGTGAGATATGATTCGATACAAAAACTTACTTTAAGATAGTTGGATCATATACCTTCATTGGGATTATTAATTTAAGCTAAGCCATCATTTTAAATAGTCTTAGTTTCTTCAAATATAAAAAAGTTTTAATATCGCTAAGAACTTAGGATTTTGTTGAGTATTTTGTGACTATGTTATAGAGTGAAAATGGAAAACTCTAATACAATGTTGTTGTTGTTGTTGTTGTCGTGTGCCACTTGGAATACCCAAGCTCCATAGGATTCAAGGCAAAGGGAATGCGGCTCCTGAGAAAGTAAGGCCTATAAATGTCAGGAGTCCGATTTCTGCCTCATGATATGTGATAGATGCTGCCACCATCTATCGCCACCTCCACAATTTGCCATGTATCTGACGGGGAAGGATACATCTTTAATACAATTAATGCAGAATAGAAATAAAGTTGATAAGAAAGCCCCTTAAAACTATGCATATGATTCCTTTTTTAATAATTACAATAAATTACTTAACACCAAACCTAAACATTACTTTAAAAATTTAGTTCAAACTGCAGTTAATGAAAAAATATCATTCTAACTAAAGAAAGAAATGCAGGAGTAAGGGTGTTTAAATGCAAGTCTATTTAAAACCGAGACTGATTTCATCTTATCTGGAATAAAGTGAAAAGAAACGCCATCCAAAAAATCTTTTATGAAGAGGAGAAGGGATCAATATTTGCTCAATAGCATTCCCCGCTCTTCCGGGAATCATCCCATCTCCCAGGAATAGGAATTCCGATTAGAAAATCAGACGCCTCTAATATGTTAATCAATGGAACCGGAGAGTTTTAATGAGAAAACCAAGCTTCGAGGGAGACAGCCATGTCATCCCGCCCTCTACATATTCCATTGCACGAGGAGATGAATGGGTGAAATGGGATTGAATACCACAGCTCAGCCAATGCACGAATTCTATGTATCAGCTATTCCTGTTTCTATACCCGTTTCTATTTGTCTCTTACTAACAATAAATTTTTAAATTACACACAGTAGTTGAATCGTCGGTTTGAAAAAAGGAATAATAAGTCCAAAAACCAAGTTTTGAGAAAACCGAGAAAAACTGAATAAATAATGGAATTTTCATTGTATAAACACAAAATTTGCGCCGGAAATTTAGAATCCGATTCAGAATACTGAGCAATCATTATGGGGAAAATGTAGATTCAAAATTATTACACAGTTGAAAAATGTTAATGGACTTACTTCCTTTTTCAAAGTTATGAATGAAAAAAATATTAAAAATCACTTAAACTGGAAATTCAACTATATTTCTGCTTAGTAAAGTGGAAAATAGAAAGACTTCAACGAATAAAATTAAAAATTATTATGAAACTGAGTAATTAAGGCACAATATATGAAGTCAAACATTCGTCGGGCTATAAAAAGGGAAAAACACTGTTACATTTAAATCAAACTTTACTAAGAAATCCTGAAAGAGACAAATCATCATAAATTTCAAATTTAATAAAGAAATACAATAAATGGACATTGATTTCACCCAATTCAAGGGGCTATGACTCTGCCGATAGAGGCTAGTTATTTTTTCCCTCTTAACACCCTTGTATAGAGCAAGGTTTGAAGATTTTTTGGAGCACAAAAAGTCAATATGTCATTTTTTGGGCTTATTCCCCTTTTCAAACTGGCGATTCAATTTTTATACAGTCAGAAATTCAGGGTTAGTGTTTCAGTATTAACGGAAGTAGGTTTATCTCATGTCCAGTTGAGAGGTCATGATTTAAAATAGATTTTTATTTGAAGGACTAGGGGGCTCTGCCCCCTGCTCGCTATCGCTCACCAACCCCCGGAACTGCTCCGCAGTTCTTTGAAGATCGCTTCGCGATCTTAGCGAGCAGAGCTCGCTTGTTTCATCTCAACTATCCAGTAAAACCTGGAACTTGTCTGCTTAGTAAATGATAATTTAAAATCGAAACTTTTTATCTCTCTAACTTATCAGTAACTTAATGCGGACCATTACAACAAAAATATCAAAATAAAACTGTTACTAAAATATTCCTTTTTAGTTTACCAATAATTTTACCGAAATGTTTTCAAAAATATCCAGCAAGTCTACTAATTATCATCAACCATCATAGAGAAAAAAAATGCCATTAAAAAACTTTTAAAGTTATGAAATGCACGTGTGTATCTAGTGAATCATTGGGAATAAGAAATCGTACTTATAAAAATAATCGCCTCTTTCTCTAGTGAACGACCAGAAAAAGAAGAAAAAATTGAAACTTGGTATCTTAATAATTCTAAATCTAATTCGAATTTTTTGAAAAACGAAACGCCAATCTTTCTATAAAAAATAATTGTATGCGTGTTTAAAATATCATAGTTCTACTGTGATTAGTTTTTCTATTATAACGAAAAAACCGAAAAAGGGTAAAAAATTTCGAAACTTTAGAATTTAATAACTCCAAAAATAATTCGAAATTCCAAAAAAGGGCGACGAGGTGCAAAACTTCATACCTAAGAGTATGTGTCTGCAAAAAATCATGTTTCTGCTATAAATAGATTTTGCTGGGGGCGAACTCGCAGCCGAAAAAAATAATCTTCGACTTTGACATTAAATAATTCCAGAACTATTTATCTAACTAGGGGGCTCTGCCCCCTGCTCGCTATCGCTCACCAACCCCCGGAACTGCTTCGCAGTTCTTTGAAGATCGCTTCGCGATCTTAGCGGGCAGAGCTCGCTTGTTTCATCTCAAGTATCCATCAGCAAAACCTGGAACTTGTCTGCTTAGTTAATGATCATTTAAAATCGAAATGTTTTATCTCTCTAACTTATCAATAACTTAATGCGGACCATCACTACAAAAATATCAAAATAAAACTGTTACTAAAATATTCCTTTTTAGCTTACCAATAATTTAATCGAAATGTTTAAAAAAAAAGCAAGTCTACTAATTATCATCAACCATCTTAGAGAAAAAAATGCCATTAAAAAACTTTTAAATTTATGAAATGCACGTGTGTATCTAGTGAATCATTGGGAATAAGAAATCGTACTTATAAAAATAATCGCCTCTTTCTCTAGTGAACGACCAGAAAAAGAAGAAAAAATTGAAACTTGGTATCTTAATAATTCTAAATCTAATTCGAATTTTTTGAAAAACGAAACGCCAATCTTTCTATAAAAAATAATTGTATGCGTGTTTAAAATATCATAGTTCTACTGTGATTAGTTTTTCTATTATAACGAAAAAACCGAAAAAGGGTAAAAAATTTCGAAACTTTAGAATTTAATAACTCCAAAAATAATTCGAAATTCCAAAAAAGGGCGACGAGGTGCAAAACTTCATACCTAAGAGTATGTGTCTGCAAAAAATCATGTTTCTGCTATAAATAGATTTTGCTGGGGGCGAACTCGCAGCCGAAAAAAATAATCTTCGACTTTGACATTAAATAATTCCAGAACTATTTATCTAACTAGGGGGCTCTGCCCCCTGCTCGCTATCGCTCACCAACCCCCGGAACTGCTTCGCAGTTCTTTGAAGATCGCTTCGCGATCTTAGCGAGCAGAGCTCGCTTGTTTCATCTCAAGTATCCATCAGTAAAACCTGGAACTTGTCTGCTTAGTTAATGATCATTTAAAATCGAAATGTTTTATCTCTCTAACTTATCAATAACTTAATGCGGACCATCACTACAAAAATATCAAAATAAAACTGTTACTAAAATATTCCTTTTTAGCTTACCAATAATTTAATCGAAATGTTTAAAAAAAAAGCAAGTCTACTAATTATCATCAACCATCTTAGAGAAAAAAATGCCATTAAAAAACTTTTAAATTTATGAAATGCACGTGTGTATCTAGTGAATCATCGGGAATAAGAAATCAGACTCATAAAAATCAGCGGCTGTTTCTCTAGTGAACGACCAGAAAGAGAAGAAAAAATTGAAACTTTGTACCTTAATAATTCTAAAACTAATTCGAATTTTTTTAAAAACGAAACGCCAATCTTTCTATAAAAAATAATTGCATGCGTGTTTAAAATATCATAGTTCTACTGTGATTAGTTTTTCTTTTATAATGAAAAAACTGAAAAAGGGTGAAAAATTTCGAAACTTTATAATTTAATTACTCCAAAAATAATTCGAAATTTGAAAAAAGGGCGACGAGGTGCACAACTTCATACCTAAGAGAATGTGTCTGCAAAAAATCATGCTTCTGCTGTAAATAGATTTGGCTGGGGGCGAACTCGCAGCAGAAAAAAATAATTTTCGACTTTGACAATGAATAACTCCAGAACTAATTATCTAATTAATTAGGTTTTGGAACCAAAATGACCCTCATACATTTGTCTACCAATGGTCAAAATTTCATAATATTCCTTCAAATAGTTTCTGCGTAGTGATAGTTCAAAGTGTTCAAAAATAACATTTTCTGAAACAGCGGCGGCGGCGGCGGCGGCGGCGGCGGTGACTGTTACTTTTTTTTTAATATATAGAGAAATATATTTAATCTTCAAACCCGCTTTCGTTGTTTATCTGTATCTCCGTCAAACAAATTAGAACTGGAGTTAACTAAAAAAGTTTACGAAATTACTACTCTTAACTGTGTATTTTTATTTAAAACGCAGATTCAACATAAGTCAAAAACATGTCCTGTCTTATTACACGAATAACATGGAAAGTGTACTACAAGGATTGCTAATCTTTTTTATACTATCTGCCTTTTTACGCACCTGATAAGTGATAGTTTTATTTCTTTAAAGGAAAGTAATTGTTAAATTTTTAACTTTGAATGTTTGGGATTTTTATGTTCGACTAGTTATGTGTTACCGATGGGCTTCGCCAGTCCATTTTAAAAAAAATTATTCTGGTTTGTTACAGATGGACTTCGCCAGACCAAATGGGAAAATAAATAAATAAAGGATCCATTTTTATGCTACAACAAAGTATTTTAAACTAAAACAATCGATTTCAATCTTCTGCAACAATCGAGAATATGCCTACAACAATTGAATCGTCAGTTTGAAGAAGGGAATAAGTCCAAAAACCAAGTTTTGAGAAAATCGAAAAAAAACTGTATAAGTAATGGAATTTTCATTGTATAATCACCAAATTTTTACTGGAAGTTCACAACCCTATTTAGAAAACAGAGCAACCATCGAAACAAATATAAGTATGTTCAAAAATATTTTACAGTCAAAATAAGTTGATGGACTTATTCCCTTCTTCAACCTTATGAAATTTTTCTGATGAAAAAATCTTAAAAAACCCTTAAATTCACATTTAAATTATATTTCTCCTTAGTTTACACCACAAAAGGGTGAAATAAAAGGAATAAGACAAATAAAATTCAAAATTATAGTGAAACTGAGTTATTAGAGCAGTATCAATGGAGTGAGTGAATATGAATGGAGTTAAACATTCCCTGCATAAAAAAAAGTTTGAAAAAATTTGAAATTAAAAGAAAATTTCATTTTAACTTAGTTTACAGCTCAAAGAATAGGAAAAGAAAGACAAATTAACTTTAACTCCAAATTAACTTGAAAAATACAATGAATGGACATCGATTTCACAACTTCAAGGGGCGATATCTCCCTATAGGGGTTAGTTATTTTCCCCCTCTTTTCACCCATGTGTAGAGCAAAGCTTGGAGATTGTTTTGAGCACAAAAAGTCAATTTGTCATTTTTTGGACTTATTCCCTTCTTCAAACTGACGATTCAATTAATGTTTCATCTTTTCTTGTTATATTTACAAAAATGGGGGGGTTCCCATGAAGTTAGCATGAAATATGGGTTTTTAAGCATAAAATTGACTAAAAAAGTTGTTAGGACGCTTCCATTTTAAACTATTTTTATTCAGAAACCTTCCCGGGAGCGAGTAAAGCAACGTGGTATAGTTTAAAAGTTAAAGTAGGTGGGAAAACTTTAAAACTATAAAGGACATAACAGACAGACAGACAGACATTCATTTATATATATATATATATATATATATATATATATATATATATATATATATATATATATATATATATATATATATATATATATATATATATATATATATATATATATATATATATATATATATATATATATATATATATATATATATATATATATATATATATATATATATATATATATATATATATATATATATATATATATATATATATATATATATATATATATATATATAGGGGAGATTGTTGTACCTCTGGACAAAAATCACGTTTGGATTTTTCTAAGACAGGTAAAATCACATTTTGACCATTTAAAGCGCCCAACCTATAGCCCTAACCTTTGTGAGTACAGAGATATTTTTTACTAGCCAAAATCTTGAAAATTGGATTTTTAATCATTTATAATAACATGGAAAAATTTGTGTCCAAAGGTACAACAACCTGTTGTACCTATGGACAGACCCAGTTGTACCTGTGGACACCCTTAAAAAGGGAAATTTTAGTTGAAAAAAGCTAAGAATTAATATTTTTATTGATGCATTACCTTTTAATAACCTATTTCAAGCCTTTTTAAAATTGAAAATAGGTTTTTTAAAGTAATGTAGTTTTAGATCGTAAATGATCATTAAAACCAAGTTAAATGATAAAAGTCTTGATTTTTTACCAAAAACACAAAAATCACATGGTATTTTCAGATCAGAATTTAAGATAATAGTTTCATCAATCATGCTGATTGATCTAACAACTTCACTGATCCCCCCCAAAAAACAATTTGATCAACACTTAGTTGTGCAAGCATTTGGTGGTAATAACAATAATAACTTGGTGTTAAATCTTCTTCAGTGGAAATTTCTAGTTTTTTTAATCACCATACTTAAATGCGATAGGGTTCTTAGGATTTTACACCATATTTTACATTAAATTCCAAGTAGAATCATAAATTTAAAAAAGTAGTTAAGATCACAAAATATTTGATTTTTCATCTAAAATTCACTTGAAAATAGTCGCTGACAAATAGATTACCATTTAGAATTAATTGAACATTTATTAAAATGTATTCAGTTAAATGAAACCTGATTCTAAAACGCCGATTAGCTACAGACACCCACAAGAACGTGTCCGTAGGTACAACACTTATGGTGTCCGAAGGTACAACATGAGGTGTTTTTGCATTCAAAGTTCTATAAAAGATAAAAGAATTGAGATCTGACAATTTCTAATATAAAAAATAAAAGTTAAAATCTCGGGGATTCACCCCATGTATCCCATTTTATCATGGCATAATTAAAGGGGAAGAAAAGAGTTAATGTAGTGATGCACTAAAAAAAACTTTGGCCACCTAAAAACAGTAAATTTATTATATAAAATTTAAATAATATTTTAAAGAGCTGATTTCACGTTAGCAACTAGATAGCATCTGTTTACATTCAAAATCGACCACAAATTCAAATTTACATTTTCCCCCGAATTTTAAAATGAGGTGGCTGAAGGTACAACCGTCCGTAGGTACAACACTCTCCCCTATATATATATATATAGATAGATAGATTGTATAATAATGATATTTATGGCTTATTTACCACAATATGCAAAGTTATAAGGCACGGAGTATAGTTCTTTTATACATTTTAATCATACGGAACCAGCGAAAGTAACCTTAGGTCACTGTTCTAATGTTCTCTTTAAAACCTTTAGAGTTGAATTTAAATTAGAAATTTACAATTAGGCTTTTGTAGAGTAGATATGTTCACTTTTCATGTAACTCATATATTTGATAAACTACAAACCATAGTTGTTTGTTTTAGAATTCCAATTCCTGTTTTCAAAGGCTTGCCTCAAAGCACATTTTCAATAGAGCGATAACTTTATTCCAAGTGTGTTTCCCATTGTATGGATTGATTCCGCCTCATAGGATAACATCTTGCACCATCAAGATCCAAAGACAAGATAGATAGAAGTTAAATTTTCTTCTTCTTCACTTCAATTTTCTCCGGAATGGAGTTGTTTTGAAAACTCGCCCACATTTATGTGCCCTCAGGGACTTTCTTGTCATGGAAGAATCGGCAAAAACAGAATCGTAGTAGAGAGGAATGAAACAGAACTTTTCACTGTAGGTTTTATTTCCCTTTCACATTAAACGCATTAGTTTAAAGGTATTTCTAAAATAAAAGCAAACAGTTTGGAATGCCGATTATCTTTTCTCAAAAGATTGAAGGAGAAAATGGAAAAAAGAAAGGGTTATCATGAATGAAAATATCACACCCCATTGACTCGTTTTTACATTTTAAAAAGTGGTTACTTAAAATGATGACGTACGCAATGCTTTTGTTGAAAACTTTTGTACTTAAATGCCAAACGCATATAATAATAGATTTGAATTTGAATTGTTAACTATAAAATATTTAGTATAATCTCATAAATTTAGGTATATGACAAATTTTTTAAGCACTCCTTCACTTTTGGCCAAGGTGGCCTAGTGGGATTACATGCAGCCAGTCAGTGGAGTGTATCTGGTGTCGATTTCGATTCTCGACCTTTCCCTGGTTGTCTGTTTCTCTGTGACAGCAAAAATTCTGCTTTGCTAAGTTCAAAATAATCATTTTGCTGTTAATATAAAAAATAAAACTTGAAGCTAAATATAGGGTGTTTCATAACTTCTAGGAGGGGTAAGGCACACCTAGACAACTCAGAATAACCTAAGAATGGGGGGGTTGGAAATACACCCCTAGTGACCTAAGGCTGTATAATCTACAGTGGAAATTGACACGTAACCTTTTATGATTGGGTTAAAACCAGCAAAATCGTTTGATTCCGGAATGTGTTACATAAAAAGTGATTTAGCTGAATTTTCAGGTTTTCTTGAATAAATACCTGAATCGATACCTGAGTTGTTCACGTGTGTCCTACCCCTCCTAGAAGTTATGAAACACTTATCTGAAACACCCTATATAATTAATAAGGCTATTACTTTGTAAAATACGGGTGAATACTAGCTTTTTTTTATCTGGAATTTTAAATAAAACAATTTATTTAAGTTTTGAAAAAAGTAGAAAAGTATTCACATAAGCGGCAGCCTTCACAAAAACCATAGGGGAGAGTGTTGTACCTACGGACGGTTGTACCTTCAGCCACCTCATTTTAAAATTTGGGAAAAAATGCAAATTTGAATTAGGGGTCGATTTGGAATGTAAACAGTTGCTGTCTAGTTGCTAACATGAAACCAACTCTTTAAAAATGTTATTTAAATTTATATAATAAATTTACTGTTTTTAGATGCTCAAAGTTTTTTAGTGCATCACTACATTAATTCTTTTCTTCCCCTATAATTATGATATGATAAAATGGGATATATGGGGTGAATCCCAGAGATTTGGACTTTTTAGTTTTGATATTAGAAATCGTCAGATCTCAATTCTTTTATTTTTATAGAATTTTGAATGCAAAAACACCTTATGTTGTACCTTCGGACACCATAAGTGTTGTACCTACGGACACGTTCTTGTGGGTGTCTGTAGCTAATCGGCGTTTTAGAATCAGGTTTCAATTAAGTGAATGCATTTTAATGCATGCTAAATTAATTCTAAATGGTTATCTATTTGTAGACGATTATTTTCAAGTGGTTTTTAGACGAAAAATCAAATATTTTGTGATCTAAACTACTTTTTAAAATTTTGATTCTACTTGGCATTTAGTGTAAAATATGGTGTATAATCTTAAGCACCCTATCGCATTTAAATATGATGATTACAAAAAACTTAAAATTTCCACTGAAGAAGATATGCGGAAGTTATTACCACCAAATGCTTGCACAACTAACGTAACGTAAGTGTCAGTGTCGATCGAATTGTTTTTTCGGATCAGTGAAGTGATCAGATCAATCAGCATGATTGATGAAACTATTACCTTAAATTTTGATCTGGAAAAATCCCATGTGATGTATGTGTTTTTGGTAAAAAATCAAGACTTTTATTATCATTCACTTTCGTTTTAATGATCATTTATGATCTAAAACTACATTACTTTAAAAAATCTATTTCCAATTTTAAAAATGCCTGAAATAGTTTATTAAAAGGTAATTCATCAATTAAAATGTTCATTTTTAGCTTTTTTCAACTTAAACTTCCCTTTTCAAGGGTGTCCACAGGTACAACTGGGTCTGTCTATAGGGAGAACACGTTGTTGTACCTATGGACACAAATTTAACCAAGTTATTAAAATTAATTAAGAATCCAATTTTCAAGATTTTATCTAATAAAAAATATCCCCCTACTCACAAAGGTTAGGACTATAGGTTGGGCACTTGAAAAGGTCAAAATGTGATTTTACCTGTCTTGGAAAAATCCAAACGTGATTTTTGTCCAAAGGTGCAACTATCTCCCCTATGATAAAATAGACAAGCTTATGCCTTTTTCCACACAATTTATCACAATCTTTATGACTATCTTCCTGTGAAAAACATTATAAAGGATATATTAATCGAGCTTTATCTTAATCGTTAAGTATAGATAGCTGTAGTGTAATAAAGATTTAAATCGAACATTTTCTCTTTATTTTCACTAGCTAGATGATATAATTTTACCTTAATAAATACTTTAGAAATGAGAATTTATTAAAGAAAATATAACTATTATAGTTTTGTATACATTTATGAAAATAAACACAATATCATTAAGAGAAGAAAAAAAATAATCCAAAAAGTACCTTTACTTTTGAAAAAAAATGTTTTTAAACCAACAGTGAGATATTGGTAAATAAATGTTTTTGCTCATATATAAATCAACATGACAGGATCATTAACTCTTCATATATTTTCTCATGAGAAACAAAGCAAATCTAATTAAAAAGCAGCTTTACTAATAATGAACAGTTATTTTACGTTTTTTAGGTTTTGATGATGAAACATGGTTTGAGGCGTTTTTCTTGCGTTTTAATTAACGCATGAAAAGTGTGGGAAGGTACAAATGTCGCTGATTTCACAAACAAGCCCCCCTTGAGGACCTTAAAACGACAAATAATACTAGCTATTTATTAGATACAGCCTTTTAAACTTAATTTTGGAGTTGAAAAAATATGGGATAGAAAATATAAATTAAACGTGACTTTTCGAGGCGCTATCAGAAAAACTGTAAGTAATTTATTATGTACACATGTTTTCCAGAAAGAATGGTGTTTGTTTATTTATATTCATTACTTTTGCTAGTTACCTTTCATTCATTGTGAGGATCTACAAAGGACATCCTTTGGATATCATTGTTTGGAGTAACTGTCTTATCGTTCGTTTTCTAAAAGTTAGTACAGTACCTTTATTTTGAAAAGATCTCATATTTCAAATCTTTAGAGTACATTTCCCGTTTTGAACAGTATAATTTTTAAAGTAGATTAAAGTTAAGTACAAATGTTTTTCACAAAAAATGTAAAACGTATTGTTTTATTATGGCTTTATAATATTATTATGTTCTAAAAACAAATTCAACCATTTAGATTTTTACTTAAATAGATATTAAAACTAAAACGTGACAGTTCTGAAAATAATTAGGTGAAAATAAAATCACAATATTAGTAAAGTAAATGTTTTCTATAAAATAAATTTTAAAGAAGATTTTTAAGCCATAACACCAAGAAAGTACATTTTAAGTACTTAAAAATAGATTTTTAAATTTTTTTTATTTCACAATATCGAGTGGGTGTAAACTATGGATGAACTTAAACGTAATAATACATAAACACTAGTTTGAGAGTACTTTTAATAACCTTATTATATAACTTAAATTAACCGTACACTTAAAATTTCAAAACACCTAAACCAACACTTAAAAATTCAAAAAACGTATTCTTTATTAGTGTTTTTTAAAAAAGGATGAAGTTCACAGTGTTACTTATAGCAAATCCTTTTATAATCTGATTAAATCTATTTATTATTTTTTTTAAGTTCTTAGCTCTCTAAGTTATTCTTCAATCGATCAATAGTAGTGCCTTTCAAAAGATAAACACATGAACCTTTTCTTACGACTTCATTTTATGTCATTCAAATCCCTTAAAGCGAAGTAGCTATTTGGAATTCTCTTATATTTTTTAGTAGTACAACTCAGGGGAAAACTGTAGATGTAAGTTTTCTTAGCTTCAATACTAGTAATTCGCTTTCCATTGGCGTTTTATCTAGAATAGAAAAAAAAAAGGAATATTACAAATGTAATGTTTTTGAAAGTTACGACTACACTGAATCATTGTGTAGAGTAGAAAACATGTGTTGTATTGATTCTTTTTGAAAGTTTGTTTCTATTTGGATAATGTGAACTCTTAATTAAATTCTTCATTGATTTTCTTTGATGAAAAACTGCTTTTAACAATTTAATACAAATGCGAAAGTAGTATGTGGAAATGAATGAACTTGTGTTTTCCTTTTTATACAGGATTTTTGTATAGTTTTTCTTTATTACTAACGTATTTATATTATTAAAAATCAACATTCACAAAGAAAAATGGTTTTAATTTATTTATTCAAATAAATGAAGTTGGACTGTAAAACAGTCTTGTTTTAGATTTTAAAAACATTATGAATGGTGCATAAAAATAATCATATTGTATTAAAAACCTGAAATTGTAAGTCCGTAATCCTTTCTTTCAGTTTTAAATACATACTTTACTATAATTATGAAATCATGTTAATTTAAACTCACGGGTATTGGGTTCACTGAAGTCAATGGATGTCATATATCATAAATCCTTTTCGAATGTCTTCTTGTCTCTTTAATGCACGCATGTCTTATGTCTCATCCCTTTACGATACCAAACCAATCCGATTCGCAATCCTCGCGTGATACAATTTCCCAGCAGTAAGCCGAATCGATCCTCTCATTCGATATGGTTAAGCTTGTAAATCGATTACCTTACGCTCAATAATCAAAATCGTCATGTTGCCAAAATGGGAGTTGAAAAATTGAGCCGTTGAATTATGAAAACCATGACGATGTCAAAATACTCGAAGAAATCAATGGCACGAAGAGGAAAACTACGGGAGATTTAGTACCGATTGCTTTTGAGAAGCTTTGTGGTCGCTATGTTTTTACTTTGGAGTTGCAGTAGGGTTTACGAAATAGTTAGTAATTTCCCAATAGCTGGATGGCTTATCACATAAAAATGACCGAAAACTGCAAAATGTGATGCTTTCAAGAAATTCGAATTCGGATTCGATCCCCGTTGTTCTCCATCAGCATCAGCTTTTCGGGGAACAGCCCCTCCCCCTTTTTACGTTTTTCGACGACTTTATAAATTTGAACTCGATTTTTAGGGTCAAAAAGCCTTGCTTTAGTCTTCAAATTGCCCCCCAGGGGACAAGAAAGGTTTAAATTAATAAAATAGGAAAAGTTATAACAAATGGATAGGTTTCAGGGGTAATTACCCCCCTAAAAACGCAAAAAACGTTAATAATAGTAGGATTTGTTATACCTTATTAATCAAAATGAAAATAGACTAAAATTTAACCCAGCGTTTCTTGCGCTGTGAGGGATGTCCAAGTAAAAAAACTAAAGAGTGAAATTTTTTTCCATGCATAACGAAAATAGAAGAAGCCTATCATAGAATTTTCTAACAAGGCTGTTTTCTTTTCTAATTCTAAGCATGCTAAAAAACTGTAAAAATAATGGCGGATTTACCTATATTTTTTGCATGGGCGTTATTTGAAGTAATAACTACAGAATTTAGACATCTAGCTTAATGATATTAACATAAAGTAAAATAATTTAAGATCGAAATATTCAAAGAAAATAATCCTAATTATGTCGTTTGTAACAATTATGCGTACCAGGAACAATCTTTTGGGGATGGCGCTCATCCTCATAGTAAAACCGAAAATTTGTGTAAACTTACAAATTCTATTAGGTATAAATTTTAAAATAGAAGAACTAAACATATTGCAAATTAACAATATTGTACAAAGTATGGAAGCACTTTTTTTGCTTTAGATCACACTCCTGGCAAATTGGAAAAAAATAAAATTTTGGGCTAGCTTATCTCTTGACTACAAAAAAGTGGATGTAAACACTACAACACCATTACAGGATAAAAGTTTCAATTTTAAATCTAGCTTATTCGCTCTATATTTAACATAGAATTGTTGCAATACAGTTACGATTTTTGTATAAAGAAATCGCAAAGCTTCGCAATAGCTACTGGCTTTTGTTGCAGAAATAACCCTTTTGTTAAAACGTTCTTTCTTTAGAATTCCGGGAAGTTTGAAGGAGTCTTTTTCTTTGAAAGATTTCCTACATGAAAAGGAATATCGAAATTTATCAGTCAATTAATTAGATTTTAAGTGAATGAAAGAAACAGTTCGTTCAGGAAACAAACTGTTCTTGCAGTTAATTATTCATTTTGAGACACAAAACAAAGCCGCTAATTAGAACACTTTCTTTCCTTGGGAATCAAAAATGAGATACCTAATTAGGGCTCCTATCAGTGTTTGATAATATACTGGAAACTATCTGAATGCTCCTTTTCTCTTACGGGAACTTTTGAGTTTTCTTACTAGGAGGACGTTTGTTTTCGAAATTACTTTGAGAATGATTAATTATCATTATTGCATATTTGTGGTTAGGGAGGCTTTCCTATTTTGTATCTGTTTTTTATTCGTCTTTTTGTAGCTATCAAAGGATATTTTTGGAGTTTTAAAGAATAACGTCTTGGTGTTTAATGAATCGTTCTTATCTAAAAAATTATAAGGGTTTATTTATACGTGATATTTTTAGAATTAACTGCTTCCTTCCTACAAGGTTCTAAATAGAGATAAAGTTTTTTAGTTTCATTAATCTTATTTTGGATTATTAAAGTTGAAAGGAAGGCTAAAATTTTTTTATCTTCATTGTGTGTGGTATGTAACTTTTTCTTTTTGTTATTGAGTTCAATGTGCTGACTTAATGGAGAAAGGATAAAATCGTGTAACTTGTCGAGAAAAAGATAAATTTCATCAAATTTAATTAATGGACCAAAAAAGTCTTTTAGCATCAAAACACAATATAGTTAAAAGCTATAATATTTGTGAAATTTTTTGTAGTTAAAAACCATATTTTACAAGTACTTTAATAAGTAAAAATAGTTTTAATAAACTTGTACAGTCCCTTAAATGCCTACAATAACTTCAATTGATAAATTAAAAGACATTTTTAAACAATATTTATTAAAAAAATTGTCAACTTGAAGAAGGTTGTAATATTAATGAGATCCAATCTCAAAGGAAATAAACACGTTAACTGTCACATGTTTCTCGGATGAAAACTACCTTTTCAGCCCTTTTTCCTAAGACACATGAAACATATTTTCAACCATAAAAAATTGAAAAAAAAATCTTCGATGTACAACCCTGTAGTCCATCCTGATGCCATCTCTCAAAACTGCATGTCCTTTCTCCCAAGGAAGGACGGTGTCGCGCATGCCCCTCTTAACCCCTGAGGTACCATAAATGGACGGGAATTGGATTTTCGGAAGGGGAGGGGAAGGGGGGAAGGTGATAAGTCGATTGTTCCACCGAGCGTGCCTGTGCCAATGATCAGCCCTTTTATATGTACGCTGAGTTTTTATTTTTAACGGTGTTCTTCTTTGTGGGCAAGTGGAACTTTTTGTTGTTTTGTGTGCGTGAAAATTAGGAATAAAATTTCTTTTAATGGGGGATTCTTGGTTGTTTCAGGGTGCTTTTTTTCGGGTTCGTTACGCTACGACAGTGGGAAGTCGTTTGGTTTTGGATTTTTCGTTACGGTTTGATTATGTGGGGTTGTTTTTGCGAATTTTTGGAGGCCCGACTTTTTTTTCGTTTGTTAACTATATCATGATGCTGTAGAATGTTTTAAAGGTCGTCTAAAGAGTAATTAAGGGATTCGTTTTTTTACTGCTTGTGTTTTTATGTGAAAAGTGTAACGAGTGGTAGTAAAATGTTCTTCCCTTTAAACAACTATAGTACTTAGCTATTTAAGCCATTTTAAGTTATTTTTGTAAAAAAGATTTAAGAATCTTTTCTTTGAAAGGATATTTGAATAATTTTTCTTATTTTTATATGACTTTATATAAATCAGCAAATGATTTAGAAGTGTTTTAAAGCATAATTTACTTTTCAAAGATCGTGTTAGAATTTCTTTCATATATACAGGGTGTTTCAAAATTGCGTTGCACGGCTTTTATTCGGAACCAACGCCTCCTAGGGTCATGGAAGTAAGGTCTACCCCTAGGTAAGTAAGCCTGGAGAATGCACTGAAATAACTTACAGCGGCCCTAGCGGCAAAATTAAAATGTAAAAAAATTAATTTAAAAACTAAAAGAGATAGAGCAAAAACCTCAGTTGTATAACCTCAATTGTAAAACCTCAGTTGCTCTGAGCAAAAACCTCAGAGTATTGTTGCCAACGTCATGAAGAACTCACTGAAAAAAAATTCATGAAAATATATTGAATATTCGCCGAGATATTAGCATGTGAAAATGGGGCACTTTTTCAGGGGTCAAAAAAGAAAAAGTTCGCATATTTGCAAATTTTTTGATTTTTTGATTAAATTTTGTATTCTTTAAACTTAAGAAACACAAAACTACAAAATAACACTGAAAAATTAATTTGCAAATATGCGAATTTTTTCTTTTTTGACCCCTGAAAAAGTGCCATTTTCACATGCTAATATCACCGCGAATATTCAAGACATTTTCATGAATTTTTTTTTCAGTGAGTTCTTCATGACGTTGGCAACAATACTATCACTGAGGTTTTTGCTCTATCTCCTTTAGTTTTTAAATTTATCTTTTAAACTTTTTAATTTTGCCGCTAGGGGCGCTGTAAGTCCTCTCAATGGTTTTTCCAGGCTCACTTACCTTGGGGTAGACCTTACTTCCGTGACCCTAGGAGGCGTTGGTTCCAAATAAAAGTCGTGCAACGCAATTTTAAAACACCCTGTATAAGGAAACTTCCTATTGAAAGTGAAGATTGTTTAACTTTATCTTAAGCAAGCTCGTATAACTGAAAATTTCCTTTTTCAATAGAACTGTAAAGATAATATAATTTTTACTTTTTATTTATTTCCTCAACGAAGTAAATAACCCATCGAGGAGTACATATGTTAAGTCACGTCCTTCTAAAATGTACAAAAGGAAAAATATACTTCATTGAAATTTTATTAGTATAGGTTAAATTAAAATTTCTTTACTCTTTTTATATAGCATTTATTATGAATTTAGGATGATCCCGTTTCTTTGTTTTCATGTGTTGTATAATTGCTTTCAAAGATAGTCAATCAATTTTTTTTAAATACTCTTAGGAAAGTAGTTTTTCTGCATATAATGTTAAATTCCCCTTAGTATTTAACTTAAGATTTGAAAATTAACTTTCACAAATTTATCTTTAAAATACATATACGTATTACATAAAGTGAATTACTTTATATAAAGATTCGTTCTCTAACCCAACCATAAATAAAGAAACTGCAAGAAGAGGTGAAGAACATCTAGTTACAAAGTTCTTAATGATACGTAATATTTAGTAACATCATAATAACAAAAATAGAGTTAGTATTTTATAACCTAATCTAATCAGTATTAAGTTAACAAATCCAAAAACACAAGACTCGACTTTCAATAATAACTAACTAAATTGTTAGTGATCAATGATCATTTAAGTTCTTTCAACAGATCGTTAAACCCACCTTATCTTTGATGCACAATGACGTCAGAAATCAAATCCACTTCCCGCATTCGCATGCTAGCTTGTCGTTATCCCGTCTTACACCCATCCTGTTCGCTCCATCCCTTCAGAACTTGTCAAACTTCGATAATTACCTGCCATTAGAGTGTAATCCACCATAATCTCAGATTCACATTATGCACCTACAGGGCTTCGCATGGAAAGCTACACACTCTGTGAACCTCCTTCGTATAAATATAGTTTCAATTCTCTATGACAAAAAGAGAAGCCCCATAAAGAAGCTTTGCAGTAAGGTTTAAGAGAGATTTTAAGGTCCTTGGGGAGGTTAAGTCATCTTTCATTGTGAGACATTGGCAAATGATGAAAAAAAAATTAGATTTGATGATTCATTTCGTAGAAATATATAACGGTTGGTTACTGAAAATTTTTGTCTTTATTTTAAAATGTTGGATTTTTACTATAGTATGAGGGTTTACGTGACTAGTCATTAGATTCATGTTTTATATTAATTGTTAAAAATGTAATTTGGTTTTGCTCCGTAGAATCATGTTCTAATTTTTCCTATACATTTTGGGAGTAAAATCGTATTTTGGTTAGAAAGCACTATAGACTAATATAGTATTTTCGTTATTTTCCATTATATTTTTGTTAAGATCACTTTCATACACGCATTTTTCCTTAAATATTTATTTTTTACTCAGTAATACTTTTGGTTTTAAAAATAATGTGGATAGAAAAAAGAGCTTCGTAAGATTTTAAACGCCTTTTTTTTCATTTTCAACTAGCGGTACATAACCAATACGCAATTATTGCACAAATTAACAATTTTATAAGGGAGGCTTTATTGAAAGTAAAAAAAATAAGGAAACTTCGCCATCTTAAAATCAACATCAACTCTCTAAATGCGAACTAAAGGTAATGAAATTCTGCCCAATCTTTTACCTAAGAATTTAATTAAAAATATTCGCCTAAAACTATCATTACTATCAACAAAAAAGCTACTACCAAATATTTATCGAAATAGATACATTTTCAGGGATCGTAAACGGATATTAAAAACTACATTTTAATGAAGATGTACCTTCTATGCAACAAGGTAGAATTCCGAACTGCACACTATTAAATTTCGAAACATCAAGACTTCCTTGAAAACCTCACAACGGGACGCCGAACTTGAATTTCGGTACCGTCGGAATCCTCCTTCTTCATCAGACGAATGGATGGTGCATAGCCTCACACGATGCCTTAATTACAGCACGGGTTACACGGTTCTGTCCACACAATTATTCATTCCTATCTACAAGTTTTGCGTGCTACTCCTCCATTTCCCACTAGAGCGGCACGTGAAAATGAAATACGCGACTGCGCTCCCCGACGCTAATGGGTATCATTATGCGAAAGATGGAGGTGCCTTTTCTGAGGGAAGATGAAAAGGAAAGAGAAAAAACCCCACAAACGGAGTACTTTTGTGCTGAAAACAATCAAGATGGAAGCGGTTTAATCATTTTGCCAATAAAGAAGGAGATATTCATTTGAAAAATGATTAAATGTTCCCCATAAAAGGGAGGATTTTCCCCATTTGCTCGGCTGGTATTGATTGCGGGAATGAATTGTGTTAAGTACGTAGTGATTTTTTACTCCCAGTGAAAAGGCGATGGACAGTATGGTATGGTTTGGTTTATTGGGGAAGGAAGAATGGATCTAGAGGAAGAAAATTATTGATTTTTGTTTGAGGTAATATTATTCGTTCTCTTGAGGGGTCCACAAAGTTTTTGCTGCTTTAAATAAGGATATTATATTTTGTTTTACCCGGGGGAGACGGACCCCGTAAAATTGATTTAATTTATAAGTTATTAATTCTGTCAAATTATCTTGTTTTTTAGATGAAAATGACTTTTACCCTTTTGCTTTAGCAAATAAATACCACGCCAATTATAAAACAAAGAAAGATAACAACTTCTTCATTCCCTTGAATTAATTCCTTTTCTGAGATATATTTTTAATGCAAAAAAACATCAGAAAGATAAAGGTAATGATTATGGTTTTTAAAAAATAATGAATGAGTAATTAACATAGCCAATATTGGGGAATTTGCGAAAAATTTTACAAAAAATAACTTAAAAGTATATAACTTTTAGGTCTAATTACAGTTTTTTTTGCTTTTAGATTCTTACATTATATTTATTCCCGTAACACAATTTTTAAAACAAATTTCATTGAAATTAAATTATTTTTTCTCATACGATTAAAATACTATTTTAAACCTAAAATTGGCATATATAAACCTTTGTCTAATAATATGCAATGTTTTTTTATGTTCGATATCGAGTTATGTGTTTTCATAAAGAGTAGGAATACGCTTACATCATTGATTTTTATATCGTATTAATACACCGAACGAGCACTATTGTGTAAGTTTTCATGAAACGAAAACTCTTAACGTAAAAGAAGGAAAATGTATGATTTTCTAATTTTTTGTAACATGTCATGTCAAAGCCTGATGCCGCCGCTCACAGGTGTTTAGGAAAATTGCCACGTATTAAACCAATCAGCTAAACACACCTACGTAGCTTCTGCTGAATCAAAATATTCGCGTGAGTTAAGGGTGATTAATGAAAGCTTTTAGTATTAATGAGCTTCTACCATCAGGACGTAGTAGCAGGTAATCCTTTATAAGTATTCTGGGATTTTTAAAACTTTGCACAAATATGATGCTTCATTGGAAAAGAATTACAATTAAATCATAAATTGATTTCAATTTTTTAAAGTTTATCAATAAAAGTAGACTAGATTAAATACTCCTAGATATTAATAATTACAATTTAAAAAATTATTGAATCCATAAATCTGTAAAAAATTATTTTCCTTTTCCGGATTTATACTAAATAATATTTTGGTGTTTCACACATGTTCTTGTGTAGGAAAAGTTAAAAAAACATAAAAATATGGACTTATATTGATAACATTTTTGAAATTTTCTACCTTTTAAATATTAATAAGTAAGTACAAAATCTTACCGTGAGGAATTTAGTATAAAGTAATATTTTATTTCTACTATAACTTAGCTTAATATAAAATTAAAAAATATGAACATGGTAGAATGGTTAATTGGTTAGTTCAACGGATTTTAACTTAAAAAAGTTTTTTTTTCTTCCAAAAACTGTTGAAAATTTTGGACTTGTATACGGTTATTTTTATTCTCAGAGATTTAATTGTATTCTTACGTACTTGAAAACTGTCCCATATTAGTTAATCTAAATCACGCAATGGACTACACCCGTCTGACGTCACATTATACCTATCATGTGACCTACCGAGCTTGCAATTAGTTACCACAGATACCACACTAGTTGAGTTTGTAGTGATTATGATGACAGTGAGATATGATTTGATAATGAGAGTTTTTTTACCCAACACAGTATTTTTAGTCTGGAACCCAGATAGGCGCATATAGTCCATTAACGGTAAAGTAACCTGGTATAATGCTATTGCATTACTATAATTTTCTTATCAAAAATACTTTTCTAAAATACGGCTATTTTCTTTTCTTTTATCTTTTAATACGACCGGATACAAAAACTCCCGGATTTCCGAAATCTTCTAAATCGGTTTACATCGCAAGAGAATCTACGCTGCGTGGTCTAAATTTATCATCGGCCCAAACCGATTAGGAGCTCGGAAAAATAAAATCAAATTGGTTCCAAGTGGAGAGAATATTTATTTACCTCCCCTCCTCTCCATCCTCGGAGAGGGGGGAGGACAAGCACTCCCGATTTATTTCTTCCAAAGAGTATGGGCGAACCCATCAAGTCGATTTATCAAGCGTAACAAGAAGCAGTACCGGTAAGAGCCCATTGCAATCCTCGCTGTCACGAATAAATCAACTGGGATCGCTGGGTGTTATAATCAATATGCAATTGAATGGAAAAGGTAGGGAAGGGACTCATTGGGTACCCTTTGTGTAATTGTTTAACGTGAAAATTTACAGGGAGACAAGCTTAGGTTTAAGTGGAGGTGTCTCTTTATTCGAGTTTTCTTTTCAGCTATGTTCGAATCGGGTTGAGGATGCGTGAAATGAATACGGATGTTGGATTGTTTACAGAGCTCTGTCCATGTTGAAACTCTTTGTGGGTTTAAGAGAATGTCTTTTGTGAATTACCATTCGAATATATCCATCCTGAGTTTTACTATTTGTAAGCATTAGTTTAAAAACGACGATATTTAAACTAAAGGAATTGGAGACGAATAGTTAAAATTAGAATAGTGTTTCATTTGTTTTGTTTCTATTCGAATAGAATTTTAATACCGCGTTATTTTGAAATTACACGCAAGTAATAAGTGTAGGTAAAAGAAAAGTAAAATTTAGCAATTGTTCAGTTAAAATAGTTAGCAGTTGCTAATCAGTTGTTCAGTTAATGTCTTATGGTTAAAACATATGAGCAGATTTTGTATGTAAGATGTTTCAATATGTCAGTCCAAACTATGCACAAAAAGATTTCTTGCCTGGAATACATTAAAAATGCCCAAAGAATAATAGTTACATCTGGCAACGTCTTTAATTTAAAAAAAAAAAGTGACGTCATATGCGGTAAGAACTTACTTATTTCATTACAGGGTGCACACATGCATGCGTAGCGTAATGAATTTTTTTTAACTTATCCGAATAACCATGATGTTCACGTTTCAATAAACTTATTTTATCGTAAACCGTATGTGTCGTCATATCTTTTTCTGTAGCAATTTTTTCTAAAACCATGAATTGTAGTGGCATAGTTCTACGGACATCTTTATATTTCACCCAAAGAATCTATCTGGTTGTACAGAACTTGGGCGGACTTATTGAAACACCTTGTATAATGTCACCGTCAATGTATAAAACACTGGCATTCTATAAAATGCCAAGGTATTTTTATACATTGCCTGTCGTTTTTAGTTTAGGCATTATATACAATGCCTTGGCACTCTATAGAATGCCAAAGTTTCATACATAGCTGGTAACATACGTATTCACGATTTTCCTAAATAAACAAACAAGCCCAATGAACTCCCGGAATGTCTGCTTCTCCGGTTACTAGTTGTGACACAGCTCATTTAAAATCTTAAATAAAAGTAAATAAATGAATGAGAGAAGCACAGACATTCCGGAAGTTGATTGGGCTTGTTTTTTTATAAGGGAAATCGTGAATTTAAGAATTTATCTTAATATTTATAAGTTGAGGATTTTTTTCAGTCTGATTCAATTCTGAATTTGTGATCTCAGTATTATTGAAAACTCCTACTAACAAAGCAAATTAAAATATCATAAAATATTTTTAATAGCAATGTAATGTGTAAAAGTGATGTGTAAAACAAAACATAAAAATTTCTCCCCTTATTCAAAACATCAAAATAGCTCTGATAAATGATTTTTAAAAATATACTTTTCTGTTTTAATGGTTTTGTTTTCCAACCAACTCAGTTGTTATTTAAATACTATAATACTACATAACTAAAAAAGTAACTGAATTTATTATTAAACTATTTCAACGAAAAATCTTCCTTGCAAAATAAAAATATATCCTTCGAAAATCAATCAACGCAACTTACATCCTTTTCTTGCTATTTCGAACAACCCAATACTTGAGTATTGAAAGCGTAGAACAAATTTCATGAAATATAGAGATTAATCACTGTCTGCTTAGCATGTTAAGACCAAGTATTTCAACGTTAAACGAACAGCCAATGTATTGAAATTTATTATTTCTTTTTATGTTACATCAAAGGTTTTTAAAAAAAGATAGTTCCTTCCTTTGCTGCATTCTAAAATGGATTAGATTTTTACTACCTTCATTAACTTTAAGCATTGAATCTCTGAAGAAATGGAAAAACTAAATGCCCAGTTTGTTTTTTCTTTGTTGGAATAACATGAATCGCAAATATAAAAATCTACAACGCAATGCAAAAACAACTCTGAAATTTTAAACGAGTTAAGGACACACCCAACTAAATTCGCCGAACATTACCTGACTTTGAAAATGAAATAGAATTCCAGCAGTCCCCAGAACTTTTCTGCTCTCGGAATTCTTTCCAATTTCTTTTAAGAAAAAAATAGCAAAGAGGAAATGAAATCCATTAAAGGAAGTATAGCAGGAAAAGAAAAAATAAGGAACCCCTCTCTGAGTAAAAGGAACGCGTTTCTATTTTTAGTCTGGCACCTGTTGACATCTTGCAAGTATGGTCGGGCGGGGCCAAGAACGGAGTTGCGTCAAAGACAACTGGTCACTCCTGTTTGGACAATACTCAAGATGAGAGGAGTGACAGGTAATTATCTTAGAGATTGTCTGCGGTAAACCCATTTAGGAGAGTGACGGTTGAGGGAAGTGGCTGATAGCTATCGAAAGTGTAATGCCCCAGCCTGTTTGGTGCACTTTCACAAGTTAGGATGTAATTTATCCTGATTATTGGAATAGTAAAGATGGATGACTAAGTGACTGTGTACATTAGAGTGTCCCTTAAAATCGAAGGTCGGGGAAACTTTTGCTCCACCCCCCGCCATTTTTTTCCTTTTGGTACCCTAAGAACGTGTGTATAGTGATTATCTTTGGGAATATGGGTTACAACAATTAATATAAGTGATGTATAGTGGTTATTATATTATGTTATATTAAAAGGTCAAAAAGGTTGTGCCGCTACAATCCAGGTGTAGTTCTTAAGAATTTTGAATGAAGGAATTTCGATATATATAAAAATCAAATGTAGCAAATATAATTTAACACTCGATACACTATTTCTTAAATGATTTTAAATTACCTATTAAAATGATTGAATTAATGAATAATGCATAACAACTTATTCACTCTTTAGATGTGCACCATTCCAATAATAAATAGGTGCAAAACGACACTTACTTTAGAATGCGTCGTGACGTCACTTGATTTAATGATGATTTGAAGAGGAACTGCTGTAGGTTTTTTGAAGAAAAGGGTGTTGAGGATGACACAATCAATAAGTCACTTATTGAACGAAGATTTCTTTTTATTGTCTGATAAGGCACAGGTATGCAGTATACACGAACACAATCGATGATAATCCTGGATGTGGTTGCACTGAGTATTCGAAGCGTTTAAAAAGAACTGACCCGTCAAGTTGGGTAGATGAAAGAACTGGTCAGAATTATTCTAAGTGCACTGATAAGAAGAATAGATTTTCCACGACTATAGTAAGAGGTGCAAATTCCTCCATAAAAAAGAAGACGGCCTCTATAAAACTACTGGAATTAAAAATTCCTCCAAAAAGAAGACGGCCTCTACAAAACTACCGGAATTTGAAGATTTTGAACTGCGGCGAAAACTGCGTTTAGGTAGTGAGGCAATTCTTTGTTGAGGCCGTGATGAAGTGCAGTCTCACGCTGTAGATTATCATGATGTTACGTGGCGTGAACCTGGTGACACTCGTGAGACCGTAATCCATGATCGAAAAATTACATGTAGCACCTTTTTGTTCCGAGGGTTATTGTGTTAGGGGATGTGCCAGAATTCCCGTTTATCCTCGCCAAATGTTTCACTTTTCATGCCCCCAAGATCACATTCAAATCTGATTCGTGGGGATTCAAAAAGCGCGCCACCGTTTTGGCCGGGTTACGCAAGGAGTGGGAGAGTAATTTATGGGTATCGTTGTATGATGGTGTTAACACACATAAGACGGGCGTCGGATTACCGGGGGATCCCTTGGTGGTGTGTATATCTTAAAATTTGACCTCTGACCTGATGTGCGGCAGAGTGTCGTTCAATATTGCCGTTGGAGTAGGGTGTTGACGATTATTGTCTGATAGAAGAAGGGATGGTATGTATACGCATGATTTTTCTTAATAAACTTGTCATACTTGGCCTTCCGTTGGCCAGTGTTTGAGGGGTGTTGGTGATTAGAACTAAACAGTTGTCAGCAAGGTCTGGGATTTTTGGATTAGGACCGTCTGGTTTTGCGGAATACTTGGAAAAGTATTCCACGAACTCATGGGAACCGATATCTGGCAAGCTGTGGGTGGTATTATGGGTCGGGGAATTTTAGACTTAGAGGTTCACAGGGGTAGCTTATTAATTAAAAATTTATGTAATGCAGTTTTGCATTACATCCTCCCCACAGACACAGTTTTTTTAAATTTTTTTTGGGATATTTTACCATGCCAACGTAGGATTAATTAATGTGCCAGATCTTATTAAATAAAGATGTGCGGTACCAACATCCAGGATCTAAAAAATACAACAGTAAAATTTTACATACATTGTCATCAAACATTACAAAAAAGTAACAAAAAATATTTTAAAGTAAACATTAGCATTTAGATACATAAGCACAAAATTTGTGTTTCTTATGGGATAAATTTTAAATTTGATCATTACAAGTTTGGGAAACACTAATTCATTACAATACATCACTATCCCAGGTGAGTGTCTCCATGCCAGCACGAAGTACTCAACACTATGCTAGCTTTAGTTCCTTGAACAGCGAAGCAAAAGAATGAATTACGGGTTTAACTATATTCAATGTAAATAAATTATATATATATTTCAGTGAATTTTTACAAAATTGGAAATCTTATTTTTTTTTAAATTGATTTTTAAATGCTCATGTAAATACACGAAATGTCCATTTTAATTTTTGATTAGGTTATACATTTAGTTTTACTTGTAGAATTCATCTTAATTAATAGCTGTGGTTACATTTTGTTTTGGCTGGCCAGCCCTTTTTTTGTATAAACACAGCCAATTTCTACTTGTTAAAATCTTATGCATATATTTAAAAAATTGCAAGTAACCATTTATCCTTCAAAATTATTACACTTACTGACTTTTAAATACATAAGAAAAAATATAAACAATAACATATTCATATAAAATAATAACACAATATAATAAAGATATTTCAAATAATTTCCATGGAAATAATCTGCATTCATTTTGGCCATTTTCTTTCTAGTATAACATTTCTCGCATCATTTCATAGGATCCTTTCAACAATTTTTGCAAATTTTCTCAAATCATTACATCACCACATCACTTCTTAGTTCATTGATTTAAGCTTTTTCACTCATATTATGATGCATCACTCTACAAATACATTGCACCACCTTTTACATACAATCAATTGATCATTACATTTCTCATTGGCCTATTCGCAATCATTGTTTAACATGTTACTCATTTCACTAGTGCACATAACTTATTCATACAACAAATACGTATTTTCTTGTCAAACATCTGCTTATCTCTTAACTCTCTTTAACATTTTCATTAGACCATTCAAAAACTCCAATTTTAAGATTTTCTTAATCTGAACTAACACTATACTACACTTCTCTCGAATTAGTCCTCAAATAACTCTGATTTACTACAAAAATGTCCCATTTTCTTGTCGTTACAATTCTTAACAATATATTCAAATCAATCTTACTGTCCTACAAACCTTTCCACCTTCTAACCGTTTACTCTTAATAACTTCTTTACCTTAAAACATATTTTCATATTTCCCTTTTTTTTACAACATACCAGTCAGACGATCTCAATTTTTTTGTTTCAATGTTTAAATACATTATAAATAATTAGGTTGGGTTTCACAGTATACAATATAGATATCATTTTTCTCGAATCACACTACATCAAAGTGTAAGGTTTTTTTTTATATATAATATTAAATTGTATATATCTGTCTTTCTCTATTTAATTTATTTTTTACAAATCAACTCTCAGAATCGTTAATAATTCGTTAGCTTTCCTCAGTTAAGCTTATCAAAACTTAGCAATGTTTAAATTTAAAAAAATATAGTACCTATATATTATAACATTCTGAAAATTTTCAAATAATTACAGCTTTAACAAATAATGCTTTTGACATTTTGATATCTTATCACTTAACACCTAACATTATTTACCATCAAAAATTTTATGTTGACAATAATAGAAATTAAAATTATAGGTGTCAATGCTAAAATCTATTTGGTTTTAAAATGGCATATTTTTCTAAACAAAAGTAAAAATCTTTTAAATAATACCTCTAAATATTATACTAAACAAACATAATTACTACATAACAAAACATTATTTTGTTGCAAATAAAAAATTTTTTTTTGTATTGGTATATTTCTTATACAATTATTAAATAATGTTGTAATTTCAAATATATGTCATTCCCTATTATTTTTTGAAGTGAGCATTGATTTATGCCATTTGACAAAATATCAAAATATATTTTGAAATCTTTATAATTCTATAATGACTATATAACAATTCAATTGGGATTATTTAATTAATACACAGTTGGCAAAATATTAAATGATGATTGAGATTCAAATAACTCTTTACAATTTTGATAGATAAATCATTAACAAGTGCATTTAACTTTTCATAGGAATTCATATATACTCAAAATAAAGTTGCTAAACAAAAATTTAGGTATAAATCCAAGAATTCCTAAAAGTGTCAACAAAGGATTAGAGAAACCAAAGTAAGGATTTTTTTTTTTACGTAAATGGTAAGACTTATTGTACAAGTCATTTTGTTAGTGAGTAGTGCGGGAGAGGATCATATTTCTCGCCGAGTATCCAATGCTTGGGGAAACTCGAGAAGGTAAACCGTGTCAACATCGAGGGCGAAGGTTATAGGGGTAATTTCTTTTCGTTGGTGGTACATTTATGAAACCAGGTCTGCTGTTTCCCACCAAATGGGTAAATCTTTCCGGTGCTATTCGGAGTCTATCTATATGCATTTTAAAGTCATGTTTTTTACTTTCTGGTACTCGACTTATAGACACAATAACTGGGGAGTGAATTTGAGTGATGAAGAAGGGACCGTCAAAACTAGGTCTAAATTTGTCCTTTGATTTCAAAAATACACGATCATTTACTTTAAACGTTCTATATTTAGAGACAGCTTCCTGTCTATGATAATTCTTTTTTTGGGACAATCGAGTATTAGTTATTACCTCTTTGTATACAAGATCCATAGCATCCAGTATTTTTAATAATTCATGAGATTGGCTAAGATCTATAGTTTGTTCATTCTTATTATATGTATCTGTAATAAGAGCTAAGTGGCGTCCAAAATGAACTAAGTTAGGAGGGTATCCAGTTGATTGATGGATTGATCCATTATACAAATTTTGATGGATGTGTATTAGGCTGGGTCGAAAAAGACAAATTTTCGAATATCGAAACGCTTCAGGTCTCAAAAGTTGCGTCTTGGCATGCTGATAACTGGAAAAATAATCAAAAAATTCCTAAAAATATCCCTGAAGAGCGCATCGGGCCTAAAGTTTGAGAAAATTGACAAAAATAACCATAAGTTGAAAAAATTCCCGAATTTCGTAAATTGTGTTCATAAACTTTAAACTAGGTGTAAGTATATCCTTTTAGTTGTCTGAACTCAAATAAAAATATCTGAAAAGTTTACTTCATTTTCGAAATCCGAAAAGGAGGCCTAAACTTGGTGAATTTCAGTGAAAAAACCTAAAATTTAGCACTTGTAAAAGAAAGGCACTATTGAATGTAAAACTCAACAAATGCGCTTTTTATTGATAAAACAGTTTCCTTTATACCTTTTCATCACCTTTTGGTTATTTTATATAGTGCATAATTAAAAAAATTAGTTACATGAAGACACAAAAAATATCTCCTGTGAAGCATGCCTAAATACATTACCATACAGTAAACCCCATTTAATCGTAGAAAATATATCTTATTAAGTCTGTGAAATAGCTTTAAAGTTGGGTTTAATCTGGGATACAAGAAATCTGGATACAAGAAATCTGGATACAAGAATCTGGGATACAAGATTGTGCGTGTAAACAATGTTGCTTGTAGGAATCCTTCTCCATCTTTGTTTTTAATAGCAAACTCCTTCATAAGTATCACACATTTTTCGATAGCTTACTGGTATCAAGAATACCTGAAAAAGATTATTGTTGTACGACGCTCTGTCCATATTTTATGTTTATGTCCACAGCAGCTTCGTTACTATCAGCGTTACAAGTACATTTTATGTTGAATCAAAGAAGGTCGTGATATGTACATATTCTGTTGTAGTATTCTACTTGTCATTTTTAAATTGAGTTTTCTTTCAGAAATGTATTATCCTAAAACGAGAATGACACATATAAGATATAAGCATCTAGACTAGAGTGTCTTAATAACTCAAGATCTTTTACAGCACGATCGAAGAACACTCACCAACCTGTAGTACCTTAGAAAGTACCTCTGATCTTATTTAAGATCAGTTTTTAATCCATGGAATATTCACTTGAAATTCCTTTGAAAACTATAGTAGGCAGGTGACAGCCAGTTAGTTTGCCAATTACCCCGTTTTGAAAGTTAATGGTCCTCTAGTTTCCCCATCTAAGTATTGAAGCAAGAGTCTGAAAAGTAGCTCATAGCAATAAAAACACTACTATGTACGCTGAATAAGACCCTCACTGGTAGGAACTAATGTCGATTGGTGTTCTATCACAACCTACTTTTACCCCTCCATCAATATAAAAAATTTTTCATTAAGGGGTTAAAAACTGTTATGCCTCCTGCCATTAAATTTTATGCAAATATATTAGGTTGATTCTCTCCAGTGGACAAACTGTGTGCCGTGCCCTCTTCCTCATCCATGCTGGAAAACCTAATTTCTGAAGACATATAATAAAATGTGAACAAAGAATTGTACCACAATAATATTTCTAAACTATGCTTGCCACAAGTAAGCTGTCGAAAGATGTGTGATATTTGTGACGGAGTTTGCTATTAAAAACAAAGATGGAGAAGGATTCCTACAAACAGCATTTTTTTCACACACAATCTTGTATCCCAGATTTTGATTGTAAACCCAACTTTAAAACTATTTCACAGACTTAATAAGATATATTTTCTACGATTAAATGGGGTTTACTGTATGGTAATGTAATTAGGCATGCTTCACAGGAGATATTTTTTGTGTCTTCATGTAACTAAATTTTTTTGATTATGCACTATATAAAATAACCAAAAGGTGATGAAAAGGTATAAAGGAAGTTGTTTTATCAATAAAAAGCGCATTTGTTGAGTTTTACATTCAATAGTGCCTTTCTTTTACAAGTGCTAAATTTTAGGTTTTTTCACTGAAATTCACCAAGTTTAGGCCTCCTTTTCGGATTTCAAAAATGAAGTAAACTTTTCAGATATTTTTATTTGAGTTTAGACAACTAAAAGGATATACTTACACCTAGTTTGAAGTTTATGAACACAATTTACGAAATTCGGGAATTTTTTCAACTTATGGTTATTTTTGTCAATTTTCTCAAACTTTAGGCCCGATGCGCTCTTCAGGGATATTTTTAGGAATTTTTTGATTATTTTTCCAGTTATCAGCATGCCAAGACGCAACTTTTGAGACCTGAAGCGTTTCGATATTCGAAAATTTGTCTTTTTCGACCCAGCCTAATGTGTATGGCATATTTAAAATTAACACCTTGTGATTGTAATGCTTTGATAGTTGATTTTATGGAGGTATTGATTCTTTCACTCACCGCGTTAGCTTGGGGTCTGCCAGATGTTGTGTGCCTTAATTGTATGCCTAATTTTTCACTCAGAGTATGGAACAGCTGTGAGGTAAACTGAGAACCTAAATCCGTGAGAATAATTGATGGACGACCATGAGTTGTTATGTATGAAAATAAAGCTTCCATTATTACGTTTGTCGCGGTTGAATTTACAGGATAAAGCTCAAGATGTCTACTGAAGTGATCAATCATTGTTAAAATATGTGAACCGTTTTGAAAAGGACCAACAAGATCCATAGACACCAATTCACCTGGATGGGTTGGTGAATATGTTGGCTGAAAAGGGGCTGGTGTAATTTTTTGAGGTTTACTTTGAATACACACAGTGCATGAGGCCACAAAATTTTGAGTATCAACGTAAACACCATTCCAATAATATTTAGATGTAACAAATTCATATGTTTTAGAAAACCCAAAATGTGAGAAATGAGCTATTTCTAGCACTTTCTGTTTAAGTGATTTAGGAACAACTATTTTTGGTTTACTTACATTTTCATTTTCACCTTCAGATTTTGAGTACATTAGAAGTTGGGTTTCTGAGTCAATGAAATAGTTTTTCATATTTGATGAAAGTTTACGATTTAATAATCTATTGTATGCAAAAGATAAGTCTTTGTCCTTTAGTTGTTCTTTTAAGAAAGTTGAATTTGAAATCTCCAGAAGTGGATCATTATTATCAATATTTACAGCATTAAGAACATGGCAAAATTCTCTATTTATATCAGCCTGGTTTTTGATTTTTAATGCGTTTGTTTGAACTATTGGCAAAGGCTCATTGAAGTAAATTATGTTTTGATCTGTGGTCAGATCTATTTGAGGTGGGGATTCCTGTAATCGTGACAAATAGTCTGGTAGCACGTTTGTTTTTCCTGCAACATGTTTAAATGTGAAAGTGTACTCACTAAGGAGTAATAGCCATCTTGTGGTTATATCTGCAGGGGATGTAACTTTTTTATAGTGTTTTAGAGGTTTGCTATCTGATAGTATGATGAAGTTTCTGGCATATAAATAGAATTTAAATGCTTCAACTGATTTCACTATAGCCATTAATTCTAATTTAATTGCCGGATACTTTGATTCAGAATTAGAAAGTGATTTTGAATAATAGGAAATGGGACATAGTCTACCATCAAATTCCTGTAGAAGAACAGCTGCTATGGCTTGTTTTGATGCATCAGTATTTAAGTAAAATGTCTTGTTCCAATCTGGCTGACGAATGAAAGGTTCATTGAAAAATATTGTTTGTAGTTTCTGAAATACCTCTTCATGTTCTGGATCCCAGACAAATGTGGATGAAGGGTAAGTTAGTTTATTTAAGGGGTGTATTAAATCTGAGTAGTTAGGTATTAATGTCTTGTAAAAACCACATAATCCAATAAATCTTTTCAGTTGTTTCTTAGTTTTAGGAGTAGGGAAAGATTTGATTTTTATTATGTTTGCTTTAATGGGAGTTATTATGTGATCAGAAATTTGAAAGCCTAAATAGTTAATTTTAGTTTGATGAAATGTACATTTTTCTGCTGATAAAGTCAGGTTGTTTGTTTCTAAAATGGAAAGCAGTTTGTTAAGTTTTTCCACAGACTCTTCGAATGAATTTGCTGCCACAACTATGTCATCCTGATAAGCAAATACAGCCGGAATACTTTCAATTAATGAGTCCATTAAGGCTTGGAAAATTGAAGCTGCTGTCTTAAGACCAAAAGGGAGTCTATTTAAACTGTATGTTCCAAAAGGAGTTGTGAATGCAAGTATTTTTCTATAAGTTTCAGGTAAATTAACTTGCATGTAAGCCTGCTGCATGTCTAGTGTGGAAAAATATTTATATTGGGCTAGGTTAGAAATTAAAGTTTGTATTTTAGGAAGAGGGTAAGTTGAATGAAGGAGAATAGAGTTAACCAGTCTTAAATCTAACGCTAAACGGTATTTTTGAACACCTGATGAGTCAGGTTTCTTTTTCACAAGAAGTAGTGGTGAAGCCCATTCAGACACATCCTTTTTTATCAAACCAGCTTCAACCATTTCATTTAATTGGGTTTTAGCTGTATCAATTAGAGCTGAGGGGATGGGGAAAGGTAAAGTTTTAATCGGGAAATTACTTGTAAACTGAAGCCTAGGAATAATAGCATCAGTGTGACCCATAGATTTCATGGACTTTGAAAAACTCATTACATGTTTGTTTAACAATTCCTTCATTTTTGAGTTTTCTTCCGTAGAGAGATGTTCTAAATGGAAGTCCTCAATTTTAAATTCTTTTTGTCTAAGCTCAGTGACTGACTGAGACGCCTGAATTAAATTTACACATTCACTTTCTTCTATAAAATTGACATCATTACCAGAATTTTTCTCTTTGATTTCATCAATTAGATGTCCATAGCCAACAACTACTCCTTTGTTTAAGTGTACTGTTTTTGTTGAAGTATTTTTTAGATATATATGAAAAAGGAATTCTGAATTTTTCTTGGGGACATTTTTGGAATTATCTTTTACATTTTCTAGAGAATGGATGGAATCGTAAGTTTCCAAACGTAGGTCACTACCAACTTCAAATAAAAATTCAGTGTTATTTTCTAAATGGTTCACCATTGACACCAATGCATAACACTCATCATCAGGACTAAGCACGACTTTTCTACTTAGTTTAACTGGCATGGAAGAAACTGAGAACGAATTAACGTTTTCTTCCATACCTTCTAAAATGTGCTTATCTGGTTTTCCGAAAGGTATAGTTAAGTCTTTCAGTTGTACGACCCCTTGGGCTAAATTCACCGTAATAGAAGCCTTACGCATAAAATCACATCCCAATATTCCATCAAAATTGGATTCATCTTTAAGATCTATGATATAAAAGTTATGTTTGAAGAAAAGGTTTTCAATTTTAAAGGAAATTTCTACACAAGCCTTAAAATTTACAATAGAGTTAACAGTAGAAATTTGAACACTTCTAGAAAGAGATCTATGAGTGACAAAAGGTTTAATATGGTTAAAGAAATTATAAGATAACAAAGAAATGGAGGAGCCAGTATCAAGCAAAAATGTTCCATTTTGTTCTTTAAAGGATAAGTTAATATATGGAAGATTGTCAGTTGAAGAGGAAACAGAAAATATTCTTTCTGAGCTACATTGGTTAGTACTTATAGTTTCAAAATTTTGAGGATTAACAATTGCATTATTAGTTTGAGTATTTTTGTTATTTTTAGGCAAATATACACAATGATCAAAGTTACCAGTCATGGTCTGTGTAGAGGTAGTTTTATGCCAATTTTGTTGGTCATAAGATGGAACAAAGGGAGGTGCTCCTACAGACAAAGGTTGGGGAGATCGAGGTTGAAAATTTCGACTCTCAATTTTGTTTACTCTTTCATTTGATGCAGAGGATTCTCGCTGAGAAATATATGCATCACTTATACTTCTCCTTTTTAGTTTAAATTTTGTTGAGCATTCTGAAAGGAATTCAACCCTTGAGTATAATTCCTCCCAAAATAGCTTTGACCCAGTCTTTGGTTTCTCATATTTCCCGAACTCCTCCTTAAATAGTGATAGCATTCTCTCATTATGTGACCTCGTTTGCCACAGTAGTGACACCTCCGGATGGTAGGGGGACGATATCGGAAATTTGACTCCGCTCCCTGCCTCGGTTTGTGAGGGTGAGGAAAGCGGTCCCCTACTGTTTTCTTAACCTCGTTTCGTGGGTCTCTCTGGGTGGGCCTAACTACACGAGCCACCGCGTCTTTTAGTGCGTTAACTTCTTCTAACAGGGAGTGGGAATTTGACTGTTTTGCGATATCTCCCTCTGAGGAGATTTCCTGCAGTGCTTGGGCACGTTCTACTGCTCGATCATATGATTTAATTCCTTGTTCTAGGATTTTTATCTTTATATCTATTGGTATGATAGCCAAAAATTTTACAAATTTTATGTTGTTTAAGGCAGTATTATCTGTGATATTTGGATAAACTTTGCCTACTAGAACGTTTAATCTGTGACTTAGATTTTTGATTGTTTCATTAGGCATCATAGTTAGAGATTCCAGGGATTGAATTGCTAAAGTATCAGATTTAGTGGTGAAAAACTTTTTTAATTCCTCTAATAATTCAGGATAATATTTAATTTCTTTCAATTTGGGGGATTCCAGATAAAATTTTAATGCAGCACCTGTTAATTTTGATTTGATATATGCTAATGATTGTTCTGCTGAATATTTATTTATTTTAATGATATCAGAGACTTGTTCAGAAAAAAATTGTATGGTTTCAGGATCACCATCGAAAGGATTTATATTTAATTGAAAATTATGCTTAGCCATTTTCTTTATATTTTCAGTTAAAGCTTATTAAAAATACGTTAAAATTAAGATTGATAGTTAGAAAAGAAAATCATTTGCAATACATCAAATATAACCCAATTTGAATCTCAATATACACATGAACAATGAATAAACCACAATATACACTTTATGCTTAGAAACACAGTTATGAAATCAAAAACTTTAAAGAGAAATAAATTTCATCTCAACTCAATTATGTCAGTTATTATTAAATTAAAATATGATATATCAAGAAAATCTAATTCAAGATTTATTAATCTTATAATGTAAATGGTTTTCCACATAAACTAAAATGTTTCAAATATAGATGTCATAATTAAAATAATATTGCAATTGTGCTCATATGTAACTGATAAAATAATGTAAGAATCCTACATTCAAATTTCAAAAGACTGGTCGAAAGGCACCATTTATAGTGATTATCTTTGGGAATATGGGTTACAACAATTAATATAAGTGATGTATAGTGGTTATTATATTATGTTATATTAAAAGGTCAAAAAGGTTGTGCCGCTACAATCCAGGTGTAGTTCTTAAGAATTTTGAATGAAGGAATTTCGATATATATAAAAATCAAATGTAGCAAATATAATTTAACACTCGATACACTATTTCTTAAATAATTTTAAATTACCTATTAAAATGATTGAATTAATGAATAATGCATAACAACTTATTCACTCTTTAGATGTGCACCATTCCAATAATAAATAGGTGCAAAACGACACTTACTTTAGAATGCGTCGTGACGTCACTTGATTTAATGATGATTTGAAGAGGAACTGCTGTAGGTTTTTTGAAGAAAAGGGTGTTGAGGATGACACAATCAATAAGTCACTTATTGAACGAAGATTTCTTTTATTGTCTGATAAGGCACAGGTATGCAGTATACACGAACACAATCGATGATAATCCTGGATGTGGTTGCACTGAGTATTCGAAGCGTTTAAAAAGAACTGACCCGTCAAGTTGGGTAGATGAAAGAACTGGTCAGAATTATTCTAAGTGCACTGATAAGAAGAATAGATTTTCCACGACTATAGTAAGAGGTGCAAATTCCTCCATAAAAAAGAAGACGGCCTCTATAAAACTACTGGAATTAAAAATTCCTCCAAAAAGAAGACGGCCTCTACAAAACTACCGGAATTTGAAGATTTTGAACTGCGGCGAAAACTGCGTTTAGGTAGTGAGGCAATTCTTTGTTGAGGCCGTGATGAAGTGCAGTCTCACGCTGTAGATTATCATGATGTTACGTGGCGTGAACCTGGTGACACTCGTGAGACCGTAATCCATGATCGAAAAATTACATGTAGCACCTTTTTGTTCCGAGGGTTATTGTGTTAGGGGATGTGCCAGAATTCCCGTTTATCCTCGCCAAATGTTTCACTTTTCATGCCCCCAAGATCACATTCAAATCTGATTCGTGGGGATTCAAAAAGCGCGCCACCGTTTTGGCCGGGTTACGCAAGGAGTGGGAGAGTAATTTATGGGTATCGTTGTATGATGGTGTTAACACACATAAGACGGGCGTCGGATTACCGGGGGATCCCTTGGTGGTGTGTATATCTTAAAATTTGACCTCTGACCTGATGTGCGGCAGAGTGTCGTTCAATATTGCCGTTGGAGTAGGGTGTTGACGATTATTGTCTGATAGAAGAAGGGATGGTATGTATACGCATGATTTTTCTTAATAAACTTGTCATACTTGGCCTTCCGTTGGCCAGTGTTTGAGGGGTGTTGGTGATTAGAACTAAACAGTTGTCAGCAAGGTCTGGGATTTTTGGATTAGGACCGTCTGGTTTTGCGGAATACTTGGAAAAGTATTCCACGAACTCATGGGAACCGATATCTGGCAAGCTGTGGGTGGTATTATGGGTCGGGGAATTTTAGACTTAGAGGTTCACAGGGGTAGCTTATTAATTAAAAATTTATGTAATGCAGTTTTGCATTACAGTGTGCAAAATCTTAAATCGATCAGATGATATTAACACGTGCCCCAAACGGCCTAAAGTTAGAAAAAATTGACTTTTTCTCATTTTTTCGAATTTTTTAAAAAATGTGTTTAAAAAATTCGTTGCCCAATAATAGGTATCTAACGCATTTAAACTATCTTATTTAACCGTTTTTAATAATAGCTAGGCCAAAATGTCCAGTTTGTAACCTAGCCATTAATCAGAAAATCATCAAATTTGTCCATTTTATACTGAGAATAGAAAAATCAAAAGGAAGTGGTAACTGACTTAAAACCACAAAATTCCATGGCTAAATACCATTTGTAGACCATATTGATGTGGATATAAATTATCTGGAGCTGAAATTAATTATGGGTTGCTTAATTACGGACGCCATATTGGATTGCATTAAAACTTAAAAACAATTCTGGAAAAACGGTATGGGCGTGTAATTGCTTATCTTTCGAGAGAGTATAACTCAATCATTATGAAGAGCGGGTTAATTTTGTATCTAGTACTTCAGCTTTTCAACTAACTTACGGAATAAAATTCTCGTGGTCGTGGACACACTGGAGTCTTATTTTTAAATTGTTTCCAGAATTTGTGTTTAGAATTTATAACCATATATATTTCTGAAATCATAGTTTGCACTTGTACTCTAGGAGATATGCTAACACTTACAACTGCGTAAAGAGCTTTAAAAAGTTGTGTAAGGTAATTTTATTACTCTTAATTGAGTTTAGAAACCTCAAACACCCATTACCCGATATCAAACACGCCCATACCGTTTTTCCAGAATTGTGTTTAGTTTTGATGCAATTCAATATGGCGTCCGTAATTAAGCAACCCATAATTAATTTAAGCTCCAAATAATTTATCTCCACAGATAAACAATCAACAAATTGTATTAATCCATGGAATTTTGCGGTTTTAAGTCAGTTACCACCAGGGTTGGCCGGTTTAAACCATTTGGTTTAAACCATGGTTTTTTTAATATGGTTTTTTTTACCAAAAAAACCACTTGGTTTTTTTGTTTTTTTTTAGAAATTATATAATATTTTCAGAATTTTTTAAAAAAAGTGTTATTAAGTATAATCTTTTGCACAAAATTAAAAGGTCAGATTTATAAAAAAAATTGACATTTTAAGGTGATTAAAAATCAGAAATATTTTAATTTAATGGTTTTAATTATTGAATTCTCCCTAAACTTAACCTTAAATGCTTAAGTTAAACTTATTATATTTTGCAAGAGATAGTTCATTTATTAATTTCCTTTAAAATGAAGCATTATTTCAAAGAGTAACTAAACATACACAAAAGTTATCTGTTTTTCACTGATAAAATATGGCTTTGATTTTAAATAATTAATAAAACCAATTTGTCTTATTTGTCAGTCATAAAAACCAGTTGGTTTTTTTAGTAAATTAATAAAAACCGTTGATTTCTTTAATGATAAAAACTAAAAACCAGTTGGTTTGTTTATAAACAGATAAAAACCAGTTGGGTTTTTTTACTAAATTAATAAAAACCGTTAATTTCCTTAATCGGATTAATTATCTCAATCATTTATCCAATTTCAATTAACATTAGTTGCTTACATTTCCCTTTTATTTATTAAAAAAGTTAAATTTTCTCTTTCTAAAGAAATTTCTTAAGTTCATAAATAATCCATATAATTAATTTGATTATTTTACCATTTAATAATTAATCAAATTAATTATCTTTATCAATTATCCAATTTTAATTAACATTAGTTGTTTACATTTCACTTTTGCTTCTCATTTAAAAAATAAAATTTTCTCTTTCTAAAGAAATTTCTTAAGTTCATAAATTAATCCATATATAATTAAGATAAATAATTTGATTATTTCAACCATTTATCCAAGATAAATTAACACTGATTTTTATTCACTACAATAATATTAGATATTCAAATTGGAATATTTTAGAAACAAAAATTATTTTTAAAACAAATTAATTTAATTTTAATTAATTAATTGAAATATACAAATCATTTATCAATTATAAACAACCCCTGAAATAAATGTCTCATTTACAACTCAATTTCAAACATCAATGCTAAAATAAAATTATTCTGATAAAAAAAATTCTAAAAAAACTTGGTTTCTCTCTATATTAAAAAAAAGTAACAGTGACCGTCACCGCCGCCGCCGTCACCGCCGCCGCCGCTGATTTTGAAAATTTTATTTTTAAACACTTTGAACTATAACTACGTAGAAACTATTTGAAGAAATATTATGAAATTTTGACCATTGGTAGACAAATGTATGAGGGTCATTTTGGTTCCAAAACCTAATTAATTAGATAATTAGTTCTGGAGTTATTTATTGTCAAAGTCGAAAATAATTTTTTTCTGCTGCGAGTTCGCCCCCAGCCAAATCTATTTACAGCAGAAGCATGATTTTTTGCAGACAGATACTCTTAGGTATGAAGTTTTGCACCTCGTCGCCCTTTTTTCGAATTTCGAATTATTCTTGGAGTAATTAAATTCTAAAGTTTCGAAATTTTTCACCCTTTTTCAGTTTTTTCGTTATAAAAGAAAAACTAATCACAGTAGAACTATGATATTTTAAACACGCATACAATTATTTTTTATAGAAAGATTGGCGTTTCGTTTTTTAAAAAATTCGAATTAGTTTTAGAATTATTAAGATACAAAGTTTCAATTTTTTCTTCTCTTTCTGGTCGTTCACTAGAGAAACAGCCGCTGATTTTTATGAGTCTGATTTCTTATTCCCGATGATTCACTAGATACACACGTGCATTTTATAAATTTAAAAGTTTTTTAATGGCATTTTTTTCTTTAAGATGGTTGATGATAATTAGTAGACTTGCTGGATGTTTTTTAAAAACATTTCGATTAAATTATTGGTAAGCTAAAAAGGAATATTTTAGTAAGAGTTTTATTTTGATATTTTTTCGTGGTGATGGTCCGCATTAAGTTATTGATAAGTTAGAGCGATAAAACATTTCCATTTTAAATGATTATTAACTAAGCAGACAAGTTCCAGGTTTTACTGGATACTTGAGATGAAACAAGCGAGCTCTGCTCGCTAAGATCGCGAAGCGATCTTCAAAGAACTGCGAAGCAGTTCCGGGGGTTGGTGAGCGATAGCGAGCAGGGGGCAGAGCCCCCTAGTAAACCAAAAAAAAACCTGGTTTATACCAAAAAAACCAAATAAACCCGGTTTTTTTTTGGTTTTTTTTAAAAACTAGGGGGCTCTGCCCCCTGCTCGCTATCGCTCACCAACCCTCGGAACTGCTTCGCAGTTCTTTGAAGATCGCTTCGCGATCTTAGCGAGCAGAGCTCGCTTGTTTCATCTCAACAATCCAGGCTCGTCGGCTTAGTTAATGATCCTTTGATACCGAAGCTACTCATCTCTCTAGTTTATCAATGATTTAATTCGAATCATTCATTCCCTTGAAGATATCAAAATAAAACTGTTTCTAAAATATTCCATCTCTTAACTTCAATTCTTCTTTCTTCAATTATTGAATAGAAATGTTTTTAAAAAAATATCAAGCAAGTCTACCAATTATCATCAACCAACTTAGAGTAAAAACAAGCCTTTAAGAAACTCTAAATTTTTAATATGCACGTGAACATCTAGTGAATCGTCGGAAATTAAAGAAATAAGACTCATAAAAATAAGCTGTTTCCCTAGTGAAAGACCAGAAAATCGAAACTTTGAATCTTAATAATTCTAAAACTGATTTGAATTTTTTAAAAAACGAAACGCCAATATTTTTATAAAAATAACTGTATATGTGTTTAAAATATTGTACCTCTATCATGATTAGTTTTTATTTTATAACGAAAAAATCAAAAAATTGTCAAAAATTTCGAAACTTTAAAATTGAATTACTCAAAAACTAATTCGAAATTCGAAAAAAGAGCGATGAGGTGCAAAACTTCATGCCTAAGAGTATGTGTATGCAAAAAATCACGTTTCTGCTGTAAATAGATTTTGCTGGAGGCGAACTCGCAGCAGAAAAAAATATTTTTCGACTTTGACATTAAATAACTCCAGAACTATTTATCTAATTAATTAGGTTTTGGAACGAAAATGATTATCATGCATTTGTCTACCAATGGTCAAAATTTTATAATATTCCTTTGAATAGTTTTTGCGTAGTTAGAGTTCAAAATGTTCAAAAATAAAATTTTCAAAATCAGCGGCGGCGGCGACAGCGGCGGCGGTCACTGTTACTTTTTTTTAATATAGAGAGAAACCCGGTTTTTTGCCAACCCTGGTTACCACTTCCTTTTGATTTTTCTATTCTTAGTATAAAATGGAAAAATTTGATGATTTTCTGATTTATGGCTAGGTTACAAACTGGGCATTCTGGCCTAGCTAGTAATGAAAAACGGTCAAATAATATTGTTTAAATATGTTAGAGCCCTATTATTCAGCAACAGATTTTTTAAAACATTTTTAAAAATTTTTGAAAAATGAGAAAAAAGACAATTTTTTCTAACTTTAGGCTATTTGGGGCACGTGTTAATGTTATCTGATCGATTTATGGTTTTGCACACGTTCTTGGGGTACCAAAAAGAAAAAAATTGGGGGTGCAGCGAATGTTCCCCACACTTTTTGAGAAAAAAACGCCTAAATAAGGGACACCCTAGTGTACATTGGAAATGGAAAATAATTGAATGGTCACGTTTTGGAATTAGATGAAAATATAGATGAGATATTTACAAGTTGGATTACTTTTGTCAGCTAAAAATATTTCTTAATAAAAACATGTAGTAATTAGTTTAAAAATCTTGTTCTGATTAAGAGTACTCAATCAAACATGACGCACAAAGTATTTCGCAAGTTGTTTTACTCCATCAAGCACATGTTTCATTGAATTTTTCTTACTTTGCATTTGAGGTTTAGAAGAATTGATTCCGTTTCCTTTTCTAAAACATGTGTGCGAGAGTTATTATTTATGTAAGAAAAAAACTTCATTACTTAATTAAATTACCTATACTTTATGGAATTTGAAGAAATCGAAATGAATATATTCAATTTACCTATATAAATTATGAATCATTCATAATTTATATAGGTAAATTGAACTCTATGTAAATGAATGAAAAGAAGAGTTCTTCACCAGTACCTCTGGTTAGAGGATTGTGTGAAAAAACTCCAGCTCTCAAGCGTCGCCTCCAGGCATGGGCCGGTTACGTTCTTGTTAGGACTCATCGGCACGTCATAGGAAAGCAACGCAAGAGAGCGGAGGGAGAGCTTTTAGTCTAGCCGACTATATATAATGGAAAAAGTGGTGACCATTGATTAGTTCTCCACTATCTGCCGGAATGAACTGTGCATTCCTAAGAACAGGTTTAATTCCCGAAAAGCAAGGTATGAAAAGAAGAGTTCTTCACCAATACCTCTGGTTAGAGGATAATGTTAAATGATTATCTATGTAATGAATGTTTGCATTTTTAGTACATCGCTATGTATAGCTAGCAGCTTGTTAGTAGTTAATAAATACTTAAAAGAATAAAACGAGTCAAAAACTCAATTCAGTTTTTCACTTTATTACATAACACTTGTTAAATAGTAGTAACAAATCCCGACCACGCTACCAGTATAAATTATCAGAGTATCATTGTATTAATATTCAAAATTTTTACAAAACCAAAACGCTTATTATTATTGTTATTGTTATTGTTATTGTTGTTGTTGTTGTTGTTGTTATTTTTTCGTATGAATAAGCACTCCATAGAATTAAATTTTTGTAGTATGAAATTGAAAGAAGATGGATTTATCACCTCATTTAAAAAATATGCTACAAAAAAAAGGTTGCAAAGGAATAATTTAAAAGCGGAATAATACGCAGTTGACATTTCCTTCACAAAGATTTTTGAAATAAATCAAGCATAGCTCATCCATACTAACTTGTAAGAAAAGGTTTTAAGATCATATATCCCAACATATCTACAAAAACGATCTCCGCAATATTTTTAACGATGAATATCCTTCATCTAGAAAATCACCGATGAAGATAAATCATCCCCCTCATCAAGAAACACACTCTAAGCATTCTCACCTCACCTCATCCCTCCAACTAGCCCTGGGCATCACATCCAACCGCCCAGAAAAGATGAAGATCGTTTCCGGTAACAAAAAAGAAAGAGAAAACCTCACTCCCAACCGAAGAAAATTCACGCTTATGGACCAAATAACGCACTTTCACTCTCGCACTGCACACTCAACACTTTTTTCCCCCCTCCTCGCTCATTTCTTCAATCCAATTGCTTTCGTCGTATAAAGTGCTGATTCCGTCCCACCTCTTCCGCAGCCGGTGTTTGCCCTCCTTGTCAGGGAAGTTGTTTCTTTTTCATATCTACGCCCTGTTTGTTTAGGTGCCGGGCACAAGGAGGGATCGGGTGGAAAAAGAGAGCTACCTGACATTCTTGACAGGGATGAGGGGGTAAGTTTGTGACAGGTGGCCTTTCAAGTAGAAGGTGGTACCACTGAAATGTCTCTTTCTGGGTTCCGACTGTTGTAGGGACGGATATGTTTCGTTGACAGCAATTTTTTTTTGGTGTGATAAATGTTGGTTGTTGGGAAAATAAGTTATCAAATGAATGTCTCTTTGTGTAAAAGGAAAATGTAATGATAAAGTTGTTAGAAATTGGTTTGGATGTTTGATGGTTCGCATTTTATTGATTTAACAAAGTGGAAATAATAGGAAAAGGGGGTTCTGATTGTGAATAGAAATAACTGCGCTAATATGTAACTTCGAGTACTTCGTGAGAACACTCATAACGAATTTATTGTATTTATTGCAGTATTCTTCCGGAGGTACGATATGTTAAACCCTTGCCCAGGTTCCAGCGATTATTGAATTAACGTTTGTTGAAAAGATAATTCAACAGCTGGGACATTTGCTTTCGTTAAAAGAAATATCTGTCACTCTGAAGTCGGAGCTTCAACACAATTGTTTTAAATACCCGTTTTAGTAGTAATTTACTGAACTTAATCATGTAAATTTACTGTACTTACTTGCTTGTATTATTTTGTTCTAACATTCAACATGACAACTACCAGTGCTACGCACTAAATTTGAAATAAAAACACCAAATATGACAACAAACTACGTATTGAAACCCGACTGCGCAGGGGTAAGCGCATGGCCCAGTGAGCACCTCAACATTTTAACAGAAAGGATTGAGCGAAACAAACTATTTTGAACTTTAACTATCAAGAGGCCGTTGTAGTGTAGATTACCTAGGTAAAATGCGAAAAACTCTAATATCCGCACATTAACGACAGAAATCAGTTAATCTAAAGTTTACCTAGGTATTCTTAAGAATAACTAATTTTCAACTTTAGCGGTAACATATACATCAATAAAATCAATAAGAAGAAATTAAAAAAATTAGCTTTCACTTTTTTAGGAAATAGCTAGCAACTCAATACACTTATCAAGAAATAGGTGATTTGGATATTTTTAGTAGGATTTTCCTTTCAGTTTTTTTGTTTTGTTCTCAGTGTTATTCTTAGGATTTTTTGGAGGAGTAAAAATACTCCTTGACTTTTTTAGGAGGCGTGAAATTCATTTATGAGGAGTGAAATACGGAAATAGCATAAACTATATACAGAGACAAATTTTTTATAAAAACGTTTTTTAATGGACAAACTGAAATAGAAAAAATGAGGATGCTATTTTGGTTTTTAACAATTATAACATCTGTTAATATAAGTAGAAAATATTAAATATTATAAAATAATTTATTTTTCATAAAACGTTATAAACGAAATATTTATTTAATATAACAAATTTGAGTAGAAATTTTTTTTTATTTTGGTAGGGTGCCATGCATTTTTTAAAGCAAAAACTTTGTTAAAAGTTCAAAGCGTGAAAATACGCCTGGCTAGTTTTTAAAATCGTATTTCCTATTTTCAATGCGTGAAATACGCTCTCAGAGGCGTTAAAAATATCACTGTTTGTTTTAATTATAATTTTCAAATAATAACCGATAAAGCTATTCCTTTATTATACTCTGTTCATTTAGAATAGGCACCTAAGACGCAATGTATTAGAAGCAGTTACTATCGTAATTATCATCGACACTTTTTTATTGTTCAATGATGAAAAGGTAGCCTAAATAGAAGTAGTTAAATACTGTAAAATCATCTGACACTTAGTTGTGGGATGAGCGTTATTAGGCTTTTTAAGCGGTTTTGATCCGGTTTCAGGAGCCTATATTCTAAATGAACAGACTTTAGCTAGTCATTTATAGCTTTAATACAAAACTTTAAATTACCTAAACCAATTTATGTTTCAAAATGGGTATGTGAAAATTTATAGGTAAAGAATAACTAATATATTTCTTAAATAAGATAAAAACTTAGTGTAAAAGTTGACTAATAGTAGTAAGCAAAATATTTTTCATCTGGTTTTAAAAGGGCTTACAAAAATGAATGCATAAAAACTTGACTTATATTAAATATAAACATACAATAGACGGAAAGCACAATCTTTTTTAAAACTTATCCAACATCTATCGTATAAGTTAAGACTGAAAAAATCCTAAAAGCTTTGAATTTTAAGTTTATTACCAAAAATATTTCAACTAATTAAATTTAAATTATCTTAAAATACTATATTTAAAATCTAAAAATATATTTGAATTAAAAACTTCCTAGATTAAATTTTCACAAGAATAAAAGGATAAGAAAATTTACTTTGCACCTTTCAAAGCAGGCAAATTTCAAACACTAAGGCAGCGGTTCTTAAACTTTCTATCGTCACGGACACCTTTATGAAGCAGCCAGACATCGCAAACCCCCCACATTTTAAACACCAAAAGCCGTAACCAGACATTTGTTTTGAGTTTGAGATTCATTAAAATTAGTATATAAATTATAATAAATTTTACAATTACTCCAGTAGCGTGTATAGAAATTTATTTCGGGAGGGGACAAAAATTATCCCTCAGCCCCCCCATATATATTTCATAGGTCCAAGTAGCTTTTTAGTACATTTTTAAGTAGAATTTGCGTCTTGGGGAACTTAATATAAAAAGGTTATGAGTAATTAAGTTCTACCTACCATAGGAGGGTCTCGGGGTCCTCCCCCAGAAAATTTTTGGAAATTCAACGAGAAAAACAAGTTTTTAATTAGTTTTGATACCCCTAGTTAGAATTTTTTAATATAATTTTTATGGTAGCTTTGCATTTTTATTAACTTAATATAAAAAAATAGTCTATAATAATAGAGTTTTAAGAACAAAAAGGTATCTGGGGGTCATCCTCAGAAAAGTTTTGGATAAATTTGTCCCTAAAAACACACAGGATTTTAACTTGGTTTTGATACACTTACTCCAAATTTCAGAGTACTAAAGGGGGTTTTGGGGTCCTCCCCCAGAAAATTTTCGGAGATTTGATCCAAAAAACAGGGTTTTAGCTTGTTTTGATACAACAAGTCCAAATTTCAGGGGGCAGGGCCCCTTCACCCACCCTTATATATGTCCCTGAATTATTCCAAGTCTCTGAGGTGAGGGTCTGGAAATTTCAAGAAAAAAGTGATGCATTGAAGTCAAAATTTCGAGGGAGCTGGAAGTTCTCCCCCAGAAAATGTTTTAAATTTGCCTCTTAAAACTAGTGTTTCATTTAATTTTGAAACTATTTGGGAATTCTAAAAGTAACTTTAGGAATTCCTTATGGTTACTCGCGGACCCCCAGGGGTCCGCGGACCACAGTTTAAGAACCGCTGCACTAAGGGATCCAATGGGCCCACTGCTTTGAAAATTTAGGCAAAGCGGTGGTACAAATACAGCTACCAATTGGTATTTTTTCAGATTTTTAAATAGAATTTAAAGTATAGATAAGTGTTTTGTCTGAATGTTCCCCATGTACGAATTGAAATATCCTTCACTATCACCTTATATTGGTATTATTCAGAGCCTCAAAAAGTTAGCTATGAAAATCTGGAAATCGAGCACTGCCTACGTATATGAAATAATAACAATCAGTTGTATCTATTCTATATTTTTAAACAAATCTCAGAACTTTATTATATAAGATCAAAAGGGACTAAGACAAAAGGTGGGTTTTCTACCATTACAAGATATTTATTTTGACAAAATAATTTATTATCTAATTATTCTTAATCAACCTTTAAAGGTAAAAAAAGTTAAATACAAGGTCCCGGGAAGGTCGAGTATTTAATTTACAAACACAATCTACGTAAATAAGGCTAGCAACTTAATGTCAGTAAAATTCTTAGCTTGCCTTTATTTGAAGCCTTCTCACTAGTGCATTATCAAATTATCACCCTCATTATACATAATATGCATTACTTTTTATTACTTAATTATTCTCATTGCCATGGTGGTACTATTCCAGTTTACTTTAGCTTAAATGGTACAATTTGGATATTTAAAGCTATACAGGGTGTTTCAAAATTGCGTTGCACGGCTTTTATTCGGAACCAACGCCTCCTAGGGTCATGGAAGTAAGGTCTACCCCTAGGTAAGTGAGCCTGGAGAATGCACTGAAATGGCTTACAGCGCCCCTAGTGGGGAAATTAAAAAGTTAAAAAAATTAGTTTAAAAACTAAAGAAGAAAGAGCAAAAACCTCAATGAGAGTATTGTTGCCAACGTCATGAAGAACTCACTGAAAAAAATTTCATGAAAATATCTTGAATATTCGCCGAGATATTAGCATGTGAAAATAGCACTTTTTCAGGGGTCAAAAAAGAAAAAGTTAGCATATTTGCAAATTTTTTTGATTTTTTGATTAAATTTTGTGTTCTTTCAACTAAAAAACACAAAACTATACAATAACACTGAAAAATTTGGAAGTATGCAAACTTTTTATTTTTTGACCCCTGAAAAAGTGCTATTTTCACATGCTAAATATCTCCGCGAATATTCAAGATATGTTGATCAATTTTTTTTCAGTGAGTTCGTCTTGACGTTGGCAACAATACTCTCAATGAGGTTTTTGCTCTTTCTTCTTTAGTTTTTAAACTAATTTTTTTAACTTTTTAATTTCCCCACTAGGGGCGCTGTAAGCCATTTCAGTGCATTCTCCAGGCTCACTTACCTAGGGGTAGACCTTACTTCCATGACCCTAGGAGGCGTTGGTTCCGAATAAAAGCCGTGCAACGCAATTTTGAAACACCCTGTATAGCTTTAAATATCCAAATTGTACCATTTAAGCTAAAGTAAACTGGAATAGTACCACCATGGCAATGAGAATGAGCTTACCGCTTTTGAACTTGGCGAGATTTTAAGAATCTGCTCTTTTTACTGCGTTCTACCACTTTTAAAAATATTTTTTTAAAGTTACCTTTCTCTGTGACATAGAAATGTAGAAATTAATAAAAAATAATCAATTTGGGTTTCATCAAAAACTTTTGGATTACCCCTCACTTAATTATATGACTCAATTTTTCAAACCAGAAATAATTTAAATAGAAGATAAAATTATTGTAAAATAGAATGACATTTAGAGTAAAATGACGTCATATTTCCATATAATAACCATCATCTGATCTATAAAAAAATTCCATGATCATAAGCGCTATCGTTCACCCATTTCCAACACTTCTTGACACTTTCGCAAGACAAACACCCTCCGAAGCGGAAATTACCCGCCCAATTGTGAAACTGCCTGTTTACGTTCTCTCTCGGTTATTGCCCGTGCCAGCATTAGCAGGTTCTAAGCCAAAATGCTTATCCTGGATGCACGCTCACGTCAAGCATAAATGAATGCCCAATGAGTCCTATATCGATTTCTTTTTAACAGTTTCACCTGCACGGCGGTATCACTCCCCTCTCTTTCTCCGTGAATACGTAATGCTATGGAGAAAGGTTTATGGACACCCAACGGTGAAGATAGAGAGGTTTATTTTTACTTGGAGAAAAGGGAAAGATTGATACGAGATTCTCACTTTTATCTCGCGATAGTCACTGAGGCACTGACTGGGGAAATGGAAAGAGACTTTGTTGTTGAGGTAGGTGGATCTGTAGTGTAAAAGCAGTTCGCAGTTTTTGGTTCTTTATAGTTCATAGTAAGGAATAGAATAACTCGGAGAAAAGTTGACATTACCTGGTATTATTAAGAAATGTAGAAGATGTAAGATGGAGTTTATTTAAACTGTGAAAATTCTTCTTAGGTTTGGTTAAAGTTGTTTAGAGCTTTCTATTACACTGTAAAAAATTCTGGAACGTTACTTAAAAAAACTAATGTTCCTGGAAAATACCAGTAACGTTTCTACAAGTATTCAAAATGTGGCATATTATGAACCACAGGATGTACCGATCTACCAAGGTTATACTTCCTAGTTTTAGAATCATCAGTCGGTTCTTACACCTCATCTAAATAATTTGACTCTTTTAGTAGTGAGCGTGAAAACAAAAACAAACAATGGTTGCCTTTCTGCAAGGATTCAGAAACGTTTCAGAAATGAAAATCAGAATTTTCAAGGAAAGTGTTAAACTGCTGTAAAATCTCATAAAAGGAAGGAACGTTACTGGAATTTATGCGGAACGTTACTAATATTTTTTACAATGTAAGTCTGAAAGAAAGAAAGCTTTATGTAACCTCGATTTCAATATAAACTATTTCAATCAAGTAAGTATTAAGATGAGGAATTCTTCTGAAGTAAACAATTTTAATCTCGGCTCCATAGTATCTCATTCTCGTATGCGTCAGGAATAGTGATCTTTCTAAGATAAGCCTTAACCTAAAATTCAAAACCGATGTTGTATAAGCCTAGTGAAAATTTAACTCCTTCGAAGATGAAAATTCTAGTGCGAAAATCACTGAAAATGATGATGAAGATAGGGCATCTTAATTATCTGACCAGTGTGTGAACTCTTATTCACACACTGATCTTGATAAAATAATATTTAATACAAAATTTTTTTCTTTATACACATTGATAGCCAATATGTTTTTTAATATTATCGCGAAGGGCTTCCGTTAATGGAGAATTGCAGCATCTCTTAAAATTCTAAATTTTTAATTTTAATTTCTTAAAAATTATCTCCTGATTCCAAAAATACGCTTGTCTTTTCCCACAAACTTTTTTAAAGGTAATTATGACATATTTTAATACAGAAAGCTCCTAACAATGTGACGTCACATGTGTCTCTTGGAAATGTGGGAATCACCGTTTTCATCGAAACACTAGGCTGTAAAAAAACTAGAGCCCAGTCTTTCCAGTCTTTCAAAGCAAGATGATAACAAGCGGGGGCAAGGCACATTTAACGTCACAAGCTGTTCAGCTCAGACAGAAAATAAGCTATTTTTAATTGAAAATAACTTAAAATGTAGGTCTTTGAAAGGTAAATTAAAATGTTTTTTTGGAGGTTTTGGGCCATTCTGAACACATTAAGATTAAAAAAAAATTAGACTGCAATTATCCATTCTGTTTAATAATGTTTTTCAAACGATGTAGATCCGTGGATAAGCCGGCACCCCCACTTTTAAACCCGAAATATTTCCAAAATGCCTCGGCTTATACGCGAAATATACGGCATATGTGTTTTGAAGAGGGAGGGCGTTAATATTATGTATTTTATAAATACCACTGGAACTATATGATACAGATATTAAAATGTAATTGAAATAAATTTAAGGGACATATAAGTAGCTAAACCATTAGATTTTTCTTTATCAGAAAAAGAAAATTATACTGCCTTTCTATTGCATTTTTGTTGATTTATTTAACGTTAAATTAAATTTTGAAATAACTTTTGATTTCCGAAATATATGAAAGAACGATTTCGTAAATTTCCCTTTACCTGAAACAATTTGAATGTTGATGGCTTGTTTTAAAGAGAATTAAGAGGATCATCAACCAATTCGATTGAAATATTTTTATGTTTCCTATCTATAAACATAATTTGTAAACGAGCTTAAAATTTAACTACGCATGTTACTTAATGGCAGAGAAGTTTAACTAATAAATCAAATAAATAGTTTTTAATTATTATAGTCCAAAAAAATATATACATATATAATTATTCTTAGCGATAAATATGTCTCCTTTGTGACTTTCTTTTAAATTTAATTTAGAAAAAAGTACCTGACTCTGATAAATGAATAATCTTATATTCTTTAATTACTGTCTAGCAAATTATGTGGGGGGAAAATAGATTTTCCAATGCATTATTTGCAAATCATAATAAGTTTATCATTACTAATCTAAAAAGGATTGTTAAGAATATCCGTCTCATCCAAGAAACTCAACACATACACACACCTATTTAATTAAAATTCGGAACTGAAAAAATATTTTCAGCGTCCAAACTAATCCTCTTTCCGTGGCATACGGGAGGCAAAAGAAGATTCAATTTCATCATTTAATAGCAAAGCGATAACATCTCGAAGGTTGTTTGCCCAGCATTACATTATTCACATCGGCAGCGAAAAAAACATACATACGAAAAAAAACCATCTGAATAATAAATCTCCATGCAAACATATGATCAGAATCTAATAGTTTTTTATCAGTCACAGGACGCTATAAATATTCTTCCCTCGCTTTTTTTTTTCATAATCGAAGCGACGTGCCATAATCAAGAAGGCTTCCACCATGGGAACGGCTCCAGATGTGCTTTTGCTTTCTCAGCAGTAATAACAAGTGATTCTAAGGGAACAACCGGCCACAGTTTTTCTCCAGTCCCGCCCGTTTCCATAATAACGATGGAAAGAAGGAAGAATCTCGTCTCCGCCATTTGAGTATTCTGCGAGGCTTTTCCCACCCTTTTTGAACTCCGTTAAAATGTTTTGGAGAGCTGGATATGACAGCCATTGTGAGAGTTTTTTTCCCGTTCTTGGGTTCAAATAAGGGGAGAATGAGTGTTATGGTAATGAAAGAAGTGCCATCGAGTGCTAAAAATCAATTGGTCGTTCATACCGAATTTTAAAAATAGTATCGTTCCCGTTTTCTCCTCCGTTGGCAATCATTTTTTCTCCTTATGAACGTTTATTAACTGTGGGTTAGTATGCATGAAGTTTTTATTCTTGTTATAAAGGCTTCTTTTACTGTTGTTCTTGTTATAACTTTATACTTGTTTTAAAACCATATTCAGGGATGTATAGAATGTGAAAATAACATATTCCGCTTAAACAATAGTTGAAAGTATAAGATTGCGGTGTTTTTTCTCACACTGAAGTTTATTTTTAGACCTAGTCAATGTGTGTACAAGATAACTATTTTGTTTTGTATGCTTGGAATGTATAAATGATACTAAATTTATATTAACTGCTGTTTAATTATTTTTTTTAATTGTTCTAGTCAACTAACTGCACATTAAAGGATAAAGTAGGTTTTTAATTAAATATGTAAACAGTGTGCTTATGTGAATAATTTAAAAAATCCTCTAAAATTATGGATTTTACAACTGTTAATCCAATTTTCTTTGTTTGCAAGTGTTTGTTTAAAATTTATAATTATAAGATTCAAAAAGCAATGAGGATTATACAGGGTGGTCCTAAATTCGTGGTACAAACTGGGTAGGGTAGGTAGAGTACATCAAGACGAACAAGAATTGGTATAGAAAGGGGGTCGCAGTTACACCGTTAAAGAGCTAGGACCTGATGTAGTGCGAGAGCGTTACAAAAGGACGTTTTGCCAAGGCCCGTTTAACGAAAAAAAAACACGATGAAATGAAAAAATTTATTGCATGAGGTACAGCAGTATCCTTACCTACTTACATCATAAATTTGATAGAAATTGGACCACTTGCTAAACCGTGGAGTGAGTTTTAAAACATGCAATATTAATCTTTTAGCCAAAGAACGGAGTTCCTTTAAATTAGTGTAATGGTCTTTAGAAAAATGATGATCGGGGAAGGAATTTTTAATGATCATACAGTTTCAATGATCAATGTATGATCATTGAAAATTCCTTCCCCGATCATCATTTTTCTAAATACCATTAAGGGAACTCCATTCTTTGGCTAAAAGATTAATACTGCGCGTTTTAAAACTCACCCCACGGTTTAGCAAGTGGTCCAATTTCTATCAAATTTATGGTGTAAGTAGTACGGGTACTGCTGTACCTCATGCAATAAATTTTTTCATTTCATTATGGTTTTTTTCGTTAAACGGGCCTTGGAAAAACGTCCTTTTGGAACGCTCTCGCACTACATTAGGTCCTAGCTCTTAAACGGTGCATCTGCGCCCCCTCTAATTTTTCAAAATATGCTTGTCTAGGTCCCCTCTACCTACCCTACCCAGTTTGTACTACGAATTTAGGACCACCCTATATTCATTTTTTCTAAACACTTTTTTAAAATAGTCTTCAATGTTTTTCCTAGCAGTGCCTAACTATAAAAAATCCAGTGTTTTTAAAATGTAAATTTTTAAGTTCTTAAATTCGTTAAGTTTTTATCATTCATACTTTCAAATACACATGATTTAGGTTTTAAGTCATAACTTTTATTACGGAATAATGTAAATTTGATTAAAAAAAATTAAAGTTTGTTTATATTGGATTAATAGTAGGGGAGAGTGGCCCCTTGGGACACTCGATTTTTCAGACGCAATTTTATAGTTATGAACTCGTGCTTGTAGGTACTAATAAACTAGACTAAAATCTTCTCCTTAAAGTGTTTTGGAATATTTGGTACATTTAGATAACTATTTACTTCACTTTTCTTGTTTTACGTGGTGCAAAGTTATAATCATTTGTAGTTTCAAAATAATTTTTGACATTAAATAAATACGGTAGGATGTTTCAAAAGTCATTTTCGCGGCTTTTATTTGAAACCAACGTGTATTTGGGTCACGGAAGAAAGGTCTACATTGGAGAATACATTGAGATGACTTACAGCGCCCCTAGTGGCAAAATAAAGAAGTTAAAAAAAGTCATTCAAAAACAATAAGCAAAAACCTCAAAGAGTATTCTTCCCAACGTTATGAAGAACTCGCAGAAAAAAGTTTCATAATATCTTGAATATTCGCGGAGATATTAGAATGCGAAAATAGCACTTTTTCAGACCTCAAAAAAGAAAAAGTTCATGTCATTTTTATTTTTTGATTAAATTTTGCTTTTATTCAACTAAAAATACACAAAATACTGAAAAAATTGCAAATATGCGACAATACTCATATTGAGGTTTTTGATCTATCTCCTATAGTTTTAAAATTAATTTTTAAGCTTTTTTATTTCACCGCTAGGGGTGCTGTAAGTCATCTCAATAGATTCTCCAGGGTCATTTACCTAGGGGTAGACCTTACTTCCGTGACTCTAGGAAAACCCTTACTTCCGTGACCTAGGTTCCAAATAAAAGCCGAGAAATGGACTTTTGAAACACCCTGTATATTTATGCGATTATAATTATATTTATTGCTTTGTAATTATTTATTGCTTTATAATTTTTTTAACCTAAAAGAGTAATTAAGTTTAATATCCAAAACATCAAGGTGGGGCATCTTGGGACACTAAAGTGTGGGGCTCCTTGACACATGTTAAATGATACCTGAAACAGTCTATGAGCAAATAAAAGTTGTTTTTATGTAAGTTAAAAGTAAAAGTAAGTATGTTAAAAGTAAAGAAGATGACTGTATACTAGAAATTGATGCAAAAATGTGTTTCTAAAAGTAAACTAAAAAGTCAGTAATTTAAACAATGACAAAAATAAGAAAATCAGGGAAAAATTCGGAATAAAAAACAACTTGTATGTCTAATTTATATAATTCAAGGAGGAAAGAGTAAACAGGAGACGAAATATACATGCGCAGTAGCGCACAAATGAAGCCGGCGATCTCGGGCGGCTTTCCTTTGAGGCGGTCTACTTCCCAGCATCCCTTGCGCGTGGCTTGTTTATGTTTTTTCCTCGTTGTTTGTGTTTTCCGTGCAGTTTTCATACAATGCGGCTATACATTGCGTTTTTACCCTAAAATTAAATCAAATTAATAATATAAAAGTCTGCTATTTAAATTGATTGCAGTTTCGAAGTCAATCAAATCGATATTTAAGAAGCGAAATTCTAAGCATTTTCAGAATCGAAAGCGCCTCGCCAGAACAGGGTTTTAAACTGTTTTTTGGAACACGTAATCCCAAATTTGGATACATTTTTAGTTAGAATTTTGATTTTAATTAAATTATTTTAAAAAAGTGTGAGTTATAAAGGGTTTGTAGGAGATGAGGAGAAGGAATTAAGCATTTAGTTTTATTTATTTATAAAAGACATTTACTTAACAATTGAAGAATTTATTGTATGCATATATTCACTCAATCGGAACTGCAGTTGGAATGCCGGCAGCCAAAAAGAACATCAGAAATAAAATCACGACGGCCGCCGGAAGTAAATATAAACATACCCACGTGCTTTAGCACAAAAAGAAAACAGGTAAAAGAAAAATATGCATTGACTCCAACAGGTTTAAATACTAAAGCGGGGCCTAGGGGCCAGGAAAATTTGACCCTTAAATACTGGGTTTTAACTTAACTAAAAGTAAAGCAACAGTTGATTGAATACATCATGCGAGCGAAATGGCTTCGAAAACTTAGATTTGAACTGGACTGTGTTCTTGTTTTCAAGACCATTATGTGCTCAAAATCGATTATGTGCCTACTCAAATTTAAGATCTTTATTTGTTTAAAATCTACACTCCAGGTAGTCAATTTTAAAAACATCCTCTATTTAGAAAGTACTCTTCACATGCTCATTTTCGAGACTTCAATCTTCTTATAATCGACTCAAATTTGTTTATTTTTAAAACCCCCTATTGTTAAGAAAAAACTTTACCTAAAGCTCATTTTTTAGATCTTTATTATTCACTCAATACAAAGCTTTTTGAATTATGAACATCTGTTAACTAACTGCAAATAGCAATGCTTTCTTTCTTAGAAGAACATTTAAAAAAAGACCTCATCAAAAAATTGAGAGCATTTTTTAACAATCTACCAATATTGAGACCTGAGTTTCTTATAATATTGAGCAGCTTTCATTTGAAATAAATGTGAAATGAACCCTTAAATCAAAGTTATTCATAAAATAAATAATTATAAAATTTATTTAAAACACAATAAAATGACACTTCACTTGAAATTATTTTCATAATAAAATAACAGAAAAATATTACATGAGAATTATTCTGGAAATAAGTTTTTAAACACAGAGCAAAATACAACACACAATAAGTTTATATGGAACGTAGGACCAAAATGTAAATCAGCTGATAATTTAGCTAATAGATAGGTAGAATGAGAGAACAGCTTCAAAATAATAAGTTGACATCAAGACATATAAATGTAAATTATTTTTTTTCTTGAAATGATTAAAAAACTCACTTATATGGGCCATAGAATATAAAATCCTAATTTTAAATTATGCAAAAACTTTATTCATACATCATTCATGATTTTTTCAGGTGTTAAGTCACAGCCATTTTTGTATTTTAAATAGACTTATTTTGCAAGATCAAAGCTCACCAACCCTCAAACATATCAACAGTTAGTTATAAGATGTGCCAATCACCCCCAATTGTTCATGAGGCATGAACTCGATGAAACTGACACTGGGTCCAAACTTGGTAGGATGTTTTACACCCCAAGGGGCATCCCTGTAGGTATTACGACACACTAACCATAAACTCCCAAGAAAATCCCCCGGAAATTTTATAACTATTGAAATTTCTTATATTTGTCAGCAGAGTAGCACACTGTCTTCTCATCAGTACGAGGGAGGAGAGAGTAAACTCTTTCCTCCATGATCAGAAAGGACTGCAAATTTATATTTTTTACTTCTACCATAAGAAACATTTAAACTTAATTTAAATTATTATTTATTTTAAAATCATAAGTATTGAAATTAATTATTTAAACATTAAAAAAACAGGATTTATTGTATGATTTGGAATATGTGTTTATACAAATAAATCTAACTTACAATTTTAAAAAATATTTATCGTTTTAAAATAAAAAGTTACAAATTGCTTACTAAACAAATTTATATGATAGTTTTAAAATTAATATATTAAATATTAGTTCATGATTTAATGTAGATTTTTCCCTTATATATTGCATACAAAAAACAATTTAAATGCAAATAATTAAAAAATAAAACTTCACAAACGAACCCAGGTTGTTTTGATGTGAAGAAAGTATTCTACTTACTACTTTAATTCATCTGCACGTACAGGATTGTAATGACAGGATAGTGTTAATGTTGCTAATCACAGAATCAAGTGTCAGCTGGTCAGGTAGTGGTGGGTTAAGAGTAGGGAGGGGTCAAAGATGCAAAAAAAGTGAAAAATAAATTCATCTGTTCGTTGATGAAACTTGGTGGAGATGGTAGTTTAGATCTTTCTGATTACAAAAATAACAGTCAGCTGGCTGGGTGGCAGTGGAATGACCTTCAGCTGGTTATGTGAACTAGCAAACAAAAGTTATCTCACAATGCATGAAATTTGATGATGATGTCAATCTTTGTTACATAAGGTAATAACGAGTCACTACTAGTTTTCAACGTTGTTCAATGGTGACTTTCCAAGAGTAAGGATTTGTACTAGCAACTCAAGAATTAATATCTATTGTATTAGTAAGTTGTTATTACTTTATGTAACAGAGTTTGACAACCCTACCAAGTTTCATGCATTGCCAGATAACTTATTTGTATGCAAGTTCACGTGACCAGCTAACTGTCATTTTTGTAATCAGGAAGGTCTAAACTACCATCTCCATCAAGTATCCAAAAGAAAAGTCAAGTCAAAAATGTTCAACTGTAAACAAATATTAATGAATAATTTGGTGATTTTTTGCTTGCGCCAAGCTATTAGAAAAGTACCGCAAAGAGTTGTCAATTAATTAATTAAAGATAACAATTCTAAATCAATCAGAAATTTTAAGTAAACAATTTAAATAAAAGAGAACTAAAGCTGTGTATCCAGCTTAGTAAAATCAAGTTAAACAATTTTTCTATGGACGAAGCATCTAAATCTTTATTAGCAAATGTCTCGATGTATATTAACTGCTAAATTGTGCCTAAACTTCACTGGTACAACAAGGTTAGTGTTTTAAACTAATATACCTACTTATTTGAATTAATGTCTGTATGACTTCCTCATACAAAAAGTCTCATAACAGTATACATATTTTTAATATCTTTACTATCAACTAAATTTTTATGTTCTATTATATAACAGCAAAAATGTTCATCGAATTCACTTGATTCATACATGTTATAAATAATGTACGCATTTTCATCATACATGAACATTTTAACAATTTTGCCAAAGAAAAATTTATCATTTTCACAATTTACAAGTACACAGCTTCATCTTGTATACCAGGTGCCATTATAGCACTGACACTTGATAACGCTGGTAACATTGAGAGCATTTTATACGCTCATGAAGGCATCTGGACTCTTGTTCCCAACTCCGAGGAGAGCGGACGTGCAATTTCATCGCTCCCTGATCAGGCCTTGGGGGGATCGGTAACAGTCTCCGGAGAAAACTATTCAGCGGGAGCGGAGTCTTGTTGGAGAGCTCGGTAGAACTCATCACCAGTTCATGGTTTCCCGACGCTGATGGACGAAGGAGCAGAGTTGCAGGTTCCGGCTGAGGATTTTTTATTCGCTATCAGGAAACCAACAGCCGCTGTAGACTACAAGCCGGTGAATCTGGCAGATTTGAAGAAATAAGGGTTCCGAATTCAAGCTGCATCTATAATACAAATTTAGAATACTAATTACTCCAAGAATATGTGAACTAAATTTTTTATAATGTTTTTCGCAATAGATAATTCTACTGTGTTAGGGGCCATTCATTAATTACGTAAGGATGATTTTGGCAATTTTTGACCCCCCTCCCCCCATATAAGGGTACGTAAGATTTTTCAAACCCCTCCCCCCCTGTTCTTACGTAAGATTCCATTATGTTTTTCAAAACAATAAAATGTTAGAAAACTCTCCGTTTGACGTAAATCAAAGATTTATTTTTCAACAGATAAGTAATATTCTTGCTGTTAATTACATATTACTATTCTATTATATGATTATCTCTTGATTAGAATAATTGAAACTTGTTTATATTAACTAGGAAAATCTTACGTAAGAATTGGTTTGACCCCATCACCCCCCAAGTAAGGTTATGTAGAGATTTTTCCAACCCCCCCTCCCCCTCGGGACCCTTACATAATTAATGAATGGCCCTTTATACCTTTCAAAGGTTTTTACCTCTAACAATATGTGACTATTTCATATTATCAAACATATTTACATTTATTTGTATGTATTTCTGTTTTTATGAATAACTTTCTCAATTACCTTGGCAATTAATTACTTAATTTGATATGAAAAAAGGCATTATAGGAAGACAAACCTGAACGGAAATAGCAGGTTAAAAGTGACTTAGTAAAAGACTAGCATGACATAGACCGTATAGTCTCACAAGTATTAAAATTTAGTTAATAAATCCATAGGTTCCCAAATTTAAAAGTTTGAGAATCTATGGGTTAGATCAGGGGTTCTCAAACTTTTAAACATCGCGACCCACTTTTGAGAAACAAAATCTAACGCGACCCACCGACTTCAGTTAATATTAATTAACTGAACTGAGATAATTATCCCATGCCCCCCCACAGAATTTTAACTTCTCTGACTGGGGGTGTTCACCAACTATTTAGTTATAACAATAAATTATTACATGCACGTATTAGAAGAGAAATTAACTTTTTAGAAAATTAAAATTAAATATTTGAATTTGAGCGTATGAAGTAGTTTAATTGTGGGCAAACGATGATCCCTACAATAAAAAGGGGGGTCTGGGGGTCCTCCCCCAGAGAAAATTTTAAAATTTACCCTTAAAAACAGGGTTTTAACTTGTTTTTTTAGCAATATGGGATAAATTGCAGTTGCATCATTTCCTTAATTTTTAATTATTAAAATTTGCATTGCCCCCCCCAGTGTGGATGGGGAGATACACTGAATATTTTGTTTTCAAATTTTATTTGAATAACCGACTAGATTTGTATTATCGGCACATTAAAGTGACATACATAGTACGTGTATTTACATTAATTGTCTTTTCTGTTTGACACCAAGTAGTGTAGTTTTTCCTCAAATTTTTATTATTTTTATATATGGTAATTTGATAAATTTCAAAAGTTCAAATAATAGTTTGATAGCTCAAAAGTCAATAACACCACATTTGTAAAAAATTTTAAAAGATACTTCATTTTCAGAAAAAATAAAAATCTTCTCGCGACCCACAGTTTGAGAAACTCTGGGTTAGATGATAAGCGGAAGAGATTATATAAGTGCCAACAAAAAACACTAAAAATTTCAGTAACAAAAGAAAATTAGTGTAATACTCAAACTAGGAAGTAAACAAACAAGATCAATATTAAAACTTGAGTAAATGGGCGTAACTTTATTAGTTCATAATAACCCATGGTGGATTTGGAAATGTTTTTGGACATTTTTAGGAAACCTTTTAACTTCTATTAATTATATTATTGCTATTGAGTCCCTTTGCATTTTGGAATTCAAACTAATGACATTTTTCGAAATCGCTCCAAGAGCATGTAACGTAATAGGGGAAATTCTATTAACCTCAAAAGGAAATATAAATCGTTCGTTGAAATACTTATGCCTCTAATTTGTGGGTGAAAAATGGCGAGCACATGGTACTACGTTTACGACCATTACCAAAAACGTTAGTTGTTTACGATTATTCCATCATGCCAAATGGGCTTGTAACAAAATGTTTAATGTTCTTAGAAAAGAGTATCGTAAGATATGAATGGGTAAAGATGTTATGATAAAATATACAATACAAATAACACTATTCTTAAACAATTTGAATTGAAAATGAACGTTACTTACTTTCAATATTTGGGGTATATTCCTATATTCAAGGGATACATTTTCGTTTCTCATCTTCTCACCAACTCAAAAGCCGAGGAAGAGGAACCAAAAGTTCTTGTTCTTCATATTAAATAAAAGCTGCTTTTGATTTCACGATCGTTTAGACTTAGAGCACCTAAATTACAACAAAAACAATGTCGCCATCTCCTCATGAAATCCGTTTGTTTATCGTCGAGCGCCTATCGCAGCGCATGATGGGAAGCATACCGCTGCGCAGAACTGGCCGAGAGGTGTCAGCACTACTTCATTTTCTCAGCATTACATTTCGTCTCCTGGAGCCCTAGTCTGAGGGCATGCGAAAGATCTGGAGTACGAAACGTGACGTCAAATTGACGTCACGTTCGTGGCACTTCCGCAATCGCTAGTCTCGGGGCTTTTCCTCCGTGCGCATGATATGAAGGCCAATACGAAACTTCCGGCCTCCTCGCATGCAAACTTCCGCTCCGATTTCGAGGCGAGAAGCAGTGTGCGGATACGTAAACATTCAAGATGTCGGCTTACGCTTCTGCTCTTCACATCAGACTTGTGGAGGAAAAATACAACTATGAATGAAAAAAGACTCCCGGAGGAGTGATTTTACCACTTAAAGTTCTTGTTTCTAGAAAGATCAAATTGGAATCATTGAGTTCACGGATGGCGGCCTACCTCTTCGAATTCGTGTAAGTGTATTTTAGAAAATCTCTTGCCTCATATTTTGGTTTAATAAATCTTAATTCATTTTTATTTCCATCAATTTATCCTACAATTTGAACAGAAAATCCCATCCCCCAAGACCTTTCCTCAAACCATGTGTAATATTTAAAGTATTTATAGTAATTCTTACTTCCGTTTTAAAATATGTGATCAATGCAAAAGCTAATCTGTAATGTTTACTTACAATTTGTCGGCTCTAGGTTGTTTTAAAATACTTCATACTCCGCCCTTAAGACCATTCCTCAAACCATGTGTAATATTTAGAGTATTTAGTAATTATACTTCTGTTTTAAAATATGTGATCAATGCAAAAATTAAACGGTAATATTTACCTACACTTTAGGTTGTTAGGTACACTTTAGGCTTTAGGTTGTTTTAAAATACTTCTAAAAATGTCTTTAAATTCGCTATCACCCTTAACTTTAGCATTTAAAAAGATACAAAAGCTATTTTTTCAGTTATCATTTATCTCAGATTTATTTAAGACTACAGGAAAATTATGTATTATTAGTGTATTATTTTCTGTCGCAGGTTCTTGCTGCTTATGCCGTCCTATGGTAGAGGTAGCTACCAAAATGATGTATCACTTTTTCCTAATATCTATATTTTTCATTCTAGGGGACCGTGGTTTTCATCTTGAGCTGTGGCTGATGACACCAGTGCTTGACTCTTCTATTTAATTCATGCCCTTCCTCTCGGAGATCGGCCATAGATGCAATGATGCACTACAAGCCCAGAACAGGGGGCTGCCTACAAGCCCACTCCTTAATCAAGACCATCAGTGCAACATCCCTAGTGTGCCAAGGCCTATGATGCCCATCTTCGTTTTCGTGACCGTGGGGCCTGGGCATATGTCCCGGTTTGGTGGTCAGCGCAACGTGAGACCCCCAGTGTTTAGTTCCCAAGCATGCTTGGTCCTCGGTTTATGGACCCACTAAAGGGATGAAAGGCTGAGTGGACCCTGCCCAGCCTGGGATTTGAATCCCGGACCTGTGGTGTGGAAGCGTGATGCACTGCCACTGCAAGCCCACTCACGAGGGCTTTATAATCACAGTGCTTCTGCTTGTGTGATATTGAACAACATATGTGTGAACATGAAGAATCTTGCAACGATCCTATAGTGATTCTGAGGATGAAATTAATGATTAAGTTGGCTATAAACAACACTTCCAAGAGTTAAATTCATTTAAAGTTGAAAAAATATACAAGCCTAACTTATAGCTCGTTTTAGGTAAAATTTCAAAATATTTTTATAATCTTTTAGAATTTAACTTTGAAAAGCATTGTGAAGCAAAATGGTCATTAAATTCATCCTCGGAACATACATACTGTTTATATTTTTCTCAATTGTATGACTTTGTATTATTTGGTTCAATTCCATTATTGTTCCTGCTAAATATCACCATTATCTTTTGGACACCAATAAGTAGAAAACCTGCTAAATAATTTAAAACTCGTGGATAAAAATATTTAATTAGATCGATAACTTTTTAGTTTATCATTAAAAATCTGAAATATTTGTTGATATTTGAGTACATGGCGATCAAAAAAGAATGGTGATATTTAGCGGGAATATTAATGGATTTGAACCAATTATTTTGGAACAGCTATGATAATAGTCGACCAGACGCCATGTTTACCCACTGTTCAAATGATGACATACAACCACATAGATCTATTAGAGCTGTGAGTAAACATGGCAGCTGATGGTAGGCTCTTATCGAAGCTGTGCCATTATTTCTTTACACGACACACAATATCGGTTATACACTACTCTACAGTATTGGACCAAATATATCAAGGTGTGATGCTTCAAATGAAAATATACATGATTTACTTTGAAGGTATTGACGGTTTAGAATAGGTCCGTTTTTGAAGCAGTCGCCAAGTTGCAAGTATTTCATGATCGATCAGCCGCAAAATCGTAGGTAAACATAGCGGCCAGGTTTTCAGCCGTCGCCAAAAGTGGACCTTTTCTAAAGCTGTTCCAGATAGACTTACATACATGTGATTCTTCCGCCAATTTGCTTAGCAAAATTAAAATCCGTCAATTCGATTTGCAGAACTGAAATTCCACATTCTTATTTTCCAATCGTTTTATACTGAAAACTGACCGCTAGTGTGGCCTAGTACTAAATTTAAAGAAAAAATTGGAATTTTTTTTTAAAATATCGAAGTAATATGAAAATTAGTTAAGATTTAAGCTAAAATACTATGAATCTAGCATATCGAATCCTAGATCTTGGGCTATACCCTATCTTAGGTCATGCGCCATATAAACCCAACCAACCTAGATCTCGGGAAGTAAAAGCCGATGGTCTCACTCTACTTAAAATGAAGAAAAATTTAGGTATCAAATTTTGTTTACATTTTTGGCCAATTTTTTGTCTGTGTAATCAAATGTATGGACTTATAATTTACTTTTCTAGGCATATTCTCAACAGTATTTTGAAACTAAGTTTAAGAAATTTTTGTTGATTTCTGCCTTGGGAATAATGCTATGCTATCTCAGTTGTAGATTTTGACCATGGTCCCCCATTTCTTAAATGTCACGGAGGCTCAAACATTGGAAGCATTGTGTTGGTTAAGTTGTTAAAGGTTAGAGTCTGGCCAAAAATAAAGTATTTGTGCCGCAATCCGTAAACGTAAACAAACAAAGATGTCTGCTTACGTTTCAGATGTACGCGTAGGACTTCTCGAGAATGCCGAAAGTATTCCTAAAAGAGTGTTTCACGCAAGAGAGGATGCTTTTTATCAAAGATGCAAGAGAGGATGGATACTCCTTTTAAAATTCAAATTTCCAAAAATTTTCTGGGGGTGGACCCCCAAACCCCCCTCTTTAATATGGAGCTACTGAATTGAATACTCTTAATCTGTTTCTTCACGGTCTCTGTACTTAATGAAAAAATTATGTGGATCAGAACTTTCAATCGAAGTAGTAATACTTAATCTTAATTATTAATAAATGATTAACTATATTAATTAACACAGAGAAAAAATTAAAAGTAATGTGAAAATTATAACTTTATTTCACTAATTGTAGAAACTTTTTGATATCCAATGGTAAATTTTTCGCACTGGACCCCCCCATAGGAAAATCCTGGCTACGCCACTGTTGAATGCAAAAACTAATCTGTTTACTTACAATTTGTCGGCTTTAGATTGTTTTAAAACACCTGTAAAAATATCCTTAAATTATTTACTGAATCGCCCAAATTTCTTCTCTTAACCTTAGCTTTTAATAAGATACAAAGCTATTTTTTCAGCTTTCATTTATGTGTTCTCAGATTCCTAAGATTATAGATAATTATGTATGTTTTTATGTCACAGGTTCTTATTGCCTTAACTTTTTATGGTCAGGGAAGCTACCAAAAAGGTATGGCAAACAATCGGTTCATCGCAACAAGCCAAAAATCTGTCAGCCGGTCGATAGATTGTGTTTTGAGGGCCATAGTGAAGCAACTGATGCCTCAGATTTCCATCTATCCAGGAGCAAGATGCTATTAAACATCGGATATATGAAAAGACAGATTTCCCAGGCATCATTGGCTTCATTGATGGCACTTTCGTGAACATAATCTGTCCATCGGACGACAGTGTTCTTGTTCGACCGAACAGTTTTGTTAATCGCAAAGGTGATTTTGCGATTAATGTCTTATTAGTAAGCATGTACCTTTTTATTACTTCCTAATTGTATGTTTAATAATATGTTTGTAAACCCATTCTACTTTTTAAATTTTAGAATACACTTTTTGAAGTAGTCATTAAATATTTTGCTCTTGCATTAATTAACTTGAATTCAGTTATTGAAATTAAAGTCCAAAATGTAGTTTTTAGTTGAAAAGTTTTTAAAAGTGTGTAACTCGACGCTTTATAAAACAGCTTTCTAGTGCTTTAAATTTTATAAACGGTGCTTTACTGTATTTATAATTTAAATTTTATTTAAGAATTCTACCAGGGTTCATACTTTATCTAACATAGTAAAATTCACAAGCAAATTAAGTAATTATTTACCTTTAACAATGCATGTGTTACTAGTAGAATGATTTCAGAACGAAGTATGAAGCAAGGAATTGCAAAATTGGTTAGAATTTCACATTCAATGGAGTTTTGTCAGTTAAAAAACTAATTATTTCCCCCAAATTGATAATAAAACTTTGTTTTGCTCTCAGAGAGATATTTTTTAGGAGTCAGAGGATAAATTCAGGAGATAAAACAGAATTTTCAGGAGTTTTAAGGGGTCTTAAAAAAATAAAGAAAATTTCAGGACTTTTAAGAGGTGTATGAACCATGTTCTACTTTATTTATTATTTACATTACATTTATTAATTACAATTTCTTGTAATGGTGAGCCACCATCTGCAAGCTCTTTGATCTGTATATTTTGACAAACTTTCTTTGCTTAAATTAAATTTTTCTATGAATTCATGAACCAAAAGTGAATGAAAAGTATCATCCCTGTCATTAAAAACACGTAGAATACTTTCTAGTCTTTCAAGCACTTGTATATGTATAACAAACTATCTAGGTTTTTTAAGAGGTGCCTATTTTGTGAAAATTTAGTGTTCATTTGTGAAAATTTATATGTGAATTTGTGAAAATATGTTCAAAAATTTAGTAAATTATTTAAATCCAAGAAACAAAGAAAAATTAAATCTAGAATGGCTAAAAATTTAACTATAAGAAGATTATAGCTTCCTAGAGAACTTTTTACAAAAATGTATTTTGTGAAGGTACTTATATTACTAAAACTTAATTTGTGAAAGTACCTATTCATGTAATGGTGAATTTGTGAAAATACCAAAAACAAAAGTAAAAGTGCCTTGAACAGACCACTGAATACATATTTTAAACAAATTGAAAACAATAAATAAGAATTAGATTTACTATTTGTTTGAGTTTTCATTATTAATATTTTGGTCTGAAATTAGTTCATTTTTACATTTAAGATTTTGATTTTTTTAGATCAACAGTGTTTAATTACTACAGACATTTCTCTTTACAATTCAAATGTTTCATGTCAATATAACGAGGCATTGCTCAGACCTCGGGGCTTGTGGTCACACAGCCTGATATTTCAAAAAAAAAATTATGGTTACACTTACTCTACTTCATCCTAACATGTTAAGTACTTGTTGACGTTAATAATGTTTGAGTTTTATAACTTTTTTATTTCACTGTCTTAAAATATATGCATAGTTAAAGTTTTTGAAAATTTAAGTCTAATCCGGCTGTTGAAATAGTCATGCCCCTAATTAAAATACATAATAATAATATATTTACTGTTTTACGTTGGTTTATTGAATCTACTTTACAGACCTTCACCCGGTCATAGCATACATTTTCAGTGGTCCCTTTCCATGTTGGGGTTGAGAAAAATGAAAAAACAGACTCCTTCGACAGGCCCGCTGCTGATGCTGTAAGTAATTGTGGGAAGCTCACCTTTAGCGAGATTTCTTCCTGGCATAAATAGAGCACTAGATATAAAAATTAACTGCTGCTCAATAAGAGACAAGTAGGTACACATTTACACAAAATCAACTTATTGGCAATTATTTCTTAATTAGTAAGCTATTGAACTCATAGCTGCTTTTTGCTTCCTCGTGCATCTGGTGGAGGACAACACTGATCATCCAGTCCTTGACCTTTTTTGTCATCCAAAACTAAAAATTGAATATTGAATTATAAAACAACTTTTTTAAAAGTAACGTTATTGTAAGAACCAATTATGTAAGACTAGTGGAGTTTATTAGAAAACTAAAGAATCAATTGAAATAAAAATCTCCTACATAAAAAAAGGATCATGAATTTGATTTCAGTACTATTTTTAATAAGATCAGCAAAAATCTATTTTTAACAGAGAAAATATGAAAATGTCCTTAAAAAAATTAAGTTTGAATAATATTACACACCTTGGCTATCAAAGCCTTGTTAATATAATAGTAATTGTATCAAGTTCATTAACATTTAATAATTTGAACACAACTAAATTAACATACTCTTATCAACTTGATTAAAACATACCTACTTTTATCCACTGTTTAGCAAATTTCTTGGCCCCCTGAGGATCTCCATTCAGTAGTTTAGCAGCTCCTTAATAATTTTAATGATTAAAAGAAAAAAATAATCCAGTATTTAAAAATTTAAGAAAAGTAAATTAAATATTTCACTCAAAATAATAAAAACTAGAAGAAAATCAAGCAGCATAGTCAACAAGAAAAAAGCGCGAAAAAAAACCGATTACGATGAAAAATATCGAGGAAAAGGAATTTTTTCATTGGTTTTCTTCGTATCGAAAGTAGGAGGAGCTTAATATCTTCCTCATGCATGTTCGCCTCGACCGCCAATCCGTATCGTAGGCTTTCTTGTGCCCGAGACTTGCCCTTTCGGTGAAGATACGAAAAAGATATACGGAAATAGCGTCCGAGACGGAGCGCTCCGCATCTGACGTCACGATCCGCACTCCAGATCTTTCGCATGCCCTCAGACTAGGGCTCTAGGAGCCCTAGTCTGAGGGCATGCGAAAGATCTGGAGTACGAAACGTGACGTCAAATTGACGTCACGTTCGTGGCACTTCCGCAATCGCTAGTCTCGGGGCTTTTCCTCCGTGCGCATGATATGAAGGCCAATACGAAACTTCCGGCCTCCTCGCATGCAAACTTCCGCTCCGATTTCGAGGCGAGAAGCAGTGTGCGGATACGTAAACATTCAAGATGTCGGCTTACGCTTCTGCTCTTCACATCAGACTTGTGGAGGAAAAATACAACTATGAATGAAAAAAGACTCCCGGAGGAGTGATTTTACCACTTAAAGTTCTTGTTTCTAGAAAGATCAAATTGGAATCATTGAGTTCACGGATGGCGGCCTACCTCTTCGAATTCGTGTAAGTGTATTTTAGAAAATCTCTTGCCTCATATTTTGGTTTAATAAATCTTAATTCATTTTTATTTCCATCAATTTATCCTACAATTTGAACAGAAAATCCCATCCCCCAAGACCTTTCCTCAAACCATGTGTAATATTTAAAGTATTTATAGTAATTCTTACTTCCGTTTTAAAATATGTGATCAATGCAAAAGCTAATCTGTAATGTTTACTTACAATTTGTCGGCTCTAGGTTGTTTTAAAATACTTCATACTCCGCCCTTAAGACCATTCCTCAAACCATGTGTAATATTAAGAGTATTTAGTAATTATACTTCTGTTTTAAAATATGTGATCAATGCAAAAATTAAACGGTAATATTTACCTACACTTGTTGGCTTCAGGTTGTTTTAAAATACTTCTAAAAATGTCTTTAAATTCGCTATCACCCAAATTTCTTCTCTTAACTTTAGCATTTAAAAAGATACAAAAGCTATTTTTTCAGTTATCATTTATCTCAGATTTATTTAAGACTACAGGAAAATTATGTATTATTAGTGCATTATTTTCTGTCGCAGGTTCTTGCTGCTTATGTCGTCCTATGGTAGAGGTAGCTACCAAAATGATGTATCACTTTTTCCTAATATCTATATTTTTCATTCTAGGGGACCGTGGTTTTCATCTTGAGCTGTGGCTGATGACACCACTGCTATATTCTGAACTTGACTCTTCTATTTAGTTCATGCCCTTCCTCTCGGAGATCGGCCATAGATGCAACAATGATGCACTACAAGCCCAGAACAGGGGGCTGCCTACAAGCCCACTCCTTAATCAAGACCATCAGTGCAACATCCCTAGTGTGCCAAGGCCTATGATGCCCATCTTCGTTTTCGTGACCGTGGGGCCTGGGCATATGTCCCGGTTTGGTGGTCAGCGCAACGTGAGACCCCCAGTGTTTAGTTCCCAAGCATGCTTGGTCCTCAGTTTATGGACCCACTAAAGGGATGAAAGGCTGAGTGGACCCTGCCCAGCCTGGGATTTGAATCCCGGACCTGTGGCGTGGAAGCGCGATGCACTGCCACTGCAAGCCCACTCACGAGGGCTTTATAATCACAGTGCTTCTGCTTGTGTGATATTGAACAACATATGTGTGAATATGTAGAATCTTGCAACGATCCTATAGTGATTCTGAGGTTGAAATTAATGATTAAGTTGGCTATAAACAACACTTCCAAGAGTTAAATTCATTTAAAGTTGAAAAAATATACAAGCCTAACTTATAGCTCGTTTTAGGTAAAATTTCAAAATATTTTTATAATCTTTTAGAATTTAACTTTGAAAAGCATTGTGAAGCAAAATGGTCATTAAATTCATCCTCGGAACATACATACTGTTTATATTTTTATCAATTGTATGACTTTTCCATTTGTACCTAGTTTTCGCTAAGTTCCTATTCATTTTAATGCAAAAATTATTTGGTTCAATTCCATTAATGTTCCCGCTAAATATCACCATTATCTTTTGGACACCAATAAGTAGAAAACCTGCTAAATAATTTAAAACTCGTAGATTAAAAAGTTTAATTAGATCAATAACTTTTTAGTTTATCATTAAAAATCCGAAATATTTGAGTATATGTCGATCAAAAAAGAATGGTGATATTTAGCGGGAATGTTAATGGATTTGAACCAATTATTTCGGAACAGCTATGATAATAGTCTACCAGACGCCATGTTTACCCATTGTTCAAATGATGACATACAACCACAGGTCTATTTGTGCTGTGAGTAAACATGGCAGCTGATGGTTGACTCTTATCGAAGCTGTGCCATTATTTCTTTGCACGACACAGAATATCGGTTATACACTACTCTACAGTATTGGACCAAATATATCAAGGTGTGATGCTTCAAATTAAAATATACATGATTTACTTTGAAAATATTGACGGTTTAGAATAGGTCCGTTTTTGAAGCAGTTGCAAGTATTTCATGACCCATCAGCCGCAAAATCGTAGGTAAACATAGCGGCTAGGTTTTCAGCCGTCGCCAAAAGTGGACCTTTTCTAAAGTTGTTCCAGATAGACTTACATACATGTGATTCTTCCGCCTATTTGCTTAGCAAAATTAAAATCCGTCGATTCGATTTGCAAAAATGAAATTCATTATTCTTAATTTCCAATCGTTTTATACTGAAAACTGACCGCTAGTGTGGCCTAGTATTAAATTTAAGGAAAAAATTGGAATGTTTTTTTAAATATCAAAGTACTATGAAAATTAGTTAAGATTTAAGCTAAAATACTATGAATCTAGCATATGGAATCCTAGATCTTGGGCTATACCCTATCTTAGGTCATGCGCCATAAAAACCCAACCAACCTAGATCTCGGGAAGTAGAAGCCGATGGACTCCCTCTACTTAAAATGAAGAAAAATTTAGGTATCAAATTTTGTTTATATTTTCCGCCAATTTTTTGTCTGTGTAATCACATGTAGGGACTTATTATTTACTTTTCTAGGCATACTCTCAGCAGTATTTTGAAACTCAGTTCAAGAAATTTGTGTTGATTTCTGCCTTGAGAATATTGCTATGCTATCTCAGTTGTAGATTTTGACCATGGTCCCCCATTTCTTAAATGTCACATTATGTTATCCCAAAAATGTTTACTATTAGGGTTTGTTTTGGGTCTCTGAAGGGGCCAGTGAAAAAATTTCGCATTGTTATATTATCCCCCTGCTTGACGTAGGCTCAAACATTGGAAGCATTGTGTTGGTTAAGTTGTTAAAGGTTATAGTCCGGCCAAAAATAAAGTATTTGTGCCGCATGGGAAATGCATATTTTTTAATCAACAGTTGTTATGTATTTCTCACTCTATGTATTTTACTCCAGTGGAGTTTGTTGGATTATGAAGACAGTCTAATTTCTTTTTGTTTAATAAAGCCTGTTGTAGTATTTTTTAAATCCGGTCTGCCCAAAATCATACCTATCACATTGTCTTCCGAGAAGTAACATTTGTCCATTTTATGAAATTGACAGAGGGTGGGAAGAATCTTAACTGTTTAAACTTTTCATCCTGGCATCAGTATTTAATTTACCATTAACAAAAATGAAAAGTTCCACAAAACACACCCCCAAACGAGATTACACCTTCTTTGTATTTGACGATTTATGCTAATGCACTCGATTTTTCGTACTCAAGCTCGCCCAATAAGAAAGTTGCATGTGTCAGATTTTCAAAAACAAACAAGTGTTCCGTATGGTTTTTTGTATGGTAAAAAGAAATATTTAGTCAATTTTTCAAAAAATGTAAAGGTAAATAAGTATTTTAATTTAAAAGTTGAGAAAAAAACACGTGACTGAAAACGCTTATTGTTTAAAGATGTCAACAATCGTACCATCAACTCCATTGCTTTCCAACAATGTTTATCATATGATGAGTCGACATACGATGATCCCAACTCTTGGCGTTTTCGCGCGGATGTTTTTTGTAAGTGGATTTTTGTTAATTTTTTTTGGCAATCAAAAAATTTCTCGATCCGCTTCAAATTTTGGGTACTTTGTTTTTGCAAGAAGAATTTATTAAAAAAATCATGCATCTTCCTCATTGACTGGGGGAGTGTTTTGTGTAACTCAAAGCTTCATAAAACAGCTTTCAAGTGCTTTACTTACATAAACGGTGCTTTACTGTATTTATAATTTAAATTTTATTTATGAATTCAACCATGTTTCATACTTTATCTAGCATAGTGAAATTCAGGAGTAAATTACTAAAAAACAGTAGGTAATGTGATTAATTATTAACTTTTAACAACTTTGTATATTGAGTAGAAGGAATTCAGAATGAAGTATGGAGCAAGGAATTGCAAAAGTGGTTAGAATTTCACATTTCAAATGAGTTTTGTAAATTAAAAACTAATTATTTCTCCCAAATCGATAATACAATTCTGTTTTGCTCTCACCAGATGTTTTTCAGAAGCCTGAGGGTAAATTCAGGTGATAAAACATAATTTTCAGGAGTTATAAGGTCCCTTAGAAAAATAAAGAAAGGCTATGAAATGAACCCTGTTACACTTTATTGTTATTATTTTTTTGAAAATATTTCAATTTCTTCGTGTAATGGTAAGCCACCATCTGTGAGCTCATCTTTGATTTGTATACTTCAACAAACAGTTCTTTACTTAAATGTTAAATGAAAATATTTCACGATTCAAAAGTGAATGAAAAGTATCATCCCTGTATAAAAAGCGCATAGAATACTTACTAATCTTTCAAGTATTTGTATTATGTAAAACAAACTGTCTAGGTTTTTTAAGAGGTGCCTATTTTGTGAAAACTTTTATGTGAATTTGTGAAATTTTAAGTTCAAAATCATCAAAAAAACATGTAAATAATTATTTAAATGTAAGAAACAATTGAAAATTTAGTTAGAATAGCTAAAGGTTGACTATAGCTTCCGAGACAACTTTGTTACAAAAATGTATTTTGTGAAGGTACCTTTATTACTAAAACTAAATTTGTGAAAGTACCTATTTATGTGATGGTGAATTTGTGAAGATACCAAAAATTGGTAGTAAAAGTGCCTTGAACAGACGACTGAAGATATATTTTAAAAATTGAAAACAATAAATAAGAATTAATTTACTATTTGTTTGGGTTGTCATTACACATATTTTGGTTTGAAATTAGTTCATTTTTACATTTAAGATTTTGATTTTTTTAGATCAACAGTGTTTAATTACTACAGACATTTCTCTTTACAAGTCAAATGTTTCATGTCAATATAATGAGGCAGGGGTTCTCAAACTTTTTAATATCGCGACCCACTTTTGAGAAACAAAATCTAACGCGACCCACCGACTTCAGTTATTTATAATTAACTGAACTGAGATAACTATCTCTTGCCCCCTCCTCACAGAATTTTAACCTCTCTGACTGTATTTACCTACTATTTAGTTACAAGGGTATGAAATAGTTTAATTGTGGTCTAACAATGATCCCTACAGTAAAAAGGGGGGTCTGGGGGTACTCCCCCAGAAAAAATTTGACCCTTAAAAACATGGTTTTAACTTGTTTTTTTAGCAATATGGGATAAATTATATCAGTTGCATCATTTCCCAAGAAAATTCTTAAAATTTGCATTGATCCCCCCCAGTGTGGATGGGGAGAAACACTAAATATTTTTTTCAAATCTTATTTGAATAACCGACTAGATTTGCATCATCGGCACATTAAAGTGACACACATAGTACGTATTTACATTAATTGCCTTTTCCGTTCCATTCCAAGTAGTGTAGTTTTTCCTCAAATTTTTATTCTTTTTACTATAGTATGGTAATTTGATAAATTTCAAAAGTTCAACTAATAGCTTGATAATTCAAAAGTCAATAACACCGTTTGTGAAAAATTAAAAATCTTCCCGCGACCCACCAAAAACTGACTGGCGACCCACCAGTGGGTCGCGACCCACAGTTTGAGAAACTCTGTTATGAGGCATTGCTCAGACCTCGGGGCTTGTGGTCAGCCTGATATTTCAAAAAAAAATTATGGTTACACTTACCCTACTTCATCCTAACTTGTTAAGTACTTGTTGACCTTAATAATGTTTGAGTTTTATAAATTTTTTTTATTTCACTGTCTTAAAATATATGCATAGTTACTTAAAATTTTTGAAAATTTAAGTCTAATCAGGCTGTTGAAATAGTCATGCCCCTAATTAAAATGCATTAATAATAATAAATTTACGGTTTAAATTATATATTACAAGAAACCTGTACATGTACATATTGAATCTACTTTACAGACTTTCACCCGGTCATAGCATACATTTTCAGTGGTCCCTTTCCATGTTGGGGTTGAGAAAAATGAAAAATCAGACTCCTTCGACAGGCCCAGTGCTGATGCTGTAAGTAATTGTGGGAAGCTCAACTTTTAGCGAGATTACTTCCTGCCATAAATAGAGCACTAGATATAAAAATTAACTGCTGCTCAATAAGAGACAAGTAGGTACACATTTACACATAAAATCAATTTATTGGCAATTATTTCTTAATTAGTAAGCTATAGAACTCATAGCTGCTGTTTGCTTCCTCGTGCATCTGGTGGAGGACAACACTGATCATCCAGTCCTTGACCTTTTTTGTCATCCAAAACTAAAAATTGAATATTGAATTATAAAACAACTTTTTTAAAAGTAACATTATTGTAAGAACCAATTATGTAAGACTAGTGGAGTTTATTAGAAAACTAAAGAATTAATTGAAATAAAAATCTCCTACATAAATAAAGGATCATGAATTTGATTTCAGTACTATTTTTAATAAGATCAGCAAAAATCTATTTTTAACAGAGAAAATATGAAAATGTCCTTAAAAAAATTAAGTTTGAATAATATTACACACCTTGGCTATCAAAGCCTTGTTAATATAATAGTAATTGTATCAAGTTCATTAACATTTAATAATTTGAACACAACTAAATTAACATACTCTTATCAACTTGATTAAAACATACCTACTTTTATCCACTGTTTAGCAAATTTCTTGGCCCCCTGAGGATCTCCATTCAGTAGTTTAGCAGCTCCTTAATAATTTTAATGATTAAAAGAAAGAAATAATCCAGTATTTAAAAATTTAAGGAAAGTAAATTAAATATTTCACACAAAATAATAAAAACGAGAAGAAATTCAAGCAGCAAAGTCAACAAGAAAAAAGCGCGAAAAAACCGATTACGATGAAAAATATCGAGGAAGAGGAATTTTTTCATTGGTTTTCTTCGTATCGAAAGTAGGAGGAGCTTAATATCTTCCTCATGCATGTTCGCCTCGACCGCCAATCCGTATCGTAGGCTTTCTTGTGCCCGAGACTTGCCCTTTCGGTGAAGATGCGAAAAAGATATACGGAAATAGCGTCCGAGACGGACCGCTCCGCATCTGACGTCACGATCCGTACTCCAGATCTTTCGCATGCCCTCAGACTAGGGCTCCTGTTTACTCTTTCCTCCATGATATAATTATTAAACATAGCTTTTTTATTATGTTGCCATTTTTGTATTTTTCAAAATAAAAATAATATTTGTACTATTTTAAAAAGTAACATGAAAAGAGGTTTTTAAAATTGTTATTATGAATTCCCTAAAAGAGATATTTGGTTGTAAATTATTTTATTTTATTAGATGCACAAACGACCATATTTTATATATATTAGCTGTGTTTGAATAAATTCCATTCTATACAAAAATAAGAAAAATAATTTAATAAAAAGTTTCATAAGGTGCCCCACTCTCTCCTGAGGTTTTTTAAAACTGGTATCTTGAATCATTCAGTTATAATCAAAATAAGCAATATTTTTTGTGATTCGAGTTTTCTACACAGTGTGCAAATACAGTCACATAAAAAGTTTCGTTCTATAATAAAAATATGAATTTCTTTCTTTCTCTTAAATAAAAAGTAAGTGTTCGTAAAATTTTTTTTATATTGCAGGAAGTAAATATATCTAAATATAATTTCATACGTGTATTTTTTCAATAATTTTCAAGATAAAGTAAAAGATACTAAATAAACATTTTTTTTCAAACGTTTGAAAATAAAGGAACACTAATGAAAACCATAAATGAAAAGAACTTTTTTCATCAAAAAAGTAGTAATTGAATTACCCCAGAAACAAATGGAATGAGTACTAAGTCCACTCTTCCTTCCATTCTTATCACAAGAATGGAACTTTTTTTTAAAGAACTTTCATCCTCATAAATATTCAAAGGAAATCATAAAGGCGATAAACATGCAAATTAAGTTCTGTAAATGCAGTTCTCCCATTAAAGTGATAAAGCTTAGTGAGAAACTTGTCGTTGATTAATATTTAAGACCATCAAAAACAAGATGGTCGCACAGAATTCCATGCTCCTAAACAAACGGTGATAAAATCTCCTAATTGCATTGAAATATTAATTAAGAACCTTAATATAACTAAAATTCAAAGTAACAGCGTTCTTGGTTCAATTACAAGAAAGTTTCTTACTCTAGGAACGTGGGGAAATTAGTTATCTGGAATAACAATGTTTTGATAATATTTTTGATAATCAGCAATCCTTACTATAATTTTCGTTAGTATATGAGAGAAATAGGTAAAGGGATCTTAAGATACTAGACGTACAGCCCTAGTAGAATTATATTTAAAAAAACTATCTCAATACATATCCAGAAAATGTTTTTGTCAAATAATCAAGGAAAAGCAAATTTAAAAAGGTAGAAATCAGGTGGTCTTCGCAAAAATTCTCCTGATCCAAACCTATTTGATTTTTTCTTTTCTTAAAAAACTACTTTTATTTTTCAAAAATGATTTTAAGATATGCTGATGGGGAAGAAGATTCTTAACCAGTGTATTTATTGTTTTAACCTTCAATGGGAAATACAAAGATTTTTCAAGCTAGAGTTTCTTTAAAAAATAATTTTTTTTTTCAAAATATCATCATTAGTTAATTTTTTTTTAATTAAAAACTACAATGCGCAGAAGGGTTCTTGGTTTGGTGCATGACATTAGTTCTATCTTCGGACACTTGTAGTTAAATCCTTTCCTTTAAAAGTATTGATTGGTTGAAGATTCGGCAAAAGCAGAGGTGACGTCACGTAGGCCACAACTTCGATTCAAGCGAGCGTAATTTTTGAAAATTAATTAAAAAAACTAATGCTAAATAGAAGAAATGCGTTTTATAACCCCTTCAGTGATTTCCAGGAGTCGAAATCTTGAATTTCCACAAGTGTTGTATTCCCTATTGAATTACTTATTTTCTTAATTTTTCTTAAGTGGGACAAGAGGTAAACGGGCGTTTTACTATATTTTTACGTAGGTTGCTTATTACTAACATATCTAAGCCTACTACATTAACAAAATTAATTAAATAAATATTTTTAGAACTAAAAAAACTCGAAAACTTTGGTAATATCAAAATAGTTCCAGTCATAATAGATAAGACAACAAAAAAGGAATAGGAGTATTTTTTATACATCATGTATATAAAACTCATTATAGATATAATTTACTCGCACCACGGAAAGACATCCCATTAGAAAATGACTTGCGTTATCCATGTTTATTCCCAGTTTTTTGTTAAAATTTTTCTTTAATTACTCTCTAGCGAAAGAAAATGCTTCTTCTTTCTCAGTACTATCTGTTTTAAACTCTAAAAAATAAGAAAACTAGAACCTGTTAGGGAAAACTCTTGGGGAAAACAAAAAACTTTTTTTTCTACTCCGTAAAAAGGATAAGTCGTTATCCCTGGAAAAGTAACGTCTTTTACACTTGGTTTATGACCTGAAAAGTTTTTCTCTCGTCTTAAAAAATTCCAAACCCTACACTGTCACTAAATGGTATTTTAGATCTTTTTAGAAAAGAAAGTCGATTTTAAATTCCGTAATACTTGAGAATATAAGCAGAATAATGGCATTTTTATAACCTTCAAATTTGAAAAATATTCAAATAAAAGTTATTTCTAAATTATGATGGTAGTAAGAAATATTACCAGCAGTAAAAAATATTTTTTGAAAATGGAAAATAAATTCAAACTAGTAATAAAGGAGTGGATTTATAAAACACATTACTTTCATATTTCCATAAATATTTATTATTTTTCGTTCAGAGACACACTATCTAGATGACTTTCGTACTACATTACGTTCTAGCACTTCAACTCAATATCTATGCCACTCCATTCCTATTCCAAATATGCTTGCATGAGTCTCCTCTACCCACCCTATCATTTTGGACAAAGAGTTTTGACCTATATTTAGACTATTGTATCTGTAATGTATTGGTTGACCTTTATTTAAAAAGTTCAGTCAAAGTTACCAAAAGTAACCGAATGATTTTAATCTTATTACTCAAAAATTAACTGAAAAATTCACTCAATTATCTTAATATATCCTAAAACCAACTTCCTTACAGACCCATGCTATCACGAGCGAACGGTATCTTTACAAAACACCTTCTTCGTAAAAGATCACACCCGGACATCCCTTGATTAAAAGACCCCTAAAAAAAGCTAATAAAGCATTTGTCTCGGAGATCTACCGATGTTTTTTCCCAAGATGTAATCCAATCAACTCCCCCCTCCCCTCTAACAGACATCGGGGGTAACGATCTCGAAGGTTCTGCAGCACTTCATTCACCAAGACAGAATAGATGGTGCAGAAAGGGGGGAAAGCAAGCTCATTAGCTGAATGCCTAGCCTGTTAACTTCATTAGCAGTAATGTTTCAATTAGACAACTTAGAAAGCGGTGTAATTAGATACCGAACCCATTCGAAAGGCTAGGTTAAAGCTTTCAGTCGTTGGCCTTATCTTAGAGAATCATTCCGGGATCTTCCGTTTTCTCTAGTACTAATTTGTTCTTTTAGCTATTTGTTTCCCATTTTTCCTGTTACAGGGTGAGGTGAAGAAATGCCGCAAATATTATATCAATCGATTTGCTAATTGAGTTTAGCGGTTGAAAAGGTATTTTTAACTTTAAATAAGCTATAAAAAATTCTCACCAGAAGAAAGTCATAGTGATGGAATTTTTTAATGAAGCAAATCATGACATTTATTGTTTAGTTTATCCATTAAAAGGAAAATATGATTGTATGAGGTACATTGGTTGTTAAAAAAACTGCTCTTTACGTTTTATAACTTTTTTGCTTTAGAAAAAAATGCTTAGAAGAAGAATATGCTGAGAGCAACCAAAGAAAGTAGTTCCCCGCGAGGTGTCTGAATTTTGAGTGAAATTTAGAGCTTCAATTTTGAATAATGATTAGTTTTTTAAATCCACTTATATTAAGCATACTTTCATCCCGATATGCATAAAATGTTCAGTATTATTATTTTTTAAAGTGGCGTAACGCGTAGTATTACAACTAGCTCTCAAACTCGCCAGCCAATAAGGGCTTCTAGCAACACAGTAGACTTTCTGTTTACTCAGATTTGCTTCCGCGTTGCCATGACGTCCGGCTCAACTTAAGTTGCATTCGAGTATAGAATTTATATTTAAAATGTTTTGATCACGATCATAAGAACAATATTTACCTTTAGATAGGTCAATATTTTACACATGGAAAGGAAAATTAATCAAACAATCAAAACTAAAACCTTCTTTACATAAAATTCCTTTAAATGATCTTACTTTATTCTACTAAATACACAAAGAACGTCTCGGGGAAAATTTTAAAAAAGTTAAGAAGCAAAATACTTTGAAATTTCTGCATTGCAGATGCGAACAAAAGCGAAATACATGGTGGACAGAATCAAGAAAATTTCCTTTATTTTCCTTAAATATTTACAAATTTAAAGTCCACTAAAAATTATATTCAAAATATATTATCTAAATATATTCAAAGTTTTATAAAGAGAATATTTAGCTTTAGATTAAACATGTTTAATTTTACGTGCTTTTTCGAGTAAGAAAGCGTTTTTTGAAACATATTTTTTTCTTTTACAAATCAAGCATTTATTACTGCATTTGTTACATTAAGCCTTTATACATATAAGGATATTAGAGAAAATAATTAGTTCATATATTCTGATATGAAATCGTTGATACACCAATTTCTTTACAAATTATTAATGTAATGAATTCCTCTTTCTTTGACTCAGCAAAACATGATATATTTTAAAAAAATACTCCTACCTTTTAAAATAAATTTTAAAAATATGTATACGTACTATATGCTTTCATACTTGAAGCGTATCAGTTTTGAATATTTGTAACGTATCTGAGTTTATTTTTTGTTCAAAACATACTTGTAAATGATATTTGTTTCTGATAAAAGTAAATAAAATTTTAATAAATAAAATTCTAAAATTAAAAAAATAAATTTATTAAATTAAATTAATTAAATAAAATTCTGAGTTCTACATAATTGTGTGATATTTTAAACCTTAAGCTTATCTAAAAATCCAGGAACTACACATACAATTGAAAAGAACAAGACATTTATTTCGCATTAAAAAATTACAAAAACATTGACTTTGTTGTAAAAGAGAAATGCATTTTAAGAGTGCAGTTTAGTGCTTATTTTCGTTATTAAAAAAACTTTTATACGTATTTTAATATACATCAACAAAATAAATACGTATTTTATACTCCTAAAAAGTTTTCTGTATACGTTCATCCTGTGAAAAACATAATCCTGACAGTAGCGAAAATTTTGGTTGCAAGAGGAAAATAATTTTGATTTCTCTTGAATAGCTCTGATATTTTTCCCCTGAAAAATTCTCTCTTGACTAGGAATAAAGTTTAAAACCCTATCTCTTTTATTGGGATGCCGAGGAAATGAGAAAGGTGGATTGGGAACAATTTATTTTTCATTGTAAAACTCGAAGGTATTTTTTTCATTGAATTTCGGAATCCGAGTGGTGGAATTTTAAAGCAATACAAATAGCGAAAGATTTAAGAAGCATAATTTTGAAGTCTAGAATTACATTGCATTCCTTGTGGATTTTATGGATTATGCGATGTTTGTAATATAAAGGACGAGAATAGAGGGAATTTTTTGTTTCACTTAAGCGATATTTCAAAATGAACTTGAATCTAATATAATAAAAGTCAATGTGTGTGTGTTTGTGTGTCTTTTATACAAATCCACAGTTTTCTTCCGATCTCCATCAAACTTGGTATACCTACGTAAAAAACTCAGGAAAAAACATAGGCTATGTTTCAAAGTTCTAGAACGATGCCTTGACCCTCTTTTGACCGTTTTTATGGTCATTTTGCTGAAATAGCTTTATTTCTGCTCAAAAAGAGATATGCTGACCCCATTGTTACAAAAAAGGCATAATGCAAAATAACAAGTTTTCAAAAGAAAAACTATATCTAAAGCTGTTTAAAAATCATATTAATAATCTAAAAATATATTTCAACAAAATTTTAAATTTTAAAGCTGGTAAGTATAGTGCAGAATATTTTTATTTGATAGTTTAATTTTTAAATAAAAAGTTTAATGGAATAGCATTGTTGTTAAAATAGCCTCCATGGAAACGAGGATGAAAAATCAAATGAAGATCATATTGTTGCTTTTAATAAAGTTGGTTAACAGACAAAAAACTAGAGTATTATTCAAAACCTTTCAAGTGGAAATATTGTATTTTTTCCTAAATTGCAGGAATGTTTTATTAAATTTTATACCAAAGATATAATAAAATCATGAAAATACGATTAGTTAAGGGCTCTAATTGAGAATTTTAAAGTGATTTTTGGAAGAATACTTTTCTAATATTTTGTTGTTTTTTATGAGAATCATGTGGTAAATGCAGAAATCGTTCAGAATTTAAAATGCTTGATTCGACATCTTTCACTCATTAAAATATAGGCGCGGATCCAGCACAGCTCCTAGAGGGGGGCACTTTTCCACACAAAATCCCCGTTGGTACCATTGGGTATGGGGCAAGGTTAATAGAGTACTACAGGTTGGCTCATAAAATGTAAACAAAGCGAGGTCGTTACGTCACAACATACCGGAAGTTGATTTCCCAATGTTAATCCTATGAGAAACTGTGCATAAAAACCGACGAAAATAACTAACTTCTACTAATTTAATTTGTCTTTTGGCGATTGTTACTGATAGATGATAGTTCAAAATAATCTCTCTATTCTAAAAAAAAGTTTTTGTAAATGGTTTCCAGAGAAAGGCTTTTTAATAACTGATCCGTATAACATGTTTTTGGTATCAAACTGTTCGGATTCTTTTGAGGATGTGCAAAGTGCATTTAGAATTTCTAAAAAAATTCTCAATTCTAAGATATTTCCATTTTTCTGGATTACGGATAAGGTTGCAGTTAACAGCAAGAAACTGTCGTACAATTTATTATACCTCCAATCACAATGACCAACCGACGCTACTCATTAACGATGAAAATAATTCCTTTCACGCTTTGAAAATGCGCTTCAAAATATGTACTTTCTAAATAAAATATTTTTAAAAGACTGATAAGAGTTTTCCAGAAACTCTCAGATCTACTATTCAAGTATAGAATTTCACACACCAAAATTAATTGTTTGTAAACATTGAGTGCAATGTAGATTTTGTCTCTTATCATTTTTAATAGCTTAAATAGTATTGTTTAAAAAGTATGTTTTAAAACTAAAACTTGAATGATAAAACACTAGATATTTTGACGAGTTACTAGGTACTATATTAAATTTAACAGATTCATTGCTGAACGTTTTTGTAAATATTGAATAACAATAGCACGAGCAGACTTGATGGATATTTTCAAGGTAAACGTGTTGATTAAATTATTGATAATTTAACCAATAAATATTCTAAATTTTAAGAGAGTGTGCTTCAAGAAAGTTGGTTGAAGTTTTTTCTACTAATTGTTATAACGAATGTTATATAAATAAATAATTTTAGTGAGCAGGGTTTTGTGGGGATTGCGAAGCGATCCGAAAGGCCCTGCGTCAGCAGTTAACGGGGGTTGGTGAGCGATAGCGAGCAGGGGGCGGTAGCTCCCTAGTTTTTAAAAATGAAATAATAGATGTAACTAGATTAATTAAGTTTTTATATGGTTTTAATTTTTACTAAAATCAGATCATTCACAATGGGAAAAGCTCATTCACGGCTCTTTTCTAAGCATTGTTGAAATAAATCGCTCGTCCTAAGTTTTTTTATGAATTTATTAGCTTATTTAATCTTGATAACTGGATATTTTTTATTCTTTTAGTTATGAAATAATTTTAAACGTCAATAATATCTTTTCAATTTTGCATTAGTTTCAATGGTTTCAATGTTCTTATAAAATATTTTACTTTAATTTTCCTACATTATATATTATAATCTGTTCATTTAGAATTGGCGCCAGAGACAAAATGTATTAGAAGCAGTTACTATTGTAATTATCATCGAAAAATTTTTCTTGCGAAATGATAAGCCTAATGTAATTAAAATACTGTAAAAGAATCTGTCACTGAAGTTGAATGATGAGCGTTATTAAGCGTTTTTGATCCTGTTTCAGGCGCCAATTCTAAATGAACAGACTATAATTTCATATCTAGCTATCATTTCAAGTTCAGTATTCATATTAGAGACAGAATATTCAAATTTTTTAATATCCGCCACCTTTTGGTATTTTTAAATCATTTGTTTTATAATTAATAAAGCATTTTATAAGAAAACCATATAGAATGAAAAAAAAAACTATTCATTTGTTTAGAAAATTTGCAAACGATTATTTTGAAATTCACAAAATTCCAAAGATGAGATGGTAATTAATGGTATTATGGTAATTTGTAAAAAAACAATCTATTTATTAAAGGTAAAATAATATGATTTTATGAATGAAAAATGTGACAGAAAAATAAATTTTAAAATTTATAATCTTTAATTTATTAATATAATTATGAATTATAATTATAATATTAATTTAATTATAATAATAATTTATTCAAATATTGTCAATAGTTATTTCAACAATGCTTAGATAAGAGCCGTAAATGAGCTTTTCCCATTGTGAATGATCTGATTTTAGTAAAAATTAAAACCCTATAAAAACTTAATTAATCTAGTTACATCTATAATTTCATTTTTAAAAATTATTTTGAACCATCATCTATCAGTAACAATCGCCAAAAAACAAATTAAATTAGTAGAAATTAGTTATTTTCGTCGGTTTTTATGCATAGTTTCTCATAGGATTAACATTGGGAGATCAACTTCCGGTATGTTGTGACGTAGCGATATTTTATGAGCCAACCTTTAGTACTCTATTAACCTTGGGTATGGGGTCCTCCCCCGGAAATTTTTTTTTTAATTTGACGTGTAAAAGCAGGGTTTAAACATATTTTTAGAAACGTTTTGAGTCTAAGGGGGGCACTTTTCAACACTATTACCTTTACTTTTACACCCAAAATTTCAAAATATTGGGGATTTCCTAAAAATTATATCTGAAGATCCCCTGGTGGTAGTAATGGGAGGTATGGGGGTCCTCCCCCGGAAAAAAAATGGAAAGTAAGTAGGGTAAAATTGCCGATTCCAAAACAGTGGTGCAGTGGTGCAAGGGGGCGTGGCCTATGACGTCATCAAGAGGCGTGGCCTCGTGACGTCAGAGGGCGTGGCTAGTGACGTCATGGGAAAGGGGCGTGTCCATCTATTGTCTTAATTAACCTTAATTATGGTATTAATTACTTACTTAATTAAATTACCCTAATTAAATGATTTATTACCCTATTTTACCATAACCCTTTGATGACTAATTTAGGGACTTGTACTTTTTCAGACTATTTTTTTTTAACCCTTTGATTACTTATTTCCACAGTGGTGCAGCATCAATTCTTAACCCTTTAGTCACTACATTGGGGATCTTGTGCTTAAGTACACTATTAATTTGATTAATTACTTTAATTAATTATTTTAATTATATAAACAACACTATTATAATTAATGAGTAAATTACACTTAATGAAATTGATTTATGACCTTAATTTACCTTACCCTTTGAACACTAAATTGGGGACTTGTGCTTTTTTCGAGGTTTTTCGTTAACCCTTTGAACACTAAATTCAAGATTTGTGCTTATTCGAGCTTTTTCTTAACCCTTTGAGTACTGGAGCGAAGTGGAGTTGTTTTACTCAATCGCTAGATAATTTTAATGAAAGTATCAATTTTAATTAATGAAGATTTAAGTAAACACCAGGTGTTCAGACTTGTGACGTAAGTATTGACCTCGGAAGGTATGCAAAAACATGTTTTGAACATGTTGTTGTCCTCATTTTTTTATTTTATTTTAGTGAGTGAATATAAAATTTTTTACACAGAAAACAGGGACGCCATCTTGTTCGTACCCGTGTTTAATCCTGTTCGATCACGTTCAGTCCTGTCGAAAAAGAAGATCATTTTTTTCTAACTTACCTTTCCTGTATTCAGTTCCATTTTTGCTAAAATGTTTCTCCATTTCCAAACTAAAATCACAAACTTTACCATCAGTTCTAGAAACCTGAAAATAATTTCATTCTTTCCATGCTCTCATGCAAATGTAAAAAAAAAACTCCAATAAAAACAATTTTTCTGTGCTAAAAATATTTTTTTATTACACGTAAATCGGCAGTTACATATCAAAATTGAGTTTCACAGTTATAAGAAAATGAAAAAGATATGAATTATGCTCTACATATAAAATAAAAACAATTTTACAATATATACACATTATATATGAAAATACATTATTTACAGAATGATTTCATCGATAAAAACAATGATTTAGACATAGAAAAAGGAAAAACACATAATTTATAAATATACAGAAGGAATATGTACAATTTATGGATTATCTTGGATTCTGAAATGTCCATATGCAAGAGTAGAGATGCCATCTTCACACAAATAGCGTTTTGCATCGTTTGGTGATAAAGCTAATTTATTCTGTCTTATAGAAAAAATTTCATGTTTGTTTGATCTGATCATGTTCATTTGTTTGTAAATATGTGTATTTTTAAATAGACATTCCTTATATTCGTTGAAATCAATTCCCTTTTTTACTGTGAGCTTTTTTATCCCTTTAAGCCGTTTTTCAGTTTTTTTTTCTGTCCTATATGCATACATTTTTGCTTTTAGACCCACAAATTCAATCATTAATTCCCCTTTGTTCTCATCCTTCATCTTACCTAATACCTTTTTATTTATCAGAGGAAGCTTATAGATGTTGTTTGGGTGATAATCCGAAGTGTCAAAACGATTGATATTTTCTTTTTTACCCATATCCTGATATATATCTTCTGTTTTTACCTCATATATAAATGAGTCGGTGTCTGTATACATTAGTTTAACTTCCCCCTCGTATTCGTTTTTCATATACTCATAATGAAAAGAATACATTAGAGTCTTTGAAATGTCTAAGATTGACATTCCCACGTAAATCGGTTTGAAGAATTTAATTATTGGTTTTTGCATGTGCACCGCGACTAATTTATCAGAAAGGATTGTCCTAGAATGAAAATTTGGTTTGGCTATTAACTTTTTTATTTGCTTTTTTGAAGTGCACAAACGAATATCCACTCGATTTCTAACATTTTCCATCGTCTTTCCAAAGATACTATTGTTTAATAATTTTAAAAAATCTTTTTCAAAATCATTACTCGCATTGGTTCTAAGGTCGGTGTTTAAATCAATATAAGATTTAAGCCAAGGCTCTTGATGAAACTGTAACACGCGATGAATTTTTGATAATTTAAGACCTAATTTTATGTATAGTTTTAAATTTTGATAATGTAAAATATACTTCGTTTTATTCTCTAATGTTGTTAACAATCGGGGTTCTCTACATCCAGGGGGTTTTTTGTTTTCAGGGGCGAGGGGGAAGTCAGAATGAGAGTTGTGAAGGTGTTCAGGATATTCCATATCGACTTCCAAAATATAACCGATGTTAGAATCATCGGGTACTTTCAGGAAGTTGATAGACTTATCAGTGCACCAGCTAAAGTCACTTTTAGGTAGGCTATGACTCATCGCCCAACCATAAAGATTATTAGCATCGAGGTACATTAGGTAAGAGGAAGGAGAAGAAGGATCATAATCAGACATGTATTTATTGTTTGCCAATGAATGCCTATGACTACATTGGCTCATACCCCCTCTAACACCCCTTTCTACAAACAATAGCATATCATAATTGGTTAGCAACTCCAAAGTTACTCCCGTTTTTATCAGCATGGCGTCCCAAGAGAGACCGGGGGAGGTATAATACCATGCTGGGTCGAGTTTATATGTTGATATACACACATTTCTAAAATTCTCGAAAATATCCGCTAAAAGCAAAACATCTGTTTTTACGTACAAATCAATATACTCCCCAAACGAATTTAAATCAAATTTATTAAAAACATTTAATGCATGTTCATATTCATCTTGACTTATGTCCTCCTCATTTAATTGATTATAAAAGCATTCTTTTGGGGGCAAATGGGTAGCTGAGCATTTCTCAATGTCGTCGAAATAATCGTAAGGGAAAATACCCTTGCGTAAAAGTAGATCAACATTGTTAGGGGGGAAATGTTGTAACATGCATTTGAAATCAGAACGATTTAAATTTTGAGCTAGTTTTTCTAAACTGCATGGCATAAACTTTAAGCTGTCTAGAAAACGAATTTCGAAATCCTTTCTAATTTTTTTTGAAAAGGAGATGAATTTCTCCTCGTTATGAGGGATGAGTGTTATTTGTTTATCATCATGGGCGAGTTCTTTTATAAAAATGTGGGCATCGTAACCCGACAAATTGTGAAAAAATATTGGGAGGAACTTTGGAGTTCGCAATGCTAAGTTACAAGTATTATGACAGGGACCCCTATAGTTTCCCGACACGTGACAATGGTCACACACTTTCCAATCCTGTTCTGTGAAAGGTTTTTCACAAACATAACAGTTGGTTGCAGATGAATATAAGGATTGTTCTATAGAAGTTAAAGGGGTCATGGTTTTAGGATTTTTATAAATGTTACTTATTTTTTCAGCCTCAATTTCCATCATTTCTATAAATACTTTAGGAGCGTCCATTCCTCTATAAACGACCGGGGCTTTATATAGATTATTATCATATGTTATACAGTAAGAAAAGCTTACTGGGACGTGTTTTTGATATACATTATTGAAAGAGTGAGTGGGGTTAGGATTACAAGAATGAGTTTTGACTGTAATACATTCAAAATCGGCATAGGCCGAAAAGGGTATTTTAAGGCATTTTTGAACGTCTTTAAAATATATAAACTTACTTGTATGGTTGGGCATCTCTGCTCTCGCAGGTTTATTGGATCCACACCAATTCTTATGCTCTTGAAGATTTGCATCACTCAAAAACAATTGTAGACATCTTCTACAAATGTAGATACAATGTCCATTGCTTGAGAGTTGATTTGATATCAACCTCGAGAGATTTTTAATCCACGCATAATGTCCAAGACCATTACTCCGAGGTATGTAGAGTAGATCTACATGTTTGCTCTTTTCATCATCACAGACGAAAACGGGATAAATCTTACATTTTTTTCCTTTATAGGAGTAAATGTTGACCGAAATGTCACTGTTATTTTTTAAAAACTTCTTAACATCTGTTTTTGGTGTTGGGAAACTGATGCCGGAAAAGTCTACTTCATTTTCGTGTCTGATGTAATTAGTCACACGAGACGGGTTGGAGGGAGCAGGGAAGAGAGCGGAAAGCATAGACCATTTGAAACAGCACTGGTCTTTGTTTTTAACATTTACTACTGCAGATTTCACTTTTAGTACTTCAGGAAGCTCCAGATACGTACCAACCCGAAGAGGATCATAATGATCACATCTTAACTCTGCTTCCAAAATTTTAGATAGAGTCCATCCGGAATCTTTTTTCTCGAAATCATCACTTTCACGGATTATTTTATCCACCATTTCAACGAATAAGAGTTCTATGTCTGTACTCAGAAGGACACATCGATTGGTAGTCTTAAATTCAATGTTCTTTTCTATTTCCCCGCTCCCCGCTGGTTTAACGTATAAACACTTAACACGGAGACTTATTTTAAGCCCCTTTTTAGATGATAGTTCATCTTTCACAATTTCTAAGACTTCCTCTTTTTTATTCATCAGGAATTGACGAATATCCAAAAATTCATTATCATAATTTTGAAGGGAAAAAGTCTGAAGACATCCTTCAAACGCAGTTTCTTTTGGACTCACCTTCGAAGTCGACGGCATCGCTCTCGATGTTGAAGGGATAGCACATCTTTTTGAGGGGCGGTCCGAATCAGCTTTCCTCTTCCCGACGGTGTCGTGACATTTAAGGTGCCTGTTGAGTGCATCTCTTCGCGAAAAGGATTGTGGACACAACTCGCACGAAATCTTTTCCTTCTCGTGCACAGTTCTCTCATGTCTCAGTAGCGCTGAATAGCGAGAAAACTTTTTTGCACATAAGTCACATTGTGCGGGACGCAGTTTTTCGTGCACTTCACGAACATGGTTTCGTAAATTAGATTCCGTGGAAAACGCTTTTCCACAAGACTCACACACCAACATTTTAAGCAATTAATTAATACCTGGAATATGCGAACTAAACTGCTAACTTGCAAGATATAGAATGATTCAAAAACGAGCGTCACTTAAATAGTCCACCTCAAGCAGAGCTCCTCCCCAACGACGCACGAATCCCTGAGACGATTCTGTTATAACGATACCTGATTGGATGGGGGTGAGGGATAAAAAAAAAACCCGAGGGGTGGAGACCACACCCCGCAATAACATGTTGTTGATTCCATAAGCCCCCCCCCCCGCCCCTTCCCCTCCACTGCACAAACATCTGCATGGAGATGTGTTCGAAGGATTTTGAAAACTGACTGATTAGGTTTCTAATTTCAGGGGGCAACTTTAATTATTTTCAGAATAATTCACGAATAACTCTAATATAAATAGGTTCTTTCTTTTATATTTATCATTTTAGCAGTTAATCATCATGGAAGAAACTTATCAAAATCCAGCTCTTCCAGGGAGCTTCGGAGGAATCAATACTTTGCAGAGAGTTTTGAAGGGATGTGTTAGGGCAAGTGAAATCAAAAAATGGTTACAAACTAAAGAATCTTATACTTTGCACAAACCACTAAGACACAATTTTCAGAGAAATCGAGTAATAGTTGGAGGTTTAAACGAACAATTTCAAGCTGATTTAGTAGATATGCAATCTTTATCAATTCAAAATGATGGTTATAAGTATTTACTTACCTGTATAGATATTTTATCTAAATATGCCTGGGCTATTCCCCTTAAAGATAAAAAATCTCAAACCATTGTAACAGCTTTCGAAAAAATATTTTCGGAGCGCGTTCCTCAAACTTTACAAACAGATGCAGGAAAAGAGTTTGTAAATAAACAGGTACAAAAATTTTTAAAAAAGAAAAAAGTTCATTTCTTTACCACCTATAACGAAACAAAAGCTTCGGTAGTGGAACGTTTTAATCGGACTCTCAAAACTAAAATGTGGAAGTATTTTACTGAAATGAATACTAAAAAATACATAGATGTAATAGATAAATTGATGTATAGTTATAATCATACATGGCATCGTAGTATAAAGGCGGAACCAGTTTCAGTGACGAAGGAAAATGAAAAAAAAATTTGGCATACATTGTACAAGGAAGTACCTAGTATAAAAATGAATAGTTCAAATTTGAAGGTTGGGGATACTGTTCGCATAAGTAGAAATAAGATGATATTTGAAAAAGGGTATGAGCAAAATTGGACGCGAGAATTATTTACAATTGATAAAATAATAAATAGAGTTCCAACGGTTTATAAATTAAAAGATTTATCTGGAGAAGAGGTTAAGGGTACTTTTTACAAAGAAGAATTGCAAAAGGTATCAGATTCTGGATATTATCCAGTAGAAAAAGTTTTGAGGAAAAGGAAGCGTAACGGAAAAGTTGAGTACTTTGTGAAATTCTTGGGGTATCCTGAAAAGTTTAATGATTGGGTGGAGGATGTTAGGATGATATAAATATCTCGCACGCACTACTTTTCTTTCATTTGGTGAGAAATGTCGTTCTATATTACTTTAATCAGTGACAGCTCTGCGGGATTTTTCCCGAGTAATAAAATTTCCCAATTTACAACGCAACTCCCTAGCTCTATCAATTTGAAGGGTGAATGGGAAATGGCGCTCGTAGATTTTATTTACCCCCATACCTGGTATAATGTTAGAAGGGAGAGTAACTCATTTGGATATGACTTGGGTGATGGAAAAATAGAGAAAAAAAGAATACCAGAAGGGTGTTATGAAACTATACCAGACCTTATCAAGGCCATGCTAACGGTGTCTCACATCAATCGCAAGGAAAGTAGGATCGATATTAGTTATAGCAACATCACCAAAAAAGTTAAAATAAAAACAGCTGAGAATTGCAAGTTATTTCTTTACGATGGTTTAGCAGAGTTACTTGGTTTCTATCCCGGGGAATATTCAGGAATAGGATCACATCTGAGCCCATTTGTTGCCGATCCTAAAACTACCTTTCCTGTTATATATGTATATTGTGACCTTGTTGAACCGCAATTGGTTGGAGATGTACAAGCTCCCCTTCTAAAAATCGTTACGGTTGAGGGTCAAGATGGAGAAATTGTAAACGCTAAATTTCCTAGACCCTTTTACGTACCAGTAATAAGACAACATTTTCAAACTATACAAATCGATATCAGACTCCACTCTGGAAATCTAGTACCTTTTGAGAGAGGTAAAGTGTTTTTAACCTTACATTTTCGTCTTAAACAAATCCTATAAAAGTATAGCATTTGTAAACCCACTTCATTTCTTTATTTGCATTCAAAGGTAGAACAATGTTGGTTCCTTACACGTGTTGTACAAAAAAGTTTGAAGATTACTATAGTAATCAAACTGGAAAAGGTTTAACTTATTATAAGGGAATTGGACTTCAAAAAGGATATGGTATAGGAGGGTTTTTTGCTAAATTGTTTCGTAGAGCTTTACCTTTCCTAGTGAGTGGTGCGAAAACGGTTGGGAAAGAAGCATTGAGGACAGGAACTATGGTTGCAAGTGATGTTTTGGGTGGAGAAAGTTTTAAAACTTCTGTGAAAACAAGAGTTAAAGAAGGAGGTAAAAATTTGGCTAGAAAAGCAGTTCAAAAAGCAGATCAGATGGTTGGTCGAGGAAAGTTTAAAAGGAAGCGTAAGTCTTACAAGCGTATCATTCCTTCAAAAATCAGGAAGGTGCAAGCACGTGATATTTTCAACTCATGATGGCCTTTTTACTCAAGGATTCCCCTGAATGTACTAAATCTGAATTAGAATTATTTTCCCTCCCTCCAACCCAAACCGCAATAGAAAGAGGACAATGGATAGAATTTCATCCCCTTGCTAACGTTTCCGATGGGAGTCCCGTTGAATTTAATATATCTGGAAGTGGAGACGAATACATTGATCTCTCACAAACACAACTCTATGTCAAAGTGAAAATATTAAAAAGTGATGGAAAGCCAATTGCAGATGAAAGTAAAGTTGGTCCTGTAAATCTATTTCTACACTCCATGTTTTCACAAGTGGATATCAGCTTGAACGAAAGACTTGTCTCATCCAGTAACAATACGTATCCCTATAGAGCTATGATTGAAAAGCTGTTAAATCATGGTTACGATGTAAAAACTTCACAACTTTCTTCGGAACTCTTTTTTAAGGATACAGCAGGACGAATGAATGTTTTTGATACAGCTGATGCTAATCCTAATGATGGATTTAATAAAAGAACCCAATTATTCAAACTTAGTGAATCAGTTGATATGATTGGTCGCTTACATTTAGATTTATTCCATCAAGAAAGATTGCTTTTAAATATGGTGGATGTTAAATTAAAATTGATACGTAGTAAACCGGAATTCTGTTTATTAGGAGAAGGGGATTATAAAGTTTCTCTCGAACATGCATCCTTATTTGTGCGTAAAGTGAGAGTTAGTCCAGGAGTTGCCATAGGCCATGCCAAGTGTTTGGAAAAAGCTTCAGCAAAATATCCAATTAATAGAGTTCTATGTAAAGCATACTCCATCCCCACCGGTAATATGAGCTTTGTGCAGGACAATATTTTCACTGGTCAAATGCCTAACCGTATAGTGATTGCGTGTGTCGATAATGATGCCTTCAACGGAGAGTATAAAAAGAACCCTTTCGAATTCAAACATTATGATATGAACTTTATAGGTGTGTATGTGGATGGACAACCAGTACCCCACAATCCTTTACAACCCAATTTTGAGAAAAAGCAGTTCATTAGAGCATATCAAAATTTATTCACGAATTCGGAAAATAAAGGATTACATCTTTCACGATCAGATTTTTCTGAAGGATATTCTTTGTTTTGCTTTGAATTATCTCCTGATTTGTGTGACGGATCACATTTAAATCTTATTCGTCACAGTAATTTAAGATTGGAAATTAAATTCGCAAAGAGTTTACCACAAACGGTTTCATTACTGGTTTATGCGGAATTTGAAAACTTGATAGAAGTCAATAAAGCTCGAAACATTATCTATGATTTTGGAAACTAAACATGAATTCTTCACAAATCGATAACATTCTATCTCGAGACCCCACTACGGTAAGGTATTACAGAGGAGTTTTTCCTTCTGACAGAATACCAATTATCAAAAGATATCCCTCAGCATTAGTATTGAATACTGATAAACATAATGAAAAAGGAACACATTGGTTAGCTGTATTCATTCAAGATAAATTCACGATTGATTTCTTTGATTCATACGGGTTCCCACCTGATGCTTTTGGAAGAGATATTTCAAGATTCATCGCGATGTATGATAGAGTAAAGTGGAACAAGACTCCTTTTCAAAGTTTAACTTCGAATGTGTGTGGACACTATTGTATTTTATTTTATTGTGAAGCGATGTCAAGGAATGTGTATGAAATCTATTATTTCTCAACTTCAAGAACAGAAGAAGAATGATTTTCGAATGTTTCAATTTGTTAGAAAGAGATACGGTGTAACCATGATTTTTAAAAAATAAAAAAAAATAAAATTATACATTTGTGTTTTTTCTTTATAAAGGTAACTGAAGAAGGTTCAAAAATTTAGTTTATACGGAACATTCAAACATGGATGTTGTAAAATGTGTACTGTTCGCTGTACTTTTTTTATCCTACATAATTTTTTCCGGCATTGCTGTCAATTACTGGACAAACACTCATAATATTGTTCAAAATAAAACAACGCTTGAAATATACAAAATTTATCAAAGTATTGATTCTAAGGGATTTATTAAATGTAATTCATTCTCAGATATTCATTACAGTAACACAACCTGTGGAAACAACATATGCACTTGTGTTATGAATTCCATTAAAATTTTTCAAAATCATTGTCTTGAATATACTGAAAATATTGTCGACTCTTTTAGTGAATGTCACATTGTTGCAAATACCTTAAAAGGATGTGTAGATATGCTATGTAAAGTATAAAAGGAGGTAAAAACGATGCAATTAACTTCCTTTTGGAAGTACAGTTAAATAATAGTTCACATGAGAGTTAAAGACCTTTTTCAAAACATCTGCTGTGTCATGTTTTTGAAGAACATAGATACGGCAGACTGTTTTCCCTGACCAACACAACACCACCTGGTGTTTGGTAAAATTCCCTTATAAATCTATCATAGTCCTGAATAGTAATGCGTGTGAGTTAACAAAAGCACTCCTTCCTAATAATAATAGATTCCCTTTTAGAGAATTTCAACTGGTCACACACCTGGTTCTAATATCCCTCTAAATCTTGGAAAAAATATTTTATACTTCACAACATCATGAAGTTCCCACGTCGAGAATCACATAAACTTACATGTATTGTTCAAATTGGGGTATATAGCAGGTAGGAATTTTAACTTCATAAAGCCTAGCTATTGTGAATCCCTCCTAAGGAGTAATCCGGAAAAAAATTATGTCAAGATACTATTATGAGTAAGGAAAATTACGACATCGATATGAAAATTTTAGTGTGGGAAAAGTTTACGGAAGGCAATCCAAAGAAAAAATAGATATTTATGTGTATATTTGCACCCCTGATCTTTTGTATACTTTGAGTCAATCTGTTTATATGGCGCAACTACACCCTTCCCCGCGAAGTCAACAAAAGGGTGTGCTGACAAAGGTATACACCCTCCCTCACTGCGAGGGGTAACTTAACAATAGAGTAGGGAGATGGTTATTGTAGTCCTATGGAAGAAGCATTTCACACTTCGATAATTTCATGAAGGGAAAGGAGAATAAACAAAAATTAGTAACATTATTTCATTACCGTCTTCAATAGTTAAGAATATAAAAGTATATTACATTAAATAAAATCTCATTTTCTGAAATGGAGCTTCCACGGTTAGTTCACCCATCAACATGTCTCCTCAGTGGTCCCACTGGATCAGGCAAAACTGTATTTGTGAAAAAACTAATCGATTTCAATATGTTTAACCCAATGCCTGCTAAAATTGTTTACTGCTACGGAAGTTATCAACCATTGTTTAAATCAATGAAAAATGTAACTTTTGAAGAAGGTTTGCCTGCAAATCTTAATTCCATTCGAGATGCTTTGATAATTATTGATGATTTAATGATTGAGCTAGCAAATGATTCCCGTTTAAGCAATCTTTTTACAAAAGGGAGTCATCATCGAAATCTTTCAATTATATTTATAACTCAAAATCTTTTTCATCAAGGGAAAGAAATGAGAAATATTCATTTAAATTCACAATACATAATTTTATATAAAAGTCCAAGAAATAAAAGTCAAATTATGCATTTGGCTAGGCAAATGTTTCCAAGAAAAACCAAAGCTTTTCAAGAAATTTTCGATGATGCAACATCCTTACCTTTTAGTTATTTATTTATTGATTTGAGACCCAACACATGTGATAGGTTGAGACTACGTACGGGTATTTTTCCTGGGGATAACCATTTTGTGTACGAACCTCGGTAGACATCACTAGACTTTTTCCTCCTCTGCTGAATGGACTTAAGATGGATTCTAATAATTCTGTTGTGTTGGACTTTGAAGGATTTCAACTTACCCCGAGTGCTTCATAGTGAAAGAATTGGCTTTTTCCTCTGTGTATGATGATGAGGATTTCAATGTGTGGACCTTCCTACCTCCTATGTCTTGGGAGAAATTGTCTTCTCACCATAAAAAATCATTTTCATGGGTCATACACAACAAACATCACTTGAAGTGGAAAAGTGGTGTCTGGCCATACCCATTTCTACGAAATATTCTTATGAAGCTGATGTCTAAATACTCTACGATATATGTCAAGGGACATGAAAAAGTGAAGTTTTTAGAAAAACTGATGGGTGAACAAATCACAAGTTTGGATTGTCCTAAAATTGAAGAATTACCTGCAAGTGAAAACACTGTAAAGTGTCGTGAACATCCCAAACATTTTTCTAGTTGCGCATTATTTAAATCATACAGTTATGCATGTTATCTAAAACGGAATTTGTAATGTTTGTGTTTTGTATGTTTGTGTTTGTATTATGTAGTTTATTACGTGTTGATTTTAATAAATATCGATGTCTCTCAAACAGTCAAACATGCGTTGTAGAATGTATTCTGTGTTGTCTCCTTCATTCACCTTTGAAAAAATTAAGTCCGTTTCGAACACTTGACATTGGGATTCAGGGAACATCGTCGTAGATTTCTCCATGAAGGTATACCAAATCCGAGGGTGGAGCGATATACCTTCCTTGGTCGGTTCGAGGATTCCTTGTTCATTTTCAAGAAACCTCCTGATGTTCACACGGGACAGTCCATTGAATTCATTTACTAAGAGAAAGATATTTTCTCCCAAATGAAACATATTCTTTGGTAGAGAATTCAACGTTATTGTTGAATTCCGCACTGGTTTTACCGTCACATCCACTGCAACTTTCTTACTATTCATGGTCTGTTGTACAGCAGCACGTTTCATGGTGTTCCAAGAGATCTTTTAAAAATCGACTGGCTCGGAGAAAATCGTAGAGTGGAAATGGCAATATCCTACTCCCAAAAGACCGTATTACAGTGATGTGGAAGCTTAAAGTAGTTCCAACCTTACATAGAAACCTTCCATGAGGTTGAAATCACCCATTGTTAGAGGTAGTGTATCCCTCCGCGAGTCTGATATAAAAAATGAGGTCAACAACATGTTCAAAACATGTTTTTGCATGCCTTCCGAGGTCAAAACTTACGTCACAAGTCTGAACACCTGGTGTTTACTCAAATCTTCATTAATTAAACTTTAATTAAAATTATCTAGCGATTGAGTAAAACAACTTCACTTCGCTCCAGTACTTAAAGGGTTAAGAAAAAGCTCGAATAAGCACAAATCTTGAATTTAGTGTTCAAAGGGTTAACGAAAAACCTCGAAAAAAGCACAAGTCCCCAATTTAGTGTTCAAAGGGTAAGGTAAATTAAGGTCATAAATCAATTTCATTAAGTGTAATTTACTCATTAATTATAATAGTGTTGTTTATATAATTAAAATAATTAATTAAAGTAATTAATCAAATTAATAGTGTACTTAAGCACAAGATCCCCAATGTAGTGACTAAAGGGTTAAGAATTGATGCTGCACCACTGTGGAAATAAGTAATCAAAGGGTTAAAAAAAAATAGTCTGAAAAAGTACAAGTCCCTAAATTAGTCATCAAAGGGTTATGGTAAAATAGGGTAATAAATCATTTAATTAGGGTAATTTAATTAAGTAAGTAATTAATACCATAATTAAGGTTAATTAAGACAATAGATGGACACGCCCCTTTCCGGTGACGTCACTAGCCACGCCCTCTGACGTCACGAGGCCACGCCTCTTGATGACGTCATAGGCCACGCCCCCTTGCACCACTGCACCACTGTTTTGGAATCGGCAATTTTACCCTACTAAAGTTGACCGGTAAAAGTAGGGTTTTACTCATTTTGACAACCCTTTTGGGTTCCGAAGGGGGGTGAGTGCTACCCCTTGGATCCGCCCCTGGAAGGTAGGAAATGAATTTAAAATTTTAAGGGAAAAAATCTCCATCTCCACCCGTGCAAGGCCGGGCATACCAGCTAGTACTTTATAAGAGGAAGTGGATTTTATTTAGCTGTTTAAATATGCATTATTTACTTTTATTTAAGTTTTAAATGAGTTGTGTCAACTAGTAATCGGAGAGCAGACATTCCGGAAGTTGATTAAACCGTGTGAAGTGTGTGTGTGTGTGTGTGTGTGTTTTAATAGAAATTCCGTGAATAGGTTTTCATAATTCAACCAGGGGGCTATCGCCCCCTGCTCGCTATCGCTCGCCAACCCCCGGGAACTGCTGATGCAGTTCCCCTAGGATTGCTTCACAATCCTGTGCTCGCTAAACTCGCTCGCCATACGCTGGTACAGCCTAGATGAGATTCATTAGCAACTAAATTTATTGGTGAAAATATAGTTTTATAAATGGCAATATGCAGCAGGGAAACATTAAATATAGTGTATGAAAAATATGTATACAGTGTTTATAAAATTCATAGATACTGTTGCATTAGCCAAGAAAAACCACCATAAGCAGTATAATATACTGCTATTGATAAGTACTATTAACATGTATATGTTGTACTTAAAAGTTGATATAGGTGAATTTACTTATCCCATTATTTCATTACTCCTCTAAAACTTCTTTATAAACACAATTGTAAATACTCCTGCTTGGAGCTACAACCGTCACAGATTGGAATAATACTTTCTAGCTCTACTTAAATCCATCCTTTGATTGCTTTTGAATTTGCGAAAGTAAACAAAACAAACCCACCGTTGCCAACGGGAGAAAACAAATACCGCCAAATTTCAGCGTCACGTAAGAGAATAATATATATAGATGTTTTTTTATTCATTATTGAATTGTTTAACTTTCAATTAAGACGTTAAAGTTCAAACTAAAAATAAAACATTAAGGAGGATTTTTAAAATTTCAGTGGGTTTTTCAAAGTTAAATAGGTTTTTTTCAATATTAAACGGGTTGATTTTTTTAATTGATTTGTGATTTAATTGATTTTTAATTGACGGGTTGATTTAATTTTTTTTAAAAAGAAAACTGACAAACTTTGAAAAAACCCACTTAACTAAGGAAAACCCGACACTATTTTGACACAGAACACAATTAACATAAAAAAACTCACTAAAATTTGAAATAAAAACCCACTTACTAAGTAGAAGTAAACCACTTAATTTAGAAAAAACCACAGATTTTCCGAAAAAACCCCCTGGTTTTTGCCAACCCTGTGATGAGTGTTATCAAAATTTATTTATTAAAAGTTAAAAGTACATACGAGGGTTGTCCAAAAAGTAAGAACATCTCTCTATATTAAAAAAAAGTAACAGTGACCGTCACCGCCGTCGCCGTCGCCGCTGATTTTGAAAATTTTATTTTTGAACACTTTGAACTATAACTACGTAGAAACTATTTGAAGAAATATTATGAAATTTTGACCATTGGTAGACAAATGTATGAGGGTCATTTTGGTTCCAAAACCTAATTAATTAGATAATTAGTTCTGGAGTTATTTATTGTCAAAGTCGAAAATAATTTTTTTCTGCTGCGAGTTCGCCCCCAGCCAAATCTATTTACAGCAGAAGCATGATTTTTTGCAGACAGATACTCTTAGGTATGAAGTTTTGCACCTCGTCGCCCTTTTTTCGAATTTCGAATTATTTTTGGAGTAATTAAATTCTAAAGTTTCGAAATTTTTCACCCTTTTTCAGTTTTTTCGTTATAAAAGAAAAACTAATCACAGTAGAACTATGATATTTTAAACACGCATACAATTATTTTTTATAGAAAGATTGGCGTTTCGTTTTTTAAAAAATTCGAATTAGTTTTAGAATTATTAAGATACAAAGTTTCAATTTTTTCTTCTCTTTCTGGTCGTTCACTAGAGAAACAGCCGCTGATTTTTATGAGTCTGATTTCTTATTCCCGATGATTCACTAGATACACACGTGCATTTTATAAATTTAAAAGTTTTTTAATGGCATTTTTTTCTCTAAGATGGTTGATGATAATTAGTAGACTTGCTGGATGTTTTTTAAAAACATTTCGATTAAATTATTGGTAAGCTAAAAAGGAATATGTTAGTAAGAGTTTTATTTTGATATTTTCGTGGTGATGGTCCGCATTAAGTTATTGATAAGTTAGAGAGATAAAACATTTCCATTTTAAATGATTATTAACTAAGCAGACAAGTTCCAGGTTTTACTGGATACTTGAGATGAAACAAGCGAGCTCTGCTCGCTAAGATCGCGAAGCGATCTTCAAAGAACTGCGAAGCAGTTCCGGGGGTTGGTGAGCGATAGCGAGCAGGGGGCAGAGCCCCCTAGTTATTAAAATAAACATATACACAAAGTGTTTTTTTTATAAATTATTTTGGTATTTTCTTTGAAACTTCATTCACATCCCTACATAATCACCACCTTTATTCAAACGTTTTTTTCTACTTGTTTTCAAGCTTTGGAATTTGTAAATTGTACTCTCCTGTCACCAGAACATAGATGCGAATGGTCACCGCATTTAAACTAAAGCAAATATCTTTTTGGTACCTCAATGTTTTTTTTCAAAGAATTTCATGCCAATAAGAAATGCGATCACTGGGAATTGTTATTGAGAAATTCTCTAAAACAAAATACTCAAAATGGAGAATAGGCGCATTTGAAGTTTAAACAAAGGGGATTACTCCTTGATTAAACTGAAACAAGTAAGAAAATAGTTGAAGTAGAAGTTAATTATCTTCCTCGCAACATACGCGGAACTTTTGTTTCCTTCCTAAAACAGTTGGTTAAAGTGAATGGGATTAACTTCTGGCACATAACAGAACCTGGAGACGTGCTACCTCTGTAGCTTAAATCTGTTAAAAGAACCCTTTCACTCGAGAGTCAACGGTGCGTTTAAGTATCGCACTAATCCTTTGCGGACAAAAGAGACTCATTCTCTGAAATTCGGAATTCCGCCCGATTTGGCTGTTCCACAACCAATGGGATCAATTCATGAGGCCGGATGATTAGCTGCTTCAGATGCAGTGAACAATGGTCCAATTATCTTAAGTTCCGGACGTATTCTCTCTGATAGGAAGCAGTAGAAGGCGTATCTTGGACGGATTTTATTGCTAAATATAGTTTGGAAAAGCATTATGTGCATTGCTTAAGTTTCGTATGCCATTAAGTTGTGCATTTTTTGAATGAATTTGACAGGATCCTTGATTTTCCGTATAGAGCCTTATTCGCATTTATTGTATCGTTATTTTTTGTTATTAATTAAAAGTTTTTTTTGTATGATTTATAAAAATTTTAGACAATAAGGAAGTTGCATGTGTCAGATTTTCAAAAAAAAAAAGTGTTTCGTATGGTTTTTTGTATAGTAAAATGAAATATCTTGTCAAGTTTTCAAAAAAATGTACAGGTAATTAAATATTTTAATTTAAAAGTCGAGAAAAAACACGTGACTAAAACATTTATTGTTTAAAAAGTAACGATGAGTTCAACAATCATTCCATCAACTCCATTGCTTTCCAACAATGTTTATCGTACGATGACGTCACATTGGTAGTTGCTTATTTTTGCAAGAAGAATTGATTAAAAAATATATAAAATCATGCAACTTCCTCATTCTATCTTTTTAGTTTAACAACAATGTTATTCCATGAAACTTTTTATTTAAATTTTGAAATATTAAATTGAACTATCAAATAAAGTTATTCAATGTTTACCAGTTTTAAAATTTGATTATTAGATTATTTTAAATATTATGAAGCTACCTCTCACTGCTAGCTATCACTCAACAGCCCCGATTAACTGCTTAAGCCGGACCTTTTGGATTGATTCACCCAAACTCAGCTCATTGAATTAAACTCACTTAATTCATGATCGCAGATTATAATTAATTTCACCAGCAGTCAATCAAAGAATACGAAATGCAAAAGTGATTCCTGATTGGATAATGGAACTTGTATCTACTTCTATCAAGCGGCATTTTAATTTCATCGGTGCTGCTTTTTTCCCTTTAGTTCCGATTTGGATTTGAGTGACAGCTTCAGTGGGCGAATGACAGAAAGCAGGAGTGACGTAGCAGGAGTGACGTGGAACTATAGGAGGCGGTCCGAAGTATTCTATTAGAAAACCAATGTTAAAATAGTTGCCATTAGAGTCTATGGAGATAAATCCTCTGTTAAGCTGTATACTCTGTGCAATCAGCAGAAGAAATTCAAATATCTTTTCAAAAATACGTCACGAGTTATCTCCTTGAATAAAACACTCTCTTTTAAAAGTTTGAATGTTTATTAACTATAATTTATCAAAATAATATAATGATAATATCTTACATAAAAATATCCAGCACGTCTATTAACAACTATTATTAATCAACATTCTGAGGAAAAAAACGTACACCAATGAATCATTTAAATTCAATATGGTATCTAGTATACTCCTTAGTATACCTCAACTGCGACCTTATCCGAAATCTAAAAAATTGGAAATAAAATAAAATTGAGAACTTTTTTAGAAATTCTGATGGCACATCCTCAAAAGAATCTGAACAGTTTGATACCAAAAATGTGTTGTACGGATCAGTAATTAAAAAGCTTTTCTCTGTAAACCGTTCTTTACGACATAATTTCATGCGATATTTTATCTTCTTATAAAGAAATGTCGTGCTATTTTTTGTTAAAAAGATTTGTGTATCATATTTATAAAATACTAGCTGATATGCCCGGCCTTGCACGGGTGGATATGGAGATTTTTTTCTTTAAAATTTTTAATTAATTTTCTTCCTTCCTGGGGGTAGCACTCTGGACAGCGCCCCCCCTTTGAGAACCCAAAAAGGTTGTCAAAATGAGTAAAACCCTACTTTTACCGGTCTAATTTCAAATTTTTTCTGGTGGAGGACCCCCATACCTCCCATTAATACCACCAGGGGATCTTCAAGTGATAATTTTTAGGAAATCCCCAATATTTTGACATTTTGGGTGAAAAAGTAAAGGTAATAGTGTTGAAAAGTGCCCCCTTAGACTAAAAACGTTTCTAAAAATGAGTTTAAACCCTACTTTTACTCGTCAAATTTAAATATTTTTTCTGGGGGATGACCCCCATACCCCCAATGGTACCAATGGGGATCTTGTCCGGAAAAGTGCCCCCCCCTCTTGGAGCCATGTTGGATCCGCGCCTATATTTTGACGAGTGAAAACTTTGAAAACTTGTTATTTTGCATTATGCCTTTTTTGTAACAATGGGGTCAGCATATCTCTTTTTGAGCAGAAATAAAGCTATTTCAGCGAAATGACCATAAAAACGGTCAATAGAGGGTCAAGGCGTCGTTCTAGAACTTTGAAACATAGCCTATGTTTTTTCTGGGATTGTTTTACGTATGTATACCAAGTTTGTTACGGAGATGGGCACCGCCTGATGGGCCACTAGGCCCGGGCAGACTTTGATTTAATACCAAGTTTGGTGCAGATCAGAAGTAAACTGTGGATTTGTATAGAAGACAAACACACAAACAAACACACATTGAATTTTATTATAAGAGACTAGCTGATATGCCCGGCCTTGCACGGGTGGAGTTATAGCTTTAGGATTTCTTTTTTAAATTTTCAATACATTTATACCTTATTTTAGCAGTTGAAAGGTACTAAAATCTATCCAGTTGTCAAGCATTTTAATATTTGAACAATTACTACATTTAACCTCATGATCCCCATAAAAAAATTAGAAACAAATCTCCCAAAATTACTTAAATATATGCCCAATTAGAACCCTTGATTAATCATACAGGATTTTAATTAACTTTTTCTTTGAAGTTATTCAATAACTAAAGCGTATTCCATTTTAAAAGTTATGAAAAATCTATCTCTAGTTGAAAGGGCTTTCACATTTTCAATTGTTTTTGTTTTGTAAATCAACTTTCTTGAAGCTGCAATAGATGATCGTTTTTTTATTTACATTTTCGTTTCCATGGAGACTATTTTAACAACAATGCTATTCCAATTCCATTAAACATTTTATTTAAAAGCTAGATCAAGTTTCAAATAAAAATATTTTAAAATATACTTAATTACATGTTTTAAAATTTTAAATTTCATTTAATTATATTTTTAGATTATAGTTATAATTTTTAAATAGACTTCATTTTCATTAAATATATTTTTAAATTATAAATATAATTTTTAAATAGACTTGTACCTGGTGTTTCTATTAAAAACTCGCTGTTTAGCATTAAATTTTCTTTGCAACAATGGAGTAAGCACATCTCTTCTTGAAGAGAAATAAAGCTATTTCAGCAAAATGACCATAAAAAGGGTCAAAAGAGGGTCAAGGAGTCATTAAAAGTTTTCGAAACATATCCTATGTTTTTTTCTGGAGTTTTTTTACGTATGTATACCAAGTTTGGTGCAGATCGGAAGAAAACTGTGGATTTGTATAAAAGACAAACACACATACCCATATACACACATTCAATTTTATTATATTAGATTCCTTGGAACCAAGGTATATAAAGTAACAAGGCTAACAAGGTATGCTCATAACTCTCGCTGTGTAACGTCACCCAGGATATAAAATAACGGACCAATCACTGAAGGGAATATCAGCTAATACAATAAACGCCATTGCATTGCAACAGATCGTCGATACATCAGGATTAATTGGGGCGATATTATTGAAATTCATTATTTAGTTTGTTTTAAAACTTATGAATACAATCCCCCACTTATTTGAAAAATACGTATAAAAATATTAAAAAAGATAATTAAAGTGACAGACGATTTTAAGAATACTATTTCTGAATCTCAAATAAAAATAAACAAGCTGACTGGACTGTAGTAGGATCATTAAAGGTAAATGCCCTAAAATTTTGAATAAATTCATTATTAAATTAAATTAATTAGTTCTTAGATTTTAGCTCATTTTTCCATATTTTTATGTACTTCATTTATTTAGAAACTCAATATTTTTTGCCTTAAAAATCTAAACTGCTTCTATACAATGTATATTCAAGTTTGACATAGCAGAACAGCGATATTAATTTTATCATAACAAGAATGTTCTGAAAAGTTTTCATGATTAAATATTTGCTTAATATTTTTTTCTTTGTATCAGCAGCTGTTTCAATTACATTTATACAAGTTAGTAATTAAAATCAATAAGCGGAGAGATTGAAGCACATCGTTGTAGAGCTCAAGGTTCATATTTTTGATCGGCTGTTATTGAGTTAAATTTATGGTTCGAATTCAAAATACTTGATAACCTATAAACATATTCTTCGTAATTGTGTCCAGTGTAAACTGTTTTAAAAGTTTCTTTGTCCCTTATTTTAATAAAAATCACCAAAAATAGGCATTTTCACATGCTGTGAATAGGAAATATATCCTGGGTGACGTCATTTTCAAAAGCCAAGCTTTTTCGCCGGAAAAGCATACCTTGTTAGTTTATATACCTTGCCTTGGAACATACTTGAAACGGACATACTTATAAGACTATTTTTCCAAATCATTTGTTTCCAAATTATTAGTTTTTATACTCTTTTACACTTAAATGTTTTTATAAAATGTCGCTTGCATAGGTAACCTTCTTCAATGTTAACTGCCATATAAAACACCTTCAAAGCGGCTAAAAGCTTTGCGTAGTAGGCTTTAGTCCAATGACCCCCCAAAAAAGGAAGTTTAAAAATACCCCATACCTAATTACCAAACCCTGTCAGCGAAAAACTTATCACCCCCAAAACAAATTCACTCTTTTTCTATAAGACATTGTACCTCTCCCTAATCTCCGGAGACAAATCTCAATTCCCCCTGACAACAATTTAAAAAAAACTTTGCGCCAATTTCACCGTCGCTTTTATCAACATGGCAGAGCTAAAGCCCCCTGTGAGACCCTGCATTCGCCAGCGGCAGGCAATTTTGGACCAAATCCCTTTGACAACTACTATCGCAGCGAAGCGACTAGACAGAGGGTGATTGTCTGATATAGCTGTTTCTCTAGTTCTAGAAATTTCAGCCCGAACGGATCGATTTCCTAAGATAATCGATTAACCTTGAGATCAATTCAAAATTACTCAGTAACAGTATTTTTGAGAGATTATATTCTTATTAATCTTTTTTTCATTCATATTTACAAGCGATGAGCTAAATAGATTATATTTATAATAATAATGAAGTTTCTCTCTATTCTAAAAAAAGTTTTTGGTGAACGGTTTCCAGGGCTTTACGCTTTTTAATTACTGATCCGTATAAAACATTTCTGGTGTCAAACGGTTCGAATTCTTTTGAGGATGTGCAATAAGACCTTAGAATTTCTAAAAAAAATTCTCAATTTTAAGCCCATTTCCATTTTTTAGATGACAGATAAGGTCGCAGTTACAAAGCAAGTACTGTCAATCAAATTATTAAGCATCCAATCACAACGACCGATTGACGCTATATTTTAAGATGAAACATGTTTTTTCACCTTTTAAAAAAGTACTTTCTTGATGAATTATCACTCAAGACTGATAAAAACATATTCTAAAAACTTACATGTACTCTATTTTGTACTAAAATTTCACACTTTTTGTCCAATATTTATAATTTTTAGTCTGATTTTATCGAAATTAATTGTAAACATAGAGTGATGTTTTGTCTCTTATTATTTTCAATTGCTTAAACAGTATGGTTTAACAAGTCTGGGTTTAAAAAATATGAATGATAAACACTAGGCATATTATACTAACGAGTTACTTTAAAATAATGGGTTTTCTTTGGTCTGAATATTGATAAACAATTAGAATTAGTTATTTTTATAATCATAGATTAAAAATAATTAATACGAATATTTTTAATTACATTTCGTTTAAATTTTTTATAAGTTCGAGTTAATATATATTTAAACTTTTAAGGGATATTTATATTCATAGAGGCGATTTGGTGACATATTTTTGGAAAGTTGGTTGACGTTTTTTCTGTAAATTGTTTAATTGTTTTATAAAGTGTATGCGTCAGCAGTTTACGGGGGTTGGTGAGCGATAGCGAGCAGGGGGCGGTAGCTCCCTAGTATTATAAAATTTCTTATTGACCACATAAAGACACGCGCAGGTGCTCTTCCAAGTGGTACACAAATCACACAAATGGACAGTTATTTATTATAACACAAAATAAAAGTAATCAAATAAGGAACAGAACAAATACGTACAGAGATTACATAAAAGTAAATACCCCTATATTTAAGTAAGCATGATTTAGCATTAAGCCAGAGCCAAGCCTTTTACCAATTTGTTTCCAAAAGTTCCTATAAATTTTAAACTGAAATAACTTTATATTGTATATGTTCTAGATATTTTCAGTTGCTTAAAAAAGTTTTTAGGCATACCAAAATACGTATCAAGATTGCGAAAAATTTTAGTCTTACGATCAAACCATTATTTGGAAAGATTGCACATATCTCCACTGGGACTGGAGACCAGGGAACCCTTTTCTGCATGCCGTTTCCCAATGCCAAATTTTCTAAAACAAATCTTGCTGTTAAGTATACAGATTATATACATGTAAAATACTGTTATGTATAAAACTTTTATGTATTAAACTGTAAAATACTTTAATGTTGCTAAGCTATTAAACGTATTTAGCTGACCGAGACGTTGAATGCATTTACGTATCTTAAGAACTCTACCTAAAAGAGAAAAACTTTTGGATCCTTTTGAAATTGAAAAAAAAATTAATTTCTTCTCTTTTCCTATTTTTGTTCCTTTGTGGGATACTTTCTGTTTTGGTGTATTTGATTTTGTTGCTAATAAATTTGAATTTGGATATTTGAAAAGTACAAAACCTAAGTAGTTGATACCAAACTACATCGATTATTTTGTCATCAATAAAATCTCCCACAGTCAAAAGATCGATTTTTGCGGGGATGAATCGTAAAAGTCCTCTTCTTGAATTATTCATCCGTTTGTCGGGAGGTGGACAGCGCATTGATCAACAGGGGAGGATGTGAGGAGTCCATAGGGGGTTGTCGGGTGATTTGGGTTGCTTCATTTTGTTTGATCAGTGATTCTGGCCCCCTTGGCAACGCGCTGGAGTTAGGATAATAGTTAAGGAAGTAGATACGGGGTCTCCCAAAGCGAGGAAATAATTACTCGGATGTGTACTTTGCAATGCGCTCTTTTGAAATTATTCAGAAGCTTTGAATAACGTTGTCAGTTATGCATATATAATGAGAAATATAATTTGGAGGGAGAGCATTATTATCTCTCCAGTCTCTGATTTGTTAGTCAAAGCTGTCCATTTTGAACATTAAAATTTAATGGAGACATCTTGACAGATTTGTTTAATAGCTTTTAATCGTATAGTCTCCGTTTGTACGGTCACGATTTCATTTTAATTCAGCTGTTACCTGAAAATATTTTGAATTCTACTTCCTAAAAATACATAACTCAAAATTAGTACAAGAAAGTATAGTACATTTTTTTATAATATGTTTTTTATGTAGGTTAACTGTACATCCTCAACCTTAGTAGAAAACCATGCCTTAAATTTACGTTATTTTTCAAAAATAATTATATTTATTTAAGTCAAGATTTGCCTTACTTACAGCCGTATCGACCATCTCGAGTCAAATCCAAGCTAACTCTAGAGTAGGATGTCTCTAGAGTTAAGCTAACTCTAGTGATAAATGTTAAGCTTATCGACCAACATCGAATTAAGATACTCCAGAGTTAAGGAGAACTGTTTTTATAAGGCCACTTCTGACTGGACAGCAGTAGCCCACGTGACTGAAAGCATGTAAAGAAGGAAATAGGGCGCGAAAACATCAAAAAAATTTCTTGTTGTTGTTCCGATTATTTTAACTTTTAATTCGGAATCAATTCTTTTTTATTGAAAAAAATGACGAAGATAACAGCAAACTTTACAGCGTTCGAGATGGAAGTGTTGACTTCCATTTTCAATAAGAACAGATCCATTATTGATTGCAAAAAGACAATGCGATATTCAATTTAAAAATAAACAGACCTGATAGTCCAATAACCAGGTGTCGAAAAAGGGCAATTTTAAGAAAAAAAATCAGAAGCTTTTCTTTTCTCAACGGTTTTTAAATGTTTTCGATAGTGCTGAACCCGAATCTGAACTTCTCATACGAAATTTCGAATGATATTATTGTGAAAATTCGGAAAACACGCTAAAATTTTGCCCAATTTTTCGGCTTTTTACTTATAGAACGGAAAGCATGGCTTTCTCGTGAAAAAGTTAAGTACAAAAAATCAAAATGAAGAACCAAGCTACAAAATTGTCATTTAAAACTTTCTTGTCAGACTAATATTTTGGTCGCTAGAGCTCGCTGAAAGTCAGGCAAAATTCACCCTTGAAGCGGAAAATCTTGAATATGCCCCACATTTTTGGTAAAAACGTCGTTTCTATTTAGGTAATTAGGAAACACTATTTTAAAAACTTTTTATACAATTTTATCTTCCTTTTTATGCCATTGATAATCAATGAAATGAAGTATTTTTCAGTAATTTTCCGCAGAAATACAGGTTGTTAAGCAAAGAAAAATTCAGTCTCCAAATTTTTATTGCAAATTATGTTAAGCCTTTTTTATCAACAAATTATTTTTTATATGAGCATAACTAATCTAATCATTATAATTTAATTTTTTACTTTAATACTATAAGCTGTAACACAAACATCTATGAATCATTCTACTTTCAAGAAAAGAGCCATGTTCTTTGAGGGAATGTTCACTCCTTTGCATATGACCGATAAGGGGTTTTATGTTTGAAAATGGGGGAAAAATGTAAATCAAATTCAGTTTAGGTAGTTTTGACTAAACATGTATCATAGAAAATGTCTATTTGTCTCTCAGTGGCTTTTTCTTTTATGTGATAAAACTGAATGATAGAAAAAAATTGATGATGGTGAAGGGAATATATTAAGGAATACTTACATATTGAATTTTTTTGCGACCGTGTAATTCTAGATTTAATCAAGTTTTTCTTAATTTTATCCCTAACTCATATTCCTTGGTTCAATAACATATTAATAAATATTTTAATTGTTCGTGTAATGAAGTTGAGGATGAATTAGCCAGACATCTGTACAATGCAGGGCTCACACTCACTTTAAAATATTTGTATCAATTTTTGTATCAGGTAAAACCAAGTTTTGTATCACAAAAAATGTCTTTTGTATCAGGTAAAACCAAGTTTTGTATCACAAAAAATGTCTTTTGTATCAGGTAAAACCAAGTTTTGTAGCACAAAAAATTCCTTTTGTAGCAGGTAAAACCAAGTTTTGTAACATAAAAAAATGTCTTTTTTAGCAATTTGATTGCAAGGAAGCTTTTGTAATTTAAAATTACAAAAGCTTCCCCTTCATTCTATTTTAAACTTGCATCAGTAAAACTTTTCGTACGACATGAAAACCATAATTTTGATTATGACAAATAATGTTCGTATAGATTTAATTTATAAATACTTAACTTAAACTTCTATTAATTTATCAGCTCTTATCCAATTTTTACACCTTATCAATTTTTATTTACTTGAGGTTATTAGGTCTAGTGATAATTCACCTAAGTAATTATTTCTGACCATAGTAAAGTTGTTTTTTCTGTAATGTAAATACAATGGTGAAAGGAAGCCAACTTCAATTAGGCGCCGGGTAGGAAGCAATCGCGGATAAAACTGAACTTTCACGAAAAATCGCTATTTTTCGGCTTTTCAAGATCGTGATTCTAACCATCGGACATGTTGGCTTTGACCACGTTAAAGTAGTTTTTTCTGCATTCTAATACTGACACGAGATGAAGCCGACTTCAACTTGGCGTCTGCGGCCGTCGAAAATAGTCGCGGAAGGAACGGAACACGCGGCGCACAAAATGAAACTTTCGCGAAAAATCGCGGCTTTTTCTGCGATTTACCGGTTTCCAAACGCCTAGATAAGGCAGACAAGACTTTAATTTGGCGTATCAAGATTTGTTTACGTTTTCACGGAGGAAAATGCAAAAAACGTAAATTCCGTAAAAATTTCGGGTCGATCCGTAAAACCGTAAATTTTGGTGCAAATCCGTAAATTTTACGGACAATCCGTAAAACTTGGCAGCTATGTGAAAAGAAGCCATCTTCAACTACGCGCTGGAAAAACGGTACTTGCGCGAAAAATTGCTATTTTTCGACTTTTCCGTAGCGATCCTAAACACCGAACGACGGCTTCTAACCACTATAAAGTTGTTTTTTCCACATCGCAAGAAGCCAACTTCAACTTGGCGCCCGCCGGTCGTCCAAGAAAAAATATCCTAAAAATAGAGCATAATTGGGAAAAAAAACTTGCGTTTCTAAGTGCTTTTTATGATAGATTTCCGATTTTCCGTAGCTTTTTCGATGTTATCCGTAGTCCGTAGTTTAACGACGGAATCCGTAGTAGTAGTCTCTGAAAATGGCGCAGTTTTGGCGCAGGAGCTGGTAAAATAGGCAATTTGTATCAGTGTGTATCAAAATTTGGTTTTGGCGCAGTTTGGCACAAATGGCGCAGGCGTGTGAGCCCTGGTACAATGAAATTTTAGCAAAAAATCATATTGAAAAGGATTAAAATTTAAAAAATTAAGATTATAAATGTACATACAATTTTTTTTATAATAATGTAGTGATTATAAATATTTTTTTATTAAAATGTAATAAAGCTAAATTTATTTAGGAAGAAGTTGTATTTAATTTGATAAGTTAATAAATAAATAAAGAATCACAAACAATTTCAAGTTTTTTGGATTAAGAAAAGCATGAAAATTTATTTGAAAGAAGTACATCAATTTAAGTACACAATAAACACTGAATCAAAATGTCATGTTAATATAAAACTTACACTGCAACTTTGATAACTCTAAGGTCTTTAAATAAAGTTAATACATTTGTGGACCTGGATAAAAGTTAAATAAATATTATTCCTTAATGCAAAGCTTTTAAGTGGACCCTTCAGCTTTGAAGGATCAAAGTTATAATACATTTTTAATTTTAAGAGAAAAGAATATAAGTTCTAAAGAAGTTACAAAAAAACATCATCATAACTGCTTCAAGTAAGCTCAGTGATGTCTCATAACAATTAAAATTTGTAAAAACTATACAATAAATATTTTCAAGAAAAACATTTTGAGCCACCAGCTAATTATATTTATGGATGAAGCATAGTCAAGATGATCAATTATCTTTAACATTCAAAACATTTACTTCCATGTACTTCACATGGGTTACTGCTGTCCAATCAGAAGTGGTCTTATAAATAATGTAATGACTATGAAGATTTAGATTTAAACCAACATACTGAAAAAGATAAAGACTATTTCCCATTTGAAACAACAGTTTAAATGGTATAGTCTTTCTTAAAAGGTACAAGTTTAGTAAAAGTACAGTTGAGATGATGGTGGTGGTAGAAATAGTCAGAGTTATAATCACAAGCTATAGAAATAATGCAGTTTCTCCATTTATTCAACTAGAGCACAGTTTGGGCAGATATGAAGAAGTTATTGAATCAGAAATACATTCACATAAAAAAACATTGGCGCAATTGCCCAGTGGGTCAAGGCCTACTATAGGGGAGAGCGGGGATGAATGGGACAAATTTCACATTTTTGCTAATATTGAAAAAAATATAAATTTTTCAATCCTGTAACAGGTTTAAAACCAATAATTGAACTCTTGGTTACATTATAAATGCATGTATTTAATCAATTACCCATTATTTAAACTCCAAGAAAAGTTTTTATGAATGCATGTATTTTGTCATCCCCGTGCATCCCCATGTATTTTGTCATCCCCCATTTTTTAACTGTCCCATTCATCCCCGTGGTGGGGATGAATGGGACAGTTAAAAAAAGTTCAAAAATTTTCAAAATAACAAAGTTATTTTAAATATTGAACAATGTTTAGCTTTTTAAAGGAACAACACACTTCTATTTTCCAAGGAAAAAAATTAAAAAGGCAAAAAACAGCCTACATATATTCGGCTTTATGACGAGTAAAATTAACACATAAACTAGCAAATAATTTTGTTCTTTCAGCTCAGTGGTTAAAGCTGGTATTATTTCTATTAACACTACTCGCTTTTTATGGGTTTGTACTTTTGGGAGTGCAAATAGATAATTTTTTATGCTTGGACCTAACCCCCAAAGCATTCCTCTCCTGCAGTAACATTTTCCCTGCCATTTTGAAGGAACTTTTCATAAAAATAGAGCATAAAAACCTAACTTGTTTGAATAACTGTTTGACCATGACATATTTGAGATGACAGTTCCAACTATTTGCTCATTAAGACTTTGCATGTTCACACATGAGTTTGGAACATAAAACACAAGTTTAAACATAAATTTTTGCACCCTATTTTAATAAACTTTATCAGAAATTACTTAAATGAGTTGAATATAGCAAGCTATTGATGGAAAGTTTTGGAAACGGGAAATGAAGTGATGATGGAACTGTCCCATTCATCCCCGTTCTCCCCTACCCATCTTCGTTTTCATGACAGTGGGGCCTGGGGTGCTAGGCAAATAAATGTCCAGTTAGATGGTCAGCCTAACGCAAGACCCCCAGTGTTTAGTTTGTAAGCATACTTGTTCCTCATTTTATAGACCCATTGAAGGGACAAAAGGCTGAATGGACCTTGCCCCAACCCGAGACCCATAAATTGAACCCTAGGCCTGTAGCGTGTTGCACTACCACTACGCCGCTGGCCGACATATACATTCACATACAAATATCAATTATGGCATCTCTTTTAAATATTGTGTAACACAGTAAAACAATGAAATATAATTAAAAATGCATAGCAATTAAAAAATTTTGCGACAAACTTGGTTTAGATAATTGACATTAGAAACTTCAAGAATGTAAATAATTTATCTAAAAAATGAAAGCATATTTATAAATAGGGCTGTGATTTCCATGTAACTAAAAATATATACAAATATGTATGTATTACAGGTAAATACGTAACAAAAAGTGCAAAATATGTATTTAAAAATAGGAAGAAATTTTGTTATTTTAAAGATTTTTAATGAATTATTAAAGAAAAAACCCTTTTAAACGCTAAATTTCAAGCTTGGAACAAAATTTCGAAACACTAGTTGGAAAAAAAACCCAAAATTGGATATGAATATGTATTTATAACTTAAATGTACAAAAACATGTAAATAAACTGAAAGATGTAAAAATTTATAAAATAAAAATGGTCTGAATCAATCCGAAATCCCTTGAAATGTGTAGAATTTGAAAAATCAATGCAATATCAGGTTTCCGAAAAGATACATTACATGCAAATTCCAGCCCTATTTATAATACTAATTTCGGAGAAAAAAATTCAACACAATGGAATTCTTCTGGGCAATTCCCACTATCTGCAGAGAGGTATTGATGAAGCCATCATCATCAGGGGAAATTTCTTGTTAATCAAAAGCATTTCTCGGTGTCATGCATAACCGGCATGGCAAGGACAATCTTTTGGGCATTCTGCAGACGGCAGCACAAAGGAATCCCGAGGCAGGCAAACTGTGGCTTCCAAACCCAATACGAACTCTTGACGACATTCCTGGCATGGATCTGTGCAGAGATATACCTGTGAAAAGGCCAAATTTAAAAGGATAATTTTGGTAAACAATATTAATTGGAAAGACAAAGGTAATAAGTATTTTTAACAAAAAGGCCAAAGCCTCTGTAACAGACCTTAATTGTAATTCATAAGTACGTACCTTCTCTGATTGGCAGGATATTCCCAGCCTCCTAGACAGGTTATATCAGTCAGCGCCTCTAATACAGAGGAGAAACCACAAGCATAAAACATTTGAACCTAAAAAGAAGAAAATAAGTAAGCATGGTTTGTTCATTTAAATATATAGAAATGAAACACATTTTTTTTCTTAATTTGCTGAGCTACGATAAACTGCAAGCTTAGTTATAGATCCTCTATTGTTTGGTTATAATAAAGGCAAAGTTTCTAAGGAATAGCAGGAATTGAATTCAGAAGTAACATAACCAATAATAATATTACACCGAACATCTCAGAGGCAATACTGTTACTATTTATGTATCCCACATTAGGGTGGTCCTAATTTTTCAAACTCGGAATTTCTTCGGTCGCAACCCCTAACTTTTTTCCTTAAGGTATGAAATGAGAGTATACCAAATATTTTTTAAATATTTTAATATTAACACGTGCCGCAAAGCGATTGAAGTTATACTACGGTAAAAGCGCAAGAGTCCGTCACCACTCAGGGAGAAAAGCCGGCTCCGGCGCCATTTACGCCGCATGACAGTAGACGCTGGCGAGCGTTCTTAAAAAGAACTTTCAAAGCCGGTATCTTCATGTATTTTGAGATAAACTTGAAAACCTCCAACACTATGGTTACTGCATATATTTTAGGCATTATTCTAAGTATATTCCAATGGAGGATTTAAGGTAAAGTGGACGAGGGTTGGGACAAAAAACAAAACTTAAATGTCATGTTCAAAGCAATGAAAATTAGCTTTTAAATGTAATTTATTATAATTAAAAGCCTTACATAGAAATTCACTCTGAATTGTATAAGCTTAAGTTCAAATAATATATTTATATTTTCTGAAAATAGTGTTAATTTATGAATTGGTGTTAAAAAAGGCCTTTGAAGCTTGTGTTACTGTATCCCTTGGACCTTATGTACTTTTATTTAAATGTTTTCAAAAATCTTTGGAAACACACAATCGGATGAGACAAAGATGAAATTCTTAAGTTTGAACTTAAGTGCTCTTGAACATCGACCGAGGTTTGGCTATAAAGATTTCTACAGTTGACTATAGCACTTTTAGAAAATCGAGAAGCAAAAATGATTAAATTTAGACTACGTTGGTGCTTTCCATCATGCTAGGTAGCTAGGTGGATGACTATAGCAATTTTTTATTTTTAGAAACGAGGTTAATTATGGATAATCGAGAACTACAAGGATTAAAAGGTACGAGTATATTTATTGGATCTAGTTTGATGTGTAAATGGCTCACAAAGCCACATTTAAAGATTTAAAATTCACGAGGGCCTGTTTTCTACAGAGGAATTAATGAAAATATGTCTATGGCAGCATTGAAAATGATTACTCATGGAGGGTTTCTCGATGGAGGAGACAGTTGCGCCTTAGCCTTTTTCGATGCGATTGTCCCCACCCAACAATGAGTTGCCAAAGAGTTTAAAGAGAAAGAATCCACCCATGTATCAGAGTGGTCGCAAATTAGTTGTGAAAAACTGGCAGAACTCTGAGATAAATCTAGTCGATTTTAGGCAAAATGAACCAAAAACTTTTTTCGAAGGTTTTTAAGTTATCTTCAGACTTTATTTCTAAAAATACTTTAGCGTGGAACTTGTGATGATATTATCAGGACGGATTTAAAGTCGTCAGTAATAGTCTGTTGTAAATGTTTCTGCAGAAAGGGGAATTAAGCTCATTGGGGAGTAAAACAATATTTTAACGCATCATGAGGAGCAAATACAACACCTTTAAAAAATGGTAAAAGGCTATAAAGTCAAATATTCTTCATGTTTAAGCATTTTCTGTTAAAAAAGGTATTGAAATAAATCAAATAATGTATTTTAAATGAATTTTATGATTTTTCAAAGTTTTGAGAATTTTGATGTTTTTTCAGATTTTCATCCCTTTTGCGGCACGTGTTAATATTTACCGATTCGGATAAAATTTTTACCAGTTACTTACTACCCCATAAGTAAAAAATTTAGGGGGTGCGACTTCAAAAATTCCGAAAAAATTTTTTTACCATTATACTTAGGACCACCCTAATCCCACATGAATAAAATCCTGCAAGCATTAGGGATTACTATGAATGGCAGAGAATTTTAAGCGAGCAAATGCCCAATTAGTTATCATAGGATCACATAGTTGGATAACACAAAAAACATTCTGTACACAAAAATTTCTTCAAATTTTTATGCAAACTAAGTGTCCTAGTCGTTTAAATTTAGGCTTAAAAGATAAAAATGTGCGATATCTGGTCCTTAAAAAAACCTGCAGTAACAGCGGCTTAAATCTTGAAGTGGGTTGAAACGCCAAGCAAAGTAGTTGGACCTAAGAATCAAAGTCAAGTTGGAGGCTAAAAATTTGCCAATAGGCGCCAACCCAAACCCACTTCTTGATTTTTACCCTCGACAACAAGCCTGGTTCTGTTCTACGTGACAACACGACACCCCATGCATGAATGAAAACAAAAACAATTTCTCCTTCCAAAGAAAGCTTTAGCTTATAGCCACGCCATCTAGTAGTGACCCTGGATATTTATACCAGTGATATTGTTCACTATTACTGTAATAATGATTTTAAAAAATACAGTAAATAAAACTCAATGTAATAACAATTAAAAAAGATTTTCTGCAAAATTCGTAACATTTCAACACTGTGTATGAAAGTGTACTTCTACATCTTTAAGTTTGGTTATTGGATATAACATTTTACACATATTTATGGAAATAAATGTTTCTAGTTTCTAAAATAGGAGGAGGGTATTAAAGATAATTCATAGCATGAAAAATAAATTGGATATGTGATTATGCATTTATATTTGATGTGATATTTTTTTATTTGATTTAAATTTTGTGTTTCTCTCAGCTGTTTTTTTAGTAGTAGTTCTGTTGCATAAGCAGGATGCAACTGCCAAGAGTAGAGTGAGTGCAAAACATATTGAAGACTCCAATAGTTAATATTATGCTTTTGGTTCAATTCCGTTAACATTCAGATTTTTGTTGATAAACTGCATAGCTATTGATCTAACCAAACATTTTAATCAATGAATTTGATATTAATTAGCAATATTTCTACTTTTTGAGTTCAAAAGAGCTTGCCGGTGTTTGGCGGAAATTTTAGAATTGAACTTTCTTTTAATTGTTTGTCATACATGTAATTTGTAAGACGAAGCAAATATAGTCCTATTGACGAAATTTGCACCTGGCTAATGCAACAGTACTACCGTTTATTCTCAAAATACTTCATAAAAATATATAGCATAAATCTAGATGTCACGATTGCGAGAGCTGAGAAGTAAAAACGAGAGATTTAAAAATCCTAAAAACTTACCTCATGTCATTGTCTAACCTCCTCCGACTTTGGCCGTAGTTTCCCCCACCATTTCTTATAGCTTATCCAGGCCATTTATGTTATTTTCGGGAAATACGTCTGATCTGTGCGAATATGCCACTCGAGAGTAACTCGCCAAAGTTGAGGAGTCAGCGGAAGTACTGCTTTTCACTCGAGAGCTAAGGTATTCTGGTGTGGTCGATAACGTTAACTCCAGAGTACGAGGTTTTACTCCTAACTCCAGAGTAACTCGTGTTGGTCAATACGGCTGTTAATGTCATACCAATCCAAGTATCATGTCGTTTGTGTCTGAATGTCATGATTCATACAGTAACCAATGCTCTAGTAACCAACCTCATTTACGGTTTCCGAATTTGTCCCTTTAGCTACCTCCTGACAATGACAAAAATAATTTATAATCATGTTAAGTAATTTCCGAACACATAAATTAGTAATATATTCAAAAGGGAAATTTCACTACTCCGGAGAAAGTTAAAGAGCAGTTATTTACTCCCCACTTCTTTAAAATCAAGTGCACATTACACAAAGGAACTTGCTGTCAAGCATATGTGATGATGGTCTTAACTGGTGGCTAAAAATGGCCGTTTCACCTTCGAGTTTCTCCCTGTTTTATGTATCACCTGGTAAGATTGGCACTGTTTTGTTTCCAGCGGCTTGACCCAGCGCCTGAAATATCACGGTTGTTTGCCCTTTCCTTATTATTATAATTTGCTTGATGGGTGTTCATAATTACGCCCCCCTCCGAGATGTGTTTAATGCAATTTATAACAACAACATTCCCACTCTACTCTAGAAATATAAATGCTTCGTTCCCCGTGTCTTAAAGAAACAGCGTTAAGTATTTCGGGTAGGAAATTACTGGAGCGTGGGGATTTAATACGATGATCGGTTCCATATGCAAAAGAAACTAATTAAGGAGAATTTTTCATTTAGAGGGTTAATGCAGGTGCATTAAACTGTCTTAAGTAATGGTTGAATTGGTTTCATAAGTGTTCGAATATATAAGGCTTAAATTTTGCTAGAATCAAAATCGGCACGACGTATTAGTGACTTAAATTAGGAGGGTTTTTTACTGTCATGAATGGGGGAACAGCAGTTTATCTGAAATAATTTTATTCCTTTAAACTTGAATGATATACGAGGTATTTAGAATGGTTAAAACTAATAGAGTTCTTACGTTAAAATAAAATTGATGGATGGGTGTTTTTAAGAATTTTTTTTGGGAAAAGAAATTATTTAGTACGATAAAGTTTTGTGTTTTTACACCTTAAGCACCCAAAGTAGTATGATTTGGGAGTGATTTTTTTACTATAATTTGATTAGTGAGTGTTAAAGTGATTCGTTTAAAAATAGTTTTAGAAAAATTTGAAGAGCACTGATTTATTAGCTGTTTGCCTTGAAGTATCTAAGAATCAGCATTCTTAGCAACATTGCTTGAATTGAAAGTTATGGATGTGTTTTTTTTATTTGATTGTTGTTTTATCTGTCCCTGGAGGATAAGTTATACGTTTTACCATAGGAGAAATGAAACATTAAAAAAGATGTCAGAGTTCCCCATGTCTCTTCGTAAATCCTACCGTGCATGTCCCAAGAAATATTTTTACGGGACATAATTTTTTTCAAATTTTAGAACCTGTTTTATTTTGGTACTTTATAACCTTTAATTTTTTTTGTTAGAGACTGAACTGTAAGTTACAAACAATTATCTTATGCTATCGTAGTTTACGTTCTTAGAAATTGGTGGGCTTTGCGTATCATAATATACAAAACAAGTGTAAGGAAAATCGTAATAAATATTAAAACGACTTATCACTTTTGGTATCTTTGGAATAGTATCACTTTTGCGTATTTAAAAGACATTAGTTTTGAAAGAAAGATCCTAAATAGAAAGTTGGAAATTGTTTGATGTAGACTTATATGTGGAATTAATTCCAATTTATTTTCTACAGAACTATTTATTTAAAGATTAAGTAAAGATTCAATCATTTTACTCTTTGACTAGGTGGGTTCTCAGAATTTATTTTCTTTTCAATGTTACTATCTCGTAACAAAAACTAGCGACAATCAAAAGAAAACAAACCAAGTAATCTGTTAACAAACAATCCCACTTCGAGTATTTATAGCTATTGCGGGAAGCATTCCAACCCACTCTATCATGTCTAAGTGTTAAGAGTATGTACACTTAACCCCTTAGCGTCGAATTTCTCTCCCCCTTGTTGATCTTTACTAGAAGATTAACAAAAAAGATGGTCATTTTTCTCTTCATGTACTCAAGAGATCCAGTTCACTGAAGAACTTGAGAATGTGGCGAGAAGAACAGAAAAGCGGATTTCTCTTATTTGGTAGAACTTCTTATTGAAGAGGATGTCCAGGGCTAAGATAAGTTTTGTTGGGAAGTGGTTTCTGTTTGTTTTTTTTATAAATCTGAAGAATAGCTATTAGGAATTATCTCAAAAAGTAAACTGAGTCCCTTAAGGTAAACATCTAAAAACCTAAATTTACTTTTGAAAGAAAGAACGCACCTCTATAGTTATTTCATAGTGATTCTAGTTAATTGGGTTACCCAAAGAAAGCTTTTAGGCTATAATTTCCCATTCTCATCCGTTTTCTACCGTTTAAGTTTTGTTCTCTTTAGGGCTAAAGTAAATATACTTTCCTCATTAATGTAGTTTGACTAATTGGTTCTTCCTGTCTTTTTACGTCTGATGCCTCAAGGCATTTGCAAGTTTGAATATCGGTATTTCCCCTCACTAATAAAAAATTGGGGTTATTAATCTAATGTTTCCCAAGTTTTGACATAAGATATCTCATTATGTCTTGATTACGTAAATGTATTTTTTAAAATAAGCACTTAATCAATATAATACTTTCTGTTTTTCTACATATCCAACTTATTGGAATTACCAGTCATTTATGAAAAGTTTCATAACTGTAGTTTTATAAATGGGGAATTTTATTATCAATTCGATTACGTGTGATTAATAAAACTAAATCTTAACATTTTAATAAAAAATTTACTAACGATGAAAAGCAATACTTCTTATTTTGTATACAAGTGTTATATAAACCTTACAGTTCACATAAGTATCTTTTATTTTGACTGAAAAGGGAAATTTAATCTTACCCCACATATACTACAAAGTCCCTATTTTAAAGCATGCATGTAAGTGTAATCAAACTTTATGTTAAGTTTCTCTTTAATTAGCTTTTTTTATCTCATTAAAAGTAGATGTATGAGTTGATGAAGCGTATGAGTTTAGGATATTTTAATTGCTTTTGGTTCTTAAAAAGATTTTTAAGCTACCAGTTTCAAATGTACTGGTATTTCTTACTACCTTAAAAAAGTCAAGGTATTAAGCTTATTATTTGTTTATGACACTTTTCAAATGTAAAAACAAATTTGGCTCGAGATTGGATGAGTGTAATGAGGTTAAAAACTTATGGTAACTTTAAAAGTGTCAAAAGCTTTACTGCTTTAACATTGAAGAATCTAAATTTTTTGACAACTTTCAAAGAAAGTAGAGTTGTTGTTTATAATAAATGTCAAAAGTACTTTAGGGTATCTTAATTTTGTGAGTTTTTCATGGAAAGTTTAGTAGGAGGATTTCTTTTTTTCTGGTAGTTTATAAATAAAATGAAAACTTGATGCTCCTTAAAAAGGAATGGTGTCAAAAGGTACTAATATCTTCCATAAATGCAAAACTTTTTTCACTATGATTTTTATTATGTGGACTGTAAATGTAAGGAAGTATTTTACCCAATTGAATTTTTCAGAAATACTGTATAAGCGTGAATTACAATTTTTATAGATAACTTACAGAATAGAAAATAATATCAATCCTGATAATTCATACACTATAAAAACCTGAGTGATTTCGAAAAAACTTTACTTTGCACTTACCTCAAAGAAATCTGTATTTCAAATCAACAAAGAATTTCGCGGTATCGCAATTCATCAATCAAATTTAACTCGTTTAATCTTTTGCTCTGTTGATGCAAAAAACTGTTTTGAAGTTATCGAATAAACTTCCATGTAGGGACATTAGCTGAATGTTCAATGGTTTCAATATTTAATAATTCTTCAACTTAACTAAATTTTTTTTCAGGAGGACACCCCAACCTCCTGAACCCCAAGCACAGCAATGTGGAACTCAACCACAGTTACCAAACCTCAAAGCGCTGAAAACGGACAGAATTTCCAAACTAATACAGTAAGTTGAGTTTCCTTTCTTTCGCTTCTATGTTTTTCTCATATTTTTCAATCTTGTAAAGTCTATTAAGACAATGTGACCAATGACGGTATTTTATCTAAAATTAGATAATATATTTATTTTACAGACGGTATATTTAAACCCTTGTAATTAAAGTTTCTATATTTTTAGGGGAATTTGAGAATTTTAATTTTTAAATACCACTTGATTGCTTAAGCTTGAAAAAGTTTTAATTTTAAAGAAAATTATAAACGAAATGGCTTATTTTTTAAAGGATCTAAGATGAAATTTATAAAGTAGTACAAGAAATTTCATCCTTAATACAATGTTACTAATAACTTTCAGACGTGTTGATAAAAAATATTTTTTTAATGTGTACTAATTCTTAGTACAATAAAAGAGCTTCCCTAGAAACTGAAACCCATATAAATTTTAAGTAGTGTTATACTTTTAAAAAAAGGTGACCTTACTTTGTTTATAAAATATGCAATGATATTTTATACTCTAAAAAATAATACATTATTACGAGTTTACTTGAAATACGAAACAACCGCAACGAATTTTGTTCTATCAGTTAGTTTTTTATTTATTCAAATACGTTGTTTAGGAAATCGAACATTATTCTACTATCGTAGCTCACACACTCTTAAAACGATTGTATCAAAATTGAGTAAAAAGTACTCAAAAAGGCTCCGATCCAATTAGTACTCAAATTTGAATACATGAATATACTCATTTCTGAAAATGTGCATACTCAAAAATGAGCTCACGATGTTTCATTTTTGAGTATGCACATTTCAGAATGAGTATATCCATGTATTCAAATTTGAGTACTTATTGGATCGGAGCCTTTTTGAGTACATTTTTACTCAATTTTGATACAATCGTTTTAAGAGTGCACATTCACTTGGAATTGAAAATATTCTAAAGAATAAACAAACTAATAATTTTCGGATAAATTCTCATGTATATTTTTAAAACTATGAAGAGTCATGCATTTGATCTATCAATACTTCCCTATTCCTCCTGAGAAACGATGCGATACCTACGTTACTTTCCCAGATTAAAGCGCCAAATCCTCTTAAAGTCTAAATTGAATATCACACCATGTTTAATTTATTATTTTCCTTTACACAACTCAAGTAATCGGATCAAAACTATCTTAGAATTTAAGATCCCCTTGCGCTTTCAAGAGCTTGAAGGATTTTCAAGTTTGAATTTAAACTTAGTTTGTCCAGTGATTTAAAGGATACTTTCTTGTTCATACCATATACCATTTAAAACAAAAACAAGTGAAAGGAAATATATTTTCCTTCGAATAAACATTAAGGAACATTTTGTACCTACTTATGTATACTCCGCGTATTTTTTAAAACAATAATTATAATTTTTCAGAATTTTTTGATGCAATTTTTTTAAATATAATATATTTTTAAGTTGATTATGTTTTAACTCTATATCAAACTATTTGAATTTATTTTCGTATTTTTACCAAAATCATCGTTGAAATATTACATAAAGCTATCTGAAATAGGGTAGGTGGGGGCAAAGCCACGCAATTTTCAGTATTTTTAACATTGTCGTCGAAAGGGGGTAGATAATCCCGAAATTTCAATTGGAGATGTTAGATTGAGATCTTACCTACAAAACCAATCCAAGTTTGAACTCTTATCGATGGTATTTTAGGAGAAATTTACAATTTAGTAGAAAAAAAATTCGCGGGGCTTTGCCTCGCGAAATGGGGCAAAGACCCGCACTTGCAAATCTTGGTGCCCAAATGAAATAAACAGTGATAAACAGAATTTTTCATTATAAAAACATAAAAATTAAAATATAGGCGCGGATCCATCACGGCTCCAAAAGGAGGGGGGTACTTTTCCACGCAAAATCCCCGTTGGTACCATTGGGTATGGGGGTCCTCCCCCAGAAATTTTTTTTAATTTGACGTGTAAAAGTAGGGTTTAAACTAATTTTTAGAAACATTTTGAGTATAAGGGGCACTTTCAAACACTATCACCTTTACTTTTTCTCCCAAAATATCAAAACATTGGGAATTTCCTAGAAATTATCACTGAAGATCCCCTGGTGGTACTAATGGGAGGCATGGGGGTCCTCCCCCAGAAAAAAAATTGGAAATTAGATCGGTAAAAGTAGGGTTTTACTCATTTTCACAACCTTTTTGGTTTCTTAGGGGGGCGCTGTCCAGAGTGCTACCCTCTGAATCCGCCCCTGTAAGGTAGAAAATGAATAAAAAATTTTAAAGAAAAAAATATCCATCTCCACCCGTGCAAGGCCGGGCATACCAGCTAGTTAAATATAAATATGATCAGTTTTGATGAAAATTGTCAATCTGTTGTAGCAATTAATTTCAGATTGACCAGATATCTTTCAAAAGGGAGAAAGGATGGTTTCAGGTAATGGGTTGGCATCTCGGACACCTTTATTAACCTCTTTAGAGATCAAGTAGTCCCATTTGGGATGAATTCTTGAGCTTTTTAAGCTGCGTAGATTTGCCCAAAACCACCTGCGTGGATTTGCCCCGTTTTACTTTATTTTGAAAAACAAGCCTTATTAATTTTAGAGACATGTTGAGGCAATTCTTTCAAAATGAAACTGAAGTTGAATTGCTATCTTATCATTGGGCTATTTGTTTGTATTTCTCCTCAAGCCCTATTTTATGTAATTTTTAAGTAAAAGATCAGAAAAATTACATCAAAATGATGAAAAACAAACTTACATCATTTTTAAACTCATGAGTGACTTAGGGGTACGAACTTTCGCAGAACAATAGGTCACAGTAAGACAAACCAACCACCTGGTTTTCTACTTTTGAATCGATCATTAACACATAAAAATCGCGGTGCGTGGTTTTGCCTCGTGCGGGTTTTTACCCCCACCTACCCTATATATTTCATACAAAACTAATATGAACAAAGCTTGCATATTATTTTCCTTAAGCTATTTCATCTAAAGAATGTTATATGGTAGCTTAAATAAGGCTGAAGCGAAATTTAAATAACTTGAAATTAATTTTGAGACCGACTAATTTGCATACCCAATTTACAACTTATTAGCTTCGTGCCTGCAAGAAAGAGAAATTAGGCTTATTTTCGGATATGTTAATACATAAAACAAAGAATAGTTTTTAAATCTTATTAAATATTTATCTTGTGGAATAATTTTAAAAGTTACTTGTATTGTTGTGATGTTTCAGTTGTATTTCTTCCGAAATAACTCAATTTAAACTTTGACTCTTCTAAACTAAACTTTAAATTTCTAGAAAAATCCGTTAATTGGCAATTTCCATGAAGTGCGTTCGTTGTTTGCCTTGCCATTTTTCGAAAAAGGTCTTTTCAAAAGGGAAATTTTCTCCTAATCCACAGCTCAAGTTCCCAATTAAATACTTCAGCTCATTTTTATCTATACCCTTTTAATTCTCTAATTAAGCTGATATTCAGAATTGTGTTTGTTTTTGGAAATATATTTGAAGGAGGTTATCGGTTTTATTGATTTGAAACATTTCGTTTATTTGCTAAGAAATCACGTAATAATATCTGAAAAGATAATTTAAATGTTCAAATCGTAAAACCAATTTTCTGAATCTTAAAATGATTTAAGTAATAGTTTTTATAGATACTTACTAAATTATCACAAAAATCAATTTTCGATATCCATATTCAAATAGCTATGGCGTCAATATTTTTTCCATAATTTGGAAAAATATTGAAGTTTACTGTTTTTAAAGTTTACATCATTGTATATTCAAGATAAAAAGATATGGATTCTATTAAATGTCAAAAGGTAATTGTTATTTGCTAAAAGACCTAGAAATAGACTATTTTGAATAAAGGTAAAACGGGGAGGAAAATTATAAATATAAAATATATAAAGAATTGTTTACCTAAACTAGTTTACAATAACTTCTACTTAGATGTCACATACTATTACAATAAGTTCACCTCGCTAAATAACAGTTTTTTTACGATTTGTTTTGTTTTTATTTTTAAACATTATCAGTTTTTAAATTTTTTGACTCTATGAGAAAGACAATTGATGGGGTAATTTTCCAAAAAAATGAGTAACTGAATGTAATTAAAAGGGAATGACATATGGCTTGAATTTTACATCCACTATCTCCCAAGAACCCTTATGAAAGGAGATATCACTGTAGTGATAGAAGTATGTTGTGACCACAGCAAAGTGTCTGGGGAAGAAGGAGGTAGTAATGTTTAGATGTGCTACAAAACTTCTTCTTCCACTCCACTTATGCAGAAAACTAGTTCGGGATTTAAGGTTGTTCGTAAGTTAGTGTTTGGAAAAAAGAGGTATCTCTCTATTCTAAAAAAAAGTTTTTGGTGAACGGTTTCCAGAGAAAGGCTTTTTAATAACTGAACCGAATGACACGTATAAGGTATCAAAATGTCCGGATTCTTTCCGGATTTCCGAGTAGGCCCTTCGATTTTTCAAAAAAAATTCTCAATTTTAAAATATTTCCATTTTTTTAGATAAAGGATAAGGTCACAGTTACAAAGCAAGTACTGTCAATCAAATTATTATGCATCCAATTACAATGACCGATTGACGCCATATTTTAAGATGCAACATGTTTTTTCACCTTTTAATAAGTACTTTCTAAATGAAATATCATTCAGACTTATAAAAACCTATTCTAAAAACTCACATGTACGCCATTTTATACTAAAATTTCAGCAAGTTGGAATTTGTGGGAATTGCGAAGCAATTCCAAAAGGTCCTGCGTAAGCAGTTTACGGAGGTTGGTGAGCGATAGCGAACAGGGGGCGGTAGCTCCCTAGTGTACAAAAATATATATTAAGAAATCTCTTTAAAAATTTAGATAGATTAAATAAAAGCATTTAAATATTACCCACAAAAGTTGTTTACATTAAAATCTCATTATCTCTTACAATATTTTGAGAAATTTTACTTCAAGAAAATTTCATTTTTAGAAAGTAGACTACAATACTTCATTATTTTCTTAAAGATTTAAGCAAGCTTCAAAACAAATGTAGGTGAGCTATATTTCTTTGATCCTTAGACGATAGTATAGACTACCATAACATTCTTCTCTCATCTGACCTAGGTTGAAAAGGTTACCAACCTCCAGCATTTTTATTTCATTTTATGGGAAAACTAGAACTTACTCTGAGACTGCTCATAAAGAAAACACAAACTCTAGTTTAAGACTCCAAATGAACAAATTCAATACATAAGCCAGAGCAGCTCTGTTTCAATCATTTCAGGGCTCGATCAATGAACTCTAGAAGCATAAATACTCGCTTCGCCAAAGCACCCCGTTTGATGGCATAAAGGAAACGTTCTACGAATTCCAAGCACCCCCCTTTATCACCCAAGGGATGAGCTCATCAAAAAACAGAAGGGACAAAAATAAAGGAACCGCCCGCTTACTTATTTACCCTTGTTTTTGTTCTTGCCAGATGGAGTAATGCAGTTTTATGTGGCCACAGAATCGGGCATGTTTGAAAAAGGTTATGATCTTGCAGAGATCGAGTCGAGGCCTAAGCAGGTTGGGTGGGATTTTATTACCGCGACTCAGTGAAACATTTCTCGCGGATTCGAGGGCGGAATACGCAATGGGGAGAAGGGAGTCTTGGGGACAGAAAGCGACGCTTTTTATGGGCTGTGGAGCAATGGTAATAAAGCCGGCAGCGGAATCGATTGGATTTCTGCGTTTCCGTGTGTTTTCTGAAATATTTTTGTTGTGTTCGCATGATTCATACACTACACATAGAGATTTTAAGGTGCGTTTTCTTTAGTTGTGGGGCGTTTGATTGAAAATAGGAACGTGAGAAGAATGTGTAGGTACTACCTCAACACATGTACAGCGAGATTTTTTTCTTTATGTCATCTTTTAATCCCACTGCAATTTGTAAGCTATCGAACTTTTTCCAAGTATACAGAATTAGTAGGTATAATATGTACTTTTTATAAGCTGGTCTTTATTGTTTGTAGATACAGAAATTTTTTTACGATATTAATGAAGTGAATAAGATAAGTGGATCAGAATGATAAAGATCGAATATGGATGAAAAACGAAATGCTTATTTAAAACTTTATAAATAGGATTTATAGCTTTTTTATTGGGTACTTAAAATATTAGCTATATTTTATTCACTCTAATCATTTTCGTAACAAATTACATTTTGAAATGAAAAAAAAATTAATCCCTATATTTTGAAATTAGGTTGGAATCATAGGTATAATCAGTGTTATTCACAGGATTTTTTTGGAGGAGTAAAAATACTCCTTGACTTTTTTAGAAGGCGTGAAATACGGAAAGAGCATAAACTGCATATACGGAAAATTTTTTTTTATAAAAACGCTTTCTTTTTAATGGACAAAATAAAAGAGAAAAAATGAGGATACTATTTTGGTTTTTAACAATTCTAAGCATTAGTAGAAAATATTATACATTTCAATAAAACAATTCATTTTACATTAACATTATAAATAAAATATCAATTTAATATTACAAATTTGAGTAGAAAAATATTTTTCGATTTCGGTGAGGCTCCATGCATTTTGTTAAAAATTCAAAGAGTGAAAATACGCCCGGCTAGTTTTTAAAAGCGTATTTCCGATTTTCAATGCGTAAAATACGCTTTCAGAGGCGTTAAAAATATCTCTTGGTATAATAGTCTATAGTCTATAATATCTTTGTATGTAATTTAATTGATACTTGTCTTTGAAGTTTATAATTCTGTTTATGCAACTCTATTATGTCATCTGGCACAGCTAAGTATCTTTACTATCTCTATGCCTTTTTTAGTTATTTTATCAATTAATTTCCAGTTTAAGTTATCTGAGATCTTTAAATACAGCAAAAATATATTTTAACTAAGATCAATGAAATAATTAGTGAGTAAAGATGTAGTAACTTTTCTTACTTACATTACACAACTTAATATTTAACTCAGATTGATTCAATTTGTTAACTCAGATGTTATTTACTGATTACCTTGATTTATTTACTTTGTTCTGTATTTTTGTGATAATTTATGATAACTTTGATGAAATGAGAAAATGTGCAATGAAAAGTTACTTTAGAGTTAATAAATATACAAAATTAAACATATAATATTTCTATCTGTCAACTTTTCATTCAAATCGAAGTCATTACAACCCACTCCTTCCATTCCCTACAATCCAAAAACAGAAAGAGTCATGCTTCAAAGTTACTAGCAACTTCCTCAGTAGACATAACTCAGGATGGATGAGACAAGATTCTCAGACCGCGGGAAAATTTCCTGCATTAAAGAAATTGTTTTTGTTTTCAAAACAATATCCCCTCAACGAAAGGTTATTTTGTAAGCTACAAGATTTATACTCTGCCATGAGTTTCTTCCGTGCTTATTTACACGCTCACGCAAACCACCTTATCACGAAGACCGGGGTTCTCCATTTTGGCCCTTGCTTCGTCACATACATTTCTTGATTCGTTACATGGTAGATGTAGCTGAGAAATGTCGTTCATTACAAAATTTTCGTTTTCTAAAGTCTCAACTCCCAAATAAACTTTTTTTTGATTAATTGCTTTTAAAGGAGACTCGATTTGCTATAGTAGGGTAAAGTAGGGTCAAAGTACGCAGCGGTTTTTTCCAGGTAAGAGGAAAAGTATAGGGAGAGAAAGTACGCTCACATAGAAAAGCACACATTTTTTCTCAAGCATCTAGTTTTTTCTGCGAAGGAATGTTTATTGTTTTGTAAATAAGGAATTGAGGATTGGGTCCAAAGTGAGAATACCAATGTGAACACCAGTATATACGACTTTCTTTTGCAATATTGTGATTTTACATGGGTTTTTCAAGGAGATTGAATGCTGTTTGGATCATAATTAAAGAAGAGATGAAATGAGAGGGGAATCTTCCAGGGCAGTGAGGCATTTTTTCTCATTTATCTCACGTTTTCAGTGTGCGTACTTTGGGCCTTATATTCTGCGCACTTTCACCCGCCACATCTGGTAAAAGTACGCATTCAATTTTTATTTTCTTTTTGATTTTAAGCATAATTTTCGTTAAAGCCAAGACTTTAATTTTGTAAAGATTGATTTGTAAGTCACAATAAACTTTCATTCAAAACATTTTTGAGGATCTAACTTTTAAATTCTTCATTACATAACCCCAAATCATTTTCGTGCTCATTTCCCCCTCATTTCTACTACTAAGGAGGAATAGTCAGAGTTGAATGATTTAGTGATATTTAGACATCATAAACTGTTTCTAAACTTGCAAACCCTTATCGAAGAGTGAATGTTGACCTATACGTTTGTCGAAACGAGATGTAATGTTACGATCTAACAACGCAGTAACTATCTTCCTCGTTAGAGTCTCGCTTTAAAATGGAGCAAAAAGGAGTGCGTTTGAATATTCTTAGATGTATAAGGAATGTTATCCTCGTGTATATTAGAAAGTTTATTTTTTTATTCACTAGGGAGCTACCGCCCCTTGCTCGCTTTCGCTCACCAACCCCCGTTAACTGCTTACGCAAGGCCTTTCAGATCGCTTCGCAATCATCGCAAAACCCTGCCCACTGAAATTATTTATTTTATAAAACATACGTTTAAATAATTAGTAGAAGAAACGTCAACCAACTTTCCAAAAATCCACAGGTCATCTCATGAATAACACTCACTTAAAAGTTATAATATTTATTGATTCTAAATTATCAATAATTTAATCAACATGTTTTCCTTGAAAATAGCCATCAAGTCTGCTAGTAACTATTGTTAATAAATATTTAAAAAAATTTCACCCATGAATCTGTAAAATTTAATATAGTACCTAATAACTCGCCAAAATGTCTAGTGTTTTATTATTCATGTTTTTGTTTAAACACATACTTTTTAAACAATGCCTTTTAAGTAATTGAAAATAATAAAAGACAAAACTTACTTACACTCGTTGTCTACAATGTTAGTTCCAAATAAAAGGTGCCGTGTTGTGAGCGGACATATAAAAATCGTGTTGTGAGCGGACATTGATAAAAAATCGAGATCGAAAATCGAGATTGAATCGGTTAGCGATTTTATATGGTATTTTTAACATCAAAAGAACTGTAAAAAGTTTATGGTAGTTGGGGGGGCTGCCGCCCCCCCCAAACCCCCCTGCCCTAACTATAACCAAACTCTTAATCAGTAACAGTGACGATTCAGAAAAAAAAGGGGGATCAGTACTCTTTAATATTACACAAAAAGAGCATTAAAATAGCCGTTTTGAATGTAAATAGCATAATTTATCGATTCGATCTCGATTTTTTATCAATGTCCGCTCACAACACGATTTTTAGGTGTCCGCTCACAACACGTCCGCTCACAATACGACACCAAATAAAAGCAGCGAAACGGACTTTTGAAACACCCTGTATTTCTATAATGAAAGAGTTGATGGGGTGTTTCTTTACTGCTTCTTACATCTCTTTATAACGAAAAAGACTTAATCCAACTCTCTATTACAAGAATTTCAAGCTCACTCACTATCTCTTTTATCTTTTAGCCATTAATAAACATTCATGAAAATTTTTACTAATTTTAAAAGGAACATTTTGTTCAAGTTTCGGTACTTTAAATATTCTCATTTGTTGCAAAAACATTTGTAAAAGCTTTTAAGGCCCTTAACAGTGTGAATACATTTTAAGAGAAGAGGAGAAAACTATTTTGTATACTTGCTAAGGCTAAAATTATTCCATGAATAACTTCTGGAAAAACTTCCCATACTTTCAAAAACATGTTAGCATAATGCAAAATCAATATTTTGGCTTGGAATATTGGGATTTTAAAAGAAAGGAAAATATTAACATGTTTTGTTCATGAACTCTTTAACCCAACATCTTTATAGAAAATGAAATTAGAAATTTATTTTAATTTTTCAAAAATATCAAACATATTTCTTTAACAATTTAATTAACAACTCATATTGAGATAGTTTATTGCAATAAAATCTTCATTTATATCTTGAAACGCATGTTTTATTTTATAATTTCTTTGTTATAATTATAATTAATTATAATTCTAATGTTTTTATACACAATAAATTCTTAGCTTTAAACAATCAGTTCTAGGTTTAAAATACTAATAGTTAAGAATGGTTTGGTTTGAAAATTAATATTAATCTTTTAATGGTAAAGTAAAAGGTTAATCTATATATATAAAAATCAATGTTTGTATGTCTGTATGTCCTTTATAGTTTTAAACTTTTCGAACCTACATTAACTATTAAACTATACCACGTTGATCTACTCGCTCCCGGGAAGGTTTCTGAATAAAAATAATTTAAAATTGAAGCGTTCCAACGACTTTTTTAGTCAATTTTATGCTTAAAACCCATATTTCATGCCTAACTTCATGGCAAAACCACATTGTTGTAAATATAACAATAGAATATGTAACATTGATTGTTGTAGGCATTTCTCTCGATTGTTGCAGATCCATTGTTGAAAATCCATTGTTGTAGCATTGGCTCCTTTATTTAACTATTTCTACATTTGGACTGGCGAAGCCCATCTGTAACACACCTAATAATTTTTTTAAATGGACTGGGGAAGCCCATCTATAACACACCATAATAGTTTTCTTTAAAAATGGACTGGCGAAGCCCATCTGTAACCCACCAGGTGATATTTATTAAAAGACTGAAACCAGGGCGAAGCCCGGGTCTAGCGCGTCAGCGCTAGTCTACATAAAAATGAATGCCTGTATGTATGTCCTTTATAGTTTTAAGCTTTTCGAACCTACATTAACTATTAAACTATACCACGTTGATCTACTCGCTCCAGGGAAGGTTTCTGAATAAAAATAATTTAAAATCGAAGCATCTTAATAACTCTTTTGGTCAATCTTATGCTTAAAAACCCATATTTCATGCCTAACCTTCAGGGCAAAACCACATTGTTGTAAATTTAACAAGAGAAGATGAAAAATTAATTGTTGTAGGCATTTCTCGATTGTTGCAGATCCATTGTTGAAAATCCATTGTTGTAGCATAAACATAAAAGTGGCTCCTTTATTTAACTATTTCCACATTTGGACTGGCGAAGCCTATCTGTAACACACCAGAAGAATTTTTTTTTGAAATGGACTGGCGAAGCCCATCCGTAAAACACCAGGATAATATTTTTTAAAAATGGACTGGCGAAGCCCATCTGTAACGCACCAGATGATATTTATAAAAAAGCTGAAACCCGGGCGAAGCCCCGGTCTAGTCTATATATATAAAAATCAATGTTTGTATGTATGTCTGTATGTATGTATGTTATTTATAGTCTTAAACTTTTCGAACCTACATTAACTATTAAACTATACAACGTTAATCTACTCGCTCCAAAGAAGGTTTCTGAATAAAAAAATTTTTAAATCGAAGCGTTCCAGCAACTTTTTTTATCAATTTTATGCTTAAAAGCCCATATTTCATGCCTAACTTCATGGCAGAACCACATTGTTGTAAATATAATGAGAGAAGATGTAACTTTAATTGTTGTAGGCATATTCTCGATTGTTACAGATTGAAATCAATTGCTGTAGTTTAAAATCCATTGTTGTAGCATAAACATAAAAGTGGCTCCTTTATTTAACTATTTCCACATTTGGACTGGCGAAGCCTATCTGTAACACACCAGAAGAATTTTTTTAAATGGACTGGCGAAGCCCATCCGTAAAACACCAGGATAATATTTTTTAAAAATGGACTGGCGAAGCCCATCTATAACGCACCAGATGATATTTATAAAAAAGCTGAAACCCGGGCGAAGCCCCGGTCTAGTCTATATATATAAAAATCAATGTTTGTATGTATGTCTGTATGTATGTATGTTATTTATAGTCTTAAACTTTTCGAACCTACATTAACTATTAAACTATACAACGTTAATCTACTCGCTCCAAAGAAGGTTTCTGAATAAAAAAAATTTAAAATCGAAGCGTTCCAGCAACTTTTTTGGTCAATTTTATGCTTAAAAGCCCATATTTCATGCCTAACTTCATGGCAGAACCACATTGTTGTAAATATAATGAGAGAAGATGTAACTTTAATTGTTGTAGGCATATTCTCGATTGTTACAGATTGAAATCAATTGCTGTAGTTTAAAATCCATTGTTGTAGCATAAACATAAAAGTGGCTCCTTTATTTAACTATTTCCACATTTGGACTGGCGAAGCCCATCTATAACACACCAGAATAATTTTAAAAAAATGGACTGGTGAAGCCCATCTGTAAAACACGAGAATACTTTTCTTTAAAAATTGACTGGCGAAGCCCATCTGTAACCCACCAGGTGATATTTATTAAAAAACTGAAACCCGGGCGAAGCCCGGGTCTAGCGCGTCAGCGCTAGTAAAATTTAAAAAAATAATAACACTTAAATATGATTGATAGCGTTTCTTAAAGTTTAGAAAACAAACTGATTATTGATGCACAAGTAAAAGTTTCTATTAGTGTGAATGTTATGTTTTAATGTTTTTAATTTTTTACCTTTTTGTAAATAAATGTAAAAAATAGCATGATTTATGTTCTAAAACAGTTGGAAAATATTTTAAATAAATCCTAAAACATGTACAGATAAATATCCCTTTCATTATTTCCCAAAACTTATATGCGCAAAAAGAATCCCTGGACTATCAAGTGTCATATTGATTTATGAGGGAAACGCCTCGCCATATATTTTTCTGCAAGAGACGGCGATAAATTTAATGAGCTCATGAATGAAAAATAAGTGTTTACGATAGTTCCTTCATTCAGCAAATCTCCCTTACATTTATTAGTACTTTTCCAAAGAACATTTGAATTGATAGTGATTTTTTAAGTATCTCAATTGAATACTATATTTTACCCTCTTTCTGTTATAAATTTTTTATTCATTTTTATAATGATCTATATGGATGTTAACGAGTACGTTTTATTCAATCCAATACAGTTTCTGACAAATTTAAATGTAAGGCGAGTGTAAAACATTTTTTAACATTTAAGATGTAAGTTTGTAAGGTTTTCTCGGTTTCAAAAATACTCGTACTGAGTATTTTTAAAACCTGTAGCTATTTTTCTATCTCAGTCATCATTCATTTTTATATTTCTTACAGACTTTTGAAGCAATGTATTGTTGTTAAACTGTTCGTTTCAATTTAATCTTATAATTACTTTTGATAGAAGTAGCCAATTTTAGGAAAAAAACTCTTACACAATATTGGCACATTCAATACTTAGAAAACTAATATAATTCTTTCAAATGCTTCAACAATCATACACATTTCAATTAATTTTTTACACAAAATTATATTAATAATTTTACTACAAAGCATTTTTTCGCTTCACCAATTAAGAGTAGTTTTTCTTAAGAGAACTATGTTGTAAATACTAGTGAACCTTTGTAAATATTACTAGTTAACTGAACTGAGACTATTTTAATTTAATTTAAGGTGTACGTACACACTAGACAACTTTTTTTTTATTTTTGGCTTAAAAAATTTAATTTTTTCACTGTAGGTTAGTGATTTGTTGTTAAAACCATTTACCTGAAAAAAACTTACAAAATATTAATTATTAATTAGTTAATTAGGAAATTATGTCTTAATTAGCATCATTTTTAAACAGTGCTTAATCACATTCAAATTATCTTAGACACTCAATTCTGGTTGCAAACCGTTCCTTTAACTGTACTTAAGGGTCTGAGCCTCAAAAAAAGGATCTGCGTTGAATAGTTTTTCTGTAACAATTCTGTTTTTGAAGATAGCCGAAAAAATCACGATATTTTTCAGAGACTTAAATACTTAAAAATTTGTTTAAAATAAACTTATTATAACCTTGATTATTTTGGAGGGTCAGACCCTTCGTATAACTCTAAAGATTGTAAAAACACAAGTTTTATCAAGATAAAATAAATATTTCTGAAATTATCACTGTTTAAAATTGAAAAACCATGAAAAAAATTAAAATTTTAAAAGTTCCGTTAAAATATATTAAAAACATATTTCAATAAAATTTGAATGCTTACAAATACAAATTAGATAGTTGTCGACAAAATAATAAGTTATTCCGAATTTGCAGATTTAAAATACACTTTAAAATAGAGGAAGAGGTATCCATTGTTGAGGTCTATTTTCGGAATTTCGTAGTGTGTACGTACACCTTAATATATTTAATTGTTAAGAAAAGGAAGTGAATGGCATCATGTTATATATTCTTAGAATTATTATTAATGTAAATTTGAAGAGAAAAAGATATTGGGACAAAATGCAGAGAAACTCACATTGTAAATATCATTTATTAAATAGTCTGTTTTTATAAGAAAAAGTCTTCTTCATCTTGAAATTAATTCTTACTAGTGATTATAGTCTAGATAGTTATAAAACTGGTCCGTCTGAGCCTGAATTGAAGAATCTACACTATGGATTTCGACGCTAGTAAGAAGTTAGAAAGATCCAAGTTGAAGCGAAAGACTTTGAAGCTGACAGCGACTAAGCTGATGAACAAAATAGACGATATTCTAAAGAATGATGATGTTGAAGAATTTGATTTAGAAGAAATGAGAGATTCTCTGCAAGATAAAGCTGATCAAATTTACCAGTTGGACAGCGAAATCGAAGCTTTGCTAGATTTGAAAGATCTAGAACAAGAATTTGAGACGAATCAAGAATATCGCGATAGAATCACAGGTATGAAAACAAAACTTAGAATTTATCTTCGCAATTCTGCTGCAAAAGCCAAAGCTAATATTACAGATGTTTCTGCTGTTGAAGATCCGATATCGGAACATCTGGGGAATTTGAGGTCTGTTGAAAGGCAACCAAGGGTAGATCTTCCGAAAATGAAGATAGAACCGTTCGATGGAAATCTGGAGGGTTTTAAAGAATTTTGGGCACAATTTGAAAGCTCAATAGACAAGTCACTCTACTTAGACGATCTCATTACTGGAGTAGACTCAAGAGAAGAAGCGGTAGAAGAAGCTGAAAACGTTAGAAAAATATTAAAGGAAGGAAGCTTTGTTATGAGAAAGTGGACTACAAATGAAAAGAGCATTCAGAAGGAATGGGACGAAAAAGAAGATGACATCCAGAGTTCAAAGAACAAAGTATTAGGTTACATATGGAATAGAGACGAAGATACACTTCAAGTAGAAGTTCCAAATATAGATGAGGACACTGACACTAAAAGAAGCATTATTTGGAGAAACACTGGAAGATGGAATGACCCAAAAGGACCGATGAATCCAATTTCTATCAGAGCCAGGATACTGGAACTACTTCAGGAACTCTGGAAACTCGACATTCATCGGGACGATGTTTCACCTAAGGGGGTTCGAAGGGTTTGGGAAAGATGGAAGGATAGAACAGAAATATCTTCATGAAGGACGCGAAGGAAGAGTTCACGTTCGTACCATAAGGTTACCTGGTGGAGTAATTATCAGAAGAGCCATTCAACATCTCTATCCAATGGAACTTCATCAAGGGGAAGGACAATCAACATGTCCTTCCGGGCCGGAGGATGTTGTAAATACTAGTGAACCTTTGTAAATATTACTAGTTAACTGAACTGAGACTATTTTAATTTAATTTAATATATTTAATTGTTAAGAAAAGGAAGTGAATGGCATCATGTTATATATTCTTAGAATTATTATTAATGTAAATTTGAAGAGAAAAAGATATTGGGACAAAATGCAGAGAAACTCACATTGTAAATATCATTTATTAAATAGTCTGTTTTTATAAGAAAAAGTCTTCTTCATCTTGAAATTAATTCTTACTTGTGATTATAGTCTAGATAGTTATAAAAAACTATGTCACTGAAATATGTAAACTCTATGGCCTTTCTATAAGTAAATATTACACAGGCTCACATCTGTATTGAATGGTATTTTTATTTCAGCTTCTACATACAGAGTAACACGTCTAAAACCTTATTGATTCGAAAACGAGGTACTGAATAATTCATTTGTATATTTGCATAAACCTTTGTGCGTGAACTAGCAACTCTAACTAAACAGATGCTTATGAGGGGGACCCATTTTTGAGGACAAAATATTACACAATTTTCTCGTTACACTTCGTCTCATCCACTTTAAAAATCAAAGCTTTTCCTGAAGTTGAAACATACTCAAATTCCATGCTCAAATTTTCAATTATAGGAAGAATGAAAGTAAATTATTAACCTGAATTTATCACGACTATTTCGATACACGAAAATTACAGTAATTATCCTCGAAAAATTAAGATTGCAGATCTTATTCACAAATTAAATTATATATTTCTGGACCCTAAATACATGCATAACATTCCGAATCTTCGCCCTTAGATTCCGGGAAAATACGCAGAGGGTCTCTTGAGGTCTCTCAAAAATTATCATTTCCTTTCTAGGTAAATGCAAATGCATCATTAGTAAGTGCTCAAAGCAACTTGAAGTAATCGTTACATCCGAAGACGATTTATTTTCCTTTTGATGTCTAAGTTACCGCTGCAGTTAATGCATGCAGCGCTCTAATTGGATGTTGAAATGGCAGACGATTTTCGAAGATATAAGAATTGGAAGAATGTGATGGCAACGCTTTCTAGTATTTACATTCCGTATTTTTCAGTCTCCGTTGAAGAAATCGAGGCTCCAGGGAAATTAAGGTGGTCTTGAATATCGTGAATAAAATCGCCCGTCTCAATCTTATCGCTAGTTTTCACTCGCCCTTTTTTAATATTCTTTTGTTCGAAGCATTTGGGAGAATATCTTCTTTCAAAGTGACTTTCTCTTATTTTTTGTTTCGAGCTTGAAATAATCCAAGCTTTGTTTTCTTTGTTAAATTTTTTAACTGTCTCTTAAGCAAAAACGCTGCCATGTGCAGAAATATTGTCGAAAAATGATAAATAAAGTAAGGATAGGGAGAAATTTATGTGTCTTAGAAGAAAAAATGGTAATAGATATAAAAATCTAGAAAAGTTCATCTTAAAAAAAGAAAACAACTATTCATTTTTTTCAATATTCGTACTTTATTAAATGAAAAATAAAAATAAATGAAAATAATCAACTAAAGTTAGTAAAATTGATGCCCATAAATCTCCTAAATTAATGGAGGAAAATGTATTTTAAAAAGTTGCGGCCCTTTGTTAACCTCCACTTTCATAAAGGGACCTCTGAGCCAAAAAAAATTACCCTCCCAACATCCAAACAAATGCCCATTTAATGAGGAAACATCATTAAAAATAATTTGCCCTGATTTTTTTGTACAAAAATTTCACTTCTTTTAATTCCTTGTTAGAATATATAAAAAAAATCTATAAACGTAATGCTTTCTCTTGCTGAGGTGTACAATCAGCTTTAAGTTTTAAAAAAATTATCTTACAATATGATAGTCTAAAAAATTTTATCTGGATCTCATTAGGTAAAAGTAGGATTTTATACTTCAAAAGTATAACCGTTCCGCAATGTTAAGTATGGAAGGGGAACTAATACAAACATTTTTGTTTTGTAAAAACTTACCAGTAATTTATTTAAACGCAATAAAAAGCACAATTCTATCCTTAAAAAACTTAACGTTTGAACAAAAATATGCACCCTACTTACTTAATCCCGCCTGCTTCTTATTGACCCATCCAACCATCGCAAACTTCAATCCTCCCGAAACCGAATGCCAGTATGCACAAGCGTTCTTGAAATTGACTTCGTTATTTATTCACAACTAGAAAACATCAGACGCGCATTCCACTTTTTGTGACAATTACGACAAATAAATTATCTGGATACCCATCCTCCGATACGGAAATAATCATGAATAAGAAAAAAAGCTCCTCCATTCGAAAAATAAGATAGAAATTCAAGTGATATACATCTAAGGTGAAGAAGATCGTGACCCCGAATTCAACGTTAAAAGATGGTGGTTTCTGGTTTTCAGTTGCTAGGTCACGTATATTAATGATTTAGTTCTTTATTTTTGGACAACGTCGTTGTTTTTTAAATTAATTATTCATGGAAATATATTTTTTGCGGTGTTTTCTGGGAAAGGAATAATGTTTAGGGTGTAGCTGGGGTTTTCTTTTTTTGAGAAATGGTTTTTCCATGTCGTGATTGTAGTGTATAACTTAAAGTAGTAGTTTTGAAGATGAGGTAAATTTTGTTTTTAGCATTTGGTGTGACATTTTGGTGTCAGAACTTTTAACCTATGATGGGAAAGGAGAAGATGTTTTAGAATGTTGCTATTTTATTTTTCTTACTATATTTATTGCTCTAAGTACGAAAGGTTAAGTAGTAGCTCTGTATTTCTTAAGTTAGTTAAAAATGAATTTATTTCGTTTGATCTAATAAGAATTAGCATACATTTTGTGTTTAAGATAGTATTTTTATTTGACTAAATTTCTATAATGGAAATGATTGGTGAAGGAGAATTTACAAAGAAACTACACAAATATTAATTTCCAAATATATATTTGGATAAGTTATTTTAGTTTTTTTATTAACTATCCCTCTATGAACTGTGTAAATAGTTAATTTATTACACTACGCAAATTTTTTTATAAGCTTAGATATTAATATACTTATACACTAATGGAGATGACTCATAGAAGGTCTTAACACGTTCAGTGCCAAGGACGCGCTGGCGCGTCCTGGAGAAAAGAGCGCTGATGTCAACTTTAAAATTTTATCAGTTTTTGGGACAATCTGTATTTTATGTATTAATCCGTACTCTTCCCACAGAGAAAAGATTAATCAGAGAGTCCATTTCCATAGACGCTAATGGCAACTTTTTTTACATGGGTTTTCCCATAGACGGTGGCGTTTCTATGTGATAACGGTGGAACTAACCAGAAAATATGACGTAACGTTGTTGACTCTCTACAATCGAGCTACAGCCGCATACATTCTCTCAATTAACCCCGCCCACTTTCAAATCGCTAAAGAGGGAAAAATATTTTATATATTTTCCCGGTTATTAAAACAGTTGCGTGTATTTTTCTTTCGAGCATGCGCTGGGGATAATTTCTTAGACATCACAAGTTTCTCTGATGTCATGCTCTCCCAGGGACTCACCTAATGATCTGGCCAGCGCAGATTTCTCACTGGCTTATATATTCTTGATCTGCCCGTGACGTCACTATCTCGCGTTCTCGCATCTTCTTTAAAGTGACGATGGGTCGTGAGCTCCTCTGGAATCGAACTCACAACTCCAAGTCCACATTTAATACAATTTAAACATATAACTACACATTTAAAGATCCTTTCTGCAACTACAATCACTGATAAGAGATATTAAACGCCAGAACAAACTATATCAATGTTTATAATAGGGAAAGTTTAGTTACTGTCAGGGAAAGTTTGCAACCATAGGGGAAAAGTTTCATTGATCAGGGGAAAAATAGAAGTGATTGAGAAATTCAAATGCAGCCTCCATACAAAGTTGTAAGTCCAATGAGAATCACTCGTTTCCTTTAGTCCCCGCCCACACCAATGATTGACAGCTGGAGGGTCGAAACGCCACTATGCGATAACTGTAGAACTATTTTAGTAAAATCGCGTTTTGGACTCTCTGAATAATCTTTACTCTGTGACTCTTCCATTTCACGCAGGCAACATGTACTACAACTTCTATCTACTGCCAAGCTGGTGTCTTTTGGCAATATTTTACTTAAGACTTTTCCTAATTTCTACGATTTGTAAAATCTCGTTTCACACGATGCCATCTAGTAATTTATGCTTTAACATCGGACTAAAAACCAGCAAAATCATTCAATTCCGGCATTTAAAAAAATCTTTATTTTGTATAACTAGGGAGCTACCGCCCCCTGCTCGCTATCGCTCGCCAACCCCCGTAAACTGCTGACGCAGGACCTTTTGGAATTGCTTCGCAATTCCCACAAATTCCAACTCGCTAAACGTAATACACTTTATAAAAAAATTAAACAATTTACAGAAAAAACGTCAACCAACTTTCCAAAAATACTTCACCAAATCCCCTCCATGAATAAATCTCCCTTAAAAGTTTAATATATATTAACTCGAACTTATCAAAAATATAAACGAAATGTTTTTAAAAATATCCATCTTAATTATTTTTGATCTATGGTAATAAAAATAACTAATTATAATTGTTTATCAATATTCGGACCAAACAAAAGCCATTATCTTAAAGTAACTCGTTAGTAGTATATTATACCTAGTGTTTATCATTCAAATATTTTTTTAAACCCAGACTTCTTAAACAATACCGTTTAAGCAAATGAAAATAATAAGAGACAAAACATCACTCTATGTTTACAATTAATTTCGATAAAATCAGACTAAAAATTATAAATATTGGACAAAAACTGTGAAATTTTAGTATAAAATGGCGTTCATGTAAGTTTTTAGAATCTGTTTTATCAGTCTTTGAGTGATATTTCATCAAGAAAGTACTTTTTTAAAAGGTGAAAAAACATGTTTCATCTTAAAATATAGCGTCAATCGGTCGTTGTGATTGGATGCATAATAATTTGAATGACAGTACTTGCTTTATAACTGCGACCTTATCCGTTATCTAAAAAAATGGAAATATTTTAAAATTGAGAATTTTTTTGAAAAATCGAAGGGCTTACTCGGAAATCCGGAAAGAATTCGGACATTTTGATACCATATATGTGTCATTCGGTTCAGTAATTAAAAAGCCTTTCTCTGGAAACCGTTCACTAAAAACTTTTTTTTAGAATAGAGAGATAAATTTAAAATAGGTATAACATTTTATTCAATTACTATTCTTATGATACTATTTTATTGAAACTAGAGCTTATTTTACTCATACTGAAATTAACAGCTAGGATTATGTGCTTTCATCAAACCAGCTACGCTATCATAAAAGGCCTGAATAAAATTCTGATCTGCATGATGGGCATAATATATTGTTTTTATTTCCACGGCGGGGTAATAACTAGCAGCGCATAATTGGGTAAGTTTTTGGCAAGGTCCTGGGGGTAACGTTTCTAAAATCAAAGCACTCATTAAAAGCCTAGCCCATTCTAAATTTCTTGTGTGCCCTTCAGGTATCTTACTTAATTTCACCAGTGGTACGGAGGGCACAGAATTATGCAGATAATATTTTTCTAGAATCGAACCTTTACCCTCTGATTATGAGCTTAATACCATTTACTCGCTGCCCTCCACGCTAGCAGCTTGAGAGCTGTACCGTCGTCGGTTTGATTCCGGCTTCACCCTGGGTACTTTCTCTCTTCTGTGTCAGTAAAAATTCTGTTTGTGTCTGTCTAACTTGACGAAGGTTTATTAGCGGATCCTTGAGATCAAGCACACCAACCGGAAAATGTATATACCCACAATCCAATTCAATCTAAACACAACAGAGCTTTTCTGTTCAAGTCTGATCCAATCCAATAACAGAACTAACGCAATTCAGTTCCCATGTGGTTAGAAATTGCCAACATAACAGGTCCAGGTGTAAAAATCTTGTGATTTATACCTTTATTATAGTGAATCAAGCCGTCTGGTAGTCTCATAGTAAAATTCAATCAAATTTTACTAAGATAATTTATTTCTTAGATAATAATTTATTATCAAAGTCAAAAAATTTTAGGAAAAAAAAGTTATGGTACCTGAAAAGAAATGAAATAATTACTGATGACAATTTTAGGAAAGGTTGAATAGGGCACATCGCAAAAACGCGATAAAGACGCCAACTTGGCAGTAGTAAGAAGTGGTAGTACTTGTTAGTTCTGGGTAAAGGAAAAGTATCTAGAACGATATATAATGTACACAGACGATCCGAAACGTCAAATAACCGTACGGTACCCTCGTACGTACCCTCGGTTTTTAATAAAAGTGGCGGCGGCGAACGTGTTAATGAAACTTTAAACTTCTTTTGATAAAATTTAGAAAGGGTGAATTTCATTCATACGCCCACCATATGCACAAAACTGTGTGGACAAAGTAATTGGAGTTGCTGGAAAACATGTTGTTCAAATATAGTAAATGTAATTGCTTTTTTGCGATACTTAATTTTTAATCGGTAATGTTCCAAGACTTTACTCAAAATAAATATTCATTCAAAATAAATGAAGTGTAAGTATCTCTATTCTAAAAAAAAGTTTTTGGTGAACAGTTTCCAGAGAAAGGCTTTTTAATTACTAATCCGTATAGCACATTTCTGGTATCAAACTGTTTGGATTCTTTTGAAGATATGCAATAATCCCTTCTCAATATTAAAATATTTCCATTTTTTTAGATTACGGATAAGGTTGCAGTTACAAAGCAAGTACTATCAAACAACTTATGCATCCAATCACAACGAACAATGGACGCCATATTTTATAATGAAACCTGAAACAAATTTTTTACCTTTTTAAAAATGTACTTTAGAGTACTTTCCAAATTAAATAGCATTAAATTACCGATAAAAGTATTCTAAAAATTCGTTTTTCAACAAATTTTCTGTCTCAGTTTAACTAAAATGATTAAACATGGTTTTGTTTTTTGCATCTTCTTTAAAAAAAGGTATAGAATAATTGTAAAAAATGTAAAAGTAATTTTGAAACAAAACATTTTTTCATGTTTATTATTTACATGTTTCAGAAATTTCATCATTAGTTTAGCCATTTTGATGAAAAAAGTTTCATTTGAATTGTTGTCTTAAATTTATTTTCTTTTGTACTTGTTCCTTTATAAGTTTCTTTCACAATAATTTATTTATTTTTGAGAAAAATGATTACGTTTCTTAAGTGAAGATGTTTTTTAGAATAAATCATTTAATGAGCTCATTTAGAAGTTATTAAACTGTGCATTTCTGATTTCATTAAACTTGATATTCCTTCAATTTGTAAGGCAATAAAATAACGAATACACTGAAAGAACCCCAGTATTTATAAAAATAAAAACATTGAATTTTTTGTTTTTATTTTTATTTTTGTACTGGAACATAATCCTTCAACAATTTTACCCTATTTTTAAAAAATTATAATATAAAGGTTTAAAGAATAGAATGATAATACATTTGACCCCAAGCTATTGCAACTATATTAACCTCAAACTTATTACATATTATCCTTTGACCAAACACACATTCACATAATTTAAAATATCTACTACGTTTCTGATATTTTTATCGTTCTTTATTATTCATTGATTCCAGTATCATCATACCCGAAAAGTTATTGACACACAAAAATGCGAAACTACTTTATTAATAAATGGCAAATAATCTGAACACTTTAGTTATTGATTTCTATACAGTGCACCATAGCAATATCTTTGCTAGCTTAAATATTTTATGTCCATGCCTCATCCTTATCAAATGGAGCAAGGGATGATTCAATCACTAGCAGTGGAAAGCAAATTAATCAAAGCCTATCGATTCCCGCATACCACTTCTCGCCGTCTCCCAACAACTGGCTACAATCAGGATTCGCATTTCAGCGGTTCGACCAATGGGAGCCCTTTGTTCATAAGATCCTTTCTATACCTTGGTGCACAAACGCTTTGGGAGAACATTCCCGCTTTGAGCCATAATGAGAACTTTATGAATAGTTTATTCTATTCAAAAGAGAATACTTTATTGAATGTATTTGTTGCTTTGTTAAGGAAGGGAAGATGTTATAATGGATTCTAAGTCAAATATATTACTTACGAATAAAATATCTAGCACAAAATTAGGTTTGATTATTTCAAATCAATAAGTTCTAAGTTCTTTTGAGGATATCTGAATGCAATCAATTTGTTTCTGAGTGATATTTTTTACCATGCTTTAAGAGTATAATTGTTAAATCCTATTGGTATAGAATTTACAATGCATAAACTGCTTCCTAATATAGCAGCTCCATTACTTGTGTGAGAGGGTGATTACTAGCTAGAATGTTTTCAAACAAGTTTTACAAATACATTTAGTTGGAATTCGCAAAAATCAATGTACAGTAGGGGACACCGGGGATGGATGGGACACTGGGTAGGATGGGACACTAGGGTGGTTTTTTTTAAACGAAAGTTCGAATTTTTTTCGGGGCACCCCCTCAAAAGGTGCTATTTGATATAAAACTAATATTCTGAGAGTTACAGCTCAAAAAAATAATATTTAGACCCCGCCCCCGAGCGTCAAAGTTTCAAAAAAACTCTAAATTTTGCACGTTTTTAGCTATAAAATCCAAACTAATGGTTGTAAAAATACAAAGTTGGTCTCATTTTGTAGATAATTTATTTAGCTTCAACTTTTATAATTGAAACTTATTTGTGAAGCTTACAGATCATAAGATACGAGGGGTTTCATTAACTCCCCACGCAATATCTATTTTTTTAAGAAGTGCCAGGAAATTTCTTTAAATTTATCAGCTACCGTAAAATGGTTCAATAACATATAAATAATAGTTTTAGACAACATAGGTACAAAATTTAATATATTAAGGAGCAAAAAAATTTTTTTCGTACATACTTGTTATTTTTTTCACAATCGTAAAACAATTCAAATAAAATATATAAAATATTTTTTCAATTACTTATTAAATGAATAAAATGTGTAAAAGTTGATAAACAAGCAAAAAAAAATACAAATTAATATTATTTTTAGTTTTTCTAAAAAGTAGAAATTTTATTTTCATCACTTTGACAGTATTTTTCATAAGATCTCCCTGTTTTAGAAGTAGTTTTGAGAGCAGTATTCGACACGACCCTTATCTGAAGTTCTTAAATTTAAATTGAACTGATGTAAATAAAATAGTACAAAGTTCGAGTTGATGATAAAGAAGTCAATTCAAAACTAATTATCATTAAAAATATTGGAAGTTTTATTTCAATGCAGTAGGAAAAATTCAGAATATCTTCTAAGAAAGGAATCTTGCAAGTGCTTGATATTTATAAGGCTTGATACATCAAACATCCCTAGGTACCATTGTATCATGCTAGATGTAATGCAAAACTCCAATATTGCGTGAAAAATATTCCTTTTTTAAATACAATTGTATCTAGCGCTTAAAAAATGTAGCTGTAATCAGAAGTATCTGTGGTATTCTACTGATATATCAATGGGGTTGGTAGGGGACCCGCCACCCCCCATCCCCCCCAAAAATCAGACTAGGTGTCCAAAACAATCCTGCTACATGTTAGATGTAATACAAAAGCCCTCTGTTGTATGAAAATTCTAGTCAGTGTTTCAAATAGCTTTATCAGACCTTTAAAAGTAGAATAATATTAAATATTTTGAAAAAGTTCATTGTAAATGAAAATGAAGTGATGAATCTGTCGATTTCGTTGCTGAAAAAATAATTAGACACTTAAATTAACTCTCCCTATTATTCTACTTTCACATAGTCTTCAGCTAGTTTTATAGTTCCTCCTCATAACACAAAAGCATGTTACCTTTAATTTATTTTTAAAGCTTTCTGAGAATTCAAAAGTCTCGGGGTTTAAGTACCACAAACTATTGAAAAAATAATAATGCTATTTTTGATATTTCTGCATTCTTTTCGTAACTAACTACAATTTTTACAAATTTAAGTTCTTGATATGCAACTAATGTTGCATCTAGCTCAGAAAACCAAACTGTTATGAAGGTGTGTAGTAGAATACCACAGATACTTCTGATTACAGCTACCTTTTTTAAGGGCTAGATACAATTGTATTTAAAAAGGAGAATTTTCACGCAATAGTGGACTTTTGCAGTACATCTAGCATGATACAATGGTACCTAGGGATGGTTTGATATATCAAAGCCTTATAAATACCAAGCACTTGCAAGATTCCTTTCTTTGAAGATATATAGAATTTTTCCTAATGCATAGAAATGAAACTTTCAATATTTTTAATGATAATTAGTTTTGAATTGACTTCTTTATCATCAACTCGAAATTTGTACTATTTTATTTACATCAGTTCAATTTAAATTTAAAAACTTCAGATAAGGGTCGTGTGGAATACTGCTCTCAAAACTACTTCTAAAATAGGGAGATCTTATGAAAAATACTATCAAAGCGATGAAAATAAAATTTATATATTTTAGAAAAAAAAAGTAAAAATAATATTAATTTGTATTTTTTTTTGCTTGTTTATGAACTTTTACACATTATTCATTTAATAAGTAGTTGAAAAAATATTTAATATATTTTATTTGAATTGTTTTACGATTGTGAAAAAAATAACAGGTATGTACGAAAAAAATTTTTTTTGCTCTTTAATATATTAAATTTTGTACCTATGTTGTCTAAAACTATTATTTATATGTTATTGAACCATTTTACGGTAGCTTATAAATTTAAAGAAATTTCCTGGCACTTCTTAAAAAATAGATATTGCGTGGGGAGTTAATGAAACCCCTCGTATCTTATGATCTGTAAGCTTCACAAATAAGTTTCAATTATAAAAGTTGAAGCTAAATAAATTATCTACAAAATGAGACCAATTTTGTATTTTTACAACCATTAGTTTGGATTGTATAGCTAAAAACGTGCAAAATTTAGAGTTTTTTTGAAACTTTGACGCTCGGGGGCGGGGTCTAAATATTATTTTTTTGAGCTGTAACTCTCAGAATATTAGTTTTATATCAAATTGCACCTTTTGAGGGGGTGCCCCGAAAAAAATTCGAACTTTCGTTTAAAAAAAACCACCCTAATGGGACACCTTCAATAAATCTTAAAATTATAAATAAAATTAGTTTTTGAGTATTCCACCAGGTGAAGCCACCATGGCTTCATACTTGTTGCTGTTTACTATTTTAGTTGCAAGCTCCTACAAGTTTCTGAATGAAAAAGATGGTTTCACTATAGCAAAAGTAACTAAGTATTACATTTTTCAAAGTGAATTTTCAATCTGATTCTTGGTTGCTTTCAGAGGCGTCATTTCAGTTTTTGGTTGGGGGGGGGCAGGATTTTTTTAAATGGGTCTGGCTGGACCACGCTGTAACTACTTTTTTGGGCGGGTTGCCTCAACATCATTTTTAAGGTATCCCCTAACGGGCACATTTATAGGTTAAGTGCTAGAGCTCATAAAAGTAGGATTTGAATGATATGACATATAAAGAAAAATTTGACAACGTGAACCCCAAGAAAAAAGGGGGTCTGGGGGTTCACCCCCAGGAAAATTTTGAAAATTTGCCTCCTAATGTAGTGTTTTAGCTCATTTTGAGACCATTGGGGAGCACTAAAAAGGAAAAGCCTATTGTAAGCGGAAGAAATTTCAAAGGGAAAACACTGAATAGCAGACGTGAAAATTGTAGAGGGGGGCTGGGGGGTCCTCCCCCAAAAAATTTTTGAAATTTAAATTTAATCAAAAGTAGTGTTTTAACTCCTTTTGAGACTCTTTGAGTTGCACCCAAAGCACTTTGTGGAAGTTAGAGAATTTTCAAGGGACTTGCAGCTATTTTTCACATAACAGTGGAAACCTTGGGGGGGCGGTTGCCCCCCCCTGCCCCCCCCTAAATGACGCCCCTGGTTGCTTTTTTAATGGTTTATATTGTTTTCTAAACAGAATAATGGATTCTTTATGAATATATAGTTGAGTTAAGCCTAAAATCTACAGATCTTCACCTTTGGAAGAACCTATTTTTTAAAAACTGTTGCAACCGGGGTGGAATGGGACACCATGACTTGGGGTGGACATGCCCAATTCCTCTCAATACCTAAATACAAGCTATTGCATACAATTCTTTAGATACCATTGTTTTGAAACTGATTAGTATTGCAGTAGAAAACATATTTTTTTAGATTAAAGAAGAATTTTAACTATTTTGTATTTTTCACTTAAGTTAGATTTTTCGAAGTAAATATAGGGTAAAATAACTTATGTTTTTGTAATAAATCTTTAAAATGTGTAAAATACTTCCATCTTTGTCGTTTTTAATCATATATTTAAAAATTAATCACAAATTTTAATTCTAAAAGATATGTCCCATCCCACCCCGGCCCGGGGTGGGATGGGACACTTTTAGAGGTTACTTTAATTCGTTCATAAATCCTAAGTTTTGTTTGCTATCACTTTGGTTATATTTTTTAAACATGTTAAGATGTTCCAAGATGTTAGTTTGAAAGTTTCAAATTTATACAATGAAAACTAAATTTTAAAAAAATATTCTTGGAAAAAGTGTCCCATCCCTCCCCGGTCTCCAATACTGGTAAAAAAACCGACTCAGACCGGAACGACTTGTGCTATAAAGACAAATGGGGGTTTTGAGGGATGCTCCTTAGAATCAATCATAATCTTTGAGGCCGTCCGTAGAGAAAAAAGTGTTTCTTTTAATATGAAGACGACCTCTTAAGAACTTGAAAAATTTTCTGTATATAGAATACTTTAAATCATGAAAAATTATACCCTATTTGTCTTTATATCACAAGCCGTTCCGGAGATATAGGGTCTGAGTAGTTTTTTTACCAGTACTGTACTCGTATGTTTTAAATATAGTCCATAACTTTATCACCTGAAAGCATGGGGTCGTATGCGTCAAATCCGGTGGTTCTGATTTTTTGCAGACTTGTTTATGATGTTGGCCTAATGAATAAATCCAAGTTTTAGACCTCGAGCGCCGAACGCAACTTTGGCAAAAACCGAAAAAACCACGGAAAAATCGAGTTTTTTTTTCAAATTTTGGTAATTATAACCCTAAAGAACTAGTTTTTGAAAAAACTTTCTTATTACGAAGTTAAAGCAAACAAAATTTCCTACAAAATGCACTAATCAACTTTGATTTCCTGAAGAGTGGTTTTGAAGCTAGAGCGGGCTGAAAAACATCGATTTTTTTGCCTTTCCGCAAAAAAAGGAAAACGCGCACTTCTACCCTCTACAAAATTAAAACTATTCATGTTCTCAACAAAAATTTTATATCACGTGAAAGAACATTTAATTTTCTATAAATAACTTCCTTTACATTGTTATTTTTAAGAAGGGGAGGAAGGGAAGCAAAGATCGATAATAAAACTATTGCGCCTCGAAGACCAAACGGACTTACCCGGTTGTTAATCTGCAATCTGCGCTTTATTTCCGGTATATTACCAATAAAATGGTTTGTTTTGGATTCATTGATGACTAAGCATGCTTAAAAAATAAATTTTTAATTTTATTTATGAAATATTGGTTGTTGTAGGCGGAATTTCGATGAATATTTTAAATTCATATATTAAATTGTGAGAGTGTTTTAAGGAACGATTTTATATGTTTTTTGCATCGCTAAATCCGAATTTTAAGTTAATTTTCATTTTCTAAGTAATCTTCACATCAAAAATTGCAAAAAATCTCAAATTTTTGTAGATGCACTGGTTTATTTTATTTTGCGATGAGCGGTGTACGTTTTATAGCGTTTTGAAAAAAGCAAGTTTCCTGTTTTTGTGTGAAGTCAGGAAACTGCTGTAATTTAGCGCTCTCTAGCATCAATACCTTTCATCATAAAATCAAAGTTAAACAGCGCATTTTGTAGGAAATTAAATTTTCTTTCATGTGTTATAAACTATTTGTCGGTAACTTGTATTTATGTAGAGCTCTAGTGGGGTAAATCGAGCGTTCACCACTTTTTTGTAGAAAAACAAAAAAATTGCTATACTTCAAAACGCTATAAAACGTACACCGCTCATCGCAAAATAAAAATAAACCAGAGCAACTGATAGGAAATTTTACGTACTTTAATTTGGTTGCATGGCATTTTTCATAAAATGAATATTTGTTTAGAAAATCGATGAAAAACCTAACAAAAGAGCAAAAATTTGAGATTTTTTGCAATTTTTGATATGAAGATGACTTTGAAAATAAAAATAAACATAAAATTCGGATTTAGCGATGCAAAAAAACATATAAATCGTTCCTTAAAACACTCTTATAATTTAATATATGAATTTAAAATATTGATCGAAATTCCGCCTAAAAAACCCAATATTTCATAAATAAATTAAAAATTTATTTTTTAAGCATGCTTAGTCATCAATGAATCCAAAAAAAACCATTTTATGGGTAATATACCGAAAATAAAACGCAGATTGCAGATTAACAACCGCGTAAGTCCGTTTGGTCTGCGAGACGCGAGAGTTTAATTATCGATCTTTGCTTCCCTCCCTCCCCCCTTCTAAAAAATGACAATGTAAAGCCATGTTATTTATAGAAAACTAAATGCTCTTTCCCGTGGTATAGAATTTTTGTTGATAACATGAATAGTTTTCATTTTGTAGAGGGTAGAAGTGCGATTTTTCCTTTTTTTTGCGGAAATTGAAAAAATCGATGTTTTTCAGCGCGCTCTAGCTTCAAAACCACTCTACAGAAAATCAAAGTTGATTAGTGCATTTTGTAGTAAATTTTGTTTGCTTTAACTTTGTAACAAGAAAGTTTTTTCAAAAACTAGTTCTTTAGGGTTATAATTACCAAAATTTGAAAAATACTTGATTTTCCGCGGTTTTTTTTATTTTTGACAAAGTTGCGCTCGTCGGCGCTCGAGGTCTAAAACTTGGATTATTCATTAGGCCAAACCTAAACAAGTCTGCAAAAAATCATAACTACCGGATTTGACTCATGCTGTGATGTATAAAGTTACTGGACTAATATAAGAAATTAGAACTTTAAGTGAAAAGAAAAAAAGTTTCATGTTCCCTCCAAACTTTCAATATATTGATACTAAAGAACGCCAAACTAATCCTATTTTTGCAGTATTGTATTTTATGTATTTATGTAGACAGAAATATATTTTATTTCGTCTTGGCTTTGAAATCTAATCTTCAAAAAGAATGAACAAACATCATGTCTCTCTTCTGAGAAATAAAAAATCGGACTTTAAAAAATAAAATACAGAGAATTTTTCGACTTAGCAAAAATATTTATTTATAGGATAACCGGTAAGCTTGAAAAATTGTTTTAACAGTTCAATTATAAAGTGTACATGTTTTCTCAACAAAAAAAATGATCTCATATTTTTAATTGCTCATTCCCTTTTTGATCTGTAAAAAAGTATTTGTTACGGACAAAGATAGTTTTGGATGTTAACTCGGTAGTAAGCTTTCTATCATAAGAATTGACTCTTTTGTAAGCACTTTTATTATTTTCAGAACAAACATATAGAATTAATTGATGTATTTGTTTTTCAAACTGTGTTTAACAAACGAGTTGCTTATGAATAGGACTTAATAAAAAAACCTACTTATTTAACATCGCAATTATGTTTTTTCTAAATTTTAATAATTTGACAAAATAAAATCCCCCCTCATATTCATATGCATAGTAAAAAATTATGCTTTTATAATTTTACAATTTATTGTTTAATCCCCTTTTTATTGCATTAAATTTATTAGGTATTTCCTTATTCATATCAGTATTCAAATAGCTTTTTCATTTTACATTCATTTATAATGATAATATGTAGGTTGAAAATGATGATTTAAATAATATTTTCCAAATAAATTATATATTATTAATTATTGCTCTTATTTGATACAAAATCTTATGAATTTCAAATAACATATTAGAGAAATGTTACTTTTAATGAACTATCGGAATATGTCTTGAAAACACAACGTTCACTTAAAAAAAAATACTTCACTTCACCTGATCCTTAAAAAATGTAGTGTTTCTAGTGAAGAAGGGATTTTGGATTTCTTAAAGGACTTTGCTCACATTTTCGGATATTTGTTCATATCAGTTATTGCTCGGATATCAGTTATTTTATTATCAGTCAGGCAATTTATGCATGCATTTTTCTTTCAACCCATGGCTCAAAATTAAAAATTAAATAAAGACCCTAAATATTTAGATAAACAAAATTATCTATACACCTGTTAAAAAAACAGTTCATCCTTTATTCAATTTGTGTTGTGAAAGGTTGGACTGTTTCACCACAAACTGGGTTAAATTTAGTTACAACCTATAGTTCGGTAACAGGTTTCACCAAGTTTTCGGTGCTTTCAAGAGTGAAATCCGGTGCTTTCGCTAGTGAATGGAACGAAAACTTGATGAAACCTGTTACAATTAAAAGGTTGCAATTAAATTTAACCCAGTTTGTGGTGAAAGGTTGAATTTTTTTGAACATTTGACACAAATAATAACCGACACACAAATAATTTTAAAGGAGTAATCTGCTTTTGAATACTAAAATCCTTTTTCATTGCCTTATCTTTTGCAAAGGCATCGTTCGCCTTAATGTGACAAATGGATATGTATCAATTTCCAATTTTCAGAAAAGTATTGTACGAAAACACCAACCCTTCAGTCAATTATATCTCCGTTGTTTACCAACCCGAGCAAAAGCAATTCAGCGCCCTAATGCAAAATTTACTCACCCGGAGTCTTTATACACCATCGGAAAAAAAAGGCACCGCAGTCATTTCTCCGCCATTGCATTTAATAGTGCAGAAACCCATCAAGAAAAGGGAAAGAGAGGGCAAATAGAATAATGGCAAGGGTCGGGCACGGACAATTATCGGGGGGCGGGTTTAAACCCTCTCACGGGAAATCATGGGGTTGCGGAAGTGGCTGGTATATTGTGGGAGAACGAGCACATTGGTCTGTTCAGATCGGAATGATGTTTGGAGAGACATTTATGATGGGAAGAAAGGGAACCGAAGGAGTTCCTAAGTGTATTGTAAATCGACTCGTTTTCTTCTGTGATAATGGACGCCGAGGAATTTCAGCGTCTGCGACTGTAAATGGAAAATTCTGGCTGTCCCAAAAGCTCTTAATACAGGACTGTATGCAGCTATGCATGAATTCGCTTGTATTTTCTATACGTAAAGGAAATATTGTTGTTTGTTATCAGAGGCCAGTGACTTCTCGGGTGCAACTGATCGACGAAAATGTGATTGTTTTTTAAGTTCATTCACATTTTTGTATCTAATATTAAATAGGTAAAATAATAGTCACATTGATTATTTAAAAACTGCGTAGGAGAAGACATATTTTAAGTTTAATCAATAAGAATTTAGTATTGAACTGACGATGGTGTTAATCAAAATTTTAAATCGTCAGCAGTTTATAAGGAATGGGGATGGTTTGATGAAGAGATTTAAGATAATTTTTACTTAAAGCTTATAATATATTTTGCAGAGAACACCCGTTTTACTTGATCTCTGGGATTACCCACTTTAATTGATTATGAAGTAAAGAAATGAGCTTATTATATGTAGAGAGCTGATTAGGTTCAAGACTTCTCTTTTAAAAAATAAAGGTATTTAATTAAATAAGAACACGTTTCGCGCAATAATAAACACGTTTCGCGTAACTAGGAAAACATTTTTAAAAGAATTCTTAATTTTCCTTTGTTTTTTATTTTAACCTTAATTTCACTCAATTGATTTACACCTGAGGCCTCCTTTAGGACTGCAAAGCAGTTGTTTATTTTTTACGCTATTCCAGGGGTTAATTCTGCTATCCCTTTTTTAAGATGCGTATTTTTTTGACACTCTCTAAATTAAATAAAAAAGTTTTGAAAGTCTAAAATATGTTTCATCAGTAATTGTTACAATCAATATAACCTTATAATAACCTGGCATCTTTTAAAAAATTGACTTAAGTTTTATCTTTATTAATTTTTTACTTATTTCCCGACCCACCGGTTGCTTTAGTCTATTATCTCAAGATTTGGTTTTTGAACTTATTTCCTTTTTACTATTTTTGTTACTAATTCTCATTTATCTGCAAGTAAAAAAGTTCCACCACGTCCCCTTTTTGTGTAAAAAAAATTTTCGACTTTCTGCTTTGTTTTCTTAATTTTTGCTTTTTAAGCGTCATTTTTGTCCAACAGCAACCCAGCAATCCCATCCAATTAATTATTCATAGTATTTCTGTATGTAGACATTCATTTAAAAGTGTGGCTATGTTTTTGTACTGTAGTTCATTTTGAAAATTGACGAGTTTTCAGTGTAGATTTTGCACATTTATCCACAATACGTTTTTCTAAATTTGGGTACGTTTTAAATTACAATTAAACTGTAATATTTAACAGAAAAAGTGGGAAATAGTTTTTCCCACTGATTTGGGTCCAAATAGGTGACTAAATTTAAATCTTGACTCCTCACGTCTGTTACAGAAGTTAGAATGTGGATGTGGATCTTTTTAAGGGAGTAAGAGTCAACAGTAGTTCTATGCAAATTACTATCTCCATAGTATGGGAAGGCATTCAAATTATACTCCTGTTCATAAAAAATGCAACACCATGAAGGACTGATGAAATTTACACAGCAAGTGATCTTTGTGGATGCAAATAAATGATAAAATTTTCAGAACAAAGGACTAAATTAAATATCGAAAATCGGTATTTAATGTCTTCCATACGCACTGCAATGAGAGCCTCTATACGACAGGTCATCGAATCAAACAGATTGAAATTTTGACTGAGGAGGGGATTTTCATCAAAGACTCATCCCAAACCCAAAGTTTGCCAATATTGGCAACATAATACGCATTTTGAGTATGAGGACAAACCAACGAAATTTTAGTCAAGCTCCATAGATGAAATTTTGGATGAAGAAATTTGTCGAGAAATAAACTGTTTTCATTGGATGTTTGGAACATTCCAAAAACATGAGTACGGGATTTTTTCTGATGAATTACAGCTTCAGGATCGCTTTAAAGGAAGGGTATAACTTTTGGCTCCAAACATTTTTAGAATTGTTTTTTAAAAATGAGATTGCACTCATTTTTTATCTAATGAGGTTAACCATGGTACCCAATAGTGCTCCAGGTCAAAAAACCTTAACTTCTTCACCTCAGACTCAAGATAAAACACTCGAAAACTGGAGATTTTCGGCATAGCGTCCAAACCCAATTTAGGTGTCATGTTAACCAAAATTGAAGGGGGATTTGTTTAAAAGGACCATTTGTTATCAGTTATCTTGCGAAACTATTTTTTTCTGGATCCCATGGTATCTTTATGCACCGATGGAATTCCATCAATGGAGAGCTGTAAAGAAAACGATATTTGGTGATTTTGGCTACAATGACGACCAATTAACTCATAGAGCAGACAATGATAGACCTGTAACAGTATTCTAACAATTTGAAACATGTCGATAAGTCGCTTAGTGATCCGGCATTGGCATGCGAATGAAGTCTCTTTCATCCCGTGCTGACGTGACTATGAGGGGTCCAGCCCCCAATTTTCAACTCGCCTTACCATCTTTGGACCTCTGCTCTCAAACCCATATCACTATTGTCCTGTTTCCCTTCATCCGAGCAGCGTTAAAACAGTGTTAAAAACACCCTTCCTGGAGGCCTAACATTAATCCTCTTTTAAACTCGGTTAGATGTTCGTTTGACATCCTTTAAGGTCTAAGGGGTATAATGACATCTAATGAAAAAATAATCACCGGCAGGCAATCTTCTTACAACTCCTTAACGTACCGTTACAGCCCCCCATATATACGACTAAATCAGTGGTTGAGAAGACACTGCTAAGCTCGCGCATGCGCTGTAGCTCTGAATTTGTTATCATTTGATAAGCAAACCATAATGAACATACCCTGAAAATTTCAAGTTGATCGGACAGTTATTTCTTGGTGTTGCATTTTTTATGAACAGGAGTATATCTTGGTTGTTTAATATAAATGAAAAATTCAGAAAAAAATGTTTGAAGAAGTATCTAAAAGGACTTTTTTCACCCTTAAGTGAAGGCAAACTCAAAGTCAGTATGAACCTCTGATTAAAAAAGAATTCACGACAAGGAAAATTTAATAAAAATGCATTATCAGCTAGGAAATGGTTTTAGGAGAGTGGTAAGATGATTTTTAAAAAATAGGACCGATAAAAATGTTTCAATCCCAATATTAGGTTCTCTTTAGTCTTACCAAGCCATAGAATGTTGAGCATCACTCAAAACTAATATTTTACATCATTTGATCATATTTCCGGAAAATCTCACTGTAGTCAATCATAAACAAGCGTAAAGCAACTAACTTGGGCTTCTGCCCAAGGATAAAATATTTTAGTTTTCCACTATCCCATAAAATTCTAGAAATGAAATCGCAACATACATTTCAGAATTTCTTCAAGTAAGGCGAGACTAGAAATTTTGAATATTCAGAATGACATCATCCACAAAACTATTATCAGATGGGATGAGAAATTCTGGAATATAGTTGATAGAAATAAATTTCCATTCTTAAAAAGAGCAGCATATAAAATAAAGTAGTTCTTTGGTTCCACACACTTATGTGAATCATTTTCGACAATAAATATAATAAAATTTAAAAAAATATATAGATCACGACGTACAGATCAACACCTTGACGATAGCTTGCGGGCAAGAATTTCATCATAATCTCCCAATTATAAAGCGCTGACCAGTGAAATGCAATGTATTTTATATATTTTATAAATAATTTTAATACTTCGTATGTTTTGCAAGCAATTTAGTAGTAATTTATTTTACAAAAGAATATTAATACTAATTATATTCATTATGTTAAATTAATTTTTAAAATTAAATTTCTTGTGCTGTGTATTATTAACTATGTCCATCAACTATAAATTTATCTTAAAAAATAAATGGTGCCCCCCATTCGACCGATATTCTGATATGTGCTCTTAGGTACAAAAAGGTTGGGGACCCCTGCTTTAGGGCATTTACTCGATACATAGGTCACTGAAAAATATCAATTTGGGGCTAATTGGAAGAGGAGATTTAACGCCACCTCAGAGACAAAACGGGATAATATCGCATCATATTTAATGAATGTTTGACGATTTCTATTTTATATTGTCTGAAACATGTATATAACCTTAATTAAGGTTGTATTTTATGCTAAAATAATGAGATTAACTGTTAAAAACGAATGTTTTCAACGCTTTTGTCCGTTTCTTACAATACTGGTGCCAAATTTGTAACAAAAAAAAACTGTACGTGCTGCAGCTTTTTCACGACTATTTCTGAATTCTACACACTGAAATTAGTGGGAAATACCTAATCTCATTTTTGTTACGAAAAAAAGCTTAATTTTGTCGACTAATGTTATTAGAAACTAGTTTACGCATGTCCCAGAATTATTTTAATAACTTCTTATAGTACGGACAGAAACAAACAATTTGAATCCCACAAACTTATTCCGATAAAAGAATATCCTCACACTTCCCAAACAATAGTATCATTCTTAGATACAAATACAAAATAAATCATCGCTTCAAACAGGGATAACATTGCCTCATTTAAAAAAAAAACATCACTAGCAACCCAAGAACTCGTGATAACAACGTAACACTCTCAAGCCCACGCACTTTCTGCTATACTTTATTTCCTCCCGCCGCCCATTGTTCAAACTCATAAAAATAAAACTTGGAGTCAACTCTCCGCAAACCAAGTTCTCACAGCAAAAGAACTACTCGGCCACCTCAAAAGTTGGGCCAATCATCACCCACCGTGCAACTTTTCGGCTGATTGGTGGCGGTGCGGAAGCAGCCGACCATTAGACGACCCTGCATCCCTCGTTATCCCTTCCACCCTCCATCGATCTCTGTCCAGGTAGACGACTTTCTTCCCTCTCTCTCTCCAGGGAATAAATAAATATATTCCGGACATGACCTTTGAGCGGTGAGCAAACGCTCCCCTTTTTCCTTTGCTCGGAGGAGTGAGTGGAGATATAGGGTGATGTTTTAGTGCTGCGGAGAGTGGCGGTTGGGGATGGACTTTTTGGAAAAGCATGAATTAAGAAAAAGATAACCAATCCTGCTGTTGTGTATTCACTTGAGTCGCCAGTATGAAGGTCAAATATCAAGTTTTGTATAGAAAAAAAATTGATTCATTGCATTGAAAAGAAAACCAATGAAGAAATCAATCAAGAAATTTCATCTAAGAAAAAGATAACCAATCGTGCTGTTGTGTATTCAGATGAGTCGCCAGTATGATGAATGGAGTAAGGTCAAATATCAAGTTTTGTATACAGGGTGTCCCATAAATAATGGGTCACACTTCTAGGGAGGATAGTAGACACCTAGACGAGGCAGAATCACATAGGATATGGGGGTCCCAGATCAAATCCCAGGGAGTTGAAAATGGCGAGACACCCCAAAAAAATTATTGAAAAATTCAACTTGTAGAAGAACTACTATTGGTAAAAATTTAGTTATGGTCTCAAAAATTGTGGTTTAATATGATCTTGAAAGTTATCTTAAAATTTTTCAGTTTAAAATTTTGTTCATTGCAAAAAAAAGTTTAAAAACCACAAAAAAATGTGAAAACTCTGCCAAAACTTTATTTTGTATTTCGAAATCCTTTCTTTTGATTTAATAATCTGAAAGATCATAGTCAAAAACCCTTAAGTCCAAAGTGTCACGTAAAAACCATCAATATTAAATGCTTGAGATCCTGTTAAAGCATGGTTTAAGTCCGTTTTTTGCGTCCGCAAAGTGCCGTTTTGGAAACAGCTATAGGAAACCAGTTTGCGCACGCAAAAAATGAACTTTAACAGGATCTCAAGCGTTTAATATTGATGGTTTTTACGTGAAACTTTGGACTTAAGGGTTTACAACTATGATCTTTCAGATTATAAAATCAAAAGAAAAGATTTCGAAATACAAAATGAGGTTTTGGCAGAATTTTCACATTTTTTTGTGTTTTTTTTACTTTTTTCATAATAAAACAAATTTTAAAGTGAAGACTTTTGAGATAATTTTAAAGATCATATTAAACCACAATTTTTGAGACCATAATTAAATTTTTTACGAATAGTAGTTCTTCTACAAATTGAATTTTTGAATAATTTTTTTGGGGTGTCGCTCCATTTTTAACTCCCTGGGATTTGGTCTGGGACCCCCAAATCCTATGTGATTCTGACTCGTCTAGGTGTCTACTATCCCCCTAGAAGTGTGACCCATTATTTATGGGACACCCTGTAGAAAAAAATTGATTCATTGCATTGAAAAGAAAACTAATTAAGAAATCAATCAAGAAAAATCATCTAAGAAAAAGATAACCAATCTTGCAGTTGTATATTCAGTTGAGTCGCCAGTACGAAAAAGGAAGTAAGGTCAAATATCAAGTTTTGTATGAAAAAAATCGATTCATTGTATAGGCATCAAATTCGTATACTGGAAATTCAAGTCTCTATTTAGAATATATGGCAATCTTAGGAGGAAATATAAGTACGTGTTTAAAAAGGTCGTATAGTTAAAAAAAGTTGATGTATTGTTGATGTTGAGTATTATGAAACTAAATTATTGTAGTAGTTTAACCCTACAGTGCATTCTGTTGCCATTTGGCAACACGACATTTTTTCCCATTTTCTACTTCCATTTCCAAACGACAACACCAATAAATAAATATTACAATAAATATAACATTTCATTGTATTAGCACTTTAGATTGCCAGTAAATGGCAGTAGGGGTACAATTTTGAGACATTTGTTAGTAGCTAGTGAGACAAAAGTCAAGACACAGAAAACGCCAAAATAAAAGGACCAAAAATATTAAAATAAAAAAATTTTCCAGCTTGAAAAGAAATTGTTTTGAAAAGATAAGTTGTTTTTTTTATATTTTTAGAGCATTTGGTTTTATTTCACTTCACAATTAATTTCACAAGGGACACAAATTAATTTCACAAGGAGTAAGTTTTTTGTCAATTAAAAGTAGAAAAAAATTAAATTAATTTTTTTAGTATTTTTTTACTAATTTACACCATAATAGAAGACACATAAATTATTTTCAGGTGAATTTAAAAAATCGTGCATTGTAGGGTTAAGGAATTTCAATGGAGTCCAAAATTCACTGGATAAAAATGGTAAAACCCTTCTAAATTAAGTTTACAGCAAAAAAAATAAGGAAAGAAAGAAAAATTTACTTAATTTTCAAATTATATAAAAAAATACGATGAATGGACATCGATTTCACTAAATTCAAGGGACTTTGTTTGTCTATAGAGGATGTTTATTTTTTTCCTTCTTCCTACTCGTGTGTTGTTCGAAGCTTGGAGTTTTTCGTAAGCATAAAAAAGGTAATCTGCCCTTTGTTACATGGAATAAGATCGATACTAACTACAATAAACGGAATTAAACTAACTTGTGAAGACAATGAAGCGATCTAACATCTAACAGGATTGGAAAATTAAAATCAATATTTCATGACTCCGATGAAGTGAAAAAGTGTCTATAGAGTACTAGTAGAGTATAGAGTACTAGCGTATGGATAATACCATTTCATTCGGAAAAAATTCAATGAAAAGATAGAACAAATTATAAGTTTCATAACAATGTTGGTTTTTCCGCAGAAACAGTCTAATCAAGGAAAAACAAGTTTTACAGAAACTATATGTATTGCTAAGAAGTAAACTTTGGAGATTCAGTTAAAATGTAAAAAAAACGGTCCAAAAAAGGGTCCCACTTACCCCAACCAACCCTATTTATGAAAAAGAACTGGTAAAAACTGATGTTATGATTATCTGAATTAAATTAAAAGGATCAGATGTAAAATGAGAAAAAATAGCATCGTTCCTTATTTATCGACCTATATTTTAGAAACAGTCTTGAGTTCATATTTATAAAAGTTTGTTTAAATGAACCTATCAACAGCTAGTTTAAAATAAATTTCAATCTCAAATTCAACGTTTTTTTTAGTTAACATAATAATTTATGTTAACTAAATTCTTCGGGGAGATCCATCGGCTACAATTAGCCGGAGGCTCGTAACAAGAAGTAAGAAGTAAGTAATCTCAAATTCAACCAACTACCAACTCATACATGTACCTTTTTTTAGTTAACATAATAATTTATTACATATGATTGCTTCACAAGAAAATAAATAAATAAAACCCAAAATAAACTCATCTACAATATATTTCCCGAACTCACCTGGAGATAATCCAACGCATTGCTTACAATCTTTCCATCAGCCTAGATCTATTTTCTAGATTGATTCTCATCTTTTCAAGGTACACTCCAGCACATAGATAAACTGTAACATTGAGAAATGCGGCATCGGGATGTCTTGTTTTTCCATCTGTCATTTACTACATTCCAGAACTAGAAAAGAGTGGGCTTAAAAAGCGTCAAGTTGACGTCCAAGGGACTTTCAGGGAAACTTTTGGAATTGACAGACCTGTTATGTAAAAAGTGTGTGTTTGTGTGGATCTTGTTCTACCTGAAAAAAAATGCCTTCATATCTTTACTTACTCTATAACTTACTCTTTACTTAAAGGTAAAACCCTTTTTATACATCTGAGATTGGATTAATTATTGAAACTGGTTTTGTATGGAGTAGGGATGAGATTTGGTTTGTGTTTAAGTTATTAATGAATTCATTAATTAAAATATTTATTTAAAAAGTTAATTTTATGGAGTAAAACATCAATCCTTGCTTAATTTTCAAAACAAGGACACGATTTCACTTTTTTAAATGTAATTGATAATGACAGGTAGGATCTATGAGTGATATTAAGCAGAAGAATAGGACGAGCAACATTTATTTTTAGACTCTTAAAAACTACTAAAAATTTAAAGAGAATTAGTGAGAGATTTATTTAAAATTTAAAGAAAAAAAAGAGAAAAATTTAAAGAGAATTAGAAAATTTAGAGAAGAATGTGCATTTAAAAATTTAAATCTAGATCTTCTTGCAAAACCTTTCTAAGTTAAACTCTAATTAGAAAATAATTAATTTATAATAGAAAGTTAGTTCTCCGTCTATTTTGTACAAAGAGAAATAGATTGGTATTTCATAAACTTCAATATTTTTTTCTATGCAGTTATAATGTACTTAAAAAGTATGTCACTGTATAGTAGTAGTGCCATTCAGGAACCACATTATGTGTTCGAAGGTTCTGACTCCAATTTATCTTTTCGCTTCCAAAAGCACTTCGTTATCTGATTTACATTTTCTTCTCATCGCTAATAAAAGTCTAGCATGTTTTGACAGATACTTAGTCTTAACTGACTGAGCTAAGTTAAATATTTAATCTTATCGCTTAACTTTAAGACAAGTATGATGGGTAGAGTATGTGGGAACCCTCTAAATTTATGATTTATTCCATTCTGCATGTACTGGTAACTGAAAAAGATAAAAACTCAGTGTGATTTAGGTTTAAGCTATTACATTTTATTTAGGGGACCATTGATTTAATTATTTTTGACTTGTTTTACCTATTGAAATATTTTTTAAACACTTGGAAACTATTCTTCAATCCGTGTCTTAGCATTTATTTTGTTATAATTGGAAACTTGAATGTTTATAAAAGTAAAGCAGAGCTAACTTATTTTCTAATTTTCAAATGGCTTCTTTTTCAAAATTTATGGGGGAAAATATCCATAAATATCTGTGAGCATGAGAAGATATAAAAATTATACGCTTTTATCATTTTAACCTTTATACACTTTCTCTTTTTAGATTTATAAAATTTTTAAAGTTTATTTTAAGTTATCATTTGTCGAGTGTATTAATAATATGCAGATTTCTCCTTCTTTTAAAATATAAACAAGAAAAGTTATAGGCGTATCGGCAACCCTATATGCTGACTTTTTTAAGATTCTAACATAATCTTTTCTGAAACTCATCTTTCTGAAAAACTAACCTGCGGTTTTATCCTCAACTTTTTGCTTGTCATTCTTCTTAATGTTAATAAAGTTTTTTCTAGTTGCATTTAATAATCCATACTTTCAGTATCATGACCTTTCATACAAATTGAAAAGAACTACCTACATAATTGCTAAAAACAAAATTATATTTATTTTAACCTAGATCCGAAAAATACCAAAGCAATTATCATCAAGGATCCAAAATGTTAATTTTCAATTAGAATGCATAGCAATGCATGCAACCTACGAAATAATTTCTGGGCATATAAGGACGCTAACTTTTTCTCTGAAAACCCCAGATGTAGTTCGCAGTTAAAGTGCAACAATTTTTTATTTCCCGCAAAAACCTTTTTAAATAATTCATTACACCCCTGAGGGACTAGTTTACAGTATTACGTCGGCAGTAAGAACCTAATTTGAGAATTTTTTGTGTTCTTTTAGCCAGTTGCAAATTAAAAGCCTCGCAATCTCGCCCCGAATTATGCAGTTTATTTCCACCCTACGCAATTTCGTTCTTAGGATCGCAAAAACGGAAAGAGAATTCCCGGGCAGGATAATTTGTTTTTAGAAAAGAAAACTATAAAAGAGAAAGGTTTTCAACAAATTGTTTCCCCGAGTTAGCATTAATATCGAGTGAATAAGGAACTTGCATGATTTTTTTTTATTTTTTAATCTATTCTTCACGCAAAAATTAGCCACTACACAAAATTTGAGGCCGATTGAGAAATTTTTTGATTGCAAAAAAAATTATCAAAAATCGTCTTTTCCGAAACACCTGAAAACGCTTAATTGCATGCATAGTGGCGTCACAATTTATTGACATTGCCTAAAATGTTTGCTTTGGATTTCTGACCGTCACCAGAAGTGTCTAGAAGGTAAATATTTATTAAAACATTCATATCGGACACTTCAGAAAAAAAGAAATCCTCAACTAAAACATAGAAATTCAATTTTGATTGCAATTTTGCCCGATGGAATTCTACGTCACTATGCATGCAAACACACTTCGCGTTTTCAGTCACGTGTTTTTTTCTCGAACTATAAATTAAAATATTTAATTCCTTATACACTTTTTTGAAAAATTAACAAAATATTTCATTTTGTTTTTCAAAAAACTATACGGAACACTTGAGAGTTTATGAAAATCTGACACATGCAAGTTAAAAATTTTTTTCCATTTTGATTATTTTTTCTTAACATCAAGTTGTGTAAAAATTGAATCAGTAAAATACTTAATTTTTTAGTTAAATGTTCCAAATAAACTCTGGTAATCACTAATTAATGTGTGCTAATTTTTCAGTTATATTTTAAATTTAGAATAACAATTTGAAATGCAAACATTACTACTTTTATAATAGTAGCTGTAATTGTGAAGTACTACTATATAGATATAGTAGTATAACTAGGGGGCTACCGCCCCCTGCTAGCTATCTCTCACCAACCGCCTGGAACTGCTGACGCAGTTCCCGTAAGATTGCTTTGCAATCTTACTCGCTTCGCTCGCTAAGCGGTTACTAACTTCGTTAGTCTAGTATGCAGATTGGGAGGGGATCTCTATTAATGAGAAAAAAAATTTACATAAATGTGAGTGGAGAAGCACTGATGGAATCGTGTTTTCTCTCCATCACGACCCGTTGTGTGAGACCTTAAATATTTTGTTGGCGTCACAGATTGGTATCCTCCACTTATTGTAGCGTAAGACAGATAACTATCACTCATTGCATTAAAAAGTGAATTTTTATTCCGTTCGTGACACATTCCTAAATTTTGCCCTAAATATACAGCTACGAGATAGAATAAAAAAATAGTCATTTAATACATATTCACAGATTCTTTAATAAACTGATTAACATGAATAAATTGCTTGAAGCAAATTATTAAGTAAAAACTGGTAGCAAACAAAGCATCAAACAAAATTATACGAAATCAGCTGGCCTTTTGGAACTGAAGAAAGAATAACAACTTCTAAAAAAAATATTTTTTTACTTTTAATAATATTCTGAATGCAGTACCTGACCTACAAATAATTTTTCTCGATCTTTTTAATGGCAATGGTTGTACATTTTGTAATGGAACTCATGCAAAACGTTTTTATTAAATTTCCACATACTGTCTACTAAGCAAATTTGAAAAGATCAACTCAAATAAATTTTGTTCAGCAGTAGATCTCGTTGCTTTCATTAAATGAGAATGTTGAATTTGTAAAGGTAAATAGAACCACTTTGAATATCCCCAGTGGTAAAGTTTACCTTTTGATTTTATTTAATCAGTTATATCATTTTTTTGTTATTTCTCATTAAGTATTAATTTTAAAAAATCTGCATTCCGTGGTTTCTTCACATATGTTTACTCAGGCTATCAACATACATAATAAATGACGAAACAACTATTCTTAGTTTTTTTATCAAAATCTACAAAATCTTATCAAAATCTAAAAAACATTAAACTTTATTAAGACAAGCGAACACAATAAAATACACAATCAACAAACACTCAGGAGACAGATATTCCATTCGAGTGGTATATTTTTTTCAAAATACGCACTCATATTACCTATTGAATATTTAAGATAAAAAGAAAAAAAATAAATTTCAAATTCAAATGCATCTTTGAACTGAATCAAAGAGAAATGCATAAAAAACATTTCATGGAAATATCCTGAAAAGAAGAAAACAGCAATATATTGAAATAAATTACTTTATGTTCTAAAGAAAAACATTTATAAAGCACAGTTTTTTAAAAAATGTGCCTACAAGAATAATAAATTGGTTGAAGACGTCAAGAGAGAACCCCTTTCTAGTAATGGGGTTTTATTATTCTTTTCCAAGAAGGAAAATCCGTTTTGAAAAGCCAATTTTCTAGACATTTGTCAGTTTTTTGTATAAAGTGTCTTCTAAATCGAAAAACAAATACCCACAAAGTTAAATTCACACTTCAAAAGGAATTGGGATTTTTTTTGCGTCAAACAGCTACAAAGGAGTCATCTTTCAAAACCTCCCGTTTAAAACTCTGCGCAGAGATTTAAACAGCGCTATTCGAAAACAACACGAATCTATGAATGCGAAATACGATAAAACTTAAATGAGTTCTGTATAGAACACAGAAAGTCCGGGACTTCGCTTCTTATTATCATGCCACAAAATGGCGTAGCGATTGACTGCAGACAAGAAACAATGCTGGGAAAACCAGAATAGGGAAAATTGGAAAACCCGAACACTAGTGTGGCGTAAAAAAACTTGGTCCCATGATGAGTGGCTCGCGTGACGGAAAAGAAAACGAGTTCTTCCTTCAATTTTTTTCCTTTGGGTAAGAGAAGCCTTCTCTTCTTACCTATCGATGAGTTAGGGAACACTTTGTATTAAAATGAACTAAATATTTTTCTCATCTTGTGGGCGATATTTAAAAATTGCATTAGAGGAGAGTGGTTAAAAATAATACGATAGCAAGCTAAGGTAATTTTAAATTTTGTGCTTAGGGTTTCATTTAATTAAGATTTCATTCTAAAGGTTTGTGTGTTTATTATATAGTTTCATTACTATGATAAAAAGCTATCTGCTTGTTTAATTTTTTTTGTTTCTTTAATGTGTTGAACCACTTATATTCGTTAACATGCAGTTAACTTGATGCCTCAAATTATACGGATTTATGAATAGAGCATTTTCAATCACACGACTCGGACTTAGCAACGACCTTAGCAACAGATTGTTTGACCTATCTATAGCAGTTAACAGTTAAAAGAAAATAACTGGTCATGGAATGCTTCTATTGGAGCATTTGCAATCACATGACTCGGACTTAGCAACGACCTTAGCAACAGATTGTTTGACCTACCTATAGCAGTTAACAGTTAAAAGAAAATAACTGGTCATGGAATGCTTCTATTGGAGCATTTGCAATCACATGACTCGGACTTAGCAACGACCTTAGCAACAGATTGTTTGACCTACCTATAGCAGTTAACAATTAAAAGAAAATAACTGGTCATGGAATGCTTCTATTGGAGCATTTGCAATCACATGACAGCAACAGATACCGCCACCCCAAACAACGGCCTTAGCAACAGACATTTTGACCTACAGCAAGGGAGAAAATAAATGGTAGTGACGTTACCTGAAAACACTCTTTACGAAGATAGTTTATTGTTTTAAAATGCTTTAAAAACTAGAAGAATTATATTAGGAGGACACTAAATTGAAGTTTTTTTTAATCATTTCAATTTCAAAGAGTAAGTCTTATTTGTATCCTCGTTACTAATGTGATTGCTTGAATTGCCTTCTTCTACGTTCCACCACGCATCACAAGAAACATAATTGTTTTCAAAATTCCACTTATTAAAAGCTATCTTTCACATCAATCCATGTTTCAATTTTATAAAATAGTGAATAATCTTCCCGGATCAATTGATCTTTTCTTTGATTCTTTTACCAAATTGAAAAATCAATACCTAGAAAGTGTTTCTTCTTAATTTTTCTGTTCATATATTTTTTGGAGTGTTTGCTTGTTTCATATGTTTCTTTGTACTTTTTTGTGTCTTTTATCTGTTGTATTTGTATTTGTTTGTATTTTATTTTCCCTGCCAAGTAATTGGATTATTTCTGTTTGGCAGTGTATATATAAATAAATAATAAACAATTTATAAAAATATTTCTTTATCAGGAAAATAATGTTATGTGTAATAATTGCTTGGCAGTTTTGAAATTTTATTTACGTAATGACGCATGTATATGCATTTTTGAAATGATACGTTCAAAACATCACTAAATTCAACCCGGTCTGAGTATCAAGTGTATCTTAGTACTTTATGCTTAGTAAAATCACAAAAGAAATCAAAGGAATTAAACTTATCAGAGGAATAGTCAAACTAAAATCATGACTATGGCTATAAAATGTTTTTTACGTTTTTATCCTAGGAGAAATTTTAATATTTTGAAAACCCTAATACCACTTAAAACAATCCCTTTTTTACAACGTTTTTATTAGGTCGCTTTCAATCTTGTCTGTCCGTCCGTCCGTCTGTCTGTCTGTTCAGGAGGAATTTAGTAATCAATTTTAAGCATACTTCCCCATGAGCTAGAGACTTGAAATTTTGAACATAGTTCAGATCTGGATGACAATACGATATTATCTCGTTAGTTCGGTTCAATTTGCTGTCCCTGAACCCCCAGGGGGACTTAAAGTTTAGAAGTTCAACTATAGGACCTTATTGTTAAAAAATCATTGTTGTGCAGTTTGCCTCTCGTTATCAAGATGGCTTTAGAAGTGTTGTATAAAATATTAGTAAAATGAAAATTTTTAAGAATAAAAGTAATACACAGAGCAGTACTTCATGCAAGTTTTGTATTTGTAATACATCTAAGGGACTGACTTTATTAATTAGTTACTGAAAAGTTTGTCACCAATATATTTTTTAAAACACTTTTTTATATTACTAGTGTTTCAAAAATTTCCAACGTCATCTGAATAATAGCTAGAGGCAAAAACTGTGCAATGATTTTAACAAAACAGAGTAAAGCCATGTGTTAAAGTTCAGAAAAAAACACTTTTTAGTTTTATTAAAAAGAGAAAGGAATCAAATTATTGGAAGGCGTTCAGGGGTTCAGGTCGCGAATTCTAAACTTTACACAACAAAACTAAAAACAAGAAAATAATTAATGAAAAAAAACCTTTTTAAATAACAACGTTTTTAAAATGCACTAAAAAGTATAAAATAGTTTTTGCAACTCCTTGTAAAACGAAAAACGTGGGGATCATGCATTAGGTAATTAATCCAACTTAATTTCATCATTCATTTAAATAATTTTTAGTTGTGGATATAATGGTAAATAGAGTGACAAGAGTAGTAGCTGTAAATATTATTGCATGATCCCCACGTTTTTCGTTTTTACAAGGAGTTACAAAAAATTATTTTATACTTTTTAGTGCATTTTAAAAACGTTGTTCTTTAAAAAGGTTTTTTTCATTAATTATTATATTTCTGCATAGTTAAAGATATGTAACGGGCAATGTGAAAAATCCGGGCATTATTAATAATCCCTCCGTATTTTAGGCAAAATGATACACTCATTGATAAATGCCATTGAATTTTTCTCATTGCCCGCCTAACTTCAGGCATTATTAATAATGCCTGGTTACCTTGCTTTATATAGAGACATATTAATATCGAGAATATCTTTACTATCACACACCAAATGCACTCCCAACATCTTCATACCTAAACATCTCCACCTTTATTCGGAGTCCTGGTTCCATTCTAACAAAAGCGAGAAAGGCAGGGTTCAATCTTGGAAAAATAATGCAGATTTTTCACGAGTGGGGATATCATAAAGCGAGAAATTTAACGCCTTCTCCCGTTGTCATGGGAACGAGAGATTCCACCGAATGAACTGAAAATATGCCGCTGGATGGGACATATCCCGTGAGATCGCAAACCTAATTTGGAAGAACCCTCTTTTGTTTCAGGGGGGTTGTGAAGAATAGAAGGGGAAACGTCTCGGTATATACATCTAGCAATGCAAACCAGATAATTTCAGATTGTATTGTAAGGTGTATTGGGGTTTATTCAAAAACAGATAGTAGATGCATGTTTTCGTATTTATGCTTGAGGACCTTTAATCTGAATAGGGATCTTGTTGGGACTTTGAGGGCCACGCCAAACTAAGCTGCTTGAAGACGCAAAAGAAATAAAAACTCCGTAAGATCTTATCAAGAGAGGGGAGACTGAGGCTCTCCGTGCTTTCTCCCATCTCTTGATAAGATCTTAAAGAGTTTTTTTTATTGCTTTCGCGTCTTCAAGCAGCTTAGTTTGCCACGGCCCTAAGAAACATATACTATTCTCATGTGTAAAAATAAGTAGTATTTACAAAAATAATAAACTACATATATCCTGGTGAGTTATCTTGAAGCAAATTAAAACACTCCTTTCTTCAATTAGAAGGATCGCAACTCCAGTTAAGAAGATAGAAAATAATTGAGATTGATAAAAAATTCGATTAGAATGCGATCTTATATTATTTTTATTTGAAAGTGTAAAAGCGAAGTAAGAAATACACAAAATAAGAGGATAAATTATACGTTACAGTATAAAAATCCCAGTTGTTGCCACGACTGATTACCATGAAACTAAAAATCAGTTTGTTTTCCTTAAGGCCCCAACATACGATCAACTTGGTCGTCTTTAACACAGCCATTCTTTCCGTCGAAAGCTTTTGAACGATTGGTTGAGGAGCAAGAAAGAAAAAAAAGGAAAAAAACTAAGCATTAAAAAAGACATAATTTTAGCACGAAAGGAAAATTAAATAAAAGATAATTTTGTATTTAAAGTGCCGAAAAATGTTAATTTGTTACAATCTGATATAATTTTTGCTTCATTGTTTACATTTTGGTTGTCAACCAGGTTGGCGACCAAGTTGATTGTCTGTGGGGGGCCTTTAAACAGTAGAAGTGCAAATATTTTAACTTACCTTAAACCACCTCTTCGGGTCTTCTAACTTTCTAAACTAAACCTTAATTAACAATAAACCTGGAAACCTTTCGATCTCATTCTCAGGTTTTTTTGGAACTAGTTGACTTGAAATCGATTATGTGCTGATGAATAGAAAAAAGTTTGAAAATGAGCACCTAGGATCTTGAGGGTGTATTCGTTTTTATGTTTTAAATGGTTTGAATACCTCTGGAAATAATTTTAGTAACATATTGTAAAGAACTAAAACCCTTTTTTTCATAGGAGTGTCAAGATTTTTAAGAAAATACTTTTCCTCATAATTTGTTCTTAGTTTTTCACTAGCTTATATATAATATTCCGCTGATAATTATAATAACGTATGGCTTTGTATCAATTTGAGTGCATGTCTCACTAGTAATTTTGAGTATTTTTATTAATTCATTCGAACCGTTCCGAGTAATTCACTCTGAAATGATAAATCGAAATTTATCCAGATTTTTTCCAGGTTCTTGATGTATAAAGTGCTGCCTTTATTTCTTGTAAACAATATTTGTATTTAATTTAAGTTAATGTTAATATAAGATTTTAATCCATAAGAATCAGGCAATAAAAACATGCCAATCTTTATTTGAATGGGAGGGCAGTATAATCTAAATGGTAATTTGTTTCTCCCCACTATGAAAATTACAGCTTTAAATATTATTTTTAAGTTTTGTGATAGTTGCCTCAATCTATATTCCGTATTTCATCTCTTGGGAACTATTAAATTAAAGAACAGTCGTAAAATGGAAGATAGGATCACAGAGTTAATAAGAGAAGGTGATGACTTCCTTCAAACTTCGGAAGAATTTTTATTACTGGTATTTTTCTCATTCCCATCTGAGTTTTTTCCTCCATAATATTCCAAAGGCCGCGAAAGCTGTTGTGCAACTTTCAAAGAAACGCATTAAAATTTTAATTTATTTCGCTAATTTATTCAAAGGGAGATTTTTATTTGTCTAAGGAAGGTAAATAATGATTATAATTGCCCTTTCTTTGTATTTTCTTTTTAAAAGAATGGATGATAAATAGAAGGCAGTGAAAGTTTAAATAAATAGTGTGTCGAATAATTTTTCAAGTTTTAGAAAACTTCTTACTAGCAAGAGTACTTTCAGAGCGAAATCGTTCTATGCATAAAGAAACAAATGTGGAAAAGTTAGTAAACGCTTTAACTTTTTTTAATCCCAGTTTATATTATTGCTTTATTTTTATCTTTAAACTAAAAAGTTCTTCAAAGAAAAACTCACGATTTATCATTTACAACACTTTGTCATTTTATTTGTCTTTCAAAGAACAATGAGAACACCTTTAAAATAAATACGTGAATTTAAATAAAACTTACCAATTTAAAAAGATTCAATATATTTTTTTAAAATTCCTACACTGTAAAAAATTATCTCTTTACACATTCTTTTACATGATTTTTTCACGGATTGATCCCGTAAGCTAGAAAACGGAATTTTAATCTTGAAAATTTTCACGGACTTATTCAATGTATTCTTACGCCTACACAAAATGTTAACTTTTCTTATTGGGGCTTTACAGAAGTATTTTTTCAGTGTTATAGTAGTGTGACTTCTTAAAATCAAAACGTTTTACAAAAGTGAAGAAACATTGTAAATGTTCTTAAATCGCAGCAATTAAAATCCACGGAACAGCTTTCTTCTAACGTGTACGTCCTCCAACATAAAAACTATTTAAGAATTAAAATCATTAAAAATACATTCCCCAAAAATTATTTTTTAAATGTTTTGGAAATTCATATTGAGAACTAAAGAAATAGCGTCAGGTATTCTTGCAACCTTAAAATAATCTAAACTTTCATCACAACTTTTCCTTCATTTACTTTACATAAAATATGCAGCACGAGCAGTGATAGAATTATCTATCCTGGTGGTCAAGAAAGTGGGGTTACAAATCCTATGGTTGCGTGATAGGGTCCAACCAAGAGCAATATTATTATTATTTAAACTACTAATAAATATATTGCGTTTTTCTGTTATTTTCAACCTATAATTGAAAATAACAGGAAAAGAAAACATGGGCATCTCCTTAAATGATGGAAATAATCCGGCAACATGCTGCCGGGCAATTTCCGATTTCTGAAGAAAAAAATTTTACAGTGTACTAAAAGTGTTCTTTAACTTATTTTAATTACTATTTATGTTATTTTAAGATCGTAGCTTTTTTCTCTTTACAATTATTCTCCTAAGCGTTTGCTTCCTAAAAGGAAATTTTTTCGAGAGTTCTTGATTTTGTGCATTTAAAGCATGTGACAAGAAATGTTTCTACAATAAACTAAACATCCTCTTCTTTGCACTTTTTCCATTTTTGTGAGAGAAAGAAATAATTTTGTTAAATAATTTGAATGTGATTTACATATTATAGCTCAATCATGGTAAATAAGTTAGACGCGAAGCTGGGGATATTGCATTACTACTATATCTTTTTATTTTTCTCTATCAAGTGTGTTGAACGAGTGCGAAAAGAGAGTTAAGAGTAAAATAGTATTTTTAGTACATTTTCATTTATTAAAAAGTGTTGGTCTCAAATTAAATTTAAGACTTTATTTAAGTCATTTTATGTCAAGAAATATAAAAAACTAATTCAACGAACTTACTTTAAATTTAAAGTAAAAGCTTTAAGACTAATAGGCCTTAGAAAAATCTGAACGTTTCGTCCGCATCTGCAAAGTGCTTTGATAGCAGTAAAAACTATATTAACTAGATAGAAAAAGTCACTTTCTGTTCAATTACTACTAATGATACTACAGTCGAATCCGCTTAATGTGATCACGGTTAATGTTATCAATCGGATAATGTTATCGAAATCAACAGGTCCCGATCATTCCTATTTAATTTAATGCAAAATACTTCGTTTAATGTGATCAACTATGAATCATCACTCCGCTTAATATTATCAAAATTTGTCCATATCCCCATGAAAACGACCGCTTTTGAGTTCAAATTTCATATTGAAGGTCAATTTTTACAAGTAAACATCTGCCCCATGAGAGCATCTGGCGCTTCTGTTTTCTGAAACTCAGTATGAGTAAGAAAAAGAACCTTCCGCATATATTGAAAGAAAATAGTTTTATGGGGGTCCGAATTCATGCTTCTGATTGGTTAAAGAAAACCCCAAGATCGAAGCTTTGCAGATGTCTGATAAGATATTTAAACTTTCCCTTGTTCACTGGAATTCAGATTGTTATAAATAGGTGGTCATTAGAGTGGAAGGATATAATGGAGTGGAAAAAAGAGACCTTTCTATACAAATAAAAATACAAAGTAAACAATTATTTTACTTTTATTAATTGAACTACTCTTATACTATTTACCCCTTAAAATTTTACCTAGTGTAAAAGTTTTGAATACATTTATTACGATTACATGATTTTGATTTTAAAGCAAACATTCTAGTTACACTGTTTGCTGCTTTTTGATATGAGATCGCTTATTGTTATCGATCGGATAATGTTATCAGTTTAGTTTCTGACAATTGCGATCACATTAAGCGGACTCGACTGTATTTTCATTTAATTCGTCAATATATATTAAACATACTTTATATTATATTATTAAGTAAAGTTTTATTAAAACGTACAAACGTACTGTATAACAACTTGCTTCCCCTCTCTCTCTGTGGAAATGACGATCAAATGTTTAGTAAAATTTAATTCATTATCAAAGTCAACTGAAAATAAAACGTATGATAAACAAAATAACCTCCTGATCCCCACAGAATAACATTTTGCTCGTGCGCTGGGACTTTTACTCCACTACACATACTGTAAGGAATAGATAATTTTACTGAAATCCCCTAGCAACATGTGCTATAGATTATTCCACAACAGTTATCGGGAAATGCTAGTATGATAGACGACCTTACGTCACTATTGATAGACCTTTCTCAACAACTCAACTTCGTACCAAAATCTTCCATAATCCACACACTTCTACACATCCCGCAAGGTAAGATGTTGGCAAGAACTGTGATTGGTCTGCCGGAAGGACGACATCCTCCTCCACGCTATGGTTGGTTCATAAAAATCTTACCTAGTAAATATACCTGATCTGTAACGAGCTGTAAATATGTGAGGATCATAGAAGATTTCAATGTGAGATTGAGTTGTTGGGAAACAGAAATAAACCCTGACATCATAGTTTCGAGTTTCTCTGGCCTTATTCGTCTACTTGGCCATAGCCTATCTCAAGGGTTGGCAACTGGTGGTTTCCTGGACCACCACAACATTTTTAAAACTACTAATATGTATTCTTACACAACAAAAATTAGCTTAACCCACTTTTTAAGGGTCAATTCTCAAAAAAATTCCTGGGGCCCCGTTTTTAAGTATAAAAATCTTAATAATCTTAGTAATAACACAGACAAAAAAAGTTGATTCAATGATTTTGATTTTTATAATTTAGTAGAAGAGCTGAAATATCAGTAGTATTTTCCTAGTAAAATAATAGTAGTAGCAGTGTAGTAAGTAGTAATAATAGTAGAAGTAAAATAAAGTAATAGTCTTCCTAGTAATAAAGGTTTTGCAAATATTTTCGGGATTACATCTTTGTTCAAAATATATGTATCTGAAGATAAGAATTTTAATAACGAGAACCTATTTTTCTCTGGACCTCGATAAAAATTATTTGTACCCCAAATTAAAATTACTGGCCATCGCCTGACCTATCTCCAACATATCGCACCCTTGCTACTAAAGTGACACAACTCAAAAATTGCAATTTTTGAGTTATGACCGCCATTAGGCGTAGTTTTCACATCTCTACCAATCTTCAAAAGAGCCAGAAGTTGCATTGAAAAATCAGCCGCCAGATCGCAGTTATGGCGTTTTGTTGTAATCAAGATGGCTATGATTCCTTCTACTGAAATGCCACATCTTGAGTTGTCGTCCAGCCGTCGTTGAGTATGAACTACTAGAACAATGGCTAACGATCATAGTTTGAGATGTATCGTTTTTCTTATTGACGAATTCAAAAATACTAAAATGTGCCTAGTCAGTTTTTTTGCAATTTCTGGAAAACATAGTTTTTTGAGTTGTGACACTTTAGTAGCAAGGGTGCGATATACAGTCACTACAAAGGACGCATTTCGTTGCAGCAAGCTCCGTGGGAAGGAGCCGGACGAGAAGGGGTTCGTCGGGGAAGACGAGCTGGGTGGCGGGGCGGACTTCTACGAGAACCTGGAGCGCAAGAAGCCGCGCTCCAAGGCCTTCATGGACCCCGAGTGTCCCTGCTGCCGCAATCTCTCCAAGCGCTACACCATCGCCCTCATGAGTTCCCTGGGCTTCGTCATCAGCTTCGGCATCCGGTGCAACCTCAGCAACGCCATCGTCAAGATGACCGACAGGACCAACGGACAGGTAAACCCTTTGCTTATATCCACGCATCGTCTTAAAATGTCCTCACTGTTTTAAAACAAGGGGCAGATACTTAAAGGAGTATCTAGGTCTGTTGTAGACCTACAAGCTTCAGCGTAACCAACTTTACTTTTTTAAGGCCCTGGGTAGAGATGTTACAAAAAGTGTGCCTTAAAGTCAGTCATTTGTGGCTAAGCATCTTGTTTCAACAAGCGAACTTAGTCCCTATATGCTGACCCCGGAGGGATAAAAGGCGAAGTTTGCTTTTCCCAACCCGGAATAGTACCCGGGAAAGTGGCGTGGCAGCGAGATGCTCTATTACCACTTGGCCATAGGCTCATAGGCATGCTAGCAACTGGTATCGGGTATATTGAACATAACTATCAAAGTTGGTAAAGTCTATAGTTGTAAACTAAAGCAACTTTTATAGTTATGTTCAAACTACTGGCATCGAGTAAATTGGACATAACTTTTAAAGTTGCTTGAGTTTTCAGCTTTGGACATTGTTGGATGTTAGGTTCAATTTATGCGATACGAGTAGCTAGCATGCCAATGGTCCACAAAAAGTACAAAGACAAACAAAAGAAAAACAAATTCTTTGCGTGGAGTACATTAAAATGCCAAGAGATCTATGCATCTACAACTCGTAGTTTCTGAGAAAATTACGACAGAAAAAGGCAAGACCTCATATTCAGCTCACGCTCAAAAATGCTTATGGAAAACGGGATTCCAGTTATTAAGATAGGTATGACTAAGATAACCACTGCGTAGACATGCGCGATTTTGGGAATAAAATTTTATTGGATGTGACGTTGTATTTATCGAAAAAATACAGGGTACATATATCTGGGTATTTGATATACTCGACGCAAGGAATCTCTCTCTACAGAGTTTGGGCGGACATGTTGAAACACCTTATATAAAGATGGAATATAAATAAATAATACAATAATTCAAATATTGTATTATATGCAATACAATAATTTCAAAGAACTGTGTTGTTTTAAACTACCTGCAAATAAAATTAATTTGCCCCTCTTTTTAAACTATAGGTCAAACAATAACTTAAACATAAAACTTATGGCATTTAATCAGCAAGATAAATAAATGTCTAAATGTCTTTAAATAATTTAATTTCTTAATTGGATTTAAAAGTTAGATTTTTGAGTTTTGTAGACTATATTCTAATCTATTGAGCTTAGTCTCTTTCTTTTTTTTCAGCAGAACGCATTTTAAATAAAGTTATTTATTTCTGAGTTCAGCTAAACGCAGAGATAATTTTTATTTCAGTTAAGCGTAAAAATATCTGATGACACTCTAAATTTGATTCAATATATCCATCCGTTCTTGCGAAATGTCTGCTGCACCAATTCATTAAATAAATAATACTAAAAATACCACAATTCAAACCAAAATAAAAGAACTGGACACCTGTCACTTAACGTTTCTCCCAACAGCGTTTATTATTTATTCACATCAGTAAAGAATAACTAAAGTAATTACGCACAGGATTCTCTCAATAAGTTTACTTTCTTTGTCATTTCATTTTAATTATTCAGATGAAAGAAAATACTATTTACGATAATATTACACGTTTTCAGACATGTGTAAACTCGATTTTCTCATACTCATGCCTATTTTTATTCGAAGCTAGTATAGGAAATCACCATTTCCTAGAAGGTTCGCATTCTACAGACGGTTTGATTCTTCTTTGATTCTCCAGACTTTCGTATGGCATGCACTTTCAAAGAAGGATTCGCCGTATTTTTCAAAATATTGAATAAGGTTTCCTCTTTTTTTTGTACGAGGAAGGAAACGTCTAGAAAATATTTTAAAGAAATACTTATCTTGCTCTGTATAAGAAGATATCCTTGGTTTTTTAACCTTTATGGGGTACAATTTTTAAAAAATGGCTTGTTTTATCGATTGTTTTATAAATGTTACTTATCGATTAGAATGTTAAATATTAAAAAATATTTCATTAATAAATATAAAATTAGTTTAAAACGCACATATAGCATTAAAAAACCTTTCTAAAGATGTATATAAGATGGGAACACAATTATATTATCTCACCTAGTTTTATTTATTGGTACAAAACTTGCTATCTTTCAGCGCGTAAAAAGGTATATTTAAGAATATGAAAAGACAAGGTCTCCCCTAGACATAGTGATAATCTCTTTTTTCAATCATATTTAGGTATATAACCTAGCATTCTAGTTATTTCTTTCTATAAGTAAGGTAAATGTGGGTATAGTGTAGGGATGTTACGTATTAGTTAAAGTGTGGAACCGGTTCCACAGTTCCAGTTACAAGGTGGGATTAGGTTCCCTTAACAGTTCCAGTTCCAAACGGTTCCAACTTTAAAACCGTTCATATAAAAAACGCAAGGGTCCCAAAGACAAAAAGAAGCAATAAAGTCAAAAAATTCAAAAATTGACCAGTGGTCAAATGGGGTTGACGAAAGGTCAGGGACGCCTAAAACAACCATGAGACAAAAAGAAAAGGTCAGAAACGTTACAAATAGCGAGAAAAAATGGATTGACCACTGGTCAAGAGATCTTGACCAGTGGTCAACACCAATATGTTACCCGTCTCAAGGCGTTTGGTTTGATACCCCATATGACCTACTTAAGTGCCAAAGCAAAGAAGTTACAAAAAGTTGACCGGACTGACCAATGGTCAACCATAACCAAAGACACATGTTATAACATTAGGGATTACAAAATATCAATTAGCAACTCCTAAATTTATTTTATAATGAATTTCAGTCACCTTGGACAGTGGTCAAATGAGGTTGACCAAAGGCCAGGACCCTCAAAACAATCAAGAGACAAAAGGAGAAAGTCAGAAAAGTTGCATATCATGAGAAAAAGTGGAATGACCACTGGTCAAGAGATATTGACCAGTGGTCAACACCAAAATGTTACCCGCCTTAAGGCGTTTGGTTTGAGCCCCCACATGACCTACTTCAGTGCCAAAGCACAGAAGTTGCAAAATGAGGATCGGACTGACCAATGGTCAGTCGGAACCAAAGATACACGTTATATCAATAGGGATTACAAAAGATAAATTGGCAACTCCAACATTTAGTTTATAGTGAATTTTAGTCATCTTGACCAGTGGTCAAGCTGCAGGAAACTTAAAATGAATTTCCAGATTTAATTCTCATTCTCACAGACAGACAGTTATACCCTTCCCAACGAAGCCCAAACAGAAACAAACGCTTATACGTTCCAGTTCCAGGTTTATTAGTATTATTATCTTACCAGTTCCAAAGAGTTCCCAAGTTCTAAACCTAGTTATAAGTTCCAAAATAGCTCCAAAGTTCTTACCAGTTATAAGTTCCAAAAGAAGTTCTAATCAAGTTCCGGTTCCATTCCAGTTACGCGAATTCCTCCCAGCATAACTAATCCACTCGAAACAAGTTCCACGAGAACGTATTAGTTTCCGTAAAGAGTTCTGTCACTGGAACTTATTTCTCTCAGAACCGTTAGCGATCGCTAACAGTTCCAGGCCGACCCGGCCCATTCCGACAGCAAATCCATAGGAATTTCGGGCGGCAGTAATGAAAGCTCATAATCCGTGGAACTCAGGGTGTTAACGAAGCCGGCCCATTCCAACGGAAAATCCATAAGAGTTTCGGGCGGAAGGGATAAAAGCTATCGACTGCTTTGGAGCGTTCTAATTGGCGCAGGCGGCTGTCAGTCATTCTTTTTTTCTTCTGCTGCTTCTTCGTCGAATCGGCAGATGTCTTTCTTTTTTATTTACTTTCCCTCGTTGCGGTTTTTCAGTGAGATAAGAGCATATTTGTTTTGAAAAGGGATTGATTAATTATAGATTCAGTTTTTTGGCAGATGTGCTCTATGGTGCGAATCGATTGTTGCGTTTTTGCCTAGCTGGGTTTTTTTTTGCTATAGAATATATCTCTGCGGTAGCGGTTTGCGGGCATTGCTTATCTTTTAGTTTGGAAATGGCCTCTTTATTTGAGGCGTTCTCGTTCAATGTTGGATAGGATTGCAGAGAAATTTGGAGTTGTTATTGATCTTTATCGGTTCCAGGGTGGAACCGTTAAGCGGTCCTTCGTGGAACCGGTTCTGACGGTTCCATGCTGGGATTAGGTTCCATGGAACTGTTCCAGTGGAACCGTAACATCCCTAGTATAGTGGACACTTTAAGGCAAATTTTTGCTTAAATTCTCGATAAATACCAACCTATTTGCTTGGAAACTGTTATCCTCGTATTTTTAGGTTAATTGGATCTTCTTCTTTCGATTTTACCATTACAAATTTAAATTAGATTGGGTAAAGTATTTTTAATTAATTTTTAAAAAAGTACTCTATAGTGGCCAGGCCACATAGATGTAGCTGTTGCTTCAATGGTGGACACCTCTTGTATCCAAAGTGGACACGTCTCTTTTTCTGCCTATATGAGGGGTTTATGCACGAAATTGAGTAGGTACAGTATTTTAGTTCTAATTAAATCTTTCTTCCCAACAGTATATATTTTAGATTAAATCAAATTAGCTTTATTTAATTTTGAATAACAGACTGGATAGTTTCCGACCCAAAGCCTACGCTGTAGCTGATTTGAGAGAAATTTAGCATGTAATTCAATGTTTTTGAAACCTTGGTTCCCGAATCCAGAATGAAATCAAATTCATACAACATTAATTTTAAAGCACAATCAACAGTTTATGAATAAAAACTGATTCAAATGAGATATTATTTATGTTTCTTTTAGAAGCCATTGCAGTGTCCACTATTGGAAAATCTAAGATTATGTGTTGGTAAAGTGGCGACCCCCATAAATCCTCGTAAAGTCAAACTTTTCAAAAAAAACTATATTCATTATCATTTTATACACTCTTCTTTACATTAATATAAATTTAAAAGTCAATCAAACGGTACTAAATGCAAAAAAAATCAGTTCCGACATACCCGTTTCCTTACGCGATTCAATAAGCCAAATCAACTTTCAGTCACTCGGCCGATGTTGTTATTTTCAAATATTAAAATATCCTTCCCATGCTGATCTGTGGTATCGGTGGTAATTTACCAGCTTACCTGATTGTACAATCAACTTTGTTTATGAATTTTGACGCTGTTTGATGCTTCTATCTCGTTCTATTTAAAATTAATCAGCTATGTGGCCACTATTGGTACAGTGTCCACTATACCCACATTTATCTTAATGGCGTATTAAAAATAATTCATGTAGCTTACCATATCACATCGGTTCTAACATTACACTGTAAACAAATCCAGTAAAATTTACAGTTTTGCGCAACCAACCCAGCTGCCAGTTTAAAACCGTAAAATCCCAAAGTGTAAATCCGTAACCACGGTGGTTTTTTACCGTTTTCATCCACTTTTTTTATATAAAAAAAACCCGTTGTGGTTACGGATTTACTTTGTAATTTTTACGGTTTCACAATCAACGAAGCTGAAAGTTTAAAACCGTAAAAATCACAAAGTAAATCAGTAACCACAACGGTTTTTTTACCGTTTTCATCCACTTTTTTATATAAAAAAATGGTGTGGTTACGGATTTACTTTGTATTTTTTACGTTTTTGCACAATCAACCCAGCTGATGTTTAAAACCGTAAGTTTTAAGGTTTTAAACTGACACAGCTGGGTTGTTTTTTACAATGTGTTATTAGAATAAGCTGAAGGTTTCATAATACTGGGCTAACAAGCATATCTTTTTAGGTCCCCGAATTTGACTGGACATCAAATACCGTTGCTCTCATAGATTCTTCCTTCTTTTTTGGATACCTTATTACACAAATTCCTGGAGGTTTTTTAGCCACAAAATACCCAGCAAATAGGTATGTACTTGTACTATTAGTTTTTAATTACATATGATTAATCCAATTTTAAGTTAATTTTGATCATGTTGTCCCAATAATGCCAAAAATATCGGTATGTATTACATTTGTATTTCATCTAATTATTCACGAAATTCCTAAATAAACAAACAACCAACGGAAGTGACGTCACCAGGTAACTCAATCTTCCGGTTTGTCTGATATTTACATTGAACAACATTACACTACGGCGCGTTTGGTTTTTATAATTTTTCTTTTCTTATTTTAAAGCGTAATTTAAAGGAGAAACTCAAAATATGAGTTCTCCATACTTCCGATCATTATCTGAAAATTGTAAAAAGAGATATCTTGATAAGTTATCTGTGAATGGGACGATTGATTTACCCGATCCATTGGACGAAAATCTCAGCTAATACAATCAACGCCATTGCAACAGATCGTAGATTACATCAGGATTAATTGGGTCGGTCCGATATTATTGAAATTCATTATTTAGTTTGTTTTAAAACTTATGAATACAATCACCCACTTATTTAAAAAAATTCGCATAAAAATATTTAAAAAGATAATTAAAGTGACAGACGATTTTAAGAATACTATTTCTGAATCTCAAATAAAAATAAACAAGCTGACTGGAATGTAGTAGGATCATTAAAGGTAAATGCACTAAAATTTTGAATAAATCCATAATTAAATTAAATTAATTAGTTCTTAGATTTTAGCCCGTTGTTTTCCATATTTTTATGTACTTTATATTTTTAAGACAATAAAAATTCAGTTTCTAAATAAATAAACTACTTTGATACAATGGATATTCAAGTTTGACATACCAGAACAGCGATATTAATTTTATCACAAGAATGTTCTGAAAAGTTTTCATGATTGAATATTTGCTCAATATTTTGTTTTCTTTGTATCAGCAGCTGTTTTAATTACATTTAAACAAGTTAGTAATTAAAATCAATAAGAGGAGAGATTGAAGCACATCGTTGTAGACCTCAAGGTTCATATTTTTGATCGGTTATTATTGAGTTAAAATTATTTTTCTAATTCAAAACACTTGATAACCTATAAACATGTTTGTAATTGTGTCCAGTATAAACTGTTTTAAAAGTTTCTTTGGCTCTTATTTTAATAAAAATCACCAAAAATAAGCATTTTCCCATGCTGTGAATAGGAATAGGAAATGTGTGGTAAATCAATCCCATTCACAGATAACTTATCAAGATATCTTTTTTTACAATTTTCAGATAATGATCGGAAGTATGGAGAACTCATATTTTGAGTTTCTCCTTTAAATTACGCTTTAAAATAAGAAAAATTATAAAAAACCAAACGCGCCGTAGTGTAATGTTGTTCAATGTAAATATCAGACAAACCGGAAGATTGAGTTACCTGGTGACGTCACTTCCGTTGGTTGTTTGTTTATTTAGGAATTTCGTGAATAATTAAAGGCTAAAATGCTTAAAAAATTTATACAAAAATAAGACATATTGAACTTGTATATATTCACACATTATTTTTTTCATCAATTAAAAATCTGTTAATTAAACATTCTAAACAAATACTGACTTCATAAGCATAATCAAGTCAGAATACTGCTTACTATTCAGATATTTTTATAGCATGAATAGTACACTTCTTTTAATTGTTTTCCTTTTGAATGTTTCTTATGAATGTCTTGATATAAAAAGATAATTTTTCTCTTTATTTTATGTCGCAGGATAATAAAAAAATATGGATTTGTTTGCATATTTTGACAGCAAAAACGTTTTATTAGAACCAGTTTTTAAAATGCTTTTTACTCTAAATCCAGCAACTATAAATTTTTGTAAGTACATATTTCAGTAAAAATTCAAACTCCTTTTCAATAACGAACAAATTCTAATAAAAAAATATGATAATACATGATATAATGAGATATATAATACATGATAAATATGATAAAACTACAGTTTCATTTTCTGTGTTAAGGTTTAAAAATCATTATAAAAATGTTAAATATCAATTCTACCTAATTCATTCAAAAATTATTAATAGAGCGTATATACTTTTTTCAGAATATTTGGAACAGCGATAGCTATATCTGCGTTCTTGAATTTACTTATTCCAAAGTCTGCAGAACTTCACGTAAACGTAGTAGTAATTGTGAGGATTTTACAAGGCCTAGTTGAAGTAAGTTTGTACCTTTCGTTCGTAAGTAAGTACCTCTTTTCATACGAAAAAACTTTTAAAGAGTATCAAACATGTTTTATATTCATCTTTTTGTTACTCGTATTATTCACTGTATAAAGTACAGGGAGGAGAGAGTAATCATGAGGCGAAATATACCAAGCATATTATCGATTGTTGTAGATATAACATCGATGTTGTAGTTTAAAATCAATTGCTGTAGCATAAACATAAAAATCGATCAATTTTTTAATTATTTCTCACTCTGCCGGGCATATTATCCGGGTAACGCCTGGCCTAGCACGCAGTGCTACACATTTGGACTGGTGAAACCCCATCTTGTAACACACCAGATGATATTTATTAAAAAACTGAAACCCGGGCCAAGCCCGGGTCTAGCTCGTTAGCACTAGTGTCGGGGCCTGGTTATAATGAAGTACCGACAACATCTTTAATCAACAACAAACTTTAATAAAAATAAACATGGCCAACGTGGTAAACAAGGAAAGGTAAAAAGAAGCAAAGAACAAAATGCATGAGCGCTTATATAATGTACAGTTATAAAAGTTCAGGAACAAGTCGAGCTGTCAGTCATATTTAGAGACGAGTTGAGGTAATCGGGGCGCGTTTCCGCCACACTAGTTATGCTATAAATCAGGGGTTCCCAACCGGTGGTACACGTACCACTGGTGGTACGCGGGAACGTTTCAGGTGGTACGCGTGAGTCAAAGCACTAATAGAAAGTTTTTTCGATTTTACAGAAGATAGTTCCATGAAAGATTATTTTAAAGACAAATCTTAAAATTAACTTCTGGATCGGATGTAAAAACCGAGTACCCTTTGATCTTCCGCCAAGCTCTGCTATTTTTGATGCCATTTGTTACGAGTTACTTGTGTGAGAGTGGATTTTCTGAACTCTTGTACATAAAAAATAAACATAGAAGCAGAGTAAGTGTTTAAGAGGACTTAAGAGTGAAGATAAGTTCCATTACTCCTAACGTTGATATTTTAATCACAGGCAAACAACAAATTTCGCTTTAAAGACTACAAAAGTATATTTTGTTGAGGGGGGGTTGTACTAATTTTTTATTTGTGTAACAGATGAAAATGCTGCTTTACAACTAAACCCTTTGTCTCGTAATATTTTACTCACGCGCTCGTGAACTTTTAAAAATGATGGAAATGAAAATTGCTTTATTATTTTAGTTTTGTTCAAGGTATATAAAGTAACAAGGTAGGCTCATAAGTGACGTCACCCAGGATATAAAATAACGGACCAATCAATGACGAGCATATCAGCCAATACAACGCCATTGCAATGCAACATATCGTAGATACATCAGGATTAATTGGGTCGATATTATTGAAATTCATTATTTAGTTTGTTTTAAAACTTATGAATACAATCACCCACTTATTTAAAAAAATTAGTATAAAAATATTAAAAAAGATAATTAAAGTGACAGACGATTTTAAGAATACTATTTCTGAATCTCAAATAAAAATAAACAAGCTGACTGGACTGTAGTAGGATCATTAAAGGTAAATGCACTAAAATTTTGAATGAATCCATTATTAAATTAAATTAATTAGTTATTGGATTTTAGCTCATTGTTTTCCATATTTTCATGTACTTGATTTATTTAGAAACTGAATATTTTTTGTTTTAAAAATCTAAACTGCTTCGATACAATGGATATTCAAGTTTGACATAGCAGAACAGCGATATTAATTTTATCATAACAAGAATGTTCTGAAAAGTTTTCATGATTGAATATTTGCTTAATATTTAGTTTTCTTTGTATCAGCAGCTGTTTTAATTACATTTATACAAGTTAGTAATTAAAATCAATAAGCAGAGAGATTGAAGCACATCGTTGTATAGCTCAAGGTTCATATTTTTGATCAGCTATTATTGAGTTAAAATTATTGTTCTAATTCAAAACACTTGATAACCTATAAACATGTTCGTAATTGTGTGTAGTGTAAACTGTTATAAAGTTTCTTTGGTCCTTATTTTAATAAAAATCACCAAAAATGAGCATTTTCCCATGCTGTGAATAGGAAATATATCCTGGGTGACGTCATTTTCAAAAGCCACGCCTTTTTCGCCGGAAGAGCATACCTTGTTAGTTTAAATACCTTGAGTTTTGTTGAAGTTTTATCTCATGTAAACAATTCTCAAAAATTTGAAGTAAATTATAAATCTTTTATTAAACTGGCGCCCTAACTCGTGGCCGAAACACGATCCCATCATCTGGATGAAGTTGTTGCTGTGCCGATGGAATCCGATGTGGAAGTTTTCTATGTCCGATGTGGAAGTCTGTGTAACAGATGAAAATGAGTTACTTAGCAAAAGGAAAAAACCAGATAAGGGATGAAAAGTTCTCCCGACGATAAAGAATGAATGCTGAATATCAATTCATCATCTTTCGTCATCTCATCTCTCAACAATGAATATGAATTCTACCTGTTCAAGAGACGATGAAGGGAAACACCTCAATAAAACCCAAAGAGCTGGATCAAATTTCTTATTAGAAGATTTCTCCGGTATGTTCCGTCAAGGGGAAGAAGCAAACCCCCAAGATTAAACATTTCATTAATTAAATACTGAAGATTATATACCAGTTCCAGTACCTCCTTCTAAGAAGATACCAAACTTGTTCCAATGCTTTACCATCTCCTGTGGCAATGAGTAAAGATTATACATACAATATTGGTTCTCTCAAGCCATTAGTCACTATAAAGTGATCTAAGTCTTAAGCAGTCATGTGACCTAAGTCTTAAGCATTCATGTGACCTAAGTCTTAAGCAGTCATGTGACCTAAGTCTTAAGCAGTCACTATCAAGTGATTCTAGTCACTCAAGTGATCCAAGTCTTAAGCATTCATGGGATCTAAGTCTTAAGCAGTCACTATCAAGTGATCCTAGATAAAGTGATATTTAATCACTATCAAGTGAGCTTGGTCACAGAAGAATCAAGAAGTCTTGATCTTATCCCTAAGGGAGCACAAATCTGTATAAAATGTCTCGTCTCATGTGAATCATAGATTTCTTCGTTTTATCCAGTCTCCAAGACGTCCAACCTGCTTTCCGAGGACGTTTGGACCGCAGGTTGAGGGGAAGTGTGTAACAGATGAAAATGCTGCTTTACAACTAAACCCTTTGTCTCGTAATATTTTACTCACGCGCTCGTGAACTTTTAAAAATGATGGAAATGAAAATTGCTGTATTAGTTTAGTTTAGTTTGTTGATGATTTGGCGTCTGTAAACAATGCTCAAAATTTGAATTAAATTATTATCTTTTAACATTTATTAAACTTGTAGGTTTTTAGACCTATGGGTATAATAAATAAAACTGTAAAAAATACCATTTTCATCTTTTTCTCCTTTATTATAAGCATTTTATAAATAAATAAACAAATATCTAACCATTAAATATGAAGTTTTCTCAGGAATTTAATTCAAAAAGCCTTTGAACACTTTTAGAAGAGTAAATATTACACGTTTATTAAAATATTTAGGCCTGGTGGTACGCCAAAATTTCTCAAAAAGTCAAGTGGTACGCAGGTGCAAAAAGGTTGGGAACCCCTGCTATAAATGATTATGAACTTCATTACTTGTGTGTAAAGTATTTTATAGAGGATTAATATTTTTTGTTGAACATTAACTTATTTTAAACTTAATTTATTCTAATTTCAAAAATAAATTAGAACTCCAATAAGTGTGTGTGTACTTGAATGGAAAAAGGAACAAATAAGTTTTGAAATAAAAAAGCTAGCATTTTAATTCACTTTTTTTATTTGTAAATGAAATTTTGCATTCAAAGTTAAAATGAATATTGAAGATTCTATCAAAGAATTTCTCAATGAAACTTCCGTTAAATTAATTTTACGTTTCTTTTGATAAACGCGTATTTAATTGTTTAAAAATTAATCGAGAATAGAACATTAAATTTTTATAGAGAAATGTTTCTCCACTAAACATACTTAATGAAATTGTTATGGATGGATGATGGAAAGGTTATTTCATTACTTACGACAATAGACAAATTTTAATATAAACAAACTTGAGGGGCCATTCACAAACTACATAGCATCTCAAGCAGCCCAAACGTTCTAGGTTCGTCAAATTTTTGAAATTGGACGAAAATTTATTTGGCCAAATTTAGATGAAATTGGCCAAATTTCATTTACTTCTTGTTGGAGGTACGTAAACTTGATATATTTGGTTTGATTTGTGGAGGAGGGGTTAGTTAAACCCCTATCCCCTTCCCCATGTTTAATGGGGGAGAGGTTAGTTTAAACTGTGTAGTATCACACATTAAAAACTATTCTTTCACTCTTGTTTAAGTGTCAAAAGATGCAAGCGTTAAAAGATGAGGGGTAATTGGGTTACCCGAGTAAAAAAGTATGCACTTCCTAAATAATGAAAAAAGTTATATTAAATTCAAATTCCTCTATTTGTGGTTAAATTTTAAAGTTTCAAAAGTTTGACATAAGAATTGGAGTGTGTCTTTGATATGTAAAAGCCAGTGACATAGGGGGAAAGGAAGGGTATACTATATACTTCCTTAAAATTACATGACCTAATTTGTAAATGGCCTCTAACTAAGAAAAATTATTACTATGCATAACAGGTAAATAACTTTGAAATGTTAGTTCTAAAAACAATGACCCTAAGTATGCTGAAGATTAAAAGTACGGTTTCATCCGTGGCTGCCACACATTACTCTTTCGCCAACCTCAGATATCCCCGAAAATACATAACAAAACAGCATCATACTAACAATATCGTTTCCCCACAACGGAAGCATTAAAATTCCATCTCGAAGGCAAAGAAGAGATACGCCCACCGCAGGAAATTCGATAACAGGGGCATCAGGTGCGGAAATTTATCACCGTCAGCTTCCTCAGAGTGGGGCAAGAAGGTGCGCGGCCATAATGCCACCTGCTCTCAGAAATCCGTGCCCCCTGGCGCTGTGCCGGATAGGTCAAAATAAACAGAGGGTAGAGGGGAAGTTTATTTGTGCACCGATGCTGTTACTTTTGAAGGTAATTAAGCTGGACTATTGGGGGTGATTAGTTTGATGAATTTGACGTTGGGAGATGTAAATGAAGATACTTGTTGGGTGGTTTGGGAGTCGTTTGAGGAAGATAATGGTGTTGTTCTTTTGGAAACGGTGTTGTTTCTTGAGTATTTAACCCATATCCTGCCAAGCATTGAAGAATTTAATATTTTCTCTTAAAAACTTAAAAATGGGCTAGTTTAGACCCATGTACAAACATAAATTGAAAAAAATTCTCCAACTTTGATTAGTTTTATCGGTACAGGGTGTCCTAAATATAGGACGATGGCAGGATCCACTGCTATCCCCTCCCTATTAGGTCTAATGGGCGAAAGCCTCTTAGAAGAAGAAAAAAGCAAAATTTTCGGAAATAGTTAGCTGTTATTACTTCAAGAAGCTTGTTTGACAGTTTTTTTAAAAACATTTCGCCTTTTTTTTAACAATAATTTGGATTTTAATTTTTTTGACTATGTGAATCAATGGAAACGTACAGCTTTCTGCGCATCTTTTGTATAAATCGACCCAATTACTCTGCTGTTATCTTTAAAACTAAGTCCTTTTAGGTCCTAATTATTGAAATAAGTATAGAAATGCATTTGGTATAATTAATATCCTATAAATGTTTTAAAAAATTTAATTATGGTATCTTTTCCTCTTACATTCGAAAAAACTAAGCTACATCGCTGTAAAAAAAGTGGTAGCCTCATTTTAATAAAATGTGTTTAATCATGGCCACCTAAACTTATAAGGCCGTAGAAGCTCGAAATCTTGAGTGACGTCATGCCTACTATATCGCGTCATCGACGCGTTTAAAGGCGGAAACAAATTGGAGCCGAGCGGCGTAAGCGAACAGCCACGAACACGCTCTGCGCACGCGCAACTCGGAGGCGCTAAGAGCGGCGCTTGCGCAGAGCGTGTTCGTGGCTGTTCGCTACGCCGCTCAGCTCCAATTTGTTTCCGCCTCAAGACAACAGCGCAACTCCAGTCTGAAATCTTGCTTGCCCCACCCCTACAGCCTGATTGGTCTCCTCAACTACGGTGAAAACGTCACTTGAATTAGACACACCGACACACGTGCCGAATATTTCAGAAGTGAGAAAGTTAATTAGAGATCGCGAACCTCAACTTGATTCCGCGCTCTATTATAAAGCAATTTCATGTTGTGTAGTTTCGTTTTGCACAGCGGGAAAGATGTTTCCCCTTAAGACCTAAAAATGATTTTAAGCAGAGCTTGATTTTAATGATCATATTTTATCACTAAAATCTGGTTTAATGATTAAATTTTAGTAAAATTGTAGAAATCGGGCCTGGTTTAAGGTTTAAAACTCATGATCGGACATATTTAAGCCTTCAAAATTACGATTACAATGGAGGGGGGTTAAATATTGAGTTGTCCCATAAGTTCTGTTACTTTTTACGAAGTTTCGTGTTTGAAAATTTTTTATGAAAAACTGGTAATAAGTGGAGATTTCAAACAAAAGAGATTTTAATCTATGTATATTTATGAACATAATGTGCGATTTTGGTAGTTCTCGAGATATTATTTCTTTTCAAAATGGCGGTTTGAAAAAAAGACCGCAAACGACGATTTTCTCGTATTTTTTTTCTTTTCTTTAAAAAACTAGGAAGAACGCATAATTCATGGCTAAAAACATTTTTACTGTATGTTTGAAATGTTTAGATTAAGATGTCATAGTTTCAAGATAATTCGATAAGTTTAACTTAGGAAATTTTGGTCTCAAACATAACATCAATTGCAAAAAACTTTCCTCCGTAATGTTAGTCATTTCAAAGAAATTCTCACAAAAAATCATCAAAAACAATAAAAAAGCTTACAGATAGACCCCAGTATTCAAAATATGCAGTATATTAAATTATCTTTGTAATTAAGTTAAGAAAGTAGTGCGCACAATATGAAAAGACGCTTTCAATGTTTAAACTGTGTAAAAAAGCATTATGGTTCAAAAAACATCTGCCTTTTATTTGCTTCATACCAGCTGCTTAGAAAAGCAATGGGCGTGTTTTAAAAAACACGTGAAATTAGCAATATATGAGGTTTTAAAGCCAAAATTTCCTACCTTAAACTTATTGGATCATCTTGAAATTATGACACCTTAATCGAAACATTTCAAATATACAGTAAAACTTTTTTTAGCCATGAAATAAGCGTTCTTCCTAGTTTTTTAAACAAAAGACAAAAATTACGTGAAAATCGTCGTTTTTTGTCTTTTTTTCAAATTGCCATTTTGAAAAGAAATAATATCACGAGAACTGCCAAAGTCACACGTTTTGTTCATAAATATACATAGATCAAAATCCTCTTTGTTTGAAATCTCCACCTATTACCAGTTTTTCATAAAAAAATTTCAAACACGAAATTTCGTAAAAAGTAACAGAACTTATGGGACAACCTTATTAACTGGTGTTTCATCTTTTCGATCAATTTTACGTAATAAATGCATCAACCGAAAAATTTTGCTAGTTTTACGTCCAATCTTAGGTGTCCAATCCAAGGATTGGGTTCAAATTTCAGATCAGGTTAATTCTGCTCTTTAACCCCCTCTGTCATTAGGAGTATTCCTTAGAGATCCTGAGTTACAAGCATTTTTTTCTTTCGGTTTTCGATCTCTATGTGCAAAACGAATTAAGATCAAATTATCCTTGATCTGAAATATTCGGCACGTGTGTCGGTGTGTCTAATTCAAGTGAAGTTTTCACCGTAGTTGAGGAGACCAATCAGGCTGTATGGGTGGGGCGAGCAAGATTTCAGACTGGAGTTGCGCTGTTGTCTTAAACGCGTCGATGACGCGATATATAGTAGGCATGACGTCACTCAAGATTTCGAGCTTCTACGGCCTTATAAGATTAGGTGGCCATGGTTTAATGCATACTTTTGTTTTAAATCAGTTTTTCTTCCTCACTTTTAGATAAAAAAAACTTTTTTATTAAAATTTGGAAAAACCTGAAAAAAGTGTGTCTTTACAGTCATTTTATTTGAAATATCGAGGTTTTCGAGTTATCGAAGTTCGAGTTATTGATAGTATCATTAATTACCACATATTACAGGTCTCTATTTAATGTGCAAATAATTTGAAAAAACTTAGGTTGGATGACCCCCTAAGTAATTTTTTTCACCAAATTTGTTTTTATAGTTTTAAAGTAGAGTATATAGTCGCAATAAATTTGGATACAATTTTGTCTAACAGCCATTAATTCTTAAATAATATTTTTGTTGAAAATTCAAGAAAAAAATCTCAAAAAATCGTCATTTTGAAAAATTTGTTAAAAATATTAAATATAAATTTAGGCTTGCAATAAAAACCAATTTATAGTGATACAAGTATATAATATCAATATGCATTTTTAAGTTTTATCAAAATATTCAAAATACTTTTGGTAAAAGTGACATATATCTATGCTGTCCTATTTTTAGGACAATGGCAGGATTATAGGTTATGGTAAAATAATCATTCCCTGAGTTGTATTTACAATACCATTAAGGGTTTCGACGTTATTAGGTTATTCACGATTTATTGTTGTATCCATTATTATTGTTAAATTAAATGAGGAATGAGGATTATATTTCTTACTTGTTTTGAATTACATTAAGTGATTAGTGGCAATAAATTCTACAAAAAAATTAAATTAACACTTGGTTATTATCTAGTTCATAAATCCAAATTTTAGAAAATTCCAAAAATTCTGTGGAATTTGTGAGTGATATGTTGGTGGCAATCTTTGTGGGTATTTAGAAATAACACTGTTCAACAAATTTGACCTTCAAAATTTTTTCCTTGATGAAAACAGTCATTTCTTATAGATTTTGGGTCGCTGAATACGAAAATCACCATTAAAACTTTCAATTGACTCAGGGTTTTCGAGGAACAGCCCCTCCCCCTTTTTACGTTTTTCGGTGACTTTATAACTTTAAACTTGATTTTCAGGGTCAAAAAGCATTGTTTTAGTCTTCAATTGCCCCCCGGGTAACAAGAAATGTTCAAATTAATAAAATATGATAAATTTATAACAAATGAATAGGTTTAAGGGGTAATAACCCCCATAAAAATACAAAAAAATAGCTAAAAATTATAGAGGTTTCTACACGCTATTTTTTCCTCTTATTTTTTACGCAATTCCCGTTTGAAAGGTCCTAACCCTTCCCCAAGGACCCAAATTTGATGACAATATGCAGCAAAAATTTTTACTTAAAGCGGCTGAAGTGTTAGCCTCCCAGAAGCCCCCGCGAAAGAGTACGGAAGACTTCCAGAATCGCGAAGGTGCTCGCGAGCTCAGGAATTAATATTGATTATTTTGAAAAGATTAAAAATGACGTTTTCTTATATTTTGGGTCTATCCTAAGTAGAAACTCTTCAGTTCTTTTCAACTGACCAGTTTAAGGGAGTGAGGATTCAATGTTTCAAGCTGTTAAAAGATGCACGGCTGTGGATAATAATTAGGGGGCATTCCCCTAAAAACCGAGGATGATGGAGGAAAATGGGTGTCATATTTGAATTCAGCAGATCATTTTACAGCAGATCATCAGCTGAAATTCAGTTAGTGGCTTCAGAATTTTTTTGTACAGCACTGTTGAACTCTAAGTGCCGCATTGAACCCTTCAGTGGGTGCTTTGGGGTCACTCTCACCTCAACCGCTTTTAGTAAAAATCATTGCTGCATATTTCCATCAAATTTGGGTCCTTGGGGAAGGGTTAGGACCCTTCAAACGTGAATTGCGTAAAAAATAAGGGGAAAAAATAGCGTATAAAAACCTCTATAATTTTTAGCTATTTTTTTGCATTTTTAGGGGGGTAATTACCCCTTAAACCTATCCATTTGTAATAAATTTATTATATTTTATTATTTTGAACCTTTCTTGTCCCCTGGGGGGCAATTTGAAGACTAAAGCAATGCTTTTTGAGCCAGTAAATTGAGTTTTAAGTTATAAAGTCACCGAAGAACGGAAAAAGAGGGAGGGGCTGTTCCCCGAAAATCCTGAGTCAATTGAGAATTTTAATGGTGATTTTCATATTCAGCGACCCAAAATCTATAAGAAATGACTATTTTCATCAAGGAAATTTTTTCATTGTTGAACAGTGTAATTCCTGCAATTGGTCTTATGCAGGCGCAGGTCTTTCAGAAGGAAAAAATTCTACTTACCCTAAACTTTCTTTATCCTCTTTCTGTTTTCTCCTAAACTTTTTTGTATCTATTATCCACTTCTTCTTTTCTGTGCATCAACTTAATTGTTTATATTTACAAAACAATCATTAATCCTCCTTTACAGCTTTCAAAAACTATCTTGGTCATTACCGAAACCCCAATTTTCCTCTCGCAACCTTATCCACCGGAACCATAATTATTCAAACAGTTAAAAGCAGTTCTTCGATCCATATTTCGGGGCATCCGAATCCCCGGTAATTGCGCTTCCAAATCCTCCCCGAAGTTAAATCGAACTTAAATGGACTAGATTAAGCCAGTTAGTGTGGCCGGCGGAAGTTGGAAATTCAGAAGTTAATTACTACGCCCGGTCTCCGAAGGGCCTTCAAAACGAAATTAGGAACTTCCCCAGGAATTCCGCATTTTATCTGCAGCAATAAATTAGACCCGGGGCGAGAAAGATTGTTACTTCTTTAAGGGAGGGGTGGCGAGATTATTCACACCCCTTCTGCGAAGAGGGGATTACATCGAAAGGGGAAGGGGTGAAGTGTTTGCCCTGCTCCTTGGAAGATGTTTGCTCTATTGATCAGGAAAAACAAAGAAAGACAAAACTTGTACGTTTTATCCCCTGCAAAAATCAATTCTACGTATCGAATCCAAAAAAATCGATACTATGAACGTTTTGGGTGAATCGATAAGTTGTACGACTTATTTAAGCTAATCATTTTGATTTGAAGAAGTAGAACCCCATCACAATAAATAAGTACAATCCCAAATATCTTGGTTTACTTAAAAGCACTTTAGTAATGCAATATTCTATGGAAAATCAGTTTAGGTTTATACTTCTCAGTATCACCTCATCGGATTAAGTATCGATACTACATTTACATCGTATTCGAAACTTAGTTTTCTAAGAATCGATTTTCGTAGCGCTTAAACGCAAAGAACTAGTAGGTATCCAAGGAGATTAGATCAAAATTCTTATCCGGAGAGGAAGGTAAATTCTTGCCGTGAAAATTCTTGAGAGGGTGCCAAGGATAAGACAAGTGTCTACTTGTGAAGGTATCCGAAAATTGAGTTATCGTCTTCTGCTTTTGATGATGACGGTCGAGTATCTATCGGACAGAGATTAATATTAGGAAAGTTGCTAAGTGCTTTGTCCAGTTCTCAATTTATAATGAGACGAGGTGAAAAATTAAACATGTCAACTAACCTGAGTTCATATTTTGGTGGGGAATGCCTACAATGAAGGTAAATATAATCTCTTAAATAAACATCAATTCAACTAGGATATAGTTATTTACCGCTATTTTTACATGAGAGATAACATAAATTTCTCAGTAAAGTTATATGATGTCATATTGGTAAGGTCAGTAAGAACCCCTCTATTTTAAATTCTAGTTAGTCAAACCTCAGTTGTTCATATGTTCCAATGGGCCTAAGCTCATTCTTTGTGCATCTCGTATAGAGACTTTCTTTTGATCTTAGCTTTTAAGGATTTTTTATTTTTAATTGTTAAGTATGGATTTAAGGACATATTTTCTAAACTTTACTTCACAAAGAAATTAAACTAAAATCACTCTTTGTTTTTCCATCCTTACTTGATTTTGACTTATGTTATAGTTCTTACAAATTGCTCTTTGAAATGTTAAAAAATCACATTCCATTCAATGATAGTATTTCGTAAAAGGTAAAATATTCTTATCAATTTAAAGATGGAGCATCGCCATCTACTCTACTTAACATCTTAAAACGAAAAAATTAGTTTCAGTTTGTAATTCATAAAAATTACTGTCACAAATTTGACACAAACTAATTCCAAATTTTATTTTATAGAAACTTTTTTGATATTGATATGCATAAATATGAATTAATTTTGAAACCTTTTAATAACCTTTTACTTAATTAATATAGAAAGTCTCATCTTCAATTTGACACATATCGTCACACATATTCTAATCCTTATATTTTGGTTCAATTCAATGTACCACTCATTATTTTAAAAATAAGAAGCCAAACTTGTTTAATTTAAAGCCCTGGATGAAGCTACGTTACTTTGCTATCCAGGGCTTTAGTTTAATTCATAGGCGAAATATTAATTTTTGAATTAAACTATAATTTAAGAATAAAAACTTCTTTAAACATTTATTTTTGAACAAAAAGGTTCCTTATCAACAGAACTTAATTATTCAATTGTAGAATTTCCCTGTTTTTGTTTTTAAAAATCAATTAAAAGAGGATTTCGTAAGAAAGCTTTTTGAAGCTCTTCCCTTTCAAATAATTAGTTATTGAGATACTCACTGTCGAAATATTTCTCAATCAATTACACCAACATGTTAATTAGCTTTTACGCTCTTTATGTTTGTCTACAAAAGCACTTATGTTCAAGTGCTCGCTAGTTATAAAATCAATTTTTCCATTTTTAAGATATTTATTATTTCTCAAAACCTCCTCGCCTTAATCACGTACGTATTGCGAATTTCTTATTGAGAATTTCCTAATATAAAACTAATTAAATGCTTTCGATATTCAGAACTAAGCCAACTTACACTTGTTACACGGCATTTAATTTCTTAAAATAACTCGGGCTTAAATAATTCTAATGCTTTGATAGAACTCTATGTAATTTTTGTTTCAAATATTTGCATTTCTGCGTTACCTCACTTGATATTCATTTAATTCCCATGTACTTTGAAACTAAATCATAATTAAAATTTTAGTTGGTAAATTTTCAAATGCGAATTTCAAATACAATTATGTTTGTTCAATTAAAATGTTAGTAAAGTAAATAATAATGTAATCATAAAGCAGCATTTTTCAAAGTTCAGTTGATTAAACTACAAACAAGTAGTATAGTATTTAAAATCCCTTTATCAAATAAAGGACGTATTTTAAAGAATACCAACTGATCTCATCTCTAATAGGAATATTTATTTTAAAAATTTCCTCAGAAATTAAAATTTGTTTTTAATTCTATAAAAATTGTTTTAATTATTCAGCACAGGGCTAAAAGAATGGAATAAAAAATATTTATATCTAAAAAAATTTGTAATAAAATATTTCGAGGTAGACTTCAAATTATTATAAATGTTTTTGTTTGGTGCAGATCAGAGAAAACTGTAGATTTGAATAAAAAATACGCTTGTATAGCATACCCACATTAAATTTCATTACATAAAATAGAATATTGTACTAGGAACTCCGAGTCTTACTTTTAGTTAAGTACAAATTTTTTCAAGCAATTTTAATGTGTGTTACGAAATCAAAAGTTGTAGTAATAGGTGCATAATAAGGTGTAGGATAATTGCTTTTTTAGTATGAAATGTCATGTTTAGCTGTATATGAACTTTATAAAGTTTATAACTAGTACCTAGTCTTCTGTTAATTTGTTTCAATATTAGAAGAAGTATCACTACAGTCCATTTAGAATAGGTGGCTGAAACAGGATTAAAAACGTACAATAACGCCTAATAACGCTTGTCCCACAACTTCAGTGACCGATATTTTACAGTATTTTTAACTACTTTTGTTTTGGCTGCATTGTCATTACACAAGAAAAAATTTTCGATGATAATTACAATAGTAACTGCTTCTATTGTATATATATTAGGGTGTTTTTCTTAAATTCTTTGACGATAGGGGGAAAATTAGTTAAAATTGGATTCCTCATTAGAAACGTTTTTGGGTATTGCATCTATTCATTATTGAACATTGAAGGATTTAAATTAGGTCCTAAAATTATTACATTAAGAGATTAAGGTATTATTATTCTATTTAAGTATATGTTTTGAGGAAGATGGAAAAACTTTATAAAGTGTAAATTATGAGCATCTTACTCCAACGCTTCTTGAATGATTCCGTTGGGAAACGCGTTATTCCTTCTGTGCTCCTACGAATCACTCTCGAAAATCCCAAACAACCCTCCGACCTTCTTTTTTTCTTCGAACGGCGGAAAATCCTAAAGATATTCCAGAGTATTAAAAATTCTTTTCTGTGATTCCCGAAGCGAAATTATTCCTGGGGCATGAATTAATTCGTGAGAAGAGCATAGAAAATTACCTCCAGCCATTAAACAGAATACTGTCAGGAATTTCAATGAAGAGGCTGCAAAAATACCGCCTAAAAGACTTTCAGAAAGTTTAATCTTTTGGAAGGGCATTATATTTTCGAAGGAGGCTGCAATTTATTACGAAATTATTCTTCACCGGAGGAACTATTTTTGATCTCAATATTTCTCAAGGAAGTTCTCGGACAAAAATGGAGGGAATTTAATAACAGATGCTCCATTGTTATTCACTGAGTATAAAAGCACTTATACAGGATGTATAAAAAATATTTCGAATTCCCAGCCATGGAGTCCATTATTCCTCGATGGAAATAGATTAGAGAGCTACTCGGCTGCTTCTTCGCATCAAATGGATAGTTCTCTTTTAAAGTATCGAGTGACTGTTTGGAAGCATTGATTTTCATATATGTTTTGAATTTCTCTGCCATTTACAGTTTTGAGTGTTTTTCTGCATTTATAAAAGTGAGGAATAAAAATTCTTTATTTGAAAGGTAAAATGAATTCAAATAAAGTTTTAATTGTAAATAAGCGTTTAATATTAAGGATGAATGTCATGAATTAAATTTTGATTATTTTATGAATTTTATTTCATTCACAATAGGATTAAAAAATTTGAATTTCATTTTTTTACTAAAACTGAAATAAATAAATGGAAACTATTTTATTAATTACAGATTATTCAAGATATATTATTAAATAATATATCTTGGATATATCTTAAATAATATGTAAGGAGTATTGCACCATTATAATGACATCTACTTCCTTTGAACTTTAAATGTTAAAATATAAAATTATAAGAAGGCACTGAAATTATTTTCCTGAAATGACATTATATTCTTAAGAATTTAAAAGGTTTAATTTTAGCTTCATTTCCATGGATTCTTTAGAATAATGTGCTTAATTTTTATAATAGAACTAAATAACATGTTTTCCTTTTATCATTTGACAAATTTCTTAAAAGGGAAAAAATTTGCTATTTTTTCTTTGTAAAATTAATTTTCCTACATTTTTAATTTTCTGAAAGTAATTAATTTATATAATTACAAGTATTCTAATTAATTCTCTTCAAAAGCGTTATGAATGCGAACAATCCCTACATTCCTTCTCCATACTTAAATAACCTACCAGTTACTTCAAATCCATCAAATAATAACCTCGTAAACGTTGTCAGCTCCCATCTTAGAAACGCGTTTTTAAATAGTAATAGAAGCCAAATGAATGCTGAAAGACAACACCAGAGAGAAAAAAAAGAAGAAAACATGTCAAAAGCCAGAATCATCGCTTAATTTTTCAGCGAGCCTCTCTCAGCAGGTTAACCTATCCCTCTTGCGAGGCATGTAGGCAAACATTCAATTGAACTTAAGGAGAAACGTGATTCCAGCTAACAAGGCTAATTAACTTAGGACGCTTTCCTTCTCAAACATGTTAAATCAAAAGCACCAGGCTCGGAGTGGTTTTTATTTGTTTGTGCTCAGAAATGTGGAAGGGGAATTCTAAAGACGGGTCTTGTTTTTATTGCTTGGTATTTTTCGAGCGGGGACTCGCTTTCCATTGAAAGTGTTCTCTGAATGACGGTCCTGGGAAATGAGAAACTGGATTGCGCTAAAAAAAAGCCAGGGAGAAAATATACAGGGACGCTCTGTAAAGGGGATTGGATTTAAACTGTCTTCATCGAATGGCTCAGAAAGTTTCGGTTTTGTCCTGTGTCGAATAATTACGTAAGGAATAATTGGAATGATTCCCTCATGAGTGGAGTCAGACATCTTTATTGATGGCAATGCATGTGGAAGATAGCGTTTTGGAATTGATAGTTTGTGTCTTCGTGGCTTGAATTAGTTATGTGGATACTGTACTTATCATGTGAGAAATGCATTTCTTAAACTTTGTATAATGCTTATGGCAAACATTAGTAATTATTATCTAATTTGGCGAACATACGTTTTTAAATGCAAAACAATGCTTTTTTTACACATTTTATATCATCATATACGTACTATTTAAAATGCATTTTCTTATTTGTTTAGCATTTGATAAAAGGTGTTTATAATCAAAGAAATAAGAATTTAAACTTTTTTTACTTATATACTCAAAACTCATTGGTCTCAATACCTTGTGGGCCAAGGCCTACTATGCTCATCTTCATTCTTATTACCGTGAGGCCCTGGGGGGCTAGGCATATGTCCCGGTTAGGTGTTCATCCTAACGCGAGATCCCAGTGTTAAGTTTCCAAGCACGCTTGGTCCTAATTTTATCTATTGAACTCAGGGCCTGTGGCGTGGAAGAGCGAAGCACTAACAATACGTCACCGGGCTTCTTTTTTAGTTATAATATAGATTTTTAACAGTTGTTATCATGCAAGGTATCCATCATCTCATTTATCATAAGTAGGGCTGTGATTTATATGTAATTAAAAGCCAAAATATGTACATATAATACGTGTTTATTTTAGCAAAATATTTATTAAAAAATTCCAAATATGTAATAATAAAAAGAAAATGTTAAGTAATTTTTTAAAGGAACTTATGCAAGCACATAGTAGGGAAGGGTGGTTTTCGCTATTTGCCGACAGCTCACGTTTTTTTTTTGCTGTCTTGTCGCAAGAAAAAAACGAAAACCATGTGACTAGCTCCCTTCTCGGAACGCCCGACACGTTTCATATGACAATCCCAACTTAACAACCTTTTAAAAGTTAAATTCAGCATTGGGTGCACTAATTTTAGCTACAATTTGAATGCGCATTTCATTTTATGGGCTACTTTAATTTGAAAATCTGTCAAACGTGTGATTATTTTTGAAAAACTTGAAAATGGATAAATATGTAATAAAAATATGTAGTTATAAGTTGAATATGTAAAAATATGTAAATAAATCAAAATATGTGAAAATATGTAAATAAACATGGTCTTAATCGATTCAAAATCTTTAAAAACTTATAGAATTCAAGATCCCACTTTATTATCAGATTCCTAAACAAATATGTAATTACACACATATAAACCCTAGCCCTAATCATAAGATATTTCTTTCTTAAGGTGCCTGCCTACCTAAAAATGCCGTTTCGGACCAAAAATTCAAAAAAAAATTATTATCTTATTTCAAAAAACACATCTTAGCTTTCCAAATCAGTTTAAATTTTGTCTTTATCTTTCCTTAGAACCAAATTTATAGAAATTTTACTCACAGGTAAATAGGCATTTTATTAAGGAAAAAATAAAGAAATTCGCGTTTTTCTCAGAATCACATTTTTGCTATTTTCCTTCTCCGCAAAACTACATAACTCAAAATATTATAAGTGAATTTCTATAAAACTTGGGCACAATACTTGACATAATATGGTTTAGGAGCCCTACTATTTTTTTGGCCGTGGGTGTAATATTTTTTATTTTATGAATAGTATAACTTCAAACTTTACTGAACTTCGGTAGGTTTTTTTCAAGTTTAGTGCTATAACTTTGGATATTAAAATAATTTAGACATAAAAATAGTAGGCCTCCTAAAATATGTTTTTACGAGGATAATAAAGTTTACAAAACAAAAATATCTTCATATAAATTTGAGTTATGATGTTTTGCGGAAAGGCTGTTTGCATAGAGGAGATATAACAGTATAACAGGAGTTGTTATATCTCCTCTATGGCTGTTTGTTGTGATTTTTATGCATAAATTCTTCAATAATATGAAAATTTAAATTAATATTTAATTATTTTTTATAATACTAGGGAGCTACCGCCCCCTGCTCGCTATCGCTCACCAACCCCCGTTAACTGCTGACGCAGGGCCTTTCGGATCGCTTCGCAATCCCCACAAAAACCTGCTCACTAAAATTATTTATTTATAAAGCATTCGTTATAACAATTAGTAGAAAAAACGTCAACCAACTTTCCAGAAGCACACTCTCTTAAAAGTTAGAATATTTATTGGTTAAATTATCAATAATTTAATCAACACGTTTTCCTTGAAAATATCCATCAAGTCTGCTCGTGCTATTGTTATTCAATATTTACAAAAACGTTCAGAAATGAATCTGTTAAATTTAATATAGTACCTAGTAACTCGTCAAAATATCTAGTGTTTTATCATTCAAGTTTTAGTTTTAAAACAGACTTTTTAAACAATACGATTTAAGCTATTAAAAATAAAAAGAGACAAAATCTACATTGCACTCAATGTTTACAAACAATTAATTTTGGTGTGTGAAACTTGAATAGTAGATCTGTGAGTTTCTGGAAAACTCTTATCAGTCTTTTAAAAATATTTTATTTAGAAAGTACATATTTTGAAGCGCATTTTTAAAGCGTGAAAGGAATTATTTTCATCATTAAGGAATAGCGTCGGTTGGTCATTGTGATTGGAGGTATAATAAATTGTACGACAGTTTCTTGCTGTTAACTGCAACCATATCCGTAATCCAGAAAAATGGAAATATCTTAGAATTGAGAATTTTTTTAGAAATTCTAAAGGCACTTTGCACATCCTCAAAAGAATCCGAACAGTTTGATACCAAAAACATGTTATACGGATCAGTAATTAAAAAGCCTTTCTCTGGAAACCATTTACAAAAACTTTTTTTTAGAATAGACAGATTCATAGTTTTTAGACGTATTTAATTGTATAAATCACAAATTAGGTCAAAATTTTAATTATTTAAAAAAGCCTCCATAGGTAGGCAACCACCTTAATGATAAAAAAACTATGAATTTTAAAAATTTCCATTCAATTTAAAATAGATAATTATTTTTAGTTTATCATTTTGAAAGGTATCATATCCGTTACGATCAGTAGTAAGATTTTATTAACTAGTAACCTTGGGAGATCAATACAGCACTACTTTAGTCTCTATAACATGGATTTAGTTTAGGGGATTTAGTTTCTGTCAAAATATATACTATACACAGGTTATTAGTTAATAATATGTCTTATTGTATAAAATATTAACTTTGATTCCCAAACTTATCATATTGGAAAGATCTAAGAAATTATAAGAAACTTTAGACTGCACTAATGGGAATTGTTATAGGGTGAACCGCCCAGTGAATGAACACTTAGCATTTGGATTTGCGATTTCCCCACTTTAAAAAAAATTTTCAGGGCTTTTTCTCGGTCAATTTTAAAAAATAAGGTATGTGTCCAAACAAGTTTTTTCTCAGCAATATGATCGAAGTGTTTTCAGATATCATAAATTAATAGTTTTGAAGGAATCCTGATCTTAGTGCAAAAAGTGCGATATACCCAGTAATTGAACAAAGTTTCTCCTAAATATTAACACATTTCTCCCAGTGAATGAACACTGAATATACTCACCAGTTTCTCTAACTTCCGATTTACTTGAGCTTTACGATTAAAAAATTAATTTGGGTATCTTTTTACCCATAGAAAGTAGTTGTGTTTTACTTCAATACGTAACATAAAAAGAAAATGCAACTCTTACTAACTTCCATCTGTATCTACCTACGCAATGATTAAATATTTAGAGTACGTATTTAATTAACTTTTGCTACTATCTTTTGAGATAAACCTCGTATGTGAAACAAAACCTTTATAATTAATTATAACCTCAATTCCGGTGGGAGTTATAACCTTATAAGTGGATCAGCTGAACAAAATCTTACAGAGAAAGTTTGCCTGACTAGCTATCCTAATTCCTGATTAATTTTTACCTCTTTAAGATAATGTCCCGTAGGGGAAAACAAGAGACTAGACAAGAAACGTTTTTCTTCACCTCGTTAGTCATGATGTCACATGGGAGCATGGGTAGTAGTTACTCAGGAAAGCGGCAGAGTTTAAGAGGAAACTTTTAGGGAATTTTTCTTTTATAATACTAGGGGGCTCTGCCCCCTGCTCGCTATCGCTCACCAACCCCCGGAACTGCTTCGCAGTTCTTTGAAGATCGCTTCGCGATCTTAGCGAGCAGAGCTCGCTTGTTTCATCTCAACAATCCAGGCTCGTCGGCTTAGTTAATGTACCTTTGATACCGAAGCTACTCATCTCTCTAGTTTATCAATGATTTAATTCGAATCATTCATTCCCTCGAAGATATCAAAATAAAACTGTTTCTAAAATATTCATCTCTTAACTTCAATTCTTCTTTCTTCAATTATTGAACAGAAATGTTTTTAAAAAAATATCAAGCAAGTCTACCAATTATCATCAACCAACTTAGAGTAAAAACAAGCCTTTAAGAAACTACAAATTTTTAATATGCACGTAAACATCTAGTGAATCGTCGGAAATTAAAGAAATAAGACTCATAAAAATAAGCTGTTTCCCTAGTGAAAAACCAGAAAGAGAAGAAAAAATTGAAACTTTGAATCTCAATAATTCTAAAACTGATTCGAATTTTTTAAAAAACGAAACGCTAATATTTTTATAAAAAATAACTGTATATGTGTCTAAAATATTGCACCTCTATCATGATTAGTTTTTATTTTATAACGAAAAAATCGAAAAATTGTCAAAAATTTCGAAACTTTAAAATTGAATTAATCAAAAACTAATTCGAAATTCGAAAAAAGAGCGATGAGGTGCAAAACTTCATGCCTAAGAGTATGTGTATGCAAAAAATCACGTTTCTGCTGTAAATAGATTTTGCTGGAGGCGAACTCGCAGCAGAAAAAAATAATTTTCGACTTTGACATCAAATAACTCCAGAACTAATTATCTAATTAATTAGGTTTTGGAGCGAAAATGACTATCATGCATTTGTCTACCAATGGTCAAAATTTCATAATATTCCTTTGAATAGTTTTTGCGTAGTTAGAGTTCAAAATGTTCAAAAGTAAAATTTGCAAAATCAGCGGCGGCGACAGCGGCGGCGGCGGCGGCGGCGGCGGTCACTGTTACTTTTTTTTAATATAGAGAGATTACTTTTTGGAGATATGTTTAGTGTGTCTTTGATGTTATTAATTAGACCCATTTATAAGTCGCTTAGTTCTTTATAAAACAGCATGTTGTAGTATACAGGGTATCCCAGGAAAAGTGGACACACCCTTTAACTTTTAAGCCCCTACAGATATGTTCCTGAAAGTGGGGTCTAGGTATAGTAAGATTACCATGCTCTATCCGATGAGACAAACTTCAACGCCTTCTAGCGGAAACTTTAAAAGTTATAATAAAAAAAACTATTTGAGGTATGTGAAAAAAGGCAATGACCAAGTTGTAGAGCAGCACTTATTTAGTAGGAAAAGACACTTTAAGCAGAAAAATATCTTGAAAAAAACCCCTAAAACGCACGCTCAATTAGGTTGAATTTACTTTAGTCCAGTCAAAATGTGCTCAAATAAGGTCATTTTGGGAAAATTTTGGGGTAGAAGATATTTTTCGCTATAGGTTTGTTTTTTGGGGTGTTTAATACGAATCTGAGGTTAGGCAAGAAAATTTCGTGACGAAACATTGTGAAAATTAAAAAAAAGTAAAAAAAAATATTTTTTTTAAAAACGCTTTTATTGAAGTGTTCTAAAAGGTCAAAAATAATTAATTCGGTTTGACAAATAATTTATTGGTAAGTAGAAAATAACTTTTTGGTAAGTAAATAATAACTGATTTTCTAATCACTAAAAATAAAAGCGTGGGCGCTAGTAATTAATATATTTTTTTAATTTAAAATTTTTTATTTATTTTTTAAAATTTGTACAAACTCACCTGAAGGTATGGACCCGTATATGTAAATTCAAGTTCAGTAACACTAACATCTATGCCGAACGAGGGTTCGAACCCCAGACGTACGGCTTTGCAGTCAGATGCTCTAACCACTAGGCCATTACGTCGGCATTTATGTATAATTTTACATAGAACATACAATAAACAAGTTAGAATAAGTAGTGAATAAAGAATTACTAGCGCCCACGCTTTTATTTTTAGTGATTAGAAAATCAGTTATTATTTACTTACCAAAAAGTTATTTTCTACTTCCCAATAAATTATTTGTCAAACCGAATTAATTATTTTTGACCTTTTAGAACACTTCAATAAAAGCGTTTTTTTTTAAATATTTTTTTTACTTTTTTTATTTTCTACTTTTTAGTCATGGTATTTTTTTGACAAAAACTCACAAGAAAAAATGTATTTATTTCAACCATATTTAATCTGATGTTAGGATGGAATTTTAGATTTCTACAATATGATGGTGAAATATAACACGCATCCGCTCACTCGCCGATAAAATCCATCCATATCAAAAAGATTCACAAGAAAATGAAAAAGCATCCCATTCAGTCTTTTCAGAAGTCCATAAATTATAAAAGTAGCATATTTTCTTCTCTCGCGATTCCTCGGGATGGGACACGAATTTTCGGTGATTTCTCGCTCTTCTGGCGATTTCTTTCTCGCGGTTATTATCTTAAATCGCTAATTATCTTAATTGTTAATTGGAAGGTAAGAAATCACGTTTTGAAGATTAAATATTGTAGTGATATACCTAATATATTATCTTACAGGCTTTGGGAGTCATTGGCTTCACGGAAGTGTCTCAAATTTGAATTAAAAGGATAACTAAAAACACTTGTTAATTACCTTAATTACGGAGGTTTTGACTAGTTGATTATTGAATATTGCATTGTCATCGAGTTTACACCATGGTGCGAAGTTTCAGAACTTTAAATCCTTTGGAAGTGCCTGAAATTTTATGTACAAGATCTCGCAAAAAAAGTGATTAATCGTCTATAATTATCGTAATTACTGGGCAATTCTCGTTTTGACTTTTGAATATGATGAAGTTATGCCTTATACAACATTGTGCACGGTTTAGGGAGAATAGCCCCTTGGGAAAGGTCTTAAAATCTGGTTTTTCTGTTAATTAAAAATACTCGTTAATTAACTTAATCCTTTGGTTGTTTGACTAGATAATAGTTGGATATTGGAGTGTCATGAGGGTTACACCTATGTGCAAAGTTTCGGGGCCCTAACATATCTGGAAGTGCCCGAAAATCGAGTTTTAAAATTCCACCCGTAAAACGCCGCCAAAAGCAAGTAGAATAAAAGCGTTTAAAAAAAATGGCAAACATTTGCCCCTTTTTTCGATTTTTGCCCCTAGAACCTTTGCGCTTTTGAGCTAAACAGTCAATGCAAAAAAAATTAATTAATTAATTAAAACAATAAAGAACGCTAACCAAAAGCTACAAAAAGTCCATTTACAACTTTTCTCTCAGACGCATAGTTTCGCCAATAGAGCACGTTGAAAAAGGGGCTATTTTCGTTCAATTGGTAAGAGATAAAAAAACTAGTATCGCCAAAAAGCCGAATTATTTGGAACACAATAATATAAAAACTGCCTAAATAATATTCTTCGTCAAATCAACCATCTAAAAACTCCAATGATAATTAACTAAATACATTTTCGTTGTGACACTTCTCGCATGCGTTATAGATCTGAATTTTATATCATTTGATTAGCAAACCATAATGAACATACTCTGAAAATTTCAAGTTGATCGGACAATTCCTTCTTGGTGTTGCATTTTTTATGAACAGCCTGTGTTCTAAAACCATATTTTTAGATCAATGATTTCAGATATTTACTTGTTCAAAGATTGATGAATCCATTTCAGTAAGAAGAAAAGTAATTCAAACAATTATAATTGTGAACCTAATTTCTAGAATTATTTCTTCAGGGAGTGACTTACCCAGCTTGCCATGGAATATGGAGGTTTTGGGCGCCTCCAATGGAGAGAAGCAGATTGGCCACTATAGCGTTCTGTGGTAGGATAAATTTATCATATTTTAAATATATTTTAATTATATTTTCAATAAATATCTGGATTACAGAGAAAATACTCTGATTCAGCAAGTTAGTAATGATTATCGACTCTGAATGATATCTACCTAATTTTCTTGATTCAATTCTGTTATCTGTCCCGTTTAAAATCACCAAGCTGTTTTTATCACCAAATATTCAAATATTACTAAGTTTTTACGGCGTTATCATTGATATAACTGAGTTTTTATTCGGTTAGTTTGCATCTTTTTAAGTTTTAAACTTGGACAACCAAAAGAACTTGGCAATATTTAACGGGAAGGATAATGGAATTGAAACCCTCTCTTGAAGGGTACTTAAATTTCGAGTATTACAAAAGAAAGTACTTAATATTTTGTCATTGAAAAGATTCCATTATTATTCTTATCAAATGTAATATTTATCACTTTAGAGCACATAAATTATTACAAAGATGTGATTTGAGTATGCTACCTGCTAAATAAAGTTGTTAAATGTAATATGATTATAGAAATGTTAACATTAAAATGGGGGTCTGGGGGCATCCCCCAGGAAATTTTTTCAAATGAGACTCTTAAAAAGCATGTCAAAGCTAATATTTGTTCCGTAAAAGTACAAATAAATTATTTTCAAAATGGTATGGCGGTCCAGGGAATGACTTCACGCGGTCCGGATGCGGACCGCGGTCCGCCAGTTGCCGACCCCTGCTTTAGAGGAAGGCTCAAGTAATACGCTTTGTAATAATAATGTATTTTCTATATAGCTTCTAATATAACAATATTAATTTTTATTTAACTGATTTAGAAAGATTATTTTTGAGATAATAAGAAAACCATAACTTTCACCCATATAGACATGGTTTGGGTGATTCATTTTTGATTTTCGTTTACAGGATCTTATGCAGGAGCAGTGGTAGGAATGCCTTTGTCCGGAATAGTAACGGATTATATCAATTGGAGAGCATGTTTTTATATTTATGGTAAGTATGATTTCTATCTAGATTTTATCTTTTACCTTACATCGTTGAATGTTACTTAGCTTGGTTCTATTATCCATATAAAATATTAAATTATTTTTGTGAATAAATATAAAAAGAAGTATGACTTGTTAATTGAGAAAAAACTGAATTAATTTTATGTAAATAGGAATTGAAGTTATTTTATGTTTGTCTAATGCGTTTATAATAACTTCAAAGTTATATCAAAACATATATTATTTCTTGTTACAATGAGGTATTTGCATGAGTGAGGGATTTGCTTGATTTTATACTTTTTTGATACATTATGGTTTAAAACTCCTAAATTTCTGATTTTTAAGTTCAAAAATGTGTTTTAAATAATTTAAAATTCAATTTTATTTTTGCCAAAACGTCAGAAAAGTCACGTTATCAGAAAACGGGCTCCTATTGGATGTGACATCACAGCGCATGAAAACCATTGTGTTTACTGTTATCACGTGATCAGAAAACGGGCTTCTATTGGATGTGACCTCACAACGCATGATTTGTGATTCGAGAGTGTTTTCGCACCCAAACAAAAAACGAAATTTCAAAAATTTATATCTCAGAAACTAGGCTACGAAAATACTTGATGTAAACGTCATTCTTCATGGTTTTTTACCTACTATTTTAATAAAGTTTAATCTCAAAAAGTGAGAATACCTCATTTAATACGTATTCTACCATTTGCTGCAATGAATTCCCACTATGATAAACAAGACTGTTACAAACTAATAACTAATTTAGAATACCGTCAAATTAAGGTAAATCTCCTTTAAATTCATTATTAAAAACTATGATATTGTTATTTGCAATGTAAGTAGCTTAATAAAAAAATTTAAAATGGTAGGAGAAATTACGAGATTATAGTCATTAAAACTATTTTCAAAACGTTTTTTTTTAATTTAATGCAACAACTAAACTAAATTTCCCATTCATATGAAAAACTGTATCAAGCAATAAATAAGCTTTCATTACAACTCCTCGAAATCCATGATTTTATTACATAAACATAAAATTTTCAATACTCAAAAACGAAACATAAACATTTTTATGAATTTAATAAGGATTACTTTTATGAAACTTCAATTGAAAAAATAAAATAAAATAAAAATAAGTTACACTTAAATTGATATACAGAAATTTCTTAACTTCCTTAACTTAAATTACCTCAAAATATCACATAATAAAATCCAAACAAAGAAAAATTACATTTCCCTTAAAAATATGTGAACCAACTAATGGAAGCATAAAATACTTGGAAATTATACGTGAACGATAATAACCAAAAAATGAATAGGGGAACTTGAAACCGGTAAAATGCAAATAAAATGCGGTCGCAACATCCTATTAGCCATCTACCTGAGAGGGAGAGACTTTCCATAAAGGAAGCAAAACTAATCATTGTATACTACCCTTCGGCTGTATTCAAAATTCTCAGAGTTCTCCGAATAATGCATCAATGTAATTTTGACAAGCTTCAAATAACCCAAAATCTGTGTGAGTCTATTTAGTCTAAATTAATGCTTTTCAGAAATTGCCCTGGAAAGGATTCATAATTAATTTTTAGAATTGCTCCAACAGACTATCTTGTGAAATAATTATGGCTTCGGGCGTTCTTCAAATATGGCGTGACATCGATTCTCTGGCGTAAAGACTGAATAACGTAATTTGAATTGGAAAAAAATTATTTGAATTTGTTTTTAAGACCTTTAAATTTTGATATTAGAGAATTATTCATCATTTCATGTGCCCACCCTTTGCTATAGCACAGTATCCAAATATCTCTAGATTTAGAATGTTCATATAAACAAAAAATTCAAGCTACATTCGAATTTACCCACATCACGGTTTTGTCCGATCGCGCCTTTTTCAAGAAATTTTATCTAGGGTTAATAAAACAACTCTTAGGCTAAGCGCGCACTATAGACTTCTGTCGCGGTGACCATAAACACTAGATCACTCGAGAGCAATACATTTCTATGATAGATTTTTGGCAATCGGCCAAGAGTCTCGTCGCCTAATGCGTGCGCTCTAGCTTCTTGAAATAGCAAGGGTGATAATTTTGTCTCTGTCGCCGTGACAAAAGTCTCTAGTGCGCGCTTAGCCTTAGGCACCAATATGAACTTTTAAAATAAGAAATAAATAATCATGTATCATCTCGCTGTACAGTCGGAGTCAAAAAAATCGTTCCAAAAGTTAAGCAACGGGATTGCAGGATTTGAAATTTCAACGAATCGCTGAATATAGGAAAAGATTGGCGAGAACAATTTTCTAATATCTAATTTAAGGAAACATATTTGGCTGGTTATCCATGATTTGGCGCAGTTTTTTTTTCGAATAAAAATGCTTTAAAATAGTAGTATGGTGGTTAGAGTAACGTCTTAGTAATCGGAAGTTCGCGGGTTCGATCCTCAATGCGGATCATTCTCAAAGTCATTACGATTGATGTTGAAATTTATTTACGGATGATCCAATCTCTGTGGAGGAGTATTCTTACCTGATTTTTTATTCAAAGCACTCAATCGTATTTCTCAGCAGCCGTTAAAGTTTCTTCCTAAATCTTAAAATAATTATTTATGAAATTTACTTGGAACTCTGGATCTTCCACTATGATCATTAAAAAATCCAACTCCGATAAGTAAGTAATTTTTTAAAGGTATTTTTAACTTCACACTGGAAAAAATATTTTATTTAAAGAAATTTTTTAATCAGAGAAATTTCTTAAGAATTTTTTTACCAAGCTTATTCAGGCGAATACAAGTTTAAACATAATTCTTTGTACTATTTCAGAAAATAATTCTATTTTAACTATTTTTAAAGTTATTTTAAATAAATAATAATTATAAATTCTTTTAAATCGTGGGGTAACGCGTTGCCTGAAACAATTGTAAATTCAAGAGGGGTAAACGAGTTCAAGAGGAAAATTGACAGATACTGGGATTCCGGTAGTTTGAGTTAAAAAGACTGGACCAACCTTGCTGGGCTTAAGCCTGTAGTTGGTCGACTTAATTTGTATTTGTATTTATAACGGAATTTTAATTATATGACTTAATAATGGGAACTCTACGGATTTAGTAAAAGTTAGTAGTAGTAGTTTTGTTAAGAAATTAAAAAATAATTTGCTTTGGAGACTATTGAAATTGTACTAAGCAGTCTCGGGGGTGGGGAACAAGCTATATTTCTAATATACAGATATTTGGTTGAGTTGCATAAGCGTACCCAGGATTCTGCTCAGGGCGAAGCAAGCATAGTCGATCTTTCTCGTGCTTGTGGAGAACCATTTTAAAACCCGGGATGATGGGCCAGAGTTTTGCTTCGAGATGGGATTTGGACCTTTTGTGAAAATAATGCAAAAGTTTTTAAGATAATATACTTAGCCCCAAACAAAGGGGGTCTGGGGTCCATCTCCGAAATGTTTTGTAATTTGACCCTAAAGAGTAGCTTTGTGAATTGTTCTGGGACATTGGGGAATATTTAGGTAACACCCCGGATCGATCACTCGTATAATCTCTAGAATTTTCAAGGGAAAATGCCTATAAATAGACATAAGAACTCTATAGAGGGTTCAACTCCCTAACCGCCTCCTAGATACTGCCCGGGGAGATCTCTTATTTTTGATTTTTAATCCTCTTTGACATAGGTGAACCCAAGTGATCCCAGTTTTCATAATTTAAATTTTTGAAAATTAATTACTTAAGATTAAAGTTTAAGTAATTTACTCTCATGATTTAGAGGGTAGCTACCCCTCCCTGTATCCCCTGGAGTTGAGGGACAGTTCCATAGACTTATGAGAACTAGAAAGGAGGACACAATTTCCCCCCTCTATAATGTCTCTCAATTCATTCTCTCTTACCTCCCCTCTTCCCGAATTCCAGTTAAAATGTTCGGCTTCTAAAATTTCTAAAAAGCATTACACAAACACATGCGAGTTCAATCCAATGTAGCCATCCCTCATTCGTGATACATGATCATGAATGAACAGCTACAGATTGATCCAGCCAATGAAAGGGTAGGTTTATTGCTTTACCTATTCAAGAAAGTTTTGTTTAAAGATTGGTGAGAGATTTAATAAAGAGAGAAAGATTTAATAATATTTTTAGTTACTAGGTCACCACTAAATTATTAAAAGTTATTTTAATGATTCCAGTCTATTTCTCACGACAGACATCCTCGTCCTGGGCTCAAGCTGCATCCAGATGCGGTAACCATTTATACTCGGGGTGAAAGAGGCATTCGGACACTTCCATGCTGCTTCCCTAACTCTTCCATGTTGTATAGATGGTAGGAGCAGGCGCGGATCCAGCACGGTTCCAAGGGGGGCATTTTTCTACATAAGATCCCCTTGTGTTACCATTAGAGGTATAGGGGCACTTTTCAACACTATTACCTTTACTTTTTTTCCCAAATGTCAAAATATTGGGGATTTCCTAAAAATAATCACTGAAGATCCCCTTGTGGTACTAAAAGGGGGTATCGGGGTCCTCCCCCAGAACACTATTTTGAAATTAGACCTGTTAAAAGTAGGGTTTTTACTCATTTTAAAACTTTTTGGGTTCCCAAGGGGGGTCATATTCCAGAGTGCCATCCCCCTGAATCCGCACGGGGTGGAGTCACTGGAGGGAAATAAGCTCCCCCCAGAAAATTCCCGATCCCGAAGGTTTACAGTGTGCCCCCAGATTTCACTCTCTGTACTTTGTATCCCTCCATGGTTGTATACCAAAACTAGATTTAAGTATAACTGTCCTTCACGACAAATTGTTTTTTGATAGAAGGAAATAAGGAAAGTTATGATATTCTACTTGAAAATAAATCTATTTCGAAGTTAAATTAAAATATCTTTGCTTCATTTTATTTTTCTTTATTATAAGGCGTTCATCAGAATCGTTTACTCCGCAATTGTATATGTATAATTTTCTGGGGGAATTTTTTAAAATTTATTTTAACAACGAATTGAGAAAAATTGGGATCGAATTGGATGAAAAATAAAGAGTATTTCTAAAAACTTCTACTAAATGAATCCAAACATCAAACATTAAAAAACAACAAAGCTAAAATAAGAATAGCTTTTGAAAATACATTTTTATTAAGTTTAAAAAAATACAAAAATAAAAGATCCCCTAATGTCAAAAATAAAAAATATTTGTTGGATGATTGTAAAAAAGGTTACCCCAATAGAAAATAAGATTAAAAAAAGCTTTTAAATATCCAATAAAAACTAAATATAATTTATAATCACTTATTAATAACTTCTAACTCTTAAAAATTATAAAATCAGCACAAGAAGTTGCAGAAAACGTTCAAATTCGACTTAACTCATACAACACCAGCGCTCTAACCGTTACGCTACCGGGATCTACATTGAGAGACGCAAATATTACAAATAACTAAAGGATTGGCTTAGTTTTGTGGGTTATTGTAATTTTAACAAGTGGCAAACCTTTGGCGATCGGGACTGGCGAAATATTTCAAACCTATTTTCCTATACCATGCGTACGGGGTTAAGGTCTAGATTCCTCTTAACAGTCCTTGGAACGTTTTTTTTGACTCCGACTGTACTTACCGAGAATTAATCCTTAGGTATTTAAGATTGGTGGAGCAATATTGCAGAAGCTAAAATGGTGATATTTTCTCATGAAACTTAAAAATGGTTCCTTCTGCGAAATTGGTTGGTTTATTTAACTTCTGTTTACTGGAAGTTGTCAGGGTTCATGCCTGGAAATACTTCTAGCAGTGTTCACTAGATATCTTTCCAAATCAAAGAATAAAGCCCAAATCCCTGTTTTTTCCGTCTACCCAGATTTGTCCGGCTCTCCCCTACCGAGATTACTTTTGGTTTTCGGAATGTTTTGATGGTTTGTTAGATTTGATTGGGTACTACGGTACAGATCTCAAGAATCAATACCATAACTCTTTTTGCCAAACACTAAAGGCAAGCAAATGAGGTCGTTTAATCATGTTATTATGCATTAATCTATGCGAAATGAATAAATTTACTGAAATTGGAATTAATAGAAATATTTATATTTTTTATATAAATAGTTTGGTAAGTTTCACACGATCAGCAAAATTATGTTAACAACCCAATAGATTTATACTCCACCTTTGCTATCCAGAGACATGCTCAAGCACCAAACAAAGACACGAAATATTTATCTCTAATCCCCATGCCCTCAATATTCAGTGTTGCCAGAATCCCGACAATAAATGCCGTGTAATCTAACGGCGTGGCTCAGAGCGAAGATAATCCCATTCCCTGGGGAGTCGTATTTTCGGTTGGCAATTACGAGCGAGATTTAGCACTGCTCGGACGGTGAAATTAGGAACTATTTGTTTCTCGAGGGCCACTTGCATTGCAATGCGATTCCCACAATTGGAGACAGAAGTCGTGGATATTTTTCTGTTAGAGGTCAATGTTCCATGTGTGCTTTACCTAATGCCTCAAATTATACTTCTTTTGGTACCGTTGGCGATATCGACTGAAAGTCTTTCTGGGAAATTAAATTCCTTATTATAATAAGCAAATGTTTAAGGTAAATGGTACATGAAAAAGATAAAATCGTTTGTGTTTCTTAAAAATTATTTTTCTTTACTGTCATCTAGTTAAAAGCGGATGTAAGAATATCTTTCATTCAACATTTAAAGAATCGATGATTTTCTCCTGGTTGTAAATGGAGTTTAGATAATCTTAGATCATTTGAAAAAAAATAGGAAGAGAGCAAATATTAGTAGCTATGATTACTTTTTAAATGTATATGAATAGAAATCTTGAAAAAAATAGTGTTTATTATTATTCCGGTCTCTGTGTAAGAACTCTGAGTTTATCTATAAGAATTAAAGGAAAATAGATAAAAAAGAAATAAACAGCTGAGAACTGCTGTAGCTCTGTAAAATATGATGAACTGTTCATCTTTCATCCTCTTACTGAATACTTATGAAGTTGCCTAATGCTTATTTCATAAGGCTATGAATAAAAAATCACTTATTCCAAACTGCCTAACATTCCTTTCAAGTTAGGTTCTTGAGAGGTTTCGAAGCATCAGCTGAATCATTTTTGTCTTAACTATCTATCTTTAGCATCATCTTTTTAGTCCAGTAACTTTATACATCACCGTATGCGTCAAATCCGGTAGATCTGATTTTTTGCAGACTTGTTTATGATGTTGGCCTAATGAATAATCCAAGTTTTCGACCTCGAGCGCCGAACGCAACTTTGTCAAAAATCGAAAAAACCGCGGAAAAATCGAGTTTTTTTCAAATTTTGGCGATTTTAACCCTAAAGGACTAGTTTTTGAAAAAACTTTTTGATTACAAAGTTAAAGAAAACAAAATTTCCTTCAAAATGCACTATTTAACTTTGATTTTATGATGAAAAGTATTGATGCTAGAGCGCGCTGAAAAACATCGATTTTTTGCCTTTCCGCAAAAAAAAAGGAAAACGCCCAATTCTACCCTCTACAAAATTAAAACTATTCATGTTATCAACAAAAATTTTAAACCACGTGAAAGAGCATTTAATTTTCTATAAATAACATGCTTTTTATTGTCATTTTTTAAGAAGGGGGGAGGGAGGGAAGCAAAGATCGATATCAAAATTCTCGCACCTCGCAGACCAAACGGACTTACGCGGTTGTTAATCTGCAATTTGCGCTTTATTTCCGGTATATTAACAATAAAATGGTTTGTTTTGGATTCATTGATGACAAAGCATGCTTAAAAAAAATAAATTTTTAATTTTATTTATGAAATATTGGGTGTTTTAGGCGTAATTTCGATCAATATTTTAAATTCATATATTAAATTATGAGAGTGTTTTAAGGAACGATTTTATATGTTTTTTGCATCGCTAAATCCGAATTTTAAGTTTATTTTCATTTTTAAAGTCATCTTCACATCAAAAATTGTCAAAAATCTTAAATTTTTGCTCTTTTGTTAGGTTTTTCATCGATTTTTTAATCAAATATTCATTTTATGAAAAATACCATGTAACCAAATTAAAGAAAGTAAAATTTCCTATCAGAGATGCACTGGTTTATTTTTATTTTGCGATGAGCAGTGTACATTTTATAGCGTTTTGAAGTGTAGCGATTTTTTTTTGTTTTTGAACAAAAAAGTGGTGAACGCTAGATTTACCCCACTACAGCTCAACATAAATACAAGTTACTGACAAATAGTTTATACCACATGAAAGTAAATTTAATTTCCTACAAAATGCACTATTTAACTTTGATTTTATGATGAAAGGTATTGATTTTAGAGCGCACTAAATTACAGCTGTTTCCTGACTTCACACAAAAACGAAAAATCGCTTAACTTCAAAATGCTATAAAACGTACACCACTCATCGCAAAATAAAAATAAACCAGTGAATCTGATAGGAAATTTTACGTTCTTTAATTTGGTTGCATGGTATTTTTCATAAAATGAATATTTGATTAAAAAATCGATAAAAAACCTAACAAAAGAGCAAAAATTTAAGATTTTTGGCAATTTTTGATGTGAAGATAACTTTAAAAATGAAAATAAACTTAAAATTCGGATTTAGCGATGCAAAAAACATATAAAATCGTTCCTTAAAACACTCTCATAATTTAATATATGAATTTAAAATATTGATCGAAATTACGCCTAAAACACCCAATATTTCATAAATAAAATTAAAAATTTATTTTTTTTAAGCATGCTTTGTCATCAATGAATCCAAAACAAACCATTTTATTGTTAATATACCGGAAATAAAGCGCAAATTGCAGATTAACAACCGCGTAAGTCCGTTTGGTCTGCGAGGTGCGAGAATTTTGATATCGATCTTTGCTTCCCTCCCTCCCCCCTTCTTAAAAAATGACAATGAAAAGCATGTTATTTATAGAAAATTAAATGCTCTTTCACGTGGTTTAAAATTTTTGTTGATAACATGAATAGTTTTCATTTTGTAGAGGGTAGAATTGGGCGTTTTCATTTTTTTTGCGGAAAGGCAAAAAATCGATGTTTTTCAGCGCGCTCTAGCATCAATAAATACCTTTCATCATAAAATCAAAGTTAAATAGTGCATTTTGAAGGAAATTTTGTTTTCTTTAACTTTGTAATCAAAAAGTTTTTTCAAAAACTAGTCCTTTAGGGTTAAAATCGCCAAAATTTGAAAAAAACTCGATTTTTCCGCGGTTTTTTCGATTTTTGACAAAGTTGCGTTCGGCGCTCGAGGTCGAAAACTTGGATTATTCATTAGGCCAACATCATAAACAAGTCTGCAAAAAATCAGAACTACCGGATTTGACGCATACGACCCCATGCTTTCAGGCGACAAAGTTACTGGACTATTTAGTGTATGTATAGAAATGAAAGAGTAAAACAGGTTACATAGTTTTTAGTGTAGTTTTATGTATTTTTTATAACTCCTAGATGTTGTATATCCTTGTAGTAAATTCAGTGAAATATTCTTTCTTAGCCAGTAAATGTGTTCGGTAGTCGAACTAAAGAAAGAACGGAGATATTAATAATGTCTCTCAATTCCTTCCTTATTATTCCGTATTGATCAAGGTAGAATGTAAAAAAATTTGTTCACTTAATTTATACTAGCTGAAATATTTTTATATCCAGAAAAAGATGATACATCCTACTACTATTATAATTGGGAATGTTTGTCCGGATGTTTGTTACTCTTTCACGCAAAAACTACTGAATGGATTTTAATGAAATTTTACCATAATGTAGCTTATACATCAGAATAACACATAGGCTATAATTTATAAAGAGAAAATCAGTCCTTCATTCTTTTTTCCCGTTTTTCCTGCTTTTTTTCACTTATTTTTCCGTGTTTGAAAACCTGTTTTACCAGTCATACAACGAGTTAAAAATAAAACATTGTTTCAAATGAGACACAGATCACTAGACTTTTTCATTTACTAGATCTTTTATTTTAGTTTTAAACACTGGTTTTAAATTTCTTAATTTGTTCACTAGACTTTTTACTACGGTTTCAAATTTGTTATTTTATAAAGGCACCAAGATATTATTAAACATTATCAGAAACATCGGAATTGTAAAAAGTGACAAGAACACCGGGATTGGAAAATTAGCGAGAACATCGGGAAGGAAAAATTACCGAGAACACTGGGATAGGAAATTTACCATAAAGACACCCAGAATACCGGAATATAAAAATTACCGTAAACACTGAGATAGGAAAATTACCGGGAACGCAGCCGGGATTAGAAAAATTACCATGATCACCGGGCAACGGGATAAGATTACCGGGAACACTGCGATAGGAAAGAGGCGCCTGGGATACCGGGATGATTTGTAATATTGCTAATTTACAAAATTATAAATGTATTTTAAGAAATATTTTAAAAAATAAATTTATACACCCCACCCGTGCAAGGCCGGGTATAACAGCTAGTTCTTCATATTTTAATAGAAAAAAATATCTGAAAGTAAAAATTCTTTCTTTAAGCATTGTTTATTTTTAGATACAAATGTGTCCCTCTAAATTTTAAAATGAACTTTATTGAAGTCGTCAACGTTTAGTTCTAAGTCCTTTAATTTAATCGGTTTATTTGAATAATGCCTACTACGTTAAGTAGAAAAGCAAATGCCATTTCATTTAGAATTGCATTCCCTTTTAAATTCGACCCTAAATATAAATTAAGGCTGGTCTGGTAATTTTAAAAGGATGTATAATTAGAGGATTACGCTCTGAATATAGAACAAGATTATACAAACCCTTAGTTATGAAAATATTGTTTTACGAGATGAATGGGTGTGTGTTTTGCAGCTTCCATATTTTGTTTCATATATCTCTTGTTACAAATTAAAAGTACCTAAACACTGATATCTAAACTTAACATTTTTGGGAAATGACAATAATTATCTGCCTCATAAAATAAATCCAAATGAATTATTTGAGTACATCAAAACCTTCTTTTTGATAAGGGGACATCCATAAATTACGTGAGGTCAAAAAGGGGGGGAGGAGTTTGGAAAAATCTCACCAAAACTCACGAAGGGGGGGGGGTCGATTAAAATCTCACGTCAACTTTTTAAGTTAGAAATTATACCGGTTTTTTTAAGTATGAGAAAGGAATAATACCCACAGATAAGATACTGTGGTGATTTTTAGGCGGAATAATGTCCTTTTCACCCACATCATTAATTTTAGGTGCTGTGAAGCACCATTTGCAAACGAATAGGATAGAAAATTATTTATAAAGATTGTAGGTAATCTCACGAGGGGGGGAGGAGGGGTCCAGCAAAATCTCACTAAATCTCACCAAGGGGGGAGGGGGGTCCAGATATTGGAAAAAAACACCTAACGTAATTAATGGATGTCCCCTAACTCCTACTAGAAATCAAATAATTCTCCAAATAGGCCCGTAGCATTACACCCACCACATCTCCCTCAGAACGTAATGAGTTGGCAAGTTCGAAAATATCTTTGGCTTAAGGGAAGTGCCTGTATCTCTTCATTCAGAGAAGGCCGTGACTCGAGCCATTTTACGGGTTGTACTCTACGGGATTAATTAAGCTTAGTAAGCCTGCAAAATCCCAATGAAACTAATGAGAGCGGCAGCAGGAAGAGACTCGAAACCAGACGCTTTATTCCTATGTGATGCTTCCATTGAATGTAAGGAAAATTTTTTCATTAAAATATTCGGTGTGCATTGCAGGCAATGGGATAAAAATGCTCTTTTATTAATTATTGAAGATATGAGAAAGAAAAAGGTACTAGGGAGTTATCGCCCCCTGCTCGCTATCGCTCACCAACCCCCGTTAGCTGCTGACGCAGGGCCTTTTGGACGCTTCGCAATCCACACAAAACCCTGCTCACTAAAATTATTTATTTATAAAACATTCGTTAAAACAATTAGTAGAAGAAACGTCAACCAACTTTCCAAAAGCACACTCTCTTAAAAGTTAGAACATTTATTGGTTGTAAATTGGTTGTTGGTAATCAATAATTTAATCAACATGTTTTCCTTGAAAATAACCATCAAGTCTGCTCGTGACTATTGTTATTCAATATTTACAAAAAAGTTCAACAATGAATCTGTTAGGCTAAGCGCGCACTAGAGACTTCTGTCGCCGGCGACTGTAACACTAGTCACTCGAGAACACTTTAGTCACGGTGACAGAGACAACATTATGACCCTGGCTATTGCAAGAAGCTAGAGCGCGCGCATTAGGCGACGAGACTCTTGGCCGATTGCCAAAAATCTACAATATAAAGGCATTGCTCTCGAGTGACCTAGTGTTTATAGTCGCCGTGACAGAAGTCTCTAGTGCGTGCTTAGCCTTAAATTTAATATAGTACCTAGTAACTCGTCAAAATGTCTAGTGTTTTATCATTCAAGTTTTTGTTTTAAAACAGACTTTTTAAACAATACAATTTAAGCTATTGAAAATAATAAGAAACAAAACCTACATTACATTCAATGTTTACAAACAATTGATTTTTGTGTGTGAAATTCTATACTTAAATAGCATATCAGTGAGTTTCTGGAAAACTCTTATCAGTCTTTTAAAAATATTTTATTTAGAAAGTACATATTTTGAAGCGCATTTTAAAGCGTGAAAGGAATTATTTTCATCATTAATGAATAGCATCGGTTGGTCATTGTGATTGGAGGTATAATAAATTGTACGACAGTTTCTTGCTGTTAACTGCAACCTTTTCCGTAATCCAGAAAAATTTTAATATTTTAGAATTGAGAATTTTTTTAGAAATTCTAAAGGATTATAGCACATCCTCAAAAGAATCCGAACAGTTTCATACCAAAAACATGTGATACGGATCAGTAATTAAAAAGCCTTTCTCTGGAAACCATTTACAAAAACTTTTTTTTAGAATAGAGAGATATGTATTTTTTAATGGGAGTATATTTCAAAGGGCCCACTTTTGTTGTAAAGAAACATTGTTGCGTAAGAAAATATCTAGTCCATGTGTTATAATATTTTTTAATTGGAATATTTTTGTATGCTCGGAAAAATTAGTTACTGAGACATGTATTGAAATTAATTTACAGGAACTAAAACGGATAGTTTTTAAGAAGGTCAATTTGAGAATATATATTAAAATAGTTTATCTGTGATGAAAAGGGCTGATGGGGATGAACACGCAATTTGGAGGAGCGATAAGACTATAAGTAGAATAGTCACGATCATACCGCAGATGAAATCTTAAGGTCAATGCTTGTGTAGGAAAATTAAGAAATTAATTTTACTGGGATTTTAAAGCCTTTAAAGTCGACACCCTTCATGTTTTTATGCATTTTTCTTCTGGATATACCCTTTAAAATAACACTGAATGGTACTTTTTTAATTGCATGGTGCAAATTTCGCTAATCGTAGTGTAAACATTTTAAAAATACAGTAGAACCCCGATTATCCGCGAGCGGATGAACCGCGGTGCGGATTATACGCGAGTGCCACAAATTTTTTTTTAACGATGAGAGCAAATTTTAGACGAGATTAGAGACATTTTAGATGTAGAGCCAAGGTTTCTGCTGTGTACTGTACATATTTTAAAAGTTTTACATATGTTTTTTGTATAATAATACATAGTTTTTAGTCTGAAATATTTTTTTCGTGTTTTCGCCTCATTTTTAGTCTTTTTTCGGGTTATCCGCGATTTTCGCTATCCGCGGTACCCTTGCCACCCAATTCAGCGGATAATCGGGGCTCTACTGTACATATAACAACATGGAAAAAAGTAAAATCAAAGCTGTTATAGTTGATCAATTTTTTTTCTTAGATTTTTTTTTCGATTTAGAAAAACACTTTGCATTTGCACCCGTTACATTGAAAAGTATCCATAGCTCTTTATTTAGTAGCTGCAACTCAAAACTCACAATAACAATTCAATACAAACACCTAAAAGGGTCCCTTTCAATCACAACCTTCGTTTGCCATCATTTCCCCTGTAGAAGCTGATACGACACTCTCCATCTGCACCTTAGCATGACAAAAGACCAAATCTCTTCCCCAGGCTCAATGTTAAGATTATTCACCCCTCTCCGAATCTATCCCTCGCCTTTAAAATGCGCCCTGAGGTAACCGGTGACACTTTCTCCATTCGACCCTGCTCCTTCACCCCACGGGGAAAATAAAGTTGTCCGACGATAAATAAAACTATCCCGTGCCTTCTCTCGATAAACCGAAAATATTATTCCCAAGGCTCTCCAGGGAAATCACATATAAGGCGAACCGGAGGGTAAGTTATAGAAAGGCAGAAAAACCTGTCCTATCTATCTTGGTATCGATCATGTTGGAGAAAGTAGGTGATGAGATTTCGGGACGATTCAGTTGGAAGAAGTGAATCTTGTATAGTCGTTTGGTAATTGAAGGGATGTCTAGGGATGATAGTTGTAGCAATGTCGGGTATAAGTAACGCAAAAGCACAACTGTTTAAATACTTTGGTTCTATTCCGTTATACTATGTCCCGTGTAAACGCCAGACTGTTTTAGACGCAAAATCTGAATTAACTTTTTGTTATTCAATTTATATTTCAGCTATATGTACTTTTTAATAGGTTGGCTTGCTTTTTTATTGAAATTTCATAATCTTAAGCTAGAGTCTAAAAGAGCTTTGCAATTTTTATCGGGATGGATAACAGGAAAATTACGAATACATTTATAATCAAACTAAAAAGATTCCACTCCCTAGATATATAAAATGAGTTCTTAAGGATAGGTTGATTACATTTTACTTTTTAGATTATTCTTTCGATATAAAAACATCATTTTCTTGAATACCCAATCTTTTATTCCCTAAAAATATATAATTTCCTCTCCAGGTGCATTTGGTCTTATCTGGTATGTCTTCTGGGTGTGGTTCACATTCGAAAAACCATCCCTTCATCCAACTATAAGCGAAGCGGAATTAATCTACATAGAGAATAGCATTGGAACAGTTGCTAAAACACTCCCAACAGTAAGATTTAGTTCAATTTTAATTTGCTTCTTCTAAAAGATGTAAATTTCCGGCATTATGATTTTTTTCTTTTGTTAAAACATGCATTTTTAAAATGCAGAAATTGAAATTCTTAAGAAAAAGCCTAAGTAAATTATTGTGTAGACATCATTCAATAAAAGATTACTTAGTTTGAAGAATGTTTCTTTAAATATTTTCTATTCTTATTTAAGTAATGTTATGTAACTGATGTTTATGCTACAGGCAAAGGGATTAATTGGGCATTAATAATGCCCAGAGTGGAGGCGGGCAAAGTGATAAATTTCATTGATAAATTCCATTGAATTTATCACATTGCCCTCCTCCACTTTGGGATTATTAATAATGCTCGATTTATCACATTGCCCGTAACATATAAAAGCTAAAATAAGTAGGAATTTCAACAATAGTAAATTTGTAGATTTTCACAAATTACACAACTCTAGCACTTATTTTAACATTTGAAACTTATTTCTTACTTTATTCCAAACTTTTGTAATGTTCTTGTCAATTTTTGGCATTGTTTTTACTAGTTTAGCTTATATTTTAGAAACATTTAAATTTCTTTTTATCCATTAGTTAAGAACAACCCCTTGGAAGGCCATGCTATCTTCCATGCCTGTGTACGCCATTATTGTGGCCAATTTTTGCAGAAGTTGGACGTTTTACCTCCTTCTTTTGTCTCAACCAATGTACTTTAGAGAAGTACTAGACCTAGAAGTTGACAAAGTAAGTATGGCAACCGATGTAACTAGTTTTAGATTATAATTGTAAGATAATATCGAAAAATATTTGTCAATTCTAATAACTTATAACACTGTTAATTAAAAATTGATATTGATAAAGTATTGCAATGCAGAAATATAAAATTAACGAGTTTCATATTTTTAACTAAATTCATTCATACTAAAAAATGCTAAATAAATTTTACATCTTTGCCTTCATTCACTTTATAAAACCTTTTTTTATTAAGAAAATTTAAAATCTCCCCATACTCCACAAAGTATAGCATGGGGCTTACAGAAGTAAGTTACAAGCTCAAATAAAAACAGTAATCAGTACAAAACAACAGAATCAAAAAACACTTTTAACAAAATTAACAAATAATGTAAAAGTTTTTCTATTGGATTTCATAGCTAAAAGAGATGCTGGCCAATTGATGTGATAATTATGATTGATTGATGTGATGATTGTAAAACCTTTAAAATGCATTTTACATTCCTTTCAGTCAGGTATTCTAGGTGCCTTGCCCCACTTGCTGATGACTATCGTCGTTCCTATAGGGGGTTATTTAGCTGACTACCTGAGAAGGCGAGAGATTCTCACTACGACAGGTGTCAGAAAACTATTTAATTGCGGTGGTAAGTTCCCATTAATTTGTGTGATTTGATATGCTAAAAATACCTACCTATGGAGGTCCTTGACCATTTTTTGGTTTCATACTACAAGCGGGTGCCACTTGTTTTTTTAGCTTCGCCAACTAGGGCGATAATTAATTTTCTAGCAACCCAGCGGATATACCATATGTATTGAATTATGACGCCAAACGTGGTGCCAAAAACGTACCCAAGAAGAGTGGCACCCGGTTGTATAATAACATCCATTTTTTCCAAAACTTTATCCCTATCTTATCTAAATGTATTCTTTTATATAATTTTAAATACTTTTTACTCCCAAAATTTAAAACTATCTCTAACTCCCTCATCATCTTCTGGAACAGCTGCTTCGAAACGTCATTGTTGCAGTGAAAACATCAAGTTCCTGTAGAAGTTGTTTTTCCTTTAGAGCTTATTTATAGCAGTAAAAACAACCTTCATTATGAATTTGTATATCGAGTGTTTTTATTGTGTGCACAGTTCAATTAAATATAAAAAAATATTAATAATAGTTTTTCATTAAAACCAATTCATAAATATTTAACATAGTATTTTTTCCTATGCTATTGCTAAAATTACCGAAGTTTATTGCTTTTTTAACAATGCAATTACAGATTGTTGATTTTTTTTAAATTTTTTACAAAACTTATTTAATTAATATATTATATCCAAAAAATGTTTTAGCTTGCTTATATTTGCAGTTATTTCCATTGAGAAAATAACTTTACGCAGTAGAACGTTATATTTTTCAAAATACATTTTTCAAAAGGTATAAATTGATATGAATTAAAAGAAAAAAAACATAATTTTGTTGTAATTAGCCATGTTGTTAAGACTTCAATATCCGTTCGAGAGTCGTGAGTTTGAAGCTTATAAATAGAAAGAAACATTATTCCAAAAAGAGTTTGAGCAAGATTAAATTAAAATAATGAGTCTAAAAAAATATAATATTAATACATAAAATGTTTTTAGTACACATCCATAACAATGAGGAAGTTGCATGATTTTTTTTATTTTTTTAATCGATTCCTCTTGCAAAAATAAGCAACTACCCAAAACTTGAGGCCGATCGAGAAATTTTTTGATTGCCAAAAAAATTAACAAAAATCCCCTTTTTAAAAGGCGCGCGAAAACGCAAAGAGTTTGGATGTGACGTCATCTTATACTAAACATTGTTGTAAAGCAATGGAGTTGATGGTATTATTGTTGACGTCATCTTATAGTTTAAACAATAAACGTTTTCAGTCACGTGTTTTTTTCTCGACTTTTAAATTAAAATATTTAATTACCTGTACATTTTTTGAAAAACTGACTAGATATTTCATTTTACCATACAAAAAACCATACGGAACACTTGTTTGTTTTTGAAAATCTGACACATGCAACTTCCTTATTATTTATATTTTTTATGTTTACTTCTTTAATTTTTTACAGGTTTTGGAATGGAAGCCTTATTTCTTTTGGTTGTAGCTTACGGTCGAAATCAAGTATTAGTAGTATTTGCACTTATTTTAGCCGTTGGTTTTAGTGGATTTGCAATTTCAGGTAAAATATGGCTTACTTATGAATTACCCAGCAGCGACTTTCTATATTCTAATATTTCTTTAAAATACCAGAAGGGTTTTCAAAGCATTTCTTTGTTTCAGGCTTCAATGTGAATCACTTAGACATTGCTCCCAGATATGCGAGTATTCTTATGGGAATGTCGAACGGTTTCGGCACATTAGCTGGTATGATTTGTCCAGTTGTGGAGGAAAACCTAACAGATAAAGGAGTGAGTAGATAGTTCTATTCTTTGAAAACTTGAAAACCCTGATTGCACATTTCAAATATCTAGCTAAACATTTTTAAATGGTAGTATTCATTAAACCTTAAAAATTTTCCCATCAATATCAGAAGTAATTTTAGTCATAATACGTTTTCAGTTATTTTTTTCATGTAAAGGATAGTTTCATGCTTTTAAAATATTTTTATTAGCAGTTAGATTTTGCACTTCCGTACATATAAATTCCGTTTAATACATATTGACCCTTCAGTAAAAATTCATTCCCTTCTGTATACATATTCCTCCTTCAGTACATATTCCTTCCATACATTCCCAGTATGAAAAATATTTCCCTAGGATCCTATTGCATTCAAATTAAACGAATCATAAAATGTGTGTAACATGATTATTATATCTTCCAATTCAATGGAGGATCTGTTTCAGAAAATACAAAATTAAAAAGAAGAAAAACAATTTTATCCATTCCTAAATAAAGGCAAAATATCATCTTTGTGCCTCAAGAACTGAAAAAAAAAATTAATTATAATTACAAAATTAAAATTAAAATACCTTTATCAATAAAGTGATTTATTTCACTTTCTGACAATTCTCATAAAAATTCAACTGGCCATATTTATTGCCGTGTTGGAGTTATTAGTTTCTTGATCAGTAGGTGAAAAAAAATTTCTTAACTGGAAATTTTATAGGTTTTTATTTGCTGTTTCTGTGTTTTTGGATCCTCTGTGTAGTTTTTGCTTTTTATTAATTCACCAAGTTCATCTTCTTTAAGTAAAACTTTCAATTCGAAGTACAATATAAGTCCAGTCATAAAAAACTACACACTACTAAAACAGAAATAGGCTATTGATACCAAAGCCCTCTCTTCTTAGCGATCTGTTAAATATCATATTTATATGAACTATTTAGTGGTAACAGTGCAGTAACAGTCCCTCTGTTTCTTTAAAGACACCCGACGAGTGGCAGCGAGTGTTCCTTATCGCGAGCCTCATCCACTTCGCGGGGGTGATCTTCTACGGTATCTTCGCCTCTGGAGAGAAACAGCCGTGGGCCGAACCCCCCGAAGAACAAGAGGAGGTGCCGTCCTGGAACCCCCTGGAAAACGCCTTCAACACCAACAACGGTGACGTCACCACTTCCTTCTGCGAGACCAAACCTCCGTCTTACGGGGCCACTGTCGTGGAAACAAGGGAGGAGCTAGCTCAACCGGAGGCGAGGGACACTTACTTGCACGGTGCCAGGGACCTATACTAAAATAGTGTACACATAGTTATTAATTTTAAAGGTGTGTGTTGTATCATTTCTTCGGAGGGCCTGGAAATGGACCTGTTTTCGTTCCCGGTGCGACTACATTCAAAGAGGGAATATCGGAATTTGTGTTCTCTTTGGTTGTGATTCATTGGACCGGAGATGGATTTACTTTGGTTTTTTTTGTTTTTGTTTTTTGGGAGGTGTTATTTTGAAATGGTTGTTTTTTGGGAAAGCGAAATGAAAATTTGTTTTGTTACCAGATAGTGGACGTTATATCCCTGTAATATAGACGGGGCGATATTTCAGGTTCTGTTAAGGGAGTGCTATGTGGTTTACTACCGTAAATGCTGAAGATTGTATTTCAACAATTGAAAATGCTTCATTCTTCGTGGTCCGTCATTTCTCCGATAAGAGAAACGTACTTTATCTTGAATGTTTCCGATTTGAATAAACATGCAAACCAACTGAATCCCGTAATGGTAAAAACACGATGCAATGATGTAGGCTCAAGAGAATTTAGTATAATTGATATGGCGATATCAGAATGATGTCTTGTTATGAAATTAACACAGTTTTGGGAGAGCCAATGTGAAGAATAAGGATATTGCTTTTTCAATTGGACAGAATACCTACTGTTGGTTCAGTCAAAGCTCGATATGTGGGAGATTAACTAGTTATATCGATATACTTTCTGTGATATGTCACATCGATTGTTGTTGCAATTCAAAACTGCAAGTTTAAGCGATTGTATTGAGGTAGCGTTAATATGTATTGTTTTGCTGCAACACAAAACGGTAAAAAATACCCTATTCTTATAGTTAAGGAGCGCACAAATTTAAAAATGTAACTTAATTCCCTACCACAATTATCACAGTTAAAGAACGTTTACCTTACTTAAAACTATATCAATCAATAAATCCATTTTCTTGCCTATCATAAAGATAAAAATAACTAGAAATACCACCAAACTTAATAACGATGAGACAGAATGTTTCATTAATTTTGAAATTTGAAAACCCTAAAAAAAGGTGCTTACTGATATTGATAGTTTAAACATGAGTTTTTAATTTTTAAAAATAATAATTTTATTAAAACACATTGAGATAGTATTAAGATTAAAACAATTAACCGCAACAGAAATTTTAATTCATTAGTGCCTACACATTTTTTAAAACTGGCACATAATGAAACAAAGGCCAAGAGATTTTATAAAATAATCAAATATTGTAACAAAGATTACCAAGTTAACCAGTGGAAAAATATTTGAGTTCGCTTATTACAGGGTGTCCCATAAATAGTGGGCCACACTTCTAGAGGGGATAGTAGACACCTAGACTAGTCAGAATCACATAGGAATCGGGGGTCCCAGACCAAATCCCAAGGAGTTAAAAATGGAGCGACACCCTAAAACAATTATTGAAAAATTCAATTTGTAGAAGAACTACTATTGGTAAAAATTTAATCGTGGTCTCAAATTTTGTGGTTTTATATGTTTTTTTTAAATTATGCTGAAAGTTTTCACTTTAAAATTTTTTTCTACGAAAAAAAGTCAAAAAACCACAAAAAAATGTGAAAAATATGCCAAAACTTTATTTTGTATTTGGAAATCCTATCTTTTGATTTGATTATCTGAAAGATCATATTTTAAAACCCTTAAGTCCAAAGTTTCACGTAAATACCATCAATATTAAACGCTTGAGATCCTGTTAAAGTTTGTATTTTGAGTGCGAAAACAGCTTCAGAAAACGAACGTTCAGGGAGAATCTACGAGGTACGGATAGATAATCGCTAACTTTCTTTTCTCTCCCAGTTTGGCGAAACATACCAAGCTCCTACAGATCGCCAAGACAGCTTGGGCGATTTGTTGTTGGCGAAAGTTGGCGAGGAATCTCGTATCGCAAATAATGGCGAGAAATTTAGGGAGCATCAATCCGTAATTCGTAGATTTTCCCTCAACGTTTCTTTTCTGTATCTGTTTTCGCAAGCAAAAATCAAACTTTAATTAGATCTCAAGCGTTTAATATTGATGGTATTTACGTGAAACTTTGGACTTAAGGGTTTTCAACTGTGATCTTTCAGATTATCAAATCAAAAGAAAGGATTTCTAAATACGAAATAAAGTTTTGGCAAATTTTTCACATATTTTTGTGGTTTTTGACTTTATTTCGTAGTAAAAAAATTTTTAAAATGAAAACTTTTACAATGATTTTAAAGATCATGTTAAACCACAAAATTTGAGACCATGATTAAGTTTTTACCAATAGTAGTTCTTCTACAGATTGAATTTTTCAATAATTTTTTTGGGGTGTCGCTCCATTTTTAACTCCCTGGGATTTGGTCTGGGACCCCCGATTCCTATGTGATTCTGACTCGTCTAGGTGTCTACTATCCCCTCTAGAAGTGTGGCCCACTATTTATGGGACACCCTGTTATAAGCCTAGGCAGCGAAAAGGTATTAGAGGGAAATTCTAGGGTCACAATTTTTGACTTCGTAACTTTGTTTGGACTAGTTAGGAGGTGAACATATCAAAAGTCCCCGTTCGTAGCCATTATGCCGGAGGGAGAAGGGTGTTCGAAAGTCTAATTGTTCAGTTTTTGGCTTATTAATCTTACAAAATGCATCTCCACGAAAAAGTTTTACTAATCTCTTTTAAAGAAGATAAAATTTGCAACAATTTAAGACCATTCCCAGGTTTATACGTCCAATTGATCCCGAGTTATATCTCTTCAAAAATGGGGAAAATTCGAACATTTGAGCCGAAGTCGTCTTTAAAGCAATTTATTGGCTATATTACCCATCTAAGAGGAAAGTAAAGGCTATAAACTTATAATGCACTTATTTAGCTTTCATTAATGCCCTGAACCAAGTCTGTGAGATTAATAGTTCTCACGCTATCTTAAAAAAAAAAATTGGGAAAATGAGATTTTCCCAGTATAGTCCAGTCAAATTGTATTTATTTTGGACAAAACTTGGGGTGGAAGATATTTTTCACTTTCTGTATTTTTTTGGGGTGCTAAATCCGAATCTGAGGTTTCCGAATAAAATTTCGTGACATAACATGGTGAAAATTCGAAAAAATGACAAAATTCACCCTTTTTATTCGTTTTCTGCCCTTAGAACATAACCTTTGCGATTCTGAGTAAAACAGTCAGTATAAAAATAAAGAAGAAAAACAAGCTACAAAAAAGTCAATTACAACTTTTCTCTCAGATGAAGGGTTCAGCCGCTAGAGAACGCTGAATATTGGGACGTTTTTGTTCGAATAGCTGAAAAACCAAAAAAAGTAACTCCTGTCACCGAAAAAAGATCTGTTTTGGAACAGGATACTATAAGAACTGCTTTACTTATATGTTAGTTACATGAAATGAAATTTCTGCATACTTAAATATTAATTAATTAATTAAGCTTAGCAATAAAATACGAGCAATAACGAAATTCAGATACTTTTGCAATATGCCATTGTTATAGCATATGCTCATCAATAATATGTAGACATGAATAATAACAATAGGTATCTAAAATTTAATTTTATGTAATTTAACCCGTTGGGACTCGCGGGGTCATTTTATAACCCCAAGCTCACACAAACATTCCATTTAACGGAAAACTAAACACCTGGGGATTCTTTACTTCTCAGTAGCTGGGTTTCTGACCCTTATCTACATGCCTGAGAAGTTTCGTGGAATTTGGATTATTTTTCCGCCCCCCAGACGCATTTTGTTAGTTTTTGGGGTAATAGAATGACCCCCGCGAGTCTCTTCGTTAGTGCTGCTTATCCGTTTTTTCGTACTCCGCCTTCTATACAACCCACTGATAAGGGCCCAAAACATGTGTAAACAAATTTAAAGAAATTCTCAGGGGGTTCTATTTCATTTTAGTACAAAGAAAAGGAAGACACAGGTGTGGGTACTTTCAATACTGGTCCCCGTGACAGTTTTATGACTTGTAATTCACCAGACCACTGTATCCCGCCCCTTACATTCTTTGCTTTTGTATTGAATGGGAAACGATCTAGGAAAGTGTATTGAGGTAACAAGTTTTCGAAGAAAAAATACCCTAGTTTGAGTGTTAGGAAAAAATGTTGGAAGTAGGATAGAAAAACCACTTGTGTCAGTAATTTGTGTTTAAATTTTTTTTAGCAAAGCCCACGTTAATACCATTTGTGATAATTGTCTTTACCAAAAGAAAGCTTTAAGAAATTCATTATATAGTATTTTGAAGAAATTAAATTAATTTTTACGTTGAAATGATTTGTGTTAGTTTGTTACATATGTGTGTATTGTGTAATAAGACAAATTAATATCAAACTCAAAAAATTATTTCTCAGCGTAGAAAATATTGCAGATTATAAGTTTTCCTAATCAGTTATGTTTTAAAGTCTAAAAATTTAATGGTTCCGACTAAAAAAAATATTTTTAACGATGTAGAAAAGAGCGAAAAGGTTGGGGCTATTCCATAACCCCCGCGAGTCTCAACGTTCGCCCGGGAGGCGCGAGTCCCACCGGGTTAAGTATGCAGAAGTTTGATTTCATGTACTTAGCATATAATTAAAGAAGGTCTTATAGTATCCTGTTCCAAAACAGACCGCTTTTCGGTGATAGGAGTGACGTTTTTTTGGTTTTTCGCTATTCCAACAAAAACGTCCCAATATTCAGCGTTCTCAAGCGTCTGAACCCTTCATCTGAGAGAAAAGTTGTAATTGACTTTTTTGTAGCTTGTTTTTTCTTCTTTATTTTTAACTGACTGTTTTACTCAGAATTGCAAAGGTTATGTTCTAAGGGCAGAAAACGAATAAAAAGGGTGAATTTTGTCATTTTTTCGAATTTTCACCATGTTATGTCACGAAATTTTATTCGGAAACCTCATATTCGGATTTATCACCCCAAAAAAATTCAGAAAGTGAAAAATATCTTCTACCCCAAGTTTTGTCCAAAATAAATACAATTTGACTGGACTATACTGGGAAAATCTCATTTTCCCAATTTTTGTTTTTTTAAGATAGCGTGAGAACTATTAGTCTCACAGACTTGGTTCAGGGCATTAATGAAAGCTAAATAAGTGCATTATAAGTTTATAGCCTTTACTTTCCTCTTAGATGGGTAATATAGCCAATAAATTGCTTTAAAGACGACTTCGGCTCAAATGTTCGAATTTTCCCCATTTTTGAAGAGATATAACTCGGGATCAATTGGACGTATAAACCTGGGAATGGTCTTAAATTGTTGCAAATTTTATCTTCTTTAAAAGAGATTGGTAAAACTTTTTCGTGGAGATGCATTTTGTAAGAGTAATAAGCCAAAAACTGAAAAATTAGACTTTCGAACACCCCTCCTCCCTCCGGCTTAAGGGCTACGGGCGGGGACTTTTGATATGTTCACCTCCTAACTAGTCCAAACAAAGTTACGAAGTCAAAAATTGTGACCCTAGAACTTTTCTCTATACCTTTTTTTGAGCATTCGTTGCCTGGACTATTAGCTGTATGTTCCAGTATAATTTTTATCTTGTATATTTTTACCTTGAAAAACAAACAAAAAGCTTTAAGCGTTGGCCTACACGATTATGTTAAAAAATTCCAAATCCCAAAGTAGAGAATAATCAAATGTAAATATATTTTTATGGGATGAACACAATAATACAGCTTTTTTCAGTTGTTAACGTAAGAAATAAATATTATATGTAATGAAAACTCTCCTATACCTTTATTTGTTTTTTAAATAGGTACTAATCAATATGAACTAGTATGTTTGTTCCTAAGATTTATACATTTTTATTTACTTTTTCATTGCAACGTCAGTCAAAGCCTCTTTCGTATTTTAGACTTAAGCCTCTAATAGTCAATTATGAAAAATGTTCCAATTTATTCCCAAAAACTAAGTGAGAAACTATCTGATAAAAAAGATAAGGTATTTGTTTATATTATAGTGTTATCAGACAGTTTTATACAAGGGTTGGATGACAAATATCAAAACAAGTCAAAATTATCATTAAAATCATGAGTAAAACGGCGTTCTGTGTAGAACATCATGACGCTTTCTTGTTGAAAAGGAATAACTACGCTGTAGGAATAACCAAGTAGTAAATGTCAAAACCAAAAAAATTATTGCTGGTAGGACGTGTGATTATAAAGGCGCATCAAATCTATCAATGTGTTAAGTGACTATTTTTTATCCAACTCTTGTGCATTATGGCACACCAACATCTTATACAAAGATGTTCCCCGAGAAGATATTTCTGTTGGCTCCTATTCTATGTGTACTGTAATGTGTCAACTTCTAAGTGTGAAATTCAGATCCATCTCTGGTTTTGTAGACTACTCTTTTTTGGTGTGCGTTGATGTGTTATTGCATTGTAGTGTGTGACAACTTAATCATTTTACAATTCATGATCCAACGTTCTAACCATTAAAGGAGGTAGGGCTAGTTCTATATTCCATTTCATTAAGAGAAAAGTACCCCTTTTAAGTGACGCGAAAAGTTGATTGCGGGTATTCATGACACTTGCTGTGTGATATATATTTGTTATATAATTTGTAAAGAAAGATTGCATCTCAATACAATATGAAAGTTTAGTTTATTGTTGATCAATCAAATACATCACAGAGTTTTGCTCAAAACTTAAAAGAAGTTTAAAGAACATTAACTAATAACTTAACTATTAATTAAAAAGCGAACTTTAAAGTGGAATTGTTGGTCACAGATACATTTTTCTGTTTTCCTAAGTTTGATATCCCTTTAAAAATGAAATGTCATCATTAGAGAAAGTCATCCTCTTTCCATAAACAATAAAAATTTTCTTTTTTGATACCTATTATTATTTTACTTACTTTAAAGTATGGACATTTGTTTTTTTTATATTAATCCCTCTCGCTCTGAAAATAAATAACTTCAACCTAAAAAACATTTTATGCCAACATGTCGGTAGTGAGAATAATTTTCTGTTTGCTTATTAACCCCTATCATAACTTATTATTAGGGACTTTAGAAATATTTTGTGGGTGCTTGGAACTTTTTTTATAGAATTTAGCAATTATTTTTATCCAATTTTCCATAATTTTTGAAGGATTTTTCTCGTTTTTTTTGTATTAACAGTTTCTTCTTATGCCATATTATATTTTCATTTTAAGAATATTTTTTAGGTGGAAAGGGCCAACCTAAACTAAATTCTGCAAAAACCTGTTTCTGAAATCGGGAATAATATATTGTTTCTGATATGAAAAAAAAACTAGCTTATTTGGTGTGTACGTGGCTTTAAAAAATGTTATATACCTTGATACATGTATCAAAAGCTCTCACCTCTTTGATAGTTGGTACATTGGACTACAAAAAAAATTGTTCGTACTTTTCTTTTAGGATATGTAATAGAGAATGGTGCTTTCGATACTATTGATATCTCAACTTTTCACTTGATCAAGGCATCAAAAGCGTTTAGTTACACCCCTTTAATGCATTTCATGCACTCTGTGCTATCCTTAACTTCTACATCTCTAAGCCTTTTATGCGCTTTTACCTTCAGAACCTTTTACAACCTAGTTAGCGATTCCTACTGCTGTGATCTGAAACACTGGAACCCTTATGCTAACATGAAATAGTACCTGTATGTTCCGTCTCATTGAAGAAATTCTGTCAAATAGACCACGTATTTGATGGTGATTTATTTGACTTTTAAAGTTCACTTGCTCCAAGAAGATTAACATAGACAGTGTTATTCTTAAGACTTTTTTGGAGGAGTAGAAATACTCCTTGGCTTTTTTAGGAGGCGTGAAATTCGTTTATGAAGAGTGATATTCGAAATTTTTTCCAATTTTTAATGGATAAAATGAAATAGAAAAAAATTATAATGCTATTTTGGTTTTTAAAATATAGCATCTGTTAAAACTTAGTAGAAAATATTAAACATTATAAATAAAACAATTTATTTTTCATTAAACATTCCAAATGGAATATTTATGTAATATAAAAATCTCAGTAGAAAAAATATTATTATTCGATTTCAGTGGGGCGCCATGCATTTCTTTAAATAAAGCCTTTTTTTAAAAAGTCAAAGCGTAAAAATAAGCCTGGCTACATTTTAAAAGAGTATTTCCGATTTTCAATGAGTGAAATACGCTCTCAGAGGCGTTAATGATTTCTCTGATCATAGGCAACGTTATTTTGGCAAGGTTCTTCGTAAAAACAACAAAGCGAAACATTTCTTTAAATAAAGCCTTTTTTTAAAAAGTCAAAGCGTAAAATACGCCTGGCTAGTTTTTAAAAGAGTATTTCCGATTTTCAATGAGTGAAATACGCTCTCAGAGGCGTTAATGATTTCTCTGATCATAGGCAACGTTATTTTGGCAAGGTTCTTCGTAAAAACAACAAAGCGAAATCCTTTTTTTGTGATGCTGAACATACGATTTGTCATAAAGATTCGCCATCTTCATTTTCAATCATTACGTCGTAGAAAATACATTGGTCAAGTATCTCTGAAAAGATATCTCATAAAAAAGTTAATTTGTTTTATTAGTATTTTCATCATTTGCTTAAACCTTGTACTATCAATCATAATTTCCCTATTAATCGGCAAATTTAATTTTTTTTAAAATTTAAAGCTATAAATCTACATCAGAGTAGATACAGCACCAACAGTGTAAAAAGTGAAAAGCATTATCACACCGCATTATAATGAAGAACGTTTTATAAATTTAAAACTATTTATAAGTTGTGTTTTATTATATCCGAGAAGTTCTCTTATCCAAAATCTCTTTCCGAATTATCACATTTACAGTGATTAATAAATTAACTGTTGTCTTCCTTACAGAAAATCTTTTCTTATGATTGTAAAATTTTTGCTACTGTACGAAAGAAGCAAAGTTTATAACTATCATGGCTGTACAGGATCATCAATACTTTTTACTGCCTTTAAAAAGGAAGAGGTCATTCATTCAATGTGATTCTAAGTGTGGAAAAGTTAAATATTTCCCCCTTACCTTTACGCTCTACTAAACCAATTCAATTTTTTAATGTGAAAAAATAGAAGAAAATAAAAAACAGATCATAGAGACTGAATTCTCAAAAACAATTGCAGATAAAAAGGGGTCTCAGTATAAGACGTCGTTTGTACACCTAAAAAATGTAATCATCATATCACTTTTTGAAATCGTTATAATCTTTTTTTCATAAAATTTTATTCTTCCTGTAGTTCAGTTCAAAGCTCTTTTGAACATCTCCATTTAAGAAATATTTACTCATTCATAGTGACTAGAAACGGTGAGAAAGTTTCGGAAATCCGAGATCTAATTACTACAGACTGAGAGTTGTTGCCCTCCCAAAATACTAGGTTGGAAACTTTTAGCTGGGTTTCTTATGTGTTTCGGATCCAGCATGAAAGCTTAATACGGAGATGCTTTCTGCTACCCAACTGAAAGGCTACCGTGTGATATACCAGAACATATCAATTATTCAGCAACCACTCCAGCCGTCTTTTTAACGACCTATCGGAAAAGAATGCCCGGATGTGGTTTCTTTTTAAGAGTTTCGAAGGCTGAAAACAATGCTTAGCCTAGTATGACTGCATTTTGGGATAAAACCATGCCTACTATTCTCAATCAAGTAATTATTGGGAAAGTAGTTAAGAATTGCAATATAAAAGGTATGAATACAAATACATAAAAGTTCTTCCTAAATTACTAAAGTATTATAGAAGATTTTAATTTTTTTTGAAGGAAAGTAAATTTTTCAAACCATATTTTTAATCCTAGATAGAATAAACCAAGGCTTAAAAACTGGCATATCAACAAAGTGTGTCCTAATTTGCTATTAAATATGTGTTTATCATATTTAATTAACTTTTTTATTACACTGTTTTGAGAAAATCGAACTGTTTTTATGCCTGATTTGTTATTTAATGTAAAATTTTAACTATTTTTTAATAATTATAGAAGACTTTTAAAAATTTTTTAATTAATGCATTTTTATTATGAAAAAAAAAACTAAATACAACTTATTCTATTGTATTCGCCTTCGAAACTCAAATCTGTGTTACACGAGCTTAAAATGAAATTGCCAATTTATTTTTTAACCATTATATTATATTTTTAACGATTAGCTTTTCCTCTATAGCTAACCTTTATAGTAATAAATGTATTTTGAGAAAACACTTGTTGAAATTTACAGAAGGGATGTTTTATTTACATACTAACTATACTCTTAAATATAAAAAATGCAACAGAAATTAAAAATCCGATCTTTTAAGTCGTTTAAGATGTTTCAAAATGCAATGTGAATAAACATATTTATATGAGAAATAAACATATTTATGTGAGAAATAAACATATTGGTGAGAACTAAACATATTGAAAGAAATAAACATATTTATAGCATGATAAGAAGATACTGTTAAACCTTTCCAAATAAAATGTAACATGGTTCTCGGTTTGAACAAAATGTTAAATTTCAAAATATCGTATTAAAGCACTTCAAGAAGTAAAACATCTACCTAATATCTTGTGATAGAAAGAAACAACGTGAGACTTTTCCAATCAACTGATTATACATATGTAGTGAAATTAGATAGAAAAACAAATGACTATTTAGGGACAATTTATTTTATAATTTCATGAGCTTGTAAGCCTGTTCCAAACCTCTAACTGCTTGCGTCCTAACCGAACAAATATTTTTCGAATATAGCAAACTACCTACTGGGCATAAAAGTTTATAAACGCTTTGATACCAACCTCAAAGTTAATCGCTTGTTTTCTACCTGAACATCTCAGTAACTGAACGCTTATGATGCCGGTTGTTCCATTTTGCTGTGTCAAAGGCAGCTAATGAGGAGTAACGTGTCCATGTTGTCTTTTCTTTGCCATGAAGATGTAAATAAGAGCATATGCGGTGTTGTTATGATTCTCATGTTCACATTTTATGCAAATAACGGTATTCAGTTACGTTTTTCTTTGTTTTCTAAACATGTTCGTTACTGAAAAGCAAATCTATATGTATCAAAGATATAAAGATATGTTCTAGTTGTCTCAATGTGTGTCTGTGTTTCCTTTTATCAATTTACATTCACAAGTCTTGTTGAATTGATAAACAGGTGGAAGGGGAATTCATTTTGAGATGGATACAGGATTATTTTCTACAATGTCTTCTCTATTGAATTTTTTTAGCAAAAACTAAAAATACATGAACATTTTAAAGTTAATATTTTAGTTAGGAACTATTAATTCCAAACAATATAAACTTTGTTTTTAAAACTCAAATATGCTTATAGTTTTCTCTTTTAGATAAAAAAATCATGTTTAGCGAGTTGGAGAATAAATGGGATCATATGTAGATCCATACGAAACATCGATATTCCGATATTCGAACAATTTTTTACATCACCTTATAATATTAAATAACTTTTAAGGGGACTGAATAAATGATTATTACATCCCCTGCATCGGTGGCCACTTATGGTGTGATATATAGGATCATAAGGAGGATCATGAGGAACATCGAAATTCCAATATTCGAACATCAATGTTTCGGTATTTCTATCGACTTTTAAGGGCCCGGAATCAAAATTTTTTACATCGCCGTATGATTAGATGACTTTTAAGGGGACTGAATAAAAATCCAATTTATCCTACATCGGCAGTCACAATTGGTTTGATATATGGAGTCATATAGATTGTCATATGGAACATCGATTTTCCGATATTCGAAAATCTATGTTTTGATATATCGACTTATAACTGACCGGAATCAAAATTTTTTACATCATGGGAATCCGATCGAAATGGCAGCTGAAAGAAGAACTTCAGCTTTAAATCTATTCACATTTTTATCATATATCTTTAAATCTATTTTAATCATTTCCCGCCAAATACTTATCACAGAACTCGTGCTGCTTTTTATCCTGGAAGAGGAAAACTAAGAGTGATCCAGCCAAGTATCGTCAGTATATTGGTAAGAATGGTTATTCCATATAATTTTAAGGTTGGGGGACCGTAAATATCGTCAGTAGATAAAGGGTTAAAGAAGAAATGCACTAGCGGTCACTATCCCAATAGTGGTCACCTAGCTGATTAATTTTAAAAAAATAAGAGTTTGTGAGGCATTAAATATCGCTATAACTCACATGCATAGTAGATTATGCTAACGGCAAATCATTTAAATAACCATCTTCTATACCAGGGGTCGGCAACCTTTTGAAACGGAAGAGCCGAAAGTTCCAAATTACAAACTGTCCCAGTTTTTAAAGAGCCACTTTTTTTATTTATATCAATTTTATAGTATTTGCTTACATATTAGATTTTAGTTGGGGAGGTTGAACCAACATTTTTTCTGAGGTACCTCCTTTTGGTACCTTTTTAAGTACCTCCTATCAAAATTTTGTGAACAATGTGAATTTCAAGAAAAGTTGGAGGGTCTGGGGTCCTCCCCCAGAATTTTTTTTTTGAAATTTCCCCTTCAAAATAGCGTTTTAGCTCATTTTTAGACCTTTTTGGATTGCACTCTATGAGCAACGCTCATTATTTAATTGACGGAATTTTCAAGGAAAAATAGTAAAAGCATTGTTATAATGAACACCAAAATTTCGAGGGGTGTGGGGTTTTCAAGAAAAATTTTGGAAATTTGTCTCTCATACGTCACAGAATTTTCAAGGAAAAACAGCACAGATTTTATTCCAAAATTTTAAGGGGTGTTTGGGGTTTCTTCCCCAGAAATTGTTTGGAGTTTTACTTTTAAACCTTTACCTTTTTTACCCTTGAGAGTAGTGTTTTGACTCATCTTTGGGTAGCACTGCTTCTTTTGAGTCACGTTGATTTGATTAGGTACTTAACAATAAATTTTCTGATTTTTTTAATAGTTTTGATGATAAATTATAAATTGCTTCGTATGGAACTGGAGAGCCGGAACTTTACATCGAAAGAGCCGCATGCGGCTCGCGAGCCGCAGGTTGCCGACCCCTGTTCTATACCATAGATCACAGCAAGGGAAGGATATTCAAGTCCTGGAAAATAATACCGACTGAAAAACAATTTTGCTTATTGAATCGCGTAAGAAAACGGGTTTTTCGGAAGGTGTTTTTTCGCATTTATTATTTTAAGGATAAAGTAGAGTTATATACAATTTTGCTAATAGTCTAGTCTAAGCGGTACACGACGAAAAAGGGCGAAACACTGCACTTTTTGATGATGCTAAGCCATTTGGTACACTGATTCCGGGGACCATAAGAATGAGTTCACCTCAATTTCCCTTAGAATTTAAAATATTTAACTTTTTGTGAAATTTTTAAATTCGCGTTTTACACCTTAACTACCAAACTTTTCAACATGTAAGGTGACTTTTCTATACAATTTGAGGTTGTAGATTACAAATATGAAGTCGAAAATTTCATAAAGATGCAATTTGATATTTTTTTTAAAACTAAATTTAAAATTTAAAATCTTCAAAAACACAATGTTAAACAAAAGTCGGTATCATAAAATTTTTACCAGATATTAAGCTATTTGTAACTAAATAAAATCCAAAATTTCATAGCTTTACCTTTATTATTCACCGAGATATGAGACTTTAAATTTGGAAAATTTTCAAAATGACGGCCATGCTTGATGCGACTACTCTTCGAAAACTTCCCATAACTCGGTAAATTATTATTCAAAATGAATAGTTAAAACCTTTTTTGGAGGAAAAGTAATGCCACTACACTATTAAGACATTAAAATAGCAATTAAACCACTTTAAATTGGTTTTAAATAAACTCTAAGACAGATTAATACTTTACTATGAGAAGCATTTTAAAAGCTTAGAAAATGCTTTCTTGGTGAAAAATTATTCTAAATTTTTTATTAAATGTTCACCCTGATATAATTATGCGACATTAAACCATTTTAAGGAAAATTTCGCCTTACAAGCGCCTGAGTGCAAACGCGAAAATACCTAATAAACGCGCGCTTCAAATAAACTTTTTCTGTCAAAGAATCTCAAAACTTCAAAATCACAATCACCAACTTCAGACACACTGAAACTCCACACATTTCGGGCCATGTATCAAGTTGGGCACATTTGGGGTAAAGCTGACCGAATTATTACCACCTTACCTTCACAAGAAAATTGGGGTTGGAGAAAGAAAGAAAACGATGTGTGGAGCCCTAAATGGCTGACTAAATCAGCAATTTGGCTTTCTTCTCGAGAACTTCTAAAATGTGGATATAAGAAAGAATGTCTTCCAAGGTGTTCCTGCAAGTCTTCAGGAATACCATGTACACTAATGTGCCTGAATTGTAGAGGGGAATGCCAAAATTCAGAGGAAAACCTATTTAACCTTTTACGTTAAATTCAAGAATTAAATCAAATACTTTTGAATTTGTGCCAAAAAAATAAATAAAATAATTTGAAATCCTTAATAGGATATCTAATACCTTTAACTGTTTATATAATTAATGAAATTCTAATCTTAGTGTTGTAATTACCTACTGAAAGGAGTATAGGCAATGTACATGCTTTATTTTTTTAAATCTAGCTAATATAGAAAAATATACCAATTCTCAAGAGAGGCATACGTTCCTTAAAAGAAAAAAATTCTTGATCGATCATGGTAAACATTTAATATGTTTTTTACACGAAAAATATGTTGTCTCTACGACTCTCATTTAAAATAAGAAAAAAACCTTACTTATTAATTAACTTATCAAATCCAAATATGTGTAAGGTGATTATTAATGAAATATTTGGATGCATTTTACTTTCCCGATATTCTTAATTTCTAATAAATGTAAAGTTATTGAAACTAATAATAAAGTTGTAGGTAAGTTATAGCACTTGAAAATACTATAAGTTTCTACTAAGTTGAAAATACTATTATTCATTATAAAGCTGGCATAATTTAAGTAATCTTGTAGCAAACTAGCAGGACGCTTACAGTCTCAATTTGTTTTATATACTGATTAAAAACTAAATGCTTTAAGTTTAAATGGTGTTATGAATTACCATATAGGAAATGATTAGATGTATTACCCTTACTCGATTTTAAAATACACAACGATTACTAATTGTTAAAAAGTATTCGGTAAGTTTAAATGTATATGTTACAGTTAAAGTCCAGAAATCAGTTAATTTACAGATAACCTAGGTAATTTGCAGATTAACGAGGGTGATCCGTTAAAGAGCGAATTTTTTTTCAATTTCTAAGATTACCTAGGTAATCTTGAAATTACCTAGGTATTCTGCACCCTACCGACTAGACACTCGTTAATCTGCATACTACCTGTAATCAGTTATTTTACATATTAACGAGGGTGATCCGTTAAAGTACAAAATTTTATTTTATTTTATAAAAAGTTTAAGGAGGTTGGGGGGGCTGCCGCCCCCCCAAACCCCCCTGCCCTAACAATAACCAAACTCGTTTTGGGGGTAAACAGTAACAATGACGAATCAAAAAAGGGGGATCGGTACTTTTTTCATATTACACAAAACACGCAAATCCCACAAAAATAGTAATGAAATAGCAATTTTAAAACTAGAATATAAAAACAATAATAATAGAATATTAAAGTACCAACTGAGATTTGTATCAATTGTGGTTTTCGATCTCGATTTGACAGCGTATTTCAATGAGCACTTAAACTAGCAAATCTTAATGAAAGCGCGGTGTAATCGGCTGGCAGCCTGCCCTGAACTATTGCTAGGATTCGCGATCGATTACATATGTTAAACCCTTGCCCAGGTTCCAGCGATTGTTGAATTAACGTTTGTTGAAAAGATATTTCAACAGCTGGGACATTTGCTTTCGTTAAAAGAAATCTCTGTCACTTTGAAGTCGGAGCTTCAACACAATTGTTTCAAAATACCCGTTTTAGTAGTAATATACTGTACTTAATCATGTAAATTTACAGTACTTACTTGCTTGTATTATTTTGTTTTAACATTCAACATGACAACTACCAGTGCTACGCACTAAATTTGAAATCAAAACACCAAATATGACAACAAACTACGTATTGAAACCCAACTGCGCAGGGGTAAGCGAATCGCGCAGTAAGCACCTCAACATTTTAACAGAAAGTATTGAACGAAACAAACTATTTTGAACTTTAACTATCAAGAGGCCGTTATAGTGTAGATTCCCTAGGTAAAATGCGAAAAACTCAAAAGTTTACCTAGGTATTCTTCAGATTAACTAATTATCAACTTTAGCGGTAACATATATAACATATTCGTATATATGTTACAGTTAAAGTCCGGAAATCAGTTAATTTACAGATAACCTAGGTAATTTGCAGATTAACGAGGGTGATCCGTTAAAGAGCGAATTTTTTTTCAATTTCTAAGATTACCTAGGTAATCTTGAAATTACCTAGGTATTCTGCACCCTACCGACTAGACACTCGTTAATCTGCATACTACCTGTAACCAGTTATTTTACATATTAACGAGGGTGATCCGTTAAAGTACAAAATTTTATTTTATTTTATAAAAAGTTTAAGGAGGTTGGGGGGGCTGCCGCCCCCCTAAACCCCCCTGCCCTAACTATAACCAAACTCGTTTTGGGGGTAAACAGTAACAATGACGAATCAAAAAAGGGGGATCGGTACTTTTTTCATATTACACAAAACACGCAAATACCACAAAAATAGTAATGAAATAGCAATTTTAAAACTAGAATATAAAAACAATAATAATAGAATATTAAAGTACCAACTGAGATTTGTATCAATTGTGGTTTTCGATCTCGATTTGACAGCGTATTTCAATGAGCACTTAAACTAGCAAATCTTAATGAAAGCGCGGTGTAATCGGCTGGCAGCCTGCACTGAACTATTGCTAGGATTCGCGATCGATTACACAGGTCTGCAAAAAAAAACTTTTTTCGAGCTGTTTTGGATATTTCACCATAACTTTGTTATTTTTGGTGCGCTGAATCCAAAAATGACCTCCATTTTGTCCTGGGACGTCACGTTTTTTGACAATTCAGATTTTTAGGTTTTATTGGGAAATGGCTTAAAATTTTGTAATATTAACTTTTTATACTAAATTTTTTATTCAAATTTCTTCCACAAAATCTTTTTTTATGTTTTTTGATGTGCTGAATCTAAAACTGACCTCCGTTTTGTCATAGGATTTCACCTTTTTTCACAATTTAAGTAAAAATGTCAATTTTTTAAGAAAATAAAAGTAAATATTTAAAAAAATTATTTTTCGACTCAAACTTTATTTGAAAATAATTTTTTATGAATTTTGGTGTGCTGAATCCAAAAAATACCTCTTTTGATTTTTAAGACACCACATTTTGTAACAAGTTGAGAAAATATAGCAACATTTCACATAAAATGTAAGTATACTTAAAAAGTAGTTTTTTTAATCCAAATTTATTTTTAAGGTTGTTAGTTTTAAGGTTTTTTTGTGCCCCGAGTTCAAAAATGGTCTCTGTTTTGCCATAGAATGTCATGTTTCCTGACAATTTAAGTAAAATTGTAAAATAAGTCATTATTTCAATTTTCATGAAAATAGTTCATAAAATAAAATTATTGTTACATATTCTTCATGAAAATCATTATATAACTAAAATAAACTTATTTACACACTTTAAAGCCAATTTTTCCTCCTCATGAAACTCTCCTTGGTACCTTTACCCTTGTGAGTAGCAAAAAGAACGTTTCTTTGAACTATACAACAAAAATCCTTCATTATTCCCCGATTAAATCTTCCCTAATATTTTCTTTCCATCTCTATAATGTCCTGATGAGATAGTCTACTATGTGCACCATTCACAGCTCCTAATTTTTAAAATTAAAGGAGCTAGAAATGCACAAAAACTATGAAAATTGGGCAAATTCGAATATAATTTTGCAATTTGTAAAAAATCATGACGTATAGGATTTTTTCAATATTTTTTTCGTTATCAGCACACCAAAATACATAGGAAATCACTAAAATTATTCAAACAGCTTTTTCTTTGCAGACCTGTGTTACATATGTTAAACCCTTGCCCAGGTTCCAGCGATTGTTGAATTAACGTTTGTTGAAAAGATATTTCAACAGCTGGGACATTTGCTTTCGTTAAAAGAAATCTCTGTCACTCTGAAGTCGGAGCTTCAACACAATTGTTTCAAAATACCCGTTTTAGTAGTAATATACTGTACTTAATCATGTAAATTTACAGTACTTACTTGCTTGTATTATTTTGTTTTAACATTCAACATGACAACTACCAGTGCTACTCTCTAAATTTGAAATCAAAACACCAAATATGACAACAAACTACGTATTGAAACCCAACTGCGTAGGGGTAAGCGCATGGCGCAGTAAGCACCTCAACATTTTAACAGAAAGTATTGAACGAAACAAACTATTTTGAACTTTAACTATCAAGAGGCCGTTATAGTGTAGATTCCCTAGGTAAAATGCGAAAAACTCAAAAATCCACACATTAACGACAGAAATCAGTTAATCTTAAGTTTACCTAGGTATTCTTCAGATTAACTAATTATCAACTTTAGCGGTAACATATACATATATAACATATAACATACATAACAGCGTAATATATTATGAATCTCATTGATATTTCATGTTTTAAGGGGGTAGGTGACGTTTCTAAATCCCTATCTCCTTAATGTTAAAAAGGATGATTTTTAAGGTACATTTTTAAAAAAATCTACTGAATTAAATCTCCCAAATTTTTTTCTGAGTATTTCCTGAACTGTATTACATACTTTAACATGAGCTTTTAGGGCTATTGAATGAACTTAGGGCACCTGAATGAACTTAGGTTTTTTTCTCAAAAAGACTGAAATTTCATGATGCTTTATGCTATAACTTCAGTTTAAAGGACTTTTTTGAGAAACCCTTGTGTTAAAGTATGTAACATAGTGTCATTAATTATGTTACCAAGTTATAAGTTGTTTGCCATAATAGATTTTGAGAAAATGTTCCTTTTATGGTAAAAGGTTTTTTGGTCGAAAGTTGTGCACCTACCCCCTTAACGCAGTATGTAAAGGTTTGTCTAGAAAATACTTATTTGAAAGGTAATTTCTAACCTGAAAAATTGTATTTTAAGCATTTTTTTCTGATACAAAAATAAGGGATGCTTGTTTTTTAAACTTGAAGTTAAGTGGCTAAAATGTTGTTAGAAGATCATAATAGAAAGCAAGATTTTTTGAGATTCTTTGACAAAAAAAAGTTTATTTGAAGCGCGCTTTACCTTAAAATTTATTAGGTATTTTCGCGTTTGCACCCAGGCGCTTATAAGGCAAAATTTTCCTATAAATGGTTTAATGTCGCATATCAGGGTGAACATTTGATAAAAAAAATTAGAATAATTTTTCACCAAGAAGGCATTTTTTAAAGCTTTTAAAATGCTTCTCATAAAAAACTATTAATCTATCTTAGAGTTTATTTAAAACCAACTTAAAGTGGTTTAATTGCTATTTTAATGTCTTAATAGTGTAGTGTCATTACTTTTCTTTCTAATTAGGTTTTAACTATTCATTTTGAACAATAATTTACCGAGTTATGGGAAGTTTTCGATGAGTAGTCGCATCAAGCATGGCCGCCATTTTGAAAATTTTCCAAATTTAAAGTCTCATATCTCGGTGAATAATAAAGGTAAAGCTTTGAAATTTTGGATTTATTTAGTTACAAATAGCTTAATATCTGGTAAAAATTTTATGATACCGACTTTTGTTTAACATTGTGTTTTTGAAGATTTTAAATTTTAAATTTAGTTTTTTGAAAAAAATATATCAAATAGCATCTTTATGAAATTTTCGACTTCATTATTGTAATCTACGACCTCAAATTGTATAGAAAAGTCACCTTACATGTTGAAAAGTTTGATAGTTAAGGTGTAAAACGCGAATTTAAAAATTTCACAAAAAGTTAAATATTTTAAATTCTAAGATAAATTGACGCGGACTCCTGATCGATAACTCATTCTTATGGTCCCCGGAATCAGTGTACCAAGTGGCTTAGCATCATCAAAACGTGCAGTGTTTCAACTTGTACCGCTTAGACTATAAAGAAATTTTACTTGAAAATTTTGATTTTACGAGGATCAATTAGGTAGAACTTTCGTAGTTTTCCCGTCAGAAATCTCATTTAAATGAGAAGTATGTTTAAGTGAGTTTTTATGATTTAAGTGAATGACTAAAAAAATTTTTAGATCATAAAGAAAATTATCTCGAAAATTTATGGAAATATGTTTCGCATTATGAGGAGCGTGTGAATTCTACCTAATTGAGCTTGCTGTTTTGAGGTTTGGCATTTCTCTGCCCAACGTATCTTTTCGTACTAAATCGATGCTGTTCTCCAACTTTGTAGCTGACTAATTTAGTAAATCTCTAATAGTGTTTTAAAAATAAAAATTACAACTCCTTACATTGAAGCTAGGGGGTGTCAAAGCGATTGCTGTAAATATTCAAAGCCATTGCTGATTTTCACTTTAATGAAAGGCCGAAACAGATCTATCTGACCATGGGGGTCATTTAGGGGGGGGGCTGATTGCCCTCCTAAGGTTTCCACTGTTATGAGAAAACTAGCTGAAGTCTTGAAAATTATGTAACTTCTTCAAGGGGCATCGGGTCTAACTCAAAAAGTCTTAAAACGAGTTAAAACATCATGATCAAATTTTTTTTTAAATTCTGGAGGTTTCTCCCATAGACCCCCTCTTAAAGTTTCCCACCCCTGTTATACAGTATTTTTCCCTTGAAAATTCTGTAAAAAAACAGAAGCTGTTTTCTTTATGTGTTCCCCAGAGTTTAAAACGGAGACAAAACACTAGCTTAAAGGGGGCAATTATCGAAAATTTTTTTGGGGAGGACCCTCAGCCCCTTTAAAACCTTGAGACTTATTTAAAGCTTTTTTCCCCTTGAAAATTCTGTGATATACAAAGAACTGTTCTCTTTGGATGTAACTTACAGGGCCTCAAAAAGCTTGAAACCCTTCTAAAAAACAGGCAAATTTTACTAAACCCCCCTCTAAAATTTTTACATCTGTTACTCAGTGTGTTTGTTGCCCTTGAAAATTCTGCCGCTTACAAGAAGCTTTATCCTTTGGAAGTCCCCCAGAATTTGAAAAAGGGGATGAAACAGTAGTTTAAAGGGGAATTTTCAAATATTTTTCTGGGAAGAAACCTCCAACCCCTTGAAACTTTGATGTTTATTTAATTTTAACTTTCGTATTTTAAATATCTGCGGTTTGCAAGGAACTGTTCTCAAAGCGTCTCAAATAGAGCTGAAACTGTATTTTAAAAGGAAGATTTTCAAAAATTTTCTAGGGGGATCCCCAGACCCCCATTTTTACCTAGAACTCACGTTGAAAAATTTTAGCATTATGCTTAACAAAGTGGTTCAACCCGCGGCCTGGCCACAAAATGTAATACTCAATCAAATTAAATAGAAGGTAATACACTTTTCATTTTTATTTCAGAAATGTGTTAAAAAGCAGTCTTTATCGGTCGAATAAGGAACTTGCATGATTTTTTATATATTTTTTTAATCTATTCTTCACGCAAAAATAAGCCAATACACACAATTTGAGGCCAATTGAGAAATTTTTCGATTGCAAAATTTTTTTTTAAAAATAGTCTTTTTTCGAAACGCCTGAAAACGCTTAATTGCAGCTACAGTGACGTCACAATACATCGAATTCACCTGAAATGTTTGCCTTGGATTTCTGACCGTCACCAGAAGTGTCTAGAAGGTAAATATTTATTAAAACACTCATATCGGACACTTCAGAAAAAAGAAATCATCAACTAAAACATAGAAATTCAATTTTAATTACAATTTGGCCTGATGGAATTCTACGTCACTGTGCTTGCAAACACACTTCGCGTTTTCAGTAACGTGTTTTTTCTCGATTTTTAAATTAAAATATTCAATTAATTACTTGTACACTTTTTTGAAAAATTGAATCATTTTACTATACAAAAAACCTTACGGAACACTTGAATGTTTATGAAAATCTGACACATGCAAGTTCCTTATTTAAAAAAAATTAAATTACCATCTGAGTCAAATCTAATGAAAAGGAAAAAACCTATTCTAAGCACGTCGTACTTAGTGAGCTTTTAGATTGCTACAAAGGCGGCGCCCCAGTGCTTTATCACTGGTTAAAGCAAATGTGATGCATCTGAGCTGAGATAGTTTTTTTTTCTGAAGTATAGACCCTGTAACCGTAGTTTGGGTTTATTTATTTTCGACTATGGAAACGGCTGCGTACCGCGAATTTCCGACGCCAAAGCTAACAAGTACTTTTTACTTGGCGACGGACGGTGGCGACGGCTAACAAGTAAATTCATGCTGCTTTTTGCTTAGGGTTATAGTTTGAATAAAGATCGAGTGGATCGAATGATATTGAATTTGTTTATTTACTATTTGGTGGGTTTGGTGGTGGGTTATTGCGGGTTATTGGTTAAAAGATTATATATGACAAGGTATTTTTCGATGATCATAATTACTCTTTATTTCGTGTACTTATATTTCTGAATTCTGGTATTCCTAATTATTTTTATGTTTTGTATATAATATTTCAAAGTAGATTAAAGGATGTAATATTTTAGTTATTAGATTGGATTTATCTTGCATCTTAATTTAAATTAAATGCATATTTGACTGTTACTAAGGAAACTGCCTGACCCTTTCTTTAATTTTTGTTGTACAAAATGCTGCAGTGTCTAGATTCCAAAAATTCATTGTGCTACATGAATACTTAACCTATCATTAAAATTTTCCTTGTCAAAATGCTTGACATTTTTTTCCTAGTTCAATTTTTTTGTAAAATTTATTTTTGGTTGAATTTTGAAATTATTTATGCAGCAAGAAATAGATTTTCGAATAATAATTTTGAATCGGTCCCATTTTGAAAGACGATAGTTGCTTTTAACCTATGTATAAAAACAATTCAAAAGAGTTTACATTCTTTTGTCCTCAAAGAATAAAATTAAAGCTGCAAAAGACCATTGATGCTGTATTTTTTAATATAATTTGGTGGTAAAGTTTTTATGAATTTATTATTACTTTAATGTTAGCTTAGAAATTTTACTTAAATTTAATTTATTTATTTAATTTATTTAAATATTTACACACACAACAGATAAATCCATTTACAGTGGTGAAAGGGAGAAAAAAAACAAGAAATATTAATTGAATAAAACACTTTCACATAATCTTTTAAAAGCACTAAAAGACACCGAAAAAATATCAATTTCATTACATTGCATGTTGAAAATCATGTAAAATCTATTGATAGGAGAACTGGCAATATAATTAAATTTAGAAAATGGACTGGCGAAAAGATATTTTTTGCGTGAATTATAATTATTAACAGAAAACTGAACTAAACACAAAATGTCAGGACAATCAAATAAATTATTAAGAATTTTATAAAAGAATAATAAATAAGTGTATTTAGAGTTGGCTCAAGCATCCCTTCACCATTGGCATAGATTATGTAACCTCCTCATGAAAAATACTCCAAATTAAAATAATTTTCTGTTAGAGAAAAAAAATATTAAACTTTTAAGCATAATACATGTATTCTTTTTTGCTGTAAAAAAGTTTTAAAAATTAAACTGCAAAAGTGTCTCAACTATTCTCTCATATTGACAATTCTCTGTCAATTTGTATACCATCCTAAATTAAGTAGAATTAGTGAGATCCATGTCAAACCTGTATCTTCTCCTGATGAGTTTATCTTCAAAAATTTCCAAAATTCAAGTTAATAAACCTTAAAATTTTTAATGATTTGTTAAAGCTTTTAATTGTTAAAAAGTTGTCATCTTGTAATGGCTAGCACAAAATCCTTACATGGTCAACCTGGTAGAAGCAGATAGTTTAATATCAAACCTTCAGGAAAATAAAAAATGACATATGGGCCAATCCAGATACACTCTCTAAAATTCGAATAAAAATTTAGAGATTGTAGGGGAGACCGGGGATGGATGGGACACTGGGTAGGATGGGACACCTTCAATAAATCTTAAAATTATAAATAAAATTAGTTTTTGAGTGTTCCACCAGGTAAAGCCACCATGGCTCCATACTTGTTGCTGGTTACTATTTTAGTTGCAAGCTCCTACAAGTTTCTGAATGAAAAAGATGGTTTCACTAAAGCAAAAGTAACTAAGTATTACACTTTTCAAAGTGAATTTTCAATCCGATTCTTGGTTGTTTTCTTAATGGTTTATATTGTTTATGTTTTCTAAACAGAATAATGTATTCTTTATGAATATATAGTTGAGTTAAGCCTGAAAGCTACAGTTCTTTTGAAAGAACCTATTTTTTAAAACTGTTGCTACCGGGGTGGGATGGGACACCATGATTTGGGGTGGGATGGGACATGCCCAATTCCTCTCAATACCTAAATAAAAGCTATTGCATACAATTCTTTAATTTAATTATTATAATAAGATTTTTCTCTGTTGTGATGAGTGTGAAATTTGCATTTTTAAGGTTATTTACTACATAAACTTAAACTATGATCAATGTAGGCAATTAACTTGTTAATAGCTAATATGCAACAAAATTTAATAAAACTAACAGTTTCTTACAGTGTTTTTAAATATTTTTTTGTTGATTTTTTCTAGGTGCTTTTATGCATTTCATCTGTTTTTCAGCGTTGGTTTATTTTCTAGTATTTTCCCTGCAGACTTTTTAATGCTCTTACTTTCAGATTCATTTAAAAACTTCCATAGCAAAATTTGGAGTTTCACAGACAATTTTTTCTTTGGTAGTATGTCTCAAAAAATTCTTATTTTAACTTTAAATCTAAGATAAAGAACCACTCATTTGAATTTTGGTATTTGTTTTTTTTAAACTGTGCTGTGCAGCCATCGGGAAAAAAATATTATTTTAAGTTGAGGAAACTGATTTGTAGTAAAGGTATTTAAAAAATGCTTTCATGTCAAATTTTGATGCAATTAATTACTGATTACTGCAGCATGTAAAAATGTGATTTTAGAATGAGTCTAGTAAGCACTCAAAAAAATCCACCATAATATTCATCACTGAAAAATTTTACACTTGGGGTAATTATGCTTACTGGTAAAAAAAATGTGAGTGAAAGTAATTATTTCTTTTAAATTTTTGTTCTTATGCACATTTATTGTCATTAACAAAATCAATAAATATTCCTTTTTATAGATCTATCAAACGTTAAAGCAAACTGCTACCCGCATACTCTTTTTTAAAATAATTAAAAAAATTGTAGCCATGACTGTCTTAATTTAAAAAGAAACTAATATTATTTTATAGGTATTCAAACTGCAACAATCAGAAACAACCTACATTTCATGAAAGAATATTGCATAAGAAATCATAAAAGGTGGTGTCTAACAGAAAATTATTTCTAAAGTAATAAAATGACCTGAATAAAATTCAAAACCAAGATAGAAAGACTAAAAATCGATTAAAAAACTATTCAAGTGATTCTAATAGGAAATAGGACAAACGAACACAAAAAGTAATTTGTTTTGAAAAAAATCCAATGTCTGTCTTAAATGACTATTCCATAAAACTTTTTTTCAATTTGTCTTCTCATTTTTCACTTTTGTGCTGTGAACCAAGCAGAAATATAACTTAATTGTCGGTTTTAGTGGTTTTTACATTTTTTTTCAGCTGAAAATTCATACCTTTAATAAAGAGAATAAATCTATCAACTTTTTATACAATATTTTTAATATACTTTTCTATTATTCACTGTATTCCAAATAGGGTTTTGAATTTCCAGTAAAAATTTCATTTCTTATACCATACAGTTTTTTCTGTTAGCTGAAAACTTTGTTTTTGAACTAATAAATTTTTTTCAAAGTGGCTATTCAAATAACCTCATAAAACTCTGGTATAGCTAGACAAAAATGCAAGTTATCCTTCTGAAAATTACTTAAAAGTACTGATTTATCTATCAGTTTATTTGAGTATTTATATTAGGTTGTTCTATCTGGTACAGTATACTCTCGATTAGAGTTGTAAAGCGAGAATATATTCTCGGAGAGCGAGAATATATTCTCGGAGAACGAGAATATTCTATGTTTTGACTGATAAATAAATGTGAATATGTTTGATGATGTGAAATGGTCATGTAGTATTAGTGTTAAAAACCTGAAAATAATAACTTCGAGGAAGCATACCATTAAAAAGTCACCTTTTGTTCCGAGAATATTCTAATGAACTGTAATTTCATTATTTTCCCAGATTTTTTTAACCTTTTAAACCTGCCGAGCGATGTTCCCAAATGGGAACATCATTTTAAGGATTTTTTTACCACTTCATTTTTATAGGGGAAATCATGTTTTCAAAGTCTTCAGGGGTAGTTTGCACCCCCAAGTTTTCCAGTACGCACCCCCAGTGTTCAGCATCTAAATCCGCCCATGGGTACAGCCTAGCTGAGATTCATTCACAACTAAATTTATTGGTGAAAATAGAGTTTTATAAATATAGTAATATGCAGCAGGGAATCATTAAATACAGTGTATGAAAACTATGTATACAGTGTTTATAAAATTTATGGGTACCTTTGCATTAGCCAAGAAAAACCACCATAAGCAGGACAAGACAAGACAAGAAACTTTATTGTAATGGGCACTGCCCGTTTACAAAATGAAACATGAAAAGAGCAGTAAGAGACTATATGAAATAAATTTAAAAAAAAAAAGAAACATTTTTACAAATAACAAATTTAACACAGATAAATTAACATTAGTATTTTAACAGATAATTTAACACATATAGCCATATTTTTAGCATACACACAAATTTTATTGCATTTTTTTAAACAAAATATTCAAAGTATGACTATTAAGTTGATTCAAGTAATATATTGCGGCGAAGTTTTAAAACAGATATGGTAAAAAGGAAAATTAAATTATAGTTTATGTTTTTCTGCTTTAGAATATGAGGAAAAGGTTTTAAATTTTGTAAATGAGTTAGTCTATGGTGGTTATACAGAGGACAAGAGTTAAATATGTGTTGCCAAGTCTCATTCTCTTCCAAGTTGCAAAAAGAGCAAGGGTTAGTATTAAAAATTTCGAAGATTTCGCCTTTATAATATATCCGGGATTGATTTAATCGCAACTGGAAAATTATTCTCTTTATAGCAATATCACACTCTGAATCAACATAATCTTCAAAAAAGGAGGAGTTTTTTAAAAATTTGTATTGAGGGAGTGCTTCTTTCAGTCCTAGAAATATCATTTTGGACAGATTGATCCCAGACAGTCCTCAGTATGGAAGGAAGGTAGATTGAGGCTTGTACCGGGTCCTGTGCATTCCAAACAAAACTAAACCCAAGATTATCAAGAATATTTTTTATGCATAAAGTCCAGTTATATACTGGGTTGGTTGATAATTTGGAGTTCGAAAACAACTTATTATAACAAATTTTTGTATATCTAAAGTCTGGTAATCTGAGTATTTTTATCCAATATTTTAAAATTAATTTAACCAAAGTTACTGAAATCGGAGGGCGACCCAGTTCTAGTCTTAGAATGTAACCCGGGGTGTTTCTGGAAAGCGTGAACAGCTTTTTAACGAAAAAGCAAAAACACTCTTCTAACTCATAAACATTGCTCGCGGACCATATAACAGAACCATATGTAAAAACAGACTGAATAAGAGACTCAAATAATTTAAACCAAGATTTGATTGAGTTGAAACGCGGTCTCGTAAAAATAGGCCAAGATGCACAGATCGCCGCTTTTGCTTTGGAGGTAAAATGATTTTTTGCACAGTTAAATTTGCCAGTTGAGGAGAAAGGTATTCCTAAGTAGATATATTCCCTGACGATTTCGAGTGGTAGAAAAATTTTTCAGGTTTAGAAAGTTTACCCCCCTTCTTAAAAATCACAATTTTCGTTTTATTTATGTTAACATTTAAATGGAAGTCAGAGCAGACATAAGCAGTATAATAAAAGTACTATTAACATTATTGATATATTGATGATTAACATTATTGATATATTATTAATATTAGTACTATTAACATGCATATAAAAATAATAATATAACATTCATTTAATAAAATAGTAACATTTAATCCCTCTTATTATATTTGAACAGCTAATAATATCATTAGAGACTGAAATCTGAAAAAAATCAAATTCAAAAAAATGTACTCATTTTGTAAACAAATTTATTGTTGCCAACCGATTAAAAGAAATACAACGAAATCTGGGCGTTACGTAAGAGATTTATATATATAGATGTTACCCAATCGTCCAAGTAAGGGTAATAAAAACGAAAAAACCGTCCACTATCATAAAAATGTTCATAATTATTGAGTAGAAACCTAGTTCAATCATTTTATTTGAATTAATTGAAAATTATGTGCTTTTTGGAAACACCCCTAAAAACTTCACCCCAAACGCGGATGTTCCCAAATGGGAACATCCTCAAAATCATACTTGGGATTTTTTTTCAGCCAAAAATGACAAGAATGGTTTTAGTAATGACGAAACATGCCATTTAAGCCAAATATCAGAACCTTTAATTCGAAATTTGAATTGCGGAATTAAATAAGTAAAGGTTAAATAAGTAAATTTCATTGAACAAAAAATATTCTTTAAAGTATTGGAAGCAAGTTTTACTGGTAGAAAATACGCATACAATTAAAAGAGGAGTCTAAATTCTTTTCATATAGTTGTTGAAAGCAAAGGTAATAAATACCATACCAATAGTTGTTAAACTGAAGGACCTTTAAACTTGACATTTAGCTAATTTTGATAGAACTTTGTAAAATTAGGAGACTATATTCTTAAAAGAAAGGTATCACATTAGAATAATCTGTTGAGAAAATATTTGAAATAATTGTTTAATATTAATTTTACTGATAATAATGTAGCGGGAGAATATTCTCAAAGAAAACTAAACTACTCAGTATATTATAATTTTAAGTGCATCTAATAAATTTTTTTCATGAGAATATTCTCATTATAATTCTACAAAATCATTTCCAGAAAAACACTTCTATATACATAATAGGGAATGCAACGCACTTGTGGAAATTCAAGATTTTGACTGTTGGAAATATTGATGGGGTTATAAAACGCATTTCTTCAAAATTTTAGATTTTTTCGATCGTTAGTTTTTTTTTTAATTAATTTTCAAAATTTACGCTCTCTAGAATAGGAGGTGTGGCCAACGTGACGTCACTTGAATGAATTTTTCGACATGTGTAGAAATTTTTGACCATACAGAGTGACAATTCTATGGTTAAAAAGAATGAGCTTATGACTTTCAAAAGGTGAAGGGCACGCAAATGCTTTACAAAAATTTTACAATAATATCTCCAATGAAGTGGTTCCCAACCCTTTTCCTCTTGAAAATTCCGTATAAAATGTAAAAGAAGGCGATGACCCCCTTGTGTATTCATTTTAAGTTATTTTCTTATTGGATTAACCCTTTCGGGACGAAGGCGCCCCAAACTTTTTACTCCGGTTCAGGACGGCACGGGCGCTTGAGGGGGTTGGGTAGTATGGAGTGTATGTGTGGGCATTTTCGCGAGGGGTTTTCGAGATAAGAACTCGTTTTGGTTGAGTCCTCGCAACATGTATTTGTTGAATTCGAGTGCTTGCTGTGTGCGATCTCAATGTTATAACTTGAAGAATTAAATGTTCTTTTTAATTAAAATTCTTCGGCTCTTGTACCCCCAGAGATTGCAATTTGTTGAATTATACCTTATAGTTTCAAAGTTTTAATTATGTCCTTTAAAAAAAAGCTAGAAATTTCGGGCAATTAATTCTAAACTAATAAAAAGTAAAACTTGTGATTGGTTTTCAATATCTCAATCATGCTATAATTTTTTGTACTATCAAATTTACTTTAATATTAAGATGACAATACATTGACCGCAATATTACAAAACCTCATGTTATAAACCAATTACTAGATAATTGTTTTGAATTTCAAGAAATAAATTTACGATATCGATATACATAAATAAATTTATACTCCAAAAACATTCTGTAAAACTTTAAATTTAAGCAACCTTATTAATATGTTATGAACTGAACGGTGAAAAAACTATTTTGGATTTTATTGAAAAGTGTTAGACGCAAAAATAAGAGCATAACACAGGGGACTGTGTATTTTTAGAAAATTAAGGATGATTTCATTATTAGAAAATTAAGGATGCTAATCTTAAACTTTTTTTTCCTCTTCTTATTTAATTCCAACTGTTATGTAATTCGCACACTCTATTACTTCATACTTTACTTTCAATTCTATATTTTTAAAAGAAAAAAAATACTTTCTATTCATCCACTCAAGCTCAAATACATTTTTAACTTGTAATAAATGACACCTGACGCGTCAATAGTGTTTTTCAATTATTGAATCATAAATGAAATGGATTAATTTTTGTTTTATATGGGAGAAACAGATGTAATAATGAGGAATGGAATGAGGTAAACATATTTTCTTGAGGAAATAACCTAAACTAAATTGAGGAGATAAATTTTTTTCGGCAAAATTACCATAATAATGAAACGTATTGAAAAGTGAAATATTCTTTGTTGATCAAAGTACGAATTGATTCTAAAATTTATTTTAAAAAATTTTTCTTTTCTTTCATGTTAAATTTAAAGTCAAAGTTTTACGGATTTCACTATATATTTGTCAATGATTTAAAAAAGAACTGTAATAAATTCTTTTACCTATTGAATAGGTACTACAAACCCTTTTGGGGTTATTAATTTCAAAAAGAACCGTAAATAAATTCGTTCACCCATTGAGTGTTGTGTAAATATGATTGCAATAAATACTTTTGATTCTTTAAAAACTCATAATGTGTAGTATGATTTTTCCTTTACAAATTTAAATGTTTAAGATTTATTTCAAAAGAACATTTTTGTTACTAAAATTTGCAATTTTTTTTATTTAGTAAGTTTTATCTCACAAGAAAATACAAAATTTTCTTTAAAAGTAAGAAAGTAATATTTACTTTTATTAACTTGTAACTTTATATATAACTTATTTACTTTTTAATATACATTCACTAAACGAAATTGATTTTTCTTAGCAAAATATTAATTAATTATATTTGACTAGTTCCTGTTATGTCTGTTTTTAGCCTATTTTTTTGTATTTAGCTCCTAATTTTCTAAGGATTTGAAAATCAAACGAGACTGTTAAGAATAACGTTTAGTTATTAATTACAATGGATAAAAAAATTTTGTAATTAGTTTTCAGATTGCGGGCTTCTAATTTATAGTATCTATCTGGCTGTTAAAAAATGCTAAGTGCAAATTGCAGATCCCGAAATTTTTGTAGATACTGCTGTACACATTTGAATGGTTTATGAAGAGTAAGTGCTTCAAATCTGAACTCCTATTTTTTAAAACTAAGCAGAATTTTAATTTGAGCTACCCATGAAAAAAGTTTAAAGAAAATTTTCTTAAATTTCATACTCGTAGCTATCTTATGCCTGCTATAAGTGGTTTCATCACCCAAGAATGTGGTTTCATTCCCCGGAAACCCTCCCGTTTTCTTTCCAAACCTCCCGCCCCGGTCGTAAATCATTCGGACAGTTCTCCTCCCCCTTTCTCCGCTATCGACGTTGGCGATAAGTAAACACAAACACACCGGACGAGTCCACTTGTGAAAATGAGCTCCGATTTTATCTCAGGCGCGAAAGACCTAGCTGCGCGGCTCGAGGGCTATCGTCCTGAAAGGGTTAAATGAAACAATGTTGATTAACCCTTATCAATAGAGCTAAATCACTAATTGACTAATTTATACTTCGTAAAATTGGTTAACCCATTAAAGGCCAAGCATAGAAAATTTTTTAAATGTTGCATTTTTTTTATTGAAATATGCTTACATTACGTTCATTAAGACATAAAATCAGTTTCGTGCAAAAAAATAATATTTTATTTACAAAATAAAATGTTGCGTTTTCGCAACTTTGGCCGAATCAATGAAAAAATTTCAAGGATGAACAATTTTATTACAATTCAGTTTTTACTCATTTTTATGAAAATTATCAAAGCATTTGGGGTGCAAATGGACTTGGCATTTAGCACACATATACACAGTATTGTTTTTGCAGTGTCTGCATCGTCTACGTGTTTTTTCTTCTTGCCTAATTACGGTATGCCCTACTGAATCCTTCCTTAATTCTTTGGGTTAAGATCAAAGAGAACGGTCAGATCAAATTGATAAGATCAGTGGCGAATCCAGAGGGGGGGGCTGTGGGGCTGCAGCCCCCCCAGGAATAAGACATTCAAGTTTTAGTAGTAGCAATAAAGCCAAAAAAGAAATTTCCACACGTTGCGGGCATTCGGTGGTGTTACCCAAAGGGTCCCAAAATGAATCGGAACCCTACTTTTAAGGGTAAAAATTCCAAAATTTTTCTGGGGGAAGACCCCCAAACCCCCTCGAAATTTTGGAATCTAATGATTACGGCGGTTTTTCCTTGAAACTTTAGGGATTTACAAGGAGTGATCCTCTTTGATGTAACCTAAAGTGTCTCAACATGAGTTAAAATGCCACTTTTAGGGGCAAAATTCAAAAATTTTTTCTGGAATAGGAATCCTTAAACTCATGGGCGTAGCCAAGGGGGGGCAGGGAGGGGCAGCTGCCCCCACCCAAGTCTCGAATAATTAACTTTAACTTTACTTTTAGGTAGTTAAAACCCAGTATTTTAGGGTCAAATTTTAAACCCAGTTAAATTTAAAAAACCCCAGACCCCCTGTAGTATTTAAACCTTTATCATTCAACTTTTTTTTTAGATAACTTCATTAAAATCAAAATTTGACCTAAAAATGTAGGTCCAAATTTGGGTTTACGCGTACAAAAACGCAGTTTACAACCCTGTTCTTAGGGGCAAATTTCTGAAATTTTCCAGACCCCTCGTTGAAACTTGACGGCCCTCTCTCACGGGGCTTTAAATTCGTTCTCCACAAACATAAAAAAGTCGACCCTCCTTGCCCCCCCCAAGTTGAACCCTGGCTACGCCCATGCTTAAACCCCCTAGAAATTTTCCAATTCATAATACCATAAACTTTTTTTCCTTGAAAATTCTGCCGTTAATATGAGTGGTGCTCTTTGGGTGGAATTTAAAAGGCTTCAAAATGAGCTAAAACACTATTTTAAAGGGCAAATTTTCAAAATTTTTCTGGGGGAGGACCCCCAGACCCCTCCTTTTACTTGGAGTTGACATTTTTACAAAATTTTGAAATTTAGTGCACCAAAATTAAAACCTTTCGAAGTCATCTCACCTAAAACTTAGTATTTTTAAGATAAGACCTCAGAAAAGATGTTGAGTACCCCCTAAACAAAAATCTGGCAACTGGCACTGGCAATCCCCCTCCCCCTTTCAGTTGCTTACATTAGTATTTGAACAGCCCATAATAGCAATTAAGTTATTTGTGAAACTCAGCCCCCCCCAGACAAAAATCCTGGATTCGCCACTGGATAAGATAGAAGGGAACATTCTAGACCCCCTACTGTTCGAGGGGGGTTGAGGTGTTTTTGTTCATACTGACCACATGTGGCTTGAAGAGCTTGTACTCGTCACTTGAGAACCATAAAACTGAACCCTTCAAAGAAGGGGCGTGGGAAACAGCGGTGAAGATTTGCAAGTCATAAAACTGCCATGGGCTTTCTATTGAAACGTCGCCGCTTCATTAGTTAACCCCGTGAAATTCAATCACCCCGTTTGCAGTTCCAGGAAATTTTGTTGACACAGCTGTCCTGAGAGATATCTAGAGGTCTAATTTTCAAATAAATGACAACGAATAACAATGTCAATACATAATATTTCTACGTATATTATTAATTTCTTATAAAAGGATAAAACTTTATAAAATTTACTTTTGTAATTGAAAGTTTTTCAAATTGAAAAATAACTAAATTTTTTTTAAGTTAAAAGCTTGTGATGCATTATTGTAGGCAAATGTAGGATCTCTGATGAAAAATATGGTGAATCCATTCCCCCTTTTGCATGAAGGATCACATTTTAATGTAATATATTTTTAATACATCACATCAAGAAGGTTATTGAAAGGCACTTTTAACCTTTTACCTGCCGATGTTCCCAAATGGGAACATCATATTCAGGAATTTTTTCACCACTTAATTTTTCATGCAGGAATTTGATACTTGGTAGAAAGCTACTCAAATATATGAAGTTAATTTACATGCAAAAGTTTTTCACGTGCAATTTTATCCTTTTTGTAGAATTTACATCGAAATTAGAGATTTTTGGCTCTTCCAAAACCTGCACAAGTTTCAACTTGTGAAAATTTTAAATAAATTTAGTTTTAAATAATTTTGCTGTGTTTTGGTAGCTTAAGTACACATCTTCCCATTTGGCTTGACAGAATAGCTTTACATTCTAATTTTGGAGAGTAATTACCAATACAACGTATATGTTCCCAAATGGGAACATCAGCGTTTGGGGTATAGTATTTGAGGGGATTTTTATAACATGCAAAATTTCAAGTTATTTCCTATTTTCTTTAATTTTTTTAACCTTTTTTGTCTCAAAAGATCTAAACAGGTTAAGAATGGCGTTTTAAATTCAAAAATATGTAATTTTAATTTTTTCACCTGATTTATGGAGGAATAAATTCCAAATCTTTATAGCAGATCGTTACACTTGTATATTTTTCTAACTCCCCGATCGATTAATTTTCAGTAATTATCATTAAGGGTTACGCAAAGAACATATTTGGAGTGCTTCTGAGGATTTGCTTATATATTTTTGTTCGAGTACTTTTTTTACATAAAAATTTTAGGAATAAAATCGAAGTATTTTGAAAATAAGGAAAAGTGCGTACATCTAAAAACACTCTTCTAACGTAAGTTGGATGTAAGCTATATGTGATTCAGTTCGGAATCTCCCATGAGAAACACAGCTTTATTTAATCAATGGAGATAATTATGATTATCACTTTTGAAAGATAATTAGATTTGAATGCAATTAGTGGTTTTTATGCTAGATATCCCTATAGAACCGTAATTAAAACTAATTTTTCTCACAGAAACGTAACTGTTTAGCTTTGAAGAGCATGGGAACACTCTTATGTGTTTTTTACACCAAAATATTACCCATAATGCAAAAAAAATTTACGGAAAAGCTTCGCGTATGTAATAAACATATCAATTTTTTCTTATGAAAATCTATAAAAATGTTACTTAATCGTCAAAGTATGGATAATAAAAATGAAAAAACCGTCCACAATCATAAAAATGTTCATAATTATTGAGTAGAAACCTATTTCAAGCATTTTATTTGAATTAATTGTAAAATATGTGCCTTTTGGAAATCTCCCTAAAAACTTCACCCCAAACGCCGATGTTCCCAAATGGGAACATCCTCAAAATCAAACTTAGGATTTTTTTTTCGACAAAAAATGACTAGAATGGTTTTAGTAATGATAAAACAAGCCATTTAAGCCAAAAGTCAGAACCTTTAATTCAAAATTTGAATTGCGGCGTTTAAAAGGTTGTCAATAGGCTATTTCTTAATGCTATTTACGGGTATTTTTATCAAATTTAGTAAGAAAATAAAATAACTAATTAAATTTTAGACTAATTAAGAATAATTACAACTAATAAGTTTAGCTACTAATTTAATTGTTTTCTTAGTATGGGTAACAGATCTGTACTCAGCATAAATTAACATATAAAAATGTATTGAAAGTGTCTTTCGTTAATGTTATTATTTTTAAAATTTTTAAGCCATTTTCATTTTAAAAAGTTTTTTTAAATTAAAGATCTTATCATTTTAAAGGTTTTTAACATAAGAATTTTGTCTAAGTAGCGAAGCGTAAATCTGCGAACATGTAGTTCCAATTTCCTCAGAATAATCATGATTTCTTATAATTAAACATCACACTAACATTCTACTGAATCACTATAAATTGTTATAGTAATTAATTCGCCGCGCCATCTAGCGAACACTTGCATTGCTATAAAATATCACTGAAGAATTATCGATTCTTGCAAATAATCTTTTAAGGAAAATCGAGTGAGAAAGTATCGATTTGTATCGAATTCGGAGGGGTGCCACATTTGGTGTCCTATCGATCTTGGCGTGAAAAGTACTTGTAAGCTTTGGCGTCGGAAATTCGCGGTCTTCAGACTCGTTCTTTCGACTATTTGTAAACAAAGCATTCAACAAACAGAATGTTGCATAAATAGAATGTGATAACTCAAATATCATGACAGAGTATCTCGTAACATACCACCATTAAAATAAAATCATTTCCTAATTTTCATAAGTAAGGTTTTTAAGTATTTCCTAATTTTCAAGTCTTTTAAAGGTGTTAAGCATGAGTGGTGGTTTATGTCCCAGTAAAAGCACGGTTTATATTGGTAATTTACCTTATTCGTTAACCAATAATGACTTACATCAAATTCTTCAGAAGTATGGAAAAGTAGTTAAGTAAGTTCGGTTCAATTCCGTTATAGTTCCCGCTAAATATCGCCAATCTCTTCTGGGCACTATAAAGTATAAATATTGCAAAATAATTTCAAACTCATAGATTAAAATGTTTAATTAGATCTATAACTGTTCAGTTTATCATTTCAAAATTTGTTTACGTTTGAATATTGAGCGATCGAAAGAGATTGGCGATATTTAGCGGGAACTATTACGGAATTGAACCATTATTTCTTTCTTAGATTCTTTTTATCTGCATTTCAGTTCTTAATTCTTTTTTTATGATTAAATTAGTTGTTTGGGATTACTTCTAAATTAGTAATGGATTAGCAAACTTTTTCCATGTTTTTTCCTCTTCTGCAATCTTAATTAAGTTCTATATTTCTTTGATTTTCAAATTAGCATGCTGTATATAAAGTAGAGGAAATACTACTATAGGAATGTCTCATTTTTTCTCAGAGTTACCATGGTTAAGGACAAAGTTACCCGTAAAAGCTCAGGTGTTGCATTTGTTTTGTTTTTGGACAAAGGAGGTGCCCACAGCTGTGTTCAAGCTTTGAACAACCAAGTAGTGTTTGGTAGGACTTTGAAATGCAGTATAGCTAAAGATAATGGTCGTACTACAGAATTCATTCGCCGCAAAGAATACAAGGATAAAACCCAGTGTTATGAATGTGGGGTAAGTATTCTCGGAAATCGCACTACAATAGATCGTCATGTTAATAAACCCATGTTGTATAATAATGATTTTGAAAATAAAGGGGTTTTCATTCATTTTGATAAGACCAGTAATATAAGTAATACTATGCATATCGGAAAATATCGTTTTATGATAAAACAATATTTTCCAATATACATAGTACCTACTTATATTACTAGTCTTAGAAATGAAGGGGGACCCCTTTATATTATTATGATAAAACATTTATCATAATAATGTTATTTTAATGACCTTTTTTATAATGACTGAATGTTGTTGGTCTCAGAAGGGGGTGCTCTGTCAAGGTTTCTGTATTTAACAAAATTAAAAGGTACTTACGTATTATCCCGTCGACCGTTCAGCAGCCGCCTAATTCAGCGGTACATCTATAGAAAAGTCAATGGGATTTGATAACGGTTTTGATTAAGCGGCACGGTCGACGGTATAATACGTAAGAACCAATTAAAATATTTTGTATGTAACAAACTTCCTTAGGTATACAGTAAAACACCTTTTATATGTTTCTCGTTTATACGACTCTTCCATTTATAGGTCATTTTGGCAAAGTTCCTATTCATTTTAGTGCAAAAATTCTTCGTTTATACAACACGCGATATCGGTTATACGTCATTTCCCCCCTGTCTTTATGAAGGATTTTTTCAAAAAATTAATAAATTGAAGATTCAATATTCATATACAATGCAATCTATCCGGATGTAGTGTTTGGGATGTGCAATATAGTACTCAAGATATGAAAAATAAAATAAATATAAAGGTCTGGTTTATTTCATTTTTATGTTAAAAGTTTTAATCGTATTTTAAAATTGAATTAGTATTTTCAATTTAAAAACTGTTTTGAAGTAATTTTTTAACTACTAAGACCCTCAAATTTATTGTATTTATGTAAATCTGCATTAGGAGCATTAAAAATCCAGTTATCAAAGATGTTCTCAGTTATACGTCTTTTCATTTATACATTGTTTTACGTCGGTTCCTTGAAAGATGTATAAAAGATGCTTTGCTGTACTTAGAAATAGCAAGTAGTTACCTTTATTTTTTCCTATAAAAATTCTTATCTTCTGATTTTTTAATCGTAAAAAATTATGACTAATATGTTTTCTGTATTAAGCAGTTTTTCACAACTATTGTGAATAAATTTAAATTTTTAGACCAAAATTTTCAGAAAAAAAAATTGTTTCTACAGTATTTATATTGCAGGTTAATATTGCATCTTTTGTACTAAGTGTGATTGAATTATTAGTATTAGATTGATCTGATTAGTATTAAAAATAATTCTCTTCCTAAAAAGTTTATGCAAAGTAACCACAGCATGAAATGAAGTTTTATCAATTTATATTTTGTGAAAAGTATCCTAATTAAATCTTAATTTTTAATGTGCAGCATTGGAAACAATGCCTGCTCAGTTAAGAAAAAAATTTAGAAGTGCTTAGCACTTAGTAAACAAAAACAATATGCTCTCTTCATTGATCTCAATTAAATGGTAAGTAGCTCGAAAAGTGTTTTTATTTTCTCACTAGTTATATTTTGAGCCATTGTTTTGTCCGTTTAAAATTAAAACTCTCAATTCTGACTCAAGTTTATCTTTAGGATTATGGACATTTAAGCTATAATTGTCCCAAAAATGTCCTTGGAGACAGAGAACCTGTAAAGAAGAAAAAGAAAAGAAAGTTTAATAAAAGTGATGAATGGTAAGAATTTATCAACTCAAAATATTATTTACTAGCTGATTTGCCCGGCCTTGCACGGGTGGAGTGTATTAATTCATTTTTTAAAGTTCTCCCAAGTTATATGTCCGATTTTTTGAATCACCAATAACCCCGGTGTCCCCAGTACTTTTCCATATCCTAGTGTTCCCGATAGTTTTCATAACCCGGTTTTCCCGGAAACTTTTCATATCCGGGTGTTCCCAGTACCTTTTCATATCCCGGTTTTCCCGGTACCTTTTCGTATCCTGGTTTTCCCGGTACCTTTTCGTATCCTGGTTTTCCCGGTACCTTTTCATATCCTGGTTTTCCCGGTACCTTTTCGTATCTCGGTGTTCCCTGCACCTTTTCATGTCCCACTTTTTCCGGTACCTTTACATACCCCGGTTCCCGATAATTTTCATATCCAGGTGTTTCCAATAATTTTAATCCCGGTATTCCCGGTTCCTTTCCCCATCCCAGTTCCAACTGTGATATCTCATTCCATCAAACATTTATCCTTTCCATGTGATAAAAACAATCCAATTGAAATTATCTCTTTTTGTTTTAAATCTAGTGTTTAAAATATTTAACTGAATTTTCATGCAGTATTCCCACTATCCTTTTAAAATTCCACAAAAAATAAATTTCAAAATAAAATAAATTTCAAAAATCCCTCGATAAAAAGTTATCAAGTAAGCTTGTCTTCTTATTAATAAAACCAACTTCTTTAAAAGCTACTCTGAAAGAGTAAAAACAGATTGCTACTTATAATAAAAATCTAGTGATTATAGTCTAGTAAACCATGCCCTATGAAACAATGAAATTTTAGCTCTGTTTCCTTGGAAACTTTTAAATTCTTGCTATTTAAATATATTTATTTTTGAGAAATTAAAATCTTAAAGAAAGGAAATTAATTATTTTAATTTACTTCGGTTTTCTGATAACTGTTATAATATTTAAATACAGATATTCACACTGTTTTTCTTCTTTAATTTTGTTGTAAATAATGAAATATGTATAAATGTTAATAAGTTATATTCATTCAAGTGAGGCAAGACGTCGCCTTAAGATAGAGAAGTAAACACTGCAATTTATACATTTCAACAATGCACAATGCTATTTCAATGGGTAAAACGGAGTCGAAAAAGCGCCGAAAAGCAGGGGAGGAGTCGTTCAATTTTAAAATCGTTTCTTAGTGCGCGTCTAATGGCTGAAAGGAAGTCTCTGTCAAATTTCAAGCCTATCGGTCAGGCGTTTTTGGAGATTTCGTGATGAGTGTTATGAATGAATGAATCAGTGGTATTTGGATTTTATATATAGATTAAATTGGTTTTTTACTCTCAAATAGTTTTGAATTCATCTTAGTTACATAAAAGAAGAAACACAAAGTTTTTAGTTAGACATAAAACTATTTCCTAGCAAGTTTGAATGCATAATTAATTTCAAAAATCTTCAAGTTAAATCAACTTGGGATTTACCAACTTTGCATTTTCCATTAAGTTAAATGTTAAACCTAAATTAACTTGACCAACGAGGTGATAAATTACCTAAAATATGTGAGATTATCAAACACTTTACTAGGAGTAATTAAATATTTATTTATAATATTCATCATTACAAAGGGAAAAAGGGAATTGGAACAAACAGTGAGAAATAGAAGAGGTCGAAACACAGGGGTGCATATTAGGGGGAAGGCAACAAAGCTTACCAAAACGAGTTAAAACCCTGTTTTTTAGGGTTAAATTTTCCGGGTGAGGACCCCTAGACCCCATTTGGTGTTTGGATCTCTATCATTTACACTTTTTTTAGTGATGAAGAAGAAGAAGATCAATCTGAAGAAGAGGAAGCTGGGGAAGATCCAGCACTTGAAAGTTTGGGTGCTGCTATTCGCTATCAGGTATTGATCAATTCATTTACCTGGCCAAATAATATGTTATGCATTAAAGTATGCCAAGTTTTAATAATTTAACCTAAGTTTTACATTTTAAACCATATTTTGCATACAATGACAATGTAGATTAGGGAGTTGCAAAAAAAAAGTTTTTTTAATTTCCCAGATGCCCCGTTCAAGTTCTTAAAATACTGAAACATTATTACCTGCAAATTTTCAGGTCTCTAGGACAAAAGTAGGCTTTCCAAATTAAAGTAAAGGAAAATATTTGTCATTTTTGGTTCTTTTCAATTTAATAAGCCTGAACCCAGTCAATATCTAATTAAAACCTATTTATCATCTTTAGGTTATCACTGTCTCAATATCCTATCCAAAAAACATTGAATGGCACCACCTATTGGGGGGAAGTTCCACGAGGGTTAAAAGCGCACTTTCACCGAGAATAGAGGAAAAGATCACCGAGAATACTCGCGGCGGGAGCTGGATGAAGGCCTCACCTGGGGGTTTTATTAAATATTTTTCCTATTTTCCTTCAGCTGGCATCATCTGATAACTTTGTATCTCAGCTTTGGAAAGTGTACAGTGTGAGAGATTCATACTGTAGCCCTAGCCATACTCACCAATCATCGTTCGGAGTACCGCCTGTGAGCGTCCTCTTTTCTTGGTGAAAATGCACTTTTAACCCTCATGGCACTTCCCCACAGAAGGTGCCACTGAATGTTTTTCCGATAGGATCTTGAGACAATGATATCCGAAAGATGATATATAGGTTTAATTCGATATTGACTGCGTTCAAGCTCATTGAAAAGATTCAAAAAAGACTATATCTTCAATATTTTCGCTCAACTTTAACATGGGGAACCTACTTTTGAAGGGCATGGAAGTCAAAAATTATCCTATATAGATGAAAGTTTGCTGGTAATAATGTTTCAGCATTGGTAACAACTTGATAAAGTGGCATCTGGAAAATCGAAAAAAAATTCCCGTAGACTTTTGCATCGCCCTAATGTAGATAAATAATAACACCAACTTACATGACCACAAATTCAATCTCAATCAATAATACTTTTTACATCTTGTCCATTACCATTTGTAAATTATTTTTAAATACTACATCATTTAATTAAGTAATATTATAACATATAAGTAAACCCATTTTAAATTTTTTTAATGCTAAAACTAAATTGTATTATTTAAGTGCTGGCTTAAAAAAGTTTGAAGTTAATTTTTTAGTTAATGGATTGAATTTGTACCTATGATTTAAACAATACCATGATTTTTAACTTAACTTGTCTGATTGTTTAAATTTACTTATCCTGCATTTCATATTTATTGAACGTATTCAAAACTTTAACATAGCTAGGTTAACTTAACTTAGTTGGAGTAAGGCCTAAATAAAACCCTGGATGAAGCTATGTTACTTAAGTAGCGACAAGAGTTCAATCGTCTGCCATTATGGGTTTAAGTGCTACTCTCTGCAAACAGTGAACAATGAATATTGATGTTTTTGTTAATAACATTAGTTTAACAATGTTAACATTACCAATGTAATAATAATTTTAAATGGCTATCACTACTAAAATCAAATTTGAATAAATAAACATTTCAACTAAGCATAAAAAATCAAAAATTGGTGAACAACAAACAAACGTAATGCCAGCTGTATAAAATGTAATAATGCATACCAAAAGAAAATTAAAACTTAGTGCTACTAGTGCTTGCCTTTGCTTTTAATGGAATGCTTGATTATCATCACTTTAAATTCTCATGATAAATGAAAGAATTTAATAAAGTCAAATAAATTATTTACTGATGCAATAGTTCAAAAATTCTAAGTTTTTTTTGTTTTAAATAGTTTTTAGATTTTAATTCAGTGGTGATTCTTTTAAGTTACTAGATAATATCTTGAGAAAAACCCTATATGACATTCATTATTTATTTGAAAACTAAACAAAGATTCAAGTTAGTCCTAAGGCTAAAAAACTGAATGAAAATACAAGAAATATGTACAAAAGAGACAAAATTTTGATTCTAAACAAAAGATTTTTGAGTTTCAAGAACAGTGTTATCAGCCTTGAAGAGATACATGACAAGAGAGAAGTCAAGAAAGTAAGTTTTCGTTCTCCGTACATAGACTTAACATAGATCAGAACTTAAAACCCATGATGGCGGCTGTTTACATGCATGACTGAACGCCCAATCAAAATCGAAAGTGGTAAGGTCAAAGACTAGTGCTACTTAAGCTTTGCTATCCAGGGCTTTAGGTCTAAATACTTATTAAGATTATGTTAAAAATAATAACAGCTGAACTATTATGTCATGGAGTAATTCATTGTATTTTCCTAACTATGTCATCCTCATTTATATTTACAACCACTACATTTTTAAAATTATTTTTCAGCAAGAAAAGGTAGAAGAGGAAGAGTATCGTATAAAAGTTGCTACTGGTGAATACGGAGAAAATTCATCTTTCCCTAAAAAGAAAAAAATTAAGAAGAGTGATTATTTTAGTGATGAAGAAGAGATTGAAGATTCATAAAGTATAAATATTCCCATCCTGATGTAAATAGCATGTTTATAGCTTACAAGTAACACTTTAGTTGCCCATCATGTAAATAGAACTAATTTTCATTTTTTCACCGACTCTTAAGTTACAATCAATTTCAGATAAAGGATACTTAGCTGAGTAATTGTATGCTGTTTTTATTTATAAAATAATAAAGTTTAGGGAAATTTAAATATAAATCTTGAGTTTTTTTAATGTCTATGAAATATTTAAAGCTCTTTAAACATGATATACTTGCATCTCATTATGAAGCTGTTTATAAGATGCTTGCACATTTTAAAAAGTTTTGATGATTGTTATTTAAATACTTTGAGATAATTTGATTCTTAACACATCTTTTGCATCTATATATATTTTAAATGAAGGCATTTCTCTTTATTTCCTTGATTATTGCTTGTTTGAATATTCTTCTTTCTAATTATTAAGTTTGTTATAGAAAAAGCTTTTATCTCCTTTAATTCTATAATACCCAAGATTTTCATTAAATTCTATGAAAAATTTGGGGTGGCTAGGACTGATCAAAAATAGTCAATCATATTTTTCTGCTCAAACATCTTCACACTGGGCATAAAAGTTTGTTCAATGTGTTTGGTATGTATTGTTTCTTTAGGAGATAGAATTAATTTTAAAAACATTTTGTCATAAAAAGAGTTTTCCCTATGACTCCTTGAAAAAAATTTCCTTGATTCCGAATTATGAATTGTTTTTATATTTACTATACCTAAACTACAACCTTATATGTTCCTTGGAATTGAACAATCCATTTAAAGATATTAATTTAGTTTATTATCTATTAATTAAAACAAAACTGTTCTTAGAATCTTGGTAATATTAGGTATTGGGGGTTTAAGGAAACTCAAAAATATACTTTAAAACCTTCATTCGCAAAATTGAAAAAAGAAACAGATAATTCCACATCATTAGAACTAACTTATGATTGTATTTTGCCGTGAACTCAAATTTGAATCACAAAAAAGTTATGTTTCATAAACTTGAGTTTGAGGCCAGTGTCACTAAGATCACAATTAATTTTGGGCAAGTGGGTCATGTTCGAGAGAAACTTTTCACAAATGTTTCATCGCCATCTAAGAGCAACATCATCAGTGTAGGTAAAGACTTTGGTTACTTCGCTGTTTAAAATACAGCCATTGATTAAGTCAAGATTGTGATAAACAGAAGAACACAGATATTAAAACTCTTGTCCATCAGGCAAAACGTATAAGTGAACCTCACTTTCTAGAGGAAGAACTTCAACACCTGAACCAAACTTTGCAAGATAATGGTTTTTTATCCCGTGAATGAAGAAGATCCCTGTATCCAAGAAAACCTCAAGAGTCTCATAACCCAAACCCCGATCAACCTTCAGTAAACAAACCTTTTTCAAACCTTCAGACCCACAGATTTAATGATAATCGATTTAGTTTTGGTCTTCTTCTATCGTCATACAACCCAATGGCATCCTGAGCACTAAGATAGATCTACACTTACCCAGAGGTAGGCTGCATGCTTTCTCTAATCTTTATACACTTAACTGCTACTGAGTGCACAAAACCAACACTTCAAACCCAACAGAAAACTATGGGACTATTAGTGATCATCCAAAGACCCCCGTGAACCATTATCATCATTAAGTGTCAATCAGCTCCCTTGTCCATGGGATTTGATATACATCGGTACCACAAATGCAGCATTAAGTGATTGTCAGTTGGGTCATTATGAAATAATCAGCCATTTCAGAACAAATTTGAAGTGTAGATTTACACTTGCGTTCCCATTTATTATAAAGCTTTTTTAAAACCCTCTAAAAACTAGAAAAACCTCTATGTATTTGACAACTTGCAGTAAATCTGAAACAGAAGAGATGACATAGTAGGTCATGTGGTCATAGAAACCATCCGTAATTTTAAATTAAAAAAATAAACTACTTAAAACATAATTGTGACATATTTCACTTAGGTGTTTCTTTTTGAACATTTACCTTTAAAAACCACCTTTTTACACATTTAAGAAAAATGAAACGTTATATGTTGAAGGTCATATTTTTTTCTATACCTATAAATCTTTTCAATTAAAATTGCATATTGGAGTAAATTCGTTAAAATTATAGTCTATAAATGAAATGGATTCTTATTTAAATTGATTATTTTTGTTACATTTAATAGATTTAAGCAAGTTTTTAACAGTAGAATAGTCAATGTAACATAATACAAAAACAATTTAGACTAAGTATATTAGGTTTTCTGTAATTTCAATCACATGTTGCTGGTTTTATTTTCGGAACTCTAAATTTTACTTTATAAATTATGTAATAGTGGAAAATATTGTTACCCATTACATAGCTGAAATTCATCAACATCGATAATTCGACCCTTTTTCATTCTATGTGCTCAAATTTTTATTAGAAATTTTTTGTGTGCTATAGGGCCTCTTCACAGACCACTTTCTATGCTCTCACATACTACCTAAATCTGATTTCAACCATTTTAGTTGCTTTTATTGGATAATTTAAATTTTTATAAACTTAATGAATTAAACTTAATTTTTTGCTTCCCACGTTTTTGTTTTACTTAAATTTAGGGAAAAAGTTATTTTATAACTTTTAGTGCATTTGAAAAACAAGGCTTTTAAAACAATTTTTTTATTTTATATTCATTTTTTTAATCCTTTTAATCTTATGTGTGTGGAATTTGCAATCGATTTATCATATCTAGAGAGGTCTTTATGCTGGCTTCTAGACGATTCCCCTAATTTATGAAATTTATTTAATCCTCTCTGGAGATTCAGTAAATATAAATATAATTCAGTAAAAAGCAAATTCAACCAAACCAGCATAAGTAGCATTGTTATCCAGCATTATCTTCCTGATGGTTTTGGCCTCTAGCTCATCGGGAAGTAATAGCGCGAAAAGGGTGCCACTACTTGGGTCCAATAAGTACGGTGTAAAATATTTTTTCGATTGGGTAATATCTTAGGCTCCCGCATCACACTTAAAGTTTGAAAAAAAATGGATGACTTTTGCCAAACAACTAAAAAACCAAAGATTAAACTATCAAACATCGTTCATGATTTTTTATGATGAACTTATATAGTTATACACATAATGTTTCAAGTTCCATTCTTCTATCACTCTTGTTTTGTTAGATAGAATTTTTTAATGTTCAAAGAAATTTCGTAAAGTTGTTTTTTTTTTCATTTTTGATCAGCTAATAACTCTAGAACTATACAACCTAAAAACCTGAAATCAGTCCTATTTTGTTCGTAAATTTTTTATCTATATTTTATAACTATATTAGTTCCTCTTAAAAAATCATTAACAATGTTTGAGAGTTAAATCTTTGGGTTTTTAGTTGTTTAGTGAAAAAATAATCCTTTGTTTTTTCAAACTTTAAGTGCGATGCGGAAGCTGAAGATATTATCCAATTGGAAAAATATTTTACACCGTCCTTATTGGAACCAAGTGGCACCCTTTCCGCGCTATTAGAACATAAATAAATTGTGTTTTCGGCTCACCCTAATATGCATTATTCTGTGTTGTTATGTTTTCCCTCTATACAAACAGTTTCTGTAAAACTACTTTTTCCTTTTAAATGAACATTATGCAGAAAAGCCAACATTTGTTTGTTAATAGCGTTTTTAATTGCTTTTAAACTTCGGAAGTTGTGCATTACTTGTTAAACACACTAATTACCAGGGGCGCCCATATGTTAAAACTCAAGGGGGGGCCCAAGAAAAATTTTAGGTTTTCAGTCAGGCATATTTTTTTTTGTTTCGAGGGGAGGAGGGTTTGGTTCAAAGTTATAGAAGTTGGTTTCACTCATGTATTGTGCGTAGTATTTTTTAACACCCTCTAATTATAGTATTTAATCTTTTTATACTAACTGTAGAAATCTACTTGTTCACAATATGCCTAGTCGATACTAAAAAGAGGGGGTCTGGGGGTCCACCCCCAGAAAATTTTTGAAATTTTACTTTCAAGAGTAGAGATTTAACTCATTTGGAACACTTTTGGGCAGCAACCTAATAGAATTGTTACCCATGATTTTCATGATATGAGTAGAATTCAGGATTCCTAGATTTTGTTACTGGAGTGGTGGATATGGCAATGTTTCAGTGTATGAAATGTTAGAAACAATTTTCATATTGCTTTTGAATTAGCTTAAAATCATAATAAAGTATTGATATAGTAGAAAATATAAAATAGAATGTTGATTAAAAATTATTTATTATGGTTAAATGAAGATTTTATGTAAATTTTTCGGATTCCAGGGGGGGGCCCGGGCCCCCCTCTGCCCTTATGTATGGGCGCCCATGCTAATTACTCCAACTTTTATATATATTTTAAGATAAATCTAAGATGAATAGACTGAAATAGAAATCTGTAAAAAATTGTACTCTATTTAGAATAGGCGCCTGAGGCGTAATGTATAAGAAGCAGTTACTGTTGTATTTTTCATCTAAAAAATTTTGTTGTGTAATGACAAGGCAGCTTAAACAGAAGTAGTTAAAATGGTTACTTGTTGGTTACTCATCATTTTGTTTAAATTTAGAATTTCTGTAAAATCATTCTACATTTAATTTAAATTTCCAAAGTTGTGTTCAAACCTAAAACTACCTGCATAACCAGCGCAAATGCCCCTTAGCAACATATTCTGGTCAAAACTATTTAAGCTTATTCGCACTCTGCGGTCAGTTTCCCACTGGGTGTTGAAGCATTGCATTCTAGGGAGGTGATGATGAGTTTAGAAAATTGGGGGCGTTGTTCGTTAACTACTTTTAAGCTATTGCATAATGTAATTTATATGCATAAAAAAGCATTCAAACATCCTGTAAAAGTAGTGTAATATCACTTATATATGCTTAAATTAAAAAATTTCCAGGGGAAGACCCCCGTACCCTCTTTTTTTCAGGATTGAGATATCAATACTTCAAGTAATTTTAAAATGAAACATGAAATTTTCATGGGGGATGCCAAACTTCCTTTGGACCTAGCAAAGGAGGATAACCCCGGGTGTCTCGCAGAGTTTCAGTATATTCAAGCCTAAGAAAAGAATTAATTTTGAATCAAATTTTATAAAAAGGTAGAGTCGAATTATTATCATAATTATTTCAAATTAAATTTTAAGGTGCATATGAAATTTAACTTTTAAACATTCCATAAACTAGCTTTCCAAAATTTTATTTTGTTTGGTTATAAATAAGTCTTTTAATTACAAAATATTGGTATAAAATTCTATCAAAAATAAGCAAATTAGGAGCAAAAATTTTGTTTGGAGGTGGTGGAAAATTTTCATCTTAAGAAAGAGGCGGTGGTCCCAAACAGTTTGGGAACCTGTGGGTTATACAAATACTTTATTTAAATTTAAAATTTGTCATTCAATTGGTGTTATAATTTGAGTCTGTGTAGAAATTTGAAACTGAAATATTAGCTAACTTAACTTAAAAATCTTAATCATAAATTAGATATTTTAATATCACTAGGGAGCTACCGCCCCCTGCTCGTTATCGCTCGCCAACCCCATAAACTGCTGACGCAGGACCTTTTGGAATTGCTTCGCAATTCCTACCCATTCCAACTCGCTGAACTTAATAAACTTTATAAAACAATTTACAGAAAAAACGTCAACAAACTTTCCAAAAATACTTCAACAAATCCCCTCCATAAATAAATCTACCTTAAATCTACCTTATATATTAACTCGAACTTATCAAAAATTTAAACGAAATGTTTTTAAAAATATTCATCTTAATTGTTTTAATCTATGATTATAAAAATAACTAATTCTAATTGTTTATCAATATTCGGACCAAACAAAAACCATTATTAAAGTAACTCGTTAGTATAATATGCCTAGTGTTTATCATTCATATTTTTGTTTAAACCCAGACTTGTTAAACAATACCGTTTAAGCAATTGAAAATAAAAGGAGACAAAACATCACTCTATGTTTACAATCAATTTCGATAAAATCAGACTAAAAATTATAAATATTGGAAAAAAATGGTGAAATTTTAGTATGAAATGGCGTACATGTAAGTTTTTAGAATATGTTTTTATTAGTCTTTGAGTGATATTTCATCAAGAAAGTACTTTTTTAAATGGTGAAAACACATATTTCATCTTAAAATATAGCCCCAATCGGTCGTTGTGATTGGATGCATCTTAATTTGATTGAGAGTATTTGCTTTGTAACTGCGACCTTATCCGTTATCTAAAAAAATGGAAATATTTTAAAATTGAGAATTTTTTTGAAAAATCGAAGGGCCTATATATACTCGGAAATCCGGAAAGAATCCGGACATTTTGATACCATATATGTGTCATTCGGTTCAGTAATTAAAAAGCCTTTCTCTGGAAACCGTTCACCAAAAACTTTTTTTAGAATAGAGAGATACTGTTATGATTGCGTATATATAGTTTTTAATTAATTTATTAATTCTTAATTTAAAATTTGATATCAACTGCCTCATCTAAGGAATAAAAACATCAAAATATTTGATATAAGTTAGTTCATTATAAATATACCATATAAACCTGCTATATATATTTATAAGGCTTTCAAGAAAACACAGAAAGAACTATTTTCCGTTAAAAGACGTCAGAAATTTTATAGTATGAAATAGCTTTCTCTGATGTTTACTTTCTATTTTACGTAGACCTTTTGCTGCGTCAAAACATATAAATTTACAAATTCTTGAAATAAATATAGGCTGAATATCACCCATTTCAGAATAAAAAAAATGTATGTGACCTATTTCAAGTGATTGCCATAAATAGTTAAGAAGGTTTTATCAAGTTCTAAATGTTATTAAAGAGTTAAATCTATTTTTAAATAATTCATTCTACTCTCATGTATTGTGCTGCGTTTTGACACTCTATAGAATTTCTCCATAATGAATTAACAATCTTCTTCACACTTCCATTGAAAAAACACAAGGGTATCGAATAACAGAAATTTCATTACTTGACCCTAATTGTAACACCGAGCCATTTACGCAAGCTGTGATGCATTGTTTTTTATTACTGCTCTTCCACAGAAACAGATTGCATCAGCGTTGTTTTGATCCTGTTTTGCAAAATCAGCTGGCATTCCCCTTTTACTTCAAGAAATGCTTCCCACCCTAGCTATTTTCTCCACAGAAAGATCCGATTTGTCACTCGAAGTTTTGTTATTTGTTAAGGCAGAGCTGTTCAATTAAGAAATTAGCTAGAAATTGTGACAGGTTCTCAGTTGACTCAACCCAGGTGAAAGTTATAAAAACTTAGATAGTATAAGAGTCGAAGAGGTAAATAATATATTTTCATCTCTCTTTAGATCGGTTCGATAAGAGAAACTTCAAAATGTCTCTTTTGAATCAATTTTCTTCAGTTCTTTTAATCGCTGCCTACATTATTGGAATGGGTAAGTAATGCATACATAATTTACACATTTTAAAATAGGTATTTGTAAAAAAATATATTTTTAAACTTTTACTGAGATTTTAAATTATGTAACTAATTCAAGTTTTTATAACTTCTATTGCTCAAAATATTAAATATTATACACGTTTATTGGTTTAAAGTTTTAAAGAAATGGCCTTAAAATTTATTGCGTGTATGAATTCTCATTTAAATATTTTAGTTATGTTTTGATCAGAAATCGAATAAAACCTTTCAAGCATTCCCTTGATAGAATTATACATATTTTCAAGTGTGTAATGGGACTTGAAATTTACTTTTTTCAAACTAGAGTAGGTAGATAGCCCAAGTTCGAATTGAAATTACCTGAAAGTAAGGAGTGATAACCCAGATTTTTCCATTATTTTACACCTACTAAAAACTGTGAAAAGTATTTGTCTTTGGATTGTAATTATTTGATTTTGGATTGTTGGTTTCATTTCAATTTAAAAACGAAATTTTTATTATACTGATTATTTATAATGAATAATTTTTTCGTATATTTTAGAATGAACATTACGCGTGAAATTTGACGGTGAAATTTTATTTTAACTTTAATTGAGACCAAACAAAATTAATTGAGATTTTGAATCGTTTTTGGGCTGTTCACCTCTTTGAGAAGTTTGTACTATGAATTTTGATTTACTCTGAGTGTATAAGTTTGTATTTTTAAATTAAAATAAGGAAATTCCTTTAAAAATACTTGGCAAAAATACTTAATACTTAAAAAATATTTCTCATTTGCTGGAAAACTCGAAATAATAGGATCATTGTATAACTGTAGTTATTATTTATAGACATATGATGACTATCTGGATAATTCATATCATTCACTCTTGTTCATACAATTGTTCTTCGTTTTTATATCAATTTGTGATAAATTTAAAGTTAATGTTTTTATAGCATTGGCTGCCCGTAAGTAAAATTTTATCAAATACCCTATCAGTATATAAAAATTTCAATAACACTGGGCTAAAAAAATTAACTTTACAATAAAGTAAAAGTCTATGTAGTTGTAAATATAAATCTGTAATATTTTTCTTGATAATAATCTCTATAGTAAAGTTGATATTTGTTAGACCAAAATTCAGAATTTTATTTCTATTTGAATGTGAACCAACGGATAAAAATAAATGTACCCACTATTTGAACTTTTATAAATTTTACTTCATAATAAAAGGATTTTTTAACCATTTTTTAAAAATGTAATATAAAAATGGTATGAGAAATTTAAATAGAAAAGTGACGTTGCGCATAAAATTACAATACGTTGAGTCAATGATTTTTGTTATGAATGCCTGGCATAAATTCTATTAAAAACCAGTAAAGGGAACCAATTTTAAGATTTTAGGACAAAAAGTATTCATATATTTTAGTGGAATTATAATAATTTATGTTACTGATTTTAATGTGACATTATATATTTTAGCTAAGCCAGATGGTGAGTTAGAAAATATATTTATTTTTTAAGTAGTATAAAAATCACTCAATGTAAAAGAATTCCTGAACTTTTACACATTAATTAATGAGTCTATTTCTCTAGTATTAAAGAGTAATAACTGATCATGCTAATATTAAACTCTTCATGTATCTTGGATTTTAAAAATTACTATGTTTTTTTGTGCTAATTTTTGTTATAATTCTTTTAGATGTGATGTTGAGTAAGTATGACACTCTAGTGTATGCTTATTACTACGCATTTTTGTAACTAACAGCAACATTAAAAATTGACTATCACAATTAAAAGAAACATTACAATAAATTTCTAGTGAAAATAGTGAACTATTATATTAATGATAAAATTTTTAAGAAAACAGAATCGCTCTTTAATGTAAAGAGTATTTCAGAAGTACGTTTTATACCTTTAGGTGTTTAAAAACTCTCATATAGATTTAGTTAGAACGCTTCAAAGTAAAAAAATCAAAAGTAAATTTCAATCTTAAATTTATCTCTACGTGGATATTAAATATATTTTCAAGACACCATATTTTTCCTTTGTCTTTTTGTTTTTGCTCACATTTTTCGTGTGAAATTGCATTTTGTTATTACGTAATAACATCTACCATTATAATTTTTAGTTTTTTAAGATATTGTTTATTTTTAAGTGAAATTAAAATTTACTTGCGCGTATGTTTAATTTTTATGCACATCATCATTTTTAATAATATAACATCATAAAATTGGCATGAAAATATCTTTTAATTTTACGATGTTTTCAGCTGGTGCCGCTCCTGGTAAGGTTTATTACTTCATATCCTTGAAATAAGCTTTAAAATGTAATTTTAAAAGAAAGTATTGTGCACAAATGATTTACTTGATACATAATTCCTTCATCTCACCAAATGAATCCAAACATGAAAATACTCATAAAAGTAGTCAAAATAAAAAATTCAGCTAATAAAAGTTGAAAAAAAATTCCTTTTTGAATGGTAAATAGCTTGTGAGATAACGAACTATTTAAATGGATTAACACAAAATTTGCAAATTTCGCAATCACTGAACTGAAATAACTGCGAAAAATACTCGAGTGTATAGCCCTGCGGATTAAAAAATCAGGGAAATTGGACTGGAAGCGGTCGTATTTATACTCTTTATACTTGAGGACTATTTCCTCGTTGTGACGCAATAAGAGGAGCCTAGCTAGGCAGTACGCATCCCCATTACGCTGCTGAGTGCTTGCTTGCCATTTGTTGAATTTGGTGCGCGTTATAGTATGATAAACATATTTATTTGTATGAGTTTTTAAAACTACTTTAGCCTTTGTATGTATTAGGGACATTTTCAGGTGGTACACACAGGGGATTTTTTTGTATAATACAAGATATTTTCAAAACTTAAGTATTAAAGAATAAGCGAGATAATTTAAAAAGTAATCCACAATATTTTTTATGGAATTTGAAGTGTGTGCCTACACCTACACATTAAGGAGATTAGATTCCTGTTATGTAGTAAAATACGGGCCATGTGAAAATATCTATTTGTAACGCCCTCGTACCAGACCAGTGGCGGATCCAGGGGGGCACTCTGGAAAGTGCCCCCCTTGGAGACCCAAAAAGGTTCTCAAAATGAGTAAAAACCCAACTTTACAGGTCTAATTTCAAAAATTTTTTCTGGGGGAGGACCCCCATACCCCCCCCATTAGTATCAAAATGGGGTATTCAGTGGTTATTTTTAGGAAATCCCCAAAATTTTGACGTTTTGGGTCAAAAAGTAAAGGTAATAGTGTTGAAAAGTGCCCCCCTTAGACTAAAAACGTTTCTAAAAATGATTTAAAACCCTACTTTTACAATTCAAACTTCAATTTTTTTCTGGGGGAGGACCCCCATACCCCCAATGGTACCACAAGGGTATCTTGGCTGGAAAAGTGCCCCCCCTTGGAGCCGTGCTGTACCAGATTGTCTCCTAGCATTTTAACGGTTAATCTCCTTTCGCCGATTCCAGTTTAAAATATACTTGGCTATGTCTCCTCTACCCACCTTACTATTTTTGACGTAGATTTGAGAAACACCTTGTATGTGTACGAATAGTATGATTTGAACATACAAACTTAAAAACGCTTTTTTTTCAGATTCTATTGCTGGTAAGCTTTGACTTTTATAACAAAATTTTTAAATGATTTGCTACTTCCATTAAAGGTTCTAAAATGGTTTCTCTCTGTATATAAAAAAGTTTAAGGAAAAATAAAGATTTTAATTAACACATTAATTAATTACAATAACTTTAATCACCCATAACTTTTTTTCATGTACTACCTACCTTTTCAAAATGAATAGTGTTTCCCTTTTTAAGAACGTATTTTTAAGGAGTAATTAAATAATTTTTGAAAAAAAAATGTAATTTACTCAAAATATATAAATATGAATGCTACAATTTTAATTTCATATTCAAAGATTTTGAAAAAAAACTTGAATAAATTATCTTTTTCATTTCAAATATTAGAAAATGAGAAAAGATACCTATAGCACCCTTTCTAATACATGGATAATATTTTACTGTTAAAAATTCTTGTCTTTTTAAAACATACAAAAACCTTAATACGGAACATAGAAAAAGTTTTGCAGTTTAAAAAAAGTGACCCATGTATCCTGTTTTATGAGCTAATACGTGAAACATTCGTGTTCCACCTTTTAATTTGAGCTATCGGGACTTAAAGTGGACTATTTGGTTTTAAATATTTTTTGTGTTAACTTAACATTTCTGTAAAATCCAAATTAGTATAATTAACTTAAAATAAATAAAGTTAATAGTTCATTATAATAAATTAAATTAGTATTGCATAAATTTTGTTTACTACCATTTAAAACATTGCATAACCCCAATAACTATGCAAGCAATTTTATTTGGGTGTTCGTTTCAGATCTTCCGTAGAAGACTTGATGGGAGCAAAATCGCATTTTACTGAAACGATGGACTTGATAATGAGTTGCAGTGATGTTGAAGTGTAATATAGTAATTTTGATTCGGCACCAATAAATATTTTAAATTAAAAGAAGCGTTCTCCTTTGTTTAGATTTAGATTATACTTTAGATTTGGCTCCAGAAACTAAGATGGGACGAAGCGTGAAAAATCTTGAGAAATTAGTACAGCGCTTGATATCTCGAAGTTTGTTATAGCAAAATTTAATCGAAAAAGTGAAATAACTTGTAAGTATGCGAACTTTCTCTTTTTGAGGTCTGGAAAAGTGCTATTTTCACATGTTATTATCTCCGCGAATATTCAAGTTATTTTCATAAAAGAAATAATTATTATTTATCATTATTTGAGTTCTTCATAACGTTGGCAACAATACTCTCATGAGGTTTTTGCTCTATCTCCTATAGTTTTTAAATTAATTTTTTTAAACTTTTTTATTTCGCCGCTAGGGGGCGCTGTAACTCATCTCAATGGATTCTCCAGGGTCACCTACCTAGGGGTAGACGTTTCTCTTTCGTGACCTTAGTACACGTTGGTTCCAAATAAAAGCCGCGAAACGGACTTTTGAAACACCTTGTGTAGTAGATATAATATTAGACTGCAATACACAGGAAATTTTAGGGAATACTAGAAAGCTTCGCCCGGAAAAAGAATTTAAAAAAAAGTAGGAAACAATCTCTCATTTTAAAAGTTTTTTTGGAACAAAATAATATAAATTCTTGTATAAGTAAATTGTAAATAAGTAGAGTATAACCTCACATCTGTTAGTAGAGTATAACCTCCATTTTAATGTTTTCTTTGGAACAAAATAATATAAATTATTGTATAAGCAAATTGTTAATAAGTAGAGTATAACCTCGAAATCGAAGGGACCCTTAAAAAATTCGGTATAACAAAGTTGTCCTCAAAATAAAATTAACTTCTTAAAATAACAAAGAATCTAACTTACTATAATGATTAGTCATAATACGTTCAATGACTTGTAAAATTAAGTGCACAATATAGCAGTGATAATTCCTTAATGTTTTGGAAGCGTGCTAATACTACTTACTCAGGATTCCTTTTAAAAAAATCTAACTGAGACTAGAGATTTTTAAATGTTCATTTTATTCCGAAATCAGGGAAAAGCATTACTACTATACTATACTAAGGTACGTCGAACCGCACTTATTTCAGCGGACCAAATCGTAATAGTGCGGAAAACTTGCCTACCCATAACAGTAACTTGTGTGTGAAATTTTAGCCCCGTCAAATAATATCTTCTCTTCTGTTCTGTTTTTCGGCCTTAAGTTTTGACTTTTTGCCAAAAATTTGCAATTTTGTAGTATTTCATACGGTTCTGTGGTCTTCTGATGCCCAGATAGATTTTTTTCAGGAGGTGTGGTAGGGGTCTAGGGTGATTATTCCGTGAACCCCATCCTCATACCTCTCCTTCAACCAACGAGAGCTGGGGTTTTGTGGGCGAGAGCGCTGCTCGTAATGTTGGCTTTCCCTCCAGACGCCAACCCTACGGCCTCCTGTGTTGCCCGTTTTGTGCATCAGAATCTCACGTAAACCAATTATTTCCATCAAAGTGACCCAGAAACCACCACTGAGGGGTATCTATCCATCAGGTTCCATGTATATATTATTTAATATGTATATAAATTTTTATTTTCTTTATTCACAAAACTTACAAACAAGTATTTTTTACAATCTACGCTGTTACAAACTGGGAATTGCCATAAGGATGTCTGTAGGGATGATGCACTGCGTCTAAAATAGTGCTGTTATACAATCGGATTTCGTCTAGGCAGCTCTCATTTATTTTATTCGTCATATTCTTAATATAACAAAAATACATACCCCCCCCGAAAATTTTAAGAAGTGATTTGTGAACGGCCGAAAAACCCTGAAAACCAGAGATAAATTTAAAACACGCGTTATTATTTTCTCTCTTTAGCTGTAGCTGTGTCCCCCTTGTATATGCGTCGAAAACATAGCGGGTAATAGCTGAAAAGTGCGCACTTTAGTAGTAGGTAGAGTACTTTACGATCATACACCAGATGTAATTTCAGAGTGATATCTACATTACATGTGGATTGGCATAAGAGAAGAGGTAAAATAAATAAACTTATTTTCATCTATTACTACGTATTTCTAAAAATTCTAACTTTATTTTACCTAGATACACAGGTGTAACTCAACAGGCCGAAGGGGGATCTGGGTCCGACCCCGTTTATGCCATGTACTTACTCCTTACTGTGAATGTTCGACTATGGTTCAATATCATACTTCAGAAATTCATTAAAGACGGTTTGCGGCATTTCTTTGATTCTGTCTTAAGTACAAGATATTACCTCTTCAGTATCGTGAAATTCTTGACAAATGCATTAAAAATTTCTTTTTTGCATTACCAAAAAACATCTTGTTTAGCATGATGACTGATTAAAGGATATATTTTAGAGAAAACACTCTTAATTTTGTCGAGAAGAGAACAAGCAATTAGTTGCAAGTGTTCACAACTTAGACAAAAAGTTAATTCTTTCTTACTTACAATTTTAAAGCTACACACTATGGACTGGGAAAATGCTCAGATTACAGTTCCACCAGTTTTAAAAGCTGATTCATGAAGGCAGTGACACAGGGACAGTGATCACACAAGACAGTGTGAAGTGGGAGTTCTTTAAATTACCACCACACATCGACAGTGGAGAAAAAGGTACTCCAGCAAGGTGTGTGGTGCCACGGGCGTAATCAAGGAAGATATTAGGATAAGTTACCTTTACAGAAATAGAAAACACTGAAATTTACTCAAATTGTTCTTGCAATATAAATATTCTTCTCGGGAGTTTTTTCTTTATACCACTGGGCAGAGATTATGCTCGGAACGACTTCGTCAAATCATCACTTAAATAAATGAAAAAGCTGCCTAAATTTATCTTATTTGTTTTTCAGGGCTATTTTTCGGGGTTTTTTGGCCGTTCACAAATCATGCATAAAATTTTCGAGGGGCTTAAGTATTTATATTGTACTAGTTTATATGAGCCACCCTTAAATAAATGAGAGCTGCCTAAGACGAAATCCGATTGTATAACAGCACTATTTTAGACTCAATGTATCATCCCTATAGACATCCTTATGGCAATTCTCAGTTTGTAACAGCGTAGATTGTAAAAAAATAATTGTTTGTAAGTTTTGAATTAAAGAAAATAAAAATTAACAAAAAATAATAAATACATGGAACCTGATGGATAGATACCCCTCAGTGGTGGTTTCTGGGTCACTTTGATGAAAATAATTGGTTTACGTGAGATTCTAATGCACAAAACGGGCAACACAGGAGGCCGCAGGGTTGGCGTTTAGAGGGAAAGCCAACATTACGAGCAGCGCGCTCGCCCACAAAACCCCAGCTCTCGTTGGGGGAATGGGAGGTATGAGGATGGGGTTCACGGAATAATCACCCTAGACCCCTACCACACCTCTTGAAAAAAATCTGGGCATCAGAAGACCACGGAACCTTATGAAATACTACAAAATAGCAAATTTTTGGTAAAAAGTCAAAACTTTAGGCCGAAAAACAGAACAGAAGATATTATTTGATGGGGCTAAAATTTCACACACAAGTTAGTGTTATGGGTAGGCATGTTTTCCGCACTATTAATATTTGGTCCGCTGAAATAAGTGCGGTTCGACGTACCTTAATACTATACTCTGTTCATTTTGATTAGGCGCCTGAGAAATAGTGCTTTCTCCCTCGGTAAAAGAGTAACCATGGTTACGCTCTTGACGCAGCCAATAATGAGCCTTCTGCGCCACTGTGATGTTGATAGTTGCCATGGTTACCCGGACTCGGACTGGCCATAAGGGCATTTGGGCAAATTCCCGGAGGGCCGCTACCCACTGAGGACTGTTTTTGGGCCACTGATTACAACTATGAATTTTTTAATAATGAATGTTAAATTATATAAATGAAACAAAAATGTTTTACGAATATTTTATAAAATGTTGGCCAAAAGCTGACTTAAATTTTACGACCCTACTACCTTAAACACTTCAGGCAGGATTCTGAGATTTTTAGAAATTAAGTTTTAAACTTTACTTTTTTTAACTTTAAAGAAAGTTTTAACATGAAATACATTTCATCCATGCCTTTTAGCTGATGTGCATCCAGTAGCCTGATTGGTTAAGAGCCAGACATCACTGCCTAAGGTCTCCAGAACAAACCCAGGCGGGATTCTGAGATTTTTATAAATTATAAGTTTTCTACTTTGAAGAAAGTTTTAACATGAAATATGCATTTCACCCATTGCCTTCTGGTTGATATGCCAGGTTCCCTGGTTGATATTCTGGTCTGATCCAGTGGGATTAGCGTCAGCCTTCAGTGTAGAAGGTTTCCAGCTCAAACACTGGCGGTATTTTGAGATTTTAATAAAATTACTTAAGTTTTCTAAGGTATCCGCCTACCTTTGAGACCATTTTTTTGAAATACTTGATTTACAAAAATTATTTTTTAATTTTTAGTTTAAATGTACATCAAAACATTGATCAATGCTAAAAAAACAAAATTAATTATATTATTTTCTAAAATAAGGGGTAATTATTGTAAAATTTAAGTGAATTTTTTATAAAACCCCTCTCACACTCTAGCCCAAAAACTATTACCCCTATATAAATTTCCTTTGGACACAAGTATTGTATAACACTTATCTTCAGAATGGACTATTTTCTAAGACATATTTTGAAAAGTAATTGTTTTACAGCATAAAATGTAAAGGTAAGTGAAAATTTTCAAAATTTCTTCAACCATTTAACAAAAAAAACGTCAATAAAAATAAAAAATATAAACTTACATAAAAATCTGTAGTCCATCTGGTTAATAACAATATGATGAATATACTGTTAAAAATTTGGAGTGAATATCTTGGATAGTTTTTGAGTAATCATGTAAATAGTGGAGGGTTTTTATGCAAAATTTAGTTCTGAGAAAATTAGCTTTAAAATTTACATTTGTATACGATCGCTCACGACTATCTGTTTTAAAAATTCTAAAATTTCTTTTCTAATTCACCTACAAGTAAAATGAAAACAGTTTTGGAAGGATAAAAGTCTAAACTATTTGAAAATGTAAGAACCAAATTTTCGACGAAAAAGTCGAAAATCGTCATATTATGGGTAGGCGGATACCTTAAAGATAGTTTCAAAATGAAAAACATTTCATTAATTGCCTTCCTGCTGATGTGCATCCAGTAGCCTGGTTGGCTAAGAGTCAGTCTTCAGTGCAGAAGGTTCCCGGTTCAAACTCTGGCGGCATTTTGAGATTTTATTAAAATTACTAGTTTTACCCTTAAAAGAAGGCTTTAAAATTAAATACATTTGATCCATTGTCTTCTTGCTGATGTGCATCCAGTGGCCTGGTTGGTTAAGCGTCAGTCCTCAGTGCAGAAGGTTCCCAGATCAAACCCTGGCGGGATTTTGAGGTTTTTAAAAAGATACTAAAGAGTTCTACTTTGAAGAAAGTTTTAAAATGAAACACATTTCATCCATTGCCTTACTGTTGATGTGCAACATGTGGCCTGGTTGGTTAAATGTAAGTCTTCAGTTCAGAAGGTTCCCGGTTCGAACACTATTAAGATTTAATAATAAAATTACGAAAGTTTTCAACTTTGAAGAAATCTTTAAAATAGAATGCACATCCACCATTAAATTTAAAAAAACTAACAGTTCCACTATGGACTAATACAATTGGCTCGTTACAGATCGTCCTTGATGGCTCAGTTGTTGGAGTCACTTTGCTGGTGCACATAAGGTACCCGGTTCAAACCCCAGTAAATAAACTTCCGATTTTAATGCATTCTACAGTAATATTAAATTTTAAAAACTGACAGTTCCACTATGCACTATGACAATTAACTGGATATGGTATGTCCTTAATGGCTCAGTTGGTAGAGTCAGTTTGCTGGTGTACCGGAGGTACCCGGTTCAAACCCCGGTAAATTAACTTCCGGTTATAGCGCATATTTTACAGTATCATTAAATTTTAATAACTGACAGTTCCACACTACACTACGACAAAATGAACTGGATATGAAACGTCTTTAATGGCTCACTTGGTAGAGTCAGTTAGCTGGTGTACAGAATGTACCCGGTTCAAACCCCAGTAACTTAACATCCATTTTAGGTCATTTTACAGTAATATTAAATTTAAAAAACTAACAGTTCCACTATGCACTATGGCAATTAGCTGGTTACGGAGCGTCCTTAATGGCTCAGTTGGTAGAGTCGTGGTCCTGCTGTGCAGAAGGTGCTGGGTTCAAATCCCACTATCCTCACTCTCCCTTTCTATCCCTATCGGTGTGAAAAGTTTAGAGGATCCTTAGAGATTTTTTTTATTTTAAAATATTTTAACTGATAAGTTACGGTCACAGTTATCCGCATCCGGCCTAAAAAATAACGGCTCTAGCGAAGGCGAAAGACGGGTAATGGCGTCAAAATTTTGAAACCCAATAATAAACGGGGCTGTCTGCATATTCCAGATCATATTGCACTCCGTTAGGGGACCGTCCACAAATTGCGGTTTTTACCCTAAGATTAAAATTTTTGGCAAAACTGGCTTCCTGACGGACCTTTCTCTGCTGGCCCCCAGGGCGAAGGGGCTTTCGGGGGTTATCCGAAGAACCCCCTAGGCCCGCGACCCCCCGGGGAGCAGATCAGGTCCGCCAGGACGACCTCCTCTCGTCCGAGCCCCGCCATCTTCGACGGGTGAACGGACTCGACTCGGTCACCAGTTTCTTAGGTCACATGCATCAGGTAGAGCGATGAGTAGAGAGAGAGAGAGAGTGATAGGTTAGTAGGTAGAGAGAGAGTGAGAGGATAGTAGGGTTTGAACCCAGCACCTTCTGCACAGCAGGACCACGACTCTACCAACCGAGCCATTAAGGACGTTTCATCACCAGCTAATTGTCATTGTGCATAGTGGAACTGTCAGTTTTTAAAATTTAATATCACTGTAAAATGCACTAAAATGGATGTTAAGTTACTGGGGTTTGAACCGGGTACCTTCTGTACACCAGCAAACTGACCACCAACTGAACCATTAAAGACGTTTCATGTCCAGTTAATTTTGTCATAGTGCATAGTGGAACTGTCAGCTTTTTTAATTTAATATTACTGTAATATACACTAAAACAGAATGTTAAGTTACTGGGGTTTGAACCGGGTACCTTCTGCAAGTCAGCAAAGTGACTCTACCAACTGAGCCATCAAGGACGTTTTATAAACAATCAATTGTCACAGTGGATAGTGGAACTGTCAGTTTTTTAATTTAATAATACTGTAAAATGCACTAAAACCGGAAGTTAATTCACTGGGGTTTGAACCAGTTACCTTCTGTACACCAGCAAAGGGACTCTACCAACTGAGCCTTCACGGACGTTTCGTAACCAGCTAATTGTCATAGTGCATAGTGGAACCGTCAATTTTTTTAAATTTAATATTACTGTAAAATGCACGAAAACAGGAAATTAATTCACTGGGGTTTGAACTGATACCTTCTGTTCACCAGAATAGTGACTCTACCAACTGAGCTATCAAGAACGCTTCGTAACCAGCTAATTTTGTCATAGTGCATAGTGGAACTGTCAGTTTTTAAAATTTAATATTACTGTAAAATGCACTAAAACAGGATGTTAAGTTACTGGGGTTTGAACCCGGTACTTTCTGTACACCAGCAAAGCTGCTCTACCAGCTGAGCATCAAGGACGCTTCATAACCAGCTAATTTTGTCATAGTGCATAGTGGAAATGTCAGTTTTTTAAATTTAATATCACTGTAAAATGCACTAAAACAGGATGTTAAGTTACTGGGGTTTGAACCGGGTACTTTCTGTACACCAGCAAAGCGACTCTACCAACTGAGCCATCAAAGACGTTTTGTAACCAGCTTATTGTCATCGTGCTTAGTGGAACTGTCAGTTTTTTAGTTCAAAGGATAGGGAGAGGCAGATATTACAGAATTACAATAGGAAGTTAAGTTAGACCCTTTTGTGCATCAATGCCTGGGCCAAAATTTCTCCCCAGTCCGGCCCTGTGTGGCTACCAATTCAGTGATATGGGAAGGAAATGTACTGAGAGGCGCCAATTCAAAATGAATAGAGTATAAGCAAAGCAGAAGAATAAGGAACTTGCATGATTTTTTTTTATTTTTTTAATCTATTCTTCACGCAAAAATAAGCCACTACACAAAATTTGAGGCCGATTGAGAAATTTTTCGATTGCAAAAAAAATTATCAAAAATCGTGTTTTTCGAAGCAACTGAAAACGCTTAACAGCATGTACCGTGACGTCACTAATGTTTACCTCGGATTGTCATGTTTGCCGTGGATTTCTGACCGCCACCAGAAGTGTCTAGAAGGTAAATATTTATTAAAACACTCATACCGGACACTTCTGAAAAAAGAAATCATCAACTAAAACATAGAAATTCAATTTTGATTGCAATTTGGCTCGATGGATTCTACGTCACTGTGCATGCAAACACACTTCGCGTTTTCAGTCACGTGTTTTTTTCTCGACTTTTAAATTAAAATACTTAAGTACTTGTACACTTTTTTGAAAATTTGACAAAATATTTCATTTTTCTATACAAAAAACCATACGAAACACTTGAAAGTTTATCAAAATCTGACACATGCAAGTTCCTTAAAAGACTGGCTCTGTGTTGTACAAAAGGTGAACATGTAATCGGCCTTCAAACTCAATTCTGCGAGTAGAAAAAAATAGTCAACTGAACCTAAAATTGTTCACCAAGAAAAAAATCATTAAGCTGTGAACATTACAATTTCAATGGAATCTAGAAGGGTCTTGTCGGATGAAAGCAGTAAAAAGATGTTATCATGCGTTAGTTTAAATCATTTTTTGCAAGAAGCAATTAAAAGTTTTGAAAAAATTTGACATATCAACGTTTTGGTATTAAACTCTTCAGCATAGGAATGGGGAAATTTGGAAAAATACCCTATTTCAAGGGGAGGGGATTTTTTTTAGATATACAGGTTTTTTTAGCTATAACAGTTCGAAATGACGATACTGCAAGGAGTTAATCAATCGTTGTATCCTTGCTTATGTTTATGTATCATGGACAGTGTTATTCTTAGGATTTTTTTGGAGGAGTAGAAATACTCCTTGACTTTTTTAGGAGTCTTGAAATTCATTTATGAGGAGTGAAATACCGGAAATTGCATTTCTTTGTATAAAAATCTTTTATAAAAACAAAATCTTTTAATATTTTTTTTGAGACAAATCTTTTATAAAAACGTTTTTAATGGACAAACTGAAATAGAAAAAATGAGGATGCTATTTTGGTTTTTAACAATTACAGCATCTGTTAATAAAAGTAGAAAGTATTAAACATTATAAATAAAATAATTTATTTTACATTAAGGTATCCGCCTACCCCTAAAATGACGATTTTCGACTTTTTCGTCGAAAATTTTTTTCTTACTTTTTCGAGTATTTTAGACTTTTATCTTTCCAAAACTGTTTTCATTTTACTTATAGGTGAATTAGAAAATAAATTACAGCATTTTTTTAAAACAGATAGTCGTGTGTGATCGTATACAAATATAAACTTTGAAGCTAATTTTCTCGGAACTAAATTTTCATAAAAACCCTCCACTATTTACATGATTACTCAAAAACTGTCCAAGATATTCACTCCAAATTTTAACAGTATATTAATCATACTGTTATTAACCAGATGGACCTCAGATTTTTATGTAAGTTTATTATTTTTGTTTTTATTGATGTTTTTTTGTTAAATGGTAGTAGAAATTTTGAAATTTTTCATTTACCTTTACATTTTATGCTGTAAAACAATTAATTTTCAAAATATGTCTTAGAAAATAGTCCATTCTGAAGATAAGTGTTATAGGATACTTGTGTCCAAAGGAAATTTATATAGGGGTAATAGTTTTTGGGCAAGAGTGAGAGGGGTTTTATAAAAATTCACTTAAATTTTACACTAATTACCCCATATTTTAGAAAATAATATAATTAATTTTGTTTTTTTAGCATCGATCAAGGTTTTGATGTACATTTAAACTAAAAATTAAAAAATAATTTTTGTAAATCAAATATTTCAAAAAATGGTCTCAAAGGTAGGCGGATACCTTAAACATTATAAATGAAATATATTTATTTATTACAAATTTGAGTAGAAATTTTTTTTGACTTCAGTGGGGTGCCATGCATTTTTAAGCAAAACTTTTATTAAAAATTCAAAGCGTGAAATACGCTCTCAGAGGCGTTAAAATTATCACTGATCATGGGTAATATGTGCAGGAGTATTAACTTTTGAGCGATACCAAAATGATTTAGATTTAGAGGAACTAAAATCTAGCAAGGAAAACGATATTTCTACTCAAAAAATTATTGGGGTTGGGGTATAATCAAACTTATTTTCGCAAAAAAAATTATATGTTGTATGTAAAATAAAATACATAGTAATTAAATTTGTCTCACCGAAGTACGTATCAATATTGAATTCCTGTATAAAGAAAATTATTTTTTGATCCCCTTAAAATCGATATGAATGGATTTCGAGCAACTACAAAGAACAAAGGTTTGATCAGAAGTCAAGAGTGAGTATAAAACACTTTTATGTCATTAAAACACTAGGGGGCTCTGCCCCCTGCTCGCTATCGCTCACCAACCCCCGGAACTGCTTCGCAGTTCTTTGAAGATCGCTTCGCGATCTTAGCGAGCAGAGCTCGCTTGTTTCATCTCAACAATCCAGGCTCGTCGGCTTAGTTAATGCTCCTTTGATACTGAAGCTACTCATATCTTTAGTTTATCAATGATTTAATTCGAATCATTCATTCCCTCGAAGATATCAAAATAAAACTGTTTCTAAAATATTCATCTCTTAACTTCAATTCTTCTTTCTTCAATTATTGAATAGAAATGTTTTTAAAAAAATATCAAGCAAGTCTACCAATCATCATCAACCAACTTAGAGTAAAAACAAGCCTTTAAGAAACTTTAAATTTTTAATATGCACGTAAACATCTAGTGAATCGTCGGAAATTAAAGAAATAAGACTCATAAAAATAAGCTGTTTCCCTAGTGAAAGACCAGAAAGAGAAGAAAAAATTGAAACTTTGAATCTCAATAATTCTAAAACGGATTCGAATTTTTTAAAAAACGAAACGCCAATATTTTTATAAAAAATAACTGTATATGTGTCTAAAATATTATAGTCCACTGAAAATAGCGAAAAAAAGGGCCGAACCTCGGACAAATTGCAATAAAAGGTTTCTCAACGGTTTTCACTTAGGAATGACCTCAATAATCTCTATATAACTAAAAACGTTTGTGGCTATGTATGTATGTATGTGACGCATCTCCTCCCAAACCACGCCGAAGGCGTGGACAAAATTCGGTATATAGACGTATCTCGAGGCGAGGACGATCACTGTCATGTTTTCCAAGTTCGAAAATCGAATAATTACGAGTAATTAGCGAATTTATAGCCGAAAACGCTTATTTCTCCATTTCTCTACCAGAGTAGATCTGCTCGACTCACTATTGTTAACGAGATTAAAACCTCAAAAATTAAATATTTTAACAGGAAAAACTCGATAATTGTCTATTTAAAAACTATATCAGTTGTAAAAACACCAAAATAAATTCAAATAATTAATTTTGAAACGTTAGTTTCCCCTATTTTAAGATATTTTCCTTTAAAATTTAAATATTTATGGAAAAGTGTAATTTTTTCGTCATGGAAAACGACTTAAAAATAAAACATTGTTTCAAATGAAGCGGTTCACTAGACTTTTAAATTTACTAGACCTTTTATTATTGTTTCAAATTTGTTATTTTTGTTCACTAGACTCATTAATTTACTAGGAAACATTGCCGAGAACACCGGGAAAAGAAAAATTACCGGAAACATCGGGATAGGTAAAAAGTACCTGGATTACCGGGACATAAAAATTATTTCGATCATCGGGAAAGGAAAATTGTCGGGAACATCGGGATAGGAAAATTATTGGGAACATCAAACATCGGGATAGGAAAATTATCGGGAACATCGGGATAGGAAAATTATTGGGAACATCAAACATCGGGATAGAAAAATTATCGGGATCATCGGGATAGGAAAATTATTGGGAACATCAAACATCGGGATAGGAAAATTATCGGGAACATCGGGATAGGAAGATTATCGGGAACATCGGGATAGGAAGATTATCGGGAACATCGGGATAAGAAGATTATCGGGAACATCGGGATAGGAAGATTATCGGGAACATCGGGATAAGAAAAATTACCGGGAACACCGTTATATGAAAAATTACCGAGAACACCGTTACATGAAAAATTACCGGGAACACCGGGATAGGAAAAAGGCGTCTGGGATACCGGGATGATTGGTAATTGTTGATTTACAAAATTATATAAATGTATTTTAAGAAAACTAAAAAAAAATTGAATTTATACACTCCACCCGTGCAAGGCCGGGCATATCCGCTAGTAACATACTAAAAATCGGCCGGGGGGAAGTTTGATTTTTTTTAAATTTTTAAAAAATGGCCGAAATTTTTAAAAAAAAAACCCAAAACAATAATATAGACATGTGATACATGTTCATAGGTTACTTTTGAGTTTTGAAACCGAATATTGCCTTTAGTTTTGAAAAAAAGTTGAAATTTAAATTTTTAAAATTAATTTGAAAAATGAGCTATATGAAAAAATTAAAACCCCCCTAAAAACCTAACAAAAACATCAAAAGAAATAAATCCAACGGTTTTCATTTAGAAATGACCTAAATATTAAAATACTAAAATTTAAAAATTTTACGAGTTAAAGAAATTAAATTTTATTTTCAAATTTCCATTTTTTTGGCGAAAAATGCATTTTTTTTTCAAATTCGTGCCAAAATCTTTAGAGGCTTTTGAAAAGGTCATTTTTCGGTGGATATTGTCGACAGATAGTTATATAATGGAAAACCGGTGGAATTGACCCTCAATGAATTAGTTAATTATTTTAAATTCTGATGTAAATATGCCAAAGTATTACCTTTTTTTCACTTTTTACTACATTTTACCAATTTCAAAATTTTAAATAAAATAATTAACTAATTCATTGAGGGTTAATTTCACCGGTTTTCCATTATATAACTATCTGTGGACAATATCCACCAAAAAATGACCTTTTCAAAAGCCTCTAAAGTTTTTGGCACGAATTTGAAAAAAAAATGCATTTTTCGCAAAAAAAAAATGGAAATTTGAAAAAAAATTCAACTTCTTTAACTCGTAAAATTTTTAAATTTTAGTATGTTAATATTTAGGTCATTTCTAAATGAAAACCGTTAGATTTATTTCTTTTGATGTTTTTGTCAGGTTTTTAGGGGGTTTTAAATTTTTTCATATAGCTCATTTTTCAAATTAATTTTAAAAATTGAAATTTCAATTTTTTTTTCAAAACTAAAGGCAATATTCGGTTTTAAAACTCAAAAATAACCTATAAACATGTATCACATGTCTATATTATTGTTTTGGGTTTTTTAAAATTTTTTTTCGGCCTTTTTTTAAAAATTTCTAAAAAATTAAACTTCCTCCCGGCCGGTTTTGGCCGATTTTTAGTATGTTATTATTGAGGTCATTCCTAAGTGAAAACCGTTGAGAAACCTTTTATTGCAATTTGTCCGAGGTTCAACTCTATTTTCAGTGGACTATTATACTGCCGTCCTAAGCGAAAGTGTACACTAACGCAATTTCTCACAGATTTACTTTGAGAAAAATCTCGCCAAAAGAGTATTTGGCGGATTTTTAATTCTATGCGGTAGACCCTACTTTTAAGATCAAATATTAGCTAAGCCCAAAAAGTGCGTTTTGCAGCAGCCAATGAAATAATTGGAACTCTTTTTTCGTTATAAAAGAAAAACTAATCATGGTAGAAGTACAATATTTTAAACACATATACAATTATTTTTAACAAAAATATTGTCGTTTTGTTTTTTAAAAAATTCGAATTAGTTTTAGAATTATTAAGATTTAAAGTTTTAATTTTTTCCCTTTTTAAGTTTAACAATGGATAGCAGCAACCCTTTAACAACGCCAAAACCGCCAGCAAAACGAGCAGAATCAAGACCCTCTATATAAAGGCCTCCCAACTCGGCCGTGCAACGTCATAACTTTCACTCATCTTTGACGTCACTCCATAGACTTAACATGGCAATTTTCACTCACGTTTGACGTCATCTTCCGGAGTTGGGTGGCCATGTATATAGAGCAGGGGTTCCCAATAGGTGGTCCGCGGACCCCTGGGGGTCCGCGGGCTGTGTCCAAGGGGTCCGCGAAATGTCACCGAGAAATTAAGTATTTTTTTTATTTTCCTTAATTTGAAGTAACCATTATCCTACTCAGCAGTTCATTCGTTAGTTTTGTTAGTTAATTGTCACTGTAGTAAAAATAGATTAATGTAGGTGGCGCACCCTCTGGTTACCACCAAAAATAATCCATGTTTTGTTTTTTGCAATTTTTTTATTGACTAAAATACGATAGTTTCGGTTTTGAATACCATCGAGTTTCGGTTTTGAAATCAATTGTTGCCTGAAATCGATTGAAAATTTAAGCCTTTAAGTTCAAGGGGTCCTTGTAAATAAATTAATTGTAAAAGGGGTCCTCGGCAAAATTTTATTGGGAACCCCTGATATAGAGGGTCTTGGCAGAATGAACTACTAAGCTGCGTGAATTTTCAGAGATAGTAGTTTTTGATTCTAAGGCGACGATATTCTCGCCAATTTAAAAACGCGCCAAGGGAGAAAGAAAATGAAGTTTTAAGAAAACTCGTTTACGTACATTTCGCTTAGGACGGCAGTATACCTCTATCATGATTAGTTTTTATTTTATAACGAAAAAATCGAAAAATTGTCAAAAATTTCGAAACTTTAAAATTAAATTACTCACAAACTAATTCGAAATTCGAAAAAAGAGCGATGAGGTGCAAAAATTCATGCCTATGAGTATGTGTATGCAAAAAATCACGTTTCTGCTGTAAATAGATTTTGCTGGAGGCGAACTCGCAGCAGAAAAAAATAATTTTTGACTTTGACATTAAATAACTCCAGAAGTAATTATCTAATTAATTAGGTTTTTTAACGAAAATGATTATCATGCATTTGTCTACCAATGGTCAAAATTTCATAATATTCCTTTGAATAGTTTTTGCGTAGTTAGAGTTCAAAATGTTCAAAAATAAAATTTTCAAAATCAGCGGCGGCGGCGGCGACGGTCACTGTTACTTTTTTTTAATATAGAGAGATAATTTTTTTGCGCACTGAAATGTTAGTGCAGCAATGTAGCAATTGAAATAAAACTACTGCGGCTTCAAACTTTACTGACACACGGACAAACTTTGAAATGTTATTCATTTGGTATGAACGTTTAAATCTTCCAACTTTATGAACTCGTTACTTAGATAGTTTTGGCATTTACGATCTGAAACATCTAACCTGATAGCACTGAACAAATGCTATCACCTCAAGGATGGATCAATTTTTATTTTAAAATTGAAGTTCTTAGTTTCACTCGAAATTCAGACACCGCGATGGGAACTACTTTGTTTATTAAGTCGTAGGATCAACTAACGTTGCTGTCTATGTCTAGTTAACACCAGTGTCATTCTTAGGACTTTTTTGGAGTAAAAATACTCCTTGACGTTTTTAGGAGGTGTGAAATTCATTTATGAGGAGTGAAATACGAAAATAAAAGACAATAGGAAAAAAAATTTTATAAAAATTTTTTCAAATTTTTTTCATGGACAAAATGAAGTAGAAAAAAAATGAGGATGCTATTTTGGTTTTTAAAATATAGCATCGGTTAAAAGTTAGTAGAAAATATTAAACATTATAAATAAAACAGCTTATTTTTCATCAAACATTCTAAATGAAATATTTATTTAATATAACAATTTTCAGTGGAAAAATTATTGTTATTCGGTTTCTGTTGGGGAATTGATTTCTTTAATGAAAGCTATTGTTAAAAATTCAAAGCGTGAAAATACGCCTGGCTAGTTTTTAGAGCGTATTTCCGATTTTCAATGCGTAAAATACGCTCTCAGAGGCGTTAAAAAAATCTCTGCTTAACACCATCAACATTTACTGCTTATAACAAAAGGGAAAACATATTTAAGTTGTGGCATCCTCCCCTCTCATCTAACAGTTGAAATATAGGCAAGGTTATATCTTTTACTAGAATTAGCTCAAGTGAACTTTCGAAGCCCTCCCGCCTAACGGTGTCTGTTTGGTGGTCCGTCTGGTTTTGTGTTTCTTTCAACCTTTGCAATGTTTAGTCTTAAGTGCAATGTTAATCTTGTCTACGTAACCCATAATATGAAAAATAATTTTTTTTACAAAGGTCCATATCATAGAAAGATTAGTGAAAAACTAATCAGTTTTAATTATGTATTAAAAATTATTTCTTTTTAGTTCCTCCTCCTATAGCTGCTGCTACCGATGGCGATAAGTTTAAGCACTTGAGGGGTTGATATGTTAAGTTTATAATTTTCAGTTATCATACCTTATAAAGTTGCAAAAAATATGTATCATTTTCAAAAAAATTCAAGGACACACACAAGGACACCCAACATTGTTTTTTAAGTTCTTTATAAAAAAAACATGAAAATATTTTTTTTCTCGGAAAATTTCTCGATTTTCTTCAAATTTTCACATTTTAATAAAAAAATTACGAAAATTGAAAAATATTCTCATTCATATCAGAGAAGAGAATAATTCCTAAAAGTGTCGTTTAAATCCGAGAGGGTCAGGTTTAGAATTTTGTGTTGATTTAATATTAATTTAACATGGAATGACCCACACGTTGAATAAAAAAAAATAATTTTTAAGTAAGGTAATAACTTGAAAAAAAAGAATAAGGATAAAATTTTTTTTTCGATGTTTCACAAAATATGTTGAGTTGCTTCTCCTACATTAATCATTACCATGCTTTATAAACTTGGGTAATTTTTTTATTAGCATCTCTATATTTTAATCCTTATAACATATATAATATATTTCCAAAAGAATTTCTTTCAACTTTTAATTTAAGCCATCAATGACTTCATAAGCAAGTCTGATTTAAGAATATCGCTCAATGAAAAAGCTCAGTCCGTTTTTTCCCCAATACACCAAATGCGAGAAGCCGACTTTACCGACGGTTACGCCCCGTAAAATATGCTTTTCCTCATCTTTGTAGCATGGTAGGAACAGCAAGAACATCACTATCTTCCAATAAAAGTAGTTTTTCTGTAAAACAGTAAACAAATTAGGAGAATCCATCTTTAAAAGCTGAAACACGTGAACGCGAATTTTTCTTTTTAAATCAAGATAATTAAAATTTGAATAAATAAGATTCGTTATTTGGCTCAATTTTGCTTAAAATAGAGATTTTGTAGCAGTTTAGCACAGGAATCGCGAATCTGTGTACTTTTGCGCAGCCGCAACATCCCTGACTGTAAGTTTTTAGATTACCTTTATCAGTCTATTTTAAAGATATTTAATTTGGAACTTATTCTAAAGTACATTTTTAAAAAGTGAAAAAAATTTATTTAATCATAAAATATGGCGTCAATTGGTTGTGATTGGATGCATAATAAGTTGTTTGACAGTGTACTTGCTTTGTAACTGTGACCTTATTCATAATCTAAAAAAAATCAAATTAATTTATTTGGAAAAAATTAATTTTTTTAGATGACATACTGCATAGCATATCCTCAAAAGAATTTGAACAGTTTGATACCAAAAATGAGTAATACGTACAGATCACTAATTAAAAAGTTTTTATCTGGACACCGTTCACCAAAAACTTTTTTAGAATAGAAAAACTTAAATTATTTGAAAGAATTTTCAGATTATTAACTTGGTCAAAAACTATCACATGATGTGGTATCAACTGTATTTGAACAACCCCTTGTCTGCTGATTGGATTGCACAAGATTTTTTTTAGAGAAACTTACAAGCCACATTTGGATACATAATTGACTGATCAATATAGGCAACCTTATTTATCTTTAAAATAAACTCACAGGTAATAATTAAAATGACAGAAAAAGTTCAATCCAAAATAAGAGATAAAAACTTTATTATAAAATACCATATCAAAAATACATTTAGATGTAAAATTTCATTAATTTAATAGGTGATTGCAGTTTAAAAAGTGTCAAGAATATAATAAATTTAAGCTAAGTAAACATAAGCTTTAAAATATTCAACACATATTTATAACTGCAGGACTAACTGCAAACCTACTCAAGATTTGACACAGCAACAATTTCATTTTATACAAAAGGTGCTTAGTTATGCAACTGATTGGCAGTGATAGAATACAAAGACATGGAAAGAGGAAGTGCATTATTACTAATTAAAATACCAATTGATAAAATAATACAAATCCATAATATACCCCATGGACAGAAACATTTTACAAGATCAAAACCCCAAGAGTGCCATATTTATTAAACTCACTGGATTGAACAGATATTTCCACAGAAGTTTTTATTGAAGAAAGCAATAGGATGCCAAAATAATCACCGCATAGATGGACTGAAAGGAGATTCTCTGATACCAGCAGACTTGGTTTTACTAACTCTACGACGACATGGCGAGCTCTCCGAACGAGTCACGCGTTTCACTAGAGTGTTAGTTTGTTCAGGATACGAACTTCGTCCAGTCTTCCTGCGCTTTTGGCTCGCTTTGTCTTTTTCTCTGACGACTTCTAAATCAGGAGAAGCTGTTCCTTTTTTGACTGGAGTGCTATCTCTGGATTCATTCAATCCCAAGGAAGTGTTAGTCACCTCCTTCAAGGGATGGTTCATTTTAAGAGGGGAAGGTATATCCAAATCAGAGACCATAAACTTGGGAGGAGGAGGAATTGGCGATTTGTGAGATGCAATTTTACTTTTGGCTGCTTTGTCTTGATTTATTGAGCCATGTACTCTAGAAAGAGGGGTTTGGCGCTGTTTTTGAGAGGAAGTTCCTTTACGAGGATCGTTTCTGCTGAAAGCAATATAAGGAGTTGAGCAGTTTTGAACTCTCTTTTTGCAATACACGCTATCTCTGACTCTAGTATCGTACAGACTAACTTTCTCTTGAACGTTGCCTTGCTTGTTTTTCAGTATCAAAGCAATGCTTTCCCTTTTGTTGAAGTTGTCTTCCTCTTCAGGGGAGTTTTCGAAAAACTTGGAGCCACTCACCCAAGTGATTGAACTGGGGCTTCCAGATGGGTTTTGTGTGGGTGTTTTGAAGCAACTGTCATCCATGTGACAATCAATATTTGATATATTGAAAGTCGAGTCCTTGGATGGTGGTGGCATCTTGAAACAATCAGATGAATCCAAAATGCTGAATTCTTGTAGTTTTTCAGATTCCACAGGTAAATCCGATTTTAGCAAGGATACATCTGAATTCCTCGTCTTTTGTACTTTAACTGAATTGGGTACAGCCAAGTTAGAGGGAAGAGACATCTTCCTTTTTTGCTTTTGGGTAGCCCTTGTTGATGATCTCCTCGCTGATGATCTAAGCTTTCGTTCACTTCTTTCAACCTTTATATTGGAAGTTGGAGTGCCAGAAGTGACATTCTCATCAAGCGAAGGGGTTCCCAATAGTTTGGGAGACAAGGAAAACTCGTCAAATTTTGTTATCAAGGATAAATCCTGCTTTTCAAGATGCTGACCCTGCACTTCCCCATTCAAGGAAAAACATTGCTTGGAAAAATTGTCGTCATTTTTAATATCTGGGCTATTTTTTTCCAACAATGATTTTGATTCCCCTGATTCTGAAACTTGAGAATCCTCTTTAGTCTTAAGAGACTGGGATAGCAATCCACTTTTGACTGAATTTGGTCTCCCCCGTACAATTGAACCCTGTCTGCTACTTCTTGGGTATAACACAATCACACTACATCCCTCTTTTAGCCCTTCAGTGTTCACTTTTCCAAGGGTTATGGGTTCTCCATTGTTTGTGTTCTTGGAATCATCATAAATAAAATGAGGCTTAGCTTTGGATTTCATGATAAATCCTTCTTGCCGGGTAATAGCAGCTTTTCTTATCAACTTTGACCCAGTACTGAAACTACGTTTTCTAAAAGCAGGGCTCAATTCATACAAGGAATCTGATAAAAGGGAACAAGGTCCAGAATCTTGGGAAACTGTCACAGTTTTATTTGTACCATGTAGAGATGGGAGACTTTCTTTAGAACAACTATCTTCTGCATCAGCACTTCTTTTAGGGGACTGGATTGGAACAGTTAAAACTTCCTGAGTTTTGCCTGATCGCAGCCAATAAGGTGAACTTATATCAGGCTTCTCATAGAGCCGGCTATGAGATACAGATATAGGCTTTGGGGATTCAAAAAACATTTCAGGCTTAGGAGTAAGATAGCAATCCGAATTAGCTTTCTTCATGTTAACAGACTTCAGTAAGTCATCAAAACTGCATTGAAGGGGAGATAATGGTTTGGCATTAAACTCACTAGAGAAGGACGGGATCTGAAAAGAAACCTATAATGTTTATTAACATAGATTTAAAAGGAGTAACTCATGTTAAAAAATTAAACTGTTATGTTTATAATTATATTAAAGCTTTCAGAAAAAAGTCATTAGTAGAAGGGCTTTTGGTTTAAATAAACATACCTGAAGAGTTGATTCTTTGCTAATTGGAGTGTTAAGATTTTGAGCATGGGATTTAGTCACATTAATCTGGGATTGCAAACTTGCCTTGCATGACTTTTGCCTGTTAAAAACAATTGTTAGCAAAAATAAAGATTTTAAGAAGTTTTAAATAATAAGTACAATGCAATAGGCATTTTGAATTATGTTAGTGATTAAAAAGTTTTAAATTGTAAATTAAAGAGCTGAATTCTGAATTTAAAGATCAAAACCAGAAAAATAGATACATTTAACAGGAAAATAAGACATTTTTCTATTAAATAAGGTTTTATACTACTAAAGACTTCATTTTTTAAATTTATTTTTTAAAAATCAATATGCAGTATTTAAAAATGCCATAATCCTATTGGGGAAAACATTTGAAATAACATCAAACTGAAAATTAAATTATACTATAGATTTGATTTTTCTAAATAGTTTTTCAATGGGCATGCAAATTCCTAATATTCAACCTTGCATATTGAAGTCAAAATCTTAACTTAAACTAAAAAATTTACAGAAATAAGAAGGAATGAAAATAATTGGTAGAAAATCAGAAATAGTGTGCTGTGCTGAAAACATGAAAAGCCAAATCTCCAATACCCAAGAATTGTGGCTTTTTCCAGATGACAGAAATTTCCCCCGATCCTAGATCAGAGACAATCTACATAATACCTGTAAATCCAGAACACCTGATAAGAAAAGAACTTGCCAATTTCTCCTAATAAAAAATTAACATGCATTGCCACTTGAACCCCTTGACTTCTAATACATTCATATTTTATAACAGAGAAAAAAACAAGGGGAAGATGGTTTAGGGAGAACCTAGGTTGTTAGACCTTCAAACTATAGTACAGTCGAATCCGCTTAATGTGATCACGGTTAATGTTATCAATCGGATAATATTATCGGAATCGACAGGTCCCGATCGTTCCTATTTAATTCAATGTAAAATACATCGTTTAATGTGATCAACTATGAATCATCAATCCGCTTAATATTATCAAAATTTGTCCACATCCCCTTTAAAACGACCGCTTTTGGGTTCGAGTTTCATTTTGAAGGTCGATTTTTACAAGTAAAAATCTTCTCCATGAGAACATCTGGCACTTCTTTTTTCTGAAATTCAGTAGTGGGCCATTCCATGGTTACGGACGTAACAAATAGAAACTTTTGAGGCTTTGTAAATAATGAAAAAATTAATTGTAAACTATGGTATTTTTTTTCTAAACATATCAGAGGTAGATTAATAAAATATTAAATTATGACAACTGAACAATGGTTCTAAAATTTTAAAAAAATTTAAAACTAAGTGTTACGGACGTAACTCACAGAACTGTCTATATTTCACTTTTCAAAGTTATTGACAAATACCTGTGAATTTTAGGGTAAAATTTTAAAAAAATTTCTCAGTAATTCATTATGAAGGTTAATAAAATTAAAAAAAGTGATTGTAGAAGCAAAAATTTAATTATTTATTAATCTATGGCCTAATTAATTTGTTACGGACGTAACACTCGCTTGTTACAGACGTAACATGTCTGATTTATAACTCATTATTAATGAAATAAAATAATTTAATTGTTCCATATAAAATTATTTATCAAACAAAATACTATTATCAAGGCATTGGAAAATTTTTTTGGTAAGAATTGTTTTTATAGACTACATAATAAGATTTTGAGAAAACGCTAAAATAACCTTAGATTACGTAGCGTAATTTGCATTATTTTACTTATTTTTACATTTTTTTAAACTAAAATGATTATTTTTTGCTTCTAGTCTCATGTATAAACACAATTTCAATATATTTATCAATTTTTTTAGTGAAATAGCTTTTTCCATGGCCTAAACTGATTTATAATGAAATTTCTTCAAACGTTTTACTAATCAACTGCTGACTGACAGCATTTTTTTTCACATAATTGACAAATAGCAATAAGGCTTTTCTTTTCTAATGCTTTGACATTAAAAATCTTATGCCTTTTATTAAATGTTATCTTTTTTAAATACTTTTTTCCTTTTATTGCTCATTTAAGGATTAATTTGGGGAAAAAGAGCAAGATAAAAATTGAAAATACCCATATTAGAACAAAAATGTCCAAAATCACATTCCTTACCCTTATAATATGAAAAAAGACATGTTGGCTAAAAAAAATATGGAATATAGGGGATTTTTGGTATCCTAATAGAAAAATTAAAAATCGGATGTTACGTCTGTAACAGTCATAAAATTTTTTAATATGTATCAAAAATTCATGTAATAGTGTTAAAAGCATGTTTATATGATTTATAAAGAGAAAATATGGTTAAAATTTGATTGAGATTACCAGTGAGCATACTTGTATTATATACATGAACGCGCGAACGGCGTTCGCAGAAAATTTTGCCCTGTGCAGAAAATTTTCTGCAGAAAAACTACAAAAAAATTTTTTTTTCATAAATTTTTCTGCAGAATTTATTTTTGATCGATAAATTTTTCTTATGTTTTTCACCAAATGCTTCCATCCGCTGAATCGCGATTTTAGGAAGAATCGGAATCGCGAAAGTCGGGAAATCGCAACTTCTCCCGTTAGTTCCGTTTTTGCTCGCGGAGTTAACCGTTTCATCCGCGATGCTTTCTTGGACGGCCGCGGATGTTAAGGTGAAGTCGGCTTCGTATCGCGTTGTTATATGCGATGTAGAAAAAACAACTTTACCGTAGTTAGAAGCCAACAAGTCCGGAAGTAAAAAAATGGCGATTTTTCGCGAAAGTTCTGTTTTTCTGGCTTATGAGGTTTTTGTAAGTTGCAAAATTTTTGAAAGGCTACTTTGAGAAGCAACTTAAGAAAATAATTCAGTTTTTTTTAATCGAGTAAGATTATAACCTGTATTACATATCTGATATGATTTGAGATTCTAATAATACTTTTAAAAATTCATTTGACTTTTTCTTCACTTAGCAAATATTTTATTGGTAAAAAAATTCAGTAATTTAATTATATTTAAAGTAATCAATAAATTATCCTAGTATTTAACTGATTTCCTAAATTTTCATCTGATTTTAGTTGCATTTTGGTTATTTTCATGCAAATGAAGATAACGTGAAATATGTATTTTTCTTTGTTTAAAGATATTTTTATCTAGACTATCAATATTAATGACTAGTTTAATGCCAGTTTAAAGTTCTTAATATCCTCCCGAGTATAACCCAGTTAAATTAAAATTTTTCTTGTTAAAATTATTTGTTTCACACATTAAAAAAATTATAGATAACTATGCTCACGCGCTTTTTCCTCTTTTTTCATCTTTAGATAAACTCATCCCTGCAATTTAGGTATTTTAGTAATAATGTTTTCTTTTTAGAGAGAGTGATATTTAAAAATGTGTAAATTCTTGCAGAAAATTTTTTGGAAAAAATTTAAGTTTGCAGAAAGGTTTTTATTTTATACAAGTATGCCAGTGAGTTTGCAGAAATTACTATTATCTGTTTTCACGTTACGGACGTAACATAGGGACATAACATAATGAATTTAAAATTTTTAATTATATTAATATATCTTAAAATTTTATTATCTTACCTATAAGTAGAATTGTCAGAGATAAAAACTAGCCCCAATTAAATTTCTACAGGTTATTTTTAAAATCAGCAAGCCTAGTCAAACTTAACTAACTTTATGTGGAGTATTTTCAATTTTGTGATGTTCCACTATTTTGGCCTAAAACTCTTATTTATAACTTATTTTTTGATATTTAAAGGATATTTTAGAAAAATTCAACTCTTAAGCTTTAAAATGATGCATTACATCATAGGTTTTATTAACTTTAAAAAATTGGTACTTTGGTTTCATTATTCATGGAATGGCCCTAGTGGGTAAGAAAAATAAAACATTCCGTATATTATATTGAAAGAAAACGGTTATGGGGGGGGTCCGAATCCATACTTGTGATTGGTTAAAGAAACACCAAGATCCACGCTTTGCAGATGTTTCTGATAAGAGATTTTGATTTTCCCTTGTTTAATGAAATTCAGATTATGTAATAAATAAGTGGTTTATTGGAGTGGAAGGATATAATGGAGCGGAAAAAAAGACATTTCTATAAAAAACACAACAGTAAGTGATTGTTTTAATTTTATTAACTGAACTATTCTTATATTTTCCCCTTAAAATTTTTCCTAATTTAAAAATAGAGTTCTAGATTTTGATTATAAGAGTAAGCACTGTTATAGTACATTTTATTACGTTAATAGTACATTTATTACGATTACATGATTTTGATTTTAAAGCAAATAATCTAGTAACACTGTTTGCTGTTTTTTATATGAGATCGCTTATTGTTATCGATCGGATAATGTTATCAGTTTAGTTTCGGACAATTGCGATCACATTAAGCGGACTCGACTGTATAACCAACCTCACTGAATGAGGCCATGCGCAGAGCTGTAACAGAACATGTGACAAAGTCAATCAGCTGAGAAAAGCCCATTGTTTCCCCAAGTAAACTTGGTCCCCATTTAATCGACCCCCTGTGGGATGAAAGGCTGAGTGTATCTTGCCCAGTCCAAGAACAGAACTTGGACTTGTGGGGTGGAAGGGAGTTAAGTCACCACTACACCACTGGGATTCTATTATAACACAGAATTTTTAAAAGGTAACAAAACACAGTGCTTAGTGACTACTTAAATTTAACAGAAAGTATGCCAACCTTTTCCTTTCTTTCCTTCGAAGCAATCCAAACGACTTCCTCCTAGCATGACGTTCTGCACTTTTACCACCATTAAGGTTGCAACCTGTAAATAAAGTATAGTTTTGTAATTCATTGAACAATCTAATATAATAAAATTCAATGTGTGTGACTGTGGGGTTGGGTGTGTTTGTCTTTTATACAAATCCACAGATTTCTTCTGATCTGCACCAAAATTAGTATAGATACGTAAAAAAATCCAAGGAAAAAGGCTAATGTTTCGAAATTTTTAAATGACCCCTTGACCTTCTTTTGACCCTTTTTATGGTCACTTTTTGGAAATAGCTTTACTTCTCCTCAAGAAGAGATCTGCTCCATAGTTACATAGAAAACATAATGCAAAACAGCGGCTTTTTTTTAAAGAAAAATTAGATGCAAGTCTATTCAAAAATTATATCAAAATAATCTTAAATACTATTTCAATGAAATAAAAATTTTAAAACTGGTAGTATAGTTAAAAATGATTTTATTTCAGCGTTAATTCAACATTAAAATAAAAAGTTTAATGGAACAACATTGTTGTTAAAATAGTCTCCATGGAAATGAGGATGCATAATCAAATGCAAAAAGTGATACATTTCTATAACTTTTGAGAAAGTTGGCTAACGAACCAAAAACCAAAGCTATAAACAATGCCAAAAACTATTGAAAATGTTAAAGCCCTTTCAAATAGAAACTATTCAGCTTTTCTTAAATTGCAATATGCTTTTATTAATGAATAGTTTCATAGAAAATGTTAATTTAATTCCTGATGATATGTATAGATTAATTAATGTCTCTAAAAAAGCATATTTTAAGTATTTTTGGAATATTTTTTCTATATTTTTTGGAATTGTGTTGTAAATGTTGAAATTGTTCAAAAACTATATTACTTGGGAACTGGATGGATTTTAATACCTTTCACTCAATTAAATAAAGTATATAATGTAATTAAATAGTTTAAAGAAGGTTTCTACAACTTCTCCCGTGCAAGACTGGGCATTCAGCTAGTACAGAATAAAACATTTTAAAAAATTATTTAGTGTAAATTACCAGAAGCTTTTGGAGTTACATTCAATCTATTATCCACAGCTGAAGTAGCAGCTACTCTGAAATTAAAAAAATAATGTTAACTACGGATAACAATCACTAAAAAATCTTATAGAGATTCGCAAAGAAATAGTTAATCTTGGAAATTAAATATAACATTCAAAATTGATGAACAGTTTAAAAATATTCAGAAATTCTGTAGAGCAGATGGTAGAAAGAAATTAGGAAATCCCAAAAACTAAGAAAGGATATTAAAACCTTAATCTACTCTAACAAAACAATGTTTTCATTATCTTCATTTCTTACTTTTTAGATAAAGTCTGTTGATCAAAATCTGCTTTACGCTTTGCAGCACAATGAGGAGAAAGTAATCTAGTATTATGATGTCTCTCTGGCGTCAACTTATTTGCTGATGGTGTGGCATTTTGTCCAACTAGCTTTTTTATTCCACTAAAGAGTTCTAAAAAGATAAATTCATAGAAGTTCAGTTGAAAAAAAAGTTTAAAAAAAAGTTGAAAAAGAAGTTCAGTTGATAAAATTAGTTATGCTGGATTGTTACAGTTCTGTAACATTTTGGGGGATGAAGGAATTTCATATTAATTAGAGTAATTGTGGAAACATCCAAACTTCAAAGAAAGGCACTGGTGTGCAATTATGGCACATTATGCCACAAATCGAACTTTGGTATAATCTGTAACTAGGCACTATGTATTAGGGTGGCCCAAAAAACTTATTTTTTAGATAGCGTTCTGGGCACCTTCTACTTTTTCATATATATAATAGAAACAAAGTGCAAATAAATTAAGCTAGAAAATTTCTCTAGCACAATTTCAGCTAGAGAGAGAGAAATAAATACATTATAAAGAGTGTACCGAGCAATTGTCCTTGTCCAGCTTTCTGCTTTTTCTTTGATTTAGAAGGGCTGCAGTCTAGGAAATCTCCTGATGAATCTAGTTCATCTCCACTTCGCCAGTCTTGAATTGAACTTTGAATGGACAGAGATGAAGGTATTTCTCCAACTTTCCCAGCATTATGGATCAGCAATTCAATTGTTGCAGCATGCATTTGCACCAAATTATTGCTAATTAAAAGTTGAAAAAAAACCATGAAACTCTTTTTGTTTTCCATTGAATCATAATATTATCCTAGTAACGTTAACACAGGCCTGTAATATTTTAATAGTATAATGTGAACCAAGAAATCTGTTTAGATTGATCTTCATCTAAAAGATGCATAAAAATTTACTAATGTTGGCTCATAACATTGAGACAATAAATAATTAAACCCTTTTTGAAAGGAATAAAATATTATGTTAAATAGAAATAAACTGAAGTTTGTGCATGTAGTGGAGGCGCTTATGTAAATCTGTAAAAAGTTCGTGTAAATTTTTGGCACCAAGGTTATTCTGGTTCTTTAGGGTATGGAGAATCAGAAAATCTTTGGTGCCAATTTTTCTTTCCACTTTCCTGATCTAGATCTGGTCACGTCAAAGGTCAAATATAGAATTTCAATATTTTGAGTTTTGAGCTGGTTTAATTCAGTAATTTACCTCTTTAAGTTGGTAAAAAGATAGATTAGCAGGTTTTTAAGCATATCAGTATTGAAAAAAAAATTTAAAACAGTTTTAATAGTTATTTTTAGACCCCAAGGTCAAATTTCAATATCTTTAGTATTTTGTTTTGTAGCGAAATATAATTTGGTATAAGTACTGCTAATTTTCTCCCTCTAAGGTTAAAGTAAAGATAAATTATAAAATAGTTGGTTTTATTTTAAAATATTGTTTACTTTGTCGCGAGATAAGACGAAAGAGTTAAAAGCGGAAGCCGCGCCGCCCCGCCTGAACAAAAATGTCAATCTCAGTGGCGTTAGTTATAGTTGGAAAATTCACAATGGACCTCAAGAAAGAAATTTCACATGATAAGTTTCCGAAAAGTTGTAGATTTCCCCTCGAAAGAAAAGAGACTAGATTAATTAGAAATAATTTGTGGCTTTTTTTTCTAGAAATGTAAAATCTAAGCACCATCACTTAATGTAAGCCGCTTTAAAGAATAATGATGAAATTATTAGAAAGCTCAGACCAGTTGAACAAACCAGTAATCCATTCAAAGAAGAAAGTAGAGAACTTGTGAATGTCGTTACACATTCCAAAGCCTGATAATGTAAGACATGATGTATGTAGACGAGATGATGAAAGGGAGAAAGCTTTTGAGAATTTCGTGAGCGATAGAATAAAAGATAATACAAACTTTAATGTCTAAAATGACAAAAATTAAACTATTATCATGGAAGTCAGCTGGAAAATTTTTTACAATGGCTATTGACAGTAAAGTTAAAGAACTGAAGGAAACTTTACAGTTACTAGATAATTATTTGCTAGAATGGTTCTTGCTAGTTAGTACAGACCGGACATAGATGTAAGAGCTGCAGTTGGCAATTATGAATTCTCAAATATATGTCGAGCGTTATAACGACAAGAGCAAGCTGCATATTCTAGATCTAGAGGAATACACAGCTTCTCACGCCATCCCTGCTAATATACTTCACATAAGGAATGATAACAGTCAACTGGATTCAAACGTTATAATAATAGATGGCATGATTTTAGTTCGCGAAATTAATGGAAATATCCACACATGTAATGAACTTCCTTATCAATACTTGAATATATTAAACTCTGTAGCTGAAAATTATGACACCCTTCCCCTAGTTTTTGACCATTACTCTAATCTGAAGATACATCACTAAAAACAGCCACTCATATATTCGCCGTCAAGAGCAAGCCTTACTGAATACTATCTTTCAATAAAAATACTCCATCATTAAAAAAAAGTAAAGAAATGATTGTTTCCACAGAAACAGCGGTTCTATCAAATAACAAGATTTATAACAATTTAAAAACTAACCATGATGAATCTGACACAAGTTAATCGTATATTTCATGCAAATAATTTATTCTTCTAATTTGGGGTACACTGTTCACATTTTGTCAACAGATACAGACGGTAAAGGAAAATTAACGTGCTGTAGAGGTTTAAAAGAGGTTGAACCTCACGTCGTTCAAGCCAAGGTTTTATATCACTTAGTGAGTGGATAGTTAGTGGATAGAGATAGACACTTCATTGCTCCGGAAGAATTCGTTTGCAGATTATATAGATGCCTCAAAGATATAAAGAATACTAAGGATCTACGATGGTATGTTTTCAAAAGACTTCAAGCTGAACCAGATATAGCCTACCTTCAACCCAAGCTGCTTTAAACAGCATATGACTTAACCCTTTATGCCCCGACGGGACTTATAAGTCCCGCTTAATTTAAAGCTGAATAAAACTAAAAATATTCCATGAATTCGAACGAAACTCGTCAGTCCATACAGCTATTCCTTCTCCTAATGATATCTAGATGTCAGCACTACCTAGACCGTCAATTTCATTTAGATATTTGAGAGCCATTTTGTCTTGTGCTGTAGTTTGGATCGCCATTGTTGCTGCAAAATTATGCTCCTGTTTATGAGTGTCGAATCAATAGATTAATAATTGGTAAGTACTTTTTACTTTTCCTACCTACTCATTATGAACTCTCTTGTAATTTAAATTAAAATCGGAATCAATTGAGTGTTGTTTTTAATTTTTATACATTATTTTTTATGCGGGACTTAGAAGTCCCGTTGGGTCTTACCGATCCTGGTACTATCTTAGTATCCTAATATTCCTAGTATAGTACTATCTTTTTTGTTTGAATTATGTCATTGCGTTTTTGTTTAATTTATTTTTAGCACTTGAAAACATAAAATAATCCTTATTTATTCCAATTTTTAGGATCTTGTTAGTTTTATTATTGAGTATTTACAAACTTTTAGATTTTTTTCCGTTTTACAAAACTCTAAATTTGATTTCTTATATTTATAGAATAATGAATATTACTCCCCAAGAAACGGAAGTCAGGAGCATTTTCTGTTTCTATGGATATAAGAAAACAGAATCAAGGGGCTCATTGGCCAATATTTGTCAAAAATAGAGGACGCTGCAAAATATGTTCTTCAAAAAAAATTGACTCGCGTCCTCATTCCCAATGTACCCTATGAAAGGTATTTCTCTGTATTAATGAAAAAAAGAACTGTTTTTATGAGTACCATAATTGATGAAATAAAAATGCATTATTCTATTGAATGTGTTTCATTTTATATACTTAGTCATTTCATAAGTTCACTCATAAGTTCATTCCCTAAGTCCCAACGGGACTTATAAGTCCCATGTAATATTTTAGGCAATTATGATTAAAATAATTATTATAAATGAATGTTACTACGTTTGTGCCTTTCTGTAGTTAGTTTAAACATAAAAAAAAATATATTGCACAATTTTTCTGAAAATAACATAATTTGGGATATAAAGGGTTAAGATCCTATTATCAAGCTTTAGTTTGGGCCAAAGATGTAGAATTAGTTCAAACCATTCCTTCTGTTTGGTTGGAAAAAAGATAATGATTGTTTTATTCCCAGCTCCCTAAAGCTGCATTAGAACTCACATCCTGTGAAGTGGCAAATGTTCCCGGCATTGTTATATCTGCAGGTTGTAAATGAGTTAAAACATATCCTAATTATTTTAGGGTGGAATCAATAAGTAATTTACGACCTAAATTAATAATTTCATGAAAATCTTTTACCGAGAGTGGACCTTGAAAAGTGCCTTTAGAAAAGTATTGAAATAGACTGGATTTAGAAGGCAAAGGAGAGGTTTTTTTAAATTATTTAAAGATAATTAAGACTTTTTATTCAGGGTACATATGAAATACTAATAAATATTTGACTAACAATTTACATTATTTTTAGACAAAATTTTCTTAGAAAGGAATATTTTTAATTGTTCATTTCCTGATAAATGAAAGTTTCTAATGAATTAATCCTTAATTACTACTTTATTAAATTCAATTAAATATTCAAAAATTTGTTCAATAAGCGTTTTTATGTAATTAGTATATAAGAAAGAGTAAAAAAATATGAGACAAAAAAAACTTTCCAAATTTTATTAAAAAATTTAATCATTCTTTAATTAAATTTAAATTTTTAAATAAAAATTCGAAATCTTTTAAGTGTTTATTTAGTCTTGCCTTTATATTCCAAATTTCTCATTTTTATGTTAATAAATAAACATATAATGTTAAAAAATCCCCATTTTTCAAAAATCATTATTTTATCTTATAATTAGCTTAATTACTCCTAAATGTGAATTAAAAAATTGACACCACACCTTTTTAAGTTCCTTAAACTATAAGTTAACAAAAAACATTAATTTACATAATTTTCAAATAGTTTTTATATGAGCTTTTTTTTGACATAAACAACTCAACTGTAATGCCCAATTACTACAAATTTTACAACTAATTAAATTCAATAACACATTAAAAATTTTGTTCAATAAGTGTTTTCAGATAGTATATCAGTAAATATCAAGAAAATCTGAAAAATATCGATAAAAAATTAAATATCCACTTTTTATTAAAAAATTTATTTTTTAAAATAAATTAAAATTTAAAATTATTAAACGGAAATTCAAAAGATATTTTAAGTATTTAATAAGTCTTCTTTTCATATTCCAAATTTCCCATTTTTATGTTAATAAATAAACATGTAATGTTAAAAAATCCCCATTTCTTAAAAGTCATTATTTCATCTTATAATTAGCCTAATTACACCTAAATGTGAATTAAAAAATTGGCACCAAAACTTTTTAAGTTCCTTATACTATAAGTTAACAGAAAAACATTAGTTTACAAAATTTACAAGAAATTTTTACAAGAGCCTTTTTTTCGACATAAGCGTCTCCACTAATGATAATTTCACAGAAATTTCTATATTTTTTACAACAGATTTTTATACAAGAGCAACTTGGATAATTCAAAGTTGAAACAATGCTCATTTGTTGGCCCACATGCAGGCACCTTCATTAGTTATTACCATACCAGGACTTGATTTCTGAAAATGCAGTAGCCAGAATGTTTACCTTCAATTAGATAAGTAGGGGTATTTCAAAGAAGAGTAATTCAAGGGGTTATTTCAATTTTATAAAAGAGGTTCCAGAACAGTGTTTCACCTTAAATCAAGTCCTACATATAACCATAAAGGGCTATCCTCCTGAGTGCATTTCACATGAACATAGACTTTCTAAAGTACAATTTGAATCGGTATAATTTTACAAACATAAAAATAAAAGAAAACCCATGCCGATAAATTCTAAAATTAAACCAAACATTTTATACATTTAAGAGCTACTTATATCAGACATTCCGTGCCAAACACAAGATTAATAGTTAAAATATATTTAAAATTAAGTCATGTCCGTTTCCAACCAATATTAAAAGATAAAGATTATTAAAAAGGTTTATAAGCCCGTAGTCTATACGCTATTCATAAAAGTTAATATAATAAAAACAATTTCAGAGATGCGAATGAAAGAACAAAAAGATTTGCTTCAGTTTATGTGTTAATTTTATTTGCTATGATGTCTAATAAAGTAGGCTGTTTTTTTCCCTTTAAATGTTTATTTATTTATTTTTTCTATGGAAAATAGAAGTGTGTTGTTCCATTAAAAAGCCAAACGTTGTGTGCAACATTTAAAATAACTGTTATTTTGTTAAATTTCTGTACTTTTTTTAAATGTCTCATTCATCCTCACTACTGGGATGAATGGGACAAAATACATGCTTTCATAAAAACTTTTCTTGCAGTTTAAATGGACTAATGAATACTCAAGGGACTAATTGAATAAATACACGCATTTATAAGGTAACCAAAGGTTCAATTATTGGTTTTAAACTTGTTACAGTATTGAAAAATGTAATTTTTTTCAATACTAGGGAGCTACCGCTCCCTGCTTGCTATTGCTCTCAAACCCCTGTTAACTGCTGACACAGAACCTTTCAAATGGCTTTGCAAAACCCAAATTACTGAACTTAACTCTCTTTATAAAACATTTGTAAAAACAATTCACAGAATAAACAACTACCAACTTTCCAAATATATACATCACAAGACCATCTCCATGAATAAATCTCCCTAAAAAGTTGGAATATTTATTATCTCCTTATTAATAATTTAATCAAAATGTTTTTTAAATATCCAGCATAATTAATTTTATCGGTTATTATATTAATTAACTATTGCTAATAATAAAGTTTCAACCCAGACCTTGTAGACTTTTTAAACAATAGGTTTTGTCTCTTATTTTCAATGGATTAAAAAGTAACGACAATCAGTGTTCACAATTAATGCCGATTATCAGACTAAAAATTTTAAATTTCAGAGAAAATGTGTTAATTTTAGCTTGAAATATTGTAACTTAAGTTTTTAGAATACTTTTATCTGCAATTTAATGCTATTTAATTTGGAAAGTACTGTAAAGTACATTTTTAAAAAGGTAAAAAATTTGTTTCAGGTTTCATTATAAAATATGGCGTCCATTGTTCGTTGTGATTGGATGCATAAGTTGTTTGATAGTACTTGCTTTGTAACTGCGACCTTATCAGCAATCTCAAAAAATTGAAATATTTTAAAATTGAGAATTTTTTTTAGAAATTCTAAGGGCTTATTGCACATCCTCAAAAAAATCCGAACAGTTTGATACCAGAAATGTGTTATACAGATCACACTGTTCAACAAATTTGACCTTCAAATTTTTTTCCTTGATGAAAATAGTCATTTCTTATAGATTTTGGGTCGCTGAATACGAAAATCACCTTTAAAATTTTCAATTGACTCAGGATTTTCGGGGAACAGTCCCTCCCCCTTTTTACGTTTTCGACGACTTTAAAACTTTAAACTCGATTTTCGGGGTCAAAAAGCATTGTTTTAGTCTTCAAATTACCTCCCAGGTAACAAGAAATGATCAAATTAATAAAATATGATAAATTTATGACAAATAGATAGGTTTAAGGCAGGGGTCCCAAACTTTTTTGGCCCGTGGACCCCCTGACGACATTTTTCGTACCCCGTGGACCCCCTGTCTTAGAGACCATTCAAAAAGTAGCTAAAAATCTTTGTTTATGATTTTTATATTTCTAAGCCACGCATAAATTTTGTAATTTTTTTCAAGTGTTTTTTCGTGCGTTAATAATAATTTAATTTCACACTTTTACATATTTTTTAAAAAATGTGTAGTGCTTTTTAAACTTCGCCATATCATATGGTTACTTGATATTTTAAAGGATATTATAGCAATCAAACATTTTAAAAGTTTGAAATAAAAACAAATCTTAACTTTTAATATCACTACATTTCCAAGACATAAAAACTTTTATTATTTTAAGAATAAAGTTAATGGCTTATGAGTGAGTTGTTCATTCACCAAATCATAAAATTTCAGAAATAATTAAAATTAATATATGGAATGTTAACAAACAAAACAATATGTAATTAAGTTCAACTATGAATAGAAATCAAATTGCCATTGATATGGTTAAACAACATTTTTAATGAAATTGTAAAAATAAAATATTTTAAAAGTTTGAAACTAAAAACAATACTAAACTTTTAATAACATTACATTTCAAGGCACAAAAACTTTTAGCTTTACCAATAAAAGTGTTGGTCGCAAACTTGTCAAAGTTAATGGTTTATGAGTGAGTTATTCTTTCACCAAATTATAAAATTTCAGAAATAATTAAAATTAATACATGGCATGTGTTAACAAACAAAAGAAATTCAATTGTACTTAAAATACTTTTTGCAATAAAAAAGATATGTGTTGATTTTTATGCATACATTAAGAAATATGTGCATGTGTATATATACGTAGTTTTCCATAGAAGAAAAAAATACTGATAGGATTTTAAAAAAAGCCCCCAGTGGCTCAGTGGTATAGTGCTTCGCTCTTCCACACCAAAGGCCCGGGGTTCAATTCCCGGGCTGGGCAAGGTCCACTCAGCCTTTCATCCCTTCAGTGGGTCGATAAAATGAGGACCAAGCGTGCTTGGGAACTAAACACTGGGGGTCTCGCGTTAGAATGACCACCTAACCGGGACACATGCCTAACACCTTGCACCCCAGGGCCCCACGGTCACGAAAACGAAGATGGGCATCGTAGGCCTTGGCCCACTAGGGCTGTTGCGCCAATGAGTTTGTAGTTTTTTTAGGATTTTAAAAATTAGGAACCTGCTGGGTTCAAATCTTGAAAACACCCCTTTATTATTGACGTTTAACAAGTTACACATGAGAAAATGACCATCAATGGCTAAGACTAAATGAAACAGCAGTCAAATGATAGTGTTAGTTTTAAAGTTTTAATTATTTATTAACATAACATTTAATTTTTAACAAAGATTCCATCTCCCCTGCTCGCGTTGCGAGGACTCAGCGATAACCAACTTTTCATATTACAAAATTTGATTATAAAAGACAAAATTTTTGAAACATCAAAATTTTTCATTTTAATGCGAAAATTGAAATTTTTCCCGTGGACCTCTGAAAGTTGCTGTGGACCCCCTAGAAGTCGCTATGGACCCCCAAGTTTCATTTTCATGCCTGTGGACCCCCTGGAATTCGCTGTGGACCCCTGGGGGTCCATATGGACCACTTTGGGAACCGCTGGTTTAAGGGGTAATTACCCCCTAAAAATACAAAAAAATAGCTAAAATTATAGAGGTTTTTATACGCTATTTTTTCCTCTTATTTTTTACGCAATTCCCTTTTAAAGGGTCCTAACCCTTCCCCCAGAACCCAAATTTAATGACAATATGCAGCAATAATTTTTACTAAAAGCGGATGAGGTGTTAGCCTCCCGGAAGCCCCCGCAGAAGAGCTCGGAAGACTTCCAGAATCGCGAAGGCGCTCGCAAGCTCAGGAATTGATATTGATGATTTTGAAAAGATTACAAATGATGTTTTTCTTATATTTTGGGTCTATCCTAAGTGGAAACTCTTCAGTTCTTTAAAAGCTGACTGGTTTTAGGGAGTGAGGATTCCATGTTTCAAAGATGTTAATAGATGCACGGCTGTGGATAACAATTAAAGGGCATCCTCTTAAAAATTGAGGGTGATGGAGGAAAATGAGTGTCATATTTGAATTCAGCAGATCATTCTACACAAGAATCAGCTGAAATTCAGTTAGTGGCTTCAAATTTGTTTTTGTACAGCACAGTTTAACTCTAAGTGTGATATTGAACCCTTCTGTGGGTACTTTGGGGGCGCTCTCACCTCAACCGCTTTTAGTAAAAACCATTGCTGCATATTGCCATCAAATTTGTGTCCTTGGGGAAGGGTTAGGACCCTTCAAACGTGAATTGTGTAAAAAATAAGAGGAAAAATAGCGTATTAAAACATCTATAATTTTTAGCTAATTTTTTGCATTTTTAGGGGGTAATTACCCCTTAAACCTATCCATTTGTTATAAATTTATCATATTTTATTAATTTGAACCTTTCTTGTCCCCTGGGGAGCAATTTGAAGATTAAAGCAATGCTTTTGACTCTGAAAATCGAGTTTAAAGTTATAAAGTCGTCGAAAAACGTAAAAAGGGGGAGGGGATGTTCCCCGAAAATTCTGAGTCAATTGAGAATTTTAATGGTGATTTTCGTATTCAGTGACCCAAAATCTATAAGAAATGACTATTTTCATCAAGGAAATTTTTTCATTGTTGAACAGTGTCAGTAATTAAAAAGCCTTTCTCTGGAAACCGTTCACCAAAAACTTTTTTTAGAATAGAGAGATTAGCAAAAATGTGAAATTTGTCCCATTCATCCCCACTCTCCCCTAGAGTTAGTTTAATGATAAGAATGGATATTTCTCATTAACATACTTGGTTGTATAAGTATCAGGGTTGGCCGGTTTAAACCAAATGTTTTTTTACCAAAAAAACCGCTTTGTTTTTTTAGAAATTAGAAAATATTTTCAGGATTTTTTTAAAGAAAGTGTTATTAAGTATAATCTTTTGCACAAAATTAAAAGGTCAGATTTATCAAAAAATTGACCTTTTAAGGTGATTAAAATTCAGAAATCTTTTAATTTAATGGTTTTAATTATTGAATTCTCTCTAAACTTAACCTTAAATGCTTAAGTTAAAATTATATGTTGTAAGAGATAGTTTATTTATTAATTTCCTTTAAAATGAAACATTATTTCAAAGAGTAGCTAAAGATACACAAAAGTTATCTGTTTTTCACTTATAATAGATGGCTTGGATTTTAATTAATTGATAAAATCAATTTGTCTTATTAGTCAGCCATAAAAACCAGTTTGTTTTATTACTAAATTAATATAAACCGCCAATTTCTTTAATGATAAAAACTAAAAACCAGTTGGTTTGTTTATAAACAGATAAAAACCAGTTGGGTTTTTTTACTAAATTAATAAAAAACCGTTGATTTCCTGAATCACATTAATTATCTCAATCATTTACCCAATGTCAATTAACATTAGTTGCTTACATTTCACTTTAACTTCTTATTTATAAAATAAAATTTTCTCTTTCTAAAGAAATTTCAAAATTTCATAAATTAATCCATATATAATTAAGATAAATAATTTGATTATTTCAACCATTTATCCAAGATAAATTAACACCGATTTTTATTCACTACAATAATATTAGATAGTCAAATTGGAATATTTTAAAAACAAAAATTATTTTTAAAACAAATTAATTTAATTTTAATTGACTTATTAAATTAATATTAATCATTTATCAATTATAAACAACCCCTAAAATAAATGTCTCATTTACAGCTCAATTTCAAACATCACTGCTAAAATAACTTATTCTTAAAATAAAATTCTAAAAAAACTTGGTTTAAACCAAAAAAAAACAAATAAACCCGTTTTTTTTAAACAGGTTTTTTGCCAACCCTGATAAGTATAATCAATTGTTTTGGAAATAAGCTTGAAATTGAAAACCTACACTACACTGTCTAGTTCCATGTTTAATTTTTATGACCACAGAAAGTTGTGAAACTAAAATCTTAAGTTAGGAATAATTTACTTACCTAGATTTGTCAGGAGCTTCGGAAGTTGGAACAAAAATATTTGGAGCCATCATCAATGCCAAGTTAAAGGTTCCCATTTTACTTTCATTGCAGTCAGCTGAAAACTTATCAAGGAAGTTCAACAAGTATCTCAATGCTTGTAGGTGATCAAAAGGTAGAAGAAGTGTAGTTAACAAAATGGCAGCAGTTCGATTAACAACATTGTCTATTAGATGACATCTAAAAATAAGGAAATTGGATTTATTTTAATTCTGAAACTATTATGCTTTTAACCTAAAATAACTAGAATCAACTAAGTATATTTTAAAAAGTTTCTTATTGATTTATCATTAAAAATGACTATATTTTGCTGAAACGTCATTCTCTTAATAAAGGAATGGAACAATTGTTTTTATTTATTTAGACTCTTTTTTAGAAATTGTTTACTGCTAAAATCAGATTTACTAAGATTTTATTCCATTGTCAATTTTCAGCAATGTAAGGAAGTAACTAAAACTCAGATGCCTAGGAAATTATGTAAAATAACTTGAATTGATAGTATATAGCCATTTTACACTGGAACTACAGCTTAGTTCATTTTATGACTGACTCTTCGAACAACATAATTTGGCAGAAGCACGTCAGACAATGAAATCTGAATGAGAGGTTCATTAATACTATCTTTTTAAGGCCTAAAAATATAGTCAATTTTAAACTGCCTGGTTAGAAACACGTTTTTGAAAGAATAAAGTCTTCTTGTCAACAGATAAGTCAGATTTTTCTTGTTTCTTACGAAGTTCTCCTTGCCTTAAAAAAATATATTTTTTAATACCTCATCCCAAATTTGAATGTGATCAAAGAGTTGTAAGTTGTTATTTGGATAAAACCTTTTTTATGTAGCTCACAGGATTCAATGAACTTGTTTTTTAATTGTTTGATCACTTTGGTTGGCCACCCCTGATTCAGTTCATTTTATTAACAGATCTTCTATATTTTATAAACCAACAAATTATTACTACTAAACAAATATACAGATTTTACATTTTTTTAAACAGAGGTTGACAACTTTCATGGAATTCATACTAACTTAATGAACAAATCTTGCATGTAGTGAGGAATTAAAGGTTCTGGTAGTTCTCTCAACCATTGTTTAAAAAGTGAAGCAACATCATTAGCATCCGAACCTTCAAGATCTTCACCATCCTCCAATTTAGCCTAAAGAGAAATTCAAACAATGATAATTACAAGAATAGGGGATAATAGATAAAGCCAAACATTCTGTATCATTAATTAAATCCTTAAAAACAATAACATGCTAAGTTTCATGAAAATGGAAGACTCAAGTTAAATTTTATGGATAATATAAGAGAAAGTAACATGAAATGACCCAAGTACTAATATACGATACCCTTAAATTTCGTTGCCTTGCAATAGAACCAGCTTTTCGAAAAAGTCCTACTTCTTTGGAATGCTTTAATAAAAATTTAGTTGAATCAAACATAAACCTGCAAAAAATCATTCATTTATAATCACAATTACAGGTTGCTTTATATAACAGTTTTCGATTACATGAGATATAAACATTTATCAAAAACATAAGATTAGTTTCCATATCAATAAATTATGGAATCGGGAATGTTCTCTAAAAAATGATTTTTTATAATTAAAGAGTAAGGGTTAATTTTAACAGTAAACATTAAAAAAGAAAGTACAATATTAGATAAAAAAAACCTTTAAAAATTACACAAGACAACACAATATTAAAAGTTGGAACAAAGCTTACGACCATTTCAGAGGTACCAGCCAATCTCCCTAGTCAGAGCGGAAATGAAATTTGACTGAAAGGTGCAGAAACCCACAAGGAAAAAATATCAAAGTAACATAATGTGAAATTCGGAATTAGATATACTGTTAAGGTTGAGGGTTAAAGCACAACAACCAAGGTAAGATATTTAGTGCTGTACCCTGTACGCAAAACAGTCTTTACGTTGTTTTTTAAGGTTTTTATCTAATTGACTGGGCAAAAGTTTTTTTTCTTTGAAGTATACAATATCAATCTTGACTCTGAAAATCATGTTTGACAATCTGCAAATATTACATATTAGGTTACTCACGAATCCTGCTTATTAGGTAATCTCCAAAGTTAAGTATCAGCACACAACAACAGGATTCAACTTTGATATTTAATGCATCTTATTACATATATTTATGACACACATACTTTGGAAGAGGACCATCTGAGCTTGTAACCCATTCTTGTTCAGAAAGGTGAGTTCCAAATATTTTGTTCTTTGATTTTCCAACATTTTTTTCCTGTAAAAAAAGGGTTTTCATATTATTCTGCTGACAGTGCCACTGAATCTGAAAATGTTATCAAAGTTCATTGAATGTTCTATTGCTGAGCCACTGAATTTGACGGTCATTGAACAGTTTACAGGATAATGTATAGTATGTACCAAAAAAGTATAATAACATTGAATTATTAATGTGTCATGAATTCTATTACACTAAGGACTTTAAATTAAGTAGGGGAGAGGAGATAGTTTAGCTACTTTTTAAAGTTTATTTTATATATTAAATTTACGGCAAAAAAATCTTGTGTTTACAACTTATGATATTTTTATCTGATATTAATTACTAGAAATATTTTCATTTTGACATTTTTCTATGCCTAAAAACTATTTGCAAGTTCTTTCACAATGAAGCTCATGTATTCCCATGAAGGGGATAAAATCTGCCATGATGAAGGGACGCTTGAGTCAACTCTAAATAACACCAATTAAAGTATCCTCATCAACACCATTTTTGCTTAAGGGGCCTTTATTTTAAGTAATGCACACATATTTTTTTAGTATTCTCAGTCCTAGACCACCTAAAATAGCCATATAATCTGTATATTTGGAATAGCTAAGACTGAAAGGGTTAAGGAACTTTGATTCAAAGTAAACCCGATAATTAACTTTATGTGGTTGAAGCTTAAAGCAAAACTTTGATCACAAAAAAAACCTGTAGGACTAGATTTAATACAGGTACCCTAAAGCGACTCAACTAGCTCCAACTTTGCAACCTACTCTAAGCCAGAGAGGCTCTCAGACGGTCCAAAGTTCTCAGAGACCATTGTCCTTTTTGCCATAGAGGACCAGTATCAATATCTGTTCATAAAATATAAAAAACACTGGTGCTATATAACTGGATGCCTCTCTTCTTGGCCACATAATTCATTAGTACCTGTCCTGGTATATAGGGGAGACCGGGAATGGATGGGACACCTTCAATAAATCTTAAAATTATAAATAAAATTAGTTTTTGAGTGTTCCACCAGGTAAAGCCACCATGGCTTCATACTTGTTGCTGTTTACTATTTTAGTTGCAAGCTCCTACAAGTTTCTGAATGAAAAAGATGGTTTCACTATAGCAAAAGTAACTAAGTATTACACTTTTCAAAGTTAATTTTCAATCTGATGCTTGGTTGCTTTCTTAATGGTTTATATTGTTTTCTAAAGAGAATAATGTATGAATATATAGTTAAATTAAGCCTAAAAGCTACAGTTCTTTTGAAAGAACCTATTTTTTAAAACTGTTACTACTGGGGTGGGATGGGACATGCCCAAGCCCAATTCCTCTACCTAAATACAAGCTATTGCATACAATTCTTTAGATACCTTTGTTTTGAAACTGATTAGTATTGCAGTGGAAAACATTTTTTTAGATTAAAGAAGAATTTTAACTATTTTGTATTTTTCACTTAAGTTAAAGTTAGATTTTTCGAAGTAAATATAGGGTAAAATAACTGTTGTTTTTGTAATAAATCTTTAAAATGTGTAAAATACTTCCATCTTTGTGGTTTTTAATCATATATTAAAAAATGTAATCATATATTTTAACTTAAAAAGATATGTCCCAACCCCGGCCCGGGGTGGGACACTTTTAGAGGTTACTTTAATTCGTTCATAAATCCTAAGTTTTGTTTGCTATAACTTTGGTTATATTATTTTTAAACATGTTAAAATGTTCCAAGATGTTAGTTTGAAAGTTTCAAGTTTATACAAAGAAAACTAAATTTTAAAAATATATTCTTGGAAAAAGTGTCCCATCATGTGATTACTCTCTAACAATAAATCTTGGTTTTAAAAATGGCACATTTTTTCTAATATTATCTATAGCACCTAAATTTTCCTTCACTTCAAATAGAGTGGGTCCATAGGCTTTTACTTCCCAAGATCTACTATTTAGTCATATTTTTCAGCTTAAATGTCTATGTTAAATATTAACTAGTTTTCATGTTACTTCGATGTTTTTTCTGATTTTACTTAAAATTTATTACTAGGCAACACTTGCTTAACAAATTGGCGGATTACCGCCAATTGGCGGAGGAATCACATGTATGATACCTACCTTCTGGGTTGCTAGAAAATGAATTATCGCCCTAGGCAACAGCAAAAGAACAAGTGGCACCCGGTAGTAGTTTGAAACCAAAACACTTTTTTTAGTAGTTATACTACCAATGGTAAAAAGCAACAATTCCTCACTTTTCAATAACAGGGTGGCCACAGAAAATGTTTTTCAAAATTCCCTGATAATTCCAGGTTTTCCCTGATCTTGTGGTATGATCTCCCCTGATATTTTATACTAAATTTTAATCTAGAAATTGGGTGAATGACTTTAAAAATCGGGAAAGTGGGATATAGAAGGAATATAAATAAGATTAATTCCAGACTTTTTTTTAAATATTTTCAACTATATTAATTTATATAGATTCAAGATTTTATTTTGTAGGAAGGAGAATGAATACAAATAATGAAAGACTTGAAAACTAGATAATTATTGAATTCATTTAAGAAACTAGGTAGATTTACAAAATTTCCCTGATAATTCATCAGGTTTTCCAAAATTCCCCCACTTTTCCCTGATAATTCCAGGCTTTTTAATTTTCCATGATGACAATTCCATGTTTACTTTTTGTGAAGGGTCCGTTTTCACAATGAAACATTTTGTCAAGGGTATGAAAACGGACCCAAATTTCTTCTAAACCAGGGGTTTCCAACTGGCGGCCCGCCGAGTCATTTTGTGCGGCCCGCGAAGCTCTCTGAAAACAATCCAAAAAGTAGCTACAAAACACTTTTTAGCACACTAAAATTTTTTCGGGGGAGAACCCCCGACCCCCCACATGTACCTCTCAGATTATGATTATGGACTAGCTTCGATCGTTTTCTATGGTACAAGAATTAAAAGTTTGAAGTTTCGAGAGGTCGTTTGTAAAACCTGAAATTCCCCTGAGCTTGAAGGGGGTATGAAGGCTTTTTTAACCTTTATCATGAAGAGGGACAAAATGGAGTTTCAAAAAATTAGGTAAAACAATCCTTTAAGGAAAATTTACATTTTTTTGAGGAAGACCTTTTCATTTAAGTAATATTCAGATTATTAAATATATTCAGTATTCCTACGAGTTGTATAAGAGTAAAAAATTCATATATCCTCTGGAATTTTGGAAAATACAGTAGTGCATACATTCAAAATATATAAACCTTCGTCCCTCTTTTGTTGGAAAAGTTTCATATTGAAGACTCTCACCCCCAAAAAAATTATCATCGATAAAAAGGAGCCAGATTACTTTGCGGCCCGTCACTTGACTTGTTATTTCGGTTGCGGCCCGCGAGTACTTAGAAGTTGGAAACCCCTGTTCTAAACAGACCCCTGAAAAGCCATCAACACAATAAAATATCAGTTACCGCCTCTATGAAACGACCGACCGCCTCCATTAAAGAGGAAAAATTTAAAACGGCAAGTGTCATGGTTTCGAGATAGGTATTGTTACTATTTTCATTACAAATAAACTTACTTGTTTGGGTACGCGGGATTTGAATTTCCTTACTTTCGGAACTTTAACACCCAAATGCTTAAGCTCCACAAATACGGAATGAGTGATGTCAGTATCTTCTGAAGCATTCCTCATTTTTGAAACTTAATTACAAGTTTTTATACAAAAATACTTTACAAGTATCCTGCCATGCGACTATTATGCTGTAAGAAAATCAACTTTATTTGAATTTAGCACACCGATTTTTATTTACCTTCAAAGGTTTATTTAAAGCTTAATGATTGGTCAAAATATGTGTTGCCAAATCTTTTTTCAGAAACCATTAATAGCACAGAGTACTAGAACAGAGAGTCCGTCGCCATAGGCGCTAATGGAAATCGAAAAGTTGGATGGATGTGGGGCTATTTTGGCGCTGCGATCGCATCTACGTCACGATAGGTGGGAGGAAAACCCTGATTGGTTGAGAAAAACTTTTTCCTTCTCCTATAAAAAAAAGATTGAGTGACAGCCAAATGGAGGAATCCCATACGGCACTTAGCAGCGCTCTCTTTGTAAATTAAACAGCAGTGGCGTAGCCAGGAACACAGACAATAAGAGACAGACCGGTCAATGGGCGGGGCTTATCCAGAGAGCTCAAGTGGCGCCTCCGGCAAGCGGTACCGGAATTAATCGATTAATTTAATATTTTTTAATCGAAATCTTTATACATTTTTTTGTTGACGAAACTTGCAATATTCGATTTCGAAAGTAAACATGAAGTTTGTGTAAATCGTTTAATCGTACTCTTTTCAATTGTTTTCAAGATTTATAAATCATTTTAACAGTGTCTTATTGCATTAAGGGACATTTTATCTCGTTTCTTCCCTATTTTGCAATGCATTGTAAAATCGGTGTTGCATTCTTGAACTTGATTTCTAAGCCTGATAGAATTCGGTATAATTCGCGTTAATTGTAGGCGTATATACAAATGAATACTAGTATTATATATTTTTATTGTCAAGAATTAATTTGGAATGTGCCTGGGATCTGGGATTCGTATTTGCAAAAGATGTGTTCATTTGTTTAGATTCACGAGTATTGCAACTTCATTTACACATCATGTTTGTCTTAAAAGGCCAAAGGATTACAAATATTTGCAGTTATTGAAATATGAGAGATTTAATAAAATCATTTAGATTCATTATTTACTTGTGTGATTCTTGATTACTTTATTTTTAAGCTTGTATTTTTACAATCGAGTTTTTCATCATAAGTGATCACGAAATTTTGTTGATGAACAAACCTTAATGATTTAATTTAAATTTTCTATTATAATAGCAAATTTAAAAAATTTCTTGAAAGAAAAGAAATTTTTTAATTTTAAAAAGCATTTATTGGGCTTATGTGATCGCCAAGGATCGCGATCCTGGTGATCACATGGTCGATGGACTACGTCTTCGCGAAACGTCTCCATGGTTGCCAGACCTAAAAGCTTAACTGTAACCACAGTTTTAGTGCAGGTACCGCGGGTTGAGGGCGTTCGTGTCGTGGGCCGCCCATTGACCGGTCTGTCTCTTATTGTCTGTGGCCAGGAAAAAATTTCGGAGGGGGATATTGATATTTCGGGGGGGGGATATGGGGTATTTTTAGTGGTTTTCTATGGTCAAAAAAAGAAAATTTCCAAGTTTCGGGGGGGATATATCCCCAAATCCCCCCCTCTGGCTACGCGCTTGCTAAACAGCATCACATCTGTTTGATTTGGAAATGTGCTCGCTAAAGTTAAGTAGAGATAGAGAGCCTGTATACGAGAGAGAGAGACGACAACTCGGTATAGCACGCTGATTGGTCAACAGCGTACAGTTGGACAGTTTTAACTGTGCGGAAGGATGGGCAGGAAACGCTTTCAAGCGAGTTGTCGCCTCTCTCTCGTATCCTCTATGCAGGCTCTCTAAAGTTGAGTAGGGACAATTTATATTAGCACACCCAAGCAAGATTTGTGTACCTTTTTCAGCTAACACATGTTATTTTTTCAATGAATGACGAATATGTAGCGTTAGCGTCCCAAAAAGCAAAAGCAAAACGTGAACGAAGATTCCACATTGGTAACCATGTCGGGGTCCCTAGGCAATGCACGTCTCAGGCCCTATTATACGTTTTTTAAAACTTATAATTATAATAGGGATTCAAAATTAAATTTTGAATAGTTACGTTCGGCCAGTCTTTGCAGTGGCGGGTCTAGGATTTTTTTTGAGGGGGAGCTCAGAATTTTTAAAATCAAATTGAATCTTCTTTGACGAACATAATATAAAAAAGATAATTGTGTTCTAACTACCTAAAGGAGGTCTGGGGTCCCCCCTCAAGAAAATTTTAGTCTCAAATGCAGGTTTTTAACTCGTTTAAGTACAACTTACCCCAAGAATTTATTTTTTGGAAGAATTTTTTAATCTTGGGCGAACGGTATTATATTCTCAGAGTACAATGAATATGAAACACTGTTGCCAGATCAGGCTTATCAATAGAGGTGTTGCCACTCAATATAATACTTAAATAATACCACATTCACCCCCCCCCCTTAAATCAGTCTAGAACATGTCATTTAGATGGGCAGGTAGTCGCCTTTGCAGGACGTGCCGAGGTCTTCTTAGCTGGGTCCTCTGAGCAGGTTGGAGAATCCAGTTCAGGGTCCTGTCCTGAGTATCCGTGTCTTCCGACACATCCTCCTCAGGGAGTTCATCCACCCCCTTTGGAGCCAGGTGCCGGATAGAGACTGTAGTCTCTCTTCCATCTGGGAGCTTTACGCGAGCAAATTCTGGGTTGGCCTCGATGAGCTGAACTTCCTGAACTAAGGGTTCATGTTTGCTGATTCTGACATGATTTTTCATCAGAACTGGCCCATGTTGTGTTAGCCAAGTGGGAATGGAGCAGCCGTTGTGAGATCTCCTAGGCTAGGGTGTGAAAACATTCTCTCATGCGGGGTCGCATTGGTGGCTGTGCACAGTAGAGAGCGAATAGAGTGCAAGGATGATGGGAGAGCTTCCTCCCATTGCTCAATCCCCAAGTTATTCGACTTAAGCGTCAGCTGGATTGTTTTCCATACAATCCCGTTGTAGCATTCCACCTGGCCATTTCCATCAGCTGGGTTGTAAGGGCAGGTGCGGCTTGTTGCAATTCTATTAGAGGTTAGGTACGTCTTCAGTTCACGAGACATAAAAGCCGCCCCCCTATCCAAGTGGATAAATGAGGGCATTCCAAAGATAGAGAAAATATTCCATAGATGGGCTATAACAGTTGCAGCAGAGATATCTCTGCAAGGGACTGCAACCGCATACGGAAAACGTGATTACTCATCAACTACAATCAGTATATATCGATTTTTGGAAGTGCTGGGAAGAGGGCCTTTGAAGTCCAGGTTAAGTCTCTCAAAGGGAGCAGTGGCTTTAACCAAGGTACCGGAGCTGTTCACAAAACGAGGCTTCAGCTCACAGCATACTGGGCATTCTTTAGTGACTTTTCGCACATCCTCTACTGAGAATGGCAAGTTTTTACTTCGGATCCAGTGGTGCATGCGAGTGACTCCTGGATGACAAAGAGAGTAGTGCAGCTCCTTGAAGGAGCTCTGAAGGAGTAGATCTGAAGGAGCCTCCTTCAGATCTACTTTTGAAGTCAGAGCTCCTGTTACCCGGGACAAGGTGTCTGCAATGATGTTCTGCTTTCCTGGACGATAGATAATATCAAACTTAAAGCTTGACAGTTCAAGCAGTCGCCAGCGAACCAGCTTTTCATTCTTTATCCTACTACTGTGCCTCTGATTGAACACAAATGCAACTGCCTGTTGGTCTGTGAATATCTCAAAATGTTTTCCCATTAAGAAATGCCTCCAATGCCGCAGAGCTTCAACAATGGCGTATGCCTCTTTTTCTGGGGATGAGTGTTTCCTTTCAGCTGAGCTGAGAGTTCGAGAGAAGAATGCGATGGGAAGCTCAGCCTGGCTGAGTGTAGCACCAATTGCAAAATCAGAGGCGTCTGTCTCTACTCTGAAGGGGATTCCGTCCTCAATAGCAGCAAGAGCTGTTTCAGCGATATCACTCTTGAGGGAGTTGAAGGCTTTTACAGCTTCCTTTGGCAGGGGAAAAGGGCCTCTGCCCAGGAAGGGACGGACCTTTTCTGAGAAGTTAGGCACCCACCTACAGTAGTGCGCGAATATCCCCAATGCTCATTGCAAAGAGGCTGCATCCCTGGGAACAGGCATGTCCACTAGGGTGTCCCGAAAAAATTTTTTTTGGCTTTCGCTAACGGAAGACCTCTCAAAATTTGCGTAATTGATTGTAGATTACAAAAATATTTTTAAAAACAAAATTAAACTATATCTTCAGGGCTCTACCTTTCGTTAAAGTTTCAGAAATTACCCTTTTTATGGAGATTATTCACTCTATTCCTAATTTCGGCTCCTAATCTGAACTTTAAAAAATATTCTTTATATGTAATGCATACTGTCTGCTTTCATTCGTGAAAAACATCTGCTTATCTGCCTGTGCATTCTGCACAAGCCATCTGCACTTCTGCGCACACCTCTATGGCGCATACTTTAGGCATATTAGGACCATATAAACAACTTGACGATAGACAGCTACCAACTATAAGATACGTCATTAAATGCATTTTATATGTCAAGAGCCACCTGAAATGGAAGAATAATGAACAGGATCCTCCCAATTCAGATGTATTTGCAATTGTTTCTGAAGAGATCAAAACTATTTGGACAAAAGCTTCCATTCCAATCGTAACTAAACAACGAGTTATTCAATTACTGAAATACTATTTTAAAAATTACCTCAGTTTGAAAAGATACCCTCAAAACAAACGTAATGTTATTTTTCAAAACAACCTGGAGTGTTTTTTAGAGTCATCTGAGAAGCTATTTGAAACCGCTGCTTGTAAATGCAGTTCATTTGAATCCTGTTCGTGTTTGAAACCTGAGAAAGTTCCTATCAATGAGAGAAGTTTTTTGTTGGATCAAAGAAATGACAGGAAAATGGTTATAAGCGGCGTTGATAAGAAAGAAACAGCTAGATTGATGAAACGACAGCAGAGAAAAATTGAGGAGTCGGTAAGAGCATCAAAAAAGTTGTATTCCACCTCAAATACCAATTGTGTCTTAGAAAATTGTGATGAAGATTCAGTGCATTCATTTCCACCTGAAACGCATCCTATTACCGAGGAATCCCCGAACACCACGTCTTTGACAGATACACCATCCACTTCTAAAGTGAGTCGGAATACTTTGACGCTGCCAACAGTAGCTAAGGTTTGTGATAGATACGGTTTATCAATCCGATCTGCTGCTGCTGTTGCTTCTGCAGTTTTAGCCGACATTGGTTTAGTATCAGAAGATATGACTTTAGTGATTGATAAAAACAAAATACACAGAGCAGTATCGAAAACCCGAGAAGAAGCATCAAAAGAGGTTGAAGCTTTTGTACCAAAAAGCCTTTACTTTGACGGAAGAAAAGACAGAACCATGATAAATGAGAAAATAGGGGATCGTTACCATCGCAAAGAAGTTCTACAAGAGCACATTTCAATTTAGCTGAACCTGGATCATTTTATTTGGGACACACATCGCCAAATCGAGGCACTGCAAAGGAAATTTGTAATTCCATCACAACTTCTAGAGGATCAAGGTTTGGATTTAAATGAAGTGATTTGTGTTGGATGTGATGGAACGGCAACTAACACTGGTTGGAAAGGTGGTGTGATTCAATATTTAGAGAAGCATTTTGAAAGACCGTTACAATGGTGTGTGTGTTCGCTTCATACCAACGAGTTACCTCTTCGTCACTTATTCTTGACCTTAGATGGTCTCACTTCTGGTCCTACTGAATATTCTGGACCTATTGGAAAAGAATTAGCTCTATGTGAATTCAAAACCATTGTATCTTTTTGTGCTGTCTCTGGTAATTTGCCTGACTTGCCTAAAAATTCGGTCAAAGAACTAAGTACGGATCAGAAATATCTCTACGAGATCTGTCAAGCTGTCTCGATTGGTTTATGTTCTCCTGAGCTGGCTAATTGTCAACATGGAAAAATGGCCCACTCCAGATGGCTGACTTCTGCAAACCGTATTCTCAGACTTTACGTAAGTACTCTTAATCCATCTGAAAATTTGAATTTGCTAGTTAACTACGTGGTTAAAGTATACGCTCCAATTTGGTTTCTTATAAAGCAAAATGCCTCTTTGAAGGATGGAGCCAAACACATTTTTCAGTAAGTAACGTACTCTCGATTTTTACCAAAAAATTTGAGATGTGTTGTGAATTCTGTTGTACAAAGAAACGCTTTCTTTGCACACCCTGAAAACTTACTTATCAGTATGTTGTGTGATGAAAGAAATTATATCCGGGAACTAGCTTTCCGAAGAAGAGGAAGGCTAGAGAAGCTGTAAGGAACATTAACTGTAGGATTTTTTAAGCATCCAAAAATTAACTTCTCTGCAACGGATTACTCTGAAATAATCGAATGGGGCGAGTGTCAGATTACATCTCCACCGGTCCTTAGACATATTTCAAATGAGGACTTTCAAACTATAGCAAAGTGTAAGAGCTTGGACATAGTTGACTTTCCTTGCCACACACAATCTCTGGAAAGATGTGTGAAACTAGTTACTGAGGCCTCCCTAAGTGTAACTGATGTTAGTTCCAGGGATGGCTTCATCAGAACACGGCTACAATCTCGAGCAGAAATGCCAAATTTTGGACACAAGAATAAACTTAAAATTTAAGTTTGGTTATTTTATATAAGATCTATTTTGTTTATTATGTTTTTCAAAGTCATGTTTCGTTTACTTCTGTAATAAAATTACCTTTGAACTTGAATATTTTATTAATTTAGGCATATGGTATATAGGTCTGAAAAACTAAAAATTTACAAAACTTCAAGGTGAGGTAGAGCCCCAAAGATGACATGCAATTTTATTTTTTTTACTATTTTCATAATCTGTGTAAAATTACGCAACTTTTGATACCTCTTCCGTTAGTGTAGCTCAAAAAATTTTTTTTCCCATAGACCAACGGGACACCCTAATGTCCACTAGGGGGGCTAACCTCTCACGGTCAGGTTTAATCTCTCTGTTACTGATTGTATAACCCTGGGGCTGGGGGTCCTCCTCCAAAATTTGTTTTGAAATTGCCACTTTAAACTCGTTTGTTATCTCTTTTTTCAAACTCTTTGGGGGAGCACTAGAAAGGAAAAGCTTCTTGTAAGCAGCAGAATTTTCAAAGGGAAAAACACTGATTAACAGAAGTCAAAATTATAAAGGGGGCTGGGGGGTATGCCCTAGAAGTTTTTTTGAAATTTCCCTTTTAAACTAGTGCTTTATTTATTTCAAACTCTTTGGGGAGCTTGTAAAGGGAAAAATCTTCTTGTAAATGGCAGAATTCTAAGGAGGAAATATCTGTATAACCACTGACGTAAAAATTTTAGGGGGGGCTGGGGATCCTTCCCCAGAAAATTTTTTGAAATTTAACCCTCAAAAGTTGTGTTTTAACTCCTTTTGAGACTTTTTGAGTTGCACACAAAGCTCCTTGTGGAAGTTACAGAATTTTCAAGGGACTTGCAGCTATTTTTCACATAACAGTGGAAACCTTGGGGGGTGGGGGCGGTTTCCCCCCCCCTAAATGACGCCCCTGATTTTCTCCATCTGTTAGCGCAGTTGTATGCACTGAATGAAACGACCATTCTAAATTTTGCTCATAATATTTTAAAAACAGGCATGGGGCCCCAGCATGATCCTATCGTTTACAGCCACAACCAGGCTTTTCGCTCTCATGACGTCACATTACGATAGATCGGCAAATGACACAGCACGAAGCTAGCGACCACTTTTCCAACTATCGTTTACTCCGGATTAGTCAACACTTTTTAAACGATACCTCCGGAGCTCTCGGAATCGGTATCCAATAGAGTCGGTAAAGTTTACAATGCCTTTTCAGGAAACAATGACATTACTTTTCAGATTAATAGTCTTTCTATATCAAGAAGTGGTCTTAAAAATTAATATTAAACCTCTGGATGAAGCAATATCTTTATTTTGTGAAGGAACTAAGTTTTCTATGCGTAGGTCACGCACTCTCTCTATCTATGCTCTATCTATGCGCACTAGGGTGGTTACAAAAACACCGACTTCCGAATTTCTTCGGGGGGACCCCCCTAAAATGTGACAATGGGCTAGAAAATAAGATTGGCAAAGTTTAAGCTCAATCGGATAATATTAAGACCCGCCTCATTGAGGTCAAAGTTCAGAAAAAAAGCGAAAAAATGTAGTTTTTTGCCCATAAAATCGGAACTATGTGTCCTAAAAATATAGTTCGCATCTCATTTCATAGTAAATTTTATTGGCTTGAAGATAGATCTCCTAAAAATTTTTTATTAAAATTTCTAGAGCGAAAAATCAACATCTTTGTCAGGTAAGGTTGAAGAACTCCCTGTAAAGTTAGCTTTCTAGCAAATCCGTAAAACCTTCTAATTATTCAATTAAAAAGTTTTTTTTGAATTTTTTTGGTGTTTTTCACTTTGTGCATCAATAAGTGTTCTTCAGTTAGAAGCATGGACGGATTTAAGGGGGCTTCTCCTTCAATATATTTGATTACCTGAAGTTATTTCCCACATTTACGGTTCCTCTTTTTTACTGCTAATTTTACTACTTTGAATTAATTATTTGTTGCATATTCTTTTGAAAATACTTCTAACCATGGGCGGATTTAGGTGGTGGACCCTGGGGGGGCACACTGGAAACCTTGAGGGGGGGTCAATATGTCCCCGATGGATTTGGAAGCATGATATTCCATTATAAAAACGGAATTTCCTGAGAAAATTGGGGGGGGGGCACTGCCCCCCATGAGCCCCCTTAAATCCGTCCATGCTTCTTACTGAAGAACACTTATTAATGCAAAAAGTGAAAAACACCAAAAAATTTCAAAAAAAACTTTTTAATTGAATAATTAGAAGATTTTACGGATTTGCTGGAAAGCTAACTTTACAGGGAGTTCTTCAACCTTACCTGACAAAGATGGTGATATTTCGCTCTAGAAATTTTAATAAAAAAAGTTTTGGAGATCTATCTTCAAGACAATAAAATTTACTATGAAATGAGATGCGAACTATATTTTTAGGACACATAGTTCCGATTTAATGGGCAAAAAACTACGTTTTTTCGCTTTTTTTCTGAACTTTGACCTCAATGAGGCGGGTCTTAATATTATCCGATTGAGCTTAAACTTTGCCAATCTTATTTTCTAGCCCATTGTCACATTTTAGGGGGGTCCCCCCGAAGAAATTCGGAAGTCGGTGTTTTTGTAACCACCCTAATGCGCACTCTCTCTTTCTATGCGTAGGTCACGCACTGCAAACAGGTTATTTCGTCGCCATCTATTAAATAACTATTGGTATAATAACACTAGTCGACAGCGGTTTCCTAACAACAACCAAATTACTATTTTTGTTACTAATGGAGAACTGCAACATCTCTTAAAATTCTAAATATTCAATTTTAATTTATTAAAAATTCTCTCCTGATTCCAAAAATACGCTTGTCTTTTCCACCAAACTTTTTTTAAGGTAATTATGACATATTTTAATGCAGAAAACTCCTAACAATGTGACGTCACATGTGCTAATGGAAATGTGGGAAACAGCGTTTTCATCGATACACTAGTCCAGGGATGGCCAACCCGCGGCACGCGTGCCACAAAGTGGCACGGCGGAGTAAAACCAGTGGCACTCGAAGATATTGAAAAAAAATTGGGAAAATAACAGTGTGACAACATCAAAGAGGTTTCAATGCTCCCTCAATCTCCTCTTTACTTAGTTTTCTGACAACATAATTATATTTTTACGGTTTTACAATAACTTAGAATAAAATCTTAAACTGTAAAATTTCATGTGAGCTAAATCTTTTTTTCGGTGATTAAAAATTAAGTGGCCTATTTACTCCAATTATTCTAATTTTCTTATTAATTTTAAAACCAGCTTTATATCAGATCTTAAAAACGTGTACCTATGGTTCTCTTTTCATTGAGGCCCTACTAAACTTTTTCTAAAATTATTGATTTTAATTATTTTCAAAGCACGTTAAAAGTCCATTTTCTATAAATTTCTAAAAATTCCCCCCTTTATATTACTTTAAAATATACACAACACAGATTTGCTTAAAATTCCCACAATCACTTTATAAACGAATATTTCTTTATTTTTCAGTACATTGAATGTGGCACGCATAATTTTTGCTTCGTAAATAGTGGCACGCTTCCGAGAAAGGTTGGCCACCCCTGCACTAGTCTGTAAAAAAAACTAGTGCTCATTGTTTCAAAGCGGGATTATAGCAACAAGCGGGAACAAAGCACATTTCACGTCACAAGCTGTTTAAAGCTCAGACACAAAAGAGGCTGTTTTTAATTGAAGATAACTTAAAATTTAGGGTTTTGATAAGCAAATGAAAACATTTTTTGGAGGTTTTAGGCCATTCTGAACACATTAAGATTTAAAAATTTTTTTGACTGCAGTTATCCATTCATATAGTTATTCAAATATCAGCAAGTAAAAAAGTTCCACCACGTCCCATATTTGTGTAACAAAAATTTTCGATTTTCTGCTTTTTTTTCATAATTTTTGCGTTTTAAGCGTCATTTTTGACCAATAGAAACCCTGCAATCCCATTCAATTAATTTATTTCTAGTATCCCAGTATGTAGACATTATTTTAAAAGTGTGGCTATGTTTTTGTACTGCAGTTCATTTTGAAAAATGAAGAGTTTTCAGAGTAGATTTTGCAAATTTATACGCAATACGTTTTGCAAAATTTGGGTACGGTTTAAATAACAATTCAACGGTAATATTTAATAAAAAAAGGTGGGAAAAGGTTTTTTCCCATTGATTTGGGTCCAAAAAAGTGGCTAAAATGAAATCTGGGCTCCTCAGGTATGTTGCAGAAGTTAGAATGTGGATCTTTTTACGTGCGTAAGAGTTAACAGTAGTTCTATGCAAATTACTATCCATATAGTATGGGGAGGGCATTCAAATTATCTTGGTTATTTAATATCAATGATAAATACCGAAAAAAACACTTCAAAAAGTATTTAAAAGGACTTTTTTTGCCATTAAGTGAAGACAAACACAAAGTCAGTATGAACCTCTGATTAAAAAAGGATTCACGACCTTGCTTTTGAAGGAAAATTTAATAAAAACTCATTATCAGCTTGGAAATGGATTTTAGGAGAGTGGTAGGATAAGTTTTAGAAAAAAGGACCGATAAAAATGTTTCTATCCCAATAGAAGGTTCTGTTTTAGTCTTACCAAGCCATAGAACGTTGAACATCACTCAAGTAATCGGTCACTCATCTTAAGTAATCGGGGCAATTTAACCTTCTGCGAGTTTGTTTTATAGCTCAGTGGATTATCATACCTTGTATCTAGTAAGTCGCGTCCCAACTATGCCGCTTCTAGTTAGTCATGTTTTTTTAAAAACTAAATACTAATGAAGATTAATATTCAATAAAGTTTATTAATTTTGAGATTAAATCGTTAGTTTAATGAGGAAAATTTTTCGATGATTATAAAAGGAAAATGTTACCTCTTCAATGTATGATAATTAAATGTATAACATTTTTACATCTCGATTAGCCAACTTAATTATAAATATTATCTGGAATGACTGAATAAATGTTTTTTCATGTGGGAGAAATAAAACACTTATATAATAGAAATATGCGTGATACGGTTCTCGAGATTCTCCACAAAAAATTTCAAACTCAAAACAATAGATGGTGTTCAATTCTATGCTTTAATTTCAAGAAAGTATGAGTAGTTCAGGAAACAGATCAAATTTTCGCACATCCAAGTCGAGAAAAAGTGGCTTACTATTTCCCGTAGCAAGAATACGTGCTTTGTTGAAAGGGAAAAGCTTTGCTAACAGGGTGAGTGACACTGCTGCTGTGTATCTAACGGCCGTATTGCAGTACCTGACAGCTGAAGTTCTTGAGCAATCTATTAATGCTGCTAGAAGTGTTAAAGCCTCCAATCGGATACAGCCACAGCATATCAACCTAGCTATGAAGCAAGATGCGGACTTCCTTCCTATGTTTAGAACATCAGTTTTTCCAAGAAGTGCTAACGTCAGCGACTCTAGTTTGCCTTATAGCGATCCATCAACAAAAGGAATCGTTTCATCCGAGAAAAAAATTAAACCTAAAACTAAGGTGAAGAAAACTGCTAAAAAATCTAAGTGATAAGCTAATCAAACGAGGAGACTCATAGGGTAAGTTTCTCACACTCTTTAGGGGTAACTTCCGTGGGAAAACAAAAGACGTTAGGACAAAAAATACTAGAGTTCTAAAATAGCTTTTTTAAGTTATTAGATACTTACTCTAGGTTCATAATAGTTGTAATGTATTAACACTAACAAAATCATTCTAACGTATTTAAAATTTTAAAGATAGGTTTTTCCTTTTCGAATTTCTGGGAAAATTTTTTTATCTTTTAATATTTTGTAATTAAATTCTTGAGGGTAAAAATTGAACTTTGATGAGTTCAGTAGTTGCTTAAAAAAATATAAGAACATTATTTAAATGACTGGATACCTAAATGACAAAGACTTTAATGACTATGAGAATCAGAACCTATGAAATAATGAGGTCGTGGAACAGATAATAGCCACTGGTAATTTTTTCTGGTTGTCTTGGTGGGGCAATAAAGGACGCATACAGCCCACGGAACACTCTTTTCCTATCCTTTTTTGTTTTAAGATATTCAGATGATTTATTTAATTATGACTTTTTTAAATTTTCAGGGTATGCTTTTTATAGGGAACTTACTTTTCTTACAGGAACTATGAATGCCACTTAGACTTAATCGAAGACAAAAGAGAATTAAATTGTTCACACAGACACAAAATCCTTTGCATAAACGTTTTGAATAAACATTTGTCAGTAGGATTGTATAAATAAAGTTGTCTGCTGGAATTTCATTTGACTTTATTTATGTGTGTGGACTGTGTATATGTAAAATTTAATTTAGTCTTAATTTATAATGTTTCATTTATATTAAGTATGCACTCAAACTTAATCAAACCTTCAACGGAATTGAAACGATATTATTTTCTTAAAGAATATGTTTTATCCTTCTAAAACTTACGTGTAAAAAGATTAGGTACTTGTAAAAAATAATTGGTTCAATTCCGTTTAGTTCCCGCTAAATATTGCCGTGTTTTTTAAATATTCATATATCGACAAATATTTCTGATTTTTATTGATAAACTGTATAGTTATTGATCTAATTATACATTTTAATCTATGAGTTTGAAATTATTTAGCAATATTTATACTTTTTGGTGTCTGGAAGAGCATGGCGATATTTAGCGGGAACTATAACGAAATTGAACCAAATAATTATTAGTAAGTTAAAAAAGAGTACAAGTGTTTATTAAAAATATGATACAATATAGCATCCAAACGTCAACAAATTTTCACTGTCCATAATATTGTCCCTGCAATAAAACTGAACACAAAAATTTAAAAGTCCTGCAATTCAAAATCTTTTGATGAAAGAGTTTATCAAACAAATAGGAGGAATGGATTCATAATTTAACTTTGTTGAGTAGAGTAAGTACTTTCAAAGATTTATTTTAATAAACTAAAATACATTTAGTTAACAATGGAATAATCAGGAAAAAGGATACACCTGTAAAGTTATAAAATAATAAATATAAGTTTGTAAAGTTATAAAATAATAAATTTTAAGTTCTGAATATCGAGTTTCCTCGAAAACAATGAAGAGACTGCAAATGGGGAATTTTCAGAGCATCTAGTTGGGCGGATAGACATATAGAATTGCCACCAAATCGAAGGGGTGGAGACGAGGTATTTAACTAGCTGTTATATTTTGGAAAAATGGCTATAATTTTGGACCTTCTTAATGATAACGGAAAGGGTGGGTTAAAATGGCTAAAGAAAAAACAGCATGCCAAAAAAAACTTAATAAATATAAAACTGTTAAATCACTATCCATTTTACCCCGATAACCCGCTATAACCAAGCGTACGCATTTGCAAAGTATTCTACCTCCCTCCGTCACGAGTTAGGTGTTTTTTTTCCTGATATCATGTTTATTTTCTTTTGAATGAAACAGTAAAACCCACACACAATTTCATAGTTTAAATGAGTGGCATGCCTGAAATTTTCTTATTGGGAGTAATTAGCAGGATTACTAGGATTACTAAAGCAAGATAAATTTGCAGTTACTTCATTGTTCTTCTAGAAATCTAAAGAGGCTTTATGTTGAAGCAAGGTACTATACATACAAGCAAGACTATACTATTTACTCTACCTCTCTTCTCTATTAACCGGTGATGTTGAAGGGATCATCGGAAAGTTCTTATTTGCTTTGCTACTCTTCGCAGTGAAGACTGTGCGCTTGGACTTTTTACTATCCCAATATTAAAAAAATGGCACTATGAAACTACTACGAGATTTCAACAGACTCACAGTAGAAAATGCCCGATAATTTCAGTTAAAACACACTAATAAATTGGGAATTGCACACATTTTCTAACAAAAAGAAAATTAAAAAAACTTTAAGTTAAAAAATTTAGCAGTAAGATACACATATTTGTAGATTTTTTTGGTAGACACATTCGGTGCTTCACAGTTATGAGATGCACAATATCAATATTCCAACGTTTCAAACACTTTTTTTAAAGTTTGACGCTTAATATAAAGTTTGCATTTCTCTCCCCCAACACTATTTCTAATGCATCTCGAAGTTCTTTGCTAATACTGGTAAAATAATAGTCCTATTAGGCACTAAAGCGAACGGCCCTCAGAGACGGTAGTAGAAACGGTAGTCGGGGTGGACTTCTGCTTAGCCTTCTGCATCAAAGCTTTATCCTTCTTATCAGCAATATCCAACTTCCAACGAAACATATCATTGAACATCATCCTCAGTTTAGTATACTGCAACACATAAAGCATAACAAACCGCATCGCATTATGGCACAGCCTGTCAAATATACCCATAGTCTCCGGACACGGAAGTTCCACCAGTTCGTGAATGTAAGTCGAAATGGACGGCCACGTCAAGAAGAAATCTATCATGCTCAAAGCCGCCACGACGTTCTTGCCCATGCTCACGGAGGTCGAATCAGCTATAGTCATTTGCTTTTGGTACTCCTTACGAAGCATGTTATTGCAAGCTCCAACGACCTGATCGTAGTCGCCATGGCAGAGGTTGTACTCGTCTTTGATGCCCAGCAAGTACCCGACCGTCCTCCAGAAATGGATCAGCGCATCGTAGTCCTCATCGGAGCAGCCGTGGAGTCCCACTCGGGATCTGAACAGCACCATGGGACCGACGAAGGCCCACTGAGTGACGGCCATGTCCCACTGGGAGACATAAACCACTCCGTCACTGAGGGCGGCCATTTTCTTGCCTACCCTGGCGTGCATGGAACGCACCGTCCCTAGTGACTTTTGGGCTGGGTCCTTCGGGTCCCAAACGTCCCCTTCGTACCATTTTTGGATGTGACGGATGGTCAGCAGGTAGCGGTGGAAGAGGGTCGTCTTCGTTTCGGACTCCCCGGTGGACCGCAACGTTTTGATGTTCTTTGTGAAGTAGAAGGACAGCAGGAGGCCGCATAGGTGGCTGAAGTTCACACTGCAAACCAGAGTCGAATTAATTAGATGCATAGAAAAAAAACGAAAACGGTGAATTAAGAAGAAGAAATAATGGAAATGCCAAATGATTAATACTTAAAGCATATGTAAGTATCACTGACTCATCATTTATTATAGGGGTACAGAGAATAACAACAAAGTACTTAAAATATATTTCCTAGTTGAATTAAAATGAATAATATTTTCAAGAGATTATATGACGGTGTTATTAGAAAAGTTGTTTACATAATAATGATATCATCATAATGTTAAAAAGTTAAAAATGAACCTCAGACAGTTTATTTAAATACATAATGAGGTATTTGCATGAGTGAGGGATTTGCTTGATTTTGTACTTTTTCGATACATTATGGTCTAAAACTCCCAAATATCTGATTTTTAAGTTCAAAAAGGTGATTTAAATAATTTAAAATTCAATTTTATTTTTGCCAAAACGTCAGAAAAGTCACGTTATCGGAAAACAGGCTTCTATTGGATGTGACGTCACAGCGCATGAAAACCATTGTGTTTTCTGCTTTCACGTGATCAGAAAACAGGCTTCTATTGGATGTGACATCACAGCGCATGATTTGTGATTCGAAAGTGTTTTCGCGCCCAAACAAAAAACGAAATTTCAAAAATTTATATCTCAGAAACTAGGCTACGGAAATACTTGATGTAACCGTCATTCTTCATGGTTTTTCATCTACTATTTTAATAAAATTTAATCTCAAAACGTGAGAATACCTCATTCCCCAAGTTGGGAATGATAAAACGTGTATACCCTTGTTTGATTATTTAACTTACACTAAAAATTTGAGCAAATATTCAATATAATCGATCGAATTGACCGTTTTAGATTAATTTTTATTATCTCATATTATAAAAAACTAAATTTCTCCACCCAGTCTTCTCTATATTCTACAATCTTAAATAATTGTCCAAACTTCAAATTCTATAAATTACAATATTTCTTAAAATAAATGAAACGTAAGCATATTAGTCAACAGGAAGACTTTGTGTCTGAAGGACATTTTCATATCAGAATGACTTCAGCAAGCAATGAGTCGTCATATTTGTCGCTTAGGATGTGTAATTTTTATAAGCGATACCGACCGAAAAGGTGCTGGAGCAAATCTTAAGCCATCGCTTCTCGTCTCAAAACATCTGACTCAACTCATTAATACTGCCACTACATTAGGCAGGTGTATCCAAAAATCCGTTACTAAAAAAGAAAGCCAAATTAAGGGGGAAACGCAGACTCCCGAGTAGTGTGTTCTGCACATGTGCAGAAGTTAATCTATGGTTCCCTCGGTTCGGTGGATTCCCTGCTTCCCCCTTTTCCTTGGGTACGGCAGGTTGACTAGTCAAGCGACGATCTAATTGCCAATAATAATCTCTTCATTTGAAGACATTTTAACGTCAGTATTTATAGCCGCGAGTGTCTGTGTGGCACTATGCCAGTAGAGTGGCGTAGAAGCGTATTGATTGTGGTGTAGGGGTTTCCTCTCGACGTTTCGGAAGGAAGGATAGTTTTCGGAAGAGGGAAAAGACAAAAAAAATGTGTTCAGCACATTCTTTAAATACGAATTTAGAAAAAAATCCAATCCTTTTTATTTTTTCAAACAGTTTTTCATAATATGCGTACTACAAAATATAAATTAATTAAATTAAATTATTTTAAAATATTATTTCTTGGAACTAAATTAGAAATTCAGAAGATATATTATTATTAATTAAGCAGGCAACAATATATCCCCTTCTAACGATTTTAGGGACATAACTTAAGTTGTCTGTAATGTGTAAATAAATTGCAAAGATGTTATACAATCTTGCAGTTTATTTAATTAGCTTTAAAAACACACTGAAAATTTAAGAAACGTTTTGCCTACATTACTTTTATGTAAACACAATAGAATTGCAATCTTTTTAGGAAATGGGAAAAGATAATTTTTTTATTCATCAGCTATTTACTTTCCTCAACTGGAAGTATTATGCAATATGCTGTTTGTGTACTCAACCTGTAATTTTATTTCCGTATTATACAACTCGTTGACAAAAGGAAGTTATGTTTTTATTAATTGTCATAAAGAACGCTTATCCTATGCAATTTCTTTTTAAGAGGGCAAGTTTGAAAAATACCTTTTCTTGTTTTTTAAATACAAACCTGTACATTGTTCAACTTAAAAATGATAACTTCATATTTCTTGATAGTTTATTTTATTTTACAAAACTATATGAATATAATTATGCTAAAAAACTCAATTACATACATACTCCAGTATTACTTTCCAGAAAATTATTATATCCCTACTCAATAAATATTATTTTGTACACATACAAAATATTTTCTTTCTTTAAGATCGACTTAGATTTTTAAAGTAAAGGAGTCGGTTAAAACTTTAAAATAACTAATACGCCATAAACTCAGGAAAATTTATCCCGAATGAACAAAAATGCATTTATACAAATACAAATTAAGTCGACCAACTACAGGCGTAAGCCCAGCAAGGTTGGTCCAGTCTTTTTAACTCAAACTACCGGAATCCCAGTATCTGTCAATTTTCCTCTTGAACTCGTTTACCCCTCTTGAATTTACAATTGTTTCAGGCAACGCATTCCATCTATCCACTACCCTATTAAAAAAATAATGCTTTCTACACTCCGTCTTTAATTTTACTTTATTCAATTTGAAATTGTGACCCCTTGTTCTATTACCCGTATTGAAATCTAGTCCCTCTGTGTCCCCTTGCTTTACCATTTTAAAAAGTTAAATCAAATCCCCTCTAATCCTTCTTTTCTCTAGAGTGAACATATTTAGCTTCTTTAATCTTCCCTCATAACTTAAACTGGATATACCCTTGACCATTTTAGTAGCCCTATGCTGAACCCTTTCAATTGAATCAATATCTTTTTTTAAGTATGGAGACCAAAACTGAACAGCATACTCTAGATGAGGTCTCACCAAGCCTCTGTATAGTGGCAAAATAATATCCTCGGACCTTGAAGAAACAGTTTTTTAATGTATCCCAATATCCTTTAATGTCATGTTTTTGTAAAGTAAATGTTTTTATTACAAATTAAATAAATTTATTTGACCAAGAAACATTTGTAAAATACAAATGAAAAATTCTATAACAATTTTTTTAGAAGATTCAAAGCTTAATTCTAAAATTTAAAACAAAACAAACATGATGTGTCCACAAGCATGAGTTTTCAGTGTTTATATGATCATGACTTAAATTTATAGATTGTTTTAAAACTTTTAAGCCAGAAATTACATTTGTTCTTACTTCATTAAATTTTTAATTCAAGTAAATAACTTTAATTTCCTATAAAGATCTTGAAACTACGGAACTTCAATGGTCTATCCTTTCTAAAAAAAAGTATTAGATGTTTCTTTCTAAATATTTTTTTTGTATAAAAAGCTATTCATCTCCCTTATTTGTTCAAATTTGTTTCCCTTATTTGTTTTATAATGATAAGTTCGAAACTTATTTCATAACACCTGAACATTCTTAGTTGTTGGACTAAAAAAACTTAGTAAACTTTAAAATTTAAAAGTTTACGGACCGCTGCTTTAAATTACTTAAATGGAACGTCAATCATGATGGGTAATGTTTATACCGGGTGTTCTGAAAGTCCATTTCAAGATTTTAGTTAAAGAAAGAGAATGTATTCAATATCATGGAAAAATCATAAAAAAATAAATATCAAGTTTAAAAATATATAAGGTAAATGTGGGTATAGTGGACACTTTAAGGAAAATTTTTGCTTAAATTCTTAATAAATACCAACCTATTTGCTTGGAAACCGTTATCATCCTATTTTTTAGATTAATTGGATCTTCTTCTTTTGATTTTACCATTAAAAATTTTAATTAAATTTGGTAAAGTATTTTTATAATAAATTTTTAAAAAGTACTCCAAATTGCATCTATAGTGGCCACATAGATGTAGCTGTTGTATCTATGGTGGACACCTCTTGCATCTATAGTGGACACCTCTCTTTTCCTGCCTATATGAGGGGTTTATGCATGAAATTGATGGTTTTTTTGGTATAGTCGTTTATTTCTAATTAAATCTTCCTTCCCAACGAAATGTATTTTATATCAAATCAAATTAGCTTTATTTAAAAAAATACTTGATCGTTTCCGGCCCAAAGCCTACGCTGTAGCTGATTTGAGAGGAGTTAAGCATGTAATTCAGTGTTTTTGAAACCTTGGTTCCCGAATCCAGAATGAAATCAAATTCATACAACATTAATTTTAAAGCACAATCAACAGTTTATGAATAAAAACTGATTCAAATGAGATATTATTTATGTTTCTTTTAGAAGCCATTGCAGTGTCCACTATTGGAAAATCTAAGATTATGTGTTGGTAAAGTGGCCACCCCCATAAATCCTCGTAAAGTCAAACTTTTCAAAAAAAACTATATTCATTATCATTTTATACACTCTTCTTTACATTAATATAAATTTAAAAGTCAATCAAACGGTACTAAAGGCAAAAAAATCAGTTCCGACATACCCGTTTCCTTACGCGATTCAATAAGCCAAATCAACTTTCAGTCACTCGGCCGATGTTGTTATTTTCAAATATTAAAATATCCTTCACATGCTGATCTGTGGTATCGGTGGTAATTTACCAGCTTACCTGATTGTACAATCAACTATGTTTATGAATTTTGACGCTGTTTGATGCTTCTCTCTCTCGTTCTATTTAAAATTAATCAGCTATGTGGCCACTATTGGTACAGTGTCCACTATACCCACATTTACCTTACAGGGTATTTCAAAAGTCCATTTCGCGGCTTTCATCTGGAACCAACGTGTATCATAGGGTCACAAAAGTAAGGTCTACCCCTACACTGTAAAAAATCTGGGTAAATGTAAAACCAATATTTGGTGCACATTTTTTAATTTCCCGAGACGTTGGTGCAATGAAAATTTATTTTACATTGTGAAAAATCTGGGTAAATGTAAAACCAATATTTGGTGCTAAGTTTTTAATTTCCCGAAACTTTGGTGCAATCAAAAAGCTAGATTTTACCAAAAATTGGTAGTATGATTGAAAAATACTTTTATGGTGCAATCGGTTGCACCAAAGTTTGGTAAAAGGCTCTTAATTGTGACCGTTGTTTAGTTGTGTTTGTATTCGCGTGCTCCGCAGTTTTGTTTTCGCATGCGTCACAAAGAAAAATGGTGTCATAATAAGTTTCAAAGTTACCGAATCCCCGCTGGAGCAGTGGTAGCGTGCTTGCATAGCATGTGGCAGTTCGTAGGTTCTATCCCCTCCCCAGTGATTATTATTTTATTAAAATTTTCAAAAAACAGCAAAAAGTACACCTTATTATGGTGCAACCCCTCTCTAATTTTGAGTGCCTTAAAACGCCATATTATGGTGCAACCTCTTTCTGATTTTTGATGCCAGTGATAGCACCATAATATGGTTAAATTATGAGCCATTTTTCTAGCCAACTAATAAATACCAGATTTTGGTGCAACACGGCCCAAAATTTTTTTACAGTGCAGGTAAAAGACCCTGGAGAATCCATTGAGATGACTTACAGAGCCCCTAGCGGCGAAATCAAAAAGGTTAAGAAATAATTTAAAAACTAAAGGAGGTAGAGCAAAAAACTCAATGATAGTATTATTGCCAACGTTATGAAGAACTCACCGAAAAAAATTCATGAAAATAACGTGAAATATTCGCGGAGATATTGGCATGTGAAAAAAGCACTTTTTCAGGCCACAAAAAAGAAAAAGATTAATAATTTGAAATTGCAAATTTATGAACTTTTTCTTTTTTGAGGCCTGAAAAAGTGAGTATTCCTAAGGATATTAAAAAGAAATTTATTTTGGGTCTCTTAAAAAAAGTACAAAAATTTGGGATTTCCTTGAATTTTTTTAAACTTGAATTTTTCCCCATTTAACTAAAAATAAAACTGGATGATAAAACCGGAAAAACTTGTAAATTTGATGATAAAATATTCTTTTTAAGGCGCGCAAAAGTACAAACTTTAGTCTTCAATATCCTGGATACTATGTTTTTATGAACATTTTTGAGTCTTTTTATGATTTTGTACTCGTTTTTCTGATAGAAGTTTTTGTTTCATCACCTTTAGTTTTTAAATTATAATTTTAAAACCTTTTCATCAATTAGGAGTGGTGTAAGCAGCTCAACGTTTTTACTCAGACATGAATTATTATTTAACACAACAAATGAACTAGTTTATCACAGTTTTGCCAAGACGAATGAATCTGAGTGTTACAGGATAAGAGTGATCATTAAATGGTGATATTTTAGGAGGAGAGCTCTGTTAACCTCTAATCTTTACGGAAGAAAAGTATTGAAATTATAAGCGAAAATATTTTATGAAGCACATTTGTTTTCGAGACACATGCGGCAATGAGGGTGGTCCTTAAAATCGAATTTTTAAAATTTGCACGGGCCACCCTCTTATTTTGTTCTATGTGTAAAAATAGTAATTCCACCGAAATTTCAGAATTTTTTAACAAGATTTAGGGGTCGCTACCAAGGTTCCAAAAAATTAAAAATTGAGAAATTTAATGTATTTTGTAACTTAATTACAAATTTTATTGCATAGGAATCCATAATCTATAATAATAAAAGATCTTTACGATTCATTCATCGATCGATCGATCGATCGTTTCACCTATCAACGATTAGTGATTTCTACGTTTTTGAACCTAGCACCGTCCCAAATGACCCCAGATCTTTGTAATTTAACAGGAAGGTACCTTACCTAGATACAATATCTAGAAAGGCATTTTTCAAATTTTCGAAAGTCGAATTTTAAGGGGTCTAAAAAATTCAAAAACCTGTTTTTACTGAGCATAAACAAAGTTTTACATTTTCGAAGAAAAATATACTAATAATTTGATAATTCGAAGTGACCTGTTGGTAATAGATTCTTAAGAATATTTCAAAGAAAGTAATTTCCGGATTTTTCGATATTCCATTCTGGAGTGGGTGCACGGGGATTTGAATATTTACTCCCGTTTTATGTTTTTGAATTCTAGCACCCACATTATTAATGCGATTGGTATGAAATTTTAGCATATTGTTCCTCTTACAATCGGGAAGGTTTTCAAAAAAGAATTTTTAAAATCAAAGCATTCCAAGCAGTCTTTTTTGGTTGCTCCTTCCAGGTGACGCAAAACCTCTGTTGTTAAAAATGTTTATTTTAAAATATTATATAACAAGCGGTATTTTTTAAAATCTCATAGAGAAATAAATTTTGATGATTAAAATAATTATTTTGCGATAACCAAAAACTCTTTAAATAAACGTTTTAGCAATTCTTTAATACAAATTTAAATAACAAAGGGGTTTCAGGGGGTCTCCCCCTGACTTTTTTCAACAAAAATTTTTAAAACAGTTTATTAACACTTTAATTCAAAATTTTTTTTAGGTTTTGTTTTACATCTTAAGAAACCGTTGAATTTTATGAAAACAGCGGGATGAAGGGGGGAAATAAATATTAAGTCAGTAGAAATTGCTGTTCAGTTATACCTTTTACCCAAGGTTAATAGATTACTTAAGGTTGGCTCATAAAATATCGCTACGTCACAACATACAGAAAGTTGGTCTCCCAATGTTGATCCTATGAGAAACTGTGCATAAAAACCGATGAAAATAACTAACTTCTACTAATTAAATTTGTCTTTTGGCGCTTGTTACTGATAGATGATAGTTCAAAATAATTTTTAAGAACAAAATAATAGATATAACTAGATTAATTTAGTTTTTATAGGGTTTTAATTTTTACTAAAATCAGATCATTCACAATGGGAAAAGCTTATCTAAGCATTGTTGAAATTACTCGCTCGTCCTCAATTTTTTCTATGAATTTTTTAGCTGATTTAATCTTAATAACTGGATATTTTTTATTATTGTTTTAGTTATCGTATATTAATGGAAATATTTTTAAAAGTCAATAATCTCTTTTCAATTTTCAAAATTTTTTTAATATCACAATTCTGTTAGAAATTAAAATAGTATAAGAGAGAAATTTACTATCCAGCATTTCTTTAAAATTATTTGTAGTATAAAATTTGTTTTCTTTATTTTATCAAATTGAGTAGACATCTTCACTTATAACATTTTCTTTTTATAGTTAGAATTTTATTTCCTTAGAAGAAATATGCATACATGGACAAAAACACAGAAAGTTATAAAAATACACATTTATTATACCTGAGTTCTTTAAACTGAAGAAGAAAAATTCAGTTACTTTAATAATTGACTCTTGTACTTTCAGAAAAAAATTTCGTTTTACTTTTCTACAAATAAAATGTCATTTCAACCATTTTAAGTGCCTTGCCAAACTTAATAAAGTAGGGTGTTATTTTTTATAAGCTCAAATATTTAAAATTTGATTTTGAATTGTTTTTTATAACTTGATGAAATTTGGGTCCATAGGTACAACCTGTTTTACCTATGGACATACTCAGTTGTACCTGTCGACACCCATAAAAAGGGAAGTTTCAGTTGAAATTTTTTTGACTAAATTAAAAAGTCTTTTTTAAGAGTCTTTTTTTAATGTTTTACAAATGTAACCTACCCAAAAATAGAAAAGGCTTCAATGAGAGTTTTAAAAAAATTTATAATAATGTTTCATATGGTGTGGTTACAGCTTTCATTAAACAAAAATTGCTTATGAGAATGAAATTTAAAAGCGCAACCAAAAGTACAAGCTATAGCTTAAAGAAAGAAATGGGAAAATGTGTTTTTTAAATGAATTTACTAATTTTATTTTTTTATTATTTCTGTATTTTTTATACCTTACAGAACTTAGAATGAAAAAACACCTTGCACTGTAACTATTGACACCAGTTGTATCTACGTACACGTTCTTGATGTGCCTGGCTAATCGGCGTTAATTAACAGGAATCGGCGTTTGTTAATAGGAATATTCCATAATGCATTTTAAATTACTTCTAAATGACATCTATTTCTCAGGGATTATTTCTGGTAATTTAAATCTAAACTACTTTTTTTAAATTTTAAGTTAAAGCATTAAAGGTAATGCATCAATAAGTTTTTCAACTAAGACTTCCCTTTTTTGGTGTCGACAGGTATAACTGAGTATATCCATAGGTAAAACAGGTTGTACCAATGGACACACATTTCATCAAGTTATAAAAAACAATTCCAAATCCAATTTTAAATATTTGAGCTTATAAAAAATAACACCCTACTTTATTAAGTTTGGCAAGGCACTAAAAATGGTCGAAATGACATTTTATCTGTATTAGAAAAGTAAAACGAAATTTTTTCTGAAGGTACAACAGTCTATTATTTAAGTAACTGAATTTTTATTCTTCTGTTTAAAGAACTCAGGTATAATGAATTTGTATTTTTATAACTTTCTGTGTTTTGTCCATGTATGCATATTTCTTCTTAGGAAATCAGGATAATTAAATAATAACTATAAAAAGAAAATGTTATAAGTGAAGATGTCTACTTAATTTGATAAAATCAAGAAAACAAATATTATAAGTACTACAAATAATTTTAAAGAAATGCTGGATAGTAAATTTCTCTCTAGAATTGTGATATTAAAAAAAAAATTTGAAAATTGAAAAGAGATTATTGACTTTTAAAAATATTTCCGCTAATATACAATAACTAAAACAATAATAAAAAATATCCAATTATTAAGATTAAATCAGCTAAAAAATTCATAGAAAAAATTTAGGACGAGCGAGTAATTTCAACAATGCTTAGATAAGCTTTTCCCAATGTGAATGATCTGATTTTAGTAAAAATTAAGACCCTATAAAAACTAAACTAATCTAGTTATATATATATTATTTTGCTTTTAAAAATTAATTTGAACTATCATCTATCAGTAACAAGCACCAATAAACAAATTAAATTAGAAGAAATTAGTTATTTTCGTCGGTTTTTATGCATAGTTTCTCATAGGATTAACATTGGCAGACCAACTTTCTGTATGTTGTGACGTAGCGCACTCGCTTTGTTTACACATTTTATGAGCCAACCTGTAGTACTCTATTAACCTTGCTAGTACGGGAGCTGGCGTTAAATTTCAAGAATTCATCTGCTCGTACACGATTTTAATTTTACAGGATAGTGTTAGTCATGCTGATCATGGAATCGAGCGTCAGCTGGTCAAGTAACGGTGGGTTGAGCGTGGGGAGGGGGACAAAGGTACAAAAAAAGAAAAATATATTCATCTGCTCGTGTACGAAACTTGGTGGAGATGGTAGTTTAGACCTTCCTGATTACAAAAATGACCGGCAGCTGGCTGGGTGGCGGTGGAATGACCGTCAGCTGGTTACGTGAACTTGCAAACAAAAAATTTATCTGACGAAGCAAGAAACTTGGTAGGAAGTCAATCTCTGTTACAGAAATAATAACGAGTTACTAGTACAACAGATATTAATTCATGAGTTGCTAGTGTAAGTTGAAGACTAGTAACTCGTTATTACATCATGTAACAGAGATTGAAAACCGTACCAAGTCCCATGCATTGTCAGATAAAATTTTTGTTTGCAACTTCACGTGACCAGCTGACAGTTATTCCACCACCACCCACCCAGCTGACGGTCACTTTTGTAATAAGGAAGGCCTAAACTACCTTCTCCACCAAGTTTCATACACGAGCAGATTAATTTATTTTTCCCTTTTTTTGCACCTTTGACCCCCTCCCCACGCTCAACCCACCGCTACCTGACCAGCTGACGCTCGATTCCGTGATCAGCACCACTAACACTATCCTGTCTTATTAAAATCGTGTACGAGCAGATGATTTTTTCATTTTAACGCCAGCTCCCGTACTATGCCTTTTACCTTTATTTTGAAGCGAAGGTGGAAGAATCTGCAAATAGGCATTACCAATTGTAAAAATATTGTAGGGAGTTAACAAAAGATATTGAAGATAATAGAATACCTTGAAATAAGGTAGTTAAGAGGGTCTCCCTCCAATTTTTTTCTAATTTGAAAATATCACTCTTAAAAATGAGGATTTCACACATTAATTCTAAACATGTGATGTTTTTAAAGATTTTTTATATCTTAAGGAAGTATAGCATAGAAGAATCCTAGGGGGAAGGCAGTTAACCCTATTGCCCCTAAATGACGCTCTGGAAAGGAATATATAGTGAAGAAACTAATTCTTATTTATTTTAACACACAGTTTGAAATTCGTTTTCCCCCGAGCAACTGCGGGTATATCAGCTAGGCATCTCTAAAATAAGACTCTATTTACACTCATGTGAGGAGCAAAGCCTGGAGATTGTAGCACAAAAAGTCAATTTGCCAATTTTTGGACTTATTCCTTTTTTAAACTGGTGATTCTATTACTGATTTTTGTTCAGAAATTATTTTTTCACAAAGAAGGCACTTTTTATTCCATAATAGTTGTCAATTCTCATCTCCTCATCGGGAAACTCTTTGTTTGGCTTAGGACTGACTTAAAATTCCTGAAAACAGAGGATGTTCGCAGAAAGTTCTTTGCAACATACAACACCTATACACACAAGAAGGTTCTGTAGGTTGGAATTGTTGTTAGTTAATTTAGTTTACATAATATTTACCAGTAAAATATATGTTTTCGTCTGAAAATATTATGACATATTTTAAAATATTATTAAATATATTTGTCAAAAATTTTCATAATATTTGAAATATATTATGAAAATTTTTGTCTGATATATGTCAGATGTCAGACAGATATTTGTCTGATATTTGCTCTCCTGCAATCTCGGGTTAGTTGACAGACCTTCTCAATTTTCATTCACCAATTGAAATTAAAAGAGAACGCAGTTAATTAAGTTTAAGAATAATTTAACTACACACTATTTGGAAAATTAACAATTAAAATAATTACATAAATAACAGTTAATATTAGTATTTGGAGAAATCTACTATCTTGTTCTCAAATTATTGGAATAAATGACGAGGATTCTATAGTTGGAAATTTAGATGAAAAAATGTATTTATATGCTAATTAGTATTCTTTTACCATCCTGCTGCTATCTTCAGTAAGAACATTACAGCTGACAGAAACAGGATATTTATATTTGAAAATAATTGTCAACTTTTACTAATTTGAGTTTAATTAATCTTTATTAGCTTGAATTTATAGGAAGCTCGAACAATAGAGACTTCAAGTATAGAGAGTTGACTGTATCGTGTCTCTGCAAGAAACTTCTTTTTCTCTCAATTTCTTACTATTGAAATATTTTTTTACTTGAGTAAAAATCCATTGTAAAAGTTTATTATAAAACCAGTCATTTTGAGTTTATAAAATTAACTCAAATAATAATAACAAACATTAAAATAACAATTGTAGTTATTTATTTGAAATTCCTTGGCCATGCATGGTTTTATTTACAAGGTGTTCCAAAACGTCTTAAAACGTCAAAAAGTCTTAAAATGTGTTAACGACTGACACATTTTTAAAATCAATAACTATTAACTCGAAAATTAGAAAGATAAAAATACGTGGTTTGTTGCATCCCACTCCTGGGAGTGTTAGTATAGTAGTAGGATGCAACAAGCTGCGTTTTTTTATCATTGATTTTTAAAATGTGTCAGTCTTTGTTGAGACATCCTGTAAATTATCCTCATACGTTTCTAATTTCTTTGAAAATTATAATCAAGGTAGCTCTCTCTCTCTATATCTACCAACAACCTAATAAATTAAAAAACACACTTTAAAAAACGAATCAGACATATTTAACCACACAAGAAAAAATATCAACGACATATCATCTCAAAACCTTATGGAGATAAAAATTTCAATGGAAAATATATTAATCCACATTACCTGGCAAAATAATCCCTGTATACTTCCTTGGCCCTGTTAAACTTCTTTGCATCATACCAAGACGGCACCGGTTGCTTGGAGATATCCCCTCCCGGGGTGTCCACAAAATCCCCTTCCCTCAGTTTCTCCAGCCTGTCACCCTCCGTCAATCCATTTTTTTCACTTTCCATTTCGGAAGCTAATTCCCTTTTGTTTGCCGCCAGCGGCTCCGTCTCGTTTTAACGGGATACCTTTCTCGGTAGGAAAGTGAAGGTGAGCCGGCCTACATTTGGCGACGGATCGCCTATAACTGGGAACGATTTCTCTCGGGAGAAAGGTGTTTGTTTGTAAACATTGCGCAAAGCACGTGCGATCGGCCTTCGGTGTAGCTAGCGAGAGGGATGGGAAGAAGGGATGGTATGGAGATGAAATGTCCGACGCTTTTGTGTGGGACGGTGGGAATATAATGAGAGTTTTTGGGGAAAAGTGTTGATAATTGGTATATTGACAAAAGATGGGACTTTTCGGTTGGAGATGAGGGAACTTTAGTAGTTTTAAGTAGTCCAAGTTTTAAAAAGTGTTGCCTTCATATTTCAACCCCCCTTTTTTAGAATTCTCACCTATTTTGGTTTCTTTAAAAGAGAGAAATGCGTATTATAACTTAAAAATAATAAATAGGTAATGGCAGTATAATAAAACTGTAAGATAAAAATACAAGAGGTAATAAAGGAAGAAGAAAAAGTATCGAGGAAATCAGAGGAGAAAGCGAGATAATGCATAAGAGCGTATAAAAGGAAGATTAATCCGAAAGAGACAGACAGACAGACAGACAGACAGACAGACAGACAGACAGACAGACAGACAGACAGACGGACGGACGGACGGACGGACGGACGGACAAACAGACAGACAGATAGATAGATATATAGGCATACAGACAGACAGGCAGGCAGACAGACAGGCAGAGAGAGAATATTAAAGAAAAAAATGTTTTAGAGAGAAATAGAGATAAAAAGAAAAAGATATAGAGATAAAAAGAAAAAGGTATAGAGATAAAAAGAGAAATATGGAGGTAGAAATACGATAAAGAGATAACCAGAGATAACTCAAGTACACCAACTACAAATCAGAACAAAAATAATCACTACTGGTAGAGGTAGAACCAATAAGGTAGTAAAAAGAATCGTCTCTTTAAAATTTAAGGCATACTTGTAGAAAATTTGCAAGTTTAACTCCAAGGTTCAAATCCGTCAAAGGTCCTGCTAAATACCGCCATGCTCTTTTGGTCACCAAAAATTAGAATTATTGCTAAATAATTTCAAACTAATATATTAATATGTTTAGTTAAATCAATAACTGTTTAGTTTATCACTGAAAATCAGAAAAAATAGTCGATATTTGAATATATGGAGCTCATAAAATCTTAGTGATATTTAGCGGCACCTTTAACAGAATTGAACCCTCCAAAAAATAGAAGATTACTTCACATTAAGGATATAAAGGTTCTCTTGTTTTCATTAGTATTAAAAAGATACTTTTTCACTCATCCATATAATCTTTAACCCAAATGTTCTTTAAAAACTGCGCTATTATAGTTAATTCTAAATAATTGCGACTGAAATTTTAACACAAATTAAATATTGAATGTTTAATAAACATTTCTTCAAACTTAACTTGCCTCAATTTTTACTTAATAAAATAAAATACTTATCAAAGTTAATTAAAGTATACTACTACTTAAAGTCCACTACTACAGGGTGATTCAGAAATAATCATCAATAATTAAGGGGGAAGGTAGAGGGGCCCTAGACAAGCATATTTCGAATAGGGAAGGTGGGGCGCAGCCTTACCGTTAAAGAGCAAGGACTTAATGTAGTGCGAGCGCGTTACAAAAGGCCGTTTTAGAAGGCCCGTGTGACGAAACAAAACATAATGAAACGAAAAACATTATTGCATGAGGTACAGGAGTATCCGTACTACTTAAATCCTCAATGTGATAGAAATTGGACCACTTGCTAAACCGGGGGGTGAGTTTTAAAACGCGCAATATTAATCTTTTAGTCAAACAATGGAGTTCCCTTTAATGGTATTTAGAAAAATGATGATCAGGAAAGGAATTTTCTATGATCAAACAGTTTCATTGATCAATGTTACGATCATTGAAAATTCCTTCCCCGATCATCTTTTTTCTAAATACCATTAAGGGAACTCCATTCTTTGACTAAAAGATTAATACTGTACTTTTGAAACTCACTCCACGGTTTAGAAAGTGGTTCAAATTCTATCGAATTCATGGTGTAAGTAGTAGGGGTACTTCCTTACCTCATGCAATACATTTTTTTATTTTATTATGTTTTGTTTCGTCACACAGGCCTTCTAAAAACGCCCTTTTGTAACGCGCTCGCACTACATTAGGTCCTAGCTCTTTAATGGTAAGGCTGAGCCCCACCATCCCTATTCGAAATAAGCTTGTCTAGGGCCCCTCTACCTCCCCCCCCCAATTATTGATGATTATTTCTGAATCACCCTGTATAACTAAGCCTTCTAAGAATCTCGAGTCATGCATTAAAATTTCTTAGAGAAGATATATTTCATTCAGAGGCATATTTTAATGCATAGTCATTGATATTACAACAACCATACCTTTTTTTCAAACATTTTGTAGCGTAACATAATAGTAATAGATTCTAAGAGGAAGTCAACTTTTCGCAATATTGTTTTTTGCAAGTAAATGAAACTTTGGTGATAGGTTATTGCTCCTGTTTCCTGTTTTTTAAACACAATGCTGATTTGTGTTGTAATATTGGGAAATCAAAATCATGAATTTTCTATGGGTTTGTGTGCTTTTCTAGTTTTGTTATAATTTTAATGCCTATAACTATTCATTGAAATTTTTAAAATTTGTTTGTAATTTGTGTGTATTACTTATAAAGAGAGAGAGAGAGCAGTTATTATACTAGTTAGCAGTTATTACTAAATATTTTTAAAAGGAAATTAAAGATCACACACAGGGTTGTTTCATAGGACGAACATTGGTAAATAAAGAAAACAACAGGCTGGAGAATCAAGCTTGTGATATATTATGGATGTGTACTGAATGGCCCGAAAAACGTTTTTCAGGTAGAGTTCTGGGCACCCTCTACTTTTTTTGAACAACTAATAGAAGCTCACAGCCAAAATTTCAACTCTGTATTCGAATTAGAAGTCGATGGCCAAGAGGAGTGAAAATAGAAAAATAGTAGTTCTGTGTGTAAAATATCTAAATTAATTTTTGAATTAAAATATGTCTATACTCAACAGTAACTATTAAATGTTAGATCATTTTCACAGTAAGAATGTTTTCGTATTTTAATTATCCCTTATGCCCCCATACCAGTAAAATACTAAAAAACTATATTGCCTGGCATTTTGATTATGATTTGATAGTTCAATCAATAAAACGTTAAGTTTATAAAAAATCAAAAAAATTTGCAAATATGCGAACTTTTTCTTTTTTGACCCCTGAAAAAGTGCTATTTTCACATGCTAATATCTCAGCGAATATTCTAGATATTTTCATGAATTTTTTCAGTGAGTTCTTCATGACGTTGGCAACAATACTCTCATTGAGGTTTTTTCACTATCTCCTTTAGTTTTTAAATTATTTTTTTAACTTTTTTTATTTCACATGCAAAGGTCTCTTTAAGTCATGTCAGTGCATTTTCCAGGCTCACTTACCTAGGGGTAGACCTTACCTCCATAGCCCTAGGAGGCCTTGGTTCCAAATAAAAGCCGTGCAACGTAATTTTGAAACACCCTATGATTCCTACGGGACTAACATCGACACATTATTTATTTATTTTATGTTATTTATACTTTCCTCAGATTTTAGTGTCCATCATTTTGTTCATGATATACTCATTTAATATTACTCATAATTTTTTATCTTTTCTCTCTCAAAACAGGTACCTGGCGATATCCATGTCCAGTTGGCTTAAGAACACCGTCCGAGCAACCCTTCGGCCTTGAACGGAAAGTTCTCCCCCTTTAGTCACAAAATGGCGCAATTTCTTGACCCGATAAATGCGAATGAGTGAGACGAACTCGCAGATGGCCTTGCGACACTACGTGATGTAAAGAAGGCTTCCCAGAGCGCCAGGAGCCTTACATAATAACAGACTATTTTACAAGATAGCTCTCGGCTGAGTATCCGGTGAGAGCTGATGTCCCGTTTCGACAGCGATGAAGCGTTACAAAATGGAGCAAAATGCTGCTGAGGAAGATGTGGATCATGGCCATATGTTATGAGTTTTATGGTGCGAATTTCCCCAGGGCAGAGTTTTACATTTTTTTGTGTGTAGGTACTACAGTTTTTGGAGTAGATAAAGGGAAAAAAGCTTCCCTCAAAAAGAGCTTCGGGAGTCTCGGGCCACGCCTTTATGATGCTACTACTTAAGTGAGAATAATAGGTAAATTAAGGTAGGAAGTAGAGGATTTTTTAAAACGAGAAATATAAAATAAAAAGAAAATTAGAAAGGAAAGAGGATGATAAAAAGAAATAGGAGATAAGAATGTGAAAAAATATAATAGAGGAATGATCAAGTAGGAAATGAAAGAGAAAAAAGAAACGAAAAGATATTACTTCTCTTTAATTTGGAATTTTCTTTTCCCCTTTCTTTCTTTTCTCCATATCTCTTTCTATCTTTCATTTGTTCTTTCTTTTCATCTTTCTTTAAGTTCTGTCTCTCGTTTACCTCTCCTTCTCTTTCTTTCCCTTCGAATTTATCTTCTTCTTTTAATACAAACACAAATATTGTCGACCAGCTACAGGCTCGAAGCCCAACAAGGCTGTTCTAAATAGAATAGAAATAAATAAATAGAATAGAAGGTCTAATAGAAAACCAAAAAAGTATAAGTGACAAGGAAAACTCCTGTATTGTATAGAAAATTAGGTTGGTAACTCTTACAAAATTTTATTTTAAAACACCCATACAGTTACTTTCACCTCGCATTAACCTCAGTAGAGCCCTAGACAATTGTGTATCTTAAACATTCTCTAAGTTGGAGTAATCACATAAAAATAGATATTTCCTTCCAAATTTATTCAAGTTATATGAACTTCACTTTTGATTTGGAAAAGAAAAGGTTTTATTTGAAAATTTTTTTTCTTAACAAAAAAGTGGCCATAATGACAATTTTGATGGTGTTTATTCCTATCATTGCATACTTTCTCCGAAAAAAATGTGTGACATATTTAAATGTTGGTTTACGTTTACATCATAAATAATTAACTATGAGTTTGCCTTAAAGTATTTTCTTAGTAATTTCGTATGACCTGATTATATCAGTGAGTTTCACTTCATATGCATTCTTAGTGATGTGTGAAATGAATGTTATTACCTTATTTCATATATTTTTTGTTGACTTAATCCCTGTCAAAAAATCATAGTTCATAGAAAGCGTACTTGATGCGAATAAAAGTTTATCTTTGGCAGTTTTTACTCTCAGAAATATTTAATTTTATAATTTAAATTTAAGTTTTAATGGACAATGAAATACGTAACTAGTTTTTGCTAAAAGAAAGAAAAAATAATGAATTTCATTGAATAAAAGTATGCATCAAACCCATTTATAACGATGTAATGGATTCAAAATGCTAATATTTGTTTTCGGATTTAGAGAAAGGTACTAACAATGGTATATTTGTTACTACATCTTTTTATCTGGTGATGAAAAGCAGAATTATTTTTCATTTCTTTTTTCAGTGTTTTTAAAAGTGTTTCACATAAATTCCAGAAATTCTTAATCTTAAGCACACATGCAGTACAACTCTCTATATAACCAGAGAAAAGAGTATCATTACACATTACACAAACTATGCCGTAAGTCTGGTCATACATTGCTCAATAGTTTTTTTTCTTCAAGCAATATGAATCCAAGGTTACACACTCTACAAAGTCAAGATAATGTGACATTCACCCACAAACTACTGACACCTTAACCTAGACTGACCCTATGATGTTGGAAGAGCGGAGTTAAAGATTAGATCCCGCCCCTTTTCGTCGTTATGATATCTGGCTGAATGAAAGGGAAAAGCTGGATGATACAAACAAAGGATGTTTGGAAAACACTAAAAAAAATCTGAACGACCTTCAAATATACTTCAAACCGGTTTAAAAACCATCCCTCACTTTCTTTTTTCCTAAGGATAAAAACTACCGCGGGACGTTTCTTATTTAGAGACAATGGTAGTAGTATTTATTTAATTTTTCTTTAATTTTAAGGGGTGAGATACACGTGTTGATTTTTCACTTGCCTTTTAAGCGCCTACAGTTAGTATCAAAGAGAATGGTTATTATAGTTGTATATTAATGTTGTATTTGTTATTAATTTTTAAGGAATTGTTTTTGCTATTTGTTTATACTAACCATTTAAATCTAGAAAATTTCAAGATGGTTTGTTCCATAAATAGTAGCTACATTTTAAATAACATGATGGCAAGCTTGGAAAGTTTGTGTTATAAACAAACACTACACACTTCTCTCAATGAGAAAAATATAAAGAAGCTTCACGCATGGCTAAACGTAAAAATAATTGAATGTTCTGTTATCGTAATGTATAATTTGAACTAACTCACATTTTTAAAGGCTGAAACGATTTCGATGTCGCAACTAATCAACGTGCTCATGGGACTAGTTCTCCTAATTTGTTTACATGGAGTGATGGTCATAGCATGTAAGCTGTTTGTTTTTCCAGGAGATATACTTTCCTTCTCTTCTAATACTTCAACAAGCACATATAATAAGTTTTTTTTGGAATCCAATGATCATAAACGGTTGAGACATGCTAAAGCGAACTTAAAAAGATGGCGATGACAACGCGTACACTCTTCCTTTTGCCCTTAAGTAATTACACCATAACCCAAAAGACAATGAAAAGGAAACTATCCAATTTGCCTTATCGAGTTTTTCTCATGTTTCTCTTCTCCTTCTATCACACTGAAAGAAAGAAATTAGTCGCCAAGACTACAAACTCGCCATTTCCCTAAATGTTCCTTGGAAAAACACAAATGGAAAGTTACAAACTATAGAGCTACCCAACCTTGAAATGAAAACCTTTGGATAAAACAGGAAAATATGTTAATGTCATTATTTTTAAGAGCTCTAATCTCAGCAGTCAGTGGCTTCCTCTTTCCGAAATCATTTCACTTTCTGGTATAGCCGCGAGCGGGAAACATTTTGGCGGGTCAAGGGAGTCGTCGATGATAATTAATTCTCGCTTTGTGTTTTCCTGCCTTGACTCACATCTAACTGACCCTATTCACTGACCATTGAGATAGTGTGTGGTGGGGGATTCTTTTTAAGGGGTCCAGAGGGCACATTTTTAAGAAAGTAATTATATTATGCAAGATGTCTACAAAAAATCATGACACAGAACGTGTAAGATGTTCTGTAAGGAATCCGAAATTTTATTTCTTCAGAAAAAAAGATAAAGATAAAATTGCTATAAAAACCCAAAATACTATTTATCTTTTACAAACTTTTTTTTTCATCAAAATGAAGAATAAAAAACACTCTAATATTTATTTTAGATTCAGAAATTTCAAAAATAACATGAAACATGGAGGGCTCAGAATTAAAATGGACCAAGTCCACTTTTTGTCATTTTTGAGTTAGCAACGCTATAACATGCACCAACTATGTAAAATTTCAATGCAATAATGAACCAAGTCCTAGTTCTGATAATATCCGCTTGGCAGCAGCAAGTTCTATTGCGTTAACATGTAATTTTCCTATGAAGCTTTAACTTTAAACGTCTGTAGCTCAAAAGTAGCTAAAGTGGACTTGGTTCACTTCTATTCTGAACCCTCCACATATTAAAATTAATGTTCTAAAAATTTTAAGTAACATTTAAAATTAATTGAAAATTTGAAATCCTATTCGATTTAATAACTTTGCATTAAAATCAGTTACAGACAAAAATAAATTATCTGATTAATATCTCTTTAACCCCTCCAGTTTCGGTCATATGCCGTAAAGGTTATTGCTCTCTGGGAGATACAACGGACATTAAACTGAGACAGCGATTTTTACTGTCAACGGTCTCACTAGGAGAAAGGCAACGGAGATGAAAAGAGTAATCAAGATAGTGCTCTTCTCATGAATGATTAGTGCTTGACACCTTTTCAAAGCGAAAGAGTACATTGTTGTATTCATCTTTTCTGATTGAAAAATATTAAATTAAATATCACGTGATGATGAAACGGTTATTACTTTGGAGTTGTTATATCAATTATTAACTTTTATGAATAGAAAAAAATGGATTTCCAGAATTACTTCCTTATGTTAGGTGTTTACAGGGTTCATGGCAACAGTTAGAAAACATATAAGACATTCGCTTCAAAATTATAGGACATTTGCTTCAAAATTACAGGACATACGTCAGAAAAATTCAAAACAGTCAGATATTTCTGATTTATAAATATAGCTGAATGACCAATGCAAATTAAAAGCTTAAGAAGATATTTATTTTAGAAATTAAAACCGTTAAAAATAAAATGTAAAATCAATAGCATTTTTTATACCACTTTCGAATGGAAAAAAATCAATTGAATCATTTACTTATCTATGCTATTTAAAAATGGATGCTTAACTATCACTATTGTTGATCGACATAGACATACCTATTCTAATTCGTTTTTGAATAAACTTTATGCGTAACATTACAAAACTACAATATTATCTAAATAAACATATTTAAAAATGTTTACATAATTGAGGAAAATTATGAAATTTTCTTGTTTAAATTCAGGAGTAAATTTTTACAAACTTATACGCTTACTTTAATTGCATAGTAATTATCTTATAAAAAACTGACTTATCCTTCACAAATTTATGCTATAGAAGCACAATTTGGTTACCTTACTATCTTTTATATGTTTCCTTGACTAAGTATTTTACTTAAATTTATGTTTGGAATCAATTTCAGATCTATTATGGCTACGGCTAAGATTTCCCATGTAATAACATCTTTTCAGAAAACTGATATTACAGATCTCTCAAATTCTACACGTTTCAAAGAATTTTGGATTAATTAAGACTATTTTTATTTTAGATATTTTTACTCATTCGGTTTATTTACACATTTAAGCTTTAAATACGCTTACATAATAAGCTTTTTTTTAAAAATTAAATACATATTTTTGCTACATATATTCATCCATTTTTTAGGTTTTTCAAAAATAATCACAAGTTGTGCCCAATTTTCTTTTTTAAAACTGTAACATATTATGAGGTTACACATTTAAAATTGTTGTTGAAATCTAATGCTAAATTTAGCCATCGTAAGTTGTGAACTCAGAACTGTCAATTGGAAGGTGTCCATTTCGTGTTTCCCGTTTTCCATCCCGTTCCCAAATTTTGCACTTTCCATCACATATTTACCTAAAATAAATGCATATTATAAGTACATATTTTGTGTTTTTAATTACATAAAAATCACAGGTCCAATTATAATTATGACTGTTTCAAAAACATTTTTAAATTTCCATCAACAGTTTGGGCAGAATGTTGCTACAATTGGAAAGCATGCAGAATCTCCCCCTGCGTTAACAAGCTTTAAAAATATCATCGCAAATTGAAAGAGAGGCGAAGATGGGAGAGAATCACAGATGCAATTCTGCAAAGTCGTGTTTTTAAAAATATAAGAGAAGTTGTGAGCGAAAGAAGTTCTAAATAACACAAAGGGGGGTCTGGGAAAAATTTGACTCCAAAAAACAGGTTTTTAACTTGTTTTGGTGCAAAATATAGGACATTGATTGAAAATATAGGAAATATAGGACAGGGTCAAAAATATAGGAAATATAGGACAGCTATAAACCCTGCTTTTAATATGAAATATTTAATATAAAAGATCATTAAGATGTAATGCGGTTTAGAATAAGATTGTAAGTTGGAAAAAAAATTAAAAGCGTGTTTTACAATAGAAAAAATTCTATACTTTCCGAACTCTATAATCTCTGTATCATTTTATTCATTTTTAGTTACCTCGACGGGATTGTTTCTCTTTGGTAACAAATATGATTTTTCTTTCCTCAGTATAAATATTGTAAACAGAGTTGTAAAAAAACCGGTTTAAAAAAACCGGGTTTATTTGTTTTTTTTGGTTTAAACCAGGTTTTTTCGGTTTAAACCAAGTTTTTTAGAATTTTTTTTCAGGATAAATTATTTTTGCAGTGATGTTTGAAATTGAGTTGTAAATGTGACATTTATTTCAGGGGTTGTTTATAATTGATAAATGATCTGTATATTTCAATTAATTAATTTAATTAGTTAATTAAAATTAAATTAATTTGAATATCTAATATTATTGTAGCGAATAAAAATCAGCGTAAATTTATCATGGATAAATGGTTGAAATAATCAAATTATTTATCTTAATTATATATGGATTAATTTATGAGCTTAAGAAATTTCTTTAGAAAGAGAAAATTTTATTTTTTAAATAAAAAGTAAAAGTGAAATGTGTAAACAACTAATGTTAATTGAAATTGGATAATTGATTGAGATACTTAATTTGATTAATTATTAAAGGGTAAAATAATCAAATTAATTATCCTAATTACATTGATTAATTTATGAACTTAAGAAATTTCTTCTGAAATTGAAATTTGATAAATGATTGAGATAATTAATCCGATTAAGGAAATCAACGGTATTTTATAAATTTAGTAAAAAAAACAAATTGGTTTTTATCTGTTTTATAAACGAACCAACTGGTTTTTAGTTTTTATTATTAAAGAAATCCAACGGTTTTTAATAATTTAATTCAAAAACCAACTGGTTTTTATGACTGACCAATAAGACATTTGTTTTATCCATTAATTAAAATCCAAGCCATCTTTTATCAGTGAAAAACAGATAATTTTTGTGTATCTTTAGTTACTCTTTGAAATAATGTTTCATTTTAAAGGAAATTAATAAATAAACTATCTCTTGCAACATATAATAAGTTTAACTTAAGCATTTAAGGTTAAGTTTAGAATTCAATAATTAAAACCATTAAATTAAAAGATTTCAGATTTTTAGTCACCTTAAAATGTAAATTTTTTGATTAATCTGTCCTTTTTATTTTGTGCAAAAGATTATACTTAATAAAACATTCTGTAAAAAAATCCTGAAAATATTTTAGAATTTCTAAAAAAAAAAAAAAACAAAAAAAAAACAAGGGGTTTTTTTGTAAAAAAACATTTGGTTTAATTAAACCATGGTTTAAACCAATTGGTTTAAACCGTGCCAACCCTGATTGTAAATGCACAAATAAAGATTATTATAATTAAAGACAAATGGATTCCTTAAATTATAAATGGTTCGGTAAAAGTGATTAATAAGTTATTATGAACTGATACCGAGATAGCCGGTGAAAGTAATTAATTTATGAGAATTAATCCCCTTAACCGGTTATTATTAATAAAAGAACCTATTTTGGGGAAATAGTAATTAATTGAGATTGGTAGATGAGAAATTTAAGCATAATTTATTAAATATTCAACTCTAATGAAATTTTTAAATATCTATAAACAAGGGGTAATGGATAAGTTGTTCACTACATTTGAGTAGAGGGGAGTGAGGCACCTTGGGACACTGGACTTTTCAGAGGCAATTTTATAGTTATGAAATCGTGCTTATAGATGCTAATAAATTATATTAAAATCAACTCCTCAACGTGTTTTGGAATATTTGGTGCGTCTCGAAAATTATTTAAATTTTCTTGTTTTTCGTGGTGCAAAGTTACAATCAGTCGAAGTTTCAAAAGCATTTTTGAAATAAAATAAATATATTTATGCCATTGTAATTTCATTCAGAGTAAAGTATGTGCGTCCATTAATATTTTAGAAAAGAAAAAGAAAATTGATTGATAAACATAAAAGAGTAATTAAGTTTAATACCCAAAGCTTCAAGGTGGGGCACCTTGGGACATGTTAAGAATTCTATTTTTATCTTTATTGAAGAGAATTTTTTTCTTAGATTCGCAAAGGACTATATTTAGTATGTTGGCTGTGTTTGAATAAATACCTATGCATTAAACTTAGAAAAATATATTTATACAAAGTGTCCCAAGGTGGGACACCTTTGGACATTAAAAGATGTTTTTAAATTTGTTGTCATGAATTCTCTAAAAGAGATTTTTGTGTGGAAATGTTTAATTAGGTTCATAAAGGACTATATTTAATATATTAGCCGTGTTTGAATAAATACCATTGTATAAAAAAATTAGAAAAATAGTTTATAAAGAGTGTCCTAAGGTGCCCCACTCTCCCCTAAAATAAAATACTGCATTAAGTATTAAGCAACAATTTCACTTTAACCTTTGAGGATTTCCTTTAACGCCTTTTCTACCCTTTTCTTAAATTAACAGCCTTAATAATTCTTTTTTTGTCTTCTTATAACATGTTATATTCTAGAATTATTTATTTCTAAACCATTGAACCATTTTTTAATTGTTTTATTTAATTTAATTAAATAGTATATTCTACTGAAAGTACAAAACTAAAAGAATCATTATCCAGGAATAGGAGTATAATTACTTTTTTCAACAAATATTTATCATTCAAAGTACTTGAAAATCAGTTACATAAGACAAGAATTACTTTTGTTATTTTACTATAAATTTTTAAAACATAAATTTACAAAACGCACTGTTTTTTTTTAAATATCATAAATAGCATTTATGGGAATTTAATGTTTATGTTGATCAGTGCTGACTCCTATTTGTTGTTAAAAACTGTATAAACCCCCAAGTTCGACTTACATATATTTTAAAGGTGTATTTTTACTTCTTTTTAAAACAATTTTAAAAAACAATGAAAATCAAAATACATTAGTAGTAGGTATAATATAGATTCTCTTTTACCAAAATAACCATAGGAATTTTTATCAAATGCTGACAAATTTTTCTGTTTGTAATTTTTCTAATAAAGCTAAAGAAACTCCATTTTACTCCATTTAAATTATGTAAATTTAATTGATATATATATGTTTTTTATCATAACTTTTTTTTATTAAAAGGTTAAGAGCGATCAACAAAAGAGAGTCAACAAATATATATTGATATAGAACACTCAAATTTATAAATTTCATGTTCAAAGATAAATATAAATAAAAAACATATTTTTGCATAATTAAACTCCTCCCTGGCTAAGCTACTCTTGCTGGTGATAGGCAAAACACTACTTTTGAAGATAAAAGTGGATTACAAGGAGAGGTAAATTAAAATGTTCCTTCTAAAATAGTTTTCCCAACTACATCATAGATGTCAGCACAAAAAAATATTGTAATAAATCTACAAAATGTGATTCTCCATTTGTAAATAAATTGATTAAAGAAAAAAATCTTAAAAGGAAAAGAAAAGGAATCTTAGGAATAGTGATTGGTCTAAAATATTTACAAATCTAAGCTTATTGGCCATTTTAAGTAAAACAAATTGACGCTATTTTTAATTATTCTAATGCATCGGTTTAATAAACTTAGGTGAACAATAGGGTGTCCCTTAAAATCGAAGGTCGGGGAAACTGTTGCGACACCCCCCAATTTTTTTCCTTTTGGTACCCTAAGACTGTGTGCAAAATCTTAAATCGATCAGATAATATTAACACGTGCCCCAAACGGCCTAAAGTTAGAAAAATTTGACTTTTTTCTCATTTTTTCGAAAATTTTTAAAAATGTGTTTAATATATCCGTTGCCGAATATTAGGGCTCTAACACATTTAAATAATCTTATTTGACCGTTTTTCATTACTAGTTAGGCCAAAATGCCTAGTTTGTAACCTAGCCATCAATCAGAAAATCCTCAAATTTGTCCATTTTACACTGAGAATAGAAGAATCAAAACGCAGTGGTAAATGACTTAAAACCGCAAAATTCCATGATTAAACACCATTTGTAGACCATATTGATGTGGAGATAAATTATCTGGAGCTCAAATTAATTATGGGTTGCTTAATTACAGACGCCCTATTGGGTTGCATTAAAACTATAAAAAATTCTATAAAAATGGTATGGGCATGTTTGATATCGGGTAATGGGTGTATGAGGTTTCTAAACTCAATTAAGACTAATAAAATCATCTAACACAACTTTTTAAAGCTCTTTACGCAATTATAAGGGCCATCATATCTTCTAATTCAAGGTCAAACCATGATTTCAGAACTATAGATGGTAATAAATTCTATACACATAAAACCGGCAAGAGAAATTCTGGAAATAAGTTAATAATAAGACTCCACAGTGTGTCCACGAGTATTTTATTCCGTAATTTAGTTTAAAAGTAGAAAAAGATACAAAATTAACCCGTTCATCATAATGATTGAGTTATACTCTGTGAAGAGAAGCAATTAACCAAGTTTATAGAGACTGTTCTTGTATTTTATAATAAATTTATATATTAACATTAAAATACCTGCAATTCAACAAATTAGACTCTTTAAAAACTAAGACACTTAAATTGGCTACGTGAATATCATAAATATTAACAACAGTTTCTGAAAATAATTCCTTCTTTAAAGTCTGTTTTTAAGTTAGAGCTATTCTTCGCTCTAAGTTTCCTACCTCTACATTCTCAAAGAAGGCTTTGAGGGTTTAAAATAATTTAATTTCATTAACAATTTTCATGAAAAACTTACTCGAAATCTAAGTACTTCTTCAAGGACGTTTACTGATGATAAGTCGACAGATCGAAGAAAAACTAAGGATATAGTAGAAGAGTTATAGAAACTGAGGTTTATATTTAACATATTCTTACAGCCTCAAACAAAATATCAGTGTTTAATTGTATTAATGACACTGATTTGTTAAATTGCAGGTATTTTTTATGTTTATGTATAAATTTATGATAAAATACAAGAACAATCTCTATAAACATGATTAATTGCTTATCTTCACAGAAACTCAATCATTATGAAGAGCGGGTTAATTTTGTATCTTCTTCAGCTTTTCAACTAAATTACGGAATAAAATACTCGTGGACACACTGTGGAGTCTTATTATTAACTTATTTTCAGAATTTCTCTTGCCGGTTTTATGTGTATAGAATTTATTACCATCTATAGTTCTGAAATCATGGTTTGCACTTGAATTAGGAGATATGATGACCCTTATAATTGCGTAAAGAGCTTTAAAAAGTTGTGTAAGATGATTTTATTAGTCTTAATTGAGTTTAGAAACATCATACACCCATTACCCGATATCAAACATGCCCATACCGTTTTTATAGAATTTTTTATAGTTTTAATGCAACCCAATATGGCGTCTGTAATTAAGCAACCCATAATTAATTTGAGCTCCAGATAATTTATCTCCACATCAATATGGTCTAAAAATGGTGTTTAATCATGAAATTTTGCGGTTTTAAGTCATTTACCACTGCGTTTTGATTCTTCTATTCTCAGTGTAAAATGGACTAATTTGAGGATTTTCTGATAGATGCCTAGGTTACAAACTTAGGCATTTTGGCCTAACTAGTAATGAAAAATTGTCAAATAAGATTGTTTAAAAGTGTTAGAGCCCTATTATTCGGCAACGGATTTATTAAACACATTTTTAAAAATTTTCGAAAAAATGAGAAAAGTCAAATTTTTCTAACTTTAGGCCGTTTGGGGCACGTGTTAATATTATCTGATCGATTTGATTTTGCACACAGTCTTAGGGTACCAAAAGGAAAAAAATTGGGGGGTGTCGCAAAAGTTTCCCCGACTTTTTGAAAAAACGCCGAAATAAGGGACACCCTAGTCAACAATCTAAAAAATAATAATTTAAAATTTACTGACCAAGTTTTTTTAAGGTACCACTTAAGTTTTTATTCTGTAATATAGGACTAATAGATGAAGATCCCAGAGCCCCCAGACATTTCTTATTTTCTCACAAATAAAATATATGGGATAATGTAGTGTTAGTATAAACTTTGAGTGTGTGCATATCCGCTAACTTGGCCCACCGGCCAATTGACAGGTACCATGTGCTAAAGGTAGGTAAAAACAGTGCTCACTTTTCTCATTTTCTCAAGGATGATTTTTACATATGATACTCGGTGAACTATTTCAATATTTTTTGTAAGCAGCCAGACCAATCGGATGGGCCAAACATCCCCCCAGACGCACTAATAGTGTTGAATAGCGAGAAATGCAGCCAATCCCACCAACCCTTACGATTGCATAAAGCTGCAAACAAAATTGTCGGTTCACTACTAGTCATTTCTCACTAGTTACAATGCACTTATACACAGTGGCGTAGCCAGGATTTTCCTAAGGGGGGGGTCCAGTGCGAAAAATTTACCAATGGATATCAAAAAGTGTCCAGTCCACAATTAGTGAAATAAAGTTATAATTTTCACATTACTTTTAATTTCTGCTCTGTGTTAATTATAGTTAATAATTTATTAATAAAATAATTAGTGTAATAATTAAGATTAAGTATTACTTCGATTGAAAGTTCTGATCCACGTAATTTTTTATTAAGTACAGAGACCGTCGAGAAACAGTTTTCTGTAGCTCCATATTAAAGAGGGGGGGGTTTGGGGGTCCACCCCCAGAAAATTTTTGGAAATTTGATTTTAAAAAGGAGTTTTTTTACTTCATTCATGAGGTAATAACCGAGGAGCACCGCTCCTTGTAAGCCAGATAATTTTTTAGGAAAAAAGTAAAAAATATGACGTTTCTGAGGCAGTAGTTGATCCAGGATTCGGTTTTTTGGGGGGGGCTAAAAATTTTGAAAATCAAATTGAATCTCCTCAACGAATATAATATTAAAAAGGTTGAAAATAATCGTGTTCGAATTACCTTAAGGGGGGTTTGGGGGACCTCCCCCAGAAAATTTTTGGAAATTCAAGTCTAAAAAGCAGGTTTTCAACTCGTTTTGGTACACCTAATCCGAATTTCGATCATTATATTTTCAGGAATTTATTATTTGCTAGGAGTTTTGTATTTTGACGAACTCATCATTAAAAAAGTTGTTTAATAAAGTTCCAAGTCCCAAGGGGGGTCTGGGGGAACTCCCCCAAAATTTGTTTGGAAATTTGACCCTAAAAACAGGGTTTGGTTTACTCGTTTAGTACCCTTTATCGCCCCCTCCCCTTATATCGTCCCTCAACTAATACGTTTTTTATAGGTAAACCGGGGGATCCCTCGGAAAATTTTAGATTTTAACAAGCAAAAAAGGTGGTTTTTAGATACTTTTAAGGGACATAGACGCCTTCTTTTGAGTAGGCACTGGAATATTTAAAGCCTAAAAAAGGGTTCAAAAATTTTAGGTCGGGCCCATGGGGGGGGTCCGGACCCGGGGACCCCCCCCTTCGCTACGCCCCTGCTTATACAGCTTTATGCGATCGTAAGGGTTGGTGGGATTGGCTGCATTTCTCGCTATTCAACACTATTAGTGCGTCTGGGGGGATGTTTGGCCCATCCGATTGGTCTGGCTGCTTACAAAAAATATTGAAATAGTTCACCGAGTATCATATGTAAAAATCATCCTTGAGAAAATGAGAAAAGTGAGCACTGTTTTTTACCTACCTTTAGCACATGGTACCTGTCAATTGGCCGGCGGGCCAAGTTAGCGGATATGCACACACTCAAAGTTTATACTAATACTACATTATCCCATATATTTTATTTGTGAGAAAATAAGAAATGTCTGGGGGCTCTGGGATCTTGGACTATAAGCAGAAAATGGAACAAACATAATTTAAGCAAAAAAGTCTACTATAATTTATTACGGTATGTAGCTGAAAATAAAAAAGAATATCCATATTTCTTATCTATTTCAGGTTTTTTTATAAAACTTTTGAATGTTGCGTCTTTATTTTTTACTAGCTGTTATACCCGGCCTTGCACGGGTGGGGTGTATAAATTTATTTGTAAAAATATTTCTTAAAATACATTTATAATTTTGTAAATTAGCAATATTACAAATCATCCCGGTATCCCAGGCGCCTCTTTCCTATCCCAGTGTTCCTGGTAATCTTATCCCGTTGCCCGGTGATCATGGTAATTTTTCTAATCCCGGCTGCGTTCCCGGTAATTTTCCTATCTCAGTGTTTACGGTAATTTTTATATTCCGGTATTCTGGGTGTCTTTATGGTAAATTTCCTATCCCAGTGTTCTCGGTAATTTTTCCTTCCCGATGTTCTCGCTAATTTTCCAATCCCGGTGTTCTTGTCACTTTTTACAATTCCGATGTTTCTGATAATGTTTAATAATATCTTGGTGCCTTTATAAAATAACAAATTTGAAACCGTAGTAAAAAGTCTAGTGAACAAATTAAGAAATTTAAAACCTGTGTTTAAAACTAAAATAAAAGATCTAGTAAATGAAAAAGTCTAGTGATCTGTGTCTCATTTGAAACAATGTTTTATTTTTAACTCGTTGTATGACTGGTAAAACAGGTTTTCAAACACGGAAAAATAAGTGAAAAAAAGCAGGAAAAACGGGAAAAAAAGAATGAAGGACTGATTTTCTCTTTATAAATTATAGCCTATGTGTTATTCTGATGTATAAGCTACATTATGGTAAAATTTCATTAAAATCCATTCAGTAGTTTTTGCGTGAAAGAGTAACAAACATCCGGACAAACATTCACAATTATAATAGTAGTAGGAAGTAAAATAAATAGTTCAAAATTTACATTGGCGAATTCTTTTGTGTAGCTTTCCAAAAATTTACCTTTTTTGTAAAGCTACAGAAAATCATTGGATCAAAATAATGTAGATCAGTTAGTTCCTTCAAGCATTTCTTCTCGATTTTTTTAAGTAACACAATAATTTGTTCCTCTACTTTTGAAAAATCCCTCATACAGTAAAAGGTTTATTATATAATTAGCCAATATATTATAATTGCTCTCCTATCATCTTGATCCTATGGAGTACGAAGAAATACTCCAGCAGAATAAATGACCTTACACAAATCCATTGAAGTATGAAATATTTCCCAAGAGGATTTTTTTTGCAACGAAGACCCTATCATTTCAACTAAGGAACGCACTCGGAAGGTTTCGCTCAGTAAACGGAAAAAATCATTCATTCAAAAATTTTTCCTCTTCTTCCGCACGGTAATGGAATCAAATACTGTAAAAATGATTTGTTTCTGACTCCTTTTAATAGTTTTTAACCCTGATAAGTTTGAAAGTCACAGGAAGTATTTATTATCAAGTTCATATTAAATTATTCTCAAGTTTGTGTTGAATGAAGAATGGAAACATAATCGCCATATAATCCTTAAAGTAATATCTAATTTCATTTTTTTGTCTTAAGGATAATGCTATAAAAGTTAGTAGAGTTATATGTTAAAATACATTTTTACTATGAAGATTAGCTAGTTATAATCTATAAACGACCTTTGTGTGATACACGCGGAGAACATAGTTAAAATTTATATTTTTAATCTAACTATTATCTCATACTATCCTTCCTGAAAAAAACATAACATCCATCTCGCTTTCTCGGCTAGTTCAAATATAATTTTTGTTTCCTTATACCGCTACGAATGAAAAAAAGTTATGTAGTTACAAAATGAAAAAGTCTTTGAAATTAAAAAAAACTTTCAATGTGCTAAAAGAAAAGTAAAATAATCCCAAGGAGGCCATTTCTGTGTACATAAAATTGATTACTCACACTTTTACATTTCTTAAAACTTTCAACTGAGATCAAGTAATTAAAGAAACAGACTACGTCAAAAAATAATAAATAAATAAAGCGTCTAGTCAAATCTGGGGTATGAAAAACCATTTTAAACTTAAACCATCACAGTATAATGACAGTAGAAAATCGAGATAAGATGCTAACTACAGTGTTTGATTTCAAATCATTACTATAGAAGTGTGAATAATTGCCATTAGAGTGATAAACCATCAAATTTTCAAAAAATACAAGGAAGTAGAAAGACAACGAAATAAACAATTATCGTTCTCAACGCTAACAATCCCAAAAGATTGAAAAATGACATAATTTTCTTTGTTGTGAATCGAAATCTGTTATAAACTGGATCACCGAGTCCGAATCAAAAAACTAGATTTAATTCTTTTCTTTCCATTGATTAGCATAGTTTTCGCTTTTATGAATACTCATAGATTTGTGCCTTAATGAAAGCACACGGTTGCGGAAGTTGAATTCCCACTGAAAAGTAGAGTCTGTTCCGGATCTTTGGTAAGGAGAGTGGTGCCAGTGTGTTAAAGAGCGCAAATTCCCCCCTCTACTCTGAGAAGATGGAGAGGAACTCTCTACGGGTTGTCTCTCGGTTGGAGATTTCGTAAAACCAATCGTAAAAATATGCTATACACGCGGGTTTGACCGATATAAACTGGTATAATAAACACGGATAGAGACTAAAAAGTTCTAGGATATTGATTTCCATGAATGTTTTGATGTTTTACTATTAGCCCCAAAATATTTTACATAGGAAGATATCCTATTCTATATGCACCACTTGGATACGTATCCATACAGGCATGAAGCAAAGCTTTTTCATAGTACACTTTTTGGCCATTTATTATTCAACTAGCTGATATACCCGCCGTTGCTCGGGAAAAAAGGGATTTTCAAACTGGGTGATAAAATAAATAAGAATTATTTTCTTCCCTATACTTAATATTTGGAGGGCTCAGAATTAAAATGGACCAAGTCCACTTTTTGTCATTTTTGAGTAAGCAACGCTATAACATGCACCAACTATGTAAAATTTCAGTGCAATAATGAACCAAGTCCTAGTTCTGATAATATCCGCTTGGCAGCAGCAAGTTCTGTTGCGTTAACATGTAATTTCCTATGAAGCTTTAACTTTAAACGTCTGTAGCTCAAAAGTAGCTAAAGTGGACTTGGTCCATATTTCTATTCTGAACCCTCCATTTATCAACCCCCTTCATCCCGCTGTTTTCATAAAATTCAAAGCAAATAAGAAATAAATACTTTCCTGAAATCTAAAACAAATTAAAAAACTTTTGGAATTAAAGTGTTAATAACCGATTTTTTAAATTAAAATTAAAAAAGGTCAGGGGGAGACCCCCTGAACCCCCCTTGGTTGATTGACAAAATTTTTTTGGAATTAAAGTGTTAATAACCGATTTTTTAAATTATAATTTAAAAAGGTCAGGGGGAGACCCCCTGAACCCCCCTTGGTTGATTGACAAAATTTTTTTGGAATTAAAGTGTTAATAACCGATTTTTAAAATTAAAATTAAAAAAAGGTCAGGGGGAGACCCCCTGAACTCCCCTTGATTGATTTATTACCAACTCATTCATTAAAGAAATCGCCTTCAAACATGAAATAAAAGTAGACATTATTTGAATGAGGAAGTTGCATGGTTTTTTTTTATTTTTTTAATCGATTCCTCTTGCAAAAATAAGCAACTACCCAAAATTTGAGGCCGATCGAGAAATTTTTTGATTGTCAAAAAAATTAACAAAAATCCCCTTTTTAAAAGCGCGCGAAAACGCCAAGAGTTTGGATGTGACGTCATCTTATACTAAACATTGTTGTAAAGCAATGGAGTTGATGGTATGATTGTTGACGTCATCTTATAGTTTAAACAATAAACGTTTTTAGTCACGTGTTTTTTTCTCGACTTTTAAATTAAAATATTTAATTACCTGTACATTTTTTTGAAAAACTGACTAGATATTTCATTTTACCATACAAAAAACCATACGGAACACTTGTTTGTTTTTGAAAATCTGACATATGCAACTTCCTTATTATTGGTATCAACTATCTAAAATGCTGCTGATGAAATATTGCTATTTTAAATTTCTATTGAATGGAAAAAAAGTTAAAAATTTTCGGTTAAATAGTTTTAATTTATTGTAAAAATTTATTTTATCACAAATTATTTCTTTATCAGATATTTTAAAAATTCTGATCGCTATAAAATATTTTTAAGCAAATATTTCTAACAATAGAGGTTTTGCGTCACTTGGAAGGAGCAATAACCGTTATCAATTTAACATTGAAGCTACGCATAAGAATTTAGAAAAGGGCCAAAAAAGACAGCTTAGAATGGTTTGAATTCAAAAATTCTTTTTTGAAAACCTTCCCGATTGTGTGAGGAACAACATGCTAAAATTTCATACCAATCGCATTAATAAGGTGGGCGATAGAAAGCAAAAACTAAAAACCGGAGTAAATATTCAAACCCCCGTGCACCCCCTCCAGAATGAAATATCGAAAAATCCAGAAATTACTTTCTTTTAAATATTCTTAAGAAGATAATACCAACCGGTCGCTTCGAAATATCAAATTATTAGTATGTTTTTCTTCTAAAATGTAAAACTTTGTTTATGCTCAGTAAAATCGGGTTTTTGAAATTTTTAGACCCCTTAAAATTCGAACATCGAAAATTCGAAAAATGCCTTTCTAGATATTGTGGCTAGGTACCTTCCTGCGAAGTTACGAAGATCTCGGGTCATTTGGGACGGTGGTAGGCTCAAAAACGTAGAAAACACTCCAAGCACCCCTGTGGGTCAGAAAAAAAGAATTTCGAAAAATCCCTTCTTAGTGCGCGCATACACCGTAAAGTCTTCCACCACACCAAGTTTCGACTCTTTAGCCCCGGTAGATTTTGCTGTGCGTTGATAGGTGAATGAATCGATCGATGAATGAATGAACCGTAAAGCTCTTTTATTATTATAGATTACTCCAACTCAATCTACATAACTAGTACTTGGTCAATTAGTTTATTTCAATTAAAATAAAACGTTCCGAATTTATTTGTGGCATTACATTTTGGTAGTATCAATTAAATAAATGCTAAGGGCAATGTGATTAAGCCGGGCATCATTAAAATGCCCACGTATAAGTGATAATTAATCATTGAATTTATCTCATTGACCGCCTCATCTCGGGCATAACTTATGCTCGATTCATTAACTTTGCCCGTAACATAAATATCAAGATCAAGACGTATTGTAAATCCTGATAGTAATAGGTACTATTCTCCAGATAAATATAAAAGCGTAGATTATACATCACACAAGTTCCCCGTTATTTGTGGAAATCGTCACACTTTTTATTATTCCGAGTGATTGTTTTGAATGACTGCGTAATAAGATCATATAGAAATTATGCATAGCATGTCTCAATGTCGTCCGAGGAAGAAGAATGGTCAACAAGTATGAAAATGAGCATCATTCGCCAATTTACTAGTATTTCACTAACAGCACCAGGGACGCATGGGACTATTTATTTGACACTTCTAGATACCTATGCAAAACTACCACTCTTACTGTCGCCAAGCTGTGATGACTTTTGGTATGCTTTTTTTTGTTCGGAAAAATAGCCTCAAACCAGTGAAGCATGTAGTAAGCAGTCCCTTCTTCTAGTCCATTAGTGACACACTCACTCCTTAATACATCAGGAATCGTCGATTATTGAAAGAAAATCCAGAATTGGTTTATTTTTTCCCGCCAAATGTGTCTCCTTCAGTCATTTTCTTTGTTCTCACCTTCATCTTTTCGGGAGAAAATCAGAACGTTGGTAACAAATGGAATTCAAATGACACCATTTATCAGAAAGTGTGACCACGGAGAAAACAAAACAGAATAATAAGTACCGAGAAACTTCTTTGATTTATCAATATACATCCATAAACATGTGCGAAGAAAAGAAGCAGGATGTATATTTTATAAGGATTTTCGAGCTAAGTAAAAAAAAATATAGAAGTGAATAGCAGCATTCATTAAGTAGTCAATGAACTACTATTAATATATAGAAGGAGAATTATACTTCTTCACACTTCATAGGAAATCGTCATCTTCATCTTCTTCACAATCAGGAAAAGAACTGAATACTTGATCTTTTTTTATGGACAACTCATAAAAAAAGTCGAGATCGATTATTTCGAATATTCTAAATTCGTTTTCATATCTTTACCTTTTTTATAATCAAGAGTTTGAAATACTTAACATTTTGCTTTTAAAAAGAACCAAAACCAAATGTTTTTTTAACGAAATTAAATTTTAACTAACTCTTGTTTTTTTTACCCCAGATGAGTTAATCAAGATTTAGCTGAAGATTATTCGTAAAATAACTCTTTCTGAGTAAGCAAATATTCCAAAATGAATGCAAATTATAATGTAACGTTTGAAAAAAAAATTAAAATGTAATTATTACATGCATTTTTTTTTATTTAAAAAACAAACATAAATCTCCTCGTGTACCACACAGTATGCCACGAGGCTTACGAACGTAAGTATTATATGTATGAGGGCATGAATAATTTTTTATACTTAAAAAACGAACATTAACATTATTATAATTTATATTTACAATAAGTAACTATGAACATTTAATTTATCACAAGAGTTTGAGAAGAATTAAATGATAGCAATTAATCCATCTGTTTTCTTCTTCATATTTGTTGTTTTTCAATATTTAACTTCTATTAAGTAACGTTACTTAGATTTAAAATATTAATTTTTGAAATTCGCTGTTAGGTAGAGTAAAAAGTAAAAACTTCATTCCATCTTGAGTTGAACAAATGATTCTATATAATATTATTGTAAAACTCTGAAAATCTTACACTTAAAATACATTTAGATAGATTTAATATGTGTATATGTTACTGGCAATGATAAATTCAACTAAATTTATGAATGAAATTGATCACTTTGCCCGTTTCCACTCTGGGCATTATTAATAATGCCCAATTAATCACTTTGCCCGTAACATATACATATATAATCGTATATTATAATTATGTATTTTTATGTATAAGCATTAAAACGTTCTAAAGTTTAAATTTAGATTATATTAATTCAGAAGTTAATTCACAATTATTAGCATGGGCTGGATATAAAAAACACAGATTGTATAAAAATATCTTAACAAAAGAATCAAAGTCAAGAAACTAATTAACTGTTAAATCTTAAGTCAATTCACAGTCAAACAATAGTATATCCTATAAGCACTACTTTAGATGTCGGTGGAAGTAAAGTTTTTGGTTACGAAAAAGCAATTTAGTGGTTCTCTTCCTGAAGCTTTTCCCTGTCTTTAATTGCAGTAACATTTACTCCTGTTGGGAACTCAATGAAGGAAGCCGACAGAGGTCACATTTTCGGTTCATGAATCATTTTCCCAGAATGTCGTGCTAATAGGTACGGTTGTGAGGGTTTTGTTTATAAAAAGATAATTCCGAATACTTTATGCTTTTTTATTAATATTTCTAGTTTTATTCATGTAAGGAAGAAGAGTTCTTTTTTCGTGCAGTGAAATCAACCTATTGGTTCGTTTAATATCAACGTAACAATTGATTTGCTTGTTTCATAAAAGCCTAAAAACCAAAATGACATAATGAGCTCAAAAATATCCCCAAGCTCCACTCTATATGTGAGAGTTAACTAGGAAAACAATAACTACCCTTATAGGGAGATATTAGGTAAACGATGCAAAAGTTAAGATCATTCGGACAATAATAACACGAGCAGGAAAGGCTTTAAACAATCAAAAGAAGAACTGATTTTTTTACAAAACTAAAAAAACAAAGATTAAACCATCACATATTGTTCATGATTTTTTGATGGGGGACTAATAACATAGTTAGGGGAGACTGTTGTACCTTCAGACAAAATTCACGTTTTAATTTTTCTAAGACAGCTAAATTCACATTTAGACCATTTAATGTGCCCAACCTAGTTCTAACCTTAGTAAATAGGGTAATATTTTTTATTGCTTCAAATCTTCAAAATTGGATTTTTAATCAATTTTAATAACTTCATGAATTTTGTGTACATAGATACAACAACCTGCTCTCCATATGGATAGACCCAGTTGTACCTGTAGACACCCTTAAGAAAAGAGAAGGTTTAGTTTAAAAAAATGAAAATTTTTTATTGATGCATTACTTTTTAATGAACATTTTCAATCATGTAATAAATTGGAAAGCGATTTTTTAAAGCAACGTAAATGATCATAAAGGAAGTTAATTGATACAAGTCTTGATTTCTTACCAAAACACATAAATCACATGGAATTTTCAGATCGAAATTTAATTTTAATAGTTTCAGCAATCATGCTGATTGATCTGATCAGTTCATTGATCCAAAAAAATTCGATTGATACTTAGTTTCTCCGTCATTTGATGGTAGTAACTTTTTTTCGGTAGAGGTTTTTCGTTATCATCATACCGAAATGTGAAAGTGGTGCTAAAGAGATTTTATACCATATTTTACATCAAACACAAAGTAGAATAAAAAATTACAAAAATTGGAAATATTTAAAAGGAATCAGATTACAAAATGTTTGATTTTTCATCTTAAAATTTCATAAACATAATCACCGACAAATACATTGCCCTTTAGAAGTAATTTAACATGTAATAAAATGTATTCAGTTTAACGAAACCCGATTCAAAAACGCCGATTACACTGTTAAACAAATTTGACCTTCAAAATTTTTTCCTTGATGAAAATAGTCATTTCTTATAGATTTTGGGTCGCTGAATACGAAAATCCCCATTAAAATTTTCAATTGACTCAGGATTTTCGGGGAACAGCCCCTTCCCTTTTTTACGTTTTTCGACGACTTTATAACTTTAAACTCGATTTTCAGGGTCAAAAAGCATTGTTTTAGTCTTCAAATTGCCCCCAGGTAACAAGAAATGTTCAAATTAATGAAATATGATACATTTATAACAAATAAATAGATTTAAGGGGTAATTACCCCCCTAAAAATACAAAAAAATAGCTAAAAATTATAGAGGTTTCTATACGCTATTTTTCCCTCTTATTTTTTACGCAATTCCCGTTTGAAAGGTCCTAACCCTTCCCGAAGGACCCAAATTTGATGACAATATGCAGCAATAGTTTTTACTAAATGCGGCTGAGGTGTTAGCCTCCCAGAAGCCCCCGCGGAAGAGTTCGGAAGACTTCCAGAATGGCGAAGGCGCTCGCGAGCTCAGGAATTAATATTGATGATTTTGAAAAGATTACAAATGACGTTTTTCTTATATTTTGGGTCTATCCTAAGTAGAAACTCTTCAGTTCTTTAAAAACTGACCGGTTTTAGGGAGTGAGGATTCCATGTTTCAAGATGTTAATAGATGCACGGCTGTGAATAACAATTAGGGGGCATCCCCTTAAAAACTGAGGGGGATGGAGGAAAAGGGGTGTCATATTTGAATTCAGCAGATCATTTTCCACAAGAATCAGCTGAAATTCAGCTTAGTGGCTTCAAATTTTTTTTGTACAGCACTGTTTAACTCTAAGTGCCGCATTGAACCCTTCCGTGGGGGCTTTGGGGGCGGTCTCACCTCAACCGCTCTTAGTAAAAATAATTGCTGCATATTGCCATCAAATTTGGGTCCTTGGGGAAGGGTTAGGATCCTTCAAACGTGAATTGCGTAAAAAATAAGGGGAAATAAATAGCGTATAAAAACCTCTGTAATTTTTAGCTTTTTGTTGCATTTTTAGGGGGGTAATTACCCCTTAAATTTATCCATTTGTTATAAATTTATTATATTTTATTAATTTGGACCTTTCTTGTCCCCTGGGGGGCAGTTTGAAGACTAAAGCAATGCTTTTTGACCCTTAAAAATCGAGTTTAAAGTTATAAAGTCGCCGAAAAACGTAAAAAGGGAGAGGGGCTGTTCCCCGAAAATCCTGAGTCAATTGAGATTTTTAATGATGATTTTCGTATTCAGCGACCCAAAAATCTATAAGAAATGACTATTTTCCTCAAGGAAATTTTTTCATTGTTGAACAGTGTTAGCTACAGATATATCAATAAAGATATATAATTTTTTCCAGGATTATTTTTACATTTGTGTTTATTGTGTTATTTTTATAATTTAATGTGGAATAAGTATCAAGCGAATGATTGACCCTATTGATATTATTTAAATTGACTTAATGAGTCAAAGTTTCATAATATTTATTATTTTTTCTTTATACATTCTACATTTCACACCTGCGTTTTAAACTATTTTATTCTCTCCTTTCATTTGAAGATTCACTATTAAAAGATAGAAATATTCAATTGCAAAAAAATTTTAAGGAGGCGCAGTGGTTTAAATGTTATTCTAATACCATGGCAAACATTTTTTAAGGAACTGTGGTATTTCAATTAGAAAACACCCGCACTTAATACCGTCCGTTCAGAAACAATTTTCTATTAAGAAGAGACATTATTTTATTTTCCCCATGCATTAGAAAATAACTCCTAATTCAATTGTAAAGAAACTTAAAACTATATAACAAAAATATTCATCATTAACTTTCTGTACATCCATGCCTTTTTTAGAAACTTTCATTTCAAAGTTCTAATTTGAATGCAAGCCAAACAAATTTTACAGCGATTAAAACAAAGGCTAAGAAATTTTCTACGCTATTTCTGGTATTAACCTAAATTCTAAAAAGTAAATGAATAAAAATCCTTCTCACCTTAGCGTGCTTTACTGTAATGAGGTAAATCCCCTCCAAAGTAATGATCTCTCCCCAGCAGTAAATAAACGCGATAGAGAAGATTTCTCACTGAGATACAGATTGCGATAGGCTTCCCATTTAGGGCAAATTCATTTGTGAAAAAAATTATACAATACTCTCGTTTTACTTGCAAACAAAGATAAAAATTATGAACAAGAGGGATTTATAAATCATCCTAGAAAGCAGGATTGAAGAATACGGTATCCTTATATTATCATAAAAGAAATTTTATCTTTAATTTTTACTTGCACTAAAAATATCATTGCTAAAATATTTTTTAATAATTTAAAAATATTTAAATGGCCCTAAAATTATTTAAGTCTAAAATTTTACGCTAAAATACGCTTTATTAGTATAGAATGATGTAAATTTCCCTTTGTTTTTTCTTTAATATATTTAGAAATAAAATATAGGAGCAAAATAATATAGCATTAAAAGCTTTTGATATCACATTTCTAATAAATACGCAACCAAATCAATATACACACGATCAGGAATAGTAAAAAATAAATAAGATTTCAGTTTTTAAACACTTTATTACATTCTATTAATGAACATTTTTAACTACACTATCCTAAAAAAAAGAAAAGTTATATAAATTCATCCAATTTTGTAAAAGACTGTCCAATTTTAAGTTTTGAGTCTAGCAACATAAAACTTCAAAACCGCTAACATAATCACAAGTTATAAATTTAAAACAGCGTCTAGCATCTTGATAATAACAAAAAATTAATATTTATTATATTTGTGTGCTTTCACATTTCAAATATAGATTTTATCGATAGTATTTTTAACTTCTTTAACAATAATAACTTTCACTTCTTTGAATATCTTGCTCATTGTCTCTATCTACACGCAGTAGGAGTCCATAAAGGATTTTCATGGTTACGGTGTCATAGATTAAAACATTGCATAACTATGGTAGGTATAACATTATTGGTATATTTTAATTAATTAATTAATTAATTATTTTTATTTATATAATTTCAATAATATATTTTATAAAATACCATACATGAAGGGATGTTGAGAGGTTGAATATAGAAAGCATATTCTGTGCCACTGCCCTGTCTATTATGCGGCTAGAATGGAACTGCTGGAATCCACTGCCCCAGATACATTAACGGACGAACTATATTTTTGGACTACAAATCAAATTAATACAAGAAACAAAGAGCTCTTGAAAAATTCCTGATTACGGTTGTTTAAAGTAAAACGTTAAAAAATCACCCATAAAAACCATAACAGAGGAACGATAGTGTTGAAGCCGGGGTGATACCTGTTGATACCGGGTTGATAAAAGTTTTAAATCATACTTGAATAAGTTTGGTATAGATTTAAAACCTATTTGAATTGAATCGCCAGTTTAAATTGACTTTATGTACGCAAAAATAAAAAATCCAAGCTTTGCTCTACACTTGAGTGTAAAGAGGAAAAGACCCCTTATAGACAGATATCGCCCCTTGATTTTGCGAAATTGATATCCAATGTCCATTCATAGCATTTTTTGATTAAATTTGAAATAATTTCAGTTGACTAGTCTTTCTTTTCTCAATCTTTATACTGCAAACTTGACCCAAAAAATTAGATTTTAATTTGCGAGTATTTTTTCCATTCTTTATCAAATGAATGTTCGACTCCTTTGATATTCACTTGCTCCATAGCACCTAATGACCTAGTTTCATATAATTTTATTCGTCTTAGTCACTTGATTTTTCACTTTTGTGCTGTAAACCAAGCAGAAATATAATTTAGTTGTCGTTAAAGTGGTTTTTAAGATTATTTTTCATTTGAAATTTTGTTAGGTTGAAAAAAGTCCATAAACTTTTTTCAACTGTAAAATATTTTTGAATGTACTCAGAAAAGCAGTCCTTTTATCTCTTCCTAAGTAATAAATTATAATTCGATCACAAAGGCACAAGCACATTACTAACAGTGCGCTACAAGTTGATTCAATCCTCAAACTAGCCAAGAATGAAACATAGTAAGTAAAAACTACGTTGAAAAATAATAATGAACGAAGCCTATTTTGATAAATTGAGTGTCTTTTATAAGCTTTGAGATGGTGGGAGAAAGTAAAGATCTGAAAATGGCTTCAAATCAAGACCATTACTCAACTGTAAATGCATGAGGATGTAGACGTTTTGTAACTAAAGGATTATGTGCGTTCTTTGGGATCATCATGTTATTGATCTTTAAAGCGTTAAACAAAACGAATTGAGATTATTTTTGGAGTTTTAAAAATTGGTTTTATCTATTGTTGCTTGAAACAAAAAGAAGTAATAATTATTATCAACAATGGATAAATAATTACAGCTTATTTTTTTAATTCTCATTTTAAATTCTATGTAAAAATTATATATTCTACCGTTATGGTAGTGATCAGAAAATACGTTAACATTATAAATATTCATAAAATCTAGAAAAATTACCAAATGAAAAAACGGTCTTCTGTTCCAGCATTGGTTGGTGGTGGGACTTCTGATAGTTGATTGAAGAGAAGATGACGAAGCGGCATATCAATTGCCAACAAATGTCCCTGTTTAGTGCCTCCTGATCTATAATTATTACAGAATCTACTTAAATAATTAATATTAATTGAATTCTATTCAATTGAGATAAGATAAAAATAAATAATCAATCAATTTAAGTATGCATTATTAATATTTCTCGATCGCATATGAAAATCTCGAACTTCAAATAAGCTAAAATAAAAAGAAATAAAAAATCACACAAGTAAATGATGAATGTAAATGGTTTTATTAAATCAAATGTTGTCTTTCAATAAGTGCAACATTTGTTACAATCCCTTGCTCTTTTAAGACAAACATGATGCAGAAACGAAGTTGCAATCCTCGCGAACCTAAACAAAGATACTAGACACCGAATAAGACATGGAATTCTATCATGCTTAGAAATTTCAAGTCCAAGAATGCAACACAAATTTTCCAATATATTGCAAAAGAGAGAAGAAATGAGATACAATGTGACTTAACATTATAAGAAACACGGTTAAAATAATTAAATAATTAAATAATAAATTCGTCTCGGTTAAAATAATAAATTCGTCAACAAAAAAATATTTAAAGATTTCGATTAAAAAATTATTTAAAAATCGATTAATTTTGGTACCGCGTGTCGGGAGCTCCACTTGAACTCTCTGGATAAGCCCGCCCAGTAACCGGTCTGTGTCTGTGGTGAAAACTGAAAATTTGAACTTGAAAATTTAGTGCGTATATTTGGATAACAATAGTCAATTATTTGCATCTTTTCTTGAGAGTCGATGATCAGGAAGGAACCTTTAAAAAAAGATCTCATTCTTTTAGAACTTCTGATATCACTCTCTTTTCGGATGATAGCATTTGAGCCCATGGCAAGTTTCTGGGGTTTGATTGACTTTTTTTTAGCATCGCTCGGAGAAAAGGTAGTCAAGAATAGGAAAAAGTGGAAAACATTTTATCGGTGCTTGTATTTTTTTTCTCAAGATTCTTAATGGAAGAATCTACTAATAGATTTTATGGACACAAACAGAAAATAATTATATTTTTTTGTTGTTTTTATTTCTATTTTATGGCAAACACATGTCCTGTTGTATTTTAATAAAGGAGATACATATGTAACTGATTTTTTTAATGACATAAAGAGGTTAACTTTGTCATTTGGGATGATTGGAATGAGTAAAAAGGTTTAATTTAATTAGAGATTTAACATCATACAAATTGTGATTTCCTATCAAACTTTACAGTTAAGGAAATTTACAGTTATTTAAAAATAAATTTACTATTGCATTCTTTTATCTAATGAGCATTTTCCAGATGATGATGATGATAAAATGAAAAGTTTTTGCGCCTTCTTTTAATATAATAATAATTTTAATACTTACAACCATAATACTTCATTAAAATCATATGGTTTATTTAAATTGTGCCAAATGCGTTTAGTGTCGAATGAAAAAACCCCTAATGGTATAACTTTTGCTGAAAATATTAATAAATTATAAATAGTGTTGTTCAATATTTTTGACAGTTCAATTCTAGATAAATGATATATTTATAATAATTACACAAAGAAAAAATAAACACAATGCCTTTATTTTGACTACCCTCATAGTTTTGTCTTCCATCTTCCATTATTCTTTATTACCTTTGTTGTTGTTGTCGTCGCGTGCCACTTTAAATACCCAAGCTCCTTAACGATTCAAAGCAAAGGGGGTGCGGCTCCTGAGAAAGTAAAGCTCATAAATGACAAGAGTCCGACTTAAGCCTCATGATTTATCCTAGATGCTGTCACTACCTTTGATTCCACTATTAGGAAACTAAATCATACGTAATAAGCTTTGCTTTGATAACATTGGTAATCTGCATGTAAGCTCCGATCACTTTTCCCTATTCATGACATTGCTTGTCTCAATTATTAAAATAGAAAATACTTTAAGGCTACCGAAAAGCAGTCAATTGAATTAAATTGCGTTTGGTTTTGATCTATATTTCGCTAATGGAACGGCGGCACGCGCGATAACGATGCAGGAAATGTTGAAGAAGCAAATTAGAGAACAATGATCTGGAGAAACTTTAGTAGTGTGTAAAGGAAAAACGTTTTTCATGGTAGAGTGGGGTATAGGAAACAGAGAAATAAGGAGATAGACATGGTGTGCTTTACAATGTGTAATTAATTCTCTAGAAAAAATTCTGATGTTGTATCAAGTTATTTTATGCACTTAAAGGATGTTTCAAGAACCCGGAGTTCAAGTTATATGTCATCGAGCTAAATTCCTATTTTTCAGATATTTCTGGTTTAATATTACTTTTGAGGACCAAAAAGTATTTATCATTGCTTCAAAACATTCTTAACTTTACAACTGTTTCAGAATTTTAAAGAGTTGAGCCATAACAAGTAGATAATTGATAACTAGAGTTTTTAAGATGAAAATATGATGAAAGAGGTGTAAAATTTATCCACGAAGAAAGTCACCGAATGAATCGAGTCTGCTCTGCTTTGTTAATGAAGATATAACGAGAAAAAATATTTATCGTAACATGGATTTATAACGAATGGTTTAAAAGTTGTATCCCACCTTGTAAGTTGTAAAGCCACCCGTACAGAGTACATCGTTGATTTGTCTGTATCCAATCAGAGCAGACTCTGTTAATTAAAGTGCTTTCTCCCAAGAATTTTCTAAACAACCAATTAAAAATTCAAAAAAATAATTAGTCCAACATAAAAAATCAAAGAAGTAAAAACAAGGGACACATAGTTTAGTCATCTACGTAAGAGTATTTTCATAATGCCTCTTTTTCCTTTATATTTTAAAATTTACTCTTAGACAAACTATTCTTTTCCTATTTAAATGTTGAGTGAAAATTTTAGTTTTATCATTTTTAAAATTATTATGCGTTTTTTATGTTTCATTAATCCATATTCTAGAGAGATTCATTTGTAGTAGTTTGGGGAAAATTTAAAACATAATTACATAATTATTTAAGACAAAAAGAATGAAACCACAATTATTAAAACTGAATAAATGTTAACTTAATAAAAAGTCATGTATTCACACCCCTGTTTAACTAATTCATGCACTCATTCGACCACACAGGTATGGAACACCTGAAGAATAATTGCGCTTCTCTTAAACGCAGAAAGGATCTTTTCTGTCTAAGACGATACCTCCCAACAAATTCCCCTCAAAAACCAATAACTCGCCCAAACTCTCCCATGTCAAACGCAATTAGATGCCGTTAAAACGGGTCACCGGCAAAAAAAACACGCTTAACAAAGCAAAGAACAAACAATGGATCCCACAGAGCCGGCGGCTCTCTTAAACAGTGTTTTTCCAATTCGCACGCACAAATTCCTCCACAGTTGGCGTTTCTATCAGCAATTTTGCGAACGTAGTGAAGTGAGACTTGCCCATAGCCATGGCAGGCATACAACCCTCCCGAGAGTGGAAAAAGCAGGGTTACGCGTTATTACATGGTTGGTAGCGACAATTATTCCGTAGGTCGGATATGTGGAACCAGAATTGTCTTTTCGTGAGGCAGGAATGGGCAGGTATATTGATTGATTTTGAAATTGAACATCAGGTTTTGACTATTGCGGAACAATGATTATGGGAATGGGGGGAATTTCCAGGTTACTGTAAGTTATCGGATTTTGGAGGATGGATTATTTGATGGAAAAGAGTGGATTGTTGTTTGTTAAATACTCGCCCTTTTCATCCCCTCCCAGAACAGTTGGTTAAGTTTGGAAGGATCATGACGATGGAAAAAAGGGAGTGTCCGGGATAAGTCTTGGGGGGGGGGAGGAATTTCTCAAGTTATGCAGAATTAGAGGAATAAAAGCGTTTATGCTTAACAGAATTCAATAAATATTTTGTAGAAGCATGAATAATTCAGTTTAAATGAAATTATCAAGTTAATTTCATGTTTATAATATTTAATTTTGCAAAATTTTTAAGCAGATTGCAGCTTTGATAATACTAGCTCTACATTGGATTATTTAAAAAACATATTCGTGAAATAAATGTTCAGAAAAATAACTATTTTCTGAAGAAAAAAACGCTTTTGCTTTTTACTTAAAAAATTGAAAAATGATTTGGTATACCATGAACGTGGAACAAATATTAATAGACAAAATTATCAAGAGATTAGGTAATAGATATATTCTAATAGTTTTTTTTAAATTACTCTAAAAACAGAAATAAAACACCTATTATTTTGACTATTAAAAATCATCGAAGGATGGTTTAGTCCTTTGTAAATGAGTTGGTCTGCATGATGGATCACATCAATAAGAAACCAGCATGCTTTCAATACTTAAATTTCTGTACAAGATCAGTTTTTCCGACATTCAGAACAGACATGAAACGTAAAAGTGCAAAAAGAAAAAATTCCTTACATAATAAGGTTTCCAAATAATCAAAATAGAGCAATCGATACAAAATCTACACGGACAGACGAAAGTAAATCTGTGTTCGTCACGTCTTAAGAGTATTAATTTTTTTATCTCAGTATATTTGAAATTATGTTTATTTTTATGAAGTGATCAATACAACTCATCTTGTTGATTTACCAAAAACAGAGCAACAAATAAAATTCTTGGCAATACGTATCACCGTAAAATCGTGTTTTAGTTCTGTCCTCAATTTTGAAGTTTGAGAGGATAAGATTGAATCATTACGTTCTGATAAAGAAAAAGGTAGATCAGTAGAGTGGAGAGACAGTAATTTAGCTTACTGAGGGTTTGAGCTGTTCACTAAAAGTCATCAGCACTTTCTCTTCTAACATTAACTTAATCACTTGAGATTTCCATTAATTTCAGAAGCCTCTAGACCAGAAAATTAAGAGAAACTACTGCAAAAACTAGTGTTGAATTTCTCTTTTTTTTAAGATTTTTTTCTGATAACCATTTGCATTTGCATCAACGCCAAAATTTCAAAAATGCTTCACTTTTTCAACCAATTTTTGTTTTTAGATTTTTAAAAATTGAAATAAAATAATTAAAATTCACTTCTATGTCAGTTCTGATTATGTTTCTTCTTATAATATAATTTTCCTCATTTCGGTAAAAATTTATGATAAAAAATAAATTAATAATTTTAAAACAGGATAAGATTGCTCCAGATACATTTAAAAAATTAAAAAGTTAATTTTTGATTCGAACTTTTAGTTGAAGAAAACAACGCATTGGAGGATTTGAAAATTTCTTTTATCTCTAGAACAGTTCTTAAATTTAATAAAATTTCTTAGATATTTTAAATGTTACAACATTATTAAAAGTAATAGCAAAATTAAGATACACCTCGAAAAAGAAGTTCTCTGTAAAAAATGCGAGTAATTGTTTTTAATTTGTATAATAATATTTACAGATGATTTTTAGGCGTTTATAATGATTTAAGAAATAATTATTCTAATTGTATACGATCAAATTATAAGAAGAGTGCATCAGTAATAATTAAAATAGCAAACAAAAAATTTAATGTGAACAGGATGTGACAGTGAATGAAGTTACAGGATTGAATAGTTAGTATGTGGTAATCAATAAATTTCGAAAAAATTAAATTGTTAACTTTATCTTTGGAGTTAAATTGAAATGCTTGCATACAATTTGATAAGCTTTTCATTGATAGAAGTTATTTTAGAACCTAAATTATATTTGAAGATGGGATGGGACACATTATGGGATGTTCAGGGTTGAAATGAAGTATGGTATTGAAGTATATAAACAACCAAACTCATGTTTAATAAGGAACTAATCACAAACCTAGAATTTTGAAAAATAATAAATGCTTTTAAGGTAAAAATCCTAAATATTTTCAAATAAATTGTTTTGTCTTTATTGAAATTTCATAAACAATATTTCCGTTCTATTTACCTGTTTTATTGCTAATAATGCTTACTTACTTCATTATATTCATACATACATCCATATTATCATTGCCATATCATTCATTAAACATAAATTATTATAGATAAGATGTCTCGAAATTAAAAGCCTTAGTTTTCAAGTGTGGATGGAAAGTAAGTTTAATTTTTATATTTTACATGCTAGTAAAAATAAAAATAAAAACTGTGGACTGAGGATCCATATTTTGTTCCGTTCGTAAATAAAGCAAACTGGAAATATTAAAATATTCGGATCATCTTTAGAAAGAGTCCTCCAGTCGCCTAGTGTAAACACAATTCCCACAGCAACTCGATTCTGCATAGAGATATGATAGTACTATTAAATTTCTAGTAATAATATGTTAAATATTACTATTTTAGGATCTAATAATAATAAAATTAATAATTAGATCTCTACTGTTATCAATCATAATTTAAGCTGTGGGTAAACATTAGGGTTATGATTTTTTCCAGATTTAAAAGCCTGTGGTGGCAAATGATGAGTATTGGCTCCTAACTCTCAAAAATAACATTTGCTTGTAATAACTGTAAAAAAAAGCTTGCGCACCTAAAAAGATTTTGCATAAGGCCCAAGCACTGAAAGGCGGTTAATAAAATTTCATATGAAGTGGAATATAACATAAAGTAAATCATAAAAAGCGTTTAAATTTTGTAAATTATAATTATAAACTTGCTATTTAGGAATTTATCGCTTTTACAAATCATAGCTTACATTTTACAAATCATCGCTTAATCAGCATAGTTGCCCGCTGGGCCACCATACTAGACCGAGGTACATCAAGCACTGAGTCCTGAGATCACTTAAGTTTGTTGAAGCATGATTGAGTATAGGTGATGTGTGATTGCTATATGAGAAAGTGATATGATGTTGGGTGCGCAAGGTTTTTTCACTATACAAAGAAATTAATGTCATAAAATTAACATATGGGCAAAAGTTCATCGAATGCAACATCAGGCTTTTGAATATTTCAAAAAAAACCTCAGGATCATAACCTTAGTAAACATAGCGGTTGGAGGACTTTTTCTAAAGTTGTACCAAATATTCTTTATCAAAGAAAGAAAACTCCAAGTTTATTTTATGTTTTAAACCCACAACAAACCCTGTTTTCAGTACTCGCGCTAAGTCCCTCCATTAACCCAAATAAAACACTTTCTGATAACAATTCATTTTATTCACCCAATGTCGGAAGTGCAAAAGAAAACAAAGTGACGTCCATATCTATTCATCATAATCAGATTACAATAGACTTCACGTAATGTCACCAATCCGATACCATATGCAAAAACGTTTATTTCACGGACAGCAATTATTTAACGAACGCCACCGACAAGGGTATTCTACTTCCTGAGAAACCACCTACAAGATCCCCCACCTCCCCTAATCGCCGTATAAAAACCAGATCCCGCCGATCGAACGAATTATTACACTGCCAGCATTCATTGAAAAGGGAGGCATGGAGTTGTTGTTATAATAATACTACCAAATCATCGTGTGACGTCACAAGATCCACCTATAAACGTAGTGGACCTGAACGGGCCCTTCTTCGCTTAAAAAGTGTAGATTTTTTCGGGAAGAGGTTCTTTTTGTGTTGACGTGACCCGCTGGAGTGGATTTAGTTGCGGCGTGACTTTGTGTTCAACCACAGGCCATGGGGAAAATAACGGTTGCGCTTTTGGTGTATTTGTCCCTGCAGTGGTGAGTGATTGCATCTCATTTGCATTTTTGTGGAAAATGTTGTTTAATCTGCTCAAAAATCTATTAAGATTTCAATTTCGTTAAGAGTTGAGTTATTGTTTATCTTACACAATGATTTTGAAGAGTTATTACTTTTTGTTTAGTTGTAGAGAGAAAGGGATTAAGAATCAATCAACAGTTAAACTCGGGACTGTTTTTTAACCGGCGTTGTGCTTTCATTTTTTTCTAGTGTAATATCTTTCAAAATATGTTTTTAGGATTAGTTAAATGAGCCGAGGCATTTACAAGCATAATTTCAAGTAAAAAAATATACTCATGTTTTGTAATTGGGATGGTTATGTAGTATTACCACAAAAACGCTTTCATAGATAGTAGTTACGCTTTGTTGAAGAATCACACCGAAATTTATTTAAATAGTTTATACTTAATTAATGCTTCTGAATTATTTATATACAACTTTCAGGTAATTATAATCCGAAAATGAGGTTAATATTTTTGTTCTTTCATTTTCAAAATTATTTTAAACTTTAAAAGTATATAAGGAAATCGATATTATTAAAAATATTATTCAGAGTTTTTAACATTAAATTATCAAAATTTAATTAAAATTCTTTTTAGTGAAGTTTATTAATTGTTTGTTTCTTTTTAAAGTTAATTTCAAAGGCAAACAAATACAATATTGTTTTTAAAAAATTAAGAAAATTCAGAAATGTGAGAAATTAATGATAATTTGCTTAAAAAGTATTAATGTTATAAATACCTAAGCAAATAAAGATATCAAATCTTCAAGTTAAAATTATCTTAGATTTTTTGCACTAAATTTTAATTCAAATAAATTTAAGAAAATAAATTAAAATATTTCTAATGAAAAACTTTTTAACTTCCATTCTTAAACAAATTATAAAAAACTAGGCATCACTAACGGCCGTATTCACCGGTAACCTGACCGGCGCGCCGGTCAGGTTACCGGTGAATACGGCCATAAACTGGAGAACAGCCATTTCGTTGTCTTAGAACTGTGACTTGTTTTTGAATCACTTTTGGCCCCTGAATCCAAAAGTAACTGTAGTTTTGGTCTGTCACGTCCACTTTTTTGGCAAACAGCCCCGCCCCCTTTTTACGTTTTTCAATGACTTAATGACTTTGAATTCGATTTTCAGGGTCAAAAATCATTACTTTAGTCTTAAAATTACACCCGAGAGGACAAGAATGGTTAAAGTTTCTAAAATATTAAAATTTGTGACCAACGGATAGGTTTAAGGGGTTATTACCCCCTAAAAACGCAAAAAACATCGTTAAAAATGATAGAGTTTATTTTAAGCTATTTTTTACACTTATTTTTTATGCAATTCCTTTTCAAAAGGTCCTAACCCATCACCAAGGACCCAAATTTAATGAAAATAGGCAGCAATGATTTTTAGTAAAAGCGGTTGAGGCGTTAGCGCCCCCGAAGCACCCGCGGAAGGGTTCGGAATAGTCTCTTTCGCTTAGAGGACGCGAACACCTCAACCGCTTTTAGTAAAAATCATTGCTGCCTATTTTCATGAAATTTGGGTCCTTGGGGAAGGGTTAAGACCTCTTAAAGAGGAATTGCGTAAAAAAATAAAGAGAAAAAAACATGAAATGCAAAAAAGGAGTGTTATAAAGGATAGAGGTTATTTTAAGCTTTTCTTACTCTTATTTTTATGCAATTCCTCTTTAAAAGATCTTAAGGGTCATTCCATAGTGACTAACGTAACTTTAGACTACTTTTCAAAAGTCATTAAATGATATAATATTATAAAATTCCCTTTATCAAAAATATAAATTACAAGATATCATGTAATTCAAGTCAATTAACCTATTTTATACACCAAAACAATTTTTAAAGTTCATAATTTCTATAAATAAAATTTAAATTTAACTGTGACTAACGTAACTATTTTTTACCTCCTAATACAAGTATCAACATCAAATTTACATTGCTCTAATTTTAAACAGAGAAAAAATCTGTAATTACAGAATATATAAGTATTAACATCTAGTTTTAAGAAATTGCTATTTTTGTTTGATGAAATAAACTATAACCAGTATTTTAGGATGATTTTTTATTAATGTAGTGTGACTAACGTAACCAATGGATTATAAATATGAAATCATGCACTCAGAAAAATGAATTTATTTTGAAACTGTCTTATATTTTTTGAATAAGGGTACTATGTTACTTCTAATTTCACTATTGATGTGAAACATGTTCTAATATTTAAAGTTCCACAGAGCTTAGAAATTCACTAAATTCTTGCTAAAAAAATTGGAAAAAACATGCATTTTGGAACATTTTTCTCATAGAACAAAAAATTATTTTTTGACTGTTTCAGAACTGTGTGTAACAATATTCCCTACCCTTTTTCAATTAAATGTAACCATATTTTAAAATATATAGGGTTAAAATGATGTTTTTTCCTTGGAAATGGGATTTCAACTCTGTGTCCCCTTTTTCATGGAATTGCCCTTAACCTTTCCCAAAGGACCCAAATTTAATGAAAATAGGCAGCAATGATTTTTACTAAAAGCGGTTGAGGTGTTATCGTCCCCGAAGCGAAAGAGAGTCTTCCGAACCCTTCCGCAGGTGCTTCGGGGACGCAAATGCCTCAACCGCTTTTTGTAAAAATCATTGCTGCTTATTTTCATTAAATTTGGGTCTTTGGGGATGGGTTAGAACCTTTTGAAAAAGAAATGCGTAAAAAATAAGTGTAAAAATAGCATAAAATAAACTCTATCATTTTTAACGATTTTTTGCGTTTTTAGGGGGGTAATAAGCCCTTAAACCTATCCATTGGCCACAAATTTTAATATTTTAGAAACTTTAACCATTCTTGTCCTCTGGGGTGTAATTTAAAGACAAAGTAATGATTTTTGACCCTGAAAATCGAATTCAAAGTCATTAAGTCATTGAAAAACGTAAAAAGGGGGCGGGGCTGTTTGCCAAAAAAGTTGACGTGATAGAAGAAAACTAACAACAGTTTTCTAATCAGTGAGCCCATTGAGCTCTAAAACAGCCAAAAAATCTAAGTCAACAGAAATTATGTTAAAAATTGTTCCCCAGTGTAATTTAAAGAAGCTTTTTAATGAATTACTACTAAAATGAAACTAAATAATAAAATATTTTTTACGCACATAGTGTAAAGAAACAGTGGAAAAAATGTGACTAATTGAAAGGAAAACTTGCTTGTCAAATTTATCAATGTACCGAAAATAATACTAGAGGTATGTTATTCAAATCAACAAGTGAAAACTTACAAATTGGATTAAAGTACTTGTTTTATATCTATTTATAGCTATTGTTTTTAATGACACCGGATAAATTGAACTAATAAGGTTATTTGTAAAGATAAGAATAAACAAATCATTTAAAAGAAACAATTACATTCAAGTAGTATTTAAAATATTTAAGATGGTTCCGTATAAAATTCAAACGAAAAAATTTCTTTACTTCAAAAACATTGTTTTATAACCGAATCAATCCCACTAACATCCCAATTCCTTACAGCGTATGGTCCTACTACTCATACCCAAGTCCGCACCCAATCCAGCCCAAGATCATCTACCGCCACCACATCACGCCCTACCAGCCACAAGCCACCTACATGAGACCGGTCCACATCCGGCCATACGCCCCAGTGCCCTACGGACCCGCCTCAGTGTCCTACGGACCCGCCCCAGTGCCCTACGGACCCGTCCAAGTGCCCTACGCGCCCCCCATCATGCCTATGGCGGCCAGCCCTATCTCCTACTACATCCCCAAACCTCCACCACCACGGCACCCCATGATGCACCACCCTTTCACCCCCGCGGCCAGTCACATGAGCGGGTACTTCAGCCCACCCGTAGCACCCCCCAAGTACCCCATCAAGGAGTTCTTCAGCAACTCCATGCAGGCGTTCAGCAACTACCCGTCCAAGCCTTCCATCTTTACCAAGATCAAGCCGTTCCTTTTTGGAAGCAATGGGCCCAGGTCTCTGCCTCATCATCCCCACTACCCCGACTTCTTCCCTCCTCATCAGTTCGTGCCTAATAGGCCCCTGCAGAATAGGCCGTCAGCTCACATGGCTTTTCCTTCCTACCATCCTGCACCGGTCAGCCAGGGATCGTCCATGATGTCTCCGGAGAATTCGTGCTCTTGCTCTTTGCATGTGGGACAGTTAACGGTGTACAAGCATACTGACGTGAGGTCATCGTATTCGTGCACGGATTTGACGGATTGCAATTCCTTCTGCACAAACTTGGTAAGTTTATTATTTTGCATTCGGGGTATTCCAGTGTTGGGGAAATTACATTAGATCCACCATTTTGATGCTTTAAAAATCAGAAAAGAAAAAATCTTACGTCCGTATTCTGTGCTTTCTGATCAGCGGTTTAACATTAGTCAAAGAAGGATTCCACCAATCAGAGTTGACGATTCCTTCTTTGATTGGTGGTTAACTGATGCTTAAGTAGCACAATATGGCAGTTACGGCCGTATTCACCGGTAACCTGACCGGCGGTCAGGTTACCGGTGAATACGGCCGTTAGTCTTCTATCTTGTAAGCTCAATATAATAATTAATATATAGTAATTCATTGTCAACAAGGAAAAAGTGAGTTTTTATAGAAGAAGACGAAGCGACCAATTCGCGGTCAGGAAATGTCTCAAACAAAATAAATAAACTATGAACTACATCAAATCCTCTTTTCAGAAATTCAAACAGATATCTGGAGATTCTGAATGAATGTTTTATAGCAGGAGTAGCCAACCCGCGGCCCGCTTGAAATAAGTTTGCGGCCTGCGAGAATTTTTCAAGTCATAAGTTAAAAGACCTTCCGAAATTAGGGCAAAGTGTACCAAAATGAGTTTCAAACCTTCTAATTAGATTAGAATTTTTAAAAATTTTATGGAGGAAGACCCCCAGACTCCCCTTTAGTACTTAGGATTAGTATTCACAACTATTTTGGTTTGTTCTTCAGGAATTTTTTCCCTTATACATGATTTTTAAATGGAATACACAAATAAAAGCAAACTAAACGTTAAGCGCTGTATTGGGAAAACAAATTTGGGGTGATGAATTTCTTGAACGGTTTTCAACTCCACAGATCATTTAAAAAACTGAACTGAACATGAACACCCTAAAAACACTTCAAACTTTAGCGTATATAATACCAGTTATAGTGTATAAATAAATTATCTCTCCTAGAAATATAACTATGAGACCAATTGGTTTATGAGTGCAAATGAAACTCTCATGTCATAGAATCTTCTAAGAGTGGAAATATGTGGTCAGGGATAAAAAATTACACTAACAATAGTATGAGCTCAATTTAAATAAAGTGCCCTCCTTTGAAAACTGTTTTGGGTCATATTGAACTTTAAAGTAAGCGGACAAAAGAAATAAACTTTACTTTTATGCTAAGGATGACTTTTGGTCATCCTAATCTGAATTTAACATTCCTTTAAAATAATGTTTAATTTTGACAGATGATAATCTAGATTTTGCTGTTTAAACCCCCCTAAAAACACTAATGTTTCAAAGCATTTTAAATGTTTTAAAAAATGTATAACATAAGGGAGATTGGGGTAATAAGATTCAAATGGAAACATTCAAAATTCCACAGGATTCTCCATTAAGTTTATGAAGCTAATTTTTTTACTGAATGTTTATATTATTAACAGCTTTCCCTTTAAAAAACATAATGCACTTAATAAGTAAAAAGGGAAGGGAATTTTTTTACTTAGTTCTTATTACACCAAGCGACTTTATCTTATTACCCCACGAGGGGGAATAAGAAAAAAGCCAGTTATTTTGCTAACTAAAACAATTAAAAATCCAATGAAGATATTAATATAATCTCTAAAGAATCTATTTACATTGAGTAGTCAACAAATAAAATACATCCTTTACTATCCAATGGATTAAAACAAAAAATATTGATTTCTCTTTGATTTAATTCATATACAAAATTTTTCAAGTTTACATTTTAATTTAATATTAACCAAAAAGTGTTTAAAATCTATGAAAATACATTTAATATTTTCATAGATTTTAAACACAATCATTTAAACACAATCATCAATCACAATCATTTTAAATATTACATGCTTTATAAATGCATGTTTATTAAAACATTTTTACTATTAAATATTAATAATTATATTTATCCTATAATGTTTATTATACATTTCCAATTAAGTTAATTAGAGGTAAAATAAGTAAAATTACAATATTTGCCAAAGGAATTTTTCGAATGATATAACTCTAAAGTAAACAATGTTAAAAACATGAAATACGTTGTTTAAAGTAGTATCTGATTATTTCTCTACAAAAAAATCATAAGCCCCACTCAAAGTTTTTTAAACACGTCTTAATCACAATAGCTTATATTTTATTATGGTCTCTAAATATTAATTTATTAAAATATTGTTTGGTGACCGATTGAAACTAGCATTCTCCCAAATTATTCTTTAATCGACATTTCTTTAATCAGTTTATTAATTAAATTATTCGATTATGAAACATTCATTCTTGACATTGTAATAAATGTCACAAGTCAAGAAAGAAAAACTAAACGCACGATCGACTCGGTAAAAAGCCATTTGGGTTTCACCCTGTTCTAATCGGACTCACCAAAATGTGCACAACAGCGTGCATAACATTTTAAAGTGATCCAACGGAGTCTATCACGAGGTTGGAACACACAAAAAAAATGTCCTACAGAACACAAGCCCATTAATCGTTCCAATGGTTATTGATTGTTGTCATTTTCTTCAGCAACAAATAGCCTGCCCCCAGTCAATCACACTGATAACCTGTAGGTATTGCCAAAATGTAGACACTTTCACAATTGGAGTGGAGAGCCGAGCGATTGACCATTATGTATTTCCTTGATTATTATGGGATGTTTATAAATTGGTAGTTTATTTTATTTGTCACAATTTCAGTAGATTTGCAATTGTGAAAAGACGATTGACCCCGTTAAAGTTTAAAAATATTTTGAGAGATGTTACAGGCTACATGCTACTCGAAAATTGAAACTAAATTTTATGATGAAAATTGTTTAAAAATTGCTTAGCACATTCATGCATCTCTCATAAAATAATTATTTTCTTTTATTTACAAAACAAAAATTAAAATTTTCAAATTCAACTTTTATCCTTCTTTCTATGAAGTTAAATTAGAACCTCCTGACAAATTATTTACGAAGCGGTGAAAAGTTAGGGAAGTTAAATTCTAACATAGAATTTATAATTGGGGCTATTCTACAATCGAGTTAAAAATTAAGGGTACCTTGGAAATAAGACAAAAAAAATTTTAGAGCCTATAATGTAATTTTCAGGGTCCCAAAATAAGTCGAAATAAACACAGATAAAAGCTTTAAAAACTATGGTTACCATTCGCCAACAAAGGTTACCGCCCGCCAAAAGTAATCCTAAGGTAAAGTTATTAATCAAAAGCGAAAATCATATTTAAAGGTATTTCATGCACATCATGCATGGAGTTTAGGAGCACCATATCCTGTACAAATAATAAGAATTTTTTTTTAGCTAAATGACATTAACATGGACGTTTATTACTGTACCAGATGTGTATGGAACTTACAAAACTACTCACTAAAAATTCAAGAGGGGGTTGAGCCTTATAAAAGCACCCTGAACGCACACTAGCCTGTATTACGATCATAATTAATTGAATCAATTGTTTTAAATTTTAAAATAACAACGGATTTCAAAAACTGATTTAATGAAAAATTGGGATTTAAATGAAAAAGCGGGGAAATTCGGTCAGCGTCGTCGGGACGTCTGGTCACCCTAGTCTTGGTTATAGGGGTAAAAAGTATTAAATTTTTGCCGGCCTCGTTGCTGTAGCAAAGAGCACCAAGAACCCAACCCAATCAACAATATTAAATTTTTATTATCAATGGAAGGCCTCTGTACCCCCTTAAACTATTGTGAAGGTTATTTGATCCACATATTTCCACTCTTAGAAGATTCTATGGCACGAGTTTCATTGATGAGGAACTAGCAGCACTACACTCAAAATTACTGTCAACAGTGGCGTAGCCAGGATTTTCCTTTGGGGGGGTCCAGTGTGAAAAATTTACCATTGGATATCAAAAAGTTTCTACAATTTGTGAAATACAGTAATAATTTTCACATTACTTTTAATTTATTCTCTGTGTTAATTAATATAGTTAATAATTTATTAATAATTAGTGTTAAAGAGGGGGGTTTGGGGGTCCACCCCCAGAAAATTTTTGGAAATTTGATTTTTAAAAGGAGTTTTTTACATCATTTATGAGGTAATAACCGAGGAGCACCGCTCCTTGTAAGCCAGGTAATTATTAAAGAAAAAAAATAGAAAATCTGACGTTTCTGAGGCAGTAGTCGATCCAGGATTCGGTTTGGAGGGGGTTAAAATTTTGAAAATCAAATTGAATCTTCTCAACAAATATAATATTAAAGAGGTTGAAAATAATCGTGTTCAAATTACCTTAAGGGGGGTTTGGGGGACCTCCCCCAGAAAATTTTTGGAAATTAAAGTCTAAAAAGAAGGTTTTCAACTCGTTTTGGTACACCTAATCCGAATTTTGAACATTATATTTTCAGGAATTTATTATTTGCTAGGAGTTTTGTAATTTGATGAACTCATCATAAAAAAAGTTGTTTCTAATAAAGTTCCAAGTCCCAAGGGGGGTCTGGGGTACTCCCCCAAAATTTGTTTGGAAATTTGACCCTAAAACATGGTTTGGTTTACTCGTTTAGTTCCCTTTATCGCCCCCTCCCCTTATATCGTCCCTCAATTAATACGTTTGTTATAGTAAAACCGGGGATTCCCCCGGAAAATTTTGGATTTTAACATGCATAAAAGGTGGTTTTTAGACACTTTTAAGGGACATAGACGCCCTCTTTTGAGTAGGCACTGGAATATTTAACGCCTAAAAAAGGTTCAAAAATTTTGGGTCGGGCCCAAGGGGGGGGGGGTCCGGACCCGGGGACCCCCCCTTCGCTACGCCCCTGACTGTCAAGAAGTTGAACGAGTGTTTGACGGGTCTTTCTTTATCTTTCGGGTGTTTGACGATGATCTTTTTTCCATAGCAAGTTCCCTTGCACTGACCGAAATTCCTGATACTCACAACAATGATAGGAATTTTTCGAAAATAGGGTACATTCTAAACGACCAAGACCTTGACATTGGTGTTTCGATGCTGCCAGAGGTTTGATATGCTAAAAAGAATGCGCAAATAACAGTAATCAACCTAATACAGGTAATTACTCTATTCCGAGGCGATAAAAAATGAATTAGCTACCCTCCTGATTAATAGACTGCATCGGGAACGAAGAATAGAATAAGAAGTCTCATCACAGATGGGGAGAACCTTCGCGTTGTTCGCTGTGACAGCACTTTTATGTAATAGGATTTACCACAGGTAGCACTTCGTTAAATCATCTTAAGCCATTTTTAACCTACTTCGAATAAGTGAGAAAAGAAAATTTCACACGAACTCGGGAGTTTATTTTAAGTCCCCGAACAGGAGAAACCGCGGCTTCGAGTAATGTTCCGTAAAATGGCGTTTTCTCCGCATTGAAAAGAGGTAAAAGCGGGAATTTGTGTAGCGATTAACCGTGGTTTTTTTTTGCATGGATCGCTGGACTTTCTTGACCGCGCGGCACGCAGGTTTAATATATGTCCTGGATCTGGTGGGATGGTAATGATAAGAAGAATAGAGCTCGTATTTGGGTAAGCGGGGTTTGAAGGTGAGCGTTTTGTATGAGATTTGTGTGACTGACAAGACGCTTCATTTAAACCAGCTGTGGCATTTTGATTACCAATTATTCCTTCTTCTAAAATGGCTCGACAACGACAACCCAGAGAAAACCTTGGCCTTTTCGAAAAGTATTTTTTAGGCCAGCCTTCTTCATTTCTTACTAATGTCCTCCAGGAGGGGGTAGCCAGAGGGAGGATTTTTAGAATATATCCCCCCTCAAAAGTCAGAAGTTCATCTTTTTTGACCATAGAAAAGGATCAAATTTACCCATATCCCCTGCTAAAATTTCTATAAACCCCAGTGAAATTCCCCTCTCACATAATTGCAATGAATTTTTCCAAATAGTGCAGCCATCTCTAGCTTAGTCTTGTCTTTTTCAACTGTCACATGCCAAAAATACTTTTTTCAGTAGTACTGTCTTCATCCCTTCTTATAACGTGGTTTGCACATTTAATTCGTTGTCATTTGATGAACTTAATGATGTGATGCCATGTTTCATATGTACAGGGTGTTTCAAAATTGCGTTGCACGGCTTTTATTTGGAACCAACGCCTCCTAGGGTCACGGAAGTAAGGTCTACCCCTAGGTAAAGTGAGCCTGCAGAATCCATTGAGAGGACTTACAGCGCCCCTAGCGGCAAAGTTAAAAAGTTAAAAAACTTATTTAAAAACTAGAGGAGATAGAGCAAAACCTCAGTGAGAGTATCGTTGCCAACTTCATGAAGAACTCACTGAAAAAAATTTGATCAAAATATCTTGAATATTCACGGAGATATAAGCATGTGAAAATAGCACTTTTTCAGGGGTCAAAAAAGAAAAAGTTCGCATATTTTTCAGTGTTATTTTGTAGTTTTGTGTTTTTTTAGTTTAAATAACAAAATTTAATCAAAAAAATTTTCAAATATGCAAACTTTTTCTTTTTTGATCCCTGAATAAGTGCTATTTTCACATGCTAATATCTCAGCGAATATTCAAGATATTTTCATGATTTTTTTCATTGAGTTCTTCATGATGTTAGCAACATTACTCTAATTGAGGTTTTTGCTCTATCTCATTTAGTTTTTAAATTATTTCTTTGTAACTTTTTTATTTCGCCGCTAGGGGTGCTTAAGTCCTTTCAGTGCATTCTCCAGGCTCACTTACCTTGGGGTAGACCTTACTTTCATGAACCTAGGAGGCATTGGTTCCGAATAAAATATAGTTTGATTATTGCTTTATGGCGCAATTGGTTCAAGTTTGTCCACTCAAAAGAAAACTATTATTAATTGACCTAATTTAACTTAGTATAAGAAAAAATCTAAAACTTCATAATTTTTACAGTTCAGCAGCGAAGACCTCAGAGCTCAAACCAGAGCAGATGCATGCTTGATTTTAGGAAAGGACGCAACTATGCCATGGTTTAGAAGAGACCATGCCTGTGATCCCCATGGAGTGAAAAACGACACAAAACTTTCAGTGGATCTTTGCTGCAAAGATCTTCAGCCATGTTGAGGAACAGAATTTCATTCATGGAGTTTTACTACTTTTCCGGATGAATGCACAACATTGTGACAAGATTAGCAAGAACTTCATGTTGCGAGATGGTTTGGTGCCAATGTTTACTACTTCTTGTGATAGTAGCTAACAACCTACCTATATAAGTATTATTTAGTGTTCAAGATCTGAACTTTTTAGGAATATTGGACTTGAGTTCTATGGGTATATTAGATGCTTGTGCAATGGCTATTTAAAATACCTAATGGCAGCAGGTTTAATTATTTAATAGAACACATATAATATGGAGGTAAAAAATTATCCTGTTCCATAATGTCAGGAACAGGTAAGCCCTTTTTATTACTAAGACAAAATACAATAAAAAATAACATTTTTAGCCATAAGATATTATTTTGAAATGTCTGATGTGAAATAACTTTTGATAAAATCTGCTGTTAAGATGTTGAGGGGATAAAAGACTTAATCAGTAGAAAGAAAAAAAAACAAATTTAGTGTTTAAAAGCATTAAATTACCAGAATGCATTACATTATTAGGTATGTAAGACTCTTGATGTAAAAAATATTTTTTAAAAGAAAGCATGCAGTTTATAATAGTAGTTATAAATGATAAATTAATAGGTAATTATAGTAAACTAACCTTTCAAAAACCTGCTTAGCCCATGACAATGTACAACTTCTTAGTTATTAGAATTTTCTATTCTTGTACAAAATTATCTCTATCTTTACCTTTTAAAATAATATTCAAATGTTATAAGATCAATTTCAACAATAAGAAAATATACTATAAGACAAAATATTTTTAAAAATATTGCAATTGTGATAGCTGAAAGCTATGACAATAGGATATTCTTTGGAAACTATTTATTTATAAGGAAGAAATATTATCTGTTTTGTAAATGTAAGTTATTGAAATGTATATTTGAGCTTCAGTACACAATATTGTGTACAAGAATAAATGTGTTGGAAATAAATAAATGTCCAATTGCTTATTTACTTTATTTTTTAAACAAATATAAAAATATTTTGAAAATTTTTTTTACCTAATAGATTATTTTAAAACACAGGTACCAACAACTAGCCCTTGCTAGGGGGTATTTCCATAACAAATGAAGAGGTTTCAAACAAAACTATCCCTTTAACAAAAATAAAATGATCTCCAAAGTAGTAAAAGTTGACTGCTGAGCATATTCAAAGGGTTTTCTTAAGCTCATTAATGATTTGCTCAGCTTTTTCAAGAGTAGAATCTTCCTAGTAAAAAAGAAAAACACAGATTTTAGTAAGAGGTTTTATATTTCGAACATATGAATAAAATTTACAGTAAATGTAGTTAGACTTCACAACTTAACCATTAAATCAAACAAAATATTATAATTAGTAAGAACATCATTGTTGTTTCAGAAATAAGCTATTTCATTTCTTACTTTTATGAAGCAAAATCTTATTAAATCTTGAGCCAAAGCTTTATCTTCATCACAGTAAAATGCACTGGGAGGAATACCTTGAAGTTTCTAAAAGTGAATAAAAATATTTACTTGTGAGACCATAAGTACATTTTAAATAAACAAAAATAATGTTTTAAAATTTGTAAAAAGAACAAATTCTTTAAAAAAATCTGGAAAAAGGTCTTCAATCTAAAATATATTTCTACATACAATTACACCCTTAAATTTTAAAGGTTAAACTAACAATTTATTTTTTTAAACTTAATTATTAAAAATAAGAGGGAAACTTTGCCTTAGTCTTTGAAAGCCATTTGACAAATTTGTAATCTTTAGTTCCTTCTTCTGCGTCCAAATTGACCTTTGAAGCTAGACAAAAAAAGTTTCATACAGTAAAGAACACAATAAAAAAATTTAAAACAGCAACATAGATATTAAAATAAGTGGTAAATACTAACCTAAAGCAGAGAAATCAGCTAAAAGAAAATATCCACCATCAGGTATAACTGGAGCCATTCCAACTTCCGATAAGAATCTGACTATTTTATCCCTTTTAATTTCAAGCATTTCTGCCAATTCTTTCCAGTAGCTATCAGGCTTGCCTAGTTTGGCAATCTCAGTTTCAAACCCTATAGCAACAGCTTCCTGGAATAGAATGATTGAAAAATGAATTTCAAATAAACATACATTCAATAAAAACTGGTTAATTTTTTGGGTCCAATAAGAATGGTGTAAAATACTTTTTCGATTGAATAATATCTTCTGCTCCTGCATCGCACTTAAACTTCGAAAAATTAGCTGAATTTTTTACAAAGCAACTAAAAAACTAAAGATCAACCCTCACATATTGTTCATGATTTGTTTAATGAAAAGTTACTATAGTTATAGATATAACGTTTCAGGTTCCATTCTTCTATCACCCCTCTTTGGGTAGTAATTTTTTAATGTCAAAAGGAATCTTGTAAAGTTGTTTTTCCTGCATTTTGAAATAGCTTATAACTCTAGAACTATACCACTTAAAAACATGAAGTCAGTCCCATTTTGTTTGTAATTTATTCTGTATCATTTAACACTAGAATGATGGGAGGGGCCATTTTAGCCCCTCGCATAATTTGTTGTTCAATCAATTCAGCAGATCAGAAAATCAGAATCAAAATTTTCAAAGTTTTAGTGCGATGCGGGAGCAGAAGATATTATCCAATTGATAAAATATTTTATACCATTTTTATTAGACCCAAGTGGCACACTTTCTGTGCTTTTAGAACAGAAATAAAAATAAAAGTGCTTTTTCGGCCCACTCTACTGTCTAATACAGTGATAGTATTTAATAAAATCATATAATTTGGCAAAAAATTCAAAGAGCAATAAGTACACTAGAGTGAAACAGTAGTTTAATATTTTACAATAGAATCTAAATGTTATGATATTAAAAACAAGAATTGAAAGTCACTAAAGTTTTATAAGATGTTATTTATTTTAACAGAAAAGTAAGGGCAGTAACCTAGGTAATAATTAACCACTCAAAAATAAACACAACATTATAAACATTTAAACTTTATTCAGTAGGTCAAAAGTTCAACATGACATTTTATAAAATTTTTAAACAATAGTTAATATCGTGGCAAACATAACTTAAATTTAAAAAAATAATAATAAAAAAATTAAATGAAATAAACTTTGAACTAAATAAATGTGAATCATGGATCAGAAAATAGTATAAGAAATAATATTTACATCAAATACAATTTCCAAAAAATTTAAACACATACTAAGCAGATTAATGAACCTCAGATTCACAATGAATGTTTTAAGCAAAGTACAATAACAAGACTTGATTTAATTAGTTTATTTTACTTTAACTTATCTTAAAAAACCTTCTCAGACTCCCCTGTAGGATAAAAATATTATTAACAGGAAGCAGCACATACATGAAATGAGCTCTAAATCAAAACCTATAAAATACATTTGGAAGTTGAGAGGTAAAAAGTTAAAAAGGGGTTCTTGGGATCTGTTCTTGGTAATTTTTAGAAACTATAGGATGAAAGATTTTTTGTTGTAATCTAGGATAACTTGGGTGATAGTGGTTGACAACATAAAATAAGGGTAATTAAAAAGGAATTGCATCTACTTCCCAATTTTTGCATAGACTAGTATTTTAGGTTACTTATACACATACTTGTATAGGAGTTGGGCAGGTGTAAACACAATTCTGATGGAGAAGTTGAATAGGATGGATCAGATGCTCAGGCCCATACACCCAGCCTATCTAAAACAGAAAAAAAACATTAGTGAAGTTGAAAGTAAAGTTTACCAGCATGAAGGTTGCACACACTCATTGGAATAAAGAAACAAAAAAAGGAGTTGCATGCAGCTTATTAACAATTCATATGCATAGGTGCAACTCTGTCAGAGGTGCAGGGTCAAATACTTCTCCAGAACAAAATTTTTTTTCCAGAAAATTTACCCATATTTTCATTTCAGTTTAAGCAACTATTAGAGAGAGAGAGAGAGAGAGAGAGAGTATCAAGTTAATAATTAAAAACACTCCTCAATATTTACATATTAAAAATATGAGGTGCATAAATACACATTTCATACTCTCCAATGTGAATGTTTTGCTGGAAAAGCTGTAACAGATACTACACAAAAAAAGTAAGCACAATGTCAACTCCTAAAAATAAAAAATCACAAAATATCTTGCAGTAATCCGAAGACACTTTAAATTTCTTCAAAAGACTTAACCCTACAGTGCATACTGTTGCCATTTGGCGACACGACATTTCCCCCCATTTTCTACTCGAACTTCCATTTCCAAACAACAACACCATTCAATAAGTAAAATAAATATAACATTTCATTGTTATAGCACTTTAGATTGCCAGTAAATGGCAGCAGGGTACTATTTTGAGACATTTGTTAGTAGCTAGTGAAACGAAAGTCAAGACACAGAAAACGCCAAAATAAAAGGACCATATAAATTAAACTAAAAAAATTTCCAGCTTGAAGAAAATTTTTTTGAAAAGATAAGTTGTTTTTTTATATTTTTAGAGCATTTGGTTTTATTTCACTTCACAATTAATTTCACAAGGGATACAAATAAATTTCACAAGGACAAAGTTTTTTGTCAGTTAAAAGTAGAAAAAAATTTAATTAATTTTTTTTCTAATTTACACCATAATAGAAGACACATAAATGATTTTCAAGTGAATTTAAAAAATCATGCATTGTAGGGTTAAAATCTTTTTAAACCATATTTTTTACTGTATTAAAAGATTGAGTTTTACAGTAAATAGTTTTACTGAACTTCTGCATAGTTTAATATTTTCCAAATATTCCATAATTTCAATATTAATGAATCTTATCTCTTTAATCACACACTTATATTCTTTTTACATATAGTATATTTGTCTTAGCTCAAAGTGTCTCTTGAGTCTTAATATATGAATAATAAAAGAGTCATAATATATTAATATATGAGTTATAAACTATCTTCTTTTTTAAATTTGAGCTACCATTTATACTCTTTTCACAAACTTTTCAGTCAAAACATGGATGTGATTGATTAAGAACGCAATTTTTAGTGAAAATCATCGATTCCTATTTTGGTTACAATAGGTACAATACGACCAACAATATTGGTTTGGTTACAATATGATTCCTATTTTGGTTACATTGATTCCTATATTTGTTTTTTTTGGCATACCAATCGAAACACAAGGAAAAACCAACTTTCAAGTATTTATAAATGACGCTTGTTTTTTTTCCAGCTTAACCTGTAGTTTTCACTTATTCTGGAGGGTATATAATCCCATATTGTCCGGGTAATGCCTGGATTAGCGCTACACATTTGGACTGGCAAAGCCTGCCTGTGTTTATTTTTTGAAATACCAGAATGAATACATCAGATTGCATATTTTTTAAATACTGAAACCCGGGTGATGCCCAAGTCTAGCGCTAGTATATTTATATAAAACTGAACACACTAGTAAAATTTTTGAGAAATGCCATGACATATGAGAAATTCTGATTTGAGCAGGCTTACCTTCCACCCAGTAACACTGAAAGTTTTACCAGCACTTCCAACAGTGATAGTTCTCTCCCACATGTCCGGAAGAGTAGCTAAAAATAAGGCAATAAATTAAACATTATCCATATACATATTAATAATTTATCTTTAATAAACAAAATATTCACAGTACCCATTCGAACATGTTCATTCCCTTTGTAAACAATCCATTCATATACTTCATCCATTACAGCTATAACATTGAATTTTTTACACAAATCTGCAATCATTAGCAGCTCTTCTCTTTTAAAAATCTATAAGAGAACACAAGACCATACATAAAAAAACAGAATGATTGGAAGACAAAGTAAAATTGTCAAACAATATCATATGTGAGGTGGAAAGCGAAAAGGGACCTCTTGTCAGCAAAGTTGATTTCGAGAAAAAGCCAAAAAACCGGAAGAATTTCCCTCGATTATCGATCCTTGGACCCTTTAGAACCAAATTTTAGCCGTTGGAATCATTCCTTCTCTGAAAAATAAAGAGAGGGTAGCATTTTGAAAGTTTAAGGTTGTTTTTGGCGAAATCCACTTATTCTATTATAAAACTTTTAATTACTGGCGATTCGTCATTTTTTGAGCTACAAGGATGATGGTCTTAAATCTTCATAAATCTGTACAGATTGAGAAAAAATAATAACTCTATTTCGACGTACGCCGACAAGAGGTCCCTTTTCGCTTTCCGCCTCACGTATGTTGTGTTGAGAAAATATAAACATAAAAAATGTAACACAGAGATTTTTTTGCTGAGGGAGTTTTATAGGAATTAGTGAATAGGCTTTTTATAAATTTTTTACTCTAATTAATTCAAAGGGTTGCAAAAAAACTTAGAAATGAAGTTTTTTACATTTGTAACAAAATATATAGAAAAAAAATCAGGTAAAGATTTTTTTTGATACAGTCGATTCTGCTTAATGTTGCTAACCTTTATCGAAGAGTAGAATGATAACAATATAATAATAAGCAATTTGATACTAGAATAATATTTCAAAGAGTAACTTTAGAGTTTTCCTTAAATTTACAACTATGTAGCCCTAATTCATATATTTAAAATTGTTGGGGAGAAGAAGACCACCGTTATGTAAATTCTTCCAATCTTTTGTGGGCGGAGCTTAGTCCATATCCTATAAATATTTTAACCCACACTATGATGGTGAGCATAGATTATGGCTCTTCTTTGTGTTGTTGTTACTAATTCCCCTCGGTCTAGTCGAAGCTAGACCAAGTCCAAGAGTTTGTAATCCCTAAAAAATCATACACCAAAAGAGGAGTAGTCAGAAGGTCCCTCACAGTTAGTCCCATGCACTCTAAAAGATGTGCCGGGGAGGCCTGAGCTGATGCACATTTAGTGCAGATCTGAAAAGTCTTTCTCTTCTTTGTTATGATTGTAATTGATCTTCATCTGATCTTTGATTGTTTTTATTTCGACTACTCTATTTATGCCATATTTACTAATTATGTATTTTTGAATTTTAATCATTTAAAAAAAACTTACCTTTCCTAAAGGATTATGAGGTGTATTAATAATAATCATTTTAGTCTTCTGATTAAACTTTGAAGCTAGTTCCATTGGGTCTAGAATCCAGTCATTGCTAGTTGTACCAGGTCCTGTTTTTTTCTAAAATGAAATAAATCAATGAGACCTCAATACTCATTTTTATCTGCATAATCTTTAGCTTGCAAGAAAAATTCTTTAAGTGAAAAGTAGACATGCTGTAATGCTGTTAAGTTCCGTCTTTCAAGAGTACATTTGAAAAGCAGGATTTCTTAGAGAAATTATCAGTTTGATTTTAAAATGAATCATTCATTTTTTTAAAAATTAAATATTTAAATGAGTTTTAAAAGTGCTTTTGTTGTCCATGCCACTGATGTAAGACTGTATTGAACATGAATATAATTATTAGCTTTTTTAGTGCTACAACATCAAAAGACCTGATGATGTATGTACTGGAATAAAAAGTTATCATAACTTTAACCCTCTTGCCACCACGGGCCTCATATGAGGCTCCTACTTATGAGCTCAATTTTTGCATGATATAAACACGCAAATTTATTTTCTTTTTATCAGTGACTTCACTGATTCATGTAGATCACATATGAGACTTCTACAGGGTTTCTGAATTCGTTCCTAAATGGCAGAAATATGATTTACAGGGCTCCCAGCAGATTCTTATTTAGTCTTTAGGGAAAAAAGAGACCTAATATCTTTAAAAAAGAGAAAAAAGGGACCTAAATTTTAATTCAAAGTTTAAACATGTAGTGTAAAAATCAATCAGCAAAACAAAAAACATCATAATGTAGTTAATTTTATTAATTTAATAATGTAGCAATTAGTTAGAAAAGCAGTTGAAGGCAAAGTATACATTCTAAGTAATTTTTTGATGAAATGAAATACCATATGTATTGGGAGAATCCTAAACAAAGTTAAAAAAACCAGAACGTTCATTTTTTACAACTTATATCAAATTACTATGAAATATTATGAGGTTAAAATTATTCTTGAATGAGGAGAGGGACATTGCCAATGGTTGGGTATCCTTGGTCTATCCCCAATGTTTTGGCCCAATTTTTGGTATTTTAATAACCTCTTAAGGGAGGGTCTATGGCCCCCAGCCCCTTAAAAGTGTCTCAAAATTTTTTTTATTGGTAATTGATTAAATTTATAAAGTGTTTATTCCTTAAACACTCTGTTGAGTGTGAAAGGAGAAGTCTTTAATACTAATGAATCTCAAATAAGTGAGACAACACTAGTTTAAAGAGTTAATAAAAATAGATTCTATGGAAGGACCCCAAACCCCTCGCTGCAAAATTTTAACGTTATCAGTACCCTTTAATTTTCTAACTAATCTGTGGCTTACAAGGAGCATTTCTCTTACAAAAGGTCTCAAAATGAGGCAAGCACTACTTTACAATTCCAATTTCCATAAATTTTCTGAGGGAGCACACCCAGACCCCATATCCTGACTTGGGACTTGCATTTGAGTTGTTGTGCATCAGTTGAGTGTTCTAAAACTAAACATAGCTTTCATAAAGGGGTACTTAAATTTTGTTAAGTCAAATTATCTGAAACTTGTCTGGTTATGGTCCCACTTCCAAAGCAAATAACACTGTTTCTAACATTTTCTGGGGAACAGAGCCCCCAGATACCTTTTCCCAATATGGAACCATTGATAGTTTACAGAAACGCTCTAACTTTGTTTTTTGATGTCCTTAGTGTGCAAGAAAATTTTTTAAGTATTGATGAAAATTTAAAATCAAACAAGATACTATTAAAAAGTACTGAATCTTAAATTTTTTTGTAATAAATATTAACTTGTATGTAACGTAGTTATTAAAATTACGATGAAATTAAAATTTTTCTGTTGTTTAGGAAAATTAATTGATATTCAATAACGTTTTTTTCCATTGGACATCCCATATTCAAATCTTCGCAAGTTCTTGAATAAGGATTTTGTAAGGTCATAATTATCTCTCACACCACCATAATAAAGTCAAAACAGGATAATACTTTAATTTGTATCACTTTTCAAGATTATTTTCCAGACAGAAATGCTTTGATTACATAGGTCTGCAATCCAAAACCTTTTTGAATAATTTTTCCAAATTTTCATTGAAAAATTGAAAACATCCTATGTCAAGGTTTGACACAAATTACAAAATTATTTTCAAATTTGCATATTTTCTCAGTTTTATTAACTACTTTTAAAAATAAGAAGCTGCGAGTGAACCACACAGTAAAATACTTAAGGAGTTGAAATTAAAACACCAGGTAAAAACAAGATGGAAGGAGTTGTTCTCTTTAAAATAGCACTACACCAAAAGAGAACTATACCTTGTAAGTTGGATAATTTTCAAGGGAAAAACAGGATACAGATAAACGTAAAAAATTTGAAAAGGTAGAGGGGATCTGGGGGTCTCTCCCAGGAAAATTTTGAAAATTTGACCTTTAAAAATATAAAAAAGAGACCATGATCATGAAAAAAGGACTTTTAGAGACCTGGGATGAAAAAAGACTCTTTGAGAAATAAGAGACCTGCTGGGAGGCCTGGATTTATACCTCAATGTTTACATTTTAAGCTGTGATGCTTATGAAGAAAAAATACTAGCTTGATAATAGCTTCTGTAGAACATTTTTTATAGGTTGGTAGATATTTTCTTATTCCGTAACCTTCAAATATTATGATCATGTCTTTTAATAAGTTCTAAACCAAGTATTTTATGTTAAAATGAAAAAAATATGGCCTCAATGAGGCTCATAAAAATAACTAGGAAGGAGTGCACACAAGTAAAACATTTTTTTCCAGACAAATTATAGGGGCATTTTGGATGTATTGAGAAGAAAAAAAGTTTTTTCACTTCTTTGATGTTCTGGTGCCGAGAGGGTTAAAGAAGGTGTAATTGAATCATGTATAGCAGTGTTCCCCAACCTTTTTGCCACCACGGACTGGTCAACGTTTGATAATTTTACAGCGGCCCGCTGGGGGGTATAAACCTAGGAATTTAAATTCATTTTCAATTAAATGGTCGGCTTGGTACCATTTGATCCCCGAACCGGCACCGGTCCGCGGACTGGGGGTTGGGGACCACTGATGTATAGGGTAGAGAGCAGTAAATACAACTTACAGGTCTAAGAGGAATGAACACAGGGACACCACCTGCCATTTTAGTCATTGGCTCATAACAATCAAAAAAGGGTTCAATAATTATAACCTAAAGGGAATAAAAAAGTTAATGAAAATAACAATGAGAAGATATTATGTGCACATGCTGAGTTCCTCTTGTAAGTTAATAGAATAAGTATTTTGCACTCTTCTTAATGAGATAGTACCAGGCCTCAAAATTTTAGAATTATAGAAACTTATGAGAGGCAAGAAAGTGTTAAATTATGAAATTAAATATATATACTTTATTTACTAGAAATATTACCTCATCGCCAGGATTTATAAGGCCTAACATTGTGCAGTATAAAGCTTCATATGCTCCACTTGTAACTAGTATCTCTTTCTGAGTATGGATTTCCCGACCAACAAGTTGAGTGTATAATTTTGATAAAGCATTTACTAATCTAGGATGACCCTGAAAAAAACGAAAACCTTAAGCAAAAATTAAAGAGCCTAGAAAGGAACAATAGTTTAGCAAAAATGAAATTTTTAAGTAACAAAGAAATATAAAGATAGCATACTTGCCAACTTTTGAAAACTTACATCAGTAAAACTTTTGGTGCAATGGTAACATTACAAAACTACTATTTGAATTACACAAATAAACAGGTAGATTGATGTCTTATTACCTATATATAAAGGCATTTAATATTTTCACTTATTAATTAAATTACTTTTTTCCATAACTATTTTATTTAAACCTAAGTTTTGGATCAATTTCAGATCCAATATTATAATTATAACTTTTTATAAAAATATTTATAAATTTCCATCAGCACTTTGAACAGCATGTAATAAAGCTTAAATTCCTGGGATAGCAACCAACAAGAAGGGAAGCTGACTTATCAATTAAGATTTCCGCCTGAGTAAAATTGTTTTAATACATACGTACAAAGCCATTGACCATAACGCTGCATTTTAAAATGTCGCTGAAGTCGTCAAAAAGTGGATAGAAGTTGGTGACGTCATAAGACAATGAAGAGTTTTAAGTTATTGCCAGATCCAGTTTCCCATAAACAAAGCAAACAAATAAATGATGTTTTTTTATTTAAAATAACTAAATACCAAACTTGAAAATGGGATGAATGGAAAATAAGATCTGTTAGAGAAACTATACTTTTATTTCAATTTTAATGACAAAAAGAGTTAAGTCCACCCAAATCATTATAATATTTGATTAAATTAATACTTATTATAACATTTAATTATAGCATTTCTCAGTGGATTTGTAAAGTTTAATTTTGAATTTTATTGTTTAATGAATAAAGTAAATTAATCGGTTACATTGCAAATAGTTAAGTGAAAACAAACGCAAATCTGGAAAATTTTCAGATCCATCGGCAAGACCATAAAGCCAAATGTGAAAATCCTTATATTTTATAAAAAATCTGTAAAAGTTGGTAAGAATGAAGGTAGGACAAAAAAGAATTTAATAATGTATTATGTTCAATTAAATTTAAGAATATTGTGTTGCATTTTATTCTGATGAAAGATAAATCTTATGCTGAGTTAATTAGATAAAACCTTATTTAAAAATAATGTAAATGCACTGTTTTTAAATAAGGTATTTATCTAATTGATTCTGCATAAGTTTTTATCGCTGATTATCTTGGCGTCAACAGCTAATTTTCTTCTTCATACCATGCCTAAGGTCAACAGACCCAAATATATTTTTCCTAGTGGGTTTCTACACCTATCTGGTATATTCCATTTCTGCTCTGATGAGATAGGTCGACTGGTACCTCCTAAACGGTCGTAAGCTTTGTACCACCTTTTAATATTATGCTGCATTTACCTTGTTTCTAAATAAGGTTTTTTTCAATGTTGTTATCATGTTTTAAGGAAAAATTTTTATTTAAGGATGGGAATTTGTTCTGACTGCAGTAATTAGTAGGTTTTAAAAAAATTACGATAAAAGATAGACAATATGACTTTAACCACTTTCAAAATGAATGGAATGAGCTTAAAGTTTTGAAATTAAAGTTTAGTCCACTATTCTATTTTCAGATTATTTTGCAATATTTATGCATAAATATTTTATAAACTATCCATTTTTGGTTCTTACGTATTATGCCGTCGACCGTGCCGTTGAATCCGAAAACGCTATCAAATCCCATTGACTTCCCTATAGCTGTACCGCTGAATTTAACGGCTACTGAACGGTCGATGGTATAATACGTAAGGGAACATACCCATACTACAACACCCATTTTTTGCCATTTTGACCCCCCCCTTGGTGACCATCCGTAGTATATGCCAAGAACCCCCCTAGTTTTCACGTAGAAATTCATAAATATGGTTTGCCATCATTTTTTGCAAACAGAAAGTTTAAAAATATTAATTTTGCTTAATTTGTCTAATTTTAATAATTAATTTGGCTTAATTAGTCTTAATTTGGCAAACTTCAATAATTAATTTGGCTTAATTTTGTCATATTGACTAGAAGAAATTGACTACGTGACGAAACCCTAAGCCCCCCCTCCCCCCTGTGACCGAGCGTGGTATTTTGAAGACCCCCTCCCTCCCCTGAATGGGTCACGTAGTATGGGTACATTCCCTAAGTATCCCATTTTTTATTATGAGTTTCAATACGGTTTTAATACTTGCAACACATTACTTCATGTTCTGCACATATTTTTAACTGGCATTAAAATTATTTCTATTTAAAAAATACAAATAAATTTTTTAGTACGATATGCTCTATGATTGATGTATTATTATTTTTTTGCAAACCATATAAGAAAACAACGCAAAATTTAAAAATTTATCAACCACCAAGGCAAAATAGGTAAAATTAGATACGATTTTAAAATTTTTTTGGTTTACATTAGCATTTGGGTGCATAATAGCTTCAATAGAAATAATAGAATCAATGGAATAGAATTCAATAGAATAGGTGCATAATAGCTTTATAGAACTTTTAATACAGTCCAATTTGCTTTATTTCTTTTTCGGTGACGTATACAAACTACACTAAAGATCAAGGTAAATTTAAGTAACATAAGTTAAACTTAAGTTACAAGTTAAATTAAGGTAACATAAGTTTCCTCCATTAGTAAAAGTATAAAAATAAGAAAGAATTCACACAATGCTAAAAAAGAACATTAACAATAAAAACACAACAAATATTGATCATTTAACACAGCAGATAGCTCAAGTGATGGTTTATCCATAATGTAGTCTTTATCTGTTTAAAAAAAGAATGATGAAACAATTTAAAGAACAATTAGAAAATTAGCAAATCAGGCATAAATTCAAAAGTCACACTAAAAGCCAACAACTAATAAAAGATATGCTAAGAATACGAAACAAAGACAAAAATTTGCATGAACTCCACCCAGGTCTCTTCGTCAGGGGGACAGGACCTGAGCAGAGGGGGTGTTTCTGAATGTAGAGAACAAAGTTCTAACAACGCCTGTCCCCAACACCCAGCATGCAGAAAAATAGCAAGACAAACAATGAAAGAATTACAACAGAGAAATAAACAAATATATAACCAGAGTGGAAGTCGAGTTGAATTGTGAAATGCCAAAATCAATCTTTCAAACTTCTTAGTAAAAAATCAATTGACCTTATAAACCTAAATGGAAAGTAATTGTTGAAAATTGTTTGTCTTGCTATTTTTCTGCATGCTGGGTGTTGGGGACAGGCGTAGTTAGAACTTCGTTCTCTACGTTCAGAAACACCCCCTCTGCTCAGGTCCTGTCCCCCTGACGAAGAGACCTGGGTGGAGTTCATGCAAATGTTTGTCTGTTTCATATTCTTTATCTGTTTAATTATTTATGTTAATTTTACTTTGTACATTATGGAAAATAAAATATTATTATTATATTATTTTAACAAAACTAAAAATCATTCCAAGTAACTCACAAATCCTCTGGTGTACTGGTTGAGCAAAACATTAGGACCACTAGCAGCTTCGCTGAGGGCTTTAGTAACATGCTCAGGAGCAGCAAAGTCAGGGAATCCTTGCCCAAGATTAACAGGCTTGTAATCCAAGGCCAGTTGTATAAATTCAACCCTGGAAGGAAGCAAATTGAAAGATAAAAACACTTTTTCACTACTTTAAACCAACTTTTCTGTGGCATTTCTGGAAACCTCTATATTAGGATAAAAAGTTTCCTAGATCAATGTTTTATAAGTGTTAAATATGACCACACTATGTCAAGTTACCGTTCAACAGAGTCGCAGTTACCACAGGGTGCTGCTCTGAGCCCAATTCTTTCTAATGTAATGATAAATGACTTGATAGACACAATATCCAACTCCCTTACCTGGAATTAATGTATTATTATTTGCCAATAATATGGTAATCAGAGCTATGGGATCTGACTCCACTGGCTTGGAGAGTGTTTTACAACAGGTTCTAGATGTTCTTGCCACTTGGATACATGAAAATAATCACTGTAAATACTGATAAAACCTTGTTCCAGTTATTTTACCTTAGTACGAAACACCATAACATACACCTTAACTTTAAAAATATAAATATTAGTAGAACATATGATACTGTTTACTTGTGAATTCATCTTAACCCTAAATTAACTTGGAAGAAACAAATTGAAACAGCCATTGATCGAAGACGCTCTAGATCAAAGCTTCTGATGCGATCAGCTGGTGTTTCCTGGGGCTCTACTCAAGGTGTTTTATTTGTAGCTTATAAAGCTATGTACGCCCTGTTGTGGAATATGGAAATGAGGGGTCTCAGGAGTCTACTCCACAAAAGCTCAATGTTTTTTAAAACAACATGTTGCGACTAATCCCTGGTGGTGTCAAATTGACCCCTATAATTGCTAGGGAGCTTCAGGCTGATTTGGAACCTTTCCTTTGAATGAAAGATGTCAAACAAGTGCTATGCACCTTGTGGAAAAAATCTCAAGGAGCTTAAATTTCTACAGGCTTGCAAGTGAAAGATTAAAAACCTAGAGAACTTTCCTTTCATCTGTCCTGGATCTTTAAATGATACTTATGCTGCCCCATTATTTTAGAATTTTTAAATGACAACTCTGGAGGCTAGTTTTTACCCCAACTATTTTATACTTTTTCTGTTGTATTGGACTGCATGTCAATTAATGGCAGAAATAACGGACTCGGGCGTAGGATATAAAAAACTTTTAAAATTTAAACTGAGAATATCTTGAGGATTAAAAGAGTTACCAGACACTTTCTTTCATTCCTTTGAGTCGATCAGCAGGTCCATCAAATGCCATGGTTCTCTAAAACATAATAAAACAATTTATCATTGATATAAAAGATTTTTGCATAGTTTTTCCCTATTTAATTTTTAAAAGTACAAATCATTCTTATTATCTTGGCTAAGTAACACTTCTACCCTGAGTTTCTTTCAGCCATATTAACCATCACGAGTAGATTGAGAGCTTAATCGCAGATCGTATAAACCCGGATTGATGTTTAATCGAGGACGAGATTTGGTCCTTATCGACCAGCATCTGACAATCCCGGTTTCTTCAATCCGAAGGGTTGAATGTAAGGCCACTTCTGATTGGACCGCGATGACGCCAGCGATCGAGTCCAAGCGTCCGCGCCGTTTGCTCAAGTTCATAGTCCAATGTAAATTATTTCCTATAAAAATCCCCACTTGCTTTAAAACATTTCTATCACAACTAATAATAACTATACAACCAATTAATAAAAAATGAGTTGAACTGGTGTCCTTGTTTTCCTGCTTAACATTCGGAATTGTTTTCACAAAACTGGTTATCTGATGCAATCCCTGTATGAGATTATTTCAATATTATTTTTAAAATACTCACACGTATCTGAAAATATTGATTCACCTCTCTAAAAATAGACAATTTTTGAAAGAATTTAAAGGAATTAATAGTTAAAAGGGGAAAATTTTGAAACTTTAGTAAGAGCCGTACGAAATATTTAAAACCTTTATAAGTTGTTAGAGCGCCATCTATCGAAACGAGAGCGAACTCTAAACTTTTTGGTTGATCTCGATCCGTGTCGTTTCCCGATCAGTAAATCTTTATTATTACATTTTAATCAATCATTATATTGATGATTAAAGCAAATATACGCAAATATAAATATAATTTGTCATCTAATTCTTACTTAATTGTTCATTTTCGCTTGTATTGCAAATTATCCTCGGATTAATCCGCCAATGTTGGGGGATTAGATTTGAAGCTTTGGATCCAGGCTTAAGCTCCCAACCTTGACTGGTCGATAACGTTTTACTTAGGATCTGCGGATAATCCGTCAATCCGGGATTAATCCGTGTTGGTCAATACGGCTGTTTATGCATCACACTCTAAATTAAATGCTTTATAAGTAAGGAATTCCTTATAAAAGAGTTGTCTTCCTGTTAAACTATCTTTCATGGAACAACTAATTTCAGATTCTCACTGGTCATCCCTCCTAATTACCCTCATTTTCTTTTAACCACTCTTATTATAAGTGGTTTTAGCACCCTCTAAAACAACAAGATAATCAACAAGTGCAGTGCTCAAAAGAGAATTACATTTCCGTTTTCTCTTTGAACTTTAAATTTTTGGTGTGTATCACAGGGTTTTGAAAACTGAGTTTTGCAGTTGAGTTACAGTATTTATTGATAATTAAAGATATTCTTATGAAAATATTTCAAAGACATTAACTCTACATAATAAAATCAAGTTCATTACTACAGCTAAGGAAATCTTACTTTATTTTGAATGCTAGTTGATCTATTATCAACCAGCCTAGATAGAACAGAGTGAGATTGGACAGGTTTATGAAACTTTGACAATGCACTTTCTAAAGACCATATTCTGTTCAAATGCCTTATCATCTCTTGTGAAAAGTACAACCACTTTTGGTTTCTAAAAAGAATAACCTAAATAAAATGACTACACTAAATATTTATCTGTGTGCACAGTACTACTTAATACTATCTCACTATCTGCATTTCACACTAACAGGATAGACAAAATTAGTGTTCCAGTACTAAAATTCTAATAAATACAAATGATTGTGAATTTGAACGAAATAAATATGGACCATTAAGAAGTAATGAATGTAGCTATTACTTACAAAACGACTCTTACAAAAGGAACAACAAAGATTTAAGTATAACTGCTATTAAGCTTAGATTGGTTTAAACGAACTGAAATATTTACACTGAGTTCAGAGAGGCAGTAATTAAATTCATGCATCGATGAAGCGAATTGAAATAGCTGTTTACCTTCAAAGTGTTGTAACCTAAACTAGTTTCTAAAATACCATATGTTGAAATAAATACTTAGAAATATTTCAAGCTTAGAAACGCAAAATGGAAAGTATTCATTAACTAAATACCTTTCACTTTCTAAAGGCGCTAAGTTTTGGAGATGAAGAATTTTTAACTAAAATAATGTGTACATGTACTAAACTCCCTCACCAATTCCTCTAGGTTAGGTCGCCGATTATTTATTTACTTTTGCAATTTTGTTTACTTAAATCTGGTTACAGTTATCTAGAGAAAAATAGCTATTGTTATGGGCCTTTGAAAAAATAAAGAATTTCTTATTTTGTGCTGTTGTTGTCGCACTAACGAAATTTCTTGATTTCTTCACAGTTGCGAGGATTCCTCATCTATCAATGATCATGATCACTTATATAAAACACGTGAAAATTGAGTAATATCTGATTATCTGATTGATTGATATTTGATGAAAACCAGTGAAAGGGCGGGCTTTTTGAGTGGCTTCTGATGTAGTGCCCTCAACAAACGATGAAAGAACTAATTTATTTTTAAAAAGAAGCCTATCAACTCCAAATTGCCTCTCTTCTCTATACATTAACATAATTTTCTTTTCATAGGGTTGGATTGACTTTTTCTCAATGTCTATACAGGGTGTTCGGAAACACCGTGGACAAACTTTGAGGGTTGGTAGAGGGGACCTAGATAAGCATATTTCAAATAGTCCAATAACCATCAGATGTCAAAAAAGGGGTGTTTCAAGAAAAAATTCAGAAGTGTTTTTCTCCTAGGTTTTTGGGGGTGCTGAATCTGGCTGAATCTGAATATGAACTTTGCATACAAAATTTCACATGGCATTTTGGTAAAAAAATTGATTTATTTTTTAAATTGCACCCCATTTTTTGTTATTTTGCTTGCACAACGGAAAGTATGTGTTTCTACTCTGTCATGAAAATACAAAAAATAATTAAAGAGGGATAAATAATTAAAGACTATTATGAGGCAGAAGTTGGACTCCTGCCATTTATGGACCTGAGGCAAAAAATCAAGAAAATGGAACCCTTATGTCAAAAAAAGTTATTTTATTTAAATAAGGTACTTTAAAAACTGGTTTAATAAAGTTTAAATGAAATAAACTATCTATTTACTCTATTAATTTGTAAATACATGCATTTTTCTCAGCCATTTTCCTTAAGAACGCAGTTTCCATGCGTTCCCAAACTTTTTATGTCGCGGGGCCCTTTTCAAGAGACAAATTCTATGAGGAGCCTTTTCCCGAAGATAAATTTTTCAAGGTATAAAAAGCAAATTACATAAAACCCATTGCTACAAGAAATAAAAGCATAAATGCAGTAGCGTTGTACAAAAATTCATTTCGGGAGGAGTGAACAATTTTTTCTTAGCCCCTTAGAAAAATTGTGATTGATTAAGTTCCAAGTACGATAGGGTTGTCTGGGGCCGGCCGGGGGTCCTCCCCAGAAAATTTTGTGAAATATGAACCTTAAAAACAATTTTTTAAACTTGTTTTAGGTACATCTTAGTCCAAATTTTGGACATTCATTTTTAGGTAGGAGTTTAAATGTAACGAACGTATTATAAAAATTGACAATAATAAAATTTCAAGTACATAGGGGGTCTAGGGGTCCTCGTCCTCCCCAGAAGAATTTCGAAAATTTGAACCTAAATAACATGGTTTTTAACTAGTTTGGTATACCTAGTCCGAATTTCCGAGGGAGAGACAGGGCCCCCTTAGCCCTTACCCCCTAAATACACCCCTGCATAAATAGAATATTTTGTAAACCAATTATATTTTATTATTGGATGCAATGTAAATCTTTATTTTAAATATCTGCATATTAAAGCTATCACTTTTTAATCATTATGTCCAAGATGCATGAACAAAGGATTCATACAGAAATCTGTACAGATTTAAATTTTGTTTTATACGAAAATGTTACTTATTATTTAAAAATCGAGAGCTGTTTTGGGCCTAAAAATCAGGGCTTTGACTTGGTTTGGTACACCAAAAAACACATGAAAAAAAAAGACAAAAACCAGAAAAAACTATAATCAACAGAGCTCACTTCATTGGAGGCTCCACACATAATCCATTAAAATTTAAAGGTAATTTTAGAGCTCTATAAAACTTGGATAGGAAGGAGCAAAGTAAGTTCTTAACAAGAAGTACCTTGTAGAAAGTTATTTATATAACATTTCAGAGCAACGCAAATTAGAAATTATCAAAAGGGGCATTTATTTCAAATTTCTTCGTGGAGCCCCTGGAAATGCTGGTGGAGCCCTAAAGCAGGGGTTCCCAACCGGTGGTACGCGTACCACTGGTGGTACGCGGGAACGTTTCAGGTGGTACGCGTGAGTCAAAGCACTAAAAGAAAGTTTTTCCGATTTTACAGAAGATAGTTCCATGAAAGATTATTTTAAAGGGAAATCTTAAAATTAACTTCTGGATCGGATGTAAAAACCGAGTATCCTTTGATCTTCCGGCAAGCTCTGCTATTTTTGATGCCATTTGTTACGAGTTACTTGTGTGAGAGTGGATTTTCTGAACTCTTGTACATAAAAAATAAACATAGAAGCAGAGTAAGTGTTAAGAGGACTTAAGAGTGAAGATAAGTTCCATTACTCCTAACGTTGATATTTCAATCACAGGCAAACAACAACAAATTTCGCATTAAAGACTACAAAAGTATATTTTGCTGAGTTTGTACTAATTTTTATTTGTAGGTTTTTAGACCTATGGGTATAATAAATAGAACTGTAAAAATACCATTTTCATCTTTTTCTCCTTTATTATACAAGCAAGTTATAAATAAATAAACAAATATCTAACCATTAAATACGAAGTTTTCTCAGGAATTTAATTCAAAAAGCCTTTGAGCACTTTTAGAAGAGTAAATATTATACGTTCATTAAAATATTTAGGCCTGGTGGTACGCCAAAATTTCTCAAAAAGTCAAGTGGTACGCAGGTGCAAAAAGGTTGGGAACCCCTGCCCTAAAGGATCCACGGAGCACAGTTTGGGAACCGCTGATTAGGGGTATAATAGACGCTGGTCGAAAAAAAACGTACAGAGGTTTTTTTCCTCAATTGTTTTTTTTGGGGGGGCTGAATCCGAATATGAACTTTGCATACCAAATTTTGGATGGAATTTTGGTGAAAAATTGATAAAAATGTTAAAATTTCACCCGATGTTTTGTTATTTTCCTTGCAGAACGGAAATTATGGGTTTCTCATGAAAATGTTAAGCTCAAGAAATAAAGAGGATAAAACAAGCTACAAAATCGTCATTACATTACTACTTTTTCGTCAGACTAATGATTTAGCCGCTAGAGCGTGCTAAAAACCTGTCAATATTTATCCCTGAGAGCCGGAAAATCCAGAAAATGTTCCATATCTTCCGTAAAAACATCACATTTTGATTTAGTTAACATGAAAACACTAGGTACTTTAATAATTTCTTACAAAATTTAATCTTACTTTTTATCCTGATGATAGTCAATTAGATGAATTGAATCGTCAGTTTGAAGAAGGGAATAAGTCCAAAAAATGACAAATTGACTTTTTGTGCTCAAAACAATCTCCAAGCTTTGCTCTACACATGGGTGAAAAGAGGGGGAAAATAACTAACTCCTATAGGGATATATCGCCCCTTGAAGTTGTGAAATCGATGTCCATTCATTGTATTTTTTAAGTTAATTTGGAATTTAAGTTAATTTGTCTTTCCTTTCATATTCTTTATGCTGTAAACTAAGTTAAAATAAAATTTTCTCTTAATTTTAATTTTTTTCAAACTTTTTTCATGCAGGGAATTTTTGACTCCATTCATATTCACTCACTCCATTGATACTGCTTTAATAACTCAGTTTCACTATAATTTTGAATTTTATTTGTCTTATTATTTTTATTTCACCCTTTTGTGGTGTAAACTAAGGATAAATATAATTTAAATGTGAATTAAGGGTTTTTAAAAATTTTTTCATCAGAAAAATTTCATAAGGTGGAAGAAGGGAATAAGTCCAACAACTTATTTTGACTGTAAAATATTTTTGAATATACTTATATTTGTTTTGATGGTTGCTCTGTTTTTTGAATAGGGTTGTGAACTTCCAGTAAAAATTTGGTGATTATACAATGAAAATTCTATTACTTATACAGTTTTTTTTCGATTTTCTCAAAACTTGGTTTTTGGACTTATTCCCTTCTTCAAACTGACGATTCAATTATTCTTTAGTAATTTTCCCCAGAAAGTTCAACGCAGGTTCTCTAAGCAATGAAAAAATTCAGTCAAGTCATCAGTTCAAGTTTTTTCGTGCTTGTTTTTTATCCTCTTTATTTTTTGCATTTAACCTTTTCATGAGAAACCCAAACTTTCTGCTCTACAAGTAAAATATCAAAAAATGGGGTGAAATTTTAACGCTTTTCGATTCGTGCTTGTTGCTTATCAAAATTTTATCAAGATCTTTCGCTCCTTTGCATTAATGTAATGCCTATCTAAAACTTTCTTTCTCGAGCTTTTCAAATTAATTGATCCAAATATTTTCCCATAATTGGATTCGAATTCTAACTGTAATTTGTGAAAAACAATTAAATATTTCCAATGCAAAGTGAGGAAAACCGCTATCTAATTCAAAGGCATTTTTGATACTGGAAGGAGGGTAGACTGGGAAATGAAATTGAAAATATTATATTTGCTTAGCTGGATTTTTATTTCCTATTATATGTTATCCTTATACACAAAAACAACGTTACCTATGTGTTATGAAATGATAATAACTTATGGTGATAAATTTAAACAAAGTTCAGGGTGAGATTTTAATAAATATTAACGGGGAATTTTTAAGTATAATCTGTCTGATATTAACCCCAACGACTGAACCGCTTTAACAACTGAGAGTGGCTTTTTAACTAAAGATTTATTAGATTTTCTGCATCACAATCGAAAAAATTAACCTATAAATATGTATAACATACCTTTACAAAAAAAATAATTTTATTGTTTAAGAATGTCTGTTTTTAAGAAAAATTAAATTTCTCATAGTCCAATTTTTTTCGATGTTTAGTATGTTGTATGTCCATTATCTAACTATCTTTGGACAAAATTCATTGAAAAAGGATCTCTTCAAAAGCCATGAAAGTTTGCGACCCTAATTTCAATAAAAATTGATTTTGTTCGTAAAAAAACGAAAGTTTATAAAAAATTAAATTTCTTAACTCGTTTTTTTATTCAAATTTTAGTAGGTCATAATTAAAGTCATTTCTAAAGGAAAAATATTGTATTTTTCTTTTTGATGTTTTTGTAAGTTTTTGAGGGTTTTTTAATTTTGTCTTATAGCTAATTATTTAAATTAATTTAAAAATTGAAATTTCTTTTTTATTTAAAAACTTAATGTAATATTGGGTTTCAGCTCTTAAAATAACTAATAAACAGGTATCACGTCTATATACAGGGTGATTCAGAAATAATCATCAATAATTTGAGGGGAGGAAGAGGGGCTCTAGACAAGCATATTTCGAATAGGGATGGTGGGGCGCAGCCTTACAGTTAAAGAGCTAGGACCTAATGTAGTGCGAGATCTTTTCAAAAGGCCGTTTTTAGAAGGCCCGTGTGACGAAACAAAACATAATAAAATTAAAAACATTATTGCATGAGGCACAGGAGTATCCGTACTACTTAAATTCTCAATTTGATGTAAATTGGACCACTTGCTGAACCGTAGGGTGAGTTTTAAAACGTGCAATATTAATCTCTTAGTCAAACAATGGAGTTCCCTTAATGGTATTAAGAAAAATGATGATAGGGGAAGGAATTTTCAATTATCAAACAGTTTCAATGATCAATGTTTTGTTCATTGAAAATTCCTTCCCCGATCATCATTTTTCTAAATACCATTAAGGGAACTCCATATTTTGACAAAAAGATTAATATTGCACTTTTGAAACTCACTCCACGGTTTAGAAAGTGGTTCAAATTCTATCGAATTCATGGTGTAAGTAAGGGATATTTCCTTACCTCATGCAATAGATTTTTTTATTTTATTATGTTTTGTTTCGTCACACGGGCCTTCTAAAAACGACCTTTTGAAACGTGCTCGCACTACATTAGGTCCTAGCTCTTTAACTGTAAGGCTGCGCCCCACCATCCCTATTCGAAATATGCTTGTCTAGGACCCCTCTACCTCCCCCCCCCCAATTATTGATGATTATTTCTGAATCACCCTGTATATTTAAAAAAAAACAATTTTCGCCCATTTAAAAAAATCAAAAAATTAAATTTGCCATTGTCCTATTTTTAGTATGCTATTATAATCCTAATGAGAGAGGGACCATTGAGAAATATTTTATTTACACTTTTATGAAGTTGAACTCTATTTTCAGTGGACTATTAGAAAAAACACCAATAATAACATTCTAAAAATAGGACAAAATCTGTACCGGCCAAATTTATTTTCAAAATTAAAAAATGACAGAAATCCATGGTCAGAATAGTCAAAAATACCCTTAAAATTGATACAAACACTTAGGTCCATTTCGATAACTGAAACCCAATATTGCATTTAGTTTGAAAAAAAAAGTATTGAAACTTAAATTAATAAAATTATCTTGCATAATTAGCTATAAAACTAAATTAAGAATTAAAAACTAAAAACCTTTAAGAACATCAAAAGAGATAAATTTAATTGTTTTCATTTAGAAATGACCTAAACAATACCATACTAAAATTTAGAAAATATACGAGTTAAAAAGTTTGTTTTTCCAAATTATAGCGTCCGAAACTTTTGTGGTTTTTTAAAAGTATTTTTTAGCTGGTATTTTTCACACAGATAGTTACATAATTTAAAATCGGCAAAATTTGAGCTTAATTAATTAGTGAATGAATAAATTTAATAAATTGAAATTGTCAAATTTAAGGACTTGTTTCCAAATGAGTGAAAACTGGTTATATTTCGGCATCCTTCTCTCTGAATTTATATAAACTTCATTAAACTTTATTAAAAACCCTTTTTAAGAATTATTGTATAGGGTTGTAATACATGCTAATTGTTTATAGGTTATTTTTCGATTCTTAAGCATAAAAATTTAGTATTTTTGCAGTAAAAATTGAAATAGAGCTAAATATTAAAAAAATATTTGTTGTAAAACTTCTCCCTACACCTGGAACAAGTTGTAGTTAGATATTTTAATGCCTTATGATTTTAATGTTATTTAAGATGCCTTAAATAACAGTTAAGAAAAATTAAATAAATTTTTTTAAATTATGACATTCTAGAATGCAGAGGTATTATACATGTTAATAGGTTTATTTTAGATCTTGAGGCAGAAAGTTCAAATTTTTTTGCTGTCAAATTTAAGATGGATTAAAAAATTTTGATTTTTTCAAAATTATCTGTTAGATTTTTAAATAATTAGTCATTTATATCGTAGATAAAGTTTAGATTATAGATAAAGTGCTAGAAACACATTTATTACATTCGAGATAAAAATGAGGAAAATTTAACAATGATAATAATAATAATAATAATAATAATAATAATAATAATAATAATAATAATAATAATAATAATAATAATAATAATAATAATAATAATAATAATAATAATAATAATAATAATAATAATAATAATAATAATAATAATAATAATAATAATAATAATAATAATAATAATAATAATAATAATAATAATAATAATAATAATAATAATAATAATAATAATAATAATAATAATAATAATAATAATAATAATAATAATAATAATAATAATAATAATAATAATAATAATAATAATAATAATAATAATAATAATAATAATAATAATAATAATAATAATAATAATAATAATAATAATAATAATAATAATAATAATAATAATAATAATAATAATAATAATAATAATAATAATAATAATAATAATAATAATAATAATAATAATAATAATAATAATAATAATAATAATAATAATAATAATAATAATAATAATAATAATAATAATAATAATAATAATAATAATAATAATAATAATAATAATAATAATAATAATAATAATAATAATAATAATAATAATAATAATAATAATAATAATAATAATAATAATAATAATAATAATAATAATAATAATAATAATAATAATAATAATAATAATAATAATAATAATAATAATAATAATAATAATAATAATAATAATAGTAATAGTAATAGTAATAGCAATAGTAATAATAATAATAACAATAATAATAATTGTTATGATCTATAGTAATTGTCATTTTATCATGAATTTAAAGTATTATCACACTGAAACTACATTATCTTCAAATTATTAATTCTACCTCTTTTCCCTTTTTCCTGTTTTATTGCGTCTTGTCAAATGAAGCATTAGAATATGCTTAAAATTTCTAGCCTAAACGTTTTTTTTTGTTTTTAATTATTATTATCATTTCCTAAAAAATAATAAACTTTACAACATGAGTTGGTATGAATTTAAGTGTCACAATTAATAAAACTAAAAATTTGAGTAACATCGTGAATTTTATTCATTAGTTTTTCCTGTCAAGTATATGTAGTTTCTTAAGTAAACAGTAGAACAATTACTATACTAGTGAAATATGGCTGCTGCTCTGCCAGACCAATTATAATTGGCCAGCCCCTGAAATAGTCTTGTCAAATGTACCAAAACATGCATCGGTTGGGGGTGGACCATTTATCTATTCTACTCTAAGCAGTCTGGGGATCTTCAAGCCAGATCTCTAAACGGGAATTGATACGGCTGGAAAATATTTTCATCGAATAATTCCCTCATCATAAACAAATCTCCACTTACCCCACATACTACTAAAATTTGAAACATGCCCCAACTATAGGGGCAGGCCTCTCATCTTTCAAACGTAACCATAAATTACCTACCCCAAACCATCTATTGCGCAATGCATCCCATCCTATTTGCCAAGTTCGGTGACATGTGGTAAGGATCCGCCACGCTTAAGCTAAGCAATCAGCGAAGCAGCTGTTCCTACAGCCACCAAAGCATAACGGTCGAGTTTCCTGCCCGCGCCGAAGCTTTGTGTCGGACGCGCGCCGTTCGAAAGGGACGATTGTCAACACAGGGAGTGCAGGGCAAATACATATGGATGCCGCGGTATCGTGAAGCTTCGGGGGACTGCTTAGGGGTTGTGCTTGAAGTGGAGTCTTGTCTGGATGCTGTCTCGAATTTTCAAGCATGGTGAGTTTAAAATTGGTTCTGTATTTATTTACAAGTTTGAAAATTGGTGCTTTGTGTTTCCATATATGTTTAAGTTAGGATTTTAAATTATTATCTCGTTTTTATTTCTTAATCAGGATTTACTTTGTTAAACAGTTTCAAGGCGATTGTTTAATCAATTTTGTGATTTTCTTAGGTAAATTGCATTTTCATAGAGAAACGAAGGTTTTTTTTTATGAAAAAGCGGTGCACAAACAAATTCATATTTATAAGCAGTATTTGATATTTAATAAGCATGCTTTTGTCACTTTTGAATTCCCTCACCCAAGCCAGTAAAAAAAGCAAATAGCAACTCCCTAAATACTTAAGCAAATTATCGAAATCCCTGCTGTTCTATTTTTGGTACCCAAAATCTTAATGCAAAAAATCGTTCATTTTGAACAATAGCCGTATCGTTAATGTTTGGATTTAAGTTCTACTCCTGAAAACATAAATTTTTCAAATTATTCTTTCTCTTGCTAAATTTAATTTTTGTAAATCTAGTGATTTATTTTCAAACTACAAGATATTTTCGAAAATTGGGATATTAAGGGCTTTAATGTCTTACGTAAGCATAATTTAAATCCACCTCCCCCTTCTCAGAAAAATAAGGAAATGAAACGTTAAATTATCCTCCCACCCCCTAAAGTGCTTGCGTGATATTTTGACGGCCCCTCATCCCTTAAATAGGCCTCTCTCGTGTTTCAAACTGTCAAATTTAACCTTGGCGGCATTCATAAGCAGATTCGGCATTTTAATGTGAATTTGAGAGTAGGTCAAATCTTTTAGAGAACTTCCAGATTAACATAAATGCAGTCCAAATCTATCAAAACCGAATGTATACTCTGATACATATAATAAATCGGGATTTAAAAATTATTTATGATTGGTTTACATCAAATGAATTGCAGGTAAATGTGGAAAAAACATGCTACATAATTTTTAATTTAAAGGCTACATCTGAAATACATCTTGATTTAAAATTTTGTGATTGCAAACAAGAATCATGTAACGATCATCTCATTAAATACACTCCCTCTTTAAAATACTTAGGCATTCTTTTTAACCAAAAATGGAAATTCAAAGATAATATAAATTTAATTTGTAGCAAATTAAGATTTATTTTATTTAAATTTTATCATTTGAAAAAATATATATCAAATTTGAGTTACTTTTGAAATTAGATTTTGCATGGGTGCAATCTCGTATTCAGTATGGAATTTTGGTTTGGGGAGGTGATTATATTACAAACATAAAACCCTTATTAAATTTGCATGAAAAATTCATACGATATTTTCCAAATACTATTCTTTTAAATGTTCGACAATTGTTTGTATTAAATAGTCTTATCTTTTTAAAGAAATTTCCTGCAGTAGCAAAAATTAATCTTAATAATAATTATAATTATAGAAGAAAAATTTTTTATCTAGTACCAACCCCTTATAAAGATATACGAGGGTTGTTTTTTAATTAACTTCCGTTTTGCTCCTGAAAAAAAAGTAGTAGGAATTTCGAAATAATTTTGCTACTGGTAGATAGGTACATCTTTGAGGATCAATTTCCCTCTTTACTGGAAAAAATCGGACATTTTTTCTATTATTTATCGAATTTACAAGCGCGCTACTCGAACTTATTTCCCGCCAACCCATAGAGAAATCCTTTTTTTCGAAATTTTCCCCTATTTGATAGTTTAAAAATAAAAAAACAAATGAATATTTAAAAATAAGGTTATTACGGAAGGTTACAAACATCTTTAATTACTTTTCAACGTAATCACCTTTAAATAGACCCATTACCGTACCATTTCACAAGTTTTTCGATTCCGCTTCATGAAAAGTTTGATTTTTCGTTGAGCTTCGCATCGGTTCGGGCAGTCGTTTTCCCCCTCAGCGCACACTTTGCCTGCGAATCTATCGATGTTGCCTTGTTTATTATGGCTGTAACTCCAGAATCCCCATTGCCTGGAACTTGGCAGATGCAAAACATATGGTTTTAAACATTCACAATAGCATGCTGCAAAAATCACCTGCCTGCCGATTGTCTATTGTTAATGCGAACAGAGTTTAAAGGACGAGAAATTCTCTATGGGCCGGCGGGAAATAAGTTCGAGGAGCGTGCTTGTAAATTCGATAAATAATAGAAAAAATGTCCGATTTTTTCCAAAAAAGTAGGAACTTAATCCTCGACCTTAACCTATCTACCAGTACTAAAATTATTTCGAAATTCTATTTTTTTACAGGAGTAAAACGGAAGTTAATTAAAAAACAACCCTCGTATTTAAAAAGCATTTTGATTATTTATCTGTTATTCTATTTAATAAATTGCCGTATGAAACTCAAATAGAACCAAACTTTAGACGTTTTAAAAAACTTTGTACCTTATTTATTTTAAATCAAAATAGTATAGAAAACCTATTAAATTTTGTCAGGTGATAACTTGCATCTGAATTATAAAATATCAGAAAAGAAAACATCTAGCCAGTCCCACCAACCCCTTTTTTAGTTTTAATTATGATTTTTTGTTTTAAAGTTGTAAAAATGAGATGGTCGAGAATGACATATTTGTTTGTTATTCCATATAAGTTTTATTATTGTACTAGCTGTTATACCCGGCCTTGCACGGGTGGGGTGTATAAATTTATTTTTTAAAATATTTCTTAAAATACATTTATAATTTTGTAAATTAGCAATATTACAAATCATCCCGGTATCCCAGGCGCCTCTTTCCTATCCCAGTGTTCCCGGTAATCTTATCCCGGTGCCCGGTGATCATGGTAATTTTTTTAATCCCGGCTGCGTTCCCGGTAATTTTCCTATCTCAGTGTTTACGGTAATTTTTATATTCCGGTATTCTGGGTGTCTTTATGGTAAATTTCCTATCCCAGTGTTCTCGGTATTTTTTCCTTCCCGATGTTCTCGCTAATTTTCCAATCCCGGTGTTCTTGTCACTTTTTACAATTCCGATGTTTCTGATAATGTTTAATAATATCTTGGTGCCTTTATAAAATAACAAATTTGAAAACGTTGTAAAAAGTCTAGTGAACAAATTAAGAAATTTAAAACCAGTGTTTAAAACTAAAAAAAAAGATCTAGTAAACGAAAAAGTCTAGTGATCTGTGTCTCATTTGAAACAATGTTTTAGTTTTAACTCGTTGTATGACTGGTAAAACAGGTTTTCAAACACGGAAAAATAAGTGAAAAAAAGCAGGAAAAACGGGAAAAAAAGAATGAAGGACTGATTTTCTCTTTATAAATTATAGCCTATGTGTTATTCTGATGTATAAGCTACATTATGGTAAAATTTCATTAAAATCCATTCAGTAGTTTTTGCGTGAAAGAGTAACAAACATCCGGACAAACATTCACAATTATAATAGTAGTAGGATTTTATATGTTCATTACATTTATTTTATTTTGTTATTTTTCTATGATTAATAACATTAGGAAATCCGCAACCCCATGGAAGAGCCTTGCTGGCTCCTTTGGGATAAAAAAAATATTTTAGTGATGTTTTTTTCCTTTATCATTTTTCTTTCCTGTTGTGTACTGTCGTTTGTGTGTTGTTGTTGAATAAATTTGAAAAATTTCGATATTTTTTTGTACAAGAAAGTGGTTTTATCATTGTTTATTTTCAATTTTTTAAACTTGATTGTTATTATTAATTTATTAGTTGTACATATTTTGAATGCATTTTATAATCTGATAAATTTCACTAATTAATTTTAGAATTGAAATTTGTGAGTTTGATGAATTTACATACACCTAGTTTTCACATACCTAGAGTTTTTGAATTTACATGTTACCTTATAAAATTTCAAACAAAAGTTTTAAAACCTTGAAATTTCATAATAGCATCAGTATTGATTAATTGACTGATATTATTAAAGCTTATTGATTTGTGAAAATATATATGCCTGTCATGAATAACGATTCAATACTATAAAAACTGCAATATTTTAAGTTGAAATCTTAACTGTTTCAGATATAGGTAAAAAATAAGAAAAATAGTCATAAAATATTGTAACATAAGAAAATTTTTAAAAACATTTTTATGTAGGTTAACTTAAGATGGTCCAGAACGCACACATAACATCACGAAAACATTATGGACGCACTTAGCTCTTATAAGATACGTAGATCAGCTCTAACAAACGAAGCAGTTTACCTTACGTGACTTATTCCTCTGACACTGCATCTTCAAACTACCATCTATTTCGATAAGACCATGGTATAATTAATCACCTGAAGGGCTTATACATCTAACAACCGGCTTCTTAGTGAGACGTAAAAGCTCCTTTAAGAGCGTGTTTGAATATAGGGTCCTTAAATTTAGGTTGGATCAAGGTCAAGGAGGTATTAAAATACGGATTAGATTTAACTTTCAAAAATAATGTATCCGTGTTTTCAGGTTATGCAAAACGAGCAAATTCTGGAGAAAAGCTTCGGAGAAAAACTTTTCCGTCTTAAGTCTTGGAAATTCGATTTTTACATTTTAAATTTTGGTAGTAGAGATAAAAGCTTTTAAAAAAGTTTAATAGGAAAAAGAGAGAGATGAGAATTGAGGGATGCCAATTATCGTTGCCTTTAAATTTTCATATGTGTTAAGAAGCCAAACCATAGGACATCTAAATTCACTAGCTTGCCCTGATAGCCTCAAAAGAGAATATTTAGTTTTAAATTTCTAGAACTCAAATTCAATTTAAATATCATTAAAAAAATTAAGTTGATTATCAGCATGAATGTTTTTTGGTTTTATTTTCCCTTAGTGATGAAGCATGATTACGAAAAATAAATTTCCAAAACTATTACTCCATTTTAGAGTAATCAACACGATCAATCTAGCCAACACGATCATTTCTAGCAATCCAAAATATTTTGCATTCAATTGCAATATTGTTTTGGTAAGGAATTAAAACAAACGGTGAAATAATATGAATAAAGGTATGAAGTAGATTAATTAAATCATATACTCGTAAAAAATATGTAGCACTTTTTGTTTATTCGGAAGCAACTATCGTCCTTACGTTTTTGCCGGTGACTTAAAAAATACTGCAAAAATACTAAGTACATTTTAAGTACCTAGTAATACATAAATTTGAAGTTAATTTTTCACAATAAATATATAAGCATATAACTATTCTCTATAATTTAAAATTTTAACGATTTGACAAGTGTTGATTTCCATGCTATTGAATTTCATCTCTAAAATGCTATTTCAACAGATGATTTTTGTTATAACATAAAAAAGCCCCTATAATGGGTGGCCATTAAATTTATTGAAGTGAATAACTTCAATAAGAAGTTCTTAAGAAGTGAATTTAATTTATAATAACATTAATAATAACTTAAAAACTGTTGCAATTTTCATTGATATATCAAAGGCTTTTGATTCAATAAACCATGATATTTTATTTGAAAATTATCAAGGGCAGGTATTAGAGGTGTGCAGCTATTGTGGTTTAAATCATATCTCAAAAATAGAAAGCAATGTGTAAAACTTGGTGATACTTTAAGTGACTTCGAATTAATAAAGAAGGGAGTACCTCAGGGCTCTATTTTGGGCCCGTTACTATTTCTGATATATATAAATGATTTATGTAATCTAAAACTATATGGTGATATTTTATCTTATGCAGATGATACTGTTTTAATATATTCTGCTGAAGATCATAATACCTTAGAAAGACAAATAAATTTAGATCTACTAAAACTTAAAGATTGGTTTCTAAAAAATGATTTGTCAATAAATAGTAACAAAACGAAATATATTAACTTCAGTTTAATTTACAGAAATAGTTTAGATCTTAATATAAAATATCATGATTGTTCCAATATTGTTAATAATTGTAATTGTCGGAACCTTGAACGAGTAAGTAGCTTTAAATATTTAGGATTACACATCGACCAAAACTTAAAATAAGCATCACACACAGAATTTTTAATAAATAATCTCCGTTATTATTTATTAATTTTTATCACTTGAAAAATTATGTAGATAGATCCTTTTTAAAAATCTTATACTATTCATGGATACAATCTATTTTACAATATGGAATTATTTTTTTTGGGGGGTGATTATTTGACAAATTTGCTACCTTTAATAAACTTACAAAAAAGATTACTTAAATATTTAAATGATGATCATCTTTTCTCCATAAGGAAACTTTTTTACTATAGAGCATTACTTTATATTCATAACTACTTTATTTCGTTTGAAAGCTCTAATACCAATTATAATCTTAGAAAACCTCCTCTTCTAAACATTCCGAAACCAAACAAAGAAATTCTTCATAAAAGTTTTATCTACCAGGGTCCTTTCTACTATAACAAATTACTTACACAATTGACTATAAACAATAAATTTTCTTTTAAAAGGGAATTATTCAATTTTTTATTAAACTCAGATGAATTTTTTTTCGTGATTAACATTTCACCTTATGCTTATTTATTTCTCTGTCCAAGATCTTTATCCAGTGTCTTTATATATATATTTTTTCTCGAGGTATGTTAGTGTGTTTATATCATTCATTTAAATTGGGTTGTATTTTGTGTGGAGCCATATGAATATTGTAATTTTCTGGGCTGTCCTCTTGCCAAATTACTTAAATTACTTATTTTTGTATTTTTACATTTATGTACTACTTAATTTGTTTTTCTCTCTTTTTTCTTTATATATAAGTGTTTCATAGTAAATTTTTGTTTCACTTGGAAGGGCCAATTTGGCCCCTTAGTGAGCAATATGTTTTTTTTCTTTTGACTCTTTCCTTTTAATGTTTTGTTTTTTGCAAATGTTTCAGAATAAATTATTATTATAATAGTAGTAGATGTTTCATAAATTCTCTATTTATCTGTCTTTTTGTATAGAAAAGGATATTAAGATGAAACTTGTAGAGAATTAAAGTATATTTAAGGGGGAGAAATTTTACCCTATTTTACCCTTAATTTTACCCAAAATTTTACCTCCATGGTTTCCCCACGATATGTGGTAAAACTTAGCGGTTACAGTAACATTCGAAATCTGAGCCGTTTTTCATCTAATCCAATATATAAGTTATTGGGCCTTTTTAACATTTTAGAATTCATTTTTAATTATACCTTAATATTGCTCTCATTAAATAACACTTCTTTGCAGGCATCCAGTGAGACACCATGGATTCCTCCGTACTGAAGCGATGGGGCATCATCTTCATTCTCTTCGGCATCCTCGTTGTCGGAGTCAGCATCTACTTCTCCTGCCTGTTCAGTTTGACAGGACTGACGGAAGTCGCTCCCGGACTCGTCACCATCTATCTGGGGGTGCACCTCATGAATGTGGCCAACAAGCAAGTGTCAAAGGAATTCGACGACGGAGACTCGGGCCGAGCGTCTTCTCCCTTCTACTACGAACTAGAGCCCTGTTTGTTCAATAATAGGGCCTTGCCTCCCATACCGAAAGACATCGGTAGGGAATATGATCCTGTGGTGATGGACAAAGTATGAGACTATGGAAGTTGGGGAATATGATCATTGATTGTGCATACGATTTTTAAAAGTTTGATGGTATTTTGTGAGAGAAAGTTTGCGAATCGAGCTTATATAGTATACTTGCTCGTTACAGTTTCAAGAATGATGAAGTTGATTCTGAAAATATGCGATTGCCGAATCGAGACATTTAACTGACAGAAATGGATTTAGTTTCTTTGATTTAAACCAAAATACGTATTCCCATTAACTTTAGCTTTACGCACTCTTTAATTAAAACGAAATATGTGTGAAATCTAGTTGAACTATTTTGGCTTTCCATCAGTAACTTTGAACATACATAGACTATCTTTTAACCATCCGTCCTCAATCAAGTATAGAAAAAAACCATGGCGAAATTATACATAAAATCTCTAGAAGAAAAAAGTCTGATACTTCAAACGTTCTTCCCTCCCAATAATAGGTTAACTACTGCAATGAATTGACCTGCAAAATAGTTGGACGGAAAACTATGAAAAATTGTATTTCAATTGTAGTTCAATGTACCTCCCTACATATTTTCTCATCCTCCATTTTAGTTGTAATTCCGCCTAACTGGACTAGACGTCTCGTTAAAGACATGTTAAGAGGTAGTCTACTGTGTTTGCTAGTTTGGTTTCAATAACATAGGAAAGAATGCAGCCGAATTACTGTAAAAATGAAAGCATTATTCATTTGCACTCTCATCTATCATTGATATGTGATAAAAGTACTTTTGTCTTCCATGTAAAGTATGAAGATGTAACTGGCTTTCCTAATAATGTATCATAATTTCTAAGTCATAAATAGCGTTTAGAAAAAAATATGTATTTGAAGTGTGTCATTGTGTAATGAAATAACTAAAATAAGGAAAATCCTTTGCTAGAAAGTATCTTAAAGTATAAAATTCATGATACTGTTGATAATAATAAATATTTTTCTATGATATTTTATATTTGTTTTTAGTAATTATTTTGTGGGAAAGGTTATAACCTACATTAAAATGAAATGCCTTCACATTTCATTGCGCTTATACCCTGTAGTTTTATAATAAGTTTGTATTTGTGTATAAAATTCTTATTTCCTATTACGTTTTTGAAGAATTTTATAGATTTTCTTTAAATCCATCCATACATAAAATGAAAACTCAATATGATTTCTAAAACTTAGTATTTAAATGTATATTTAATATATTAAAAACTGTTCTTGGAATATTTAAGCATATTTCACTTGAAATAAAAATTTAAAATTATCTAGATGAGTCCACAGAGGTTTACGTTCGTAACAAAGTTTAAATGCGTTTTTTCCATTTTCAGCAAATAACTAATCTATTTACACGTAAAAATGGTACTTGAGCGAGATAAAAGCTTTAAAGTTAATTTTAAATTTGAGAATTAGTGTTACGATTACGCAGGAAAGTTAACATTAATTTTTTACGATAATTGATGTGCTCCATTAAATTTTATAATTTTAGCAACAAATGGTTTTAGTATATAGAATATAGGATAACCTGGCGTTACAAAAAACATATACAATGTATGAACTAAAGATATAGGTACTTTGTTTTTTTATCAATAAGGGAACTGGAAAATATATCCAATTAGTATCAAATGTGTTCATTGGATATCCAGAATTAAAATTCCTTTTGACTATTCAGGTAAATAGCATCATTTTAATTCATTAAATGATGTTTTTATCATGGAAAGTTTTAAATGTAAGCAATTATTTTTAAAATATGGATTAGATTCCAAATCAAGCTTTTAACTGACTATTTTTTGAACTACTGAAAAATTTACTGCCATTATAAGCGTATTACAATGAGTAATATTACAGAAGCTCTTATACCTAAAAAAGCTCTTGAATTTTACTGGAGATAAATATAAAGCATATTCATGTTATAGTGATTATTTAAATAGTATTTTTTCTCCCAATCTTTAAAAAGAACAATACGGGGAATAATCAATTTTCCTGTTTACCATTTTAGCTATCATTTGTATTTGATTACAGTCTAGACTTCAAGTAAACAATAGCACGGAAAAACTATAATTCTCTTACATCCAATTTCTAGATGAACCCATTATGTTAGTACTAGGTTATATCCAATATCCAAACTGGTTATTTTCACTCAAACATATGTTCCTGCTCTCAGAATGATGTAACCAATAGTATTTGTGTTTTGTGTAGTCTGATCAGCAATATTGTGTATATTTCCTATCTGTATTTTATCTTTATTATTGCCGACTGGGAAGGTACATTTTAGCAACGGGGAAGGATACTATTGGATTTCAAATATTATAATCGAATATGCTACAGATAATTTGTAGATGGCATTATTTGATTCCTCTTATTTTTAATTTTATTGTGTTATTTTGGTTTCAAAAGTGTTAGGTACATACAGGGTGTTTCAAAAGTCCGTTTCGCGGCTTTAATTTGGAACTAACTTGTCCTATGGTCACGGAAGTAAGGTCTACCCCTAGGTAAGTGACCCTGAAAAATCAATTGAGATGACTAACAGCACCCCTACCGGCGAAATAAAAAATAATTTAAAAACTATAGGAGATAGAGCAAAACCTCAGTATGAGTATTGATGCCAACGTTATGATGAACTCACAGAAAAAAATTTCATGAAAATATCTTGAATATTCGCGGATATATTAGCATGTAAAAATAGCATTAAAAAAAAGTTCTCAAATTTGCAACTTTTTTGATTAAATTTTGCCTTTATTCAACTAAAAAAACACAAAACTACACAATAACACAGAAAAAATTGCTAATTTACGAACTTTTTCTTTTTTGAGGTCTGAAAAACTGCTATTTTGAAAGTTGAAAAAAAAGAAAGTTGAAAAATTTTGAAAATTGGCCTCAAAAAGTAGTGTTTATGCTTGTTTTGAGACACACATTTTAGATTAAACTTAAATTAACACTTCCTTGTAAGCCACATAAATTTCTAAGTAAAAATTTCACATAGAAGTCAAAATTTAGAGGGGGACTGGGGGTTCTACCCCAGAAATTTTTTGAAATTTGCCTCTTAAAACTAGTGTTTCATCTCATTTTGAAACTCTTTGGGGAACACTCAATTAAGTAATTTGAATGCTCTCCAAGGTAACTCGCGGACCCCCAGGAGTCCGCGGACCACAGTTTAAGAACCGCTGCTCTAGTCAATTGATAATTCAATTGAAATAATCCAAAAAAGAAACAGGGAATATGTCTCTTGAACGAGAAACCTAAAAGTTAAAAGTAACCAAAAATAAACTAATACAGCTGGCTAGTAAACACTTTTTCAAATTTAGTTTTTCCTAACAGATTTTCATAAAAGGAGATCATCGGTGAAGAAATTTTTCCAATCCGATCATTAGTTAATTTTTAACTACAATTAAAAACTAACTAATTAAAAACTACAAGCGCAGTAGCTCAACGCATTACGTCAGGGTTGCGGGACACGTTATCGTACGGGAGCAGAAGGGGTAAATTTGAGCAGTCGATTGGTTGGGGCAGTTCGAGCGATCGGTGGCTCCTTTGTGCTTCGCAATTGTTACGTCACGCCCGGTTTTTCTCCTTTGGAACTTTTAAATGAGGATTGTAAACTAATTTGTGTTTTAAAAAATCTGAAAAAATTAAAAACTAGTTATTAAGTGATGATATACAACAGTTTAAATCCATTAATTTCAATATAGTTTACTTCCCAACTAAATAACAAATATTTTAAACAGTAGGATGGACCAACGAGAATGCTTACCTAAAACATCATGACGCTTATTTTAAACGCGTTGAGCTATACCTAACTTCCTACCTTCAAAAATCAATAAATTCAGAATATTTGTCCCAAAACTTCTCCGGGAGCATATCCAAAGACGATAAAAATTCAGCGAGCAATTCAATACAAAATAAACTCAACTTCCCTCAACACAATTAATTCCTTAAGCTCAACAGATGCATTTTCCTGGAAACTTTCGAACATTTCAACAACAAAAGGGCACTTCTGCTCACAATCGATTGCACTCGCCAAGAAGGTTGAGAATGAAAGTTTTGTTATTATTTCTATCGCTTTGGATCGACAAGCAATGATTACCTTCAATGGGCATATGTTTTTTTTCGTTCTTTCTGGAGAGAAATGTTCCAAGTTCCTCCTTGTGGACAGGTTAGACATTTCGAATGTTTTTTAGGGTCTCGTTGCCTCGTATTTATTTATAGCGTGTCGAAGTGTGGATTTGAAAGTAATTCATATTGTTTGCTGTCAGAATGTCTTCATTTTGTGGAAGGGTTTGGATGTGCTTTTGAAATATTACATTTTTTCGGGTTCGTTAAAAATTTTTATAGAAATCTTTATAATCTTATGAAGTATGATGAAGCTGTTATTTTTTTAGAACTAAGGCTTTGGTTTCAAACACCTAAAATTTCCCTCCACTTTTGAGTGCGTCTTTTTCAATCCTTACTGTCTTATGAATGGATGATTAAGGGATAAAATAAAAATATAGATACTCAGTCACTATTTGATTCTATATTGAAAATTTAAATCAAGTTTCACAGATAGCAAGTCTTAATTAGTGAGACCATAAGAATGAAAAATAAAATTATATATAATTTTCATCAATTAAAACCCGTGGTGGAAAGTTATCTTAAATTATCGATACATTGTTATCTTTGAAATAGTGGTATACTAATAAGTGTTTGTAGAAATATCAAAATTTGAACTATAAAATTTGATATTATCATCACCAAAATTTTATGGAATGTACGAGAGAAGTCAGTGACAATGAATACTTTCCCTTCCACACACAATTTCCCCCTGACCTCTTTAAATCTAACAGAATGTAAAAAAAAATAGAAAAAACAGAATCATTTTTTATTTCAAGACCCTTGCAACTTTCACGTCCCACAAAAAATGTCCCGAGCAAAAAATGTTTTCGCTTAAACTACTATCATAGTCAACTGTGAAATGACAATTTTGTAAAACAATTTTTTTCATTTTTAAACACGGTATAAAAGTTTAAATGCTCAAAAGCTGAAACTTATTTTTCAATCCCAAGAAAATACAGGGCTTAAGTGGAAAATAGTTCCATTGCAAAATATACCCACCCGCACCAGTATCTTCTCAGAGAGTGGTGGGTCCATCTTCAAAAAGTCACTTTTTCCCCGCTCACGTCTGACGGTTGACTCATCCATCATAAGTGATGGTGTATATGGCGACTTTCCCCAATTTTTGAGACCGAGTGCTTGCTGTCCAAGGATTGACGATGGAAGCAGCAGCTGTGAATCATTAATGGGGCCTTCTTTCATTGTAGAAGGGAGGGCCATGATTACTCCATAATGATGCCGGGGATCGCAGGTAAAAGTGTTTATGCTGCACATTAGACGGGAGAGTTGAGTGAAACGAAATATGAAATAGACCAGCTGTGATCGCTCAGGTGTGGAATGAAGACAGGTTAGGTTTTTTTGGAGGGGGTGAATTTACTTATTTTTAACCAAGGTATTGTTGGTTAGAATTTTTGATACGGAGCTTATAGTGTGCCAAAAAGGATTTTAAACAACGAACCTATGTGTATTAAATGTATTTAAGAAGTATTTCTACCTATTTTTAACACTATTTAAATGACTGTGAAATGAACACTTATGATGACTTATTTTTTAATGATTATGTAAGTAACACAATGAAATGGATGTTATTTTATTAATTTAAAAACATGTTGATAAGGCTGTTGATGGTATTAAGATGTTCGTAATAAAAATATATAAATAACAGTAACAAAGGTAACAGTTATAAGGGAAAGTATAAAAAGTTCGTTGAAAGCATATAATAAAACGTTTTGCACTTAGTTTTTTCAGTTCTTAAAGGAAAACCATTACTTTTTTCTAAGGCTTATACTTTCGAGTGAAGTATTTTTATCATTTTGTCATATTAATGTAATTCTTGTTAATATGAGAAAAATAATAAAATAATTATTCTTAAATTACCATTGAATTAAAATTGAGGATATTATTCAAATTTCCTGATTTGAAGCACGATTTAAATTTTATGTATTTTCTACTTGCATGGCAAATAATTTTGTGTATTTATCAAATTTTATACCAAAATCTTTAAATATCTGTTACGTTACATTTTCTTATATAACTAGGGAGCTACCGCCCGCTGCTCGCTATCGCTCGCCAACCCCCGTTAACTGCTGACGCTGATACTTAAGGATCTCTTTGCCATCCTCACAAAACACAGCTCACAGCACTTACTCATTTTATAAAACATTCTTAAAACAGGGGAACTACTTCTCTGGGGTATTCTTTCAAAAAAGGGGAATATTCATTCAGCGGCGAAATTTTAACAGTTTCTTTATGGCAATATGAATTGGCGGATCGCCATTTAATTCCAAGAAAATTAGTAACAAAGCAGTGTAAACTTTCTTTTACCATTTCCCCAAGGTAATGTTTTTCTCACACAGATCCATTCAGAAGCACTGAAACATCTCCGGAATAAATTTTACTTTCTTAAAATTTGTAATGATTTTCATTGATTGTCTGTGAAAAATGTAGTAATTATCGTAAAAATCACGAAAATTTAGAATTTTGCTTCATGAGAACAAATAAACATCGAAATTGTGTCAGTTTCATAGCAATGACACGAATGTTCTGACTTTCCATTTTTATCTTTATTTCTAAAACATTCCCCCGCCATATCTAGTTTTGCGTTTTGGCATTATAAAAAAAGTTACCTTTTACTACCTTAAATAATATAACTTGCAAAAGGATATAAAAATAATTATTATTGTAATAAATAAATGCAAAAGTTCAAAATTTCTGAAAGCGAGTTTATATTTTATTGTAAATATAGTAATGATTAGGTTGCCACAACGACAAAGATAAATATATAAATATGAATTAATTATTTAAAAATAAAAGATAAATTAATTATACATTAGTTTTAAATACTAGGGAGCTACCGCCCCCTGCTCGCTATCGCTCGCCAACCCCCGTTAACTGCTGACGCTGATACTTAAGGATCTCTTTGCCATCCTCACAAAACACAGCTCACAGCACTTACTCACTTTTTAAAACATTTCTTTAAACAGAGGAACTACTTCTCTGGGGTATTCTTTCAAAAAAGGGGAATATTCATTCAGCGGCGAAATTTTAACAGTTCCTTTATGGCAATATGAATTGGCGGATCGCCATTTAATTCCAAGAAAATTAGTAACAAAGCAGTGTAAACTTTCTTTTACCATTTCCCCAAGGTAATGTTTTTCTCACACAGATCCATTCAGAAGCACTGAAACATCTCCGGAATAAATTTTACTTTCTTAAAATTTGTAATGATTTTCATTGATTGTCTGTGAAAAATGTAGTAATTATCGTAAACATCACGAAAATTTAGAATTTTGTCTTCATGAGAACAAATAAACATCGAGATTGTGTCAGTTTCATAGCAATGACACGAATGTTCTGACTTTGGATTTTTATCTTTATTTCTAAAACATTCCCCCGCCATATCTAGTTTTGCGTTTTGGCATTATAAAAAAGTTACCTTTTACTACCTTAAATAATATAACTTGCAAAAGGATATAAAAATAATTATTATTGTAATAAATAAATGCAAAAGTTCAAAATTTCTGAAAGCGAGTTTATATTTTATTGTAAATATAGTAATGATTAGGTTGCCACAACGACAAAGATAAATATATAAATATGAACTAATTATTTAAAAATAAAAGATAAATTAATTATACATTAGTTTTAAATATAATTAAAATCGTTTGAACAGCAAAAATATAAATATTGTTAAAAAGAATCCAATATACATTTTTTAAATTAGTGTGATAAATAGAAAGATGATTATTTAATGTATTTGAATGTTAAAAAACCAGTGAAATATATTTTCAATTGTTTTAAAATTCATAGTTTCTTGCTTTGTAACTGCGACCTTATCCGAAATCTAAAAAAATGGAAATATTTTAAAATTAAGAATTTTTTTGAAAAATCGAAGGGCTTACTCGGAAATCCGGAAAGAATTCGGACATTTTGATACCATATATGTGTCATTTGGTTCAGTAATTAAAAAGCCTTTCTCTGGAAACCGTTCACCAAAAACTTTTTTTTAGAATAGAGAGATAATTAAAATCGTTTGAACAGCAAAAATATAAATATTGTTAAAAAGAATCCAATATATATTTTTTAAATTAGTGTGATAAATAGAAAGATGATTATTTAATGTATTTGAATGTTAAAAAACCAGTGAAATATATTTTCAATTGTTTTAAAATTCATAGTTTCTTGCTTTGTAACTGCGACCTTATCCGAAATCTAAAAAAATGGAAATATTTTAAAATTAAGAATTTTTTTGAAAAATCGAAGGGCTTACTCGGAAATCCGGAAAGAATTCGGACATTTTGATACCATATATGTGTCATTTGGTTCAGTAATTAAAAAGCCTTTCTCTGGAAACCGTTCACCAAAAACTTTTTTTTAGAATAGAGAGATTAAAAGAAACGATTAACCTAAGCACGCATGATATAGGGGGAAGTGGGACAGTATGATACAGCAAAATTCAAATCCATTTTTTGAGTAGAAAAAATTATGTATTCCGATACCTTTTTTCCATAAATATCTAAGAATGACTCAATTTTATGAAACCAATTAGAAAAAATATAAGTTTAAGGAAAATTAAAATATAACGACTTTTGTTTAAAAATCAATTTTGTATCAATATGCCCTGTAGTCGGCACTTGGATACATTACAACGGGTAATTTGATAGAGTGATCAAATTGCTCAAAAATTACAATTAATAACAAATTTCAAGCAAAAAAATAATTTTTCCATTAAACACTTAGTTGTAAAAATATTTAAAGAATTTGACAAATGGCCATTTTTAACAAATCTCTAATTAAGGAAATTAAGGAAAATTTTGACGAAACAAATTTATTTTTGTTCACTAAAATTTATAGACTTATTAGAGAGCTTAACGGTTTCATATGTAATGCTTTGGCATATAAAGACAACTTTTCGTAAAAATACGATCTAATTAACCTTAATAATTTTTGAGATATTGGAAGTGTATCAAAGTACCCCGTTTTCCTCTACGATTAACGATTCTGTGTGTGTATACAGCAGTCGATTAATATACTGTAATTCTGCTGATTTTCATAAGGGTTGAATAAACAAAAAACTTCTTTGATTTTCAGTTATTATTATTGAATGGTTGATTGAGTCACAAAAGTAGGACTATTTTCTAGTTTAAACTTCTCAATTAATTAATTGACACGAAGAAATTAATAATTTTAGCTAATTTTTTACAAGGTTACCTATTAGTCCAAGTCATAGTTTGGGAGAGACAATATATTCACTTCAAACACACTCTTTTGCAATCAGACTTCCGTTATAAATGAGATCGTACCCTCATAAGTCAAACATCGCATGACAGATTATATATATGCCTCCAAGAACAAATGAAAGACCGAAAACGATCATCAAATAAATTTTCTCTGCTCGATCTGTTTAAACTTGCACTGAAAAAAAACCTTTCGCCTTTTTTTAAATTTTTATAAAAAAAGAAGTATTGAATGCTTTTGAATGTTTGGAGGAGATATGCGTTGCTAATTAAAAAAAGTTTCCTAGGATGAAAGATACTAGTTAATTTTATTCAATATCAAACGATTTTCATAAAAATATAATTTGTTTACTTTGGTGTTAATGTTGAAAACATATAATCGAATCGGAAGTCATCTAGTATAGTCAGAATTTAAATACACTTTTATGTGGATCAATCCTATCGCCATTAAAAGGTCGTTTAGTACCATTTAAGGAAAAAATTGTTTGGTTTTTAATGTTGTCATAAATGACTTTAGTTTTTTATAAGTTTTAAGGTATGCAAATATCCAAGGTAAGAATTTATAAGTAGTTAACTTTTAAAAACTAAACCCATGTAAAGGTGGGAACTAGCGTTATTCAAAAATAAACATAGTTTATTTACGTATATAGTTATTTTACGCATGCATAAAAACGTTACCATTTTTAAGATTTCATCTATACATGAAAGAACAAGGTACAGCCCGACCGCCATGAGAAAAACTTTTGACGTCGTACAATATTGTTATAGAAACTGGTTAATCCACTCAATTTTGGGGATGATGGCAATTCATAAACGTTGAAAAAACGTTTTTTGCCAATTCTATGTAACTATCATTTAGATTTGAACTTCTGTTCAAGGCTTGGTTTTTATCGTGGCGCGGTCGGACGATAAAATACTAACTTTTTAGCCAAATTGCACAAAGAAAGGGATTTTTTGGGGAAAAAAAGCAAAACAATTATTAATAATGAGAATAAAAATTAAACCAAATATCACCTGGAGCCTTGCCTGGAAACAACTTTTAATTACTTATAGGGGAGACCGGGACCCAAACTTTATTTGTTGAATATTCACTTTATGTGTGATCAAAACAGTCAATACTGGTGCTAAAACGATAAACTGGACCCTTATGAAGAAGAAAAATAGCAACTACATCATAACCAATAGCAATATAGATCATAAAAGCAAACTTTTCAGATGAGTAAAAGGTCCCGGTTTTATCCGACCTATTCGGACAAAACCGGGAACGATGGAGAAGAATCAAAATCAGATAGTAACTTCGAAAAAACATTATTTATTAAAAGAACAATAGCTGGGAATGGCATTCTAAACTTTGAATCGATATAAAATTTTCATAAAATAATATTAATTTAAAATGCACCCTTAAAGACTTTGCTTTTAGCCAAAAGGGACTTAACCCATTAACTCCCATTGATCTATTTTTAGATCGCTAAACATAGTGTCAGAAATGGTCTTTTAAATTACCTTAAATTTAGCCCACAAAAACAAAACTGCTCATATGGCAAGAGAAAGCCTTCCTTAAGAATAATCTAATGTGTTTTTTTTGTTTGCAACATTTATTTTGTTACAGTGATGGGCAAAACTTTGCCTTGGAGTTTCATTTTGCAATTTTTTCATCTTTGTTCATGTTTTACGAGAAATCTATAAAAATATACCACAAATTGAATCCTTTTCAGATTTTATTTTATCTTTATAGATGTAGCTATGAGGATACAATGCAGATTTTTGTAAAAACTAATTTATTTAGTGAAAAATTACGACCCAATATTGCTGATCTAAAAATAGATCACTGGGTGTTCGGGTGTTAATTTTTTATGTGATGCTTACAATATGATTATTCAGATTTTTCGACTATAAACTGTAAAAAATGAACAGGAGAATACTCAGTAATATTCAGGATGGACACAAATACAGATTTTCTTCAGAAATTGATCATTATATTATTGTTAATTAAATTTTATAATTTTTCTGGTGGACGAATGAAAGGTAGACCTTCTTGATTGATTATTTAGTAAATCAAAAGATTGCAAATAGTATTGTTTACTCAAGTTTATTCACATTAATTTGTTTATACAACTTAAGTCCATGCAAGCATTTTGTTTTGAAATACATTATAGGTAAAATTAATAGACAATAAGGAAGTTGCATGTGTCAGATTTTAAAAAACAAACAAGTGTTCCGTATGGTTTTTTGTACGGTAAAATGAAATATCTAGTCAGTTTTTCAAAAAAATGTACAGGTAATTAAATATTTTAATTTAAAAATCGAGAAAAAAACACGTGACTGAAAACGTTTATTGTTTAAACTATAAGATGACGTCAACAATAATACCATCAACTCCATTGCTTTACAACAATGTTTAGTATAAGATGACGTCACATCTAAACTCTTGGCGTTTTCGCGCGCTTTTAAAAAGGGGTTTTTGTTAATTTTTTTGGCATTCAAAAAATTTCTCAATCGGCCTCAAATTTTGGGTAATTGCTTATTTTTGCAAGAGGAATCGATTAAAAAAATTAAAAAAAATCATGCAACTTCCTCATTAAAAGTTTTTGAGGAGAAGTAAAAATCTTAAATTGAAAATTGCAATAATTTTTTTGATTCGCCCTAAAACAGCTTTTACAACCTTAAAATTGACGTTATGGCAGAATAGTAAGTTAATTGGAAAAGTATAGTTAATTAGAATAGGCCGGAAAAAAGCTTCAACACGCAGCAATTTTTATGTGGCCGAATAAGTTATATTTTATTTCATGAATATCATTATTTTATAATAAAACTAATCCATAAAATTTACAAAAAAATCACCTAATGCATTTTATTTAACTTAAATACACAATATTATGAAATATTATTTCTATAATATACATATAAATTTATAGTTCTTGGTTCAATTCCCACTTTTTCACCAATTATTACTTTCAACAAAGGCTATTTATATAATAAATCTTGGGTAAATTATTTAATTTTATAATTATTCAATTATTTTTTCTCAGATTTATAAATAAATATGCATTTTTTAAAGAAAAATACTAATAGGTATATTTATTTTATATTTTTTATGATTTTTTGAGCTTCTACTATTACTTAGCTCTGTGACAAAAAATATCCTCCGAACGCCCAGTGATCTATTTTTAGATCAGCATATTTTAACGAAACTAATGACTGTATTCACAAAATTTGTTCATAATATTCATATTAAAGGCAAAATACACCAGATTCATGATTTTTATTCAAATCACCAAAAAAAATAATAGTTTGGGCGTTAATGGGTTAATGGAACTTTTTTAAGAACAAAAATAGCAGATGAAATTTTGGTCATTTTTTATCCACATTGCTGCAGGCTTCATGTTCCCACCCCTTGCATTGTCGGCACTGGTTCCAAATTTCTTTAGCTTTGGATTGTCCGTAAAAACCTTTGCATCCCGGTTTTGTCCGAACATGCGATTTTGAAGAAATTTTATTCTAGCGTTGATCAAACAACTCCAAGGTAAGAATAAAAACCATAAAATAACAAGTAAATAATGAGGTATCTATACGCTACACTCACCTAAACTGAATCTGTAAGTATTTAGCATCGGTAGACAAATGTGCCAGACGCTTTCGTTTTAAGATTTAGTTGTGAAATTTTAAATTTCTTCCCTCAGCGAGACGGGTTTGTAAATATACTTTCTTTCCACTTGACGTTGTCAGGGCGCCTCCCTGGGAAGTAGTACTAGCCGATTCCGCCAAATATCACCAGTAATCAAGGAATAAAGCTCAATTCCCCGTTTTGTCCACCTACCCGGTTTTGTCCGAGTCTCCCCTACTTGTTTCACCAGAATTATTAGTAAATCAATTGAAATTTAATAAAAATGAAGGTATTTAATTCAAAGCATGACAACTTTTTCCCTTACTTAGAGTAAAAAAATTTTTTTAAATGTTTTAAAATTTTCCCTCAAAAGAAAAACAAATATCCAGAAATCCCAAATAAATATTTTCGTGTATTTTGTTTCCAAAAAAGAAAAATAAGACAAACTTTTCGAACGAGAAAAAATATCGAAGTATCAAATGTCGAGAAACCACCGTATTAAACCTGTGTTGACAAATAAAATATAATCCCTAAAAGTATGGCCCTGGCATTCTTTTTTCCCATGAGACGTCACCGAAACATTCGGAAAGTTTTAATCCCCGTTGTTGGGGATTAAAAGTGAGGCAGAGGACAGGTTTGACACATTATGTTGAGGTTAAAAGGGGAAGTGTATAAAGTGACTATTATAGGTGCAAAGTTTGGAAGATGAGCTTGAAACATTATTTCAATGTATCCTAACCTACCAATTACCATTTAAATTTTGGAAAACAATTTTTATATATACTGACTAAAGAGTAAATCTTAAAATTTAAATAAATATTACCCAAAAATATATTTTTTAATCCCAAACCTATAAGTCAAAACAATTTCGTTTTAATAGAAAAATCATATTTTTGTTTAATCATTTAAATAAGTTTTTTTTCCCGATATTTTGAACACACGACAACCATAACCTCAATTTTTCCCACACTAATTCAATTTCAATGTCTTTCTGCTAATTTTTCAAAATACTGATTCCATAACATTTATAACGTCTGTTGTTGTAGGATAAATTTCTTTGTCCATTTTAATCCAGATGAATGCAACTTTTCTTATATTTATCCAATATTTCAATACTTTAAAAAAATTTATTGGATCTCTATGACCTTTGGATGGCGGTTGAAATATGAACGTTAGAACTTTTAATGCATGGAGCAAAAACAAGTACCAAATGACCACCTTTCAACAAGAAGTTTATTCAGAAAAGTTTTAATAAAAGTTTTCTAATATAAAACATTTTCTTTATATTTTATGGAGAAATTTTCAGATACAACCATTAGCGACTCGTTCATTGCCTTCTATTAAAGTTAGTCTAAAACGCAGCCAAAAAATAATAATGACCATAACACCACTTTTTAAGTGAAAAATTAAAAGGCCATTCTTCTATTTAAGAATACTTCCGTAATAGTTGGCAACAGAAAAATAAAGAGTTCGCGTGTAGAAGGCAGGCGAAAGCTTCGATTGCTTACATTCTAGAGGAAAAAAGAAAGCTTTTTAAGTTTCAGTATACGTAATCAGAGAAAGCTGCGGGAGCTTGCAACTTAATACACCGTTTAAAAGTAACCGTAATAAATCTTGGGTAAATTATTTAATTTTATAATTATTCAATTATTTTTTCTCAGATTTATAAATAAATATGCATTTTTTAAAGAAAAATACTAATAGGTATATTTATTTTATATTTTTTATGATTTTTTGAGCTTCTACTATTTCTTAGCTCTGTGACAAAAAATATCCTCCGAACGCCCAGTGATCTATTTTTAGATCAGCATATTTTAACGAAACTAATGACTGTTTTCACAAAATTTGTTCATAATATTCATATTAAAGGCAAAATACACCAGATTCATGATTTTTATTCAAATCACCAAAAAAAATAATAGTTTGGGCGTTAATGGGTTAATGGAACTTTTTTAAGAACAAAAATAGCAGATGAAATTTTGGTCATTTTTTATCCACATTGCTGCAGGCTTCATGTTCCCACCCCTTGCATTGTCGGCACTGGTTCCAAATTTCTTTAGCTTTGGATTGTCCGTAAAAACCTTTGCATCCCGGTTTTGTCCGAACATGCGATTTTGAAGAAATTTTATTCTAGCGTTGATCAAACAACTCCAAGGTAAGAATAAAAACCATAAAATAACAAGTAAATAATGAGGTATCTATACGCTACACTCACCTAAACTGAATCTGTAAGTATTTAGCATCGGTAGACAAATGTGCCAGACGCTTTCGTTTTAAGATTTAGTTGTGAAATTTTAAATTTCTTCCCTCAGCGAGACGGGTTTGTAAATATACTTTCTTTCCACTTGACGTTGTCAGGGCGCCTCCCTGGGAAGTAGTACTAGCCGATTCCGCCAAATATCACCAGTAATCAAGGAATAAAGCTCAATTCCCCGTTTTGTCCACCTACCCGGTTTTGTCCGAGTCTCCCCTACTTGTTTCACCAGAATTATTAGTAAATCAATTGAAATTTAATAAAAATGAAGGTATTTAATTCAAAGCATGACAACTTTTTCCCTTACTTAGAGTAAAAAAAATTTTTTAAATGTTTTAAAATTTTCCCTCAAAAGAAAAACAAATATCCAGAAATCCCAAATAAATATTTTCGTGTATTTTGTTTCCAAAAAAGAAAAATAAGACAAACTTTTCGAACGAGAAAAAATATCGAAGTATCAAATGTCGAGAAACCACCGTATTAAACCTGTGTTGACAAATAAAATATAATCCCTAAAAGTATGGCCCTGGCATTCTTTTTTCCCATGAGACGTCACCGAAACATTCGGAAAGTTTTAATCCCCGTTGTTGGGGATTAAAAGTGAGGCAGAGGACAGGTTTGACACATTATGTTGAGGTTAAAAGGGGAAGTGTATAAAGTGACTATTATAGGTGCAAAGTTTGGAAGATGAGCTTGAAACATTATTTCAATGTATCCTAACCTACCAATTACCATTTAAATTTTGGAAAACAATTTTTATATATACTGACTAAAGAGTAAATCTTAAAATTTAAATAAATATTACCCAAAAATATATTTTTTAATCCCAAACCTATAAGTCAAAACAATTTCGTTTTAATAGAAAAATCATATTTTTGTTTAATCATTTAAATAAGTTTTTTTTCCCGATATTTTGAACACACGACAACCATAACCTCAATTTTTCCCACACTAATTCAATTTCAATGTCTTTCTGCTAATTTTTCAAAATACTGATTCCATAACATTTATAACGTCTGTTGTTGTAGGATAAATTTCTTTGTCCATTTTAATCCAGATGAATGCAACTTTTCTTATATTTATCCAATATTTCAATACTTTAAAAAAATTTATTGGATCTCTATGACCTTTGGATGGCGGTTGAAATATGAACGTTAGAACTTTTAATGCATGGAGCAAAAACAAGTACCAAATGACCACCTTTCAACAAGAAGTTTATTCAGAAAAGTTTTAATAAAAGTTTTCTAATATAAAACATTTTCTTTCTATTTTATGGAGAAATTTTCAGATACAACCATTAGCGACTCGTTCATTGCCTTCTATTAAAGTTAGTCTAAAACGCAGCCAAAAAATAATAATGACCATAACACCACTTTTTAAGTGAAAAATTAAAAGGCCATTCTTCTATTTAAGAATACTTCCGTAATAGTTGGCAACAGAAAAATAAAGAGTTCGCGTGTAGAAGGCAGGCGAAAGCTTCGATTGCTTACATTCTAGAGGAAAAAAGAAAGCTTTTTAAGTTTCAGTATACGTAATCAGAGAAAGCTGCGGGAGCTTGCAACTTAATACACCGTTTAAAAGTAACCGTAATAAATCTTGGGTAAATTATTTAATTTTATAATTATTCAATTATTTTTTCTCAGATTTATAAATAAATATGCATTTTTTAAAGAAAAATACTAATAGGTATATTTATTTTATATTTTTTATGATTTTTTGAGCTTCTACTATTACTTAGCTCTGTGACAAAAAATATCCTCCGAACGCCCAGTGATCTATTTTTAGATCAGCATATTTTAACGAAACTAATGACTGTTTTCACAAAATTTGTTCATAATATTCATATTAAAGGCAAAATACACCAGATTCATGATTTTTATTCAAATCACCAAAAAAAATAATAGTTTGGGCGTTAATGGGTTAATGGAACTTTTTTAAGAACAAAAATAGCAGATGAAATTTTGGTCATTTTTTATCCACATTGCTGCAGGCTTCATGTTCCCACCCCTTGCATTGTCGGCACTGGTTCCAAATTTCTTTAGCTTTGGATTGTCCGTAAAAACCTTTGCATCCCGGTTTTGTCCGAACATGCGATTTTGAAGAAATTTTATTCTAGCGTTGATCAAACAACTCCAAGGTAAGAATAAAAACCATAAAATAACAAGTAAATAATGAGGTATCTATACGCTACACTCACCTAAACTGAATCTGTAAGTATTTAGCATCGGTAGACAAATGTGCCAGACGCTTTCGTTTTAAGATTTAGTTGTGAAATTTTAAATTTCTTCCCTCAGCGAGACGGGTTTGTAAATATACTTTCTTTCCACTTGACGTTGTCAGGGCGCCTCCCTGGGAAGTAGTACTAGCCGATTCCGCCAAATATCACCAGTAATCAAGGAATAAAGCTCAATTCCCCGTTTTGTCCACCTACCCGGTTTTGTCCGAGTCTCCCCTACTTGTTTCACCAGAATTATTAGTAAATCAATTGAAATTTAATAAAAATGAAGGTATTTAATTCAAAGCATGACAACTTTTTCCCTTACTTAGAGTAAAAAAAATTTTTTAAATGTTTTAAAATTTTCCCTCAAAAGAAAAACAAATATCCAGAAATCCCAAATAAATATTTTCGTGTATTTTGTTTCCAAAAAAGAAAAATAAGACAAACTTTTCGAACGAGAAAAAATATCGAAGTATCAAATGTCGAGAAACCACCGTATTAAACCTGTGTTGACAAATAAAATATAATCCCTAAAAGTATGGCCCTGGCATTCTTTTTTCCCATGAGACGTCACCGAAACATTCGGAAAGTTTTAATCCCCGTTGTTGGGGATTAAAAGTGAGGCAGAGGACAGGTTTGACACATTATGTTGAGGTTAAAAGGGGAAGTGTATAAAGTGACTATTATAGGTGCAAAGTTTGGAAGATGAGCTTGAAACATTATTTCAATGTATCCTAACCTACCAATTACCATTTAAATTTTGGAAAACAATTTTTATATATACTGACTAAAGAGTAAATCTTAAAATTTAAATAAATATTACCCAAAAATATATTTTTTAATCCCAAACCTATAAGTCAAAACAATTTCGTTTTAATAGAAAAATCATATTTTTGTTTAATCATTTAAATAAGTTTTTTTTCCCGATATTTTGAACACACGACAACCATAACCTCAATTTTTCCCACACTAATTCAATTTCAATGTCTTTCTGCTAATTTTTCAAAATACTGATTCCATAACATTTATAACGTCTGTTGTTGTAGGATAAATTTCTTTGTCCATTTTAATCCAGATGAATGCAACTTTTCTTATATTTATCCAATATTTCAATACTTTAAAAAAATTTATTGGATCTCTATGACCTTTGGATGGCGGTTGAAATATGAACGTTAGAACTTTTAATGCATGGAGCAAAAACAAGTACCAAATGACCACCTTTCAACAAGAAGTTTATTCAGAAAAGTTTTAATAAAAGTTTTCTAATATAAAACATTTTCTTTCTATTTTATGGAGAAATTTTCAGATACAACCATTAGCGACTCGTTCATTGCCTTCTATTAAAGTTAGTCTAAAACGCAGCCAAAAAATAATAATGACCATAACACCACTTTTTAAGTGAAAAATTAAAAGGCCATTCTTCTATTTAAGAATACTTCCGTAATAGTTGGCAACAGAAAAATAAAGAGTTCGCGTGTAGAAGGCAGGCGAAAGCTTCGATTGCTTACATTCTAGAGGAAAAAAGAAAGCTTTTTAAGTTTCAGTATACGTAATCAGAGAAAGCTGCGGGAGCTTGCAACTTAATACACCGTTTAAAAGTAACCGTAATAAATCTTGGGTAAATTATTTAATTTTATAATTATTCAATTATTTTTTCTCAGATTTATAAATAAATATGCATTTTTTAAAGAAAAATACTAATAGGTATATTTATTTTATATTTTTTATGATTTTTTGAGCTTCTACTATTACTTAGCTCTGTGACAAAAAATATCCTCCGAACGCCCAGTGATCTATTTTTAGATCAGCATATTTTAACGAAACTAATGACTGTTTTCACAAAATTTGTTCATAATATTCATATTAAAGGCAAAATACACCAGATTCATGATTTTTATTCAAATCACCAAAAAAAATAATAGTTTGGGCGTTAATGGGTTAATGGAACTTTTTTAAGAACAAAAATAGCAGATGAAATTTTGGTCATTTTTTATCCACATTGCTGCAGGCTTCATGTTCCCACCCCTTGCATTGTCGGCACTGGTTCCAAATTTCTTTAGCTTTGGATTGTCCGTAAAAACCTTTGCATCCCGGTTTTGTCCGAACATGCGATTTTGAAGAAATTTTATTCTAGCGTTGATCAAACAACTCCAAGGTAAGAATAAAAACCATAAAATAACAAGTAAATAATGAGGTATCTATACGCTACACTCACCTAAACTGAATCTGTAAGTATTTAGCATCGGTAGACAAATGTGCCAGACGCTTTCGTTTTAAGATTTAGTTGTGAAATTTTAAATTTCTTCCCTCAGCGAGACGGGTTTGTAAATATACTTTCTTTCCACTTGACGTTGTCAGGGCGCCTCCCTGGGAAGTAGTACTAGCCGATTCCGCCAAATATCACCAGTAATCAAGGAATAAAGCTCAATTCCCCGTTTTGTCCACCTACCCGGTTTTGTCCGAGTCTCCCCTACTTGTTTCACCAGAATTATTAGTAAATCAATTGAAATTTAATAAAAATGAAGGTATTTAATTCAAAGCATGACAACTTTTTCCCTTACTTAGAGTAAAAAAAAATTTTTAAATGTTTTAAAATTTTCCCTCAAAAGAAAAACAAATATCCAGAAATCCCAAATAAATATTTTCGTGTATTTTGTTTCCAAAAAAGAAAAATAAGACAAACTTTTCGAACGAGAAAAAATATCGAAGTATCAAATGTCGAGAAACCACCGTATTAAACCTGTGTTGACAAATAAAATATAATCCCTAAAAGTATGGCCCTGGCATTCTTTTTTCCCATGAGACGTCACCGAAACATTCGGAAAGTTTTAATCCCCGTTGTTGGGGATTAAAAGTGAGGCAGAGGACAGGTTTGACACATTATGTTGAGGTTAAAAGGGGAAGTGTATAAAGTGACTATTATAGGTGCAAAGTTTGGAAGATGAGCTTGAAACATTATTTCAATGTATCCTAACCTACCAATTACCATTTAAATTTTGGAAAACAATTTTTATATATACTGACTAAAGAGTAAATCTTAAAATTTAAATAAATATTACCCAAAAATATATTTTTTAATCCCAAACCTATAAGTCAAAACAATTTCGTTTTAATAGAAAAATCATATTTTTGTTTAATCATTTAAATAAGTTTTTTTTCCCGATATTTTGAACACACGACAACCATAACCTCAATTTTTCCCACACTAATTCAATTTCAATGTCTTTCTGCTAATTTTTCAAAATACTGATTCCATAACATTTATAACGTCTGTTGTTGTAGGATAAATTTCTTTGTCCATTTTAATCCAGATGAATGCAACTTTTCTTATATTTATCCAATATTTCAATACTTTAAAAAAATTTATTGGATCTCTATGACCTTTGGATGGCGGTTGAAATATGAACGTTAGAACTTTTAATGCATGGAGCAAAAACAAGTACCAAATGACCACCTTTCAACAAGAAGTTTATTCAGAAAAGTTTTAATAAAAGTTTTCTAATATAAAACATTTTCTTTCTATTTTATGGAGAAATTTTCAGATACAACCATTAGCGACTCGTTCATTGCCTTCTATTAAAGTTAGTCTAAAACGCAGCCAAAAAATAATAATGACCATAACACCACTTTTTAAGTGAAAAATTAAAAGGCCATTCTTCTATTTAAGAATACTTCCGTAATAGTTGGCAACAGAAAAATAAAGAGTTCGCGTGTAGAAGGCAGGCGAAAGCTTCGATTGCTTACATTCTAGAGGAAAAAAGAAAGCTTTTTAAGTTTCAGTATACGTAATCAGAGAAAGCTGCGGGAGCTTGCAACTTAATACACCGTTTAAAAGTTTCACCCTTGGGATCGGCAGGAATATATAAATTACTTCTTAGAAGAATTCACCTAAAGAAAAGTTTCGCCAGGGATTTTTTTCAAGAGTGTTGGAAAGAAACGTTAGTGTGTGAATTTATGAAAGGTCAATGAATTTGTCATGGATGCTATAATGGGTACAAATATGTGGAATTATTTAAATATTTTGATTATTATTCTTTACTTTGTGGATTTGTGCGTAGGTTATAAAACATAAAACTTCCAATGTTAACCATTAAAGGAATAGTTTATACAAAAGTACTTTAAGGATTAAATTCAACACTCGAAAAATATAAGTTAATAAATTAAGAAAACACAATTATGAATCCTCATAAAGAAGATTTCACAGAACTAAAGTATGTTTTTATTATACTCTTAATGCATTGCTTTTTTATTATACAGCAACACCGATAAAATGAAATCTCTTCATGCTCCTCTCCACCACAAACGTGTAACTACATTCCTGAAACACATTTTAGAACTGGTCGGAGAATACAATTTTCAACCGTATAGTTTTATGTATTTTTATAGCACGTGTGCTCAGAGAAATGGGTTGGGCTGACTCGCGTCTTGACGTAATGCTCTACAAGTCGTAGCTGTAAGAAATAAGAGAGCTACAGTTTTTGCGAGTCATCCTAAATTTAAAGGAAGATAAATTCAAATATTTATGGGGTTAAAGGGAGAAACTATGGTCTCTTTAGGATTCGGGAAAAACATCCTTTTAAGGAAATTGCTTTACTTGACATTATTTGAGAAGCATACTTAAGTATAAGAAACATCTAATATATAACATTTAACGCATCATACTATAACATTAAAGAACATATAACATTTACATGCAACATTCAAAACCCCTAGTTTAATGAAATTCCTATGTTGACTGTTGAAAAAACAAAATACTAACCTGCTGTAATATGGTTATATTTTGGTTCTAAACACAGAAAAAAAGAAACATTTTTAAAAGTGAATCTTTTTAAACCTTTAGTTTAAAGATGGGTTCAAAGTCGGATCATCTTTAAAAACACAAAAAGAACTTAGAAAACTTGAAAAAAGTATCAAAGAAGCTCATAGAATAATTTTAAAAACTACAAATAAAAATTAACTGATTAAATTGTCCGCTTTAATTTGGGAGTTATTAATAAAGCTATGATTTTGTTCAGGCATTATTAAAAATACTCGGGTTATCACTATGTCCGTTGCATTTGCACTAGGTAATTTACTACAAAACACTGGTTTTAAAATTACTTGCATGTGTAATCCACTGAGCTATAAAACAAACTAAAGTTTGTTTTATAGCTCAGTGGTGTAATCATGGTTAAAAATTCACACATTAGGCTAAGCGCGCACTAGAGACTTTTGTCACGGCGACAGAGACAAAATTATCACCCTGGCAAGAAGCTAGAGCGAGTGCATTAGGCGACGAGACTCTTGGCCGATTGCCAAAAATCTACCATAGAAATGCATTGCTCTCGAGTGACCTAGTGTTTATAGTTACCGCTACAGAAGTCTCTAGTGCGCGCTTAGCCTTAGGCTAAGCGCGCACTAGAGACTTATGTCGCCGGCGACTGTAACAGTAGTCACTCGAGAGCAATGCATTTCTATTAGGAAATTCTTGGCCTAGTGATCTTGGTCTCGTCGCCATGTGCGCGCTCTCTAGCTTCTTGCAATAGCCAGGGAAACAATTTTGTCTCTGTCGCCGAGACAAAAGTCTCTAGTGCGCGCTTAGCCTTATTATTATAGAAGAATATATAGTATATTTTATGTTGGAAGTCATATTTTAATGCATAATAGCTAGGTCAGTGTTTCCCAACGTGGGGCGCACGCCCCACCGGGGGGCAATATCATTTTCTAGGGGGGCAATTTGAAAATTTTCAACCAAATTGCCCCCCAGGTGGGCCCAATCCAGGGGGAAAATTTAAAAAAAAACTTTAAAAAGAAGTTTATCAAAATCTGATCCTAGAATTAATTATCCTATCTGAAAATGTATGTCTGAAATCTGGACCAGTATGTATCAAAACCAAGTTGAAACCCTGTTTTAAGATTCTAATTTCCTAACCTTTTCTGGGGGATGACTAATGTGATCATTTATATTTTGACTCAAAACGGGACATAGGTTTATTTAGGTTAATTAACAGGTATTCAATAAAAAAAACACTTTTTAAAAGTTATTTATTCAGAAAAAGTCAGTTAGCTTAAAAGTTGCGAATTAAAAAATATTTATACCCGAAACGTTTAGTTACATTTATATTTATCAGAGGAAAAAATTTGCTTTAATATTGCTGGTGATGATTTTAAGTAAGAATGAAACTTTTGGCACGTTTTTTTAAACTTGAAACTCTTGGCACACCTTAATTATCAACATCTCCTTTAGAACTGAAATTTGTAACTGGGTCTTCTCAGATGGCCACAATTTGTTCATCATAGAAAATACTCTTTCTACTGGGAGTATTTGTAGCAGGTAAACATAAAATATATTCAATTAAAATAGAAAAGTTTTCATCCTGAATTCGCGCGGTTTCAGAAAACGGGACAATTTTGAGTCCCAGAGTTCATTTCGGGGACCCCGGGACTCGTAACTCTAAAAAGGGACAGTCCCGTTCAAAACGGGACGTCTGGTCACGTTAGGGATGACCCAAGATCTCTTTGCTTTTAGAACGCTATATTTGAAACTTTTTTTACATTTGGTTCATCAAATTGCAAATCTTACCTAAAAATTTATATCCAAAATTTCCCAACTAGGGGTACCAAACTAGCTAAAAACCTGCTTCCTAGAGTCAAATTTCCGAAAATTTGCTGGGGGAGGACCCCCAGACACCCCTTGGTACTTAGAACTCAATAACTCATAACTTGATTTAGTTCTTTAGCATGCAAATTCTACCTAAAAATGTCCTGAAAAGCTTCATTAGACTTATTAAATATACATAGGATATTTAAGATACATAGGAAATAATTTTGGCTCCCTCTCAAAATATATTTCCATATATGCCACTGAGACCGGGGGGCATGGAAAATTTAGAAAGGCTTTGGTGGGGCATGGACCGAAAAAGGTTGGGAACCACTGAGCTAGGTTATATTATTTAAAATTAAACTACTTTAAACAGTTTGATTATACATTGATAAAACTTATTCTGGTAAAATAGGTCAGAAATAAAATTTATATCCTGAGAAAAAATATTGGGTAAGAAATGAAATTTTTCTTTCTTTCTTGAAAATCAGTTGATTTAATGGATTAGATAGATGACATTTTCCCCGTATATTCTGGTAAAATGAATAACAAATGCATGTAGATTTTAACTTTATATATTTCCTCGATTCCTAAAGATTATATCAAAGCAAAATAAATAACTTAATTGCCTCCAGAAGGATCACTTAAGATGAGCGCAAAGTCGTTTTAACAGATTCAAATCGTACTCGATCAGACTTCAGGAACATTTGCATCACCGTTTCATTCTGTAAGACTTTCTCCTATCAACCAACTCAATTTGGATGATCGAATAGCCAAGCCCAGAAGGTTACCGAAGTTTAATGGTATTCTATACTGAGTTTCTCCGCAGGCCCTGGCAAAGGAAGCTGCCCTGCGATGAATCAAAGTGGATTTGGGAGTAAATATGCATTGTAATGATTTTGGGATTTGCTGAGCCAGATGTTGAATGCTGTGTAGAGAAGGATTCACGACACTAGGATTTGTTGCGCTCAGAAGGGCGGTAATAAATTTCACGTGCACTTGTTTAATTATGAGTTTATAAATGTGACAGATTGTAGAGGGAGTATAATGTATATACAGGCCAGGGTGTTTCAAAAGTCCGTTTCGCGGCTTTTATTTGGAACCAACGTGTCCTAGGGTCACAGAAGTAAGGTCTACTCCTAGGTAAGTGACCCTGGAGAACCCATTGAGATGACTTACAGCACCCCTAGCGGGGAAATAAAAAAGTTGAACAAAATTTTAAAAACTAAAAGAGATACAGCAAGAACTTCAATGAGAGTATTGTTACCAACGTTATCAAGAACTCACAGAAATAAGTTTCATGATAATAACTTGGATATTCGCGGAGATATTAGCATGTGAAAATAGCACTTTTCAGACCTCAAAAAAGAAAAAGTTCGCAAATTTACAAGTTTTTAAATTTTTTTGATAAAATTTTGCCTTTATTCAACTAAAAAACACAAAACTACACAATACAACTGAAAAAATTGCAAATTTGTGAACTTTTTCATTTTTGAGGTCTGAAAAAGTGCTATACAGGGTGTTTCAAAATTGCGTTGCACGGCTTTTATTCGGAACCAGCTCCTTCTAGGGTCATGGAAGTAAGGTCTACCCCTAGGTAAGTGACCCTGGAGAATCCATTGAGATGACTTACAGAGCCCCTAGTGCCGAAATTAAAAAGTTAAAAAAATTAATTTAAAAACCAAAGGAGATAGAGCAAAAACCTCAATGAGAGTATTGTTGCCAACGTCAAGAAGAACTCACTGAAAAAAATTTGATCAAAATATCTTGAATATTCGTGGAGATATTAGCATGTGAAAATAGCACTTTTTCAGGGGTCAAAAAGTAAAAAGTTCGCATATTTGCGAATTTCTCAGTGTTATTGTGTAGTTTTGTGTTTTTTTAGTTGAAAGAACACAAAATTTACTCAAAAAATCAAAAATATTTGCAAATATGCGAACTTTTTACTTTTTGACCCCTGAAAAAGTGCTATTTTCACATGCTAATATCTCCGCGAATATTCAAGGTATTTTGATCAAATTTTTTTCAGTGAGTTCTTCTTGACGTTGGCAACAATACTCTCACTAGGGTTTTTGCTCTATCTCCTTTAGTTTTTAAATTAATTTTTTCAACTTTTTAATTTTGCCACTAGGGGCGCTGTAAGTCATCTCAATGAATTCTCCAGGGTCACTTACCTAGGGGTAGACCTTACTTCCATGACCCTAGGAGGCGCTGGTTCCGAATAAAAGCCGTGCAACGCAATTTTGAAACACCCTGTATATTCACATTCTAATATCTTGGCGAAAATTCAAGTTATTTTCATGAAACTTTTTTCTGCGAGTTCTTCATAACGCTGGCAACAATACTCATACTGAGGCTTTTGCTCTATCTCCTATAGTTTTTAAATGAATTTTTTAAACGTTTTTACTTAACAGCTAGGGGTGTTGTAAGTCATCTTAATGGGTTCTCCAGGGTCACTTACCTAGGGGTAGACCTTACTTCTGTGACCCTAGGCCACGTTAGTTCCAAATAAATGCAGCGAAACGGACATTTGAAACACCCTGTATGTTAGGCCGAGAATGGTTTATTATGGTTTGTGAAAATCTACTTGTTTCCGGAAAGAGAGAGTACGTAACTATGATAAATTTTTTAAAACAAACAAAAGGATTCCCGTGTACCACAATGTATCACACGGGGATTACAGAAGTTAAGTAACTAAAATATGACAAAAAAACACTACAATATATATAAAATAAAATGTTTAAATTTTTAGGAGATAACAGACTTAGGTTAGATGTCTTTAGAGTGCTAGATTATTTCTAAACTTAAGGGGAAAAATAAAAAGCTAATGGGCGTATTTTGAACTTGAGGCTTTTCGAATATAAAAGGTTAACTTAACTTTTTTGAAATTTGCTGAATGTGTTTTTATAATGTGTGAAATGTTTAGTTCTTTTCATCACTCGAAACTAGACCCTTCATATTGTATACAGCAGTGGTTACCAATCCAAAGAAGTTAGCAGATCATTTAACCTAAAATATCATTATTCATTACATCTTTTTTCTTTCTCTTGAGCTTTTATCTATCTTCAGCGTTTCTTCCCACGCAAATAATCAAGAACCAAAAACGTAAGCCTGCAAAAAAAGTTATCTTTAACTTCTTACCCCGAAAACTTTATGGATGAAATGGAAATTAAAATATAACTTTTGAGAAGACTGAAACACACACCAAAACCATCTTTATTAAAGACCAATAAAACCAATTAACAAGCCAATGTTAAAGAATCAATTTCAATGGAAATACAAAGCCTAATTTTATTATCCTTCCCATTTCATGTATCCAGGAACACACGAAAACCAATGTTTCCGAGGAATGACTCATACCTCAACGATATTCCAATTACAGACATGCTCCCTCCCCTCGTTGCTTGCGTCTTCCAACCCCTTCAGACCAAACCCGATTTTTAATCAGCAATCTACATGAACCGTTTCAATTAAACATCTCGGAATTTCGTGTTTGAACACGTCACCAGCACGGGCTGCTCCGGGCTAAGCGTTATTTATAATTAACTTTTCCATTCATGTGCCTCTGGTCACAGTATTATTAGACATGTGCGCGAAGAAGCTGGTTTTTCTTTGCGTCTTCATTATTTCGGGGGAATGATGTCCCTCTTTCTAATTGTGCGCTCCGATTCTGGATCTCGGGAGAATAATGGAAATCATATCTGAAAGTTCAAGGACCCGAATCTGTGGTACCTGATTTTAATGATCCTCTCGATATTGTTAACTCAAGAGGCAAATATGTAAACAGTGTAGTATCTTTTGTTAGTTATCCCATTTTCTCACAGAAATCAATGTAGAAAGAATTGCTAAAAATTAGATAATTGACAAACTGTGCTAGATAGTAATTTTTTTCACTATTAATTCCATGAAAAACACTGTGTGTTAAAATTGAAAAAATATTAGGTCTGCCAGTGTCAGTAAAAGTAAAAAAAGAATGTTATATGTATATGAATAACTTGCACAAGTATCTCATCCTTTCTTGTTTTAAATTTTACTATATCTTTTTTTACTTAACTCTTTAGTGAAATTTTATTTAGTAATTAATTGAAATTTATTTTTACTTTTATATCAAATCATTTGTATTGATAGAATTTTTAAGATTTAAAAACTCGCATAAAGCTCGTACAACTTCGAATTTTGCATATTTAAATTTTTTTGGTAAAATTGTACTCTTAATTTAGCCAAATTTATGCACATATGGTGGGAAAAAATTAGTAAAAGGATCAAAATATTTTTTTTGGTACTTTCGTATTAGCCCGTCCATCGTTTTCGCCAACTTCGCCAAACGCGCCAAAATACGGGATTTCATCAGAATCGCCGAAAAACACATTTTTTAACATCAGAAACATCTTTATAACATCAGAAAATAAAAAATAACAGTTTCATGTGGTTGGGGCGGGGGCTGCCGCCCCCCAAACCCCCCTGCCCTAACTATAACCAAACTCGTTGTGGGGGAATCAGAAACAGTAGGGATTCAGTATTCTTGGATGTACCAAAACTACGGATAACACTCGGTAAGGGGACATCCACAAATAACGTGAGGTGTTTTTTCCAAAATCTGGACCCCCCCTCCCCCCTTGGTGAGATTTAGTGAGATTTTACTGGACCCCCCTCCCCCCACGTGAGATTTACCTTCAACCTTTAAAACCTTCAACCTCTTATTCGTTCGTATTTTGTGCTTCACAGCACCTAAAACTTTTCCATTATTAACGATGTGGGGGAAAAGGACATTATTCCGCCTAAAAATCACCACAGTATCTTATTTGTGTGTATTATTACTTTCTCATACTTAAAAAATCGTTTAATTTCTAACTTAAAAAGTTCACGTGAGATTTTAATCGACCCCCCCTCCCCCTTGGTGAGATTTGGTGAGATTTTTCCAAACCCCTCCCCCCCTTTTTGACCTCACGTAATTTATGGATGTCCTCTAAGAGCATAAAAATAATTTTTTTAGCACTAACTTACTTGCAAAATGGTCGATCCTACCACCGGCGATCCTTTGTCAATGCGTGCATACGCAAAACATTGAAAGACTCTGGGGCTCGGCAAAATGGCGCAACAAAGTTCACCGTGGAACGACAAGAAAGCATTTAGATGCAGTCTTCGTTCTTACCTTGTAAACACTGTTGAATTTAAGTTCAAAACAACCTGCGCGGTGCGCACACATTATTTCACCCATGGGCTTACCGATTCAAGTTGCGCGCGCTTGCGCTAGCGAGGAACTAGCGCAATTTCGCTACGTTTTCCAGGGTTACCAGAATCAACGGTATTGGTGCGGGGTTTACCAGACATGGCGACTTATCGCCCCTGTTGGCGAATGAACGGGCTAATACGAATGTACCTTTTTTATTTTAGTAAGGTTGATGGGGAAATTTAGTAGTTAAAGTTATATTAATCTGTAAATATTAAAAATAGTAAAACTTTTTTATAGGTACTGAAATTTTAGTAAAACATGTCTCGAAATATGTGTCATCAATATCGTTATAGAAATGCCATCTAAATAATTTTTGTATTAATTTGGTTTACAAACAGCTAATTTATGACAGCACAATAAATTAGGAGTAATTAATACTCTTTTTAATTTTAGTAATTAGCTTCACGTTTTATTTCCTTTTTACTACAAAAGTACCTACACTTAAAAGTAGTTTCTTCTAAGAAAAGTATAACGGTTGTTTTAACATAGCTCGAGGGTCATAAACGTTCCCCCACGAACAATAGCGCTGTATAGATCGATTATTTACTCAAGATCCAACTTATTTTTCTAATAAAGAAGTTAATTGTTTTGTTCCGCACAAAAGAGTTTGTGTTTGTGCCTGGTTAAAGGCATTCATCAGCAAAAGTTTAATTTAAGGGAAAGCAAAAGGTGCATTTTTACTGAAGATGCAAGCTTTTCATTACCCTGCCCAAAACTTTCAGGAAAACAAACACAAAAAGGTTGAAGAATTCTCCATTTTTATAGATTTTATTGGGGTTTCAAAGTGTGGAATATTTCTTATCAACATTTGGGAATCTGTGTTATTTCTGGAGCTTTGCAAGTTATGTAAGTTGAGGATTTTAAAGGTAAAAAAAAGTAAATTTAACTTTTCTTTGGTATATCAAATGCTTGAAAAATGCATGCATGCTTATTATTCAAACGTATGCGAATTTTAGCCATATTCTTAGGAATTTTTAAAAACTATGTTAAATGTTTTTGTGTTTTTAATTCCTTGTGTTTAATTTGATTCAAATTTTGGGTGAGAAGTACCATTGTGAAAATCTCGGTCTACTACTATTCGGCGTTGACCGTTTTGGCACGGGGACGATTCGGTGCGAGAAATAAAATGAAAGTATAGAAAAATCATTTATAATTATTCTAAAAACTAGAAAAAAAATTGAAGTTAAGAGCTGAAGTTAATTGAAGCCCAGTGGCGCTGAGGCAGCGCTTCGCACTCCCACGCTACAGGCCCGGGGTTCAAATCCCGGTCTACGGGCAAGGCAGACTCAGCCCTTCTTCCCTCCGGGGTCAATAAAATGAGTACCAAGTTTACTTGGGGAAATCAAGAGGGTATCATCAAGATAGTGCCCTCAGCTGACTGTGACATTCAGTCACACGTCCTGTAACAGCTCTGCTCATGACCTCACCCAGTGAGGCTAATTTATACTGGAGTTTGAAGGTCCTAGGTACTCGCTCTAGTCTAGTATCCTTGATTTTTTTAGAGAGCAAATTTTTTTTGTTTCGTGCTGAAACTGGCCGGTGCCGGCCACTGGTGTTGAAGTAAGTCAGTTTACTATATAAGTTTGATTGCTAACAACTTTGACACTAAAAAATAATCATTATAACGATATGAAACAAAAGAAATCAAATCCTAAGAATCTGTTTTAGGGATAAATATAAGTTTTAACCCAAAGGCAAATCAAAGTTTCACGTTATTTAAAAAATAATCCAAAATACTAGGCCCGATGTTATATGCTTTTACGGGAGACGGGATTGTGGCTTTAAAAGCACAGATTCTTAAAGATAAACTATCTAGTGAACAATCTAATAATGTATATTCAATTTTGGGATCCCATTTTTGCCAAAAAAACCCAAACCTTAACTTTTTAAATTGCTGTGTTGTTCGTTGAAATCTTCGTACCTCTCAAAGAAAAAGGAAATGAACTTTTATTGGTTAAGGAATTACAATTGTTATTTCCTCTTCTCTCCAATTCGATTTCGACTATAGAGAGTAATGCTCAAGGTTCCAAACCACCAATATTTTCTCTCTTCTAAGATGGTAAAAAACAATTCGTTGTATGTTATTTAATCGATGAAGGCACATAAGCAGATAAATCTAAAAGATCTATGTCTCAATCCATCCTGCATATGAGTACGTAGCAAATAAAAACGCTTAGAGTGAATAGATTCATAAGGAATCTGTATCATTTGTTCAAACCCTTAAAAGACCGAACCCATTGAAAGCCGACAGCGAAGTGTTTTCCTCAGAGAATCTATTGCCCAACCTCCCATTGTACCGCGGGTAGTATTTTCCTATTTTTCCAACCTCCTGGGTCTCAGTCGCAGCCCAATATGGATCAATGAGAAGGAAAAATGTCATTTCGTATGTCGCTTCCATGGACACCGGAAGAAAGGGGGGAACGTTTTTCGGGTAAGTGGAACGTTCCCCTCAATGGGAATGCTCGAGGAAGCGCGTGCTTAGCGCCGCATGCTGAATGCGCTTTCCCAGCGAAGAATATGCGAGGAGAGTTGTAGAGAGGGTGTTTCGTTTGTGGACTGTTTGAATTTATTTTGGAGGGAGAGAGGCAAAGTGGAAAACATGCTTTTATTTGGAAATGATTCTTAAAGAAACGAATATATATACAATACACTGACAGCACTTTTCTTTCTCAGTTTGTAAACAAGTTTCGGAAAATAGGGATGAATCAGCTGCGAAGAAAGTAACTAAATTGACATTATTGTTATCATTACTATTTTGGTTACTGTTTTTGATAGAGAAGAAAAAATTCGTTTTCAATTAAAATTTTATGAGCGAGTTTTGGAAGATGTGGCAGTTTAATTATGTTAAGCACGTTGTTCGGCCATTGGAGTATCCAGAGTAATATTTTCTTAGCCTTTGAAAAATAACTGAATACGTGTGTGCGTTAGGTATAAAATTTAAATAGGATGTACTTTGTAAGTTGATCATCTCAATTTTAATATGAAAACATGTCACTGAAAGGTATTTTAATGAAATAAAGTTAATTATAAATCAGCCTTTTTTATTTTCTGATAGGTAAGAAATTAAAAAATGATGGGAAAAGTTTTGGTTGCATAAAAGGGTTTTGATGTTTTAAATTTGTTATATTTATTGTTAAATATGAATATTAAAACTAACACTTTATTTCCATGCATTTAAAAATTTTATGGGCATATAATTAATACTGATTATAAGTACTTATGGACTAGTTTCAGAAGTTCAATTTTTACATTTCGTTTCTCTTCTAGAAGGTTGTATTAAGGCGCCTTTATTTAAATTACATAATTTTTTATTTGTACCAATATAATTTTTATGCCATTATAATACAGGGTGTATCTGAAATGGTGCAACAAACTTTCAGGGATGATAGTAGACACCTAGACGAGTCAGAATCACATAGGATTTGGGAGTCCCAGACCAAATCCCAGGGAGTTAAAAATGGAGCGACACCCCAAAAATTCATCGAAAAATTATATTTGTAGAAGAACTACTATTGGTAAAAATTTAATTATGGTCTCAAAATTAGTCGTTTAATATGGTCTTTAAAATTATCTCAAAAGTCTTCACTTTAAAATTTGTTTTATTATGAGAAAAGTTAAAAAATCACAAAAAAATTTGAAAACTCTGCCAAAACCTTATTTTGTATTTCGAAATCCTTTCTTTTGATTTGATAATCTGAAAGATCATAGTTGAAAACCATTAAGTCAAAAGTTTCACGTAAATACAATCAATATTAAACGCTTGAGATCCTGTTAAAATTTGTTTTTTGCGTGCGCGAACAGTTTTCTAGAGGTGTTTCCAGAACAGGTGTTTGCAAACAGGTGTTTTTTAGGGTGTCGCTTCATTTTTAACTCCCTGGGATTTGGTCTGGGACCCCTAAATACTATGTGATTCTGACTCGTCTAGGTGTCTACTATCATCCCTGAAAGTTTGTTGCACCATTTCAGATACACCCTGTATACCATTATCATTTGTACACTAATAAAAAAAATTTTCTACCTAAAATTTTTACAAAACGTAGAAAAAAGTGTTTTTTTGATTATTTGTTAATAATAAAAAAAATCTTGGTCAATTTCATAACATATCACTGTATTTGGGCAATTCCACTGGTAACTGACTGACATTTTTCAAGAAAAACGCTTAGTATTTTGTAATTTTCTTCCCAAAAATAAATGATAAAAAAATACTTTCCACCCAGTTTATTGCTTTCTTGTTAGCTTAATCTAATGCAGGGGTTCCCAAACTTTTTTGGCCCGTGGACCCCCTGACGACATTTTTCGTACCCCGTGGACCCCCAGTTATAGGGACCGTTCAAAAAGTAGCTAAAAATATTATGTTTATGATATTTCTAAACCATGCATAAATTTTGTAATTTTTTCAAGTGTTGTTATAAGGTTGTTGTTTCAAGTGCCATTGATATGGTTACATAACATTTTTTTGGAACTATAAAAATCAAACATTTAAAATAAATGAAACTAAAAACAAATATAAACTTTTAATATCATTACATTTCACAAAAACTTTCAATCTTTAATAAAAGTTTTGGGAGCAAACTTGTTAAAGTTAATGGCTTATGACCTTATGAGTGAGTTTTTCATTCAACCAAATCATAAAATTTCAGAAATAATTTTAATTAATTTATTGCATGTTAACAAACAATATATAATTAAGTTCAACTATGAAAAGAAATCAAATTATAAATTACGGAAATAGGGTTTTAATTTATGAAATTGAAAATAAAATGTTTTTGCAATAAAAAACATTTGTTGCTTTTATACATACACTAAAAATTAAATCATTTACATATGATTGATCAGAATTTGTAAATTTTGAAAACAATTTCATGAGTTTTCCATAGCAGAAAGAAATACTGAGTTAAGTTTCACCAAAAGGAAAATATTCAATTGTAAAAAGAGATTATAACATTAAAATATAAACAAACATGATATTTAAATTATAAAAATTAGGTACTTTAGAATTAGCTGGGTTCAAATCTTGAAAACACTCTTGTAATATTGACGTTTAACAAGTTACACATGAGGAAATGACTACCAATGGCTAAATGTAACAGAAAAGTCAAATGATAGTGTTAGTTTGAATGTTTCAATTTTTTATTAATATAACATTAAATTTTTGACAATTTATCATAGAACTTTTTGCTAGCTCCCGGTTAATCATAAAATATAAAAATTCAAATGTTTTTAAAATGTGAAAACATATTGCCTAAGCACCCTTTGTTCATCAAAACCCTTCTTATAAAATTTATTGCTAGAAACAAGTAATAAAACCACATTTCAAATTTAACTCATTGAATAATTATTTCTTAAAATATAAGAGAGAAATAGAAATTATGTGAAGATACCATGAATAAAAAATATACAGAGGGAGAACTGGAATATTCCAACCCACTTTTAAAAGGAAGGGATAAACAAGGTGCCTTAACATTAGGTTTCAACGACTGAGGTTCCTCTAATCACCCTGTTCGCGGGATCTCCACCGCGATAAGAGAGAAAAGATTCCATGGCCCCTGCTCGCGTTGCAAGGACTCGGTGATAACCAACTTTTCATATTTCTAAAATTTGATTATAAAAAGACCAAATTGTTTACACTTATCAAAATTTTTTATTTTAATGATTTTTCCAGTGGACCCCCTAGAAGTCGCTGTGGACCCCCAATTTTCATTTTCATGCCCGTGGACCCCCTGGAAGTTGCTGTGGACCCCTGGGGGTCCATATGGACCACTTTGGGAACCGCTGATCTAATGGCACAATTAAATTTTCAAAATAGATTTTTATTGATTTTTTAAAAATTTTAAACGACATGGTAACTGACTGACATTTGTGAAACATTTATGTCAGTCAGTTACCTTGCTGTTTAAAATTTTTTAAAAATCAATAAAAACTTATTTTGAAAATTTAATTGTGCCATTAGATTAAGCTAACAAGAAAGCAATAATCTGGGTGGAAAGTATTTTTTTATCATTTATTTTTAGGAAGAAAATAACAAAATACTAAGCGTTTTTCTTAAAAAATGTCAGTCAGTTACCCGTGGAATTGCCCATTTACAAAATGATGAAAGCTTTTTCCTTTAGATATACTGAACACGAAAGTCCTATCACAAGATTCACGAATTTAAGTAACAACGGGATGGGACAATTCGTCGCTGCCGTTTCGATGCGAAAATTTTTTTTTCTAGTGTTTAGAATGATTAGGAAAAAGTTTTAATTACTTTCATTTTATTTCTTCACCGAATCCCCCCCCCAAAAAAACGGCCGCGCCGAATAGTTGTAGACTATAAAACATGCAATTCAATACTTGCTCCTTTCAAATCACAAGATATAGATACACTCAAAATTTTAGTTATTTCGTTTTTTTACTCAAATCCCTAATTCGTGAGTCTTAAATAACTAAATAATTGTAGAAAACATGCATGATGACACAGTTTTATTATTCTAAGAACTCTATGTTTCAAACTAGACACATAAGAAAAGTAATCAAGCTTTTTATACTTCTATGGAAGTAATTTCACAATGCCTTAAAAATAATCTATAAAGCTTCTCAAGAGCAAATATTGGTTTCAATATTTGAAATAAAATCCCCAGTATTGGAACTGAAAAAGTAATATATTTCGCTGAGGAAAATAAATCTTCAATCAAACAAGTATGAATATTGCCATGGTAGTATAGGAATAAATGAAAAAGAGGCTTTGCGAAAACCGAAAATAGGAGGATTTCTTTCTAGTTATTGTTCGCGAAATGAAGTTCAAACCTTACAATGGCATTTAGAGAAGCATCATCTTGAGATACGGGTATTGTTTTGAATCAACATTTCTTTAACATTGGTTGAAAGACGTAGAGTTTTATTTCAAAAACTCGAGCCGGAGTCTAAAAAGTATAGATTTTTCAGGAGTATCTCTTTTTTTATTGAATAAAATGAAGAAGGAGAGGAAAATATGGGGATTTCAAAAATTTTCTCTAGAAAATCATTTAGTCATCTCTATTGGCATAAAAGTTTGAAAATTGAAAACTTTTGCAAACATGTAAACCGATATGTAAAGTATAGTCAGAATATATTTCTTTAAATGAAAGTGAAACGAGAAAAAGTAATAAAACAAGTTCTTGACTATAAAAGATTTTTAAAGTGGTGAGTGAAAACTTGTAGGTATATTTATAATTTTTTATAGGATAGTATGTTAACAGTAAAAAGGAATCTTCGCTATCTATCGCTAGGAATCTATTGCTTCTAAAAGCCAAACTTTTGAAAACAGCATGGTTAAATGCACGAAAATTAAAATAATTTATAATATTATGAACTCTTAGTTTCATAAATTTGACAACTCCCGAGATTCAATAAATGAATCAGCTATTTTTAGAAAATAATAGTATAATATGATCATATGATCTATACTTTATGTGTTTCATTGTAATAAGGATATGTTATACAAAAATTAAGCTCTTAAAGTTGAAGATTTGTATTTTGATTTTCTAGAAATTATCCGTATTTATTTCAAGGATATTTTTTAAAACTCTTCTAAAATGGATAAAAATTAATGATGATTGGTTAATCCAATTGGGATAATATTTGTGGAAAAAACGCCTTTTAAACGTCGAAATTCAAATTTCAAATTAAAGGTTCTGATTTTTGGCTTAAAAATGGCTTATTCAATCATTAATAATACATTCTTGTCATTTTTATGGATGAAAAAAATCCTAAGTATGATTTTGAGGATGTTCCCATTTGGGAACATCGGCGTTTGGGAGGAAGTTTTTAGGGGGATATCCAAAAGGCATATATTTCACAATTAATTCAAGTAAAATTACTGAAATATGTTTCTACTAAATAATTTTGAACATTTTTATGATATTGAACTATTTTTTCATACTTATAACCCATGGTTGGACGATTGGGTAAAACTTTATAAATTGTCAGAAGAAAAAAATTTACATGTTTATTACATGCGCCACATTTTTCTTGCAAAAAATACTAAATTATGTTCCCATGCGTTTCTCTAAACAGTTATGTTTCCAAGTGAAAAATTAGTTTTAATTACTGTTCTATAAGGATATCTAGCATAAAATACAAGAATTGCATTCAAATCTATTTAGCTTTGAAAAGTGATAATCATAACTATCTCCATTGATTTATTAAAGCTGCGTTTCATGGAAGATTACAAACTAAACAACATATCTCTTACATCCAACTTACGTTTGAAGAGTGTTTTTAGATGTACACACTTTTTTATTATTTTCAAGTATCAAATTCCTGTATGAAAAATTAGGTGGTGAAAAGTGATCTTTCCATTTGGGAACATCGGCAGGAGGATCTTTACAATTGATTAAGAGCAAATTCTTTTTACAAGCTATTTATTATAATAAACAAACTAAATATCTGCTATAAAGCAGCATATAACTTTATACTTATAGTTTAAAACATATTAAGAGGTATTTGAAAAATCGAAATTGAACCATTGTACGTTAATAAATAGCTCTTTCAAATTAATGATTTAGAAGATAGTCTTAAATACCATCTTCTAGAACTAAAATCTTTAACCCTTTATTTACCGGCGGTACTTGTAAGTACCACTTCCCAATGTTCCAAATTCGTCCAATTTTCATCATGTGAGGCCAAATTTAGTTTACTTATAGTTGCAGTTACGTAAACTTGACATATTTTGGATGAGGATGAGGAAAATAATTTGGTAAAATAAGGGTTAATGTAGATAGTATAAGAATATGAATGTGACGAAAAGTGGAACATCGTAAGGGGCTATCTGGATCTCAATTAATAAAGAGCCTTAAAAGGGAGGTAGTGCTTGAGGAAAATAATGAATTTAAGACGAAATGTCTCGATCGTATTGCTGACCGCAAAGCAAGATATTTCAATTTTAATAAATAAGTTAACTGGATTGTTTTCTTTGAAATGGATGTTTAGAAAAAAATAGTTATGATTTAAGTTTAGTATTGGAATAAAACTTTTTTCAACTTTGTGAGTATTCGTGGTGGCCAAGTTCTTCAACGTCCACAGTAAAATTATAACATTAGGTCACTTCTATTATTTATAAGTGGGGTGGTTTAGTGAAATTAACCTTTGATTCTGTTTGTAAAATTGTGAGGTTAGAAAAAGTAAAACCATTCGGCTGTTTTAAGACCCCAAGCAAGAATTCAAGCTAACAAAATCTAATAATGACATTTAATAGGAAGGGAAAAAATCATCAATCAACTTATTTTTATTTTAAATATAAAATGAAAGAAATTACAGCTTTTGTCAAACACAAAGTTAACATTACATAACAATAAAAGAGTTATTAAATCTCTTAACTTTTATTTCAGTTGCTAAAAAAAAGTTGAACTTGAGTCCATCCATACTCACAAAACAGTTGACTCGCATATTCTTGAAATTTTGGTAATTGTTTTGTTCTTGGAGAGAAGAAACATAATGTTTTAGAGATAGAACAACCGAACCTAGTTTTTTAAAAACCATGCTAAACAATAAGAATAAATGAGAATAAATAGAAATCAGAAGTATATAAGTAAGAATCATTCACTAACTTCCTTGAACTGAACATTTGAAAGAGAAAATTTAATTATGAAATGGAAAATTGTATTACCTTTAAGAACTTTTAATGAGGCACTTATACTTTTAATTCCATATCTATCCTTTGTTTCGCAAAATTTTTACTCTTCCAGAGTCCACAAAGACAAACTTCTTAACAATATTATTATTGTGCTACTAAACGAATATTTTAAGTAATTCAATGCTTGTTTTTTAATTTAAAGTATTAAGTTTTTACAACGAGAATAGGGATTAAATATTCCATCGAATGAAATTCTCCCATTCATTAATTAGTTTTCCATAAGCTCCTAGTTCTTAATTTTAAAGGATTTTAAAGTCATCACTAAAAATTGGTTTGTGTAAGCTTCGCTGTAATCGATAGGATTAATCTATATCTTTATATGTTCGAAGTTATTTTTCATTTTCTTAGTGTTTTCCACATTCTAATTAGCAAATCTAATTTCGTTTATTGCGTTCCTACTTCTGTCCTTATTTTCTATATAAATTGAAGAAAAATAATTATGAGTTTTATTTCATGTGAAAACTTAGAACTTGTATTTGATATTTTTTTCTGTTTGAAAAACCCCCAGATGGATATTATGATAATAAAAACTTTGAACACATGTTTTATCTTCTATATATATAAAAATCAATGTCTGTCTGTCTGTCTGTCTGTATGTTTGTATGTATGTATGTATGTCCTTTATAGTTTTAAACTTTTCGAACCTACATTAACTATTAAATTATACCACGTTGATCTACTCGCTCCAAGGAAGGTTTCTGAAGAATAATAATTTAAAATCGATGCATCCTAATAACTTTTTTGGTCAATTTTATGCTCAAAAACCCATATTTGGTGCCTAACTTCATGGAAAACCCCCATTGTTGTAAATATCATAAGAGAAGATGTAACTTTAATTGTTGTAGGCATATTCTCGATTGTTGCAGTTTAAAATCCATTGTTGTAGCATAAACATAAAAGGGGTTCTTTTATTTAACTATTTCCACATTTGGACTGGCGAAGCCCATCTCTAACACACCAGAAGAATTTTTTTAAATGGACTGGCGAAGCCCATCTGTAACGCACCAGAATAATCTTTTTTAAAAATGGACTGGCGAAGCCCATCTGTAACGCACCAGATGATATTTATAAAAAATAAAATAAAACCCGGGCAAAGCCCGGGTCTAGCGCGTCAGCGCTACTGCGCCCGGGCAAAGCCGGGTCTAGCGCTTTAGCGCTAGTCTATATATATAAAAATCAATGTCTGTCTGTCTGTCTGTTTGTATGTATGTATGTATGTATGTCCTTTATAGTTTTAAACTTTTCGAACCTATATTAACTATTAAACTATACCACGTTGATCTACTCCCTCCAAGGAAGGTTTCTGAAGAATAATAATTTAAAATCGATGCATCCTAATAACTTTTTTGGTCAATTTTATGCTCAAAAACCCATTTTTCATGCCTAACTTCAGGGCAAAACCACATTGTTGTAAAGAAGATGTAACTTTAATTGTTGCAGGCATATTCTCGATTGTTGCAGATTGAAATCGATTGTTGAAGTTTAAAATCCATTGTTGTAACATAAACATTAAAATAGATCCTTTATTTAACTATTTCCCCATTTGGACTGGCGAAGCCCATCTGTAACACACCAGAATAGTTTTTTAAATGGACTGGCGAAGCCCCTCTGTAACACACCTGAATAATCTATATATATAAAAATCAATGTCTGTCTGTCTGTCTGTCTGTCTGTATGTTTGTATGTATGTATGTATGTCCTTTATAGTTTTAAACTTTTCGAACCTACATTAACTATTAAATTATACCACGTTGATCTACTCGCTCCAAGGAAGGTTTCTGAAGAATAATAATTTAAAATCGATGCATCCTAATAACTTTTTTGGTCAATTTTATGCTCAAAAACCCATATTTGGTGCCTAACTTCATAGCAAAACCATATTGTTGTGGATAATATGTAACATTAATTATTGTAGGCATGATATCGATTGTTGTAGATTGAAATCCATTGTTGTAGTTTAAAATCCATTGTTGTAGCATAAACATAAAAATGGATCCTTTATTTAACTATTTCCACATTTGGAATGGCGAAGCCCATCTTGAACACACCAGAATTTTTTTAAATGGACATGCGAAGCCCATTTGTAACGCACCAGCTGATATTTATATAAAAACTGAAACCCGGGCGAAGCCCGGGTCTAGTTTTCTTTAAAAATGGACTGGCGAAGCCCATCTGTAACGCACCTGATGACATTTATTAAAAAACGGAAACCCGGGCGAAGCCCGGGTCTAGCGCGTCAGCGCTACTGCGCCCGGGCAAAGCCGGGTCTAGCGCTTTAGCGCTAGTATATATATAAAAATCAATGTCTGTCTGTCTGTCTGTATGTATATATGTATGTATGTCCTTTATAGTTTTAAACTTTTCGAACCTACATTAACTATTAAACTATACCACGTTGATCTACTCGCTCCAAGGAAGGTTTCTGAAGAATAATAATTTAAAATCGACGCATCCTAATAACTTTTTTGGTCAATTTTATGCTCAAAAACTCATATTTCGTGCCTAACTTCAAGGCAAAACCGCATTGTTGTAAATATAACAACAGAAGATGTAAAATTGATTGTTGTAGGCATGATATCGATTGTTGTAGTTTAAAATCCATTGTTGTAGCATAAACATAAAAATGGCTCATATATTTAACTATTTCCACATTTGGACTGGCGAAGCCCATCTCTAACACACCAGAAGAATTTTTTTAATTGGACTGGCGAAGCCCATCTGTTAACACACCAGAATAATGTTCTTTAAAAATGGACTGGCGAAGCCCATCAGTAACGCACCAAGTGATATTTATTAAAAAAAACTGGAACCCGGGCGAAGCCCGGGTCTAGCGCGTCAGCGCTACTGCGCCCGGGCAAAGCCGGGTCTAGCGCTTTAGCGCTAGTTTTGAATAAGATTGACTCTAATTACACATGATTAATGTGATACATTTTGTAGACTGTTTGTGCGAAAAATTTTGATGACAGTAGACAAACATTTTTCACAAAGTTCATGTAAAAATAAGAGAGGTAGCCATTTCCTATTTAGTTTGATGTGCTAAACACGAATATCCCCATGAAAATTTGGGTTCAGAAATACAGATGGGTCATGATATACTGGGCTTATAGTGCGGAAATATTGCACTAATTATAACAGGGCTCAAAATAAATTCACAATATATATTAGGCATGAAATTGAATAATATTTATTTAGAATGCCTTAACACATGAATAAAACACGTTATAATACAATTATTTCGTCAGTGTCATAAAAAAGTTTATCGTTATTTCGTATGTGATATAAAATTTCATCGTTACTTTGATGGAAATTATAGTAATGTGTTTCGTCTAGATACAGAAGGTTTTAGAGACAGTTTTCCCTTTAGATATACATGTGTTTTTGGATGTTTTGATCTTTGAGCGATTTCTGCATTGATGATTTTCAGCCTATTTTAAAGGAAGCATTGAAATAAAATCCCCCGGTATAAACATTTTAATTTACTTAATCGGTGTATTTTGGAATAACATTCGATAACTCAAGTATAACAAATAAATATTTGCATTATAGCTGATGAAGACCCATCATGACTTAACTCAATTTGGTTAATTTCAATTTATGCATAAATTTTTACTCAACATAAAGTGACAGATTGCTCTATATTAGACGGTTTTGTAAAAAAAACCCAGCTGGTTAGTTATAATCACCCTTTTTACCTCTTCATGCATAGTAAATCACCTACTATTTGTTCAAGTAAATTAGTTTCCTCCCCTCTCCCATTGAATTGAGTTATAACACGATTCGCCTTGAACGACGACATTGCAATGATTGTTTTAAATTAAACTGCTTTAAAAATCTAAAATCCACCATAGAAATTAGTAACAATACAGTTCATAATTACTACTATTCCAATACGTGTGCTTCCTTGGGAATCACCTAAAACTCCAAGAAGGCGCACACTGTCAATTAATAAGCAGCCCCCAAGTGAGTGATGGAAAAATTACACTTCCTCTGACACTGTAATCGTTTTGTTGGCGAACTCTAACAAATGAGTTCTCCAGAATGGCCTTGGGTCCAAAGGGAATCGATACATGGCATGGATTAGAGAGTTCCTTATCCAACATGTGTTTCGCGGTCACAGCTGGATCAAAGTGACCGTTTGCATAGGAAGGGATTGGGAAAGTCAGATTGGGTTCCGAAGGAGGCTTACTGAAAGCTATGCGGGTGAACCGATCTTTCATTAAACATTCTTTTATTGTTTTTTTTCAGTTTGAAATATTTTTATTGAGCTTATAGAAATTGAGAGAAGGAGAAAATGTTTTGCACAGATGTGATCAAGCGTGCGAAAGAAATGCGTTTTGATTTTAATACCAATTTTTAAGAAATATTTTTACGTTTTTGATGTTCTAAACAAATGCAAATCATGTCCTAAAATGCCAAATTTCATTCTAATTATTTAGGATTTTCCACACTCAAAATTAAAAAATCAACTAATTATTGAAACTTGTGATAGGGACCTTTGCGAAATTCATCAGACAGACAAAATATAAACTAGTCTTTGAACTATTTTAAAGCTATTTGAAAGAAGTAAGAGTAATAATAATGATTTTAATTTACTAAAAGTATAAGATGTTACATAATTATTAGGGAAAATATATTTGTCAACTGGGGTCTACTGGGAACCCTTATAGGTGACAGAGAAAAATTTCAAGAATGATTATGTCAAATAAATTAAAAAAACAATGAAGGTAAAATAAAAGTTTAAATGAAATTTATTTCAGGAGGTGAAACGATTTTCTTTATTAAAATAGTACTAGGATGATGCTTACTAACTTCATAAGAACAACGCAGGCACCTTTTAAAAACCTTTAACTTCCGAATCAAAATACCATTTAATCCAGTTGTCAATTTTGAAGTAAAACATTAAATTTAATTTTCATTTTACTTAAAAAACTGTTTATGATATGTTTTTAATTTTTCTACAAAGCATTTTTGGTTTTGAATCCTTTTTTGGGTTCTTTATTATTGCATCAATGATTATTAAAATAAAATTCCTTTCCTATGTATAAGATTTATTAAAAAAGCAAATCGAATATATATCTTGTTTACTTTCTTTTTGGGGAGAGGTTGTTTACAATTCTTAAACAGTTTTTAAAAAGAAAAACTTTTCTTTACCGAAAGAAAATGTCAGTAAATTCTTGATCATGTTAAGACTTGAATTCTCTCTTGCATACTTCAAAGAAAACTTGTTACCCTTTTATATGAAAGTTTTTATTTTACTATAAAGACAGAAAAATATCAAACTTGGACGCGAAGCGGAAAATATACACTTGAAGAAGCAAAAGAAATTTAACAGCCGGATTTATTTTAAAGATTTTATCTTTCGAGTAAGAGAAGCTGCATGTATTCAACAGTTGCAGTTACACAGTGATTCTTCTTCTCAGTATCACACTTTTATAATTAACGCTTAATTAAACAACAAACTTTAGTATTCTAAGTAATTGCTTTAGAGATGAAGAGTACAAATAATATGAGGGGTAAACAAAAATGACAAAAGATAAGTAGCTTTTTATTTAATTTAAGTAACTCCCTACTTACCTCATATGATTTTTAAAACTCATTAAGCAACCCTTTCTGTCAGTTTCAAAATGAAGCAACCGAGATGAACATCGTATGTAAAGCCCTAATGAGAACCGAGACGCAACTAACATTAATTTAAGGGAACAGCCCAAAACATAAAACTCCAGAGACGTACAGCTATAAGCACTCTTTAGAACATCAGATGCATTAACGCGCACCTCGAAGTTTATGACCCTTTGGCTGCTCTACACAAGAAAACACTATTAGATAAGTAGTGTGTCGTTAACTGAGATTATTGTCATTATGGGGACATAATGAGGGAACTTTATCATTAAGTGGGTCTTTTTATACAGGAAATATGTTCAGGATTCCCCGAGAATTCGCGATGAAATTGTGTTGCGAAGTGGAGCCCCTTTTGAACGTTTTTCATTGGTAATATAAATATTCGGGATTGGCTTCTGAATGAGGAATGAAATAAATATTATGGGAGATGGAAATGATGCCATAAATTTTGATGGAAAGTTCCGGGTGGGGTTGTAATTTTTATTGGGGCTGGGTGAGATAAATTAGATTGATAGACTTATAATGAATAATGTTGTCAAGAGTAATCAATCCCCTTAAATGCAAGTTCTTTCTTATGTACTAAAATATTATTGTGCTTGATTGAAATTTGAAGAGATTCTAATAAGTATATAATGAAAATTAGAAACTCGTATTTAAAAAATTGTTACTTAAAAACTACTTACTTAAAAACAGTGACTGTTATGTGAAATTAACATACCCATTATTTTATTTAAACACATAACAGATATACGGCATTTTAATTTCATAGATGTTGTTTTTCCCCTCCAGTTCTGATTTGGATTTGAGTGACAGCTTCAGTGGTCGAATGACAAAATTAGCAGGAATGACGTGGTTTTAAAGGAGGCGGGTCCGTTTGAGTTAAAGTTTTTCAATGGTAAAAGCCCTGTTAAAAAAGTTGCCATTAGCGTCTATGGAGATGAACACTCTGTTAAGCTCTATACTCTGTGGTTACTATATATATATACACTAAATATACTAAATAATATATAAAATAATATATGTGTATATAAAAGATATCGATGAGTACAAAAATTTAACAAGTCAATTAAAAAATTTAATTTTAAATATAAAAATATATTTAAATAATTAAATAAAAAATATATATAAATAAATTTAAATTGGGCGAGATAGCTTTTGTTTTTTAAAACGGGCAATTTCTTTAATCAATATGTAATAATATTTTGTTTTATGATCTTTTTCTAAGCATTTATTGATTGTTGTATTTTAAACGGTGTTTAATGAAGATTGTTATTTCTTATTCCTAGATTTTGTTTCGTGCTAAGCTTTTAAGTGAGATTAATGATTACAACTTTACTAAAAAATGCTTGGTAAAATTGTCAGTAAAACTAACAAGTGCTTTAAAATATAAAGAATAATTTGTTTTTAAAAATAGTAAGAAGCAAAAATGAAATGATAGGTTTTATGTTTGCTTTTCAATTAAGTTCTAAATTTTTCACTACCCAGATAAAAGTATCTTAAGCTTTAGAATTTTTTAATAGGAAAGTCAAATATAATTTAAGTACGGCATAAGAAAGAACTTTGACAGCCTACACACAAAAAATGTTAAGATTATTTAACATAAATCTTTATAATTCTCAAATTCCTAGAATTTTTATTTCACACTTATTTAAAACTATTGTAGCATATAAGTTCAGTGCATTTTTACAACACTTAAAAACAAACTTTACGACAAATAAAAATAAGAAACAAAAATAAATACTATATTTAAGCTCTCTTAATGCACTTTTGTAGGCCCTTTTATTCTACAAAAATACGAAACTTCCCAAATAAAAGGAGAACTTTCCTCTCAGAAAAGTCCATATTTTCCTCAGCCTTAATTAAAGATAAAACATCCAAGTGCAGTAGTTTTGTAATACAAACAGTCTTGATTCTCCTCTCTCCAGCCAAAAGGTAAAGAGAGCGAAGGACTCCGCACATTCAGATATTCAAGAGAAACATCTTTCCGAATTTCTAATGGGCATGCGCACGCACTGACCAATCGCGGTCTTTTCCGACACGGGAGCCCAAGTCAGGTGAACCTCTATTCGCAGTCGCCTATTCGACCTAAAGCGCGTAGAATAGGGTTTTGGTAAACTCTTTTTTTAATAAAAAAAATCTGTTGCAGCGTATAAAATTTTGTAAAACTAGAAACTTACTTCCTTTCCGGTGAAACAGTTTCTGTTGGGAACAAAATAACGACGGGTGATGCCCTCATAGTTTAGCGCACCCGGTGTACCGTGCTGTCGCAACTTTTGTGTGCCTGAAAACCTGTTCCAAATATAGTGTCCTCTCTTTTAAGAAAGTGCGGAAACATATCTTCTTATTAATGAAAATATATTGAAACACCGTGTCCTGAGAAAACATCTGGACAACTTTGGATAGAGCTTTCACTTATTCTTGGATACCCACCTATTGTTCAACAAGTTAGTGTCGATTCAGAAAAAGAAAATGGACCATTTGAAGTGAATATATATTCTGTAAAAAACCTCTGCTACTTTATTTAATCTGAGGAATGCAAGTAATGAAATATTTTCTATAAAATATCTCGAAATATGGATTAGGAATTGATTTTCTGTGGTTTCTCTTATGGCCGAATTAAAAGGGATCTGCTTCCAGAGAGCAACTAAATTGACTGTGTGTGTGGACGTGATCAACCAGAATTTAGTTTGTTCAAGGACGTTTTAAGTGGATACTTCAGATGTATGTGGATGTTGGAGTATGCGTAATTTTGTGATCTGACGAGAACGGTAGTTCAATCACAGTAGTTTTTTTCGAAAATCGGCCCAAGGTAAGTTTTTTAAAAATTACCATACTATTAATTATAAGATAAAAATTTTACTTGAGACTAAAATTACCTATGTGGAAAAAATTATGAGTAGTGCAACCATTTGATTATGATGAGAAGTGTTAAAATTTAATAATTTTTTTTCAATTTCTTATTTCATTGCCTAATTTATACTTGCTAGTTATTATCAAAACAAATTTTGAAGAGAAAAAAGGATTTCTTTAGGGTTCTTGAAACTTTTTGTTCATTCACGATTTAGTTCTACACCCCCCGAGTGTGCCATTAAATAATGTAGTAAATTTGAGGTGGGTCTGAAAAGGAGAAAAAAAGGAACTGAAACTCACAGAAAAATATGCGCATTTGAACATAGTTAAAGGACCATTTTAACCATTTTAAATAAAAAAACAGTAAAAGTAAGTTTTCTTGCAGCTTTTGAGTGCAACATAAATCCTTAAAACATAATGGTATCAGGCAAAAAAAACTAACTAAATATTTCAGGAAACGCATCAAGGTTTTTACACCCTCACAACCGTATATTTTGATTTTTATTGATTGTTTATTGATTGATCATTTATTGTAACAACACGATTTTCATTTATATTGCAGATATAAAGTTTTGTATAACAATTATTTGTTCATAAAATTAGTTTGCAGTAACATCTAAATATTGTAAGAAAAGGTTAAATAAGTTTAAACCTTTAAACACTATATAAACTGAATATTGGATGTGATTCGTATGTTTTTTAATTAATAACACAACTATTCAGTACCTAAAGTTCTATTTTTTACACAAATCTTTCAAAAAATACTTGTATAAATATGTGTAATTTTATTCAAGGGCATAATTGCTAGTTTATTAAGGCAAATCACTTGCTTATAATAGTGTCGGAGCAGGGAATTAACGTGATATTCAGATAAGATATAAAAGGAACTTTCCGGTCTTCCTAGAAATCAACGGATATAAAAAATTAATACATCGGGAGTCTTAATTAACTGTGGAATAAAGTCACATGTGTCTTTCTTGCAAAATTAGATTATTTATAATGAAAAGAAAACACACAGATTATCTATTTGATACTAGAAGATTTGCTCGAATTAAATTAAAAATGATCAAAAATCCTAAGCATACTTATATTAATAAAAATCGGATTGAATATCTTCATTACATTAAAATTTATACTTTAACTGTTCATATAATAATGGATTCTTCAAACTATTAGCAAAGTTTCAACAGAATATAATTACTAGAAAGTAAATTATTTCCAAGGAAAAAGTAAATGAAAATCGAGCGTATCATAAGGAGAAATTTTTTCCTCTATAAATGCGTATTTTTTAAAGTACATATGGAGGATTTGTTGTGTTATCAGGGCTGTAACTACACTTTTTTTTTCGGGGGGTTTGCAAAAAAGTTTCCTGAAACTTTAGTTCAACTTTGTTGCTGACCAAGGTAAGTAGGCAGCGGCGGATCCAGGATTTTTTTTTGGGGGGGGCTAAGAATTTTCAATATGAAAATCGTCCTCTAATATCCTAAAGGGGGGTCTGGGGGTTCCTCCCTCAGAAAAATTTTGGATATTTAAGTCTTAAAAGCAGATTTTCAACTAGTTTTGGTACACCTAATCCGGATTTCGGGCATACATTTTCAAGAATATAATTTCCTTATTGGTAGGATTTTTGCATTTTGACGAACTTTTTACAAAAAAATTTGTAAATAATAGAGTTCCAAGGTTCAATGGGGGTCTGGGGGTCCTCCCCCTTGAAATTTCTGGAAATTTGACATTTAAAACAGTATTTTAACTCGTTTTGTAGAGTCGCTTTTCCCTTTTTTTATACCCTTAAGTTCCCACTTTCCCTCTTTCTCACTGTTAGTTCTTTTCCTTTTTTGGGGGACTAAAGCCCTCTAACCCCCCTGGGATCCGCTGGTATGACTAGAACTCCTAACTCTCCTTGGATACGGCCTCTTTATGATTTCTTTCATTTTTCACTATTTTTGTCCCAAAATATTTAAGGAACGACAGTAATAATAGATTTTAAAATTCCAAGGGGGGTTGGGGGTTCTCCTCAAGGAAAATTTTGAATTTGGAGCTTTAAAAGTAGGGGTTTTGTGCATTTTAAGAAGAATTTTTAAGGAAGAACATTAAGTAGAAAATTGATGTCAAAATTTCGGGGGGTGTTTGAACCCCCAAACCCCCCTCTAGGATACGGCCCTGTGGGTTATTATAAACATTCATCTACATGAAACTGGTAAAAATTGGTATAAGATATGTTTCTGAGGTTTACATAAAAAGTACTTTATTAAAAATATTTTTGCTACCATAAAAAGTAATAATATCAAGCCCTATTATTCTTTATTTCATTATCATGAAAATCAGCTTTTACATTTCAATACTTCTAATCCAAATGATGGTTCAAAGAATGATAACTAAAAATTCAACATTTATAAATAACACTATAATGTTTTTATTGTATTCGTACAATTTTATAGCTATTATGACTAAGTATTTGTCATTTTGAATATAGAAGATTATTCCCTGCTTTCGCCACTATTAAAAACTTCAAAGTTCTCAAGTTTTTCTTTATATCGTATACCATTTGTTTAAAAATCTCTAAAAAACAATGATTATACGAAAAAAATTACGTCCAATATTCTATGCATAAAAATTAAAAGAATGTCTACCGAATATTCCAAAATTTCATGGTTTCACACCTATTGCATCTAAAATCCCGTCAGACTTAATGAGGTTGACCTAAATTTAAGAACACTACCTGTCTCATTCTTTTCCAGTCTCCTCTTCATTTTAACAGGGCGCGACCCATCGAAAACTTTCCAATTTAAAAGACCATTCCCAAACAAGAAGAGGACAAAGAAAAAAGTCCAAGAGAGCAATTCTATCCTCAGCATGCCGGCTCATTCTAATTTTTCCTGGAAAATTCTTTCCCGACTCTCCTCCGGGGTATCCTTAAACGGGAGATCGGGAAGAGAAAACTCTCTCATTCAAAGTAAGGAAGTGGGAGAACTACAGCAAACAAGACTTTAGTCTTTGATTAAAAACTAGTCCTTCGTTTGGAAGTGGGCTTTGTCTCGTCCTGAATAATTGAATAGTGTGTCACTTGGGATCTTCTCCAATCACTCATTAGTTGCTTTAAGTTCATTATTACTGTCATGGTATGGGCAGACAAAAATTAAGGGTGCTTTGGTTTCTATACACGAATTTTATGATTGAGGCAGTAGATGAAAATTTTTTTATTTGAAAATTGAAATCTAATATAACTAGGGGGCTACCGCCCCCTGCTCGCTATCGCTCACCAACCCCAGGGAATTAGAACCGAATTTTAGCTGTTGTAATCATTCCTTAACTGTGAAAAATAACGAGAGGGTGGTATTTTGAAAGTTTAAGGTCGTTTTTCGCGAAATCCACTTATTCTATTAAAACTTTTAATTACTGGCGATTTGTCATTTTTTGAGCTACAAGGATGATAATAATGGTCTTAAAATCTTCATAAATCTGTACAGATTGAGAAAAAATAACAACTCCATTTCGACAAACGCCGACAAGAGGTCCCTTTTCGCTTTCCGCCTCACATTTCATCATGGTACATTTTCGTTTAAAATATTGTCATTCTTCAATTTAATTTGAATATATCTTGAAAAATTCTCAAAACTACTAATTAAGACCCAAGTGAAATAAGTAGTCAAAGTATTTTGCAAGTGTATCTCTACTTAAATTGGTGAAAAAATCCTATTAGTTCTATTCTGCACAAAAAGAGTCACTTTCATACTTTAGCAATGTCCCACAACCAACCAACCAACCTCATGTAATCCATTCGTTCCTAAAGAACTGGTGTTTGGGATTGTCTCATAAAAAGGAATATAAAACTATATTAACTTCAACAAATATTTGTTACCTTGTTGTATCTATGGAAACCGAAATACAATCTCTCTCTCTCTTTTCCTTAAATAAAGGGGCGTATTCAGAAACTTTAACACAAGATGGAAACGAGACGGGAACGAGATGGAAACGAGAACGGGAAGTAAACGAGATATTTTAAACGAGAGATATTTCTACTCCATAGCTGTCGTCCGCCGTATTGTTCTGAGATTCGCAGCGCGTTCCTATAGCTTTTACACTTTTTGTGTCCCGTTTAATAGTTCCAAAAAATCTAAAACAGCTATTTATTACCAAAATAAATCATCAGACATTAATATGTTACGAAAGTTATGGACATCTAGTGCCTGTAAAAGTTTGTATTAACAGTGTATAATTACTTGTGACGTTTTTCGACACATGGCAGCATGATCACTCGAGCACTCGAAAGTCCTCGTTTCCAAGTGACCGTGGATTTTTCAACGTTCCCGTCTCGTTTCCATCTTGTATTATAGTTTCTGAATACGGCCCAAAATCTATAAACAAAAGATATATTATGCATTTTATTCCAATATCTAAAAAAGAACTTAACAGGATTTTTATAAATTGACAGTCAAATATTGAAGATTACAGAACTTAAATGCCTTTTAAAGGTTCCACTCTTATCAGTTTCGTTAAAAAACCTTTTTTCATGTTATATATTTTGAACTTAAAATAGATAAAAAATACTACATTCTGTTCTAATTTAAGAAAAACGATTTTCTTACAAACTAAATATGCTAATTGAGTTCCCTCAATGAAGAGAAACACAACCCATTCATCTTCCTGCTATACAACACACTGAAAGCAACAATTTCTCGTCACCCCCATCAAAAACCGAAAACACCATAAAAAATAACACCACCTCCAACAACAACTTCCAGAGTCAACCCACCATGTCTATCAGAAGGTCATATCTCAAGAACCCATTCCGCTCCTAAGCATCTTAATAAACATCGAAAACGAACTTTAAGAACCCCCTCCTCAGATAAAGCGCGTTTTTACGAACTGCTCCAGAAATTTGCAGTAGTGGCCTCCTCCCCCGTGGAGAAAGAAAGCAATTTTCTTTCTGGACGTGATTCGCCCACTCCATCTTTCATAAATGGCCAGCGCATGAGTCGATAGAATAAATTTCGCCTCTCTCTGCACGAAGAGAAAAACTTAAATGAATAATAAATGGGCGGACAGTTTGTATTTACAGAAGGAACTTGTTGGGCCGCTCCTTTATTTCGATGTCTTTCTGCTGGAATTGTCGTGAGGAATTTTCGAGTTTTCTTGCGGAGATTACGTGAGGGTAGGAGTATTGTTAGTGAGGGGATTTTAATGGGTAGGGTTTTTTGAAGTTTGGAGAGTTCAACTTGTGGAATTGTTCTGGTTTTTGTTCTTTGAATTTTGGTTTTAGTTCTTTAATATTGTGTTTGTGTACTGTGTTTCAGTTTTTTACATCGTTATCGAGAAAACTATTTTATTTCAAATCTGGGTATTTGTTGTTACTTCATTTCTAAATTTTAGTATTTTTTTGTTGTATACAAATATCTTGTAAATATTTAATTTGAAACGGTATAAAATAAGCTACGGTTTTCTCTGGTAACTATAAAGTTGTATATCTTATGTTTCATGTAATAAAACTTAAATATTAATCATTATAACAAGGCTGCACAATGATAAATACTACGCGCAGTTTAAAAGTACACCCTAATATTTTTATTCTAGTTATAAAAGGGAAGGCAAAATAAATGGATATCATAAAGTAAATTGTAAATAATGTTGTGCATTTGAATCGTCAGTTAGAAGAAGGGGGGAATAAGTCCAGAAACCAAGTTTTGAGAAAATCGGGAACACAAATTGTTTAGAAAATGGAATCTTTGTTGTACAACCACCAAATTTTTACTGGAAATTCAAGAACTTATTTAGAAAAAAAAGGGCAATCTTCGAAAAATATAAGTGCATTCAAAAGTATTTTACAGTTAAAAAAAAGTTGATGGACTTTTTCAACATTGTGAAGGAAAATCTTAAAAACCTCATAAATTCATCGTTTAAATTATGTTTCTGCTTAGTTCACACCACAAAAGTAAGAAAGACAAAACAAGAAAAATAAAATTCAAAATTATTATGAAACTGGGTCATTAAGGCAGTATCAATGGAGTAAGTGAATATGAATGGAGTCCCCCTCTTTCCACTTATGTGTAGATGAAAGCTTAGAGATTGTTTGGAGCACAAAAAGTTGATTTGCCATTTTTTGGACTTATTCCCATCTTTTGACAATTCATTTTTATACTCCATCAGTTTCAATAAATGTTTATAGTTTTACTGTATCCGCTCTGTAAAAAGAATTCAATGTCAATTGTGTGCAACGAACGAAACTATTCAAATTATTCTTAAATTGATGTGAATATAGGGCATTATATAAATCGATCCTAAAAATATATGTATAACTTAAGTATTCCTTTTATCTTAACCGCACATAAGATCTTAAAAGGAAGGATGTATAAAATATTTTCTTCTAAACTGTTTAAAAATGTCATTCAAAAGTGGTAACTTCCATTTTAAGAATTTCATTTGTTTCTGCCTAACCATTGATTTCATTCAAAAGGTTAACCAAAGAGTAAAAAACATCATAAAGTAAGGTTTCAAATAAAATGTATGCTCCGTAGTTTCTCAAACTAGGCTTCAAGAGTTTTACCACTCTTCGTGAGATTCAGCTTTTACTGACTCTCATAAAATTCCAGATTTATGGGAGGGGTTATCCATGCTGATATACTTTGATCCGATCCTAAACTTTTTAGGGGGATGGAAAGAAATAGCGATGCTGTGTTTGATTGGCGGTAAACAGGAAATTGCGCTATGTGGTCTAGTGGCACAAACTTTGATTTTGAATAAATTCTTTGTATCAGTATTTTGATTGAAATGTACTTTTTATGATTGGATAATTTATTTATATATTTTTACATATTTCGTGTATTTGTAAGGATTGCTTTTTTATCGTTATACAAAAATTATCTAATTATTTAAATAAGATGTGTAAACACATCTACATGTATTAAAATATCATAATGTTATAAACCTCTAGATCAGTGGTTCCCAACATTTTGAGGCCCATCGCTCTTTCTGGAGGTTAACTACCACCTATCGCCCCCCTTTCATTATCATTGTAAGTCTAATTTTAATTTGAAGTAAAGTGAAAATAAGAAGCAACAAAACACATTGACGTATATTTAAATAAAAAACAGGAGTGCATGTTTTCATTTTTAAAGTGGAATCTGGAAAAATTAAGAAAGTTGTTAGTTAAAATTGGAGAAAAAAATGAAATTTTGAAAACTTTTGTTTTACTTAACTATTTCAATGGCTGTCTTGCGCTTGGTGGATTTCAGTTAAAGCTTGAATATCCGGCTTATTTATGTTTGTAAAAATCAGGCTCAAGTCTCCTTTGAGGCAAATGTCCACTTATTCATTTGTTTTGTGAGAAGCTGGACAACAGAACTAAATCCTTTTATATCTAAATATGTTGACGGGAACGATATGAGAAGTGGGTTAATTTTTCCCCACAGTTGTGGATAAGTGTACATGAGCTTCACCCAGGCTTACTTCATAACCGCTCTGCCTGAAAAGGATTTTCGCCTCACATTCATACTCAAGATAATTTGTGATAATTTTAACACGATGTCATGTCCCCCCTCACCCCTCCCCGACAAATCAAGGCAAAAGTAAAACAGTACATCACTATTTTAAGTGTCCCCCTTTGATTACTCATCGCCCCCAATCACCCCCCACTTATTTATCTCCCCCTCCCCTGATAAACCAAATCGCCCCCAGGTTGGGAACCACTGCTCTAGATGAACCGGTAAAAAATAGCAATTAAATAAAATTTCCAAAGAACGTTGTTTTTTTCAAACCCTTAAGACGTTTTCACTGTATCAAGTGTATTCTATAGGAAAAGAAACATTTACGGGTTATATACTGTATAGTGTTTTCCTTACAATAACACTTTGTTTTTAGCTTTTAAAGTTAACCATCTCGAAATAAAAATAAATTAGAAATTATTTTTTCTAGAATTTGATTTAATTATCCATGAAAATAGTCATTTTAGCAACAAGGTGCAAGAATTTTTAATTTATTATTCTTAAAAAGCTAATATTATTTTGAATATTAAGCATTTCCACTTAAAAAAAAGTGGATTGATTTCTTTGATTCTCGAAGTTTTTATTTTTCTATTTCTAGAGCTTGTAACCTCAATTTATTTTAATGTATTTGTTTGGTTTAGAAGTAAGAAATATAAAAACTGTTAAAATTGTTACAGATGGAAATAATTGGAAAAATTGAAGGAAATTTATGTTATAAATGTGCTTAGGGAAATAACATATCCCAATAATAAATTTAAAACGTAATATCTTAAGAATTCTACATTAATTCAATATGAAATTTCATTTTTAGTAAACTAGGAAGGGTTAAAAATTATTTCTGAAGCAAAGTGCTCTTGATATCTATAAATTTTTTAGTCCATATAAAACCTTAAAAAGTAAAAAAAATTCAATAACATATAATAAAAAGTAAATAAAGAATGAACCTGTCTGGAGAATGACCTGGCCAGTTATTGGTTAAATAGTCTATTTTAGATACTAGGGAGCTACCGCCCCCTGCTCGCTATCGCTCGCCAACCCCCGTTAACTGCTGACGCTGATACTTAAGGATCTCTTTGCCATCCTCACAAAACACAGCTCACAGCACTTACTCATTTTATAAAACATTCTTAAAACAGGGGAACTACTTCTCTGGGGTATTCTTTCAAAAAAGGGGAATATTCATTCAGCGGCGAAATTTTAACAGTTCCTTTATGGCAATATGAATTGGCGGATCGCCATTTAATTCCAAGAAAATTAGAAACAAAGCAGTGTAAACTTTCTTTTACCATTTCCCCAAGGTAATGTTTTTCTCACACAGATCCATTCAGAAGCACTGAAACATCTCCGGAATAAATTTTACTTTCTTAAAATTTGTAATGATTTTCATTGATTGTCTGTGAAAAATGTAGTAATTATCGTAAACATCACGAAAATTTAGAATTTTGCTTCATGAGAACAAATAAACATCGACTAAAACATTCCCCCGCCATATCTAGTTTTGCGTTTTGGCATTATAAAAAAAAGTTACCTTTTACTACCTTAAATAATATAACTTGCAAAAGGATATAAAAATAATTATTATTGTAATAAATAAATGCAAAAGTTCAAAATTTCTGAAAGCGAGTTTATATTTTATTGTAAATATAGTAATGATTAGGTTGCCACAACGACAAAGATAAATATATAAATATGAATTAATTATTTAAAAATAAAAGATAAATTAATTATACATTCGTTTTAAATATAATTAAAATCGTTTGAACAGCAAAAATATAAATATTGTTAAAAATAACCCAATATATATTTTTTAAATTAGTGTGATAAATAGAAAGATGATTATTTAAGGCACTGTATATTTGCACGGCCATTTTTCAACTAAACTCTACTCTAACTTCCACGGCTAGGCGTACCATTGGTTCCATCACTAAGCGCCGAGACTGCTACGTCATCACGAGACCTACAGCGCATGCGCCACCGGCCGTTTTGGCCGTCCAAATATACACTTCGATTATTTTAATGTATTTGAATGTTAAAAAACCAGTGAAATATATTTCCAATTGTTTTAAAATTCATAGTTTCTTGCTTTGTAACTGCGACCTTATCCGAAATCTAAAAAAATGGAAATATTTTAAAATTAAGAATTTTTTTGAAAAATCGAAGGGCTTACTCGGAAATCCGGAAAGAATTCGGACATTTTGATACCATATATGTGTCATTTGGTTCAGTAATTAAAAAGCCTTTCTCTGGAAACCGTTCACCAAAAACTTTTTTTTAGAATAGAGAGATAAAGTTACATTTTTAAGTCAACTCTTATATTAATTTTTAAAAATCAGTCGAATAATTTTCTTAAAATTTTTATAACAGCTCTGTTTGTTAGGTTACTAAATAAATGAGATATTAAGGAATTTCCCACCCCATGTGATTTTATCAAATTAAGACATTTTGTACAAATTTATTACTTTGTACCTAGGACCACATTGTTTCCTTGCATCTAGCGCCGGCTCTAAGTACAAGTAAAGCCAATTTTCTTTACTACTAAAAGGTTTCTATAATAAGCATGCAATTTTTGAGTTAGAAAGAAATAAAATATAATTTTAGAATTAGCAAAACCTTACCTTCGAGTTTCTTAACATTTATCCAGAATTAGCTTTTTTACAACTATGTTGGAATTTTATCGAAATTTTGTGTTTTTTCATTAAAAGTGCTTTAAATAAATTAGTACATATTAAAATTGAAGTTTATGGCTTTTTTGCTACTAATTTTAGAGTAATTTTAAACTTTTACGGAGTGACCCTAAGTATAATTACAATTACAAATTGTACTTAAGGCCATTTCAAGATTTTTAAAAACACCTTCTATTTAGATTTATCTTAAGTAAAGTATTTTTAATGACAAAAAAGGTAAGTTATTCGTATTCTAATTCTGACGTGTATCAGTTCCATACACATAAAACACGTTTTTTGGCTTAGTTAATGCGGGTTGAAAAAAGGCGGCCTTAGGTTAACGAATCTCATCTACCTATTTCACTAGAATTATTTCTCTTTGTTGCAATAAATACTAAATAAATCTGGTTACCAACTTAAGCTATCAAGAATAAATTTACATCAAACTCAAAACTTCCTATGAAGAAATTCCAGATCAAGTATTTGATATAAAATCGAGACTTTTAGAAGTTTTCACCTTTTCAAAAAGAGTCAGACGCGATTTAAAGGAGTCAAACCTACTTCTTTTCTTCATCGGGAAGGAAGAGTCTCCAAGACATGTCACTTATTTTGGCACTTTTATTCAACCTCTCCCTTTTACCTGAGAATTGGAAGCAAGGCACGAATTGCGTTGGAAAATTTGAAAACCCGCAAAAACTATTTGACGTGAAATCGTTTACCCAAAAACAGATATTATGCATCTATTAACAAGAAGGGAATAATGTCTAAAATCTAAGTTTACGAGGTTAGTTACAAAAGGTAGATGCTTTCTTACAAAGAGTGTTCTAATATAAGTATCCAACCCTTAAACCCCTACAGATATATTCATAAAAGTAGTGTCTTGGTAAAATAAAATGCTTGGTATTGTTGCGCTCTCCGATGCAACAACTTTCCGCATCCTCTAAAGGGAATGTTGGGAGTTATGATTTTTATTTTAAAAACTTTTAGATATTTGTTAAATTAGTCATTTAAAAAGTTCTAGACTGTGTGTCTTCAAAGATAATGTGTGTTTAATTATGCAAAAAAACTGAAACTTGTAAATTAGTAAAAGAAGCAAATTTCCAATCAAAGGTTTAATCCACAATAAATTTAAAAAAAACCATCTTTTTAACACTGATGAAGGGGATCATGGGATACCCGAAACAATTCAATTGTAGGATTTTTAATTGATGATGATTTTAATTTTATTGTGGATTAAACCTTTGATTGGAAATTGGCTTATTTATTACCTTCTCCACAAGGACTTTGTCTTTATTATTGTAAATTAGTTTTCAACAAACATTAGAAGCAATCTAACTGCAACCGCGTTACGAACCTTGATGCCTTTATGACATTATGCCATATCCTTTCCCATAAAAGAAAATAAGACAAACTAGATGTATGCATTCAGGCTAATCGGCCAATTCGACACACTTCTTACCCATTATCGGCCCGCATTTACCGTCTACCTATACTCTTCCATCAAGTCTGACTTCCTCGGTAAGATTCATGGGAAGCTTATAGGCTGCCTCTCAGAAGTAGCTTCCGACAATTCATTTGTCAAGGCATCCCGTTTTGCACGCCACGAAAAAGGTCAGAATGCCATCTGATACGGGGGACCGCTTCAATTACCGTTCCCGTAATTACCGTGGATTCGCATACGAAAGCATTGCACGGGACCGTTTTGCGTGTGGAATATTCGATTGGGTACAGTGGACACTGGTTTTTGCTGTCGCCTTTTATTGATCGCCGGCAGTGAACAGAAATGCTATTCGTGATCAAGAATGACAAACATACTCCCGCTGACTTTTTAATGAGCTTGAATTGCTGAGTTTGGAGAAGTGGTCTGAAGTTATGACGGGGGTTAGATATGAAGTATCTCCAAGGGGATGTATAATCACTGTTTTGAAATGGTGGATATATTTAAATTTTATCTAAAAACTACCAAAAATGTAGTAATTGTCCAGACGTTGAACTCACACCCAAACATATCTTTGATTGCCCAGCTGTCGCTGCAGCAATGCACAGCCTAAACTATCCCACCGAAGAGGACTTATATTCAGATTCAGCAGTCGCCATAGCAGAACTTATCCAAAAGCATCACTCTATCTGATCGATCTCCAGGGACACGACAACAACAACAACAACATTTAAATTTTATGCTCATACCATGTCTGAGTTTTAGTTATCGTCAATGACTCGGCTTGATTGATGATTGTTTTCAATACAAGGAATTGAGAAAGGATAAGCAAAAAGATTGAGATACCCTTGACGCTTATTTCATAAACATTTTCTTTGAAACAATGTTCTGTTTTATTGAATTACAAAATTAAAATACCTATTAGGTCTATGGCAAAACTAAATAACAATGTTGTCTGAAAAATCCAATACTAACTAAAATATATATTGTAAGTTGCTAAGATTTTTAAAGTTTTGAGTTACATAAATGAAATAAACTCCTTGATCTCAAAAAATTGATAAATAAATAAAAAACTCCTCTAAATTAAATGACCAAACTACCATATTTTATAATTGTTTATGAGAGAAAATGTTAGTAAGCAGAAATAAAAAAGGTTTATTAAAATCTTATCTCATCATAACCAATTGAAATAAAAATACAAAATTACATCTTATACAAAATTTTAAACAAAATTACTCTTTCACCTAAAATGGAATTTAAAACTAATAACTCTTTAATATGCAAGGAAAAGGATTAGTAGGTTTATTAAATATATTTTAATTGAAGTAAAATTATTCACAACTTCATTTGCGTATCAAACAAATTGAGTTCATTTAAAATCATATTTGACGAGTACAACCTATTTTAAATTCCTAACGATGCAGTTACGCTACACATTACTTGGTCTGGTTTAATTTCTCACATTTAATCCTCCAATTAATAACAGTTGGTTTTCATATACTGAAAAAAGTAAATGAGTTTCCCTGTTAAATAGGTGCAATCTCACTTTTTTTACTGCTCTCATGTTGTTATACTGAGGTTTAATAAATTAATTTTGCTGAAGTAACAACCAAGATGGTATCTTGAATAAACAGTAACTTCACACGAAAGTAAAATTAATTAAGTCGCTTAAAAACTTCACCTTTGCTCGGTATGTTAATTCTTCAGTGTGAAGTTAATAAATTCAAAAAAAGGTTTTTTTATAAGAAATATAGTTTAGCTGTGTTATAAAGGTAGTGGTAATAAGGGACATATGCTAGCACGTTAACTACACTCTAAAAACTTTATGTGGTACTTAAAGTAAAGTATTCATGTTTTTGAAAATAATTACTGTTAAATTTGTTTTTTAAACGTTATGAAGAATTTCTTTTTTTTAAATGCGTGAAATAAATTAAAAAAATGGACACAAAAACGTCGGTTGATTTCTGAAGAGATAAACCATTTTTGTCTTGTTCCAAGCCTCCTGAACACTAACGTCTAAACATTTTCAAAAAGTTGTGTTTAGTAAGACGCTTAATAGTGACAACCTTTCAAAATGTGTTTTTTTGCTTTATGACTCTTTGAAACAAATGGACATCTTTCAGAAGAAACACCTGAAGACACCTACCTCGCAACCGCATTAAAATAATACTTTCTTATTCGTGATTACTGTTTAAAGGGATTAATTTAAGTGTGATGGACGTCTAAATCCTTTGAAATAACATTTTGAGAAATCTTTTATTTTTAACTACCCATCCCATCGAAAAATTAACTTCCTGCACAGATAGTCTTTTTAATCTTATTCCTCAACCCTTAGAGAGACAAAACCAATCACGAAAGCTGTCACCTAAAAATTCATAACTGATTGCATCTACCCTGATGCACCAAATCGCTTTCAAAACTCCTAGTTAATTAAAAGAGATGTTAATCCCCCAAAACGTAAATAAATGCCATCTGTGAGGCAGACTAAAAACGGTGAGACCATTCATTTATATAAATCACGCCATCTTCCTCTACATTTACAACGAGAATCAACAGCATAGAGGTAGAGGAAGGGCCTGATTAACGGGAGGTGGCACATTCCTCTGTTGCGTCGATAATAATTGTTTAAAAATAGAGCCGATCGGGTTTCCTGAGAGAGGTGAGTGGGGTCTTCCACTGGCATTATCCAGTTATTACGTCACTTAGTGGTGGGAAGATTAATTGGAGGGTTCGAGCGATTAGCTGGGGGAAAGAAAGTAGTTCAGTAAGAAGAAAAAAAAGAAAGGGTTAAATTAAATACACTTATCGGAAGAGTGTCGTGGGTTATTCATGGATGTAGAACGTTTCTCTCTAATGTGTGATCAAAATTAGTTAGTGAGTAGGGAGGAAGAATTATCATTGATCTGTGCTCCGTTTTCTTGACACGTTATACTCCCCGTAGGAGTTGGGGATCTGACAGATGTCGATAGGCATGTTATTTTACCCTTTGGTGGTTCGGATGGACGTTATGTTCGTCATGCTGAAGAAAAGTGAATAAGAGTAGATAATGAATGTCTTTGAGATAGTTTTTAATGTTTTGTATGGAAATGAGATGTAAGCTTAAAATGTGTCTTAGATGGCATTTAAGGGTATGCAAAACGTTTTTGGGGAGGTACAAAAACTAAAAGAAACCAGGGTCTTAATTCTTATATTTTATTTTATTAAAACAAACAAAAAGCTTCCCGTTCACCACAATGTATAGCACGGGGTTTACAGTAATTAAAATGTTACAAGAAAAGCATTACCATACACCTTATATTAAGGTGTTATATTATGATATATATTATATTATAATATATAACAATCCTTATATTAAGGACAAGAAATATTATTAACTACGGTCATAATAATTAGATGCTATTGTATTCCCGAGATAAAATTATAATTTTTAAAGAAGAAATTATTTTTATTATACTAAAAACACTGTGAATTAGATTATTTTGTTTATATTCTTATTCTAGTATTAAGGATATTGCACCCAACGATCCTCTTAAATTTCAAGGAATAGGATTTTTAGCAATAGTTCAAAAGACTTCATTGGTGTATGATAATTAGAGTATTTGGTAATGAATGAAAAAAAAACAGTATAAATAATGAAATTTTTGTTGTACATAACCACCAAATTTTTATTGGAAATTCAAAAATTTATTCAGAAAAATAGGGCAATCTTCGGGGAAAAAATAAGTTCATTCAAAAGTATTTTACGGTTGAAAAAAGTTGATAGACTTTTTCAACTTTGCGAAGGAAAATCTTAAAAATATCTTAAATTACATTTCTGCTTAGTTCACAGCAGTGAGAAACAGACAGACCATGATAAATAAAATTCAAAATTAATATGAAACTGGGCCATTAAGGCAGTATCAATGGAGTAAGTGAATATAAATGGAGTCGAAAATTACCTTGATAAAAATAAGTTATAAGCACTTTTAAATTTTATTTCGGCTTAGTTTGCAGCACAAAGAATAAGAACGGAAAGATAAATTATTTTAGTTCCAAATTAACTGAAAAATACAATGAATGGACATTCGCAACTTCCAGGGGTTATATCTCATATAGGGAGTAGTACACCCCTCTTTCCACTCCTGTGTAGAGCAAAGCTAGGAGATTGTTTTGAGCATAAAAAGTCATTTTTTGGACTTATTCCCTTCTCCTAACTGACGATTCAATTGGAGTTTGATATTAAATGTAAACGGATGATATCTAGTGGCTAATGAGAAATCAGTTCTTTGAATTTAAATTTAAATTAAATATTATTAAGTTACAGTTTTTAGATGACCAAAAGTTTTTCTAGTACCTCACTACATTAATATCTTTCTTTCCCTTCAATTATGATATAATATAATGAGATATAAGGAGTGAATCCTTGAGATTTTGACTTTTTAGTTTTGATATTATAAGCCGTCAGATCTCAATTCTTTTATTTTTTATAAAATTTTTAATTCAAAACACCAGACGTTGTACTTTTCGACAACATGAGTGTAAGAATTTATCGAGTACCGATATGCAAATCAGGTATAATGTAACTGTTAACCGTGAAGGTTAAGAATTGTATATATAGCAGGGAAAGTAACCCGATATTTTATATTCCTCTTCCTTATGATTTCATTTTGCTGTCAATAATAAAAGTTTAGTTTTTAATTAAGACTTCGTCTTCATTTATAAAACTTTATTACAATTTAACCACTGTGCAGTACCAAGAGTGTTGTACCTACGGACACGTTCTTGTTGGTGTCTGTAGCTAATCGTCGTTTTTAATATGGGTTTCATTAAAATGAATACATTTTAATGTGAATGTTAAATTAGTTCTTAATGGTTATATATTTGTCGGTGATTATTTTCAAGTAATTTTTAGATGAAAAATAAAAGATTTCGTGATCTGAACTAATTCTTAATTTTTGATTCCATTTTGAATTTAATGTAGAACATGGTGTGGAATCTTTAGCACCACTATTACATTCAGGTATGATGGTAACTAAAACTTAAAACTTTTACCGAAGATTTGAAAAAGTTACTACCATGAAATAACGGATAAACTAAGTGTCGATCGATTTTTTTATCTGTAAAGTAATTAGATAAATCAGATGATTGAAGAAACTATTTCCGCAAATTTTTATATGAAAATACCATGTAATTTATGTATTTTTGGTTAGAAATCAAGACTTTTATCAATCAACTTCGCTTAGTAATCATTTACGATCTAAAACTTCTTTACTTAAAAAAATCGATTTTAAATTTTATGCATGCTTGGAATAGGTTATAAAAAGGTAATGTATCAATAAAAATGTTCATTTTTAGATTTTTCAACTAAAACCGTCCATTTTATGGGTATCCACAGATACAACTGGGTGTGTTTATAGGGAAAGCAGGTTTTTGTACCTATGGACACAAATTTCAACAAGTTATTTATTAAAATTAATTACGAGGGTTGTTTTTTAATTAACTTCCGTTTTGCTCCTGAAAAAAAAGTAGTAAAAATTTCGAAATAATTTTGCTACTGGTAGATAGGTACATCCTTGAGGATCAATTTCCCTCATTACTGTAAAAAATCGGACATTTTTTCTATTATTTATCGAATTTACAAGCGCGCTCCTCGAACTTATTTCTCGCCAACCCATAGAGAATTTCTCTTCCTTTAAACTCTGTTCGCATTAACAATAGACAATCGGCAGGCAGGTGATTTTTGCAGCATGCTATTGTGGATGTTTAAAACCATATGTTTTGCATTTGCCAAGTTCCAGGCATTGGGGATTCTGGAGTTACAGCCATAATAAACAAGGCAATATCGATAGATTCGCAGGCAAAGTGTGCGCTGAGGGGGAAAACGGCTGTCCGAACCGTTGCGAAGCTCAGCGAAAAATCAAACTTTTCATGAAGCGGAATCGAAAAACTTGTGAAATGGTACGGTAAATGGTCTATTTAAAGGTGATTACGATGAAAAATAATTCAAGATGCTTGTAACCTTCCGTAATAACCTTATTTTTAAATATTCATTTGTTTTTTATTTTTAAACTATCAAAAACGGGAAAATTTTGAAAAAGAGGTTTTTTCTATGGGTTGGCGGGAAATAAGTTCGAGGAGCGCGCTTGTAAATTCGATAAATAATAGAAAAATATCCGATTTTTTCCAGTAATGAGGGAAATTGATCCTCAAGAATGTACCTATCTACCAGTAGCAAAATTATTTCGAAATTCCTACTACTTTTTTTTCAGTAGCAAAACGGAAGTTAATTAAAAAACAACCCTCGTAAAAATCCTATTTTAAAGATTTGAGCTAATGAAAAATATTAACTTATTTGCCAAGGTTAGGACTATATGTTGGAAACTTTAAATGGTCGAAATATGATTTTACTTTCTTTAGAAAAATCCAAACGAGATTTTTGTCCGAAGGTAATACAGACTATAAAATTTTGTGTCTCCTTAGCCTGTTATAAAACACTGTAAAAACTATTTCCCATTCTCTTTTAGTACAGTTTTTAAAAATTATGTTATCATTTTATACATTAAGATTTAACTAAAAAAAAGGGGGAAACATTCAGTTTAATTTTTACAATGGGAAAAAACTTAAGATGCCTGACTTAAAATCAAATAAAAAATTACAAACCTACTTACCAAACAAAACCTACCTACCTAAACCTACTCTCTAATGATTTCCGAGTAATGAATGGTCCATTTACAACTTTTCATTTTTGATCTTTGCATATTTTGATACTTCTTTTAGAATTAAAAAATAGTAGGATAATAAATTAATACCTGAGTTTTCATTCCAAAGAATCATTTTTATATGTTTAAAACTCTACCCCATTACAGTTTTGGTACTTTTCCAGATATGCTTTTTCATTGAATTTTCCCTCACATTTAACAGGGGTTTAGAGAGGGATTTGGCATGCTTTCAAAGCTATCGAAGAAAATTACTTTTGAAAGGCTCATAATCTTGAGTATTTCATACAATTGATTAATCTACTCTGTTTAGATTTCAATCTAGACGTTTCATCATACACGCGTAATATCTCAACTTGTCTTATCCTAAACAAAATAGTGTTATTTTTGTTGCTTTTTTGCGTGAAAAACAGTTTTAAGCTGAAAAAAATTTCAAATACTTTCAGTTAGTAACATTCAGCAGCAGTATTCATAGGCATCAGCCTCGGTGTTAAATCCTTGGTCAGAAAAAAGATTTTGCCAATCAGGATCATTCTTCTTTTTTTAGTTGCCGTTAACCCCGAACCTGATGTTTGTGAACATGTCTGTAAGCATCTTTAACTGATTTAAAATTTTTAAATACTTGTCCTTTTGGGAATATACTCGTATTAAATGAAAGGAGAATTTCACCATATATTGCTGGTTAAGCGGATAATAGGTATAAACTCACAACTCTCAAACGTCACCTCCAACCGTGGACCGGTTTCGTCCTTGTTAGGACTCATCAGCACGGTATAGGATGGTAACGCAAGAGAGAGGAGGGCAAGTACTAGTCTAGCCGACTATAACTGAAAAAGTGGTGACCATTGATTAGTCCTCCACTCATCTGCTGGAATGACAATGGCATACCTAGGACAGATTTAATTCCAGAAAGGCAAGGTAAATGAAAGGAGAATTTCACCATACAATACAGCAATATATGGTGAAATTCTCCTTTCATTTACCTTGCCTTTCTGGAATTAAATCTGTCCTAGGTATGCCATTGTCATTCCAGCAGATGAGTGGAGGACTAATCAATGGTCACCACTTTTTCAGTTATAGTCGGCTAGACTAGTACTTGCCCTCCTCTCTCTTGCGTTACCATCCTATACCGTGCTGATGAGTCCTAACAAGGACGAAACCGGTCCACGGTTGGAGGTGACGTTTGAGAGTTGTGAGTTTATACCTATACTCGTATTACTTCACTAATAAAACATGTAATTTTAATAAATATTAAACATAGTGTCTTTTTTTAGAAAAAATCTGTTACAGGTTTCACCTATTTTAAACTTAAGTTAAGCTTCATGATATTAGGTTATCCCGAAAGTTTGGTCGCTCTTGGGAGCATCTGTATATAAGATATTTTGACACTTTTCTACACTGCTCAGAACAATTAAAGGATATTGGTACATATTGGTAAAGCAAATAAAATATTTGCAGTCGTTCAAGCACTTTTCATAAAATTAGGGCCATTTCAAAGCTAAATCCATGCAATTATCAAAATAAAAATATTATTTTTACTTTTTTTTATCAAAATTGGAAAATGCACATTTTGTGTAGTTAAGCAAAAAAAGTGAAAAATCTATCAATACTTAATTGAAAACCCATTTCGCTAGGGGTATGCTTTCTCCTGACTTAAAACAACGTTGTGGGTCTGTTTCCCACCAAGTTTGTTTGGTTATTTATGAGGGGTTGGGGTATTTTCTCCAATTTCCCCTTTTAGAGCATTTTTCAGCACCTGAACTGTTAGGAAGGTATTGGAAGGGCAGAAATTCGTTTCTCAAGCATGTCCTAGACTTGTTCTATGGGATTCCTGTAGAGAAAACGAGCTGGTCTATCCCTTTCTAGTAATTTCTTCATCCTGAAGAAAATCATTAACTAAGGTAGCACAATGTTTTCTTCAATTACCATCCCTGAAAGTTAAATTATCACCGATTTCTCTCCAGTTCAAAAAGGAGAAAAAATACTTGTACTTAAAGAAAAACAAAACCCAAATCCAATTTATTCCCCACGAAATTCCGAAAATCTCTCAACCACTCTCAATACAAAAATTAAAAAGAACAAAAAAAACCCCAGCCCGATTTAGTTTTTAAAGGCTTTCCACTGAATTGAGCTATAACTTTACTACCGGAAAATCTTTCTTTTCCAAGAACAACACCCAAGAATATCTCAAGAGCTTACTTAACAAAAAACCGAACAACCTTACAGAATAGTAAAACACCTTACAATAACAAACAATAAGGAACCCCTAACATTCGCGGAAAACAATCGATAGATATCCATCGACAAACCGAAATCGAGCACGAAAAGTGTCAATTGCGCCAGAAGAAAAAGACCCTGGGCGTGTCTTTAATTTGTTCCAGTGGGATGTCGTGTGCGGCCCGCCGCCGTTATTAAGAGCTGACACATAGCTTTTGACTTCGAAGCTTTCTCCTGACGTATCGCCTGACTTTCCGACAGATAGGAGTTGTTATCGATAGCTCTGGTCGGTCGATACGCTTTGCTTGACGACCAAATATACGGAGGTTTTGTTTAAATCCAGGAAATGAGGATTCATGGGGGTTAGCATTGTGTTATTTTCTACGAAATGAGACTTCCCCAGAAGAAAAACAGACATTACATATAGCCAAAGGGTTTAAATTGGTATCGTGTGTGATTAGCAAATTATAATTTATATTTATAATGTTCGATTTATAACTTTTAGAGGAATAGTTATTTACCCTCCTCAATTAAAACCATGAACTGTAAAAAGCGGGGTTTTTTTGGCAACAGTATAAAGGGGGCAAGTATGATCAAATGGCAACACGTATCATAAGCTGTCCTAAAGTACTGTCATTATTATTTCCATACATTATAGATTTTATTTTACAAATAAACTCTGTTTTCTTTGAGTTATAGTACAATTTTTCTGCGAAGGAATCTTAATTGTTTCGTATATATATAGAACTAATGGTTACTTTCGAAGTGCATACCAATATCTGTTATACTTCCTTCCAAACAACTTGGTAATATCGTTGGAATTTAACTGCAGTAAGCAAAACCAGTGTTTGAAATATTAGGGTTGTCCCATAAGTTCTGTTACTTTTTACGAAGTTTCGTGTTTGAAAATTTTTTATGAAAAACTGGTAATAGGTGGAGATTTCAAACAAAGGGGATTTTGATCTATGTATATTTATGAACATTATGTGTGATTTTGGTAGTTCTCGTGATATTATTTCTTTTCAAAAGGGCGGTTTGAAAAAAAGACCGCAAACGACGATTTTTGCGTAATTTTTTTTCTTTTGTTTAAAAAACTACAAAGAACGCATAATTCATGGCTAAAAAATTTTTTACTGTATGTTTGAAATGTTTATATTAAGATGTCATAGTTTCAAGATAATTCGATGAGTTTAACTTAGGAAATTTCGGTCTCAAACATAACATCAATTGCAAAAAACTTTCCTCAGTAATGTTAGTCATTTCAAAGAAATTCTCACAAAAAATCATCAAAAACAATAAAAAAGCTTACAGATAGACCCCAGTATTCAAAATATGCAGTATATTAAATTATCTCTGTAATTAAGTTAAGAAAGTAGTGCGCACTATTCAAGCGCGCAGCATTTTAGCTTATCCGAATTACACTCGCTGAACTTATACGCTATGCGAACAAAGCAATTATTTGTTTCATACGAAAACACTACAATAAAAACAACTCGTTGGAATTTAGAAATAAATCTATTCAACTATAATATGAAAAGATGCTTTCAATGTTTAAACAGTGTAAAAAAGCATTATGGTTCAAAAAACATCTGCCTTTTATTTGCTTCATACCAGCTGCTTAGAAAAACAATGGGCGTGCTTTAAAAACACGTGAAATTAGCAATATATGAAGTTTTAAAGCCCAAATTTCCTACTTTAAACTTATCGAATCATCTTGAAATTATGACACCTTAATCGAAACATTTCAAATATACAGTAAAACTTTTTTAGCCATGAATTATGCGTTCTTCCTAGTTTTTTAAACAAAAGAAAAAAATTACGCAAAAATAGTCGTTTGCGGTCTTTTTTTCAAACCGCCATTTTGAAAAGAAATAATATCACGAGAACTACCAAAGTCACACGTTATGTTTATAAATATACATAGATCAAAATCCCTTTTGTTTGAAATCTCCACCTATTACCAGTTTTTCATAAAAAAATTTCAAACACGAAATTTCGTAAAAAGTAACAGAACTTATGGGACAACCCAATATTATCTCCATGAAATTAACTATGAATATGAATGTTCAATGTTAATGACAGATTAACATCGGAATGTTTAAGAATAGATTAATTTAGTAATCTTTAGAGAGGTAATTAAAAACCTTTAGTTAAAACCAATAAAAGCTTTGAGAGAGTTATACCGTATATTATGAAACTGGATAGTATTAGAAGAGCTTAATAAGAGAAGAGCTTAAAATTCTTTTTAAAACATGTATCAGACCTGTATTAATAGATGATAAGATAAGCTGAAAATATTAGGATGAATAAAATGTTAAAGAAAGAGTTTTCTAATACTTAGTATACATCTTATTTTAATTTTTCGTTAACATCACAGAAAATTTGTTAACATCAGAGAAGACCTTTCGAAACATAAAAGGAGCTTCAAGGATTTTCATTTGGTTTAGATAACAATATTTCTTTAACCTGTGTGTATGGTTGTGAGCATTCATAAAACATACTTCAAAAATACTTTTTGTTTTGGAAGTCTTAGATTTTATATACTTTTTAAGAAAAAAATTGAAAATAATAGGTAATTGAGTTTGATGACATCTTTTATAATGATAAACTACTCTATATGCATTATCTTAAAATCCAGTGATTCTCAATCTGTGGGCTATGAGGACTTCCCCATGTTGACTAAGTGGATAAAACCTAAAACCCTGTTTAGAAAGGTCAAACTTCCAAAATTTTTCAGGGGAATTCCAAGACCCCCCTCAGTATCCTCCACACCGTTTTAGATATAATGCAAATCCTAACTTAAGACTTCTAAAAAGCATTTTAAATAAATAATTTTCACGTAAATAGCATAACAAGCACATTGCATATTCTTGTACCATTTCTTCCATGCTCCATAAACATGTTCTGCATTTATATGAATTGATTCATCTTAGTCAGCTTCAAAAATACTGAGCATGCTGAAAAGTAGTAATATCAGTCACAGGTCTTTCATGCTTAAGTTCGAAGCATAAAGATATGCTAATATGTGGTTTAGGAATAAGTAAACTGAATTTTTTACCGGTTACCTTTTTATTTTTTACCGATTTATTCCTGCTACCCTACCCATTATTCCTGTTTTTCTGTGTGTTACTCTTATAAGTAAATAGCTGAATGGGAATTTCTTTCAATTTTAAAGTAATAATGCTTTCATAACTATAAAATTTATAAATATTATTAAATTCTTACACAAGTTTGTCAGTTTCTGATTATTTAAAAAAGAAAATAAATACGATTTCGAATATTTATATATATTTACGAATTTCTACGATTTAGCAGGTTTACAATGAAAATTCTGAATTCATTTCATTTTAAAAGTTCATTTCTGAAGTTCTTGCTTAAGGGGTCATAGTACGGGAGCTGGCGTTAAAATAAAAAATTAATCTGCTCGTACACGATTTTAATATGACAGGATAGTGTTAGTGGTGCTGATCATGGAATCGAGCGTCAGCTGGTCATGTAGCGGTGGGTTGAGCGTGGGGAGGGGGTCTAAGTTGCAAAAAAAGTGAAAAATAAATTCATCTGCTCGTGTATGAAACTTGGTGGAAATGGTAGTTTAGGCCTTCCTGATTACAAAAATGGCCGTCAGCTGGCTGAGTGGCGTTGGAATGACCGTCAGCTGGTCACGTGAACTTCCAAACAAAAAATTTATCTGACAGTGCATGGAACTTGGTAGGGTTGTCAATCTCTATTACATGAAGTAATAACGAGTTACTAGTCTTCAACTTACACTAGCAACTCATGAATTAATATATCTGTTGTACTAGTAACTCGTTATTATTTCTGTAACAGAGATTAACTTCTACCAAGTCTCTTGCTTTGTCAGATAAATGTTTTGTTTGCGAATTCACGTGACCAGCTGACGGTCATTCCACCGCCACCCAGCCAGCTGACGGTCATTTTTGTAATCAGGAAGGTCTAAACTAATATCTCCATTAAGTTTCATACACGAGCAGATGAATTTATTTTTCTTTTTTTTTGTACCTTTTTTTTGTTTCCCCACGCTCAACCCACCGATACCTGACCAGCTGACGCTCGATTCCATGATCAGCACCACAAACACTATCCTGTAAAATTAAAATCGTATACGAGCAGAGGAATTCTTGAAATTTAACGCCAGCTCCCGTACTATCATAGGACTCTTAAATCTTCAAAAAATTCGATTTTTTGAAAAATATATATGTTATTCTGTATACAGTTCTGCTTCATTTAAAACAAACCCCATAAAAAAATTCCAATTATTTATAAAGTTATAGCCAAAAATGTATGAAAACAAAGCCCCCTTATTGTAAACAAACGCAACTTTAAAGTCATTTTTCTCAGAATGTGTTTTTTTCAGCTTGCGCGCATGCTTATTTTTTAACTAATGTATATATAAGTATGAAACTTCCAGGATTTATTAATTTCATTATTATCTTTAATATCCACCAACATTTTCATCCATTTTTAATCATTTTGTATATTTTAATCATGATAAAAGTCTGAAAATTATGCCCATATTTGAATAGCTAAAACTATGTCATTTTAAAAATATTAAATATTCTCTAAAATAGTTAAATGCTGCTGGAATATATAATAACAATAATCTACTTCAATTGTATGCAAAAATAATTCACTAATATGGAACTGTTTGGAATCAATCATGCGCGCAAGCTCATGGTGTATGAAAAACCGCTATCAAACATGCTTTTTTCGATATTCTATTTCATATTATTTAAAAAATATATTTAGTTTTAAAAATATTATTCATATTCATGAAGAGTAGTTCTTTCTAAATGTGAAAACAGAACAACTTTATAAAATTTAGTTTAGGATATATTTAATTTTAAAAATTTGTAAAGTTGTTTTCACTGCTTTTCTTGTTAAGAGTCCTATGACCCCTTAAAGTCTAAAAAATACTCTTAAATAAGGAAAACATTTATAAGGATTTTAAGCAGATAATGACGAGTTTAAACTATAGATACTACTAAATTTGGGAATTGTAGGTATGGTTGTTTTTTGAAATAAACATTATAAATTATTGTTTTTGAGAAAATTATTTAAAATATGTGTCAGACTTTAAATTTAATGATTAGTCATAGTCATAAACGTGAAAAATTAAAATCAAAAGCCCTAAAAATAAATTCCTTGTAATATTAGAGCTTTTATATTAAAATTATTCATGTAATTTACAAAATATTTTTAAATTTACTAGGGGGCTCTGCCCCCTGCTCGCTATCGCTCACCAACCCCCGGAACTGCTTCGCAGTTCTTTGAAGATCGCTTCGCGATCTTAGCGAGCAGAGCTCGCTTGTTTCATCTCAACTATCCAGTAAAACCTGGAAATTGTCTGCTTATAGTCTATTCATTTAGAATAGGCGCCTGAAACAGGATCAAAAACGCTCAATAATGCTAAATACCGCTCATCAGACAACTTCAGTGACCGATTGTTTTTACAGTATTTTAACTACTTCTGCTTAGGCTGCCTTGTCATTGCAGAAGAAAATTTTTTCGACGATAAGTGGAATAATAACGCTTCTAATACATTACGTCTCAGGCGCTAATTTTAAATGAACATAGTATAGTTAATGATCATTCAATATCGAAACTTTTTATCTCTCAAACTTTTCAATAATTTAATTCGGATCATTACCACGAAAATATCAAAATAAAACTATTACTGAAATATTCCCTTTTAAGTTATCAATAATTTAATGGATAGAGGGCTACCGCCCCCTGCTCGCTTACGCTCACCAAACCCCGTAACTGCTATGCAGCTCTTTAACAGATCGCTTCGCGATCTGTAATATCTGCAATCGATCTTTAGCAGAGTGAAACAAACTTCCCGAAAATTCTCTTCCTTTCATCGGCACAAATAACACTCCATAAAGTTAAATTATTTATTTTTCTAGTGGTTCAAAAAATATCGTAAAATAAAAAGTATCTTTAAAATATTATTAACCAAGTCTATACTATATCGCTAGCAAACTTAGAGCAACAATGTGCACCTCAAAACTTTTAAATTTAAATATCCGTGCTCGCGACAATCTAGTGAACAGGCAAATATAAAATTTAAAAATATTAAACACGTCTGATAAAGACCTACTAAAACTATGAAAAAAATAAAACTTAGATGCTTAATAATTCCAAAACTAATTAGAATTTTTTAAAGAACTAAACGCCAATCTCTTTCTAAAAAATAATAATATAAGTGTTTAAAAAATCATATTGATGCCGTGATTAGTTTTCATTTTAGATAGAAAAAAACGAAAAAGTGTCAAAAATTTCGAAAATAAAAAAATTAATTACTCTAAACCAAATTCGAAATTCGAAAAAAGGGCGACGTAGTGCACATCTTCATACTTCAGAGTATTAGGCTGCAAAAAATCATAGTTCTGCTGCTAATAGATTTCGCTGAACTGGATTACGCGGCGAAAAAAGAAAAACTTCAACTTTGACCTTAAAAATACCCCAGTACTAATTATCACATCAGTTAGCTTTTTGTTCGAGAATGTGCCCCAAATATTCCTCTACAAACATTTCAAATTTCATAAATTTCTATCAAGTAGTTTTTGCGATAGCAGAGTTCAAAGAGTTGAAAAATTAAATTTCCTGAAACAGCGGCGGCGGTGACAGTAACTTTTTTTTAATATAGAGAGACTAGGGGGCTCTGCCCCCTGCTCGCTATCGCTCACCAACCCCCGGAACTGCTTCGCAGTTCTTTAAAGATCGCTTCGCGATCTTAGCGAGCAGAGCTCGCTTGTTTCATCTCAACTTTCCAGTACAACCTGGAACTTGTCTGCTTATAGTCTGTTCATTTAGAATACGCGCCTGAAACAGGATCAAAAACTCTCAATAATTCTTAATAACGCTCATCAGACAACTTAAGTGACCAATTGTTTTTACAGTATTTTAACTACTTCTGCTTAGGCTGGCTTGTCATTGCAGAAGAAAATTTTTTCGACGATAATTAGAATAATAACTGCTTCTAATACATTACGTCTCAGGCGCTAATTCTAAACGAACCAAGTATTATAGTGAATGATCATTTAATATCGAAACTTTTTATGTCTCAAACTTTTCAATAATTTAATCCGGATCATAACCACGAAAATATCAAAATAAAACTATTACTGAAATATTAATTTCTAAATTTTCAATAATTTAATGGATAGAGGGCTACCGCCTCCAGATCTCTTATGCTCACCAACCCCCGTAACTGCTATGCAGCTATTTACAGATCGCGAAGCGATCTGTAATTTCTGCAATCGATCTTTAGCAGAGTAAAACAAACTTCCCGAAAACTCTCTTCCTTTCATCGGCACAAATAACACTCAAAAAAGCTAAATTATTTATTTCTCCAGTAGTTCAAACAATATCGAAGTATCTTTAAAAGATTATTAACCAAGTCTATACAATATCGCTAGCAAACTTAGAGCAAAAATGTGCACCTCAAAACTGTTAAATTTATAAATAGCCGTGCTCGTGACAATCTAGTGAACAGGCAAATGTAAAATTTAAAAACATTAAACACGTCTGATAAAGACCTACTAAAACTATGAAAAAAATGAAACTTTGATGCTTAATAATTCCAAAACTAATTAGAATTTTTTAAAGAATTAAATGCCAATCTCTTTCTAAAAAATAAGATTATAAGTGTTTAAAAATTCATATTGATACCGTGATTACTTTTCAATTTAAATAGAAAAAACCGAAAAAGTGTCAAAAATTTCGAAAATTAAAAAATTAATTACTCTGAACCAAATTCGAAATTCGAAAAAAGGGCGACGTAGTGCACATCTTCATACTTCAGAGTATTAGGCTGCAAAAAATCACAGTTCTGCTGCTAATAGATTTTGCTGAACTGGATTACGCGGCGAAAAAAGAAAAACTTCAACTTTGACCTTAAAAATACCCCAGTACTAATTATCACATCAGTTAGCTTTTTGTTCGAGAACGTGCCCCAAATATTCCTCTACAAATAATTCAAATTTCATAAATTCATGTCAAGTAGTTTTTGCGATATGAGAGTTCAAACAGTTGAAAAATTAAATTTTCTGAAACAGCGGCAGCGGCGGCAGCGGCGGCAGCGGTGACAGTAGCTTTTTTTTAATATAGAGAGATAAGCCTCGCTTTTTTATTTTATACACATTAAGATACAGAAATTATTCCAAAAAAGTCCGCATTTTTTAAGCAAGTAATTCAATGATATCAACATTAAAAAGCAATAAGAAACAAACATAATATGTGTTACGAGGCTAATAATAAAGCGTGATATCTCACAGAGCTTAACCCTCCCTATAGTGCTTCAAAACGATTGTTCACCACACACGAGAGGAGAAAAAAAATAAGCAATTAAGGTTAAAAGTTCTTTCACATAATTTAGTACTGCCATTCCAACAGTTTTATAAAGGACGGGGCACGTTCTATATTAAAGATGCGACGGACATCTATTATTCGTGTTAAGAGGCTCAGTTTGCCAGCAAAATCTGAAGGGAAGTGTTTAAATAAAACTGTGGCGAGCTCATTTTTAATTTATTTAAGTAGATAGTAATTTTCTAATTCGACTATGTGGTGCATTACTTGAGTACATTTTTAAAAGTAATCGTGGTCTAGTCTTTTGTATTATGATTGATATAGATGAATTGCTCAAGGTTTGGGGATACCCATTATTTACTTAGAGCGACGCTTAAATGATCGAAGGGAATGGGGTAGCTCGTTGAATATCTTGAAATGAAAAAAGTATGTAAAATGTATAGTTTCATAAAACGAATTCAATTTCTATTTCACGGCTGGAATCATATTTGAAAAAAAATGTAATTTCAGATGATGTATTATTTTTTATATGTTGTACGTATTTAAGGTTGTAATATATTACGTTTATATGATCATTCCTCGATCACTAAGTTTATTTTAAGTTAAATTCTATATAAAATGTTGAAATCAAAAAATCCATTTTACCTCGATATAACCGTTTTACCCCATTTTACCCTATTGATAGGATATATTTGGTGAAATGTACATTAGAAACTCGATTATTCGAAGCTTCTGAAACCGGTACAGTGTTTGTTTAATAAACATCGTTTTTTATTAGTTGACATCTTTAAACATAAGGTTAATAGTATTTTACACTTTTAACTTGTAAAACAATAATTAAGACAAATTTAAATTTCGTTCGTTTAAAATACAGTTGAAACTGTGAGGTTCACTGGCAGCTAATTTTATATAGGGTAGGTTCAAGACCCTCTATATACATGGCCACCCAACTCCAGACGATGACGTCAAACGTGAGTGAAAATTGCCATGTTAAGTCTATGGAGTGACGTCAAAGATGAGTGAAAGTTATGACGTTGCACGGCCGAGTTGGGAGGCTTTTATATAGAGGGTCTTGGTAGGTTGGGGTAAAATGGGTCAGTTTTAATTAACTCGTTATAAATCAAATTTAAATAGAATTATTTTCGCTCATTTTTTGTATTATAATCTTTTATCTGTTGGCAACATTTTCCGACTGTCAAAAATTTAGATTATTGAATTTAAGAACTGAAAAAATATTTTATTTGAACGGTAAATGGTGTTGTCGAAAAAACAGGGTTTATCAACTTCCAAAAAATCTATATATTGTAATAAATTACAGCAGACTTTTGTAATATTTTTCCATTAAAGAAAGTCTGAGAGACATTTCAAGCCAATCAGCTTAGAAAAATATCAAATATTTTATCTTTTATAACAATATTTTGTACTTGGGGTAAAATGGGTCATAGTTAGGAGGCCTTCTGTATTAAGTAAAACCAATGTTTTTAACTTATTTCCTTCAAATATACATTGAACTGTCAAACAAGTTTATTTTTTCTCCAAATACAGTATTTTAATTGCTACATTTGAATAATGTTCATTAACTTTGGAGTTTTACAATTTCATTAAAGTGCAACTTAAAACAAATTTCTTCAGATAAAAACGGCTTACCCGATTGCCTTTTTTCTTATTTTCATGTATATTTAGTAATAAATATATTTTTGACATCTTTTTGCAATGAGACCCATTTTACCCCAAGTTGGGGTAAAATAGGTCATTACTTTGATGCTAAGTTTAACCGACTTATAACTAAAAAATATTTTATAAAATTAGATGAAAATGTTCTGAAGGATTGTAGTGTCAAGATCCAATTGAAAGAAATCCTTAAAAAGTAATAGTTTTGATAAAATAAAACTTAGAATGTGAAAGTACCTTAAAATTGACCCATTTTACCCCAACCCACCCTATGCTACTATCTTTAATCCAGAGTTTTCGATTTATTGTTTGAGTGGTTCCGATCATTGCGGTTTATAGAGGTTTATCTATGTAATGTTGACCCAAGAGGAAGTTGGAAATCTAATGACAAAAACTACAGCAGTAACTTGTGCGTTGAGTCTTAAAGTGTGTACTATCAAAAAATTATATTTATTAAAAAATGTCTTTGTTTAAAGGGATTTTTTCATTCTGTAGGATGTAACATTTTTTACATTTTACAATATAATATGTCTGTTACTTCGTAGAAACATTCTCTAACTTTCAAAACGCCAAAGAAAGGGAGGTACTATAATAAGCCTAAAAGTAAAGTCGTAAACGCTTCCTTAAAGCCTTATTGATCGGAAAATTTGTCAGTAAAAAAAGTGGAGGGAAATTATTTCATTTTATGGTTTGTCTTGAAAACCCAATAACCCAAGTTTATTTCCTGCCATGGGTTTAAAACAGTCTTTAAACTTAACTGATCGCTGTTTACGGTAAGCATCAAAGCATAAATCTGGGACAAAGGATTTTCGCGTTCCGGCTTTCCCTGTGGTTTTAAAATATTTACTGGACATCATAGATAATATATCGAAGGGTTTTGCAATGCAATGATAATCCTTCTCGTCATATTATTTTTCATGACCATGCCGAAGATTGGGATGTTTGACGTAAGATTGAAGTTGTACTGGAAGTTGTAGTTAAAGTGTGTTAGAGAGGTTACCTTTAAAGGTTTCATCTTGTTTTTACGGTTTGAATCAGTTTATATTTTGTTAGATTAAAAATAAACACATTTTTAATTGGATCATGATTTCTTTATTCACGCATTTCCTTCATGAAATTAGTACTGTTTTTTGTAATATACGAGTGAAAGCATGGGATTTAAAATATATTTCATAGTACAGAGATTGAATAGCATTTTTAAGTTAAAAGTGATCGTATAATTTGTAAAGAGCAAATAAATATAAAAATTCGTGCTTTTTTTGTAGAAGTATATTGGTTTATATCTGTAGACTGCAGAGCGAGTTAAATATAAAAATGTTAAAAAAGTTATTGTTAGGGGAAAAGTTATTGAAAGGGGAGTGTCTCTTAAATTTTTTTCATAAAAAGTAAAGGAAAGATTGAAACTTTTATACTTAAAAAAACCGTCCTGAATTTTTTAAGTCAAGATTTAAACTGTGAGATATACCTCCTATATTCTCTGTAATTAGAATAAGCATGTGAAGAGGAAAAGTCTTAGATTAGTTGCCTTGGTAACGATGCAGCAAGTATAAACAGCACTATTTTATTTTTACTCACAAATTAGGGCAGAGAGCGAAATTTTTGCTCCCCAAAATGAGAGAGGGAGAGAAGTTGGCGAGTAAATTTAGTTATTCAAATTACGTTCATAAAAAATCTGAATGAAATGTCATAGATCAGAGTGGTCCTTTGTGTGGTAAGAAATTAAGATATATTTTGATAGTAATAAATAGTAGTAATTATTACTAAAGTAATTTTTGACATAGTAATAAAGAGGAAGAAAGTGTGGGGACTAAAAAAATCACGTGATATTAATATGTCTATTAAACTTAAACAGAGTATGAAAACATTTTAATGAGTATTGGAAACTTTAAAAGTACTTAATTTCAAAAATTACAGATTTGGAACGTTAATAAACATGAATATTTGTTTATTTATATATTTTCTAAATTCTGAAGGGAAAAATGCATGTATTACAGATTTTAAATTTATAGAATCTTGAGAAAAGTTTCCACAAATATAAAATTCTACGTTATAAACCATTTCAGAAGGTTCCGTTTTAATTTTTCTAATCCACCGTATATTCACATCACACCCTCCGATATATTTCCGTAAAAAATAACATTATACTTTCTTCATCGAAATACCACCCTCCCTCCATTCCTTAAGAAGTTACATACTTTTTCGACGTTGCCAGTTTTTCAGAAGTAAAATATAACGCCAAGAAAATCGTTTGCCGGCTGGGTATCGAACACAATGGAGAGTGAAAATTGTTTTCCTCTCAGTTCCGCCCATGAGACAGACAAGTGGTGGAATTCTCACCCGGTTTTTGCTACTTGAGGCAAGGGAGAGCTTAGATGAAACCTTTCTTCTTCTTCTCTTTCTCTGTAGTATTTAAGATGAAATGAGTAGGTACTTTGCTCTGAGGGAGAGAGATAGAAAAAACTTGGGAAGGGTGTTGTCTGAGTAAGATATCGTTTTGAGTGCTTTTTGATGTTGAGTTGCAGTAATAAGTGACGTTGGAAGGTTGTAAATGACGTTTAAAGGATATCTTCTTCTTCTGTCAGAGTTCATAAAGTACGCTGTTTTGGAGTGGGAGAAACAAGAACCAGAATTACTTCTGTTTTCTAATAATAACAACAACCCTTTTTTGTGTTTTTAAGGACACATAAATTAGTAATTTATCATACTTTTCTTTAAATATTATTTTAAAAAATCTTCTAAAAACATCGAGGTTTAATAATTTAAGGGTTTTCTTGTTTTATAGATTCAATAATTAAACATTCATGTTAAGTTTTTTATTCATTTGAAAGAATAAACTCTTTTGAACTCTTATTAGTCTAAACGTATCTTATTCTAAGTAGACTATTTTGGATTATGAAGAGTTAATTTTGATAATTTATTAAAATATTCTAATGGGATGTCTTTCTTCCATTTTATTTGGGACAATAAGTTTAATTTTATAATACATTTGCTACAGTTACACGATGAAGATATTAGTAACAAGGAAGTTAAACCTAAAAAGTCTGTTAAACCTAGAAAGTCTATTAAACCTAAACGTGGTATAATGTTTACCATTAAATATTTCTTTTAATAATTCCAAGAATAAATAAGCATTATTATTACAATTATTTCGAATAACGCTTTCAAATAACAAGCTACTAAATTTATATACGTAGATGATCCGAACACGAGACATACTACGTCTTTAAAACATTAAACTATAAATTCGTAAACTTCACCTATGATGAAAACACCGAAACAAAACTAGCTGCATTTCTCAGGTGGATAAAGAGTTATGAAACGAAACTCCAACGAAACGGCTGAAATATGTTTGACAAGAAGTAGCAGCAAATATCCGGAAAAGTTGAGTTGAACATTTCCGGCAGAATCTAAACCAGATTTGAACTCAATTTACCAGACAAGAGTGTTTGGGGACAGTTTTGTCAATTTATCAACTGTCTCATCTTTTATTTCCTTTCTGAAGAACGGTATGAAATATTAGACTTTGATTCCTTTTTTAGTTATTAGATTTATGTAGTTACTATTTTAAAAGTGAAGGAAATATGATAAGGGGAATCTATAGTATGCCTTATTGAATACATTTTCCGTTGGTTGCCCAAAGATAAGTGTTTTGTTTTCGTCAGCTTATTAACAAAATATAATTTGTCAAAAGATTTGGGCTTCCCCTTTCTAATTTCTGATTATTTCAAATAAACCTCGGATTTTATTAAATGCATTGCACGCTTTTATTTTGAGATTTCTGGATTAACAGCTCATGATAGGATTTGTATAATTAAGTTTTCAAATTAATTTTAATAGCATTGGTAATGACATTCTTATGAATAGAAAATTATAGAAATGTAAAAAGTGCACTGTCGCATAAATCTATTACTCAATTTCTCATGAGATCGAAAAACCAAGCTGTGCTTTAACATTCACTTCAATGAATGCAGGGCATTAAAACCTAGTTGTTTAAGCGGTCTAAATGGTTTATTTTAAAAAACTGTTGATTTCAGGTGATTCAGTATCAGATGTATAACTCAAAATGGTCACAAATTACATGTGTTCTCATGCGCCAGATGTGCAATATCATCGTTTATTCCCCCAACAGATTCAATGAAGGTTTTACTTCTTAGAAATACAATAAAATAAATTATATTTAAATTAGTATCAGCTATTACTACATGCGCAAGCTTTTAACTCAAAGTAAAACATCTCCATAGCATCGTAAAGAGAGTTGGGAAAATATGAATTCTCCTCTTCAAGAGCAATTTCGATTTCTGGTGCAAATATACGGAAAACATTTGTTTTTGAAAACCTGTAAGCTTCTGGTAAAAAAAATCTAGGTCTTTTAGGCACCCACACTTTCCCTAGGAATAAATTAGCGAAAAACTTAACATTTCGTGTCGGAGTATGCATGCCTGGCGGGCTCGAGAAGTTTTCTCCGGTATTATTTTATCTCGGAGAGGGAGAACACACAATTTTCCAAAAAAAAATTTGGAGGGTAAAAGCGTTTTGGAACAAATCTTGCGCTCTCAAAACACCTGGTGGCTTCTTTTTAAACCATTTTTCTCCATTAGTGAGGCTGCATAGATATTGCTTTGGAGAAATGAGAAGCCGGGCAAGTTCGGGCATGTTTTCTGTTTGCGAAGGCGGGTAAATAGAACGAAGTAAACGATGTTAATGTGATTTTGATTGTTTTTGAAATGATATTTTGCGAGTGAAGTTTGCGAGGTGAATATCTCAGATTTATTTGGAGGAGGTATAAGAAGTAGAGTCATTTTTTGTGATATGAAGGCATTAACATCACGGGGGGTAATTATAGACTTGAGGTAATTATAGAATGTTTTTTTAAACTTCTCTCTTTAGGATGTAAGAATTTTTCCATACTTTAAGCATTTTGATCACGTGTTGATGGATTTAATTACCTTGTCTTAAACGTAAACTGTCAGAACCAACTGAATTCGGAAATAAAACAGCGTACAGTTGCTGCTAATCGCAGTCTTAATGGATTGAGGAATTTTCTTTACCCAGAGTTAGTACAAAGAAAGACTAAGATTTTGTTGTACAAAACCATTATCAGACCAATACTCACATATGGATCAGAAACCTGGGCAATGACAAGATCACATGAAAATCGGCTGGCTATATTCGAAAGAAAGGTTTTAAGAAAGATTTTGGGTGCCGTAAACATCGATGGCACATGGAGGCACCGATACAATAACGATCTGTACAACCTTTATAGAGAGGCAAACATCATCAATTTTATAAAAGTCAACCGTATGAAACTTGCTGGACACCTTTGCAGGTTGAACCCTTCCTCTCTAACATCAAGGATCTTTTAGTTTAAACCAATCAGGACCCGTTTAAGAGGCAGACCCAAACTTAGATGGATGGACTGTGTTGATGAGGATTTTAAAAAAATTAGAATTAGCAATTGGAGAACCCTATCCAAGAAGAGAGCAGAATGGAGGAGGATTCTTGAGAAGGCCTTGGCCCACAAAAGGATGTGGAGCCAATGAAGTAGAAGAAGAAAGCATTTTGATCTTAATGTGATTTCTTATTCCCTTTTCAAAATCAAAATGTGATATAATGGTAAAATTATTATACATTTAAAAGGTTACTAATATACAGGGTGTCCCAAGATAAATATCAACCATCTTAAACTTTTGAACGCCTACATATGTATAGATAGTCATAAACGTGGTGTCAAGGTGTGATAAATTGACTATGTTCATTTCGATGAGACTGCTTTCAACGCTCCCTAGCGGAATGGTCAGAAGTTGAGTTCGCGTTCCTATCTTGAAAACAATGAAAGTGTAGAAATTGTCCATTACTACCCCACCTTTCCCCAAATTGTATTTCAGCAACACGGATATCTTAATGAAGAAACTTATAACAACAGTTTATACTCAGAAATTTCATACATTTATTAACATTTCTCCCTGTGTAATAAATAATATCTCCCTGTGTAATCTAACTTTCTCACCGTCTCTTTAAAAGCTTTTATTTACTTAAGAAAAACTCAACTATCTAGTTTGGTATTTGTAAGTTGCAATCAATATCTGTGTAGATACTAGATAGGCTTCAGTATTATGTTACAGTTAATGTCCGAGATTCGGTAATGTTCAAAAAAACTAAGGTAAAATGGGAATTACCTAAGGTAAAGTAAAAAATATTTCATACTTTACCTAGGTATTCCGAACATTACCAGATTATGAACATTAACTGTAACATAATTCGTTACCACCACGCCAGAAACACGAATCTGCATTGCGTTCGCATTGCAGATTCGTGTTTCTGGCGTGGTGGTAGCGTATAAGATGTTTTCAACACATTTTAATAAAAATAAGTTTTTGAATTGAAGAAAAGTATTTGCTAAAATAAAAAATATGATCAAAACGCTATTACAATTCTAACTTGTGAAAACATATTACATAAATACTAACAAAATTTAGTTTAAAATAATAGAAAATAATAATTATCTAAACATGTTACAAAATTAATTTTACATAAAATACTCTTAATTAGTAAATATTTGAAACTAATACTAGTCCCCTTTTTTAATTTCCCCATACTTCCATCTGAACTGTCCATAAAAGAATGGAAACTCTCGTAAAAGTTTTCAGTACAACTTTTATACCTAATCCATCCATCTCAAATAATCTCCCAATCAATCAACCGAACTCTTATTTATAAACCCAATTGTTCAAACCGTCATTTTACGAGTTCCAGAAATGATTAAATTTTCTTCCGTATTAAATAAAAGTCAAGTAACATTCTCTGACAATACAGCTAACGTTACTCCAGTCATATCTAAACGTAACCATGAACGAAATGTGCCGGAACTCCACGATACTCTTTCCATCCATTCATCAAGAGATAGTTTTAGAGCTTTCTAAAATATTAATAGATACAATGAGCACAGATGTATGATTTGAAAGCCCTTAGAAGACAGCTTGAACATTGACCCCTCTATCATGAAAACTTTCAGATAAAAATAGAGAGTCATTAGCCGATACTTTTTTTAACCGGGATAAATCAATACTTTCGTAATGAAAAGAAAAAGAGAAAATTAAGGCATAGTCACGCCTAGGTGGTTTTTCATTATGATTTCTTTCTTTTTTTACCCAAGGAATTTATTTTGCGTAAAGTGGTATGAGAGGAATGGCGGGTAGTGGGAGTATTAGGGATTGTCGGGTTACACATGGGGTTATCATGATAATGATTTTTTTTGGAAACGGCTGTTTAAGTGGGGTAAGATTGTTTTCACAGGTAGGTTTTTTTCACAGACCAACATCAACTTTTATAGGTTAGGGAAAGGTGACATTATTAAAACGGTTCTTTTTACGAGGCTTTGCCTAGTAAAACTATCTTTCCAATTTTTATTGGTTAAATAGATATCTTCGAATTTTGTTTAGAGTTAAAGGATGCTTTCGAAGGAATTGATGAATTTATATTGTTTTTTAATGTTTGTTTAACTAAAAAAAACACGTGGACTGTATATATTTTGATTAGGGAAATGGGCAGTATCATCATTTTTTGAAAACATAAAAAAATGCATTTTTCCAGTAAAGGAAATAGATCTAAATCCAAAAATCCACATGAAAAGTTAAAAAAAATTAAGTTAATTAAATATTTAAAATTGAAATTGCCAAGCCCCTTTGTCTTTGTTTAGGATAGAAGTACGTCACAACTGATTCATACAGACTTCAAAGAGAAACCCAACAATGACTTTGATTTGTTTAAACAATTAGAACATTAATTTATTAAATCTTCCGGGATAAATGGCCATGTTTGATGAATGGAATTCCCAAACGTTTCACTCTCTGCTTCGGAGAGCATCCTCAGTGGCAAAAAATCAACTGATAAAAATTGAAAATGAAAAAAACAAATACCAAACAATTACAGTGTGAATGCTAACGTGGAATGAAAATGAGATGAGTAGTATTAGTATCTCATCTCATTTTCATTCCACGTTAGCATTCATACTGTAATTGTTTGGTATTTGTTTTTTTTTCATTTTCAATTTTTATCAGTTGATTTTTTGCCACTGAGGATGCTCTCCGAAGCAGAGAGCGAAACGTTTGGGAATTCCATTCATCAAACATGGCCATTTATCCCGGAAGATTTAATAAATTACTCTTCAGGTCATGGAAGTTTTCATCAATTTAAATTAGAACATTGTTTAAAATCAATCTATAGAATAGAAGTACGTCACATTGGGAAATTGGACGATTTAATGCCCTGTTTTAGAGTCAAGCTTTGAAATTACATAAAAAATAAATAATCATCATAATTAAAACATTTTTGCGCGTATATTCTGATATAGGGTACCTCTATCGAATAACAAAATAAATGGAGGTATTGCCCATTGACTGTGGTATAGTAAAAATTGTGTGTTTTGTTTTTAACCAACAAAACTAACTGAACTAAACTTGCTTTTATATGAGTATTATATTTTTCTGATTTAGGTTTCATAATGTTATCTAATTTTTCCTAGTGTGCTGCATAAATAAAATTTGTATCGCAAATTATGTTCTTAAATTACAAAAAAAAATTAGAAAATGTTTTATTGTTGTTGTTGTTGTCGTGTCTCTGAAGATCGATCAGATAGAGTGGTGCTTTTGGATAAGTTCTGTTATGGTCACTGCTGATAAAAGGGGATTGAATTTCGAATTTCAAACATGGTTTCAAAAAGAACATAGGCTTGGGAAACGCCTTCACAGTTTGTATCTACAAAAAAACGAAAAACACGACTTAGGGCCGTATTCAGAAACTTTAACACGAGATGGAAACGTTGTAAAATCTCACGTAACGATCACGAAATGATAAATTGGAAATGGTCGTTCAAGAGCACCCGTCTCTTCAAAAGCGAGAAATTTAGCTGACTCTGATTGGCTGAAAAGAAAATCTCGTCTTGGTCTGCTTGGTAACGTAGGAGATTTTATCCAATGAGGGAAAGGATCGGAAACTCCCGTTAGTGTTTCGGGAAAATATCGTTTCAAACTCATCGTTTCCATAACGTTCTCGTTTCCATCTCGTTCTCATCTCCTTTCCATCTCGTGTTAAAGTTTCTGAATACGGCCCTTAGTATCGACTTGTGACTCATCTGTGCATTATATGGAGGTGAAACACTTTTCCCTAACGTGAATCTCAAAAAGACTTCCTTATAGCCCAAGACTTTCTTTTAGTAACTGTTTGAAATTCATTTTCAATGAACAAGCTTTACACTGTAAAAAAAAACTGTAGAAAAACAGAAATTTTCAATAACAGTGACTTTATGTTTACAGAGATATTCTGTCATGTAACATTCCCACCGCACTTCTATTTATTTTATGTAAAAAACAGCTTTCTTTTAGTTTTTTAGCTTATCTGTACTTAAACAGAAACTTACTGCATCGAAAACCAATACAGCTATTGGCAACATTATGCTGAATCTTCTTTGGGGCAGTGGTAGCGTGCGCGCTTAGCATGCGGTAGGTCCTGGGTTCTATCCCCGGATAATAATTGATTAAAATTAAAATAAACTCAACTAAAATAAGTACATGCGCACAAGCAGAAAATTACTGAGAGGCAACAGAAAAATCTGTAGCCCACTTAACAGAAAGTTCCTTTTTACAGCATTTACCTGTAGGTTACAGCTTTTTTCTGTTTACAGGATTTTTCAACCTACAGATTTTTTCTGGCAACTTTTGCTGCCAGAAATTTTCTGTTTTTTTGCAGGATTATTTTTTACAGTTTAGGATCTAGTGATAACCTGGGAGTTTCCGTGACAACAGCTGTGAAGGGAATCCCTATTGAAGACTTTCAGACAAGTTACAATGCGTGTTAAAATATCTGGAAAAAAGGTCTCAAAATTATGTCAATAGATGCTTTTTCGTCTATGTTTGTAAATATCTTACTATAAATAAAATGTTTAGGCCTTCAGCCTCTTTATCTTCTGGAGGGTACATTGAAGCGTAGAAGTTAAAATAAATACTTATGGTAAAACGAGTTTTTTATAATATCACGACTTCTTTATACTGTGGTTTATGTGAGTGAGTATATTAGCATGAGGAGACCCCACGGCAAACAATGTTTTATTAAGACAAATTATGTATCAATAACTGTTTACAATGGTTGTTTCTCAAAACAATAAAAGGGTTATCCTCCTTATTAAGAAAATAAATCAGTTGTTCTCCTTTGAAATTGGCTCTAAAGATTCCATTATTTAGAATTCTAAAGCTTTTGAATTGATCGGCATAAGATGAAAAATTAATTTGACGCTTCCATTACTTACGAAACAAAGCTGTTTAAATGTAATGAAAGCAATTTAAACATAAAGGATACTGGTTGAAATGCTGGAAACTTTTTTTTTGACGGCTCCTTTAAGTAAAAATTATAGAGCTGGGAGCTATACCCCTTAAACCAAAGAAAACAAGAACTAATTGCATTTAAATTCAAAATAAAAATGTTTAGGGGTTTAAAAAACGAGTGTTCTATACAGATTACACTGAAACTATTTTAAATGCAAACCATAAATCTATAAACTGAAAAGTTTGAGAATTTAAATTTTATAAATGGTTTTAAAAGTGTTAAATTTTTTTACTGAGAATACATAACCGTCCATAATAATACCAATAATAATAATGGTTATAATAGTCACGATATTAGTAATTATTTCGTACATTTTAGGAATTGGTAACATTGTCCTTGATTTAATATTCTAAAATTATGTTTAATCAAATAATCAGTATACCGGAGAGTATCATCAACCATAATAGTTATGGATAAGAAGGGCGTATTTAGTATTCATTCAGGTGGACTTGTTTTGGAAAATATCTGTAAGAAACAAGGGTCAGTTTTATACAAATACGACATACAAGTCGATCTTTACAATTAGAAAAAAGAATAAAAACATGAATTATTAACTTAATACGTCAGAATAAGTATAAATTAAAATATAGTTAGCTCTTCACTCTCGGTAAGCAACTTACTGTCTAACTAAATTACTTAAAAAAGAAACATTGAAACGTAATTTTTTTTTATCTGTGTTAGTTTCCAATAAGAATAAGGAAAGTTGCATGTGTCAGATTTTCAAAAACAAACAAGTGTTCCGTGTGGTTTTTTGTATGGTAAAATGAAATACCTAGTAAATTTTTTAAAAAAAATGTGCAGGTAATTAAATATTTTAATTTAAAAGTCGAGAAAAAACACGTGACTGAAAACGCTCATTGTTTTAAGATGTTAACAATCATACCATCAACTCCATTGCTTTCCAACAATGTTTATCGTATGATGACGTCAACATACGATGATCCCAAACTCTTGGCGTTTTCGCGCGCTTTTAAAAAGGGAATTTTTGTTAATTTTTTTGGCAATCAAAAAATTTATCGATCGGCCTCAAATTTTGGGTAGTTGCTTACTTTTGCAAGAAGAATCGATTACAAAAATAAAAAAATAATAATGCAACTTACTCATTGTGTGTTTCTGGAGATTTTGCATAGTTCCCGGAAGAATCCAGCCCCCTAAAAAAATATTGTGTAGAGAATGGAAGATCAAAGAAAATATTGATCAAAAAAAGATAAAAAAAAGACATTGATGATTTCATCAAAATTAAAGAAAGTTAGTATTCATACCCATAGTTTGAGTTCCACTCAAAACTTTTGTAATATATTTCCGTTTTAATTCGAAGTTAAACGGAGGTTTCGAGATTTTAATCCGTTCTTACCTTCCAAGTTAAACAACACTACAAACTTTCGTGACTGAAACTTCCCCCTTAAGAGCCCGTATCCATACAAATATGCCCTATAAAATACCTCCTTACTCTTAATCTTTTTTTTGTAGCAAAAGAGAATGAAAAGTACAAGTCTTTGGTATCACGGAACTGCCATAAATTTTACGAAGTTACGTGACTCTATTTTAGGTATGCTTTTTTACTGATCGGAAGGGAGGGTGTGGTGTAGAGACAAGAATATTTTTCCTTTGGCTTTTTTAAGGGAGTTCTTTCACCGTCGGTATTTTAGTGTTCCTCTATGAATAAAAACCGTGAAATTAGAGTATTAACTATTGATGCTAAGGTACTACAGTTAGTATTAAATGTTAAACTATGACAGGGGAGATGACTAGAGGATTATATTTTGGATTTTATTTAATGGTATTTTATAAATGAAAATAAGCATTGTTATCATAATTAAATAATCTTACATTAAAAATAACGTATGACAGGTTTAATAGTTTTGAAATAATTAATTAATGTGTTTATATTTTTGTTTCAATAACTTATACAAAAATACAACTTATTAATTTCTCATGCTTAAGAAGAATTTTTATCTATTAGTTGATCATGTCATACTATTCTTATGTATTGAAGTTTTTTCTAGTATTCTAAATAGATAAATCAATAAATAATGTAAATAGTAGTTTTATTTCATTCATTATTAATCGTTTCATCCTTATTCTTTAATCTTTAATACGTATATATTTCCGCAAATACATTTTCAATTATTTTTAACTCAACATTTATATATTTAAACCATTTTTTTAAAAGATAAATTTAAATTTGGAATTAGTATTATGGTTCCCTAACTATTAAAAGCCATCCGAAAAAATTTAATAATCGTAAGGTGATAGGAATCTGACAACCAAAAGAAAAAGCATAATACATTAAAAATGTTTCTTTTTATGGAAATTGACACATAATGTGACATTTATGCATCATATAAGGATTATGCGAGCTTGGAGGGTTAATTCATAAAGAAACAACTTATTATAATCCCAAAAGGTCCATAAAAGTTGTAGGGAACTCGGGTACAGCAGCACAGTACTTTGATATTGCCTCTGTTGAATTAAATGTTTGACAAGGGATTTAGCATTTAGTATTTTCCCTAACTAAAGTTATCTTCAAGCATCAGATACTCCCACTTGACCATAAAATTTATTTATGCGCCACCTATCCAATGCTCCTATAATCAGCAAGAAAACAATAGCTCCAGAACCATTTCGATAGCAAAATTTATTATTCACACTCTTGGAAAAATCATCACTCTCCAACCATAGGAAATAAAGCATTTTATCATTCATAAACATTGGCCTTTAATACTCAGGGGATACCGAGTCCTTGAATTTTTCATGAGAAATCCTTTACGAATAATATCCAAACGCTATTACGTGAGGCTATTTGTCAACCAAAATACTTTAAGGGGGAGGATGGAAGGACGATAAAGCATACTTTTGGAATACTTGAATTCTCGGGAGAAAGGTTCTCCCACCTGTGAGTTTGAGTGTGTAGAGGGAATGTTTTTGTACGTGAGTTAATCTTTGTCAGAAGCCGTGCGACAAGTTTATGGTAAAATATTTCTGTTGGTTAAGAAGTGTTGATCAAATGTATTTGTGTTTAAAGGGTGTTCCAAAATTAACGCAAGGTTTCAATTTAATAGAAAACACAGTTTTTTGTCTTTATAATGTTATTTTTTCATTGAATCTTAAAGTGCAGAGGATAGGGTTATTTATGGAATAACACATCGGGCAAATGGCCCCCATGGCTCACATACGCACTCTTTCGTGGAAAATTTTCAAAATTCAAGTGTTTCGTTAATTTTGTGACATTCTCCATTAGTTGGAGTAAAAATTGGAGAAATCAAGAGAAACTAAATGAGGGTAGATTAGAATTATCTCACCTTTCACAGTAAAAGTTTAACAATATATGGCTAAATGATTAAGAACGAACCATTCTTATAATTTGAAATTGCACTAGAAAAAGTGATTCTTACATGGAAAAATAGGATTTTTAGTGCTTCTAAACAGCAAAAAATTATCAATATTGTATTTTAAAAAGGGTAGTATAATACTGACAGTTTCTTTCGATGTACAAGATTTATTTAAGAAACATTTTGTCATTTCAATATGAATTTTTAAGCGAACTATTCAAAATATATGAAATTTAATGAAAAGAAAGTTGAAACGCAATATCAATCTGTGAAACTAAAAGAAGTTTTGACTCTTTTTGTAGATTTAGAATAAAAGTGAGAGAGAGGGAGAGAGAGAGAGAGAGAGAGAGAGAGAGAGAGAGAGAGAGAGGGGTGGGGAGAGAGAGAATATTAGTTTCAAATTAAAGTATCGTTGATAAAATCGTCACACTTTTTACTGCATTGGAAAAGGATTTGTGCAAATAGAAGCTTATTTCTCATCCTTATTACTTCATAAAAGTAATGATGTATGCTATTTTAAAACTAAACGTTTACTATTACATTTTTTAAATTTAACTCGTTTAAATTTTTACTTTCAAAATTTCTACCTCAGAAAAAAATTCATTCAATAAATATAATCATATAAAAACCTTCTTTGGGGGTATAGATTTTAGACTGTTACACAAGTTAATCTTCTTTGGAGTTATAAATGATGCAGTCAAAACTTTTATCAAAGTATCTCCTCATAAAATATCATACATTGAATGATTGAACTAAAAGCAAAGGCAATATAATTACCGGAGAATAAAATAAATGGTTCGACCCATTGATTCCATGCCTTATAAGTGTTACACTCCCCTTATTCGCTACAGTGGGATGAAAAGTTCACCACCAACAACAGGAGTCCATTTTGGAATCTTTCCAAATCCGAAGAGGTCACTTCTACTTATATGAATGGATACTGCATATATCCGTGCTGAAAACTATTCACTGGATGAGGCACGTTTAAGGGAATAATTGAATATTAGTGGAACGAGCTGGTGGTTAGGAGTGTTAATGCAGTGCTAATAAAATGGGTTGTAAATTCTTGTAACGGACCATTTTAATGAGAAGTGTTTTAACAGGTTATGTGATCATCTAAAAAAATTGTTGGTATTTGAAGATAATGGAATTTCTGTGTTTAGTTTTATCATAATCCATATTTAGCTTAAATGGAGTGACTGATACGTTATGTATTAGAGACACGAAATAGAAGTGAATGACATACTGAAACCGAATAAAACCCCGATCATAACGTTCATAGGAAACTTGTAATAATAATTGTCTTCAGAACGTATACATTGCCATGAGTTTTCCCTTCAGCACTGTTTTGAATATAAATTTTGAAATTCAAAATAATTTTTTTTACCATATAAGCTTGAAGTTTCACACTAAACATATATCTGAGTCATATGCACGATTTTTAAACTAATTTGAACATAAAATTAAACTTTCCTTGATTAGAAAACAATTTTAGATTTGTATGGGAATATGAAGGAGATCCCATAAAATTAAAATAGGTACTTTAAAAAGTTTAACACACTTGCATAGACTTCTCGAGAAAACTTTAGTTAAATATGGGTCAGTCAGATACAAGTCATAGATCGGAGGTGAAGATTTATCACCAGTGAATTGCTGTCAAAAGTACAATGAACCGGTATAAAATAATAGTCTTATCTAAACTAATCCAAAGAGAATTTTTTTCATCCGGGGGATTTCCTCTAGTTTAAAACTAAGCAAATTTCATGTATTTCGTATGCATTTCGAATCTTTTCCAAATAAAAAATGCTTACGCTAAAGAGGTTTGCGGTCTGAAACATTCCATCCATATTCGTTTGCTGCACGTTACATTGAGTTAAGACTTGAACTACTACTTTCAGAAACCAAAACCCAATACTCACCAAACACGCTGAAAAACTCAAAAACTCTGTTTACCACTCCCAAATCGGATCATACCACCATCCAAAAGATTCCCCGGGGAACAGACGTTTCCCCCCTTTTTGGTTCTGCTGTTATTCCGGAAGCCCTCCATCCAGGCCACCCGGGGGCAGTAACCACTTGCTCGCATCTTGCCGGACGTGACACTCTCTCTTGTTGTTATCTCTCTTTCGGGGATGTGTTTACGGCCGGTGTGCTCGACACGGCCACAAATGGCCCCGAGATGACTTGTTTACTCTCGTCGGAGGGAGCTCGTTCGTTCCTTAAAGATTTGGACTGTATTTGGGGTTCTAAGGAGATGATTATAGAGGGGATTCACTTTAATTGATTTCAGTTGGTGTGTTTTTGATTACCGTTGGGGGAGTATACGAGTTTTTACAAGTATTAAGATTTTTTCTGTCACAAAAATGAGAATTCGTGCGCATTTCACTTCTGGGATAATTAATAATGCCTTATCTCATTATAATAACTTTATATGATGGATGTCGTCTCTTGAGTTGTCACATGAGTCATGTCATTAATTTTTCACTTCCTGCCACATCCTATTTCAGAAAGCGTCAAGGCATATTTGGAACTTGTTTGGTGACATGTTTTGTTCCTTTACAAAATTTATTAACTTCAGCAACAAATGTTGCCAAAAGCACAAATTAAGCATTGACACCATTTGGAAAAGGAAAAAATCAGTAACAGAACGATAGGTAACACAAATACACTGTAAAAAATAATCCTGCAAAAAAACAGAAAATTTCTGGCAGCAAAAGTTGCCAGAAAAAATCTGTAGGTTGAAAAATCCTGTAAACAGAAAAAAGCTGTAACCTACAGGTAAATGCTGTAAAAAGGAACTTTCTGTCAAGTGGGCTACAGATTTTTCTGTTGCCTCTCAGTAATTTTCTGCTTGTGCGCATGCACTTATTTTAGTAGAGATTTTTTAATTTTAATTAATTGATATCCGGGGATAGAACCCGCAACCTACCGCATGCTAAGCATGCACGCTACCACTGAACCAAAGAAGATTCAGTAAAACGTTGCCAATAGCTGTATTGGTTTTCAATGCGTTTAAGTACGGTACCTGACTACGTTCGGGGGCTTTTTCCTCCCTTTTTCTCACACATCAAATTTTTCTCTATAAAACAGTTAAATGAACTTAAAAACACATTGTAAACCAAAAAATTTGCAAATAATAAATTATTTTTTCTTTTTAAATCCCAAGAACTGTCATTTTTTCATCAAAAAACAGTATGTACGAAGAATGCTCTAATTTTCAAAATATTCCAAATATTTAACATAAAAATGTGTATGTATAGTCTTCATAATATATGTTAGTGGAAGAAGCAGGATTAAAGTTGAATTCTTTTTTACCTAAAGATTGAAATGATTACGTAAATAATAAATGCAACTTTGAAATTTTTCACAACAACGATAAAATGGAAAAGGTCTTCCAAAATTTTTCTATTGAAGTAAAACATAAAATCCTGCTTCAGACACTACTAAACATCTATAGGAACCATCATACCAATTTTCATGAAAATAAATTAATTATATTTGAAGTAATCATTATTACGGTGAGTCAATTTGGTCAAAAACAACATGTAGAGAAAAACGCATTTAAAGTTGGAAAAGCTGGTAACAAGCTGGCAACAAGGCTTTTTCAAATCCAAATATCTCAGCTTCTAGATTGTCTAGAGACAAACCAAGGACTTTTTTAGAAAGGGGAATGTCCAAATTTTCAGATTACTACATAAAATGTTTTTCGAAATTTTGGTCGAAAATCGGTTTTGAACGTAGTCAGGTACCTTAAGTACAGATAAGCTAAAAAACTAGGTAAAAGCTGTTATTTTACATAAAATAAATAGAAGTGCGGTGGGAATGTTACATGACAGAATATCTCTGTAAACATAAAGTCACTGTTATTGAAATTTCTGTTTTTCTACAGTTTTTTTTTACAGTGTAGCATCTTAAGCACCGATATATGATCATTTTAACAAACACAAAATTTAATAATAAATACATACTTAAAATACTTTCTACCCAGACCTTTCTACCTAGTATTAAGTTAATTACTAAGGAAAATATAAATTAAAATCAGGATCTTAAAAAAACTGTGCTGTTTGTATGTTACTTTTTGCTTAGTGTTTTACTCAAATCTCTCCGCTAGAACTTCAAACTTTGAGAAAACTCTCGTATTCGGCGAGACACAGAAAATATCTTTTCTGGCAACACCCATGCAATTTAAAGGTGTTTAGAAGAGGATTGAACGATTTGCATTTAGAATACGGAAGCAGAATCTTGTAAAGTGATGTTGGTACAAAGTTCTCTATGGCTGTACTAGATCGTCCACTTTGCTCTTGATAGAAATACTGGTTTATATGCATTTACACATACGAGATCTATGCACTCAACGCCCCTTTTTTATATGGATCACAAAAAATTCTTTGTGGATCGAAATAATAACTTAAAAATACCGAGTTTAAAAAAACGAAATTGTAATAAAAACTGATTGCTTATTTTGTATGCTTTAACGATAGTAGTTAAGCCGAATTTGATAATTTAAATGGAATGTTCTATTTCACGCTTTTTTAAATAAAGGTTTTTTATAATTTAGCAAAACGAAAAATTTCGCAAGACATTACTTATATCCTACCGTATAATAAAATAGTTTTAATTTTAATTTACTCACTGAATGCATCCTTTGGATGGAATGTTTCTGTTTATAAGAGGATTCAAAATAAGGTTTTCTAATTATTCTTAATTTAGACCGTTTAATACCATATATCTGAAAAAATTCATTGTAATATATTTCAATTGTTAAGGTGATATTAATTTAGAATATTTATCCAATGAACGTGATAAAAGTAATATTCTAGAATGTTCTTTGGTATTAAAATTTTTGGCTAATAACTCCTTTAACAATATAAACCAATAGGTAGGACTAATACCACCACAGGTCCAAAGCACCAAGCCGCTGTACTATACCATGGACCATGGATATAAAACAATTCTTCACATTATCACATTGTTTATTTGTTATTCGTTTAAAAAAGGGGTAAAAACAAAAACGGGAAAAGGATTTACGGTAAAATTTATAACTCTAAAAAATACTATCTCTCAGCAAAATTTCCTTAAAAAACCGGGATAAGGAGTCATTTATAAAATAACAAATCGAATTCTTCTCAAATAAAATGAATCGCATTAATATATCAACACAGAAAACACAAAAAGCATCTTCCTACTCTCTCAAAACAATCCAAAGTGTAAAAATTTAGCACCTTGTACAACTCACACCTCGAAAAAACCCCCTAAGAATATCTCAAAACAAACCTAACAGAAGAAAGTGAAAGACAGTAGGCTTTCAAGGAATGTTCCCTTCGGTTGTGTTTGTCGTGAAAAGTATCAATCCCGTCTCTCCTCCTAAAAGGCCCTAAGGCAATAGAATGTGTAAGGGGTGTCTTTCCTTAAAATTATCTTTTCCCTGGAAAGAAAGTGTGACCTTCTGTCTTGTCTGGAAAGCCTTGAGTACTTTTCCACTTCGGGTTCTTTTGTTGGCATCATTCACCTTTCCAATTTAATTTTCATTCGCACTAACTTTCTCTAAGGGGTTCTTATTTCACTGAACAAACTTTAAGTTGGAATGCCTAATAAGAGCAGAGACTTCTGTAGGGACATTTATAAGGGGATGTTTGGACAGTTTGTTTGACTTTAAAGTGCATAATTTGGTTATGTATTGGGTTGTGTAGGAATACTGATGTTTTGTTTTGTGAATTGTGAATCATTTGTCTTTTATGTTGTCTATTAGAATGTGAAAACGGTGTACGGGTGATTGTGTTTTTGTTGGTTTCAAGTGATAATGATTTGAGGATTTGATTTTAAAGAACTAAATTATAATTTTATAATCTATATAAATAATTTTTGAAGACATTGTGTGAACTTATTAAAACTCTACGAACAAACTCACTTATAATATATACATTTGGATATAAAAACCTAATATTAAATTAAAATTAAAATAACCACTATTTAAAAAGTCTTTTTATAATCTGTTTTACAAACAGCATATCAACGCACCACATGTTTGAAAAGGAATTTATTATTTTTATTTATTTGTAACAAGCAGTAGATACTTAATAAACTGTTTGAAATTAAAATTTGATTTTAAAAGTTTAAACCATTCTTATTGTAATAATTATAAACTGAAGGTTTTAGAAAAAAATATAATTTTTATGGATAATATGTATATCGCTATAGAGGTATATTTAAATTTAGGTAGCGAAACCATAAAATTAAGAATCATTCCAAAAGTAGGGTTGATAAAAAAAATAAATCTGTGGCAAATGAATGCTAATCTTGATTTATATTGCTTCCAACTTCCATTCCTTCTTAAATTACAATTTTTTCACAATTCCCAACACCTTTATAAACTCAAATTTAAGAGTGATGTATAACGAGAATTACGATACTAAAAAGATTTCCTCCAGGGTTGGGTTTAAATTCTTGTTTTCTTTCCTTGGAAATCTTACTCAACATTGGAATTGTAGTTATCGGATTGAATGTTTTCGAAAAATCTTTCCGGGATACTGTATCTTTTACCTTTTGAGACGAACTCCACCGGAGATAGTCATTGAATTCTATGGAAAATTTGGGGTATTTAGGATTGATGTATTTGAATTTTAAAAGTAGCTGTATAGCATTTTTATTCTTTTTTTAAATTCAAGATTATTTTGTTAATTTATTAATGAACTTTTCGAATAAACTTAACAATTCCCCAGCGATAACTTTTAAACGCTTGGACTTATCACCGAGTTATTGTAAAACTATTAGATAAGTTACTTAACTTATTGATGAACTTTTCTAGTAGTAAATGGAAAACAGCCGAGAGAGAGAGTTCAAAATCTTTTATAAAAATGGGTGTTTGGTACTAACGATAAAAATTTTGTTTGCATAAACTGAAATTTTTCAATACAAAAATTGTTAGAGTGTAAAACTCATCTTTTAAAATTTTGTACTTTCACTGACACTGTACTAGACAGTGACTTAAGTTGAACCTATACTACTTCACTAACAAACAAAGTAGTTCTCATAGGGGTGTCTGAATTTCGAGTGAAACAAAGAACGTCAATTTTAAAATATTATTATTTCGTTAAACCCATGTATAAATAGTTTTTTTATCACTATTCGCGAATCGAAATTCCTCCTATAGTAGCGGTTTAGAGTAGTATCCCCCTGCAGTTTGAGATTTAAGTTATAATCCTAGAGAAATACAGATATAAGATTCCTTAAATTATAAATAAGTACTATAGAAATATTTGAACCATCAGGCTGTCTGTCCTCCACAATCTTTTGTTGAAAATGCCACCCATAATTTAAATAACCATCATAAATAACATCCCACAGTTAAACTTTCATGAATGGTCTAAGACCAAAATGCACACACACATTTTTTCGTCGCATTTCAGTTCATAAAATAAAACAAGCTCTAACCACCTTTCAGACAAAACCCATACTCCCACATCTCTAACCCCAAATACCCTGTCAACTCCGCTCTTTTCACCCACACACAGCCCCATTACTGGAAGGCTAAGTAATGAATAACTTCAATGAACGTCCGGATCCCTTCAAAAAATAACAGCTCAATCGACGACAACGACAAAAGCCTTTCACATCTGCAACCCAAAATCGGCGATTTCTTGATCTTTACAGTGATCTCTATCAGACCCTATGACATTTCGCGGCCTAAAGTGGGGTGCCGAGATGTCTTGGCAGACGGTTCGATAGAATGGTCTCCTCTTTATATAAATCACTTCTTTAAAAAGTCTTTAGGTTCGGCCTTGAAAATGAACAAAGAAAGATGGCGGAGGTTTCAGAGTAGGGAAAACTGCTGTTTTTGGAAATGCTGAGGGGTAATTTAAATGAATCGTTTCCATTTGGAAGTCGAAGGTAATGAATATTTAAGTCTTCGAGTGATCAATTATGCCAATTAAATCATTTAGGAGTTTGGGAGGTTCTGGGGAGTTTTCTGAAATGAGAAGCGGTTCCGAGTGAGGAGGGGGGTCTTTTTTTTGTAGGGGTTGGAATGAGCATTCACTGAAAGCGTGTGTGTTCTAGGGTATTTAATTGGAGAGAGTTAACGTACGTTGGAGAAATTGAATAACTGAATTCTGTGTGCTCAGCAGTTTTTGAAGTGGACTTGAAACGGAAATATCTGCTTTTCTTTTCCTATCTGGCAAAATTAGAGATTTAATAACTTGGTGTTCTTTGTAATTAAATAACGTATATTACTTTTAGTGTGAATGTTCCTTTTAATTTATTAATATATTGGATTGGGTTTGTGCATTATTATTTTATGTAAAACTTGCAGTTTTCTGAAGTTGTGGCTTTTAAATAATGTTTTTGAAGGCTATTAACTAATAAAACGAAGTATACATAATTTCATGTAATTAGTGTTGCTTGTTATGGAATTTATATTTTCCTGTTTGATCTAAAAAAGTGCCATATAAATTCACTCATATTTTTAATTGGCTACTGAACTTACTTTAGCCTAAAATAATCTGCTTGTGATGTGTTTTATTGGTTAAAAATGCTTAGAATGTTTTTACTAAAATAAATCCCTTAAAAGAATGATCAGATTAATGAACAATTTTCAAGTAATTATAAGGTCAGGTAATCATCAAATTTGAACATAATATATAACCAGGGATTTCCACATTCATACAAAGTTTGTTTACAGGGATATTCACCAGTTTTGAAATTACGAGTATCTCTCTTCCAATTATTAAATACTTTTAAATGTTATGATTTCTTGCTTGCCTGTTTTTAGGGATTTAGTGTAATCAATAAGTAGCTGTATTTTGTTTTAAAGAAATTTAACTGTTTGAAAATTTTAAAACACTATAACTATCTTAAACTATCTGAAATACAAAGGGTGGTTCATGGCAAGAGTTCATCGGTTTCTATATCATTTGGCTTAACAAGTCGAAAATAAAGTCTTGAGGATAGTCGATCATCGGTTTCTATATCATTTGGCTCGACAAGTCGAACATAAAGTCTTGAAGATAGTCGATATCCTAAAACTCACCAACTTTAAAGGAATCGACTAAAGTTAATTTGTGTTTTGAAAATGGAGATCCCTCCTTATTTCACAAAAAACCTTTATATAAATGTTTTACAAAAAATGATATTGAAACAGATGGATTTATATAAATAATTAATTCATGATATTAACTTTAACTAAACAACTAATCTTGCTTCCATTTTTCTAAAATGGTCATAAAATATACATCGGGCTGAAATTCTACTTCTAAAACCGTAGCATTTTAAAATTTATAAATTAATTATTAACGACTTAACCACCATAACCATACTTGTTTCAAACTCAGTCTCCAATATATTACACCAATACAGTAAATATTTGAAACATAGTCCCACTGAATCGCCCATCCTAAGACATCCCACGAAACCCACTTCATCAAACGGGATCTAATCCCCATCAAACCAAAATCCTCCTCCCTCTACCAAATCTATAATCAAGAACTCCAGACACTTACGGCTAACCTCCAAACATTTTGTCATCAAACTTAATTCCAAGAGAACCTTCCAACCATTACCAATCCAGCAACTTTAATCACTTCCCCCGTCGGAAATCGGCTCAAAATTAAACAAGCCCCTCTTCCAACAATAATTCTCTGCCCTCCCATCCTACAAACATGCTCTTTCCACGACAGGTGGCGCAATCTCAAGGCGTTAAATCTCGGCTCTAATTATTACGGGTAATTACCCGCGTCCACTAAGACGTAAACTATTATGCCGTTCTTGAGAACGACGGCCGTCACGATTAATATTAATAATAGTAATAATAATGCTACATGAGTATATTGGGCAGTGGAGTGAAAGTTATGGAAGGATGATACCTTGTTTATGAGCCGGTTGGTATTAAGTGTTATCAAATTCCTAGATATCTCGGTTTTATGTGATTATATGGTTGTGTAAGAAGATTGTGCCCTTCTCCCTTTTTAGTGCCAATTTAGATCTGTTATTGACTAAGGGTATGGTATACGTTTGGGTTGGTTGTGCCGTTTAACTTGGTCCATAGTTTATTTCCTATCCTCCAGATTTTTTAGACAAAAATTGAATGAAAAAATGGAAGATTAGAGGTTAAGGGGTATATGAGACAGTGCAAGATAACTTCTGATTAATAACTTCTGTCTACGGCTAAAAGGGTTAAGGTTTATTGATAAATTTGACGAGTTTAAAAAATTATAAAAAGAATTTTTTTGGAAAGTTTATTATCGATTAAGAAAATTATGTATTCAAACACAAAACTACTAGTAGTAGTACTACTTGCAAACTGCAACCCCTTTCATAATTATGTAAGAAAACTGCCCGACCCCCTTTGTTCTTTTTTTGTAAAAAATAAAAAATTAAATGAAATTTATCATTGATTAAATTTTGAAATTAGTTATGCCAGAAACAAGAGATTTTCGAAAATACAGTGTTTGTAACATCTCCCGTAAGCATTACTCATATCCCCCTTGTCAGGAAAAATAGGCAAAGAGCAACCCCCTCCCCCTTAGGGGTTGGCGTAATATATTTGAACGGCCCCTAAAAGAAAAACGCTAAACTTATCAAAAGTGCTTCTAACTAATTTTTCTACTTTTATGTATTTTTGGATGCACTGTTACACAAAATTAGAATAAGATTACGTTTTATTAGTGACAATTTTGGTGCTTGAAAACTCATTTAAATAAGGTCAATATGATTACATAATAGATCACTCGAAATTCATTAAATATTTGTCGCATTAAATTCACCAAAAATATCAATTCCCAGAAAACTCAAACTCAATTACCCTTTTTTCTGCTATAAGTACAATCACCCTAAATTTCAACTCCGTTCTTATGACAATTCAAACAAAGAACGTGTCATAAATCCGCAGAAACTTTGCAACATTCCCCGAAACTTTGCTCGTTTCTTATCAACCGATAACAAAAGCAACTGTCACACTGTTATCATTCCAACAGTCCTAACTCTTGCGTGCACTACAATGTTGAATTTTCCGTGTGTAGCCCTGGAGCATTAAATAAGAAAAATAATAAAAAACGTGGCGTATCTATGGTTACTGGTTACCGTTTTTTGAAAATGCATGTGCCCAGATTACATGCCGTCTGTGGTGTTGTGATTTTTCCAGTTTGGTCTCGATAAAGTTCTCGTTTGCTTCCTTTTTGTATACGTTCGAAATATTGAAATATTGGATCAACTTTTTCCTATTTGAAAGTGGTTTATATTTTTATTGGATTTCGTGCAGAGATATTCAATTTTACAACTATTTCCCCGGAGTCCAAATATAGTATCGTGTGTTTGATACATAGCCACGGAGTTTTTAAATTTTTTGATGTCTATGAAGCGTGTGATGATGGTTTTATGTGAAAAGAAATTTGACATACCATTGAAAGATTTTATACGAGTTATTATTTTTACGAGTATATGGTCTTTGTAATGCAAATTCCATGACAAGTCTACATTTTGGTATTTAAAAATATTTGAATTTGTTTTAACTGAAATCTTAAGTACAAGTGCGTGGACCTTAGATTACTAAGAACAAATATTTTTTGCAATACCGTATGATTTTTATTTGATATTTTGGGTTGATATTTTTTTCTTTTAAAACAGAAATATGTAAATTTATTTGAAAAATTCGAATTTTTATTTAATGTTTTCGAAATTTTAAGGTTAGTTTGTATTTTATGTCTAAGGGATTTCTCCACTCAAGCTTGTTACTAAACTATTCGTTCAAAAAAATTGGATTGAATATTTCTTATCACTATTAAAACAACTTTTCCAAGATAAAATTCTTCCCAAATATGAAAATATCTCTTCTAAAAGCTAAAAGAAATTATAATTTAATGAATGACAATTTGACTTCTTATTTTCTTTTCACAAAAATAACGGCAAAGAAAACATTTATTTTCTTATCTGAAATCGTCCAATGATATTGAAAATAAAATTTACCCCTTTCGCCCAAATTAAACAAAGTGATTCATTACCTTCAAACGGATTTTCAATTATTTTAAGAAAAAAAGTGAAAAAAACTTTTTAAGAATTATATATCCCGATAATTTATTTTTCGAAAGAATTTATACCATCTCTGAATAACAAGCATAAAAATTACAAAATTTCATTAATAAACATCATAAAGTACTCAAAATAAACGGGCACTCAAATATCTTTTCATTCAACCACGATTTAACTCTCAGGTTCTGAGAATTAATCACTCTTCCATTAAGGAAGCATACATCGCTTTGGTTTTAAGTGTTTATTCAATTTGAATGAAAAGATCGTGATAGGTGCAGAGTTCTCGATGTGATGCAGCCAAATTGGAATACCAGTTCGACATTTAAGAATTATCTTTACTATAAAAGCTTTAATAGGATTTTTTATGATTTTAATATTCTATTCAATGAACTACTTAAAGTTTATAATATAAAATTAGTGAATGTGTTTCGAATCGAGCAACAGACAAATGGAAGATAATTAATTAAACGGTGTTTAAAAAAAAGGGTTGATATTTTTTTCTTTTAAAACACAAATATGTAAATTTATTTGAAAAATTAATGTTTTCGAAATTTTAAGGTTAGTTTGTATTTTATGTCTAAGGGATTTCTCCACTCAAGCTTGTTACTAAACTATTCGTTCAAAAAATTGGATTGAATATTTATATTTGTATAAATGTTTATTTCAATCTCTGATCTACATTTCTTTTTTTCTGTTTTTCAATTTGTCTGAGTGCTGTCAATTTAAAAGTTAAGACTGATAGGCAAACTGCCAAAGATTCCTACTATTTCAAAAATACTCTATAATTGCATATTTTTTTTACTTTAATCTAACTAAAGTCTAATATTATAGCAACACTGTGCTTCTCTTTCAGCTACTGCATTGTCAAGATCAATTTAACTTTGACAAATCTCCAACCAAAGTTGGAAAAAAAGTTATAAAAAACAAACAAAAAACTTTTCTTTTAAAAACGGGGTATTTTCTCAATCCAATTTGAAAATCTGTCTTGAAACTACAAAGCTCCATTTTAACATAATCAATTTATTTGATGATGATAGTTAAAAAGAAAACATTTCATTACAAAATTACCCCTTTCGTTCGCATTTATATTTGAAATTAACAGAATATAACTTTTCAAAACTATTACATTAAAAACTTTTATAAAAGTTTTTAAATCGTATATAGGATGACCAAGTTCAATAGAAGTGTAGATTCAAAGTGGGCTGTAGTTTGATATCTGTTGAAGTCTATATGAGATCTACTGAAAACCACACAATTTTAACGCAATTAAAGGAGCTTGAGATGTATTTTGAAGAGTGTTTCTTTCAACTAGATGTTCTTTTACTTGAAATTTCTTTCTCTAAAAATAAACTAAATTTGTTTTAGCCCGACATCCCAGCACTTAATCTCTTTTTTGCCATCCCTCCTATCCAGAACTAAAACCAAAACAAAGCTCCCCCATCACTATGCATCATTCATTAAAAGAATACTTCATGGATGAACTTTAACGAGCCAGCAAACACTTAACCATTCACCAAACTAAGATTAATGTCCGCAAATAAGTTGGGTTAAGCAGTCGTCATCCACCGCAGGGCTTTATCGAAGTCTCTGGAAACGTGTCCTGCAGAGAAACTTTCCCTCGGAGCTTATGTGCGCTGCAGGGAAACCATTATCATATCGGCATTGGTTATGCTGTTGCGTGCCATAGCTCACGTTGCTGGGGAAGCTTGGGTAATAAGTTTGGCGGCCCACTAGGTATTTTGCATGGGCTGGGGAGGCAAGGGAAAGGGGTGGGCTGTGTGAGGGCGGATTCCGTAGTTGGGAGACGCTCAGTTTGGAGGTTTGGTACTGTTTCGGTGTGGGTTTAAATGATGAATTAAGAGGTAATAAACACGTTTGTGTGTGGGGGTTAAAGAGTATAAATGAAATGTTTTGAATGCTTGGTGAAATTAAGGTTTGAAATGGTGTTGCAGTGTAAAATTTATCTGTGTAATTTGACTTTTAATACGGTCATAATAATAACAATATTAAGAATAAGGAACTTGCATGATTTTTTTTTATTTTTTAATCTATTCTTCATGCAAAAATTAGCCACTACACAAAATTTGAGGCCGATTGAGAAATTTTTTGATTGCAAAAAAAATTATCAAAAATCGTCTTTTCCGAAGCACCTGACAACGCTTAATTGCATGCATAGTGACGTCACAATTTATTGACATTGCCTAAAATGTTTGCTTTGGATTTCTGACCGTCACCAGAAGTGTCTAGAAGGTAAATATTTATTAAAACATTCATATCGGACACTTCAGAAAAAAGAAATCATCAACTAAAACATAGAAATTCAATTTTGAGTGCAATTTTGCCCGATGGAATTCTACGTCACTATGCATGAAAACACACTTCGCGTTTTCAGTCACGTGTTTTTTTCTCGACTTTTAAATTAAAATATTTAATTACTTGTACACTTTTTTGAAAAATTGACAAAATATTTCATTTTGTTTTCCAAAAAACTATACGGAATACTTGAAAGTTTATGAAAATCTGACACATGCAAGTTCCTTATTAGGATTTTGAAATTTTTCATTTTAACCAAAAACAATTTTCCTATTGTAAACTTTAGAACTCAGTTGGATTATAAACTATTACAGTTCTCTTTCAAGAAACACTAAGATATCGACAATTTCGATACACGTTTTTCATCGTATATTAAATCTAAACGAAGTTGCGTTTGTAATAAATATGAGGGTAATAGAAATGGAGAACTTAATGTTTTGTGTTTTATTAATTCGGTCATCAAAGGCTATTTTTTCAAGTAGGGGAGAGGGACACATTTGGACAAGCCACTTATCTCTATGTTAAATTCAATTTCAAAATCAGAAAAAAATATCAATAGGTAGGGGAGAGTGGCATAGACGGGGATGTCACCCAAAGCGGGTAGGGGCTCGTATACTTATAAAGTGTATTTTATAATTACGTCAGAAATAGGTAAAAAATAATGTAAAAATATGAAAATCCTAAAATAGTAAAAAAAAACAAAATTGACATTTTTTGCATTTTTTCGATATTTTGACCCCCTTGCTGTGGCTAAAGATTTTATTTCACGGAAATTAAATTTTAAGGGGACTTAAAGGACTCATTGATGAACATATTGGGCCCAATTAGAAAATGTTTCGGTAAATTTGGGTATTTTTAATTTTTTCTGTAAAATTTAGCCCTTATGCGGTCGTAAAAGATATTAATTGATAGGTCAAAAATTTTAAGACTTTGTTTCTGACTACAAATGGCAACTTTTCCGCGCTATTACGTTTTGATTATTCAAAATTCGTTTTTTTCGCTCCACCCTACTCAACATCCTCTCCCTCCATTCTTTCTAGATTAATCAGCCCCTTATAGATTTCCTTTCACGTGATCTCGGCATCCTAAAACCATAAAAAAATTCATAATTTTATGCCAATATTAAGGGTAAATATGATCTTGAAACTAAGCAGAATAAAACTGGAATACATGCATATACCATAAAATCTGTGATTTTGTGCTTCATACTTGCAGTGCAGGAGAACGAAAGTTACACAAAAGTAGAAATTTAGTTCGATGCTCAAAAAACTATTTTCTCACGTACACAGCCACAACTCATATGTCAGACTTGACGATCTCTTATCTTCTTTCATTCATCTCCCTTGTAAGTACTGCAGTGTCCTTTTCACCCTGGCTGCCTGTCATTTTGAGGAAATAAAAGCGTTACAATTGTCCCCCCCGTGTTACTTTTAACCCCACTCTCCCCTATATTTGTTAAATGAGTTTTCTCTCGAAGTACTCTTTATTTTTTTTACCAAAATCGAAATCTACAAGTAAATTTTGTCGAAATTTTTCTAAATGCAAAAACCTCTGAAATTTAAGAAAAAAAACTTTGAAATGCCAAATATCCAGTTTAATTGGTTGCTGTAAATGTAAACTTTAATGTACAATGAATTTGGAAGCCTCTAAAAAGGAATTCTGTATTTTTTATGCAGTGTGTGAACGTGCCTCTCCTTTGGGGCACATTTGGGGCAAGATTTCTCAAATTTTCGGTCGAGGATTTATGAGGGAAGTTTTTGATAAATTCATCTAAGAAAGGTTACTAAAATTTCAGGAATGCTGTGAACTAATGAATTTATCAGTTTTTGCTTCAATATCTTATAAATATATATGGATAAATAGCCAAAAATGTACTTTTGTTGCGAATGTGCCCCCCCTCTCCTCTATCAGAGAAATATGAAATTTTCAGAAAAATTAATTTTGTGCAACTTTACAAAACTCAAAGTTTGTCAATTTTGAGTTTTAAACTGACTCCATATTCAAAATCTGACACCAAACAGCCTGAAATAAATTGTTTTGCAAAAAAACCCAGCTAGTTTTGTATTAGCTTTATCCTTAAAAATAGATATTTAAGAGGTAGTTTTCCCTCTTCTCTAAAAAGTTAGGAAACCGATTTGTGACATATTGCGTCTTCAAACAACCCCCAATATTTTCCATTAAAAGCAACTTTTACAGGGAAAAGTAACTTATTAATACTAATATTTATTTATGCAACAGGCATAGCTACACTGTAAAAAAAACTGTAGAAAAACAGAAATTTTCAATAACAGTGACTTTATGTTTACAGAGATATTCTGTCATGTAACATTCCCACCGCACTTCTATTTATTTTATGTAAAAAAACAGCTTTCTTTTAGTTTTTAGCTTATCTGTACTTAAACAGAAACTTACTGCATCGAAAACCAATACAGCTATTGGCAACGTTATGCTGAATCTTCTTTGGGGCAGTGGTAGCGTGCGCGCTTAGCATGCGGTAGGTCCTGGGTTCTATCCCCGGATAATAATTGATTAAAATTAAAATAAACTCAACTAAAATAAGTGCACGGGCACAAGCAGAAAATTACTGAGAGGCAACAGAAAAATCTGTTGCCCACTTGACAGAAAGTTCCTTTTTACAGCATTTACCTGTAGGTTACAGCTTTTTTCTGTTTACAGGATTTTTCAACCTACATATTTTTTCTGGCAACTTTTGCTGCCAGAAATTTTCTGTTTTTTTGCAGGATTATTTTTTACAGTGTACCCTTTAAAGAAAGTGCCGTGACAAAATGGTGTTCATTGAAAATAATAAAATCCTCATATTTTTTGGTTTTCTAAGAATTCTGATGCTTGCAAATAATTTTATTTCGTCTCAAAGGGAACTAAAAGAATATTATAGAAATACATCCATCTACAACACGCGCATATCAATTTATTACAAAAACGCTTCCAAAGTAAAACAATCTTTCAAAGTAGTATTTTATATCTTAGAAAAACCAAATAAATGAATACTTTCTCCAACATAATTCCAGTAACTTGATTAAGGACACGCAATATCCACCTACTCTTCCTTTAAATCGGGTTTCACTTGGATGAATTGTTTATTGTTCGTGTCTGTTTCCAAATTCTCCTTAAGCCTATTTGAGTCTATCAAATGAGATGACAACAACAAAGAGAATCTCGCTTGTGCAATTTACACCACTCCCGATTTGCGTGTCATTCCCAACGTAATCAGGTTAAGTATACTCAGTTCCACGGGATGCATACGAATTGCTCATAAGCTCCCCGAGCAATTCTCGTTCGTTTATGGTTGTTTAAACGTTGAGGGATTGCGGGACAAAATCTCACTGGCTCCAATTTGATACATAAGAAATGTTTTCAGGGGCATTGATTTTGAGCCGTAATGATGAATTATGTTGGCATGCACGGTGAAATGAAGATATTGGTTTCAATTTACCAGGCTTTTTAAAGGAAATCGGTTCCGAGAATCTAATTTGAATATTTCATTAACTTTGGAATGAATGCAATTCATAACGGTGGAGAAGGCTGAGAAAAAACTCCAATCGATTATGGTTGAATAATACTGCATGTAAAATTCATTATACTAAATAAATAAAAAGTATATCCAGGAAAACAGCTATGATTTAATGAGCTTGGATGGAGGAAGAAATGTAAAGAAATATGTGATTGTAAAACGTCAGAAAATTATTTGATACGCATAAATTATTCCACCAACTGTCTAAAATCTAATCCCATAATTATTTTTAAAATCATTAAAAGGAGTTACATTATTATGTCTTCAGTGAATTTTCAAATTCCAATACACGTCATCTTTGATATGAATATTAAAATGTTTCTAAAACTAATTTTACTCTTCGAAGAAATATTTATTGAGTTTGCAAAACTTTTACGCATAAAATATATACAAATGTAAAAAAAATCGAGTAGTACAATCACATCAAAGAGGAACTACCAGTGTTTTAATGTCGGACATGATCTTAAAAATTAAATATTTAAAAAAATCTTTAGCATTTGCGTTTATTTAGGTTGAATTTGTGATGTTGTAGACACAGTATCCACAGACTTCTCACTTGACTTGTACTGCTTTTATCCCCACATATTCAAACAAAACTCCTTTATTTTCAAAACAAAACATTTTCATCCCACTAACATACACAAAACAGGGATGCTTCGAACCTTTTTAAAAGCTCCTCAGCACGCCAAGCAATAAAACGAACAATTACCTTAAAGATCACCCCGCTAAATGCATTTGGCATGTCCAATCCTACCCCCAAATCCCACCATCCCTCGCGATACCCTTTTAAAAAAATCTCTTCTGTCAGTGCAACAGGGAAAATCCCATCGCTTCAAACAAAAAAAACCCTAATGTTTAAAGTTTAAATGAATGAGAATGCTCCAACTCCGACATGAACTTCATTAACAGCGAAAGTAATTTTTGTCGCCGTGGTTCTAAGGTTTATGAAAAGTCCCGTAAAGATGATTTCTGAGGGCTAATGGCCAAAGTCACGCGAACGGACCATAAGCACCCGAATTTATTTAATTCGTAAAAAGCGGATTGGTATTCAGCAGCGGATTGCCGTACGCCGAATATTATTCGCATGCCGAGATCTTTACGTTATTCAAACGCGTATACGTGGCCAGAGTCGGTAAGGCAGTAGTTGGTATATGGTGAACCGAAGTTTATAGTGTCGCTTGCGTAAATATTGATGGGGAATGGGATTTGGTATAGTGAAGGTACTAAATTTTCGCGGGTTGTTGGGTGTCAGAAAAATGCAGGGCCGAGGGTTTAGGGAAGATAGCTTTTGTTTAGGCACGTATGAGTGAAGGGGTTGGATAAAAATCACAAAATAGAGTAGAGGATAAAAAAAACTCCTGATATATATTCGACACATCCATGATCTTGTGTAACAGTTATAGTTTATAATCAGTTGCAACTTAACTTGAGCCTGTAGAAATATGCTGAGAGCAACCAAAGAAAGTATTTCCCCGGGAGGTGTCTGAATTATGAGTGAAATTTAGAGCTTCAATTTTGAATAATGATTAGTTTTTTAAATCCACGTATATTAAGCATTTTTTCATCAATATATGCATAAAATGTTTATTATTATAATTTTTTAAAGTGGCGTAACGCGTAGTAGTACAACTTGCTCTCAAACTCTCCAGCCAATAAGAGCTTCTAGAAACCCAGCAGGCTTTCTGTTTACTCAGATTTTCTTCCGCATGGCCATGACGTCAGGCTCAACTTAAGTTGCATTCGAGTATATATTCAGTTACGCTGTACTACAACAATTGGTTAATTAGACTGTACTTGGCAATATGCTATAACACATGCGAGTATACGACGGTTTATACTTTTTTTATTAGATAAATTGAATACTATTTTTGTTTGGTTGCATATATGACCTAATTCAATGATGGTGAAATGTTGGAAAACTATTGGGTATAAAAGAATTTAACGTAGGGAGTTTTAAAAAATTAAAATTATGGGCTTTGACATATGGTTTGCAAAAGAATTTAAATTTTATTCCATGCGTTGAAATTTTAAACTACCCTTTAAATATCCTTTATCTCTTGTTTTCTGACAAACTTTAACACAAATACTTTTCCCCAAGATATACACTTTATTTCCTTTATATACGAAGCCGTTATACGAATTCAAGAGCATACACAATGTTGTAACAGTGAATTTCTCTTCACTAACATCTCTCCACACAAATCGGTACGGCGCCTTCCACAACAAAACCTCTGATATTCCTTACACCCTCTTCCATTATCGTGTGCCATCAAAGACATCCTCGGAAAAGTATTCTCCTCCCCGGGTCAAGAGTCCCTCCCAACTCTAATGGCCAATTACGCAGACCCCACTGTTTCCGGAGTCACAAGTGGGTATCACTGTCGCCTTCCCTAATTCAATCGGTGACAGCGAAAGAAAGCCGGAGATAGTGCACGCATCCACTGCATCCCTGCGTGACCAAAGCATATAGTGGAAAATTCATACCCTATATAAAAAAAAATTCCTGTGGAAGAGGAATCGTGAGGATGTTTCTCTCAAATAATAGATAGGGTAAGGTGAAGAGTATTTTCTTATGTCGGTAGGGAGTGACAGTATTTCAAAGCAAATTTCCCCCCTGAGAAATGAAAGAGATTAATTTCTTTAGTAAAATTATTTCAAGCTGCAAATTTTTTTTATTTATGTTATTAAATATTAATAATATTTCTAATTAAAATGTTAATATTGTTCTGTTACTTTATACTCTCTTATAATTTAACGTTCGTAGAATCAGCACCCTTTGGGAGAATATTTTTCAGTTTGTGGTTTTGTGAATAATTTTTGATCAATAGCATAAAATTTAGTGAAATAAACGTTTTCTGGTTTAATCTGAATTCGTAACTATTCGTAAAAAATATTATAGAAAAAATCGTTTATGTAAATCACTGGTTACTAACAGGTGGTCTGTGAACTAAGGGATCCCTGAGAAGTTTGGATGTGGTTCATGGAAGCGCCTGGCAGCAATAAGTATGAAATAAGTATTTCAATAAAATTGAATTTTGAAGTAAACATGAAAAAAATAGGGGATACCGTTCCTGATACATAACCAATGATTATTTTGTTAGGATAACAGTCAACAATAAGTTCATAGCTATTAGATATAAACTCTTTCTTCCCAAAATATTAGTTAAAGAGCAATTTTGAGCAAAATATTAACTTGAAAATTATTTACAGTTATCTATTCTTGATAAGTTTTTTATTAACTATGTATTTCATGATGGCGAAACTGAAAAATACTTGTATGTTAAGTCATGGAATATGAATAGTATTTAATAACATACTTAATGGTGGCAATCGAAATTAAATCCCTATTTTTTTTCAACTTTTTTTGTCATGGTTAAAAGTTCTGAAAGGGATAAAGTGATGGTGTCTCGTATTTTTTTTATTATAAGGCTAGTGGTCTGAGCACTTCTATGAGTTAGAAACCACAGATGTAAATCAACTAGGACACGAAAGAGTGCTTTTTAAAGAGGATATTTGCGTCAGTTTTCCTTTGAAAGGATCTTTGAAATGCAATGGAAACATAAATGAAATCCCAAATGCCAAACAAACTTTTCGCTGTTAGGAGATATTAGTACGTTTTATTCAATGAGGAAAGCGATTAAATGGCAACCCTATTCCTTCCAACTCTATGCCAACAATGCGACCCGTGATTACAAGTCTCCAAGTGTTTGGCGACATCCATAGTCTTTACGTGATCAGGTCCCTGATACTGGATTTGATTTAAGCTCGATAATGAGAGACCCTTGCTCATTTCCGAATCTTTTTTTCTCGCGATCTTTTAGAATAATTAAAAGTAATTAGAGAATGCTTGGCTGGAGGGGCTCTTAAGGGGGAAAGATTTGAGTGAAATGTTCGAGGAAAACTGTCACTGCGGTCTTGCTGCTTTTGTCTGATAGGTAATTAGACTTGCAAAAGGACATCTTGTTTAGACTGGCTTGGTAGAAAAATCAGATACTGAGATAGTGTTTATTTTTCTTAATTTTTTCGTGTAATATTGTTTCTTTCGAATTTCAATTCTAATCGAATTTCTTTTCTTCAAAGGAAAAAAGTTTATATCGAGCACTTTTTTCCCCACTAGTTTATCTTGTCATTATCAATTTAGTAGTTTTCTATTTGTTAAAACTAAGCTATATTTGAATAAAGAAAACATTTTGCATGTTTCTTTCAATGAACATACTCCTTGAATACCTTATATAGGATATTAAAAGTAGATTAAGATGCATATAAAAGTTTTACAAACATCTTGCATCTTTTTTAAAATATCGCCTTAAGCATTACAGGTAAACGAGTAATGATATTAAATCTGATAATCTAATAAGGTTATCCTCATATCACCATATTTTATAAACATCTGAACTTTTTTTAAGTATCCCCACATGAGCATTAAATAAAATAAATGTTTGGGAAATTTAAATATCCGGTAGGAAATACAAGTATATCTGTCTTTTCTTCAATAATGACAAGCAAAACAAAGAAATATTTTAAAGTTATGTTTAAAGCATCAAGAATTAAATTTATTCACTTAAAAATTTATTTAATATGAATTTTAGACACATTCTGTAAAAGCCAACATATATTCCCTTCTTATGGTATTGAAGAAGTATTTCTTAACATTCAAGCATTTTACTGAAGTTTGTATTAAGTAGTTGATAAAGAAAACTTCGAGTGGGTTGTTAAGGAACTGAAAACCCTGATAAGCCCAGGAGATAGATTTTATTCCCAATCCAACATTTTGAGATAGTTCAGATGAATACCATTAAAGAGTAGTTGAAAGAACATTAAATGGACTCGTCACTCTCCTAACTCTATTTGAATTGGTTTTGCCTTTAAGTATTTGATTAAGCTTTCGGTAAATTGAGTTACTTTGGGTGGTTCTGGAACTAAAGCAAGATCGATAATATTCATTTAGAGTAGTTCCTTTAAATCCTCTTTCAGTTTTTGAAGATTTCTTGTTTTTATAAAAGATTAACTAAACTTTTTTACTTTTAAATTAATGATCGTTGTTCATCAAAAAAGAAAATTGAGCGTTTTTAAAGTTTTCAAGTTTTTTAATCCAAGAATTTTCGTAGAATACATGAAGTAATTGTTTACTTTTGATTGCGGTTTCTAATGTTTTCCTTAGGGTTTTTTTGACCAATTTAGCTATAAAAAATTTTCTTAATTAATTTTTATCAGAAATGAGTTTTTAGAATAAATCTTACTTGTTTTGAGTGCTTGGTTACATATTTTCATCCATGAATGCTATAATTTTTAATGTAGAACGTTGAGGTTTTAGATTAGCGTGTTATAAAAGTGCCATTAGAAAAAGATAAATTAGAGTCATAACAAAGATGAAAAAATTTTTTTAGATTAGTTCTTAACTCTGTAGAGGGAGTTTTGCAAGTATTAAATTATGTTTAATATCTTGAAGGATATAGCTTATTTAGCATTAAAGTAGTTCTTTCCTTTAAGTGTCAAGTAATATTTGGTACCAAGTGCGTTTAGCTTTTACAATGGTCTATTAGCTAGACTGCTATAGACAAGTATATAGATGGTTTATTAGCTATAAATACCTCTACAACTGAATTATTAAAATAAAATTTAAATTTAATACTTTATAAAATGTATTTTACAGCGAAGAACAATACATATACAATCACACTTAATTCACACTCTAATTCCAGTTTTAACTTCCATTCTTCGAAAAAATAAAACAAACCCTTCGCTTACGCACACAAGCAAAACTACATCTAACTTCCTTCCTCACATACAAAAAAAAGAAACCTTAAATAAAAACCATCCCCATTTATTTATTGATCACAAACCCAACAAAACCCACACGCCCCGCTTTTTCTCACAGAGACCACTGAAAACGGAAGAAGAAAGATGGGTTGATATTTATAAATCCGGCACAGCCATCTAAGTGGGGGGAAATCAATACCTCTTTGCTGCGACGATACCCCATTGACAGTTAGTGCCAGGTACGGACGAGACTCGGTTTTGATAGGGTGTGGTGCCTGCAGACCGATGGGGGAAATCTCAATATTTAATTAATTAGTGTCTGGATGCTTGAGCATTAACGGGGCAGGGACCTTTTTGTAAGGAAGCTGGGGGTTTGTGTTTGAGTGGTTCGGGAAGAATGATGTGGTTTTTATTAGTTTGTTAGATGGATAAGATTTTTATAAATATTTATTTATTTATTTATTACAATGCCAGGCTTTGACAATTAAGTCATTTGCCTTCTGGCTTCCCAATATTTTTGAACTATACAATTAAAATCTTTAAGTGCAAGGCACGTGTCGATATGGCAACTGTCCATTGGTCGTCCAGAGTCACAAAGACAGCAGGTCGGAGAGTCCTTAAGTCGTAGTCTAAAAAGATGAGCATTGAGGCAATCGTGTCCAGTAAGAAGACGGAAGGTGGCAACAGCAGAACTCCTAGGGAGGTTCGGAATCGCTCGACCTTGGTCAGAAAGGCATTCCCAGGCCTTACCCTTCGCTAGGGCAGACAAGTCCTCTCTAAATCTTTTCCTGAACTCCAAATTGATTAAAATTTTAGCAGAATGAAAGGGTAAGGGATAATTTGGCCTCTGTAGGACAGTGGTACCTTTTTTTGCAAGAAAATCAGCTCTTTCATTGCCTTCCACTCCACAATGGGAGGGAACCCACTGTAAAACAACCAAATCAGCAAGTGAATTTAATAGAGACCTACACTCCAATATACGTTTAGAAATGCAAACCTTATTGTTGGTGATGGCCTGCAGTGAAGAGATGGAATCAGAAAAGATAACTACATTACTGAATTTATACTTCAGTATCTCAATTTGTCGCAAGGCCATTAAAATTGCTTCTAGTTCACCATCGAAGCTTGTAGTATCTCTGCCAACGGCTTTGTATAAAGCAAAATGTTCGCAAAAAACACCCGCACCAGCTCCATCACCACGCTGGAACATAGATCCATCAGTGTAGACATGGGTCCAAGAACATGCAGGATATCTATTTTCGATAGTAGCGAGGGCGATTGTACGGATTTGGGACTCATTCATGTTGCGTTTATCAATTTGTAAGTCTAAATCGAGAGATACTAGAATATCATTATAGTCTAGAGGACACAAGGGACCAGTGAGTGGCTCAGCCTCTTGATGTAAGTCGAGGTTAACTGCTATCTGATAGCTGGCTTGGTTGAAGCCATGTTGCGTTTTAAGGTTTCTTTGTCTGTTATAGTCATAGTTCCTCCAATAGGAGTTACCTGGAAGTCTTCGGAGCTTTTGTAGAAGTATTCCCGAGCTTCTTTGAATTTCAGACTTTATAGGGTGAAGCTTAGTTAGTTGGCGCATGGCTGCAACCGGGGTGGACTTAACTGCCCCTGTTATTAATCTCATTGCCTGATTTTGGACTACTTCGAGTTTATTGATAACGGAGTCGGAAGCAGTCACAAGTATCTCATTACAATTTTATAATTACATTTTTATAAATATTATTTTTATCGGGTATTCTTCTGTGTGCGACATAAATTTTCTAGTTAGAAATTAATTCATAAATAAATTTTAACTAATGTTTTTTTATGCTTAAAAAAGGATGGATTTAGGAAAATTTTAGTCATTAAGTTGAGATATTTAGGATTATTGCCGGGGGGTTTCAACCTTTTATCCTCTGAAACTCCTTTTTAAGAGTGAATATTTTGTCGACCTCCTGTAATAATTATTACTCAAGGGTAAAATGTTTTTACGTCTTTATGAACTTATCATTTAACTCCATAACGTATTTATCATTTTTAAATTTGCAACGAAAATGAACAGAGCTCATAAAATAATGTAATCTACTTTTAAAATGGAAGCAAATGTGACATACATTCGTTTCATTAATTAGACGGATTTTTTTTACAAAATATAAGCTTAGTATTTCACCGAAATCACCGATTTCTCTATCTTCTAAGATATTAAATTATCTTTCCTTGAATATTTTCCTGTATTACTCGTTTCAAAATCCCTTCAAATGTAGGTAAGTCGATGGAAATAGAAATCGAAAAATCATTACCAAGTGACTTTTCTCATCTTATATCTGGAATCAAATATTTGCTATGCCTTCGAAGTCGAGCTGTTAAAATATTTTTGCTTCGGAATTTGAAGTTACCCATTTTCATTAAAATGTCTCATCAAGTAAAATTAACGAACGGATTTGTTTGATATTATTTGTTAAAACGTTTTTAATGCATTACAACTGAAGTCATATGTTACCAACTCTTTTTATCTTGACTACATTACATAAAGCATTGAAGTTCTTTATTTTTGAAATAAGATAAGCATGTTTAATCAAAATTTCTAACATATTATTAATTTGTACTAAAACGGGACTCTTATCAAATATATTTTAATAAGCACAAGCTTCATCTTTGTTAAAAATTATTCATCCTATTATTAAAAATTATACGTGCTTATTATGTAATTTCTGAATTTGCCTCACACCAATTGAAAAGGAAATTTATTTTAGATACCATTAGATTTATATTAGATACCATTTTTATTTAATACACACCCGGGCTTCGCCCGGGTTTCAGTTCTTTTAATAAATATCATCTTGTGCGTTACAGATGGGCTTCGCCAGTCCATTTTTAAAGAAAATTATTCTGATGTGTTACAGATGGGCTTCGCCAGTCCAAATGTGGAAATAGTTAAACAAAGGATCCATTTTTATGTTTACGCTGCAACAATGGATTTTAAACTACAACAATCGATTTCAATCTGCAACAATCGAGAATATGTCTACAACAATTAAAGTTACGTCTTCTCTTGTTATATTTACAACAATGTGATTTTGCCATGAAGTTAGGCACGAAATATGGGTTTTTCAGCATAAAATTGACCAAAAAAGGTGTTGGAATGCTTCGATTTTAAATTATTTTTATTCAGAAACCTTCCCTGGGGGGAGCGAGTAGATCAACGTGGTATTGTTTAATAGTTAATGTAGGTTCGAAAAGTTTAAAACTATAAAGGAGATACATACAGACATACAAACATTCATTTTTATATATATAGATGTAGCTCAAGGATTTAAATTGATGAGTTTATTTAGGTTATTTTTCTTTATATTCTTTTGTTTCATTAAAAGAAATGGAATCTTAGTTAAATGAATACTTTTTTTGGGGGCACACACATAAAGGGGGAAAGTTTCCCTTCTTTCTTATTTTCATAGTAATCCCAGAGGGCTTTCTTTAAGTGCAACTCGGAGTTATTGTGCCAGATCAAACTTAAAAAAGAATTACTCGATGAATAAGTGCGAAATTGTGAAAACAAATTTACGGTTAATATTACTAAAAAGTAATACTCTTACTTTTTAACAGCACTTCTTATATCTTTTAATAAAATGCATCCCATGAAAACTTGAGGCAAGACATATTGCTTTTTAAATTACTTCTTTCCACAAAATAAACAGTATTTTCTTTGAAAGTTGTACCCTGTTTACCTTTAAAATGTTTTCGTTCCATGGATGATTTATTGATTTTTTTCTATGAACTATATTTTCTTTTGGGCTTGTTGACTTATGGATAATAGCGACATGCATCACCCAATTTTTCAAGAACTTATAATAATGCAACATTTTTCTTATTTACAATGGATTACATCATCTCTGCCTACTTTTGTTAGTATACTAACATTTAATACCAAAATAATATTTAATGAGTTTGTAAATAAAATTTTATTTTACAAATGTGTAAAGGGACTGAGCATTTTATGAAGAAAATTTCTGTGTTTTTGTTTATTTCATGCACATGACTTCTGTTAAATTCATTTTGCAGGAACTAATCTTATGTTATAGGAATCTGATGCGTCTTGGATATTTCGTTAAAACACAGTGTTCTTTTTTAAAGTTACTTTATTTTATAATTAAAGAAATAAACATAATTTTAAAATAAATTAGAATAGCTGTAATATGAGTACAAGTTTTTCTTTACCAATTGAATATTTTAAAACAAATCATAGTGAAACTTTTTTAAATAAAAGAAAATATTTTTTGTATTATTATATGGTCATGTATTGGTACACATGGATTAAAACTAGATAATTAGAATAGATGAAACTAATAAATTTATGTTTAAACCTGAAGTAATAATAAATTTCCGAATGTACTCGGTTGAAGAAATGATTGATTTAATAAAAATATTTGTCAGTTTCATTAGGATATTAAATTTCTTGAAAGTTAGTGGATGGAGTGCTTTAATCGCTTTTAATTAAATTAAATAATAGCCATTTTTAATTAATGTGAAGAAGAAACCACTTTTGCCATAATGGTTTAAAACAAAACTAGAAATACGTTTTATAATTTTTTTTATCTCTTGCAGATTAACTAACAAATCTTAAAATTAAAATACAGGGTGATTATTATTAGTTTTGATTTTCAAATTGGTTCGAATGACAGTATATTTTTTCATCTGTACATTTTAAAAATAAGGAAATTTTTTGAAAATAAAAAAAATACATCCTAAATTGATATAAAGGGGGCGTAGTATACGTAAAATTCCATTACATCAAACTAAAAACAGGCAAAATTGATCATTTAATTACCTGCTGTTTTTATTTCGCTCTAATGGGATTTTTACAAGTACAACACCTTCTATTAGTCACCAATTTTAGCTCTACTTTTCCCTATTATTTCGTTTCCGAAATACTTACACTCATATTAAATATTAATCCATTAGAAAAAGTAGCTATTTTTTAAAATCGAAACTTCAATTACAAATACCCAAAGACATGCGTTTTTAAAGAATAACTACATAATACGAGTAGTTACCCTATTTGTATTATGGAGTATATATATGTTTGAAGATTGGATTGCGGCTTCCCTTTACAAGTATAATCGTGATAGGGACTACAAAGGGCTCATAGAATGCTTTATTGTAGTATCGGTATTTTCTCTCAACATATGTATCTGTGAGGATTATAATCTCAAAGGCTTTGCGTGGAATAAGGACTAGAAGCCAAATAGGATCTCTTTGATCTTTGAGAATATGGAATAGTTGGTGAGACTTCTTGTGAAAATATTTGCTCACACTTTTAAAAGAAATTGCATGATTTTTTTAGTCGCAAAAACGAAATATTTTCGGTTGTATTATTTAATTGTCTTGTTCATTAAAATATCTTTATCTTTAAAGCGGAAATACTTTGAAAAATGTTTTTAACTCCCTGATTGATTAGACCAGACTTCAAAATATATAGGTGTGTTATTTTAGCCATACCAATTCTGTTGCACGATTTACTTGTAGTTGTTAAGATAACGCTCAAAAAGAATATGATAACTTCACTGTTTATAACAAGAAGGATCCTAAACCTACACGGAGAAAACTAAATTTACACCCAATTTTTCATAGTGTGATTTTTTTTGCAGTACTATCCCTATTTTTAAGTTGCTATTTTTTAAAGTAGGGGTATGATAAGGATAAAATAAAAAATATGAACTATTATCTTTAATACTTTTTAATAGATAATTTATATAAACCATAACATACTGAATTTCTGGAATTATATTCATCCTTTTAATGTTCTTTGTTAATCTTTCGCTTTTATTAATGCAGGAAAGAAAATCAAAATAACATTTTTAGTCTCATGGGATGGGGAAGAATAACCGTAACCAAGAATAACCGTAATCAGATAACGAGAAGGGACTTAGTTACCCCATAGTTTCTAATTGTTTGCATTGAATGTTCTTGAAGTTAAAGGAAATAGAAAATATCAGATTCTATCTAAGCGAGAACTTTGGTTTTTTTTAATATAATAAGCACTTTTAAAACGTAACAACACTTTAATGTGGTTGTGAAGTTCTGATGATCTTTTATTGATATAAACTTTAATTGATATTGGATGATTTTATTCATTATCACTGCCTTCGTTGTAATCTTACAAGTACTTGAGTTGGAACCATGGTGTTTATTTTCAGATCTGAAGTAAGCTAAAAGAGAAATATTATTAACTCAGAAAACAACAAAGTTTTATGATGAAGCTTTTTATAGTATTACATCACAAATCCAGTTTAGAATGTAGGGAGGTTATTCTAAATTTAATTTAGCCATTTTATTGCTTTTTACACTGATTTTAAAATCGGTAGACGGAAACTGAATTTTAATTCTAAAACGTCTTAAATTATTCTAAATCGGGATCTCTCTTAACTTATTTATATTTATCATAAGATATCACACCACTTATAAATTAATTTGCAAAAATATGGAGATACTTATCTTCATTCATCATAAGTATTATAGTCATATACATACTTAACCTCCATTCTTTATCTACCCTGAGAAATTTACTTGATTTTGAATTCCACTGCCGAAAGATTGTGCCCAAACATTCATAAAAATTTTTTATATGTGTTTACTTTTTGGCATAACATATGTTTATTTTCCCCGCTTATTTGCGTAATTTTATTAAGTTGTTAACAAATGGGCTAATTAAAGATTATCAAATCTATACACTGTAAAAAATAATCCTGCAAAAAAACAGAAAATTTCTGGCAGCAAAAGTTGCCAGAAAATTTCTGTAGGCCGAAAAATCCTGTAAACAGAAAAAAGCTGTTACCTACAGGTAAATGCTGTAAAAAGAAACTTTCCGTCAAGTGAGCTACAGATTTTTCTGTTGCCTCTCAGTAATTTTCTGCTTGTGCGCATGCACTTATTTTAGTAGAGTTTTTTTTATAATTATAATTAATTAATATCCGGGGATAGAACCCACTACCTACAGCATGCTAAGCACGGACGCTACCACTGAACCAAAGAAGATTCAGTGTAGTGTTGCCAATAGCTGTATTGGTTTTCGATGCAGTAAGTTTCTGTTTAAGTACAGATAAGCTAAAAAACTAGATAAAAGCTGTTTTTTTACATAAAATAAATAGAAGTGCGGTGGGAATGTTACATGACAGAATATCTCTGTAAACATAAAGTCACTGTTATTGAAAATTTCTGTTTTTCTACAGTTTTTTTACAGTGTAACTGTAATGACTGACTCTCTCTGACTGACTCTTTTATTCACTGACTTGTAAGTGACAAGTTTAGCCGGAGTTATAAACTGAATTAATCACCGTGATATTTTTCCGATGGTTAAGATAATATCATTTTAGAAATGGTTAAACAATTTCTAACAGCCACGGTTTGTATTACCATGTAAAGTAATTGAACCGAGGGATCTAAGATACTTTAGGTTTTTGACTCAAATATTAATTTTTATAATATTTTACTAACATTTGTCTCCGACTACTAAGCACTAAGCCTTCTATCGTTGAGATAAATGTGAAGATTTTAGATAAAAAAAAATTGAAAAGACAACATACTTTTTACTTCATTATTTTTAATCGTTTGATTTTTGAACACCGATGCAGAATATCAAAAATACTTCATAAAAGATTTGTTTCAAAGATTTTGTTAAACACTGGATTCAAATGACAGTAATGTTTTTTCACTAACGCTAGAATGAATAATTTGGAAATATTCAAAGTTAAATGCGGGGCGGGAGGACTTAAAAAAAGTAAGGGACGGAATAATTTAGACGACAGAGAAGCTTGCATGATAGATAACTAAACACACACAGGAAATTAAAAACAAGCAACTTGATAATACACTGTAAAAAAACTGTAGAAAAACAGAAATTTTCAATAACAATGACTTTATGTTTACAGAGACATTCTGTCATGTAACATTCCCACCGCACTTCTATTTATTTTATGTAAAAAACAGCTTTTTTTTTAGTTTTTTATCTTATCTGTACTTAAACAGAAACTTACTGCATCGAAAACCAATACAGCTATTGGCAACATTATACTGAATCTTCTTTGGGGCAGTGGTAGCGTGCGCGCGTAGCATGCGGTAGGTCCTGGGTTCTATCCCCGGATATTAATTGATTAAAATTAAAAAAAACTCAACTGAAATGGGTCCACACGCATGCGCACAAGCAGAAAATTACTGAGAGGCAACAGAAAAATCTGTAGCTCACTTGACAGAAAGTTCCTTTTTACAGCATTTACCTGTAGGTTACAGCTTTTTCTGTTTACAGGATTTTTCGACTTACAAATTTTTTCTGGCAACTTTTGCTGCCAGAAATTTTCTGTTTTTTTTGCAGGATTATTTTTTACAGTGTACTCTTTAAAAATTATATTTATAAACTATACCCCTGAATAACCCGACAAATTAGCTATACAATAATAATAGTAAAGAATTGTATGCATATCTTTCAGTTACCTCTTCGGCATCATCTACGGATAAGACGTGGAACTCTCGCAATATTTTGGCCATTACTATTTTCGTTGTCATAGAGACTAAGCGAGTTCCAATGCATTTTCGAGGGCCAACTCCAAAAGTCCAATAGCTAACACTTCTGTGCTGTGTTAAGTTTTCAGGTAGAAATCTGTAATATGGAAGGTCTCATAAGCGTGACAAATTTAATTACCCTTTAAGTTACCATTTGAATGTTTTTGATATTATAACAGGCTATAAGTTTTATTGAATTATATTTTAAATTAAGTTTCTATCAATAAACGTATTTGAAATGGAAACTTCGGTTCATATTGTATTTTTTCAATGCTTTCCTAATTATCAAGATTTAAAATTTAAACGATAGGTTAAATATGTTTAAGCTTTTAGTGAAAAATAAGATAATGCACTTTCATAAACCTAAGCTGAACCAAAGTATGTAAATGTATTCTTAAAAATGTATTACCTGTCGTGATCGAACTCTTCGGGATTCTCAAAGAACACTTCACTGTGGTGGATGTAATGTACAGGAATATTAATTTCCATCCCCTTTGGTATGCGGATATAACCGTAGTCTATATCAGACATCGCTATTCTCTTTACAGAACTAAGGGAAAAATCCTTTAGCTTTCATTCTTAATACGAAAAAAAATACAGCCTAACATTTTAAAACAAGACAAATTGTTTTTTTTTATTTGATTGAATTTTGAAAAGACATTATTGTTGTTGTCGTGTGCCACTTGAAATACCCAAGCTCCATAAGGATTCAAAGCAAATGAGTGTGGAAGATCCTGAAAAAGTGAGGCCCTTAAATGGCAGAAATACGACTTAAGCCTCATGATAAATGATAGATCCCCCAATTTTTTTATGCTGCTGAAAGGGGAGGGAAATGTCTCCAGATACCTGTGAACCGTGGTAAACCAAACTTCATCATGACCGACCACTGGACTTTCGGATCCCCAAATTTACGAGCCCATACTCCTCATATTCATCTTGAGTCTTTAGTGGTGTCATGAAAGATATTATTATAATATGATCATGGTTATAAAGTTATGTTTTACCAAGTGTTAAGTAGAATAGTATCTAATTATTTTATGTTTCAAGTATCGTATGGTTAGATTAGAAATTTAAAAAATATGCATGTAACTGTCGGTGAAGAAAATGATTGCTTTTATAATTTATGTCTAGCAAATTGAAACTTATTTCGATTTTTATACTATGGAAATAATATTTTAATACAAACTTAACAGCTGGAGGATTCATCCTCATACTTTCCAAAATAAATCGTTCAACAGTTTGCAGAGAACCTACATTAGTGTAGTCAAATTCAGCCTGTAAAAATACAAAAGTATTTAATTTCACTACGAGTAAGCCTCGTAGAAGTTCCTCTTCAAAAACAATAAGGCTAGGCTCGCACTGAAACTTTTGTCGCAGCGACTTTTCAGATGACTATTATGACAATCAGCCAAGAGTCTCGTCGCCTAATGCGTTCCCTCTAGCTTCTTGCTATGTCCCAGCTGACAGTTATGTTTCCAGTTTTCAATGCACGCTTAGCCTTAGATAGTAGCACTGAAGTGTATTTCTAGCAAAATTATGTGTAAAAGAAAAGTATTTTGCACACCTTTTATATAATAGTTTAATAATCTACATTATTAAAGTGTTATTTTATTGGATGAGTTACTGATTTGAAAGAATTTTAAATGATAATATTTGACAATAATGTACTTAATAACGTTTCTTATGATATGTATACAGTATACACATAACGGATATGTTTACAATATCGGGTTGAGAAACTTGATTTCACAGTAAATTGGTCGTTGTACCTTGATTTGTTTTCAACATAAACAATTATTTTTAGAACTTTTAAAATTATTTGGTTAACCTAATAAGTAAAAATAAGAAGATTTGAAAAATAAGTATTTTCAACATACTTCATTCTTAAATACTTCATCTATCTCTTCTTGAAGTTTTCTTTGAATATCTGGATATTTAGAAAGGTAATAAAATGCATATGCTAACCCTGAGCTGGTAGTTTCATACCTGTAAAAAAACCTTCACTTTTTCAAGGAAAATTTATAATTTAATGGTATGAAACATAAATGACTTCTTTTTTAGTGTATACAATGTCGTGTGTAGGGCCGCCCATAACTTTACAAATAAAATTTTTGGAAATTAAAGTAAAAAACCCCACTTTTTCAACTCGTTTTGAAACGCCTCATCTGAATTTCGGATATAGGTTTTATGGAAGAATTTCCTCGTTTTGACGAAGTTAATATACAATAAGGTTGTAATAATAGAGTTACAAGTACCAAGGGGGTCTGGGGGTTCTCCCCCAGAAAGTTTTTCGAAATTTCACCTTAAAATTACAGGGTTTTAACTCATTTTGGTGCATAAAATGCCATAGCAAGAAATATCGGTAGCTTTTTCCAGTGTGCGGGAAGTGGTCACGTGGGGAAGGGGTTGTGTGATCTCATGTTTCAGAATTTGATTGGAGATGAAACTCCTGAAAAAGAGACCGACCACACTTTTGACGGGCCCGTCCGTTTTGGGAACTGAATATGCTAAATGAAATGAATTCAGCGAGTTCAATTTTTTTATTTGGAAAATAAAGAACCCATCTAGTACAGACTTTGACTAAAAAAAGAAGGTGGAACTCGTGGGCCCGGGCCCCTTAAAGCTCTGGGCCCTCCGACATTTGTCAGGTTTGCTGCCCCCTATGGGCGACCCTGGTCGTGTGTAAAATATTACTTGGGATTGAAATTGTAATTTATGAATGAACTAACACTACTTACCCAGCTAGTAACACCACCAATGCACTTGCTTGAATTTCCAAATCCGTCAGGTTAAGCTTCTTTTGTGGTAAACCCTGTCCACCTAAATGTTTTTGCAAATTTAAATCTCAACGGTACGATAGTCTTGTAAAACAACGAACCATAGTACTGAATGACATGAAACTTTACCAGGTGACTTTTTAAGGATGGAGAAAAACGAAACTAAAAAAAAATGTTTAAATCCCATTAAAAGGCGCTATAATTCAGAAACGAAATGAGACAGTGTGAAAGGGATTATTGTAAGAAAGGAATTATTATTTCTGGCAATGTTTTAAGCGCTTATATTTATAAAATTTGAGCTAATTTTGTTATGGCCTTCGCTTACCTTCAAAAGTCTTATAAGTTTCAGGTCATTCTACTTTATAATTCTTGTGTTGAAAGTTTCAGTTTTACTACAAACACACCCAATTTGTAGAGTAAAGTTTTACTTTTGTCTTTTAAATAATTATCTTCAGAGCTGTGTACAGTTTTTTCGTTCAGGGATGTTGATGCATCAATCATCATTTGTAATAAATCTGGTCTTTTAATCTGTAATATGATTTAAAAAGACATATTAGTTCATTACTTTTTTTAATATCGGTCAATAGTTGAACTTTATTTATAACTTTTGAAATTGCCATTGTATTTTTAAATTGTTTAAAAATTGGTAGGTATTTATGTATTTTAAAATACATTTATGATCAATAATAAATAATTTTGAGATACCTTTACCATATCTGCCGGCAAATTAACAATTGCAGACAATTTCCTTTAAAATCTTCTCAAAAAAAGGAAAAATTTAAAACCTTTAAAATGTGCGCAAGAAATTTAGAAGGTTCATTCAAATTGGCAAAGTAGGAAGAAAATTGTAAAAGTATTATTATTGATCTCAAATAATTTTCAAAAATAATTAAACTTTAGTAGCATTAAATCACATTGATGTAAAAGTAATGTATAAACGAAACCCTTTAAAATAAATCAAAATGACAATCTTACATCAGGGTTATTTCTTCTTTGCTTGATTACTTCTTTCAAAACTTGAGTTATCATTAGTGGTGGTATATAACCTTTATTTCGTATGAACATTTGCAGAAAATTTACAGCCATTGAGAAAAATTCCAGACCCGGAAAGCATCCTATAAAAATGGCACCAACAGATACAGGGGGATTCAAAACTCACGGGCAAAAATTCTTAGGATGTAAACACTCCAAGACACTTCAGAATCACCCTGGAAAGGAATCCCTGAAGCAATCCTGAGGAGCTACAGCCCAGACAAAAGTTATCGAAAGCAATAAAAAATTTTACTGTTTATAAAAGATTGAGAGTAGAGTTAAAAAAATTATAATGCCAATTATAATTTTTTAACTTAATTTTAAAAACTGTAAATTTTTATCCTTAAGCGGTCATATTCAAAATTCTCCAATAAGAGTTTTTTTATTGACGAATTTGAGGATGATCTCTAAAGGATACGAAGGATAAATAAGTTAAAACATGATCTTTCACTAGAATTTTCTTTTCCCTACCGTGTAACCCCCAATAACCTATTTTTAATGGCTTCTGGTAACTTTTTTTTCTACTCCCAAGCATATTTGACCATGTGATTGAATTTCCCTGTAATATTAAATTCAATGCTATGAATTATAACTACATAAATAAAGTAATAGTATTATTCACACATAATAATAATAAAGTATATTGGTATAAAAATGTTCTATGAAAAGAGGAGACAAATGACCAATTTTAAGCTTAGCATAAAGAAAAAGAGGCTATATACAGTTCCAGCTCAAATCGAGCCCTGTAAATATAGATCCAAAGGATATTAAGTAATTGTAAAAGCTTATAGTAAATTTAATAATAAAGCGCCCAGAATACTTTTCAACCAGACTATTTTCGATCAAAAAAAGTTTTGGATTAAAATTAACTACTTTTGACTATTTGGAAGAGAAATGAAATAAATAAGATGATGCAATTATTTATGATTTAGGCTAAGAGTGCACTAGATATTTTGTCACGGTGACAGAGACAGAATTATCACCCTGGCTATTGCAAGAAGCTAGAGCGCGCGCATTAGGCAACGAGACTTTTGGCCGATTGCCAAGATCGCGCCACACAGATGCCTTGCTCTCGAGTGACCTAGTGTTATAGTCGCCGTGACAAAAGTCTCTAGTGCGCGCTTAGTCTAAAACTGGGAAAATCTGTAAAAAATATTCTTTGCAAAAGAAATTAGTATCTCCGGTCTTTAAAAATTTCTAGCTTAACGAGAAAAAAATCCATGGGGTTATAATAGTAACATATTAGCTCTTACTTCCAAAGAAGACAATCTTTGAGTCAAAAGGAAGATCAAATATTATCTTGGCACTTCTTAATAAAATCGAGTTAGGATTGCGTTGACTATCGATGTTCATTGCAAACGCTTGAGCACAAATCATATCAAGAGTTAGGCGCTGAAATATCTCCAGCATATTAATTTCTCTTTCATCTGCAGCAGATTTACGGAGAATGGATATAGTGATATCCGTTACTTCATTCACTGCAGGTATCATCTGTTGAGAAAGAGAGAAATTAAAAAATGATTTAAAAATTAAAGGCGACAGAACGAAAACGAAAATGATGGAATTGTTTGCATCATTGTAATAAATATCATAAAAACCCATGAAAATATCCTTAAGGTTGTCTGGGTTGGGGGATATTTTTTTAAATATGAACTAAATAATTAATTGCTATTTTCTGAGAGCTAATGTTCCAAAACAATGAAAATCCTGCAAAAATGTATTTTATTTAAATATTGTGCAATTCGAATCGAAAATGTTCTTTTATAGGTGCAAATAAAATTTTTAAAGGATTTTAAGCCAAAGACACTAACTAATACTATGTGTAACTATATAAAAAATCTGAGATTTTTAAAATAGAAAGGAAATACAGGAACTTGAAATCAAAAAAAGTAAAAACTCAAGAAAAAAAACATTCTAATAAAGCATACACACTTTAAAAAAATACCTTAATTCAAATATTTTTCTTAGATTTTAGCAGATAACACACATTTAATTGAATCGTCAGTTTGAAGAAGGGAATAAGTCCAAAAACCAAGTTTTGAGAAAATCGAAAAAAACTGTATAAGTAATAGAATTTTCATTGTATAATCACCAAATTTTTACTGGAAGTTTACAACCCTATTTAGAAAACAGAGCAACCATCAAAACAAATATAAGTATATTCAAAAATATTTTACAGTCAAAATAAGTTGATGGACTTATTCCCTTCTTCAACCTTATGAAATTTTTCTGATGAAAAAATCTTAAAAAAACCTTAAATTCACATTTAAATTATATTTCTCCTTAGTTTACACCACAAAAGGGTGAAATAAAAGGAATAAGACAAATAAAATTCAAAATTATAGTGAAACTGAGTTATTAGAGCAGTATCAATGGAGTGAGTGAATATGAATGGAGTTAAACATTCCCTACATAAAAAAAGTTTGAAAAAATTTTAAATTAAAAGAAAATTTCATTTTAACTTCGTTCACATCTCAAAGAATAGGAAAAGAAAGACAAATTAACTTTAACTCCAAATTAACTTGAAAAATACAATGAATGGACATCGATTTCATAACTTCAAGGGGCGATATCTCCCTATAGGGATTAGTTATTTTCCCCCTCTTTTCACCCATGTGTAGAGCAAAGCTTGGAGATTGTTTTGAGCACAAAAAGTCAATTTGTCATTTTTAGGACTTATTCCCTTCTTCAAACTGACGATTCAATTATGAGGAGTCAACTCATGAAATTTCATAAGAATATTGTAACTACTTAAGGGAAATCACTGTTGCCATGATTCAAAATATATAAATATCATTTTTCAAAAAAAATTAATAAAATAGTTAAACATTGACCATAATGTCGGCGAATATTATTCACTAGCGGACTTGGTTTACATTTGTGGACATTGGTTCCAAAAAAATTTTGTTTGTCATAGCATGACTGACCTGCAAGTTAAGTTTGCTACAAACCCTTAGAGACATTCTGGTATATGAAGAAATAAAAAAACTCACTCTCCTGAGTTTAGCTGCAGAAAATGTTGGTGTTAGTATGCTTCTCACTTCTTTCCACTTTTCTCCTCTTAGATTGGTTAATATTGTGTCCATTATATCGTTGGCCGGGATAATAGGATCCAGAAAAGTATGGACTCTCATTGGAACGCTCTCCTGTTTGAAAACATTCATTCATTTTTAATTAAATTTGATTCAATGCATTGACATGGATAGTAAGATAGTTTGTTAATTAGAACCTGGAAATTTTTATTTAAAAAATTATGAAAAACTTCCTACCGGTCTGTCACAGAATAGATTAAAATCTTTGATAAATATATTTTTTAAGAGGTCAGGGTCCGCTACCAATAAAATAGGTTTCATACCATGGTAGAAGCTGAAAAAATAAATAACTAGATTGAGGTATCGGGATTTATAATTAGGTCGTTTTCATGGTGAAACTTAGAACCTTATCTTTAGCAATGAAAAATATGTCATTTGAATAAAAAATCAACAGCTATATTGATTTTTTGTATGATTTGATTAAATTTATTGAATAAATGGTATTTTATAATTAAATATTTCAAAGTTATTATTTATAATTACAGTAATATAGTGTAGTTATTTAAAATGCATAATATTATTAGGGGAAAACTGCATTGTATTGTTTTTCAACTCATAAATTGTTTTTAAAAAGTATAGCAAGATCTTTTAAAAACATCTTAAATTTTAAAAGTTTACTTAAAACGTAAAAGAGTATGTGTACCAGTTTTCTCTATAGGGGAGAGTGTTGTACCTCTGGACAAAAATCACGTTTGGATTTTTCTAAGACAGGTAAAATCACATTTTGACCATTTAAAATGCCCAACCTATAGTCCTAACCTTTGTGAGTACAGAGATATTTTTTACTAGCCAAAATCTTGAAAATTGGATTTTTAATATCATTTATAATAACATGGAAAAATTTGTGTCCAAAGGTACAACAACCTGTTGTACCTATGGACAGACCCAGTTGTACCTGTGGACACCCTTTAAAAGGGAAATTTTAGTTGAAAAAAGCTAAGAATTAATATTTTTATTGATACATTACCTTTTAATAACCTATTTCAAGCCTTTTTAAAATTGAAAATATATTTTTTAAAGTAATGTAGTTTTAGATCGTAAATGATCATTAAAACGAAGTTGAATGATAAAAGTCTTGATTTTTTACCAAAAACACAAAAATCACATGGTATTTTCAGATCAGAATTTTAGATAATAGTTTCATCAGTCATGCTGATTGATCTGACAACTTCACTGATCCCAAAAAAAAACAATTTGATCAACACTTAGCTGCGCAAGCATTTGGTGGTAATAACAAATAATAATTTGGTGATAAATCTTCTTCAGTGGAAATTTCAAGTTTTTTAATCATCATACTTAAATGCGATAGGGTTTTTAGGATTTTACACCATATTTTACATTAAATTCCAAGTAGAATCATAAATTTAAAAAAGTAGTTAAGATCACAAAATATTTGATTTTTCATCTAAAATTCACTTGAAAATAATCGCTGACAAATAGATTACCATTTAGAATTAATTGAACATTTATTAAAATGTATTCAGTTAAATGAAACCTGATTCTAAAACGCCGATTAGCTACAGACACCCACAAGAACGTGTCCGTAGGTAAAAAACTTATGGTGTCCGAAGGTACAACATGAGGTGTTTTTGCATTCAAAGTTCTATAAAAGATAAAATAATTGAGATCTCATGATTTCTAATATCAAAAATAAAAGTTAAAATCTCGGGGATTCCCCCCATGTATCCCATTTTATCATGTCATAATTAAAGGGGAAGAAAAGAGTTAATGTAGTGATGCACTAAAAAAAACTTTGAGCACCTAAAAACAGTAAATTTATTATATAAAATTTAAATAATATTTTAAAGAGCAGAGATTTCACGTTAGCAAATAGATAGCATCTGTTTACATTCAAAATCGACCACAAATTCAAAGTTACATTTTTTCCCGAATTTTAAAATGAGGTGGCTGAAGGTACAACCGTCCGTAGGTACAACACTCTCCCTATATTTCTTTAAACTCTTCACAAAATATATAAAGACTAAGGTTTAAATGGTCACGAAAGAACATACATGGTAAGACATTTGGAATCGTTTTATTTAAATTAAAATCCATTGATTTCTTTTATGATCAGTCAGTAAAAATTCCACTTAAATTATAATTTGAAATAAGTCAATGTAGTTTAGCATGAACTACTAATATCATCTCCATTGAATAAATAGAATATATTAATGTTTTAATGAAAATACTGATGGTTTTATGTGAATAGAGGACTGTTACTTCCTTTGAATATCAGTTAAAATGGTTTTAAAGAATTTGAAAACTTTTGAAGAAAGTCTGAACAGGGTTTATTTTCTTTAAGCTCACGCAGGCCTGGATCCAGCATTACTCTAAGAGGGGAGAGGGGGACCTTTCCAGGCCATCACCTTTACCATTTGACACAAAATGTTGAGGATTTCTTAAAACTTATCACTCAAGATCCCCCTGTAGACCATTAGGGGGTATGGGGGTCTTCTTTTGGAAAACATTTGGAAATTTGACTTGTAAAAGTCGGGTTTTTACTCATTTTGAGAACCTTTTTGGTTCCATGGGGGTACTCTTGCAGACCATCACCTTTATTATTTGACACAAAATGTTTAGGATTTTCTAAAAAGTATCACGCAAGATCTCCTTGCTGTACCGATAGGTGGTATGGGAGTGCTCCCCCCAAAAAAATTTGAAAATTTTACTTGTAAAAGTAGGGTTTTTACTCATTTTGGGAACCTTTTAGGGCCCAAGGAGGGGGGGCACTGTCCAGGGTGCCCCCTGGATCCACGCCTGATCTCACGGGATAGTAAATAAAATTACTTAAGCTGAAGGAATATTTAATGCAAGATCACAGTATAATATTTACGCAGTTTATTTTTTTTAAATGTAGTATTTCATATTCTTAAAATCTTACCCTACAATGCTTCCATACTTTTCAAACCATTCTTTATGGCATTGAAAGGGTCCCTATGTATTAAATAACAATTATATTTTAGTTATTATTTAAAAAAATATGTATCAGTAAACGTCACAGAAAAATATCTTTTTTCAATTCCATTATTCATTAAAATATACATACTATATACCTTTTTGTTTAACTCTAATATGTTGCCAAATAAAATATTTGGTGGGGGTCCAGGTATTCCTAGGTCTTGGAAAATTTGAATTTGCTTTCTTCTCCATCTATTTTAGGAGTCAAATTTAGTCATAATTATTTTTGTAATATGAAATTGATCTTTTTAAATTTAACCCTTTGCAGCATTTGTTTATACATGCAAAACATACGAGGGTTGTTTTTAATTAACTCCCGTTTTTCTCTTGAAAAAAAGTAGTTAGAATTTCGAAACAATTTTGGTGCTGGTAGTTAGATACATCCTTCAGGTTCAATTTGCCACCTTACTGAATAAAATCGGACATTTTTTCTATTTTTTATCGATTTTACAAGCGCGCTCCTCGAACTATTTTCCCGCCAACCCATAGAGAATTTCGCTTTTTTTTCTCCCTTCGCTCCGTCCGCGATCACCTTCCCACCCATTGTTTAATGTTAATGCCTGCTCGCTGACGGAGCGAAGGGAGAAATAAAAGCCGAATTCTCTATGGGTTGGCGGGAAAATAGTTAGAGGAGCGCGCTTGTAAAATCGATAAAAAATAGAAAAAATGTCCGATTTTATTCAGTAAGGTGGCAAATTGAACCTGAAGGATGTATCTAACTATCAGCACCCAAAATTGTTTCGAAATTCCTACTATTTTTTTTTCAGGAGAAAAATGAAAGTTAATTAAAAAAGCAACCCTCGTATTTTCATAGAACAATAACTAGCTTTCAGCTAATTATATTGCACTTTTATTTTATATTTAGATTTCTTAACTTTTTATAATGTAAAATTTTACGTAAAAATAAAAAAATATTTATGAAACGAAAATTTGTAATAAAGATTGTATTATGTAAGCATGAAGACTTTCACAGCCGGTTTGATTAATGAAATTCATTTCTTTCGGGCTTTCTTTTTTCATTTTTTTAGACCACGGCCTACAAGCCCGAAAGAAATGAATTTAATTTAAGATTGTATTAATTTATTGAGTATTATATGGAATTCACCCATACACAAAAATTAAAATTAATAAATTTATTAACATTTAAAAAATAAATTTACTTACCGAAGCCATAAAGTAACGAGCAAAATCAAAGTTATGTAAAATAAAGTAGCGGTATACATTACTTGTACATGTAGTCAAAGTAAGAAAATATGGGTAAAGAAAAAATGGCAAATCTCTCTCTATCTGCTGTTAACAAAAGCCACTAAAATAGCTAAATAGTTGCTGTTTGAATACCGCTCTTTTGTTTATCAAGTTTTTTAGGGACTAAATAAAAATTTAGTTTAAATGAAGCTATAGTAAAAGAAGTAAGATGTTTTTTTACTTCAATTCATTCCATAATTTTAATACATTGTTGAAGGAGAAATATTTTAAAACAGCTACCATGTATGAGTTCTTTTAGGGCAGTTTTGTAATTTTCTTTCTTTATTTGCGGAAGAAATGTTAGATAATTCATAAATTTAAAGGAAAGAATAATTTTATTCTCTGTTATATATCTCCAAAAATAACTACAGTAAATAAAGTAAATTATGTAAGTCAACTCTTCAATCATACCTACTTTGATGCATTTTAAACGTTTTGAATAATTTATTTTTATAGCATCCCTCAAGAAGATTAGGCAATTAATAGAACAATGCTAGTCTATCAGTTTCTTAATCTACAACTTTCTAGAAAACATATAAAAATAGAGAATGACCTATTCCCAAAGATAAGAGGAAGGTTTCAAATAAACTTATACATACCACACGAAATTTTGCACCTCGCAAAAATGTTATTAAAAAGTAAACCAAACAACTGGAAAGTAATACTTGACTTATGATTAAGCATACCTCCTAGTGTTTTTTTTGTTTACTCTTAAGTATTAGGTTTCACACTATGCATAAAAATTTAGAAAAGGGCCAAAATAGACTGCTTAGAATGTTTTGATTTCAAAAATTCCTTTTTATTCAAGTATATTCAAAAATTATTTTCAAATATATATTTTCAAACCTTTCCGATTGTGTGAGGAACAAAATAAAATGCTAAAATTTTATACCAATCGCATAAATAATGTAGGTGCTAGATTGCAAAAACTAAAAACGGTAGTAAATATTCAAACCCCCGTGCACCCCCTCCAGAATGGAATATTGAAAAATCCAGAATTTTTTTTTCTTTGAAATATTCTTAAGAAGGTATCACCACACACCAGGTCACTAAGTAATATCAAATTATTAGTATGTTTTTCTTCGAAAATGTAAAACTTAGTTTATGCTCAACAAAAACGAGCTTTTGAAATTTTTAGACCCCTTAAAATTCGAATATCGAAAATTTGAAAAATAGATTTCTAAATATTGTGGCTAGGTACCTTCCTAGAAAATTGCGAAGATCTAGGGTCATTTGGGACGGCGCTAGGCTCAAAAACGTAGAAAGCACTCCAGCACCCCTGTGGGTAAGAAAAAAAAAGAATTTCGAAAAATTCCCTTCTTAGTGCGCGTATACACAGTAAGGTCCCACTAGGCCTAGTTTCGAGTTTTTAGGTCAGGTAGATTTTGCTGTGCGTTGATAGGTAATCCGGGATGTTTTGGGTCCATATGTTTTGAGGTCTGCTGATTGAAAACATGAACTTCATTTTCTTTTAACAAGTAATGGTCTTTTTTCGAAATGGTCAAGCTTTTTAATAGTAAAAAATAGTATGATTCTTCGAAGATTTTTTTAACTATTTATGTATGTTAATAAAGTTATTATTATTATTTTGCGGCAAACTGACTCAAGAACAAGGTAAAACTGCTTTCTCAAATACTTAAATTTTAAATTTCTTTTAAGGGGAAGAATAAAAATCTAATACAACCCCACATCGGCGGCCACATGTTTTGTGATGTAAGTGGTCATATTGTGTCATGTCGAATATCAGTATCATGATATTTGCAAGGATGATGCAAGGATCAAAATTTCTACATCATCCTAAAATATTAAGTGATTTTTAAGTGGACTGAATATCAATCTATTTTATCCCCACATCGGCGCCCACATATGGTGTGATATTTGGGTTCATATGGAGGCTTATATTGAATATCCAAATCCTGATATTCGAATTTTGATTTGTTTCGCTATATCACTCGAATTATCGTACTCGATACTCGAATTTTCATGTGTTTCTCTATATCGAATTTAAAGCCCCGGATTTAAAAATCTTAACATCACCGTTTAATTTTAAATTACTTTGAGGGGAAAGAATAAAAATCTAATACAACCCCACATCGGCGGCCACATAGTTTGTGATGTAATTGGTCATATTGTGACAAGTCGAATATCAGTATTCTTATATTCGAACATCGAGGATGAATATATTGACTTTAAAGGAACAAGGATCAAAATTTCTACATCATCCTAAAATATTAAGTGATTTTTAAGGGGACTGAATATAAATCTATCTTATCCTTCATCGGCGCCCACATACGGTGTGATATTTGGGTTCGTATGGAGGATTATATTGAATATCAAAATCCTTATATTCGAATTTTTATGCGTTTCGCTACATCAACTTTTAAAGCCCCGGATTTAAAAATCTGAACATCACCGTTTAATTTTAAATTACTTTGAGGGGGAAGAATAAAAATCCAATACAACCCCACATCGGCGGCCACATAGTTTGTGATGTAATTGGTCATATTGTGACAAGTCGAATATCAGTATTCTTATATTCGAACATCGAGGATGAATATATTGACTTTAAAGGAACAAGGATCGAAATTTCTACATCATCCTAAAATATTAAGTGATTTTTAAGGGGACTGAATATAAATCTATCTTATCCTTCATCGGCGCCCACATACGGTGTGATATTTGGGTTCGTATGGAGGATTATATTGAATATCAAAATTCTTATATTCGAATTTTTATGCGTTTCGCTATATCAACTTTTAAAGCCCCGGATTTAAAAAGCTTTACATCACCGTTTAATTTTAAATTACTTTTAGGGGGAAGAATAAAAATCTAATACAACCCCACACCGGCGGCCACATATTTTGTGATATTTGGGTTCATATGGACGATTATATTGAATATCAAAATCCTGATATTCGAATTTTCATGTGTTTCGCTATATCGACTTTTAAAGCCCCGGATTTAAAAATCCTTACATCCCGTTTAAGGGCTTCGAGGGCCTTGTGTTTAATATTTATAACGTAACAACAAGTTGAAGAACCATAGATGGTCTAATTCTTATGATTTTCTAAGCAAGTTTTCGCATTTTTCTAAATATTTCTAGAAAATTTACTAGGAAATATTTCCTCATTTTGGAATAACACTTCATCGATCTCTTGAAGTTTCTTTTGAAAATCTCGATATTTTGAAAGGTAATAAAGTGCATATGCTAATGCTCAGCTGGTGGTTTCATATCTGTTGAAGGATAACTTCAGTTTTGAGGGGGAAAGCTAGTTCTTTAGGATTTGGTTTACTTTGAAAACTAAAATAACGTGCCATGACGTATTATTCAGCCAACTTGAAGAAAATATTACCCTCATATACAAACACCTACAAGTATGAATAAAACGTATATAACATAACCTAAGAATTGGCTAGAATTTTTAAATCCGTTCATTTATGATTCCTGTACAATTTTATAACTTGCATAGAAATTGGTTTACAAATTTAAATACTCCATTTTAAGAGTTATGAAAAACCATGAATATAATATAATAAAATTGAAGTAGAAGAAAATAATTTATTTTAATATATTTATAACTTTTTGAAGCGTTTACGTAATTTTATTTAAAGAATTTCGAATTATAATCGTTATAATTTAAGGTTAATAGCGCCTTTTCACCTGTATTAAAATGAATAAAATCGATTTATGTCTAGTTTAAAGTAGTTTAAGAAAAGGAGTATCTTGGTGTTTTTAGCTATTAAACTAATTATAAAAACTTGTCGAACATGTTTTTACATTCAGGAAATCTCTTTCGCTTATGTGAGGCTTACATTGTCACAAACTATAATTTAAGAGTTGGTTGATTATAAATTAATATACATATGTGTTTAAAAGGTGTTTCAAAAATGGATAACGTAGTTTAAAGAATTTCAAAATTATAAAACATTGCAAGATGAAGTCCTACATGATTTTACACTATCAAAAAGTTAAACAATCGTTTACATTCCTCGAAATTTCTTAAGACATACAGAAAATTAAAAATGAAAGACTTCAAACTTATTATTTTACTTAACTTATTTATTTTTTATTCAGGTCAGACAGATTTTATAACGTGAAAAAACTTCTACAAATTAACTTAAAGTTAGAAAAAGACAAAAAATCCAAACTAAGGCAAATATTATAAAATATTAGAAATTATCTAAAATTTTTAGGTGTGGTTTATGTGTTTTTTCCTTTTAACAAAAAACTCAATATTAATTCGGTCTTTAAATGATAATAGGAGCTTATCATGTTTAACTTGTAGCTGTCAAGATAACATAACGCTTAGAAAGATAGTAGTATTAATTTATCTAATGATAACAAGAAAGAACCTATAACCAACACGCTTGTTTTTACACTCGTGTCTGAACACGTGTGGAACACAAACAATTTACACCTATTTCAATAATCGTACTACATAAATAGTACTACATCTTTTTGTAATGTCATCTTTGATTTTTTGTCATTATTTTGGTATTTTTGTTATAAGTTAGGGTATGATTGAATTGATTGAAAAAAAATTTAACTCTTATATTTTTATTACTTTTTATTAATTGATTAAAAGCTTTAAATGCTGCAATTCTTCAATTTTATTTAGTTTTCTAATATTTTTTTTCTATTATTTTCCCAAACATAAAAGGATCTAGATATTTATGAAAATGAAAAGCTAAGTTATAAGTAACATTTTTATCCCCATGTGAGATGGGAAAGAATAATGCCTGTAACCATTAACCTTTTTCATAGTTCTCTAATCAGATAAGAAGACACTCTGTTATCTCTTAGCTTCTAATTGCTTCGTTTGAATGTTCTTTAAGGTTTAGGAAATTGAGCTAGTTAACCTAAAGTGTTCAAGAAAAATTTCTATAGGTACTATCTAAGCAGTGAAATAGGTTGTTTTTAATATAAGAGCAGTTTTTAAAGTGTAATGAACTTTATTATGGTAGTAAGATTCTGATTATCTCTTATTGAAATAATTTATAAAATGATTATCACAGCCTTCGTTGTAATCTCATGAGAACTTGAGTGGGAACCATGGTGTTTATTTTCAGATCTGAAGTAAGCTAAAAGAAAAATAAAATTAAGTCAGATAAAAAAAAAACAAAAAAAATTATGTTAAATCATTTTACTATTTGTTCTTAGTTTTAAAATCCAGTTTAAAATGTGAAAAAGTTAATTTCATTTTGATTTTAAATTTTTCTTTCTTTTACTCTGGCACATAAAATTCGAAGAAGGAATATAATTCTTATTTATGTCTATTTTTCATGCTTTATTTCGTGATTTAAAAAACCATTATTAAATAGGTTAATTAAAGATTGTACAGTACTAACAGTAAAAGGATTTTAACCATATGTTTCAGTTACCTCTTGGTCATCGTCTACGGATAAGACGTCAAACTCTCGCAGTATTTTGGCCATCACTATTTTCGTTGTCATCGAGACTAACCGCGTTCCAATGCATTTTCGAGGGCCAACTCCAAAAGTCCAATAGTTAACACTTCTGTGTTGTGTTAAGTTTTCAAATAGAAACCTGCAATATTGAAGGTCTCACATCTGTATTATCAACGTTAAAATATTAAAGCCAGAGATTTAATAAGTTTTTTCGCTTAGAAAAAACTTAGATAAATCAAATAAATGCAAACAGAACAATAGTTTGCAAAAAGTTGTTATCAAAAATAATGTATTACCTGTCGTGATTAAACTCTTCAGGTTTCTCAAAGAATACTTCACTGTGGTGAATGTAATGTACGGGTATGTTAATTTCCATTCCCTTTGGTATGCGAACATAACCATAGTCTACATCAGCCAATGCTGTCCTCTTAACAAAACTAAGAACAAAAAGCCATTTACTTTCTATCTTAATATTAAATAAAATCAAATAACGTTTTAAGACAAGAAAAGTTGTTTTTGTAACATTTCCCCCAATTTTAAAAACCCAATATTATAACAATAGTAATGAAATTAAATTTTGCCAAGTGTCAGGTAATAGTATCTAATGAATGATTTTATGGATATAGTATCATTTTTAGATAAGACAAATTTTAAAAAATGCTTCTCCTATCAATTTAGAAAATAATTGCTTTTATAATTTATTTCTATCTCATGGACAGTTATTTATTTTAATATGAAACAAGTAAGACTTGAAAACAAACTTTATAGCTGGAGGACTCATTCTCATACTTTCCAAAATAAAGTGTTCAACATTTTGCAGAGAACCAACATTAGTGTAGTCAAGTTCAGCCTATAAATAAATTGAAAAGCAATTATTTGATTAACAAGTTAATGAGTCAAGAATATTTTGCATTAGTTTTATTTATATTATTGCATATGCTATACTTATTTTAGCTTATGTTTTCATGATATGTAAGAATAATATAAATGTTTAATAGATTGGGTTGATGAATTGTTGTACATTGATTTACAAACATCTGGTATAAACAATAATAACCCTTTAAAGAAAATTTGGAATACTTTGGTTCACCTAGTAAAAATAGAAAAATTGAAAAGTAATGCTTTACAACATACTTCGTTCTTAAATACTTCATCTATCTCTTCTTGAAGTTTTCTTTGAATATCTGGATATTTAGAAAGGTAATAAAATGCATATGCTAACCCTGAGCTGGTTGTTTCATACCTATAAAAACTTAATTTTTATAAGAATGTATAATATATTTCTGTAATAGAAAAAGTGCAAATGCAAATAAAATGTTACATGCGATTGAAATTCTCATATATGACGGAACTAATAATACTCACCCAGCTAAAAACACCACCAATGCATTTGCTTGAATTTCCAAATCCGTCAGGGTAAGTTTCTTCTGGGGAATACCCTGTCTACCTAAATAATTTTTACAACTTAAAATTTCAATGGTTTGATAGTATAGTGACTTAATTTAGGCACAAAAAAACAGAGGGAATGTAATTAAAATGAAATTTTTAAAAATCTATAGCCTGTAATGTTCATCATTTAGACCATTAAAGTGACCAACCTATAGTCCTAACCTTTATTAATTAGGGTAATATTTTTTATCAGATAAAATCTTCAATATTGGATTTTTAATCATTTTAATAACTTGACGAAATTTGTATAATACAGCAGCCTTCTCTCCCTATGAATAGACCAAGTTGTACCTGTAGACACCCATATGAAGGGAAGTTTAATAGCTGAAAATGAAAATTTTTTATTGTATTACACTGTAAAAAAAACTGTAGAAAAACAGAAATTTCAATAACAGTGACTTTATGTTTACAGAGATATTCTGTCATGTAACATTCCCACCGCACTTCTATTTATTTTATGTAAAATAACAGCTTTTACCTAGTCTTTTAGCTTATCTGTACTTAAACAGAAACTTACTGCATTGAAAACCAATACAGCTATTGGCAACGTTATACTGAATCTTCTTTGGTTCAGTGGTAGCGTGCGTGCTTAGCATGCGGTAGGTCGCGGGTTCTATTCCCTGATATCAATTAATTAAAATTAAAAAAACTCTACTAAAATAAGTGCATGCGCACAAGCAGAAAATTACTGAGAGGCAACAGAAAAATCTGTAGCCCACTTGACAGAAAGTTCCTTTTTACAGCATTTACCTGTAGGTTACAGCTTTTTTCTGTTTACAGGATTTTTCAACCTACAGATTTTTTCTGGCAACTTTTGCTGCCAGAAATTTTCTGTTTTTTTGCAGGATTATTTTTTACAGTGTACCTTTTAATGAACAATTCCTCGCGCATGTAATAAATCCGAAATCGGTTTTTTTAAGTAAAGCACTTTTTGAGCGTAAATGATCTGATTGACACCAGTCTTGATTTCCCACCAAAAACAAATAAATCACATGGAATTTTGAAATGTAAATTTTCGGTTCTTTGTTTCATCTACCTAAATTGAATGATATAAATATTTTACTGATAAAAAAATAAATCGATCTACACTAGCTTTCGCCAACATCTGTTTATAGTAACTTTCGCAAAACATCATCTTTTTTATTCGATTTTTAAAACAAGGTGACCGAAGGTCCAACTGTCCTCAGGTACAACAGTCTCCCCAATCCATATAATAAAATGTTTTAAAGATTTTAAAAAAAATCAGTTTAACGATAGACATTCTACATGTTAAGTAAAGTTTTACTTGTGTATTTAAAATAATTATCTTCAGTGCTGTGTATAGTTTTTTCTTTTGGGGATGATGATGATGATGCATCAATCAGCATTTGTAATAAATCTGGTCTTTTCATCTGCAATGAGATTTAAAAATATTAGTTTAAAACATATCAGTAAAGTATGTTTAAAAAATTAGTTTATAATTAACCTAATTTATATTAATGTTAATAATCCTTAGCTAATTATTTGACTGAGGTTTATGTTTTATTTATTTTAAATTGATCGCACAAACAGTTTGTAGGGAACACAATTGTTAATAGCATTAAATCATACCGACGTTAAAGTAATGCATAAATTTATGTAATGTGTAAGTGTATTTAGTAACTGAGAGCATAAAACGACTTCCAAAATTTGAGAAAAGATTAAAAAAAAGTAACATTCTTACATCAGGGTTATTTCTTCTTTCCTTGATTACCTCTTTTAAAACTTGAGTTATCTTGAGAGGTGGTATATACCCTTTATTTCGTATGAACATTTGCAGAAAATTTACAGCCATTGAGAAAAATTCCAGACCAGGAAAGCATCCTACAAAAATTGCACCAACTAATGCAGGGTGATTTAAAACTCATGGACAAAAATTATTGGGATGTAAATATTGGGATTATTGGGATGTAAATACCTCAAGATAATTCAGAATCACCCAGACAAGGGAGTCCCCGAAAAAATTCTGAGTGACCAGAACGTGGACAAAATTTGATAGAAGTATTGAAAATGGGTTATTGTGGTTAAATGGCTAAGAGTAGAAATAAAATTCCAGTCCCAATTACAATGTTTTATCTTATCAAATTTTTCTATTTGTCCTTAAGAGATCGTCTTCAAAATTCGACAATAATTGCTTGTTTACTGGCACATTTTTACTGTCAGATTTTAAGGGGACCTCTAAAGGAATAAACTATAAATAACTTATAAAATTTCATTGCCAAATATAATGTTTTATCTACCTCAACAGTTTTTCCAATATACCCATTTTTCATTACTTATGGGGATATTTGTCCGACTTCTAGCTTATCTAGATTCCTTCAAATATCTCCCTTTTAGTCTTATTTGTATTTGAAAGGTCTACAAGCCAAGGATTTTTAGCTATAAAAGTAGAACTCCTTGTATGATTTAATTAAATGTATGAAATATATTAGTATTTATTATACCTGAACCAAACAGAAAACACCTAATATCAAAGTATACAATGTTAAAAAAAGTTCAACCTTTCACCACAAATTGGATAAAGGATGAAGTGTTTTTTAACAGTGTATTGGGATATAAATAATCCATGAAAAGAGGATACAAAGGAACAATTTGAGATTCGTATACAAAGATAATTAGTATTTGAAAGGTTAGTACTGTAAATATTTTAATACTTGTAGCTTCTGAATGATAGCTGAAAGTTAAGAGTTTTTGTGTAAAAATTTAAAGCTATTGCTACGAGAAAAAGTCGTACTTTGTGGTTTAAAACAAGATACTGCACAAGACCATCACTATTAATTTTACTTAAAAAAAGTTCTTATAATGTTGCACCAGTCTATACTTAGAATACCAATAGTGCGTAGGAAGTTTTAAATGCAAAGGTGGTCATTAAAATAATATTTAGGAATGATGTTATTATTTTTCAATTAACACTTATAATACTCTTTCTTGATGGGAAAACTAAAATATATTGCTCCATCTAAACGAAAAAAAACGTCCATGGGGTTAAAAGTGAAGCATATTAGCTCTTACTTCCAAAGAAAACAATCTTTGAGTCAAAAGGAAGATCAAATATTATCTTGGCACTTCTTAATAAAGGCGAGTCAGGATTGTGTTGACTGTCGATGTTCATTGCAAATGCTTGAGCACAAATTATATCAAGTGTGAGACGCTGGAATATCTCCAGCATATTAATTTCTCTTTTCTCAGCTGCAGTTTTACGGAGGATGGATAAAGTGATGTCCGTTACTTCATTCACTGCTGGTATCATCTGTTGAGAAAATGAGTTGCTTTTATCTTTCATGAAATTCGGTTGTTTAGAGTGGAATATATTTGTCGCTTTTGCGACGATTGGAGAAAACTTAAATTAAAATAGTGTCTCTGATTACAAACTTATTGGAATGAAGTTTGTAAATAGTTTATTTTTAGTGAAGAAAGGGCTTTAAACTCTATAATTAATATCAGGAAAAAGACTATCTTCTAATTACATCAAATTAAAATCTAGGATTATTTATAGTAATTTGACATTTATATTAACTTGGGAACGTTGAAATATAATGTTTAAAATTTTAAATTCTACTCGTACATGTTTTCATTATATCAATAGGAAGTTTTCAAATTTATTCATAAGATTCCTTTATTTGAAAGTAAAATACTTTTCTCACTTGACACATAACATATAACGTTACGGGCAAAGATATAAATTGGGCATGATTAATAATGACCAGAGTGGAAGCGGGTGAAGTGATAAATTTCATTGAAAAATGCCATTGAATTTATCCCATGTCCCTCATCCACTTCGGGCATTATTAATAATGCCTGATTTATCACATTGCACGTAACATTTACATATCTATTGGAATATATGGCATATAACATTATAAAAATACTTGAAGTCACAAAACTGTCTTTATCATATTAAAACTACAAAATTAACTAATTGTAATCCATACTATAATTAGCAAAAGACAAAAAGTAACATCCCTCATGCATACATAGTTAATCATATAGTTAACGGGTTAATTAAAGTACAATCATATTTAAATGAAGTATTTAAATCATAAAATTGAAAAAAGGAACAACATTAAATCAAGACTAATTCGAAAGGATTTTTTCATATCGATCGCATTTTCCATTAATCCCATTCAAATATACTATTATAATTATTTAAAGTTCTTATAATCGTCGAAATCTGCAAATACAAACATCCTTATATAAGTCAAATTTCACGATAAATCTGCAGCCTTAATATTACAACTATAGTACCTGTAAAAAACCCGAGTGGTATTTCCTGTTGACTTTTGTTACAATGAAATCCCATATAGCCTTATTCCTCGCTTTTTTGCCCCACTAACAAAAGAATTCCCTTCTGCCCAGAGTCATCAAGACAGCCCAATCTGCCTCAACGACAGGATTCGATTCCTTCATTTTCCGGCTTATAGCGGACCAGATTAAAGGCACGGAGATCCAGCAACGTTACAGTGCGTCCGCAATTTACTGGGAAAGATCATTCGCTCTCTTGCACTTAACATTAGACCAAAGCCGACTTTTCAATCGATCAAAGTCCGGACGAGTTTAGAGGTGATGGTAAGCAGGCTAAATTGCACCCTTTCTTGACACTAACTGTTACCGTGACGGTTCAGGGTGGGTTGGTAGCCACCTACAATCAGTGGTTTTATCGGGCTAGGTGAAGCTGGGAAATTAACGGTTTTCCTTAAGGTTAATGTCGCGTTGATTAATTTGACCCTAATTATTTATAATGAAGCATAAAATTAAGCATCTTATTAGAGGACTATTTTCTGTGTGTTGCAATTCATCTTTAAATTATGTGTAGACACTCATGTAAACTCCTTAATTTATTTATGGAGTAAAAATTAAGTTAAGTTGGATCAGTTTTGGACATTTCTGACTAAGAGTAGTAACTTCATTATAAATTCAATTAGATTAATTGGATTTTTTAAAAACTTATTACTAAAAATCTCGAGCTCAGAGATAGCCATTACGAATTTTTCAAGCCATAGAATGTATTTTAACTATACTATGGGGTTCAGTACAGAACTGCTTATATTAGCTGTTTTGTACAATTTGAAAATCAAGTCATAAAAACTAATGTAGTTACCCGTGCACTAATTATTTTATTATGTTCTGAACAATTTTAATTTTATTTAACTCGATATTGCATTTCTTTGTCATAATCCAATTATCCAAAAATGTATTATACTCCTATCTAGTTTGGGCTCCTAGTTAATTTGTATAATTAGAGTTCTACTGCTTATGACTCTTATTAGATTAGTTATAAAACAAAAAACAACCTGGGAAGGGGAAGAAAACCCACTTATTACGGGGCTTCTATTTTTCAAATTGAAGGAAATTGAATTTCCAATTTAATGGAATCGAGGGATAAAATATTGTGGTGGGTCAAATCTTTATTATATCAAATTTAAATGCTTCAGTTTCGAATTTAATTCAAAATGTTTAAAGATGTCTCAATTAATTCAGCATATTCACTTTATGGGTACACCTTACTTTCAAGATCCTAACAAAAGTTGTTCCCAAATAAAATCTAGGAAACGAACTTTTGAAGCACCCTGTAATTACATAGATTAACGTATAGAGTTTACAGAGAATTTAAAAGAAGAGAGAACCGAAAGTAACGAGATTTTTATAAAAGCTCTTAGACAAATATTCCTGATATTACCGTGTTAAGATTGTAGTTCTATATGGATACTGTATATAGTATAAACACAATATCATAATGTTCATTCGAAGTTTGTTTAGGTTGCTAGGCAAATATTAGAAACTAATGCAGCAATAAAAAGTTATGAAAGTGTTTTGGGAAAACAGTTTCACCCATACCTATGCTTTTAGAAATAGAAGTAATTTAAATAGGTAGCATAAACCATATTTACGTATGAAACTAAATATTAGAAAAATACATTAAATAATAGAAAAACTCACTCCCTTCAGTTTAGCTGCAGAAAACGTTGGTGTTAGTATACTCCTCACTTCTTTCCACTTTTCTCCTTTTAGATTGGTTAATACTGTGTCCATTATATCGTTGGCCGGGATAATAGGATCCAGAAATGTATGCACTCTCATTGGAACACTCTCCTGTTTTGGAACATTCATTCATTTTTAATTAAATTTGATTCAATGTATTGAATTTGATAATAAGATTGTCAAATAGAACCTGGAAATTTTTATTTAAAAAATTATGAAAAACGTCCTACCGGTCTGTCACAGAATAGATTAAAATCTTTAATAAATATCTTTTTTAAGAGGTCAGGGTCTGCTACCAATAAAATAGGTTTCATGCCATGGTAGAAGCTGAAACAATAAATAATTAGAATGATAAATCAAGATTTATAATTAATACGTTTTTATGGTGAAACTTAGATCCTCATCTTCATCATTAAGAAGTATTTTATTTGATAAAAACATCAGCTGTGGTTATTATTTTATGTTGGATTATAATTATTAAATAAATATTTTTCCTTACAAGTTATTTACATGTAGTACATTTATGCAGTAATTATTCAAAACATGATATTCAGAGGTAAACTTCAATACATTGCTTTCAATTCATAAATTGTTTTGTTATGGTGTCTACTCAAAGCATAATCTTCAAATCATTCTTAACTTTGAAATTTATGGATTATCAGTAGAACTGTATACTACAGAGAGTGACGAGAATACGAAGGAAATCCACTAATGTATGTCCAAAATTAAGGCTTTGAAATAAGTCAATATAGTTAAGCTGTAAACTAATGACTGATCTATTGAATAAGTGAAAACATATATATATTCCAACCAAAATACTACTGGCTTAATGTTCATGAAGGACAGATACTATCTTATAATCTAAGTTGTTTTAAAGAAGCTTAAAACTCATTTTAAGAAAATTTTCATATTCTTTATGTCCATAGGATAAAAAATATCTAAATTTAAACTCAAGCAACATTTTACTACAAGAGCACAATATAATATTTACTCAGTTTATTTTCTAAAATTTGGTGTGTTATTCTCTTAAAACCTTACCCTACAATGCTTCCATACTTTTCAAACCATTCTTTATGACATTGAATAAGTCCCTAAGTATTAAAACGAAACAAAATTTAATTAATGAAATTATTTTGAATATTTATTAGTAAATTCCACACAAAAATAATTCCACTGAAGTACAACTCACCTTTTTGTTTAACTCTAATATGTTACCAAATAAAATATTAGGTTTGGGTCCAGGTATTCCTAGGTCTTGGAAAACTCGAATTCGTTTTCTACGCCATCTATTTTAGCAGTAAAACAAAGACATGTTTCATTATTAATAAAACTTATTTGCATTATTTAAATGGATTTTTATAATACGTATTGGATTTTTGAAATACACTTATATAACTGCAAAAGTTATTTTCAAGGATCCAACATTTATCTTATTATATTGCACTTTTATTTTATTCTTCGTATTTTTCTTAACTTTCATCTTATAATACACATGAGGCCAAAATTTTAAAAAAATTGCAGAAATGCTCTTAAAAGTAGTTAAAATGTAATAATGATTTAATAATAAAATAATTTTTTTAGAAATTGGCACATAAAAAGTACTTAATAATAAACAAATTCAATAACACTTAATAAAATAAATTTACTTACCGAAGCCATAAAGTAACGAGCAAAATCAAAGTTATGTAAAATAAAGAAGCGGTATCCATTTCTCGTGATTCTAGTTAAAATAGCACATGGATAGAGTTATTTTAGTAAACAAGGGTCTTCTAAAAATGGCATATCTACTTTCTATCAATAAAATGCCGCTAAAAAAGTTATCAGCTTAATTTTGTAATATGCTTATCACGTAAAACTCCTGAACTTCTTTGAATTTCGTTTTTGTTACTCATTTTAATCAAGTTTGTTAGGGACCAAACAAAAATTTATTATTATTGTATTGTAAAAGAGATATCTTTCATTCCCTCACATTCTTAGAGTTATGCTTTTCAAAATTATAATAACTCTATTTTTAAATTTAGTTATTTATTATAATTTATGATTTACATCATTAAGGACCAAGCGTGCTTGGGAACTAAACTCTGGAGGTCTCGCATTAGGCTGACCACCTAACCGAGACATATTCCTCGCACCCCAGGCTCAAATATGGGCATTGTAGATGTAAGCCTTGGCCCACTAGAGCTGTTGCGCCTATGAGTTTAGTTTATCATAATTTCAGTAGATTGTTGGATAAAAAATATCTGAGTTCTTTTGACACAGTTTATTTATTATTTTCCTTAATTAAATTATTTGGTTTATAAAAAAGTTTGTTATTCATTGTTCCATAGAAGCATCATTTAAAAAAATTGTTCGATTAAATAAAAATTAAGAAGCGTAAGAATTTATTTGGACAAAGACAAGACATATAAATGACAAGGAGTACATTGAAAAAAAAACGGCACATAAAAATGCAAAGAGAAAAATACATAAAGCAACATAATTGTATATACATCAGAAAAAAGTTATTTATGTGGATACCAAAGAGCCAAAGGCTCGCCTAAGGAAGTATTATTATGAGAAGCCTATGATGTATATTATTATGTATGGAAGTATTATTATGCGAGGCCTATTATGTGAAGCTTATATCACCAATTATGAGTATTTCGTGCATAATATTTTATTTATTAAATAAAAACAAGTCTAAGATTTGATAATTAAAAAAAAGAATAAATTTGTCCTTTTTATGTTTTTGAAGCCCGTTGCATTTTGAAAAATAAGAATATAAATAAAACCCTAAATGATGTAGGTCAACTTTTCCGACATATACCTACTTTGATGTAATGTAAGGGTGTTTAAATAGTTTTATTTTTAGAGCTTCCCCATAAAAGGATTAGACAATTAAATGAACAATGAAAGCTTATCGGTTTTTTTTATCTTCCACTTTCTAGATAACTTGTAAAAAAGTGAGTATCAACTTTTCATACGGATAAGAGGAAGGTTTGAAATGAACGAACATGCCGCGCTTGGAATTACTTGCGCTTATTTAACTTAATGGAAAAGTTAACGTAACACAATTCTGGAAAGTAATACTTATGATTTAAGCTTACTCCTAGTGTTTTTGTTAGCTTGCTCATAATTCTTAGGTATCACTAAATTAGGTTTATTACAATTTCAAATAGGTTGAAAATTTTTGCTTGATTTTACTAAATGGGGATACTTGTGTAAAAATAATTCTTAAATGCTCCTTTTAAAGCTGTACACTGACTAAATACGTTTTTTTTTCTTAGTCAACCTAACATCTTATTTTTATGTAGAGAACTAAAGTTAATTGTAGCTGCTTTGTTTTCTAACTACTTGCCACTGTTTTACATTACAGATTTACTTAACCCCTTACGTCTTGCATAAGTTTCGAGAAAATGATTATAAAAGTGCCCATTTTTTTATTCGAGAAATTTAGATAAAAATTTAAGTGCATGAACAATAATATATGACATCATCTTTATGTTTTGGACTTTTTTTAATTAAAAAATTTAAAATTTAACTACCACCCAATGAAATTATCACTAATTAAATTAAATCCATTGTAAGCGGTATTAAGAATATATTTTGTCACTGAATACAAACCATGTGATCTAAAAAGTTTTACAAACCAAAACACAGATAACGAATTACATTAATCGACCTGAAGATAGTGAAAATAACCTAAACTAAGTATCGAGAAATAAAAAGAATAGTTCCGACCAGCTATCTATTGAGGAAACGTAGACATAAAAATAGTTCCTGGCAAAAGAAACGATGATTTCTAGCACGGCTCTCATACGGAAGCGAGAAATAGAAAGCAAACGCTCAGCACGTTCAGAACGTGTAAAAGCCGTGCTGGGGAGGGAAGGGGTTAATATGATAGGTACTTTTTCCTTTTATAATACGTACAATACTTTTGAGTAAACCAAAACTGACGTGCTAAATTGGATCTAATACAAGATATGTTCCCTTTCCCTTGCTTTCAAAGGCAGTAACAGTAATAAATTGAAGTGCAAATTGTCAAATCCCTTCATAACTTTGTCAAATTAAGCTTTCAGCATTAACAATTTATCCACTGCCAATAAAAAACTTATTACACTTGTAAATTGTACCCCTTGGATTTTCACGTAGTCATGTGACTTTTGGTGCAATGCAAACTCAATTATAATTGACTCCATTTCCAGTACATACTTAACTTTCTTCGACAAAATTACAAGTTTAAACGTTTTACTTGTGTTTACATCTTGAAATATATTGAATTTAAAATTACTCTAACTCTAAAAGTCATTATTTTGAGCAAAGTTTAAATAATCATATAATGAGGTAGGTAAACCGCCATCAACCAACTTTTTTTTGTTTTCTCCTTGCTTTTAGTATAACGAATAAAAGAAGGAAATAGAAATAAAAGTAAACAGTAAAATATAAAATATTTTTTACAGAATTTGATATCAACGAAGATGGGGACATCCATGGTTTAGCAAAGATAAGTTTTTGTTTCTTTCAGTTTGTCAGTTTGTAAATGATCCATTAATACTTCTTTCGAGGTCTTTATGAGAGAAATGAATATGCGTGTCTTCAATTAAAGGTCAGATATTATGGAAACAAACGAACACGGCAGTTAGAATAAATTTCGTGTTGATTCAAAAAATTTGGTGGGAAACAATTGAAAAATATTATTCTGTTACAAAACTGGTAGAAGGAAATTAGACTATGAGGTGAAGCCAAAGTTTTTAATTGTATGGATTCTGTTTACACAAACTGCTTATCAGAACGTGTCAAGAAACTTTGTGTGTTGACGTAAAAGTGTTGAATCACTATTTTTAAATTAAAATCTTGAAATATTTTCTGGGAGAAATATACTAGGTATTTCCCAACAAATTGAAAACTTCTAAGCTAAAACCCTTCACAAGTCTTTTTTACCCCCCAAATCATTCAGTTCTTGATATGTTTTAAAAAAATTTGTTCTATTTTTTAGGTTTAGTGGGGAAATATTAAGGATGAATTCAGTTATTCATAAAATTAGTGTATGGACAACTAAGTAATTAATTAAGCTTTAAAAGATTTTTTGGAGAAATAAATAAGATAACTCATATCCTTTTTATTTTTTATCTGATAATGTGATAATTTCAAGGTAAAAACATATAAATATAATCACTAAAATCTAAAATTAGGGAAATAAACTAAAAGAGTTACTGTGCAAAATTTCTTTGTGAGGTATTATTGTAAGCAAATCAATATTTCTCAAATAAACAAATCCAAATAATAATTTCAAACTGATATTTTCATTTTTGAGTTTTTAAATCCTTAGTTGGATTATTGAGTTTCTGTAAAAAAAAACTGCGGCACCAAGTTTAAATCACTTATTTCGGGGTAAAAAATCTACGTTGAAACTTATTTTGACTTCCCTCTGAAATTTTATTACAAAAAAGAATTCTATTGACCATTTCTTTGAGTATTAATTAGTAAAAGTGTAATACGTGTGTCTTAGAAATCTGGATACAAACGTAGTTGTTGAGGAAACTGTGATTTTTTTTTGCAAAAAACAGATTTGGCTTTTACGCTGGTATAGAGATTTTATTTTACCTATGCTTTCTTTTAAATTTGAGCTCAACCCATGCCCAATTCTTCGTCCAAATAGCAAAAAAGTAATTATAAAAGTAGTTTCCTAATGATTTTTGAAAAAAAAAAGATATATAATTAGTTTCCTCCATGATTTAAACTTACGATAAAACTAAAAAGAAACTACGCATATTTATAGGCTTTCTTGCCTTTTAATTTCCTTTCAGTTTCTAGAAATGAAATAAATGGGGATTGATGTTTTTGCTCGCATTAGTAACTGAAAGCTGAATGAGTTATTTTGAATTATTACAAAGAATATTTTTTAAATATATTTATTTTATCACATGAAGAAATTCTTTTAAAACATATATTTCTTTTTTATATGCCGTACGTTTGTTAAAATTATTTTTATGTAAGAAGATGAGTATTAAATGAAGTTTTTGTATACGGATTCATTTAATTTGATTTGTTTAAAATAATTTATTAAAAACAAGTCATACGCAAATTCATTCATTAAGTAGTCATTCATTTTATATGCATGTATAGTTTTTTACGCAAAAAAACGCATTGACATATTGATATATTTTTTGAAGCAAATGGGTGAATTTTTTTTAAATGGAGTTAAAAAAATCCTAAAAATGGAATGTACATAAATTAACATAGAAGGTAGAGTTTATAATTAAATTACGTTTTATACTTTTCTTAGTTGAAAATTTTAGAGAAATTCTTAGTTATACGAACCCACCGATAAAAGATCAGTAAAAAATTGCTTCCAGGAATATTTTTTGAATAACATGGTTATGAAAGTAATAAAAATCTTTCTAGCTCTCTTCAAGTTTTTCAAACTAAAGACACGTCGTTTTCTACAAGGCATTTTATTCAAATAAAGTCACGTTTTATACTTCATCTTAAAAATTTTATTCACTTACCTTTCAAGTATACTGAACAAACATTTAACCTCCCCTTTTTAACTCCATTTCTAAAGTAAATATATTAATCGCTATGAAGTTTCCTTAATTGAAGCATTGTGGAAACCCTAATGATCAATAAAAGTATCTTCCCAACAAACTAACTTCCCAGGGTTACTTTAGCTTCGTTTTTCCTGAAATAACATTGACATTAGCATGTAAGATTGACGTTATTTTTACATTCGGATGGAAATGGTAGTTTATCGATCTTTCTATTTCCAAAGGTATAATCGATACTTATAAACCATCGTTGAAGCCAGTTTGGAAATTCAAACTCCTTTCAAAACTGTAGGATTTGGCAATTTCTCTTGTTCAAAAGAAACGATTCATGGTGTCAAAACCATGCAGAGAAGCTGCTCTCCAGGTGCTCGTTTTCCTATGTGACCTTTTCTTCGTTATTCACTATGAATATGAGTTAGTTCGGTGTGTGAATTTACTGTATGGATTTTAGTTGCAAATCTCTTCAAAAACCTTTTCGTTATGCTAAAGACGAGTGAATCTTTTAAGGTACTAGCTGTTGGTGTTATGAATTTAAAGGCTTGCCAAAATTTGGTATAACGAGAAAATAAACTATACTACTTGAAGGGGAGGTATATGAGTTGTGAAGGGCGACAGCTGTCAATGTCAACCGATTTTGGGTAAATGGATATTTTCGGTAACGGCGCCTGTGTTGTTTGCCGGGTACTTCACTTATGGTCTGGTTATAGATCCTCGAATTAAACACGAAATATAGGTTTTAAAACAAACCTAAATTTATATTCATCACAAATTTTAACACTAAAAGCTCCAAAAGGGACATTTTCCTCCATTGTTTGACTTTATCAAGCTGTAGCTCTGCATAAAATGGATTGTCAAGTCTGGTACTCAACGAATTTCTTAAAAAATGATTTTAGAAAACTGGTCAAAAGGTTTCATTGTTTTTATTTTAATTGCATAATTTATTAAGGAAATTAAGGAATAACTATCCAGAACAGTCAAAAGGGTTATGTTCTAAATTCTTTCGGTTTTTTTTAAATTTTTCGTTTCTTGTTTCTATTGAAAATTATAGGTAACCTTAGCATGAATAAATCGGTAACGGTAATTGGTAACGCATTCCTGTTTAGTTCTAAACGATGAAGAAAATGTGTTGAATTTTCATGTATTGGTATTAAAAGCACTAGATCCAAAAAATGGCAATGGGCAAGTTTACTCTCGCTTATGAAACTTGGAATGGATATTGGTACAAACTGATAGATGACTGCCACTTGTGCATTTAAAATGCATGGAGTAACATAGAACAAGTTTTTTTAAAGATTTGCGGTGAGGACTCGTACCCCTCACCTTGGACTCTTCACCTTAGGCGAATAATCATGTGCTCAGCTCTCTGCAGCTTGTGCTGAGGAGGGCTGGGAACTGAACGGAAGTGCTGAAGCCATGTCAACCATAAATATTGCTGTTCATTTTGTTGCGGATCCTTGAGATCAAGCACACAGACCTGAAAATGTATGTCTCCAAAATCCAATCCAATCCAATCATTTTGTTGTTTATTAGATGTTTCTATTTATGATTTTCTATTCTATATTATGATTTTCTATTTCTGATTTTCAGCTTTTCTACTAATTCTTAATAAAGTTATTTATAGTTAAAGAATCGATATTCTTTAGATTTTTATGAAAACATTCCCATTTAATTAAGGTTAACTTAAGGAGTTCAAAATGACCGAAATTGGCAGTTAAATGAAAATCAAAATATTGGTGCTTCTTGTGTTAAATTTTTGGACAACAGCAATTATCATGCTTTGCAGTTTACTTGTCACAGTTGATTTCCTATGAAGAGCATTACAACTTTCATTCTTTTTTTATCCACACGGGGAAAAACTTATCCGGTTATCATCTATTTTTTATTGTGTCAACTTGAGTTGGATTCGTTTTATTTTACCATAAAAAATTCAAGATCAATTGAAAACTACAAATTTTGGCATCACTTACCTATCGGATTTCTGTCAAAGTAAGAGAAAATTCCAATTAATATTTTATTTCGGTAGAACAGACATTTTCTCAGATTTGGTTTAAAAACGTGAGCGTGAAAACTTATCAACAGTTTTCGGACAAAAAATCATTTTATTTTTGGAATTGATTGGACAAAAAAATTGGATAAAATTTGAGTGATATAGTAAAGGTAGAGAAAAATTAAATTGTATTTAATTTTCGCTTTTTGGAAATAAGTATGAGGTTTTCTTATGTCTTAAGTACGCATAAACGAGAATGCCATATAGCTTACTAATGATTTATTTTAATATTACTCAGAGACATAAACTAATTTTCCATTTATGAAGGTCTTTCAAATTCAGATATTTTTTCTCAATATAAGTAAATCTAAATTCTTCAAAAAAAATTTATACCTAGACATGTTTTATTTATTAGTTAATTTTTGTACTGTTTAAATAATTAAAATCTATTACTTCTTAAGCATGTTGTAATGCACGAATGTGTGAACTGTATATTTTAATGTTACAAAAGATAAATTAAATAACAGCGATTCTTAAAAAAACTTTGAATTACATCCCAAGAAATATATATTCTCTTAATAAACCTCATAGTAGCAAATATTCCACCATAAGTTAAGCTCGAATTTTCAGCCTAGTGCAGCAATTTTAGGCATGTTTTTAAGTTATTGCAGCTATAGTTACACCTTCAGATGGTAAAATTCATAAAATTTAGGTTCAGTCTGGGTAATTTTTATTTTAGGTCTCAAAATACATTAATAAGTCAAAAAAATGTTTTTCATAGTTATTTCTTGAAGTGTTGCTTCTTAAAAGGTTTACAAAAACTTCGTATGCTTAGAATAACATCGGTTTTTGAAGAAAACATTTCTCGAGAAATATATCATAACTATTTCAGAACCCAAATTAGAAATGTTAATATTTATTTACATTTTTACATGCCTTCAATAAACCAAAAAAAGGTTCCCGGTAGCAATTCATTCCAACGTCCCTTCTTCCCAAAAAATCCAGAAGTAACAGCCCATACCCCCAACGAAAATCTCGAATCTCAGCAGAATCCACAAATCCCTGGTTTGATTCAGTGCAATCCCAAAAGAAAGGATTAGATGGTGATTAATGATGTTTTGGTAATTGATGACGGTTGTTAATCCTTCAAGGCCCACTGAGTGAGTGAGTCAGCCGAGCGTTGCTGTGTAAAGGTTTCGATCACTAATTGGGAGGTGTCACACTTGCATCCCTCGGTTTGGTGAAAGGGGGTTGTGATACCTCAGAGCACGTTTCTAGCTTTTCAAATTAAAAACTCTAATGGTAATTTATGCGAAATTAGGCATTTAGATGAAGATTGAATGTGTTGTTCTTTATCTGTGTAATTGTTAAGTGAGAATTAAAGTTTTTGGTTCTCTGGAAGAAAGTTCGTGATAGATTTGAATAGAAATGTTAAATGCTACTAATTAGTGATGCGAATAATTTGAAGTTCAAATCATCCCCATTTTTTAAACTAAAATAAGGAACTTGCATGCGTCAGATTTTCATAAAAATTCAAGTGTTCTGTATGGTTTTTTAGTATGAAAAAATGAAATATTTAGTCAATTTTTCCAAAAAGTGTATAAGTAATTAAATATTTTAATTTAAAAGTCGAGAAAAAACACACACACGTGACTGAAAACGCCAAGTGTGTTTGCATGCACAGTGACGTAGAATTCCATCGGGCCAAATTACAATCAAAATTTAATTTCTATGTTTTAATTGAGGATTTCTTTTTTCTGAAGTGTCCGATATGAGTGTTTTAATAAATATTTACCTTCTAGACAGTTCTGGTGACGGTCAGAAATCCAAGGCAAGCATTTTAGGCGAAGTCTATGTGTTGTGACGTCACTATGCATGCAATTAAACGTTTTCGGACACTTCGAAAAAGACGATTTTTGATAATTTTTTTTGCAATCAAAACATTTTTCAATCGTCCTCAAATTTTGTGTAGTGGCTTATTTTTGCGTGAAGAATAGATTAAAAAAATAAAAAAAATCATGCAAGTTCCTTATTCGTAATTTGAAAAAACGTTTTTGTTTGTCTGCATAATTTGGTGTGTTTGTTAAAAAATTTCCATTTATTGAATTTATTTATCAATTTATTGAAAAATTTTCAAGAATTTTCTCAAGTTTTAAAAAAGATTTAATATGCAATATGCATTCATAAAACCGATAAACATAAGAGGATTAAATATAATTTCAATTTAAATGTAGTAATATTTTTTCTTTCTGTTCAGTATTTTATTTCATTTCTAAGAAAATACTATAATAACCGTGATATATAAACAACTATTAATGCAATAAATAGAGGCGATCTATAAACCAATACTTTCAAGCTTTGTATGCATCCCAACATATTAGAGTTTATCGGATTTTTAAGACAGGCTGATATTTTCTATTCATACAGGTGTATTCCCAATCAATAGACAGACGAAACTCGAAACTTCCAAAATTCTTGATGAAGTTTTAGTAGTTCTAAGTAGTTAGTAGTTTCTAAGTAGTTTTACTTTTCTTATTAAAGTTATTAGTTGAAATTATATTTTGAGTTCAAAAATGTTTTGGAGTTCTAATTCAAATAGGAATATAGTTGTTAATATTTCTTTGTATGTACAAAGAATTTTTACAAACATAATAAAGTAATGAAAAAATAGCTTGCCTTTTTCAAAAATAATTTTTGTTCCACATACACATGTTTATGTGAACGATATGCAACACTCTTTAGCATATTTTTTCAAATCCCAAGTCTCAACTTTGCATATCCGACAGCTAATAGATTTTAATTTTAATTAGTTAAATCTAAAAGTTATTACTATTGAATTTAAAATAATCAAAATTTTATAAAACATAAAAAAAATTTAAATCCATAAAAGAATATAACTTTCATGGTTTTAGTAAAATATTAGGTCGAATTTAAGTAGGAGGGTAGAAGAATACATAAAATAAAATATTATTGAACGAAAATATTGATTCAAACGACTCAAATTATCTTAATCCCTATAAAACAGTACTTATTTAGGTGTTACATGCCAAAGGAGAGTAGAAAAGGGAGTTTTTAATATATATGGCTCATTGTATTGTTAATAAATATGGCCATGGTTTTAATAAAACATAGTTGTGGAAGAATTTAAGGAGGAGGGTAAAGAAATACTTATTATTACATATTAATTATTGTAACATATTATTTTAAAGTACATATACTATTCAACATATTCTAACGGTATCTTTGTGTGTGAATTCCTTATAAAACTGTACGAATTGTTTGGTAAATACGTAGATTTTTTAAGTCAAAGGGGAGTAGAAAAGAACCATGGAGATCAGTAAAGATCCAAGAATTATTCGAACTTCTTGAGCATTGGGAATTCAAGTTACTGCAAACCTTTTTGATCTGTTTTTTTTAACTCGGTGGTTATTGTCTTCGAATCTTTTATCTCAAAAAATTTACATTCACTGCCCTTAGCACCTGGAGTTGGACATTTGACCATATCCTTCAAATACCTCGGTCAATGCCGAATTCTAGATATTCTTGTTCTACTTTTTTAGTATTCTTTTTCTGTGTATATTCCTGGAGGCAGTAAATGTAAATCTTAAACCTCTAGATAGCAGAATAAAAATAAAAAGTAGATATTCAAAATAGTATAGTAAAAGGGGGAGAGAATTTAGTTATCCTGTTCAACTGGGGATGGATTTTTCATGGTATTGTACAGATGTCAATATGAGATTTCTTGTTCTGTCCAAATAAAAGTAGTATAGCACGAAATCTTTGTGTTTTAAGTCAAAAAACTTCAAAAGTTTGATCATGTCATCCCCGTGACATTAACTATATCCCCTTTATGGTATAGTATAGTAAGTTAACGCAATTCAAAAACATTTGCGTTTTAGTGAAAACGTATTTTTCACTTTGGTACGAGAGATTTATCGTTACGAAAAAAGACTACTGAATAAAATTCCTAAAGTTTCTTCAATCCAATTGTAAAAATATAATTATTGTATTACATACTGAATCATAACATTTAACATAATTCATTCCATCTCACTCTCTTGATTGAATATGTTTATGATGTTGATGCTGTTGCAAAACTTTACATAAAAATTACTAATTCATAAGGTACTAACAACAACCTTCTTTACTTACCAAGCTATTTTAATCTACCATTCAAAAAGCAAACACTCAATTACATATTTTAAGCTATTCAATATATTCAACAGTAAAAAAACAGTGTTTATCAAAAATTCTCAGAATTTAAAGTTGCCGAGCATTTAAACATCAAACTTCTTTAACATATCTCCACATCAGTCATTCGTCTTTAATTTCTCTCCATCGCTCTAGCGATCTCTTATCTACTTAATTTACATTAAGCACTCGGAATTGGACTAGCACCAGGAGTTGAATACAAGAAGAGTTAAGCACCGCAAACATGTGGAATTTGGGCGTTGACCCTCCCCTACACCCTCCGTTTGCGTGAGTTCCGCGGTTCCTGTTGCTTAATTGCACGTTTCGGGCAAAATATCGGGGCAAATAAAATCTTAAATACCGGGCAATTTGTGAGTTATTTTGGCTCGCTTGTTGAAACGCACTGGTAAGTGGCACTAAAGAGAGGCATAAAAGTAAAGCGGCTCGTTATAATAAATTATTAGAGGGGCTTGTTTGATGAAATAAAAAGGGGATTTCTTTTTCCTCGTCAACCCGCAGCTATATTTGATTCAACTGTATTGGGAGGCGGTTGAAGTAAGTTTATTTACCAGTCATAATTTTCTGTAGCTGTTTATAGCTAATATTAGGAAGTGATTTTGCCTATTAACATTGTGCTTTTTAAGTTGTGTTTAACTCTGTGCAAACAATGTGCTTATATAAAAAATAAACAGAGGTAAAATTGTGTTACGGTCATTTACTGAATATTTTGAAGCAATGAAAACTATAACGGAAAGATAAGAAGGGGAATAAAATTTTTTTTAAAAGCAGAAATTTGATGTATAGATATATTAACTGCAGAAATTGCTTTAGTAAATAATTTTTCTTTTAAACATTGTGATCAAACTTTTATGAGCTATGTCCGTTATTAATCAGGATTTCTAGACAGATTTTCTAGACATCTTTGTGCTTGTGGATTTAATCTTGTTCTTATTTTGGATCATAAAAAGTTAAACAGTATTCCATCAAACCGTAAAAATTAAACTTTCCATCTGACAAAAAAGTATATTTTCATATAAAATATTAACTGAAACTTTTATTTATTATTTCTTTTCTAGTAGAATTATATTTATAGTTTTTAAACTATTTCTGTATAAAGAAATCAATATTTTGTGTATTTATAATGAGTGTTTACATTGGAAAATATTACTTACAGATAAATGCATTTTAAATGTAAATTTAATAATATTCATCGAAATTAAAGGGTTTTCCCTTTTAAACTTTTGTTTCATCCCTTTAATTCCTTTACTTATTTTCTTTTTCGTATTTACCGTAGTCTTGGTATAAAATATCTTAGTGTTGGCTTTCAAATATCATAAATAGAACTATTTATAATTATAAGGATGATTCAATAGTATGTTTTTCGCTTTTAGATTTGAAACATTATGAAATTCCATCGTATAGATTCATGGAAGCAAGGCGTTCCTAAAGTAAAATTAACTGTTCTGTAGAATGCATGGAATTTCATAATGTTTCAAATCTAAAAGTGAAAAACATACTATTGAATCATCCTTATAATTATAAAGAGTTCTATTTATGATATTTGAAAGCCAACACTATATATTTTTTATCTTGATATAAAACACACATATATAACACACACATTTTATAAACACACATAAAGTGACATTGATACATTTTTATTATGTTAATAATAATAATCTTTATTGACAAATGGGAAAAACACATAAAATAAATGCAAATAAAAAACCTATGATACGCCCAGGGGAAACAAAGGATCCCATTCTGGCGTAAAAGAAATTAATACATTAAAAGTACAATAACAAATTTTATTATTTAAAGATAAGAGGTAAAGGAGTGTTAGTTCAAAAATAGCAAAATTATTTGTTGGGATGTGGGTAAATTCAATAGTATTGTTTTTTTCGGCTTATTAAGTTTGAATTGGCTAATAATTCTCCGACCGTATATCTATTTTAAGTAAAAAAGTACTTGAAACGTTTTCATTAACAATTTCTCAGGTTTACAATCTTTAAAAACATATTTATTAATCGAATTATTCTGATTTAAAACACCCGCTCATATTATAGTTCTCTTAAGTCCATTTTTCTAGAAAAACTAACGAATAAAATAAACTCCTGTTCAACTTGTTAGAAATATTTTTCCGAGATATTTGTTGACAATAAGGTATCTTGTTTATCCATCCATACTTTTCAAAAACATCCTAAAAATGAGTGTCAAAGAAAGAAACAAGCTAGTATTTCCTAAATTGATAACGGAATTTCTTAGCAGAAGTGGAAAAACGTATCAAATTATATACCTTATGTTATGTTTATAAAGAATTTGTATTATATCTATTTCTTTTAAAATTTAACGTTATTATTGAGGAATTTAATCGGGACAACATGTTATACTCTGGCTAGGAATTCTTTACAATACACACGAGCACAAACACTTGGCGTATTCCATAACATTGGAGAGGAATCGTATTTCCTGTTCAAATTATGTGTAATTGGATGTGTTTTCGAGCTTCGTAACGTACCTCTGCATAGAAGATTAAAAATCCCCTTGATTGACACTTACCCTAATAAAATTATGGCCATCAATGAAAACACAAATTCAGTAAGAAAAAAATTTCCATTTAGGTCATTAATTTATCACTGTTTTTTAAATTTTATTATCACTTTCAAAATCAACAGAAGGTTTTTTTTTCTCTTTCTTCTTCGGTTTTAATTTTTTCAAATTCAGAAGAGAGTCAATAAAAACATTATAACGCGTTATTTTTATCGTAATACTTTAGATAAGCTAAACATATTTTTATTTAAAGTTTTGAATTGTAAACCAAGTAAGCATTCAGAATCAGATTTGAGATGCAATTATTTATTGCAAAACATGCAATAAATAATAAGTACTAAAAAGAAGGGAAATTCAATGCGATGATATCTCTTGGTCTTAAGAGGTACTTACTTCTAATAAAATAATTTATCCAATTAAGTCCCAAATTTGTCATCTTTATGAAGCGCTTCTTAAATAAAAGCAGATCTAAGAACAAAATAAAAGAATGACGGAATATTATCTTATTTACAATAGCTTCGTGAAGTTTCAAAAGAGGGCAGCACAACTTCCAAAAGATAAATATCTGGAATTTCGGAGTTGATTAATGATAAAAATGTTTCTTTTCTATAATTGGTATCCTATCCTATATTCTCCTAACTTTCATGACTGATATTTGTACTAAATACTTTTATTAATTTTTTCTTTAAGACAAAAATTCCAATTTAATTGTTTGATGAGTAACTTGGGTTCCTAGCAAAATTTGCAAAATACAAGACAATATTAATTTAAGAATTTTTTTGTGGGTGGCACACAATTATTGAGTGTATGGTTTAGCGTTATCACAAACAGTTTTGACAGAGGCTAATAGAGTAACAATTTAGGGTAGGGGGGTTTAAAACCCGCACGCATGCAAAACAACGCACCGCAATTTTTAATTGTTAATAATTCAAAAGTTAATATTCAAAAGTTGATTCCCAGGTGGTTGGTTTGTCTCATTGTGACCCATTGTTCAATGAAAGTTCTAAAAAATGCTGTAAGTTTGTTTTTCATCATGTTGATGTAATTTTTCTGAACTTTTATTTAACACTATACATAAAATAGGGCTTGAGGAGAAATGCCAACTAATAACCCAAATGTATTTGAGCACTTAAATTTCAGTTTCGTTTTGAAAGAATTGCCTTGCCTCAACATGTCTCGAAAAATAAAAAGGCTTGTTTTTCAAAATAAAGTGAAATGCAGCTTAAAACTTTAGGAATTCACCCCAAAAGAAAATTAGAACATACAGCAGGATCCCTGAAAAGTTGAATAAAGGTTTCCGAGATGTCAAACTTTGACCTGAAACCATCCTTTCTCCCTTTTGAAAGATATTGGGCAATTTGAAATGAGTTGCTACAACAGGTTGTCAATTTTCATTAAAACTGATTATATTTATGATTAATATTGTTGGTTGACTTAGAAATATTAAAGCAATATTAAGAGGATAATTTCTAGTGTTTTTACAGTAAAAATTTCCATTTATATATTTTTATTTCACTTGGGCACAAAGATTCGCAAGTGCGGGTCTTTGCCCCATTTTGTGAGGCAAAGCCCCGCGATTTCTCTTAATACCATCAAATATACCATAAATATCTCTTAAATACCATCTATAAGAGTTTAAACTTGGATTGGTTTTGTAGGTAAGTTCTCAATCTAACACCTCCAATTGAAATTTCGGGATTATCTACCCCCTTTCGACTACAATGTTAAAAATACTAAAAACTCCTGGGCTCTGCCCCACCTCTATTGTTTAAAAGTTAATGTAGGTTTGAAAAGCTTAAAAATATAAATGACATACAAATGCATTCATACAAAAATTTATTTTTAGATATTATGAGACTAAGACAAAAGTAAGTAAAAAAAGCAATAAGGTATATAAACTACACGCTATAGTTGTGCGCGTCTGATTTATTTGAATTTCATTTCATATGTTTCAGGAATTGTATTTGATTTGTGATTTCCAATCCAAATAATCATGTTTTAAAAACCTTGGTTTTCTATAAGCTTTTCAACCCAAGATTATAAAATATTTTATTTTAGTACATTCCTTCTATACTGCAAGTAGTATTATTTCATTTATATAAGTAAAATAAATTTTATTTTTAAATATGTTAGAGCTTGAACACAATGCCGGCGACTTAACTCACATAGCTAAAGCTCTCTCAACCAGCATATTTTCATAAAACCTTAAATAGTTATGATGTAAAGTTATAAATTAAGATGCAGAAGAATTTCACTCTTCTATGAAGTAGGATAATTTAACTCGCGGAATTTCGATCGAATGAAATGGGGACCGTTAGTCGTTATCCACAAATCCTTAGATTTCCAACATCTCGAAAATACACTGAGTTTTAGTGTAACGATTTCTGAAACAGTTCAACTGCCCGTTTAATTTCCAGTAGTTAGAACCTACCCTACACAATGTGAATGTTACGAATCTACTGAAGGCCTATATAGCTCAAAGGGCTTAATGATCATGGCGAACAAGTGCTAGTGTGAGGGCTTGAATTACGCAGCGCATCGGCCAGATGTCTCTCTCGTTGAGATCTGCTTCAACAAGGTGCAATTAGTCAACAAACAAAGTAGTCCAAAACGGTTTGCCACGAGTAATGTACTATACAGGAGTGTAGATACTAGAAACGAGGGATTGATGTCTTAATTAACATACTAAAATATTGCTGAAACTCTATAAAACGTCATGTTTTCATGATAACACAGATAATTTTAATGTTAAGTTATGAATTATAATGTAGAATAAAATAAGTAAAAAAAGATTTTTCAAAAAACGCTTTTATAGAAGTGTTCTAAAAGTTCAAAAATAATTTATTCGGTTTGACAAATAATTTAATCGGAAGTAGAAAATAACTTTTTGGTAAGTAAAAAATAACTGATTTTCTAATCACTAAAAATAAAAGCGTGGGCGTTAGTAATTTATATATTTTTTAAACTTTAATTTTTTTTTAAATTTGCACAAATTCCTCTGAAGGTATAGACCCATATAGGTAAATTCAACACACACAAGGACAGTAACACTAACATCCATGCCGAACGAGGATTCGAACCTCAGATGTACGGCATTGCAGTCAGATGCTCTAACCACTAGGCCATTACGTCGGCATTAATGTATAATTTTACATTAATAAAAATACCTAATAGAGAATTTGAAGTGAATCCATTCCACCCAAACCTCTAAATGAGAAATTTATAAATTTAACCTCATAGAACAGAGAATAAAGAAGTTCGAATAAATAGTGAATGAAGAATTACTAGCGCCCACGCTTTTATTTTTAGTGATTAGAAAATCAGTTATTTTTTACTAACCAAAAAGTTATTTTCTACTTCCCAATAAATTATTTGTCAAACCGAATAAATTATTTTTGACCTTTTAGAACACTTCTATAAAAGCGTTTTTTTTTAAATATTTTTTTTACTTATTTTATTTTCTTCTTTTTAGTCATGTTTCTTCTCTTGATCATATTTTCTTTTCTTGGCCAGTCTATGCTTCTTTTGCGTAGCAGTTTCATATTTAACTATTGCTTTCACGTAATTTTCGTTCTTCAATCTCTTTTTCTGCTGGTAGTTCTGTTGTTTCTTCGTCATTCTATCAAGTGGTCGTCGGGTAACCGTTTCGATCTCTAGCTTTGTTTCCATTAGTGTTCCTTACATTTTACTTCACTGAATATAAATAATAATTTTCTCCAGATTTGCTCGCTTGTATTTGATAGATCATCACAACACTCCTATCCAGATTTAACTATATACACTGCCGTACACAACCTCTACATAAAATCAGCAACTCTGACGATACACCGTACTCATATATCAATAAGATCCAAAATATCTTCACAAAATACCGCTAACTCGCTGATGAAATCCATCCATATCAAAAAGATTCACAAGGAAAAGAAAAAGCATTCAATAAAATAAAAATAACCAATCGTCAGCCCAGACAAAAATAAAACTCAGAATTAGTGTATCAAGGAGCAAACAGCAAATAGTATTATCAAGTCTTTTCAGTAGTCCATAAATTATAAAAGTAGCATATTTTTTTCTTCTCTCGCGATTCCTCGGGATGGGACACCAATTTTCAGCGATTTCTCGCTCTTCTGGCGATTTCTTTCTCAAGGTTATTATCTTAAATCGCTAATTATCTTAATTGGAAGGTCACGTTTTCACGTTTGAATCACGTTTTGAAGATTGAATATTGTAAGGATATACCTAATATATTATCTTACAGGTTTTGGGAGCCATTGGCTTCACGAAAGTGTCTCAAATTTGAATTAAAAGGATAACTAAAAACACTCGTTAATTACCTTAATTACGGAAGTTTTGACTAGTTGATTATTGAATACTGCATTGTCATCGAGTTTACACCATGGTGCAAAAATTCAGAACTTTATATCGTTTGGAAGTGCCTGAAATTTTATGTACAAGAACTTGCATTAAAAAAGGTGATTAATCGTCCATAATTACCGTAATTACTGGGCAATTCTCGTTTTGACTTTTGAATATGATGAAGTTATGCCTTATACACAATTGTGCACGGTTTAGGGAGAATAGCCCCTTGGGAAAGGTCTCAAATTCCGTTTTTTTTGTTAATTAAAAATACTCGTTAATTAACTTAATCCTTTGGTTGTTTGACTAGATAATGGTTGGATATTCGAGTGTCATGAGGGTTACACTGATATGTAAAGTTTCGGGGCCCTAACATATCGGGAAGTGCCCGAAAATCGAGTTTTAAAATTCCACCCGTAAAACGCCGCCAAAAGCAAGTAGTAGAATAAAAGCGTTTAATAATAAAAAAAATAAAATTCTTCACCGTAATTTCTTTGATTTCCAACATCTTAAAAGCGTTCATTTTGTTTTGTAATGTAAACTATAAACTAGTCATTTGGATTTTTCTAGAAATATTTTCTGTACGTTAAGGAATAGACCATAGGTCAGATTTAATCGTTTGATTACATTTTTTTAGGAAGGAGTATTTCATATTGATTCATGTGACAAACAAGTGAACGTTCCCAGGCTAAATTCCCAGAAATGGACGAAAATTTTACCTGGGTTAGTATGTGACTCAGTTAGCTACGAAATTACAAAAAATGTTTTTATTCGTGTAAAATTTTCGTCCATTTACAGGCCTGGGAACGTTTCCTTAGAAGAAGGACTTTCATTTCTGGTTGAGACGATATGGATTGGTGTTTTACATAGGTATATTTTTCGGTTGTGTGCTTGATTTCTCTCAAGGATCCGCCTATTAACATTTATCAAGTGAGACAGACACAAAAGAATAGTAAAGAATAATATAGGGAGAGAGAAAATACACCCAGGGCAAAGCCGGAATCAAACCGACGACAGATACAGCGTGCAGGCTGCTAGCGTGGTGGGTAACATGTAAACCCACCAGTCAATCACTAATTTATAATTTTTTTCTCTTTCTTATAAACAGTAATTGTTCATTACAAGCTTTGAATTTCTTATAACTTTATTAAAATGTATAGCATTAAGGCTATGGGGTAGCCCAGTGATTAAGGCATTGGCTTCGAGATCGAAGGGTCCCTTTTGTTAGATCCCGAAAGCCGCACCGCTAATGATCCACTTTTCGAGTATATGCGAAGAACGTTCTCGACAAATCTCTGGGTTTATAAGTCCTGCCGTCGGTTTTACAAGCTTTCCATGAGTAAAGGTATAGGTTACATAGGGGGAAAGAGACTTCCCCTCCCCTTCAGAAACCTTCTCTAAATTGTGGAGGCATTAAATTTACGCACATACGCTAAATTGGGAGGGTGAGATAGACGGTAGTTCCATCTATTTCGAGACTTAATTCAGACTCGTTCTATTCATATAGGTCTCTTTTTCTATAGAGCTACCCCCCTTTGCCTTTATTCCTGTACTATTTCTAGATATAACTTGGGTCGTTTGAAACTTTTATTCTATGACAAATATTTAAAAATTTACCATGTTTATAGGTCGTATAGAAACATATTCTCCCCTTCAAGAACATGGCTAAATTGCAGCGATAGGCGGTGGTGCCATTTATTATCCGAGACTTAATTTGAACTCCATTTGAGACTTAATTTGAACTCATAGGCCTCACTTTTCCAGGAATCACTCTCCCTTTTGCCTTAACTTCACTGTAAAAAAAATCCTGAGACTTTACACGAAAGAATTGTGGAAAGATGTTGCCACGATTTTATTGAGAAATGCTACACGGTGTCACCGTGTAAGGTCTCGGTGCCCGCTGTGGAAGGTTCCAGAGTAGACACGGTGTAAGGTTTCGGTGTCATTGTGTAAGATCTCCGTGCCGTTGTCGTTGTGGAATGTTCCAGAGTGGACACGGTGTAAGGTCTCGGTGCCGTTGTGGAAGGTTCCAGAGTGGACACGGTGTAAGGTTTTGCTTGTTCCCACTATTTCCCACTCTCTATGGATACTATTATCTCTGATTAGCGAGATCCGTGCTGTCGGGTAAGGCCAACACCAGGGTTGGCTGGATTGGACCCAATTGGGTTGGACCCAATGGATTTTTTCAAAAAAAACCATGTGAAAAAACCCACATTTTGGACCCATTTTTGGGTTTTTTCAAGAAAAATCAAGATTTTGGCAGTTCCCTCAAAACTTAATGTGTTTTTTTTCAAAGTTTAGGATATTTTTAAAATTTTGATGGTTTTTTTCAAAATTTAAACTAGGTTTTAAAAATTAAATGGTGTTTTTCAATTTCAGGGAGTTTTTTTTAAGTTAAATAGTTTCTTTCATTCTCAGTGGGTGTTTTCATTATTGAATGGGTTTTTTTCAAAATTTAGGACGTTTAAAGTTCAAACTAGATATAAAAAATAAAGAAGATTTTTAAAATTTCAGTGTGTTTTTTCAAAGTTTAGCATATTTTTTAAATTTTAGTGGTTTTTTTCAAAATTTAAACCAAGTTTCAGTAAATAAGGGAGTTTTTACAATTTCAGTGGGTTTTTCAAAGTATATAAAAACTTTGAAAAAACCCACTTAACTGTGGAAAAACTGACATTATTTTGACAGAACACATTTAACATAGAAAGAACTCACTAAAATTTGAAAAAACCCACTTACATTATAGGAGAAAACCACTTAATTTTGAAAAAACCCACACTTTTACCGAAAAAACCCAGTTTTTTATGGGTTTTTTCAGGGTTTTATTGAAAAAAACCAGAAAAAACCCAACCCACTTGGGTTTTTTTCAAAAAAACCCGGGTTTTTGCCAACCCTGGCCAACACCCCCTCTTCTGTAGGAGGTATTGGGTAAGGCAAGTTCACAGGACGTACGAGGCGATTACCAACTCGAATCGTGATTGGTCAATTTCAGGGTGTAACTTATCACTATTATCCCAACGTCATACCATTCAGCCAATCATAGACCAAGCTGAGAAATCGCCTCGTGCGTCCTGTGAACTCGCGGGACCGCACGGATAATAGTACAGGGTGCGTCAAAAGTCCGTGAGAACTTTAAAAATTAATAATAAAAAAACTAAAGGAGATAAAAATGTGCCGTTTTCTGCTATGTTCTTAGGGAGCAGTTGGATTTTTTGTCACCAAATTTTGAAAAATCGTAGTTCCAGACCTTATGGGTAGATGACAGCACTATTCTTGGGGATTTTCGGCAGCCAAGTTCCCTCTTTTATTTCGTATAGGGAAATATCGAATATTGCGATTGAATCGATTTCATCGAATGAAATAACTCGATGTTTCGTGATCTAATCGCCAATACAAGTTTTAAGCCAAATTGATCGGTGTTAAACTTTTAATTAGAATGAAAAATGGATATTTTATGATCCCTTACACTGGTTTCTCTCATACACAATTAATTTTTTCAACGCAATAACATCACGTTAAATTTGATTTTCTTTTCTGTCTTTAGAAAAAATATCAGTCGATTTTAATCTTAGGACTTTTCCGATTTCTTTTTTTCTCTAGTTATTTAGTTATTTTCAAATTATTTTATGATGTTTTAAAACGCTATGTTATTGATTAGGATAAAGTTAATCATAACCTTCTTTCTTAATAACTGCATTTGAATTTCTTCTTTATTAAAGCTTATTTTGACTTTTCAGTATGGGATCTTAAATGTTAAGGAATCATTTAAAATGACAAGTGTAAACTGTAGTTTTGAAGATTTTTTACACCTCCGATTTCCTAAGCGATGTGATTCTTCGGTAAGGATCACTATGCAATAATCAAATCACTATGCAACCATGCAAATAAGCCTCGACATTTAAAAATGACAGAGAAACACAGTATTTTTGCCCTATACACGGATCTTCAGATTCAATTTCGGTTTGCTTGAAAATGATCGGAGAGGGAATAGATGGGCAACAGATGTTTTTAAACATAAAAAATAGTCTAAAAGTATTGCTAGATGTTTTAAACTTTATTGTATAACGTGTCGATCGTTGCTTAAAGCACAATGTATCATATCTCCTTGGGAACCCAGATCATGTATAGATTTGGGTGGTAGGTGGACCCTAGGGAGGCATAGGGGAATCCTTGAGGAGGCAAGCTGTCTGCGATAGCTTTTGAAACATGATTATCTTTATCCCTCATATAAACGGAATTTTCTAAAACAGTTGGGGAGGCACTACCCCCATGAATCTGCCCTGACCTAGATCCACCCTTGTTTATAAAAGAAGGTTCACAGAGTGTGTGTGGGGGGGTAGAGATTGGGATGATCGCACTATTTAAAAAATGACATAAAAATTTCCGAGAAATAAATATTCTACAAAAGAAAGTTAATCTCTTAATGAACAAAATTTTTCTGCCGGAGGACCACCACCCTTATCTTAGCTCGTTATATTGCATTACCCACAAAATTGTAATTTTAATTACACCAAGAATCAAAGCATTCCATTCCTGTAAGTGTTCTATGGAAACCAGTGGCGGATCCAGGGGGGTGGCACTCTGGAAAGTGCCCCCCTGGGAGACTCAAAACGTTTCTAAATATGAGTTAAAACACTACTTTTACAAGTCAAATTTCAATTTTTTTCTTGGGGAGGACCCCCATACCCCCAAATGGTACCACAAGGGGATCTTGTCTGGAAAAGTGCCCTCCTTTTGGAGCCGTGCTGGATCCGCGCCTGTTGGAAACACCACTTGATTGTCCCTATGATCCTCTAATCATTTTTACTCGAAAACCGTAATTTGATCGCTGTATTATTTTATTTTAAATCCCCTCCCCTATAAGAAAAAAGGTCAGCATCTAAAACACTTCGTAAAATTCGATCATGAACAACGCGTTTTTAAAACCTTATATAATAATTAAAAATAACATTAGAAAAAGATAAATTTTAGGACATTCCTAAGATTAGATTAGATTGATCATTCTCTTAAAGACAGAAAAAAGTTAGCATATAAATAAAGACCTATTGACATTGTATGCGATCGAACTAAATTCATTCATAATTGCGTTGAAAACATTAAATGTTGATGAGAAACAGTGTACATAAAATATCCCTTTTTCATTCTCATTAAAAGTTTAACACAGATCAACTTGGCTTAAAATTTACATTGGTGATTAGATTACGAAAATATGTTTCATTCGATTCTGAAATCGATTGAATCGCAATATTCGATACTTCCCTACACGAAATAAAAGAGGGAACTTGGCTTCTGAAAATCCCCAAAAATAGTGCTGTCATCTACCCATAAGGTCGGGAACTACGATTTTTCAAAATTTGGTGACAAAAAATCCAACTGCACCCTAAGAATATAGCAGAAGACGGCACATTTTTATCTCCTTTAGTTTTTTTATTATTAATTTTTAAAGTTCTCACGAACTTTTGACGCACCCTGTATACATAGAGAGTGGAAAACAGCGATCGTTCGCCACCTGGATTTTTCGCCTTTTTTGGGTCCACTTTTTTATAATGGTGTCTAAGGGCGGTAAACACACTATCTTATTCTAGTCACTATACTTAAGCGAAAATCAAAGATCGCTTTGAATCCTGATAGGTTGAAAATAAATGTATAGTATTGAAGTACGTCACAATTTTAAATTCAACGTTTTGCGTATCTTTTCTAAAGTCAAACTTTGAAATTAAATAAAAAATAAATAATCATCGGATTTTAAATTTCTTGGTGCGAATATTCCTCTCTCTAGGATACCTCTATCGAATAAAAAAATAAAAAAAAATGTGGGGATTACCCATTGTACTTGAAATGATAAAATATGAGCCAGAAACGAGCAGACACTTTAAGAAATAATTTCCCCCAAAAAAATTTTAAAATTGATTAATTTTAAAATTTAACAGTTTTTTTTGCACGAAATTTCGTAAATAATATAATAACAGAACTTCATTAAAAATCTTTCAGAATATGGATTTTAAACAGAATCAATTACAATTTTCAAATCAACAGAATTACAAAGTTAGAAGTGTTTTTAAATATAGTTTTATTTAAAATAATTACTTCACTGAAACATTCTTGAATTTCTCTTAATTTAATTTTTAAAAAGTAAGAAGAGATATTTGCGAAGTCTAGCCCGGCCAACAGGTTTTGAACCGAAGACCTTAGGGTTGGAAATCGAGTACTCTAACCATCCAACCGCCCGATACTACATTCTTGAAGTGTTAAACCAATTATTGGTAGATTTTTCTAAGTTTGTAAGGGGTGAAGCATTTTAAAGACTATAAGATTATTGAGATTATTTACTCTCACAACATCGGATTTTTTTTACTGTGTGTAAACAACCACAATAACACCATTCCCTTTTTTATTTCACGAAAACCGATCATTTGCTACTAATTCATCTTTCCGCGCAGAGAAACGCTCATTGTGCATGCGTCTCCTTCGCATTACACTGAAAACTGAAACGTTTCGGAGAAGAAACGTTTCGGAAAAGAAAACGTGATGGGCATCGTAGGCCTTGGCTCACTAGAGCTGTTGCGCCAATGTTTAGTTTTAATCCATCTATCTTGAAAGAGTACTCTAACACTGTTAAAAATTCCGGAAACTATACACGACAGTATTGAAAGGCTTTACACCAGTGGTTCCCAACAGGTGGTCCGCGGACCACTGGTGGTCCGTGAGGCCATCGGAGGTGGTCCGCGAGAGGATTTTTAAACATTATCAAAAAATGTGTTGAAATTAAAAAAAAATAGTTTTCTTATCAAATATCCCATGAAGTAGTAAAAAACCATAAATGAAAACCCAAAAATCATTCGTCTCATAAATAAAAATTGTTAGGTTCTCTTTCTCTCCTATGATTCATTTGTTCATTTCACTCAAGTTATTCAACTGATATTTATTTAGAAACGAAATGTGATTATGTTGCGAATAAAATTGATTGAAACTCAGATGGGTCAGGGTGGGGCAAATAAAGAATAGAGTGTTCGGACTTTTTTTTTACATGGTTTGAAACGAAGCGAAGCTTCAAAGTGTTGAAAGATACTACAAATTGCATGCTAATAGGAAGATGAAATTTCTGATACAAGCGAAATAGGTTTGTTCGAAGATCTAAGAAAAATTTATTGTAAAAAATGCTAGTCTTTGAACGGATAAATCATTTTCCTTTTAAATTGCTCCTTTGAAATAACTATTTATTGACTTTCGATCTTTCGACGTGGTCTCTTTTGGAAGAATTATCAGTTAGCCTCGCCTATATAATTTTTACTGCTACAACTCTCAGTCAGTGCATGTGCATTGTGCAGTTTACTGTTTTGTGATATAGAATTCCTGGTCATATCATTTTTCCTATAGTTTAAATTCCGAGATTTTTTTCAAATTTAAATTAACTAATAAATTTAACAATACTGTTATTGGGTATGAAAAAAAATGACTCTTTGATACTGATGTTATTTAAACCTGGGGTAATTTGGGTGTAGGTATGATCAGGAACCTTTCTAGGGCTAATAGATCAATGAACGGACCTTAACAATTATTGTCATTTGTAAAGTATCCTCGTCTTTAATGTCTTTTATAAAAGGTTTATCTATAATTGGAATTAAAATAATGTCATGATAATTTTTCTTTAAAGTTTAATAGTTTTTATTTGATTTACAGTTCCATTAAGATGCGTATTAAGACTATGTTTTCCTGTTACTATTAAGAAAAAAAATCAAACTTTTCAACCTCTGTGAGGAACGAGTGCATTGAAAAAAGTTAAATATTTTAAGATAAAGTTGGGAATAGGGATGGTCCGCCAAGGTTCAAATTTAAGTGAAGTGGTCCGCGGAGATATTTGAGTTGGGAACCACTGCTTTACACGAACTTGTTGTGGAAAGGCCGCGGAGTCCACAAAACACACTGGGGTGCTAAACATATAGTCTAAGCGGTACACGACGAAAAAGGGCGAAACACTGCACTTTTTGATGATGCTAAGCCACTTGGTACACTGATTCCATGGACCATAAGAATGAGTTTTCGATCAGGAGTCCGCCGAAATTTCCCTTAGAATTTAAAATATTTAACTTTTTGTAAAATTTTTAAATTCGCGTTTTACACCTTAACTATCAAACTTTTTAACATGTAAGGTGACTTTTCTAGACAATTTGAGGTCGTAGATTACAAATATGAAGTCGAAAATTTCAAAAAGATGCTATTTGATATGTTTTTTTGAAAAAAACTAAATTTTAAAATTTAAAATCTTCAAAAACACAATGTTAAACATAAGTTGGTATCATGAAATTTTTACCAGTTATTAAGCTATTTGTAACTAAATAATATCCAAAATTTCAAAGCTTTACCTTTATTATTCACCGAGATATGAGACTTTAAATTTTGAAAATTTTCAAAATGGCGGCCATGCTTGATGCGACTACTCATCGAAAACTTCCCATAACTCGGTAAATTATTGTTCAAAATGAACAGTTAAAACCTTTTTTGAAAGAAAAACAATACCACTACACTATTAAGACATTAAAAGAACAATTAAACCACTTTAAGTTGGTTTTAAATAAACTCTAAGACAGATTAATACTTTACTATGACAAGCATGTTAAAAGCTTTAAAAAATGCTTTCTTGGTGAAAAATTGTTTTAAATTTTTTATTAAATGTTCACCCTGATATAAATATGCGACATTAAACCATTTAAAGGAAAATTTTGCTTTACAAGGCCTGGGCGCAAACGCGAAAATACCTGATAAACGCGCGCTTCAAATAAACTTTTTCTGTCAAAGAATCACAAAATCGTGCTTTCTATTATGATTTTCTAACAACATTTTAGCCAAAAATGCTTAAAATACAATTTTTCAGGTTAGAAATTACCTTTCAAATGAGTATTTTCTAGACAAACCTTTACTCACTCACTGAGTTAAAACATGAAATATCAATGAGATTCATAATGTAAAATATGTTATATACATTTAAACTTACCGAACATTTTTTACAATTAGTAATCGTTGTCTATTTGAAAATCGAGTTAAGGGTAATACATCTAATCATTTCCTATACGGTAATACATAACACCACTAAAACTTTAAGCAAATATTTTTTAATCGGTATACAAAATTAATTGAGACTGTATGCGTCCTGCTAGTTTGCTACAAGACTACTTAAATTTAAAGCCCTGGATACTCTACCTTAGGTACAGTATCCAGGGCTTTACTTAAATGATACCAGCCTTATAAAGAATAATAGTATTTTCAACTTAGTAGAAACTTATAGTATTTTCAAGTGCTTGTTTACTTACCTACAACTTTACTATTAGCTTCAATATCTTTACATTTATTAGGAATTAAGAATATCGGGAAAGTCAAATGCATCCAAATCTTTCATTAGTAATCATCGTACAAATATTTGGTTTTGATAAGTTAATAAGTAAGGCTTTTTTCTTATTTTAAATGAGAGTCGTAGAGACAAAATATTTTTCCTGTAAAAAACCTATTAAATATGTACCATGATAGATCAAGATTTTTTCTTGAAACGTATGCCTCTCTTGAGAATTGGTATATTTTCTATATTAGCTAGATTTAAAAAATAAAGCATTTACTTTGCCTATACTCCTTTCAGTAGGTAATTACAACACTAAGATAAGAATTTCATTAATTATATAAAGAGTTAAAGGTATTAAATAGCCTTTTAAGGATTTCAAATTATTTTATTTATTCTTTTGGCACAAATTCAAAAGTATTGATTTAATTTTTGAATTTAACGTAAAAGGTTAAGTTATAGGTCTTCCTCTGAATTTTGGCATTCACCTCTACAATTCAGGCACATAAGTGTACATGGTATTCCTGAAGATTTGCAGGAACACCTTGTATAGTCTTTTTCCGCATAACTTCTATGCTTTCTAATTTTTAAAAATAATTCATAAAAACAGCAAATACACAACGATTAAAAAGTGTTCGGTAAGTTTAAATGTATAACATATTTTAATACATTATGAATCTCATTGATATTTCATGTTTTAACTCAGTATGTAAAGGTTTTTCTAGAAAATACTCATTTGAAAGGTAATTTCCAACCTGAAAAATTGTATTTTAAGCATTTTTTTTCTGATACAAAAGATAAGGGATGCTTGTTTTTTAAACTTGAAGTGGTAAAAATTTTGTTAGAAAATCATAATAGAAAGCATGATTTCGTTAAAATAATGTTAGAAAATCATAATAGAAAGCACGATTTTGTGATTCTTTGACAGAAAAAGTTTATTTGAAGCGCGCGTTTATTAGGTATTTTCGCGTTTGCGCCCAGGCCTTGTAAAGCAAAATTTTCCTTTAAATGGTTTAATGTCGCATATTTATATCAGGGTGAACATTTAATAAAAAATTTAAAACAATTTTTCACCAAGAAAGCATTTTTTAAAGCTTTTAACATGCTTGTCATAGTAAAGTATTAATCTGTCTTAGAGTTTATTTAAAACCAACTTAAAGTGGTTTAATTGTTCTTTTAATGTCTTAATAGTGTAGTGGTATTGTTTTTCTTTCAAAAAAGGTTTTAACTGTTCATTTTGAACAATAATTTACCGAGTTATGGGAAGTTTTCGATGAGTAGTCGCATCAAGCATGGCCGCCATTTTGAAAATTTTCAAAATTTAAAGTCTCATATCTCGGTGAATAATAAAGGTAAAGCTTTGAAATTTTGGATATTATTTAGTTACAAATAGCTTAATAACTGGTAAAAATTTCATGATACCAACTTATGTTTAACATTGTGTTTTTGAAGATTTTAAATTTTAAAATTTAGTTTTTTTCAAAAAAACATATCAAATAGCATCTTTTTGAAATTTTCGACTTCATATTTGTAATCTACGACCTCAAATTGTCTAGAAAAGTCACCTTACATGTTAAAAAGTTTGATAGTTAAGGTGTAAAACGCGAATTTAAAAATTTTACAAAAAGTTAAATATTTTAAATTCTAAGGGAAATTTCGGCGGACTCCTGATCGAAAACTCATTCTTATGGTCCATGGAATCAGTGTACCAAGTGGCTTAGCATCATCAAAAAGTGCAGTGTTTCAACTTGTACCGCTTAGACTAATATGGGAGACGTCACCATGGGCTCAAGAACGGGCGTATCTGGTCGGGCAGATCTTATCGGTAGGGGATATCTACCCCACTCAATTAGCGAACAAAAGAGTCCCCTCTATAGGGTAGATATCCGCTGCTGATTAGATTTGCCAGACCAGATACGCCCGGTCTTGCACCCACATTGACGTTGGCTTATGTCCCGGTTAGGTGGTCAGTCTAACGCGAGACCCCCAGTGTTTAGTTCCCAAGCATGCTTGGTCCTCATTTATCGACCCACTAAAGGGAGGAAAGGCTGAGTCAACCTTGCCCAGGCCGGGACCCAGGAAGGATAGATGGATTGGTTTCACATATACAGGGTGATTCAGAAATAATCATCAATATTTTGGAGGGAGGTAGAGGGGCCCTAGACAAGCATATTTCGAATAGGGATGGTGGGGTGCAGCCTTACCGTTAAAGAGCTAGGACCTAATGTAGTGCGATCGCGTTTCAAAAGGCCGTTTTTAGAAGGCCCGTGTGACGAAACAAAACATAATAAAATTAAAAACATTATTGCATGAAGTACAAGAGTATCCGTACTACTTAAATCCTCAATTCGATAGAAATTGGACCACTTGCTAAACCATGGAGTGAGTTTTAAAACGTGTAATATTAATCTCTTAGTCGAACAATGGAGTTCCCTTAATGGTATTTAGAAAAATAATAATCGGGGAAGAAATTTTCAATGATCAAACAGTTTCAATGATCAATGTTACGATCATTGAAAATTTCTTCCCCGATCATCATTTTTCTAAATACCATTAAGGGAACTCCATTCTTTGACTAAAAGATTAATATTGCACTTTTGAAACTCACTCTACAGTTTAGAAAGTGGTTCTAATTCTATCGAATTCATGGTGTAAGTAGTAGGGATACTTCCTTACCTCATGGAATAGATTTTTTTCATTTTATTATGTTTTATTTCGTTACACGGGCCTTCTAAAAACGGCCTTTTGAAACGCGCTTGCACTACATTAGGTCCTAGCTCTTTAACGGTAAGGCTGCGCCCCTCCATCCCTATTCGAAAAATGCTTATCTAGGGCCCCTCTATCTACCCCCCAATTATTGATGATTATTTCTGAATCACCCTGTATATTTTATAAGGTTTGTGTGCTTGATCCCTCAAGGACCCGCTTATAAACCTTCGTCAAGTATAAGACAGACACAAGCAGCATTTTTACTGACACATCTCTCCAGATAGAACTTGCGTCTTTCAAGTGATAGTAGTAACGAAGATCATTTGATGAAAACTCTATAGGCAACTCTTATTTCATGATGCGTTTTGTGTGTTTCAGGAGGGTGTGGGAGGATGCTGGGCGCCGCGGGCAGCCGCCACCACCGTCGCCGGTCGCTGAGCCCCTGCGTGACGCCGGCGCCCTCCTCGCGCAACTCGCTCACCCCCGCGGGCGAGGCGGAGGTGGCGCGGCTGGCGGCGCAGCGGAAGAGCCCCAACCGCCTCTCCATCCCCGACCTACCGGCCGGGGTGCAGCTGAACCGACGCCGCGCAGCCAACTCCGCCGACCAGAAGACATGCGTCCTGCTGCACTCCAAGCTCAAGGGCATTCAGGTGGACGCAAGCTCGTGAGTACCTGCCCTCCTTTTCTTTCCTCTCTCCTACACCATTCAGAACCCTTGTACTTGTAGCACAGCTCATCCCAAATATGTCAAGTTTACGTAACTGCAACCAGAAGTAAAACGAAATTGGACGAATCTTGAACATTTGTGCTGCTTGGGAAAGTTGGGCGCAGATTATGTAGTTGGGCCTGGTTAGCCAACTCTAGCCGCAATAGATAAAGTCACCAAATCTGGCGAAACTTTGTGTAGAATTTCTGGCAAGCCTAAGTTTATGAATAGGGCACGCAAATGGGGCTGAAATTCATTCATACCAGTAACACAAATCTTAAATTTTTAAGAGTGGTATAAAATATGGGCTTGCATTCTTATATGGTATGGTTGTGAGGGTACTGTAAAAAATACAGATCTTTACACAAAAAGTCGTGGGTATAGAAATACGTACATGCTTACATGGAGAGATGTTACTCCGCGATTAGGAGAAACCTCCCCACCTAGACTCAGAGGAAGGTGCCTCCTTAGCGGAACCTCCCTCCCCAGAGAGGGACCTTCCTCAGAGTCTAGGTGGAGAGTCGGTCTTTATCGGGGTGTAACATCTCTATATGTATGGAATCGATTTCTACCCACTACCTTTTGTGTAAAGTTCTGTTTTTTACCGAGAGATTTTATTACATGGCCAAAAGTGATAATGTGAATCGAAAAAAGCATGTGGTATGCCTTGTGTTAGGGGCCCTGTTGGAGCTGGGATTGCTCGTTTCCCTTGTAACGTCCCAGGAGAAATAGATTCCCAATCGTAAAATGGGATTCTATTTCTGTAATACACCTTCGAGAATGACGGATTCAATGAACACGTCATAGCTAATCACAATTGTGATCTCCAATTTGTACTGCCCACTTTATTGTTAATCCTAAGCATTTGCAGTGCTGCTCTCTATCATACGATTGCATTTGAAAATAGCATTTTGGACCCTCTGTTATGCTTTTTCTCTGTGTCAGAAAGTTCCAAGAGGTACCTCCTCATTGTTCAGTCTTAGGAGTTTGGCATTCTAATGTGAACTGGAATGTCTCTTTAGCTACTGAATGTTCCAGAACAAATCTTCAATAACTAGGTACCCAGCAAAAATCAATCGTACTGAAACAGCTCTGGCATCAAAAGTTGCCAGAGTTTTCCTTTGCACGGGATTTTTCTGTTGACTAAACGTTTTCTGTACGCTACGATCGTTTCGCAACTTCAAGGAACTTATCCATCAAAAATATTCAATTTCTTGAACAGCATTTAGTCTCTCTTACAGACCGGTGTTTCCTTTTTTCCAGCTTTGGAAATTTTAGTGGGTTATGTGCATAATGGAATCGTCAGTTTGAAAAAAGGAATAAGTCCAAAAACCGAGTTTTAAGAAATTCGAAAAAAAACTGTAGGGGAGAGTGTTGTACCTACGGACGGTTGTACCTTCAGCCACCTCATTTTAAAATTCGGGAAAAAATGTAAATTTGAATTTGTGGTCGATTTTGAATGTAAACAGATGCTATCTAGTTGCTAACGTGAAATCAGCTCTTTAAAATATAATTTAAATTTTATATAATAAATTTACTGTTTTTAGGTGCTCAAAGTTTTTTTTAGTGCATCACTACATTAACTCTTTTCTTCCCCTTTATTTATGACATGATAAAATGGGATACATGGGGGGAATCCCCGAGATTTTAACTTTTATTTTTGATATTAGAAATCATCGGATCTCAATTCTTTTATCTTTTATAGAACTTTGAATGCAAAAACACCTCATGTTGTACCTTCGGACACCATAAGTGTTGTACCTACGGACACTTTCTTGTGGGTGTCTGTAGCTAATCGGCGTTTTAGAATCAGGTTTCATTTAACTGAATACATTTTAATAAATTTTAAATTAATTCTAAATGGTAATCTATTTGTCAGCGAATATTTTCAAGTGAATTTTAGATTAAAAATCAAATATTTTGTGATATAAACTACATTTTTAAATTTATGATTCTACTTGGAATTTAATGTAAAATAGGGTGTAAAACCCTAAGCACCCTATCGCATTTAAGTATGATGATTAAAAAAACTTAAAATTTCTACTGAAGAAGATTTACCACCAAATTATTATTGTTATTACCACCAAATGGTTGCATAACTATGTGTCGATCGAATTGGTTTTTTTTTATCAGTGAAGTTGTCAGATCAATCAGCATGATTGATGAAACTATTACCTTAAATTCTGATCTGAAAATGCCATGTGATTTTTGTGTTTTTGGTAAAAAATAGAGACTTTTATCATTCAACTTCGTTTTAATGATCATTTACGATCTAAAACTACAATACTTTAAAAAATCTATTTTCAATTTTAAAAAGGCTTGAAATAGGTTATTAAAAGGTAATGCATCAATAAAAATATTAATTCTTAGCTTTTTTCAACTAAAATTTCCATTTTTAAGGGTGTCCACAGGTACAACTGGGTCTGTCCATAGGTACAACAGGTTGTTGTACCTTTGGACACAAATTTTTCCATTTTATTATAAATGATTAAAAATCCAATTTTCAAGATTTTGGCTAGTAAAAAATATCTCTGTACTCACAAAGGTTAGGACTATAGGTTGGGCACTTTAAATGGTCAAAATGTGATTTTACCTGTCTTAGAAAAATCCAAACGTGATTTTTGTCCAGAGGTACAACACTCTCCCCTATAAATAATGAAACTTTCGCTGTATAACCACCAAATTTTTACTGGACATTCAGGACCCTATTTAGAAAACAGAGCAATTATCGAAACAAATATAAGTAGGCATTAAAAATATTATACATGTGAAAAACGTTGATGGACATTTCATTTTTTTAAACCATATGAAAATTTATTGAAGAAAAATCTTTCAAAAATCCCTTAAGTTGCCGTTTGAATTATATGTCTGCTTAGTTCACACTACAAAATAGAAAATAGAGAAATAGGATGTGAATAAGACAAATAAAATTCAAAATTATATAATAATCATTTAAGCAGTATCAAAGCAGTAAATAATTATTAATGGAGTCAAACATTCCCTGCATAAAAAAGTTTGAAAAATCTTTTATATTAAAAGAAAATTGGGCTCAGTTTACAGCACAAAGAAAAGGAGAAGAAAGACAAATTAACTTTAATTCGAAATTAAAGAAAGAATTACAATTAATGGACATCGATTTCGCAAATTCAAAGGGCTACACCCTTAAAAATTTGGCCAGCCCTTTTACAGGATTGTCACTGCAGAAATCGTTCAAAAAATTATAGTTTACACTCCATGGTGGTAATTAATCACTCGATTTCGCATATAGGTCTTTCTCCTTCCAATCATGTTAATATTGGTGTATTTCACAAAAAATTTTAACGTAAATTTTTAAGAAATGGATCGAAGCTATTTTTTGACAGGAAAAAATGCTATTGATACATTAAGGTTCAGAAATTTCCGTATGTGCACCAGTATCCGAATAAATAAATAACCTGTTTCTTTTTAACTCATCATTGACACAGTGGAATTAGTTAGTGGAGTAGTAGAGTAAACGGTAAATCCTCCTATTTTGTTTGTGCGAACTAAATTTTTATTTCTTTACTTCTAGTCTATTTGCAATGACAGGATATTCTCTTTGAGATCTTGCGTATTGGCGGTCTTAGCTCCTATTCAGACCACAACATCCAAAAGAGAAGGGATTAGATGTGGATTACAAAGGGATCAAGCGTTTCACAGTTACTTCGTGTGAAAATTAAAAAAATAATAATTAAATAAAATTAAAACTGCATTATTTAACATCAATTTAAAGTTTTAAAACATTTAAAAAATAAATACTCACATAAAATTTACTTTTAGAATTGAAGTCTAATTTAAACTAATTTTTGGTTAAATTAAATTCAAATTAACAAAATAAATAACAAGGTTAATCTTTAATTTTAGGTAATTAACTCTAATTTTATTTATAAGAGTAGCAATAAGTTGGACGTGAAAAACAAATTGTTGTTTATAAATAAATGAAATTAACGTACGTAAAATTTAAAGCTAAATAATTGATGAAAATTAACCGAAAATTCAAAATTAGCAATAACGTTACATTTAAATTGACACACAAATAATATTAGTTTTTAAAATAGCTGACATTTTTTACAAACAGTATTAGATTTAGTTCTCCCCTTTCTCAAATTGAGAAAAACAATTGAGAAACAATTGAGAAAACAATTGCCACAAACGCGTTGTGGCATACTTAAATCACCAAACCGCATCCTGATACCTGTAAAAGCAAAAATTAAGTTAAATATCCTTTAGCTATTATAGTAGATATTCAAAAGAAAGTATTAAAAATACGGAATAAATAAAGAAAATCTTTAAACGCAGAGAAAGAAAATACCCTGAATCTGAAACAAATTCCAAAGAAAAAGAATATAAAGATTTGAATCTTTTAGGATTGACATAAATAATATCAAAGCTAAACAAAAATACCCGATGAGAAATCCAATCTTTTTTTTCAAAATGTAGCTTTGTAAGATAATTTTTTTAAACTTACATAGATACATTACTTCAATGACAGAATAAAAAACCACATTCATTGTATCGTATGGAAAACAAAGGTTTCTGGAACTATTACTAACCAAACAGCTTATAAAAAAGATACACTGGTTGATAAATAAGTTTAAAAGAGTCTCTCGACAATTGATGTTACTGGTGATCAATAGATGGCGCCAAAACTAGTTAGTGTATATCGAAAGCCATATCGAAATTTAGAATAATTGATAAAAATAAATAAAATTCCAGTTGTATTAAAATATTGATGTTTCAAACCTTCTTTGTGAGCAAAATGTAAGTGTTTTCCAGGCAAAACGGGGATGCTATGCAAAAAAACGACTTTACAGGTGTTGAAAATTTCGTTACTTTTGTAATTAAATTTTTTTAAGACGTGAAAACTTCTAAACTAAAAGAAAAGAAATTCAAGCTGTTAAGTGTAAATATTTTCACCCAATGCAAGCAACTAAGCATTTGAAAATATTAAAAATGCCAATTTTTAAGAATTTTTAAAACATTTTCAAAACCGGAAAAACTCAGAGCATGATTGATATAAACTTTTTTTTAAATTCTTTGGTAGTTTACTTACATTTGTAGCTTATTACATTGCACAAGTTTTATTAAAAGTAAAGTTATCTTTTTTGAAATAAAAATATATCCATCCACCCTACTGAATCATTGATCCTCGTGAGGATCGATACATCATCTAGAAATTCTTTAAAAATATCAGGTATCTTGTGCCACGCAAGAAAACTTTTCCTCATTTGTCCGTCATCAAAACGTATAAAATGATGATCCGTCCTTTAGGATACTCTTTCGATTTAAAGATATATTTATTTAAAGATAATACGTACTAAACAAATATCAATACTAAAATTATTCAAGTTTATATTGTATTTCCTAGTTCAACAAAAACTAAGCTAAGCTTAATTTTAATGACACGATTGTTGTTGATAGATTGAGGTTATTTTTTAACATTCTAAGATTTTACAGATTAGATAGTAAAAAAATTATAACCACCCTTATAAGAACCAAGAATTAGGAAGAAGATCCAGTAAGATTTATTTAGTTAGAGGCAGCATTTAGTTTTATTTACAAGGCAGGCACAATCGCATCCTATTAATGATAAACCATTTTTCTGGTTGAAACAAAACAAGTACCACATTTAAAATAAATAAAAAAATTTTTAATTTAGTTAACATTTTATTTTCAGAGCAAATTTATGTAGGCATTTTACTTACTTATTTTAAATATAAATATATTTGTCCTTACTTTAACATTTACTTTATTTTTAAGTTTTTATTAAAGAACATAACATGTTCTCTAATAAAAACGAGGGGTTCATCAAGAAATATTCAAATTTTTACACGAAAGATATTTTTAATTTTTGAAATGATAATAAAGAAATTCCCTTTACGTACTGGCTGAAAGTATTTAAATTTGCTTGACAACTTGACCTTTTGTAAATTGAATTGGACACGCAGTTATTAAATTGAGCTATTAACAAGATTAATACAAAAATGCAATTAGTTCCAAATTAAGTAAATTTCATTAGTGCAAATGTGTTAAAAGTCAATATCCTCTATATTTTCTTTATTAAAAGTTTTATTTTGTGATGATGATGATGATGGGTTTCGGTTATGATGTTGGTTATGTTAACTGACCAAAATTCATTTTTTAATTGCCAGTTTTCTCTTATAAAAATCTGACCGTAAAAAATGTAATGTCTTTGTTTCAGTGATGAGTTCAGTTGCACATTTCAACTATTAATATATATTTACATTTATAAATTTAGTGTTTAACATATTAAGTTAGTTAACGTGCCGAAGAAAAGAAATTATAAAAGAATAGTTCTTGGAATAATAGGGTTGGTGGGGGCAGAGCCCCGCAACTTTCAGTATTTTTAACATTGTGGTCGAAAGCGGGTAGATAATCCCGAAATTTCAATTGAAGGTGCAAGATTAAGATTTTACCTACAAAACCAATCCAAGTTTAAACTATTATCGATGGTGTTTTAAGAGACAATCACAGTCTTCAATTTACAATTTAGTAGGGAAAAATCGCAGGGCTTTGCCTTGCAAAATGGGGCAACGTCCAAGTGAAATAAACATGGATAAACAGAATTTTTCATTGTAAAAACACTAGAAATAATCTTCTTAATATTGTTTTAATATTTCTAAGTCAACCAACAATATTAAACATAAATATGATTAGTTTTAATGAAAACTGTCAACCTGTTCTAGCAACTCATTTAAAATTGTCCAATATCTTTCAAAAGAGAAAAAGGATGGTTTAAGATCGAAGTTTGACATCTCTGAAACCTTTATTCAACTTGTTAGAGATCCTGTATGTTCTAATTTTCTTTTGGGGTGAATTCCCAACGTTTTGAAGCTGCGGGTATTTGCCCCGTTTCACTTTATTTTAAAAAACAAGCCTATTTATTTTTCGAGACATGTTGAGGCAATTCTTTCAAAACGAAACTGAAGTTTAAGTGCTCAAATACATTAGATTATTTGTTGGTATTTCTCCTCAAGCCCTATTTTATGTAGTGTTAAAGTAAAATATCAGAAAAATTACATCTAAATGATGAAAAACAAACTTGCAGCATTTTTTAAACTCATGGGTGACTTAGGGAAACGAAATTTCATTGAACAATGAGTCATAATGAGACAAATTAACCACATGATAATCAACTTTTGAATCGATTATTAACAATTAAAAATCGCGGAGCGTGGTTTTGACTCGTGCGGGTTTTTACTAGTGATGGGCAAAATCGATAATTTTAGGTATCGAATACTTTGGTATCGAATACTTATAGGTATCGAATACTTTGGTATCGAATACTTATAGGTATCAAATACTTTGGTGTCGAATACTTATAGGTATCGAGTACTTTTAGGTATCGAGTACTTTTTTTCAATGTCGGGAAATGAACCTGAAGGGACAATTTTTTTAGGGCCTATCCATAATCAGACTAATATTCAAAATACTGAAAGCGATCCATCAAAAAGCCCTGTAGCTACGGGCGTGGATGTGGATAGAGGCGAAGGATTTGGCGGGGGGGAAAACCTAGCCGCGTCAAATTTCTCTCGCGGATGATAACGACTTGGGTTTGAGCGTTGCAAAATGAAAACGGAAACAGGCTGCGTTTGATCTACAGTAGGTATTATAAAGATTACTTCATTGAAAAATTTAAAACGAAATATGTCAATAAAGTATCGATACTTTTGTGGGTATCGAATACACTCGATACCTATAGGTATCGAGTACTTAAGTATTTGGTATCGATACCTGCCCATCACTAGTTTTTACCCCCACCTACCCTCTGAGCCGAAAATATTCAGTTAAAAACGCCTTTTTTTGTGTACTTTTCTAGCTACCCCTCCCCACCACCCAAAACTTTTATAAACACGTTTTTTTAAGGGCAGATATTTTTATGAAAAAAAAACACTTTATGTCAAGAAAAGCATATAAAGCATGGTTAATTTTTCAAATAATGGTATGTTTTTCCACCACAAAGCACTGTTGTGGTAAATGACCACGGGAAAAATGCAATGGTCCAATGAATATGAGATCAATAATTTATTCAAAACTTTCTCAAAACTAGAGAACTATTTAAGATCGTTATTTCCAAAGTGTCTTTCAAGACATGAGACTGTTGAAAGATAATTTCATAACGTCATAAACACGAAAAAAAGTAATCTTGCACCAGTATGAAAAAAGAAACGCGTACGAGAGGGGAAAAAACAAAACCGAGATACGTTTACTTTCTCATTACTTTTAAGTCTGATAAAACTCGCAATCATTCCACATTTCCAATAAAAGTAAAAAAAAACTTCACACGATAGGTAATTTTATTTTCCAAGGCTCAGCCAACCCATCGTCCTTTTCAGTCTTCAATCAATGCTTCAAAAAGGAGACGGAAGAAAGTTTTTATTGTTTTCTATACTACATTCCCCATTTTGTTTTACTCCCGCTAGTAAAATGAACGTGCGATGAGAAGAAAAAAACTAGGCTTAACGCCCATTAAATCCGCTTACCCTAATGAATACTGGCGCTGCGTCGTTTTCCAGAAATAATTACATTACAGCATAAAATCCCTAAAATATTAAGCTCCCTCCTAAGACGAAGTGGGGAAGCACGTTCGTGGAGGAGAGGGGAAGAAATTTTCCAGATTTAATTCAATTTGGAATCAGGCAGAACGCGAAAAAAAATGGCGGCGGCAGGTAAATCAAAATGACGCTGTTTTTAACGCGCTTTTTCTTCCGGTGTTATAGGATCAAACTTAGTTTGACGTTAAGCTTATAAATCTATGTAAATGCGCGTTGAAAGGGTGGGAATAAAAATATTTACGAGAGGTGGCGAGGAGGGACAAATGGTCTGTGACAAACTTAAAAGCTGATGGTAGTGGTTTAATCCAGAAGAGCTTTCCGAATCTTCTTTCTGGGAGAGCCCTAAAGCGATTTCGATGGGGGGGATTCGCACTCAGAGGATTGTGTTGAGGAAAGAAGGACTTTATATAGAATGATTGAAAACTCGGGACTTTTACGGCTGAGGAGCGATTGCTGAGCTTCTACCGGAATGCTTATAATAGAAGCAGTGACTTGAGAAGGAGTTACGATTTTAAGTGACTCACTTTTTTGAAGGTATTGAAGAGTTGTGTGTTTGATCTTGGAGGTAACTTTTGAAGCGTCCCACGTATCCAATCCCCTGAAAGATGTCCGATTATGGGATATGGTCAATTTTCTTTTAAAATACGCTAAAAATAGAATAAGTATTCAACTTCTATAAGAAAAATATTCTAAAGACATTTTTTAATGTTTTTTTATGTTTATTACTTTATTTCAATTAATATTGTTTTCAGAGTTCATGTCGGTAGTCACGACTTGATTCTAAGCATTAAAAATAAATATAATTATCACTTTAAGAATAATTATAAACTAGAATAGTTTAAAATATTTGTTACATAGCTATAATATTTTTTAAAGAAGGCAACAGTTAAGTCTGAATAATAATTTTCTGCAATTTAAGAAAGATTTTAAACTCTTTTTTTAAGGGGGTAGGTGCACGTTTCTAAATCCCTTTCTCCGTAATGTTAAAAAGGATGATTTTTAAGGTACATTTTTAAAAAATCTACTGAATTAAAGCTCCCAAATTTTTCTGAGTATTTCCTGAACTGTATTACATACTTCAACATGAGCTTTTACGGCTATTATGTCTGGTTATTTTTTTTAAATATTACCTGAATGAACTTAGGTTTTTCTCAAAAAGACTGAAATTTCATGATGTTTTATGCTATAACTTCAGTTTAAACGACTTTTTTGAGAAACCCCTGTGTTAAAGTATGTAACATAGCGTCATACTAAGTTATAAGTTGTTTGCTATAATAGATTGAGAGAAAATGTTCCTTTTATGGTAAAAATTTAGTTTTGAGAAAAATGGAAATTTAGTAAGAATCTTGCATATAAGTAGTACATTAATTATTTCCGTAAAAATAATTAAAAATACTTCTAATTCGCATAGAGTAATACTTTTGGGGTCGTTTGAAGCGTAAAATGTAATACTTAACGAAAATGCAAAAATTGAAAAGTGTGTTTTTTGGTCAAAAGTTGTGCAATGTGCATGTGCACCTACCCCCTTAAATGACTATCTGAACTTAAAAAATAATAAATCTTCGTGACTTTTAGAATAATTATAGATTTATCTTTGTAAAGAAAGTTTATTAGAGGTTTCAAACGGTAAAATTTACAAGACGAAGATAATTTATCGTTAGTTGTATCGTTATATACAACTATACTATTTCGAAATAATGCCGATTAGTTATGCATAAATCATTCCAAAAAAATGGTTTTTCCAAATCATTTAATCCTCTCCCGACATTCGTTCAAGGATAACTTCATGTATCCCATTTATCTTACGTAAGAAATAAAACTTAACAGAGTTAATAAGATAGTTTTGATTTTTCCAGAATGGAAATTCAAAGGAGATGTATAAGATTAAATAATGATTAGATTCCATGTAATTACGTATTTAGTTCCCTTTAATCTTAAACTTACACAAATAAATTTATAAGTTCCTTTTCTGCCGTAATTGCGGAGTTTTCAAAATAAGCCGATTTAACCATGACTGAATTAAAAATTCTCCATTTCACAGGGGAATAATTTAATCCTTGTGTATGCTACGTGAAGTTTTTGCTACGTTTTATTTTAATCTTCTCGGTAAACCTGCTTTAAGGAATACATTTTAAAGTACTGAAAATAATCCAAAATCCTTTTTAAGTGATAAATGAGTGGCTTTATCAAATGGAACTTCGTTTGTTAAGAGTTAGATTATTAGAAACATATTCCCATAAGAAAAACCTTCCTGAATGTGCATTAAGGAAGGTGACAACTCATTTCAAACTAAACTAACTTCAGTTAAGATTTTTCATTGCAAAGAATTTGATAAAGTATTTTCTATTAAACTCCTTCATTAGTTAAAAATAAGTAAAATTCATCCTCAGTAAGTAAAGTCCTTCATTAGTATTTACTGAAAATGAAAACTTACAGTAAAATTTAAATTACAGTTTTAAAAACCTTAGAAAAAGGTTTTTGACTTCGTATGTGAATTAATTTTGGTTAACCCTACATAAAACGCCTTTAGAATAACTGTTGGAATACATTGTAATCATATATGATGCTTTAAATAACTTTTATTCATACTTTTTAAATTCTTTGAATTATAAGACTACACAAACAGTAAGTCATCCATTGAAAGTAGAACAATTCATTTATCATTAAAATAATAATTACATTAAATAGATTAGAAATTATTCTTTTTTGGAAATAATTAAATAAAATAATCCCAATTGTTCAAAATATAAACCTGAAAAAGAAAATTATTCAACTTTAATTGGAAGAGGTATACATTGCATCATTGCAATAAATTTAGTTTGACAACAAAAATTCCGCACTTAAAGAAATCGTATATCAGAGCTACCAAATAATTTCAAATCTATGAAAACAATTTATATTGCAGCAAAAAAAATGCTTTTTCACATACCTTTCTCTATTTGCATATTTTAGCTAAGAGGGTTCATAATCAAATTTCGAGGAAAATTTCAGGGATGACGTATTCCTTTTACCAATATTTCTCTTCGAACGAAGTAAAAATAAATAGGACCCCAACACAACAATGAGAGTGCTTGGCAGGTAAAAAACAAAAGTAAAGTACCTTTTCTTGAAAGCTTTTCTTCAAATCAGAGATATCGGCGCAGTCTACCGCTTTACTGCAAAAGCATACAACTCTTTTGTCGTATTTTTTGTCAAAGTCGAACAGTCATAACGGATTAGATTCAATTCTTTTCTTAAAAGCCCGGAGCAGAAGGTTTGCAGTAGAAATAAAAGATGTGATAAAGCTCTGGTTTATTCCTAAAAATTGCCCATAACAAACTTGTTCGAGGATTTAAAAATGGGGTACTTATATTGCTTAGTCTTAGGAACGCATGTGAATGTTATGTATTTTTAATTTATATGGATCGAAACCATTTATGGGACAAAGTCCTTTAGTGAGGTAGAATAAAAGCGTCGATTAAATTAATATGATTATTTACCTGTTAGTCGAATCCCATATCTTTATTTGACTTTAATTAAGTTGCATAAAAACTCATAAAAATAATTAACTGCATAAAAAACCCATCACCAGTAGAACCAGAACAATTCGGCGCGGCCGTTTGGGCACCGGCCCGTTTCGGCGCGAAACAAAATTTTTTCTTCTAATTTTTAGAAGGATTATGAACAAGTTCTATTTACTTTCATTTTATTTCTGGCGCCGAAACGGCCAGCGCCCAATCGGCCCGCGCCGAATAGTAGTAGACCGTACTTTTGCCAAGGATCATCAAACAAAACCACTGCTTCAAGCATAGAATATGTCAGATAAATATATTCTAACAATGAAAACCTTAAAATAGAGAATCTAATAGGAGTAAGGATTAATTTTCAGCCGGGTTTAATTTACAGGTCCTTCTGAAATTATTTTTGAAAATAGATTTAACACTGGATACATTAATGTTAGCAAATAAATGAAATTATATTTTTCAATTTTATGAAGCATTTATTTAAGCAATTTATTAAACAAAAATTTGTATGTTCAATTCAAAAAGGAAAAATAAATGCCTAATGGACCATTTGAAACAAAACACTTTTTGTTACCCAGTCTGCCCCCCGAATCATAGGTTTGTTACCTCTGGACATCTCTTAGGAAATCAAGTTTTAATATATGTTTCCATATAAACAAAAAAGGAATGAAAGTTAAAGCTTATAAGTTCTATATGTTATAATATTACACGAAATTTTTCAATTATATTTTGCAATCACTGCATTAAACACTATAGATATGGGATTAAGTTAGGACCTTTAGTAGGAAGTTATAAATTCTGAACTTTATAAGCATATATGTGTATTGTGTATTTAAAAATACTTCAAATTTTTAAGGATATTGCATAATCACTATGGATGATTTAATGGGTGGCATTGAAAGAAGATATATTGATGACGCTTAAAAAGTTTTCAGCATCACTTACAACTAACGCATTTTTTTTCCGAAAAATACACGATTGTTCATAGTAACCAAACTTTAAAAATGACCTCAAAAGCCATGATCACCTTAATCAGCGTATAACATGATGCACACGCTTTATTATAACTCCATTAAGCATGGAAACAACAAAAAAATTCTAAAAATTACAAATTAATTAACAAGGGTATTAGATGAATAAACGTAAAGTTTAATCAGGCGCATCTTCTCCTCCTTCAACTATCAACTTTATTTTAGTAAATGAATGCCGAACTCGAATTTCAAAAAAGAGTCATAACAAAAAAACGTCTTCTTTACAATTAATTATATAACAATTTCATATCTCACTACATTGAGCAAATTAGTAGAAAAACCGTGGGGTCTTATTAACTTTCTCACCATGGGAACAATAGACCCTTTGTCTCCTCTTTCCTTAATTATGAAGAAAATGGCATCTCAGAGATTCGGAAAATGTTTCGCGGGGCGGAAAGTTGCCATTTTTGGCGAAATAGCCCGGAGGCATCGGTAGGATTTTCTTTCCCTTGCTCACAGTACTTCTTTTTCCCCTTACTCTGTTATTGTTATTATTATTTTCCGTTGTTGCGATTGCTTCGAGATTAAATGTATGAAGAAGGAAGATAGACCGTCCAATTAGTAAGGTATACACCGGGTTCTGTTTTCTTGCGTTTGTAGGATTCGACGTTCTAAATTAATTGCGGCTAGGTCTAATTCGGTTGCAGTGAAGGTAAATATTGGCTGGGAAGTAATTGTGTTGTCTAGGCGGTGTTTACTGTTGTTAATTTTTCTTTTATCAAGGACAGTTTTAAAATTTTCTTTTGTTGTGAACCTCGATTTATTTTTTAAATTTACTTTTGAAGCTTCGCGTTGAAGACATAATAGGGGGTTCAGTACTCAAAAATAATAGAAAATAACTATGAAACTTTGGGTAAGTGTAACCATAGCGTAACCACCGCATTGGCATAGCACTTACACTTAAAAATTTTGAGAACTTTTAATTATTAACTGCAGAGATATTTTTAACGCCTCTAAGAGCGTATTTCAGGCATTGGAAATTTATACACACGCTTTATAAAACTAGCTGGGCGTATTTTCACGCTTTGAATTTTTACCATCGAAAACAACAAATTTTTTTGCCCAACTAACCTTCCCCTACCTAATACTACAGATTTATATTATACGTATCATATTCTATGGAGCAAAATTGGAAAATCGAATCCTTTTAATGCATTTTTTGCGAGAAATTCTCACTTTTTAGTAAAATAGTAAAATATAATACCCCCTAATATTCTATTTTATCCTTCTACCCTCCGAAACAGTTTTCAACATGAGTCTCCTTCATGTCTGCTATGATTTTTCTTATTTTAGGGATATTTTATCTTATTTAGATACAATTATACAAGCTTAAATTTAATGTACTAGGGGGCTCTGCCCCCTGCTCGCTATCGCTCACCAACCCCCGGAACTGCTTCGCAGTTCTATGAAGATCGCTTCGCGATCTTAGCGAGCAGAGCTCGCTTGTTTCATCTCAACTATCCAGTAAAACCTGGAACTTGTCTGCTTAGTTAATGATAATTTCAAATCAAAACCTTTTATCTCTCTAACTTACCAATAACTTAATGCGGACCATTACTACAAAAATGTTAAAATAAAACTGTTACTAAAATATTCCTTTTTAGTTTACCAATAATTTAACCGAAATGTTTTCAAAAATATCCAGCAAGTCTACTAATTATCATCAACCATCTTAGAGAAAAAAAACATGCCATTAAACTGGATGCGTTTATTAGTGGACCGTCAGCGGCCGGAGGCCGCTCTTAATCCAGGATATAAGGACACATGAAGACAACCACAGGAGAGAAGCTTCTGAAATTAGAAAGGATATTAGAAAGGGGAAAAAAAAGAAAGAGAGAGAGAGAAAACAGAATAAAATTAAGCGGGTACACAGGGTGCAACACGCGAAGGAGTTCACTCCGTTATCTGGGCCATGATAAGAGAAAAAAAATTGATTGAGGTAATGCCATTAAAAAAACTTTAAAATTTATAAAATGCTCGTGTGTATCTAGTGAATCATCGGGGATAAGAAATAAGAAATCAGACTCATAACAATAATCGCCTGTTTCTCTAGTGAATGACCAGAAAGAGAAGAAAAAATTGAAACTTGGTATCTTAATAATTCTAAAACTAATTGGAATTTTTTAAAAAACGAAACGCCAATCTTTCTATAAAAAATAATTGTATGCGTGCTTAAAATATCATAGCTCTACTGTGATTAGTTTTTCTATTATAACGAAAAAACTGAAAAAGGGTAAAAAATTTCGAAACTTTAGAATTTAATTACTCCAAAAATAATTCGAAATTCGAAAAAAGGGAGACGAGGTGCACAACTTCATACTTAAGAGTATGTGTCTGCAAAAAATCATGTTTCTGCTGTAAATAGATTTTGCTGGGGGCGAACTCGCAGCCGAAAAAAATAATTTTCGACTTTGACATTAAATAACTCCAGAACTAATTATCTAATTAATTAGGTTTGGAAACTAAAATGACCCTCATACATTTGTCTACCAATGGTCAAAATTTCATAATATTCCTTCAAATAGTTTTTGCGTAGTTATAGTTCAAAGTGTTCAAAATTAACATTTTCTGAAACAGCGGCGGCGGCGGCAGCGGCGGCGACTGTTACTTTTTTTTAATATAGAGAGATAAATTTTTTCTGCGCCGACCACGAACCCTTGTCTTGGTTCCCAAATTTCATTGTCGGGTAACTCATTCTAGAGAGTTGGAGACAGAAATTGATTTCTTTATTATCATTCTCTTTCAAGAAATTTTACGCCATTTGTAAAAAAATCGAATTTGTATTCTATTTCATCCATTCAACCCCCAAAGATGACTTATGCTTCTCAGGATAGACCACCTTGAGTGACCCAAATCAAAAATTTAAGTCCTTAAAACCTTTTAAACAGGATAATTACTCTTTTTCTCAGTAAAGTATAATTTTAACTTTTTTTCTGCCCCAATTATTATCCCCGGTCAAAAATGAAAGTTACTTATTGTCGCATTTCCAGTTCTAGAGATTACAAAGAACCTGTTCAAATAGATTTCTACATTATTTCACTGAAATAGACACAATTTTTTTTCAAAACATCCCAAATAATTCCTTATGTTCCGCTTAACCCTTCCATTTTACCTTCCAATGGGAAAAACTCTTTTCTAACGGGCTGTTCGACATGTCAGATGTCTCCTTTATTTGCACCACTTATGACTCTACTAAAAGTAGAAAATTTTGAATTTTACTCCCACGAAGAGCATAAAAACTGGAATATTTTTTTCTGCCCCTCTCCCCCTCCTTAATCGCAGGTCCCAGATATCTACAATGGTATTTCGTATTCTTAAGTGTATAAAGGGAAAAATAGCCTGAAATTAGTGCTTCTTCACGAGGAAAAATAAGTTTTTAAAAGACGTAAAAGTAGAAAATTTCCCCTTATTTTTTCTACACCTTTCAGGCCCTATTTTAAGTAGAAGAATCGTTCGAAAATCGGTTTAATGCATTTTTCCATTTTTGGTGTCAATTTACAAATCATTCAACCGCAGTTGATGCAGAAAAGAAATTATTTTTCAAGAGATATTGCTGATTTTCGTAATTTTTTCCTGTCCCTCTCCCTACCCCTAGTGAGCGTTGCCAGATTTCTACTATCGCAATTCTTTCTCGCAAGAATAAGGAAAAGAATGGCACCTTTCATTACATTAGTTGACGACTATAAGCATGCGAGAAAGAGTATGAAGTAAGAGTAAGTAAGAGTATGAGTAAGCTCAGAGAAAATAGGCTTACAAATTTTTACGTTCCACTTTATCCTTCCAACCCTTTGACTGGAGTGAACTGATCCTTTCCAAACTCTATGTCCCGTTAGTCCTCCCTCGCCTCTCTCGTATTATGGAGTATTTGAGCAAATTAAAAAAATAAAAGGAACCATTTTGACTCCAAACAACACAAAATCGAAACTCGTGGATTTTCCACTTCTGCGCCTCTCACCATCCCCATTCGCACCCGAAGTGTCCACCATCGTGATTCGTAAACTACAGGTTCTAAGGAACAAAATGGCTATTTTCACTAAGCATATTTTTCTTAAACAAACAATCCCTCTTATAGAATCGGAATACGTTGGGATATTTGGAATTTCAATGCTATATCTTAAACTGCATTTCATTGGATCCAACATATTTATTGTTAAACTAAAATAATTTCGATGTTGAAATAAAGTTAAAAACAAAACCCCTTTTCTCCTGACAGCTGAATAATAAAAGAGCTAAGTATTTGTTTGGAAAAATTAAAAACTAAAGGTTGATGAACACTTTAAGGGGATTTTAAACATGGAAAAATGAAAATGTCGTAGCAACCATGAAACAATCCTTCTATTTATTAATAAGTTAAGAATTCTCATTTTCGGTACTTTTTATCCACATTCCAACTGAGTTAACAATTAACTTAATAATACACAATAGAACTTACATTAATAGTATGTGATAAGTGACATATAAGTCAATCATTGCCCTACGATATAACTAAGACCTTCAATGCATTAAAAATTTAGTAAAGTAAAATTTTGTTCTCCTATTTTTATTTTATTGTTCCGGCCTATCCAAATATCTTCAAACTCTGCCTATAGATTTCGTTGATTTGACGCATCGTGATTTTTATGTAGTTTTTATTTTTAAGATTATACAAACTACAACTCAAAATTCGTCCACTTAAGAAAAATAATACCTTTCTGACTCTTTCCATTCATTTTAAAATTCATTTAAAAGATAAGTCGAATTGTACATTACTCATTAAAGAATAGCAACCGCATCGAACAAAGTATTTGAAATAAAATCTTCTTCTAAAATGACTTATTAGAAGATTCTTTGGATCTGATTAACTACCAAAATCGGAGTTAACTTTTTTCATCCCACACCTCCATTTGAAATATTTCTCTGATCGTTGCCTTGGAAACTCTATTTTAATGGCTAGAAGCCTTTTCCTGACATGTATCGAAGCAAAGGGCAGCCAATGTTCAGTAATGGGCACTACTTCTTTTGACAACATTCTTCCTTGCCCTTTATTCAAAAATCTTTTGAAATTCTTTTTTTACCACTCCACCATTCGATGACTATTAGAATATTATTAAAACTTTTCGTTGGGGGTTCCAGAAATATGAAAAGCTACTTATTTTTCTCCGTCTCTTAAGGACTTGAGTGCTTTGACATTTCTCGAGGTATTAGGGAATTGTCATGCAAACAAGGTCTTAGAAGATGTTTAAAAGTTTATCTGAAAGCGGCCTGTAAACAGCTGGAAGTGAATGAATGGCTACCCACATTAAAACCTAGTGTTAGGAAATGTTAAACCAAACCTTGTTGGAAGAATTTTGCTGCGTTTTAACTGCTTAATCTTACCATAATATTTTTCTTAAGTATTACGGTTTTTATTAAACGCTTAAGATGAATTTGAGTATTTTTGGATAATAACAATGTTAGGTAGGATGAATATGTAAACGCTTATTCCACACAGTACATTCCATGTAGATTTGCTTCTGAACATAAAGTATTAATGACAATAAAAGTAAATGATGAATTCTTAATGTGATATGTACTTACCGTGAGTGTTTAAATATTTTCCATACGAGTTAGCAAGTTTATAAGTGAATTTCAGTCTGTTGTCCAAAACTGATAGGGGGGTATTATACAGGGTGTTTCAAAATTGCGTTGCACGGCTTTTATTCGAAACCAGCGCCTCCTAGGGTCATGAAAGTAAGGTCTACCCCTAGGTAAGTGACCCTGGAGAATCTATTGAGATGACTTACAGCGCCCATAGCGGCGAAATTTAAAAGTTAAAAAAATTAATTTAAAAACTAAAGGAGATAGAGCAAAAACCTCAGTGAGAGTATTGTTGCCAACGTGAAGAAGAACTCACTCATTGAAAAAAATTTGATCAAAATATCTTGAATATTCGCGGAGATATTAGCGTGTGAAAATTGCACTTTTTCGGGGGTCAAAAAGTAAAAAGTTGGCATATTTGCAAAATTTTCAGTGTTATTGTGTAGTTTTGTGTTTTTTTAGTTGAAAGAACACAAAATTTAATCAAAAAATCAAAAAAATTTGCAAATATGCGAACTTTTTACTTTTTGACCCCCGAAAAAGTGCTATTTTCACACGCTAATATCTCGGCGAATATTCAAGATATTTTGATCAAATTTTTTTCAATGAGTTCTTCTTGACATTGGCAACAATACTCTCATTGAGGTTTTTGCTCTATCTCCTTTAGTTTTTAAATTAATTTTTTTAACTTTTGAATTTCGCCGCTAGGGGCGCTGTAAGTCCTCTCAATGGATTTTCCAGGGTCACTTACCTAGGGGTAGACCTTACTTCCATGACCCTAGGAGGCTCTGGTTCCGAATAAAAGCCGTGCAACGCAATTTTGAAACACCCTGTATATCATTCCTTCAAAAAAGTATATTATTTATTCACAGAAAAAATTATTTAGTGAATTATCTTTTTAGTGGATCATGACTTTTTAGGGAGAATTGCAGGACTTGTCTAGGGAGAGCGTAATACGGGGAGAACAAAAAAACAACTAAATCGATACTTTAATACATAGGGGAGAGTGTTGTACCTCTGGACAAAAATCACGTTTGGATTTTTCTAAGACAGGTAAAATCACATTTTGACCATTTAAAGTGCCCAATCTATAGTCCTAACCTTTGTGAGTAGAGAGATATTTTTTATTAGCCAAAATCTTGAAAATTGGATTTTTAATCATTTATAATAACTTGGAAAAATTTGTGTCCAAAGGTACAACAACCTGTTGTACCTATGGACAGACCCAGTTGTACCTGTGGACACCCTTAAAAAGGGAAGTGTTAGTTGAAAAAAGCTAAGAATGAACATTTTTATTGATGCATTACCTTTTAATAACCTATTTCAAGCCTTTTTAAAATTGAAAATAGATTTTTTAAAGTAATGTAGTTTTAGATCGTAAATGGTCATTAAAACGAAGTTGAATGATAAAAACTTGATTTTTTACCAAAAACACAAAAATCACATGGCATTTTCAGATCAGAATTTAAGGTAATAGTTGCATCAATCATGCTGATTGATCTGACAACTTCACTGATAAAAAAAACCAATTCGATCGACACTTAGTTGTGCAAGCATTTGGTGGTAATAACAATAATAATTCGGTGGTAAACTTTTTCAGTGGAAATTTTAAGTTTTTTTTAATCATCATACTTAAATGCGATAGGGTGCTTAGGATTTTACAATATATTCTACATTAAATTCCAAGTAGAATCATAAATTTAAAAAAGTAGTTTAGATCACAAAATATTTTTCCTAAAGATCCTCCATGAGGACTCCATGAGTCGGATTGTGGAATTACGATTTATCACCAAAAGAGGCAGGGATACATAGTCGTAGTCGAACCCGCTATAAACTAACCTCTTCGACGATTTATTTTTTTAAAAAGGGGGCGTCATATCCGATAAAAACTCCATTGCAGCAGGGAGGGCGCAAGCATGCACAATGGATATGTTTAACATCTTAACATGCAAACTTATCCAAAACACAATGTTCACGTTTTCTATTAACAATTTTAGCACGATCCGGATGCCATACCGTTTTCTGTCGGGAAATTTTCGAAAACTATGGGCCGTATAGATGTAGTTCTTCAGGCAACTTTTTGCTACTCAATAGAAGGGTTCTGGCTATGCAGATTCTGCATTTTTTCCACCCATTTATATGGTCACCTACATGGACCAAGAGGTCCCAGGTGACTTTGTTAATTCTATTTGTATTTATGTTCAAATAAATAAATAAATAAAAAATGAGATGGACTTGTTGAAAGACCCTAAGTTTCATTTATCTTAAGGACAAAATTTTTAAAAGAAACAATGAAAAAAAGGGCTTATAACTATTTTTAATCATGGTTTTTTCAACTTCCTCATTCAGTAAATGCAGAGAATATATCAATACCGCAACAGAGAAAGTAATTAAACTTTTTTTTATCTCTTCTATATTAATAACTCTATGAAAATAAATTGAACTATTTTTATATAATCGCTTAATGGAACTATTGATACACTATTCATTTTGAATAGGCCAATGAAAATATTCCCATCCCCCATCACCCAATTAATAACCATGGACACTATCGACTTCCCAGCAAAGCGACGCTTTTAGCGAGGGTGAAAGCGCTATTTTTCAATGATCTATTTTAGCGGCCATATTTACCGGTTACTTGATCGGCGGTTAAACGGCAGTTAAGCTCCTGATTGGCAGTCAAAGAAGGAAAACTATTTTTCAACAAATCAGAGGTTTGACTCCCGGTTAACCGCAGTTCAAGTTACCGGTGAATACGCCCGTAAATGAACAGAGCATGAGCAAGGTTAAAATTAAATATATATTAAAAAAAAATTTTATTCTTATAAATTGGGATTGAAAATAACCAGAGCGTATCCTTTATTAAAATTACAGAACTCCACTTTAAAGCTGCGGTTTCTTCGGGTTTTATTCATGAAAACTCAAAATAATTATAATATTCAAATTTCTTATAGATCCAAAAATTAAACGGGGTATTAGTGTTCATTCAGTGCAGGTGTTAGACTCATTATTAATTCGAAGAAACCTTTATATCTTTGCTTTCTTTAACTTCCTTACTATCAATGAAATCCAAATCACTTTTAATCAAGAAAACGCGTAAGAGTCTGATCCATGAAAATTAAATAAACTATAAATTAGCATTAATTGGTACAAAAAACTCTTCCCTTTGAAAAAGAAAAGTTTTTAACTTATTCAATTAGAACCTGCATGCGAGTATATGAATATTTAATAACCTGATCGACCCGAGGAGCGAAGTCCAATTTTAATGCTATGCATAAACGCATTAAATCTAAATATATGCTGAAGCAATTACTCTAGTTCAGCTTGACACTCGTATTTAATAGCCTGTCATTTCAACACAGAAAGCACGTGTACTGATTGCTGCATGAGATGAGAAATAAAGTGAATTAAATAAAGTTATAGAGCCATTGAAATGTCACTGGATGGTAATAAGGTCTCATTACTCTTTGCTGGGAATATTTGCATTCCTTGTAATGAATTTAGAGGGATCTGCGTAAGTTCTCGGTGGTTAGAGTTTTCATGTTCTGTTTAGTTTAGTTTCTGGAACGGGATTCACTTAGCTCGAATACAATGTAGAAGCTTTGGTTCTGTAGTTTCATAAATGAATTGTTTATCAATAATTTTTAGGGTAATGTAATGAAACAATTTATTATTAAAGCGCTTAACCCATTACTGCCTGACGTCCCTTTTTAGGGACGTTTTTTAAAAATCCTCCTATTTCTACAAAAATTGTTCCTTTGAATCAAAATTTGCACGGATGTATCTCTGATCTTCATAGAAAATAAAGAACACAAGAAGAAAGCAGAATTTTAAAAATTTTTAACTTTTTTTAAAGTTGGAAGATAGAATTTTTCAGAAAAGTGCTTTTTTAAAAATTTTAAAAGAAACAGCTTAAAAATCCTAGTTGTTATTTAAAAAAATTTTCAATGCCAATATATATTACTGTTTATACATTAAATCAGTTGGGGTGTTTTTTTATTTTTCCAAAATATTTTATCTTGACCTTATTTTGGACCCTCGAAAAGCGTCCCTAAAAAGGGACGTCAGGCACGAATGCCCCCGTGGTTTTCCCCATAGTGAAATGATAGTGTTTCCTTTATTTTTTTTATAAAAACGCGTTCGATTCTTATGAAATGAATTAAATAACTGATATTTATAAAATTACTTTAATTTTAGCAAATAAATTTATTATTTTTGTTTATTTTCTTTGGAAAATACTGTTATTTCTGCTAAATTAATGGAATAAAAAGTCTTAAATTATAAGGAATTAATTAAATTGTATTAATTAAAAGGAATAAATTAATTATTTTACTATATTTATTACTTATGCAAATATATTCCGGTTATATTTTAATTAAAAGTTAAATAATTATAAGTTATAATGACTTTTTGTCATTAAAATTGCCAAAAAAGTCGCTTTTGTGATAAATTTTCGGCTTTTTTCTAATTAGATGTCGCTAATCATTGTGTTCTATACTGCAGATCAATCTATATCATCTGGCTTGTTAATGCACATCCCACTAATGCTTGATTTTTGGGGAGAAATTCGTGTTGTGCACAATTAAATTAAATAAAATTAAAAAAGTATGGGCATTTGAAAGACTTAAACTTCACAAATTGAGATATTCTGATGGATTTGAGGTGTGTAAAAGTAATTATTACTTAATATTAGGTAACATATAAACAAAGAATGCCTTTTTCAATTAAAAACCTTAATTAATTTGCAATTAACATAGATTTGGGAGGAAAAAACGTGTTTTAGAGCATAAAAAATGCTCAAATTACTTTAATTAGGGTTAATTTTACAGTTAATTGGATAAATAATTAATATTTTTTGTTCATATTCATGTTACAGTATGGTTCTGATCACTTTTGCTGCACTTAAAAAGGTAGAAGATGTTTATGAGGCTTTAAAAAAGTTTTCTACTATGCGTTTACTATAGGGAAAAACAACGGGGGCATTCGTGCCTGACGTCCCTTTTTAGGGACGTTTTTTAATTTTGGTGTAGAAATTAAAATTTTAACCTGGAATTTTTTTCACTATTTTTCCAGTTGTTTTGGGGCTATTTACTATGTGTTTACCAAATATTTAAGAAAAATAAAAAGTTGGGCATTAATGGGTTAATTTGCATTAAAAGCACCAGATTATTGTTAGCAATCCATTTTTACTTTTCAGAGTAGCTTTTAAAGAAGTGGGATTTATTAATAAGAAAATTAAATTAGGCTTTTAATAGTGTTTTACTTGACAACTTTTTATCGAGGGATTTTTGAAATTTATTTAATTTTGAAGTTGAATTTTTTGTGGAATTTTAAATAGATAGCTTAAATACTTCATGGAAATTCTGTTAAGATTTTAAACATTGGATTTCAAATGACTGAAATTACTTCAATCGGATTGTTTTTATCGTTTAGAAATTATAAATGATTAGTAAATTAAAAAATTTTAAAGTATTGATGAATTGTCACAAACAAGTATATTCCCTAATGTATTTTTAACATAACATTCAAGCTATTTTATATTGTTTATATAATTTGATGTTCCCTTATCTTCCATCCTAAACTCATAATCCAGACTACTAGGAATATTTAGTAATACTTTCTTTTTAAAAGAAAATAAAGGGAAATTCTCTCCCTGAGGAGAGATATTTCTAAAAAAGCACTTTTCATGGGATATTTCGGAAAAGCATTTGATCCCTCTGGAAACTGAATTAAAAGTCCTTCGAGATATGAAAATATTTAAATTTTCTATCTAGTGCAGTCTTTTTTGAGCGATGCACTTTAAAATAAGTATTTCAACAACTCGAAATATTCCTTAAGTGCCTTTGAATGCTCAGAGAGATTGGAATTTAAATGGAATACGTTTTGGTGGCGTGCCCTCGGGTTGGCCGAGTGTCTCTCGGATGTTAGCGTACATGCATATATTCTGAAGATACTATATTTGTGTCAGAAAATGTATTCTTTTGGTAGCTCAGTACATAACTGCATAGAAAATTTAATTTAAGGAACCTGTTACTCATTAATATTCAGGGGAAACGTATGTGAGATTAAATTAAAGTGAAATGCAGATTTTTTTCAGGTAGACTCCGAAGGAATAGTTTCAATTTGGTTTCTTTGATTTTTTGGAGAAGACTTTTACCACAGAGTTAAGAGCTAACAGAGATTCCAAACGGTCGTTTTCCTCTTAAATTACTTAATTTAATTCAGCTCGCAGATTAAAATTAATTTCACTAGCAGCCAATCAGAGAAGGCGAAATGCGAACATGGTTCCTGATTGGATATGGAACTTCTATCAAGCGGCATTTTAATTTCATCGGTGCTGCTCTTTTTCCTCCTCTTCCGATTTGGATTTGAGTGACAGCTTCAGTGGGCGAGTGACAGAGACGTAGAAGGAGTGACGTGGAACTATACTGCCGTCCTAAGCGAAATTGTACATAAAAATAATTGTACATTCTTAAAACTTCACTTTCTTTCCCCATTGGCGCATTTCTTAATTTGCTAGATCGCTAGAATATATCATGCTACTTCCAAGCCACTACAATGTTTTTTCAAAATCCTGAAAAGACCCCTTAAATAACAGAATTGAAAGCAAACTTATCCTTCTTTGTTAGATTGAAATTCCTATGAATTTGAATAGAAAATAATATTTAATCTAAAACAGATTACTTTAAACGCATTGTGTAATAGTTTTAAATATATAAGAGTACAATTATTACATCTGGAATATACGAGTTGCTAGAAGTTGCAGCTGAAATGCGTGTTTTTCATTATCTGCAAATTTGTAATCGAACCCTATTTGCCATCCTAATTCCAAACTCTAATGCAACCTAATGCCATAGCCAATTAGTACTAAGGTTTTTCCCAGAAACCTCACAGAATAAAAAATCTGCCAAATACTTTTTTAGCGAGATTTTTTTCAAAGTAAATCTGAACGAAATTGCCTTAATGTACACTTTCGCTTAGGACGGCACGGCAGTATAGGAGACGGTCCGATGAACTTGAAGTTGTATGTGGGAAATTCCATGTTAAAAAAGTTGCTATTAGCGTCTATGAAGATGAATCCTCTGTTAAGCTTTATACTCTGTGACTTTAACTTTTCTCTAAAAACATCTAAACTTTTCAATTTTTGAAAATTAATTGAAATTAGATTATGAGTACAAAAATATATATGAACTTTGGATAACTGTATTGTGGGGTATTGATACCAGTAACAGGCACTTTAAGAGCAATAAAATTAATTAGCTAGCTATATCTACTTTATAAAACTATCCAGGAAAAAGCTTTTTAATTAAATTAAGTTTCTGTATTTAGTTGGAGTACAATTTCCTTAAGGGGACTCAGTGCCAAAAATTTAGTCAAAATTTCGAATTTGAGATTTTGCCATAAAAATGAAGATACTACCCTTAGAATTATAATGATAAGTTTTTTTTTAAATATAAGAATTGTGAGGTTTTATGACCCAAAGATAGGCTTACTGAAGCATAGCTTTCAACCTTTAAACGGGTTTTTCGTAGAACAAGGTTTTTATCGTTTAAAATCCTAAGGATTTTTTTCTAATTGTCCAAATCTCTTAAAATTTGGTAGTCATTATCAGTAATGTTAAACATCTATACGTATGGATTTTAAAATATATTTATAACAAATTTTTTACAAAGCAAGAAAGTAGAAACGTGGCATATTTCTCCAAAAAAATGTTAAATTTCAGATTTTCTTTTATTTTTCCGAAACCCTTGTAGATATTTAAATTTCCATACGTAGAGCTAACAATATATGGTGGATTTATGTCGAGAAAAATATCAAGTGAAAAGAGTGTATATTAAAGAAGGAGTAGCATTTTGAAATAGGGTAATTTTGGCCCCTTTTTTTAAATTTTTGAAATAAATAAATTTTATATTTGCTTTTTGTGCTAAATATGAATTAGTATAAATACATAATTTAACACCTAAAAAGATAATAAAATCCTGTTAGAGTAAAAAATGTTTTTGGTACTGAGTCCCCTTAAATAAGTAAATATTTTCTATTTTTTAAGTTGGCATGGTTGCAGCACCAGTAACTGACACTTTGAAATACCTTTAATAAATAAGCTTATAATTACTAATTAGTATACATATAATGAAAAACAGCTGCTGATACAAAGAAAACAAAATACTAAACTTAAAAATCCAACCATTAGAACTTTTCAGAACATTCTTTTTATAATAAAATTTATTTTGCTGTTCTGCTATAGGTATCAAACTTGAATATCCATTGTATTGAAACATTTTAGATTAGATTTAGACAAAGAGATTTGGTAGAAAAACAAAGGTATACATAAAAATATAGAAATGAATCGAACAGATATAGGATTCTAAAAACTGTGATCTGATTAATTTAGTTTAATAATGTATTTATTTAAACAGTTTTTGTTTATTTACCCTCAATAACTATTCATTTAACTGCAGTTAAGTTAGCTTGTTTTGTTTTGATTCAGAAATATTTTTTTAAAATCTTCTGTCATTTAATTGATTATCTTTTTGTAGTTTTATTTGTATTTTTTTAAAAATGGGTGATTGTATTAATAAGTATTATTATTATTTCAGCAGGTACGAAGCCCATATGTCAGTTACGGTCAGTAGTGACCCAATAACTGATACCCCATTTTAAATAAATAAATAATTTTTTTATGAAAACTAGGGAGCTTCCACCCCCTTCTCGCTATCGCTCACCAACCTCCATAGGCTGCTTACCCAGGACCTTTTAGAGCGCTTCGCAATCCTCACAAAACCATGTTCACTAGGGTGTTTCAAAAAAAAATTTCAAACTTCCCAATAGCCCCCCTCAAATTGTCACAAATACTAAAACATTATTACCTGCAAATTTTCAGGTCTCTAGGACAATTTGTGACCCCCACGCCCTTCAAAAGTAGGTTTCCCATGTTAAAGTATAAGTGAAAACATTAAAAATATCATCATTTTTTTTCAATTTTCTGAGCCTGAACTCAGTCAATATCGAATTAAAACCTATATATCATCTTTAGGATATCATTGTCTCAACACCCTATCGGAAAAACATTCAATGGCACCTTCTGGGCGGAAATTCCACGGGCGAAAAGCGTGGCATTTCAGCGGTCTTATAAAAACTGATTAGTTTCTAAAGAAAACTGCAGACAGTGTCCAAATTCCCTTCCCTTTTTTGAAATTTTGCTGATTTTTTGCTGGGGTCTCATATCCATAAATAACACTCTCTTAAAAGTTAGAATATTTATTTATCTTATCAATAATTTAGTCAAAATGTTTTCCTTTAAAATATCCAGAAAGTTTACAAATAATTAAAACTAAACTACAATATCAACTACAAATAAACTAATTGCTAAACAACATTATAAAAAAACGTACACCAATGAATCATTCAATATTGTACCTAGTAACTTGTTAGAATTCCATGCGTTTTATCATTCATATTTTTGGTTCAACCCAGATTTATTGAACAAAGGTCTTTGAAGATACAGGGTGTCCCAAAAAAGACACATTTTAAAATCAATAACTAATAACTCGAAAACTAAAATAGATAAAAATAAGCTGTTTGTTACATCCTATAAGTAAGAGTCCCAGGAGTAGGATGTAACTAACCTCGTATTTTTATCTTTTTTAGTTTTCGAGTTATTAGTTTTCGTTTTTCAAAATGTGTGAGTCTTTTTGGGACACCCTGTAATAGGAGACAAATCCTACATGACACTGAATGTTTATTATTGATTTCGATTATCAGACTAAACATTATAAATTTTCAGACAAAATTTGTTTAATTTTAGCATGGGAAATATCATACCTGTAACTTCTTGAATACCTTTAATCTTTGAATGATTTAGAAAGTACTCTAATTTACATTATTAAAACGAGAAAAATTTGTTTCATCATAAAATATGGCGTCAATTGTTTTTTTTGATTGGATGGATAATAAGTTGTTTGACAGTACTTCCTTTTGTATTTACGATCTTATCCGTAATCTAAAAAAAGGGAAATGTTTTAAAATTGAGTTTTTTTAGAAATTCTAATGACATATTGCACATCCTCAAAAGAATCCAAACAGCTTGATAACAAAAATGTGTTACACAGATCAGTAATTAAAAAGCCTTTCCCTGGAAACCATTCACCAAAACCTTTTTCTTTTTTTTAGAATAGAGATATAACTGCTTAGCATGACTTTATGTACTGTTATCTATTTCATGTTTGTGTTCAAATAGGTTTCAAAAGAAAAATTTGCTTAAATTATGCACATAAAATAATGTATTTCCTTAATTTCAGATCTAAGCTGACCTCTGAATTTTTTTGATACTAAGTAGGAATTCTAAATTTATTAAACTTAGATCCCCTTGGGTAAAAAAAAATACTGCATAAAGATAAAGATAAATGTCTAAAATATTATAGTCCACTGAAAATAGAGTTGAACCTCGGACAAATTGCAATAAAAGGTTTCTCAACGGTTTTCACTTAGGAATGACCTCAATAATAACATACTAAAAATCGGCCAAAATCGGCCGGGGGGAAGTTTAATTTTTTTTAAATTTTTAAAAAATGGCCGAAAATTTTTTTTAAAAAAATCCAAAACAATAATATAGACATGTGATACATGTTTATAGGTTATTTTTGAGTTTTAAAACCGAATATTGCCTTAAGTTTTGAAAAAAATTTAAATTTCGATTTTTAAAATTAATTTGAAAAATGAACTATATGAAAAAATTAAAAACCCCCTAAAAACCTAACCAAATCATCAAAAGAGATAAATCAAACGGTTTTCATTTAGAAATGACCTAAATATTAACATAATAAAAGTAAAAAATTTTACGAGTTAAAGAAGTTCAATTTTTTTTTAAATTTTAACTTTTTTTTGCGAAAAATGCATTTTTTTTCCAAATTCGTGCCCCAAACTTTTGAGGCTTTTGAAAAGGTCATTTTTCGGTGGATATTGTCCACAGATAGTTATATAATGGAAAACCGGTGGAATTGACCCTCAATGAATTAGTTAATTATTTTATTTAAAATTTTGAAATTGGTAAAATGTAGTAAAAAGTGAAAAAAGGTAATACTTTGGCATATTTACATCAGAATTTAAAATAATTAACTAATTCATTGAGGGTCAATTCCACCGGTTTTCCATTATATAAGTATCTGTGGACAATATCCACCGAAAAATGACCTTTTCAAAAGCCTCAAAAGTTTGGGGCACGAATTTGGGAAAAAAATGCATTTTTCGCAAAAAAAAGTTAAAATTTTAAAAAAAATTGAACTTCTTTAACTCGTAAAATTTTTTACTTTTATTATGTTAATATTTAGGTCATTTCTAAATGAAAACCGTTTGATTTATCTCTTTTGATGATTTGGTTAGGTTTTTAGGGGGTTTTTAATTTTTTCATATAGTTCATTTTTCAAATTAATTTTAAAAATCGAAATTTCAATTTTTTTTCAAAACTTAAGGCAATATTCGGTTTTAAAACTCAAAAATAACCTATAAACATGTATCACATGTCTATATTATTGTTTTGGATTTTTTTAAAATTTTTTTTCGGCCATTTTTTAAAAATTTAAAAAAAATTAAACTTCCCCCCGGCCGATTTTGGCCGATTTTTAGTATGTTATTATTGAGGTCATTCCTAAGTGAAAACCGTTGAGAAACCTTTTATTGCAATTTGTCCGAGGTTCGGCCCTTTTTTTCGCTATTTTCAGTGGACTATTAAGAGAGACCACCATTTATTTCAAGTTAACAATATTAATCTTATTATTATGCATTAAATCTCAAAGTGTCTCAGTTATTGGTACGCTGTCAGAGAGAAAGAGAGAGAGAGAGTACCCTAGTTACCTAGTACCTCACTACCCTAGTTTAAAGTTAAAACGCGAGACTCTTTTCAATGAAAAATAATTTTAAGTCATACCATGGCTTACTGCGATATGGTAATTGAAACACGTAGAATTGAATTGAACTACGTGTTTCAATTACCGTATCGCAGTAAGCCATGGTCATACAATTAATAATATATAAATCTCTCTATTCTAAAAAAAAGTTTTTGGTGAACGGTTTCCAGAGAAAGGCTTTTTAATTACTGAACCGAATGACACATATATGGTATCAAAATGTCCGGATTCTTTCCGGATTTCCGAGTAGGCCCTTCGATTTTTCAAAAAAATTCTCAATTTTAAAATATTTCCATTTTATTAGATAACGGATAAGGTTGCAGTTACAAAGCAAGTACTGTCAATCAAATTATTATGCATCCAATCACAACGACCGATTGACGCTATATTTTAAGGTGAAACGTGTGTTTTCCCCTTTTAAAAAGTACTTTCTTGATGAAATATCACTCAAAGACTGATAAAAACACTCTAAAAACTTACATGTACGCCATTTTATACTAAAATTTCACACTTTTTGTCCAATATTTATAATTTTTAGTCTGCTTTTATCGAAATTAATTGTAAACAGAGAGTAATGTTTTGTCTCTTATTATTTTCAATTGCTTAAACGGTATTGTTTAACAAGTCTGGGTTTAAAAAAAAATATGAATGATAAACACTAGGCATATTATACTAACGAGTTACTTTAAAATAATGGTTTTTGTTTGGTCCGAATATTCATAAACAATTAGAATTAGTTATTTTTATAATCATAGATTAAAAATATATAAGATGAATATTTTTAAAAACATTTCGTTTAAATTTTTGATAAGTTCGAGTTTATTATGTATTCAAACTTTTAAGGGAGATTTATTCAAGGATGGGATTTTGTGACGTATTTTTGGAAAGTTGGTTGACGTTTTTTCTGTAAATTGTTTAATTGTTTTATAAAGTGTATTAAGTTTAGCGAGTTGGAATTTGTGGGAATTGCGAAGCAATTCCAAAAGGTCCTGCGTCAGCAGTTTACGGGGGTTGGTGAGCGATAGCGAGCAGGGGGCAGAGCCCCCTAGTATTATAAACAAAAATGTATAAAAAAAGTCGATAGTTAAATTACAATTTAGTTTGAATATTTCCTATTTTAAACAAATCGCTTAACAAATTGCCAGGATGACAAATTGTATGTGGTACAAATCGTTAGGCTATGTGATACTAATGAAATAAATACAGAATTATAATTAAATTAGATTTAAACATAAGCTAGCAAAGAACATAAGCGCATAATGCAGCCTTAATGTACATTTACCTGAAATAGAAAATAACTAATTAAACAGAAAGTCAAATAAAATCAAATACTTTTAAATTAAGGCAAAGGAACTGACTCTCATCAAGGGTCTATTCAATTTTTATCACCTGCCTTTCTGACGTTTTCTAAGAAGAAGGTGAAACCCCGAGTCTTCCTCCACAAGTGAGAACAATAAATTAACAACACAAAGTAAATAAAGAAAAACCACACACACCTGATCCAAATATAAGTCAGCCAAAGCAGTATAGGTGTTTTTTCCTTGAATGCTAATAACGTATGGACAAAAACTTCTTCTTTGATCTCGAACATATTTGAGATCAGTCGGGTTTTTAAACGCATCCAACAGGGCCTTCGGTGAAACAATACGGGCATCATTTATTCAAACACCAACTCGATCATAAACCCGAAATAAAGAATCCTCCTTCTCAGCAACTGGTCACTCGGGACACGGGAAAAACGCTTTTCAAAACCTACCTCAGCAGCACGTCTTTTGGGAGCAAGCAGATGTTACGTTTGCCCAGGGATGCAGGTTCACCTTTAAAATTCGAACTCTGTTTGCAAAAGGTTTTATGATATTTCAAGAGCACCTTCGAAATGTATGTTGTGTTGGATCAAGGAGTTTGATGTTAAAATTGGATGGTATATTTATGAGCTATTTTGCATGAAATAACTAAATTATTTTGATTTTGGTGTGCATGTTCGCATGAAGAGGAATAATTTTTTTTCCACTTTAAAAAGTTGGGGTTTAGTTGAAAGTTTTAGTTTTGGGGCTAAATAGGCAATGCTTTTTTCTCGGAATCATCTCAAATAAAGTTACGTATGTATGTGATTTGATCGTTTTTGATCTGTAAAGTACAAATAATGAACAATGATAAGATAAAATGGTCATTCAAAATTTAATTTTGTATCTGAAAAATAATATTTTTCTTTAAAGCCCTTTCATTAAAACTGCTTGAATAAATAATCAACTGACTAATAACACCGAACTGGTAACTTCGGAGTAGAACAAGTAAAATGGATTTACATACTTCATCAAAGAATCATGAATTCAATTTAATATATTTAAAAATTTAGGCAGTTGAAGAGTTTATTATTGCGTGATAATAGTCAAATGCAATTTGTAAGCAGTCAGCTGAGCAGTTCAAACAACATATATATAACCAAATTTCAAATACTAACTATATATAATCAAATGTATTATACTAATCAAATTTCAATTACATGTACTCAGAAATCACATAATGCTATCAAAATTTGAATAGCTGAACCTCATAGTGTTGATCAAGTTTACTAAATAGTGTATTGCATATGCAATAAATTCATTATTCATTAACAAATTTCTTCATTTGCTATTTACGTATGATGCATACTATAAGGAGTGTCTTTAAATGGCGATCTTTTATTGTATGTTTTTGCCACTAGTTCAAACAAAATAAATTTATCCTTAATCGTAATCATAACTTAATTAAGCGCTCTAATTCTTGAAATATGATGCGCCTTTCTATAAAGATAGAAAATGTTGAAAATACATGTTTGTAAATAATTATAATGATAAAAATTTCTCGTTTTAATTGTATTATCTCTGTTTGCGTTTTTTTTTAAATCCAGGTTGATCAAAATAGGTTCTTAGAAATAGTTAATGTCTATCTAGTTAATATATTAATGTCACCACTATCCTACTCTGAAATCAATGTCTCAAAAACATTTGCAGCTAAAAAAGAAAAATTTGATTTACATTCTGAATCTATGGTTTTGACCTTTTCTTAATCGAAACATTTTTAACAAACCTCTAAGTTGAAATATGGATTAGATGAAAGTTTTTATGAACGTTTTCTCTTGTTCTTAGTAAATTTAAGCAAAAATAAGTTTTGAAAAATGTTTTTATTCCTTTTTCCTTAAAAAATTATTTGTTTACATTTGAATGTTATTTAAATTTCCTACCCTAAAAAGTTTTAAGTTTATATAAACCCAAATAAATATTGCTGCTGTTTCTAATACCACTTGGAATCTCTATTCTAAACAAAAGTTTTTGGTGAACGGTTTCCAGAGAAAGGCTTTTTAATTACTGATCCGTATAACACATATTTGGTATCAAACTGTCCGGATTCTTTTGAGGATGTGCAATAAGCCTTAAGAATTTCGAAAAAATCTCAATTTTAAAATATTTCCATTTTTTTAGATAAGGTTGCAGTTGTAAAGCAAGAAAGTATGAATTTTAAAACAATTGTAAACATACTTCACTGGTTTTTTATATTCAAATAAATTAAACAATTATATTTTTTGTTTATAACACGAATTTAATAAATGCTATTGAGATTCTTTTTTTAACAACAATATTTTATGCTTTTGAAATTCAAACTATTTTGATTAGAATCAAACTAATGTATTATTAATTTATCTCTTTATTTTTAAATAATGTATTGAAATGTTTATGTTTATCTTTGTTATTGTGGCAACCCAATCATTTCTATATTTACAATACAATAAAAACGCGCTTTCGGAAATTATTAAACACTAGCTGAAGCCGCAACCCGATGTGTTGCGCAGAGTTAAGTTTTAATTCTAGGTTTCACGATGCATAATTTAATAGATATTATATTTTTAAAGAAAACAATATATGAAAATTTAATAATATAATAAAATTTAATAATATAATATATGTATATTTAATAATATACATAACATTCTATCTTTCCAACATAAACAATAACTCTGTCTTAACCCAATTTTACCTGGTGTTAGTCTCTTGTCCCACCTTTTCCACAGCCTTGAACGGGTGGAGTGTATAATTTTTAAGAAAAAGTTTTCCCAAAATACATTTCTACTTTTGTAGATCAGCAATTACCACTATCATCCCGGTATCCCAGGCGCAATTTTCATATTCCGGTGTTCCCGGTGCTTTTTCCTCTCTCGGTGTTTTCCCCCATCTAAATAAGTAAGTAATTTGAAACCATAATGAAAGATATAGTAATAAGATATAGTAGAAAGATAAATTAGGGGGCTACCGCCCCCTGCTCGCTGTTGCTCACCTACCCCCGGGAACTGCTGACGCAGTTTCCCTAAGACTACTTCGCAATCTTGCTCGCTTCGCTCGCTATAGCTGATTGGAAGGGGCTATTCATCTCCATTAATGCAAATTACATACATGGGTGTAGAAAAGCTCTAATGGAATCGTCTCTTCTCCCCAACCGGACCCATTTTGTGGTACCTTAAATATTTCGTTGGTGTAACAGATTGGTATCATCTACTAATTGTAGCGTAAATATCACTTATTGTGTTAGAGGGTGAATTTTTATTCCGTAATTTTTTTAAAGTTCAATTCAAACTAATTTTACTATTTAATTTATTTTGATATATGAAAACTGAAAATAGTTTTTATAAACATTATAGTATGATTTTTTCCCATAAAATTTCTATATCCCGATGTTCCTGGTAATTTTTCTATTCCGGTATTTCGGGTATTTTTTTCTTTCCCGGTGTTCCCACTAATTTTCAAATCAAAGTGTTTCTGCTAATTTTACCAAATAATAAACTGAAATATAAAGTCTAGTAAATTAATGAGCCTAGTGAACAAAGTAAATAAATTTGAATTGAAACTGTAATAAATATCTAGTAAACTGAAAGGTCTAGTGAATCGTCACATTTGAAACAATGTTTATTTTTAAAACTCTTATCATGAAAAAAATTACATTTTCTGTAAATGTTTTTATTTTGAAGGAAAAAATATTAAAATATACGTAAATAACGCTTGAAAATAAATTATTTGAATTTATTTTGTCGTTTTCATGGCTGATGGAGTTTTTAAATGGACAATTATCGAGTTTTTCCTATTAAAAATATTTAACTTGGTTGTTTTCAACTAATTTACAATAGTGAGTCAAGCAGGTGTAATCTAGTGGAGAAATGGAGAAATAAGCGTAAAAGAGCAGAAAAACGCAAATATCTCGAAAAGTATTTCGAATTTCGGAACGAACATGAGCTACTCCTGGTCCCTGGGTCATTCTGCGTCTTTTGGTACCTCTGGCGCCCTTCTGCGTTCAGTGGTTTCAGAGGAGATAGATGGACATACACACACACACACATACACACATATATACGTTTGTTTACTCTCGGATTTTAATAGTGTAGATTACAATACCTTATTTAAACCTTATTTAAAAATCCTTTTGAGATTCGAAGGTAATAAATATTTTAAATTTCATAATGCCTAAGCGCAAAAGATCAAATATCACGGGTAGATGTTATACAGAAGTAAAGATAAAAACCAAAATGTTTGCAGCCTAGAAATTTATGTGTTTGCTATGAAACTGCCACAACTTCGACGTTCGTTGTGAAGTTCAATGATTTAAGTTTTGCGAAGCAATTTAAAAGGTTCTGCGTCAGCAGTTAACGGAGGTGCGGCAGCGAGCCCAAAATAATAAATAATAGGTAAAATTGTTTTATTTTTTCATAGTATTTAGGTAATATTTAAATACAAAACAGGAGATAAATATCAATTATTTGCACAACGGCTTCTTGCTTCTTTGATTTCATCTAATGAATATCTAGATATTCCATCTATAGACCGTTTTACTTTTAAATAAGACATATCCCATATCTTCTCCCAGCCATAGCAAGAGAAGTCATGTTTCGTTAAACAAGGAGTCATCAACAATTCATAGCTCTCTGTGATTCGCGAGATGCCCTGGCAAAGATTGTTACCGTAACGTTATGCCTCTTTTCGCCTCAATTATGTAGCCTCTTCTGATGGTGGTGTCAGATAGAGGGGAAGCTAACACCCAAGTTCATTTGAGGTCGAAGATTTTATTTAGGAGAAAATAAGTAAAGACTAATGAATGGTCGGTGGTTTTGCAATTACCAAGTCAGGATGAGATTATACTGGATGTTTTGGGTCTTGAAGTCATGACCATGATAGGGTATATCGAAATCGAGTTTCTTTGGTTTCTACTGAAGTAATGCCCTTATAGCAGCATAAGTTTATAGGACTCGATTCGATACAACGCAATAAGAAAATTGTGACAGCTGAAATCGTATAGGGGCATCCATAAATTACTTGAGGTCGAAAAGGGGGGTCTAGCAAAATCTCACCAAATATCATCAGAGAGGGGAGGGGGAAATCAATTAAAATCTCACGTCGAGTTTAAGTTAAGAAAATATAGAGGAGAGGAGGGTATTATGGAACACCCTTTATATATTTAAGAATAACTCTATTGGTTTTTAATAAAAATCCGCCGAATCATTTTAAGTACATACTATAACTAATGACAATGAAGGGCCAATGGTCCAATAAATCAGCATTTATTTTTTTAAATCAAAAAAGTACTTTAAGAAAAAGTTACAAATGTAGGGTAATATGGAACAGTCGGGTAATGTGGAACAGTTGGATTTATAGCTATTGAAAACCAAATAGACCTTAGAGAACATAGTTAATCTTAACTATAAAATATATTTAACAACTTACGTTCAAATAGTTTTGTTCATGAGTCTTTTTACAATAGTCACAAACATAATCATCTTTTTCTAATCCTTTGCTTATGGTATGATCCATAATACCCGACAGGCCATCTTGTACTATGAACCCTTTTACTGACCAATGAAACATGGATTGCTAATAAACGACTGCAGTACTATAAGAAACTACTGATACATTATGCTTAACAACAAAATCAAAGTCTCATAGTTACTGGTAGGTTGAAAGGTTCGAACATTTACCGTCAAAAACTTTCGACACTTTGCTTTGCTGCGACTGATCAGACAACAACAAGAAGCTAAACTCTTTGCGCACTGCATCATGGGGTATTTCCTAAGACTTTCGTGGCATTGCCACGTGATAGCAGCACTAGGGGTAGCAGAAACTCGGATGTTCCATATTACCCGACTATGCCATAATACCCTCATCTCCTCTACGTATTTTCACCTTATTTTTTAGCACAAGTTTAGGAAAAATGCTCAGATTAGTCAAAACAGAGAATCATTAGCCTGTTAGTCATTATAATTACTAGATGAAACCATTTTTTTTTGGATTTTAACATGGATTAGTATCAAAGTTTTTGCAATGTGTATTTAAGTGTGATACTGAGAAGACAAAACAAATGTGGCTGGGGCATATTAAATAAATTAAATTATTTAAAAATGATATTGTAAATCTCACGTGAGAGTTAAAGGAGGGAGGGGAGGTTAGAAATATCTCACTAAATCTCACTCACCAAGGGGGAGAGAGGGGTCCAAAATTTTGAGAAAAAAAACACCTCCCGTAATTTATGGATGTCCTCATAGCACGACGAAATGACACGATTTAAATGAAAGTAAAAAAATCCACACTCTCTTACATAATGCACTCTAACGGATAAAATTTTTTATATTAAGTTTTATAGATGTTATACAGTTCTACATTAGTCTTAGCCTGGGTAAAAAATTTAAAAGGATAAAAAAATTGACGTTTAGAGATGCTTTTTCCTTGTTTAAAAATATATTTAATCTATCATTGCATGAAACCATCACAAACTAACGAAAAAAATCAAAATACTTAGGGTAGGTGGGGGTAATTGTCCGCATGGGGTAATGGTTCGCATGGCCATTTTTTGATGATAATAATCGAATATACTGACTACATCGATACAGTAGGTTTCTTTCACATCCCCCAAATGGCCGTGAAAACTTCAGAGGAGTAGCGTGTCCGTTGTCCAAAAAAATGAGGTAGGTCAGTTATTAGTGTTCTTGTTAGAGTATTTTTCTCACTTTATCTTCATATTATGGTAGAATAGTTATATTTATTCAATCCATGTGTTGTTTTTTTTGCCAAAAGGGCCTTTATTAATCTTTGAAATTATATCACTATACTCATATTTACTTTCGTTTTCAAAAATCAGTACCACTTTATTGTTGTCATCATGATATCTCCGCATTTATTTTGGGGTAAATGTCCGCAATTGAAAATGTGCGGAATGATCTCAGAAACTCCAGAAGAAGCTTTTGTTGAAAAGAAAGACAGTCCTAAAACTTTCCAAACCTAATGAAATCCATAATGCAAGGTTTCCTGGCAATTTGGCTGATTTTACGCTTTATTAGAACCGAAAAAATTATTGACTTTGCAACTTGTGGAGTAATTTTGCTCCATGCAGAAAAAATTATGGAAACAGGGAATAAAATTTTAAGATCCTACTTTTAATATCTAGATTAAAATCTTTACCATCAAATGCGATCTTCATTTTGTCTTTTTCACTCTCCCCAAGGGTCCAAGTCAGACCCTTTATCGGGAGGTTAGTACAGAGAGAGAAATGTCTTATCTGCTCTCCCTGTTTAAAACTGATTTTAGTTTTCCCATGAAAATTTTAGTTAAGAACATTTAAAATTTATTCCTATAGGCTGCTATTTTAGTAAGTTTAGTCGACCTTTTATAAAGTCGAATATTGTTGTTTAGTCTTGCTATTGTGAATGTACCTCAATTTTGATGTTTTTGAATTGGAATATCTAATAATTCTCTTATTTTATTCTATTGGGGTAATTATACGCACTGTGGATACTTGCCCCAAAAAATGGTTCAAATGTCCGCAATTTTCTTTTCTTTTTAAAGTGGAATATTTCTAAAAATATTTGCTGGTCAAGGCTGTAAGAAATATGGATTGAATTCCTAAGCTTTAGATTCCATACCAGAAATTTATTAAAATAATCAAACTGTGGGCTACAAAAATTCGAAACCAAAAACTGCGGCTAATTACCCCCACCTACCCTACATTCCAAACATTCGTACAAAAAGTATGAAAAGAAAAATAAGTTCAATAATTAAACTTTCGTCATAAGTTTGTGAAAGGAATGATTAACTCTTCCTTGTTTAACATCAGTCCCATACAAAGATATTTCACACAACGCAAAATAATTTATTTTTCGTTTTACGGAAGTCTACTAAATGGACAAATAAGGTCTTCAGTATTCTAATAGGTACTACAAAATAATTTCATTTACTAATGAACCAAAAACACAGTTTGTTTCAACAATAGGAAATAATTTTTAGTAAACTAATTATTCTCATATCTGTCTTAAAATTGAGAATAATTATAACTCAAACGCTATTTGATAAAAGTTGGAGGTACAGCTTTAAAAATTAAAAAACTAAATTATTAAAACTAAAGTATAATATTACAAAATAAGAATAAAATTTACGTTTTCAAAGTGTATTTTGTATTGTAGAAGAAAAATAATTGTTCCCTGTGATAATGCAATAAATCATTTCAAAATCATGCGATAATGAGGAAAGTTATAAAAGAAACTAAAATCCTTTAACTTGAATCAAGACCAAATATCACACTTGAACAAGGAATAAAACTGTTTTTGAATAAGAAGTATCGGATTTCTTTGTTTTAAAACACGTAAGCTTTCAAGAATAGAGTTTTAATCCTTTCACTAAAACTCTAAAAGCTTTTAGCTATAATTGAAAAGGTAAACGTTTAGAAGTAATGGTATGAGAAAATAGAGCATTCAAGAAATAAAATTCACCTTTTAGGTGGGAAATTTCCTACAAACAAAAGGTTTCAACAAACAGCTCTTCATTTAATCATTAAATTCGTATCAACCACTCAGAACTTCCAGAAGTGCTGATTTCAGATGCATTTTATTTGGAGAAACAAAGGATACGTTAAGTTTTCTGAAGTCCACAAATGAAGCAATACATGACGTTACATCGAATACGAAAAATTAACTGTAACTCTTTATATAGGGTATAATTGTAACCTTAAACATACAAATAAACCATCAAAACGAATGATTAAATATACACCTCAGAACTACGTGGCCCGGCACGCGTCTTCGTGGGTTGTAACCAACAAATTTTTGGTTCAATTCCGTTAGAGTTCCCGCTATATGCAGCCATGCTCTCTTGGACACCAAAAAGTCGAAAACCTGTTAAATCATTTCAAATTCATGGATTAAAATGTTTATGTAGATCAATAACTGTTCACTTTATCATTAAGAAACGAAAAACATTGTCGATATTTGAACATATGGCGTTCAAAAGATATTGGCGATAAATAACGGGAACGTTAACGGAATTGAACCAAATTTAAACTAATTTGCTAATAGCTTCAATACAACAGATACCACATACATCTTTGTATCAAAGGAAATCAAATCGCGAATGCATGATTTCTAAAGACACCCTTTTGTAGGAACTATATGAATCTTAATATGGTATAAGTTGGAAAATCATTCCTTTGTCACAAAGTGTTTGAGAATTCTATGTCCAATTCAGAGTTCATTTTGACATTTGGAATTTACCCAGTGTATTATTTAACTCTAATAAAGACTTGGAATTATGATACAAACTTGAAATCATAATATCCTAATAAAATATAGGATTTGTTACGTTGTTACATGGAAGAGATCATTTCATTATCCCTTTAGTGAAAAACGAAGTAATGCAATTACTGCCAATTTTAGTCTCTACCATAAATAAACCGTATTTTAAAATAAATTAACTATTTTTGCAATATTTTAATCTCTGGCAAAATAGTTAAATCACTTAAACAGAGAGTATACCTACTGTAAAAGATAAAATAGCCAATAAGTTCTTTATAAAAAAATTTACATTTCTCTTCTACAAAAATTATGAATAATTTAAAAATCAGTTTAACTTTAAAGTTACGATAATTGAAAACAAAATATTTTCTGCAGACATTTTTCAATATATTCAAACCACATCCCTTTAGCACTTCTTTTTACAAATTTTCTTTATGTATTTTAAAGAAATTGTCCGTTTTTCTGTTAGAACTTTTAAAGTACTATTGTATAATTCAATTTAAATTTCCTTTTTTTACATTAAATCACATGAAATATAAGTGAAAGTCTTACATGCAGTAAATGCTTAAATAAACAAACATCTCAAATCGCAATTGTTTTATTGAAAATTAAATTTACCAGAAAGGATCTCCTAAATATAGAGTTGATTAAATGATAACTTGGTTCCAAGATAGACTTTCTTACGATCTGGATTCTCGGAATCTCCTCAGAGCTTTTCTACCTGATTCTATAGCTGGCACTTTATGAACTCTGGGAAGAAACAACTTAGTTGCCGATTCAACGGCGTCCGAAGTAAGCATGCGGCCCTTTTGCGCACTACATAGAAACCCAAAGTTGTCTTGGTAGATTGACAAAGTGTCATTCAAAAGTTCGTCAAGCTCATTCACAAATTGCTTTGAAAGTTGATTCCTGGTCCCTCTCTTTTTATTCACTGCTTTTATGCAACTTTTAAAGTTTATGCATTCACTGCCTAGTTTGTTTCTGATCTTCTTGGAACTTTTCTTAGTTGGGAAAGATCTTGATTCTTTGGCTTTATCAGCATCGCCTATTAGCATCAACTCTGGAAGTATCGTATTGGTGGAACCAAGCTTTTCCTTTTCCAGGTCATTATTTGAGAAATTACAGCCAAATATTTCGTAATTGGAACTACTAACTTTAGGTGAAGAGGGAATCGGAAACGAGGAATAAACGGGCATATTGTCTTTGAATTCACTGTTACTTGAATCATTCATTCTAAAACGACAGTTATGAACGGTTTCCAAAGTATGTTGATTTCAAATAATGAGCTTTTTATTTCAAAGATGAAATTATCGAGTGCTTTATTTCATGGGAGTTTTTGTTTGCTCTGGATTATTACCGGTATAGCTTAGTTCAAAAATTAAAATGATACAAACAAAATAAAATAATAAGTTATGCTCAAGTAAAACAATTTACTAGTTTAACTACTAACAACTAAAACGTACTGCTTCTGAAACCCTAATTTTTATAGAAAATTTTGCGCTCAATAAAGTAATTGAGGTAAAAATCTAGAACGATCAAGAAGTAGTTATTTATAATATGCTTTTAAATAATTTTAGAATAGGTTTAATTAACATTTGTTATTAATTAACATTAATAATAATTTTGAAATTTGAGTCGGTTACAGGTGGTAAATTATATGTCTTAGTTAACCAATTGTATTACCAATTAATAGACATCATCTGAGGATAAAACTTTTTAACTTAAAAATTTTTACAATTACTTGAAAGCTTAAGAGAAAGGATCTATTTTAAAGCTACAATTAAGAGAAATTTGACGTTTTAGGTGGGTAAAATTTTGAGAGTATTTTTAATCTTTACCCCCTTTTAAGAATGGTCAATTTAATTAAATTATAATTTACTTTTGTATTGTATTTCAAGTGAATAAGAACTGAATTATATTATTTCTATAGAAATTGGTAGTTAAGAAGTATTCTCCTAAAACGTTATAATTTTCCTCCTTTCTGAATTAATTAATTATCAGAATATTCAAAGGACTTAAATTGAATTTTTAATTAGTGACAGTTAATAATTTCGAAATTTCCACTCGAACTCTCAAATTCTATCACTTATTCCGCAAGTTCTACAAACCAGTCGTGCACCCGGCAGATCTATTGACATTTTGGTTCTAACATACTTGAGTTAAACTTTGGAGGGCTCTTTACAGACAAAGTTTGTTCACTCACGGAACACATTTATGGAGGTGTTTGATTAATCATCGCAAACAGCAAAGAGGGGTAAATGCAACCTGGGATGGTTACCAGATTTATGTGTTCTTCAAAGGTAAAATCGTGTGATTGGATTTCAATAACTCATTTTGTGTAATTAACCAGGTAACTCAAGTAAAGCGTAACTGAAATTCCTGCAAGAGCTACCCATTTAGGAGCTCTATTTATTTGGATCTAATTTACGTCATGAACAACTCTGATTCAGTTTCAACATCAAAGACAGAAGAGGGTTGTGAATGTTTTTATAATTCAAGATAAAAGCAAATACTATATCGGAAAGAGGCAACTTTTATGTTTCGCTATTTTTATCATACTAGATGGCTGGTGTTTGAGCTTCATATCATCTTGTAAGTATTAATTTAGTTCACTGATTCGCCGCTAGATGGCACTGTATATTTATTGTATATATCAATGTATTTATATTTTACTCTTTAATAAATAGTCTACCTTAATCCTTCGAAGAGTGTGGTTGTGTGTGGCAGGGGTCTCGCGGAGCTAGCCGAAGGAACGAACATTTATTGGCGCCCAACGTGGGGCTGCTTGATGAATGCCACATGCCGCGTATACCACGCTTAGTTCTCGTAACAAGAAAGTAGGCCAAGTGGTTGGACTTCTCAGGAAAAAGATAAGTTTTATATAAGTTTAGTCAGTGAGAAGTTTAGTAATTTCTTGATAAGTTAGTTAAGTTGTCAGTATAAGGATTAAGTTAATAAGTTTATGATTTTGTATTTGATTTGGTTGTGCTTTAGTGTATTAACTAAAAATGAGTAAATTAGATAAGTTAGTAAAAACTAGAGCTACGCATAGGACTTTAACAACAAAATTGTTAGAGAAAATTAAAGCTTGTGATTTAGATAATTGTGATGATGTAGAAATAACTAGTCTTGTTGAACAGTTAAATGTAAAGGAAAATTCCTTAAAAGAGTTAAATAGTCAGGTTCATGAAGCATTAGCTTTAGATAAGTTAGAAGAAGATATAGTAAAATGTGAGGAATATGGGGTTAGCATAATCACTTGGAGGTGTAAATTAAATAGTGTTTTAAAACAAAGAAAGTCGGAAATCGGAGTTTCAGTTAAAGATTGTAATAATCAGTTAAAGATTGCAAATGAATCTATTCAAAAAACAGGTGCTGAGAGTATTTCCCAAATAAAATTGCCATGCCTTAATATTGATAGTTTTAGTGGAGATCCGACAGATTTCCAAAGGTTTTGGGATCAATTTCATGCAGCAATAGATAATAATTTGTCAATAGCTAATGTAGACAAATTTAATTACTTGAAGTCTTATTTGCAAGGGGAGGCTGCAATTGCAATTAGGGGGTTTTCGTTAACTAATGAAAACTATAAGTTGGCTGTCCAAACTTTGAAAGAAAGGTTTGGCTGTAAATCCCTTATTTTGCAAGCTCACTTATCAAAGTTATTGTCCTTAGAGCCAATAAGAAACTCTGAGATAGCTTTAAGAAAATTCTATGATTTCATACTAACTCAAATTAGAAGCTTAGAGGCTTTAGGATTAAATGTAGAAGAATATAATAATCTAATTTGTCCAATAATGATTAAGTGTCTTCCAAAAGAGATAATTACAGAAATTACACGTCAGTGTAAACTTGAGAATTGGGAGATTTCTAAAATATTAGAGATAGTTAAATCGGAAATTCAGTGCAGAGAAGCTGCTAGTTTTTTGTCTTCTCAAAAATGTACGCAAGGTGGTAACGTAATTAGTAATAGTCAGAGTTACGCATCAAATTATAAAAGAAAAGTAACTTTTACAGCTGCTTCACAAAGGAATCAGAATCAGGCTAAGGGTTGGTCAGGCTCAGGCAATATGGTAGATGATAAAAGGGAAAGGAAAATGCAAAATTGTATATTTTGTGAACGCGATCATCTTGGGGTTAATTGTAGAAATGTTTCTGATGAGGATAAAAGGCAAAAATTAAGGAGGGAAGGTAGATGTTTTTTGTGCTTTGGGAAACACTTGAGAAAATTGTGTAGGCTAAAAATAGAATGCTCAAACTGTGGTGGTAGGCATAACGAGTTGTTCTGTACCGCGATTGAATCTAAACACATGGCAGAACACCGATCAAGGTCAGACGAAAAGGAGCATACTGCTAGCGAGTTGGCTATAAATCAGTCAGGGGGTTCAAGTGGTTCGGAAACGAATTCGAATGTTGGGATGACTCATTCAAACATTGAGAGTAACATCTCCTGTGTACTGCCGGCTTGCAGGGTGAAGGTTCTAAATCTGAGAGGCTCTAAATGGGAGAACGTTTTGATGCTTTATGATTCTGCTTCGAGTTGTTCCTGGATTAAAAAAGAGATAGCTGATAAATTGAGCTTACCCATTTTGAGAACTGAAACTTTAGAAATGTATACTTTTGGGAATAAACCAGTTAAAAGGGAATTTGAAGTTACGTCTTTAATTTTAAGGCATAAATATAATCCGAATAGGCGTGCCACAATTGAAGCGTATGTAACAGACACTATTTCACATGTGAAGTTTAATGTGCCAAAAGGGGAAATAGAATCTATGCTAATAAAATCGAATATTCCATTAAATGAGGTAAATTTGGCTGGCCAGGGGGAAAGTATTTCAGTTCTGCTAGGATGTGGTATTATGTGGAAGTTTTTCTCAGGAAATAAAATTGAGTTGTCTAAGGGTTTGTATTGCATCGAGACTCTTTTGGGATATGTAATTAGTGGTAGTTATCAGTCAAACAGAATGCAGGTTTCATCAGTTCATTTGTGTGTATCTGGATCTAGTAAGGGATCACTAAAGTTTGTTAAGGACTTTGAAACTGTACCAGATAAAGGGGATACGGTAACTACTAATGAGTTGAATTCTAATTTAAAAAGAATGTGGGATTTGGACAATATGTTTATAGAACCATTGGGTGTTGAAACGAGCGTGTCAGAAACTGAGTCACAGATTCTAAAAATTTTCGAGGATGAGATTAAGTTTAAGAACGGTAAGTATGAAGTGAAATTACCTTTCAAGGCTGAGATAAATTTAGATGATAATTTCTCTCTTTGTAAACGTCGGTTGTTAGGTCTAGTTGCACGTTTTGAGAAAGATTTGTCCCTATACGAACGCTATTGTACTGTTTTAGAAGAGCAAATAAGGTTAGGTATAATTGAAGAGGTATTTCTTGAGTCAGATAAGGGTAATCAAAAACATTACTTACCTCACCATCCTGTCGTTAAAAGTGATAAGGATACAAATCGTAAGCGTTTTAGGATAGTTTTTGATGCTTCAGCTAGTGAAAGGGGTAGTCTATCTTTAAATGAAAATTTAAATGCAGGTCCAAATTTGAATCCTAACTTGCTATTGGTACTTCTCAAATTTAGGAAAGGTGAGATAGGAATAGTTGCAGATATAGAGAAGGCATTTTTACGGGTTTTACTCTCAGAGGAGGATAGAGACTATCAAAGGTTTCTTTGGATTAATAAAATGCCTCCAAGTGAGTTAAGGGTATTCCGTAATAAAACGGTTTGTTTTGGGGTTAAACCATCTCCATTTCTTTTGGCCGCAACTATTAAGCACCATATAAGGAAGTATGAGAAGTCCAATCCTATGGCTGTTAAAGCTTTGAGTAGTAGTCTGTACGTAGATGATTTAATAACAAGTGAAAGTTCCGTACGAGACGCCGTGATAGTATCACAGGACTCTAAAAATATCTTGAAAGATGCGGACATGAACTTGCGTGATTTTAGAACAAATAGTACCGAATTGCAGGACTATTGGAAGCAATCCAATATTGAACTCAGTGAGACAGATGTGACTGTTCCAATTAAAGTTCTAGGATGTGTGTGGAACACTAGAAATGACACTTTACGATTTGATCTTGGTTATCTAGTGGATAGGAGTAATGATTCACCGTGTACGAAACGTGAAGTCCTCAGGGTGTCGTACTCCGTTTATGATCCCATCGGCACTGTTGTACCCTTTACCGTCCGGATGAGAATCTTTCTGCAGACGTTATGGCAGAGAGGTCTGGACTGGGACGAAGAGCTGCCAAGTGACCTCCTTGCAATTTGGAGGGCTTGGTGTGCTGAGGTACATCTGCTGGAAGACATTGAGGTGCCACGAGGGTACTTCCCCAATTCGATTTCACAAAATGAATACCAAATTCACATCTTTTGTGACGCAAGGGAAAAGGCATTTCGTGCGGTTTGTTACGTCAGGTATCCCACTAATGGTAATGACTTCAATATTACCTTTGTGACTGCCAAGGCACGAGTGGCACCAGTCAAGAAGGTAACTCTTCCGCGTCTGGAGCTTCTTGCTGCTTTGGTGGGGGCCAGAATTCTGAGGTCCCTCAGAGACGTCTTCAACATCACGGACAACTACGCCATGTGGAGTGACTCTACAGTTGCACTCTACTGGATCAAGGGGGATGCCAGGACATGGAAGCCATTTGTATGCAACCGAGTTACTGAGATCCAGGAGCATACAAATCCCGCACGCTGGACGCATTGCCGAGGAGCCGACAATCCAGCTGATCTCCTCAGCCGAGGAGCACCTGCGAAGGAGTTGATTCACGGAAAGTTGTGGTTCGAGGCACCACCATGGCTAAGACTTCCAGAACCAGAGTGGCCAAAGAGTGCAGATGTGACAACGAGCAGAAGATTCGTCGAAGAGGCAGCGGGACTTGAGATAAGAGCGAAATCTACTTCAGCCAACATGACCGTAGCAAAACGATCCGATGGTGATGTCATCATCGACAGGTTCTCGTCATGGAGCAAACTTCGCAGAGTGATTGCTTGGTGCTTACGTTTTGCATCAAACTGCAAGGGCAGTAGTTTCAGAGCTTCTGGAACACTGTCTTCTGACGAACTTACGGCTGCGACTGACTGTATCGTAAAGATGGTGCAAGAAACTGGGTTCAAGACTGAAATTTATTCTCTTTCTAAAGGTCAGCAACTGAGTTCTTCTAGCCACATCAGAACTCTAGCACCCTTTATTGACACCAAGGGCATTCTTCGCGTTGGCGGAAGACTGGCCAATGCGAGCATAGCAGAGGGAATCAAGCATCCTGTCTTGATTCCCAAGAACCACCCAGTTTCAGTGCTCATCATACGACATTTTCACGAGTGTAACCTACACGGAGGTTTCCAACTTACCTCTTCTGCCATCCGACAGTGCTTCTGGATAGTGGGAGCTACCAGAGCAGTGAAAAGGGTATTGGCACGCTGTGTAAGATGCCATAAAACTAACCCTCACACTGCTAAACAGGTAATGGCAGATTTACCTGCCACAAGAGTGACACCCGGCAGAGTCTTTCAGAATATAGGGACAGACTTTGCTGGCCCATTTTCAATAAAAGAACGTATGGGACGTGGTGTAAAGATTTTTAAGTGTTATGTATGTGTGTTTGTGTGCTATGCCACAAAGGCAGTTCATTTAGAACTTGTGAGTGACTTAACAAGTGCAGCATTTATTGCAGCTTTAAGAAGGTTTGCTGCACGTAGAGGTACTCCTAGTATAATTAACAGTGATTGTGGTACAAATTATGTGGGAGCTGAACGGGAGTTGAGGCAAATTGCTAAACTGTTAAGTCAGGAAAATTGTCAGGACTTCCTTACTCAGGAAGGTATAAAGTGGAAATTTAACCCACCTGCAGCACCTCATCATGGAGGGTTGTGGGAGGCGGTAGTTAAATCAATGAAAGGGCACCTTAGAAAAACGGTAGGTGACCAAGTTTTTACTTACGAAGAGTTTTTAACTTTAATTCAACAAGTTGAAGCATGCCTCAATTCGCGTCCACTTACTCCAATTACTGATGATGTCTTAAGTTATGAAGTACTGACTCCAGGTCATTTCATAATCGGTACAGCACTTAAGGCTGTACCTGACAATTGTTTAATAAATGAAAAATTGTCTCCTCTACAACGATGGAAACTAGTTCAGAGTGTAACACAGCATTTCTGGAAAAAATGGTCCAGTGAGTATTTGAGTTTACTTCAAAAGAGACAAAAATGGTTTAAATCTCATAGTAATTTAAAATTAAATGATTTAGTGCTTATAAAGGAAGAAAACTTGTCTCCTTTAAAATGGAAATTAGGAAGGGTTATTGAAGTTTTCTCTGGCAAAGACCACAAGGTAAGAGTAGTGAAGTTGCAGACTCCAAATGGAGTATTGGTTAGGCCAATAGTGAAACTTTCACCACTGCCATCAAATGATGAGTGATTAGTACGTGTGTTTTCATCTATTTGTATTTAATCGGAACTTTGAGTATTGTATATGTGCTAGTCTAGTGTTTGGTAAGGTTAACTCTAGTATTGTGTTGTATTGTATTCAGTACTGTTATTGTCTAATAAGTATTTCAGTTTATGATGAACCAAATTGGTTCATGGTCCCGCAGGATGTTTGAGCTTCATATCATCTTGTAAGTATTAATTTAGTTCACTGATTCGCCGCTAGATGGCACTGTATATTTATTGTATATATCAATGTATTTATATTTTACTCTTTAATAAATAGTCTACCTTAATCCTTCGAAGAGTGTGGTTGTGTGTGGCAGGGGTCTCGCGGAGCTAGCCGAAGGAACGAACAGCTGGTTTGAAGTTGTTTTTTAGATATTATGTTATAGGATTGGGGTATTAAAAAAAAGAAAGAAATTATTTTTATTCATAAGTTTTTGCTTATTTCCATTAAACTCATACTTTAAAAAAATAAAAATGCAAGTAGTGAAAATTTTATGGAACTTAAAATTACTCCCCGGAAAAAGATAAATTTGTACTAAAATAAGTTTTATTTAAGTATTCGTCCAACATCTTTCCAAATCTTGTATAAATTTTAATTTATACAATAACTAACAAGACGCCTTTGGGGATGGTATTCACGGAACTTGGTGCTAGGGCACCTGTTGTGAGATTATTTTTTTTAAATGTTGCAGGAAAAGAAGACCGCAAATGGTTTTGGTAACAGTTTCCTCTGTTGCTTTAAAATCAGGGAAGCATGTATGTTTCCTTGCTAATAAAAATTTTGCAGTATATTTTACATTATATCACAGTTTCATCACTTACAAAAAAATCCTTCTATTGTTACCCTATAAAGGTTCTCTATTTGCAGTCTTCTCTTCCAGCAGTCATTTAAAAAAGTTATCTCACCAGAACTAACAAAATTTCATAAACACATCTAAATTAAAATCAACTTAGCTTCTTAAAACCTCTCCTATCACGAGATTTTTCAGAAATTAGATTAAAAAAATCTTCTCAAAAACGAACGGAACTTTCCGAATGACATTATATGAAAAAGAAAAGGAAGTTTTCAGGATTTTGTTGGGGATATACAAAGAAAACATATCCTGACAATCCGTTATATTGCCAGGTCTTCCATCTCTTTGCAGTTAAGTACTGACTTTTGTTGCTCGTGAAATTCCTTTTTTCCCTTAGTTTCTTTTTGCCACATCCAATCAGAATAGAAGCGGTAACTTGATCAATAAAAAGAATCTAAGGAGGTGTCACCTGTTGATTTGAACTGGAAAATAAAAACCGAGTAATAGGGATGGAGGACTTTTTTTTCCCTTTCCCATAACAATTTCTCCAGTTTCACTCTCCCCTTTCTATTTCTCTGTTTTCAAGTTTTAGTTTTTTTTATTTCGGAGAAGCATCCTTTATCTCTTGGAATTAGACGTCAATAGTTTTTCTTTGTGAATCCTGATATATTGGTTTCTTTGCATTCCTTGGTTATCACAACAATAAAGGAACGTTTCAAGTAATGTCCGTAGTTCTTAAGCATGCATTTACGCATAAATTCGTGCTAAAAATATGAGGATTATAATAATTGATCGTCAATGAGCTTTAGATCAACTGATTAAAAATATGAAGTGACGGGATCCTGTGTGTGCAATGTAAAAAAACTAGAAAAACAGAAAGTTTCAATAAAAATGACTCCATGTTTACAGGGATATTCTGTCATGTAACATTCCCACCGCACTTCTATTTATTTTATGTAAAAAACAGTTTTTTTTTCTAGTTTTTTTTAGCTTATCTGTACTTAACCTTTTACCTGCCGATGTTCCCAAATGGGAACATCATTTTATGGAATTTTTAAACCACTTAATTTTTCATGTAGGAATTTGATACTTGGTAGAAAGCAACTCAAAGATGTAAATTTATTTTACATGCAAAAGTTTTTCACTTGGAATTTAATCCTTTTTGTAGAATTTACATCAAAATTAGAGATTTTTGGCTCTTCCAAAAGTTGCACAAGTTTCAACTTGTGAAAATTTTAATAAATTTAGTTTTTAATAATTTTGCTGTGTTTAGGTAGCTTAAGTACACATCTTCCCATTTGACTTGACAGAATAGCTTCATATTCCAATTTTGGAGAGTAATTACCAATACAACGTATATGTTCCCAAATGGGAACATCGGCGTTTGGGGTATAGTATTTGAGGGGATTTTCTTTACATGCAAAAATTCAAGTTGTTTCCTATTTTCATTAATTTTTTAAACCTTTTTTGTCTCTAAGGATCTAAACTGGTTAAGAATAATGTTTTAAATTCAAAAATCTGTAATTTTTATTTTTTCACCTGATTTATGGAGAAATAAATGCCAAATCTTTACAGCAGATTCTTACACTTAAATATTTTTCTAACTCCACGATCGATTAATTTTCAGTAATTATCATTAGGTGTTATACAAAGAGCATATTTGGAGTGCTTCTGAGGATTTGCGTACATATTTTGTTCAATTACTTTTTTTTACATAAAAATTTAAGGAGTAAAATTGAAGAATTTTGAAAATAAGGAAAAGTGTGTACATCTAAAAACACTCTTCTAACGTAAGTTGGATGTAAGAGATATGTGGTTCAGTTCGGAATCTTCCATGAGAAACAGAGCTTTAATGAATCAGGGGAGATAATTATGATTATCACTTTTGAAAGCTAATTAGATTTGAATGCAATTAGTGGATTTTATGCTAGATATCCGTATATAACCGTAATTAAAACTAATTTTTCTAACCTAAACGTAACTTTTTAGCTTTGAAGTGCATGGAAACACTCCTTTGTATTTTTATACCAAAATATTATCCATCGTGCATGAAAAATGTGCGGAAAAGCTTCGCGTACTTAATAAACTTGTCAATTGTTTCTTATGAAAATCTATAAAATGTTACTTAATCATCCAAATATGGATAATAAAAATGAAAAAACCGTCTACCATCATTAAAATGTTCATAATTATTGAGTAGAAACCTATTTCAATCCTTTTATTTGAATTAATTGTAAAATATGTGCCTTTTGGAAATCCCCCTAAAAACTTCACCCCAAACGCCGATGTTCCCAAATGGGAACATCCTCAAAATCATACTTAGGAATTTTTTTCTGCCAAAAAATGACTAGAATGGTTTTAGTAATGATGAAACACGCCATTTAAGCCGAAAATCAGAACCTTTAATTCGAAATTTGAATTGCGGTGTTTAAAAGGTTAAACAGAAAGTTTCAGTTAGTGGCGAAAGAAAGAACATCTTCGGATAATTTCTACTTTTACTGAATCCTCGTTGGAGCAGCGGTAGCGTGTGTGCTTAGCATGCGTTAGGTCGTGGGTTCTATCCCCGGTTATTGATTTATTAAAATTTCAAAAAAAAAACCCAGCTAAAATAAGTCGACACGCATGCGCACAAGCAGAAAATTACTGTGAGGCAACAGAAAAAATATGTAGCTTACTTGACAGAAAGTTTCTTTTTACAGCATTTACCTGTAGGTTACAGCTTTTTTCTGTTTACAGGATTTTTCTGCTTACAAAACTTTTCTGGCAACTTTTGCTGCCAGAAATTTTCTGTTTCTTTACAGGATTATTTTTTACAGTGTGTGAATGTTTTTATACTATTTACATTTCCAAATGCATATTTGAAAAATATTCTTCTTAACATGTCCCTTAAAATTACTCCCAAGTTAAATAAGAAGAGCTAAAATTGCTAGTGAGGAGAGAATTCTTGTTCAAGGATTCCTTTTTCCTCTTTAGCGAACGCATAAAACTGTTTATGCGTTACATTGGTAGTAAAATTTAATTCAATTTGAACCCTTAGTTTCCTGTGGAGAGAGGAAAACAGAGATTGTAGAATGAAAGCAGTGTAGAAGTTGTCTATACATTGGGGGACACTTTAACTACAATAATATGGAATGCACTTTTATGTTGCTTTTGAAATGGGAAAGCATTAAAATTTGGAGACAGCATTTAACGTTAAATGCCTGCTTGGGAATGCATTTGTAGGTACGGGTGTAAAAACTTGCATTGCGTAGGGTATTAGAGGGAAGTTGTTGAGGCATTTTCTACTTTTTTTATAGTTATTTGGACCAGCAATGCAAAGAAATAAAATAAGGTAAGTTCAGGGAAATGGATAAAGTGATACATAGTCAGTCCAGGGATGGGTTTTATTTTAAATTTTAAAATTTTTGTTACTTTCTCTCGCCTTTAAAAAGGGGAATTGTAAATACGCAATTAATTATGAAAAATAAAATTTGAAATAATATCATTAATTTGTTAAGATATTATTTGAAATTTGGGTTCGATTCCGTTAGCATTTCCGCTAAATATTGCCAATCTCTTTTGAACGACCTATATATTCAAATATCAACATTTTTTCTGACTTTTAATGATAAACTGAACAGTGATTGATCGAATTAAACATTTTAATCCATGACTTTGAAATTATTTAGTAGACTTTCTATTTTTTGGTGTCCAAAAGAGCATCGCGGTGCTTAGCGGGAACTGTAAAGGAATTGAACCGACATTTGGAAATTTTAAAATTTACAAATCCCCCCTCAAAAATATATATTATATACACTACTGTTCATAAATTAAGGACGGAACTGTTTTTTCAACATAACACCTAGTGAAATTATTTTTCATCAATGAAAATTATACCAAGAGATGTTCAATGGGTGGGAATACAGGGCCCGAAAGCAAATTTTCTCTACCAATATTTTAAGGGGGTAAATGGACCCTCCATTGATAATGGAGTCCCATTACAATTTGGAGCTGTGGCAGAAACGTCTGTGTAAGAGGTATTTTACCGAAAACTTTATGGTTATTGTAATGAATATGATTACTCCTGAACTCAGTGCATATTTTTAAAAGCCTGTGTTACCTTTAAATGATATTTTTTATGTTTTATTGATAGAAATCGGTCTAATCATCATTTTTGACAAGTTTTAGCTTCTGGGTCATTTTTGGTAATTGGTATCTTACCGTCAACCATGTTTTTAGTAGTTCTTACATGTGCTAGATTATGTTTAGGTCTGGAAACCCTGAAAGTAAATTATTTCTTTCAATATCGTGACTTTCAAGAAACTTTGAGATAGCCAAATTGTGATTTTGCGCAACTTTTTCTCTCATAAAGAGAAATTCCTTACCTGAAATTTCTTCTAAGAGAATCAAATGGGACATGAGAACACAGGTACCCATAGCAAACATCAGTGAAAATATCTGCGGTGTATACGAGGTGCTCAAACGGCACAACATAATTGTATAGTTTCACAGAAAGGACATCTGTTATTAATGTTTGAAAAAAAAGTATTTTTTAGTGTTTATGGACGTAGACATACCTAAAAAGAAACATATAGTTGTAAAAATATCTCCATTACCTTTGAAATGAGTTTTTAAGACATATAATTTCTCCATTGATACTCTATTACTGTTATAGACATTTCAACACTCCCTATACACGAAAAAAATTTTCCCTGATGTCTGCGATCACGTGCCTGGGTTCTCATGTCCCATTCGCTTCTTTTAGAAGAAATTTCAGATCAAGAATTTCTCTTTATGAGAGAAAAAGTTGCACAAAATCACTATTTGGCTATCTCAAAGTTTCTTGAAAGTCACGATATTGAAAGAAATAATTTACTTTCAGGGTCTCCAGACCTAAACATAATCTAGCACATGTAAGAACTACTAAAAACATGGTTGACGGTAAGATACCAATTACCAAAAATTACCCAGAAGCTAAAACTTGCCAAAAATGATGATTAGACCGATTTCTATCAATAAAACATAAAAAATACCATTTAAAGGTAACACAGGCTTTTAAAAATATGCACTGAGTTCAGGAGTAATCATATTCATTACAATAACCATAAAGTTTTCATTAAAATACCTCTTACACAGACGTTTCTGCCACAGCTCCAAACTGTAATGGGACTCCATTATCAATGGAGGGTCCATTTACCCCCTTAAAATATTGGTAGAGAAAATTTGCTTTCGGGCCCTGTATTCCCACCCATTGAACATCTCTTGGTATAATTTTCATTGATGAAAAATAATTTCACTAGGTGTTATGTTGAAAAAACAGTTCCGTCCTTAATTTATGAACAGTAGTGTATAATGGACTTGATTAAATATGTGAAAGCTTCATTTTGTAAACTAGGGTGTTACCGCCCCCTGCTCACTATCGCTCACCAACCCCCCTTAACTGCTAACGCAGGGCCTTTCGGCTCGCTTCGCAATCCCCACAAAACCCTCCTCACTGAAATTATTTATTCTATAAAACATTAGTTAAAAAATTAGTAGAAGAAACATCCACCAACTTTTCAAATACACACAGGTCATCTTCATGGATCTATAACAGGTCTCTTAAAAGTTAGATTACTTATTGATTCTAAATTATTAATAATAAAAATCAAAATTATCATCATAATTATCAATAATATGTAAACAACTGAATCAACATGTTTTCCTAGAAAATCGCTATCAAGTCTGCTCGTAACTATTGTTAATCAATATTTTTTAAAAAGTTCACCAGTCAATCTGCTAAATTTAATATAGTAAGTACCTAATAACTCCACTGAGCTATAAAACAAACTCTGTTCTGTATACTGTTTGTTTTATAGCTCAGTGAATAACTCTTCAAAACGTCTAGTGTTTTATCATTCATGTTTTTGTTTAAACATACTTTTTAAACAAAGCTAAGTTTTTAATAGCCTTTTAAGCTATTAAAAAAATAAAATACAAAACCTACATTACACTCAATGTTTACAAACAATTGATTTTTGTGTGTGAAATTCTATATTTAAATAGTATTGTAAGTTTCTGGAAAACTCTTATCAGTAATATATACTGTAATATATATACTGTATATCTGTAATACACTAGCGGAAATAAAAATCCCAACACCAAGAAGGAAAGGAGATATCAAAGTCAAATTTGTTTCTATGATTGCACATAGTATTAATGTGAATTGATTAAAAAAATCAGCCTTCCTGGATGTAAGGGGGCCGAGAAAATCGGTGAGGAGTGTTGTCTCCATAGGTGTCCATTACCGCCGTCACGCGTCATCGTAATGAGTGACAAGGGATCTAAATGACTTTTGAGGGATTGGAGGACCATGTTGCCTCCTCAGGTAGTCCGAATTCATATGGTGCACCAGCGGACATTGCATACCGGGCTAGGTGATTTCTCCTCATTGACCGGACTTGTTTTGTGGGTATTGGTTCTAGAGAACGGGAAAGACGGGGTAAAAATGCAACCTAGGGGGTTAAGAAGAAAGCTTGGAGCAATACAACATGAGGTCTTGCATGTTTCTCTTGAAATTTGTCCCCAGGACAGGTCTGAAGGTAAGGACGGTCTACCGGCTGCAAAATCTCAATGATGCAGCTCTGGTTGGAAAAAGTACTTGTGAATCATACTCAGGAGTTGCAGAAATTGAATCCAATGCATCCCCACTCCGTTACCCTGCATCACCACCCCGTGGAACGATTAGAAAATCATCAGCTGAGTGCGCTCTCTCCATTGTGTCTTCAAACTCATACTCAACCGTCGTGGTGCTTGAAACCGAATCAGGATTCTCTCATAAACACAATGTCATGAAATTGGAATTTTCATTTCCTAATTTCGTGCACTATTGTTAACAGAAATGCCCATTTTCAGCCCCTTGTTTAAAGACAAAGATGAAAGAAGCTATGCGGACCGAACGGACAATCCGAAGTACTGCAAACGACATTCATCCCACTGCCGCTTGTCCTCAGTATGATCTACCGGTACTTTGGCCAACCAGAGCTGCTTCATTGAGGTTTTTTAGCCGGTTGTCCGTCCTTACCTTCAGACCTGTCCTGGGGACAAATTTCAAGAGAAAAATGCACAAACACATGTTTTATGCAATGTCCAAGCTTTCTTCTCAACCCCCTAGGTTGCATTTTTACCCTGGCCTATCCGTTCGTAAGAACCAACGCTCACAAAACATGTCCGGAGAAAGAGGAGAAACCACCTAGCCCGGTATGCAGCGTCCGCTGGTGTACCATATGAATTTGGACTACCTGAGGAGGCAACATGGTCCTCCAATCCCTCAAAAGTCATTTAGATCCCCTGTCACTCAAAACCATGACGTGTGACGGAGGTAATGGACACCTATGGAGACAACACTCCTCCCTGGTTTTCACGGCCTCCTAATATCCAGGAAGGCTGATTTTTTAAGCAATTCACATTGGTACTATGTGCAATCATAGAAATAAATTTGACTTTGATATCTCCTTTCCTTCTTGGTGTTGGGATTTTTATTTCCGCTAGTGTATATACTCCTGTTCATAAAAAATGCAACGCCATGAAGAACTTGTTAGATTTTGATGAAATTTACACAGCAAGTGATCTCTGTAGATGCAAATAAGTGATATAATTTTCAGAACAAAGGAATAAAATTTAATATCGAAAATCGGTCTTCCATACGCGCTGCAAAGATTGAAATTTTGACTGAGGAGAAGATTTTCATCTAAGATTCATCCCAAACCCAAAGTTTGCCAATATTGGCAACATAACAAGCATTTTAAGCATGAGGACAAACCAACGAAATTTTAGTCGAGCTCCACAGGTGAAATTTTGGATGAAGAAATTTGTGGAGAAATAAAACTGTATTTATTGGATGTAATTTAAATTTGGAACATTCCAAAAAACATGTGTACGGGATTTGTTCTGATGAATTTCAGCTTCAGGATCGCTTCAAAAGTAGGGTATTACTTTTAGCTCCAAAAATTTTTAGAATTTTTTGTTCTCATTTTTTATCTAATGAGGTTGCCCTTGGTACCCAATAGTTCTCCAGGTCAAAACACTTCTCTTCTTCACCACAGACTCAAGATAAAACACTCTAAAAATTGCGATTTTCGGCACAGCGTGCAAACCCAATTTAGGTGTATGTTAACCAAAATTGAAGGGGGATTTCTTTAAAAGGACCTTTTTTTATCAGTAATCATGCGGAAATATTTTTTTGTGGATCCCATGGTAGCTTTATGCACCGATGGAATTCCATCGATGGAGCGCTGTAAAAAAACGATACTTGGTGAATTTTGCAATTTTGGTGCAATGACTACCGATTAACTGATGGATCATACAATGATAGACCTGTAGCAGTATTCTAGCAATTTGAAACACGTCGAAAAGTCACTCAATGATCCGGCACTGCCAGGCGAATGAAGCCTCTTTTATCTCGTACTGACATGACTATGTGGGGTCCAGACCCCAATTTTCATCTAGCCTTACCCGTTTTGTACCACTGCTTTCAAACGCACATCATTATTGTCCGGTTTCCCTTCATCTGACCAGCGGTAAAACAGTGTGAAAAACACCCTTCCGGGAGGCCTAACATTAATCCTTTTCAAACTCTGTTAAATATTCATATGACATGCGTTAAGGTCTAAGGGTTGTAATAACATCTAATGACAAGATAATCAACGGTAGACAACCTTCTTACAAGCCCTTAATGTCCCGTTACAGCCCCCCAAATATAGGAATAAATCAGTGGTTGAGAAGACACTGTTCAGCTCGCGCATGCGCTATAGCTCTGAATTTAATATCATTTGATAATCAAACCATAATGAACATGACCTTGAAATTTCAAGTTGATCGGACAATTCCTTCTTGGTGTTGCATTTTTTATGAACAGGGGTATACGTTATGTTACAGAATTCAATTAATATTGTATAGCTATTAAGTATAATGTATGAAAGAACTTTTGACTAGGCAACTAATAGTGCAAATATGTTGAAATTCTAATAAAGTTCGCAATACTTCTTTTACTCATAACCGAAAATATTGCGCTCAACCTCGCTCGTAGAAAGCATTTATAGCCGGCTACCAATCGAACTCTTTATACAACTTATTCGCAAATAAAAAATCAAAAAGTTTGTCACACGTGCGTTTCCTAGATCTTCGATCTCATCTCTACCCACTAAGTTTCCCAAATATTGTCACAGATCACCTTTCATGAGCAACTAGGAAGGAGGTGAAAAATCCTGTATTTGCATTTCTCCCTGTTCCCGGGCCCTGATTGAAAAGGATCCGGTTGGTTTTGGGAACCGTGGAACGTTTTCAATTACGTCTCCCCACCCCCTCTCCCAGTGTGTTTCGAAAACTTATAGGAATTTCGCTGGGATGGAAATTTTCGGTTATGAAGGTCTTTTGTTTTCTTGTAATCAAGATGGCGGAAGGGGGATTTTGGTGAAAGCAAAAAGGCGGCAAAGTGGAATTCAATTTATTTCGAAGTTTTGGATTTGAGGTGTGGATGGAACTTTTAGAGGTGTTTTGTGGAAGTTATTGGAATTTGGATTGCTTAACGTGAGTAAAAAAGATTATGAAAAAGTGTTTTTTAACTTCACATAGCTTAAGAACAATGGTTAGTGAGGGGATTGTTGAAAAATTAATTAAAAACACGTGAAATGAATTGAAACAAGAACCACTTCACAAAAGGGTGTACTTTTCACAGTAAGGTTTCTTAGTATTTTTCTTATATGTTTATAAGTATGTTTCTTAGTAAGGTTTCGTAGTTCATAAGTTTTTCGTCTTAAATAAATAGAATATAGTTAATAACCTAAATATAGTTTAATTATTGTAGAAACAGTTACAAAAAATAATGGTTAGGTAGCCTAATTTTTCAATAAACCAATATAAGGTCAAAATAAAAAAAAGGTTGAAAACTATTTAGTTAGACATTTCATGCAAAAATGTAGAAATAAATTTTTATAAACACATGTATCATTAAATGTTTAGCCTTTTGATGTATAAGAGAAGAAATATTCAATTAGCTATTTCAATTTGCGATTTAGCTCGCCAAAAGATCATTGCATCATACAATTTCATTAGGATATTTAATAACCATCCGTTTAAACCTAGGATCTCATTATTATCTACGCTAATTAAAAAAATTAACATTCTTATTATAAAAATGTTAATATTTAATACATAAACGAAGATTAGTTTAAATTTCTCAATCATTTTTCCAACTTTCTAAATTTTGTTTATATTCAGCTGAATTAAATGCTACATGTCAAACAAATCTCATGCTGATGAGATGTGTGATTCTTTAAAAAATAATTATTAAATGAAACCACTCGTGACACTGAGGGAGAGGAAATTATTTTCCTTCGTATAAAAGCGCACTCCCAATACTACCTTAAGTGCTCACTATCCTTACCAACTCGACCTTAAACACGTATCTCGTATAACACCTCCGGAAACCTTTAGATAAATCTAATTCCCCTTGTGAAAACATCAATCGTGTGAGCGTTACCTGTTGCCAAACCCTCATGTTAATCTTAGAACGAAATAGAACAGACAGCTTACTCGGGATATACTAGTGTCAATCCCTGGAGGATTGCAACGAAAAGATTTCAATTTGAAAACCTGGGATTTAAATTTCACTCGACTCGTGCCAGGTTGAGTGTGTTTTATACGTCATGTTATTTTTAAGTGGTGTAGGTTTAGAATATTCCTTCTGTTTTAGCTGGTTTTAAATTTTGATAAGATCGCACTGAGAATAGAGATTGTACGGTTTTGGATGTTCTCTGAGTCTAAAACTAAGGGGATTTCGTGGATGTATAGTTGACTCTTTTTATTTCATGTAAACCAGTTCCTTTTTTATATTTTCATAACTCATAACTTAAAACATTCTATAATTTTAGAAAATGTTTAAGGAAATATAAATAAAATATACGTTGATGAGAAAGTATTTTTATACCTGGATGAAATTAGAAAGTGACTAATATTAATTATTCAAATAGAAGAAGACTATTTCTAAATTTTCATACATTGAAGAGGTGAGTGAAAGGGTTCGGGTTACTTTCTCAATAAAAATCAGTTATTGTTACGGGTATGTTTATATTTTAATTTAAGTACATGCATAATCTAGGACCATCATTACAGACATAACTGGGTCATAATGGAGGTATATGACCACAAAAGATACAAAAAAAACTTTAAGGCCATCTATAATGAAATGTGATTTTTTGTTACATACTACTTCCTTTTTCAGTCTTCCCTTTAATGATTTGTTCTCACGTTTTGAGATTAAATTTATTAAAATAGTAGATAAAAACCATGAAGATTGACGTATACATCAAGTATTTTCGTAGCCTATATATATATAGTTTCTGAGATATAAATTTATGAAATTTCAATTTTTGTTAGGGCTCGAAAACACTTTCAAATCACAAATCATGTGCTGTGAGGTCACATCCAATAGAAGCCCGTTTTCTGGTAACGTAACTTTTCTGATGTTTTGGAAAAAATAAAATTGAATTTTAAATTATTAAAAACACATTTTTGAACTTAAAAATAAGAAATTTGGGAGTTTTAAACCATAGTGTATCAAAAAAGTATAAAATCAAGCAAATCCCTCACCCATTCAAATACCTCATTATACTCCTGTCCATAAATGAGGAGCAAACAATCAAACCATGCTTTCTCCTTCAAATACAAATTTTCAGGAAACACAAAAAACTAATAACTTAACCCATTACTGCCTGACGTCCCTTTTTAGGGACGTTTTTTAAAATTCCTCCTATTTCTACAAAAATTGTTCATTTGAATCAAAATTTGCACTGATGTATCTCTGATCTTCATAGAACATAAATAACACGAGAAGAAAGCAGAATTTTAATTTTTTTTTACTTTTTTTAAAGTTGGAAGATAGAATTTTTCAGAAAAGTGCTTTTTTAATAATTTTAAAAGAAAAAGCTTAAAAATCCTAGTTGTTATTTAAAAAAAATTTCATTGCTGATATATATTACTGTTTATACATTAAATCAGTTGGGGTGTTTTTTTATTTTTCCAAAATATTTTATCTTCACCATTTTTCGGACCCTCGAAAAGCGTCCCTAAAAAGGGACGTCAGGCACGAATGCCCCCGTGGTTTTCCCCATAGTGAAATGCTAGTGTTTCCTTTATTTTTTCATAAAAACGCGTTTGATTCTTATGAAATGAATTAAATAACTGATATTTATATAATTACTTTAATTTTAGCTAATAAATTTATAATTTTTGTTTATTTTTTTTTGGAAAATACTGTTATTTCTGCCAAATAAATGGAATAAAAAGTCTTAAATTATAAGGAATTAATTAATTTATATTAATTAAAAGGAATAAATTAATTATTTTACTATATTTATTACTTATGCAAATATATTCCGGTTATATTTTAATTAAAAGTTTAATAATTATTAGTTATAATGACTTTTTGTCATTAAAATTGCCAAAAAAGTCGCTTTTGTGATAAATTTTCGGCCTTTTTCCTAATTAGATGTGGCTAATCATTGTGTTCTGTACTGCAGATGAATCTGTATCATCTGGCTTGCTAATGCACATCCCACTAAATCTTGATATTTGGGGAGAAATTTGTGTTCCGCACAATAAAATTAAATAAAATGAAAAAAGTATGGGCATTTGAAAGACTTAAACTTCACAAATTGAGATATTCTGATGGATTTGAGGTGTGTAAAAGTAATTATTACTTAATATTAGGTAACATATAAACAATGAATGCCTTTTTCAATTAAAAATATTAATTAATTTGCAATTAACATAGATTTGGGAGGAAAAAACGTGTTTTAGAGCATAAAAAATGCTCAAATTACGTTAATTAAGGTTAATTTTACGGTTAATTGGATAAATAATTAATGTTTTTTGTTCCTTTTGATGTTACAGTATCGTTCCGATCACTTTTGCTGCACTTAATAAGGTAGAAAATGTTTTTGAGGCTTTAAAAAAATTTTCTACAGTGCGCTTACTATAGAGAAAAACAACGGGGGCATTCGTGCCTGACGTCCCTTTTTAGGGACGTTTTTTAATTTTGGTGTAGAAATCATAATTTTAACCTGGAATTTTTTTCACTATTTTTCCAGTTGTTTTGGGGCTATTTACTATGTTTTTACCAAATATTTAAGAAAAATAAAAAGTTGGGCATTAATGGGTTAAAAAATAACTAATTTAAAACCTAATTATCGTTTGCTTAGTTCTATAACGAGTAACTGAGAAGATTTGCAGTCATAATTTACCTAAAAACTTAAAATTAATTATTAAAAAATGCATTTGAAATTTGGAGAAATCACGTTTTGATCGAACACATAGGAGGAAACATGGTTTGAATGTTTCCAACATGGACAAAACACTTTTTTTAATAAAAAGAATTAATCCTACTCTACTCAAAAACTATTCTTTTTATTTCTGATATGCAATGTAAATTTTTAAAATAAACACATTAGGTTATTTCGTATCAAAATGTCCCCACCAATATTTTTACATCACCAACTTTTACGCTGACAAATGAGTGGGTCACGTGACGAGTAAGAACAGCTATGATTGGCTGTGACTGGAGGAATCACTGTTTGACTGAAAACAGGCTCTGGAGGAAACACTTTTTGATTGAAACATCAATTTTCTAAGTAGTTTTAGAATAGGTTAAAACTTGTTTTAGTTGAAGATACTTAATAGCATTATTTTGTGCAGTTTAATGTGGAGATCATGAAAATAGCAAAAAATCATTTTTTTTATTTTTTTGGAGAAAACACGGTTTGATTGTTTGCTCCTCAAATTAAAGTTAAATTTTATTTTTGGGAATAATACCACCAATCTTAGTTCCTAATCAAAGAAATCCATGCTAAAGGATCTCCTAAGAGTGGAAATAAGTGATTCGTGATCAAATTGCCCTAACAATCGTTTAAGAAGGGTACAGAGGCCTTCTATATTAATAATAGAGTTCCACTCACATTCATAATGGAAGCAAAAACGTTCATGTGAGAGTCATTTAACAAAGAATTCTCAGTTACTTGATAAGTAGAATGATAGAGGAAAGGAGGGTATTATAGAATAGTCTGGTAAAATGGAATACCGAGTTTTCAGCCATCTCTCGTGCTGCCATCACATCGGAATACCATGAAAGATGAAGGAAGACTCCCATGATGCTGTGCACAAAGAATTAAATTCTGGTTGTTGTCGTTACAGTATCTGCAAAACAAAATGTGTTTTGGGATTTCCGAAACTTTTTGCCGGTAAATGTTCAAAGATTTTAACCTACCAGTAATTATGAGACTTTAACTTTGTTGTTAAGCATAATGTACTCTAACAGAATAATAGTTTCTTATGCCTTAGTCTATTTTTAGCTACCAATGTTTTATTCGCCAATAAAATGGTTCCTAATCCAAGATGGTGTGTCGGGTATTATGGAATACTAGATCCATTCTGATGTATCATCTGAAATTTACTTCATGCCATCAGCTCAAGGACCGGAAGAGATGCTGAAACATCTTAAATAAAGATATTTTGTGAAGAAAAATTCTCCAAAGATCAACGAGGAGAAATTTGGATTCCATGCATTAGCTGTGCTTTAGGGCTTTTAGACTCAAAAATAGAATAAATGGGATCATGAACAAAACTATTTGAACGTAAATTGTTAAATATATTTTTATAGTTAAGATTAACTATGTTCTCTAAGGTCTAATTAGTTTTCAATAGCTGTAAATCCAACTATTCCATATTACCCGACTGTTCCATATTACCCTCCATTTGTAACTTTTCCTTAAAGTACATTTTTTGATTAAATATATAAACGCAGATTTATTTGACCATTGGATCTTCATTGTCATTTGTTATAGTATGCACTAAAAATGATTCGGCGTATTTTTATTAAAACCAATAGAGCTCTTCTTAAATATATAAAGGGTGTTCAATAATACCCTCCTCTCCTATATACCTGAACTCCATGCATGATATTAAATACGTGCAATACCTTTAATTGTGGCTTTTAGGATAAAGTTAAGTGACAACAATATTTTTGGCGTGTTTCTTTTTGAGAGGTATTCATATTTTTTGAAGCTTTCAAATGTGTTTCCTTAACTTAAGTCTAGGAAGCTTGAATCTTATATTACAGGAACAAATATTTGGGCCATTTTCTTCCAAAAAATCAAACTACCCCTAATTTTTGGACACGAGTGTAGAATGTTGAAACATTTTTCATCATTTATAGAAAAGTAGATTCTTTCAGTCTTTCTAGTCATCCCGCATCATCCTTTTCACATTCATCCTTCAAAAGAAAACAATTTTCTCCCCTTTACCCTGGGAGCCTAACCCACATCGTCTCACGTCTCGACAAACTCAAACCCAAAACAAACGCCTCAAAAGTGCCCCCTAAAAACACCTCAAGCCCGGCACGTTCATAAATAAAATTTGACTGCCGGCTAAAAACCCCGTCACCTACCATACCGATATAGAGAAGTCACAGGTCCCGCATCAGCAATCGAGAATAAACACCGGAACTCCGGCAGCCCCCCTCCACATTAACGGTTTGTGGATCATACCCCAGGTATATTTTTTTTCGCCTTGCAGCATAGAGTGAAAATAAACTAGAGATCACGTTCAGCATTGAAATGAGCACATGCTCTTGCATGATGTTCTATGTTTATGTGGTGGAGAATTCGGAGAGAAACTACATTTAATGCAGTATTTATTTCTAAGTATTGCCATTCACGTTTAGAGAAGTAAATTTCTGAAAAACGAAACTTACTTCTTAAAAAAATTTCTAAAATTTTTGGGCTTTATACTTTCTAATCAAGAAACTTTTTATGTTAAAATTGGTGTTTCCTTGTTACTTCATAAATGGTTTTTAAATACACAAAAGATGAAATAAATTCAAATTCCTAGTTTTCTAAAGATATTTTAAACACTTATTTTACCCTTTTAATTAATTATGCAATTGTTTTACCATCAATTTAATTATTAAGGTATATGGCACCACATAGTATATAGCTTAACAGAGTGTTCATCTCCATAGACGCTAAAGGCAACTTTTTAACAGGGCTTTTCCCATAGACAAACCTCGAGCCAAACGATCCACCTCCCTTAAAACCATATCATTCCTGCTAATTCTGTCATTCGCCCACTGAAGCTGTCACTGAAATCTAAATCGCCAATAATCAAAGTAAAAATCAAATCAAATACATTTCGCGTTCTCTGATTGGCTGCTAGTGAACTGCATTAAAATCTGCGAGCTGAATTAAATTAATTACCTAAAGAGGAAAACGGCCGTTTGGCATCTCTGTTAAGCTCTATACTCTATGTATGGCACGCATTCCATCTATCCACTACCCTATTAAAATAATAATGCTTTCTACAATCCGTCTTAAATTTGACTTTATTCAATTTGAAATTGTGACCCCTTGTTCTATTACCCGTATTGAAATCTAGTCCCTCTGTGTCCCCTTGCTTTACCATTTTAAAAAGTTGAATTAAATCCCCTCTAATCCAATTTGTGATGTCCTTTAGTGTAGTAATTGTTTATAACATTATCATTAGTATCTGATTAAAAGGTAACCTTAAGTTAGCGACATCCTTTAATTGCAACAAAACGAAACTTAAATGTTTAAAAAATACTGCTGAAATAATGCACTTCAACTTTTCATTCTAGTTCAAGTCTCATTAAAAGTCTGAATTTCATCAAGGATCCTACAATTTTCACCTCTGAAACCTATGAGATCTCTAATGTCACATTTCCCCCCCTTTTGGGGTGCTACCCTGCTCCTTCAATTCATCATCTCTCCACGCGGTGCCGTGTTTGGGTCTTATTGACATTTTGCACCTGTTTTCCTCTTCGGTAACTCGATATTAAAGGCGGTGTGTTTCCTTTTCTTTTATTTCGTTTGATCTAATTTCTTCGATCCCTTTCTGGTCGGATGGGCGATTCCGTTCGGGGATTGTTTGGTTTCGAGACGAGAGAAAACATTAAAAAAGTTGTGTGAAGTTTTCAATCTGGGAGGTTTCTTTTTCTATGAGTGACTTATATTTCTGAAACTGATTGGTGAGATTGTAACTGACTATATTTTTATGCAGTCTAAAGCGGGTTGGTTTAAGAATTATCAAGTAAACCATACTTTTTTACACTCGAGAACAAATCGGGAGAAAGATTGCACGTTATGATTATAAACTGAGTGGAGTTATATGAGGCAGTTAAGTTTTTAAAAGCTCCAACACACACACGTATTGCAACCCTGGATTAGATTTCAGGTGATATGATTAGTCATCCTTTATTGAAAATATGTTCAACGAAAAAAAATTATTTATTACTTTTTATTAAATAGAGGTTATTGTTAAAAGGTATAATTTTTAAGTCCATTTTTTACACAGCGCAAGATATTTTTAAATCTATTTGATGGATATTAATGAAACTTTCACCATAGGTTTTTAACATGGTTATCTTTAAATTAATGATCCAGATTGTTATTTGATTAAGAATATTTTATAAGCATTTAAAGTGGTAATTGATATTTTTTCTAAAAATATAAATTTTTCTACTGGTAAATATAAAGGTATAGGTATAAAGAATTATAAAGATCCATCCGGCAATCTGGGGAAATATCTAATATAATATATAATTCATAATATATAATTGCTACACGTTTCATAAATAGCACAGCTTATAAAAAATATTTCCAGTTTGAGCAACTGCTGCTATAAGTAAACAAAAATCAGGCGTACATGATAATAAATTGAACTTGTCTTGAACGTTTGTGCAAGTTTCATTCCATGTATGAGTACTTAGCTAAATAAAAAGCTTAAATAGTGCAACCATAACCTAAAAAAATATTTAATGCAATTTATTTCATAATATATAAATGTTCTCGCTAAACAATTCATAATTCCAAATACCTATGTATTGCATGATCCTCACGTTTTTCGTTTTACAAGGAGTTAGAAAAAATTATTTTATACTTTTTAGTAGAGGAGAGGAGGGTATTATGGAATAGTCGGGTAATATGGAACACCTGAGTTTCTGCTCCCCCTCGTGCTGCTATCACGTGGCAATGCCACGAAAGTCTTAAGAAATCCCCCATGATGCAGTGCGCAAAGAGCTTAGCTTCTTGTTGTTGCCTGATCAGTCGCAGCAAAGCAAAGTGTCTTTTAGGATTTTCGAAAGTTTTTGACGGTAAATGTTCAAACCTTTTAACCTACCAGTAGATATGAGACTTTGATTTTGTTGTTAAGCATAATGTACACTAAAAGATCAGTAGTTTATTATACTGCATTAGTTTTTTAGCTATCCATGTTTTATCGGTCAGTAAAAGGGTTCATAGTACAAGCTGGTGTGTCGGGTATTATGGATCACTAGGTCCATTATGATGTGTCATATGAAATTTACTTCCTGCCATCAACTAAAGGACAGGAAAACATAGATCTAAACTAAGATCTTTTTAATGAAAATTTTTCCGAAGATCAACGAAGAGAAATTTGGATCCAATGTATTAGCAGTTTAGCTTGACTGTACTGGAGCAAAAAAAGACGATTATGTTTGTGACTATTGCAAATAGACTCATGAATAAAACTATTTGAACGTAAATTGTTAAATATATTTTTATAGTTAAGATTAACTATGTTCTTTAAGGTCTAATTAGTTTTCAATAGCTGTAAATCCAACTGTTCCATATTACCCTCCATTTGTGACTTTTTCTTAAGTACATTTTTTGATTAAAAAGAATAAATGCTGATTTATTTGACCATTGGCCCTTCATTGTCATTAGTTGTAGTATGTACTTAAAATGATTCGGCGGATTTCTATTAAAAACCAATAGAGTTATTCTTAAATATATAAAGGGTATTCCATAATACCATCCTCTCCTCTACATTTTAAAAACGTGGTTTTAAAAAGTTTTTTTTATTCATAAATTATTTATTATAACAGTTGATGTCATAATATATAAAAACTCTTTTAAATTATCTCGACATCGAATATTTAATTTTTCATATGATTTAAACATAGGTTTTAAATTAAAAAAGCGATGTGTTTTATTTAACAAGAACAAAATTTAAAAATTAAAGTTATATAATTTTTACGGGTTTATAGAAATTGCGCTGTAGAATTAAAATTAGCTGAATCCTGTTTTATTTTCATTCTATGCATTAGTTTTTTATTGCTTTCATATACATTCTTTGCTAAATAGAATATCTGAAAGTAATTATGCATTTATTATTGCACTGTTTACTTAGATTTTTTTGAATGTTTTAGTAAAGGAGAAAAAACATAAATTACTGTTCATAATTTTATAATAAATTACTGTTCATAATAATATACTAACACTAAATACGTAATATACTTTTACCAGCTTTATTACTCAACCTTCTTTTCTAAAGCACATAAGTTTTAATTTTTAACTAATGTAATAATGCTTTAGTTATAATTCAATTACTTTTATACATTCATTAAAAATATGATCACATAATAAAGTTTACTATCGCGTGTTTTCTCTTGGGACATAACAACTTCCATCCTTCTAAAAGTCTCTACCACTTTAAACAAGGTGGGGTAAAAGTTTGCATACCTAATTTTTCCTTCTCAAAACATCTCCTCGACATATTTTAAGTCCCATATGTCAATCAAAACCCCTCTTAAGCTCTAAAATTTTCACACTATATGCATTAACCATCTTATTTAACGAAAAAAAAACTTTATATTTCCCTAGTACTTTAAAAACAATAAAAACTCAGTGATAAAAATATCGATTAATCTTTTAATTTAAAATCGATCTTTTAAATATTAAATGTAAAGGATCTAGCATTATTCTAGGGCTTTTGCATGTCGATGCATGTGGGGATGAAGTGTAAAAGTACCGCTAACAACTTTGTCAAAATAATTAAATGGAGGCCGCAGCACCTTTCAATCTACCAAATACTTAAATGCGATCGCAGCTTTTTTTCTCATAGTTTGCTCACTCTTAACTGATCCATCATTCTTTAATTGAGTAGAGAGTTAGTTTGACACTGATCTCTCCAGAAATAATCCAACTTTAGGTAACGAGGTTCTATTTTTTACACACTTCCTGTTCTCACCTTTCCTTGGGGATTCAGTTTTATACTATAACCCCCAGCTATATAACCAGCTTTTATTTATTTTTTAAAGTGTTTTTAGGTGTGATAAACCAAGGGAGGTGCGGCTGAAATTTATGGCTGGTCTTTCTCTCAATTAACTAAATGCGTTTGGGAAGAAAATTCCAATGATTCAGACTAGATCGCAATTTATACGATATAAATAGATCTATCTATGTTTTAATCAAAAGCTATATTGCGATGGATTAAAGATAAAAATATTATATAACAGTTACATTTTACTCTTTGCAATCAGTCATTAAAAGTTTAGTTTGTTTAATTTAACTTTCGAAACTATTTTTATTTATTATTTTAACACACATATTAACTTATTTATTATTTACATATTATTATTATTTATTATTAACTTATTATTATTTAAATTAATATTATTATTATTTATGATTAAATTATTATTTATATTACTAGCGCTGACACGCTAGACCAGGGCTTCGCCCGGGTTTCAGTTTTTTAATAAATATCATGTCCGTTACAGATGGGCTTTGCCAGTCCATTTTTAAAAAAATTTATTCTGGTGTGTTAAAGATCGGCTTCTCCAGATCTTATCTAGAGATGTTTCCAGAACAACTGTTTGCGCACGCGAAAAACAAACTTTAACAGGATCTCGAGCATTTAATATTGATTGTATTTACGTGAAACTTTGGACTTTTCAACTATGATCTTTCAGATTATCAAATCAAAAGAAAGGATTTCGAAATACAAAAATAAGGTTTTGGCAGAGTTTTCACATTTTTTGTGTTTTTTTATCTGTTTTCATAATAAAAAAATTTAAAGTGAAGACTTTTGAGATTATTTTAAATATCATATTAAACCACAATTTTTGATACCATAATTAAATTTTTACCAATAGTAGTTCTTCTAAAAATTGAATTTTCAGTGATTTTTTGGGGTGTTGCTCCATTTTTAACTCCCTGGGATTTGGTCTGGGACCCCCAAATCCTCTGTGATTCTGACTCGTCTAGCTAGGTGTTTACTTTCATCCCTGGAAGTTTGTTGCACCATTTCAGATACACCCTGTGTTTACAACAAAGATGGTTTTCCATGAAGTTAGTTACGAAATATGGGTTTTAAAGCATAAAATTAACCAAAAAAGTTGTTAAGATGCTTCGATTTTAAATTATTTTGATTCAGAAACCTTCCCTGGAGCGAGTCGATCAACGTGGTAAAGTTTAATAGTTACCGAAAAGTTTCAAAATATAAAGGGCATACAGACAAACATTGATTTATATACAGGGTGTTTCAAAATTGCGTTGCACGGCTTTTATTCGGAACCAACGCCTCCTAGGGTCATGGAAGTAAGGTCTACCCCTAGGTAAGTGACCCTACAGAATCCATTGAGGTGACTTACAGCGTCCCTAGCGGCAAAATTAAAAAGTTAAAAAATTTAATTTAAAAACTAAAGGAGATAGAGCAAAAACCTTAGTGAGAGTATTGTTGCCAACGTCAAGAAGAACTCACTGAAAAAAATTTGATCAAAATATCTTGAATATTCGTGGAGATATTAGCATGTGATTATATATATATAGCACTTTTTCGGGGGTCAGAAAGTAAAAAGTTCGCATATTTGCAAATTTTTTTGATTTTTTGATTAAATTTTGTGTTCTTTCAACTAAAAAAAAGAAAACTACACAATAACACTGAAAAATTTGAAAGTATGCGAACTTTTTTATTTTTTGACCCCTGAAAAAGGGCTATTTTCACATGCTTATATCTCCGCGAATATTCAAGATATTTTGATCAAATTTTTTTCAGTGAGTGATTCATGAAGTTGGCAACAATATTCTCACTGAGATTTTTGCTCTCTCTCCTTTAGTTTTTAAATTATTTTTTTTAACTTTTTAATTTCTTCGCTAGGGGCGCTGTAAGTCATCTCAATAGATTCTCCAGAGTCACTTACCTAGGGGTAGACCTTACTTCCATGACCCTAGGAGGCGTTGGTTCCTAATAAAAGCCGTGCAACGCAATTTTGAAACACCCTGTATATATTTATCTTTATTTTTATTTTTATTTTTATCGTTATTGTTATTAAGCGACAAATTTTGAATTTTGTCAGCAAATGTCTCAAATCAATCTTCAACTCAACTGAACTTATTGTTATTGTTATTATTTCGAAATATATAGCAACAGTTTATAGTTGAAGATGTGAGTGGAAGGAGATTGGTAAAAAAATATTTTTTTTCGAGATATTTGGCTTTAAAATTTCTTCTTCATTTTTTGGGATTTTTTGGGAATCCCTATTTTATGACACTGACCTGTTAATAATGGTCCTACGGGATTGTTTCAGTACTAAATTTAGCTATAAATATTTTTAACTGTCTTCACAATCTTGTTTATCATTAAAACTATTTCAGATCATTTGGTTTTGATGGGTTGCATAGGTTGAATACAAGTAAAAGAAACTTAAATTAATGGAGAGGGATATTTAAACTCTTTTTAAAATAACGAACTCAATTTGAAAGCAATTAATAAAAGAATTTCTAATAATTTGTTTCAAAAAAGAAGTAAAAGTCATTAATGCTTTAAGTTCCCATTTAAATGAATTTTTGTAGCTGAATTCGTTCTTCATTTGAATATCTTTTAATTTTATCCCTTTACTAAAATATACTTAACTAGCTGATTTGCCCGGCCTTGCACGGGTGGAGTGTATTAATTCATTTTTTAAAGTTCTCCCAAGTTATATGTCCGATTTTTCGAATCACCAATAACCCCGGTGTCCCCAGTACTTTTTCCATATCCTGGTGTTCTCGATAGTTTTCATAACCCGGTTTTCCCGGAAACTTTTCATATCCGGGTGTTCCCAGTACCTTTTCATATCCCGGTTTTCCCGGTACTTTTTCGTATCCTGGTTTTCCCGGTACCTTTACATACCCCGGTTCCCGATAATTTTCATATCCAGGTGTTTCCAATAATTTTAATTCCGGTATTCCCGGTTCCTTTTCCCCATCCCAGTTCCAACTGTGATATCTCATTCCATCAAACATTTATCCTTTCCATGTGATAAAAACAGTGAAATCATCTCTTTTTGTTTTAAATCTAGTGTTTAAAATCTTTAACTGAATTTTTATGAAGTATTCCCGCTATCCTTTTAAAATTCCGCAAAAAATAAATTTCAAAATAAAATAAATTTCAAAAATCCCTCGATAAAAAGTTATCAAGTAAGCTTGTCTTCTTATTAATAAAACCAACTTCTTTAAAAGCTACTCTTAAGGAGTAAAAACAGATTGCTACTTATAATAAAAATCTAGTGTTTATAGAGTCTAGTAAACCATGCCCTATCAAACAATGAAATTTTAGCTCTGTTTCATTAGAAACTTTTAAATTCTTGCTATTTAAATATATTTATTTTTGAGAAATTAAAATCTTAAGGAAAGTAAATTAATTATTTTAATTTACTTCGGTTTTCTGATAACTGTTATAATATTTAAATACAGATATTCACACTATTTTTCTTCTTAAATTTTGTTGTAAATAATAAAATATGTATAAATGTTAATCAGTTATATTCATTCAAGTGAGGCAAGACGTCGCCTTAAGATAGAGAAGTAAACACTGCAATTTATGCATTTCAACAATGCACAATGCTATTTCAATGGGGAAAACGGAGTCGAAAAAGCGCCGAAAAGCAGGGAAGGAGTCATTCGATTTTAAAATCGTTTCTTAGTGCGCGTCTAATGGCTGAGAGGAAGGTCTCTGTCAAATTTCAAGCCTATCGGTTCGTCAGTTTTGGAGATTTCGTGATGAGTGTTATGAATGAATGAATCAGTGGTATTTGGATTTTATATATATAGATTTTTCTTTAAAATGTCAAGTATCCCACTCATCGCTTCAATTTAGATCAAATTTTATAATTATTTTTTTTTCAAATTGGTTATTAAATAAAGAAATTAGTTTATTAAAGAGCACATTAAGAAAGTTTTAACTGCTAAAGATTTGTTCGGTTTTTTTATTAGATTATTGAATTTTTTGGGAAAAACAATATTTATGCACTAGCTGTTATACCCGGCCTTGCACGGGTGGGGTGTATAAATTTATTTTTTAAAATATTTCTTAAAATACATTTATAATTTTGTAAATTAGCAATATTACAAATCATCCCGGTATCCCAGGCGCGTCTTTCCTATCCCAGTGTTCCCGGTAATCTTATCCCGTTGCCCGGTGATCATGGTAATTTTTCTAATCCCGGCTGCGTTCCCGGTAATTTTCCTATCTCAGTGTTTACGGTAATTTTTATATTCCGGTATTCTGGGTGTCTTTATGGTAAATTTCCTATCCCAGTGTTCTCGGTAATTTTTCCTTCCCGATGTTCTCGCTAATTTTCCAATCCCGGTGTTCTTGTCACTTTTTACAATTCCGATGTTTCTGATAATGTTTAATAATATCTTGGTGCCTTTATAAAATAACAAATTTGAAACCGTAGTAAAAAGTCTAGTGAACAAATTAAGAAATTTAAAACCAGTGTTTAAAACTAAAATAAAAGATCTAGTAAATGAAAAAGTCTAGTGATCTGTGTCTCATTTGAAACAATGTTTTATTTTTAACTCGTTGTATGACTGGTAAAACAGGTTTTCAAACACGGAAAAATAAGTGAAAAAAGCAGGAAAAACGGGGAAAAAAGAATGAAGGACTGATTTTCTCTTTATAAATTATAGCCTATGTGTTATTCTGATGTATAAGCTACATTATGGTAAAATTTCATTAAAATCCATTCAGTAGTTTTTGCGTGAAAGAGTAACAAACATCCGGACAAACATTCACAATTATAATAGTAGTAGGATTATTAAGATTATTTTAGATCTGAGTACTATTCTCAATATATAAGTTTCTATTCCAGTTAACTTTATCATGGTTCACGAGTTTTTGTACTAAAACGAATTTCTCCAACAAATAATTTATTAAATATACTCAATTAAAAAAAGCCTAAAGAGAGAGAATGCTTCATTTTTATAAATTGATGTTAAGAATTAACAATTCAAAAAATGCCTATTGGATTATAATTTAAAATTAATTTTTTATTTTGAATTCCACAAAAGTTTTTTAGTAAATGTGAAAAATCGTGAGACCTATAAGAAATAAACTTCTTTCTAATATTTATTAAGTATAGACTATCTTTGCTTTAGGAAAATACAACTTCCATTTATCGCAAGTCTATGAATGCAGTATTTGTGTATAATTTAGAATTTCCTCTCCACACAGTCTAATGTTTAAGTTCCAATTACCTGGGTATGTTTATCACTAATTCCTCTCTTATCCTTGAGTTCCATTAGCAATATCTCCCAAGTTCTAACATCCCGAGATTTGTCAAAGGAATTGAGTCGAATAAATTACATTTACTCTAGCCAATACGCTAATATATTACAAGTAAGTTAAAAATAGGTAATGGGAACTGGTTTAAGTTGTTAAATTTATTTAACGTTTATTTCTTGACTTTTTTATATGGATTTTAGAAGCTGGATGAGATTTCGGAAACATATTGAAGTGATGGTTTTGTTATTTATGTAAATGAAATGTTTTCACACCGTTTCACTTTCACTGTTTATCCCTGTGATTCCTTCATGTGAATCACCCGTTCAGTGAACAGCTTTGTTTGCATTTTCACTATTAATCATACTCGTTCATCTTTATCTACAAAGAACACTAGATCGCTTCGCGATCTTAGCCAGCAGGGATCTTGTTTCATCTCAACTATACAGTACAACCTGGAACTTGTCTGCTTAGTTAATGTTCATTTAATATCGAAATTCTTTGTCTCTCTAGCTTATCAATAATTTAATTAGGATCATTGCCAAATCAGATCAATTTGAGTGTCATTTAATCCCATATACCAGCTAACCAAGAAAAGGATAAATTAAGGATATATTAATATAATAAATTTTTATTCGAAGAGAAAATAGTCCTTCTCAATTGGTATAAACCGGGTCTTAAAATTTCTAAACATAGTTAAATAGTTATTCCTGCAAAGAAATTTGGTAGAATTTAATCCATTTCAGTAATTTAATGCTAATAACAAAATTACGAAACATTAAAATTTCATTTCAATAATTAATTTTATAACTTTATTCTCTAGAAAGTTTTGTTAAATTTAAAGAATTATTTTCCATTCACACACACCAATTTCCGATGAGCAAAAAAAAGATAAAATTATAGTACGTTTGGTTGGTTTCGATCACATACCAGCTGTATCTGTAAATCAACGTCCTAACTACCAGGCTATAAAAACCAACAATCATTGATAAGAATGAGTAAAAGAAATAAGCAAAAGAAAAAAGAAAAAATTTTGTAAAGCAAATGAAGGAAATGTGGTGCTAAGAATTTAGATTAATTTTTAGGTTTTTATAATAACTAAAATTGCATATTCACTTTTATACAATTGTAAAATTATTTTTCTTAAATAATCACACTTTAACACATAAAAAATACTTCTTAAGTTTCAGAATTAAATGTTCACGTCTTTTTTAAGGCGTAAGAATACACTGGATGAGTTCATCGGTTAAAGGTCCAGTGGGTTTTTATTATTCAGAAAGAAAGATTTATCATTCTTCATTTCAGGAAGAAACGGCATTCACTCTCTTCACCACAGAGTAAAGAGCTAAGAGAAATTCCAAAAGGCCGTTTTCCGCTTTAGGTACTTAATTTAATTCCGCTCTCAGATTATAATTAATTTCACTATCACCCAATCAGAGAAGGCGAAATGCGAAAGTGATTCCTGATTGGATATAGAACTTCTAACAAGCGGCGTTTTAATTTCATCGGTGCTGCTCTTTTCCCTCCACTTCCGATTTGGATTTGAGTGCCAACTTCAGTAGGCGAATGACAGAGACGTAGCAGGAAAGACGTGGAACTATAGGAGATGGTCCGATGTACTTGAAGTTGTCTATGGGAAATCCCATGTTAAAAAGTTGCCATTAGCGTCTATGGAGATGAATCCTCTGTTAAGCTCTATACTCTGTGCTCTTCACTTTAGATGATTCCTCGAAAATCAACAGTGAAAGTGAAACAGTGTGAATGAGCCTTAAGTGCCTTAATATCCTTATCTTTAACAACTTGCAAACTAAATTGAAAATTAAGGGATATACATAAATAAAATAATCATCTTTGGAAAATTGAATCCGCTAGAGCCAATTACTTAAATTGATACTTTTGGGTACTGTCAGTACACGGAGTGCTAAAATATTCTCACAATACAAGAAAAACATAGCTTTTTTTATCGCAGTAATAAGTCTTAAAAAATAATACACTTAACTTTTGACTTTAACTACTTTTTTGCGGGAACAAAAATGACAATCAAATGTGAATCCGATCGAAATGGCAGCTAAATTTACAACAACTTCAGTTAAATCTATTCGCATTTCCCGCTAAAATACTCATCATAGAACCTTCGCTGCTTTTTATCCTGGAAGAGGATAACTGAAAGAGTGTTCCTGCAAATTATCGTCAATATATTCGCAAGGATGGTTTATTCTATGTAATTTTAAAGTTGGCGGTACTTGTTAGTACCGTCGGTAAATAAAGGGTTAAGAACCGTAATTAAAATGTCTTTACCTCTTGTTTCGAATTGTCGGATCGGTTTCGGCCCTACTTTAAAGTAAAAATAAAAAAACAATTGCTTTGAATCCTAAACCATTGTTTAAAACCAATAATGTTTCGAATTTAATGATGTCACATGTTGTTTTCGCGCCCTTTTTAAAACTTAAAATTGCAAATTTACATTGCAATTAAAATATTTATTTTGCGCTTATGTGTCTCTCTTGGATATTTCTATCAAATAAAAAATAAAATAAATGCTTGAATTTCCGATTAAAATATGTTGATCCTTCTTCACCCAGATTAGGAAAAACGAGTTAAAGGTATTATTCATTAAAATAAGGGTTAAATAAAAAAATCATCATTTCTCCAAAAAAATTTAACGCATAAGTAAATCATTCCCTTCAATCGGATGAAACTGAGCTGAGTTATCCGATGCTAAATCATCCGAATACACTTAATGACCCGAAATCTCATTCACTCTACTAGAAGTCTTTTACGTTTCTTTGATCGGTTTTACCGTAATACTCAAACTTCTATGTTCCTCCAATCGGAGTATCAATAAAATGGATGAATTGATTATTTTTATAACTATGAGGATTCGATATCATTTTATAACTTTAAGTAATATCAGAAAAAAATTAAACCAAATTTAAGTTTTAAGAGTATAGGATATGTCTTATCCATTTAAAAGTATTACTATTATTCACAAATACAACCTTCTACACATAGCTTCGATCTACTAATTTATTTTATTTATGCATCCATTTCTTTATAAAGAGATCATTTCCTTCCGGAGGAAAATCTCTCTGGATTACATACTCACATTTAGACATAATGTGAATATACCATTTGCTTGCGCTGCTTTTATTATCCTGTACTTCTGTAATTACCCCCTTCATAGTATGTATTGTAATATTTCTTAGCAGATACATATTTACAGATTATGAAGTACTAAATATAGTCATCATCTCTTTCCCTATCCTGTTTTCTTGTTAGATATTTTTGGGTCATTCTCAATCGTTGATATTATTAGAAACATTAACATTCAAATTCACATCCATCAGATATTATGGTATATCCTTAGTCAATGAAGGATTCTACCAATCAAAATCAGAGAAAAGCTAATTTTTCTTTCTTTAGCTACTTGTTAACACCTACGCCAGTGGATGTGAATATGTATGTAAATGGCGTTTTGTGAATCGTTAGTTAGTCATATCATTATAAATTCAACGTAAAATATACTATAATGTTTAAAGATTAGTTGGATATTATCGGTTATATTTTAAATGTTCAGTAACAAAATCAATGACTTATAAAGGCCGTACATGTACACTACCAACCCGGAGAGATCCACTAATTTCTTATAATAGCCCTTTTACTCAGAGTAGACAGAGCTCGATTTTTCTTGTGTCCACTTCCTTAACGTTACGCCGTGATCTATTTCATCTTTATGAGGGAAGTACAGATGCAGGCTTTTAAGATAACCCAGCTCAAGCGCCCTGTCGATGCAATAACGTCAGATACGGCGGTCACATAAAACGTCACTCTTCCTCTACGTCAAAACGCAGACATTTTGAAGATAATGGAAGTTGCGAGAGACGATGAAAGGATTTATTATTTTTTTCTTTCCTTTCCATTGCATTTTCTTATGGTGAAGGATTTTATGAGTTGGTTTCATGGCATGCAGCAGATGGAAAAGTGACATCGCAAAGGCCTTTAAGGGAACCAGGACGTCCAAAACCTTCAAAAATTCGATTTTTTAATTTTTATTTGATAAAATAGTAGGTTTCATGACGATTCCAAAAATGTATAATACATATACCTTTAGGACCGAGATCCCCCAGAAAATGGGGGTACAAGATGTAAACAATCACCACCACTAATGTTCCATTTTAAGTTCTTTTGCATTTTTCTCAAAACCTGTTTTTTTTTAACTTTAGGTTAGCTCTTACAAAATTCTAATCAATGAAATTACATGAAACTTGGTACAAATATTCGTTTTATATAAGTGCATTCAGTGAATATCATTTTATACAGTTTATGTTGCAATAATTTTTTTAATTAAGCAAAAATACGAGAAAAATCTGCTGTTTTTTGCTGCGTTTTAAAATTTTAAGTTCAGCATTTTTTTAAAAAAAAAGTATTCATTAAATTGTTTTAAAAATTAGTTCACTAAATTGAATATACATTTCTCTACATGGAAACCTATTTATTTTGCTAAAAAACAACATAGAATTTTCTATATGCTAACCTTTCTAACCCCATCCATCGGAAGACTCGTATGATAATATACTTTTTCGACTTCCTATTTTAGAAAATAATATGATAATATATAATTAATTTTTGTCCTTTTAGGATGAAAAAAGACTGTTAGTTAACGCAACCAATTTTTATTGTATTTGAATAACTTTTACTATATAATTTCGGGTTTCGAAATATTGTAAAATTAGAGTATTTTGCATGGCTGAGAACGTCCTGGTTCCCTGAAACACTTTTGCAACACTAACTAAACATAAACAGGATGTTAACAAAATAATTAACACTCCTACTATATAGCGTTTAGATTGTGTTGTGTAAAAAAATTATAGTGTTGTGAAAGTGTTGTTGGAGGCAGTAAATTCGTTTTTATGGTGTTGCGATCCAAAGTTGAGAAAACTGAAACACAGTCCTGGATCTATGGTGTATCGATACTAGGGTGTATCGAAAAAACGTTTTTTTATTTTGATGATGCATTAGAGTGGAAAAATTGTCTAAGGTGGCAGAGAGTACCTGTGATTATTTTCAGAATTTTCGGATAGTATCTTTAGGTACCACATTTGCCCTGAAGGTTCCCCATGTTATCCTATGGAGAGCACCAGCCAAAAAGGCCGAAAACTGGTTTTTCGCCCCCTCGTCCCTACTCTAATCACACGACAAATGTCTTCACTCGAGTTATGGGTCCTATATGGTGTATGCAACCCAACAAAACTTGACTAACAGCCTAAATATCTATATTAACGTTTTTTAGTGGACTCAAATTTCGTCAAAAATTGCGTCTTTCCTCGTTCAAATTTGAGCTTACAATCAAAATAATATAGATATTTAGGCTGTTATTTAAGTTTTGTCGGGTAATATACACCATATAGGGTCCATAACTCAAGTGAAGACATTCCTCGTGTGATTAGAGTAGGAATGAGGGGCGAAAAACCAATTTTCAGCCTTTCTGGCTTGCGGGCTCCGTAGGATAACCGTGGGAACCTTCAGGGCAAATGTGAAATGTGGCACCTAAAGATATGATCCGAAAATTCTGAAAATAATCACAGGTACTCTCTGCCACCTTAGACAACTTTCCCACACTAATGCACCATCAAATTTTTTTAAAAATCATCAAATAAAAGAAGTTTTTTTTCTATACACCCTATAGAACACTTCGCCTTAGAATCAAAAACTACTATCTCTGAAAATTCCCGCAGCTTAGTCGTTCATTCTGCTCGTTTTGTTGGTGGTTTTGGCGTTGTTAAAGCAAGACCCTCTATATAAAGGCCTCCCAACTCGGCCGTGCAACGTCATAACTTTCACTCATCTTTGACGTCACTCCATAGACTTAACATGGCAATTTTCACTCACGTTTGACGTCATCGTCCGGAGTTGGTTGGCCATGTATATAGAGGGTCTTGGTTAAAGGGTTGCTGCTATATCCATTGTTAATTCACTTCAGTCCTAGAAAGGGAAAATATTGAAACTTTGAATCTTAATAATTCTAAAACTAATTCGAATTAAAAAAAAAAGAAACGACAATATTTTTGTAAAAAATAATTGTATATGTGTTTAAAATATTGTACTTCTACCATGATTAGTTTTTCTTTTATAACGAAAAAAGAGTTCCAATTATTTCATTGGCTGATGCGAAACGAGCTAGATTCAATGTTGATCTTGGCGGTCTGATATCGTAAGCAGGTTGTCATATCAGGGGCAATATTTTCTTCATCTTAAAATCAAATAATACTGCCTTCTGGTCTGATTCGGAAATATTCGGAATTTCAAGCGAGAAAGCTCATTTCAATGGTTCGTAAGCGTGACATCATCGAGTTGGCAAAGTGCCAAACCAATCAAATGAGCGCCTGCAACGATCTGAAGTAATTATTATTATTTTTTGATTTAGTGGTATTTAATTGGTTTATTTTTCATGGGTAGTGGTTTGAATTGGCGTCTGATTTTAAGTAGCCAAGGATCGGGATCCCCGAAGTTTGCCGAACGGAGATAGTAGTTTTTGATTCTAAGGTGACGACATATCCAACACTTTTTATGCGTATATGCAGAACCCTATATCAACACAATCAGGAGATAAAATGTTCTACCGAACAATATAATCGCGATATGTTGTTAATTTTGGTACAAAAAGGTGTTCTTTAAATGGGGTTTATAAGGTGTTTATTTTTTGTAGAGCTTTGGAAGTGTATCTCATGAGAACAAACTCATGCTAACCTTGCGAAATTGTTACACTTCTCAAGCATTAAAATTAATTACTAGGATTTCAAGTGAAACATTTAAGGTTTTTGAAAAATTGTCATGGATATTATGATTATCCTAAAAAATTTTAAGTCAAACAATGGGAATCAATTTCTATATTATTATATACTAGGAATAAAACACAGATATATAGAAAGAACATTCAGAATTATCAAAATAAATGTATTTTTTATAATTTGAATTTCCATTACAATCTAAAAAGGGATAAAATAGAAAATGTCTTTAATTGATTTTCAAGCATGTGTTTTAAAATAGATTTTTGGATTTTTGTTACTTAAAAGAATTTAATGAAATTCTTAAAAAATTAATTTCAAAAACTTTTTAGGAATGACATAAGTTGAAAGAAGTTCTGTGCATTTTCATTCTAATTTATATAAATGTTGCTATGACGTCAACGGTATTCACTGAAATATATGTCTTTGTGTATTAATTTTTATCAACATCACAACAATGGACATTTTTCCATTTTAAAAATAACTATGAAAACTATTTCAAAATTTGTAAGGAGTTGAATGACCCCCTTTATACCTTAAAAACACAATGAAAAAGTTTAACTAGTTCGTGGAATGCAAATACATTCAATAAAAAATCCCACACAACAGCGAACTTTAAAGCTTGACTTCGATAAAAAAAAACTAATTAAACCAACTTTTTTCCCTCGCTGTATTTATTGAGTACATACTGAGCAAACAAGAAACCTTAATGACTATAGAAAACCCACTAAAAAGCACACCTCACTACCAACGACTGATTTTCTAAAGCGGATGCCTCGAAACCCCCATGCATTCACGGAGCGCTGGTCCCAACTGTTGCTGAACCCATTCAAAGTTGTACAAAAGCTCAAGAATTAAAGCGCGGGCAGATTTTATTGATCCCTCACGGGGTGCGCGCGCTGCCCCCAAACTCCACCAAGACCCGGCCCCCGATGTAGTCCATCTCAACCCCAGCCGCCGGCGCTACCTGTTGCTTTTCTCTCTCTGTTGTGTCCGACGGCGGAGATGCCCGAAGACCGCTTGTCGGACTGAACAACGGTCATTGAGAAGTTGTGGGTTGGAGAATTTCCATGGTGGATTATTTTTATGGTGTGACTTTCTGAACAATTTGAGGCGTTTGCAAGTTTGCGCGGACTTTTTTTTTGTGGCTGCTGTCGGATTATTTCGTAGTGGAAAAGTTTGTTTGACCAGTTACTGACTGGATTTACATTGATTTGAAAAGCTGTACGGCATAATCGTTTGCATGGATTACTTTTCTGGTTTGGATTATTCGCGTGGTTTTTGCTTTTGTGATTACTTGAAGTTTAAACTAGCGTCCTCTTGATTTGAGATTGAAAAAGTTGCATGGATCTTTTTTAGGAGAAATTATTTTATTTATAGTCCTCTGTTTTGCGCGTGACTAATAAAAATGATGAGGTTCATGAATGAATCTGCTTTTATATAGTTTGAGCTTGTGAAATAATGGATAATTATTGGTAAGTTGATGTTGGGATTCTTCGAGTTTCAGCAAGCTTACTTTAAATTTGGATAATTAACTTTCAATGTGAATAAAAGAAAGCTTACTATAAGTGTGAATAATCACTATGCTTATAATTTTGAATGAATTCTTTTAACAGTTGGATTACTCTATCTTCTTTTCACGTAACCAGAGTTGAGTCTTCATGATTCAAACCAAAAGAAATTCCAAAACATTAACGATTTAAGTAGATGTATATTGTCAAATGGTTGAATTTGTGTTTATCTGTGCTTTACCGAGTGTTTTGTGTCTCGGTATACTAAATTAAGCAACTGCAGTTTAAGAATCTTTTTATAAGCACTTAAAACACTTGATTTCTACTACTCAACATCTATTTTACTCAGGATGACTGTTTAACAATAATTAAAAGGAAAATATACTCAGCAATAATACTATTTACTTAAAATGCACAAAATGTTAAACCTTTTTAACAGAAAGATAGTGCAGGGATTTGGAATAATTGAAAACATGACTGAAAGAAAGGCTTCAGAACTTATTTATGTGATGATTCCGTCGTTTTTATGATGTTTCGGTCTAAATTCTTTTTGACTGATAAGACATAATTTTAATGATTTCTTGTCAAAGTTTGTCAACTAATTTACGTCATATTAAGGAATATATCCAATATTCGTTTGCATTCTATGCTTTCATAGTTCACTCACTTATTTAATTACATCAAATACCTAAGTGTGTTTCCTACCGTGTTCATAACTTGATATTAATTACATGAGCATTATATAACAACTACTCTATATATTCCAGTTCATACCCAATAGTGATAGGGAGCTTGCAGAATTTGTGTTCTACCAAGAGAAAATAAGTTGATTGCGTTAAACCTTTAAAAGTAATAGGTTATATAGGGGGTTTGCATTACCAAGATAACCTCGTTCTCTAGTGAATTACATAACTTATGATATACACTGAAGTTGTAAAATATAATATATTTGTGATTTAATATACCTATATATCCATTCAATGATATCATTTTACCTAAAATACGTTTCAATATCATCTTTTATGTTAGATGTTTAGGTTTCAAATACATCGATGTAGCTAAAACATGAAGAAAATACTTTCAAACATATTTTTGTGTATCTATTTTGTGATTCCAAGTTTATATTCGTACATGAAATGGAAAATATGTATTTAATGTTGAACACATTATATTTGTTATAACCCCTCACATTTGCGTCTACAATATACCCTTGACTAAAATTGAAATTTAAAAATGTGTGAAGAAAAAGAAGATTTTGCTGTTTATAATATTTACTTATATGCGAGGTAGAAACTAGTATTTTTGGATATTTGTACTACGTGTTTATGAATGTTTATTCTAACAAAATTTTTGCACTGATGCACCAATTTATAACTGGAATGAAAAATATTTACTAGAGAGAACTATTTTTATTTTAAGGAAAGAATATCTCATTTGAGTAAAACATCAGAGAGGAAACATTGTTTTTAAGACAGCAAAATTAATTAAGATATCCTCTTTAAACTTTTTTGTCTAAATGATGCCTAACATCGGAATAGGGTTCAGGAATTATTTCTTATGGTAAAGTGAATAATAGAACAGTATAACGAAATATTAGACATCGATCCGTAAGATTGCAGAAGCTCGAACAAATATTTGATAATCTACAAATGTTTTAAAATTTTAACTGATTCAAGAAAGAACTACTATAGTCGAAGATATAAACTCTAGTACCAATTGTTTTGAAGTTTGAGCGGGTGCCAGTGATTGTTTCCAAATACGTCCAGAAAGTTAGATTTTTCATAATGCGTCTCTCAAAATCAGGGTGATATTTGAATACAAATGCTATACTTACATACATCCCAACGAAGCTAACTGTACCTCGACTAAGTAGAAGCCACGTCATGTTATCAGTGTGTTAATTCAAGAAACTCTAATACTGTTTTACTACTGGATCCATTTAGCAACCCTAGTGGCATATTTTTAGGTTTGAGCAGGGGCAAGGGATTGGTTCCATAAACGTCCTGCATACCAGAATCTCTAGTTTGAGCAGGTGCCAGTGATTGGTTCCAAATACATCCTGAAAACTAGAATTTTTTATAATGCGTCTCACAAAATCATGGTGATATCTGAACGCGAAATCTATAGTGACACACATTCCAACATATCCTTGACTAAGTAGAATAAACACCGCCATGCTACCAGTGCGTTCATACCAGAATCTTTAGTTTGAGCGGGGACCAGTGAATGATTCCAAACACGTCCTGAAAGCTAAAACTTTTTTATGATGCGTCTGTAAAAACATAGTGATATCTGAACACAAAAGCTATACTGACATACATTCCAACGTAACCATCTCGACTTAGTAGAAGCAACACCACCATGCTACCAGTGCGTTCGTACAGCGTTCGCATGAAGCGACGCAATCGCGAGGCGGCCGCGTCCTTCCGCAGGAACCAGGCGACTCGCCGCAAGCCGACGACGACCACCGGGGCGTCGACCTCGGCGACCCACACCCCTGCTCGCCGGACGGTCAGCGCGGGAGCCGCCGTGCCCTCCGAGGCCGCCAAGCCCGCGTCCAGCCCCGGCGGCAAGTCCGTGTCCTCCGAACCCGGGGTGATCTCCAAGGAGATCTCTAAGATAGAGACTGTGATGGAAGAGTCGGAGGAGGGAAAGGAGGATGGGGAGGAAGAGGTGGAGAATAAGGAGGAGGTGAAGGTGGAGGTGGAAGGAGAGGAGAAGGAGGCGCCTCCTCCTGAGAAGGGGCATGTCAAGTTTGAGGAGGTGCCTGAAGAGGTGGAGGAGGAAGATGGAGGGGATAAGAAGTGAGTTGATGCATGTTTTTTTGCTTAGTGTTCGTGATGGATTTGCTGGTTTTAATACTTATACTGCAAAAAATATCGTCAAAAATGTAGTTTTCTCTAAGAAGTCTGTAGTTTTTTTTGTAGCAATAGGACTTCAACACGTAAGTCTGCAGTTTTTTACAGCAAATTTGAATACATTCTAAAGGCATTTCAGCGGTCTTAAAAAAACTAAAGAGTTTCTAAAGAAAACTGCAGATTCCATACAGAAAACTGCAGGCAAAGTGTCCAAATTCCCTTCAGTTTTTTAAAGAAATTTTGCTGGGTGCTTCTCTGTCCACGGAATTTCTCTGTTGGGTGAACTTTTTCTATTTATAACAACTTTTCTGCGAAATTATTTCGGGACGTCGTCATTTTAACATCAAACACTACTATTTCCGCCGTTCGGCAAACTTCGTGAATTCCGATCCTCGGTGATTTGCTCTCATTTTATTGGTTTCAATCTTTCTAGCTCGATGATGTCAGAACTTACTAGCTAATCAAGTGAGCTCCTTCGCTAGCAATTCCGATTTATACCGAAGTAGACCAGAAGACAGTGATATTTGATTGTAAGGTGACGACATAGGCCACTAAAATTTTCGAAGTTGGGTGAAAATAAGACATGAATCTGTAGATAGACAATATGTAGTAAAATAAATAGAATATTTCCGATTATTAAGTTCCGTAAAGTTTCAAAAAATCGTAGCATAAACAGAAAAAGTTCTATCAACAGAGGAATCCCGTCAAAAGGAAAGCTTTGGCAACTTTTGGCGCCAGAGATTTTCAGTTTCTTAGCTATTATTTATGCAGTGTAAAGGAAAAAAGTAAGAAAACTTAATGGCCAATTTAGTGTTATACTCTTTGTATATAGAATCGGTGCTAAGCTCCCGTTTTAAAACTCGCCCTTTTGGAAACGATATTGAAAATATACACAGCACTATTTTAGTTTAACCCATCAAGTTACGGCACACTCTAAAAAAATGTTTATTACAACAACCCTATTTGGGCGGTTATACCAGAAAATCTCTGCAATCTGGACAGGAAAATACTGTTATATTTATACAGAATCCGTATAAGTATGGCAGGATTTCACAGCACAAAATATAGGAGATATAGATTGAATTCGTCAAATCGAAGTTTTTTTTAAGTGCAGGGTACAAAACTTCTGCCTGTGTGTGATTCCATGCCAAATCATCCAGAGTGCACACCCATCTACTGCAGATTTTCATGAAATTTTTTAAGCTCAAAGTAGATAAGGAAAAAAATATTTTTAATCACTAGGGAGCTACCGCCCCCTGCTTGCTATCGCTCACCAACCCCCGTAGGTGACGCAGGACCTTTTGGAATTGCTTCGCAATTCCCACAAATTCCAACTCGCTGAACTTAATACACTTTATAAAACAATTAAACAATTTACACAAAAAACGTCAACCAACTTTCCAAAAATACGTCACCAAATCCCCTTCATGAATAAATCTCCCTTAAAAGTTTGAATATATTGATAATTGAATTATTGAATTAACTCGAACTTACAAAAAATTTAAACGAAATGTTTTTAAAAATATTCATCTTAATTATTTTTAATCTATGATTATAAAAATAACTAATGAGGAAGTTGCATGATTTTTTTTTATTTTTTTAATCGATTCCTCTTGCAAAAATAAGCAAATACCCAAAATTTGAGGCCGATCGAGAAATTTTTTGATTGCCAAAAAAATTAACAAAAATCCCCTTTTTAAAAGCCCGCGAAAACGCCAAGAGTTTGGATGTGACGTCATCTTATATTAATCATTGTTGTAAAGCAATGGAGTTGATGGTATCATTGTTGACGTCATCTTATAGTTTAAACAATAAACGTTTTCAGTCACGTGTTTTTTTCTCGACTTTTAAATTAAAATATTTAATTACCTGTACATTTTTTTGAAAAACTGACTAGATATTTCATTTTACCATACAAAAAACTATACGGAACACTTGTTTGTTTTTGAAAATCTGACACATGCAACTTCCTTATTCTAATTGTTTATCAATATTCGGACCAAGCAAAAACCATTATTTTAAAGTAAGGCTAAGCGCGCACTAGAGACTTTTGTCACGCCGACAGAGACAAAATTATCACCCTGGCTTTTGCAAGAGGCTACCCAGCAAAAAAATCAACAAAATTTCTTCAAAAAGTGAAAGGAATTTGGACACTTTGTCTTCAGTTTTCTTTATGAAAACTGCAGTTTTTTTCAAAAATTCTGCAGTTTTTTTATAAGACCGTTGAAATGCCTTTAGAATGTATTCAAAATTGCTGTAAAAAAGTGCAGACTTACGTGTTGAAGTCCTATTGCTACAAAATAACTACAGACTTCTTTAAGAAAACTGCACATATGACGTTTTTTGAAGGAATTTTGGACAGGTTTTTTTGCTGGGTAGAGAGCGCGCATAGGCGACGAGACTCTTGAACGGTTGCCTAGAGTCATCTCCATAGAAATGCGTTGCTTTCGAGTGACCTAGTCTTTATAGTCACCGTGACAGAAGTCTCTTGTGCGAGCTTAGCATGAAAATTTTATTGACAGTACTCGCTTTGTAACTGAGACCTTATCCGTTATCTAAAAAATGGAAATATTTTAAAATTGAGAATTGTTTTTGAAAAATCGAAGGGCCTACTCTGAAATCCGGAAAGAATCCGGACATTTTGATACCATGGGTCATTCGGTTTAGTAATTAAAAAGCCTTTCTCTGGAAACCGTTCACCAAAAACTTTTTTTAGAATAGAGAGATTCTATCAATTAGTTTCAGCGGTACACTGTTAAAAAAGTTCAACCTTTCACCACAAACTGGGTTAAAATTAGTTGCAACCAATAGTCGGTAACAAGGTTTCACCAAGTTTTCGGTGCTTTCACAAGCGAAAGCACCGAAGCTAGCTGTTTTTTTAACAGTTTAAGGCTGTTTAAAGTTTTACCCACCTTGTCTTTCAGCGGCAGCTCGGGCTAATTGCGTTTTACCTTACCAGCTTACCTTAATACTTAAGTTAATAAACATATATTATTCAAAAAATTTTTTTTTTATATTGGTAAAAGCTTAGAATTTCGTGTATTTACAGCGAATAGTCTACAAAATCGAATGAAAAATTGAAATCTAAGAAAACACGTTATCGAGGTTTAAATTCCATTGAAACACAAACTTTATATTACAAGGAAGAAGAGAGTATTTTCTTTCAAAATCGGTGGGGTTTGGGGAGGGCAGTAAATGTGACCACCACATTTACCTACCTAACTTATCTTTTATAAAGGTATACTCCGGAACCTTGCTACAAATCAATTAGACAGGAAAAGGTTTATTTTTCGATGAAAATCAGGCTCTCTATTTTAACCTTTGTTAATGAAATACAATTTTGAAGGTTCTGTTTCTGGAAATTTCACCGGTTAGCCATTGCAGAGATGTTTCGTTAAATGATGGCGGCTCTCATTGGACTATGAATACGAATACTTTACTTTTTCTTTACAGATCGTTAAAATCAAAACTAAAGTGTCAGATTTTCAAACATTCTTCAATTTACCCTAATGTTTTTTAAGGACTAAATTATACATTCTGAAATGTTTCTTTTTACGAGAAACATTTTAACCACCGCACTTTACTGGAAATTATGACTGAAAGCAAGTTTAATGACTAAAATCGAGAAAGAAAGTAGGAACACTAAAACTAAAAAATGTGTGTGTAGTAGTAATAATAATACTAATACTAATACTGAAAAAAACAATAACATCAATACTAATAGTAATAATTACCAAGGCTGGATTTCTAAAAAAAGAGGTACCGGAACGGTAAAATTATTGGTATCAAAACTGAAAAAGTTAATACTTTTTAATACCAAAACTTATGCATTTATTTTCAAATTTAAATTTATAAAATAAATTCAAATGTGTTGTACTAGATTAGGAAGAGTTTTCTAACTTAAATATTAATTGTATAAGACGATGAACTCTTTATATACCTTTTTTTATAGTGCCAGTGGGTTATACTTTTTTTCCAACAGGGTGCCTCTCGTAGGAGGTGAGACGGCTTATCATCAATGAACCATTAGTGTTGTATATTTTGCCAATTTAAAGAATATAATACGTTGCTTAAATTTCTTTGCAAATTTGCCCCGTGATCTGGCAAATATGGTTCAAATAAAAAAGAATCAACACCAGGAGAGGATTGTGGGTAGTTCAAATGGGGGTTCACAATCATATTTTAAAAGAACAATTAAGTAAAAACCTTACAATTAAATCACAAATATTGTTATTTGTAAAAAAAGATAAAAATGCATTAAAATATTTTTTTAAAATTTGAAACATGCCTTTTTAATATTTTGTTTGGTAGGATTCTTAATCTGAAAACAAATATTATTAGTTGAGTTCTGAGTACAAAAAGGGGGTATGGGGGTTCTCCCCGAGAAAAATTTTGGAAAAAACAGGGTTTTAATTCATTTTAGGACTTTTTTGGTACATAGAAAGGTATCCGCTGGCCTGATGAATGGTTCTAGTTAGCCTTAGTTAGGAGACCCCTGAAATAGAATATAATTTTTTTTCCAAAAAAGAGGTTCCGGTCCGTTCCGGCTGAAATCGAGCCCTGATAATTACTATAGTTTTAACGATTGTTAGAATAAGTTCTTTGAAGAAAATTATAAGATAAACTATAATGTTTTGAAGAAATATGCTATAAAAGCTGTAACAGAACTTTTCAGAAATATTTTGTAAAATTCGTGTTTATCCCCTTACTTAGAAATTCTATTAGGAAACTGTACTTTGGTATAAATGTTAGTCTTTTCTTTGTATAGTATATACAGTTGGATCTCCTTGTAAACTCAACATTCAAAGTCTCTTTGATGTTACCGAAAATGTTCTACTTGCTTTTTTTTATTCTTTCTAGTAACTTAGAAGAAACCTTTTTCCAAATATTCTATCATGAGAATAACCTAGGTCCAAATCCTGATTTTAATTTATAATGCAAGTATAATAAAGGAAATTGCTTTGAGCTGTAAAAAAGGTTTTTCCATGCATATAAAATGAGTTATCTAAATTGAACAATATTTTAAATTTTGTAAAGATGCATTTAATTTAAATCTTTTTTATTTAAGAAAATTTATTTATTAAATTTTTGGTTTTATTGGAAAAAGGATAATTAAATAAAAATATTATATATAAATCTACACTTTTATCAAATTTTGTCTTTACTATTCAGAACTTTTTCAAGAGTTCTGTTATTCCAGGAAACACACATTTTATCATATTAGAATTCCTCGTTATTGAATATATTTTATTTTGTAGATTTTTTCCTTGATATATTTATTATTTTTACATTTTTGTAACATATTTATATTTAAGAGGAATATTTTGTTAATGGCAAACTAGGTATCTAATTTTTTCTTATTTTAACTAATGCATTTTGTACTTATTTTAAATATAATAATTTATTTTAGAAATACAATTCAGCAGTTATAAAAAGCAACTGGGCCATTTCATTTAAAATCACCTGATGAGTGTTGCCACCATGTCACGGATTTTCCTGAAAATTTTATGTGGAAGAGAACATGATGAAAAAAGGCTAAAATAATTTTTTCAGAATTTTTCGATCAAAAATGACGTTGTGGGGCCATTTTGAATTTGACTGAAATCCTCAAAATGGCGGCACTAGACGAAGTAATATGCGTGTTTGTAACTTCAATAACTTTCTTATTTATCATCTGATATAGATAAGTTTGGTGTCTTTTTAAAGATAAAAATACCAACTATATTACAAATTCAAAAATATTCAGAAAAATCCATTAAAAGAAATTTTGGAGGAATTTTTTAAACAATTTTTTAGGAATTTTTTAAAGGTAAAACCCCACCTTTCACCCTCTTGATTTTTTTTCTCAATGTTGCAAATCTCATAAGTTTCAACATAAAAAAAATTCAGGAGGGTGTTTTTTGTTGTTAATTTTTAAAAAATTAAAGAAGGTGAAAAATTTAATTTTTTGTATATTTTTTAAAGAATTTTTTTAAGGTAGAACCCCAACTTTCACCATTTTGATTTTTTGTCACAATATTGCAAATCTTATACTCTTCAACATAAAAAAAATTCAGAAGGGTGTTTTTTGTATTTTGTCTTATATAGAACAAATATTAATTGCAAATTACTCCTTTATGTTCACCCTTTCTCCCTCTTTCATTCAATCAATGAATTTTCATTGTTGTATTTCTGAAAAAGTTGATCCTTCTGGGAAGGTGAATAGACTTACCTCTTTTATTTGTTCCATTTAAGGCAAAATACAAAAAACACCCTTCTCAATTTTTTTTATGTTGAAGAGTATAAGATTTGCAATATTGTGACAAAAAATCAAAATGGTGAAAGTTGGGGTTCTACCTTAAAAAATTCTTTAAAAAATATACAAAAAATTCAATTTTTCACCTTCTTTAATTTTTTAAAAATTAACAACAAAAAACACCCTCCTGAATTTTTTTATGTTGAAATTTATGAGATTTGCAACATTGAGAAAAAAAAATCAAGAGGGTGAAAGGTGGGGTTTTACCTTTAAAAAATTCCTAAAAAATTGTTTAAAAAATTCCTCCAAAATTTCTTTTAATGGATTTTTCTAAAAGTTGATCCACTATTTCTGGAATATTTTTGAATTTGTAATATAGTTGGTATTTTTATCTTTAAAAAGACACCAAACTTATCTATATCAGATGATAAATAAGAAAGTTATTGAAGTTACAAACACGCATATTACTTCGTCTAGTGCCGCCATTTTGAGGATTTCAGTCAAATTCCAAATGGCGCCACAACGTCAGTTTTGATCGAAAAATTCTGAAAAAATTATTTTAGCCTTTTTTCATCATGTTCTCTTCCACATAAAATTTTCAGGAAAATCCGTGACATGATGGCAACAAGAGTTTTTTATTTTGGGTGATTTTAAATGAAATGAGCCAACTGGGCTATAAAGGCACTACGAAAGGTAAAAAAGGAACTAGCATAAATACCATGACATTTACAATCAATCCTTTAAAAAATTCTTATAACACACTCTAAGGAAGAATATTATAACCTCTAACACTTTTTATTTTGTTTCTAGACTCCTTAATCTCTCGTATCTCCTTAAGAAGCACTTAATCATAAAAAGTAATTATTTTTTTAATACTTGTAATCTTTTTATTATTATGTAAGTCTTTTTAAGCAATGAAAATATAAAAGTTCTAAAACTTATTTTTAGAGAGAAAACTGGATGTGATTTACAAATTTCATGAAATTTCACACGTTCCATATTTGTACTAATAAGCAACATTTTACTGCTAGCCAGAATCGTAGGTATTTCCCCTTTTATTTCGCTTCTCACTGATATATCAGAGCACAACACAAATTAGTATTGAACTCTACTTTAGGAAAAAAAAAAGAATTTAGATTTAGAAATTAAGTGCAATTATAGTAAAATTGATCGTAATATTCCGACAAATGATCAGTTCAATTTAAGTACTCGGCTAATTTCTGTTAACAATAAAATGGAAAATCAAAGTAAGTTTTTCACTCTAAAGGCTTACTTTACGGTGTTGCTCAAAATCCTCTCTCAGGAAATTAAGTTTTGGAGACTTTCTAATTTGATTCCCTTTCCTTAATAGCTGTCTGCATGAGTTTAAACTAAACTCTTTTTCTTAATGAGATTAAGATAAAATTTCATTCCATTAGCACAATTTTCTTATAAACCGAAAGTAAATAACAGTGGAATAAAAATAATTTTTCTTCTACGGGTGGTAGGCGCAGTTGTTTTAAATAAATTTATGATTGGAAAAACGAAGGTTACTATTATTTTATGTCATTTGAGCAACAAAAATCTTGATTTTACATTAGAAATTTCTATTTTACAACCTTAAACAAGAGATAAGAGTATAAGGTTTGATGTAACTTGTAATTTGATTATCAGTTATACATTTCAATACAGATCTTTGGATAATTTTGGAGGTTTTCAAAGATTTATCACAAATATTTTAATTCAGTTTTTATAACTATTTTACACAAATTATGCATATCTCTATTCTAAAAAAAAGTTTTTGGTGAACGGTTTCCAGAGAAAGGCTTTTTAATTACTGAACCGAATGACACATAACTGGTATCAAAATGTTCGGATTCTTTCCGGATTTCCGAGTAGGCTATTGGATTTTTTAAAAAAGTTCTCAATTTTAAAATATTTACATTTTTTTAGATTTCGGATAAGGTCGCAGTTACAAAGTAAGTAACTATGAATTTTGAAACAATTGAAAACATGTTTCACTGGTTTTTAATATTCAAATAAATTAAATAATCATCTTTCTACTTATAACACGAATTTAAAAAAATATATTTTGTGTTATTTTTAACAATATTTATATTTTTGTTGCTCAAACGGTTTTAATTATATTTAAAACATATGCATAATTAATTTATCTTTTATTTTTTAAATAACAAATTAATATTTTTATATTTATCTTTGTCGTTGTGGCAACCTAATCAATACTATATTTACAATAAAATATAAACTCGCTTTCGGAAATTTTGAGAACTTTTGCATTTATTTTTTACAATAATTATTATTTTTGTATCCTTTTGCAGGTAAGTTTTTTAAGGTAGTGAAATGTAACTCTTTATTTCATAATGCCAAAACGCAAGCAACTAGATCATACGGGTGAATGTTTAAGAAATAAAGATAAAAATCGAAAATGATGGAAGTCTAGACATTCGTGTCATTGCTATGAAACGGACACAACTTCGACGTTTGTTTGTTCTCATGAAGATACAATTCTATATTTTTGCGATGTTTGCGATAATTACTACATTTTTCACAGCCAATCATTACAAATTTTAAGAAAGTTAAATTTATTCCTGAGATGTTTCAGTGCTTCCTTAACGGATCTGTGAAAAAAAACATTACCTTGGGGAATGGGTAAAAGAATGTTTACATTGCCCTGTTGTTAATTTTCTTAGAATTATAAATCGATCCGCCAATTCATGTTACCATAAAAGAACTGTTAAAATTCCGCCAGTGAATAAATATCCGCCATTTTTGAAAGAATACCCCGGAGAAGTACTACCCCTGTTTTAAGAATGTTTTATAAATTGAGTAAGTGCAGTGAGCTTCCTCAAGAACATTTAAATTTCAGTTTGAGGACACAGTATTGTATCACAAACTCTAACACAGGGTGTCCCAAAACGACCGCATTAACAGCTTAGCACAGCTAGATTCCTCGTTGGGAGTACATAAAAATTGCCCAGTGAAGCGTTCCTGTACGATCCAAAGTTTTCGAGAAAAATACGAAAAACAAGCTATGACGTCACTGCCGGTGCAAGAAAAAAACACTTTATTGAACATATCAACAGCAGTATTATGCACAATTTAAAGCAGATGTTCAAAGTGTCCTCCGTATGGGGCCATCTCAAGGAACTGGTGTATCAAGACGTAGTTAAAACACAAATATGGACTTAGTTGCTCGTCTGCATGCTGCTTGTACTCCATTAGACCCCGCGATGCTGCAACGTGTGATGACAGCCATTCCACGGCGTGCTCAAGCCTGCCTCGACATGCACGGCGGACACTTTGAATATCGGCTTTAAATTGTGCATAATACTGCTGTTGATATGTTCAATAAAGTGGTTTTTCTTGCACCGACAGTGACGTCATATTTTCTTTTTCGTATTTTTCCCGTAAACTATGGATCGTACAGGAACGCTTCTTTGGGCAATTTTTATGTACTCCCAACGAGGAATCTAGCTCTGCAGAGTTTATGCGGTCGTTTTGGGACACCCTGTATATGGACATGGATACTTACACTGTAAAAATAATAGTAAAGTTCGGCACAAATTCTAGAATAGTTCCTGCTTTTATGCTATGAGTTTTTATTACAATTAAACACTTTCCTGGAAAATTCTGAAGAGTTTTCAAGTGCAATTTTGTTAGTGTTGACTTTAAATTTAGTTTCTCTCTATTCTAAAAAAAGTTTTTGGTGAACGGTTTCCAGAGAAAGGCTTTTTAATTACTGATCCGTATAACACATATTTGGTATCAAACTGTCCGGATTCTTTTGAGGATGTGCAATAATCCTTTAGAATTTCTAAAAATAATCTCACTTTTAAAATATTTCCATTTTTTTAGATTACGGATAAGGTTGCAGTTATAAAGCAAGAAACAATGAATTTTAAATAAATTGAAAACATATTTCACTGGTTTTTAATATTCAAATAGATTAAATAATAATCTTTCTATTTATAAAACGAATTTAAAAAATATATTTTGGGTTATTTTTAACAATATTTATATTTCACGGCCAGCCGACGTGCTGGCCGAGTGGTTAGCGTATCTGACAGCGAAGCCATACGTCCGGGGTTCGAATCCCCGTTTGGCATGGATGTTAATGTCTGTCCTTGTGTGATGAATGAATGTGGCCCCCTGTAAAAAGGGGTTGCGCTAGTGAATGTGTGTGTGGCGCGGGCAACAGTAACTCACCTCCGTTGCTTCGGTCCACAGGTGCTCGCTGGGTAACGCTAAGTAGGTACTTCTTAGGGCATTTCAGTGGTTAAATGATAATGTCCTAGTACCAGCCCATTAAAAATAAAAAAATATTTCTGTTGTTTAAACGGTTTTAATTATATTTAAAACTTATGTATAATTAATTTACCTTTTATTTTTTAAATAACAAATTAACATTTTTATATTTATCTTTGCCGTTGTGGCAACCTAATCATTACTATATTTTCAACAAAATATAAACTCGCTTCGGAAATTTTGAACTTTTGCATTTATTTTTTACAATAATTATTATTTTTTATTTACTTTTGCAAGTATGTTTTTTAAGGTAGTAAAATGTGACACTTTATTTCATAATGCCAAAACGCAAACAACTAGATAACACGGGGGACGGTTTTAGAAATAAAGATAAAAATCGAAAATGTGGGAAGTCTAAATATTCGTGTCATTGCTATGAAACTGACAAACTTCGACTTTTTTTGTTCTCATGAAGGTAAAATTCTAAATTTTCGTAATGCATGTTTACGGTAATTACTACATTTTTCACATCCAATCGATGAAAATCATTAAAAATTTTAAGAAAGTTAAATTTATTCCTGAGATGATCCAGTGCTTCTTAATGGATCTGTGAAAAAAACATTACCTTGGGGAAATAGTAAAGGAATGTTTACATTGCTCTGTTGTTAATTTTCTTGGAATTATAAGGCGATCCGCCAATTCATGTAACCATAAAGGAACTGTTTAAATTCCGCCACTGAATAAATATCCGCCATTTTCGGAAGAATACCCCGGAGAAGTACTACCCCTGTTTTAAGAATGTTTTATAAAGTGAGTTAGTGCAGTGAGCTGGGTTTTGTGAGGAATTGCGAAGCGGTCCAAAAGTGTCTGCGTCAGCAGTTTACGGGGGTTGGCGAGCGATAGCGAGCAGGGGGCGGTAGCTCCCTAGTAAACTAAGTAAAAATTAGTCTAGATTAGTCTAGTTCTACTATTCAACATTTTAATTTGTTTGAGATCATCCAGTTTAAATGTTCTCTTCAAAAAAATCATCTTTAAATTGAATCTTTAATTGAATTCTAATCTTGTACGGTTTACATACATTAATTAGCGTGAATTTAAATACATTAAGATCATACATACTTAACGAGAGAGATTTTACGAGCTAATCCGTTTTTTAAGGACGAAACTGTCAACCCTTGTTTGATTATGTAGCTAAGAACTCAGCCGAATCCATTTGGCTGGTTCAAGGCAAATTGCTTTTTAAGCAAATTCTACGCTTAAAGCTTTCTCCGAAGGAAAAGTATTGGCAAAGTGAGAGAAGAGCGACGCTAGAAGAGGGGCAAAACTTCCGCATATAAGCTCATTAAAATTTCTCTTACCTTAGAAAAATTTTACCTTTCCCTAAACATTTATTATTTCTGTTGTGTGCGTAAGCTTCTTATCGGTTATATTTATTTCGTCGCTTGCACTACTATTATTATGTGTGAGGTGAAGTGAAAAGAGTTTAAAGCTAATCCCCTGCGATGAAGAAAAATAAGGGAAAATGTAAATGTGTAGTGTGCCCGAAATAAAGCGGGAAAGACAAGATCTAAAACTAAATTGCCTGGTAATCGCTCCTTTCTCTTAATTATATCGCGCAGGTTTTTTTAAGTAAAAGTTGTTGAGAAGTTTTCCCAATTTTTGACTGAAATGTTAATTTTTTTTGTTGGTTGCCAAACTTGTGAACTATTGTGCTGTTAACTAAAGAATGTGTTGGGGGAAAATTATGAACTTCTGTATGAATAATTTAGATGCATAGGTTTGGTAAAAAAACTTTTTAAAGAACTATAGGAACGAGGTTAATAACTTTTACGAAGTATAATCTATGAAAATAAAAAAGCACTCAAGTAAAAATAAAGTGCTTACTTTTAAGTCGTTAAAAAGCATTTTAGTTGAAGAGTTTTGTTGGTTATGAATAGCATTGAAAATATAAAAACGCCTTTTGATAGAAATATTAATTGTTTAGGAGATATGGGCTAACTTTTTTTCTTCGATGGTTCCCGGTCATAATTATTCAGTATTTCATCCAATATATATTATTCTGAATGTGTACATCGCAAATTATCTGAATAATTGTATCTACTAAACTGCTAAAGGGAGTTTAAATATGTGACGACAAAGCAAAGTACGGTGCTCCTGATTTACGTTATTAAAGCAATTAAAACATGTCCCAAGGGAATCCTAAATGCAGTACCAATTTGATGTGTTTTGAGGCCCAATAGGACCACTTAGATAATATTTTGTGTTTTTCCTTTTCTTAAGAAAACTGATGCTTTCAGTAAAACATAATTGCGATAGTAAATTAGAATAACGTTTCTAATTTATAAAACAATATTTGTTTAATTAGTAGCCACTATTTAAATTTTGATCTATAAGATTATTAGAAATTGCACATTTAAAGTAAAATAAGCACGGTCGTTTCTTGCATACTGATGATCAATGGAGAGTATTTTTTGGACGTTTGCGAAGTTTTTCTTGTATAAATGATGTTTATGGCTATTGTTTAAATCACGCCACACCAATTATCTATTACTCCCTTGCATATTAATATTTCGCCCTGCCGAAGGAAGACGATAAAAGAAACACTGAAATAAAAAGAAAGAAATTATTTTGTTAAACATGAGTCCCATTGAACACGTTGATTACAAATAAAAGCCCAGAATAAAGGATAGGCGTCGTAAGTACGTAATTTGAAGAAGTATGCAGTTATGTTTTTTTATATACACTCGAGAAGATTTACGAATGTCTTGAAGTGGTTAGATCACAAACAATGGTCAATTAAAGTTTTATTATATTATCCTTAGTATCACTTGTAAAATATGAGGTAAATAGCTTTACAGTTAAATTAATCTAATATTTTTGGGACTTTGTCTCGACATCCTATAAAACAGGAGATAAGTATATTAAAATTTCATCCCCATTATAAAATTATAATACACATCACTAAACTATAATACCTTAAGGAATACTCATCAGCTATCATTATACTTTCATTATTTCATCTCACCCTTACACTAAATATTTTTATTCCTAATACTCACCTTCAATCCCTTTCATTTTCTCTCCTATCCCCTAACTTCAAAATTTTTTCATAATTTGTGTGAATTGTCTCTTTCTTCCCTCTTTCTCTTCTTAATTAAGCTGCTATATATTCCCTCTATACAATTCAAATGTAATGGTAAAATACAACATATCAAACTACGAAATACAACATAACGAAACATAACAAACATTTCAAGCCTTTTTAGTTATAACAACATCTAAATCATAACTAATTAATATTAAGCTTCACCTCACCGAGTTATTAAACACACAAACGCTTGTTACAATATTGACAATGCCTAACAACCGGCGAATAAAACCCAAGAAAAACACCTCCACCACCGAGAAACCGAAACATCAATTATTTCATCGACTGTTCGTTTAATTTGCTTACGGCTTAACACCGCAAATTTAATAAGGTGGGTAGATTGCAACTGTCCAACAGAGATTCGGAGATATCCGGACGGAAATCGATCAAGCGCTTGTTTGCTCTCCATTTTCCACCTCGCCGTGATTGTACTGCTGCAGAAAGCAAAGCGATGAATTCCGCGAAATTAATGAAACCGTTCGGTTCCTCTCTAATCTCTTGCAATCGGGAAAATCCAGTTACAACTTTGTCCCTCCCGATCGGGTTCTTGTTTTGATGAAACGAGTCAGACGCGTCTGAGACGGCCGGAAACGGCAATTTCCTTTTTGTTTTGCAATCGGAATGAGTGTTTATTTTGTGTTATGGGGAGTGCCTACTCACTCCCTTGCGTAATGGAGATGTTGTGGGAATTCGAAACGGATCCGCTTTGATGAGCGGAAGATGGAATTATCTAGCGGAATCATTCCGTATGCTAATTTCGCATGTTTCTACACGCAGACATGTCATGATTAGGTTTTTAATGTGTTTGTTTGGAGAGAGAAAAGATGTGACAATCGATCAAGCAAGGAATATTTATGAGGACTAATGTATGCCATGTAAAATTGTCATACACAGCTGTTAATGGATTTTACGTAGCCATCGAAATACGCAAATAATATCGGTTCGTATCAAAGCAATATCGGTTATCATTGTGAGCTACTAGGACTTGTAAGCCCTGTAAGTTTAATACGCTTCTAATATTCTACACCCAGTTTCTTCTCTGGTTACAGTAGCTTCTACACTACATTGTAAAAAAGTATGTCACTTTACACAGAAACGTGATGGAGTTGCCTCAATATCATTGAGGGATTTTTAAACCACGATAAGGAGGGACCTTCCACCTGAATGGGACCTCCCACCGAGTCTAGGTGGGAGGTTTCTTCTAATTTTGGAGATACTTTTTTCAATGATATTGAGGGGAAACTTCTTTCCGCCATTTCTTTGCATTAAGTGCCGTATTTTTTTACAGTGCCAGCTAAGGCCTTGTAAAGGCTTCAGAAAAAAATTGTAGGTTATTTTATGTAGCATTTAAAAATATTACATAAATCTCCACACTGTAAAAAAAAACTGTAGAAAAACAGAAATTTCAATAACAGTGACTTTATGTTTACAGAGATATTCTGTCATGTAACATTCCCACCGCACTTCTATTTATTTTATGTAAAATAACAGCTTTTACCTAGTTTTTTAGCTTATCTGTACTTAAACAGAAACTTACTGCATTGAAAAGCAATACAGCTATTGGCAACGGTATACTGAATCTTCTTTGGTTCAGTGGATAGCGTGCGTGCTTAGCATGCGGTAGGTCGCGGGTTCTATTCCCGGATATCAATTAATTAAAATTAAAATTAAAAAAACTCTACTAAAATAAGTGCATGCGTACAAGCAGAAAATTACTGAGAGGCAACAGAAAATCTGAAACAGAAATGACAGAAAGTTCCTTTTTACAGCATTTACCTGTAGGTTACAGCTTTTTTCTGTTTACAGGATTTTTCAACCTACAGATTTTTTCTGGCAACTTTTGCTGCCAGAAATTTTCTGTTTTTTTGCAGGATTATTTTTTACAGTGCACTGCTTGTACGTATTTATAAAGCAGTGGTGTGTTAATTTAGCAAACATTAGTTTTACCGGTTTCATAAAAAGCTTAAGCGGCTTTTAAAAAAATGGGGACAAGATATTTAAATCTAGAAATTTCTTTGAAGAATTATATTTCTCTGTATAAGTAATGTACGAGTGCCACTTTTTTGATGTCATCTACACTTCTTTGAAAGCATTATGGATCTCAAGAAAAAAATTGCATGACGTGCTGTTAATTTAGGATTAGAAACTAAATATGCTTTTCAGCAATGTTAAGTCTATGGGTGTAAGAATACTTGTTTGGGCCTTCAAATCACTTCATTTTTTAAAATAATTTATTTTCTAAATTGTCCTGATATTTGTTTTTTTTTGTAGATTATATAATTATAATGAACATTATAATTACTTCCCAACACTTTTTTGTGTAAAGTGACGTACTTTTTTACAATGTAGTGTAGAACATTATAAATAATGATATATTGTAATGAACAATAACATGCTATGTTAGGATTTACTTTTTGTTTGGGTTTTGCATATGGAATTCATTCCCCATAGGTATACTAGTGAAAATTTGCTTTCCCTTTGCCTAAAATTAAGGTGTGTTTTTGGCATTTTTTATTTGATTAGATTTAACTATAAATTGTATAATTTTCTTTTCTATATAGTTTCTTCAAATCAACTGATTGATTTAATTACCAGTAGGTTTTATTAATTGTATAATGATAATGATAAATGTATAAAAAGGTTTTTTAACAGTAGAATCGTGTATAAATTATCATATCAAATCAAAGTCTGCCCGGGCTAGTGGCCCACCAAGCGGTGCCCATCTCCGTTTCTGTAGCCTTTGGGCTTTGGGTGCGTAATTACTAGCGTGTGTCCAGGACGAGTGGCTAGCCTGACGCTGGACCCCCAGTTGATTTCCCAAGCAAGCTTGGTCCTCATTTATCGACCCCGGAAGGATGAAGAGCTGAGTTGACCCATGACCACCATGAGAAGCCGCAAGGCATCCAACCTGGGTCGGTAATGCTCGTAACCAGACACGCTGACCACTACACTACCGCGGCCACCATAAATTATCATATAGGTTACTGATATTTCTTTCTATAAAGCATCATGAAACTGTTTAATTCAATTTAATATTTAAAAATTGACAAATATGCTTATTTTTTTCTGTACAATTAATACACGAGTTTCAGATCACCTACATCCCTTTACAAAATCAGCAAATTTCTTTAAAAACACTGCAAGTTTCCTGCCTGAAATTCAGACAACCTCAATATAGGAGAAAAGTGGAGTAAAAAATCAGCATATAAACTATAAAAAAACATGCAGGTTTCTTTTCTGAAATTCGGACAACCTAACTTTAATAAAACTGTATTAAAAAACAGCATAAAACTTCAAAAAACCCGTGCAGGTTTTCGCTCAGTGTACTTACTAAAAAATCGCACAGTGTACTTTCCTTGATTTTATTTTTAGCTTAGTATTTTTAGGTAGTTTAATTTAAATACCCGAATATTATCTAATAAACTACACTATTCCCTTAAACCATATATTTTCAGTTACTCAAAATTCAGTGATAAAAGAGTGATGAAATTAGTATATGATCTTTCTCAGTTAAAAAGTTACTTTAACTCCTTTACTATACCTAGTGGATCACTGATTCAAATAATTTATCTACCCTTAATATTTTTCAACTTGAAGTAATGATTTGTTTAAGCTCAAACATCCATGAGATCCTCAAGCCTTCCATTTAAATTGTCCTCTTAAGTACATCATCAGAAATTCTTAATTCTGGAAATACCTACAGGTTTATTCTGAAGTATATGCACTTAATGTTTTAAAACTTTGAGTGTGTTAAATCTTACACATATAAGGTGAATGAATAATAAAATACATTACTTAAAGTTAGCTTTTAAAACTAGATTCGTGTACCTAGCGCCCACTTTTAATAATATTTAACATAATATTTAACTTAAAGTATTCTTGAAAAGTGGAAGTCCACTGGTGGAAGTGACACTGGAAACTCCAATTGTCAAGTAATGAGCCCTTTTTAATCTTTCAGAATAATGTTGTGGCTAGTTTTTGATAAAAGTAGTTTTTCATAGGTGGTAAAGTTACTTTTTGAAGCTTGGATCTTGTATTATTTTTTCAAGGGTAAATCAAATAATTGTCTTCCTATTTTGGACATAATTTCGTTTTTAAAGTTAGAAACAAAATAAGCTTTTGAAAAAGGTGCAACTCCACTTGTTTTTTTTTCAAACTTAAAGATTTTGTACAAAACTGCATGTACAATACTGGCAAAAAAAATCGACTCAGACCCTATATCTCCGGAACGGCTTGTGATATAAAGACAAATAAGGTATCATTTTTCATGATTTAAAGTATTCTATATACAGAAAATTTTTCAAGTTCTTAGGAGGTCGTCTTCATATTAAACGAAGCACCAACTTTCGTTTTTCCTATGGAAACCATCAGAGATTATTCCAGATTCTGAAAGAGCACCCTCTAAAACCCCTCAAAACCAGTTTTCATGCCATTTGGTCCCCAAATGAAGCCAGGAGTGGGGGTTGAAGTTCGTCGAATTTACGTTGAAATATCGTTTTTTACGTTGAATTCTCGATTTTGATCTTTTCAACCATCAACCCCGCAGGATCAAAATCGAGAATTCAACGTAAAAAACGAGATTTCAACGTAAATTCGACGAACTTCAACCCCCACTCCTGGCTTCATTTGGGGACCAAATGGCATGAAAACTGGTTTTGGGGGGTTTTAGAGGGTGCTCTTTCAGAATCTGGAATAATCTTTGATGGTTTCTATAGGAAAAACGAAAGTTGGTGCTTCGTTTAATATGAAGACGACCCCCTAAGAACTTGAAAAATTTTCTGTATATAGAATACTTCAAATCATGAAAAATGATACCTTATTTGTCTTTATATCACAAGCCGTTCCGGAGATATAGGGTCTGAGTCGATTTTTTTTGCCAGTATTGTACAATAGGGTGGAGCGAAAAACTTTTTTTTGGAAATTAAAAACGCCTGAGGTGGGAATAGGTGCCATTTACGATAAAACTTAAAAATTCAAAACTTGAGTTCGATCAATTAATATCTTCAGGTTCCACATTCACGTTAAAGTTTCGAAGTTTCATCAAATTTTACGTAAAAATGGTTATAAATGATTCCCACACAACTTTAGCTCCTCTTTCAAACCATAACTGGTTGAGTTTATATTCTTAGGATGTCAAACAACATTTTAAGACCTTCTATGGACCTGAAATGGGTGAATTTCCGATTTTTCAAGCCCGAAATAAGGGCGCATGCCATTAAAATAGTCTAGCGACCGAAAAACAAATTTTTGAATATAGGTACCAAATAGAGCTCAAAAGTTGCGTTTTACCCTCCTTATTCATGGAAAAATAATGAAAAAATTTTTAAAAAATAATTTAGGTGTGTTTTGGCCCTAGAAAATGAAAAAATGGATCTTTTGCATAGCGTATAATGGGAAAAGTCTTAATTAATCAAATTAAAGTTTTAAATGTAATAGGAACTAATAGTTGCCTTAATTCGGTGTTTTAATCGTCAAAAAAGTATTTACAAGGGTATTGAATTGTAATTTGAGCTAAGTAGATAAGGCATGCAGCTTAGAATCGCCAAATGAGAGAAAAATTCATTTTTATACTTAAAATTGTTCCTAAATTTTCCCTTTTTATATATAACACAAATAAAAACCTTTCTTTGGATATTTCGTCATTTTAAATTTGAAGACGTGTTACCAAAAGTGGTAGTTTAGGTTAAAGTTTGAAATAAAATGCCTGTAGTGCAATATAACGCTTTTTTCGTCTGTTTTCTGTAAGAATATCAACCTTAATGTTTTAAAAGCATTTTGTATAAACAAGAATGTGTATTACAGACTATATAAAATATTTGAACTTAAAGTTTATGAATTTTGGGATTTTCAAGTTTTTTCATCCACATTTCCAATTTTAGGCTGTTAACTTGATTTTTAAAAATTTAATAATGAACTCAAAAGTATTATTGACTATTAATACACTAAACTAAGGTAACTATAAGCTTTTACAACATTTAAAACTTTAATTTGATTAATTAAGACTTTTCCCATTATACGCTATGCAAAAGATCAATTTTTCAAATTCTATGGCCGAAACACACCTAAATTATTTTTTACGAATTTTTTAATTATTTTTCCATGAATAAGGAGGGTAAAACGCAACTTTTGAGCTCTATTTGGTACCTATATTCAAAAATTTGTTTTTCGGTCGCTAGACTATTTTAATGGCATGCGCCCTTATTTCGGGCTTGAAAAATCGGAAATTCACCCCATTTCAGGTCCATAGAAGGTCTTAAAATGTTGTTTGACATCCTAAGAATATAAACTCAACCAGTTATGGTTTGAAAGAGGAGCTAAAGTTGTGTGGGAATCATTTATAACCATTTTTACGTAAAATTTGATGAAACTTCGAAACTTTAACGTGAATGTGGAACCTGAATATATTAATTGATCGAACTCAAGTTTTGAATTTTTAAGTTTTATCGTAAATGGCACCTATTCCCACCTCAGGCGTTTTTAATTTCCAAAGATGATCATTTTTGGCCTGTTTCACTCCACCCTAATGTACAACCTCAATCATATTCTGTATAATTTAATATCTCAAATGAATTATCTGTAAATTTTAATTTCATGTTTTAATTCTATTAAAATATAAGAAATGATTTTACAGGGTGTATCTGAAATCATGAAACAAACTTTGAGGGATAATAGGAATCATTAAGACGAACAAGTATTTTAGAATAGAACAGAGGAACTCCTAATCTCTATTTCTATTGAACCGGTATTGATAGAAAGACATATCCGAGTGCACAGATTTTGGAATAATAGTTTCAGGAAGGGGATGTATAAAAAATAGAATTAAAGAACTTTATTTCTCTCTCCACCCTAAGCTTTTAAATTAGAGATACTTAAAAAATTAGGGATTTAAGTTGATTTTCGCTCCAAGAAGTATACATTTGTTCAGATTTACATAATTTTTAGCATTTTTCAGTTGATTTTTTTTATAAATTGCTTATGCATTCGATTTGTATTAGGTATCAAAATTTCACACTGTAAAGTCAAATAATTTTTTTAATTTTGTGATGACTTTTTCATGAAAAATACTGTAAAATAAATAGTTTCATTTCGAAAATTAAGTGTACATCTTTCTTTTCTAATATTTTTAATGCGATGGTAAACTTTTATGCCCTAGGTACAAAACCTACCGGCCCTAGGTACAATAATAAATTTAAACTATGACCTGTTTTAAAATAAAAAAAAGCTTTCTGCTTCAATAAATTTCTAGTATAATGAGTACCTATTGAATAATCAAAATGATTAGTAAAAATTGTGAGGATGTGTACACATCAATTTCAGAACTTTAAAAATAGGTGGTCCTAGGTACACGGATCTCCCGTATAATATTTTAAAACAAGTTAAATCCAAGGGTAGCTAAGTTAAGATTGAACGGATTTAAGGATAATGTAATTTATACGTTGACCAAAATTAATTTTCTTAACAAAAAAAATTGGATTAATATTGAGGAGATGTATATAAGTAAATTTTGTTTGTAGAATAATTCTCACATTTTACGTTTGACATTTATTAAAACGTATTTAATTTAATATTACTTAAATCTACACAATTTCCTCTTTATGGATGGCTAATTAGAAACAAATGCAAATGATTTTGCTTATTACCGACCAATCTCTCTTTTACCAATTTTCTCCAAAGTTCTTGAAAAAATTGTACACGCCAGACTTTATGATTATTTAAAGACTTTCAATATAATATCTGATAATCAATTTGGGTTCTTGCCGGGTCTCAGTACTGAAAACGCGCTAATAGAATTTACTAAATATGCATATAACAGTATAGATAAAAACAACAAAACAGCTTCAATTTTCCTAGACATCTCAAAAGCATTCGACAGTGTGAATCATGAAATTTTAATTAAAAAACTATCTTCAATTGGGGTTCGAGGCGGTGAACTGGATTGGTTCATTTCCTACCTAGCAAACCGAAAACAGTTCGTAAAATTGGGAAATTCTAAAAGTAGTCTATTAAGCATAAAGTCTGGTGTACCACAAGGTTCAATCCTTGGACCTTTGCTTTTTATAATCTATATAAATGACTTCTGTAAACTAAAATTAAATGGTAAAATCATAACCTATGCAGATGATACTGTAATTCTATACTCATGTTCTAACTATAGTATACTACAAAATAACATAAATAAGGATCTTCTGACCATTAAACACTGGTTTATATCTAATAAATTAGCAATAAATGTAAATAAAACAAAATTTATCAATTTCAGTATCTACGGGCCTCCTGAGCATCTTCGTTTTTATTATCATGTAAATGACTGTATAGGTCTTAATTGTAATTTGCTCCCCTCTTGAACAAGTATCTTCAATAAAATACCTTGGTTTAAATGTAGACTCGAACCTAAAATGGAAATCCCACGTTAATTGCCTAACAAATAAACTACGCTATATTTTACACAAACTTTACTTCATAAAAAAGATAATAAATAAGATCTTCTTGCTTCAACTTTACCACTCTTGGGTAAATTCAATAATAAGCTATGGTATTCTGGCCTGGGGTGGGGATTACTTACAAAATATAAATCCAGTAATTAAAATTCAAAATAAAATCATTAAATTTCTAAGCAGTAACAATCAGTTCCCTTTAATTGATCTTTACAAAAAACTTAACGTTTTACCAGTTCGTCACCTTTTTTTCTTTAAAACAATAGTTTATTTTACCAAGCAAGCAAACGAATCTGACCTACGAAATTTAACTTATAATTTACGTTCAAGAAACTTATATTTTGTACCTAAAGCAAAAAAAGAAATTCTTCATAAAAATTATGTTTATTTATCACCTAAGTTGTACAATATTTTACACAATGACATAAAAACAGAAAAGTCCCCTATTAAGTTTAAAAAATTACTAAAGCTTTTTATTTTTACAATAGAAAATATTGAAGAACTTTTTTAAAAAAAAGAACAAACGCTCTCTAATTTCCAATCTAGTCATTCTGAAGCTTGCCTTGCGATGCCACTATTATCCATTTTCTATGTGTAATATCTATATGTGTAATGTCTGTATGTATTGTATATTTGTATGTTCAATTTATTTTTTTTTAAATACAACTCCTTTAGGTTGCCCTTATGGGTTTCTGACCCCTGGGCAACTCATATGTCTTCCTGTTTTTTTCGTGTATGTGTTTTGTACGTAACAAATAAAGAATTTTTAATTGAAAATTGAATTGAATTGAAATTCTAGTTTAGACGTTATGTTTTTTCTTGTAAATCAAATCTAATTGGACTAAATTTTAACTAAGTGATTAATTGGGCATTATTAATAATGCCCAGAATGGAAACGGTAAAAGTGATAAATTTCATTCAGTAATTTCGTTGATTTTATCACATTGCCCAGGCATTATTAATAATGCCCAATTAATCACTTTGCTCGTAACATAAATATTACCAATTTGTTTGGTATTTCATGTAATTAAGTTCAAGTTATTCAAGTTTCAGCTTATCCGTATTCGATTTTATAAAAACTACTGATTTTACTCTGAAACTAAGACTTTAAAAATATGCATACAATATGCAAAAAATATTGCATACTAAGAGTTATTTTAACTTATCCTTTGCAATATGAAGTGTCCTATTGATGGAGGTTTTATGGAATACAATATTTCTCAGAAATAACAAGTTTCTTTGAAAACCAATAGTTGTACTGAAAAGAATTTGCACCTTTATGTTTATAATAGTCTAGGGACAAAGATTTTTGTGATAAATGGTGACATGTTTCGCGTATGTCGTTCATCATTCAATACCCTAGAAACCCAGTAAAGAGAGTTTGGAACTTATGTCTCTCTTTGTATGCAAGATATTGCCCTCTGTATTCGAGAAACATGCTACATAAAAAGGGCAAAGTAACTTTTTTTTATGGCAAGACAAATACATACATAACTTAAACATCAAATATTTTTCATTTACTTTTAAAATAATGTTGCAAAGGTGTTACTGTATTAAAAATCTTATGAAAATAGCAGAATTAAATGAATATAACGTACTTATTGTGTTATTCTATACATATGTAGTAATGTTTGTCGCTTTTGCTTTAGAAATTAGCTAGACCTATTTATAAAAAAATTATTTCAATACCCTCAATTATAAAACACAAGCTGATTTGCCCGGCCTTTCACGGGTGGAGTGTATTTATTCCTTTTTCTTTAAGTTCTCCCAAGTTTGTCCGATTTTTCGTATCACCAATCACCCGGTGTCCCCTGTACTCTTTTCATATCCCCGTGTTCCATTCATATCCCTGTTTTCCCGGCACCTTTTCATATCCCGGTGTCCCCGGTACTTTTTCATATGTCAGTGTTCCCGGTACTTTTTTATATGTCAGTGTTCCCGGTACTTTTTCATATCCTGGCGTTTCCGGTACCTTTTGATATCCAGGTTTTCCCGATAATTTATTCCTTTAATATCAGGGATAATTTATTTCCTTTAATATCAATTCAAAATAAAATCTTTAAGTTATTAAATTATCCTCTTACTCCTAATTTTAAAAATTTAAATCTTTTACCTATCCGTCACATTGCTTTATTCGTATTATTCTATTTTTATTTCGTAAAAAATTTATGCAATTTAAAAAATAATATATCAGATAGAAGACCAACAGTTATATATGAAATTCCTCATTTCCGTAAGGAAATTTTTCGAAAGCACTTTTTCTATCTTGGAACTAAACTATACAATAAATTACCTTTAGATTTACAAGTAATTCCTAATTTATGCACTTTTAAACGCTTTTTATTTAAATTCCTAATAGAAATTGAAAATTTAGATGTTTTTTTCTCGATTTCCTAGAGAGAAGCAAAGTCTTTCGTATTATACTTGCTGTGCCATTTATCTTATTTTTGTTTTCAAACATGTATAACTTTTTCCTTGTTTGATATTACAGAGTATTTTGTTTTGTTCTGTATATTTAAATTATTATGTAAAACAATTTTATTTAGTTATCTATCTATCGTCTATACGGGTTCTTTCCCCTTGGCGATTAATATATTGTTCTTTTTTTAGTTGTTTGTATGTTTTATTGGTAACTGAATAAAGATTATTATTATAATTTTCATATCCCAGTTTTCCCGATAATTTTCATATCCCGGCGGTGTTCCCGATAATTTTCATATCCTGGTGTTCCCAAAAATTTTCCTCCTGGTATTCCCGGTGCCTTTTTTCATCCCAGTTCCAATTGTGATAACTCATTCCATCCCGATTTTTTGGGTATTATACATTTATTCTTTCTATGTGATAATTACAATCTAATTGAAATCATCTCAGTCATTTGAAATCTAGTGTTTAAAGTCTTAAACAGAATTTTCATGAAGTTTTCCCGCTGCCTATTCAAAATTCCTCAAAAATTCAATTTCAAAATAAAATAAATTTCAAAAATCCCTCGATAAAAAGTTATCAAGTAAAAAACTATTAAAATCTTGCCTTCTTCTTAAAATAACCAACTTCTTTAAAAGCTACTTAAAAAGTAAAAACAGATTGCTAGTAGGCCTGGGCGATATAAGAATTTCTTAAATCGATTTATGGCCACTTTAACATCGCGATTTAGTGATATATCGAATTAACCCGGATAATATGAAACCCAATTTTTGATTGTTGTTTGAGAGGAAAATGTTTCTATGGCTATTGGCTATTGACTATTGATATTACGCAATTAGAGAGGATCTCTACAATAAAATGGAGCTATAATGTCGAAAAATTCAAAAATTGACCAGTGGTCAAATGGGATTTACCAAAGGTCAGGGACCCCCAAAACAAGCACGAGGAAGAAAGAGAAGGTCAGAAAAGCTATTAATAGCGATAAAATAAAGGATTGACCGCTGGTCAAGCGATCTTGACCAATGGTCAAGATGAACCTGTCATTAGTCTTATGGCGTTTGGTTTGAGCCCCCACATGACCTACTTTAGTGCCAAAGCATAGAAGTAGCAAAAAGGTGACAGGACTGACCAATGGTCAATCGGAACCAAAAAGACATGCTTTACCAATAGGGAATACATAATATCAATAACCAACTCCAAAACTTATTTTTTTATGATTTTAAGCCACATAGAGCAATATTGACCAGTGGTCAAGCAACATGATAAAGTTTCACTCTAGGAGTCTTTCAATTAATCTATTCAAAAATCAATCTGAATCCTTCCTTCAAGTGGAATCGTTGCAAGATCGAGCTGTTTCAAGTCAAATCACGATGACATCGCCGATGCATCGAAATTCCTTAAATCGATGTTCCCTTTAACTCATTCAAATTTGCCGTTCTGATAATACCGATGCATCGGAATTACACATCGATGCTCGATTAAACTTATTCAGAATCTTAATTCTGATGTGGTTGACTAGGTTATAAATCGATTTCGATGAGTGCTTAAATCGGATCCGATGTTGAGTTAACGATTTAAGCTCTACATCGGGTGTGCGATTTAAGGGTTAAATCGATATTTCGTTATAAATCGATTTAAGGCCCAGTCCTAATTGCTAGTTATAATAAAAAATCTAGTGATTATAGTCTAGTAAACCATGCTCTGTGAAAAACTGAAATTTTAGCTCTGTTTTCATGGAAACTTTTCAATATTTGATCCATAAATTTAAGAAAATTAAAATCTTAAAGAAAGTAAATTAGTTATTTTAATTTACTTTGGTTTTCTGATAGCTGTTATAACATTTAAATTGTTGATTGTTGATTGGGGTGGGTTATTGGTGCTTTTTGCTACAGCAACGAGGCTGGCATATAGCACGCGTGATAGAGATTAGTTGCTAGTTCAAAGAAGAGAGTTCTTCAAAGAACATTTAAATACAGATATTCACACTGTTTTTCTTAAATTTATTTGTATATTATAAAATGTTTTGAAGTAATATTTATTCAAGTGAGGAAAGACGACGCCTCAAGATACAGAAGTAAACACTGCAATTTATGCATTTCAACAATGCACAATGCTATTTGAATGGGTAAAACGGAGTCGAAAAAGCTCCGAAAAGCAGGGAAGGAGTCGTTCGATTTTAAAATCGTTTCTTAGTGCGCGTCTAATATTCAATTAGGTCACATATTGCTCTTACAATTAAATATAATTGTACATATTGTACTTACGGTTGAAAATTGCAATTTATAATTAATTTCATAATATTTTTCCTATTTCTAAAAAAGCATGTAGATATTTAAAGTCACTATAATTTTTGATTTTCTGGTTTGAGCTATAAAAGTATTGAAAAGTCCAAAATGGAAGCTGAAATATCTTTTAAAAGCACATCTCTATGAAAGCTTTTTGTCGAACTCTAAGAAATTCTAAATAGAAACGTTCATAGGATTTTAGACCACATTTTCGAGATACTTTCGCTTTCTACACCTAGATTTAGGGAACTCTTCTTTTAAAAAGAGAATGGAAGAAGAATGGATTTATTTCAACACTTATGGGTAAATGTTCTACAATTTAAAAAAATTAGTTGCTACTTACTATTTAAAAACAGTACTCAGCTAAAACTTTCGTAACATTAATTAAAATTCTGGTAGATCCTTCGATAATTTAATTTACAAATTCAGGATTTTTTCGTTAAAAAATATGAGAAAATTTTAAAGAATAAATATTTTCTGAAATGTTTAACATGATATTTAATGGTTTATTTTATTTAGTATTTAAAGTAAAATTTTGAAAATTTAAAAATTAGAGCTAGGTTTAGTGTTTGAGGCAATCATTTTTAGCAAGTGTTAACTTCAAGTGGGTAATAAATGTTATAATCGCCTTTAAAGAAAAATGCTGGTACTCTTTTTATTCGAATCTATGAAATTTAATGTTGAATTCCAGTGGATTTTCATAAAGTAAATAAAATAAATATATTTATTTGATGCCATAAAAACATAATGCAGAGTATGTTTCTAAATCTGAAAATCTATACCTAAAGAGTGCCTCTTATTTTTCGCACTTTACTTTCTAAGCGTGCATTTTTTTTAAAATCTAGATGCTATGCTAGAAATCTTATGCTATTTATTTATTTGTATAGTAAGTAAAACAATAAAAGTTATCGCGTTAAGGATCTATACTTAACTGAGTAACTTAAACAGCCATCATCAAATCAAATATTAAATGTAAACTACATCTAAAAAAGTGTTCATATTAAACAAAACCCACTGTTCTTTAATTAAATTATCTACTATACAACAATACTCGTATTGTTCTTAAGACAGTATTCTTGAATTCGCTTCTAAAAAGGGCTGAATTTAAAATTAATCGAAGCTCGATTACGTTCCTCTTTTATAATTCATGGTATCCCCTTAACGCACTTTTTCCCCCATCACCCACTAAGTGCTTTCGATTGGTCATCATGTCCGATAATCAGCGCGATAAATGGGGGCTCTTCGAAACTTTGACACTCAACTTAAAAGTGCGGCTGAATTCTTCGTGGCCCACTTGACGTTCGGACTTAGGAGGAACTAAATTACTATTTTCCACGGGGCAATCCATACACACTAAAAGTGCCAACCAGGTGTTTCTAGTCGCCATGGAAACGGTTGCATTCCATGGCTTTTATCGAAGTATAAGGGAACGAACTCTTTTCTTCCGCAAGCGGAGGGGTCTTAAGACAAGAGGAAGTGCATAGAAATCAATTTACCTTTTCATTTAGGCGTAATAAGGTTCGGAGAGTCGCTAAAAGGTACCGCGTGGTGGGCGAAATGAAATAGAGTGAGCGTGAGAAGGAGGGGGGAGGAAGGCCCAATTTGGAATTTTTCTGAAGAACAGATGGTAGGGAGGGTGTGGTGGTCTTTTTTATGAGGGAATTTCCGGTGGGAAAAATAGTCTAAGCGTAAACCTTAAAGGTTTTGATGAAATGGAATATTAAAATAATAATTATGTTTACTTTTTTCAAACTTATTAACGTATTACGTAAACTTAATATTGTTTCTATACAGGGTGTCCCAAGATAGGACAGGGCGTCAGTGGCGAATCCAGAAGGGGGGCTGTGGGGCTGCAGCCCCCCCCCCAGGATTCAAGTTTTGGTAATACTAGCAATAAAGTCAGAAAAGAAATTTCAACACGTTGCGGACATTCAGTGGTCTTCCCCAAAGGGTCTTAAAATGAACGGAACCCTACTTTTAAGGGTAGAAATTCCAAAATTTTCTGGGGGAAGACCCCAAAACCCCCTCGAAATTTTTGAATCTTAATAAGTACGGTTTTTCCTTGAAACTTTAGGGATTTACAAGGAGTGATCCTCTTAGATGTAACCTAAAGTGTCTCAACATGAGTTAAAATACCACTTTTAGGAGCAAAATTCAAAGATTTTTCTGGTATAGGAACCCCTAAACCCCCTAGAAATTTTCCAATTTATAACACTGTAAACTTTTTTCCTTCAAAATTCTGCCGTTTACAATGAGTGGTGCTCTTTGGGTGGAATCTAAAAGGCTTCAAAATGAGCTAAAACACTATTTTAAGGGGCAAATTTTCCAAACTTTTTCTTGGTGAGGACCCCCAAACCCCCCTTTTACGTTGAGTTGACATTTTTTAAAAACTTTTCAAATTCAGTGCACCAAAATTAAAACCTTACGAAGTCATCTCACCTAAAATTAATATTCTAAGATTAGACCTCAGAAAAGATGTTGAGTAACCCCCTAAACAAAAATCTGGCTACAACACTGGCAACCTTCTCCCCCCTTTCTGTTGCATACATTAATATTTGAACAACTCATAACAGCAATTAAGTTACTTGTGAAACTCAGACCCCCCAGACAAAAATCCTGGATTCGCCACTGCAGGGTGTCCTACCCCTTTAACTTTTTAACCCCTAGATTTATAGTTATAAAAGTTGTGTCTAGGTATAGTAAATTGGCCATGCCTTATCCGTAGCGACAACTTTCAAAGCCACCTAGAGTCAATGTTAGGAGTTATAATTTTTATTTTAAAAACTTTTAGAGATAAACTGGCTAATTTAATCAATTACAAAGTTATAGAGCAGCATCAATTTAGTTGGAAAAGGCACCTCGTGCAGAAAAATGCCTTCAATTACTCTACCTCAATTTACTCTACCTCTAAAACGCACGCTCAAGTAGGTTGATTTTACGTCCTAAAACGCTCCTCATAAGCCGAAATGAGGAATTTTCATTTTTATGATTTTTGGTAAATATGTTATGTGTTCTTAGGTCATAACAACAGAAATCTCTCATTTTCGCATTATGAGAAGAGTTTTAAGACGTAAAAACTACGTGTAATGATGATATAATGTTCATAATGTAATAATGATCATCTATCCTTTAGACTTTCATGAAGATTAAGGCTAGAGACTTCTGTCACAGGGACTAGAACATAACAGTCACTCGAGAGAAATGCATCTCTTTGGCGAGATTCTTGGCAATTCGCCAAGTGTCGCGTCGCCTAATGCGCGCGCTCTATAGATTCTTGCAATAGCCAGGGTGATAATTTTGTCTCTGTCACCGTGACGAAAGTCTCTAGTGCGCTCTTTGCCTTACAGGTTTTAAGACTTTTTCCTCAGATCGATTACATAGTTATTGAGTAAAACACTATGTTGTCGGACTATACGAATGAAAAGTCGGTGACATCTTTTATGTTAATAATCCTATACCATTTCTTTTCTAACGCCCCCAATAGCATCTTCAATATTTTAAACAATATCAACGGTTTCGAAATGATGTATACTCTCATCAAAATTTTGAAAGACGTCACAAAAAATGAAAAGCGAATGGTGGTGGTGACACACGAACTAAAGTTTAAAGCTGCATATTGACAGATTTTTGGTTCTAGATTAAAGTTCAAGCAAATGTCCCAACTGTTACTTTACAAAATAAGATGTCGAAAGATCTTAGGAGTTAAAATATACTATAGCATATGGTTCCAAATCATAGAGATTTAGTGAAGAATATATAACATGAATATAACTTTTTTCTGTTAAGAAAAAAATGTAATTATTTCTATTAACGAACTAATTGTTATTATCCTCACCTGTATTGAAACATTCAACGTCTATATATATTTTTAAACTGCCTTCCAAATAATTGTTTTTCTTTCATTTTAGTTTTATGAACTTTAATATTACAAAGCTCTCAAAAAGGCTTCTTGAAAACTTAATTTTACAAAATTATTTCTGAACTAATTGAACACTTGGAATTTCGAAACCTTTTTTTATCCTCAGTGATCTAAAGTGACCCTTTAAAATTTTTTTTTCTCCTAAGAACTCTATTTTTACTTAAAAGTAAATTAAGAGTGTCTTCATAATATGTAATTACTTTCAAGAATATCCATCCATTCTTCGTGCTTTTTTTACATGCTCGATAAATTATTTTATGCAAAAGATTATTTTTTACCCCTGAGTGGTTACATGAATTGGAATTGAGGATGAGGTGTTTTAATACATAGTTTGAAGACTTCAAGCTCAAGATGCAATTACCCCTAAAAAGGATTTTAAGTGCAATTTATACTTTAAATGTTAAAGAGATGGAAATCGAGAAAAAATATATAAAAATGTATTATAAATTTAATAAAGGTTTTTATGGAATACAAAATTCAATAATTGAAATTATTCATTTTCAAAATACTTATTACTTTTTTTTTTCGTTTTAATCTTTTTAAGAAAACTAGGGAGCTACCGCCCCCTGCTCGCTATCGCTCGCCAACCCCCGTAAACTGCTGACGCAGGACCTTTTGGAATTGCTTCGCAATTCCCACAAATTCTAACTCGCCGAACGTAATACACTTTACAAAACAATTAAACAATTTACAAAAAAAACGTCAACCAACTTTCCGAATATACTTCCCCAAATCCCCTCCATGAATAAAGCTCCCTTAAAAGTTTCAATATATATTAACTCGAACTTATCAAAAATTTAAACGAAATGTTTTTAAAAATATTCATCTTAATTATTTTTAATCTATGATTATATAAAAATAACTATTTCTAATTGTTTATCAATATTCGAACCAAACAAAAACCCGTTATTTTAAAATAACTCGTTAGTATAATATGCCTAGTGTTCATCATTCATATTTTTTTAAACCCAGACTTGTTAACCCAGACAATACCGTTTAAGCAATCGAAAATAAAAAGAGACAAAACATCACTCTATGTTTACAATTAATTTCGATAAAATCAGACTAAAAATTATAAATATTGGACAAAAACTGTGAAATTTTAGTATGAAATGGCGTTCATGTAAGTTTTTAGAATATGTTTTTATCAGTCTTTGAGTGATAATTCATCAAGAAAGTACTTTTTTTAAAAGGTGAAAAACATGTTTCATCTTAAAATATAGCGTCAATCGGTCGTTGTGATTGGATGCATAATAATTTGAATGACAGTACTTGCTTTGTAACTGCGACCTTATCCGTTATCTTAAAAAATGGAAATATTTTAAAATTGCGAATTTTTTTGAAAAATCGAAGGGCTTACTCGGAAATCCGGAAGGAATCCGGACATTTTGATACCATATATGTGTCATTCGGTTCAGTAATTAAAAAGCCTTTCTCTGGAAACCGTTCACTAAAAACTTTTTTTTAGAATAGAGAGATAATTCTCCATTTTTTTTTCATTTATTTATATTTTTATAATCAACAAACAAAGTAAAGAAAATATTATATCACACCTGGGAATAATTTGATAATATTATATTATATGATTAATAATATTTTTAATACCAAACTTTAAAAAAATCCTTACATCAATCTTATTTTTATGATTTTTTTATTATTTAACTTATTGCTAATTTTTAGCTGAAAGTTACTGGTTAAAAACAATATAAAACTTACTAAATAAGTAATGATAATAAAACACTGTCGAATTTAACTTTCTAAGGTTTTTGTTTTCGGTAAAATGTGCATGTTCTAAAAAATTTCGTTATTAGCAAATCCTTTTGTGAGACAAATCCAAAATGTTTCTATTTCAATTTCAACCTTCAAACAATTGACTAAAAAATTGTTGCAAGAATTATTATTCTTTGAAATAAGTCGGTTTTTTGGTTTAACTACTTTGAAAACTAGAATGTAAATTTTTACAAGCATATTATCTTTATATCATTTTGAAATAGTACATTAATCTTCATAATATCAGAAAGAAAAATATGATTATATTCCAAAACATCAGCAATTTCGAAAGTAACGTTTAATTTTATTTCCCTTACTGTCAGTTGCACAGTTAAAAAGGAATGAAAGTTTTAACATGAAAAAGCTATTACCTTCCCATTTCTTTAAATAATATTTAAAAACCTTCTCCAGCCCCCCCCTCCGATACAAAGAGCTCCAGATTTTGAAATTCCATCAGCGATTGAGGTCCAAAAATATATCCCAGTGTCTCGAGCAGAAAAAAATGGTGATATTAGCCACCCTTCTGTAAGTAATTGCTCCGAAATTAATTACCTCACTCCTGGATTTCTTCCTCGTCTAATTAATACCAAGAAAGAGGGAGAATGCGAGGAATTACCTTCAATTAGTTCTTGCTTAAACGCCGTGAGAAAAGATGTATTATAAATTCACGATTATTGTCTGTTGCCTGACGTCATTAAGCGAAAGAGATTTAGGAATTCTTTGTTGCTTTATTTTTCTGGAAAGAAGTCTTTGTTTTCATCCATCTTTTTTTTGCGTCTTTCTATGGGTTTAATTGAATAATGCGATGTCTGGGCTGTGAATATTTAAGAACTAGGATCTTAAGTATGCGAAGTACAACTTTTGTTGTACTTTAAAGGTGGACGGAGCTGGTAGTAATGGTTGAAAAAATGCATCTGTGCTTAATTCAAATTCTTCTTTTAACCTATTTTAATTATAATTCTTATCAGCCATTTTTATTACTATTTTTTAACATTTTAAAAATGCTATTATTTTATTCCGTTAATTAATTCGAATGATTAAAATACTATTATACACATATTTTATTTTAAAACCATAAACGCACTGTAAAAAAAATTCTGAAACGTTACTTAAAAAAACTGGGCAGCTGAGTTGCCCAATTTTTTTAAGTTATGTTCCTGGAAAATACCAGGAACGTTTCTGTAAAATATTGAAACCTTTCGCAGAAATACCAGTTAGCTATCTGTGAAATACCAGGAACTTTATTGTTAAAATACTGAAACGTTCCGGAGAAAATAAATTCCGCATAAAATAAAATAGTCGCTACCGGGATTCGATCCGAGGAGCTAACGCTTGCTAAGCAACGCTTTACCACTTACTTTAAAACAATTTACCACTGAGCCAACCGCGACTCAATGATGTATATTCCATATAAAATATAACTTAGGATTAAGATCAAAATCTGGAATTTTGATCGCTTGATATTTGGGAAAATTTTGAAAATTAGATGCAAAAAGACGTTTTTAGGCCAATTACGGTAGCAAAAAATTTTTGTAAAAAGGTTTGGATGCATAGGCATGACAAGTGCACCGCACTAACTATCCGCGTCTGGCAAGATTCAGTGGGATTCAGAAACTTTTCAGAAAGAAAACCAGAATTTTTAAGTAAAGTGTAAAACTGCTGTAAAAACTCATAAAAAGCAGAAACGTTTCTGGAAATTATGTGGAACGTTACTATTATTTTTTACAGTGCGCATTTTTAGAAAACTTCAGCATACATCTTAAGGTCATATTGAGTTAAAAGATATGATGATGATTTTAAAAACCTTTTATATTTTAAAGTAAGAATCTAAACGGTCGTTCAAGAATTTCACGTTCTACATACAAATTTATCTCATAAACATCATAAAATTGTTTGCTTCTTTGATTGTTATAGCATATTTTCTTCTCAAAAAACAGCTGTTTTTATTGCTGAAAATATAATACTGAAGTACTGTTTTTGCTAAAGGTATTTAAATTATAAATTTTAGTTTTAAATTATTATTTTAAAAATGCAACCCCAAAGAGTTTAAACAATATTTTTACAGTAATATAAGTATCAACAAACAAATGATGAATTAATCAAGATAATCTTTATCATCATTTACACATAAATATTCTAGGTGAACAAAATATACTGAGAATATATTGTTATCTTAAAAATAAATCTTTTTATTATTTTGAATCGAATATTTTTTTATTTTATTTCTCAGAAAAGAATTCCCTTGATTGATTATTTGCCTCCAACTATTCACTGTAACCTGACAAATTGCTTTCGTAATGAAATTTCTTTAAAAGAATCCCTTACGGGAATTCCTTGAATAACACTAACTATATACAGGGTGTTCGAGACAAACATATTTCGAATAGGAAGGGGGGTCGCAGATGCAGCGTTAAAGAGCTAGAACCCCTAATGTAGTGTGTGGGCGTTACAAAAGGCGGTTTTCCTAAGGCCCGTTTTACGAAACAAAACATAAAATAATGAAAAAAAATATTGCATGAGGTACAGCAGTATCCATACTACTTCCACCGCAAATTTGAACAAAATTGGACCACTTGTGAACCCGCGGGATGAGTTATAAAACGTGCAATATTTGTTACCTTAGTGTAATGGTAATTTTAAAACCAACTTTTATAAAAAATACCATTACACATTTATCGGTGCATCTGCGACCCCCTTTCCTATTCGAAATATACTTGTCTAAGTCCCCTCTACCACCCTTCAAAGTTTGTCCACGGTGTTCCCGAACACCCTATATATATCTTGATTCTAAAATCCTTCCTAATAATACCTAGGACCAAAGTTCAATTCGGTATGATGTGCCTCAAATCTAAATTTCGGACACATTTTTAAATGGAGGGTCAAAAAAGAAGTATTCCAAAAGGAACATTGGCACATCTTGAAAATATCACGTCAGAGCCACAAAAGAAACAATTTCCATTCAAAAGATGTATTTTTCTGGAAGTCCAAATATTCTTTCAGTTCCACCACCCACTTTCTTTAAAAAGGATCCCGAGACTCACTATATACTTTCTTCCAGTATTCCAACAACTCCGATTAGACTCTAAATCCTTTGTGTAAACATATTTATCCTGTCGTGAAAAAAAGGATTGTGTTTCAAAAAATGGCTTATACCACACTCGAAAAGAAATTGTCAGCAGTAAAATACCACATGCTATTTCCGAACAGAGGAAAAAAAAGCTGTTCCGCTACCTAAAAATAAAAAAGGCGTAAAAATAATATTGAATTAGAATTTTCTCCCCAGTATTCGGATGCGCTTTAAGGATTTTTCACTGTCAAATACAGTTTACATCCAGTAGAATAAAATTATTTTTGTCTATACCTTTAAATGCTATTGAATACTTGTTGCATTTTCAAAGGAATCCAGCATTTGGTTACAGTCAAATTCTTTCCTTAGCGCCAGTTTTCATGTGAAAGTGCAAACAATGAGTGAAAGTGAAGTGTTGATGAGTAAAAGCCTTGCGGGAAAACATTCTAAACATTCTTCTTCAGTTAAACATTCTGTTTTCCAAAGCAATTCCTTCTTTTTTATATTTGTAGAGCAGGTTTTACATTTTGTATGGCACAATAATGAAATCAAGCTATTTTCATTGAAAGTTTGGTAATTTTCTTTTTAAATTTATGAAATTTTTAGGTTATAAAGTTATAACTGTTGATTGTGCTTTAAAATGAGTGTTATAAGAATTTGGTTTCATTTTGGCTTCGGAAACCAAGGTTTTTAAAACATTTAACTACATGCTAAATTCCTCTCAGATCAGCTACAGCGTAGGCTTTGGGCCTATCAAGTCTGTTGTTATCTCTCTATTCTAAAAAAAAGTTTTTGGTGAACGGTTTCCAGAGAAAGGCTTTTTAATTACTGAACCGAATGACACAAAAATGATATCAAAATGTCCGGATTCTTTCCGGATTTCCGAGTATAGGCCCTTCGATTTTTCAAAAAAATTCTCAATTTTAAAATATTTCCATTTTTTTTAGATAACAGATAAGGTCGCAGTTACAAAGCAAGTACTGTCAATCCGAGTTACTTTAAAATTTTTGTTTGGTCCGAATATTGATAAACAATTAGAATTAGTTATTTTTATAATCATAGATTAAAAATAATTAAGTTGAATATTTTTAAAAACATTTCGTTTAAATTTTTGATAAGTTCGAGTTAATATATATTCAAACTTTTAAGGGAGATTTATTCATGGAGGGGATTTGGTGACGTATTTTTGGAAAGTTGGTTGACGTTTTTTCTGTAAATTGTTTAATTGTTTTATAAAGTGTATTAAGTTTATAGAGTTGGAATTTGGGGGAATTTCGAAGCAATTCCAAAATGTCCTGCGTCAGCAGTTTACGGGGGTTGGTGAGCGATAGCTAGCAGGAGGCGGTAGCCCCTAGTAAACTAAATAAAGCTAATTTGATTTGATCTAAAATATATTTCGTTGGGAAGGAAGATTTAATTAGAACTAAAAACGACTATACCTCTCAATTTCATGCATAAACCCCCTCATATAGGCAGAAAAAGAGAGGTGTCCACTTTAGATACAAGTAGAGAGCCTGTATACGAGAGAGAGGCGACAACTCAATATAGCGCGCGCAGATCGGTAAACAGGTTTTCTGTTCGCCACAGCCGGTTCCCTCCATAGGATTAGCATTGGAACCGAAAACATGGTTCAAATTTTCGCTACATTTCGGTTGCACCTTTTGTTGAACCGCTTTTAGGTGAAACTGCCCAACCTTTCACCACTAAACTGGTGAAAGGTTGAACTGTTTTTTTAACAGTGTAAGGTATATAAACGACATTTAGGTATTGCTTTTTCTATTTCCCTTCCCTCTTATATGCTCTTCAGTTCTATCCAGTTCCAGTTTTTCATAAACCGTAAAAAAACACATACGGCTCCCCACAGTATTTGGTAGAAAAGTTTTCAAAATAGTTTGTTTGGCCTCCAAAACAATTTCCTGCGCTTTGTTCTGCGGCAGACAGAAATGTGTTGGCAAACACAAGGAACGAGATCTGGAGAAGGTCCTGATTGTGTTTACTTAAGGGCCGAATCAGGTCTTAATCCGTCCCGATCCTTCTCTAGAGTTTACTTAGGAATGCGCATTGTGTTGAGGGAACTTCCAACTTATGATGCGTAAGGCTTAGGTTCGCTGGATGAAGGTTCGGGTATTTGGAGTGATGCATCAAGTTTGGTGGATGTGTTGTTCGGTTTCGGTAAATTGTGCAATGCTTTTCGCTGATATTTTTTATTTGTGTATCACTCCAGAGAGTATACTCTTCGAGTTTAATGATGAATTTAGAGAGGGTTACTTGCCCCTTTATAAATTCTCAAATTGAATCGATATACAGGGTGTTTCAAAAGTCCATTTCGCGGCGTTTATTTGGAACCAACGTGTCGTAGGGTCACGGAAGTAAGTAAGGTCTACCCCTAGGTAAGTGACCCTGGAGAATCCATTTAGATGACTTACAGCGCCCTTAGCGGCGAATTATAAAAGTTAAAAAAGTTAATTTAAAGACTATAGGAGATAGAGCAAAAACCCCAATAAGAGTATTGTTGCCAACATTATGAAGAACTCCCTGAAAAAAATTTCATGAAAATATTGTGAATATTCGCTGATGTATTAGCATGTGAAAATAGCACTTTTTCAGACCTCAAAAAAAAGGTTCGGAAATATGCAAATTTTTCAGTGTTATTATGCATTTTTTTTAGTTGAATGAAGGCAAAATCTAATCAAAAAATAAAAAACCTTGCGAATTTCCGAACTTTTTATTTTTTTAGGCCTGAAAAAGTGCTATTTTCACATGCTAATATCTCCGCGAATATTCAAGATATTTTCATGAAATTTTTTTTCTGTGAGTTCTTCATAACGTTTGCAACAATAGTCTCATTGAGGTTTTTGCTCTATCTCCTTTAGCTTTTAAATAAATTTTTTCAACTTTTGCATTTTGCTGCTAAGGGTGCTGTAGGTCATCTCAAGGGATTCTCCAGGGTCACTTACCTAGGGGTAGACCTTACTTACTTCCGTGACCCTAGGACACGTTGGTTCCAAATAAAAGTCGCGAAACGGACTTTTGAAACACCCTGTATACCAATGATATTGCGTGAGGTAAGTGAGTGATATTTATGACAAAACTATCAAGAAACTATTTTTAATTAGACATAAGCTTGTTAAGGGCATTTTATTATTCCGCGTAACCTTATAAAAATTTAAACATTCTCTAAAATTAATCTGATTGTTCAATTTAGACATGTATGCTATTATTAGACATGTATGCATGTAATGCTATTATTTTAGAAAACGGGTCTTACCGTTTAGAGTTATAGGGATTTTAGCCTACAGGAAAAGCCTTTCCGTGAGTAAATTTGTACTTAAAAATATGCACTAACCTACAATAATGGACTGGACACCAAGATGGAATACTTCTAATAAAAAAAATACATGAGAGATTTAATTGACGGTGATTGACTTCTACATGCTGCGCTTGGATAATAGACATTCCTGGGCATATAGTCCAACCGCAACAAGAAAAACACATGGCACACAGCACATTTCTGTTGACAGAAAGAAACTAAATTTTTAAATGAATTTCAAATCTAAATGATTATTACCCAGATTTGGCACAAGACGTTTGTTTTCAGAGTTTAAGAATAACCGTCACCCTCAAAATTGAAGGGAATAACCAGTTTACAAAATAATCGCCTCAATATTGGAAGGCGCTGTACTGAAAGCATTGCAGAAAAGGATTAAAATAAACGAGCTATTTTCCATACAAAATCAATAACTGTTTTTGGGGTATTTTTTTCTTTTTTCTTAGTCCAGAAAAAATTTTAATATAAAAATGTTTTCAGTTTTCTTCAAATAACTAATCAAAACGTTATTCGCTTTGATATGATATCATATTATGTCATCTCAAATTAGCATCCTTAAAAACTTCACATTAACATACTTAACATTCCTTACACCGAAAAAATATACCTCTTTCCCCTCTAAAACTCATCTCAATAAAAAAAATCGTTAGCAATCCATCGGTATGACTGTAACAAGACGACAAATATCAGTTAAGACTTGTCATTTGGCAAAACGTTTGCCCCGTTTCCATGACAACGGGATCCATGCAAACATCATACTGACTTTCCACTAACCAAAATAGACAACGGCATTCCAGATCCTAAACGAAGACTAACAGGATAGCCTATATACTGAGCGTATACAATGGCAATAAAAGATATCTCGTCTCGGGAGATGGCTTCTTCTGAGAACTAACGAAAGCAAATCCAAGTGCTGAGGAGCTTTTAAAGAAATGGGACTCAGCATGTAGTATTCCATTTCGAGTTAGGGCCTAGCCAAATGCAGAAAAGTTATAAGTTACTCGGATTACTTGAGGGATGCGCTGTGTTAACCGTAATCTTATTTTAAATGTTTTAGCTTAAGTATAAAAAACATTTTTTATTATTTCTGAATGTGCAAATATTTGTATTATACATTATTTCAGTTTTATTTTCTACAGCTTGTACTCTTTGCAATCTTTTATTTTTCAAAATATGATTATTCCTTCATATTTTTATGCGGTTAAAAATTATCATTTCATGCTTTATTTACATTTTTTAAACTGAAAATCAAATAATTACTTTAACCTTACGATTTGTCACTTGACTGTTCTTTAATGAAATAATAAAAACTTATCATTGATTTTGAAACATAACTCTATGTTTACAATTAATTTCGATAAAATTATAAATATTGGAAGAAAATGGTGAAATTTTAGTATGAAATGTTGTACATGTAAGTTTTTAGAATATGTTTTTATCAGTCTTTGAGTGATATTTTATCAAGAAAGTACTTTATTAAATGGTGAAAAAACATGTTTCATCTTAAAATATAGCGCCAAACCGTCGTTGTGATTGGATGCATCTTGATTTGATTGACAGTACTTGCTTTGCAACTGGGACCTTATCCGTTATCTAAAAAATTGGAAATATTTTAAAATTGAGAATTTTTTTGAAAAATCGAAGGGCCTATATATACTCGGAAATCCGGAAAGAATCCGGACATTTTGATACGATATATGTGTCATTCGGTTCAGTAATTAAAAAGCCTTTCTCTGGAAACCGTTCACCAAAAACTTTTTTTTAAAATAGAGAGATAACACTGTTCTACAAATTTGACCTTCAAAATTTTTTCCTTGATGAAAATAGTCAATTCTTATAGATTTTGGGTCGCTGAATACGAAAATCACCATTAAAATTCTCAATTGACTCAGGATTTTCGGGGAACAGCCCCTCCCCCTTTTTACGTTTTTCGACGACCTTATAACTTTAAACTCGATTTTCAGGGTCAATAAGCATTATTTTAGTCTTCAAATTGCTCCCCAGTTAACAAGAAATGTTCAAATTAATAAAATATGATAAATTTATAACAAATGGATAGGGTTAAGAGATAATTACCCCCCTAAATATACAAAAAAATAGCTAAAAATTATAGAGGTTTCTATACGCTATTTTTTAATCTTATTTTTTACGCAAATCCCGTTTGAAGGGTCCTAACCCTTCCCCAAGGACCCAAATTTGATAACAATATGCAGCAATAATATTTACTAAAAGCGGTTGAGGTGTTAGCGTCCCAGAAGCCCCCGCGGAAGAGTTCGGAAGACTCCCAGAACCGCGAAGGAGATCGCGAACTCAGGAATTAATATTGATGTTTTTGTAAAGATAACAAATGGCGTTTTTCTTATATTTTGGGTGTATCCTAAGTAGAAACTCTTCAGTTCTTTAAAAACTGACCGGTTTTCGGGAGTGAGGATTCCATGTTTCAAGATGTTAATAGATGCACGGCTGTGGATAACAATTAGGGGGCATCCCCTTAAAAACTGAGGGTGATGGAGGAAAATGGGTGTCCTATTTGAATTCAGCAGATCATTTTACATTCAGCTGAAATTCAGTAAGTGGCTTCAAATTTTTTTTTGTACAGCACAGTTAAACTCTAAGTGCGGCATTGAACCCTTCCGTGGGTGCTCTGGGGGCGCTCTCACCTCAACCGCTTTTAGCAAAAGTCATTGCTGCATATTGCCATCAAATTTGGGTCCTTGGGGAAGGGTTAGGACCCTGCAAATTGGAATTGCGTAAAAAATAAGAGGAAAAAATAGCGTATAAAAACCTCTATAATTTTTAGCTAATTATTTGCATTCTTAGGGGGTTAACTACCCCTTAAACCTATCCATTTGTTATAAATTTATCCTATTTTATTAATTTGAACATTTCTTGTCCCCTGGGGGGCAATTTGAAGATTAAAGCAATGCTTTTTGACCCTGAAAATCGAGTTCAAAGTTATAAAGTCGTTAAAAAACGTGAAAAGGGGGAGGGGCTGTTCCCCGAAAACCCTGAGTCAATTGAAAATTTTAATGGTTATTTTCGTATTCAGCGACCCAAAATCTATAAGAAATGACTATTTTTATCAAGGAAATTTTTTCAGTGTAGAACAGTGTAATTTGTTAATTGAAATAGACTTCAAAATTTTAAAATTAAAAAAATTCTTAATTATGTCAAACTCGCCTGAACTAATGAAACTAATTGCAATAGAAGCTTTTTCAACGGTTTTCCCTTAAAAATGGCTTCATTAACAACATACTAAAAATCGGACGAAATCGGACTATAAGAATTTTAATGTTTTAAGTTTTTAAAATTTTGAAGTCTATTTCAATTTTTCTAGCAAAAATATTACATTTTTCTGCATCACAATAGAAACTTAACCTAAAAACATGTATTACGTGCTTGTAGAAAAATATTAATATTTTTGTTCCAGAATGCCTGTTTTTTAAGAAAATTATTAAAAGATTAAATTTCCCACTGTCCGATTTTTTTCCGATTTTTAGTATGTTGTTACTTATGCCATTTCTGAGTGAAAACCGTTTAAAAAGCGTTTATTGCAATTTGTACCCGGTGTTGAGACTAGTTTAACATAATTAAGAATTTTTTTTTAAATTTTAAAATTTTGAAGTCAATTTCAATTTTTATTGGAAAAATAATATTTTTTCATGTAGTAGGATTAAAGATCAACCTATAAACATGTATTACAAGCCTATATTATGATATTAAAATTTATTAAAATTTTTAATTTTAAAAATTTTAAATTTTATAAAAAAATTAATTAATTTGTTAATTATGTGTTCTTTATATAATTTTACTGTTAATTAAATATACTTTTATGGAAATATGCCAAAATATTACCTGTTTTCACTTCTTTGGAAATTTGTACTACATTTTACCAATTTCAAAATTTTAAATTAATTAATGAACTAAATAATTAAGTGTGAATTTCACTAATTTTCCATTATATATAACTATCTGTGGACAATATCCACTGAAAAATGACCTTTTCAAACGCCTCAAAAGGATGTAGTGCGAATTTGAAAAAAGTGCATTTTTCGCAAAAAGTGGAAATTTAATAATTAATGAAAAAAAACCTTTTTAAAGAACAACGTTTTTAAAATGCACTAAAAAGTATAAAATAATTTTTTGCAACTCCTTGTAAAACGAAAAACGTGGGGATCATGCAATAATATTTACAGCCACTGCTCTTGTCACTCTATTTACCATTATATCCACAGTTAAAAATTATTTAAATGAATGATGAAATTAAGTTGGATTAATTACCTAATGCATGATCCCCACGTTTTTTGTTTTACAAGGAGTTGCAAAAAATTATTTTATACTTTTTAGTGCATTTTAAAAACGTTGTTCTTTAAAAAGGTTTTTTTTCATTAATTATTTTCTGGTTTTTAGTTTTGTTGTGTAAAGTTTAGAATTCGCGACCTGAACCCCTGAACGCCTTCCAAGAATTTGATTCCTTTCTCTTTTTAATAAAACCATAATAAAACTAAAAAGTGTTTTTTTCTGAACTTTAACACATGGCTTTACTCTGTTTTGTTAAAATCATTGCACAGTTTTTGCCTCTAGTTATTATTCAGATGACGTTGGAAGTTTTTGAAACACTAGTAATATAAAAAAAAGTGTTTTAAAATATATTGGTGAGAAACTTTTCAGTAACTAATTAATAAAGTCAGTCCCTTAGATGTATTACAAATACAAAACTTGCATGAAGTACTGCTCTGTGTATTACTTTTATTCTTACAAATTTTCATTTTACTAATATTTTATACAACACTTCTAAAGCCATCTTGATAACGAGAGGATACAAAATGCACAACAATGATTTTTTAACAATAAGGTCCTATAGTTGAACTTCTAAACTTTAAGTCCCCCTGGGGGTTCAGGGACAGCAAATTGAACCGAACTAACGAGATAATATCGTATTGTCATCCAGATCTGAACTATGTTCAAAATTTCAAGTCTCTAGCTCATGGGGAAGTATGTTTAAAATTGATTACTAAATTCCTCCCGAACAGACAGATAGACGGACGGACGGACGGACGGACAGACAAGATTGAAAGCGACCTAATAAAAACGTTGTAAAAAAAATTGAATTTCTTTAACTCGTAAAATTTTTTAATTTTAGAATGTTAATATTTAGGTCATTTCTAAATGAAAACTGTTGGATTTATCTCTTTTGATGTTTTTTTAAGTTTTTAGGGTTTTTTTAATTTTTTCATAAAGCTAATTATTCAAATTAATTTTAAAAATTGAAATTTAAATTTTTTTTCCAAACTAAAGGCAATATTCGGTTTCAGCACTCAAAAATAACCTATAAACATGTATCCTATCTCTTTATTATTGTTTTGATTTTTTTATTTTTTTTGTCGGCCATTTTTTAAAAATTTGAAAAAAATTAAATTTCCGCCCGGCCGATTTTGGCTGATTTTTAGTATGTTATTATTGAGGTCATTCCTAAGTGAAAACCGTTGAGAAACCTTTTATTGCAATTTGTTCGAGGTTCAACTCTATTTTCAGTGGACTATTGTAGCACATTAACCCTGTACTTTACATTTATTGGCGCCTTTTCATTGACTTTTTAATTTAAAAAACCTATTGAGGGGCCTGGAAAGTTAAATTTTATATTAAAAACACAAAATTGGCAGAAAAGTTTGCCAATAAACAATTTAAATGGGAAATTTATAGTAAAAACATATTTTTGGTAAACATATGAGCCCTGGTAGAGACCTGAAGGAGTTATTCAAAATTCATAAAATTTTACAGGTGTTCTTTTGGCACTAAAAGGCAACTTTTTGGAGGTAACCAAAATTGAAATTCGAAAATTCGTGTTTTTTGCTCCACCCTATTGTGCGAAGCGTTCCAAAAGGCCTGTGTAAGCAGCCTACTGGGGTTGGTAAGCGATAGCGAGCAGGGAGCGGTAGCTCCCTTGTATATATAAAAATTAAAACAATAAAAGTGGGTAAAATACAATTTTAGATCTTGTGTGTACAAAAAATTCGTCACTATTTTAATAAACGGTGAAACATAAAAGTACAAAAGTGATTAAAATGTAAATTGTTTTGCTCCATCGTGTATTCAAGAGAAACCCCATTTAAACAAAAATAAAAATTAGAAAAAACATTAAGAGCAAACACGTCTTTAATCTCCTCCCAGTATATGAATACCATTATTCAAAGCAGTCTTTATTTGACTGTTAAAATACACAGTTCCCCCAAGGGATCCTATTCCTTTTTCTGTCGGTCTTATCTGTTTTAAACAGAAAAGGAAAACAACCAGAGAAGATCACATGACAGAACTAAAAAAACCACGCGATCTTTAAAGTACAAAGGGCATCTGCGGGCCCGAACATACATACATAGAATGGCTGCTAAAATTCCCCAGAAATCTTTTTTCGACCCTTGACAAAAATGCAATTTTCTTTTGTCGCATTGTAAAATTCAAAGGACTTGTTGAGCTTTGAGTGAAATTGAATAATTGAATAGTATACTCCCCGATTCATTATGATGACATGGAAGTTTTTCATCTTTATTTTCGAGTTCTTTATAGTATTTGAGGTTCCATCTGTTTTAATTTCCTTTCCAATTCGATAGGCTGAGCCGGATTCCGGGATTTAGATTGACTGTTGAAGCGTGAAAGTTGAATGCCATAATCTGGCGCGGTTTTTTACCCTCGTACTTCCATTGTAAGCGATCTCTTTTTGGAGCAAAAAGTGAATGAACTCTCTTAATAGAAGAGTGAATACATCTCCCAGAATCTTATTTTCGATTTCTTGATATTGTTATCAGGGATGGGAAATGTGTTATTTTTTCCAATTTAAAACTATCCCGTGAATTTTTGAGTCGTCTATGATAAGTCTAATCAATAAGAGTGAAATTATTCAGAATCAATTTGTTTCGTTAGACTATAGGAAAAGAATCGTTTCACTTTATCTTTCTTTAGTAGTTCTCAAAAATGCTTTCTCTTTAAATTCCAATTATTGTTTTGTAAAGTAGAAGGAATATAAATGATTTATGATTTCTTGAAAAAGCGACGCATGTACCGGTTTATCACTAATGCAAAAGTAAAAATACCAAATTTTAATTTTATTTACGTACATCACCAATCATTCCTTTTTTGTACTCTATATTTTAAGACACTGCACTTAGTTATTTATAAATTCCAAAATTTAACATAATTGAAGGATTTAATACAGTGCGTACAATAATTCTTGATCGATTATATCTAGTTCGCAGATTATTTTTACAGCTCCCAAATCAATTTCTTTTTAATTTACATTTTTTACTACTAAATGCACCAACTTGAACACTTTCGTCATAATTTTTAAATGTTTACTTTACTTAAACAAGAACAATGGCTAACTTAAATTAACTTTCTCCATAATCCCAGAGTGCGGAAATGACAATTAACAATGTCTCGCGTATTTCAAATATTTAATACAATCATTTCCTACGAAGTCATTGCGTCGCGAAACCGTGAATTTCGAGTCCTTACGTCAAACTAATTGAAATGCATTTGCACAGAGAACCCAAAAGGCTTTATTTACCGACATGGCTAATCACTAAATCGTTTTTCATAATAAGAACACGACAGAAAATACAATTGGATAGTTCAGAGTCATGCTAATAAGCTCCTGAATTTCATCTCAAGGAACACCCAAAACCTTATTCTTCTTTTGTGTATCCCTGCCTTTTGTAAGAAACCCTCAAAACAGACCATGTGTATTCCCTTTAATATTGAGTAAACATGATAGTGTTGCATGGTTTGTGGTGGGGAATGTATTGGAAGTAAGTTGAATGAGGATCTTTGTTCAGTGAAGATTTAAGTCTTTGTTTTAAAATGGAATCCCAGATGATATAATGAACATGCTTTGTTTAAACTTCACAACAGAATGTGTACATTAATATTTAATATTTGACTTTCGTTTCATGAATATTAATTAGGGGATTGAAATTGTAATCAGCATAGATTGGAAATATATTCAGAATAAGTTAAATACTTGAATAGAACCTTTAATTACAAAATATGTTTTACTTTAAGGAAAGGAAATTCTTTCGGAGAATAAAGGTGATCTTATACTTACATATATCCCATTCAGTTTTTTTTAAAGAAACCATTATTTACAAAAAAAATCCTATTAGATTCATATAAAAAAGAAATAAATGATAATTTCAACAGTATTTAGTATATTCCGTCTTTAAAGCAGTTCCATGTGTTTAGGTTAGAAAAAACTAAATTTTTACTTAAGTGACATATTAGAAAATGTTTCTTTATGTTTGGATGATGATTTTCTGTTAAAAAAAACGTTTTTTTTACGATTTCAGATAACTTACACCCTTGTGCCCAAATAAAATATATTAAGTAATAAGTAAAAATAACTTAAATGACATCTTTTTCTTCTTATTATTATTAAATTTTAATTGTATGAACTGTGTTCTTACTCCAATTTCCATATTCATATGAAGAGGTCTAAAGTTCAAGAAAACAAATTCTCCAATTGTTTTTCAGTAATACGAAAAACTTTAGTTCATCGATGTTTCGGTCTAGTGGTATTCGGATAACTGAATCATTACTGTAAAAACAAATTCAGGCATTTGTTTCATTCTCTCTGATGCCGGAATTTCGCAAGCCTTTTTTTATAAAAAATGATACGTACCAAATTCTTCGATACATATACAGGGGGGTCCTTAATTCATGGTACAAACTTCTAGGGGTGTTAGAGTACACCTAGACGATCAAGAATTGGTATTGGAAGGGGGGTCGCAGTTACACCGTTAAAGAGCTAGGTCCTAATGTAGTGCGAGCGCGTTTCAAAAGGCCGTTTTTAGAAGGCCCGTGTGACGAAACAAAACATAATAAAATGAAAAAATTTATTGCATGAGGTACAGAAGTATCCGTACTACTTAAATCCTCAATGTGATAGAAATTGAACCACTTTCTAAACCGCGGAGTTAGTTTCAAAAGTGCAATATTAATCTTTTAGTCAAAGAATCACATTCCTTAATGGTATTTAGAAAAATGATGATCGGGGAAGGAATTTTCAATGATCGTAACATGGATCATTGAAACTGTTTGATCATTGAAAATTCCTTCCCCGATCATCATTTTTCTAAATACCATTAATGGAACTCCATTGTTTGACTAAGAGCACGTTTTAAAACTCACCCCACGGTTTAGAAAGTGGTCCAATTTCTATCACATTGAGGATTTAAGTAGTACGGATACTCCTGTACCTCATGCAATAATGTTTTTCATTTTATTATGTTTTGTTTCGTCACACGGGCCTTCTAAAAACGGCCTTTTGAAACGCGCTCGCACTACATCAGGACCTAGCTCTTTAACGGTGTAACTGCGACCCCCCTTCCTATACCAATTCTTGATCGTCTAGGTGTACTCTAACACCCCTAGAAGTTTGTACCATGAATTAAGGACCACCCTGTATACAAGAAAATGCCGGTTCATATTCCGTACTCTTCATTTGAAAAGCCCCACTAAAATCATCAAATAAATCTCAACAATATTCACCCTCCCACTCAACCACACAAAGGAAGTTGCCTCAGCACAGGAAACGCAATACCTTTTCATACGTAATTCCTCGCAGCCATTTTCAAACCGAAACGAAATTCTTCCAACACTGCTTGTCGGCAATCCCTGAAATCGAATCAGAGCTCTATAGAATTTATATAACAGAGCAATATATGTTGAAATTCGGACCAGACACTAGCGCATTTGATATTTCAATTTTCGAGAGCCCCTATTTCCTCGTCCGCTTCATGAGGCCCTTCTGGGAGCCGGTTCTTGGTTTATCTTTGACGCGCCTGAATTACATTTCTGTAAATCCTTTTCAATTGGGTTTACTGGAGCTGTTGTACCGTTGCTTCCGATTCACTGCTGGTGTAAGCATTCCTGTTTGAAATATATGAACTGTTACCGTGTTTATTGAGAAGAAGTGTGAAGTATGGCAAAAAAAAATTGATGACAGTTCTGTTTGTTTTGCTTTTTTTATTACATTATGCGGTTTACAAAAGCACTGTCAGTTTTCATAAAAGGATTTTTTAAGTAATACTGTGATTGGTTATAAAATAAATATTCGGAGAAGGTGTTGAAAGTAAAATTTAATTTTATAAAAACATGATTTTTTATTCTAAATATTCTAAACGAATAACGTATTTAAAAAAGGAAAAAGTTTAAGTATTAATATTATGTTAAAGGTTACAAAATGTTCTCAAATTTAAAACGGTAAATATTTTCTGCCTTTATATTTTAACTGGCTATATTGATGAAAATTTTGCTAAACCTGTAAGAAGGAACTAGCAAATTTTAGAGTAGTTTTCCGAAAAATGAGCTAGAACAAATATGTTTTCCCGTCAGGGTTTAATTTATACGTAGGAAATCAAGAGTTCCTTTCATGATAAAAATCTTGGTTGTATAAAAGATACTAAAACAATAAGAAAAAAATAAGTGTTGTTCTAAAACTTAAAAACTTAAAACTTCAAAGCAAAATAACATAAATTAACTCATGTTCTTGATGAGAAACCAAGTATGGAAGTTAGAAGAAAAGCCGAAAAAAAATATAAACTCAGAAATATAAAACCTAAGAAAAATCATAGAAGTGATCATGGCATTATTACTTTTGTCAATACTTTCTTGAGGAACAGAAATTCTCGACAGTTTTTATAATTTTATAAAAGAATGTGCATACATTACTTTTATGATCGTTAGTATTTTTAAAAGAATTAAGATTCTAATTATCGTTTTGGTATTTTTAGTTTAAATGGAATTTTTTTTTATGAAAAAGGCTTCACCATATTATTTTTCACAATGCAAATCAATATTCCTTGTGAGCTGTTTTTTGCCAAACCCCGCGCGATTTTTTAAAAGTAATACGTATTTACAAATTTCTGTTTTTTTTGTTAAATTAATTATCTATAATTCCATAAAATTTTTTACTCAAAAGGTTTTCCTTTTTGTTTGTTTCTTTCAAAAAGGAATACTTTAAGATAGATTGTCCTGGTCCCATTATTCCCGTTTTATTATTTAGATGAATATCAGTTTCGTCACACGTAATATGGTAAATTCCAAATTTTTTTTCATATTTAATTATAGATATTTTCAAAAACTTACTTTAACCCCATTACAGTTATGCTCTGAAATTGCTATATTTGAAAATGTGATCAGTTTTATTTACTACCAAATATTTCGCGATGGTAGTTTTTAAATAAATAAGGTAAATGTGGGTATAGTGGACACTTTAAGGAAAATTTTTGCTTAAATTCTTAATAAATACCAACCTATTTGCTTGGAAACCGTTATCATCCTATTTTTAGATTAATTGGATCCTCTTCTTTCGATTTTACCATTAAAAATTTTAATTAAATCGGGTAAAGTATTTTTAATTAATTTTTAAAAAGTACTCCAAATTGCATCTATAGTGGCCACATAGATGTAGCTGTTGTATCTATGGTGGACACCTCTTGCATCTATAGTGGACACCTCTCTTTTCTGCCTATTTGAGGGGTTTATGCATGAAATTGAGGGGAGTTTTTTGGTAGAGTCGTTTAGTTCTAATTCAATCTTCCTTCCCAACGAAATGCATTTTACATCAAATCAAATTAGCTTTATTTAAAAAAATACTTGATAGTTTCCGGCCCAAAGCCTACGCAGTAGCTGATTTGAGAGGAGTTAAGCATGTAGTTCAATGTTTTGGAAACCTTGGTTCCCGAAGCCAGAATGAAACCAAATTCATACAACACTCATTTTAAAGCACAATCAACAGTTAATGAAGAAAATCTGATCAAAATACAATGTTATTTAAGTTTCTATTAGAAGCCATTGCAGTGGCCACTATTGGAAAATCTAAGATTTTGTGTTGGTATAGTGGCCACCCCCATAAATCCTCGTAAAGTCAAAATTTTCAAATAAATTTTATTTATTATCATTTTATACACTCTTCTTTATCTTTAAATAAATTTAAAAGTCGATCAAACGGTAATAAATACAAAAAAATCAGTTCTGAAATACCCGCTTCCTTACGCGATTCAATAAGAAAAATCAAATTTCAGTCACTCGGCCGATGTTGTTATTTTCAAATATTTAAATATCCTTCCCATGCTGATCTGTTGTATCGGTGATAATTTACCAGCTTACCTGATTGTACAATCTACTATGCCTATGAATTTTGACGCTGTTTGATGCCTCTAACTCGTTTTATTTAAAATTAATCAGCTATGTGGCCACTATTGGTACAGTGTCCACTATACCCACATTTACCTTAATAGTCTATATTCAGCTTATTTATTTATTAAAGTAAATTGTTTTAAAACAATGTATTTTCCTAACATTAAACGATGATAATCTGCACCTGATGCACTGATTACACCCTATTATTTTAATTAATTTGAGAACAATTAAATTTATTTAACCATTATTCGCTGTAATATCGTTGTCACATTTAAAACACACATTCATGAAGCATAACCCCGAGCCTTAAAGGTAAAATGGACGTTTAAAGTCGTTTTAATTTTTTTTATTTTTAAGCTATTGCTCTAAAATTTTTACAGTATTCGTACATTTATAGCCCAAACACCATAAAAAAGGTTTCAGAAAAATACATTGGTAACTTTTTAATTTTTTTAGCAATTTTATTTCCAAATTTCAAACTGTTCAAGGCGAACTAAAATTTATTAAAACTTAATTCTTCTTGGAGTTTTAAATAGATATTTTAGCTCCATTCAAAATTTTGCATGTTTAATTTTCATATGCTAACTATAGTTGCTAAAAAACTAGAATTACTTGATTTTTAGTAAAAAATATGCAAAAATAATAAAAAAATTTAATTACATCCATATTAAAATCTAAAAGTCACAAAAATCTTTCAGATATGCAAAATATAGAATGTCACTGAAATATCTACGGCGTACGTTTCACTTGAAATCACGAAAATCGTATAAAATATCCAAACATTTTTTGTTGATTAAAAGTATTTTAAAATTCTTTAGCTTTAAAATGATATCAAGATTAAGAAAATGCTTGAAATATCTTTGTTGAATAATCTTTGTTGAGGCTTTGCTCAATAAAGAAACTGGGTTTAAATCATCGGCGTTTTATTTTGGAAGACACGGTGAGGAGGTTACAGTAAATAAGAAGGATGCATCATTGAACATTTATGATTAACAAGATCCAGGCAAGCTTTGCCTTATATAGAGCACTTAAAATTAGCATAAATTAACATAAAGTGGTTTTACAAATAAGGCTGGGCAGTTAGCACAGTAAACAAAAATATAAAGTCGGACTCGAACATTATTGAATGAACATAAACTCCTGCCCAAAATTAATTTAACTTAATTAATTTTAAAATGTTCCGCTTGAACAGTCCTTTTTGAGTCTTCAGTGTGACAACTCTCACACGCTGGTCGTCTCCAGGATGGACCTTGATGATACGCCCCAAAGGCCAGGCGGCTATTGGAAGGTGGGGTTCCTTTACGATGACGAGGTCTCCTTCCTTGAGATTCTCCTCCGTCCTTTTCCACTTCAGTCTTTGTTGTAGAGAATGCAAATATTCGTTGTGCCACCTTTTCCAGAAGCCTCTGCTGATAGATTGCACCAATTCCCAACGGGTACGAGGGGGAATCTGCTCAGGAGACGAGTCATCTGGAATTAAGCTTAGCTTTTCGCCTGTCAAAAAATGAGACGGGGTTAAAGCATGCAATGATTCGATATCGTTGTCTGGAGCAACTAAAGGTCTAGAGTTAAGAATAGCTTCTATTTGACACAAAAGTGTGCTTAGTTCTTCAAAAGTCAATTTGCTTTCTCCAATGGATCGTTTAATGTGAAATTTCACCGACTTCACTCCCGCCTCCCAGAGTCCTCCGAAATGGGGAGAGAAAGGTGGAATGAAGTTCCAAACAATTTGAGATGAGTTTAATACATACATAACCTTAGGGTCCTTCATAATAAAATCATTAACACATTTTTGAACTTCATCAATTTTACGACTAGCACCTAAAAAGTTAGTTGCATTGTCGGTGTATATATGAGATGGGCATCCACGTCGAGCAATGAATCTTCTTAATGCTGCAATAAAGGATTCAGTTGTTAAATCTCCTACCAATTCCAAGTGTAATGCCTTTGTTGCCAGGCACACAAATAAAGCTACATAAGCTTTGGTAGATTTCAGTCCTCGACCTTTGGCGAGTTTGATTTCAATCGCTCCGGTAAAGTCACAGCCACAGTTGGTAAATGGTCGGCTGATCTCGACTCGAGCCTTAGGTAGATCTCCCATCAGCTGCTTAACTGGCTTTGAGCGATACCTGCAACAGACAACACAGTTATTTACACATTTTTTAATCAACCGCTTTGCACCCACGATCCAATAGGATTGCTTAAGGATGTGAGCCAAGAGGGTTGGGCCAGCATGCAGATTTGCCGCATGGAATTCTTTTATGATCATGGCACTGATCTTGTGCTTGCTAGGCAACATAATTGGATGCTTTGACTGAAACGGCAAATTAGATCTTCTGATTCGCCCTCCTGCCCGTAAAATACCCTGGTCCAAAAAGGGATACAAGGAGAGTATTTTGCTACGGGGAGATAAGTTCTTGTGTTCTTGCAAACACTTCAGTTCATCCGGGAAATGAGTTTCTTGAACCCAACGAAATATGATTAGTTTTACCTCTGTAATTTCTGAAAGAGATAAATGTCCACTGCGATTAGCTTGATCTTTCCTGGGTCTACACTTTGTTATAAATCGTCGACAATAGGCCAGTATGCGAACAATTCTTGCAAGTGAAGAATGCTTATCGAAAAGGTCCTCTAGCGTAGAGTTAATTGTGCATGGGTTTGAAAGGATAGGATCACTTCTTTGTTCACCTAATACCTTGGGGTCCAATTCAGATGAAGTAGTTTCAAGAGGCCAGTTCTTAGAATTTTTAAGAAGAAAACTTGGTCCCTGCCACCAAAGTTTGCAACTTTCCAAGTTCTGGGGATTGATACCGCGGGATGCTATGTCTGCCGGGTTTTCTTTAGACGGCACATAATGCCAAGAATTAGCGGGAAGGGATTCTAAGATCTTGGAGGTTCTGTTAGCGATGAACGTTTTCCAACGCCTTGGATGGGAGGAAAGCCATGCTAAAACTGTTTTAGAATCTGTCCACGCGTGTATCTCAGCATCATGGATATTGAGAGTGCTTAACACAACTTTTAGTAGAGATGTTAGAAGAGTTGCACCTAACAATTCGAGGCGAGGGATAGAAATTAGCTTTATGGGCGCAACCTTCGTTTTGGAAACTAGTAGGTTTACAGACGCTGTATTTGGGGATTTCTGCTTACAATAGATTACGGCTGCGTAAGCTTGTTCCGACGCATCGCAGAAACAATGCAACGAGATTTGAGCTTTAGTCTCGGATACACATCTAGGAATCCTAATAGCTTTTATCATGTTAAAGTTAACTTGAAAGTCTCTCCATTGTTTAACTAGATGTTCAGGTAGACTATCGTCCCAATCAGTTTTGATTAACCACAGCTTCTGATAGAAGATTTTAATCCAAACTACGCATGGGCCGATTAAACCTAACGGGTCAAAAATTTGTGATGCATTCGAGATGATCTTCCGTTTTGTTAGTGGTGGGGTTATTTCAAGTTGGGGAGCAAAACAAAACACATCATCGCAAGATTTCCATTGTAGGCCTAACACTTTGCAGTTTATGCTACTCTGAATATCAAGTATTTGGTCTTGCGTTATTACTCCTAAATCCTTAAGTACTTGTGAGGAGTTTGATCGCCATTTTTGCAGTTCAAATCCTCTTTTAAGAAATAAAGTAGAAACTTGCCTGCATATTTCGGTGGTTTCTTCAGGGCTTTCCATGCTTAGCAGCAGATCGTCAACGTAGAAATTTTCTCGTATCACCTTAGAAGCAGCTGGGTACACGTCTTTGGCGTCGATCGCTATTTGCTGTAAACACCTAGTTGCGAGAAAAGAAGAACATGCAAGTCCATAAGTTACTGTTGCGAGTTTGTACTCTTGAATAGGATCTGAACTATTAAATCGCCATAAAATTCTCTGGAAAGTCTGATCCGATGGGTTAACCATTACCTGGCGATACATTTTTGTAATATCCGCGGTAACAGCAATTTTACCTATGCGGAAATCTAACAACATTTCAAAAATGTCGCGTTGTTGTTTAGCTCCTACTGCTAGCATTTCGTTTAAAGATACAGAGTGTTCACTTTTACACGAGCCGTCAAAGACTGTGCGCAATTTAGTTGTAGTGGAGTCTTTTAAGACGAAATGATGAGGGAGATAGAACTTGCTGTGATCTGGAATTTGATCCGAGTGATCATCTGTCGGTTTCATATGCCCCAAGTCAATGTATTCCTGCATGAATTGCTTGTACAAGTTACAGATTGCTGGGTCTTTTAGAAATTTTCTTTCCATAGACTTAAGGCGCAGAAACGCTGAGTGATAGGAGTTTCCTAGCTTTAGATTTGTTTCAATAAATGGAAGTTTTACTTCGAATCTGCCTTCCGAATTAATTTTGTAATTCGACAAAAAATGTTCTTCACAGAATTTTCTTCTGGTGTTAGTTCGTTGGTTTTAACTACCGGAACCGATTCTACTTCCCAAAAGTTCTTTAGATCTTCGTGAAGATTTAAATTTGCGATTGAGAGACTGGTTACCTGGGTGTCTTTAATGTTACCCGCTACAACCCATCCTAAACGAGTATTCTGAGCTATAGGTTCACCATCGGGACGTAGGACTTGTCCTGGTAGAATGATAGATAAGAATTTATCAGCCCCAATAATTAGATCAATGTCATTAGGTTGGGAAAAATTATTATCCGCCAGTTGTAGCCCAGTTAGGAGTTTAAGATCTTGAGGGGTGATCTCACGATAGGGTTGAGATGTTATCAAAGATTTTAAGACAAATGCTTTTATCTTAAACTTAATATTTCTATCATATCTTGAAGAAATACACAAGTTCACGCTACCTAGAGTTTTAGTAGGTGTTATGCTTGAAATACCAGTCACCGAGATTTCGGCCATTGAGTCATACTTAAGTGCATGTTTCGCTGCAAATGACTCCGAAAGGAAACTAGCTTGAGATCCAGAGTCGAGAAGAATACGAATATTGATAGGCTTACCGCTACTGTCCATGACCGAAGCTATTGCTGTTGGAAGCAAGGCTTTATCTTCTTGAGTAGGGCTTACCAGCGATTCGCATCCGATGGAGGTTGATGTAGAAGCGAACTTGTGTTGCTGATCGACATCAGTCCTTGGCGAGGTTGCCGTTTCCCTTGGCGGATGTTGGCGATCCTCTTCAGAGCGCTTGTTAGAGGTTTGAGCGCTATGCGATCCAAATCTATCTTCATGTAAGAGAGAATGATGTTTAGCATTACATAATCTACATGAAAAATGAGAAGTACAATACTTGGATGTGTGCTTCTCGGAAAAGCAATTTAAGCATAGATTTCTTTTAATCACAAACATTTTGCGTGCAGATATAGTTAAGCTTTTAAAACTTGAGCACTTGGATAAATGATGAGCTTCCTTACACTTGGGGCATTTAAAACTAAAAATGCGATTAGGAGTACTTTTAAAGTCTTTATGAATCGGGGAGTCAATTTTAGAGTTTTCCAAAGTTGAAGCTCGATCATTCAAAAACTGCAGAAAAGTATTTAGTGAAGGGAAATCAATGTCGACAGTTTTTTCTGACCATAAACGACGAGTTTCGGGGTCAACTTTATTTAGAAGCATGTAGATTATCCAAACATCAGATTCTGTAGCTTTTTCGTCAACACATTTTAGCCCCCTGACAACTTGCTCGGAAGTGTCAGCTAGTAGCCTCAGATTACTATCGTTAACGTGAGAGATCGCGTTTTGCGAAAAGAATGTGGCTAATAAGTTATTCACGATTTGCTTTTTCTTATCATAACGATTAACTAGTTTAGCCCACGCTTCATCATAACTATCATTAGAAACGGGAATATGTTGAATAACTCCCAAAGGACCTTCCCCTAATAACCCAAGAAGGTATTGGAATTTCTGAATGTTAGTTAGCGTATTGTTGTTGTGTACAACACCTAGATACAGATCTTTGAAAGGAAGCCACTGCGTGTAGTCTCCGCTAAATGCTGTAATATTTATTCTAGGAAGCTTGAAATCCGATGTAATTCTAAAGCTTGAGTTTAGAATACTGGGTTCAGTAATGAATTCCTCACGCGATGTTGGTTCCAACAATTTTTGAAGAGCTGCTTTTACTTCAAAATACCTATTTTCTAAATCCACGGTTTCGGATTGTTGTTGTGGTAACGCCGAATCATATTCTAAGATTTTAGTGAAAATTGTTTCCAATCTAGCAAGGCGATCATTAATAATAATATCACTAGTGTCAGAACTAACGGTAGTTAGAAAAGTTTCGATTCTTGTTAATGCTGCTTTCTCATAACCACGTAGTTTGACTAAATCTGCAGCTTCCATTTTGACAGTAGAGAAAAATTGAACGATCTTACTCCCAAAGATGAAAGATGGCTCCACACCCGTAGATCAGAAGACAATATCACGTCCAGAGGTCACCATAATGTTGAGGCTTTGCTCAATAAAGAAACTGGGTTTAAATCATCGGCGTTTTATTTTGGAAGACACGGTGAGGAGGTTACAGTAAATAAGAAGGATCATCATCATCATCATCAATATAAGAAGTTCTCAGCGCCGAAGGCGCTTTTACTTCGCTGGAAGTAGACACATGAGTTAAAAATACAATTGAATTGAAGCTAGATGAGAAATGAGATAGAAGGGTAAAACCAAGGTAAAACGGCCGTGAGCGCCGGGAAGAGAGTAGGCGGAGCTACAGCCTCAAATGCATAAGGAGAGGAGCTAGTCGGGAAATCGGCTGGAGAGTATTGTCGTAGTGAAAGGGTATTTTTCTTCAAGATTTGGATTGTTCATCACCGCTTGTACGTTGATTAATGGGTTGGGATGTGACTCCACAGCTTCATAAAATTTTCTGGCTGCATCTTGGATGAAATTAGGGAGACTAGGGGTTTTTAATTCCCTTTGTAAAGTTTTTGTTGAGAAGCACCGGGGAGCACCAGCAGCACCACGCAGGATTTTATTTTGGATGACCATCAGTTTTTTGAGGTTAGTTACCGCTGTAGTGGCCCAGATGGGGGATGCATAAGACATTAGGGGTCTGAGTACCATCTTGTAGAGTAGGATTTTGTTGCGAAGGTGGAGGTGGGACTTCTTATTTAAAAGAGGGTACATGAGTCTGAATTTAATGTGGTATTTTTCGACAGTTTTTTCAACGTGAAGCTTGTAACTTAGATTCTCGTCAAGATGTACTCCTAGATATTTGGCGGAGGGAAGCCATTTGAGTTTAGTCTTTTGGAGAGTCAGCATCTCAGGGAATATTTTCCTATGTGTCTTTCTGAAGATTATAGCTTGGGTCTTTGAGGAATTTAGGGCAATTTTCCACCTACAGCACCAGGTTTCGAGATCTGTAAGTGCTTTCTGGAGCCTGCTTTTGATGGTTCTTAGACGTGAGTTCTGAGCCACAATGGCCGTGTCGTCGGCAAATAAGTGGAGGAAGGTGTCAGGAGTTTTTGGGACATCAGCAATGAAGATGTTATAGAGAAGTGGGCTGAGGATCGCGCCTTGCGGGGTGCCGGCTTTAATGGGATAAGGGGTGGAAAAGTCGTTTGCAACCTTGACTTTAAAGGTCCTGTTTTGGAGGAAAGAGTGGATTATCCTTGTTAGGTAGGGTGGGAATTTGGAGGCCATGAGCTTATAAATTAGTCCATCGTGCCAAACACGGTCAAAGGCTTTAGCCACGTCCAGGAAAACTGCACCAGTGCGTCTGTTGTGATTGAATCCAGCCGTGATGGTGTTGGTAAGGCGGAGAAGCTGATGAACAGTGGAGTGGCGCTCTCTGAAGCCAAACTGCTCCGGTGGAAGGATGTTATTTTCTCGGCAGTGTTGGTTCATTTTTTGGAGAATTATCTTTTCGTAGATTTTGGATAGGTTGTTAAGGAGGGATATTGGACGATAGCTGCTGGTTTTGTTTGAGGGTTGACCTGGTTTGGAAATCATTATTACATTAGCTTTCTTCCAGGCGTCGGGGAAATAGTTGTGGTGGAGGCAGGAGTTTATTATCTTGCAGATGTTGGTGGTAACATTTATTGGAATTTTCTTGAGAGCTAGGCTTTCGATAGAGTCAGGGCCAGGGGCTTTCTTTGGTTTTAGTTTCTTGATATGTTCTGCGATGTCGGCTGGAGTGATGAAAAAGGGGGTTGGAGAGAGAGGTGTGCAGTTAAGGAAAGCCTGCGTTGTGCCGAAAACGTTTGTTTCATAGATGGGTACTGAGAGATGCGAGTTTGGAGTGAAAGTTTCGGCAAGTGCTTTGCCAAATGCTTCGGCTTTCTCGAAGTCAGAGATGGCAGGGGTGGAGTTGTGCACGGAGGGGAGGAGAGTTGGGATGGGCTGGTATTTATTTATCAACTTTTTGTTTAACTTGAAGAGGGAGCCGTCTTCCGTGTTAAGGGAAGAAAGGAAGGTGTTCCAGCTGTTATTACTGAAGGTAGCTAGTTTTGATTTTATACTCCTTTGAAGATGGTTTACTTGTGCTTTGTAGGGAGGATATCTGGTATCTTGCCACAGCTTTCTGATTCTATTCTTGTACTTGATAAGGGCGACTATTTCTGGTGGGATGCTGCGGGGGGATCTGTTTATTATTTTTTGCTTGCTGGCCTTCTCTCTTGCTTGCGTGATGGAGGTGGTGAGCGCTTCGATGGCTACATCTATGTCCAATTTGGAGGCTATGGGGGGGTTTCCTGGGACGGAGTTTAGTAGAGTGTCGTGGAAAAGTTGCCAATTGATTTTTCTTATTTTTCTTGCTTCAGGAGGTAGGAAAGAGGTATTGTGGATGGTTAAAAGTATTGGGTTATGGTCGCTGGAGAGGGCTGCATCGCTGATTATTTTGGAGGGAAGCAATCCATTGGCCAGGCCGATGTCAAGTATAGAGGATCCCCGGTATCCTTGATAGGTGCCGGTAGGAGGAGCTACGATGCTGTAGTGGTTTTCCTGGCTGTAGTTGAAAAGTGTATTCCCATCTTTGTTTCCGGAACCAGTATTCCAACTGGTGTGGCGGCAGTTAAAGTCCCCGAACAGGATAAATTTTTCATTTTCTTTAGCAAGCTTTTTCAGTTCTGCAGTGTTGAGGTGGGAAGTAGGCGGCTTGTAAATGGAGGAGAAAGTGTAGTGACGTTTAGGGGAGTAGGTTAAGGCTATTGTTGTATTCTCGAAGGAGTTAGTTTTGATCTCAAGCTGGTGGTGCGGTATTCCATTTCGGATGCAGATGGCAGTACCTCCTCCTCTGTGGGTCAGCCGGTCGTTTCGGAGTGTGACATAATTTGGGATAGAGAGGGAGTCACAGGGGCGGAGGTGCGTCTCTTGCAGGAGGATGATATCAGGAGTCTTTTCTTTGACGTAATGTCTAAATTCGAGGATTTTTCCCCTGATGCCGTTCGCATTCCATGATAAAATTGAGATGGAGTGAAGCTTCTTTGCACTAGGCATGTTGGGTCCAGATTTTCAGGATTTTATTGATTGCGTTCATGGTTTCTCCAAATATGCTGGAAATTGAGGCAGCGGAGTTCCAGGTGTTTAATAATTCTTTGACAATTGAAAATGTATCTTGAAATTTGGAAAAGAATCCAGCATTGAGAAAGCCGGAGAGAGGATCTGGAGAATCTCGCATCGGATTGGAGGAGGTGGGTGGAGTTAGTACAGCAGGGGGAGGAGTCAGGACGTCTTCATCTGCGTGGTTGACTGTGGAAACTTTTTTACTTTCTTCGTATTTCCGTTGTCTTTCGATCCAATAATTTGTTGTTGGAGGTTTGGAGGAAGGCAGGTTCTGTGGGTTTTTCGGGCAGCCGGAAAAATTTGCGGTGTGATCGCCTTTACAGTTGGCACAGGTTGGTGGGTCGCTGCGTGGCTTTGTGCATTGAAAGGAGTGATGGTCACCAGCGCATTTAACACACACTGGATCACGGGAGCAGAAATAAGACGAATGGTTGTAAAGTTGACAACGATAGCATTGGGGGGTGTTATTCTTGGGGCGTAAGGGCTCAATTTTGATTTTAATGTTCGAAAGGTATTTGATGTTAAATATTTCTTTAGTGGTGGGAGTTTTTTTCAGGTAGATGATAAATATTGGCAGGAATTTTTTCGTTCTTTGGTTGTTCTCCGAGCGATCAGGCATTTGGGTGATATTCTCAACTGGTAGATTTAGTGCTATAAGTTCTTGTTTAAGTTCCTCTTTGTCGAAGTCGACATCCAGACCTTTAATTACGACTTTAGATTGCTTTTCTTCTTTGAGTGGGAACGAGTGGCTCTGAATTTTTTCCTCAGCAAGATAGCGTTTGATAATTTTGTGAGCTGTGGGGTTGGGTGGAGCTATACGCAGATCTTTTCCTTCCATCTTTCCAAGGATGGCGGATTTGGTGAGGTTGGAGAGGGTCTTCAGCAGGGATTTAGGATGTTTCACATTTGCAACGTATATAGGTGGGCCTTTTTTCGGAGGGGGATCGATTTCATCTTCATCATCCGCGTTTGTGAGGTCATCCATTTCTGTGCTTTCAGAGCCGTTTTCATCAGTATCAAGGCATTGCCATTTGTTTTTAAGGGGTAGATCATCGGGGTTGGAGGATTTGCTGTTTTTTCTAGTTCGCTTGCTTCTGACAACAGTGAAGTCTTTGTCAGGGTTTGCGTTGGAGAGGGAGTCAGGAGGGGTATGGGTTCCACCGCCGGTTATGTCGGCTAAGGTGTGGACTACTGAGTTGGTACAGTTTTCGAGGAAAATTTTTTGCTGGCATTCCGTTATTTTCCCGATGGCAGAGTGGAGCTCTGAGAGCCGAGCGATCGGTACGTTTAATGGGAGGCGGTTTGAAGGGTTATTAGGTGAAGTTTGGCGTTCTCTAGCTGGGAAATATCAGCGCAGTTTGTGGCATATTGCAGGGCGTTTTGAAGATTGAAAGAGGAGAGGGCGATATCTAAGTCGGGTGGGGAGACATTTGGCTGAGAGTTTTCCATCCTCATTTCTAAATCCTCTAGGGTAGGCATCGATTGGGTTTTCATCGCAGAACTTGACTCAGCATCAATTGTTGAGTTGGCCATAGGGGCCTCAGAGGGAGGGACCAGCAAGGCTGGCTTAAGCACAAAAGTGCTTTGGGCAGCAATAGTGCTGTCTTGGGAAGACTCCGGCCGGGAGTAAAGCACGGCCGCTTCGTCTTGCGGCTGTCAGAAATACAAACAGAGCTTTTTAAAGCAAATTCTGACAAAAACAATCAAACAAAATAAACCTCGGAACACCGATTTTAAATTGGATAGTCACAAGGTTCGTAATGAAACTAGAAATCCTTCTAAAGCTCAATCTCAATCGAATCCGATCCAGAATTACCGAAACTTTAGATCCTAAATAAGAAGGATGCATCATTGAACATTTATGATTAACAAGATCCAGGCAAGCTTTGCCTTATATAGAGCACTTAAAATTAGCATAAATTAACATAAAGTGGTTTTACAAATAAGGCTGGGCAGTTAGCACAGTAAACAAAAATATAAAGTCGGACTCGAACATTATTGAATGAACAGCCCAAACACCATAAAAAAGGTTTCAGAAAAATACATTGGTAACTTTTTAATTTTTTTAGCAATTTTATTTCCAAATTTCAAACTGTTCAAGGCGAACTAAAATTTATTAAAACTTAATTCTTCTTGGAGTTTTAAATAGATATTTTAGCTCCATTCAAAATTTTGCATGTTTAATTTTCATATGCTAACTATAGTTGCTAAAAAACTAGAATTACTTGATTTTTAGTAAAAAATATGCAAAAATAATAAAAAAATTTAATTACATCCATATTAAAATCTAAAAGTCACAAAAATCTTTCAGATATGCAAAATATAGAATGTCACTGAAATATCTACGGCGTACGTTTCACTTGAAATCACGAAAATCGTATAAAATATCCAAACATTTTTTGTTGATTAAAAGTATTTTAAAATTCTTTAGCTTTAAAATGATATCAAGATTAAGAAAATGCTTGAAATACTTCTTATGTAATGAAGGTTTAAATATAGTGCTTATCATAAAAACATCATGTTAACAACATCTTTAGACTCAACTTTTGAAGAATCCCGTTTTTGTTACATAGTGTGTCATTCAAACAATAATTGCTCTTTGGGAAATTAGTATTTTCAATTACTATTTTGCAATTAAAATCTGAATATAGTGGATGTTTTGACTGTTTTATTGTTTGCATTTAGTTTATAAATATATTTTTAAAATACAAATTTCATGAAAAAATTATGAATTTTTATGCTTTTAAGATTAAAAAATTGTAGAAAAAACTATTGGGTCTATAAAAAATATAAAACATTCAAAGAACATTGTAAATATTACTATCTTATAGAAATTTTCCTTTTTTAATTACTTGAAAATTACTTATCATTGTTCTAAAATCACACTAATTAGCTCAATTAAACATTAATTAACCAATTATTGACTGACGAAATCTGATATTTTTTAAGTGAAATTACTTAATTTATATAACCAACATATTTTGAGAAAAATCTAAATTTTTTAAGTCAACAATAATTTTTTTGTACCCCTTAAAACTCAAAGAAAAATTTAGTTATAATAAATTTTAGTTCACCTGGAACAGTTTAAAATTTGAGAAAAAAATTAATTTGTGTAAAAAAATGAAAAGTTACTAATGGATTTTTCCGAAATTTCTTTTATGGGTTTAAGGCTATAAAGCAAGAACATTGCGAAAAATTAAGAGCAATAGCTTCCAAATTAAAGAAAATTGGTTTTATACGTCCATTGTACCTTAAAAACGTGTTAATTAATTCCTAAATAACGCTATATTTATGTAGAATACTTCAAATAAAATCCAACCTAATCAAACATCACAGATCCAAGCCCAAAACGCGAACGCTCTAAATTGAACTAATATATCGCTCAAATCGCCCGAACTACTTTCGGCCGCATATGCACCAGCACCACCTGTCTTCACTTCAGTTGAAAATATTCAGATGGTGCACAATAATAGATATACCCCACACACATTGCAATATTCAGTAGTTTCCGAAAGCTGGATTAAGGGGCATACGACATGAATTGTGAAATTAAAGCCCGGGCAGTTTTGCATAAGCCGTGTGGTGTCTGTTGTGGAGAATTATAATAATACGCAGTGGACGATATCTCTGTGAGTGGATGTGATTAATTTGATGAAGTTTTGAGTGTAGTTCTTTACAGTGGTTTTGGGAGGTGGATTTAAGTGAAAAGTATGGTAATGTGACGGTTGCGTTTAGTGGCGATGCGTATTTTTAACCCATTAGCGCCCAGTGATCTATTTCTAGATCACTAAACATAGTGTCATAAATGCTCTCTTAAATTACCTTAAATTCACCCAACACTAACGAAACTGCACATATGGCAAGAGAAAACATCCCTTAATCCTAATACTCTGAGTTTTTTGTGTTTGCTTCATTTATTTTGTAATAGGGATGGGCTAAATTTCGTCTCGGGGTTTCCTTTTACAGTTTTTTCATCTTCACTCGCATTTTTCAAGAAAATAGAAAAGGTATACCACTTAAGGAATCCTTTTTCAGTTTTATTTTATCTTTATAGATGTAGCTATTGGGATATAATTCAGAGTTTTGTAAAAATTAATTTATTTAGTGAAAAATCAAGTCCAAATACTGCTGATCTAAAAATAGATCACTGGGCGTTCGGGCGTTAATTTTTTCTGTGTTGCTTACAATACGTCCATTTAGTTTTTCCACTAAAAACTGATAAAAATGAGTCTGAGAATACTCAGTAATGTTCAAGATGAAGTCAATTATTGATTTTCTTAAGAAATTTAACATTATATTATTGCTAATTAATTTATAATATATATTCTGGTGAATAAATGGAGGATAGGCCATTATTATTCATCCTACTACTATTATAATTGTGAATGTTTGTCTGGATGTTTGTTACTCTTTCACGCAAAAACTACTGAATGGATTTTAATGAAATTCTACCATAATGTAGCTGATACATCAGAATAGGACATGGGCTATAATTTATAAAGAGAAAATCAGTCCTTCATTCTTTTTTTCCCGTTTTTCCTGCTTTTTTTCACTTATTTTTCCGTGTTTGAAAACCTGTTTTACCAGTCATACAACGAGTTAAAAATAAAACATTGTTTCAAATGAGACAGATCACTAGACTTTTTCATTTACTAGATCTTTTAGTTTAGTTTTAAACACTGGTTTTAAATTTGTTAATTTGTTCACTAGACTTACTAATTTACCAGACTTTTTACTATGGTTACAAATTGGTTATTTTATAAAGGCACCAAGATATTAAACATTATCAGGAACATCGGGATTGTAAAAAGTGACAAGAACACCGGGATTGGAAAATTAGCGAGAACATCGGGATGGAAAAAATTACCGGGTTATAAAAATTACCGAGAACACTGGGATAGGAAATTTACCATAAAGACACCGGGAATACCGGAATATAAAAATTACCGTAAACACTGAGATAGGAAAATTACCGGGAACGCCGGGATTAGAAAAATTACCGTGACCACCGGGATAAGATTACCGGGAACACACTGGGATAGGAAAGAGGCGCCTGGGATACCGGGATAATTTGTAATATTGCTAATTTACAAAATTATAAATGTATTTTAAGAAATATTTAAAAAAATAAATTTATAAACTCCCCCCCGTGCAAGGCCGGGTATAACAGCTAGTTACCAATAAAGCACAGTAATGCAACTAGCGGTATAAAATTATTGGTGTTTATTCCCAAAACTTATTTTATACAACACAAGTCAATACAAGTAGTTTTGAAATACTTCATAGGGGAAATTATAAGACAATTAAAGGTTATCAAGGAGCTATGAAAATCTCAAACTGAGAATTGCAAATTTTTTTTGAAATTCGCCCTTATCCAGCCTTTGTAACCTTAAAATTGACGTTATGACAGAGTAAATAGTTTATTGGAATATGTCGGTATGCCGGTGAAAAGCTCAAACAAGCAGCAATTTTGAATGTTGCCATGTAAGATAAATTACATTTTATATTTCATGAATATTATTAATTTATGATAATACCAATCTACAAAATTTTGAAACAATTAGCCCAATGCATTTTATTTTACTTATTAGTTAAAATTTTATGTCACGTTACATATGTATTCTATAATATACTTATACAAATTTAAAGTTCTTCGTTCAATTTCCCATTTTCCCCTATAATTACCTTCAACATAGGCTCTTTGTGTATTTAATTTTGGGTAAATTATTTAATTTTATTACTATTTAATTATTCCCCCCCATATTTATGAATAAATAAGTGTTTTTTAAAGAGAAATACTAACATTTATATTTATTTCTTAATTTTTAAGATTTTTTGAAGTTCAACTAGTACTTAGCTCAGTGACAAAAAAATATCCTCCGAACGCCCAGTGATCTATTTTTAGATCAGCATTTTGTAAAGAAAGTAATGACTGTGTTGACAAAATTTGTTTATAATATTCATATTGAAGGCAAAATACACCAGATTCATGATTTTTATCCAATTTGGACCCCCAAAAATTAATTTGGGCGTTAATGGGTTAAGGTGCTTAGGGGTGAATATATCTTTATTGTTTATCAAATCGAAAAATTAAGAGTGCAGAGTAAATTAAATATTTTTAAAAGGTTTTTTAAGTTAGATTTCTCCTTATTTTATTAATCAACTTGAAGAAGGTTTAAGTAATCGTTTAAACTAATGAAGTTTTTCAGAAAAAAATTTAAGTTTTAATGCTTTTTATTAATTTAATTTTTAAAAATATTTTTGATCTATTAGGAAAAAGATGCTTTTGGCTCAAAGCAGTGGCGTTTATAGAAATTTATTTTGGGATGGTTCAAATTTCCTTTTAAAAAATTTAGTCATAGAAGCTAAATTTTCGCCCCCCGGGGGAGAGGACACAAAATAATTCATTAGCCCCTCATATGCATATTTAATAGGCTCAGTGAAGTTTTTAATACTACATTTTAGGTATATTTTGCATCTTGATGAATTTAACACAAAAAATGATGAATAATAAAGTTCAAAATACAATAGGGGATCTTGAGGTCCATCCCAAATAAAGTTTTGTAACCTTGACCCTAAAACACAGGCTCAATAGTTTTTCTCGTTTAGACACAAGAAAAAAAATTTCGGGAAAGAGGCAAGGCCCCCTTAGCGTCCCTCCTTTTATACGACCGTGATAAAAAGTAAAATTCAAGTATTTGAAAAAAAATACAACTTTTCATCTCCTCTCATTCTTTATTATATCTAAAATCAGTTCAAAAATTTCTTACAATGCTAAAACTGAATAATACTAATTAATTAGTAAAATGAATAATACTTAATTAGTTAGTAAAATGAATAATACTTAATTAATTAGTAAAATTAATAATACTTGCTTGAATGAATTAATACTTGCTTAAAATGAATAATACAAAAATTAATTAGTTAAATGAATAATACTAATTTATTTTTGCGAAAAAGTAACCACTTGCGAAAAGTAAAAGTAACATGATAACCGTCAAATGAATAATAATGTTAGATAGGTTTCCTTCTGAACAACGTGACAAAGTTTAAATTTAACAGCAGTGAATTATGTGAAATTTATTGACAATTTTGGTAATTAATATATCGTCGGCAAAAAGTATGCATAGAAGTAGTTGAGAATATCGCCAACCGAATCATGAAAGCTTCCTTTTCTTTTATTCATGGCTGATGAAAATTGTTAATTTCCCACTTTGAAACCTCAATTATCATCTAAAGCTGAAAACTGGAGAAGGTGTGATTGAGAGTGTAATTTTTCAAGGATTTTTCTGTGAAAAAGAATATGATGTGTGGTAGATCATATACAGGAGTTTCTACATAAGGAAGAAATAGATCTTTCAATTTAGAAGGCGTTTGAACAATTTGTGAATATTTCTGCTAATTTTTGTGTTTTTTTTTTATTTTCCATTTTATTTTGAACATATTTTTATTAAAGCACAAACATTACTTATTTGTTAATTGTTTTTTATGTTTAATAAATTAAGGGTCTTCAAATTTTTGATTCTCAGGCTTTTAAACTCCATCATATAGCCCAGGAGTGGCGAACCTGCGGTCCGCTTGAAATAATTTTCCAGCCCGCAAGATTTTTTTTCAAGTCAAAAGTAAAAGTTTTAAGTTAAGGCCTCCCGAAATTCGGTCCAAGTGTACCAAAATGAGTTAAAACCTGCTAATTAGAGTTCAATTTCCCAAATTTTTCTGGGGGAGGACCTCCAATCCCCCCCTTTCCAAAGTGGCCTTCAAGATCATTTGGGTTGGCCACTCCTGATATAGCCCATAATCATTTTTGTGCGTACTCTTATCCTCCTTTTCCCTGTAGGCTGGAAAACTAAGAACTTCAGTTATTTTAAATAACCTTTATTTTATTAAAACCAAATTATAATTTTTTAAAGCTTAAATAGTTTTAAGAATAATGTTTAAAACTTTGCTGGGTGAATGTCTATTATTTGATCATTTTTAAAGACAATTTTCTAATAAATGCATACTTACTTAGGTTTGTATCGACAAAATATTATTACAACCAATATGTATCAATAAAAATATTTCATCTTAATTGGCGTGATAAAAAGTTAAGAATATTTTTCTATTTATAAATTAGTTATTCAAATTTGGAGACTTCCTAAAAAGAAAATTCCTAGATTAGACTTGTGTACCCCTGGCTCCATCTAGTATTTTTACGAAAACCGAATGTTTGGAAATTTTGTGATCCTATAAAATAATGTAAACAAAAAAAAAATAATCTATTTTATATAAATAAAAAATGTTTTACTCGGGTTTATTTAAAATCTATAAATAAACGAATTTTATGGAGATATACCTTGCTATGATAATTTGAGAAAATATTCATTTTGATCTATTTAAACCTTCTTAAAATACGTATAAAAAATATCGAAATTTTTCAAAAATGTAGACCGTTTAAAACTATAAATAACTTCTAAACTTTTATACTTTCAAAACTTTATGTTAAAAAAAACTAAATACCTACTTTTGGTTGCACTTTTCCGTTTTCATCCAAAAACTGCGTACCTACCAGCCGAAATAAGTATTGAATCTAGATTCTTATTTTTTACCTCATTAATCAAGATGTCACGGCGTTTCCAACAAAAAAAGTGACGCAAAACAAATTAACATGGAAATGATAATAACAACAATCATTCAATAACGAACTTGTAATCCACAGATTCTATTAATTTTTTTAAATGAGATTTTTAGGTAGTCCGTTTGGTACATTAAAAGTTTGGAACTAATTTTTATTTATAAATGAAATTTTTATAAACTAATTCGGTCCAAAGCTAACTTTACTTTGCACTATGTGTCTTGTAAGTAAGCTGACATTCAGTTAATGTTCATTTTTTAGCCTGTAAAACTACTTTTACCTTTAGGGTTCATTATGTACAGTGAAACGAATTTTACAATCAACGCCAAAGAAATCGTTTTTAGGAATATACTTGGGTTTTTAAACATGAAATATTATAGAGCGGCTTTCTGTTTTAACTATAGCTTTTTTATCAAGAAATTAATTTGTGGATTCTTTTTTTGGTAATTTAGTTGGTCAGGTATAATGTAATAATGAAAAATAAAAAAAATCAGCTATCACAAAAATTAATCACCTTATTTTACTAAAAACCTCTTTAAAGAACTCATAAAGTTCCCCATGTAAGAAAAAAATCCATTTATTTCTTTGAAATCTTATACATTCTGTGCTGCCATCTATCATATTACTTTGAAGCTAGCTGGAGTAGATTCATAGTCGAGACTCTATCTATCTAATGTTTATCAATCTCAGAAAATTCTTAATTCCATTTATTTAACTCAAAATATAACTAGTTTAATATATGTTTTAGATTAAAACCTTTTCGGCTATTTGTATCCACTTATCTCTCGTGGACACTACACCAACCAACCAACCAACAAAACTTTTTTATGGTGCATAATCTCACTGTTTTCAATATCATAAATCTTTTTATATTTTTGACAGAGTGATTAGCTTTAACTATTTTAAACTATCATCAAATATGTAGCTCATGGATACTGGCTCATTTAGTACAGTAAAAAAGGATTAAATAAACTGTGCCTATTTAGTTTAATCATATTAAATATTTGATTATATAGATATTAAAAAATACGTACTTCAAAAACTTAATACGTTTGAAAACGGAATTTGCTCAATTCTGATTTAAGCTAAATTTAAAGATTTTTTATTATGTTTTGAAATTTTACTGAATAAGCGCCATTAAGAAAAATATCGTTAAACAATGCTAAATTGTACACTGAATCATCACTGGTAATTACTACAATTAGTACAAGCAATGAAACAGTAGTTTTACTCACTAAGAAATTGCATTTTCTTCCTATGTATTTAAAAATACATTTTGTTAAATGTAAATAAAGTAATACCTTTTTAAGATTAAAGTTTTTATCGCATTTAACTAAAGTGAAATTCAACCCCTGCAATAAATTCGATTTATCAGTGATGGTACGCAAAAAACTATATTTTTAACAATGTAAAAGCTTTTTCCCCCAAACAACTTTGACCTAAAATTACCCTAACAATGCTTTGACTTGTACATGAATGCATAATTTCCCTTCTCAGCAATCAGTCTACTGATTTCTTATTATATCTCAGTCAGCTTATGTGTTCTCTTTTTGCTGTGTTTTCTTTATACTTTGCTACTTTTTTTCTTCTTAAGAGTCTTTCATAATTGCCTCAGGAACAAGTAATTAGCTTGTTGAAAGAAAGCTCTGTTGAACTTTATTTTACTTTTCTCTTTCCAAAAGATTTAAATAACCTTGGTGCGCTTATTTACTTCACACTCATAACTTCATATCTAAACAAACAAAAACTTTTGAAGCATATTTTTTCTAGCTTTTACTCAGAAGGAAATGAATATTCTGAAGTTAAATCGCAATGTTTCTTAATATGTCGATTAATATTTTCATGTTTTAAGTTTAATCGTTGTGGTTTTTATTCAATATTTCGAATTTAAATCTTATATGAATTTATGTGGTTATTAAAATTAGATAAAGCTATACTCTATTCATTTTGAATAGGCGCCTGATAATATTTCCTTCCCCCACCACCGATCGGTAACCATAGCAACTATCCTCGTCAAAGTGACGAAGAAGGCTTACTATTGGCTGCGTAAAGAGCCTAACTATGGTTACGCTTCTAGCACTATTTCTCAGGCACCAATTTTAAATGAACAAAGTATAGGTGGAGTAATTGGGAATCAGGGGTAAATGGGAACACGCTCTAGTATCATTAGTTTAGGGGTTGGTGGTTCGAAATGGCATGAAACTTGAAAGTTTCTATCCTTACGAAGTGATTAAAAGCATAACCGTAATTTTATCACCAGTAGAAAGTTCAATGATAACAATAACAAGTTATGTCCAATTTTCCTGATAATCAAAGTTTGTGCCATCCTTTCAAGAGCTGCTGATTACTACATATATCGTTGTTAAAATACTTTCACTGTTATTAATAATTGTTGTTATTTAGTTTAATTATTAGAATTTGTTGTGTTTTTTGCTAAACCCTTTTTTACTACCGTTTGTAGTACGTGTGTTCTCAATAACCCTTGAGATTTTTACCTCAAGGGTGATTGGGAACTGAACTTCAAATTTCTCTTTTTCAACTTTTTTTAAATATTGGACCCATTTTGCTTAAAAGAAATTAATTAACACCTTTGAAAAATATTTTAAATAACTTCTTTGAAGATTTAATATTATAAATAATTTATTTATAACATATTTTATTTCATTCATATAATATCCATTTTATAAGGTAATTTCACTGTGTTTAGACTTACCATAAGTTGTTTGTGAATTGTGGAAGATTTTTTGATAGAGCTATTCATTTTTTAAATCAATTTTAATGTGTAATACAGATTATTTTTTAAATGGCCGAATTTAAACAAACACCTCAGTGGCATATATTTTTTTACATTTGAAGTTACTTACCTGTTACGTTCTTAATTTTGTATGTTTCGCTCAATTGGCTGTAGCATTTTAAGACTATCCTGTCAACTTTTTCTTGTTTCCATTACAAAGGGACACCTGTTAATGAGATAGAAACAGCAAATGAACAAAATTATATATATATAAATTATGGATATTTTTACACTTTAAAAATTAGTTTAAACGGATATTTTGAAAAAAAAATCGAAGCATTAAATAACAAGAAAAACCAATAAAAAGTACATTAATTTGATACTGTAATGTTAAGCTCATAATTAATAAAGTTTTACTCGTTTTTACAAATAAACGCAGCTGTATTGTCAGCAGGGGCCCTACTACGCACTGCGACGAATCATTTCACCAAAAATAATTCGTCACGACGAATCGAGATTCGTCCAATTTAATTCCGCCAAAAAATTTAGGACAACCACGCATTGTGCGAAATTATGTGGCGGAATGAAATTGAGGCATTTTGGGTTGGAGGTTAAATGAACATTTCCGATTCTTTGTCTTTGGGAGGATGTAGATCTCGAAATAGTCAGTTTTCTAATAACTACAAAAAATGGACTTCGTCTGCTTTTTCGTGAAGATGCTTAATGAAAATAGTCATTTTGTTCCTTAGACTCTGTAGTTTTCGAATCGCGATGTTGGACATTTCGGGTCTGCTATTGGGGATGGTGAGAGGCGCAGAAGAGGAAATTCAACGGATTTTGATTTTGTGTTATTTGGAGTAAATTATTTGTTCTTTTTATTTTTTTAATTTGCTCAAATGCTCCATAATACAAGAGAGGTGAGGGAGGACTAATAGAACTTAGAGTGAGGAAAGAATCCATTCATTTGGCGAAGGGGTGGAAGAATGGAGTCGAATGTGAAAATTTGATTATTTTCTTTGAGGTTCGTGTTTAAAGTCGTAAATTAATATAATGAAAGGATCCATTCTTTTCCTTATTTTCAGGCGAAAAGGAATTGCGATAGTAGAAATCTGGCAGGGCTCACTAGTCACTAGTGAGAGAGGCAAGAAAAAGGCACGAAAATCAGCATTTTTATGCACCAACTGCGGATGAATGTTCTGTTTATTGACAGCAAAGATGGGAAAAGTGCAAAAACCCTTTTTTGAACGGTTCTTATACTTCAAATAAGTCCGAAAAAGTGTAGAAAAAAATAAAGAAAAATTCTTAACTTTTAAGTTGTAACTTATATTTCTTCCTGTAGGAGCACAGGCTAATTTCCCCTTTATACACTTAACAATACGAAACTCCATGGTAGGTTTCTGGAGCCTGCGATCAGGGAGAGTGAGAGGGGCAGAAAAAATATTCAAGTTTTAATATACTGTTTGTGGAAGCAGAAATTCTAAACTTTCTGCCCTTAGTAGAGTCAAACGGTGGCAAATACAGGAGATCGATACCATATATTAAGTTTTTTTATTATAAATTACTTATCTAATTTCAAATTATCACCTTTTACTAATAACATGTTTATAATTTGCAGAATTTAAAAATAGATCTCCAAACGTAGTTTTCCAAACGTTCTACCTTAGACAAAACTCTCGTCTTTCTAAATTTCTGTGATACGTGAATGTCACAGAATAAAATAAACAATGTTTAAAATACGCTAACTTAATTTAAATGATCAATTTGATAGATATATTTTGTCAAATCTTTGAATCAAGTTAGCACATATTTAAACATTATTTATAAATAGTAACCAGTACCTAGAACATAAAATATTATTCAAATAAGAATAAATATTTAAAAAAATATATAATACAATTCTTTTTTGAAAGGTTGTTTTCTATTACTGTGAGCAATTTCTTATACTCTCTAAGGACAAACACCATTAATAAAACAATTCTATTTTCAAAATGATTTTAAGTTTTTCTACATAAATTAAAAAAGTACCATCCATAAATCATCTTTAACATTAAATATTTTTTCAAAAAGATTAAAAATTCCAAAAAGGAAAAAAATAATTTTTCTTAGGTGAAAAGATTGGAAGAAACACAGGAAAATTTTCCTTACCTAATATTTATTTACACACATTAAATCCAAATAGTAAAACAAAAACAGTTTATTGAACAGATATTTACACAAATTAAGACAAATTTTACAAACAGTATTTCTAGTATCCCAAGAATCAGTAGAAGGGATGTATACAAAAATATAAGACAAATTTAAAAAAAAATAACAACTAAGGTTCCCAGTTACAATATTACAAAATTTGAATAAGAAAAACCAGCCACATTAAGCAAGATTTAGTGATATCTAGGTTTGATTTACAAAAATGAAACATTTTTCCTTTTAAAAAATTATCATCAATTTTCAATGATTTAGACGTTGAAATTAGATGCTTTGAATTCCTTGATTAATTTTGTCAACATTATAATATTTCACAATAGAATTAAACATAGAAGAAAATTTTTAGAAATGTTTACACAGATTATTGTTGAATTTATTACCTGACTCAAATACATTTTGCTTTACAACACACAATAGTCAACTAAGATTAAAAACTCTTATGCATAAAAATAAATAACACTACCCTGCGAAATTTAGCTTTTTGAAAAATACAAGATAAGTGTTAAGTAATTTTTATATTATTTGGTGTGCTGATTACGAAAATGACCTCCATTTTCTCCAATCACATCAGGATTTTTTGCAAAATCAAAATCAATATTTTTGCTAAAATCCTATAAAAGAGACATTATAGCGAAAAATCGTGGGTTTACTATCTAGCAACTGTGGTTTTATCCACTTAAATATGTGTAATATAGTCAAATCTTTGTTAGGAAAGTTGGTTTTATTATTTATTGACCATATTTTTATTTTTTATATATTGCCAGATCCCATGACCCACCTCTGGTCGAGAAAAACATAAAAAAAATTCAAGAGTTAAAATTTTTAATTAAAAGTATTGTTTCTTCAAAATAAAATCGCCGAAATATTATTTTAGTTTGTTTTTATTAAGATATCTTTCATGAAATAGACGATTAATCAAGAAACGCAAATATTATGTTTGTATACATGATAGCTTGAAAAAAAATTAAGCTTATTCAAAAGCAAATAAAAAAGTTTATAGTAGTTAAGTACGTACTCTTTTTCCTGTAAAACTTCTTTTTGTGGCTCTTCTTTTATGCTCAATTTCGGGTCTATCACGCGTTAACATCCAACAGTAGTCGGCGAGCATATTCCTGTCCCATCTTCCCTGATACCTGCGTTCCATATCTTTGATGTCTTGGTGGAACCTTTCACCCTGTTCTTCACTGACTGATCCCAAGTTTTCGGGGGGAAAGTCCACATGTAAATGAAGGAAATGTATTTTGACACTCATGGAGCAACCCAAAGCTTGATATTTGTCTAGCTCTAGCATATCCATCACAATTGGTTTATAGTCAGGATCCTTGTAATTACCGAGAAATTTACTGACGACTTCTTTGAAGGCAACCCAAGCTTCTTTTTCTTTTGTAGTCATGGTAGTCTTAAATTCTTTATCCTTCATAAGCTTCCGGATATCTGGACCATTGAATTTTCCCTCTTTTAACTTGGATTCGGATAAGCCTGGGAACTTTTTACACAAGTATTTGAAACAATCGCCCTCTTTTGAAACAGCCTTCACAAACTGCTTCATCAAACCTAGTTTGATATGTAGAGGGGTAAAAATACTTTTTTTTGGATCAACTAAGCTATTCCGAATCACATTTTTGGTGCCTGGAACAAGATTTTCTCTTTTCGATCATTCTTTTTTGACCCAATGTTGAGTCTTATCACTGCTGTCCCACTCACAAATGAAACATGGATATTTTTTATATCCGCCTTGTTGCCCAAGAAGCATGGGTATAACTTTCAAATCCCCGCAAATGGTCCAACCGTGGTCATCTCTGCACTCCTGCAAGGCCAACGAATGATCCGAGTCCTTCGAGCGTCATTGGTGAAAGCTATTGGTTGATGGTACATAAAGCAATTGTTTCGATGGAGAGGGAGGGATGGCAACATAATATGGAGTTTCTCATATCGGTATTTTGTATGTTTAACCACTGTAGAATAATGGTTCGGCCAAGAGGGAAGATATTCATTGCCAAAAGAATTTTTTTTGGTAAAAAGTCATAAAAATCCAAAAAAAGTAAAATTGAATTTTTCTAAAAAAACTTGATGTGATTGAAACTTTTCGTTGGTATTTTCGAAATCAGCACCAAAAACTACCCCAAGAACAGCTGTCAGACCCCTTGTATTTTTTTCATCGCAGGGTAGTGTGATTTTTAATATATATAAAAATTAGTTTTAAAACAGTAATACAAAAAGCACTACAATTTTGACAGTGCAGAGGAATCCATTAACCATCCATTAATGGTAATAAAGCCATTGTTGATGGCTTTGAATATGCAACCAACACAGATACAAAAGCTCCTGAAAATTGAAGAATTTATTCAAAAAAATTAAGTATTTTATAGAGACTACATGCATTTCGAAACCATGCTTAAGAACAGGTTTAGTTAAAATATAGGTATATTTCAATTTAATATTTTCAAATTGATTTATATTTTATTCGTTGAGAAAGGTAATTTGAATATTTAAAAACTTCAAAAAAGTTCATCATAGCATCATTTAAAATATAATCAATAAACTCTAGGAAATACAATAAGGGAAAGGGATACAGACTCGATTTACAAGTCAACAGTAATTACAATAAGATAGGCATAGTTCTAATTTAATAATTAATATATAACTCAACATTTAATATTTTCACAAATAAAGTTAGTAATAATGAACCATTAAAAGGTAAGAATAACATTGAAACGTACTTGCAAATATTGGAAAGCTCTTTTTAAAAAATTAATAAAGTTTGTATACTAATAAAAACGCAAGAAATAAATTGAACGAACAGAACACATTTGTAACATTAAATAATATAGTCATATTATTAAAATAGTATTGCAAGACGATATTTTATCAAAAAATAAGCACCCTGTGTAATGCATTTTCAATTCTAGATCACTTCCATTCCATTTCAAAGGAAGATTTATTTTGTTTACTTTTTTCATTTGATACTGGGCAAATTTTAATTAATAGCAATATATTTTAATATTTCGCTTTTTCCAGTTTAAGAACAAAGATTCTAAATATTATACCGCCAATTGTTTTTGAAAACAAACATTGATTTTAAAATTATTTAAAAATCAGTTCCCGCTTACAATTTATCCTTTAAACAACAAAAATCTTTATTCTGGAAGCCTCTTATTAGAATTCATTGTAAATGGACGCCAATGTTTATATAATTCAACTATCAACAGTAACTAAAAGAAAAAAACATTATTATAAAAAACAACACGAAAAAAGAGACTAAAATTCTGGTAGTTCAAATTAAAGCAAAAATATTTAACGAAAGAGCAATATTCTTAATCAATGAAAGAATCGAACGTCGATCTCAATATTCTGCAACAGAAGCATTTTTATATTAAAACAACATGGATTTTAGCAAATTAATAAAACAATGTTAAATATGCGACTGACTTGAAAAGGATGTATTATCTTCTTTCCAAAACTTATTATCATTAAATATCGATAATGATCCTACATAATATAATTTAAAGACTAGTATTTCCTTTACTAATATCAATAAATCAGGATTTATTATTCTTATAAGAAGTTGCATTCGTATATTTGTTGATGTTTACAATAGCATGATGTAATCGATATAGAACATTAAATATAGACAGTAATAGTACATAATATAACTTTAAAACTATTTTCTTTACTAATATCAATAAAGTTAAGTTTCAGCTAAGTAAAAGAACGAGACTTACCTTTGTTTCTATGGATTCTTGTTCTCTCTTGGAATGCAGCAAGGGCCAAATGTTGTGTTAAAATTAAAATGGCGGAATTGATTTCACCGCCGAATTAGGTGGTGAAATGATTTCTCCCAAAAATGTAAAAAAAGACGAATCATTCGTCGCGACGAATGAAAAGTCGAAGTGCGTGGTGGCGTTTTTAAAGATTCCGCCAAAATGATCACGTGACCAGCTTCATTCGTCACGACGAATGATTCGTCGAAGTGCGTAGTAGGGCCCCAGCTGTTTCAAGGTAAGTCAAATATCTTTTGACTTATTTATAATTATTGTCACCATATATACTGGAAAAATTGAGACAAACCCGATTTCCGGAACTAAGGGATATCATATATCTTTTTAGAATTTGTTAGAAAAATAGTCTTGTTTGTTTTGATTAAATTCGCTCCAAACCCCATCAGGCTTAATTACCAACTTAGTAAGTTTTAAATTTACAACTATTTTTATACGATTTAAATTAATAATTAAAAAATATAATTAATTAATTAATTAATTATTTATTTATTAAAATACTAGTTTCTTAAACATCCCCTTTCCTTTCCGGCGAAAAAACAAAGTTGACTGCGTAAATAAAATAATAATAATAATAATAATAATAATAATAATAATAATAATAATAATAATAATAATAATAATAATAATAATAATAATAATAATAATAATAATAATAATAATAATAATAATAATAATAATAATAATAATAATAATAATAATAATAATAATAATAATAATAATAATAATAATAATAATAATAATAATAATAATAATAATAATAATAATAATAATAATAATAATAATAATAATAATAATAATAATAATAATAATAATAATAATAATATATTCCCTTATTTAATATTCCCTAACTTTTTATTTAAATATACAAATTCATGTTCAGTCACTATGAAAGTATACAAGTTATAATGATAACGATTGATTTTGTTTCGATTGACAACTATCTAAAAAAAGCATAATTATGAAATTTAAAATTTTAACTAGTCAACTAAGAAACTTTTGTAAGATTTAATCATAAAACTTTAAATTGTTAAGTTAAATCCGGTCTTAAATAGAAAAATACCATTCTAATTTTTTTTCATGTGGATCGTTTAAAATTTTTGATTATTGATAGACTTTTTAAAACAGTTTTAGTATAGTTTTGAAATCAAAATGCTTTGTATTTTTGCGAGTAATTATTACGCAGAAATACGTTATTTAAACAAAATAGAGTTCAAGGAGAGAGAAAAAGGATATTCGGTAAATTGAAACCTGTGTGTAATAGGGTGTAACGAAAAACCTTTTTTCGAATATTCAATTTGTGATAGTGTGGAAAACTAGCCTCAATACAACAGTGTCAATATGTGAAAACCTGAAATTGATCAAAAATATCTTGAGGTGCCGCAAGATCCTTGAAGTTTCAAAAAAATTTCATTTTTTTACAAAACAACAAAAAAAAACAAAGATTAAATACTCAAATTTAGTTCTTGATTTTTTATGAGAAACTACTACTGTTAGAGATATAATGTCACAGGTTTCGTTTTTTATCACTCTTCTTTTGGGAGAAATAATTTTTTAAAGTTACGCAAATATTGTAAAGTTGTTTTCTTGCATTAGTAGAAGCAATAAATCTGGAACTATTCAACTTGAAAACATGAAATTGGGCTCATTTTTTTATAATTTTACTCTCTTTGTTTTGTATACATCATGACTACCTTTCTTCAATTGTTTTTCATAATTTCAAAAAATAATATTTTTAAAAATTTTTTACCGAAAAAAATTATTAACCTGTAAAAATTTAATACCAATCAAGAAATGCTTTGAGGTTATCACAAATTACTAAAAAATTGTATAATCCTTGTTAATTTCACAACTATAAGTGCTTCGTTAATAAACGTTTTCAGTTTAAATTTTTCTTTTAAAAGCATTAAATACTTTCATTAAATACTGTTCAAAAATACTTATAGATTGTCGTTTTAGTCAAATAAATCTTTAGGGGTCTGCAAACTATACTAAATATGAATTCTTAACAATTAAGGTAATGCTTTTGCTGTTTTAGTCTTATTTTACTTTAGGAATTTTATAAGTAAGTTATGATTCTGCTACAATAAGTTGACACAGATCAGAAATAAAAAGCATATAATCAATTAAATTTTAAAAGAAAATTTAATTGAGATATTTATGACTTCTGACTACACGATGGTAAGAAATAACAGCTTTGGAAAACGATCAAGAACTGAAATAACGAAAACTATTCTTAAAAAAGTATATAGTGATTTATTCTATTTTACACTTAAGTTGACATAGATTAGAGATAAAAAGCATATAATAAACATAATTAATCACATTTTAATTGAGTTATTAATGACTTCTGACTACACGATATTAAAATATTATAACAGCTTTGGAAAAAACTCAAGAGCTTAAATAACAAAAACTGTTCTTAAAAAGTATATAGTGATTTCTTCTATTTTACATTTACGTTGACATAGATAAGAGATAAAAAGCATATAATCAGAAAACTCCAGCTCTCAAGCGTCGCCTCCAACCGTGGACCGGTTTCGCCCTTGTTAGGGCTCATCAGCACGGTATAGGAAGGTAACGCAAGAGAGCGGAGGGAGAGCTTTTAGTCTAGCCGACTATAACGGAAAAAGTGGTGACTATTGACTAGTCCTCCACTATCTGCCGGAATGAACTGCGCATTCCATAGAACAGATTTAATTCCCGAAAGGACACAGGTATAAGAAGGGAGTATTTTACCACTACCTCTGGTTAGAGGAATATGTGAGAAAACTCCGGTTGGAGGCGACGCTTGAGAGCTGGAGTTTTCTCACATATTCCTCTAACCAGAGGTAGTGGTAAAATACTCCCTTCTTATACCTGTGTCCTTTCGGGAATTAAATCTGTTCTATGGAATGCGCAGTTCATTCCGGCAGATAGTGGAGGACTAGTCAATAGTCACCACTTTTTCCGTTATAGTCGGCTAGACTAAAAGCTCTCCCTCCGCTCTCTTGCGTTACCTTCCTATACCGTGCTGATGAGCCCTAACAAGGGCGAAACCGGTCCACGGTTGGAGGCGACGCTTGAGAGCTGGAGTTTTCTCACATATTCCTCTAACCAGAGGTAGTGGTAAAATACTCCCTTCTTATAGCATATAATCAATTTAATTAATACGTAACATTTTAATTGAATTATTTATGACTTCTGACTACACGAGATTAAAAAATTATAACAGCTTTGGAAAACAATCAAGAGCTTAAATAACAAAAACTGTTCTTAAAAAGTATATGGTGATTTATTCTACTTTAAAAGGTTTTTTGTTTCAGAAGATTTGATAATTTTGTGTGATTCCAATTTTGGCATGATAAAGCCATCCCGAACTTTTCCCCCGCAAACCGCAGAAGAAGCCTCTGTAACTACTTTAACCAGTTTTTCTACACCTTGAGTGTGGCATGGCATTTTTATAAATGCCATTTTATCCTCCCCAGAGCCGCTTCTTACAATATCAACCAAGTGTTCCAATTCAATGTATTGCATGTGTTTGGTCAAAGGAGGCTCAATCACTTGACATTTTTGCCACTTTATAGTGTCTATGTAATCCGCAGCAGCGCATTCTATATATCTGGGATATTAAATTTAATTTTCAATTTTTTAGTAATTTGTGATAACCTCAAAGCATTTCTTAATTGGTATTAAATTTTTACAGGTTAATGATTTTTTCGGTTAAAAATTTTTAGAAATAGTATTTTTTGAAATTATGAAAAAAATTGAAGAAAGGTAGTCATGATGTATACCAAAACAAAGAGAGTAAAATTATAAACAAAATGAACCCAATTTCAGGTTTTAAAGTTGAATAGTTAAAGAGTTATGGCTTCTACTAATGCAAGAAAAACAACTTATCAATATTTGCGTAGCTCTAAAAAAATTATTTCTCCCAAAAGGAGAGTGATAAAAAAACGAAACCTGTGACATTATATCTCTAACAGTAGTAGTTTCTCATAAAAAATCATGAACTAAATTTGAGTGTTTAGTTTGTTTTTTTTGTTGTTTTGTAAAAAAGTGAAAATTTTTTGAAACTTCAAGGCTCTTGCGGCACCTCAAGATATTTTTTGATCAATTTCAGATTTTGACCATTACCCTTGACCATTTTAGTAGCCCTATGCTGAACCCTTTCAATTGAATCAATATCTTTTTTTAAGTATGGGGACCAAAACTGAACAGCATTTTCTAGATGAGATCTCACCAAGCCTCTGTATAGTGGCAAAAATATCCTCGAACCTTGAAGAAACAGTTTTTTAATGTATCCCAATATCCTATTAGCCTTTTTACTAGCAGATGAATACTGATGAACCCATTTAAAGTCCTCATTTACTGTCACCCCTAAATCTTTGATCATATTACCTTCTTTAAATTTGTCCCCTTGAAGATAAAATTCTGCCCTACCATTCCCCCGACCCATATGAAGTACCTGACATTTACTTATGTTAAAGAACAGACCATTATAATATAATATCGAGATCCCTTTGTAAATTTTGTACCTGCTTCTGAGTATCTACCCTCACCCAAATTTTTAAGTCGTCAGCAAAGATGCTGATTTTGTTCCTAATGTCCTATGTTTCTATCTTCTGTTCTATGTTTGTTCCTATGTATTGTATGATGCTTTACTTTTAAAAAATAAGTTTTTTTGTATTTTTTATACGTTAAATAATTATAAAGTTAGATTTTCAAATCGAATTTTGGTCCGAGAAAGCATTTTATTTAAAGTCTCCTGCAGTTTGCTTCGGGAAAATACTTCCATACTTAAAATGAGTATTTATAGATAAGCCGTATAATCAAAGCGCGATTTATTTTATCGCAACATTCTAACAAAATGGTTATGTAAAGTAAATCAGTATTTAAAATAGATTAACCCCTTCAGTCCTAGGCGTTTCAAATTTACGTAGGAATCAATGGTAATTTCGTGTCTAAGAGTGAAAGGGTTAATAGCTTTTAATAATAAATCAAGGTTGTTGTTGTCGTTGTTGTTGTTGTTGTCGTTGTCGTTGCCGTGTACCACTTGGAATACCCAAGCTCCACAAGGATTCAAGGCAAAGGGGGTCCAGGTGATTATCTTTTAATACTACTTTATACTAAGTTCAGAGTTTTTTCTGTGAATATTCTTTTAATCGTGCAATCGGTTGGTGATTTTTTTTATATTTCTGCCACACAACGGTTTTTGAAGTATGCTATGAAACGTAGGCGTCTTTTTAATTGAAAACTGATGTCTATATCTTCCCATGCACTTTTGAATCTATTATCTTCATAAAAAAAACTTGATAAATCAAATATTCACAGCAAATTTACCTTAAAACTTGATTAAACAGCTTCAACTAACAAAATAATTTTTTAATTTATTTGAAAGTAAAAAAATACATACGAAGGGTTTAGAGCACAACGGACACAGGCGACATTGAGTTAAAGCTTTACTGGTCGTGATAGGTATGATAAATCGCCAAATTTACTTGGATCGGCAATATCCAGGCAACCCTTTGTTGCCGTCTTTTTGAAGTCCATTTGTTTCTTCCATTCATTACTTTAAAGTTCAGAGGTATTAACACCTTTTTGTAAATAAAAATAATTTTATTCATTGTTTTTATAGCATTTATTTTTATTAATTAGCCGCAAATAATTGACACATCACAGAGAATAACATGAGAACTGTAAGAAATACAAAAACTTTCTATCCTTTCCCGACGTAGTAGTTTATTTGAGGAGCGATCAGCTTTTTGACCTTGCCACATTGAGATAATTTGAGATGTTTTTTAATGATTTTTAATTAATTTAAATCCTTTTTGGTTCTCATTTTCATTAATACTTATTTTTAAATGCTTATATTGTATTCATACATTGGAAGTTATATAATTTTTTAGGCAATTTAACTTTGCTGTATTTAATACTCACTCGAAATCAATATTCGAAGTGAGTCGTCTAGTTTCAAAACCAGGTAGATCCATTTTGACACAGCTTTGATAAAAGGGTTGACCATTTCGCAACCGCGAATCGGTCGCCAAAGGGAAGACTAGTTGACGCTATATCAAGGCCGGTCGCCGCCATGTTTTACCACGACTCAAATGAAGATTAACCCAAGAAAAAGAATATTATAACATGTTATCACGATTTCAGTATATTCCGCTGGCTCTGCGGTATGGTGCACGCTCTGCATGCGGGAGATAAATATTTGGTGATACCCCGGTTTCGCCGAAAACCGTTTTTCCTTCCCCCCCTTGCTGAAAAAATCCCTACTGTCCCCTCTACCCTCCCCCCTAATCACCGATATTTCCCTCACATTTCGGGATCGGGCAAAGAAATCGATTCTGGAGTAGAATCGAATGCATTTTCCCAATGGAAACCCTGTGGTGCACCAACCCTGTGACAGTTTTATGACTTGTAACTCTTCCTATCAATATCTGACGCCCTTTGATATCCTGTCTTTTGTATTGGATAGATAGTGTACTGAGCCAATTAGTTGGTTTCTTAGAAAACGTAGAGTCGAGGGGTGAAAAAAACCCATAGGGTGTCTAAAAATAATTTTAATTTTGGGTTAGATGACAAAATAAATAAAAATTAACGCAAAATATTTAATAGCATTTAATTTATGATATACAACTAATTATGCAAGTAGAATTAAATATCAGTGCCAGTTACAATTTTGATTTACATTTTTTTTAAAATTATATAGAGAATTTTCATTTAGTAGGTTGTTTTCGACAAAATACAACAGTAAAAACGCTATTGTCGTTGTTTTTTGAATTCGAAATCTTGAAAACCTTGACTTATCACTGTTTTAATTTTAGAAATAATTTGTAATAAACTTGGTTTTAATTATTTTTAATTATCTTAAGTATATTCTATTCAATCAAAATAACCCTTTTAATAATATTTTTTCTTTTATTTTGAGTACTAGGGAGCTACCGCCCCCTGCTCGCTATCGCTCGCCAACCCCCGTAAACTGCTGACGCAGGACCTTTTGGAATTGCTTCGCAATTCCCACAAATTCTAACTCGCCGAACTTAATACACTTTACAAAACAATTAAACAATTTACAAAAAAAACGTCAACCAACTTTCCGAATATACTTCCCCAAATCCCCTCCATGAATAAAGCTCCCTTAAAAGTTTCAATATATATTAACTCGAACTTATCAAAAATTTAAACGAAATGTTTTTAAAAATATTCATCTTAATTATTTTTAATATATGATTATATAAAAATAACTATTTCTAATTGTTTATCAATATTCGAACCAAACTAAAACCCGTTATTTTAAAATAACTCGTTAGTATAATATGCCTAGTGTTTATCATTCATATTTTTTTAAACCCAGACTTGTTAACCCAGACAATACCGTTTAAGCAATCGAAAATAAAAAGAGACAAAACATCACTCTATGTTTATAATTAATTTCGATAAAATCAGACTAAAAATTATAAATATTGGACAAAAACTGTGAAATTTTAGTAGGAATGGCGTTCATGTAAGTTTTTAGAATATGTTTTTATCAGTCTTTGAGTGATATTTCATCAAGAAAGTACTTTTTTTAAAAGGTGAAAAACATGTTTCATCTTAAAATATAGCGTCAATCGGTCGTTGTGATTGGATGCATAATAATTTGAATGACAGTACTTGCTTTGTAACTGCGACCTTATCCATTATCTTAAAAAATGGAAATATTTTAAAATTGAGAATTTTTTTGAAAAATCGAAGGGCTTACTCGGAAATCCGGAAGGAATCCGGACATTTTGATACCATATATGTGTCATTCGGTTCAGTAATTAAAAAGCCTTTCTCTGGAAACCGTTCACTAAAAACTTTTTTTTAGAATAGAGAGATTTACAAACATGGGTTTTTTAGGATACATGTTTTTTTGTGTGTCAATTTGTAACGGAGAGTTGGAATTAAAGAAACTAAGCACTAAAATGTAGGGGAGGATTAGCCTTTACAACACAAAGGAGTTTCCTTAGTGTAATGGTATTTTTAAAAATTAAATGATCGGGGAAGGAATTTTTAATGATCATGCAAGATCCCTTATTTGTTCAAAGAAATGTATTATCATTGAAATTCCTTCCCCGATCCCCTATCATCATTTTTCTAAATACTATTACATTCTAAATAAACTCAATTCTTTGGCTATAAGATTAATATTGCACTTTTAAAACTCACCCCACGGTTTAGCCAGTGGTTCAATTTCTATCAAATTTAAGGAGTAAGTAGAACGGATACTGCTTTACCTCATGCAATAATTTTTTTCATTCCATTATGTTTTGTTTCGTTACACGGGCTTTATCAAAACAGCCTTTTGTAACGCTATCGCACTACATTAGGTCCTATAGCTCTAAGCTGCGCCCCCTCATTCCTATTCTAAATATGCTTGTCTAGGTCCCCTCTACCTCATCACCAAATATTGATGTTGAATTTTGAATCACCCTGTATAAAATATAAAATAAGTGTTGGGTATAAAATAAGTTATTGGGTGAGAATACAGGGCCCGAGAAAAAAATTTTTCCTATCAATATTTTTAGGGGGTAAATGGGCCCTCCATTGATAATGGAGTTCCATTACACATTATTAGAGCAGTGACAGAAACTTCTATGTAAGAGGTATTTAACCAAAAAAAATTTAAATTTTTTGCAATGAATATGATTATTTCTGAACTCAATGCAAATTTTTAAACGTTTGTTCTCCCTTTAAATGGTATTTTTTAGGTTTTATTGAGAGATATCGGTCTAATTATCATTTTTGGCAAGTTTTAACTTCTGGGTCATTTTTGGTGAGTGGTATCTTAGCGTTAACCATATTTTAGTAGGTCTCACACATGCCTAATTGCGTTTGGGTCTGGGAACCTGAAAAGTAACTTTATTCTTTCAATATCGTTACTTATGAACAACTTTGAGGTAGTGAAATTGTGATTTTCTGCAGCTTTTTAACTAATAAAGAGAAATATTTGACCCGAGAGGTCCTCTAAAAGATGTATAAGGGACATGAGAGCACAGGTACGCAATTGCAAATATCAGTGAAAATTTCTGTGTTTAAGGGGTGCTGAAACGGCACAAAGAATTGCATAGTTTCACAGAAAGGAAATATGTTATTAACGTTCAAAAAAAGAAGCATTTTTAGTGTTTATGAACTTAAACGTGGCTGAAAAGAAAGATATATCTGTAAAAATATCTCAATTATCTTTAAAATAAATTTTAAAGAGATCGAATCGGGTCAAGGATCTCTCTTTATTCGTGAAAAATAGGCAGAAAATCACAATTTGACTAACTCAAAGTTTTCCATAGGTAACGATATTGAAAGAATAAAGTTACTTTTCAGGCTCCCAGACCCAAACGCAATTAGGCATGTGTGAGACCTACTAAAACATGGTTAACGCTAAGATACCACTCACCAAAAATGACCCAGAAGTTAAAACTTGCCAAAAATGATAATTAGACCGATATCTCTCAATAAAACCTAAAAAATACCATTTAAAGGGAGCACAAACGTTGAAAAATTTGCATTGAGTTCAGAAATAATCATATTCATTGCAAAAAACTTAAATTTTTTTGGTTAAATACCTCTTACTGTAGAAGTTTATGACACTGCTCTAAATGTGTAATGGAACTCCATTATCAATGGAGGGCCCATTTACCCCCTTAAAATATTGATAGGGAAAATTTTTTCTCGGGCCCTGTATTCTCACCCAATAAACATCTTTTGGTATGATTTTCATGGATAAACAATTCTACTATTTGTTAAGTTGAAAAAACAGTTCCGTCCTTAATTTTTGCACAGCAGTGTACTAAATAATAAATCCTAATACTAAATAATAGTGTAATAAAAGCATACTACAAATTTTCATACCAGTTTGCAAATATATTGAATGGAAATGTGTGGCACATTATTTAATAATACTTCTTCCGTGGTATATTTGTGTAATAATACGAAACATTTCAACATATATTGCTGTTTAAAAAATTCAAATAATTGTATTCGGGAACAAAAATCGCAAAGAGTATATTGGTAAGTTAATTAATGGCTTAATGTTAGTGTTAATCTCCCACTTTACTGCAACCACAAACTAAAATTTTGCATTAAATCCATGATTTCACCGCAGAGGGATCTAATAGTATATACCCCATTACCCCATCCATGCAAAATCATTTTCATTATTTTAAATTATAAAATTTAAGGAGAGATATTAATTTGTATGCAAACGAATTTACATAGTATTACATTTTTTACAAAGATAAATTGACTGTATATAAAATATTTAACTTAACGCGGTGCTTTCGAGTATTAAAGATTGGAACCAATTTAAACAGTTTCCCAGAATACCATCTACATTTCATTTATACAGAAAACAATCTCCTGATTTAAGCTGTCATAAGATTTACTAATATTCAAGGATATTGCATCAGCCTGTTCTTATTAAGGTTATTTGTTTGGGAAAAGGATAATTAAGCGATTTTTTTCACACTAAACGATAATTTTTACAGGAAAACCAAAATGCTGGGTTGTAAAAAATTTGATATTGTCTAAAAATTCTTAGTCTTTAATGATAAAGGTATAATGACCAGTTATGGAACGTAAATATCTAGAAATTTTGATTTGAGAATTATATTTTACTTAAAAATGATCGATATAAGTTGAAGAAGTGTCAATTTCTCCAATTCGAATATTATTGAAATTCGCGATGCCATTACTGTACAATACAAGTACATCAAGGTAATCATCACTCACTAGGTACGAGATCCAATACAAAATTTATATTTAAATATGCTCCCCGATTATTGCATTTTTACTTAACGGTGATAGCAAAGTTATCATTAAGAAAGTATTCATTTGTATAAGAATGAAAACGATCGATAAATCCTACTTATGTATAGGTAAGGGTTATAATCTCTGTAGAAACGTACTCTGTATACGTACGATTATTTTTTTAGTCATGAATATTTTTCGATTGAAAATTAAGGAATGAGAACAAATAAAATAATCATCTTTAGAAAATTCTATCCACTAGAGCTAATTAATTAAATGGATACTTTCGAGTACTGGGAGTACATGTGGAGTGCTTAAACATTATTAAAATTAAAAAAAACATTGCTCTCTTTTATCGCAAATACACTTTGCTATATAAAATTCCGGTACCTATAAGGTTTTACTAAATCTGTGTATTTTAAAAAATACAGTAAAAGACTCTTCAATCTCAGATTTTTTTTTATTTTCAAAAGTTATTTTAACTCGTTTAGACAAAAACATTCTGTTCTGTATAAGGTTTATTGAGGAAGTTGCATGATTTTTTTAATCGATTCTTCTTGCAAAAATAAGCAACTACCCAAAATTTGAGGCCGATTGAGAAATTTTTGATTGCCAAAAAAACTAAAAAAGATCCACTTTTTAAAAGCGCGCGAAAACGCCAAAAGTCTGGGATCATCGAACGTTGACGTCATCATACGATAAACATTGTTGGAAAGCAATGGAGTTGATGGTGTGATTGTTGATATCTTTAAACAATAAACGTTTTCAGTCACGTGTTTTTTTTCTCAACTTTTAAATTAAAATATTAAATTACCTGTACATTTTTTTTTGACAAAATTGACTAGATATTTCATTTTACCATACAAAAAACCATACGGAACACTTGTGTTTTTGAAAATCTGACACATGCAACTTCCTTATTGTGAGGTATCTAATATAAGTCATTGATTGTGTGTGTTTGTCTTTTACACAAATCCATTTTTTTCTAACTTACGTATAAATACCCAAGGAAAAGCATAGGCTATGTTTCGAAAATTTTAAATGATCCCTTGACCCCTTTTTGCTATCATTGGGCTGAAAATAGCTTTATTTCTGCTCAAAAAATATCCGCTTACGGTTCACCCCATTGTTAAAAAGAAAAGATAACACAAAATATTAATTTTTTAACAGAAAAACTAGATATAACTCATCGATTAAAAATCATACTAATATTTTATAATCTGTTTCAAAGAAATTAAAAGTTTTAAAACTGGTAAGTGTAGTGTGTAGTTTAAAATATATTTTTTTCAGGATTTATTTTTTAAATAAAAAATTCAATGGAATAACATTGTTGTTAAAATAGTGTCCATGGAATAGGCTTTAATTATTGAATTCTTGAATAATTTCACCGAAAAATTTTATTAAATTCCTGAGAAAATAATTATTAAGAAAGGAATTTTAATGAATGTTCAATTTTTCTTTTTACGTTATTTTACCAAGATTTGGCCCCAAATATTAAATACTGAATTCCTCAGCTAAAAACTTATTCCAATCTAATACTTTCTTATATTAGCCTAAAATTTATGACGCAGCTAAAAATATTAGCTGCATTTTTATTTAAATGAAAGTAAAGAAAGTTTCCCATCTTTACTTTCTAGAAGTTTAGTTCACCATGCTGAAAAAGAATTCGTCATACATTCCTTGTGCATTCTTCAAAATACAAGGGTAGCACCGGGTAACATCTATAAACACCTGTGTTTAGATAAGAAACCACCATGCACCATACCCCCTGGAGAGCTTCAATTCGTTTCGCCAATTACTTTCCCCACTTTCCCAGGATTCCTAGGAATCGATTCTTCAGTAGGTTTGATTCACAGGCATTCGATTCAGCATTTCGGCATCGATTCTATGGTATTCGATTCGGAGGTTTGGCCGAAATCTCCCCACAGGGAAAGTGCAGCAGGTTGTAAGGGGGGAAGGAAAAGTGGTTTACGGCGAAACGTAGGGGACACCAAATATTTCGATCCCCGGTAATTATCTAATTTAAAAATAAGAACAAAATTATATTTCGTAACTCACTTAAGTGTTATCATTTGAGTCATGGTAAAGTTGGTTAGTCATGGTTTGGCCAGAACGGGTGACCGGCCGTGATATAGCGCCAACTTGTCTTCCATTTGGTGACCGCGTTGACTCTTACTGAAGCTGTGCCAAAATTGATCTACCTGGTGTTGAAACTAGACGATTCAAGTGAAAGTTGAAGTTCGTAATGAAAGTTCTCTTGCTAGGTAAAGAACTTGCCAACTCAAAGTTTTCCAAATATATATCAATCTCAAAATTCTTCCTGAATCAGTATTTAATAATCACTGAAATGTGTGTGTGTTCATTAGGGTGTCTCAAAAAAAACTTTTTTTCGAAAAACCTCGCTCCCCAGGGCTTTTCCCATTCCTTTTGGTCCCAAAAGATAGTGTGTTAAGTTTCAGCCCCCAAAGTTAACTCTAGGGTTTGCCTGTAGAGCCCCAAAGTTTGAAAAAAGTGGAAAAAATGACGTATTTTCAGAATTTTTTAAAATTATATTTTCAGATTGATACTGCAATAAAACTGGTTCAAATGTGTCATTTAGGACTTATTCAGATGGAATATATTTATTTATGTGTATTAACTGCACCCTATAGCCCCTATAATTTAAGATTAAAGCTTACTACTTAAGGACGTTGCACTCGCCAAAGCTTATAATGCACTACCGGTGGACGAAATGAATTAAATTTGAATTTCTTCGAAGGAACTCCCTCAAATGATGCCATTTGATGCTGAATTGATATTATAATTTATAAAAACCCTTGAAATGACAATAATGAGGTCTTCCACTGAGCTTTTAATGTAAAAAGTGATTTTCTTCAAAATTTCTCTTTTCCAGCTTATCAAACCCAAAATTTATATTAAAAATGATGGTTGTTGTACTTTTTTAGATACCAAACATTTAAAACTTTATGGGGTTTCATTTTTAATAAGTAGAATTAAATTTTAAACCGCACAGATCAGAAATGACATGGATATTTCCTATACCAGACGTTAAAATCGATTTTCTTTTTTTAAGTTTGGAAAATTACTTCCTTTTAACGTATCAGGGGAAAATTTTAATTAAAAACAGCTTTCTTTAACATTTCAATCAAGATTCACAAGCATTAAACTATTTTCCTAACTTTGAAAAAAGAAAATCAATTTTCACATCTGGTATAGGAATGTTCCATGTCATTTCCGATCTGTGCGGTTTAAAATTTAATTCTACCTCTTAAAAATGAAACCCCTATAAAGATTTCAATGTTTGGTATCTAAAAAAGTACAACAACCATTATTTTTAGTATAAATTTTGGGTTTGATCAGCTGGAAAAGAGAAATTTTGAAGAAAATCACTTTTTACATTAAAAGCTCAGTGGAAGACCTCATTATTGTTATTTCAAGGGTTTTTATAAGTTATAATATCAATTCAGCACCAAGTGGTATCATTTGAGGGAGTTCCTTCGAAGAAATTCAAATTTAATTCATTTCGTCCACCTGTAGTGCATTATAAGCTTTGGCGAGTGCAACGTCCTTAAGTAGTATGTTTTAATCTTAAATTATAAGGGCTATAGGGTGCAGTTAATACACATAAATAAATATATTCCATCTAAATAAGTCCTAAATGACACATTTGAACCAGTTTTATCGCAGTATCAATCTTAAAATATAATTTTTAAAAATTCTGAAAATTGGTCATTTTTTCCACTTTTTTCAAATTTTGGGGCTCTACAGGCAAACCCTAGAGTTAACTTAGGGGGCTGAAACTTTTCACACTATCTTTTGGGACCAAAAGGAATGGGAAAAGCCCTGGGGAGCGAGGTTTTTCAAAAAAAAGTTTTTTTTGAGACACCCTAGTGTTCATCCAGTACTATACTCTGTTCATTTAGAATTGGTGCCTGAGACGAAATGTATCAGAAGCAGTTACTACTGTAATTATCATCGAAAAAATTTTCTTGTGAAATAACAAAGCAGCCGAAACAGAAGTATTTAAAATACTGTAAAAAATCGGTCCAGAAAGTTGTGTGATGAGTGTTGTTAGGCATTTTTGAGCGTTTTTGATTCTACTTCAGGCGCCACTTCTAAATAAACAGACTATAGTAGGTACTCGAAAAAATAAACTTGTTGATATCTTCTTTTTTGGTATTATCTTAGAAACCCGAACTTGTATATCAAGTTTTGCATGTGGTAAGTTTGAGAGTTCTCATATAAACAAGGTCAGGGGTATTTTAAGACCTCCATTATCCTCCTGTGGCAGGCATTGCCCGATCATATTTAAGGTGTTGGTTTTATCTTGGAAGATGTTGCCTTGAACTTTTCCTCATCTTGAAATTTTTGGATATTCAAGGTCTTATTCACTATTACCACAGACTAGCGGTTAACCAAACCCCAGTGATCAAAGATGGACTCCGCCAATCAGAAATTAACAAAAACTTGGTTTTCTTTCTTTAACAGCTGTTTAACCGCTGGTAAGGTAGCAGTGAATAAGGCCATTAGGAGTGTTTTTGACCTGTGGTCTAAGCAGATAGACAATTTTGAGAGACAGAAACAACAACACAAATTAATATCGACCTTAACTATTCTGAACATAATTAACTAGTAATAAAAAAACTTTATATTGCATTATAAGAAATGTTTTCGTTCAGATTAGTTAGCCTTCTTCAGTCTGTAATAATTAATACTTTATGCTTGAACTTTTTAATCTTATTGAAAAACTTGTCCCACTCTCGTCATATTTATGGACTAGAGAAACCTTAAATAAAAACTTAAAAGACAGAAATAATTGTTGAACTATGCACCAATGCAACTTAATATTTATTATGGATACATTGGAATCGCTTTTACCATCCTCTTTTTCTTCATTCCCAAAACAAAGCATATTTTTTTAGGCCTTTTACCTTAACATGGAGTAAAAAACGACACAAAAGAGATTTCCCTGTAATCTAGATAGGTTTTTTTTTTCACGAAAATAACCCAAAGAAAGAGCTATCGTTCGAGAAAGCAATCTTTTTTCAAATAAACCGAAACGCTGTCCAAAGTGAGCCTCGAAGCAATGGGTGAAGGACAACAACAAAGGATCACGTTGACTTTCAGGATTTTGTTGACTGGCTTGAATTAAAAGAAATAGGCACGTTAAAGAAACTTTCAATGCATTAACTTATAGATGTCCCTGAAAACAATTTAGTACTGTGTATCTTCTTCCTCTTATGAAGGCTACGCACACAGTATATGAATGTTTGGATTAAGTATTATGTTTTTGTGAAGACGTATAATGGTTTGATGACATGCTGTAATGTGTTACGAGGGGTGGTATTCTCATTTACTCATAGTAATTAAGTAATTAAGATATTTAAAAAAAAAGAAAATTTATTATTTTATTTATCAATGTTGATGAATTTTGATGGCTGAGAATAATGCAAGTTTGGGTAATTTTGATACTTTTGATTACTACGTTCAGTACAATTTCAGAACTTTCAGTCGTTATTTGATAGAATTATCAAATACAGAGCAAACATTTTTAATCATAAAAAATCATCGACATTTGAAAAACGTAACAAAATCTTACACTAGATCAGCCTAACCAGTTGTATAGATAATTAAAAATTGTCCCATTATGTTTAAAATTTGCACCAAAGTAAAGTAACTATCTTTAGAGAAATTAGTATACTGCCGTCCTAAGTGAAAAAAAACATTAACTGATTTTCTTGAAATTTCCCTATCTTTTCTCCTTGGCGCGTTTTTTTTAGTTGGTGGGAATGTATCTCGCTATTCCCAAGCCACTCGAATGGTTGTCACAGTCATGAACAAACCTCTTAACCAAATAAACTCCATATCAGAAATGAAACCAAGTCATAGTTTAATAAACCATGTTAATACGCCTTTTATATCTTATTTTACACACATTAATTTTAAAGTCAGAGTTTATTTCTTCACAAAGTAAGCACAAGAAATAAATAAAATTATTTCGAATGAAACCTAAAAAAATCACAGAGTCTTTACAAATTTGTAATTGAACTCTGTTCACCTTAAATAAACATTCTGGACACAAACTCAGCTCATAGCCGTAGCCAATTTTATATGTTTTTTTTAGATAATGTTTGATCTTACAAGGAAACCTTCTCAGGCATAACTCACAGAAAGGGATGAAAATTTAGCAGGTGTTAGTAGATGACAAGAAACCCTTACTGTGAAAAATTCGCTGCTGAATTTCATTAGGAGAGGGGCAAATTAGTTTTGAAAATCACCAATTTCTACGTCAAGTGCAACCTTATTAGGCGAAAAATGCAGTGAAGGCTCCAAATGGCATAAATGAATTGGCCGCGTTTACTCTAAAGCAACCAATCAAAAAGGTTTATCAAATGTACAGCATGAATAAAAACTTATTAGAAAATATTAAAAGCACAAGTAACAAAACAAAATTTACAACAATAAACTACAAGCAAACCAGTAGTGACATTTACGACCCCCCCCACCCAAGGTCGTAACTGATTTGTGGAGAAATTACTGTGTCCGATTTGTCCATCTGTCTCGATGTATTCAATGATAAATCAGATGACATAATGGATTTTGAATCAGGGGCTGAAAAAAGTGAATTTGATAAATCTATTTTTCACGTTAAATGTATTTTAGTGATCGTCAAATGTTACGTCTAATTTTTCATTCCAAACGTTACTGTTGGTAATCAAGCTCGTAACTTTTAATCTATTAGTTGAGCCACTTCCGTAATAAAGAAATCAAGTTTCTCATTCCATACAATTATAAAGATTAGAAAGTCACTTAGTAATGGTGCTAACTGAAAGTGCTTGGCAACTCCGAACCCAATTTTCAAAATTCTTCAACTCCTCTCCTATTGAAATTCCACTGCTAATTTTTTACAGTAAGTTTTTTGAGTCATGTTCTTATGCCTGTAAATTTTTCGTCCATTTCTGTAAGATCAGCCTAAAACATTTCCTTGTTAGATTCTGCCTTTTCCGTTCTGAACGTTTCCTTGTTCTGTGTGGTAGGAAGGTCTACCAAACAGAATGAAAAATACCGCCAAAACAATTTTGGCGAGATTTTTCTCAAAGTAAATCTGAGTGAAATTCCCTTTATGTCCGCTTTAGGACGATTTAGGACGGCAGTATACTAGGCCAGTTTTTCATAGACTAACTAAGAAAAGTTATAAATTGACATTAAAACCTTTTGAAGGACTGGAAAAAACACATCCTAGAACTAGCAATTTAGGACTTGCATTTTCTTATAAAATTTTGTGTTTCTTTCAACCAAAATTACCAAAAATATTAAAACTGCTTGCTGCTTAGCCAACGATAGTAAAATGGTCACGTGATTTTTACAGACGTTGCACGGCCAAAGTACTCGACTTATATGAAATAAAATCTCCATATTGATATTAAACGGTTCCGCTCCTTGGTTAATATCAATATGAAGATTTTTGTTCATACAAGTCGAGTACTATCAAGTACTATCGGCCGGGCAACGTCTGAAAAAATCACTTGACCTTTTTACTATCGTTGGTTTAGCAGTAGGTATCTTCTTATTGAAAAAACAGATTTCCAATGAATGATATGGAGTTTTTAAACTTAATGCATCTTTAAAATGCGCCAAACTGGTATTATTATTCACTATGGTTATTAAATTAATACATAATTGGCATACCCATCAATTCACAAACTCCCTACAAAGGGCTGATTTAAATGAAAGGCTGGATATGAGGCAACCTATCTGCGGTTTTCAATTTTTTATTTCAATCACGGCTTTAAAAGACTCGGCTTTTGATACTCGTCTTTTGACACGGCTACGGCTTTTGATACTCGTCCTATTCATCTTAAGCGGACTTTCCAACTGGATCCTCTTAATTACCCAATATGCTTTAGTCTTTTCGATTCTGTAGCGCCTGAGATTGCCATTGAATCCTATAGAAAATCTAGGGCGGCCAGAACTTACGAATGAAAGAATGAAAGGACCTTATATGAGTCTGTTCTCGAGTTATCAAGCTGAAAATTTCAAATTCTTAAAGAATTTTTGTGAATATACAATTTACCATAACGAACTTCGGAGTTAGGATTCTTATTTCGTATCCGTACAACTTTTTGGAACTAGCACTAAACACTAGACCTTAATCGAATCTTATGATATAATTTTTTCGTTGTGTAACCAATAGCCCATCTAGGGGATGGTGGGGTATGAATGTTGTGCCGCACACATTTTGATTTTATAACTAAAATATTTTAAAATTGTGTGTTAAAGAAGCAATATTCATATATTCTGTATTCTAAATTTTCCCATTTCATAAAATAAACCTAGATAGTCATTTAATTGTCTAGTCTAGACCAATCAGTTAAAACTAATCGTAATGCCACTAAACTGGCTTAAAATGATAGTTTTGGAATGTATGTACTTTTAAAACATTAAACGATGCATTAAAATCGCACGAAAGACTCCCTATCGTCAGCTTAGCCCCACCGAGTGGGATTAAAAACCCTCTCCAATCCCTTCTCCCCAAACGATCCTAATCCTGGGATTAATCCCACCTCTCACTCCAATCCCTACCCTCAGATGGCGCTGCCAACCCCGTCCGTCCCGCGAAGCCGCTCGGCACCCTCCCGCAGCCTCTGGGCCGACTGAAGCCGCAATTTTTCCCAAATTTTTGTTTCTCCTCGTGGGAAAAAAAGGCCCGACCCCGGCTCGGACCCGGGTGCGGACCCCTCGGCCCCAGCCGGAACCGAAACGCCCGGTGCGGCAACGGCGCGGGTGCGGATCCTGAGCCCGCCTCCGGTTCCTTATCGATTCCCGTTTGCCCGCAGAGTTGCGAGCCAGCCAGGTCATCACCGTGCTACCACACCACACTGCCGTTCTCTTTAGAACAATTCGTCCCTTCAATCTGTCCCCCCTCGCTGAAGACTCTTTGTCGTGTGCCGTCCCTATTTCACTTCTGCGACAAAGTTCGTTCGTTCGTTGTACATAAAAATAATAATACTAGTGCAGCACGCTGAGAGATCACCCTATACGATACCGTCTTCAACACTCCGTACCTGATATCTAGAAATGTTGGTTATCGCTTGCACGGTCACTTGCTAGGTCCAGGGACTGAGTCGAGTTTTTTTCTGTGTCCGTTCTCGTCTTTTTCTATCCTCTTTTTTCCTTATCGTTCGTCCATTGAGGAGATGCTGTTAAATCGTGAGGCATTTGTGGCTCCTAGTGTTCCTGGGATACAGGGACTCTAAGCTATGGAATTGAATCTTGACCCAGAGAGAGGTAAGGATTCGATTTTTCATGATTTGTACAACACACACTTTATCATTTCTATCTTTAGTGTGCAACTATGTTTTCACATAGAGTAGCTCTTATTTGCGCGATTGAAAAGAAAAAGAATATGACCTTTCCACCAAATCTATAGCAGAAATCCCAATTTACCCCCTTTTGATTTATTTGTTTTCTTAGCCATTAGATTATAGATTTTTTTTATTTAATATTCAAGCGTTACTTCAACATTCAAGAAAATTTAGCGGTATTTCAAGAAAATAATTTTTTTTCAAATAACCATAGCTAAAAGTAGGTATTATTTGTGATTATCTTTAATGATACTTGTTTTCAAAGCATTGTGATTCAAACCAATCAAAGTTATAAACACCCCTTTGCTTTAAAAGCAAAACACATATTTAGAAAAGCTTGCATAAAAATACTTCCTTCATTTCCATCAATCTTATTCAATTTAATATTTTAAATCATACATGCATACCTAATTCAACATAAGTTCCTTTAAAACCATGTACAACAGTGTTACCGAATACCAATATTATTAATTCATATACTTAGCTGGGAAATAAAATATTAAAATTGAAACAAGACACAAAATAAGAAGGTGGGAATGACTTCTCTTTTTCTAACGGATTAAAAGTGTACATTTATACAAAGATGAGCATTTCTTTTTTTTTATAATAAAGTTGAATTTTTTAAATATTTTATATATGTACCTTAATAAAAGATTATGGGCTTTTATTATGATGAACTTTTCTGAAACACAAATTCTTTCTATTATTCTTTAAAAATACAAATCTTATCAAATTATTAATGTATCATAATTTAAAGGGATTTTATATATAATTACCTATAATTTTTTTTAGATAATAAAGTCAATGTTTTTTCTAACACCTTTTTATAACTAATACTCAATCATAAATATTTTCTTTTTATTAGAGAGTAATAATTCAAAGCCATTTATTGTAATATTTTGAAAAGGATCGAACATTTTCCTAATTTTTTAACGGTGTGCCTATTTTACATGACCAGAAGGTTTAAGAAAACATCAAATGTTCATGGAATCTTATTAGTTTACAATATGAATTTTTACTCTTTTCTGACTTTTTCATACCTTTGATAATTTATAAAACTGAAATTAGTTTTAAAATCATAAAATGTTGCTCGGAAGTTTCTATACATTTGATAAAAGTATGTTATGATTTACAATATAAAAAAAGTTGAAATATCGTGATTTTTGCATTGAAAATTTCAAAATCGTATATTTTAAATTATGTTTAAAAAATTTTTGCATTTATTTCTTTACGCTTTTAAAAATACAATTTTACAAGGGTGATGAAATGAGTTAATGATACTAAACCTGAGGTCAGTCTAATATCCTAAGATGAAACAACTGTAAGACGGATTATAAGAAGCCAAATAAAGTAATCCTTTTGCCAAGTAACAAGAACTTAGCCGTTTAAGGACGTATTTTTTTTTCTGTTTTAGATCAAAAATTGAGTTTATCGAAACTATTTCTACCCAATCCATTCAATGGAATTATTTAGTCAAATTAAAAATAACTCTGACTCTCTGTGGGATGATTGATAAAAAAATTTTTATAAATAACTAAAATTAGAATAATCAAGGCAATGATGTTTTTACGTTATTATGATATCATAGACAATAAATTAAGAATCACATTCGTTATTAAAAAAATGCGTTAAATTATCGATTTCAGAAATTTTGTGAATAAATTTGTTTTTGTATCCTTCATTTAATGTTATTATTAGTGTTCCATATTTAAATCTATTTATTCATATGTTATAATGATACATATTGATTTTGATGCATCTCCAGTAATACTGCTCTAGCGCATGCGCTATGCACTTTATCTCTTTAGAGTATGCATAAAGTATGTAGTTATTAATATTGAAATCTATAATCTCTTGGCAGTACAAAAATAATAACTTTTTATAACATGTTATTACTTTTACTTTCCAAACTAGAATATTTTCCTGAAAATAAAAAATAAAATATTTTCAACTTTATTAAAAACATTTCAACAATTGGAATGTTATTAATATTTTTTAATCAAACACGTAAATGTTTTATTTATCACTATTTTTATCAATACGAAATGAAGCTATATCTTGATTTGATTTCAATTTGGTATTTAAGATCGAATCGCAAGAAAAGTGCCATGTTGAAAACACCTTTCGTAGCTCAAGATTCGTTTAAGACGTTTATGCTAATAAAGAAATGAATAATTCGAAAGTCCTCGTTTTCCTGACGGGCACACAATTTACCTATTAACTCCAGCAATGTCTGCTTTATTTTTAGAAGCAATCTAAACCAGCTCGCCCCACTTTCAGACATAAAATCTTCTATAAATAGAACGGGTTCTAATAAGGCTTTTTCCTAACACAAATAGCTAACTGAAATATGCAAATGTTACCACAATTTTCCCCGTTTATTTTCTAACAAATTTTCAGACTTTACCAATTGACGTCACTGCTTTGGCCTGATTAATTAATTACAAACACATCTATGACTTATTTACCATGTACAAATTCTGCAATAATTTTTTGATAATTTTCTATTACTACCTCTGTTTAATTTTACCTTTTCATTTTCCTTCCTTATGTATTAGCAAATTATGTCTTACTTCCTTTACATTTATTATAGGCTTACATATAATGATAATTTTTTACGCAAATGTTAAATTGTTTCACATTTCTTTTAGTGTATTTTTTAACACACAGTTAGTTTTAGGAATCATAACAGTTAATTGTTTTTATAGTTTTATGTAAATTGTGTACAATAGAATAAATTTATAGCGATTTTTCTTCATATAAATGTGTCCCCACTCAATAACACGATAAGGATAATAGTAAGAAAGTACCACTCAGTTTTTGATTATAATTTTTACCTTGAAATTATTTGTGGAATTTTATTTTTTGGTATTATTTTCCTTATTTATATAGCTACCCTGAATTTTTCAAGATTGATAATTTTCTCGCATCTTTTTCTTGTATTGATAACATTTTACCTATTTTAGTTCCCGTTTAAATGTTCAAAATATATCATTATCCCCCCTTTTTGGAATATCAGAGATGAGATGACAGCTTTGGAGTTGATATGCCGCTTCATCCTCATCTCTAATTTTTTCAAAAACTAAATGAATCTAACGGATGTGTATGTGTGAGAAATTCGTTTAATTAATAAATTAAAGTTAATAATTAATTAGTTTAGCTATTTATAACCATGTAAAAAGACTGCAAAGTGGGCCTTTAAAATGTGTACCACAATGAAAAACTTAACTAAAATACTTTAAAAATTTAGCTGAACAATATTTGAAATAAAAAAAATTTAAAACCGAGTCAAAAATGAAATGTAAAAATGAATGAAATTTTAAATGCAATGTATACATTTATTTTAATTCGGATATTTCCCACTTCAGCCTTTATATTTGTTTTACTCACATATAATATATGCATGACAAATGAATCCAGCACAGTAACTGTTTTATCAGGCAATGTGTTTAGTCCCTATCAGCTCTATTTTCCGAGACCCAGGAAATCAATTTACATTCAAACCAAACATTTGCTGCACTCCTCAAATATTGCATTTTGGGGCAAATTCCTTTGTTTTCAAAGCTTTCGCTCTCTGTAATTATGCTCAAGTTTTGCTTCTGAAAACGTAGCATCGCTCGTTAATTGTTATGAGGGGGAGTAGAACTATTTTCAAAGACGAGGAGAGTTAGCAGAAATTATAGCAGAATCGCTCTTTCGCCGGTGATTAATACTGATACGTGATGTGTTTGCATTAAAGGGTTCCTGTTGTATTATTTTTTTACACTTGCGTGAATTTAAAAAGCGTTTTTCCGGTACGCGGTTTCTGAATGATCACCTACACCGCTTTGTTAGTTAAACTGCGGAGGTGTAACGAACTTTAATTTATTCGTAATGTATTTTTTTTTAAGTTTTCGTTCGAGAATTCTTTTTTAACTTTTTCTTGCTTTAAGATGTTGGGGTGTTTTTTTCACTAGCTTTCAGTGTATATTTAATTGTGTATTACTGGTTAAAATTAGTTGTTTTTTTATACTTTATCATCATTTTGTGTGTTGTAAAAATAAGAGTAGTTTTCAGCTGTTTATCATTTAAGGAGTGACAATCGGAATAAAAAAGGTTAGTTTTCTGGTTTTGATAGTTAAATTATAGACTGTTGGGTAAAAAAATATAATTTGCTGCATTCGTATTATTTATAAATACTGGTACAGTTTATTACAAATCTATACATTTAGTTTTTATTTTATGGGAAGCATTACGATTGCTGAGCATTTTGAAGGGAGGTTTATCAAAACTCAACATATTAACCACTGAAAAAGTAACGATTTTTAAATTGCTATCGATAATTAAAACTTTTAAAGGTTGTAAATAACATCACACAAAAATACCCTTTAGTACGCCATTAAAAAAATTATAAGTATGCTTGCAACTCCCATTTTTTATTCATCTAAAACAGAATGTTTCCATCATAAAAAAAACTTACATAATATAAGCGCACATTCCGACGACAGTGTACTTTCCTTCCCAGATCAATTGATGTCTATGAACCCCTAAGGTGAAGAAAATACCTTTCTAAAAATATATCATCGTGGTGATTTGACGGAGAAAATTGCCCCATACTTCAAGGAAAAAGCCGGAAGACTAATGCGTTAGATCGTGGAAAATTTCACAGCAGACGGATACATCAACTCTTTTTATTTCAGAAGTTTTCCGAAGGCAGTAATTATGCTCCGTCTTTTTAACACAGTTAATTATTGAAAGAAAATTAATTCTGAGTGTAACCGTTGCGCTTGGTTTAACCAAAGTTGTTCAGAACCTTGTCAGATAAATCGAAAATTTTAGATAAAAGACTAAACTTTATTAACATGAATAAAAACTATTTAAAAATCACGTTTTTTAAAGCGAACTGAAATTTTTCAATTCCTTTTATTTTGAAAACGAGGAGCACATTCATTCGCATTTTTGTTTCATTAGCTTATCTTGGCTACTAATAATTCTTTTGCACTTAAATTATTATAAAGAGTGTTTTCTATTCAGATACCTTCTATAATCTATATGTTATCAATAACACGCTCTCATCATGTTTTTATTTTAAAAATTGTCAGGGAAAAATCCGTGCTCACTTCGTCAGCTCTCCATTGCTAAAATGCTTTAGCCTAGCTGATGATAAACCGCAAAATTAAATTTGATTTATTTAAACAAATTCGATGTTGAAACGGTTTCTACAGTACTTTAAAGGCTATTGCAAAATAATCTCGTTGCATTTGACTAAAATAAAGTCGAAATAAGTAAATAAAATCCTTAATATTATGATTAAACCCTTTTATTGTGAATCGTAACAGAAAAAAAATATAATTAGTTCACTGTAAATGGAAACTTACCATAGTCGGTTTAATTTATACGATTGACATTTTAGAAAGGTAAAAACTTTTTTATGGTCGAAAGTTCCCTATTTAGATAGGACATAATATACTCTTTTAAACTCTAAACTGCTGTGATTCCTGAAAGTATTTATGATGCGTTTCTATGGATGTCTCAAAATAAATATGGTTATAGAAGTACAAAACTAAAAGTTGGAAATTTTATTCCAGAGAAAGCAAACATTTTATTACTATAAAAGTACTATTTGAGTTTGCCAGCTAATTAACTTAAGCATGCTTAACTATTTATTTAGCTAACGACTTACTAAAGTTGCTTAACTCTTTTATGCCTATCGTTAACTTAAACAACAACTACTGATTAGGAGTTTTCTACACCAAAATTTTCAGTTAGCAAATTTTTAAATTCTTTACAATAAATGCTAATTGATACTCTAGCAATTAAACTAAAAATTCTTGCTATATCATAATGTTTCCTTTGCATTGGTAGTGCCTATGATTTTTCTTATTAACTCTGTATATGCTCTCGTGTAAATTACTCTTGCTAAAGTCCGTAGTTGACATGATAAACTTAATGACATACTAACTAAAGTATTAGTTCCAAAAACTTTTTTTAGTGCCGGTTTCACCCATTTGTCATTAAAACATGTGGTACTTTAACATTAACCGGGTGCAAATCTCTTCTGTTGGACTACATTGGTTTGTTATTTACACACAGAAATATATTTCATCTGCTTTTGCGATTTAGGATAAAAAATGAATCTGGCGCCTGGCTTATCCGAAAGTTCCAATTGTTTGAATCGTAGTATCCCTTCCAATTTCGGTCTACGTTGTTCCTTCTAACTCTTCATGATTTTAAGAAGAAAACCTCATTTTCCTAGTATTCCACCCCAAATCCCCACCACTCTTCATCAATATCCAACCTAATATCTTCCTAAGGCTTAACTGGTCAACCATCCTCGAGCCTTTTCCCAGAAGAAGGAAGACTCAACACACACACAACCCCACCTATTCTCATTAAATTATATAAGAAGAAACGTCACTCCCCGAGAAGAACAAGAAGAAAATCTGCTGCCAAGCAATCATCCGACCGAATTTTGGTATTGATTGGGAGAGACAAAGACCTTTTCGAGGGACATCCATAGAATAGAGCCTCTTGGTAATTGTAGCCGGGTTCCTTGGTCCAGCTTCTCGCTGGTCGTTAGTCGGATTATTATCGGTCGTTAAACACTTCGAGGCAGGTGGTTGAGAATCTTCTTCTTGAGAATATTTTACGATAGGGAAGCGTTTGGGCGAGTGGATTGAAGAGAGAGAGGAGTTCGTTTGAAAATGTTTGAGTTGTGTTTGGATGTTGTCAAGAAGTGCTTCGGGCAAGCGGTGTATGGAAGGTGAGTCATTGGCTTAGTGGTTTTGGATTGGATTTGGATGGTGGTAATGATTTAGTCTCGCTTTTTGCTGAAGTTTAATATGAATCGCGTCACTCGTTAATTAAATATACAAATACAAATATTGTCGGCCAGCTACAGGCTCAATGCCTGCTCAAAGCCGTTATCGTTAAAAGTTAATCGTTAAATAATAGTTAGAAGTTAGCTTTATAATTTGGGGGACCAGTCATAGTGATCAGCGTTCCAGAGCACTGATCCGTATGAAACAGTTGGAATTTTTCTCAAATCCTCACGCTGATATTAGTTTTAGAAACCATGTTTTTCTATTTTGTATTATATTTTTATTCATATAACTATTTTATAAACAGGTGAACGATGGGAATGGGAATTTTTTGAATAACCTAACAGTTAAAAATTAATTCCTATACTTATTAAAGCACTATGACCGCATCCTAATACCCTAATAATAATGGTAATTCTTATATATTCATAATATTTTAACACATAAAGTGACCAACAAAACTTATTCAAACTATATGCACCGTAAAATTTAACTGAAAGGAATGTTTATACTCAATCTTAATCTTTCAATGCCGCACTTAGAGTTTAAACTGCAGTGCAAAATGAAAGTCAAAATGCCACTGACTGAATTTCAGCTGATTCTTGTGTAAAAGGACCTGTTGAAGTCAAAAATGACACTCATTTTCCTCCATCACCCTCAGTTTTTAAGAGGATGCCCCCTAACTGTTATCCACAGCCGTGCATCTATTAAAATCTTGAAAAATGGAATCCTCACTCCCTAAAACCGGTCAGCTGTAAATGAACTGATTAGTTTCTTCTCAGGATAGGCCCAAAATATAAGAAAAACGCCATTTGTTATCTTTACAAAAACATCAATATTAATTCCTGAGTTCGCGATCTCCTTCGCGGTTCTGGGAGTCTTCCGAACTCTTCCGCGGGGGCTTCTGGGACGCTAACACCTCAACCGCTTTTATTAAAAATTATTGCTGCATATTTTAATCAAATTTGGGTCCTTGAGGAAGGGTTAATACCCTTCAAAGAGGATTTGCGTAAAAAATAAGAAAAATAAATAGGGTATAACAAATCCTACTATTTTTAACGATTTTTTTGCGTTTTAGGGGGGGTGATTACCCCTTTAACCTAATCATTTGTTATAAATTTATCATATTTTATTAATTTGAACCTTTCTTGTCCCCTGGGGGCCAATTTGAAGACTGAAGCAATGCTTTTTGACCCAGAAAATCGAGTTTAAAGTTATAAAGTCGTCGAAAAGCGTAAAAAGGGGGAGGGGCTGTTCTCTGAAAATCCTGAGTCAATTGAGAATTCTAATGGTGATTTTCGTATTCAGCGACACAAAATCTATAAGAAATGACTATTTTCATCAAGAAAAAAAGTTTGAAGGTCAAATTTGTTGAACAGTGTTATTTTAGTAAAGGCTTCGGATCAACAGAATTGTTCAACAAAAATTTCATTATGAGAACTTTGCACCTAAGTGTTTTTAAAATAGCTTCAGCTTTTTTATGTAAAATTAATTATTTGTGGGTGGTGAATCTTACTGTTTTAGTTTTTTTTCACTTTTCTACCCACTGTGAATTCATTAAAATCACCAAATCTGAAGAAATATTTTTGTCGTTAGAATAAGCGATGTTTTTGGAACGAAGCCCAGTTTTTCATCAGTATTCGTGTCATAAATAAGATTAGTGATTTTTCCTTTCGGAAAATGCATCATTAATAACTAGCTGATTTGCATATTCTAGGCATTGTCAAAGTAAACAGTTTTTGCTAAGGAAAGGCTTTCTTTAGGTTAGTATGATGTGATAAGTTAGCAAGGATTCTTGAAAAATTTAAATTTATGTAGTAACCATGCGCTGAGTATATCGTCAATAAAGTAAAACTAGATTCAAACTTGTTAGTTTAATGACTGTTTCTTGTAATTAGCAAGTAAATATTATCCAAATGACAATATTTGCTAATTTAAATTCTAATATGCGACCCACCCTTTGATATTTTTGTTTATTTTATATTCCGTTTTAAGAAATGTTACATAAAAATATTATTTTAAAATGCAAAAGTCGCTAAAATTTGCATTAGCAAACCCTTCATGTCTGCAAACTAAGCCTTTTTTATTTTTATTTGATTTTTGCCCGTTTCTATCGCTGCAGTGCAATATTTCAAAGGGTACTTAATTAAAACTTAAGCTTACACGTTATGCTTAATTTTAAAAAAGAAACCAAAACTCAAACCAAACCCATTAGAACATCTCTTTAGATTTCTGAATTGTTTATATATAATATCCGAGGGAATAGCGGGTATACTTAAGCATTTCATATTAAGTATTCTATCATAGCTATCTCGGTATTCCATCACTTACTTCCAACTCATAATTTTTCCCAAAATACATACCCATATTACATTTGAAAGCTCCGGCAAAAACTCAATACGGGCCGAATTCGATTTTAATCACATTAATCCATCATAACGCACCCCCATTGTCAACTGACCCAACCGGACGACATCCCTTGAGACACGAAAATAAAAACGAAGCATCCAAGTGACCGAAGTGCTTCCAAATTGGACAGCCCTCCCCTGGGCCTAAACTCGCGCGATTTAGAAAATCACCATGCATTAATGAATCAAGAAGTAATTGTATTAACACCCGCGAATCCCCTCTTCTTGGACTTCGAAGCTACTAATAGCTAATGGAGTCTTTTGTTTTCCGCATCCGTTTTTGTCGTTTTGGGCTGCATTTCCCAGACGGTTACTTCTTAAGTGGTAGCTGCGTGAAGTGTTAAGGAAGGTGCCCTTAAACATGGTTGATTTTCCTTTTACGGGGGGAATGTAATTATCGCTGATTTAATACCTGAAGCGATAATGATTTAATTGGATTTTAGGTTAGTTTAAGAGGATTTGAATTTGTGTGTATCTTTGATAGTTGGGCTACTATTCTTTCAGAGTTTCTTTTCTTCAAAATGAATTTCAGACGATAAGGAAGATACATGTGTTCTAAAGCAGGGGTTTTCAAATTTTTCAATATCGCGAAACACTTTTTATAAATTAACTATAACCGCGACCCACCTCATCAGTTAACTTTCCCATTCCCCCTATTAAAGACTACCTTCGTGCGTGCGTGTAGGGTTTCATCCTCAACTATTTTTATACAGTAATAAATTACATGCATGCATTAATATTAATTATTTATATTAATTTTTTTGCATATTAATTTTTTTTTAAATTTAAAAATAAAGAAATTATTTATACCTGATCCTATCAAAGAGTTTTATTATGGAAGCAACAAGGAGCCCTACAATAAGAAGGGAGTCTGCGGGTCCTCCTCTAGAGATATTTTTGAAATTTGACTACTTTTAAATTCAAAATCTTGTCGCTATTCACCAAAAACAGACTGGCAACCCACAGTTTGAGAACCTCTGTTTTAAAGCATACGATTTGAATACATTATAAGGTGGAAATTGTAATACTACCGATACCGTAAAAATTTGTTTCCTTTTTATTCAGCTTTTGTGTGTTATGGTGCATTGCTCAAGTATATTGAAACTGCTATAAAGAAATTGATATAGTGGAAATTTAATATCGTCTCTTTACTGTCACGAAATTTTCAATTTTAATTTCATTCGTTATCCATTTAACAGAGGGTCAACCAAGGATTCAATTAAAAATTTAAAATGGCTAGAAAAGAAAAATTTAAACACATTGTAAGTTACAATAATATAGAGGAGAGAAGGGTATTATGGAATAGTCGGGTAATATGGAACACCTGAGTTTCTGCTCCCCCTAGTGCCGCTATCACGTGGAAATGCCACGAGAGTCTTAAGAAATATCCCATGATGCAGTGTGCAAAGAGTTAAGCTTCTTGTTGTTGTCTGATCAGTCGCAGCAAAGCAAAGTGTGTTTTAGGATTTTCGAAAGTTTTGAAGGTAAATGTTCGAGCCTTTTAACCTACCAGTAACTATGATACTTTGATTTTGTTGTGCTAAAATATCAGTAGTTTCTTATACTGCAGTCTTTTTTTAGCAATCCATGTTTTATCGGTCAGTAAAAGGGTTTACAGTACAAGATGGCCTGTCGGGTATAATGGAAAATTCTATAAGCAAAGGGTCAGAAAAAGACGATTATGTTTGTGACTATTGTATATAGACTCATGAACAAAACTATTTGAACGTAAATTTTAAATATATTTTTATAGTTAAGATTAACTATGTTTTTTAAGGTCTAATTAGTTTTCAATAGCTGCAAATCCATCTATTCCATATTACCTGACTGTTCCATATTACCCTATATTTGTAACTTTTTTAAAGTACATTTTCTCTTTAAGGCAGGGTTGGCAAAAACCAGGGTTTTTTTTAAAAAACCCAAGTGGGTTGGGTTTTTTCGGGTTTTTTCAATAAAACCCTGAAAAACACATATAAAACTGGGTTTTTTCGGAAAAAGTGTTGGTTTTTTCAAAATTAAGTGGTTTTCTCCTATAAAATGAGTGGGTTTTTTCAAATTTTAGTGAGTTCTTTCAATGTTAAATGTGTTTCGTCAAATTAATGTTAGTTTTTCCACAGTTAAGTGGGTTTTTTCATAGTTTTTATACTTTGAAAAAAAAAACACTGAAATTGTAAAAACACCCCTTATTTGCTGAAACCTGGTTTAAATTTGGAAAAAAACCCACTAAAGTTTAAAAAATATCCTTAATTTTGAAAACTCATTCAATATTGAAAGAAATCTACTTAACTTTGAAAAAACCCACTGAAATTTAAAAAATATCCTAAACTTTGAAAAAAACCATTCAATATTGAAAGAAATCTATTTAACTTTGAAAAAACCCACTAAAATTTTTAAAAATATCCTAAACTTTGAAAAAACCCATTCAATATTGGAAGAAATCTATTTAACTTTGAAAAAACCCACTGAAATTTTTAAAAAATATCATAATCTTTGAAAAAACCCATTCAATATTGCTTATTTGAAAAAACCCACTGAAATTTTTTTTTAAATCTTCTTTATTTCTTATATCTAGTTTGAACCTTAAACGTCCTAAATTTTGAAAAAAAAACCATTCAATAATGAAAAAACCCACTGAATAATAAGAAAACCTCTTTAACTTAAAAAAAACTCCCTGAAATTGAAAAAACACCATTTAATTTTAAAAACCTAGTTTAAATTTAAAAAAAAACATCAAAATTTTAAAACTATTCTAAACTTTGAAAAAAAACACATTACATTTTGAAGGAACTGCCAAAATCTTGATTTTTCTTGAAAAAACCCAAAATTGGGTCCAAAATGTGGGTTTTTTCACATGGGTTTTTTTGAAAAAACCCATTGGGTCCAACCCAATTGGGTCCAATCCAGCCAACCCTGTAAAAAAAGTTACTGTCACCGCTGCTGCCGCTGCCGCTGTTTCAGAAAATTTAATTTTTCAACTATTTGAACTCTCATATCGCAAAAACTACTTGATATAAATTTATGAAATTTGAAATGTTTGTAGAGGAATATTTGGGGCACATTCTCGAACAAAAAGCTAACTGATGTGATAATTAGTACTGGGGTATTTTTAAGGTCAAAGTTGAAGTTTTTCTTTTTTCGCCGCGTAATCCAGTTCAGCGAAATCTATTAGCAGCAGAACTGTGATTTTTTGCATCCTAATACTCTGAAGTATGAAGATGTGCACTACGTCGCCCCTTTTTTCGAATTTCGAATTTGGTTCAGAGTAATTAATTTTTTAATTTTCGAAATTTTTGACACTTTTTTGGTTTTTTCTATTTAAAATGAAAAGTAATCACGGTATAAATATGATTTTTTAAACACTTATAAACTTATTTTTTAGAAAGAGATTGGCATTTAATTCTTTAAAAAATTCTAATTAGTTTTGGAATTATTAAACATCAAAGTTTCATTTTTTAATAGTTTTAGTAGGTCTTTATCAGACGTATTTAATGTTTTTTAAATTTTACATTTGCCTGTTCACTAGATTGTCGCGAGAACGGCTATTTAAATTTAAAAGATTTGAGGTACAAATTTTTGCTCTAAGTTTGCTAGCGATATTGTATAGACTTGGTTAATAATCCTTTAAAGATACTTCTATATTTTTTGAACTACTAGAGAAATAAATAATTTAGCTTTTTTGAGTGTTATTTGTGCCGATGAAATGAAGAGGATTTTCTGGAAGTTTGTTTTACTCTGCTAAAGATCGCTTGCAGATATATTACAGATCGCGAAGCGATCTGTAAAGAGCTGCATAGCAGTTACGGGAGTTGGTGAGCATAAGAGAGCTGGAGGCGGTAGCCCCCTATCCATTAAATTATTGATAATTTAAAAATGAATATTTCAGGAGTTTTATTTTGTTATTTTTGTGGTAATGATCCCGATTAAATTATTGAAAAGTTTGAGAGATAAAAAGTTTCGATATTAAATGATCATTCACTATAATACTCTGTTCATTTAGAATTAGCGCCTGAGACGTAATGTATTAGGTCGAAAAAATTTTCTTCTGCAATGACAAGACAGCCTAAGCAGAATTAGTTAAAATACTGTAAAAACAATCGGTCACTGAAGTTGTCTGATGAGCGTTATGAAGCATTATTGAGCGTTTTTGTTCCTGTTTCAGGCGCCTAATCTAAATTAACAGACTATAAGCAGACAAGTTCCAGGTTGTACTGGATAGTGGAGATAAAAAAAAGCGAGCTCAGCTCGCTAAGATCGCGAAGCGATCTTCAAAGAACTGCGAAGCAGTTCCGGGGGTTGGTGAGCGATAGCGAGCAGGGGGCAGAGCCCCCTAGTTTTATTAAATAATATAAATGCTGATTTATTTGACCATTGGCCCTTCATTGTCATTAGTTATAGTATGTTCTTAAAATGATTCGGCGTATTTTTATTAAAAACCAATAGAGTTATTCTTAAATATATAAAGGGTATTCCATAATACCCTCCTCTCCTCTACTAATCTAACTTTTCTATAAATCATTCATTGCACCTTCTTAGATTTTTAGTTACAGTTTAAGACAATTAATCGTTAAATTTTAACTCATTGAGACTAAAATCCCACTTACGTAATAAATACATTTAACAACAGTTGTAAAAATTAAAAAAAGGGGTCAAGTAAGGTTTACAGTCGTTATTTTAATATATATTTTTTTAAAGAATATGTATTTTGTGTTTTAGACTTAAAATAATAGAAAAATTTCATTAAGATATAAGAACGATAAGAAAAAAGAACGATAAAAGCTAAAAAGCTCTGGTCTTAAACTCTATTCAGTCAGAACACGTATTCCTACAAAGCAGTTTATTTTAAAATAACAAAAAAAACACATTCCCCAAAACATTACCCCACTCTATTTTAATCTGCTGATAAAATTGCCTTAAAACATTACTCAAACAACCGATTTTTAAATAACACTTTCTCTGCATATGCCTTTGTCTTATTTTAGCTGAAGAATATATCTCCATCTGTTTACTGTTAAAAGCAAAACTTTCCAAAGCGTGTTTTTTTAAATTTCACCCTAGATACCTTAAGGGTATTTCGAACTTCACTGCCTCTGAATCGGCAGGCATAATCAAAAATTTGAATTTCAAAGAATATCTTGAAAGTAATTGCTTTAGCCCTTACTCTTTCAACGTTCCTTTGCTTCCAACGTATCGATTTTTCAATGAAAGCAAAGATTCATTTTTAAGTTGAATAAAGCTAAAGCATAAAATTTAAACCCTGTAGGGTTCTTTAATTTTGGTTTTAAGTTGTATAAAAACGAAATAGAGCCATGTAGTGGGTTGTTCTTTCCGCTAAATTATCTAATTAATTTTTAACCAGTTGTTTTTGCAATTAGCGTTGCTTTTTTTAAGAAGGTGTAAAAGCAGCATTAAATTGGCTTCAACTAAACAGTACAATTTAATGCTGAGCAACATTTTATTTTTAAAATCAACATAAGTTTTATTGATATTTGATATTTTTATAGGATAAAAAGTTTTGATGAATTCCAGGCATTTATGTAAGTTGTGAGTAACGTAAATGATATTCGCTTTTAATGAGAAAAAAGCGTTCACGAGACAATGCAAAACCAGCATAAGCCCTTCTTACCCAAAAGAACGCTTTCTTCTCCTTCTGCTCTGTGTCAACAGCACCCTTCCTTTCCAATCCCACTAATGAGAGCGCACGCGTACATGTAGCACGTTAATAATGCATTGCCCCTGCTGCGTGCATTAGCCATGCAGCGCTCGCTCACATCGGAATCGAATAATTCGCGGCCCCGTTTCCCGGTTATGAGGATTCATCCATTAGAATGGGACTACTTGAGGTGACCGTTGTCTGTCTTTAATAAGTAATCATTTTTGAATTGGTTTTGATATGAGAAAGACGTTTTCTTGGAAGGCTGTGGGTTTTAGATATTGTTTCAGCAAGGCGATATTGTATATTACTTGAACAATGACAGTAGTAGGGGAGCCCAGAGTGTTTTTGGGGATTTACTCGAGCGCGTTAGATAATCATAAGGGGGTTTGTCTAGAACAGCCCGTCAGATTTGTAAAAAAAATTAGTTACATGGACATACTCGAGCGCGTCAGATAAAGATAAGGGAAATTAGTTACCAGCTAAAAAGTGAACATTTTCTAAAATCTGCCGATTTGAGCGGTGGGCAAGGGAGTGGGAGGGTTACAAAGTTGCAAAGTTAAGCCAAGACCGGTAAGACGTTATCTCTCTTTTCGAGAAAAATGCACGAAACAAAATGTTTATAGACTAGTAGCCAGGAAACTAGTCTCAACTAGTTGTTAAATGTCTTGGTAGCCAATCTGAAGCGCCCGAGTATGTCCATGTAACTAGTTTTTTTTAAATCTCACGGGCTGTTCTAGACAAACCCCCCTACATAGAGAGCTTATATTTGGTGGAGTTACTTAAAAAGATGCAAGGTATCCCCCCTTATGATTATCTGACGCGCTCGAGTAAATCCACAATTAGCATCATGGGCTCCCCTACTACAGTATACTCCTAAACACAACACATCGTAGTCTCAAATTTAGGGTTTATCCTTTGTCGGAGTTCTGATTTAAAACCCCTATAATTATCCTACATCATGTATGTTATCGCATAAGGCCTGAGTTTATATCTTCATGCCTTTTTTTTAGGAGAATTTGTTTGTCCGCCCCTTTTCTCCTGAACTCATCTCTTTTGACAATTTGATTGGTCTTTTTCTAAGACACCGATTGAGAGAGCAAGAAATATTTTGGTCTTATTTTTTTTCCACTTCTACCTTTTTTTCTTCTTCGGCCATTTATAATTTTCTCAAATTGCGGAAAATCAGGTATTAAGTGACAGTTACAGCCACAAATATTTACCATTGTTAACGTTTTTAGGATACATTTGCATTTGAACTTTTTTTTTCTCATTATCATTGGTATTGCCGACTTGAAGTCAGTAACATTGCTTTATCTATATCAAATTCAAAATTTTAAATTCTGTATTCAAAATTTTAAATCTCAAAACGTGTAAGATTTTATTTTAAAAGTTGAAATAAGCCTTCATTATTTTAATATAGTGTATATTTTAAGAAGTACTATACATAGTAGCATTATAGAAGGACTATAAAATTGCTCAAGTTATTTTTAATCAATGAATCGAGTTTATTCGGTTTATGGTCATTTCATTTGTAAGAATTGAGGTTCGTTATCTATCTTACTTTATTACTATAACTTTCTATTTTACTCTTTCTCTTTATTTCTATTATTAGAATAGGAAAACATTGAATTTTATATACAGCACTCGGTATTTTATTGAAAAGTTTTTGAAACGTAAGTGCAAAGGTACTAAAAATATAATATCAAACATGAAAATTATTCCAAAAGTAAAAACTCCAAAACTACATGTTAAACAACTAATTCCACAAATTTTTTCACAAGTTTCTTAGGAAAATAAATATACAATACTTAAAGTAGAATTACAGTGTTGAAACTCGAACACTACATAATTTACTCAACGCATTCCTTTAAAGTTTTTAAACATAACACAAAAAATATTGCAATGATGAAAACTTAAAAACGTATACTCAACCTATTTTCTTCAAGCTTAAAATTAAAAATATTTAAAAAATCTTATCAGGTTGTGCAACTCGGGAGCTACATAATTTATTCAACACGTTTCACTCAATTTTTTAAGCCAATAGTATAATAACTATTACAATTTTCATACACACTTTTTGTTTTTAAGGGATAAATTTTTTATCAATTGCAATATCCGACTAATGAATATTATACAATTTTCAACTACTTCTCTAAAAATTAATCAGAAACAATAAATAACAACAACAATTAACAGAAGCAATAATACAAGATCAGTTGGCTAAATTTTAACAAGCCATGCAATCAGTCATTCACTTCGTAGAATTTGGATTATTTGTGATACATCCATTCATTAATGCCTTATAATTGTTATCATCAACAACACCCTGAATGCCAATAAGAACAAAGAACTCAATCATGAAAAATATAAAAATACACAAATGAAAGTACAGCTTCTTGATTATTCCTTTATTTTTTTTAATATCCTTGGAATGCTCTCTGGTTCTTAGAAATTTGAAATTGTGAACATTGAAATTCTTGACAGGTTGCTCCATTTTTCTAAACTGGTTTTTTCCCCTTTCACGTTCAGCTTTTCTGTGTTTGAAATCAAAATATTTTTGATTTTACAAATCAACATACAAAACTTTTAAAACCTTGAGTTATCGTTAAAAACACAAAAACTACTTAAAAGAACAAAAGATAAACAAAACAAAGAATAATAAGAAATAAGAATAATCTAATTTTCCGATAAAGATGCCACAGTTTTTATTCTTACAGAAATTTTCTTTTCAATAAATTAAAAAACTAGACAATAATACTACTAGGTGAAGATTTTAAATTACCTTAGGCTGAGCGCGCACTGGAAACTTTTGTCTCGGAGACTTAAAACACTAGTCACTCGAGAGCAATGCATTTCTATGAAGAAATTCTTGGTCTAGTGATCTTGGTCTCGTCGCTAGATCACTAGGCCAAGAATTTCCTCATAGAAATGCATTGCTCTCGAGTGACTAGTGTTTTAAGTCTCCGAGACAAAAGTCTCCAGTGCGCGCTCAGCCTTATTATCGTTACATAAAATGGAATACATTACAACCAATTCTTAAAATAAGTTACCTTTAGATTTAATTGGTTAAATTTAGTTTACGGGCCTTTTTTGGGTACGCTTTTATAATTTGGGACTACTTTAGACCTAGTTTACTACATCGTAATTTTGATGTATGCGTCCAATGTTTATCGTAATTCTCTACTTTGGGGACATCCATAAGTTACGTGAGGTCAAAAAGGGGGGGTTTGGAAAAATCTCACCAAATCTCACCAAGGGGGGAGGGGGGTTGATTAAAATATCACGTCAACTTTTTAAGTTAGAAATTATACGATTTTCTTTTTTTTAAGTATAAGAAAGGAATACACACATATAAGATACTGTGGTGATTTTTAGGCTCAATTCCTTTTTTCTCAGTTTGAGCGAACCTCGCTTTTTCCATCTCTTTTACATGTCATAAATTTTCTCAATCAAAATTATGCGGTTTTGGCGTTTTTGTCTGTTCATCTTTCGACGCTCCCACGCTCGTAGCCTTTCTTGTACTATTCGATTCCTCCTCTCTGTCGCCTGACTATGGTCATAACTTTTCCGTCCAACGTAATCTTTTAATCGCCAATATTTTAAATTAATTGTGGAGATAAGAATACCTTGTCGTAATTCTGTAGATCAATTCTTTACTTCATTGGCAGTTTTTCTGGCGTAAATAAATGTTTATGGGAATGAGTAAATATGTATAGTTTTAAGCTAGATATTGTAAAATTTTAAATAGTTTTGTGTGATTTTTTTTAATAAAGAAAACCTAATGGTAACATAATGTCCTTTTCCCTCACATCAATAATAATGTAAAAGTTTAAGGTGCTATGAAGCACAAAATGCAAACGAATAAGATAGAAAATTATTTTTAAAGGTTGTAGGCAAATCTCACATGGGGGGAGGGGAGGTCCAGCAAAATCTCACTAAATCTCACCAAGGGGGGAGAGGGGTTCAAATTTTAGAAAACACACCTCATGTAATTTATGGATGTCCCCTGTGATCTGTGTCTTTTAGATGTTTCCCACCTCAATTTATGAATGAATTCCCCCAGGTTTTTGTATGTAGTATTTAATTGCACTACATTTGATTGAAAGTTTTAATGTACCTATTAATTCAACATAATATAAAAAAAACTTGGTTTTTTGAAAACTTTAACTTTGAAGCATAACTTTTCGAATAAAGTTGAAACTTCCCTTGGTTTTTTAAGTAGGGAACTTATTTAACATTGTCATAAAATGCAAAAAATCTCTGAAAAAAACAACTTCTTCCCTTTTTATTATAAACTTTTTTTCTATAACAAAAACGAAACTGAACTGAGTGTGAGAAGGGTAACATTTTTATAAATATTCTCTGAAAACGAACATTATTTTTATATCCTAAAGATAAAAAAACTAATTGTTTCCCCTTGAATACTACAATAGTAGGCTGAACTTGAAAAGAAAGTGTTCTACCTAGCCTTTGTCCTGCTTGTTGAAGTTACCATGACAACTACTGCCATTTTTAGAAAACATAAGATATATATATATATATATATTTAGCTGACAGGAAATGAAGCTTAAATAAGGATCACTGACCGGCTCCCAAAACTAAAAACCTAATTGTGTATCTGCTTTATGTTTTAATTTTGAGTAATATTTTCATCATGGATCTCGTCCTGTATTATCTTCAATAGAATTAACAATAGAGAAATGAGGAAGTTGCATGATTTTTTTATTTTTTTAATCGATTCTTCTTGCAAAAATAAGCAACTACCCAAAATTTGAGGCCGATCGAGAAATTTTTTGATTGCCAAAAAAATTAACAAAAATCCACTTTTTAAAAGCGCGCGAAAACGCCAAGAGTTTGGGATCATCGTATGTTGACGTCATCATACGATAAAAATTGTTGTAAAGCAATGGAGTTGATGGTATGATTGTTGACATCTTTAAACAATAAGCGTTTTCAGTCACGTGTTTTTTCTCAACTTTTAAATCAAAATATTTAATTACCTGTACATTTTTTTTAAATTAACTAGATATTTCATTTTAACATACAAAAACCATACGGGACACTTGTTTGTTTTTGAAAATCTGACACATGCAATAGACTGAGAGCTGGATGCAAATTTCGGGAATGATAAGGTGCACGAGATATTTCACTTGGAACAGATTCGATTGATGAGGGGAAAACTTATGTCACCAACGCCAGAAGGCGGAGTGGAAGCTTTTAGTGTGAAAGGGGGGGGTCGAACATGCAAACAGCGCGCGGTCCCTTGCGACAGAGATTTTGAGGAAATCGGTTGAAATTTTGCACAGTATAAGGAGAGTGTAAATAAAATATAATGTAGCATTCTCAAAAGTATAAGTTGTGTTTTAAGGGTTGTAGAAAACTAAACGAATTTTCGAATGTTTATATGAATGTTCTGTACGGCCGACGAGGTGCAAGGCTGGACATAGGCTTAATGAATTGAAGAATGTGAGTAAAAGTTAGGGTAACACTCCCAGAAGACTAAGTGGAAGACAAAGGGTGGCCAGAAGTCACCAAAGGTGCAGAAAAATCTTAAAACCCGAATCATTCGGAAACTTCTGGCTGTTTGCATATGTATAGCTGACATATAGAACAAATTATATGCAAACAGCCAGAAGTTTAAGTGGAAGCGTTCGGCAGATATTCAGGCGCGAAGTACAAAACCGAATAAAAGCGCGCGGTCCCTTGCGACAGAAATTTTGAGTAAATCGGTTGAAAATTTGCACAGTTTAAGGAGAGTGTGAACAAAAGATAATGTATCATTCTCAACAGTATAAGTTGTGTTTTAAGGGTTGTAGGAAACTAACGAATTTTCCAATGTTTATATGTAACATATGACTTATAACACATAACTTTTCTCTTGCAACAATGACTAATAATACGCTAAAAACAACGCTAACAATGACTTTATATTTATTAGCGTATTATTAGTCATTGTTGCAAGAGAAAAGCTGTCAAACGACATGGTGCTCCAACACTTTAAAACTGAATTTCCCACGATCACTTTCAATCAGCACCGTAAAATTTTTACTTGGTCACTTCTATGGGTAAAAGATAAAATTTAAATTTTTAGAAATTTAAAAAATACATAACTTTCATATAAACATTCGAAAATTCGTTTAGTTTAATACAACCCTTAAAACACAACTTATACTGTTGAGAATGCTATCTTTTATTCACACTCTCCTTAAACTGTGCAAATTTTCAACCGATTTCCTCAAAATTTCTGTCGCAAGGGACCGCGCGCTTTTATTCGGTTTTGTATCTCCCGAACCAGGAGTGGGGGTTGAAGTTCGTCGAATTTACGTTGAAATCTTGTTTTTTACGTTGAATTCTCGATTTTGATCCTGCGGGGTTGATGGTTGAAAGATCAAAATCGAGAATTCAACGTAAAAAACGAGATTTCAACGTAAATTCGACGAACTTCAACCCCCACTCCTGGCTTCATTTGGGGACCAAATGGCATGAAAACTGGTTTTGGGGGGTTTTAGAGGGTGCTCTTTCAGAATCTGGAATAATCTTTGATGGTTTCCATAGGAAAAACGAAAGTTGGTGCTTCGTTTAATATGAAGACGACCCCCTAAAAACTTGAAAAATTTTCTGTATATAAAATACTTCAAATCATGAAAAATGATACCTTATTTGTCTTTATATCACAAGCCGTTCCGGAGATATAGGGTCTGAGTCGATTTTTTTTGCCAGTATTGTATATTTTGGTAAACTTTAGACTAGAGCAGCGGTTCCCAAAGTGGTCCATATGGACCCCCAGGGGTCCACAGCAACTTCCAGGGGGTCCACGGGCATGAAAATGAAAATTGGGGGTCCACAGCAACTTCTAGGGGGTCCACAGGAAAAAAATTCATTAAAATGAAAAATTTTGATAAGTTTGAAAAATTTGGTCTTTTTTATAATCAAATTTTAGAAACATAAAAAGTTGGTTATCATCGAGTCCTCGTAAAACGAGCAGGGGCAATGGAATCTTTTCTCTCTTATAGCGGTGAAGACCCCCGAACAGGGTGATTTGAGGTTAAACCTCAGTCGTTGAAACCTAATGTCAAAGCACCAGGTTCATCCCTTCCATTAAAATTATGTTTGAATATTCTAGTTTTCCCTCTGTATATTTTATAGTATCTTAACATAATTCCTATTCCCTACTTATATTTTAAGAAATAATTATTCAATCAGTTAAAATTGAAATGTGAATTTTATTACTTGTTTCTAGCAATAACATTTTATTAAGGAGTGTTTTGATGAACAAAGGGTGCTTAGGCAATACGTTTTCAGATTTTAAAAACCTTTGAAATAATTTTGTATGTTTTCTGATTAAACGGGTGCTAGCGGAAAGTTCAATGATAAAGTTTCAAAAAATAAATGTTATATTAATAACATTTAAAACATTCTAACTAACACTCATTTGACTTTTGTTCCATTTAGCCTTAGCCATTGGTGGTCATTTTCTCATGTGTAACTTGTTTTAAACGTCAATAATAAAGGCGTGTTTTCGAGATTTGAACCCAGCTATTCCTAAAGTATCTAATTTTTATTAAAATTTAAATATCAGTTTGTTTATATTTTAATTGAATATAATAATTGAATATTTTCATTTTAGTTCTCCTTTTGGTGAAACTTAATTATCAGTATTACTTTATGCTATGGAAAACTCAAATTGTTTTCAAAATTTATAAATTATGTTCAATCATATTATGTAAATGATTTAATTTTAAATGTATGTATAAAAAGCAACACATTTCTTTATTGCAAAAACATGTTCTTTTCAATTTCATAAATTAAAACTCAATTTCCATAATGTATAATTTGATTTCTTTTCATAGTTGAAGTAATTAAATATTGTTTGTTCACATGCCATATATTAATTTTAATTATTTCTGATATTTTATACTTTGGTTGAATGAATAACTCACTCATAAGCCATTATCTTTGACAAGTTTGCGACCAAAACTTTTAATAAAGCTAAAATTTTTTGTGCCTTTGAATGTAAAGATTAAAAGTTTAGATTTGTTTTTAGTTTCATACATTTTAAATGTTTGATTTTTATAGTTTGATTAAAAATGTTGTGTAACCATATCAATGGAACTTGAAAAACCTGAAACAACTTTTTAGCAACACTTGAAAAAAATACAAAATTTATGCGTGGTTTAGAAATATATATCATAAACATAACATCTTTAGCTACTTTTTGAAAGGTCCCTATAACAGGGGGTCCACGGGGTACGAAAAATGTCGTCAGGGGGTCCACGGGCCAAATAAGTTTGGGAACCCCTGGACTAGAGGGTAATAAGGAGTTTTTAATATTTGTTAAACATTTATAATTTTAAAAATTTTGAATAAAATAGGTTGAGAGATAGAGGTTTTTAAGGGTTACATGGAGAATGTATTTTGTTTTATTTCTTAATTATAAAATAGTTTTTCAATATCGGCGGACATGCACGCTAGAAGAAAGTTGTTATTGTGGATTTTAATCATAGAGGAGATATAACATCTGCTCTAACTATCTCCTCTAACATAATGTTATATCTCCTCTATGATTTTAATTGTCTTGATTTATTTAGTTTAAAATGGTTTTTCAATGAAATTTTTAAATGTTTATCCCCTTTGAGGCAATTGTAATTTTTTTATCTCAATTAATCACACTTGAAATCTAAAAAACATTACATGTTGTGTTAAGTGTAAGAATACACTAGATGATTTTATGAAGATTTCACTGTAAAATTCCGCTTCTATTCGTGAAAAATGCACTGAAATGAATAAATACGCTTAAGGGGCGGTATATCAATACTTTTTTAACCTCTACTTCCCATGGTCAGCATGTTTTTAATTTATTGCTGCAATATAATTGCAACTTGGTGCTATAATTTATAAAGTTTAGGTTCAACTCCAAGTTTAAATTTTTTGAAAATTAATTCAACTTAATTTTATTTTATTTGGGGCTCTAAACTCACAAATTAAAAAGCCCCAGTGGCTCAGTGGTATAGTGCTTCGCGCTTCCACACCACAGGCCCGGGGTTCAATTCCCGGGCTGGGCAAGGTCCACTCAGCCTTTCATCCCTTCAGTGGGTCGATAAAATGAGGACCAAGCTTGCTTGGGAACTAAACACTGGGGGTCTCGCGTTAGAATGACCACCTAACCGGGACACATGCCTAACACCTTGCACCCCAGGGCCCCACGGTCACGAAAACGAAGATGGGCATCGTAGGCCTTGGCCCACTAGGGCTGTTGCGCCAATGACAGTTTAAACTCACAAATTAGCCAAAACAAATTCCAGGGTTATTTTCTGTAGGAAGATTAAAGTCTTAGAACTTAGAGGATTGAATTTGTTCTATGGCATGCAGCCTGGTTTTGCTATTGTAATTAAAGCAGTTTCAGTGGTGGGATTGAAAAATTAACTTGAAATGGGTTTTCAAACAGTAGACATTCTTCCTTGTGGAATCTTCAAAATTTTTGTTTAGAATAAAAGAAAGAACATAACATAGAAACACGCGAGTAACCTTTGCGAGCCGGGCCGTTGGTTGGGCATCACTAAGAAGTTTTGACTTAAATTAACGAGTTAACACATGTTTAAGTTACACAATGACAATTTTTGTAAACAAAATTTCTTCGTTATTGCTTATTATATTATTATTGTAACTGTCTAATACGTAGAGGAGATGAGGGTATTATGGAATAGTCGGGTAATATGGAAAACCTGAGTTTCTGCTCCCCCTCGAGCTGCTATCACGTGGCAATGCTACGAAAGTCTTAAGAAATCCCCCACGATGCAGTGTGAAAAGAGTTAAGCTTCTTGTTGTTGTATGATCAGTCGCAGCAAAGCAAAGTGTGTTTTAGGATTTTCGAAACTTTTTGACGGTAAATGTTCAAGCCTTTTAACCTACCTGTAACTATGAGACTGATTTTGTTGTTAAGCATAATGCATACACTAAAAGATCAGTAGTTTCTTATACTGCAGTCGTTTTTTAGCAATCCAAGTTTTATCGGCCAGTAAAAGGGTTCATAGTACAAGATGGCCTGTCGGGTATTATGGAACACTCAATAAGCAAAGGGTCAGAAAAAGACGATTATGTTTGTGACTGTTATAAATAGACTCATGAACAAAACTATTTGTAAGTAAATTATTAAATATATTTTTATAGTTAAGATTAACTATGTTCTTTAAGGTCTAATTAGTTTTCAATAGCTGTAAATCCAACTGTTCCATATTACCCGACTGTTCCATATTACCCTCCATTTGTAATTTTTTCTTTAAGTACATTTTTTATTAAAAAAATAAATGCTGATTTATTTCACCATTGCCCCTTCATTGTCATTAGTTATAGTAGTATGTACTAAAAATGATTCGGCATATTTTTATTAAAAACTAATTGAGTTATTCTTAAATATATAAAGGGTGTTCCATAATACCCTCCTCTCCTCTACATACAGCTAACTCAATTCTTACTGATGACATCCCTTGAAAGGACAGATCAAATATCCAAGAGACAAACCAAACTCTTCAGCTGTCAATCCAACTCGAATCAAACATAGCTAAGTATTCAAAGACTGTCAGAATTTTTAAGTCATCTGAGAGAAAATTTATCTTCATGAAAAGAGCAGCTATTCACCACTCTTCAGCCGTGAATTTGATCCCTGGGATATTTTCCACTTCCGGTGGCAATCGATATTATAAAACCTTTAATCCACGAGGATACGTCTCAATGGGAAAGAAAGGGTGGATGTATTGATCTCTAGTGTTTGACCGGAGTTAAAGTCGGTTTAAGACGGTCGGGAAAAAATTGAAAGGTTTTGGGAGGTAGGAATACCGCCTGGAGATTATAGGCGTTTTATTTCCGTTTCAAGTTTTTTACCAATGCTAGATGGTTACCTTTTCACTGTAGTTCAACGTTGGATACTTTATTTTACTTTTCAAGGAGAAAATATTTTAAAAGTTTAGAATGAAACTGTCTCTTGAAACCATTTGCTTGGTCTCTTTTGTATTCGGAAAAGTATAAGGTTCACTTGGATTTTGAGAGGATGTTTGATTATATCATTTTAAAATTCATAGTCATAAATATCAAAATCCCTCAATGCTGTTTATCTCAACTAAATAGGTGAAGTACTGATCTTGAGTATAATATTTCAAGAAAAAACCATTTTTCTTCATTTTTAATTCTGTAATAATGTCCCTTTGAAGTTTTGTTTAGAGCAAGATTGACTTGCTTGAGAGGTGCAATGCAAAGGGAAAACCAACTACACACAAGCAGTTGACTCTTATAGGAAAATCATCAAAATTTAATTTTTTATGTGTTTAAACGTAATCATAATGTAGTTATAAGACCAAACGATTATTATTCAAGAAGGTTTTAATGATTTGTGTAATCTACTTAGAATGGATATCTCTCACTAAAAGTTGTTCATATACAGACGGCTCTATATATAAGAGTTTATTTCAAAACAAGTTTTATTATATCCCAACGTCTTTACAAGTAGTATTATAAAATAATTTTGAAAGCTTGAGTAAAGAAAAAGGCTGAAACTGGTTTTGACAACCCTTTTAGAGTTACTCACAAAAGAAACCTAAACGACTAAATATTTTCTGTATATAGATTTAATACTATTTTCATATATCCTTTTAATACCAGAAAGTATTAGTTTGATGTTTTTTTATCCTTCAAAATTACTATAAACATCTTTACATGTTTAAAGCATCAAATATGATGATAAACAATTAAACACGGTCATTCATCATATATGACTCCCATAATGTGTCTTGAACAATTAAGCTTCCATTGTAATATAATATATACAGCCCTTGTATATCCTTGATATCTCGAAATCGAAGGGGCCCAAAAATAAATTCGAATATTTCGAGGTAGCAAGTTAAATTAGGTAGTACTTTATTTCAAGGGGGAAATATTTTTTCGAGATATAAAGGTTTTTGAAGTAACAAGGTAACTTTAAATATAAATTAATTAGTAGTACTTTATTTCGAAGGATAAAAATATTTTTTAGATATAAAGACTTGCGAGATATCATAGTTCATGATATAACGAGGTTATACTTCATTGGTCTTCTACCTACTCTATTTATGTGAAGTTAAGTTATATTGTATGCTATTTTAAACAATTAAAAGTTTTTGGTTTCAAGGCTTCATGTGTCAATTCTATTTGACAGTTTATAGTTATACATATTAATTTTAATTAATATAACTTATATTTCATAAGTCTCAAGAGTGGTATGCCAATTTAGCCCACGTAATGACAGCTCCGCTTTCTGTCCAACGCTTCACAATTACCACGTACTCAATTTCCCCCAGTTTGACGCCCATTCTACCATCGAAGCGCAGCAAACAAACGCCGCATTCTTCACGCCTCCGTCGCATGCCGAAACAATGCACTCGTTCCCATTCGAGTCTGGGACGGATGATCAGAATCGATATATTTCCACCGATTCGATCTCTTAAACGCGAGTAATTAAGTCGAATCGCTTCCACACTGGGATCGAAGATCGCCGTTAATGATAGGCTGCCGCTGCTGTTGCCATTCCGACTGGGAGAAAAAAAAGCATGACCGGAATTGAGTTTCTCTGGCGTTGGAAATAGCGGACAATAGAACGAGTAATTATTGTAGGGGAGAAATGTTTCGTAATGGGAAAACATCTTAATCAAAATCGCGTTGGGTTTGAAGGAAGTATTAAAAAATGTTTTAGGATGAGGGCCTTATTAGCGGTTGTTGTTCCGAGATATTCAATCAGGAAAGATTATTGAATGAGAGTTATTTCTGTCTTTTATTTTGATGAATATTTTTGTTATTGTTAGATAATCTATGCTGAAATAAAAAGGATTTCCAATTTCATTAAAGGTATGTTACATAAGACTTAAATGTCACTTTGTTTGCTATTTTGATTGTCATTCAACTTCTTAATGTTTTCGAAATTTTTGTATTTAGTCTTGGATAAGTGTGCATCAAATAAAACTTAATTTCAAATTCAAAGCAGGGTAATTCTAAGCAGGTCAAATGCTAAGCAGGGTTTCCACGGGTAACTGACTCATATTTTTTAAGAAAAACACAAAATATTTTGTAATTTACTCCCCAAAAATAAATTATTAAAAAAACATTTTGCACGCAGTTTATTGCTTTCTTGTAAGCTAAATCTAATGGCACAATTAAATTTTCAAAATATGTTTTTATTTATTTTTGAAAAATTTAAAACAACATGGTAACTGACTTACATTTATGAAACACTAGCGCTGACGCGCTAGTCCCGGGCTTCGCCCGGGTTTCAGTTTTTTAATAAATATCACCAGGTGGGTTACAGATGGGCTTCGCCAGTCCATTTTTAAAGAAAAATATTCTTTTGTGTTACAGATGGGCTTCGCCAGTTAATTTTTAAAAAAAATTATTTGGTGCGTTACAGATGGGCTTCGCCAGTCCAAATGGGGAAAGAGTTAAATAAAGGAGCCATTTTTATGTTTATGCTACAACAATGGATTTTAAACTAATTACAACAATTAAAGTTACATCTTCTCTTATAGTTACAACAATGTGGTTTTGCCCTGAAGTTAGGCATGAAATATGGGTTTTTAAGCATAAAATTGACCAAAAAGTTATTAAGATGCTTCGATTTTAAATTATTTTTATTCAGAAACCTTCCCTGGAGCGAGTAGATCAACGTAGTATAGTTTAATAGTTAATGTAGGTTCGAAAAAGTTAAAAATATAAAGGACATACATACAAACAAACAGACATTCATTTTTATATATATAGATGTATATAGATGCCTAAAAATTAAATTTGCATTTCCTAAAAATCTAATGTGAAATTTTATTGATTATAATTTTTCAAAACCTTAAGACAGCAAGCATATTTCATATATAAAGTCATTCCGCCTGGAGGAAAGCTTTGACGGAAAAAGCTCCGGAAAGAAGTTCAAAGCCAAATAAATGATAGACGCGCAGATTTTTCACTGTCTATTATATAAATTACCGTCATTCCTTAAATTAGGTGGAAAAATAGAAACAATCGAACAATATTGTAAGGCGTCACAAGTTTATCTCCTGCCGTCCTGGTGGTATGACTGTATTCCATACTCTGTTTTATATTTTATAAATTCATGGGTATTCTAATTACCTTCAAACTTGTTCAGTATTAGTTACTAGTCAACTTATTAGTTAGTCTTTTAGAAGTCCGGGACTGAAAAAAACAACACAAATTTAAATACTATTTTTAAATCAATGGAGGAAAATTAAATATTCGTTTAATTCATCACAGAAGAAAAACCAAATGATAGTCTATATCCTCGTTTTCTGCACCAACATCCTCATTTCATCTTACCTTCTACGAAAATTTTATCACTCCCTTGAGAGCAATATCATTATTTCCCTTTAGCAGCCACTGCTCTATAGAAACCATCACAGAAATATTTTAAATAAATTAATGTAATTAACAAAAATTATATTTCTAAATATACAACCAAAATAGCATAATTGTCATATATCATTAATTCTTAGGTCAATCTTATGCTTCAATTATCCCAAAGTTACTGTTAATATCCATCATTTAAAGGAGTAGCAGTTTCCTAGGAGACTTATATATTAGTAGATGGAGAAACGGATTAAGTGGTCTTTAACGTTATTTGGAATATTAGGGAGAGAGAACACACTTGTCAGCACCAAAGATTTAATGAGTATTCCAGGGAATTGGATTCAAGTTATTTGAGGGTAACCGAAACAGATTTCTACCGTCGCGAATAATCTAGATTTATCAATGTTTAAGAGATTTGCCTTAAAGAAGTTGTATTCATTTATATTTTGTTTACTTCCCTTTCATTATTTTATAATTGAAAACACTTTAATAAAGAACCTATATATTTCAATAACCAAAGGGTTCAAATTAGAAGACGATCAAAATGCTTTCAAAGCAATATTAAATTAACTGAATGTCACATATATTAGTTGTTTTTTGAAGCAAGTAAAGCGTTAAAAAAGTGTAAAGATTATTTTAATATCCATTATCAATTAAAAAATTATACTTTCTAAAAAAAGTCGATTGTTAATGTTAATGCAACTAATAATTTTCCAAATAGCTTTTGAAAACAGCAGAAAAGAAATAAAATAAATTCAAATTCTAAGTACAAGTTAAACAATATTTAAAACTGAAAACACCACTCATTTAAACTATGAAGAGTTTAATCACGATGTTGGTAAAATATTGACATCCTTAACTGTTACAAAAAGAATCTGAGGGATATACAAAAGTGCTAATGAATATAATGGAAAATAAAAAAAGAATGAGCAGTTATAATATTAAAACAGTTTTCTTTGTATAGGGGGTACAAAGAATATTTTTAGATATCTATGAGCACCTTATTTTCGATACATAGTAAAGGTTAACTTCTTACTTATTCGGGAATTTAAAGTCAGACGCAAAAAAAATACTTAACTCAAACGAATAAAAACAAGAATTCATAAAATTTTATGCATACATTTAAATTTAGTGTATTAAGCTTACCAACCATTTTAACTGCAGGATGCCAAAATATTTTTAAGTAGATTGAGAATACTACATCTTGAAGTGTAGATGCCAATTTCACACAAAGGCGTCGTCTGAAATATTCTGTAATACACGCTTCAATAAACAAAAGTAAAGCTTCTTCTGGGCAAAAAAAAGCTGAATGTCTCAACAAGACAGTTCTTGTCTGTATATTATGCCAATACATTTAGTCTGGAATGAATAAAATGAAAGGTCAATGTGCTCCATGTTTTCGAAAGCCAAAATCTTGGTATAATTCTGGCATCAACCATGTCAGTGTCAACCTTGTCAATAAAAGGATAGGAGTATTGAAAATAATTTTTAACTAAAACATCATATCAGTTTTTATTTCTGTATACAAGTCAAATGTTTTATTTATTTTAAAATTTTCTTAAACACTTCTTAAAAATTCATGTTTGTTTAGGATATTAATATTGTTTATCTTCTTAAGATCCAATATTATTATTATCAAGTAAATACAATTTTTTTCCAAAAAATAAGGATAATTTGTAATTCTGGGAATAAGGACACAAATCTTAGTTCTTCATCAATGACATTCGTATTTAAAAGTGTGAATATGTAACCCATGATAAAATTACCGTAAGAACACTGTAAAAATAATTCTGGAACGTTACTTTAAAAAACTGGCAGCTGAGTTGCCAGGGAACGTTACTATTATTTTTTTTACAGTGAAGAGTTTAAGGGGTATAGAGAGGCCATTTATTGGGAATAGATATTTATTAATCAGAAAGGTAACAGAAGAAAAAAGTTCCAAATTCCCTCACATTGTCCACGTAAGAGACATTCAGTAAAATATAAATTTCCTACTGTTTTTAAAAAAATCATATGGTATTCATGAACTACATGCATTATTTTAAGTGTGTTGGATAACTTGAAATATGATTTTTAGTGGATGTTAAATGTGAATACAAATATTTTTAATACTGTTTCAAATGTGTATGGAACTTTATTATCAATGAAATGTATTCGTTCCCAACCTAACAATTGCTATCGTTAAGGTTATTTGATCCCGGGTCCCATATTCATTCTGTTAGAAGATCTAATCCCATCAGCGTAATACCTTTAAAGGTGTTACGCTAAATAAATCATGAACTTCAAACGTTTTAAAGAAATATTACATCCAGTGGAGGGGTAATATTAAATTTAAATATTTACCTAATTTTCTATTTTACTAAGAAAACCTTTTTCCTTCAATATCGTATGTGTTCTAAACGTTAAGATAAAAAGAGGAAAACGCATCTATAACCACATAGTTTTGAAAATAATTTAAAAGTGTTTCAAAGATGTCTTATAGATAAAATGTTTTAACAAAAGAACATAAAATGGAGGCAAAATAATTAAAAAAAACTTTGAATAGGAATTGTGAATATGTTCATTAAGAAAAATTACTTAAACTACGAGGACTAATTAAAATGGACTGAATTACATAATGTGAAATCAAGCTAAAATTAATTTTGATTAATCATTTCCTTGCAAATATATTAAAGACGAAAAAAAGGTTTTTAGAATGAAGCCTATTTTTAACTAAATAGACTTGCATAAGAGATAATGTTGTTTTTTCAACCCAACATTTTTAGTTCCTTTCAAAAAAACACGAAACCATAAAAAAACATGAAGGGAAATCTTTTTTTCAACAAACAAGCGTCTCTGTCCCCTTTGTTCTCTTTCAGTGTCCCCATCTCACCCTCAACTCTTAGTGACACCCATCTCGGGCGAAAACGCCGCCTTCTGACTGTCTATTATGTGAAGCAGCAATGTCAAATTACGAGGGGGAACATTTCTGTGACAGCTTGACCAAAAGATCGATACTTTTGCTTCCGTTCAAACTACACTAGGGAGAACTATAGATTGTGTCTGTAACGCTGTGGGACTCGTTAATTTTTGTACGTGATGTGTTATTTACCCAGTTGTGTTTTTTTACTCCTATCGGGGGCTTTTAGTGTCTCTTGAACTTATTCATTGTTTAATTTTTATGGGATGGAGGGATGCGATTGTCATAGGGAGAGAGTAGTTCATTCATAAAGTTGAGGGGTTTGGTGATTATGTAAACAGTGGGTGTGACCTGGATAATCACTTCGGGTGGTATTGTCGTGCATGTTTTATTAAATGGGATGAAATAAATTTCAAGCTCTATCCGTATGCTTGAATATTCATATAATACGGTCCCTTGGGCGTGAGGGGACACTGTAATAAATGTTTATATTATATGTATAAAACGGAGTTTTGTGGCTGTAAAACAATCGCTTTTAAGACATATTACCTATTGTTCTATTTAAAAGCTCTTGTACTACATTGGTAAAAAAATTAAGGGAAGTATTTTAGGCTGATTTTGAAATTATACTTGCAAAAACTTGATACTTGAAATAAAGGATTAATTAATGAACTTTGAAATCATTTAAAGATAAGCTAAAATCAAACTTTGAACTTAATTATAATTGTGCAGTAATTAGTTAAAAGTTTAAGTTGTAACTATAGTTGTACTGCTATGTAAAGTAACTAAGACAATGCTGGAAAAATCACAATAACGGACTTTAGTAAAAAAAACTTAGATAATACAGTAGAACTTCTTTACAACGACCCCTATATAGCTATAGCTCAAAACGACCGGTAAGAAAATTACGGATAGTTTTATTAGTATAGTGCTAATTTTATTAAATATAACATCTTTTCATTAAACAACCCAGTAAATTGTTGGTCCCTTGAAGGTTTACTCTAACATGGTAAATCTAGCTTATATTTTAACACTGGAACATTTACTTCAACTTTAAAGATATACTAAGATGCATTTTACTTAAAAAATATGCTTCTTACATTTAAGATGCATTGTAAAAATATTGACTTGGTCTCATTAACATACTTTTTACTTCTTAAACACTAATTTATATTCAAATTTATGAAATATTATTCTCTTTTTTTCTTATCCAAAATTGAGTTTTTAATTCTCAAGAGGTTTTAGGAATTTTAACTATCAAAATTGAGTTTTAAATACATAGACACAATGAGGTATTTGCATGAGTGAGGGATTTGCTTGATTTTATACTTTTTTGATACATTATGGTTTAAAACTCACAAATATTATTCACTAAACTTATTAACTTTTCAGAGAAAAATTTTATTTTAGCTCCTGAACTAAAAATTTTTAACGATATATATCAACTTATTATCCTCCAGTCCAGTCCAGTTATTATCCTCCAAAGAACACATAATCTAATTAAAAATATTAAAATTAGTCATTATCCATCCAGAAACGTGCTTGTTTTGTTTAGATAATAAACTCTGTTAAAGACTAGTTTAACACGTTAATGAGTGCGAAAAATTAATACTTCAAATTTAATCAGCAAGATGACCACGTTTCAGATTTAAGTATTACCACGCCAGAATAATTAAGCAATTAATTCTCCTACCACTAAAATACTCCTCCCCCGACATTTTTCAATCCAATTAAGTTAAACGCCAAACACAGAGGAATACTTGTGTTTTCGTGGAATCAATTATAATTATCATAATAACCAGTGGCGAAAATAAAAATCCTCCGACAGTAAGGGAAAATGTAGACAATAGAAAATGTTTGGGGGAAAGCCCACATTCAGTCGGATTCCGTGACCTGATTGTCACGCCATCTGGTGGTTGCTGCTAACAGATCGAAGAATTCTGGAGGAACACTGACGAAAAGCGTGGGTGAGAAGCTGATATTGCGTGGCTATAGAGTATAGTAGTGGTGGCATGCTTTTGTGTTTTTCTTCCCGGGATAAAATTTCTGGATTTTTCTCCGAACCTGATTATTGGTTGGACATGCCGGGTGCAATGCCGCTGCTAGTGTTTGTGAGTACACCGTTTATTGAAGATTGGTTTACTTTGTGTCATTTATGATTTCATTTCAAATCTTTATAATGATTATAATTGGATTGGGATTTTTCTGTATGAATATATATCTGGCTCTTTTTTTTACTTGTTAGAACTTTACCGGAGTACAAATCTAAAAATAGACTCCACGTGGTATGTACTTGTATTTATTGCATGTTCAACGAACACGTGCATCTGATGCTTAGCATCATACACACACGTATGAATAAAAGCATTATTGCGTAATGCGTTCCCCCACTTGTTGATTGTTACATTACAAACTCAGCAAAAGATTTGATTTTTGAAGGTTTCATTTTTTGCCGATAATTATGTTTAAGTTTTTACTTGACTTTCAAAATACTTTTAAATAGATGATCCAAACTTTTTTTCGTCTTCCTTTGAAATGATAATGACGCAATTAAGTACAAAACTCGCGTCATAGAAAACTAGTATCACCTATTAAAGAAACCTTTGTTTATGTGTAATGTTAGATCAAAAATAAAACGTTTCTTACCATCCTACTACTATTATAATTGTGAATGTTTGTCTGGATGTTTGTTACTCTTTCACGCAAAAACTACTGAATGGATTTTAATGAAATTTTACCATAATGTAGCTTATACATCAGAATAGGACATGGGCTATAATTTATAAAGAGAAAATCAGTCCTTCATTCTTTTTTTCCGTTTTTCCTGCTTTTTTTCACTTATTTTTCCGTGTTTGAAAACCTGTTTTACCAGTCATACAACGAGTTAAAAATAAAACATTGTTTCAAATGAGACACAGATCACTAGACTTTTTCATTTACTAGATCTTTTATTTTAGTTTTAAACACTGGTTTTAACACTGTTGTTATATAGCTCAGTGGGTTTTAAATTTCTTAATTTTTTCACTAGACATACTAATTTACTAGACTTTTTACTATGGTTTCAAATTTTTTATTTTATAAAGGCACCAAGATATTAAACATTATCAGGAACATCGGGATGGAAAAATTACCGGGTTATGAAAATTACCGAGAACACTCGGACAGGAAATTTACCATAAAGACACCCAGAATACCGGAATATAAAAATTACCGTAAACACTGAGGTAGGAAAATTACCGGGAACGCCGGGATTAGAAAAATTACCGTGACCACCGGGATAAGATTACCGGGAACACTGGGATAGGAAAGAGGCGCCTGGGATACCGGGAACACTGGGATAGGAAAGAGGTTCCTGGGATACCGGGATGATTTGTAATATTGCTAATTTACAAAATTATTAATGTATTTTAAGAAATATTTTAAAAAATAAATTTATACACCCCACCCGTGCAAGGCCGGGTATAACAGCTAGTCCGTCTATAATAGTATAGATAGTTTCTATACAGCTATTACTTTACCCGATTTGATCATAATTTTTCTATTTTTATGAGGTTTTCATGCTTAGTTATAACTTACATAAGTTTATATACTTTCACCACTGTGCAATTATGACTGTAATAGGTAAAAATTTGCTTTTCAGTTAAAATCTGTTAAAATGTTTTCCTGCATTAGTACTCTTCTTGCATTAAAACAAGTTCTACAAGAACTTTGTTGACCTTATCAGATTTATCTTGAATTTGGTGTTTTAGTATAATAATCTTGAGTTCAAATATCGTTTTCGGGTTTAGAATTGGAAATTATGTGTAAATATTTTGCATGAAACTATAAGCTTTCATGAGTTATTGCATGTATAAAGAAGAAATGGGAAAATTATAGTATTAAATTGTAAATATAAATGAATTAACTAGGATAATTTATATTCGTAGTTAAATTAAAAATTATATGTAATATGAAAATGGTAAGCTTATTCACATTTATTTAAAATGCATAACACTAAATGTTATACACAGTATACAAAATTATGGAGATTTACTGTGACAAAGTCAAACACACACACACACACAAACGTTATAAGAAAACCCTGCCGGAATATATCTTTAGGTTTACGATTTAGTATAAATAATATGTTAAAAAATTTATAATTTTAGAAGTAAAATTATTGATAAAATTAAATTAAGAATATAGCATACCTACAATTTTTATACTCCTTTACTTCTCATACGCGCTAGTTTTGAATTAACTGCTCTTTCATTTGTTATGGTATATTAACAAATAGTTTTTTCAGAATATAATCTGAGTCCTTAACCAAAGATGAATGTAAATTAACTCGAAAATTTGGGTTTTGTATTTGTACTGTACACAAACGTTGTTTTAATACATTTTATTTTAGTTCAGATTTATATAAACTTTTGAATACAGTTTATAATTCAATACTTCAATTCCCTTTTGATACTACAATGTTTGTAAGATTATTGATAAGTATCAAAGAAAATCCTCTCATGTTCTCGTCTCAGCTCCTGATACACAGACAGATACCTGAATTACCGATGATAAATAAAATATTTCACTTTAATATGCATTTAATTCTTGCTCTTATATAAATTCATTTATTGAATCTTCAGAACACAAGCCTTTCCCAAGTAGAATAAATTAATCCCTAGATATATATAAATCCATCACTGTTCCTCGCTGTTTTGGATTAGAAATGTCCAAAGTAGAGATTTGTGGATTGGGATTAGAAATCCCTTCATAAACTCCACTGTGAATCCCTTTATTTTCCACTGTGATTAACTTTATGAGATCATGTGATTATCTTTATGTTCACTGTTGCGCGGTTATATGCTTGAAGGGTTTTTAAATAGAAATACTATTCTGAATGAATCCTGTCTAGAAGGGTTTATTGAGCTATTATATTAACCAAATGCGTTTATTTTTTAATATTTTGGAGATACAAACCTGTGCGTAAGTTTGAAGAAAATAAATAATTCATATAATAGTTGGAATTCATTCTAGATTATCGAGTATATATGTATCACTCTCGGTAAATTTGTTTAATCTTGTTCAGTGTATCATTAGTTTAGAAAACTATATAATGTTATTCTTTAAATTCTGAAGTTTCGCCAAACTTTTCTTACGTGATTTTAATTTGGTTAAACATTGTAAAAGACACTTCTTCCGAAAAACGTTAAAATATAGTCGGATTAATAAATAACTTTACATCTTAAAGAAAAGGTGGAAGAAGCATTGTAATTACAGCGGTTAAATTCAAATGTTTTAGCAAAAATTTCCCTTATACAATATCTAGTTGTTTTCAATCAAAATAAACATTGTGTAATCGTAGCTAAACGAATACTTAGTATGAGATAAAAAAAGTTTAAGAGTAATAGTTTTTTTTGTTCAAATTTCCTTATGAACCTTTTTTTCTTCTAAATTAACCATATAATATGCAATTACGGCTTATTGAATTCTTTTGAAATTTTAAAAAATCCGTTGTATGTTCCGTCTCTAAGTTTAATGTTAGTGCTTTTATCTTAACAAATAGCTGAAATAAGTTTTATTTTTCTAATGAAACTTCTGTCACACAAACCGGTTTTACTTTGTATGCCATGAAATATGAATGTCATTAGAAATGTAATTGGGTTTTATGTTGTTCTTTTCCTCGAATTTTTGAACAATAAGATATAATGCAATGTTATAGTGTTAATGATCCTGAAAATAAAAAAAAATTAAAGAGTAAATAAGTTATACTAAAAAATTACTTATGTGACTAATTTATCTTTATTTTATAGAGAAGAATTTCTATTCTCAGTTTAGTACGATTTTTAACTTTGATAAAGAAATTGATATTTGGATGCAGTTTATCATAAAACCTTCTTAGTTTTTAAATTAATAGATTTACATTACAGTCGAGTTATAAAGAACAAAACAGAAATTTGATTTTCATGTTAGATATACTAACTTCAGTTCCACCTAATAACTGTTTTTACTAATCCATTTTTGCATTTATTTCTAGGCTAATCTCATCTTACAGACCATAGAATTGATTTTAAAACTTGACTAGATCTAAAATAACTATATACCCTTCCACAATTTCTTTTACCCTATTTGAAAATATCAAACAATAAAAAACAGAATTAAACCATCATACTCATTGAATCCCTGTACAGAGAAAATCAGTTTTACACAGCATGTTGATTTTGCAAATGTTGAATTTACAGAAAAAACTTCACAAATATCTTCTGTGATCTCTTACAGACTTTCTTTTTTATTAGTGCGTTTCTGTCATTGCTACGGAATTTTAACTAGTTTTGAGCAGCCTAATGTCAGGAATTAATAGATATAACTTTTATATAACCCTTTATTGATTATGCACATGTAAAACTAATATATATATTTTTTTAATTTCTGTGTGAAAAATAATTAAATACTGCCCCTTTACATTCACAGTACGAACAAAAGGACGGAGAATTACGATGCTGATTTTTCAACGTAGGAAAAAACCGATAGTTCAGTTGCTTTATTATGCTGCCGTTGTTGATAATTTGAGTGGTGTCCTTATGAATTAAATCCCCATTGAGAAGTACCAACTAGCAGAATAAAACTGTTTTCCTTAAGAACAGATTTTCCGGCAAAACAATCTTGGTAATTTCTGAAATATTTACAGATATTTTTTACAGTGTATAGTACTTACAATAACCTGGGCTTAAAACACTACAAACTTTGATAAACTACGTTGATTACTGACTGAAAATGAACTGACGTGGTAAATGCGCTTGTTGAATTTTCGTGTATTTTTCAGATTGACAGCGTTGAGTAGCGCCGGGGACGAAGAGGGCAAGTCGTGCCACCCCAGCCCGGTGGTTCCTGCTCCGGCGTACGTGCCCAGCTATGAACAACGGGTGAGGCCCACCATGGCCAAGAAGAAGGGGCCTGTGACCCCTGTGGGCAAGGGACCCTCCTCCCTCTTCCTCTTCAGCGAGACCAACATCGTCCGCAGGATCACCAAGTTCATCATCGAGTGGCCATATCCTTTTTTTCATGCGTTTCCATCAGATAAGTACTTTAGTAGTAGAAAGTGATGCATCTGTTGTTACTTTAATGAGTGATAGGTTATAAATCGCATGTATTTGTTGCATGTGTGTTGATTTGACTGAAAAAGTTTATGATAGCAATAATATGGATTACTATGCACATTAATAAGGATTACTATTACGCACTAATATGGATTACTTTTAAAATTAGAGCCTCAACATTGAATCGTCTCGAAAATTATTTCAATGATGCACAGACTACTTTAAAACTCAAAACAAGAACTTTATTTTAGAATTTAAAGTATTTTCGTAAAATTTGTATAAAACTATGTTAGTCTTCAAAAATAGGAACGAGCTGGCTGCCTGGCTCTCCTTCTACTATTTCCTTTTTATCAGACTTCTTTCTCTTTATACATCCAAAGTTACCGTTAACACACGTCACCAGCCAGTAACAGTTAACCCGTCACAATATGTTGGTAAATACACCGTTGTAGTTTTAAGGGTTTTATCATAATATGTTTTAGGGTTGGTTGTAAGAATTGTGTGCATTTTATATCATAAATATTTTGTTTTCTCCTCTCCCAAAATCTTTGCGAAAGTATTATTCAGTTTTCCACCAGGAGGCAAATATTATTCATTTCCCAGGCAAAAGTATCATTCAATTACTTATTTTCCTACATATAGCAATGTTTATTGGCAGTTATCTTCTTAATTTCTTGTGCGGTAAAAAATTATGTTTAAGTTTAATCTAATTATATGAGTAGTATTAATGTTTCATAAAATTCGTTCTAATCCCTTGAATGGATAATTGACATATTAACAGGACTTTGCTTTTCTTTTTTATTCTACCTGAGTAATTTTTAAAGCATTCAGTTGAATTCTATAATTAAATAAAAAATATATTAAAACACGATTTTATAAATTGTAAAATATTTCAGAAATCTACTAAAAGAAAATTAAAATCCCTTCCCCTTCTTCTAAGTATTACTTTAGCTGTTACAATCAATCTTCTAAACCTATCTCTTCATAATTTTTATCATGATAATTTTTACCTTTGCAATAAACATTTCCAAAATGATTCAAAAGTCACAATTTATTTTAATAAAATGAACATTTTTATTGAATTATAATATATGTCCTGTTTGATACAACAAAAATTAATTTATATTACATTTTGATTTTATAAAAACGTATTAAAATTGAGTAAAATAAATGTTTCCGAAAAGGATATAATATATCAGTTGTATACTATAATTTTTAAACAGATATTTAAAGACTATATTGCGTAAAATCTTAAAGTGACCCAACTTCTATTCCTAATTCTAAACCTAAGTCTAATTTTTAAAGAAATAATAAATTAATGAGGGCATTTACCCTGATTAAATGAGTTTGAAAAACCTGAAATAATTATATTATTTATTACATAATTCATGCTAAAAATAATTTTTTTGTTATCCTGATGTATAGAAGTTTTCATAGTATCATATAACTAATTCACTTCTTTATTGATTATAAATATGGTCTGTAAATTAATGAGCAGTAAATTTTTAAGACCAGCTTTAACACTCCTAGCTTTAACATTTTAACCCCAAATCATTTTTGTGCGTACTCTTACATTCTTTTCCCCTACACACCCAATCCCATTAAAAACAACACTTAATTCAAAATTATTCACTGGTTGTTCATTCCCAACTACAGCTTATTATAGGTAACTGATAAACCCTCTGCGATATTTATAGAACATCGCTTCCTCCACTAAATGGCGGCAATGGCGTGGATTCGAAATCTCCCGAATCCATTTCCAGCGGATCTCTAGAGAGAAAATGGCGAGACTTCCAGAAAAATCGCTCCTCATTCAATGATATGCCTTCAGAATAAAATCATCCCTTTCCTTCCAAGTTTATTCTGAAACACTGCGCGAAAAGCATTTACTCCATCGATCTTTCAATTACAATCGATGGAAATCCCCTAGACTCGAAGCACATTTCTTCTAGGACCTTCTTTCCCGAGAAACCGAGATGAAACATGCATTAGTCAATATTTCCCTCCTCTTTGGGGAATCTTTCAGAGGAGAGCTAAAACATACATTACGCTATCTAACTGTAACCACACGTAACATCGCCCACGCGTCGTGTTGACCTATTGTGAAGGGAGAAACTCCCGTTTGACGGACTTACATTCACTTTTTTTACACTTAAACCGTTCAAATACTATTAGGTAAGCACCAGGGAGGAATGGTATGCTATTTGCTTACTTTTGCTATCAAAGGGGGGGTATAACTAATACTTATGATAGATTTTAAGGCATTTCATTTTTTAATTCATTGATTGTCAATTACATACAATTTTCATTAAAACTAAGTTTTAAATTTTTAAAATTAAATTATTACTGAAAGTTTGGACGAAATAGCGGGGGGGGCTGCTTACGGGGGTGAGTAATTTGCTTATTTTTAATGACAAAAAGGAAGGAGTTAAAAAACACATACTTGCGTATTATTTAAACATCCCCACACATTTATATCCACTTTTTTGTCTATATTAAGATTTTACCAACGTCTTTCTGTAATTTGTTATGTATTAACTTACAATTTAAACCGATCCAAATTCCCCATATTTTGTGTACATGTGATGCTAGTTAATATTTTTGATTTATCATTTTTTATTAAAAAAACTTTCTCTATGTTATTTAAATATTTTTTATTATCTTTTTTTTCTTATTGTATTCCAATCCCTTTTCATGTTCTATACTTTTTCATCCTGGATTTTGTATGCGTGTGTCGTCGGTGAAAGATTTTTTTACGTGAGTGCCATTGTCAAAAAAATCCTATTAAGAAAGGCGAACTAATTCAATAGGTATTTAGTGGTAGAAATACATTCTCTATAAAATAAAATGCATTCAAACCAATAAATTCATCATGATCTTATGAACTTGTCATCTCAAGTGAAACATAATAAAAATAATGAATAAAGTGAAAAATGGTCAATTTCAAATATTTCATAATGATTATAAAATTATCATGTATGAAACACCAAATTTCTATTAATGAATGAATTTTTATGCCAATTATATACAATAGCTTGGTTTTTTTTTGCATTTTAACATAATTTACCTCATAGGCTTTTTTCTCCGTTCACCACATTTATCTTTCTTTAGGAATAAAACTAACTACCTTACGCTTTAATTCTCTGTAATCACCCTTAAATGGAAGCTGATGGTAAAAATAGTCACGCCATGTCTTTAATCAGAGCTTAATCTTTGATCTTAAGACTGCCCATCGATCGTATAAAAACTATTTTTTTACTTCATCTTTTTAAGTACATGTGAAAGTCCTTTCCGTCTTAAACACTGTGGGAAAATGAAAGTGTGCAGTGTAAAAAGTCTGAATTGACGTGATTTAAATAAAGTTTCCCATAGTTATTATTCAGATTAATTTGATAGTGGAATTTCGGTTATTCACATACTCAGGCTTTCTTTTAATGTAGTACCTAAAGATGAAGTAAATATTTGTAACATGTTGAGATGGAGTTTTGGTGTATGATGGAGTGAGATGGTGTATAAGAGTATTTATAACTTTTTAAACTAATGTTACTAATTAAGATCAGGGGTATATATAATTTTATATCCTCGGTGTACATAAATCTCCTACTTTAATAACTTCTTCTGTCATTAGTTTCGTTTATTACAGTCTCACAAACGTAAAATTTCGAAAAAAAAATCTTAAGGTATACAGAAAAAATACAGTCAGAGATTATATTGAAAAGTTTATTTTAAAAAAACACACCTGAACCAGTTTTAAATTATATACCATCCTACGTGTTGTTGTATAGATTATTCTCTTTTCACGTTCTGAAATATTATTCCGAAAAAAATCAGATAAAAGGTTAAAATTAAAAGTGATTAAAATTTGTAAAAATGTTCTTGATGATCAATAAATTTCAAAAAACTTATTTTTAGATTTCCGATTCAATATTGATTGTGTAAAACCACCATTTTCGAAAAAACTTAAGTTGAATTGAAATTAACTTAATTTTAATTTTAGGGGTTATGTTATTTGTTTAACATGCATTTCGTTAACTCGTTACTACTCTAAAATTTCTGTATTTCTTTCCATTTTCCCTTTAATCCAAATGAATAAATATCACTGACATGCAATGAGTCTTTTTATAGAAACTCTTTCTTTTTGAGGTATCCCACATAACGTTTCTATTATTACACAATTGCCTGTGTCTTTCCTCTCTTAGATTCCATAAGTAGAATTTGATGTCTTTAGTTTCTATATTTATATCGCATAATGACCAAGATCCAAAACTATTGATTTTTTAGAGCAGTGAGTAAATCGCTTACTATATCATCCTTTTTATCCTCTTACCTCCTTATATTGATTTTCATTCACTGTTTGTGAATTCATATTTGTGTTTTTTAATTGTTTGCAATAGTTTATTTATATAGGTAAAATGAGTTTTCATTTTATCGTATTGTGTTATTGTTCGAATACTTTTAAGTGATTTATCAACAATATAAAACTTCCATTACAGATCTGTTTTTATTTAACTATTTTTAATTTGTCGCTTTCTTTTCTGTATTCTATTTAAAAAACGATAAGACAACCTTATTATCTGCTATACCCATATCAGAATAGGAACAACGTGTCCATTTTTTGCCCATGTAATGCAAGTCCAACACAATTTAAACATTTACAAGAACGGTGTATTATCTCCTACCCCCAAAGAAGTGATTTAGGGAAGAATAGTAAAAGGGCTGTTAGTAAACAAAATTTATACGTGTGTAGTTTTAAATTATGTTCCTTATGTCCTTTTCAAAGAATAACGCTTTGGTCTTAAGGTGTTTTGGTTAAACTTTTATTGACAGAACATTTCGATGCAATTAATTTATTTTGTTTTATGATATTTAAGACACTAATACTTTTCTTACAGTAAACACCCATATTTCAAATGAGTCGATTTTATTACGTTGATGTCTTCGAAAAGGAATTTGCTCTAAACTTGCCACAAAAGCTATTTGCAAACAGCTTTATATTTATTTTCTGCTCCTCATACATCAATAATCCATTCAATAGCCTTATCCAAATCCTCTCTCCTTTTAATAGAATCTTTAAAAGAGATGCTTCCCTCCTTTAACTCGACGCGGCGGTCAATAAAGCCTCTTCAATTAAGAGCCCAAAAAGACATGACAGCGAATAACCGTGTGCGCACTTGCCCAAAATAATCTCTCCCCCAGTCTCTTTCTTCTCCAATTTTATTGGAGTTTAAGTCTTTAATAGCTGTCTTCGTCCAATCCTTACCGCGTTTTCCGTAAAACAGACCATCCGCAACATCTCGTCGCCATGACAACCAGCTCCGTCCGATCCAGACGACGCCTATGAATGGAGCTTCTGCTGTAGGTCATAGGCCAAACCAACTGGCCTCAATATCCCCTCTCTCTTTCAGCGAGATGAGGAATGCGGGACCGAATGTCCTGTTGAAATAAAGAAGTTAATGAGGCCGGCTTTTTGTCGGGGCGGAGGTGGGTTGAGGTGTTTGGGTGCTGATCGATCGGGAGGGGGATAGAATGTATCCATCTGGGGCTGGCAAGTTTTATTAATGGTTGTCTGTGAATGGTAACTAGGCCAGTTGCCGTAGAACTTTTAAGAAAATTCTTTTGGCGCACTATCGTTTTTTGAATGTGCTGTAATGTTGGATTTATCAGTTTTTGCATATTAATTTTATTATATCTGCACTTAATGATACTTGATGTCTAGCAAGTAATGAATTTATAATAAGGCATTGATTTTTTTTATAAATTATATTATAGTCACCAGACACCTTCTGATGATAAATGTTGATTTTTATTTTTTTCTCCGACACCAAATATTGTTCAATCACTATGAAAATTATGTAAAATTTTACAATAAACTATGAAAAAAAATTTTGAAATTTCAAGTTTAATGATCAAGTAATTATTTTCTATCTATTACAAGTCTTAAATTCCTTTAACATAAGTAATTTGTAAGGTAGAGCGTTCATTATAAATTCGTAACTTATTCAAATTTATGGAAGCACCGTATTATAAATAAACCATTCCTTCATAAAGGCTTGGTGAATCCCTCACTATACCAAATGTATTAAAAAAAAGAAGATTGAATTACAAAAATGTATATAAACTTGTTTATTTATAATGTTAATTGAAGGGCTTGGTGGATGAAGGGGCTATGTTACAAGGCCTGTCCCAAAAGTAATTAGACTGAATTCCATTCAGAGTTAGGGAATTCAGTCTCGTTACTTTTGGGACAGGCCTTTTAACATAGCCCCTTCATCCACCAAGCCCTTCAATTTACGAACAAACTATCTTAAATATGGTACCCTCGTCTTTTGTTCACAGTGTTACATGTTTCCAAATAAAAATATCAAGTATTATTAAGTCTCAAAATTTCATAATGTTGCATAATAATTTCATTCAATCTGTTTTCTTTTATTTCTCAAAACACTTTAGAAAATATATTCTACAGTCTGATGAGATTCAGATAAAATATTATACTTGTCGATTGAACAACAACGTTTATTTTTACACAATTTATAAAATTTTTTAAAAATGTAGACAATTGTTTCGGGGATCAATGGATCCCCTTCTTCAGTACAAAAAGACGAAAATAAACATCAAATCAACAATAATTTAAACATAACATGAAGGCAAAAAGTTACAGTTTAAGTGAAAATACAACAGAGGGAAAACGATTTGAGTTAAAAATACAAAAGCAATGGTTAATTATAAATTACAGAATCAATACAAAGGTAACCAGATGGGTGAGAAATAAGGAATACTATTTAAATCATTAACAAGGAAATCTGAAATTTTATTTATATAAAACGATTCAAAAAAATCAAGGTCACTAGGTATATTACAATTTTTAATAATGGTAGCAGATGAAAATTCAAAGTTATGATTGAGGTTCCAAACATGTTTAGCTATGGATGATTTGTCGAATTCTTGCTTTCTTACATAACCCTCATGCTCTTTAACTCTAAATTTTAACGCACGTTCTGTTTGACCTATATAAGATAAACCGCAGTTGCAATAAATTCTATAAATACCAGATTTATTAAGTGTTTCTATAGGATCTTTAAGATTAGAAAACATAATTTTATTGTGTGGGGAAAAAACGGTATTAAAGCCAAACTTTTTTAGAACATTAGAAATACTGGAACTTGTTTTAGAGTAAAAGGGTAACACGATTAAATTATTAACAGTTAGTTTAGTTTTAGCATTATGATTGGGACAGGCCTTTTAACATAGCCCCTTCATCCACCAAGCCCTTCAATTTACGAACAAACTATCTTAAATATGGTACCCTCGTCTTTTGTTCACAGTGTTACATGTTTCCAAATAAAAATATCAAGTATTATTAAGTCTCAAAATTTCATAATGTTGCATAATAATTTCATTCAATCTGTTTTCTTTTATTTCTCAAAACACTTTAGAAAATATATTCTACAGTCTGATGACAGATTATGCATAAAACTTTAAAAAAAACATCATAATGCTAAAACTAAACTAACTGTTAATAATTTAATTGTGTTACCCTTTTACTCTAAAACAAGTTCCCGTATTTCTAATGTTCTAAAAAAGTTTGGCTTTAATACCGTTTTTTCCCCACACAATAAAATTATGTTTTCTAATCTTAAAGATCCTATAGAAACACTTAATAAATCTGGTATTTATAGAATTTATTGCAACTGCGGTTTATCTTATATAGGTCAAACAAAACGTGCGTTAAAATTTAGAGTTAAAGAGCATGAGGGTTATGTAAGAAAGCAAGAATTCGACAAATCATCCATAGCTAAACATGTTTGGAACCTCAATCATAACTTTGAATTTTCATCTGCTACCATTATTAAAAATTGTAATATACCTAGTGACCTTGATTTTTTTGAATCGTTTTATATAAATAAAATTTCAGATTTCCTTGTTAATGATTTAAATGGTATTCCTTATTTCTCACCCATCTGGTTACCTTTGTATTGATTCTGTAATTTATAATTAACCATTGCTTTTGTATTTTTAACTCAAATCGTTTTCCCTCTGTTGTATTTTCACTTAAACTGTAACTTTTTGCCTTCATGTTATGTTTAAATTATTGTTGATTTGATGTTTATTTTCGTCTTTTTGTACTGAAGAAGGGGATCCATTGATCCCCGAAACAATTGTCTACATTTTTAAAAAATTTTATAAATTGTGTAAAAATAAACGTTGTTGTTCAATCGATATTAACATTTGCACAAGATTCTTTTCGCTATTATACTTGTCTTCAAAAGATAATTTCAAATGCAGACAATGCAAAAAAGAGACAACCTAGTAATTTTAAACTATGAAGGCTTACACTGCCGAAGTCAAAAACAAAATATGTGGCCTGCGGTCTTGTAGATGTGATAAAACTGTACGATTTGGGAATATATCTCCTCGGTAGTGTAAAATATAACTTCCGGAAGATGGAGACTTCAGTTTTTAGGTAGTAATATTATATTTCGATATGACCATCACCTCAACTTAAAGGCACCGTCATATTATGTATAATTAACATTCTATTTTCGGGAAATGGTTTCTTCCTGCTGATTTATGACTTGAATAGAGAATAAAATCTCCTCTCCGAGACCACGGCCTTCACAAGTCCGGATGATTTATCTTTTGTTATCATTTGGTGAATTAAATACTACCTTTTCAGTTGATCAGTAATTGTGCTCAACAGTATTTCCCATTGGCTATCTAATGATAACCCTATAAATCAGTATAAAACAGTGGTGCCCAACCTTTTTTTTCCCCCGAGGGCCAATTTTCTTATGAAGATTTATCTCGCGGGACACATAAAAAACACTTTTAAGGATTTTTCAAAACATAAAGAAAAATTATATACCCGTTTTTAATAAGAAGTTTGCATCTGTTTGGAGGATAATATAGTTCTTGTAAATTCGGCTCCAAATTTGTAACACTCATCCTTAAAACTGAATTAGATGATTATCTGTATGTCGAGATCAAGCACTAGTTTTTGTTCTTTTCAGAACAGAGAATGTTTGTCGTAGTTTTTTTGGAAGATTTCTGAAATTGGTTTTTGTTTTTAAGATTTAACGAAGCCGCGGGCCACATGTATCAGCCTCGCGGGCCACATTTGGCCCGCGGGCCGTAGGTTGGGCACCACTGGTATAAAACCACTGACACAATGTCTTTTAGCAAAATAAGTACACATATTGTATGATAAAACCATGCAAAACACGTGAGTTAGATTTTATCATATAGTTTTTTTGTTCCATAAGGATTATCTAGATGGGAACATCCTTTGGGAATTTTAATCATCAAGAAATAGCTATTTTTCAATTGATTTAAATAAAAATATTATTTTTCCCTTGAAAAAATATGAAACATGTATTGGTCATTTTTTCGTTCTAAATGCGATTAATAATTTAGCGTTCAGATATAGTGGTGTCCTTTAAAAAACCCACTTTTCACTTTTCCTTCATTAAAAGCTTAAAAAATATGATAATTAAATCGAACAAAATGGTGTTGTAACGGCTCATTCTCCCCTACATTTTAGTGCTTAGTATTTTTAATTCCAACTCTCCGTTACAAATTGGCAGACAATTAAGTAAGAATCCAAAAAAAACCCAATTTTCCTAAAAAAACCCATGTACCCTAAAAAAAACCCACGCTTGAAAATACTCAAAAAATTAAGAAAAAATATGATTGAAAGGTTTATTTTGATAGAAAAAAGAATAATTAAGATAATAAAAACCAAATTCATTACAAATTATTTCTAAAATTAAAATTGGGAAAAGTTTTTCTACTCAAGATTTTTGCCTTCAAAATACAACGACAATAGCGTTTTTATTGTTGTATTTTGATGAAAACGACCTATTAAATACAAATACTTAATACAATTTTTATAAAAAAGCTTAAAAACGGTAATTGAACTGATATTTTATTTTAAACCCCCAACTATCTACTCTCTAAACCCATTTTCGAGAAAACTCGGTAAAATGCTATATTTTCACGGAAAATGGCTGTTTTTGGTATCATTGAATTTTTATCAAAAATACTGAAAAAAACATCGAGAATTAGTGAAACAACTATTCTATTTGAGTAATTAGTTGTATATCATGAATAATATTAAAAATTTTGCATATTTTTTTATTTATTTTATTATTTATTACGAAAGGAAAAGTTGCTTTTTTTAGGCACACTATGGGTTTTTTTCACCCCTCATTTCAAAGACTGCCGTAAGGTCCCTAATTGTCGGACTGAGCTGAAATTTTAGTATTTTATTCTCATAATAACGGGATAACACAAAAACACGTGAAAATTGCTTTAAAGTCTTTATAACATATATTTTTACAGCATCAAAATCTGCGTAACTAAATCATATTTTTAGCCCAAAATCGACATTTTCTATTTATTGAAATAAATAAGTAAATAAACGGTTCTTTGACATGCTTTCAAGTTCCCTGCCACTCTAAATGGCTTAGGAAGACAGGGGACATGAGAATTTAAAATTATTTTAATTATTTATTTAAAATATCTCGATGGGTTTTTTTAGGGTACAATTTGGAGTGGGTTTTTTTTAAAGGACACCACTATACTTGACTAATTAGGTGAGAAAGGTTAGATTATTATGAGCGTGTTTCAATTGTTACTTTTGTACATTACAAGAGAAATACTAAAAAGCCCACTAAGAGAGATAGATGAAGCGTCCTCTATCTCCATTTAAATATCAATCAAATCTTACGTTTTATGCGTTATGAAACTTGGGGGAGGGGCTATTCGGCAATACTGTGTAATAGGTCCTCTTTTATTTACGTCTCTCTCTTGTTTATCCGTAAATATAAATTCATCGCCTTCGAACTCATAGAAATGGAGAAAATATACGTCTTCCGGGCAGAGAAATTTTTAATAAGTGAGGAATTCTTGCTTTTATCTGCTTTAGTGTTATCGATCTTTTGCCTCACACACGGATATAGAGTATGAATTTATTTTAAAGGTCACAGTTGCAGACATGTTTTCAAGATTCTCTTATAAATCGGGAATATTTTTTACAACATTCTGGTCTCTCTCCTTCAGAAAGTTTTCAGGCTCGCATTTGATTAATAACGCTTTAATTTTTTAATCGATGTTACATTTTTTTTTCGTTTTAGATAATTTTAATGTTTTGTACATTCATAATTTATCTTAATGAAAATAGTCACTTAAATTAGGGTATTTTTATTAGAATAGTAATCATTAATTTATCTATGAGCTTCACATCAAAATATAGTGGCAAAACATTTATTATTGACATAGCAAATCTCTTCAATATTCATGCATTTAAGTTTCTTTTCTGCAAATAATCACTTGTATCCAATTTCTCTTAGGTATATTTAACTTGATTATGTTAACCTTGGTATATTAACCTTAAAACTTTATTAATACCATTATATTACATTGCAAATTTCATGCCACATAACTTATTTAAGCAAGGGAATGTTTAATATTTTATTAACTCATGCACAAACTTGACATAAAAACTTGACATACTCCCCCAGAACCTCTATTCATTATACAGAAACAATATCCTTCTACCAAGCACCAAATTTTTCACGCAAAAACTAGTATTGTTTTTGGCATTTATACAATGTATTTAAATATAGTGTTTCCAAGATAAGTGTCCACTCCCTTTAACTTTTGGACCCCCTGCAGATATAGTCATAAAAGTTTTATCTAGGTACACTATGCCCTTACCGATGCGACAACTTTAATCGCTCCCTAGCGTTAATGTTAGAAGTTGTAATTTTTATTTTAAAAACTTTTAGATATTTTCTAAATTAGTCAAATACAAAGTTGTAGAGCAGCATCGATTTAGTACGAAAAAACATCTAGGGCAGAGAAATGCATTGAATAAAACCCCTAAAACGCACGCTGAATTAGGTAGAAAATTTATGTAGTTTTTACGTCCTAAAACTCTCCTTTTAACGCGATTTGTATTATCTAAGAATATTCTTAGTCATTTACCAAAGTCATTTTCATAATTTAATACTTTCATAAAATAAGAAAACACGATATTTTTCCTTCTTTCGATTAGATTGTAAAATACAGATTTTATCTTTGAGCAGGACTTATCAAGGATTTCAATTTGAAAAATGAAACCTATTTGTAGAAAGTTAAAAATATAATTGGTAATAAAAATGAATCACCAGTTTAAAAAAGTTTAAAAAAGTGATTAATTCCAAAAAATGACAAATTGACTTTTTATGCGCAAAACAATCTCCAAACTTTGCTCTACACATGAGTGGAAAGAGGGGGAAATAACTACCTCTATAGGGAGATATAGCCCCTTGAAGTTGAGAAATCAATGTCCATTCATTGTATTTTTTTAATTAATTTGGAATTTAAGTTAATTTGCTTTTCAGTTCTTATTCTTTGTGGTGTAAACTACGCCAAAATAAAATTTAAGTGTTTCAATTTTTTTTAATTCATTGAATGTTTGACATCATTCATATTCACTTACTCCATTGATACTGCTAAAATGACTCAGTATCATAATACTTATCAATTTATTTGTCTTAATATTTTTATTTCCCCCTTTTGTATTTTTATCTAAGCAGAAACATAATTTAAATTTCAATTTAAGTTGTTTTTAAGATTTTTCTTCACTTGAAATTTCATAAGGTTGAAAAAGGTCCATCAACTTTTTTCAACTGTAAAATACTTTTGAATGTACCTTATATTTGTTTCGATGATTGCCCTTTTTTCTAAATAGGGTCCTCAATTTTCAGTAAAAATTTGGTGGTTACACAACGAAAATTCCTTTATCTATGCAGTTTTTTTTCGATTTTCTGGTTTTTAAACTTATTCTCTTTTTCAAACTGACGATTCAAATGATGACTGTAAATAGTTTTAGATTCTTCAAAAACAATTTAGCATCAATAATTAGGCATAAAAAGGGAGTTTTTAACAACTTAATTATCTTTCGAAGTTTATATATTTATCTGTGATCTCTTAGGGAACGTACCCATACTACGTGACCCATTCAGGGGAGGGAGGGGGTCTTCAAAATACCACGCTCGGTCACAGGGGGGAGGGGGGGAGCTTAGGGTTTCTTCACGTAGTCAATTTCTTCTAGTCAATACGACAAAATTAAGCCAAATTAATTATTGAAATTTGCCAAGCCAAATTAATTATTAAAATTAGACAAATTAAGCAAAATTAATATTTCAAACTTTCTGTTTGCAAAAAATGATGGCAAACCGTATTTATGAATTACTACGTGAAAACTAGAGGGGGAGGGGGGGTCTTGACATATACTACGGATGGTCACCAAGGGGGGGAGGGGATCAAAAATGGAAAAAAATGGGTCACGTAGTATGGGTATGTTCCCTTAGGTACAGTAATGTTTATAGATTAGTAATTTGATGTATTTCAACCCTATTGACCTAACAATCCTTTCTTATCATGAACGTTTTAATTGCATGAAGGAATTGCATATTTTATAATGGATTTTCAATTCTAAAAAGTATTTATGGTCGAAAGTTCCTTACGTTAAACTGGGTCTATAAAAATAACGCAATATTCTGCAAATAAAACATTCTTTAATAGACTGGTATTTCTAGTTTTAAACGCAAGCGAAGCAAGCACGATTTCTTAAAATTTAAAACGTAAGGATGAGGGGGGGCATATTGGGAAACATTTCATTACTGATATTCTAATTTGTTAATCAGTCATATTTTTTTCAAACAGTTCAGTTATTAAGTATACGAAAGAGAGGGGCACCTTGGGATACTTTTAGTGAAATTATTTTCTACTTTTCTATAATTTTTTTCAAACTCAGCTCGGATATGAAATATATACTTACTTGTGCATCAAATAAAAAAGTTTGCAACTAATTATCTCTTCTAGATAATTTATTATTAAATTCTTATTGGAAAAACTCTTTAAGTGTTCTAAAATGCTTCACTAGTAGACCACCTTGCAAAGCTTTAAATAAAAGCACAAGTTATTGTTAAATTAGGAATAACAAATGCTATTAAAAAATTTTCTAAAATATATTTGAACTTCTCTCAGTAATCCTTATAGAAAATCACAAATGCTTCGCTTTCTTCATTTTGTAATCAGTTTTCACTACACGTTTTAATGATATACTAAACGATTACAAATAGAAGTATCCAAAACAGATAGGGGAGAGTGGGCACATTCGCACAAAAAGTGCATTTCGGCATATTTCTCTGGATCTAGATGAGATATTGAAACAAACTCTGATTCAAATGAAAGTTAAGACCTCTCCCGATATTTTAGAACTATAATTGGTCGCATTAATCTAGAATTTCTAACCTATATCATCAATCTAAAAAACGAGAAATTTCGTGCGAATGTGCCCCACGGGCGGGGCAGTTTCGCACACGCGTGGGGCACATTCGTACACATGCAAAAAATTATACAATAATTATGTTTACAAACTAAAAAGTTTATGGCACTTTAAAGTAACGATAATTAAACGAAATATTTGTCACTTTTATATATTTTTCCTCTAAATTGAAGATTTTTTTACTAAAAGAAAACAGCTTCAGAAAATATTGAACATCTAAGTTTTTGATGAGGAAAACAATTGTAGTAATGAGGAGTATATTGCATATTGACATACTTCACATACTATAATTAGTTAGAAAAAAATCAACCAATATTTTAACTGTCAGGTTTTATTCCAAAGGAAAGTGAACCAACAGCTCGCTTATTAACACCTGAAACTGACGGTTGGGGAACTTTTAATACGATATTATCTTTTTGTATGAATGTTGAATCATTACTTACTGGGAAAATAAAGTTTCGTCATTAATTTTAAAGTTTTTCATCATTAATTTTAAATAAGCACCATTCAATTCCAAATTTTGTATTCGACCAACATAAAAAAATTTTCTTTTTAGTAGCAAATTCTAGTAGAATAAATTCACTTAAGTCCAAGTCAATTGGTATTAAACAATTATCAGGGACATTTATTTCTTCAATGTTTAAATCTGGGTATAAATTCCTTAAAACTGAAGCTTTAGATGCTATTAACACCAAATTTTGAAACAATTACAATAAAAAACAATTAAACTTCAAGTTATTAAATATACTGCACTTATAAACATATAAATCACTTTCATAATCAAAAATGGGGAAGATGAGGCACATTCTTACTGTCTGAAGCTGCCCCTTCTTTTGGTGTACGAATGTGCCCCATCTACCAGTTCAAGATTACCACATCCCAACACGATATTTATAATTAAAGCAGGGAAATAAAACCTTTCTAGAAACTTGCTTTAGTAGTGCTTCTATTGAATAAAATGCTGAATGTCCACTTGAGAGTTATTTTTTATTGATATTTTACGCCAACAAAATGACAAGAAAATTTACTTTGCTGCTTCTAACGCTAGCAAATTTCTAGTACGTATACAACAAAATGACTCAGGGCTTTGAAAATTCATGCAGGAGGTGGTAGTCAAGCTTCCATCTACTGGTATTTTTTCAGATTTTTAAATTAATAATTACTAGGGGAAATGCCGTCTGTCGGAATGTGCCCCATGTGCGAAATAGCCCCACTCTCCCCTAAAGATTTTATTGCACCGCTCAAACATCTCCAGCATATATTTTCAAGTGAAGAAACGGCCAAATAACCGTCCCTTCATCCCCCGAAATCCCCTCCCCCTAAAAACACGATAACATTCCCATATTTGCTATTCGTCTGGCCCGCACCTGGTTTCATTAACCGATCAAGTGCCCCCAGAATTCCATTCGCGACCAAGATGGCGGCTTTGGACTTTTGCCACGGTTCATTGATTGAAGCGCGAAAACTTTCGATTCCTGTAATGTCCATATATCTCGCGGTACTTGGATGATTCCCCAGGTAAAGAAATCGATAGTAGTAGAGTTTGTACAAGGACCGATTTTTCACATCCCTGCAAATCTTTTTCCTCTCAAAAGGAACCGAGTAGTACTATCTGCCCCGTCATAATAAATTTATCAACATTTATGATAGCCGGGATTGAACTCTTTAAGTGCTGTGTTCCAGACAAGTTGGATTGATGTTGTGTTTTTTTTACTGAAAACAACAGTTGTGACTCTTGAACTTTTCGTTGTCTGCCTGTTTTTAAAATAAAATCAAAACAGTGTTTCAATGGTACTAATCAATGTCCATCAAGTATTAGTATATCTAGATTTTCATGAACAACCTTTGTGTATCGATTGAACAACAACGTTTATTATCAATCGATATTAACATTTGCACAAGATTCTTTTCGCTAACCTTTGTGTAGTTAAGCAATCATACAAAAGCATTTATTACATTAAAAATTAATCAAAATATTATACAAAATGAAAACATTAAATTAAAAAGATTAAAAACACAAAGGTTTAAATTCAAAGTTTCTTTGTTGAAAAGTGTTTAACTGTTAGTTAAATATTAGAGGTATGAAAAGTTTCAGAGGTAACAAAATTACTACAATATTTTAAACTTTGACTGAATATTTTTTCCATTATTGAAGATTAACTTTGTTTCCTTAAATTTTGAGGTTTTTAAAAATACTTTCAAAATGAAGGGCTGAAGTTTACCCTTTCAGTCTTGGCTGCTCCAAATTTTCTGTAAGATTGAGTGGACATCTCGAGTGTTCTAGGATTAAAAGGGTTAAAAACATTTGATTTTTCATTCCACTTATCTATGCCATAAAATTCTAGCAAACTTTTTATTATTATGATCTTGAAAACATTCAAACATGCTTTAGAACTAAAACTTGCCATGCATAATAAATTTCATCCTGAAAATTGCATACATTAAAATGCAGCTAATAAAATAGATAGATTATATGACAATTTCATTGAAAACAATTTAACGTAAATAACTAATAAGTACACAATTATTCTCTAAAATATATAACCCATTCTTCATCAGATGGAAAATATTTCCCCAATTTTTATTTCCTGAATTAAAAAATTGCTTTGTCGATGTCAAGAAACCAAAGGTTGATCATAAGACAATTGAAAACGGTCCGGTTTCGGCACAAAAGATAATTGATATTTACTTTTCTAAGCGATAGTTTGTTTTAAAAGGTTATTAATCTTTCCTCCGAAAAAATATGGCTTGGACAAATAACGATTATTTAGCTTCACCTTTGGCTTTGTCATAATGATTCTTTCTTTTAATCGTTTCATTGTTTCGAGCTCTTTTTTTCCCTTTCAATATAAATATTGGTAAAATATTAAGAGAGCAAAATAAAAACATTTTAATTTCGTTTCTAGATTACGCAAGCTTTATCGCTTTTATAAATTATTTTTATTCTGAAAAATTATGTATATTGTAAAGATATTTTATGATAATTTCTGATTACAGATTTACTTTTTTAATTAAAACTTAAATCCTACTACTATTATAATTGTGAATGTTTGTCTGTATGTTTGTTACTCTTTCACGCAAAAACTACTGAATGGATTTCAATGAAATTTTACAATAATGTAGCTTATACATCAGAATAGGATATAGGCTATAATTTATATAGAGAAAATCAGTCCTTCATTCTTTTTTTCCCATTTTTCCTTCTTTTTTTCACTTATTTTTCCGTGTTTGAAAACCTGTTTTACCAGTCATGCAAGCCAATAATAGGAAACTTTAGTAGTACCAGTGTTGTAGTTACTAGGCAATTTTATTAATCTCTATATAAATAAAAACGTTTGTGGCTGTGTGTGTATGTATGTGTGTTCCGCATCTCTTTTTAGACCACACCGAAGGCATGGACATTTCCTCCATTTAAAGATTTTTTTCCTTTGAAATAAATATATTTACTGAAAAATACAATTTTTTTCATGGAAAACAAGTTAAAATAAAACATTGTTTCAAATGAGACAGATCACTAGACTTTTTCATTTACAAGACTTTTTATTAGAGTTTCAAATTTGTTATTTTATAAAGGCACCAAGATATTTAACATTATCAGGAACATCGGGATTGTAAAAAGTGACAAGAACACCGGGATTGGAAAATTAGCGGGAACACCGGGATAGGATATTCACCATAAAGACACCGGAAATACCGGAATATAAAAATTACTGGAAACACCAAGATAGGAAAATTACCGGGAACGCCGGGATTAGAAAAATTACCGGGATAGGAAAAATTACCAAGAACACCGGGATTAGAAAATAATATTGCTAATTTACAAAATTATACATGTATTTTAAGAAAAATAAAAAAAAATAAATTTATACACCCCACCCGTGCAAGGCCGGGTATAACAGCTAGTCCTTACTAAATATGTTTATCTGTTTATTGCTCAACACACCAATGGATTAATAACATAAAATTAGTTTTCAAAATTCTTGTAAATCAGCTATTGATATCTTCAGGGCTATAAATACATAAATTATTTAATTTAATTGACATAGAGAAAACTAAATAGCATGAATATTTAGATTTATACCTTGTTTTACCTTTAAAATTTGTTCCAATGTTATATTCCGCTGTACCTCAATCGATAAACACATAAAATCTTCTTATATATAACTACTGCTATACTTCTGATAACTACTTCCCATTTAAAAAAAATGTCTGTAATTTAACGCAGTTAAGTCTCTAGTTAATGATTTTTATAACCTAAAAGAACTAAAACGGAGCAACAATTTAAGTGAACTCTGCAACACATCTAGCAGCATTTGTTACAATTTCAACTATCAGGCCCCTCAAAGCCTTACGGGCACGTCAAAAAAAGCGTTTAGAATGTCACAAGCAATTGAAACACCTACACCATTTTATAACCACTTGGCAGTTCTGATGAATAGCTTTCAGTTTCCTTATCAGTCTTGTTGGAATCAGTGCTCCAGATAGCGCGAACGACACAGCCTTCCTTTTCAAATTCAAAAGCATGATATCTCTTTCCCAGTTACCTTTTTACCTTAGAGACGATTTCGTTTTTGTATGGCTTAGTGGCTTTTTTGCTTCTAGTTAAGTTTCACCGGGCATTTTCTGGAAAGTTTTATGGTACCTCGTTTTCTTTTTGGGAAAGAAAGTTGACTTAAATGGACGTGAAAAAATTCGTAAACTTGTCCTTGAGTCGTCGGGAGGGTTTTTTTTCCTGGGGCCCAAGGGGATGCTACGTAGAGCTCGTACAGAAAAAACAGCGTTGTAAGTTCAAGCAGAGGCATGTTTGCACATACTTGTAGGGAAAGTAAGAAGTTTCCGTTTATAATTGAGTTAATTTTTATCGTCAAAGGCTATTTAATTCAACAAATTAACCTCATTTGAACATTTAGGAGTAACTATTAATCGCAGGATCATCTATTTATTATACGTATGGTTATCGAAGAAATACCCTGAATGAACAGCATTTAAAGCATGGATTTTCCTACCTGGATGGAAATTAGAGAATAGGTACAGTAATGCTACTTCCCATATATCTGTACTTTTCATCAATTTATTCCAGCTTACATTTTCTTTGATTACATGATTGATTTTTACAACTTAAGTTTAAGAATTACTATGCATTTATTAGATCTTTTATAGATACGAGCAGAAAGGCTTACTTAAAAGCACTTACATACAATTTATCATTTTCTTCGAATCTTTCGAGCAAAGAATAGGATTTTTATTTTGCTGCTCTGATAAAATACTTCTATCCCTCATTATGAGAACAGTGTTTTAATGATGAAGGATTTGTATTAGGTGCTAAGCTAATAAACACAGCAACTTTAATTACTTCTAATAAGAATTACTCTTAAGCTCTCATTAGTTTATGTCATTAGATATTACGATAGTAACTTAGTTTTAGGGAGGCAATACTACATGTTTTGAAATGTCTGCGTGTTTTTTTATAAAAACGATTTAAACAACCCCCGTGTACTCAACTATTTTAATACATAATGTAATTAATACTCTAAAAATAGTATTCATTACTTCATTAATACACTGTGGAATGAGGTATTTGAATGAGTGAGGGATTTGCTTGATTTTATACTTTTTTGATACATTATGGTTTAAAACTCAAAAATTTCTTATTTTTAAATTTAAAAATGTGCTTTAAATCATTTAAAATTCAATTTTATTCTTTCCAAACCGTCAGAGAAGTCAAGTTATCAGAAAACGGGCTTCTTTTGGATGTGACATGACAGCGCATGATTTGTGATTCGAAAGTGTTTTTGCACCCAAACAAAAAACAGTTTCAAAAATTTATATCTCAGAAACAAGGCTACAAAAATACTTGATGTAAACATCATTCTTCATGTTTTTATCTACTATTTTAATACAATTTAATCTCAAAACGTGAGAATAACTTATTGAAATTACTATAAGAGTTTGCCCCATCCTAGACAAAAGAAATACTTCTTTCTTACTTTTGAAATTGCTTTTTATCATTGAATAAATAATTTTGTCTAGGATTTCAGTAATTTGTAAACTTCTGATTTGATTTTGGAAATAACCAAAGTTGTATGGTATCTGTAATATTTGGATAAGTTATTATACTAGGGAAATTATTTTTATTTTTAAAAAGTTAGATGCTATTATATAAACTAACCAACCAACATTCTTATATTTTTAAATGCACTTATTTTAACCCTTTTACACCTAAGGCGACCGAGATTACTATTAGATCTTATGGAAATTCTGGGGAGTCTAGGCCTGAAAGTGTTCTCATTTATGTAAACTCGATATTAAAGGGAAATAAAAAATATAAATTCCTCTGATGTTTTTTTCTTCTCTTAAACTCATTCTAAGTCAGTTAACGCTCATATTATTTCTTCTGCAAACACAGCAGTTCCAAAAGAAAAAAATATTTTCATACCTACTCTCATGCTAAAGAGCTCTTCTTTTCCACTGTTTAACAATCACTGTCTCCGTTGACGATCTCTATTCTATCTATTACCGGAACTTAGTTGCCATGACAACAGAAAAATGGCGATGGGTTCGTGACACCGTATTTTCCCTGCAGGGAAGATAACGGAACTTATTTTCCCTCCATCTCAGAAGATGAGGGAAAAGAAAAGAGAAGCCTGTGTGTTTTTCCATATCGATCGATTTTCTTTTTTAATGCCCCTCTTTCCGTTAGCCGCTGAACCCTTTGTGCAAAGTGTTGGACATTTTTTTTATTCGAGGAGACATCTCTTTCAGTTAAAAACCCATTAGCTTAATACTCAAATTACTTTATTATGTGCGTTTGAGAATACTTAATTCCAAGCGCTTTTTTAAATTAAGTCTGACTTATAAGTTTTGTTTAGGCGTGAAAGAATTTCAACTTTGCAGAGTTGCTTATTTGTTATGACCTTGTTGAAATAACTACTCATTAGTTTTAATATTATATCCTTAGAGGAAACTCTTTTCATCATCAGACAAGTTATATTTCTTTATAATAAAACTAAAATTAAAATTAAATTCCACCTTATATATCTCTATTAGAAGATATTTTGCTCATTTTGGGGGCATTTTGATTTTTTTATTTTGAAATATTTAGCTTTGTTTGTGAGCCGTAGAAGGCAAAAACACAAGTTAAAAATATACATTTTTTTATAATCATTAAGATCCCTGTATCTTATATTCTATCAATATTAAATATCTATCTATTATAGCTAGAGGAGAGGAGGGTATTATGGAATAGTCTGGTAATATGGAACACCTGAGTGTCTGCTCCCCCTCGTGCTGCTATCACGTGGCAATGCCACGAAAGTCTTAAGAAATCCCCTATGATGCAGTGCGCAAAGAGTTTAGCTTCTTGTTGTTGTCTGATCAGTCGCAGCAAAGCAAAGTGTGTTTTAGATTTTCGAATGTTTTTTGACGTTAGAAACCTTTTAAGGGGTCATAGGACTCTTAAACTCAGTGCAGTGAAAAAAACTTTACATTTTCCAAAAATATTAATAACTTTTTTCTAATTTATGAAAAGACTCGGTTTAAACATATTTTTAATCCTCATTTCTTAAACTTTATGTAAAAAATAATTGAATACTTAATAGACATAGTTAAGTTTATACAATGAGTCGAAAAAAAGCAGCTTTGGCGGTTTAATGTTAGGATGCAGTGGCTTCCATGCAAGATAATTAACTAACTATTAAATGAAAATTCAAAATTTCAATTCACATATATACTATATGAGTGTGCAATCAACCCCTAGCAGAAATTTTGAGTTTGCCAGTCAATTAATATTTTTTATTATAATTTGAACTTAGGTGTCAAAAACACAAAAAAATTATACGTTTACCATCTCAGAAAATAATGAAATATAGGTTCAAAACTCTAAAAACTGCTACTGGTTTATTGTCACTACTTATTATTGATGCTCTCAAAGTTTCAAAAGTATATTCTCATAGTATATTCTTATTTCTTAAAATTTTATCATGCATGGAAGCTAACACTTAACCGTCAAAGTTGCTTTTTTTCGACTCAATGTATAAACTTAACTATGTCTATTAAGTATTCAATTATTTTTTACATAAAGTTTAATAATGAGGATTAAAAATATGTTTAAACCGAGTCTTTTCATAAATTAGAAAAAAGTTATTAATATTTTTGGAAAATGTAAAGTTTTTTCACTGCACTGAGTTTTAAGAGTCCTATGACCCCTTAACCTACCAATGCACACTAATGCACACTAAAAGATAAGTAGTTTCTTATACTGCAGTCGTTTTTAGCTATCCATGTTTTATCGGTCAGTAAAAGGGTTCATAGTACAAGATGGCATGTCGGGTATAATGGAATATTCCATAAGCAAAGGGTCAGAAAAAGACGATTATGTTTGTGACTATTGTAAATAGACTAATGAACAAAACTACTTGAACGTAGATTGTTAAATATATTTTTATAGTTAAGATTAACTATGTTCTCTAAGGTCTAATTAGTTTTCAATAGCTGTAAATCCAACTATTCCATATTACCCGACTGTTCCATATTACCATTTGTAACTTTTTCTCAAAGTACATTTTTTGATTAAAAAATAAATGCTGATTTATTTGACCACTGCCCCTTCATTGTTATTTGCCCCTTCATTGTTATTTCATTGTATGTACTTAAAATGATTCGGCGGATTTTATCAAAAATTAATAGAGTTATTCTTAAATATATAAAGGGTGATCCATAATACCCTCCTCTCCTCTATATCTAATTATTTTATAATTCCACTCAGTCTGAGATAAATTAATTCCTAAACAACAGTTAAATAGATACAAGAAGTAGAAACAAGCCTTTTAGGCTTCTAAAATATGAAAAAGGCAACAGTCTAGCTAAATAGGATCGAGCGAAATTAATTTTTTATTATTTTAAGTTGTTTTCACTGTGTAACACTTTAAAGATCTTATATGATCCATTAAGTAAACTCAAATGCCCGAAATTTGAATAATAATTTTAAGCTCTTAAATACAGTTTCAAATAATAATAGCATTCTGCATTCGACCATAGTTTCGTATTTTTTGTTGGGTTCTTAAACAATATATTCAAGGATATGAGCCAATTTCAAATAAAACTAGTTAAAGGAATTTTGTGGCAAAAAGTAAATATAAAATTCTACAGAAATTTTATCCATTTAACTTATTTCTCATATTCTGTCTTTCATTATGGAATTAAGATATACAAACACTGTAATGTTAATAAGCACTCATACCAAAATTCTATCATTAATTTTTTTTAAGTTTTATGTTATCAAAGCTTTTTAACTTTTAAAAATTTAAATTGAAAATTTAAATATTTTACTTGATAACATATTTTTGGAAATACCCAACCTATTTTTAAAAAAAACATTGAGAATTTTTGATGAGTCTAGATAATATATTTCAACTGTTTGTTGGGTGTTTTGTGGTGCGCAGTTAATGTCACCAGTAGTTTTGAAAAAAATTTAATTGCATAAAAGAAAATTAGAAATGTAATTTAAATATTATTAATAATCTCAAGCTACTCACATTCCCCTACTACTTAGCTCTTTTGTAAATAATAGTTACTAAAAATAAATGCTATTAAACAAAACCTTTAGAAGTTCTAAAACATCATTCAATATTATTAAACCTTCCTTAATATCCTTAAACCTATTATTGTACCTACTTGTAAATTCCAACCTATTTTTCGACCTTTTTTTATGTATCTTCATTCTAATTTTTTCTAACCATAATATCAAAACTTAATCATTTAGATGCATCCCTACAAAAAGCCCAGAAACCCCTTAGGAAACCTTTCTCCCTAACTATTAAAATCCCCCACCTCAAAAATAAACTACAAAATTTGAATATAGCTCGAAAACAGTAAATTTACATCCCAATGTTCTCCCCTATCAAAACCAGGGAAATATATTCTCTCCGGGTTCATCGCTTTTACCTTTTAACACAGAATGTCAGGGATTTTCTCAAAAGTGTCACGCAAAATTTTGAAATTTACTTGTTAAAGTAGGGTTTTAAATCATTTGAGAACCTTTTTGGGTTCATACCTTTTATCTTTTGACACAAAATTTCGGGGATTTTCTTAAAAATGTCATGCAAGATTCTCTTGTGAACCACAGGGGGTATGGGGGTCCTCCCGCAGGAGAAATTTTGAAATTTAACTTGTAAAAGTGCTCTTTTGTAAATGATAGTTACTAAAAATAAATGCTATTAAACAAAACCTTTAGAAGTTCTAAAACATCATTCAATATTATTAAACCTTCCTTAATATCCTTAAACCTATTATTGTACCTACTTGTAAATTCCAACCTATTTTTCGACCTTTTTTATGTATCTTCATTCTAATTTTTTTTAACCATAATATCAAAACTTAATCATTTAGATGCATCTCTACAAAAATCTCAGAAACCCCTTAGAAAACCTTTCTCCCTAACTATTAAAATCCCCCACCTCAAAAATAAACTACAAAATTTGAATATAGCTCGAAAACAGTAAATTTTCATCCCAATATTCTCCCCCATCAAAACCAGGGAAATATATTCTCTCATCCTGTCTCCCTTTCCAAAACATTTTCCCTACTCCGAAAATCCCCGCTGACGATAGGGGAAAACCCGATCGTCACCGAACTTCAGTCACCGCTTAGACAATTTCTCTTCTTTCCTCCCTTCTCACATGACGTTTCTTCCCACTCCAAATGTGCCCTTTGAATCCGAAAGGGTTCATAACACAATTTCCCGTCTTCCGCTTCACGGCACTTACAAACGGCGATTATGCTGATGCCAGATACTTCGCGTAAAACGGAAGGGCATTGATTAGAATATGAAAAACGAGCCTCGGGAGAGGAGATTATTACCTGGCAGGGTTTTTTATTCTACTTCATAACTGATGTGACACGGATTTTTTTGTTATTTAAATGATACTTCTTGTTATCCCCGTGAGAAATTTGAAGAGTTTTATTCGGGGAATGTAATGTCAATCTGTTTATAATTTCTTTTAAGACGCACGTAACTTTCTGTTGTTTTTCGGAAACGCGTGCTGGGCTGCATATTCTTTTTCCCTCATCGTTACAGAGCATTTCTTTTAATAATCTCCAAAATCATAATTAATAGCGTGGATTAGTGACCTTGAACACATTAATTATGATTTTGGAGATTATTAAGAAATGCTCTGTAACGACGAGGGAAAAAGTATATGCTGCCGGGCTCAGACAGATTCCCCTTAACAATATAGTTGTAAGGTTTTTTACACAAGCGATTATTTAATATGCTTTACAAAAAATTCAAGATTTTTAAAAGGAATAAATTTTAGACTTGCCAAGTAAATAGTGTGAATCTTATCTTGTATTTATTGTTAGTGCAATCCCTAAAAATCGTCAGAAACATGAAATTAAAAATTTATTTCGTGTTTTAGTATAAATATTTAATATGGCAAAACAACATTTATACGGCGGCCAAACATTTTCATGTAAAGTTTTTTTTAGGTTAAAATTCGGAAATAAAATTGCTTATCATACCCAAAATGATGACCACATTTCTAAAATTTTAAGTGGTTACTTAGCAGCTATACACGTGGTTTCTGTAATGTTAAAAGGGGAGTTTCTGAATGCTTAAGCTACCCGGGCTCGCTGCGTGATCTCGAGTGTTAAAAGAAAAGAATATTATTATTTTGGTGTATGAACTGGGATTGGATGCTTTTTATGCATTTATTTACTTTTCCACATATGTTTTAAAAAATCCTTATCATCTCTCTCAATCATCATTATCAAATCTCATCATCTGAAAAATCATTAAAAAGTAATTTTAAAAGAAACGCATATCTTGTTATAAACTGTTAAAGACATCCTTACAGCAATTAAATGGGAATAGGGTGAAATTGAGTCAATGCTTTTTATTGACAGTAAGTTTGATTATAAGTTGCTTTCTAACTGAATTCTTTATACTTTAATGAGGGTTATGGAAATGAAATTCTGTAAAATCCTTTACAGTGCCATTAAAATACACATAACTTAAGAAAAATGTGTTTCCTAGTTTATTATAGTAGATTTGAGAGGTTTGTTTTAACTTAGCTAAACTTATTGACACAACTGCAAATAGTCGAGGGCAAGGCCTACGATGCCAATATTTAGAATGGCTTGATTTATCAAAAAATTCTTATTTGATTTGAGAAAATATTTAAAACTTTTGGTCTAGTTACATTTCATTTTTCTATAGCAATTCCTTCCTGATTTAGTTTTTTATACAGTCACGTTTAATATATTTCAGTGGTTTTTAACTTCAAAGATGTTTCAATTTATCTAATGAGTAAAAATGATTGGATAGATAATACTTCCTTTATTCTTGTAGTGATAAAATAATTATACTTTTAAATAGCTGTCAATAATTTTGAGTCCAGCAAAACTACGAAGGGTTTGTTCTAGGGGGTATATTTTACTAAAATACAGATTTAACCCTACAGTGCATACTGATGCCATTTGGCAACACGACATTTTTCCCCATTTCCTACTCGATCCTTCCATTTCCAAACGGCAACACCATGCAATAAGTACAATAGATATAACATTTCATCGTATTAGCACTTTAGACTGCCAGTAGATTGCAGCAGGGGTACTATTTTGAGACATTTGTTAGTAGCTAGTGAGACGAAAGTCAAGAGACAGAAAACGCCAAAATAAAAGGACCTTATAAATTAAAATTAAAAACATTTTCATCTTGAAACAAAATTGTTTTGAAAGGATAAGTTGTTTCTTATATTTTTAGAGCATTTGGTTTTATTTCACTTCACAATTAATTTCACAAGAGACACAAATTAATTTCTAAAGGACTAAGTTTTTTGCCAATAAAAAGTAGAAAAAAATTAAATTATTTTTTTTAGTATTTTTTTACTAATTTACACCATAATAGAAGTCACATAAATGATTTTCAAGTGAATTTAAAAAATCATGCATTGTAGGGTTAAAAGCTATAATTCTTTAATATTTTAACCTAAAGTGTATAAAATTATTTCTGCTTAGATATTTTACTATACATTTCAAAGACAACCTTCGGCTTTTTTAAATAAACTTCCATCCTTCTTACTTTAAAGAAGGGGCCCTTCAAACATAACATAAGCCCCTAAGGGGAGGGGGTTTGCTTATTTTCCTGACAAGGGGAGGGGTGTATGAGTAATGGGAAGAGGGTCAAAAATGAACAAAAACCTGCTTACGTAATATTTGAACGGACCCCTATTTGTTAAATAAAGAAAGCGTTTAAAATTTAATCGCCAGTTTGAAAAAAAAAGTTCAAAAAATGACATATTGACTTTTTATGCTCAAAACAATCTCCAACCTTTGCTCTACACATGAGTGGAAAGAGAGGGAAAAGAACTACCCCCTATAGGGAGATATAGCCCTTTGAAGTTGCCAAATCGATGTCCATTTGTTGTATTTTTTCAGTTAATTTGGAATTAAAGTTAATTTATCTTTCTGTGTTTATTCTTTGTGGTGTAAACTAGGCCAAAATAAAGTTTGCTTTTAATTTAAAAGGTTTTTAACTTTTTTTTATCCAGGAAATGTTTGACTCCATTCATATTCACTTATTCCATTGACTCCTTTATGACTCAGTTTCATGATATTCTTAAATTTTATGTGTCTTAATCTTTCCATTTCTCAACTTTTGTGTTGTGAACTAAGCAGAAATATAATTTAAACATCAACTTAACGGTTCAATCACAGTTCAAGGTTCAATCACAACGGTAAACATCAATTCAAGGTTTTTATGATTTTTCTTCACTTGAAATTTCAAAAGGTTGAAAAGGGGAATAAGTCCATCAATTTGTTTTTACTGTAAAATACTTTTGAATGTACTTATATTTGTTTTGAGGATTTTCCTTTTTTTCTAAACAGGGTCCTGAATTTCAAGTAAAAACTTGGTGGTTATACAACAAAAATTCCGTTATTTAAACAATTTTTTTTTCAATTTTCTAAAAACTTGGTTATTGGACGCATTCTCTTTTTTAAACTGACGAATCAATTTCAGCCTGATTTCCAGCTTCAAAAAAAAACATAAACAGCACTCTTCGCCAATTCCTTATCCGATCAATCCATAAAAAAATACAATCCTCCTCCACGTTTCGCATTCAGTGTCCATCCAAAACGAGCCTCACTCGCGAACATCATATCTCCTTAACCTACCGTCCGTGCTCCGCTAGTGTCTATAGAAACCAGATTACGCTTTCCCTCCACACGCCGCTTTTTATCTCGTTGTTTCATTTCCTACCTCCTTCCTGCCGCAGAAAGGGGAAAGAGGAAAAACCGGTGCGAGGGAGTATCATTGGGAAATCTCGGATACGGGGTAATCCCGGGCCAGCAGAGAGAAAGAGAAAATGAGCAATAAGCGGATGGACTCGGGATGATCTGGATTATAAAGGGAAGGGTTTGTTGTGTTTGTGGGCTTGTCTTTGAGTTATGGGCGGGGAGAGTTGTTTACTTTGCTTTCTGGTGATTGGCTGTTGTTTTGGGAGGATGAATGGGGGGATGTGGTTGGTGTGTTGTTTCTTCTGATGGATGAGAAAGGCGTTAGCTTTGAATTTGTGTGTTTTGAATGCATGCCTTCTATCCAAGTCGACTAAAGCACATATATATTTTGTTATTTCCTTTTATGATTTTTGAAGTTTTAAATACAGTAGAGCCCCGATTATCCGCGGAATTGGGTGGCAAGGGTACCGCGGATAACGAAAATCGCGGATAACCCGAAAAAGACGAAAAAGAGACTAAATGAGGTGAAAACACGAAAAAAATATTTTAGCATAAAAACTATGTTTTATTGTACAAAAAACATGATATGTTAGACTTTTAAAATATGTACAGTACACAGCAGAAATTTTTGCTCTACATCTAAAATGTCTCTAATCTCATCTAAAATTTGCTCTAATCGTTAAAAAAATTTTTCGTGGCACTCGCGGATAACCCGCACCGCGGATCATCCGCTCGCGGATAATCGGGGTTCTACTGTAATTTAAATTGTTAATTTCAATGAAAATGTTTGGATGTTTAAAACTAATTCTTATTTTTTGTTGTCCTTAATGTAACTTAAGCTTTTACATATCTACATATTTTATGTAGAAAAACTGTGAGAAACTATGTTCATAAAATCTCATCATCTACTTCTTTAACTTAAAGTACTATTAGTCAAAAACCAGACCTAACTAATTGGGTAAATTTTACAAGGCGTAAAGTTACCATCTGATGAAATATCCATCGTGTTTTAGCGTATTGCATTCATATTGAACATCTTTTTAACGCACATGATATTATGATTGGTTTAGTAGTGGTTTTATGGCGCAAGAATCTGATATTATGACTATGATAGTATATTGTAACAGACATATATTGAGCAGACATTATGTTGTAACTTCAACTGTTACAGATTCATATTTGCGGTGTTTATTTTTCTGGTATCCACCTACAAGTAGAAATGAAAATACATTTTTAGGCATAATGCACCTCATAAAGAAACCATGGATAAAGAAGTGAAATTTATGTGTGAGATTCCAAACTTTCTTTATTTAAAAAATAGTTAATAAATAGCATTTTTCTATATAGCATAAAATGTGCTATAGCAGCATATAAACTTAGTAAATAATTTGGAAAAAGTAACATTAAATAATGCTGATGTTGAATACTGTTGACGTAACTAAATACATCATGTAAGCTATAGATTCAGGGACAAAAGTCTTTAAAATAGCTTTCTGTTGTGCCTAGCATTTGGAAATCTTACCTTACCCGATCATGTTTTATAACCTATCCGAAAACTAGTAAAAATTGTTAAGGCATTAAATCAATTTTAAACTTGTTCCTCTCTATATTATCCTTTTCAGACCTAGAAATCTAGTCTCCCTAAAGAGATGATTTTCCTTATACATCAATTACGAATAATTTTAATTTCTTATGATACTCGTAACTCTAACATATTTTTAATCGTCTAAAATATCATCCTATAAGTCAAAGTATCCAAATTCAAATCGAAATCCCCAATAAGCAGTGTTGAGTTCAAATCCTGCTCTTATCACTGCACTCCATTCAAATCCCTTCTCTCCACAGAGGAAATCAGCGATCCGCGGGCTCTCTGGCCAATAGGAAAAGAAGATAGTCATCTAGTTGATTAGTGCGAACAGCGCCAGCAAGTATACAAACTCTTGAGCAAATAAAGGAATTTCCGGGAGTCTGGCCGCTATTTCATTACAGCATCGCTTTTTCTCGCATCCAAGCGGACGCTGGAGTGTAGCTGTACAGTAGTAGTTGGCGCCAAAACTCCTAGCTCACTGACTGGATGAAAATTTCCGGATCTTCCGCTCGTTGTTTCCATGGCAACTACGAACGAAAACCCACGTGATCGATGGTCTAGTGACGTCACGCCGACTTTAAATGCTTAAAAAGAATGGGTCTGATTTTCGGGCAGGACACTGTGGTGTTTGGAGAAGAAAAGGGATTCCTTTTCTTGGGGGAAACTCATTTAGAGGTCTTATTATTTCTAGAAGAAGATCCATTTTTCTGTGGAGGAAGCACGATCTTCCGGTTTTCATTCATTATAAGTGAAGAAGCGGGGTTTGGCTTCATGAATGATAAACTTGAAAAGGCTCACGGATGAGTGTAGATTAGAACAGGTGTTGTTATTTTAAGTATAAAATAAACACTCATTCAAAGAATGGGAGCCACTGGTCTAGATCTAGTTTATACACATAAAACGTTCTGGGCATAGATTTGGTAGAGAGATTGTCCTCAATTTTCCTGCCTTCTTAAAAAAGTAGTTAACATGTTTTCTCATAGTGATTTGTATATATTTGTGGGTAAATAGCCTACTCAGTATTTCCTTACCTTGTAAAAATGTCTAACATTTTAATAAAAGTTCCTAATAAAGAATACGCGGGCTTATAACTTACCTCTATACAGAGGGCGTAACACTTTCATAAGAAAAATAAAATATTCTTGGCATTTTAAGCGTTTGAAAGCTTAGCATTAAATTTCAAATATACTTCATATTTAATAAATGTTTTAATACTTGCGGAATAAACTGTAAAATATATAAATTTACTTTATATTCAATAAATGTTTTAATACTTGCGGAGTTCTATAGTAATTTGAACAGGGACGAAAGATCTTTTCCACCTGCAATAAATGCTCTTCTAATGCGGCCAGCCCGACTCACCTCCTCAGCTGTGTGGAGTTTTCCCATGGAAGATTTTCTGCTTAACCCGGTCCTGTTTTTTGATTTTTTGAGGATAAATGGACTGATGGGCCTGGTCTAGCTCCGCTAGACCCGGGGGATGATAAACAACAACAAAATACTTGCGAAAAACCAAATCACTCTCATAAAAATATTTCCATAAACGATGTAATTATCATTCTCTAGATATCCTGTAGTTTATTTTACATAACCCTTATAAATTCTTATTTTTATTTATGAATGAATAAAAATTTAAATGTATTTCCAACCCTTCAATAAAGTACACATATGCTGCCTTTAATCCATTGAGCAAACTCATAACCAATTTAAAGTTAGTTAAATAAATCTGTTCAAATCAACATCAAAGTAGTGACTAACCGAGCTTAAGATTTTCCGTAAACAATTTTGGGAATCAATTTATAAAAAAAACTAGTTTCTTTTTTACTCCAAGACCTAAAAATATGTTTTTCTGTTAGCGAAACCTTTATTTGGGCTTTCCAGTTCTATAGTAGCAATTGCAGCAAAGTACGTTCTACAGGTTAGAATTTAAGAAGTTATCTTTTCTGCCGAATAACTCTTAGCAATAAAAAGAACGTTTTACAGGATTTGACATAATTTGGGTGTAGTGCGGTAAAACATTTTCACAGGTACAAGAGGCGCATTTTTGTTAAGGGGGTCCGGGACACATCAGAAAAAAAATTTTATTTATAAGTTTAAAATTTTGAAATTTTTTGTGAAGATAAAACATCGGTTTTATTGTAAAAATATCTACTCAAAACTTTTCAGAAAAATTTTGAAAAATTTTAAATTCAATTTTTGTCAAAAAAAGAGGGGTAGTTTAAAATTGATATAACTCAAAATATTATTAATCAATTTTCAAAATTTTTTCACTAAATCAAACAGAAACATATTATCTTTATTTAAGATTCAGCATTTTAAGAAATATTGATAATTAGGAAAAATATAAACAATTAAGTAAAAAATTCTTGAAATTTTTACGTTACCTTTTTTAAAAAATTCATGTTTTAAAAACTAAACAAAATTTTTTAATTTGCTGAATCACAATTAAAATAAATGTGTGAATAGCATGTGTTTCAAATTTCAACTCTCTATCTTGAACGGTTCTTGACTTATATCGATTTAAAGATGAGAAACAGTGGAAAAAACGCATCATAGAGAAAAACGGATTTGAATGCAGAACATATAATGCTAGACTACCAAAGCAGCCGGCAACAAAGGATTGTATCTCCGGTTTGTTTTATGATAGAAACATCATGAAAGCATCATTTTAAGCAGGAAAAGACTAGTTTACATTTTAAAAGCAAAAATTTTTTTGGAAAATCTAACGATTTTCGTGTCCGGACCCCCTTAATATTTTTTAGACTTTTTTTTAATATTCTCAACTACCTTTTATTTATAAAGAACAGCTCCTAAAAGCTGCAATCATAGCTTTTATTGATTCTTTAGTTAATTGTTATATTTGACTTTCTTAAGAAAAAATATTTGAAATAAATTTATCTTTTAAAGTTATAATAATTATTCTAAATCTAAATGTTATAAAATCAGTCAAAGAACAATGGTTTTAAAAATATTTACTGGTTGAATTCCCAATTTCATTAATTTCTATTTATGTAGTTCACGTAATGTGTTTTATCGTTTACTCAATAGCCTTTTTTTATTGAATTTTCCTTTTTTTGTTATTTTGCTGAAAAAACTCAACTGAGGAATTCGTTTCATTTTTATAGTTTTATCATACTTTTTTGTTTAATAGTTTACTTTAATAGTTTTACTCAATCCCATTAGCAACCTCTCTGCGTGGTATATTAAATTATATTTTCAAGTTTTCATAATTATTCACCTTTTTGTCTCTTAAAGATTCGCTTATAAAAACATTATTTTTAATTTTAAAATAAGGTAAAAATTTAAGATTCACTTCAGTTGAACAGTTACTTTAACATTTTATTTAGTATTTAAATTGAATGCTACCAAACTATTTTACTAACAGTGAGCAATATTTACATTAAGGAGAATGCATTGACGAAATATTATTAAAAAATATACGTTCGAAAGCATAACATTTAAAATTTCATGAACAAAATAACAACTTATTCATCAAATTTAATGGCTGAGGTATTTTTATGGTTGAATGTATTTTATTTTGAAAATCTCCATTAAAAATATCCATTGTGTTTTCTCTGTATTTTCTCCCATTTCTTGAAAAAAAATTATGTGACATTAGACTTTTATTAACCAATTAAACAACAAGGCAACTGGTTTATTTCTTACTTTAAAGCAGTGTTTCCAAACCTTTTTCGGTCCAAGTCCCACCAAAGCCTTTCTAAATTCTTCATGCCTCCCATGTAAGACTACACACAATTTTACACTCAAAATGTATAATTAAATTTAAAAACTTAATTGGTTGATTTTTTAAAAATATGACAGAAATGTTCAAAAAAACAAGTGAGTGTTCCAAAAACAAAATGAATAATCTATTTCGAAATACAAAATAGTAGTTTTAATGAAATATCTTTTCATATAACTTAAAGATTTAGCAGTCAATAATTTACAGAGTTATCATAACAATGTTAATGAAACCCTTGCAGAGCCGTAGGACTTTAACTTGGGGGTGTTTGACTCAAAATGTTTTTAGATACATTTTAAAGGAATTGACATTAATATTAGAGGTTATAAGGGTTTCTCCCCCTGAAAATTTCAGGAATTTTCTCATTAAAAATAGTGTTTTAGTTCATTTTGAGACCATTTATATTACACCCTAACAGACCCGCTCTATCATTTTAAGCGACAGAATTTTCAAGGAAGGTCATGAGGGGGGCTTGGGGGTCCTCCCCAATTTGGTTGAAAATTTTCTAATTGCCCCCTAGAAAGTGAAATTGCCCCTCTGTGGGGTGTGAGCCCCACGTAGAGAAACACTGCTCTAAATCGTGAAAGTGGCTTCTTAAGTGATCGTTGGAGTGACTAGTCTATAGGCGTGGTTAATTGTAAGTTTATTTTCAAAAACTGTAAAGCATTATTTTATTTTTTCCCTTAGTTACACACAACTCCCCCTCAACAGTTCAAAATAAATTCTAATCTCTTTTTCAGGAACACAATGTGGTTATACTAAACCATTTTTTTCCTTTGTTTCTTTTCAACCAAGCTAAACTTACGCAAACAAGAGTGCTACTTTTCCAGGGTAGCCCTTGAAATTCGGTTTTTTAACAACACAAATTTCGGAATTCCCGGTTTAATCGAAAATCACCAAATCGGCTGATCGAACTGTTGATCTCGCCATTGAACAAATGCAGGGATTAAGTATTAATAACATTTTCTATGTAGAATTCAATTCTGCTATCGGTTCTTAATGCAATAACATAACAACTACGTCATTCTGAAAAAAAAATTTCCCCCTGTAGCTACAATGATATCCTATTTACATCTGACCGAAGTGAATATATTCGATAGGAACGAATGAAGATTCCCGTCCCATGATGGGTTCTTAACGCTAAAATCTAGAAAGTTCCGGATTAGGAATTCCGGATAAAAGATTTCCAGGATTTTGCACTGAAGTCAGTAGCACTCATGCGTATATGTGAACTTTTTTCTACTATGAGATAAAAAAATAACAAAACTGAAATAGGAATTTATTCGCTGTTATAAAATCCTCTTCAACCTCGCAGAAACACCTTCTTCATAATAGTTTTACAAGGCAGTCAAGTGAATTTTGAATCATACCTTACGAAGAGTCATCGCATATAACCAGACTTTCTACTATCAAAAAATTAACCCTATCCCATTTCTGAAAATATCTTTTCCACACCCAAACAGATTTCCTAATCCATCAAAAAATCCCTGGCAATCTCATTTACACCTAAAGAACCCCAGGTATACCCGTTCCATTTAATAAACCTATCACATGCCCGAAACGTGCCGCAGCAAATCTCAGAGAGAATCCCCATTCCAAAAATAACTTCACAACTCCCCCCCCCTCACAACATCAACGAAACTTATTTCCGCTCCTCCCGAAGAAGCAAACCCCCAGGAAAAGAATTTTTGAGGAAATTGATCACGTCGCTCCTCGTCTTTTGATTACACGCGTAAATAAAGCGTTTTCACCTGAAAGTCCAAACTGGCCATTTTGGATTGATAATGCCAGGAATGGAATGGAGTGGCGTGGCGTGGAATGGGACGAAGAAACAACGCGCTGGGTTTTTTCTTCTTCCCTGGGCGTCTCGGATTCCTGGCGTTTCTGAGGCGATTTGCGGCGGCGTTTTTTTCTCCTTCTTTTCATGCAGAGAAGGAGATGAATATGAGGTGGGCTTTTGTTGCACTCGAGGCGGATTTCGGAAAGCTCGGATCGGTTCGGGTGACTTCGGTTTTCTTCGAGGTTTTAGTACTGAGGGATTGGATAAAGGTGTTTGAACTTCCAGAAGCATTTTTACTGCTACACACATCGATAGTCTATCAACCCCGAAGACAGGGGTGAATCGGGGCACCGCTGAAAAAGATATCAATGTTGATGTAAAATGATTCCGTAAAACGATATCAGTGTTGATGTGGGGTGAATATAAAAACGAAACCCCCAGGCCTTATTATTAACCTTTCTCTCAAAAGCATAAGGAGATTAAAATTGAAATAATTTTTTAAAAAATTCATAAACCCTGTAAATTTAATTAATCTCTTTGTGATTTCTTACTTAAGGGGAGCTCCAACTCCATTGCCCACTTCCCAAGATTTCTCCCTTGACACATGTACACTATCATACAGGTAGGAGAAAGGAGGGTTGTGCACAAAAATCATTTTGGGCTGTAAAATCTAGAATTTAAAAGCCAGATCCTTTAAACTTTAGTGAACGTTAGTTTGATGTATCACAAATCAACCCACAAAAATGAGAGTCTTAGCTTTAACGAAAAATACGTTAAAAATCACAAAGGAAATAAAAAATTAAGTGTGTACGACGAGTACACACGTACGAGTATTAAGTATGTAATTAAGTGTGTTAAGGGTTTACCCGACGTGGAGGCTTGCGCACCATAAAATCTTGGGAAAAATTGAAAAAAAATGCACCAGCTGCCTTTGTAATTGGGAGATTCCTGCCTCATTGTTACCGCTGTTTATGTATAATCCAATACAAGGTTCAATCTTCTTTTTAAAAAATACATGAAAACCCCACAGTATCTCTATTAGGATTTTACATGAACTAATTTTCAGTTTCAGAGGGGTATTAATCATTCAAAGGGATTAATTTAACATTTATTCAACAGTGGTGAAGAGATAGACGATTTATATGTGATTCTTTCCACAAAATATTCAATGATTTTTTCTGTGCGTACTCTTAGACGTGGATATATTAATTCTCTTAAACCACCTTGAATCAACCCTAAAATAAACTACAGTTAAATTCTAACGATGCCAAGTTGTTTAAAAGGAAAAGTTGTTCTTCACATCAGCATTTACTTTGAAAGCAATTATTTGTTTTCTTTATTTACAAAAAAATTAAGATCCCTTCACAGAAAAATTAGATGCTAACTCAAAGAAACCATATTTTGCTTTATAAATAAAATGCAAAAAGTATGAAAACTATAATGGTAGTTTTTTTAGATAGCTTATGATGCACGTGTTCATGTGATCCTACTCGCTTCCCCTTATACCTTTGCCAAAAAGAAAAACCGCTTGGCACCCACTGCGCGCTTTTACCTTCCCCCCTAATACATTTTCTATAACATATCTTAAATTGGACATTGGATTGCAGCTGCTTTCTTGTTTACTATAAATCACTAAATTAATGTTTATACTAATAAAGAAACACTAATTATATTTTGTTTGGTTAGTTTTAATAGCTTATATGTAATCCTTAATATACTAATCTTAGGTCGAATTCCCCATGGCAATAATATGCAATGGAATTAAAAGAAAAAGCTAAAAAAAGTGTTCCGATTCACCCCGTTTTACGGTATCTTAAAATTTGTTTAAAGTGCCTCAATGCTGGTGCTATTTTTGATATGAAATTCAAGGCAAATCTTATAAATGCATGAACCATATAGGTATTTCCATCAAGGGTGGGAAATATTTCAGGCTTTAAGTACGGTGATTCATAGAGAGTTTTCTCCTACGTAAAAGCCGTTGGAACTTAGTTCTTGTACATCGAGAATAGGCATCATGCCAAAGAGCAAGGGCGATACTTAACGATCAAAAGAATTTTCGCTTGACACGCTTACCCTGTCAACTAAAAATTAAGTTGCAAAATGTCTTATATGTATTGTTAATTCATAGTTCCTGTAGAAAACTTTTAATTTTTTTACATCCCTGTGCTTCCAACCTAATTTTAACTTTTTTTGTAATTCAAAAGTGTAAGTATAGAAAATCTATTCACATTAAATGAAATTATAAAGACTTTTAAGTATGCGATTTTATATGAAAACTTAATACCTTTATTATTTGGTTATGTAATTTTATTTAAGTTTTTTAAAGGTAGGGGAGAGGGGGCAAATTTGAAAAAAAGTACATTTTTGACTATTTCTCCATTTGCTTATAAGATATTGGAAAAAACTGATTTATTCATAAATTTATAACTTTACTGAAACTTAAATCATCAGTCTTAAAAAGGAGAAATTTTTTTCAAAAGTGCCCCAGTGTAGGGAAACATTTGAACTTCTGAATAAATACTAAAACGATATTCATTTTTAGAAACAACGAAATTCATTGCACATTAAAGGTTACACATTTACAGCAATCAAATAAGCTTAATATTTGGCGTAAAAGAATGTGTTATTAATGTAAATTTGTCAAGGATATTTTTCGCTTTAATATCTTTTCACTTAATATTTTGGTCTATATTGGAATTTACAAAGTTAATTAAGGCCTATTCGATTGTCAATATAGATATTATATGCAATTTTTTTTCAGAATTTTTAAAAACAAATTATACATTTTAAAATTTAACAAATATTATTTTTACTCTTATAAAGGGTTAATTCATAATAATATTTAGCATTTAAATGTTTCTTAGTACTACGTATGTTTAATCAATTAAGAATTTCGGGAAACGGACAGTATACTTTATTTGTTATAAATACTGTATCATAAGGCGAAGCGCGCACTAGAGACTTTAGTCACGGTGACTGAGACAAAATTATTACCCTGGCTATTGTAAGAAACTAAAGCGCGCGCAATAAGCGCCGGGACTCTTGGCCTATTGCCAAGAATCTCGCCATAGAGATGCATTGCTCTCGAGTAGAGATGGGAATGGCCGGAAAAAAACCGGAAACTTTGGGAAAAAAACCGGTTTTTTTCCAGTTTTTTTCCGAAGGGTTTATTTCTTTCCGGAAAAATTGAAAATGTTAATTTAAAATACTTTATTTAGAATATATTTTATAACCGATTTTTATATATTTTATAACCAATATTAATTAAAAGATTATTAAGATGATAATCTTATACAATAAAGTACTTAAGAATTAAGTTTTAACCATATACTAAGCATTTTTCCCAAAAAAGTTGGATTCCACTCGGGAAAAATTGAAAATTTTTATGCATTTAAAATTTTTCTACATTCACATTCTAATGTTTTCTCATTTGATATTATTATACTAAATATTTCACATGAAAACACAAATTTGGAAAAGTAAGCTGCAAGGTAAATTCTTTTAACCTCCAAGTGCTTATTTTACTCTCTAAAAACAAAAATAATTATGCAATGCAAATTAATATCAATAATACCAATTAGGATTAGAAGAAATTTAAATTTGGTATTCTTATAAATTAATTATAAAATGCAGCACTTAAAATATATTTTAACCATTAAATCAGATTTTCTAACAATCATAAGCATATGAAATGACTTACTAATACTTCAAGTTTCTCTGCTTAATCTGAATTAAAAAAAAAATTAGATCAGATTTCTAAGTTTGGGATTATTGGAGGTTTTTTAAAGGGGTTGCTTAAAAAAATATTTATGGTGTACGAGTCTTTATTGTACAATGAACACATTAATACCATGAAAATTAAATAAAAAAAATAAGTTAAAAAAATATTTAAACAAAACAATGAAAAATTTTTTTATATAATGACTTCAAAAATTTTTTTAAATTGGCAGAATGTAATTAAAACTTCTCAACCTTTCTAAAAAAACATGATTGCAATGATTATGTGCAAAAGGTTAGGATCAATTATGTATATTATTGATGTTAGATATTATAGCAAACATCTGTTATTGGATCATGTATACAATAATTCATCAAAAGTACTTTATTTTTAATAGATAAATATTACATTAATGTTATTTATTACAATCACATGCTTTATATTTATATTGCATATATTATTTTATAGTTATAAAAACTGTAGTTTTTTTAAGTTTTAAAATTACTCGTAAAATGCTGCATATTTTTATTTCGGAAGAATTATTTTTAATTAATTTTTAATGATTTAATTACTTATAATATAATGACTAATATTTTTTTATACAACGAATGATTATTTAGCTTCTAAAAAAATATGTATTCAAAAACCGCTCTTTTCTAAGTAAAAAGGTCAATTTTTCCGACTTTTCCAATTTTTCCGGAAAAAAACCGGTTTTTTTCCAGTTTTTTTCCGCCTTCCCAAAATTTCCGGAAATTTTCCATCTCTACTCTCGAGTGACAGTTTTGTTCTAGTCTCCGCGCCGTGACGGAGTCTCTAGTGCGCGCTTAGCCTAAATGGCCCGTTGTCCAAAACTGTCCCCCGATAGCTTAAAATCTGACCTACCGCATCCGGGCTAGAATTTTGAAGTATACATTTTACCTCAACACGCATTTACAAAGTTCCACAAACTTAATGAAAAATTCAACTACAAACGTGTTTTTGGTAGAATATTTTTTATTATAGTTTTATATTAATTTAGTTTTATAAGTATGATTTGTGAAAGTTAATTCTAAACCGTTGATCTAGGTTACAGTTTTCTTATTTCCGTTTTTTTTCCACAGTTTTTACTATGTATTTTTTTAAACATTTTCAATACCAAAGACATCTAAGTATCTAAATATAGGGATGCGTAAGTGAATCACACCAAGAGTTTATTTATCTGAACAACGCGTGGTTTTGACAATGGTCCTTTTCCCTTTCAAGTTCCAACTAAACCAATTTTACTACTAAGAATTTTATAAAGAACTAAATAACATTTCCTCCTAATAATTAAAGTTTTATTACTTTTGTTTCAATTTATAAGACTCTTTATTGCAACGAATAAATACATTTCAAAACGTAAGTGAGTAGAATAAATAAAGCCATAAATCTTTACAATGAATTATTGATTGTAAATCAAAACAACCATTTAGGTTATTAGATTCCTAGAATAATAATTCGAGTGATTCTTCCCACTCTGAAATCCTTGTGTTTATTGTTTTAAAATTGAATATATGGAATGTTTATTCACATAAATTCATAGTAAACTTAAAACTTAACCATAAAATTGTGCTGACAACCAATAAATTTTGGTCTTGTTTGGGTCCTTCTAAGTTAACATATTCAGTTCAAGATCCATCCTATTTAAATAATTTTCATCTATCATTGACTTTAACTTTGTTTTGTTAAACATATTGAATTTTGTACTTTATGCAAATTTAATAAGTATTAACAATTTTACCCGATTAAACTATTCACTTCAACACTGGAGATACGGTAAATAAATATTGGAAGTATACAATCTGGGTTAAGGTACTTTTCTTATAAACTTAGAACTCATATGGTTATACCAATATGTATAAAAAATATTTTTTAGTAGTTTAGATTTTCTTGTGTGTGAACATATTTTAGAAAGGTCAATTTTAAAAAGAAATCATACAAGAGTAAATGTAAGCAGTGTAATATTCTCGGCATTTTAAGCTGATGTCTAAATGTGTGGCATTATTTTCAAATAACTTGTATAATTAACCTTAGTAACCTTTAACGTTTTTAAATAAAATTAACTAACTTTTTGTGTCTACCATTAAACACATGAAAGACGCTTTACATAAAAATCTTGAAGTAAATTTTCTTCAGAGCTTTTTAAGGCATTCCTTCCTTTGTTTTCTTTTCTCATTCTTATCCTAAATCCCCATTTTAAAATGACATTAAAAATAATAAAGTTAAAGTCTGACTGTTCTTGTAATTACAGATTAATCGAATATTTTCCTCTACGATTACGTTTTATACTTCTAATTGCATTGGATTGCGAATACTAGTGAAAATAATTGAACTAGGCTAGAGAGTGTTTCAGTCGAACTAGGGATTCGGATTAATTTAATTATTTATTTTCTTTAAATTTTAATTTGGCGGCCTTGCTGGAGGCTGTTTTTTAACTTAGACTTCTTTTTGGTAAATTTAAAACAAGATTCTTACCAACGACAAATAAGGTAGAAAATTAATACACATTGCATTATTTTTTAAACTCAAATTCAAATTTTGTTCTCTCGCATTTCAGATAAGTTCTTTCAGAACGGATACGTCTGGCTTCACAAAACCGTTTAGAGACGCTCTTGCATCACTTTGCTTTAGAACGTTGAGTACCTCCCGTTCCCGTGGAAATTAGATTTTCGGTCAAATGCTGACTGCTCCATTACTATTCGTTAACCTCTGATTAAACACGTTTGAGAGAGCTGATCTCCTCACGGAGAGGTATACAGTGACTGGATTGAAAATGGAGAAACTAATTGCATTAAACTCAGCCACTGAGTCTGCAAATTATGGTAAAGGTGCCCGCACACAATTATACATGTGTCTATCGAACGATGGTGTGCTTTAATCACTGTTTCTGAAGTATGCATCGTCCTCTTGTTTTGCATTCATAATTACCTTACTATTGAACTAGATAATGCTTGTGAAGTAGTTGAATGTATTCAGAAATGTAATAGCTTCAAAACAGTTTGTAGGTTCATAATTTTTCGGTAAGTCAGTAAGTTATCGTTTTAATTTTAAAATTTTTATTACTATTTAATGTTTTATTGAATTTTATTGAATTCCGTTCATATAAAGTCAAAGTCGTCACCCAATTACACTACTTCTTAAAAACCAAACATAACATTGACTATATTAGTTTCAAAGCATAAAAGTCTTTTAATTAATGTTAGTAATATTTGTTTAATGTTAGAAAGTCTATAATTTTGAATTTGTTTAACTTTTCAAAGTATAAAAGAGTAAAATTTTGGATTTGTTTAACTTTAATTAAATATCGTATTTCTAAAAAAATTTATGTTTCATTTTAAACTTTTAAGGATTTTTTTAGAATGAATGGTACTTATTAACTATTCAAAAGAGAGGTCTAACCGTCTTTATTCATATGGTAGTTTTTGTTTACCTATTTAAAATGTTTATTATCTCCTCAATCAACTATAGGCAGCTATTTAAGAGGGGGGAAAAGAAATTTTAATACTTTGTTTGTATTAAGGAATATTTAGTAATTGTATTTTACATTTTATGGAATTTATTTTTGGGTTACATTATTTTTATACTTAGTAGCTTTTACCTGTTAAATCTCCTGTTTAGTCACTTTAAGAGCTCCTTTCTCTTGCGCAGGGATTTTTTTTAACTCAAAACCTATTACCAATCATCGTGAAGGAAAATTCCATCGACATCTCATCGATTTCGGATCTATCCTCCAAGATATGTTTACCAAACTTTCGTAGACTCCCTCCCCTCTGATACCAGTGAAAAACAACCCCTCAATCCGCATTAACTCCACTCGTAATCGACTCGCAGCCGATTTAACACACACCATCTCCCCTGCTGTCACTCTCCTTTCCTCCATTGTCCCCGCAGTTGACTCCAATAACAGATCCCTGAAACTGTCATCGAAAAGCAGCCAATCCCCTTCAATTATCAGTTTTCGCTGCCGTAAGTGGAGCAATTAGTTTTCAATAGCGTCGTCTATTGGAGTGGAGGGGGCTCTAGTCATCTCCCAGGAATAAACAGATCCAGCGCCATCTCGGGAGACGTTCGGGAACTAATGAAGTTGAGTCTATTGATCTCGGCGTTCGCCCCGGAATTTTAGTGTGATGCAATATTGATTGACGGTCCGAACGAGCCAGTTGGCTCCGATTTTGCGTTGGCTCGCATTGCCAACTGTCTGAGGATATGTCCCGTTAAACGTTGAAGTTCTGCTGCATCCACTACTATGGCTGAATAGAGATGGTACAACACGACTGTAACCCTTGAAACCCTATCCGTAAAGCATAGGAAGGAGATATCGATGAATTAGGAAGTTTTCCTGGATACTTACCAAAAAAGAGCTTGGGATTCTAAATTAAAATATTAATGATATCAATGAGTCAAAACCTAAGGAAGGAAACGGGAAAAACAATAAATAGAATCTAAAGCAAAATTAAACAAGCAACATTAGTTTTGTGGTGAATCCCCAAAAAGGACATAAAATCCTCCCCGCATCCAAAAGTCGTAATCCTCTAGAGCTAGGGAAATGCAGCAACCCCCAGTCGGTAGCCAAATATCAAGGATCCAATACGCATATTTTCTTAGTGTTTAATAAAGGATAATGGAGTCCTCAACCAGTGGTGTGATTACTTATAACGAGTACATCTCGAACCTCCATAGTTTAAATAATTTTTTAAAGTTGTTTCTACATGTTTGCGTAATGCCAACCAACATTTAAAAACAAATCTTGTGAAATTAACGATAAAATAGTATCAAATTTCAATGGTATTAACTTATTAAATCCTCCAACCCTAAGCTGTCACTGAACTTACAACCCTTTGATCCTGAACCGGTACAAAGTTTCAAACAAGGAAATCACTTCCATTTTCCATTTCAATCACAAACAGTTCGTAAATAAGAATTTCATAAGTTCAGTCCTTCTGAGAACTTACTAATATTTCATAGTATAACATCTTTAATATTCTCTGTAAGTCTTTAATAATTATTAGCTGCACTCAATTATTTAAAAGTCATTTATAATTCATGATTATACGAACTAACGGTATAAATCTCTACCGTTTAACTTCTTTCACGCTTTTTACACAGGAAGAACGGCGAGAATAGAGAAACGATATTAAAAGCTGATTTTACCCCTACTGCATGTTTACTCTTTTTTTGCTATGTTTCTCTAAATGTTTAATTCTGTGTACCATATTTTTCATAAATATTTTGTGTTTATATATTTTTATGTTCTTTCACCATATAAACCTAAATAATTCATAACTGTAATTAAGTAACCTAACTTAAATTTGTTCCCCTGCACTTCCTATAGATTTTTTGAGACATGGAAAATAAAAGTAAAAAATAATAAATACTGATTTTCAAATTTAAGCAAATAAAATAAATCTGAAAAATATAATTTACTCAATAATTTAATTTGTTTAACCTATTTACACTGGTTGAAACTTCAAAATTTTTTCTTTCAAAATTTCCCTTCTTATCTTTAAATCGGGTAGGTATCTTGACAAATCAGCCCAGTAACATTGGATTGAAGTTGTAAATGTTTTCTGTAAATATTTGTTAAATTGAATTTGAACGTAACATAATTTTTTTCCTGTCAAAAAAATTTTTTTTCGTGTCTCAAAACCAAAATTGCAATCCAAAAAATTTAATGCTATCTTTTACATACTCTCTACATATCCTTTCTTCTAGATATTACTGTTGATGAATTAGCTAGTGGTTGTTAACTTCTTACTATTCTCATCTTAACCCATGAAATGAGGAGGTGAAAAATTAGAACATACAAGGGGACGTGGGGTCTCAGAGACTCCGCAACTTTCTATATTTTTAAAAAATCGTCTAATTAAGATACTATTCTGATATTTCAGTACATTGTTATTTGAACATTTATCTCTTGATAGAAAAATATTTGCTTTAACTTTATGATGAAATAAACATTTTTTCCAGACAATTTTCCAATAGACTTAAAATGATCAATGTTATCGAATTATCGTTGCGGAGTCTGGGAGACCCCACGTCCCCTGCTACGGGTTAAAATACATTTAAATGAAAATAGTATACCTCTGAGTAATAGCAGTATATGAGTAATAGTAACGAAAGCAACCAAATTATGCTACAATCATAGAAAGTAGTCAAAATATTATTATATTTACACTAAACCCCATAAAGTTAAACGTAAACACATAGTAATTCAAATCAAATGAAGAGGAATGAAAAACACAAATTATTCTTAGAATACTATTGCAGAAACTGCTTAATATGCTTCTTTCCATCCACACGAATGGCTTTCAAGGGAATATAAACACTCCATTTTTTTCTATCCACTCTATTCCTGAAGATCATATCTCTTCTTCAGGATAGAAATTTTAATAAATCAATAAAAAGTTCCTGTACCTAACACGTATCTCATAAATCATGCTAAAAGCACACTCCTTCTACTATGCAAGAGACTGGATTCACTCCACTCCCCGATAGCCTGTTTCTTAAAACTCGGAGCAATACTATTAGTGGGAAAAGTAGCCGAACCACCAAATATGAGGTATGAATTATTCATATAGATCAGAACAAAATATTCAAAAGAAGATCATTATTTTTCGCCAAATGCACTTTCTTATCCATCGATGCTTTCTGGGATTCTACAATCAGACAAGAATGAAAGTGTATCTTGTATTTTATGGTAGGGAAGGAACGTTTGAAAATATGGAGTGCGTGTGTGCCTATATGTTGATTTGAAAAGTTGATGCATATTAAATAGTGCTTACAACTCTATTTTCTCACCTTTAGAGTTTTGATGCCTCTGCTTTCCCTTATTGGATGTTTTGATTGAATTTGGAATAAAATGCATCATCCCTAGTAATTTTTTTGTAAATTTGAATTTATCATCACAGTTTTATTCTTGTTTGTATCTGAAAACATACTGAACTAAAAAAATGAAGATGATAAATAGTTTATAAGTAAATTGGTATTTTATTATACACATAAGCTATAGTTTTAAAAATGTTTAAAGGAATTTTTTAATCATTGATAACGTATAATTTAGTGATAAGTACTTTCTAATTTCTGTGTGGTTTTTTCTGTTATAAATTCGAGTTGTATGATCCTTAACTCCTTATCACTCCTTTTGAGTATGCAGTATTGTTGACTATCATTGCCAATTGTATAGTCCTGGCGTTGGAGGAGCACTTGCCCAAAGATGATAGAACGCCGCTAGCACAGAAATTAGTGAGTATATAAACAGTTTATGTACCTAAATTTTTGTTTGTAAACTCTAAATCTTTTTAATAAGGATGCTAGTTTTTAAATGTCTTTTTTTAAAGCGAAAGTATTATAATATTAATATAATAAAATTTTGTAGTTCTTTTATAATTTCAGATGCTTATAACATGACAGGTATTTTCTCATTTTCATAACTGATTTTAAAAATTTCCTAAATACACGTAACTAAATACACTTAAGTTATGTTTCGATAAAAACTTATAACATCTTTAAGAACTAATTTCAAGAGCTTTGATTATTATTTCACTTGTTTTACAGGAACTTACAGAAACATACTTCTTAGCGATATTTTGTGTAGAATCTTCAGTAAAGATCTTAGCGTTAGGCTTTGTACTTCATAAGGGTTCGTATCTACGAAACATCTGGAACATCATGGATTTCATCGTAGTAGTAACGGGGTAGGCATTTTTAATTACTTAATTTTTATTTTACGTTTTATCTTTTCCATGCTTATATTTATAAAGTTTTTTTAAATAATGGTAAATATATGTACTTCAAAAATTGGTATACAACTCCAAAAAAGATCAATTTACTCATCACTTTAAAGATCTTCAAAGAAAAAAAGAATACAAAAACCTTTTACAACCTTTTTAACAGTTCAAAATATTTACTACTGTGGATAAAAGGGAAATAAAAGGATTATAAAAATAAGTAAATAAAGTTTGAATAATATCTCAATTTTTCTTGTTTTTATAAGTTCGAAATTTTGGATTTTTATATAAAATAAAAAAATTAGTATTTTGCCTCAAAGATTTCATTTAAGATCTAAAAAAGTTCTCTTTGAAAACTTCCGATACCTCAGTGAAAATGACACAACTAGAAATTTTATCCCTTTAATCCTTCCCGTTGAAATTTCTAAAACTGAATCTTCAGAAATAAATATAATTAATCAAACCAAAGCCTGAAAGTTAACTACAGACAATGCATAATTTCCTTATAAATATTGGTTGTTTTTCTACTTCCTTTTTTCAATCAATGTTTAAATTATTGCTTTAATTGTGTATAAAATGCTTACAACTTCTAGATGTCCCTTTCTAAAGGAAAAAAATTCAATTATACTCGTAGATCATTATAATGCTCTACATTCCAATTCCTCATTAAAATATCCAGTGTCTCTACCTAAAAACGCCATTATACACGTCACAAAAAATTATAATTTTACAAATTATTGCATTTTAATGAGCGATCTTCGTTGTTTTTCTAGATACTTGGTTTCATCTTTTTACTTTAATTCAACCCTTTAATATTATCCCATACTTCACAACCATTATTCTCTCATCTTATCCTTACTGTTATTTTTAATACTAATACATGAGTAATCATTGTTCTTATTTAACATAAATGTTGTTCATAAATACCATATAATTTGTATACTACCATTAATTTGTTCATAATACCATTCATACACCAGCCTCATTCATCAACATTTTTTAAATCCTTCTTTACGAGAACACTGTATCGATTCGTATATTATATTAGCAAACCAAACATTATTTTATGTATGAAAACTATCCCATACCAGGCTATCTTTTCCTTAAAAAAATAAACATCCATTCCATTTCAGCCCACTTTACGCTTAAAAACCATCTAAAGCGACATTTCTAAACATTCCAGTGACAGTTATGAACCGCAGTCCTTTCGCTCCAGTTTCTTCGGGAGCGATTGTGAAATAATTTACCCATGTTTTATTCAGTGAATAAAAATGTTCGCCGAAATGCCTCCTATAACCCATCATATACTTGATTATCTGTTGTGCTTTGGGTTGTAGCATTGGTTGAGGAAGAAATTCCCGTTCTTCAACAACGTAACGAAAACTAAGTGTAAGATGGAACTGGTAAGTTCGAATTATAGAGCTTGCAAATCGATCTAAGTGTGAAATCGAAAACGATTCGAACGCTTGCCTCGTCTCGTCCTCTCTTCTTTCGAATAGATCATAGAACGATTAGACTATTTTTCTCGATGTTCAACTGTTCTCCTCTTATAGTAGTTCTTTCCGTAGGACGTGGAAGTAGTACATTTGCAAGTTTTCATTGTGAATGTGGATAGTTTCATAGTTGTAGTGAATTAGTTATCATATCGTTTTATGAAAATTTGTTGACTTTATTAGAATATGAAAAGAGTTCAGCAACGTCGCAAGTTTCACGAATACTTGAATGTTTCAGTACTATAGGTTCGTACTATTCATTATGAGCCAATGAGATGTCCATATAACTAATTTTTAAAAAGGTGTGAGATGGAAATATTAAAATTGTTCCTTAAAGGATCACAACAAACTTGCTTTCTTTTTCATATATACTAGTTAGTTTTATTAGTATTTTTCACTTTCAACACGTCTTAATCTTTGGGTTTTTTTCAATAACATATACTAGACAAGACGATATAACTTATCTAATCTTGATACATTATTTCCTTCTAAACATTACCAACTACATAAAATTGTCGAATTGAAAAGTATGCATGTGTATGTAATAATAAAATAAATACCTTCAAAATAGTCATCTTGTGCATCATGTGACTTAGTGATGATAATTAAGAAAAATGTTATTTATTTTAACTTCATTCAATAAGCATGTATGTTATGCGCTACCATTTTATCTAAATATTAGATATTTACTATAAAAAGCTAATTCAGCTTATTAAAGATGAAAACTACACTCTTCCATATTTTCTTTATACTGGAAAAAATATGTGGCCCAGCTTTTTCTTAAGGTTAGGGATATTAGAGGTGTTTTTGCTTGCTCTTCTGGGAGCTGCTGATACCTTCTTTTTCCAAAAGTACTCAAAGTTTTTTTTTATGTTGAGTTAATTTGTAGAGTTCTTTCAGCTATGATAAGTTAGGTTGAATGTTAATGAATGATAATGCCCATCTTTATACAAGGGATAAAAGGATTGCCATACGACAGTAACAAATCTACTGACCGTAAAAATAATATGAAAAGCTATTCAAATTTCGGTTTCTTGATTATCAAGTATCTATAAATCGTTGACCTTGATTTTAATGAAGGTCCATTAGTTCATTTTTTTCAAAAATGGGGGTTTTACATTACCTACAAATTTTAAAAGCAGCGTATCTTCCCGTGTCAATGAAATATTACCTTTCCTAAACTCAAAACTTCATTAATGAAAATAAAGTAATAAAATCGTCATTTGAATTATGTTTAAGTTGCTGAACACTTTTCGGTAGTCGTAGTATTAGTAAAACTAATTTTATTGTTTACTACATAACTGTGGTTGTTGTATAGGCATGTGGATGAACTTAGTGTACACGTAGTAGTAGCCCGTCTGGAATTTTTCAGGTTCATTACATTTTTGGTATCCGAGGATTTAGATGTAGATCTGCGGACGCTGAGAGCAATACGTGTACTGCGGCCACTGAAACTGGTTTCTGGTATACCCAGTAAGTACAGCTCTCATAACATATAACACTATATAATGCAAAATCTTCCGTGAACAGTGTTCTCTTTACGGAAACACAATTCATGACCCCAATTCTCACTTTCAAAACTTGTCTAAATTCAAGTTTAAAATTTGTGTTAAAAGTATAGCTTCGAACCCCTTTTAAATTGTAACCTCACTCAACTGTTTTCCCTTCACACTTTAAAATTTAGTCTTTGCCTAGAGAAGGTTCAGTGTAACTAATAATATATATAAGCGCTTATATTTAACAAAATTAAGTTCAAATAGTATTATCATTATTGTTCCTGTAGTTAATTCATTGCAAAGTCATCTATAAAAATCTACTCGTTTCATTAGCAATAAAATGACCAAGAATGAATGAAAGTTTCATGATTGTTTGCATCATGAAAAGTGAAATCATGAACAGTCAAATGAATATTTTTTAATATTAGGATTAGTAGAAATAAAAAATTATAAGTATATACAAGTTCTTCAAAGAAGTTTTTAAAGAATCACTTTTTTTCTTCAGGTCTCCAGGTGGTACTCAAGTCCATTATCAAGGCGATGGCACCGTTGCTACAAATTGGCCTTTTGGTGCTCTTTGCCATCGTCATTTTTGCCATCATTGGCCTTGAGTTCTACAGTGGTGCTTTACACAAAACGTGCTATCTGCTAACAGATGCAAGTAAGGCTTAGATATTTTTTTTATTTTTATACAGATTGTAATAGTTTGCTCTAACCAGCATCAATAGCACTTGATTTTACCATAAATTTCTATTTATTTAGATTGTTATTTAACAATTTTAAATTGGTGACTTTATTTCATTAAAAACTTAAGTTATCGTTTAGAAATCACCCATCTGTAGTTTTTTCACCCATTTTTCGTCTGAAGAGGCGGTATAATGCGAAAAGTTCGTTCACTAGAAATAGAAATTTGAAAAAAAAACGCCAAAAAGTTTAACTGCATGACCTTATATCAATATCCATTGTAAAAATTCCAAGTATTGAGTTCATCACAAACCGAAATTTCAGCTTGATGAAGCTGACAGCTGTTGATTGTGTTTTGCAGGTGAAATCTATAAGGAAGGCGAAGCTGAGACCCCCTGTTACCAGGGGGACAACGCACCGTACGGCACCCGCACCTGTCCCGCCAACTTGTCGGAGTGCAGAGATCGCTGGGTGGGGCCCAACTACGGCATCACCAGCTTTGACAACATCTTCTTCGCCATGCTGACTGTCTTTCAGTGCATCACCATGGAAGGCTGGACGGCCATGCTCTACTGGGTGAGGACACTTTCCATCACGATATCGAGAAAGTGATAACGAATAAAAGTAAATGTGCAAAGTTGTATGAATTTAAAGAAAACAACGGGGTTTATTTTGCACATGAAATAATGACTTAAAAAACAAACATATGTCCCGGGGATACTTTGACTCTCTTCGTCAGTGTAAAGGTTATTAAAAACTGTACTTCAACACTTGACCTCTATTTTTATGAAAACTATTATCTATATATATATTTCTCTTACGTGAAGCTAGATTTTGGCAGTATTTTTTTTCTCCCGTTGGCAACGGTTGGTTTGTTTGGTTTACGTTTCGTTAATTCAAAAGCAATTTTAAGGATGGATTTAAGTAGAGCTAGAAAGTATTATTCCAATCTGTGACGGTTGTAGCTCCAAGCAGGAGTATTTACAATTGTGTTTGCAAAGAAGTTTTAGAGGAGTGATTAAATAATGGGGTAAGTAAAAGCACATACATGTTATACTTTTAAGTATAACATATACATGTTAATAGTACTCATCTGATATATTTTTTTGGCTGATATATGGTGGCTTTTCTTGGCTAATGCAGCAGTACCCATGAATTTTATAAACACTGTATACATATTTTTCATACACATATTTAATATTTCCCTGCTGCATGTTACTATTTATAAAACTCTATTTTACCCAATAAATTTAGTTGGTAATGAAACTCAGCTAGGCTGTACCAGCGTATGGCAAGCGAGCGTAAGCGAGCACAGGATTGCGAAGCAATCCTATGGGAACTGCGTCAGCAGTTCCCGGGGGTTGGCGAGCGATAGCGAGCAGGGGGCGATAGCCCCCTAGTATTAATAATTTCTCAAATTACCTCGCCAATATTTTATCCAATGCCCGTTTTTTTTCTCCAATTTGGATGTCTTGATTTCCTCCCTATACTTTTTCAATACCCCCTTTTTTCATGCCGTTCCCTTCAACTTTGTTTCCTGCTGTGAATTTACCGATTGCCATGCTTCCATCATTACACTGACGAAGAGGATACTAGTATCTTAGAAACATGTGTTTGTTTTTAAAGTTATCATTTTTGTGGCAAAATAAACCACGTTGTTTTTATTAAATTTAATCAAGAAAGTGTTTTGAACTCCTGATGTACCTTGAGGCGAGCTATTTTGAAGAAGTAAGGCCTCAGTAAACAACTCTCGGAAGAAACCCCCAGAACATCCATGGTACTTAAGTGCGGGTCCAAGTGCTTTAATTGGCTTTGTTGGTGACAAGAGAAAGCAAACAGTGCTTTGGCTCGACTGTTCACTGGACATCTAAAAACAGGTCTGGTTAGAACCTCGACAATCCATTTCCAGACATCACCAGCTTTCGGGATGTCGAAAAGCAAAATTTGTCGGGAAGTCGAACTGTCAGGCAAATGATGGAATCCCCTAAAAACCCTCAGGTTTTCTAATGGCACTAGGACCTTTCCTGTTTGCACCAAGTGCAATGTCGAGGAGGCCTCTCCCCAACATCTTATTGAATGTTTGAACTTGGTGAAAGAGACATAATAAGAATACTACCTGCTTTTGAACTGGAACTTTTTGAGTGCGAACGATCTCATGGATCTAATCTGATTAAGATCAGAGTGATAAAAAAGAAGAAAGTATTTTCGAGTAGCGTCAGTTTCTTCAATGTATCATTAGAACATAAAACTCTAAATAGTTCAGTAATAAAAGGAAAACGTTTCTGCACAACAAATAACTCCATAAAAACTCCATCGTGCTCTTAATTTAAACTAGGTATATTGTAAGAAATTGAGAAAGGGGGTTGTCAAAAGATGTCTATTGAGGTATTAAAATGGTCAATAGACATTTCAGAGTAAAGAGAGAGCAACGACAAAAAGGACCTTTTAACCTACTTTTTATCGGAAAAGTTTAAAATCTTGACTAATTTTCTAAGAAATGCCCTTTGGTAATGTTGCTAGAGGTGACGACCGAAATTTTCCAGCCATTCGATAAAGTCGATCAGCTGCAAAATTTCATCACAAGAAACGTAAATATGGCCTTAAATTTTTCCCAATAAAAACTAGTTTAAAAGGTCCTTTTAGTAGTCGCTATCTAGACCCTATAATACTTTCATAGACATCTTTCGATGCCTTTCTCAATTTCATACGAGGTACCCGATTTAAACAAGGATCATGACGGAGTTAGCACAGTTGTTGTAAAAAAACGTTTTCCCTTTACTATAGACTGCACTGTAAAAAAAAACTGTAGAAAAACAGAAATTTCAATAACAGTGACTTTATGTTTACAGATATATTCTGTCATGTAACATTCCCACCGCACTTCTATTTATTTTATGTAAAATAACAGCTTTTACCTAGTTTTTTTGCTTATCTGTACTTAAACAGAAACTTACTGCATTGAAAACCAATACAGCTATTGGCAACGTTATACTGAATCTTCTTTGGTTCAGTGGTAGCGTGCGTGCTTAGCATGCGGTAGGTCGCGGGTTCTATCCCCGGATATCAATTAATTAAAATTAAAAAAACTCTACTAAAATAAGTGCATGCGCAAAAGCAGAAAATTACTGAGAGGCAACAGAAAAATCTGCAGCCCACTTGACAGAAAGTTCCTTTTTACAGCATTTACCTGTAGGTTACAGCTTTTTTCTGTTTACAGGATTTTTCAACCTACAGATTTTTTCTGGCAACTTTTGCTGCCAGAAATTTTCGGTTTTTTTGCAGGATTATTTTTTACAGTGTGGTGAATAAATTAGAGTTTTATGTTTTGATGAGACATTGAAGAAATTGATACTACTTTCCTTTATTAATTAATAATTTCTAGACATAATTTACTCAATACGTACCTCTCAGCCTTATTCCATTCAAAGTTCCCAGCCACTTCAGGCTAGTAATTAGTAATGGAATAAGTTGTCCACACACAGCATGCATCTGGATTCTATTAATATTAGCTGAGTTTTTTATTTCACTCTTTTATTATTTCCTTATTAATTATATTTACTTTTTGACGATCTTCTTTCATAAGTTTTGAAAAAATTATATTTTATTTTTAAAAAGGATTATTAGTTATCCGATTTTATAGTTATGACACTTTGTTTTCCTTTTTTAAACATTTTAAAATGTTTTAACCACCAGAGATATTTTTAACGCCTCTGAGAGCGTATTTCACGCAATAAAAATAGGAAATACGCTTTTTAAATCTAACCAGGCGTATTTTTACGTTTTGAATTTTTAAGCCTCACTGAAATAAAATATTAATAATTTTTTCTACTCAAATTTGCAGTATTAAATAAATACTTCATTTAGAATGTTTAAAATAAATTATTTTATTTATATTAATGTTTAATATTTCTACTAATACTTAACAGAACCTGTAATTGTTAAAACCAAAATAGTATCCACATTTTTTTTTCAATTTCATCTTTTTTTCATTAAAAAAGAAAGCTTTTTTATATAAAACTTGACTCTGTATATGCAGTTTATGCTATTTCCGTATTTCACTCCTCATAAATGAATTTCACGCCTCCTAAAAAATCGAGGAGTATTTTTACTCCTCTAAAAATTATTCTAAGAATATCACTGGTTTTAGCACTAAAGGTTGTATTCAAAGCCTAAATAAAATCTAAGAACGCCACTATATTCACAAATGGCTTGAATTATAAATCTTCTTAAATCATCCCAAAGCACTTTTCTATTCATTAAAGTGGCTTCTCCGTTATTTATAAAATCCACTCACTCTCTCTCACAGAAGCCTTAAAAACTCCGTCTCAAATAGTATTTTTAATCTCTTTATCCCCAACTTAATGTGAGTTTAGCAATATAAACAAGTCCCTAATCTCGAACGCAGAGGTTAAACGGTAACTTAGTTGATGAAGCACTTTAGTCATTATCACTGGAGAACAACTCTATTTCCTGCCGTGAAAGTGTTAATATCCGATGCAAAAGGACGATACAACATTTCATCATCACCCTAATAAATGAATTTAGCGGTTAGAGGAGGCAAGTTGGGAAGTTTTTTATGGGGGGGGGCAATTAGGGACTTAAAAGACTTCTAAAAGTTGTTCAGAAGTTTTAGGGTTCTCCATCAGTTTTCCATCAGCCTTATAAAAATAGCAAGGTAAAGAGCATCCCAGTTAATTTTTAGGTTTTTTGATGAAAACTTCTCTAGGTCGTGACATCCTCTTAAAATATTGTTTTGTATCCTTTTTGATCCTATTTAATTGTTTTCCACTTAAATCATTGGTTCTTTGGAGTAGAGATATATTTTTATTCGGGTAAATTTTATCCCCTATAGAAGTTCTTGAAAGGCTTGGGGTTTACTTTCTAACAGACGTTTAATTTTACTACAAAGGAAATTCAAGCATTTACGAGGTGTGGCTATTACATAACGAGACTGTTGCTCCTATAACCAAACTAAGCAAATGACAAATTTGAAAATTGCACAGTTTCTTAGTATGGAACCTTCTGTTTCAAATTCACTCTCATGAAAATTTTGGGACTTGCAAGGAGTGGTCCTCTTCGGGTTAGTCTAAAAATGAGTGAAATCATAAAGGGGCTGTATCCTAGATGAGTTGGGAGTTCTACTCATCACACTAGCGGATCCAGGGGGACTAGGGGACTTAAGGCCCCCTCCCCAAAAGGAATAAGAACAGTGAGAAAGAGGGGAAGTGGGAACTTAAGGGTGTAAAAAAGCGACTCTAAAATGAGTTAAAATCCTGTTTTTAGGGTCAAATTTCTAGAAATTTTCTGGGGGAGGACCCCCAGACCCCCCTTTGGAATTTAGAACCCTATTAGTCACCACTTTTCTGTAAAAAAGTTCGGCGAAATGCAAAAAACCTACCAAAATGTAATTTAATTCTAGAAAGTGTATATCCGAAATCCGGATTAGATGTACTTAAACGAGTTGAAAATCTGCTTTTTAGACTCAAATTTCCAAAAATTTCCGCCGCTGTCTTCTTACCTAGGTCACCAACAAAATTGAACTAAAGTTTCAAGAAAATTTTTTGCCAAAACCTACCCCCGAAAAAAAAAGTCTAGTTACGGCCCTAAAACCTTCCACATTTTTAGCTCTTACAGGAAACGCGACAAATGTCAGAAAGGTGCCCATAGACTAAGCCTTCCAGATTATTTTCAAACAGCAGAAAATTCACAAAAAGGAATTATAGGGATAGAAGGAGGGGTGCATATTAAAGGTGATATTAATTAAATATAAATAAATAAAAAATGCTTTGATTTACAGCATCAGTCTCGTTATTTAACAGCCACACCTTGTAAAAATAGCAAGGTAAAGAAAATCCCTGTTACCTTCTTTCTGTGCGGTTGTTTTTATAGAAATTGCTTCGAGAACTTGTTTACCTTCTTAAAATATTATTTTGTGTCATTTATTGCCCATTTATTGTATTAAATTGTTGTTTCATTGTTTTCTCTGGGTTAAGGATATCTTAATCGAATAACTATATCATCTATAGGGCATTAAGGATGAAGAAAGAAAACACTACATAAAGTTTATTTAAAATTCTTTATGTAATGGTAAAAAGATTTCTTAACTTTGGTTTTACTCGTGGTTTACCAAAAAATTAATTAGAAATTTGAAAAACCTCACTTTGCTAATCTTACTGGTCCTCAACCAAAATGAATGGTCCGCCAAAATAAAAAGGACAGGTTTCAGTTTTTTTAAGTAACTATTGCATATAAAGTGAATACCAATAAATAATTTTAAAAAACTAAACTAAACAACAAACTAAAAAACTAAACAAATATTCATGAAAATATCTTATTTATGAAGTACTTTTCTTGATTAAATGTTAATCTAATTAGTTTCGCAGCAAAAAACGCGGGTAGAACTGGGGAGTGAAAAATTTTTTTAACACGGGTCCGCCGGACCAGTGATTTTCTGACAGTAGTAGTTCGATCCCTTTTTCAGAGGTCTCGAACCTGTGGACCACCGCCAATTTAGAATCGAACGCTGATTTGATTTATGACCTTTTTCATGCAACTTTCGAAAAGTGAAAGACACATTTCACATAAATTAAAAATTTGGACACAATAAATCAAAAATCCATTTTATATAATAAATCAACTTATTTAACCTTTCAACCCGGTTCTGTTTGTTTTATGTGAAAGTACAGTAATGGTAGAAAAACTTTCTTTAGCGTCAAGTTTTACAAAGTTTAGTACCATTTCAATATTTTTCGCCATCGCAAATCAGACAAATGCATACAGAAACAAAAAAAATCAATGATATATGTAATGGCCTGTCAGATTAGTGTCATATTAATCAATTGCCTGTTAATATTACATTAAAATGTGTCAGGAAATCAGTTTACAGTATCAAATGCATTGCTATCATATTTTAAAGTTTGATATTTCTCTTCCATAGACTAATGATTCTATGGGGAGTTATTTCAACTGGATCTACTTCGTTCCTCTTATCATCATTGGATCCTTTTTCATGCTCAATTTAGTACTCGGTGTCCTTAGTGGGTAAGTTGAAGTTGTTCATTTTCTAGATAAATTTGTTTAAGGTCATTAATCATTCTCAACTGCATTAGAGTCATCTTAGGTTCGATTTAGTAAAACTGTGTTTTTGAATTTTCTCTTAATTAGCTTCCTTCATTTAACTGAATCATTTTGCATATTTTATCAAATGATAAATACATTTGAGTTATTTAAAAAAACTTTTTATTTATTTATTATTTTTATATTTTGTCTAATTATGTTCGAATTTGCCGGATATATCCCTTATTACGTTCATACAAGACAAAATTTAGATAAATACCCCAATAATTAGCAATAATACATGTTTGAAAAACTGACATGTTTTTTATGGTGTTTTCCTCCTTACGATTAGCTCAATTTTAGATTAGTACTTTTTAAAGTTGCTTAGATTGAATGCATTTTTAAGTTTTTTGTGGGTATAATGAAAATTTTAATGTTTGTCAATATTTATTAGACAGGTTTTATTGGGAAAAGTTATAAGAAAAATAAAATACTATTTTAGATTGTATGATGGTTGTCATTAGACACGGTAAAATGTAACAAGCGAGCTATACTTGATTAGATCGCGAAGCAATCTGTGTAGAAGTTACAGGGGTTGGTGAGCGATAGCGAGCAGGGGGCAATGTCCCCCTAGTTAATAAAAATAACTAAAATCTTACTTTTTCAAATCACTACAAGGTGGCTAAATGAAAACAAAGGGTTTTTCATTTATGGCAGGAATATTATTATGGTAGAAAAATATTTTAATTTTTTTTCATTCTTCAAACCGTATTTGTGGCCTATTCTGCCCGAGAAATAAATTATAAGAACACTTTTATTTTTAGGATTTTATTTTTTGTATTATATTGTTGACTGTGAATTCTTCAACAGACATTATTTTCTTATTCAGAAATTTTTTCACTAATACTTTTGAGGGGAAAAAGAAAAATTTTTAAACGACGCGGAAAATTATGTATAAAAAATCCTGTAAAATGTTATGAACCCAGGGGTCGAAATGAGATGAGCCTTTATGCTCTGATATGGTTTCCCCCTAAATACTTTGTACATGATTTTATTGGTAATTGTCATTGTGCAAGTTAAAAAAGTTTCAAGGTATGCAAGACGGTAGGATGGATTCGGAAACCTCTGACACGTAAAAGATAAGAAAATCTATGGTAAATTTTATAAGTTAAGATATAAGCACCACCCGTGAAAGATCTGGCATATAAATCAAAGAGAAAGGACTACTTTACTTTTCACAGAAATTATTAAATAAAGTTTCAGCTTCGGGGCATACAAATCCCTTAATCTTGGATAAGAACCCTTCCAACTTGTACCATACTGGTCATTCTTCTCATTGTTGAAAAATCTTTTCTCATTGCATGCAAACTGTTAAAGCATCGGATCTTATTGGAACGATCCAGCTCTTTCATTTTTCGGAACAGCTTTTTACCAAGACCGATAGCGCACTGGTTTATTGTCAGTTTTGTACTTTGTTTGGAGGGAAGCAACATCCCTTTTTCTGATAAGACCCACCAAAATATCGAAAATTTCAAAAGCCGTCTTGGATGACTTCCCAAAGTTCCTAAAATGGTCAATTTCGACAATAGTTCAGATGATTGAGACTATTTCCTTGACCGACATGGAAGATCTTGGATCCATTCCAACTGGGTCATAAGGCTGTTGCATTTTTTCCTTATTCGAATCCCATCAAACTTAGATAAATAAAACAATTCCAAACCGCAAAGGACGGACAGCAATACAAATGCATCAGCCTCCATCAACTTCAACTAACATGGCTGAGGCTTGCCTCTAACGGTGGGATTTGACGAGTTGTGTTGACACATCCAATTTTAGGTGTGCCCAAAAATTAGTGGAACATATCTCATAACTGTACAATTTTTTTTATTGTGAACCTTCTTGGTTTTTAAAAGGTTCCTTCATGTACTTCTATTACATAATAAGTTTAGTGGAATGAAATGTAAGCAAGACAAATCTCAAAAAGGAAGTTCTAGCATTAGAAATAATAAGATTTTAAGTGCAGCGCAATTTTAGAGATGTATTTGTAGTTTTTTGGAAGAAAGAGAAAAATAATAACAATATTCTCGTTTTTTTTATTAAATATTAAGCTCGAATATAAATAAAAGCATGTTCCTTGATGAAGTTGTTATCAATCACTAAGCCTCTCAATTTCTTCAGTAAACCATAACAACTCCATCACTTCTCCTAAATCTCCCTTTCATCCGACTCTTGATATCAGAAGAGTTAAAAGAGTTTTCTCATAGAGTTCAAAGAATAATAGAGGCGGCATGAACGGCAATCCTATGTTCCCATCAATCCATCATCAACACCAGGCAAAAATAATTCTTTAACATTGCAACTCCCATATACGCGTCGATTTCGAAGGTGAAAATCGCTCTAACTCACAAAAAAAAGATCGGAAAAAGCAAAGAACACATGTTTGTAATGTAGGGAATGAACACTAAGACTTCTGAGTGTAAAGTTCATATTATCTATGTAACCTTTTGTTAGATGGTAATTTTTAAAAAAAACCTCGCCATGAATAAGATCGACTTTCACATACTTCATTCGATTAGATTCAACATAATTTTAGTTTAACTTACCTGTATTATAAAATGAACATTTGTTATTATATTGTTTGTGTTTTTGAGTCATTTAAATCAGTATTTCTGGTCGAAAATTTTCCAAAGTTTTTATAGTTTTTTTACTTGAATTCGAAGTGGCAAAATCTCAAAAAAAATTATATTCAAATGTGCTCTAAAATAATTATTTTCTCAAATAATATGTCATTTAATTCTTAATATACAGCATAAAATATACGTATTTTCCCCTTTTGTGTTTCTTAAATGAACTCATAAAACATTTTATGAGTACAATGGAATTGTTAAGCTTTAGGACTTAAAAACATAGGTAATTAAAAAAATTATAGCATTCAAAGATGTTATAATTAATACGCATCAATCCCTTAACTCAGAGTTTATCGTACAGTTACGAGGTCATAAACCAAAATTCCATTATAGATAAACAAAATCATCTTTTCAGAGAATTCGCAAAAGAGAGAGAACGAGTAGAAAACAGACAAGAATTTCTAAAACTTAGAAGAGCACAGCAATTAGAAAGAGAGCTTAATGGATATGTAGAATGGATATGTAGAGCAGGTAAGTAAGACAATTTACTAGTTTACAATGAAAACAGTTTAATTCTACGAATTGGAAATCAAAGGTACCGGTGAGACGTACTGTAGTAGAAGCAGTAACCATTGTGATGTTCATCGAAGAATTTGTTTTGTGCAATTTCTAGGCAGCCTAAACTAAAGTAAGAAAAAATACTGTCAAAGAATCGGTCACTGAGGCTGCGTTAAGAGCGTAATTATGGTTATATCCCTCTCATTTCACCGGCCTATTCTAAAAGTTTACTATATGTCTATTATGGCTAGTAGTTGAGAAAACGTGTAAAATAAAAACGTGTAAATTCTTCCTTTTGAACTTTAGAAGAAGTAGACGAAACGGCCGAATTTGGGTCGTAAATGTCTGAAACATGTTCATTCAATAAATTCAACGTGTAAAAGCATTTTGTAGGAGAGACCGGGGCTATAGTCTGAAACAGGATCAAAAACGCCTAATAATGCTCATCATACAACTTCAGGGACCGATATTTTTACAGTATTTTAACTACTTCTATTTCGGCTGTCTTGTTATTGCACAAGAAAAAATTTTCGATGATTACAGTAGTAACTGCATCTAATACATTACGTCTCAGGCGCCAATTCTAAATGAACAGAGTATAGTTGGGATTCTTCTATCATTTTTCCACAATAAAGCTAAGGTATTGTAATTTCGGTGGTGGAAAAAAAGAGTACATACAGGTACACACCTCGTTCTCCGTAAGTAAATAACTAACTACTAAGTATGTCATAGTTTGGATCCAGGAGTACTTTTCCTTTAATTTAATATTAGTTAAAGATATTACGACACTAGTCTGTTCATTTAGAATAGACCGGTGAAACAGGAGGGGTGACGCTCAATAACACCTGATAATGCTCTTCACGCAACCTCAGTGACCGATTCTTTTACAATATTTTTCCTACTTTAGTTTAGGCTGCCTAGTAATTTCACAAGACAAATGTTGAAATGATAATTACAATAATTGCTGCTTCTAGTACATTATGTATTATCGGCCTATTTTAAATGAATATACTATAATAACAGCGGAAAAACAAATTCGATTTAACACGGCAATTTATAATTTCCTTGATACCTTTGGTAATTTATTTCTGCTACATGGGTAAAAATTTAAAAGATTTCGACAGGAGTATCATTTTATGATATTAGTTAAACATTTACGTAATAAAAAATTAATTGATTTTTAAAAATTAAAGTGTAGCTACTTTTTAAAAATAGAAATATTAATTTATTTTTAGCAAAAGAATGTAATTTCAAAAAAATGTTTGTAGCATGTTATATATTTCTATTCCTTTTCACAGAGGAGGTAATTTTAAATGAAGAGAGAACAACAGAAGAAGAAAGACTACACATAATGGAAGGTAAGATTTACATAACTTAAATTTTGGAAAACTACTTATAGTGCTTAGTTTTGGTTCTAATTGTTAAACTCCTGATTTATTCTTGGTAAGTCTATTGATTTGTGTATTTTTCAATACAAGTTCAGGAAATTCTAAAAAAAAATATTACCTGTTTTTTTAAATAAAGGTATTTATTCAAAAGTAACCAATTGAGCAAACTGATACATTTTAATTTGAGATACTTTGATACACTCGTGGGGCACAATGATAAAAGTTCTCATTCTGTGCTTTCAGAAATATATCTCAATGCAACTTAAAAAAATATCAGTTGGAGTAAGAGAGCTACAGTGAAAGATATTAAGGTTGTGATTGAAATTCTTTTGTTAGAATCTTTGGGTCTTGAGGGATTGGCGGATTGGGTGTTTGAGGGATTGGCCACATTTTTTTATTTCTAAATTATTTTAAACCAAGATACCTATAAAATCCTATTTAGAAATTTGTTTAAAATTACCATACGGTAAATTCTTTGAGTTTTCATTCTTAAAAGTTCAATGGAAAATTTATTATCTATATTTTTTTTTTAAAAATAGGTTACGTAAGACTGCTTATGATCTTTCTCAAAACCCGAAAATTTATTATTTTCCAAAGTTTTTGTTACTAAGTACTATTTTTGAGCTATTAATCACTTTATCATTGTGCCCCAAGCAACGTATTCCACTGCCCCGCATGTGGGGCATATTGATAAAGAAGTATTTTCTTTAAAATCGGACTTACATTATGGGTCATTTTAGGTGTTTTTGAAGTATTTGAATAAGTTATTTTTCGACTCACGAAATGTGTTTAATGTTGGTCTATCAAATAGGTCCAGTTCCCCCTAAATCCATTTTACGCAAGTTTTGAGATTCAACCAAAAAAATTTTTTTTCTTTTGAAACCTAATAGTTATAGTAAAATTAACACCTAGCGAAAATAATTGAATTTAAAATAAAATAAATTGAAGTTTTTTCAAGAGGCCAAAGAAAACTTTTTCTCAAAGACAGTAATGCTGTTATTTATTAGCCAAAAGAAATAGATGACCAGCATCTTTGTTTCGTGTAAAATTCGACACTAAGAGCAGCCTCACTTTTTTGTCCTTACTGGATGAACTTTTGATACGAAGCCAAGAATCGACGCCTCTTCATACTTTTAGTCTTAATTCCTTTATTCCTTTTAAAAGTCAATGTGCTGATTCTTCTTGCTTCACTTTCCCACTAAAGCAACTTCATGAGCATTGTTAAGTATTATAAAAATTAAGCGAAATAGATTAAAATAATAACATATAATACCACAAGATATAAAATCACATAAATATGTCATTTAGCGTTTATTTTAAATTGCAAGAATTCGATTATTAATTGCAAGATATTCATGAGAAAAACTATTTATAGTTTAGGTACATAATTATTTTTGTGTAAATTGATTTAAATTTTGCAGAATACCACTGTGAAAATGTTTTTAACAGTGCTTCAAATTATTGAAAATATCTAAAACCGTCATAGAGAGGAATTCGCATGATTTTTTAATCGATTCTTCTTGCAAAATTAAGCAACTACTCAAAATTTTAGGCCGATCGAGAAATTTTGTGATTCCCCAAGAAATAAACAAAAATCCACTCTTTAAAAGCGCGCGAAAACGCCAAGAGTTTGGGATCATTGTATATTGACGTCATCATACGATAAACATTGTTGGAAAGCAATGGAGTTGATGGTAGGATTGTTGACATCTTTAAACAATAAGCGTTTTCAGTCACGTTTTTTTCTCGACTTTTATATTAAAATATTTAATTACCTGTATATTTTTTTGAAAAATTGACTAGATATTTCATTTTACCATTCAAAAAACCATACGGAACACTTGTTTGTTTTTGAAAATCTGACACATGCAACTTCCTTATTAGATTTAATTAAAATATTTGTAATTTGTATAAAACTAGTCAATTAAAATTGTACGTGTTTGAATGGTAAAAAATTTTCTTTAAAAACTTAAACTTTTCTTGTCACTTTCATCTACGAATCGACGCGACGTGAAAGCTGTGAATTATCTGAATTGCCATATCTCTTGAAGAATAAATAAATTCTTTATACTTAAATTCTTTAAGAAACTACAAACACACTTGTTTTCCAATATAGAAACTTAGAACCAAATTAGCATCGAATTTAGAAGGCTTGTGAGGTGTCGGTGCAGGCGGAGGGAGCTAAATGTTGCTATCAAAATCTTGTGACAATGAGGAAGTTGCATGATTTTTTTAATCGATTCTTCATACAAAAATAAGCAACTACCCAAAAATTGATCCTCTAATACCCCTCCAAAAGTGGCAGATTTATAAAACCCGTCACATCCAATAGTAGCTGAGACCTCGATACTGTACTGCCTACCCGTCTGTAAATCATAAATATTTGCAGTGTTCCCCTCTTTCATACGATGGAATTTTAAAATACCCTTTTGGACCCTCTCTTTGTTAGTATTTTTATATCTGTGGTGGGCATTTTAACGCCCCCATTGAGCTTTTAAGTTTATTTAAAACTCTACTCGACAAAAAAAATGGGTCAAACTGCCACAGAAACTTTAAAAGCAGATTCTTATGTAAAATGACACCCTGAATCCGAATCCGACCCCAGTTTTCCTCCATCACCCTCATATTTTCGGAGAACAGCCCCTCCCCCTTTTTACGTTTTTCGACTACTTTATAACTTTGAACTCGACTTTCAGGGTCAATAAAGAGCATTGCTTTAGTCTTCAAATTTCCCCCCAGGGGACAAGAAAGGTTCAAATTAATAAAATATGAAAATTTATAACAAATGGATAGGTTCAAGGGAAAATTACCCCCCTAAAAACACAGAAAAAATCATTAAAAGTAGTAGGATTTGTTATAAACTATTTATTTCGTTTATTTTGTAAGGTGCCTGCCTACCTATAGAGGCTTTTTTTAATAATTAAAATTTTGACCCAATTTGTGATTAATACAATTAAATGCATCTAAAAACTATGAATAACATAAAAAAATAAATATAGATTCAAATTTTCATATTATTGAAGAATTTATACATAAAAATCCAAAAAAAACGCCTTTCCGCAAATCATCATAACTCAAATTCATATGAAGATATTTTTGTCTTGTAAACTTGGTTATCCTCGTGAACTTATATTTTAGGAGGCCTAGTACTTTTATGTCTAAATTTATTTAATATCAAAAGTTACAGAACCAAACGTGAAAAATGAAAAAAAAAACACCAAAATTCAGTAAAGTTTTAAGTTATACTATTCATAAAATAAAAAATATCACACCCACAACCACAAAAAAATAGGGCTCCTAAATCTAAAGCCCTGGATGAAGCTACGTTGCTTAAGTAGCGACATGAGTTCAAATCGTCCGCCATTTTGGGTTTTTTCCCTGTAGTCCGCTATGAGGAAAAGGAGTTGCAATAGTTGAAATGCAACAATGAGAAAATTGAGATAACTAAAAAAATAATAAAAGGAGACTTCCGCAAAGCTTCTCTGCTATATTTAAGGATTTTTTAGTTTGTTAAATTCATAAAAAAATATTTATTTAGTTTTTGGTATATCAGCCATAGATCATTTCTATTAAATATTTATGTGTTTTAAATCATAAAACGAGAAACGTTTTAAATCATAAAATCATTACATTTTATCTCTTGAAGATTTATCAAACTAAGTTAAGAATTTAAATAAAGCAACAGAAAACTTAATAAAATGTAATGTTTTTAATTAAAATATAACGAAATGGTGTAAGGAATTTAAGGTGCCTGTTTAAAATTGAAGATACGCCACACACACATATATTATACATTATTCAATTTCTTTATTATTTTAACTTTATTATTATTCAAAATATTTATATATTATATTTTACATCTACTTAATTTCAGAGGCTGCTGCCCTCATGCCAATACTCTTACTCGAGCATTTTTTCATTTTTCTTGTTTTTAAACTTTGGTTTTTGTTTTTTATCAAAAAGTGAACTCTGTGGGTCACAAAAGTTTTTACGAGCTTTTCCATTAAATAACAGCAAGTGGGAAAGTTTTTATAATGATCCCAGGCAGAACTTATCATCAAAGATTTTAAAATTTTCGTATCAAAATGTCCCTTCAGAATTCGATCTTCATTCGCTCGAAACAGGTTTTCTATATGAAGTAGAATGCCGTAGACCTCTTGAGAAACATAAACTAGATTAGATTTATCTTTATGAAACTCTCTCAGTTTGGTAAACATTTGTTTACTTGAATTAATGTTGCTGCTGAATCTAGGATTTAGAGTTTCAATACAAGTTTGGCAAAGGGTTCCTCGTCTAATTACGGTCTTCCCAACACATCCACACAAGTAATATAATGAGCTTTCTTCGATTTCTGACAAATCCCTCTCAACAATTTCAGAATACATTTCTATATCCACCTTTTCAAAATCTATATCAAAACTTAGTTTTTCATGATATGATATATTCAAAACATCAAAATTAGATATTTCTTCATCATTTTTTTCAAAATCTTCATCAAAACTGACACAATTATTATCATGATTGAAACTCTGTTCAGAATATATCTGAAATATAGTGGTGCCCATAGCTTCGTCGTTGTCAATGAAACTGTTTCCTTTAACACCCGACGTAAAATACTGTGAAAGGATAATCATTCTGAGGCATGTTTTTTGAATTTATTTCTTACAAAAATAATTTTAATATTTTTCTAAAAACAGTTTTTTGTTGTCAGGGACCTAATGTCTTTTCAATAACCAAACAGGACCTGCATTAAATATTCATTAAGATTATCTATATTTCTTCTAAGATATATTAAAATGATGAACTCATTAAAAACTTAAAATTAACTTCAATTATTATCAATTTTTATTACCATTTGGAAAATCAACAGAATTTTTCTGTAATACATATTTTGAGGCTTTTCTTGACCCTTGTAGAGGTCGATGAGACAAACAAGGAACTGCATTAGGCTTCAGAAGGGGCCTGTTATCCGCTCTATTATTTTCAAACTGGTCCTCCGTAAAATGGACCTAGATTAAAATGTATAGTTAGGTATGTATTGTAAACAATTATGTATTGCTGTAGACCGCAAAGGAAAATTGTTACTTTGGTACTTTAGGATAAGCTAGGCACAAGCGTCGAGGTTTGTTAAATGCCCAAAAAAACGATATTAACACCATTAAAATATCTCAACTAGCAGTGTTTCTTTCAAGTATTCTTATATTTTCATTTGGGAAATAATATGCATTGCCATTATAGTCCGAATGAAGATTTTCACCCGGCTAATCCTAAACTATTTTTCTTTAAATATATGTGGGGAATAGGATTAGACAGTAACAGTTTAGGAAAAAACTGTTTTTACATTATCTCTGCGGAAAAGTTGGTTATTTTGAAATAAATAATAATTATTACTCAGATTATGTTTTATAACTTTAACTTTGTTATGGAAAGCGATTTTAAGATGCTGGATGGATATTATTGTTGACTGTATTTTTAAAGATATTTTATATTAGGTTTTTGAGGCCACGACATGCATATTAAATCTGCTACATATGTGTATTAAAAACATTAATCAAAAATGTGTAATGAAAACTGGGTTACTTTTTATAATGATCGGATCACTTTACAACATCAATACGGGTTTATTAATTTAACAAGTGAGTATAATAAATGCAATACATAACTTGAGCAACATTACTAATAAATATAATTAATAGGATAAATGTAATTAAATGATTTTTATAAACTTACCTCATACACTTTGCAGTGGTCATTTCGTTTCCACTTTTCTCTCCCGATGTTATGCAGCCAGACTTTTCGTCTTTCTTCGTTAAATTTCCCAACAGGTAATCGATAGAACTTGTAGTCACCAGTTGAATTGTTTGTGCACACAAAAGCATAACAACTTGGCATCTTTAATAACTATACAATCGCAAATAAAATGATCAAAGGTGTCTCAGTATGAAAATCTATCGCACTGGCTCGGAGCTTGAAAAACCCATAATGGCGGCTGTTTACATGCGTGACTGTGAACGTCCAATCAAAATCGGAAGCGGCAACATAAAAGTGAATCGCTACTTAAGCTTTGCTATCCAGGGCTTTACCTAAATCATATTATGTCAAGTACTGTGCCCAAGTTTTATAGAAATTCATTCATAATATTTTGAGTTATGCAGTTTTGCGGAGAAGGAAAATAGCAAAAATGTGATTCTGAGACAAACGCGAATTTCTTTATTTTTTCCTTAATAAAATGCCTATTTAGCTGTGAGTAAAATTTCTGTAACTTTGGTTCTTGGAAAGATAAAGACAAAATTTAAACTGATTTGGAAAGCTTAAGATGTGCTTTTTGAAATGAGGTGATAAAATTTTTTTGAATTTTGGGTTCAAAACGGCGTTTTTTAGGTAGGCAGGCACCTTAAGCCAATGTTCCCCAACCTTTTTACCACCACGGACCGGTTAACGTTTGATAATTTTACCGCGGCCCACTGGGGGGCGTTGATTGTTTAGTTTCTAGATTATTTTGATTTATTGATTTTAGCTTAATTGAATTTAAACATGCTTTCAAAATAAAATACTGTTACACCAAAAAATAAATATAGAGTGATTTATATTTCGTTTCATTCATTAATTTGGAGTATAATCCTAGGAATTCAAATTCATTTTCAATAAAATGGTCGGCCCGAGGCCAGGTACCATTTGATCCAAGGACCAGCACCGGTCCGCGGACCGGGGGTTGGAGACCACTGCCTTAAGCAATTCAATTTCAAAGGGTCCTAACCCTTCCCCAAGGACCCAAATTTAATAATGATATGCAGCAATTAATTTTAGGAAACGCGGTTGAGGAGTTATCGCCCCCGAAGCACGCGTGGAAGGGTTCGGAAGGATCTCTGAATCGCGCGCTCAGTAATTATGTACTGAATTAAACCTATCCTTTGTTATGTATTTTTATATTTTATTAATTTGACTCTTTAAAACCAGTTTTAAAGAGTCAAATTTTCAAATATTTTCTGGGGGAGAGGACCCCCTGACCCCCCTTTGGTACATGGAACAAAATTACTCACAATTTTTTAAGTTTTTATAATACTTTTATCTGTTTTTGAAATATATTTAATTTGTAAAGTACATTTTTAAGACGTGAAAGGAATTCGTTTCATCATAAAATATGGCGTCAGTTGGTTGTTATGATTGGATGATAATAAGTTGTTTGATAGCTGCTTGCTTAGTAACTGCGACCTTATCCGTAATCTAAAAAATGGAAATATTTTAAAATTGAGAATTTTTTTAGAAATTCTAAAGGCACTTTGCACATCCTCAAAAGAATCCGGACAGTTTGATACCAAATATTTTATGTGTTATACGGATCAGTAATTAAAAAGCCTTTCTCTGGAAACCGTTCACCAAAAACTTTTTTTTAGAATAGAAACTATAAAGGTATGGCAAAAATTACAACAGTTTTATAAAGGTATGGTTTGTTTCATTTTTTATGTTAAATGTTTTATTAGTATTTTAAAATTTAATTATTATTTTCAGATTAAAAACTGTTTTAAAATAAGTTTTCCTTCAGAAAAACCTAAAATTTAATATATTTATATAAATCTGAATTAAGAGCATTAGAAACCTAATAAATATTTATACGTCGTTTTATGTCGGTCCCTTGAAAGGCGTAAAAACAGTGCTTTACTTATATGCCCCAATGAGCTAAGTAGTCCCTTCCTATCTCACGTCACATTCCAAGTTCAAGATAATATGATGCGGTGATGCGCTCATGGGGTTTCGGTGCTGGTGGGAGGAGCTACAGAGGTGCTATGTTCACGTTCTCTCGTTAGTGGCGTGCAGCACATTAGCGACACAGAAATAACTGGTCTATCTGTGAGAATAATCGTTTCAAAGAAGCTGACAAAGAAGTTTAGTCTTGTTTTTGTTTATAATTATATTTACATTTTCTCTCGCAGCTAGGGCGGGAAGTGCAATTTAGCTTTAATTCTTTGACTTTATCTAAAATTTTTGGGCAAAATAAAGATCTATTTTTATATTATGGAAACAAATTCCCCATTCGATTTCACATCGGAAAATTTCGATCCAGTGCAAGTTCTACAAAGTGACTCTATTGTTTTGCCTTATCCCAAAGCAAAAACTTACAATAATATTGCCGAGTACTTTTCCCGTACGTTCTTGAAAAATAACTTAGCGGCGAGTAAAAAGAAACTGCCGTCTCCGAAGAATAGAAATTACACCTATTACCTTGACACGCTTGGTCTTAGAGGATGGAGAGCTGAAAATTACTTGCAAAAATTGGAAATATTTCGAAGATCCAAAAAAGGATTAAAAAAGAAGCCTAAAAATATAACTTACACCCCTGGATCGCCTTTGCGTTCCAAAAAGGTTACAAACCTGAACTCTAATTATCGCGAGTATTGGAAGCGAAAACAGCTGTCGTTTGAAAAGGCGAAATCAGTTCCAGATATAGCCTCGATTCTGAAAAAAAGTGAAGACATCCCTATTTTTCAAAAAATTAAGTCACTTGCAAAGCCTATTACGGCACAAGAGCTGATAGAAAAAGCTAAACAACCTTCTTCTCCTAAAACATCTTGTGTGTCTGAAGTTCCTCGTACTAAGCCAGTGGATAGACAACAAATATCTTATACTGAAAAGTTTGGACCTAGTTCCTCTTCCATTAATACTGCTTATCTTAGTGATGATGATAGTTCAGGCACCGAAGAGTTGGAACGTTTCTGTCGTTATTTATCATCTAAAATTGTTGCGAATCCTGTAAAGAAACAAATTAGTCAATCCAAAGATTTTTTAGGCGTGACAAATCCTTCTAATTGTGTTGGGACAGCTACTGATGTAAATACTGTACTGAATGATGTCCAATCCTATTGTGTTAGTAGTTCTGAAGAAAAGCAGATTGTTTCTGCTCTTACCCCTATGGAAAATATACTAGAATCTTCTGAAGATGTACAGACTTTGAAGAGTTGTCCTAAGAAAAAAACCAATGTGATTGGTAGGAGTGTTAAACGATTGACATCTAAAAAAGTTCAGCCTTCTAAAACAACTTTAAAAAAAGAAAATTGCAAGCTTCTGTTAAACCAATGCACTTGCAACCCCAAACTTTCCATGGGATCTCATTGCACTTGTGGTGCCTATTCCATTGCAATGAACAATATAAGTAAATTTAAGATTCCTCGGAAAAAACTGAATAGTGCCAATAGATGTGATTAAAAAAACATTTCTTCTTGTTGCACATTAGAAATGGTTTATATATTAGGTCAAGTCTGCTTGCAAACTTGTAACTGAAAACCAATATTTAAGGCTCTAAAGATTACCTAGATTTTGTGTTTTACATGTGTTTCAAATCTAACAATGTTTGATCAAATTGTGGTGACCCAATCCATCGAGTAAAAGTTTTAATCTGGCTAGTGCCAAAGATTTTTGGCATGACAAATCCAAGTTATTGTGTTGGGTGGGACATCTACTGATGTTAATGACAGGAGTAAATGATGTCCAACTAAAATTTCAAGACCTTGTTTTAACCTTTTTGTGTAGTAATTTTGATAATTTTTTTATTTAAGAGACTGAAATAAAACTCTTTTTGATCAATTTAAATTGTTTTTTAATTTGTTTGTTCAAAACTCCATATTTTTTGTTTGTTATTATACAGTCGAGTCCTCTTAATGTGATCGGATAATGTTATCGACATCAACAGGTCCTGATCATTCCCATTTAATTTAATGTAAAATACATCATTTATTGTGATCAACTATGGATCACCACGCCACTTGATGTTATCGAAATTTGTCCATATCCCCCTAAAAAATGCCCGCTTTTTAGTTTCATTTTGAAGGTCAATTTCTTTTTTCTGAAACTCAGTATAAGGTCACAGTTGCACTGTTACGTTTCTTTGCTTTGATTGTAAAAAAATAAAACATTCTATGCTCTCTGACCTCAAACATTGAAAGAAAAGAGGGGGCAAATCCATGCTTGTCATTGGATCGCCGACTTGCAGAATTTTCTGATGAGAGATTTTTTATTTGTTTTCTTGTTTAGTGGAATTTAGATGAAATTCAGTGGTTAATTAGGTTTCTGAGCCTTTTCTATGTAAAATTTTGAAAAATACTGATGATATCTTGACTGGAAGTCGAAAGAAAACAAGTTTATGAGCAGAATCGCGTAGGTGAAGTGCTCTAACATATCTGAAAATACAGAGTAAGCGATTTTTTTATTTTTATTAATTGGACTAATCTTATATTTTACCCAAAAAATGTGCCAAGTACATAGTGTAAAATTATCTTGAAAACATTAATTATGGTTACATAAGTTTAATATTAAAGCAAACACTCTACTTACACTGTTTGCTACTTTTTTTATAGGAAATCGCTTATTGTTATCATTTGGAATGTTATCAGTTTAGTATCGGACAAATGCAATCACATTAAGCGGATTCGACTGTACTAATAGTAGTGAAGTATATCACGCAATAAGGAAGTTGCATGTGTCAGATTTTCAAAAACAAACAGGTGTTCCGTATGGTTTTTTGTATGGTTAAATGAAATATCTAGTCAGTTTTTCAAAAAAATGTACTGGTAATTAAATATTTTAATTTAAAAGTCGAGAAAAAAACACGTGACTGAAAACGTTTATTGTTTAAACTATAAGATGACGTCAACAATAATACCATCAATTCCATTGATTAACAACAATGTTTAGTATAAGATGATGTCACATCCAAACTCTTAGCGTTTTCGTGCGCTTTTAAAAAGGGGATTTTTGTTAATTTTTTTGGCAATCAAAAAATTTCTCGATCGGCCTCAAATTTTGGGTAGTTGCTTATTTTTGCAAGAGGAATCGATTAAAAAAATCATGCAACTTCCTCATTATTGTACATGTGTTTATGAAGGTCTTCATCTTGTTTTATATACCTACTCATTATAGCTCTATCATTTCCTTCATGAACTGAACTGAAATTTTTTATTACATAAGGCAGTGTTCCCCAACCTTTTTACCACCACGGACCGGTCAACGTTTGATAATTTTACCGCGGCCCGCTTGGGGGGGGCGTTGATTGTTTACATTACAGATTATTTTGATTTATTAATTTTAATTTAATTATATTTAAACATGCTTTCAAAATAAAATACAGTGACACCAAAAATTAAATATAAAGTGATTTATAATTCATTTCATTCATTTATTTGGAGTATATAAAACTAAGAATTTAAATTCATTTTCAATGAAATGGTCGGCCCACGGCCCGGTACCATTTGATCCACGGACCGGCACCGGTCCGCGGACCGGGGGTTGGGGACCACTGACATAAGGTACTGCTACTCACCCGAAAGCTTTTATTTTCTTGCTCTGGTGAGAGCTTTCTTTCTTTTCTTTTTTCCCTTCAGCATTAATTTAAACACTGTATTGACTTGTGTGCTCATGGCACCATATCTATCTTCTTTTCTTTCAATTCTTTTATGAATATTTGTATGACAGGATGTCCATACACTTTTCTTTCTCGAAATAATAATTCGGCTTTGGACTTGACTTGAGAGGAAGGTTATCAGGCTTATGGCTGCTTGAGTTAAGTGTAGAGATTGGTAAAAGAAATTTGTAATTCCTCTATTTACTGAAAGCAAACAAGCATCTTAGTTTTAAACCTTCTCTATAAAAATAAATTTTACCATTTACAGATATGGATGTTTTTGGCATACTGTGGTTTACAAGAAAAAATATTTTGCAGCTGTAGGATACCTTACATGTTTAAATGTTGCCAGTACATGTTATTTATGAATATTTTGTATATTAATCTCTTGTTTAAGAGGTTGGTACTTACGTATTATACAGTCAACCGTTCAGCAGCCGTTAAGTTCAGCGTCACAGCTGAATTTAACTGTCAATAGACTTGAATAACACCAGTCAATAGACTTGAATAACGTTTTCCAATTCAACGGCACGGTCAACAGGATAATACGTAAGAATCGAGAGGTTTTCCTAATTCAATCAATATTGAGTGCGTACATATTATTCTGTCATCAGTCAGTTTCAGATGCACAGTTTATGGGGTTTGATCTCAATTTTAAAGATTCATTTCAGTTTATAAAGACAATTTTTAATTCAACGACACTCAATCTAACACTTAATCTTAATCTGACACTTAACCTAAGGGGCCATTCATTAATTACGTAAGGGTCCTGAGGGGGAGGGGGGTTGGAAAAATCTCTACATACCCTTACTTGGGGGATGGGGGGTCAAACCAATTCTTACGTAAGATTTTCCTAATTAATATAAACAAATTCCAATTATTCTAATCAAGAGATAATAATATAATAGTAATATGTAGTTGACAGCAAGAATATTACTTATCTGTTGAAAAATAAAAATCTTTGAATTACGCCAAACGGAGAGTTTTCTAACATTTTATTGTTTTGAAAAACATAATGGAATCTTACGTAAGAATAGGGGGGGAGGGGTTTGAAAAATCTTACGTACCCTTACATGGGGGGAGGGGGGGTCAAAAATTGCCAAAATCATCCTTACGTAATTAATGAATGGCCCCTAAGGACATTTTTGTATCATAACTATTATTTACTTTCAATCATCTTTTTTTTAAATAGGACTTTTCTCCCTTTCCTAACTACTTTAACCATTACACTTATCGGGACAGATTCCATAATTGAGGTTTTCGCCAAACTTGGCAAGATCGGATTTAAAAGCGTGGAGGAAATCCCGCCAACATTAAACATTGTTGCATACAGTAAAATGGTCATCGCCAAAATTTGGCGTAATTTGGCGAAAACCTCGATTACGGAATATTACCCCACTTATCAAATATGGTAAAAATTAAGAGATACTTAAAAGATGATACTCTTACTTATTCCCTTTTTCCTTTGAGGTAGTTAACTCTTGGGTTAAATTTGTAATAGTTATCTTGATATTTTTCTCTTAGCTCGTAGGAAAGCAGCAGCAAAGCGGAAAAAAATGAAAAGTTTACGTGGAAAAAGTGAAGAGGATGAGGAGGAAGGAGAAGATGAAGGTAACCTGATCTTGGTCTAACCACAATGAGTATTTCTGACCGTACTGCATGCTTTATCTTGCCCACTGTGCTCTATCGTAAATATACACTTAAAATCTATTTTCTCTTCCATCTGTTTTTCTACTAAAATCACCAGCATGTGTATCTATATTCCTCAAACACCTTTTTTACTTCTGTTTACTGTGAGCATGCAAATAACTACTATTTCAGATATTTCGTAAATGTCTGATGTGGTATAACTATGATAAGGTATCTCATATATCTTGATAAATACATTAAAGATGAATTTTTAAGCTTTTGGAAAGTATGGTTTTTCTTTTTATGTCTTATGTTTCACTCAGATGTCTCAACCTCTGTAAACAAAAATTCACTCAACTCCAGGGATGAATCTTCTGGGTTTCTAGGAGGGATAGTTGTAGTCTGGTAGTAAAATAAAAATTCTGCTAATTTTTATTACCTGACCTCGGCTTATAAGCCCAGAAGATTCATCTGGCTGTGAAAGCCTTACACACTTAATTATTTGGTTCATAAAGTAAGTGAATAGTTATTCTAATATAATTTCTGCATTAATCTTTCTGGACTCTGTTTAAAACATGCAAAATTATTTTCCTGTGTAACTGCATTTCTATGAGCAGCTTATAGAATGAAATATTTTTTAGTTCATAATTAACGTAATATTTACAATTTAAAATTTATTCTTAGACCTGATTTAAAGTTTATAAGAATTTAAAACTCCTGGCGAATTGATTTTCTAAACGTACTTAGCCTGTATAGTGTTAATTTTGTTTTACTTAAATTATCTAACATGGAAGGTATCAAAAATCTCATTAATTATAAAATTAAAAAAGTTCACTAATATAATTTTCATTTCAACTCCATTATCTGTCCTGTAAAATATTGCCAAGCCACGAACTATTCAAAATACAGCAACATTTTTATGATTGTCATTGTATGTTTTATTCAGTTATGACATTATTTCTAACTTTTGGCGTTATTTAACAAGACAGTTAATGAAATTGGACCATATTTTCATACTTATCTGAATTTTAAGCAGCAGCATAAGAACATCAACTGATAAAAAAGGAGGAATGTGTGTACTTTTCTAGAAACTCTGTCCAATTAAGTCCCGATCAATTTTCAACTCATCTCTGTATATAAAATGTACTACCTGTTGTCTATGTTGATGTATCATGCTTGAACCACTAATGTCATTCTCTTCTCTTTTGCATGTGCTTCACAACTGCTTTGCCCTTCATGTGCAACTTAAACCCTCAGCACCAACTGCAAAGTTAAAAATTAAAGGTATAGGACCAAACAGAGGGGTTTCTATTGATAACTTTAATGTTGATAGCAAAATATAAACTTAATCTCAATGCTATATATGTACATAATACAAATAAAATTCCACAAAATAAATCTGTGCAACCAACTTATGATAGGTCCAATACAACCTTTAAATATTTTTGGTTTCAAATAATTGATTATTTTTACTTTAATAAAAACCAGTAAACACTCATTGTGGATTAGGTATTCTGTACCTTTAACACTAAGTGGTAAGTCAGCGAGGTTTTAAATAGTTTTTTCCGGTACAAAACTTCCATTTATTTTTTAAATAGGAATAGCCGGACACAATAATAGGAATAATTCACAATTTTTATGTAAAAATTTCCTCTGTATTGTTCAGTCTATATATTACCTACAGTTGATTTTGTCTTTGCATTAAATGATATAACATATTTAATTTATATTTTCCAGAAAAAAACTTAAAATTAATGAACTTAATGAATTGTTGGTAATAGTTACTTTCCCCTCTTTATAATATCTCAGATCCTAACATATTTTTTCTGAATTATTTAAGCAGATGGATGTTCTCTAAAGTGTTATTTTCTTTTATTATTAAGTTTTTTTAAAATAAATTCAATCAAAAAAGTTTACATTCTCTCATTTTCTGTTCTTGATCTTTCTGTAATTGAATTAATGGATCTGCTTCGATGGGAAATTTCTATTTACTTTTGATTCAGTACAAACAGTTTTGGTAATAAAAGCTCGGGGGGGGGTTTTTTGGTGTGTTAAAGCCTCCCCTAATAAAATGTTCAGTGTCGTGTATTGTCCAAATGACTCTGTTAAACTGCATGCAAAAATTGCATTCCTGAAATCAAAACCCTTTACCCCTCTATTAAGTGTTTCCTCTCAACCACCTCCCTGTTTGAGTGTTCTATTTCCACCACTTTCCCTTGCATGCTCATGAAAAGCCGTATGGTGTCATAGAGATTTTGATGTCTTTTTCAAATGTTGAAGTACAGAAGAATGTGCCAGATGTTGATAACAGACCATTTAATCTGAAATTTATAAGTTATGTAGCATGTCGTGCATTTTCATCAAAATCACTGCATTGAAATATCTGTTGCACATTGTTAATTAAGCAATATTTAAATAGTCAGAACTAATGAGAAAACAAAGATTTTATTACTATATATGCATTATAATTTAATTTATCATTTCAAATTTAACTAGAAGTTTATATTATTAGAAATAGGTAGCTGTGCACATTTTTCTTTTGGTTGTATGAAGTGTAGTTTTTTTTTCAGTACGAAATATTGAGTGCCTGAAAATGTGATTTACTAGTTTTTAATGTAAATACTACAGATGCACTTTTTCAATGTTTTTCATTAATAGATTGTTACGTCTTAGCATAGAAAAACAATTTAGAACACTTTAGTAGTGATTTATATGTTATGGTAGATTCCCTTTAGATGATTCAGGAATACAATATTTTCCCTAGGGTCTAACACATTATCAGTAAATGTATTGAGGATTTAAAAACGAAAATACTGGTAGGTTATTTTAAATGAGAAGAATTGAGAAATTGAAACGTTTTATCAATTAAACCTCTTAAACTTCAATCCAACTCCATTAAGATACTGTTAATATCCTCAAGTATAAAATTCACATACTTAAGTCCATTTAGAATATGCTTATCAGGGATTCCCTAAATATCATAAAAACATTTTAAGAAGTATAAAAAACGTTATGTGCTATAGAACGAATTCTAAGTTGACGATATTGATGTTATCTAAATTCTATCTCATCCACTTTAACTTTTGATTTAAATAAGTTTTAGTTAATTTTGAGAACTAAATAGCGTGATTAACCCATGTTAAACCAATGTTTTTTTTACCTGAAGTCAAATCATAAATGAGGAAGCCAAGGGGCACATGTTACCATGTAGTAAAAAATTTTGTATCAAGGTAGGTAAGATGTGAGTCACCAAATTAAGCCTTCTTATCTGACTTTGGCAGTGTAGTGTACCATAATCTTTGAAATTTTAACTATCCCTAGTTTAATTACCTCACCTTTCACTAACACTTGTACCACTTGTTTCTCTCCAACTTAAATAAGATTTACCAGTGCATCTATTATTTTTCTATTTTGTACCTAGTTTATAAAGAAATTTTTGGAGTATTGTTCTACTTGTGCTACATTAGAGTTTCATAATGTTTATGAATTTCTTTCTATTTCTTCTATCATTTTATGAAAATGTCTTGTCAGTTATAGTTATTCTCTAAAATTAGGCATTTCAAGGTCTCCTTATCTTAAGACTTCTTTGAAGGACAAAGGGAGGTTTAAAAAATTTTGGAGAGCAGAAAAGAGGCTTAGGTATAATACTTTATTGTGATTTCAATCATTTATATTCTTTTAATATTGAACTCTTATTAGTTTTCTCTTTGCTTTATACCAGTTTCAATGAAAATAACAATGTTTTCCATCAAATTATTGAAATATTAGAAATGAAAGATATAAAAACCAAATTTAAACTAATTTTGTCTCGTCACATTTTTTAAATGTTCTGTCTTAATTAAATTAATTTTTTTTATTTATCTATTTACTTTTTAAAATGTTTTATAATCTTTACAATAGTATATAAACAATTGGTTTTTTTCCTATCTAGGTTTACAATTCGTCATGTATCCAAAACACAAACATTTTATTGGGTTGTTATTGTCCTTGTATTTTTAAATACTGTGTGTGTAGCTGTAGAACATTATGACCAACCACAATGGCTGAATGATTTTTTATGTAAGTATATACCATATTTTAAATTCATTACATTGTCAAAAACTGAAATAGTGTATTGAATATACTTATCCTCAAATTGAGCTCATTTTGTATCAATAAAATTATTTCATTCAATTTTTAAAAATAAAATGTATTACTCAAAATTTTGGTAAATATTTGTACTTTACATTTTAGACTTTGCAGAATATGTATTTTTGGGACTTTTCATTTCTGAAATGCTTTTGAAAGTTTATGCCCTAGGAGCACGCATTTATTTTGAATCTGCCTTTAATCGTTTTGACTGTGTTGTAAGTATGGGTTTTTTTGCCATTTTTTCATTTGATAATATTTTTAGATAGTTAAAAATAAGTTATAATAGTGCATATGAGATATCCCAGGATTGCATCTTAATCTTTCCAAAGAAGTAACTTTTATCTATTTCTGTTTTTTTATCTATGCAATCAGTAACAATTCGGTAAATTGTAAATTGTTTCTGGATTTTTTTAAATCTCACCCTCCAAATTTTTTTCCTTATGAGGCTGTAAGTAAAAAGGTTAAAATAAAAAGAAACTCTTCAAAAGGAAAATTTCTCTCTTAATAATTTTATTTTCTATATTAAATAGCTTTTAAGTCACTCATTTCTTTAAAATTTATCAATAGAATGGATTCTGTTGTAGGTTATCTGTGGTAGTATATTTGAAGTTGTGTGGTCCTATATGGGAGGAGGATCATTTGGTCTTTCTGTGCTTCGGGCATTGAGATTGCTCAGGATTTTTAAAGTCACAAAGTAATTAATCTATGTTTTACTCTAAAAATATAGTTTTATCAATATTTATCCTACATTTTAAACTTTGTGTTTTGAACTTTTCATTGACACTGTAATAGACTGCATTGTTACCTTGACTATGGAGAAACAAGCTGAGAGCAAACAAAGAAAGTAGTTCCCAGTCTGAATTTTTAGTGAAATTAAGAACTAGAAATAGGATAAGTTTGCTAAACTCGTGTGTATAACATCTTTTTATTATAATTTGTGTACCGAAACTCCACCTAGCAATCCAACAGATTTTCTGTTTACTCAGTTCTAACTCATATGGTCAAGAAACATTGCAACCAAGTATAAGTTTGAATTCAATTTTTTAAAATATTATTTATCTTTCATTCTAAATAAAATAATATTTTCCCTTGTAAAATTTGGAGTTTTATGTTGTTGGGATTTTAGGAATATAAAGGATAGGAAATGTAAAGGATTTCTAATTAGCTTTATATTCTTGATGAAAGAGTACTAACTTATTTCAGATTTGGTTTCAGAATTCTGGTTATTATTCTTAAACTAGCCCATAAATAACTAATCATTATATTGTACTTGAAAACTTAAAAAATTGAATTTCTTTCAGGTATTGGTCATCTCTTCGTAACTTAGTTATATCATTGCTCAATAGTATGAGATCCATCATCAGTTTGTTGTTTCTGCTCTTCCTTTTTATACTGATATTTGCTCTTCTTGGAATGCAATTATTTGGAGGAGCGTAAGTATTAAAAATTTCTATTATACAGTCGAGTCCGCTTAATGTGATTGCAATTGTCTGAGACTAAACTGATAACATTATCCGATCGATAAAAATAAGCGATCTCATATCAAAAGCCGCAAACAGTGTAACTAGATTGTTTGTATCAAAATCATGTAATTGTAATAAATGTACTCAAAACACTATTTTTAAACAAGGTCAAATTTTAAGGGGAAAACATAAGAATAGTTCAATTAATAAAAGTAAATTGATCGCTTACTGAGTATTTTTATTTGTATAGAAAGTTCTCTCTTTTTTTCACTTCATTATATCCTTCCACTCCAATAAACAACTTATTTATTAAACACAAAGTAAAATTCAAATATCTTATCAGACATCTGTAAAGCGTCGATCTTGATGGTTTCTTTCGCCAATCACAAGCCCCATAACCGTTTTCTTTCAATACATGCGGAATGTTTTCTTTATCTTACTCATACTGAGTTTCAGAAAAAGAAGGGCCGGATGCTCTCATGGGGCAGATGTTTACTTGTAAAAATTGACCTTCAAAATGAAACTCTAACTCAAAAGCTGTCGTTTTAAAGGGAATATGGACAAATTTTGATAATATTAAGCGGAGTGATGATTCATAGTTGATCCCATTAAACGATGTATTTTACATTAAATTAAATAGGAATGATCGGGACCTGTTGATTTCGATAACATTATCCGATTGATAACATTAACCGTGATCACATTAAGCGGATTCGACTGTATTTTGAGTGAGGAGATTGGACCTATACACTAAAACCTTATTCATTTATTTTATCCAAAAAAATATATTTCCTAAATTGGAATTGAAGTTAAAACTATTATTTTTAAAATGTATATAAAATATAGTCTGCATTATAAATTGGTATTAGGGCTTGGCAAATCTCGAATACATTTGTCTAGAAAATTAGAGATGGGAATGGCCGGAAAAAAATGGAGACTTTGGGAAAAAAACTGGGTTTTTTTCCTGTTTTTTTTCGAAGGGTTTATTTCTTTCCGGAAAAATTTAAATGTTAATTTCAAATACTTTATTCAGAATTATTTAACTGATATCAATTAAAAACTGTTTTTTGGGGGGGTTTTCCACCTTCCCAAAATTTCTGGAAATTTCCTATCTCTATAGAAAATACATACTTATATAAAGGCCCCATTCCACCACAAGGCAACAAGCTGTTGCTCTGTTGCTTCAACATTTTGTCGCCCAGTCGCAATCAACAGTTTCTACTTCTCGGTAGCCTGTCTCCTGTGTTGCCTGTCCTCAATGCGATTCCACTGAAGCGACAGTTGTTCCGCGTTGCCTAGTAATCCTCAAGAGGTAGTTTTGAACAATCCTCCTTGTACTCTCTTTGAAATAATTTTTATAAAGAGAAAAAGAAATAAAAATACATAATTTTAGAGATTTTTATAATAAAATAACAGACGGCGTGCGATTGATAGCTCATGGGTCTATATGAAAGATGTTTGTCCACAATGATTCGCCATCTTGGTTAACTTGGTTTTTAGAAAAGGGTTCAACTCGTTCTTCTAAATAGAAAAAACGGTCCATGTAGATATTTGTAATTTATATTATGCAAATTTTGGTGAATTTCAGTGGCCTTGAAAGTTTCTCAAAATGAAAAAAATTGGTTAAAATAATAAAAACTTATTGGTCGTGCTATCTTTGAGCTCTAAGCGAAAACAAAAAGGATTGGAGAGTTTTTCAATTAGAAAAGTTCAGTGAACCAATGTTTGATAATTTTACCGTGTTAACATTTCATTCAACCAAATACTCTACAAATATACAATTTTTTAACCCGATTTTTATGCAAATATTCAAACCTTCTCAGATCATGTCGCAGGCAACAGTCACTTGTTTCCCATCACTGGCGGGAGACAGGCAACACACGAAAAGTTGCCCGTGTGACCGTGTTGCCAGACAAATGTCGCGCTGTTCCCTCAGTGGAATTGCTACGGCAACATGTCGCATGGTCGATTTTTGCTGCTTTCAACAAAAGTTGCCCCGGTGGAATGGGGCCTTAAGGCTTGTTAGAAAAATTAGAGGGGAAGCCCATGCCAGATTAGGATTTTTATATGCCCCTGACTTTCTGACGTGACTAAACCAAGCCCAATTTTGCACACATTTTTAAAAAGGAAAATATTAAATTTTTCTGTAACCAGTTGAATAAGATTTTCCTGAAAATGATTAAAACTACCAATGTTTACTGTGATGCATTACCAATAGTAGCAAGGTGCCTACTAAATCATATTTAGATCTTTTACTTAATGCTGTAATATTAATAAAAGTAAAATTTATGCTGCCTTAAAATCTTTGTTTGTTGCTGTTTATATCATATCTTTGATACATAAGGTTCTAATTTTAAAAATTTATTATAAATTTTTAGCTTCAATTTTGATGAGGGTACTCCTCCTGCAAACTTCAATACATTTCCTATTGCCTTGCTTACAGTATTTCAGGTACAGTTAATGTACTTTAGTACTCTCAAGATTTATTTATATTGTTATCATATTCATTTTACTTTCTTTCACTCTTTACTAAACAGCTTTTAAAACTTACTTAAAATTGCTCTATACTACTTTCTCACACTCCATTTTCTATTTAGATACTTACTGGTGAAGATTGGAATGATGTTATGTACAAAGGCATAGAATCACAGGGTGGTATTGAAGATGGAGGCATGAAATATAGTTTATATTTTATTGTACTCGTGCTGTTTGGTAACTGTATCCTTTTAATAAGTAGTTGGTTTTTCAATAGGCATTGCCAATGTCTTACTTCGTAATTTATGATCCAAGTTGCTCTTCATTATTTTATCTAGTGTTATATTACAACCAGGTGCCTATCTTCTTGGCCTATCTTGTATTAGTTTTTCCATAGTAAAGTGGGGTTCCTTTTTAAAAAACCCACTGAAATTTTAAAAATCCTCCCTAATTTTTTATATCTAGTTTGAATTTAAAGGTCCTAAATTAAGAAAAAAACCATTCAATAATAAAAAAGACCCCACTAAAATTGGAAAAACACTCCCTTAATTATTGAAACGTGGTTTAAATTTTGAAAAAAAGACCCACTTAAATTTTAAATATATCCTAAGCTTTGAAAAAACCCATTCAATATTGAAAAAAATCTATTTAACTTTGAAAAAAAAAACACTGAAATTTTTAAAAATCCTCCTTAATTTTTTATAAAGTTTAAACTTTGATTTTTAAATGTCCTAAATTTAAAAAAAAACTTAATTATTGAACCCCGGTTAAAATTCTGAAAAAACCCACTCAACTGCAGTTCTTGGTATGTTATTCCGTTAAATGTTTTTCTTCAATATTATTACTGCAAAAATCTTGATTTTTCTTGAAAAAAAACAAATTTGGGTCCAAAATGAGGGTTTTTTCATATGGGATTTTTTGAAAAAACCCATTGGGTCCAATCCCAACCCTGCCCAGTTGTAGTATAAAACCTTTTTCTCTAAGCCTTAAATTTATTGTAAATAAGATGGATACTTTTAAAATGTCAAGAATGTTTGCTTTCAAGGATAATTTTATTAGAGCAAAAATTTCAACTTGGGATGTCGTGTATGTATGTTATGTATGTTTTTTGTTAAAAGTTAATAAACTATTTAAAACCTTTTAACTGTTTAAAAATATTTACCTGAACTCATGCTAGACACGCTTCTGAATGTCTTCTTGGCCATTGCCGTCGACAACTTGGCAAATGCACAAGAGCTTACAGCTGCTGAGGCAGAGGAAGCAGAAGAAGATAAAGAAGTAAACCCTTTTACCTTCCTTGACCTATTTTTTTACAAAAAATTTGATGTTTTTAAGTTAATATTAATAAAATTTGATGTTTTTAATGTTTGTTTTGTGTTTACAGCGAGCAAAAGAAGAACTAGATAAAGAACTTAAAGACTTGCAAATTAGTGATCCACCTCAGGTCAACATCTGCCCACCATCTCCTATGAACACAGAAAAAGGGTTGTTAGTGCAATATTTTAAATCGGCTTATATCTGCTTTGATTTCGTGCTATTCTTTCGTTGAATTTACTTATGTTCGTTTTATGTTTTAGTGATAAAGAAAGTAATGAAAAGATTGACAAGTCTGAGGACGATGATAAAAGAAATCATAGCTATGATGAAGGTTTATTTGTATTTTAGATTTCTAATTTAAAAACCGATGGTATAATTTATTTCTTTTTCCAGCAAAAGAATTTACAATATTTTTCTTCCATTGTAGATGAAAAAGAAAAGAAAGGTCCCAAGCCAATTTTGCCCTATTCTTCCATGTTCATCCTTTCGCCTACAAATCCGTAAGCTTTCTTTTGGAAGATTTCTTTTACCTTTCCATATTTATATTTTCAAATGAGGGTAGTCCCAAAAGTACCCGAACAGACCTATAGATGGCATTAATATAACAGAAGAAATAACTGGGGTTGAAAGTGCAATCCTTATGATGAAGCCCAAATTCTGAGTCAGCGGGGTTAAAGCAGTTAATTTTTTTTGTGGCTTTTTTAGGAAACAATCTCAGTGAAATTTTGAAGATGGATAAAATTGGGTTATCATTGCTTGATTCAGTTCTTCCATTTGAGGGGCTAAACTTCTACCAATATTAAAGCAAATCTGGATTTGAGTCTGGGGGACTCTGCCCTTTCGTTTACAACCGTGAAATACTGGGCAGCAGATATTAAAGAGGGGGAACCTCGGGAAATGATGAAAAAAATCCACTGAAGTGCATTAGGTTATTTTTGATTGAAGGTGCAAAACCTAGCAGACATGGTAGGCATTTGAAAATGTACTGTACAAAATTTTTAACAGAAAATTTTGGACGTGAAAGTTTTGCGCAAGATGGCTGCCGCAATTGATGACAATTGACCAAAAGCAGTGTCCATTGTCATGATGGGTAAAATCAGTTAAATCAATGTTTAAATTGTTGCCCAGATTTTGTCCCCACAGGTTATTTCTTGCTTCTAAACCTTAAAAAATGGTTTAATGGGAAGATATTTGCAAAAAATATCAAGTAAAATATGCTGTTAACGGTCATTTTGAAGGCTTTTACGGATCTTTCTAAAAATACATCATGGAACCCATGGAACTTTGCTGGAAGAGGTGTGTGGTGCTAAAAGGAGATTATATAGAGAAATAAGGATAATTTTTCGAAAAATTTTTAGTGTTTTTTTGTTAGGGTGGGTACTTCTGGGACCACCCTCGTAACTTACACTTTTAAATACTTTATTGAGCCCCAGACATACACAATAAGACTGTTTATTTCAAATTAATAAGATTTCACACATATTTGACATGACATAACTTTTTCTCATAAAATGAAGGTAAAAGAAGTTCTTGATGTAAAATATTATTTTGTTTCAAACCATACATACTGTTGCTTCTATTATTATTTTCTATAGAAAGACAAACAGTGTTAAAGGTCAAGGAATTGATTTAAGCTATTGTACTAAAATTATTTTTAAAAACTTTTTAATATGGATTGTATTGTATGTAAAAAAAAATTGTTGTATTGATTTTTTTCTTTTGATGCCTTTTAATTTGTTTTATCCTAACGCTGGAAAAGAAATGGATGAATATTTAAACATTTAACCAATATGGATATGTTTAAAAATAAATATGTTTGAATAAAAACAGTTAAAATATGTGTATATTTAATTTTAAAAGTTTCAACTCACTATAAGTAAAATAAATTTCCATTTGATACTAAGCTTTTTATTATTGAGGCATAAGTGCAATGTCTATCTATTCAAATTATTTCATAATACCATTTCAATGTTTAAACTTATCTTTTACAGGATCCGTTGTTTAGTTCATTACATTGTAAATCTACGTTATTTCGATTTATTCATCATGATCATCATCACACTAAGTAGTATAGCATTAGCAGCAGAAGATCCAGTTGATGAAAACTCTTCTAGTAATACAATTTTGAATTACTTTGATTATGCTTTCACTGGATTTTTTGCAATAGAAATGGTTTTAAAGGTAATTTAATGCATTTGGTATATTATGTCTCTTCTACCTACCCTTATTTTATGTCACTGTCCAAACATGAAATCTGTCAAAACTAATCTAGTTTCAAAACATCTAGCTAGATGATACTAGTTTGAACAAAATATTTTTCTGCTGAACTAACATTTTCTGTTGAAATTTAGATGTGTCCAAATTTCTGCAAAATAGTAGTTTTTTCTCTAGCCAAAGACTTTAAAACCAATGTTTTTAAAGCTAACTGTAATTTAAGGTTTAAAAAATGAATTAGTCAAATACATTTGATTAGCTTTTGGTATTAAAGGTAATATTAATTTTTCTCACTTTTTCAAAAGTAAATTTTTGTTATGAAAGAAATGTTTAACTATTTAATTGGATACATTCTATATTAATATGAAAATTTTGAATGGTTCAAACTGCTTCAAGAATGTGCTAGTTTACTGGAAGGGTTTTTATTATTTGAGCTAGTTTCACCTAGTTTTGTCGGATTTCAATTTTGGGTTGTTACATATTCCCACTTCTTTCCCCCTCTTTCCTTGGCTATGAAACCCCTACTAACGTACTTTCTCTTCTTTATGACCTCTAACACTTCAACTCTTCTTTATTCAAAACTCCACTTTACACTACTTTTTTCCTTCCATATATTCTCTCTATACCTGTAAACTTTTACAAAATTTAAACCAAGGGCTTCATACTTATTTCAGTGTTTTAATTTCAAATTTGGTTTGAACTTTCTTTTTTAGGTTATTGATCAAGGTGTCATCCTTCACCCTGGTTCCTATTGTCGGGACCTATGGAACATTTTGGATGCTATTGTTGTCATATGTGCTCTTGTTGCCTTTGCCTTTGTGTATGTTAGATATTTCTTCTTCAATGGCTAATTTTTCTATTATTCATTTGCTGATGTACCCATTCTGTTATAGCGACAAATTAAAACTTTAGTCTTTAAAAGTTATCTCAAATCTGCCTATCCTTCTGAGGTTTCCAATGTCCTGGCATCTTCCTCTTAACTTTTGTAAATTAAGTTCTATAACCAAGTGATTCATATGAAAGAAAGTTCTTTCAAAAATTCTTTTTTTAGCATACTTCTTTAAACTCTTTAATGCTTAATTTGACATTTTCTACTGCAATAGTTAACTAAAATATATAGGAAAATACTGTTCAAATTCTTATGTGAACTTAAATCCCTTGAAATCCTTAAATCCCAACTTTTTATCCCTTGAAATTGTGATTGAGCTCTTTTAAACTTCTATTTTAAAATTTCAATACAAACTTTAAACTTTCTCTTTTTTTTTCTTTAAAAGTCAATATCTGTGGTGCTACTTTGATATACCCCCCAAAAATTACGCGCCAAATCTGGCACTCCCTACGGACTTTTTAGGTTTGCTGTTTCTTGTTTTTTGTGTATATGTAGTAGTAATGTGTAGCCTAGTGAATTACTGGAAAAAATTGAAATTTTGAACTTTAATAATTCCAAAACTAATGAGAATTTTCGGAAAAACTAAATTACAATATTTTTATAAAAAATATTTTTGTTCTTGGTTCAAATATCAAAGTTTTACTATGATTAGTTTTTCTGTTATATTCCAAAAACGTTTCAGCGATTTCATCGGTTCAACTGACCGGACATTTGATGGCGAGAAAAAAAGTCGCCAAATTTCCGATTTGGGGGTGTATATCAAAGTAGTTCCATATCTGTTATAAAATTGCCTTGTTATATTTAATGTGTTATCATTTTGGGTTGCTTTAGTGGTAGCAGTACTGGTCAAAATCTTAGCACCATAAAATCTCTGAGGGTTCTTAGAGTTCTCAGACCGCTCAAGACCATCAAGAGAGTACCTAAACTAAAGGTATTACTTTATAGATACTATTCCATTCTGTATAACATTGCTTAACTTTTTTAAACATCCAAGACTGACCTCCAGATTAATTTAACTGTATAGTTATTGATTTGCAAATTCTTTTATTTGTTGAAATAGCTTGGCATTTTTTTTACTGTATAGATAACATAAATGTGTTGTTTTTAACACAAAATATATTTTCTTTTCCACTTTGCTATTACTTTTCCTTTCAAATAATTGGTTCTCTTTTTATGGGCTCAAGTGAAAAGTGTCTCAATAAATTTCAAGATCATGATACAAGCCACAAATCATTTCACCCTCTACAGCATTTTTCCATCATCCACTGATGCAGCTTTTTAATGGAATCAAAATATAAACTCTATATCCTATGGCTTTTTTACATCTTGCGACATTAATTCTAAACAAATAAACATTTGAAATATAAGGGAACAATCTTTCATTCCTTTCTAGATTTTTTCTAAGGCACACAAATTCTTTTCCCCACAAATGTCTGATTTGCACCCAGGTGAACAAAAATACTTGCTTTCACAAAGAATTAATCATTTAAAACTCAAATTGAATTTTACTAGAATTTTGTTATTATTTTATTTGCATTGTATTATTTAATTGTTTAAAAACAAGTGTCAATATATCACTGAACCCTTGTAATATATCCTTGTTCTCAGCAATTTTCTTTTTCAGGCGGTGTTTGATTGTGTTGTCACATCATTAAAGAATGTATTCAACATTCTCATTGTGTATATTTTATTTCAATTCATCTTTGCTGTGATAGCTGTTCAGTTGTTTAATGGGAAATTCTTTTTCTGCACTGATCAGTCCAAGCTTTTGAAAGATACTTGCCAGTACGTAACAAAACGCCTCACTAGTTGTTTGAGTTCTTTATGCTCTTAATCTCCTTCAGTGCTTTTATTTTTGTGCCTCTGCTGTGGAGTGACTAATGAAGAATGGATTGATTTTCAGAGGGGAGTACTTCAAGTTCACTGGAAGTGACAAGCCTCCTGAAGTCGCAAGAAGAATATGGGATAAGAGAGACTTTCATTATGATGATGTAGCTGCCGCCATGTTAACTCTGTTCACAGTGCAAACTGGGGAAGGGTGGCCTTCGTAAGTGAAAACTCATGGTTCTACTAAATATTTTTCATAAACACTTTATTAAACTAGTGGTTTCCTAAGTTCTCTTGTGCAGTGTTTCCAGAAGACACCTGTTGTTTTCCTGTTTGGTTTTGTTGAATGTACTTGTGAAACTGTAAAATTTAAGGAACTCTATGAACCCCGAGTGGTTTTGAACCACCAATTTGGAACCACTGTTCTAGAAAGTTACAAATTTAATCCCAAAACCTTTGATCATATTAGAGTAATTTAGTTTTTCACTGCAAAAATGATATAAGAAAGATTTCATCCAGAAAAATTAAGTAATCAAACAAATTAAGTAATTAGCTTCACGTAATTCAAGGTTAAACTCCTTTTAGGGTGCTACAGCATTCCATGGATTCAACGTACGAGAATGAAGGGCCTCTTCCTAGGTTTCGTGTAGAAATGGCTATATTTTACATTGTCTTTTTTATAGTATTTCCTTTTTTCTTCGTTAATATCTTCGTGGCCTTAATTATTATCACCTTCCAAGAGCAAGGAGAGAAGGAATTGGAAGAAGGTGATTTAGACAAGAATCAGGTAACTTGTACTCTTGTGATGATTAATATGAAATTATTTTCATAATTTTCTTTGTTTATAGTTATTGTGTTTTTAAATACCCTCTAACTATTGAAAGCTCACTTGCATGGAAAAATATAGAACTTAATTCAAAAAATCAAAGTCTATTTATTCATTTTATGATATTTCAAAAATCAATATTTCTTGTGGGTGTTGTAAAATATTATACTGTAAAGTTTTGATTATTTTAAATGCTGTAGACCAATGGTTCCCAAAGTGGGTTCCGCGGAACCCTGGGGTTTCACGAAAAAATTTAGGGGTTCCATGGGACAAACTTTATTTCATTAAAAAAATTAGAATGGTATAAAAAAATAAGAATGGACAGCACCACCCCCCTTGGACCCAAAAATGTTCTCAAAATGTGAGTTAAAACCTTTTACCAGTTGAATTTCAAAATTTTTTCTGGGGAGGATCCCCAGACCCCCCCACGGTATCACAAGGGGATCTTGCGCGACACTTTTTAGAAAATCCTCAACATTTTGACATTTTTTGTCAAATGATAAAGATGGAACATTAACCTCTTGGCCCCGAAAAGCGTCTTAAAATGAGTTAAAACTCTACTTTTGCAAGTCTAATTTCAAAATTTTTCTGGGGGAGGATCCCCATACCCCCCAGCAGTACCAGACAGGGGCGCCCATATGTTAAAACTCAAGGGGGGGCCCAAGAAAAATTTTAGGTTTTTAGTCAGGCATTTTTTTGTTTCGAGGGGAGGAGGGTTTGGTTCAAAGTTATAGAAGTTAGTTTCACTCATGTATTGTGCGTAGTATTTTTTAACACCTTCTAATTATAGTTTTTAATATTTTTACACTTAATGTAGAAATCTACTTGTTCACAATATACCTAGTCGATACTAAAAAAAGGGGGGTCTGGGGGTCCTCCCCCTGAAAATTTTTGAAATTTTACTATTAAGAGTAGAGATTTAACTTATTTGGAACACTTTTGGGCAGCAACCTAATAGAATTGTTACGCATGATTTTCATGATATGAGTAGAATTCAGGATTCCTATATTTTGTTACTAGGGTGGTGGATATGGCAATGTTTCAGTGTATGAAATGTTAGAAACAATTTTCATATTGCTTTTGAATTAGCTTAAAATCATAATAAAGTATTGAAATAGCAGAAAATATAAAATAGAATGTTGAATAAAAATTATGTATTATGGTTAAATGAAGATTTTATATAAATTTTTCTGATTCCAGGGGGGGGGCCGGGCCCCCCTCTGCCCTTATGTATGGGCGCCCATGGTACCAGAAGGGGATCTTGCGTGATACTTTTAGAAAATCCCCAAGAATTTGAAATTTTTGCCAAAAGGTAAAGGTGATTGTCTAGAAAAGTGCCCCCTGGACCTGTGCCTGGTTTCATTTAATTTCATATATTAAATTTTGAAAAATCGTTGATTAAAAAATATTCAGGGTTCCGCGATCATTGGTAACAAATTTGGGGGTTCCACAACCAAAATAGTTTGGGAACCACTGCTGTAGACCAAGCCTAACTTGGATAGCTGAAAAACTTAGTTAAACCATAAAATGTACATAATATTGATCATGTTAGTTAAACTTAAATGCATATTTTAACCAAGCAACTGTTCTACAGATGCTTCAAATTGAATTTATTGAGTTTTTTTACTTAAAAAGTTACACATTATTGTGTTTTTTATATTATTTTGGTAGTTTTGTTGCAATTTTTTTTCTCAAAAAATTACATAATTTAAAAAAGTTTTGATTGTTTGGTTTATACAGAAACTCAGATCAGGGCTCGGATAATCGAGACTTTACTCTAGTTGTATTTGCTGTTTTATCTGAGAACTTATGTTTTTCTTTTCCAAATAGAAATCTTGCATTGATTTTGCCATACATGCAAAACCTTTGGAGAGATATATGCCACCTGACAAACAAGGAGTGAAGTACAGAATTTGGTTGATGGTTGACTCAACACCGTTTGAATATTTCATCATGTTGCTTATTGTGTGCAATACATTATTACTTATGATGAAGGTAAGAGAGTATTTCATTTGGCAAAAATATTACGAAATTAAATACACTATTATATGTTAATAGTAAAATTAAATTTAGGTTTTAATCCAATCTTTAATGTACAGTAGAGCCCTGATTATGTGCGAAATCGGGTGGCAAGGGTACCGCGGATAGCGAATATCGCGGATAACCCAAAAAAAGACTAAAAATGAGGTAAAAACACGAAAAAAATATTTCAGCATAAAAACTATATTTTATTGAACAAAAAAATGTTAAACTTTTAAAATATGTACAGAAACCACAGCAGAAACCTTTGCTCCACATCTAAAATGTGTCTAATCTCATCTAAAAATTTGCTCTCATCGTTAAAAAAATTATTCTCATGGGACTCGCGGTTAATCCGCACCGCGAATCATTCGCTTGCAGATAATCGGGGTTCTACTGTATTTATATTTTAGATCTTCAGTATTTCTTATTTCAATAGGATCAAATGTGTTAAATTATCCAATATACTATAGATGTACATTTCTTGGATCGGGTTTCAAATGAACTAGACCTATCATAACTTTATTATTAACAAACAGGGATCCTGTATCTAATAAATAATTTTCAAACATAATTCCGCATATTTAGGTAGAAAGTTAAACTACTTTAGGCTTACAAGTTTTTGTGCCGTAACAAAACAAGATACAGTGAAATATATATATATATAACTAAAATTTTAATCAATTTTTATCTAGAGTAACTTTTATTCAATTGTACCTTTTGAGATGTAGGTCCATGTTTGCAGGTAAACATGTTCACTTGACTATTTTATAAAATTAAAGAACTTTTTATACTACATCTCTGTTAAATACCTTCAAAACCAAAATAGGAAATATTAATTTCAGTGGATATTATTTTTATTTTTTTCTCTTTAAACCAAGCTCATCCGACAGTTGATTAAAAGAAAACAAACCACCACTTAAATTATACACAGTACTTTTCCTATTTCCTAAATGTTATTTCTAGTTTTAAATCTAAACGCTTTATTTATTTTATCTAATTACATAAAAATTTATGTATTATTTATACCAACCGTTAACAGCCCTAACCAAAATGCTTAAATATTTTTTTAAATTATGTACAATTGTTTTCCCAAAAGTATTAAACTTATCAAAGTTTAAATATTGTTTTATATGTACACAACACTTTTAATGTCTAGTAATCTTTGTTATTTTGTTGTTCAAACATTTTATAGTTTCAAATATTCATATGTTATCCTTAAAATTGCATTTTATTTTAAATGTTTCTGTTCATTGTCTGCTTACTTAGTCGGGTGGCTTATAACAAAAAAACTGCAAATTGTGATACTTTTATGAAACTTTCAGGGATGATATATCAACATAAAAGAACTAAAAAATCGATGGGACCCCAAAATTTTAGCCCGTGGTTTGACCGCTATGACGTCATAACCAAAAGGCACCCCTAGCGATCCTAAAACGATGTGGTGGTAAATTTTTTAATGCTAAACACGTTTTAAGCTCTAAATATCCATGAACATATCCTAAAAATAAAACACTTTCTAATATTTACTTACTATAGGAATAATAGGGGGTGGTTTCATTAGAAAGACGTCATTATCACTTTGGTTTACTCTGTGTCCATAATCTATGGTGATAATAATTTTTCATGGTTTAATTTACCTTCCAGAACCTATTTACTTATTATTAAGTGTCTAAGGAAATGTATTTTCTAAATATAAAAAAGAATATTTGAGTTTTTGGGGGTGTGGTTTACTTAATTGCGCATATTTACAAAGGCGTCAGTAACGCAACTTTTAAACAGTACTGAAATAAAATTTTAATTGTGATACCATACCAAACTTTGTGGGATGATAAATTATCACATAAGAACTGTAAAATTGATGGGACCCAAACGTTTTGACCACTATGACGTCAGGTAAATTGTGCTCGTAGCTATAAGTTGTTTAAGGTTGTAGTTTTGATCAGTATGGTGATATAACAATACCACCTTAACAACGTCCACCTTAAGAAGGATCTATCTTTTCACGAGTCTAATACATTCAATTTTATATTATTTTATATATTTATCATTAATTAAAAAAACATTTAACATTTTAATTAAGCTTTAAACGCAAAACAGAATACCTTTAAAAAATTACCCGGACATCGTTTTCTGACCACTATGGGCTCCATTTTGTTATGACGTCATAGCGGACAAACCACTAGCTAAAATTTTGGGTTCCCCTCAATTATTTAAATCTTATAGGATGATGTATCATCCCTGTAAGTTTGATGTTGGTATCACAATTAAAAGTTGATTTCAGTGCTGTTTAAAACTTGCATCACTGACGTCTTTGTAAAAATACGCAAAAAGAACGCCCCAAAATGAAAAAATACGCCCCATACGTAAAAACACGATTCAAATATTATTTTTATCTTTAGAAAATACATTTCCTTTGGAGACATAACAAATAAATAGGATCCAGAAAGTAAATAATATCAGGAAAACTATTGTCACCATTGATATTGGAAGCAGAGTAAACAAAGTGCTAATGACGTCATTCTGATGAAACCACCCCTATTATTCCACCCCTTATTAAGTATTCGAAAATATTTCATTTTTAGGATATGTTTATGTATATTTAGAGCTTAAAACGTGTTAAGCTTTAAAAAATTTACCACGGCATCCTTTTGGGACCGCCATTTTGTTATGACGTCATAGCGGTCATACCACGCGCTAAAATTTTAAAGTCCCATCGATTTTATAGTTTTTATGTGATAATCTATGATCCCAGAAAGTTTGGTGTTGGTATCACAATTAAAAGTTTATTTCAGTACTGTTTAAAAGTTGCGTTACTGACGCCTTTGTAAATATGCGCAATTAAGTAAACCACGCCCCCAAAAACTCAAATATTGTTTTTTATATTTAGAAAATACATTTCCTTAGACACTTAATAATAAGTAAATAGGATCTGGAAGGAAAATTAAACCATGAAAAATTATCATCACCATGGATATTGGACACAGAGTAAACCAAAGTAATAATGACGTCATTCTAATGAAACCACCCCTATTAGAGTAAGTTAATATTAGAAAGTATTTTATTTTTAGGATATGTTCATGGATATTTAGAGCTTAAAACGTGTTTAGCATTAAAAAATTTACCACGACATCGTTTTAGGACCGCTATTTTGGTTATGACGTCATAACCACGCGCTAAAATTTTGGGGTCTCATCGATTTTTTAGTTCTTATATGTTGTTATATCATCACTGAAAGTTTCATAAAAGTATCACAATTTGCAGTTTTCGGTCATTTTTTTGTACTAAACCACCCGACTATACTTTGTTTGATCATAAAAAAATTACTCCAGTCTGCAATGAAATTTTAAAATAAGTTTTCCGAGTTAGAATTCCAACTTTTGTTATAAAAATCATTAAAATGGCTTAAAGTTACTTAGTTGACTTCAAACAAAGATAGCAGAAGACTTCCCTGTAACTAACTAAATGGAAATAACCCAAATTTAATTATATTATACGAGATGTTCTTAAGCTTGATTGAAAATTTGTCATTTTAGCATGAGATTGTTCTAAATGGTTCTTATTTTCTCAAGTCAAATTTAATAATATATTTAAAAATATCTAGTATAGTTTGCAAATTTATTTATCATAGAATTTAACATGCTGCAATTATTTACTTTATGATGGTAATAAACTTTAATATGAGAAGTAATTGCTTATAAACTTAAATAATTTCGAAAAGATTAGAGTAGGAAAAGCATTGAATATTTGACAAAAATAAGTACCAACAATGTTCCTTATATTATACATTTTATTGCATTTTGAAACATTCTAGTAGATTTGTGAAGTTTATACTTGTTGCAACTTTTCTACATGCATGCTTTAGAAAAAGTGATTGTCCATTTTTAAAAAATATTGTATATTCTGCATTTGTCATAATTAAGCATACTGAAACTGATTGCATGTTGGAAAAATATTGATATCTTGTTACTGATTATATGAATTTTCACAGTCATTTAATTTCGTAAAATTTGAACTATGCATCACACACAAACACAAACATAAAAACATCTAAGTTTATTGATAGAATAGTTTAAATTATAAGTCTTGAAATAAGGGTAATGTTATTTTTAAAGAAATTAAATTTTACTCATTTAAATGTTTTTATGAACTTCATTTAATAACATTTATTTCTGATAGTTTTCCAAAACATATTTTTAAAAATAACCATTTAACTCTTGTAATCAATATTGATCCTCAGTTTTTAATGTAAAAAACTTGTCTTCAAAATGACTGTGAAGCAATGCAAATCTTCATTGCTCAAGTTTGTGCATCAATGCATGCTATGACTAAGAGACAAGCATGGCTGTAGTGTTTCAATCTATGTAATGCTCACATAATTCACTCTTTTGCCCATAAAATTTGCAATAATATTTGCTTGCTTTGACATCAATAAAATGAATTATGTCCAGATGCACAATGCCCAAGTATTGAGCTATATGATGAGATTTTCTGAAACTTTTTATTTATTTCTGTTTATTTTTTCAATTAAAACCAGTCATTTCATTTTGCATGAGTAAAAAACTGTAATGACTGGTAGTATAAGTTTAGTAACTGAAAAGGGAAAATTAGCCAATGAAGCTTTTTATTAAAACCTTAAATTTTGTTGGTAAAAGTTTTATTTATTTTTATTCTACTTTTAATTTGTTGAAAATAATAAGTAAAAAATATAGTGTATTTCTCTTTAAGTAAAAATTTGTAAGAATTTACTTTATGTATTTTGTTTCAGTTAATCTCATCTGTTGATTAATCTAATTAATTCATCATCGTATTTTTTCCAAATTATTCCTAACTTTTTATAAAATCTTATATTATTCTTAACTTTTTATAAAAATTGCTCTGGATTGTACCAAATCGGAAGATTATTTTCTAAATTATAAAAATAACTTTCTCGCCTGAGCTTTCTTAGAATTTAAGCTGTATTGTAATCATTGAATATATAAAAAAATAATTTCAGTAAAGAAAAGGGGAGTATTTCACCACTTCCTCTGGTTACAGGAGAATATGTGTAAACTCCAGCTCTCAAGCAACGCCTCCAGCCATGGACTGGTTCCCTCGTTGTTAGGACTTATCAACACGGCATAGGAAGGCAACGCAAGAGAGCGGAGGGAGAGCTTTTAGTCTAGCCGACTATAATGGAAAAAGTGGTGACCATTGATTAGTCCTCCACTATCAGCCAGAATAAACTGTGCATTCCCTAGAGCAGATTTAATTCGGCTGGACTAAAAGCTCTCCCTATGCTCTCTTGTGTTGCCTTCCTATGCTGTGCTGATTAGTCCTAACAAGGACAAAACCGGTCCATGGCTGGAGACGACGCTTAAGAGCTGGAGTTCTCACAAATTTCAGTAAAGTTTTCCTTAGAGCCTAAAGTCCAACAATTTCCCACTCATTACTTTAAAATGACCATCATGGGCAAACTTTTCTTGTAAAAAAACAGAAACAGTTCAAATGGATAATATACTAATTCCTTTGGGACCACATTAAAAGTATTACATTTTCTAGTAGTTAGATTGCTACTTTTCTTTCTGTTTTTAGTTTTATGCTTTTCTCTTTTTCTATGAAATCTTGATAAGTTCCTCTATGGATTTAGTGGTATTTGTCTTAACTCTTCCTTTTAAACGTCTTTATCTTTGTGACTCACTGTAGCATGATGGTCAGAGCAACGTCTTTACGAGTACCTTGCGGTATATGAATATGACCTTCACTTCACTTTTCTCCCTTGAATGTTTGCTCAAGATCGTGGCATTTGGAGCCCGGGTAAGGAGGGGACACTTCACTCACTCTTTAGTCCTTTGAATTAATTGCTAAAATTAACTAACTACCTGTTAGAAACATCAAGCCACAAATACAACCAGTTTCCACAAAACTCTAAAGGATTCAAATATATTACACAGATCAGAATAAAACGTTTTTTTACTCTGTACTTTATACTCAACTTTTTAAAATTGGTCGCTTCATAGAAAGTAATATTCATAATTCAACAGATAACAACAAATTTTAATTTCTATACATTTACTTTTAAGTTTTCTCCCTTCCAAATTTTATACACTTACATTAATTCTTAATAGTTTAGTATGAACTTATCAAGTCAAATCATTCATTCAAAAGAAATACACACAATTGTCAAAATTCGGTCTTAAGGTTCGAAAGGATACAAGTTTCAAAAGCTTTTACTTCAAAGGGATAAAGTAGTTTCATAGTGCTTAGGTGTGTATGTAGTTTGTAAAAAAACTTGGGCAGTGTTTTGATATGGATTGGAGGTATTTAAGTTAGATTTGATGTTTTGGTGTTATTAACAAACCATACACATGGGTTTGATTTTCATAAACTACTCTCTCCAATCCAGTCCGATTCGAATCACCATCAGAGTGCAATTTTGCTGCATGTGACTTGCATATTGGAACTGAATGAATAATTTATTACTTTATGCTGCTAGCATCTTGTATAGCAGCATTGTAAAAACATATAGAATGGTGTTGATTCTTATCTTGCATCGTTGTCTTCAGTGATAGCTCTCTTGTGCTATGCCACACTAGCTTGAAATGCACTGTGGTTTCAATCCTCTCTAGCATTGTCATGAGTCCATATTATTAAAGTTCATATTATTGTATGTTATTGTACAGTAATGGTCAGAACTTAACACATATATAAAAGTAACACGAATGTAAACATTAATGAAAGTATTATAAATTTGTGATTCATGTACCTTTAGTAACTTGGATCACATATTTTTTATATAGCTTTTTATTAAACTAACGGCCATATTCCCCGCTAATCTATCCAGCATTTAAACGGGTGTCAAAATTCTGATTGGCAGTTAAAAAATAAAAACTATAGTTATCGGCCAATCAGAGGTTTGACTCTCATTTAACTGCCAGTCAGATTTGCAGTGAATATGGCTGTTAGAGAATAAATATAGTTACCAGTAATGGTCAGAACTTAACACATATATAAAAGTAACACGAATGTAAACATTAATGAAAGTATTATAAATTTGTGATTCATGTACCTTTAGTAACTTGGATCACATATTTTTTATATAACTTTTTATTAAACTAACGACCATATTCCCCGCTAATCTATCCAGCATTTAAACGGGTGTCAAAATTCTGATTGGCAGTTAAAAAATAAAAACTATAGTTATCGGCCAATCAGAGGTTTGACTCTCATTTAACTGCCAGTCAGATTTGCAGTGAATATGGCTGTTAGAGAATAAATATAGTTACCTAATGATTCAAAAGTTTTTGCTTAAAAGTATTTGACACTATAGTTTATTTATTTAGTTATCAGATTTTTTTTCGTCTGAGAGTCTTTACTTGAATAAAATCCTAGGGACTAAGTGGTAGTGCTAGATAGGTTTGAAGCACATGAATATATTAAACATGTGAAAGAAAGTCTGCATAAACCATTGCTGTATGAAAGATGACAATGAGGTTACAAGTTGCATTAGGTCTTGCCTCCCTACCTCCTGTAGTCTTTTGTTTGGTCCTTTGCCTGCTTGCATTCATCATTTGCATGTGTTGCATCTCTGCCCACACTAAAGCCGAGCAAGCACTAGTGAAATCGGGCACAACTTCCACTCTAAATCAAAAGTAAAGCATGGTATCATTTGGTTGTCATCTCGGTTTGTGAGAATGAATGCATGTCTTTTTGACGACAATATGATTGCATTTTTAAGGATATGTAGAAGTTAAACGAGTTAAAGTGTTTTTAACTTTAGTAACTGTCAATTTTTTACTGTATAAATTATATAGATGACCATATCTTCCAACTGGTTTAGGTAATTAGTTATTTTTTAATTTAGAAAGTTTATTTTTATGTTTTTATTGTATGGAGTTGGATAATCCAGTTGGCGATTTGGTTGCAAAAGTCATAGTTGCTTGGTTTTATGTGTTTGCAGTTTTTAACCTTATCCCGATCCTATGTGATACTTTGTCAAATTTTGTTACTCCTGCTGCCCTGTTTTATTATTTTTCTTTTTCTTCCTACACCCTTCCTGCGCCTGTAGTACCACAACGCAAGCAATTTGTATATAGACACTTTAAGCTACTTGAACGAGGTATTCACATCAATGTTCCTGCTAGAATGCATACTCAAGCTTGTGGCTTATGGATGCAAGGTTTGGAGATTTCCTCTAACTTCCTAACTTTAAAAAGTTTAACTTTATACTGCTTCTTAAAAAAAATCCTTAACTTTTCTATTAGGCATCAGTAACTAATCAGCTATTTCAATTGAAGGCCTTGGTATTTGCAACTCTCATAAAATTAGCATTTTTGTTTTGGGGCTGTTAAAATATTACGTAAGCAGGTTTTTTTTGTAATTTTTACCCCCTCCTCCCTTGTTAGCAAAAGAAAGCACCTTCTTATAATTATTTCAGAAACAGACCAATTCCTCCCACTTTCGAAACTTTTTGCTATAACCCCATTTTCAAAATTTAGATTTCAAATTTAGGGAAATACTAACTTGGCTTGAAACAAAAAAGTGTATTTTTATTTGCTAATTATAAATTCATTATTTTTATGTTGAACACTTTATAAAAAGTTAATGAAGTTTCAAGATGTTTTCAAAAATACTATGTATTTCATACAATAATTTCATGCTTTGCATCAACATCACTCATATCCTCCTCCTTGTTAAGCAAATAACCAACCCCACTCCAGGCCCGTAGCTACGGGGGGGGCCAGGGGGAGCTGAGCCCCCCTGGAATCTTCATTTGCCCCCCTAGAAAATTTTCACAAATTCTACCCACAAGCATAGCCATAGGGTAGCTAGCGGGGCAGGGAGGTGCAGCTGCCGCCTTCTAAAACACGAGTAATTTACTTCTAGCTAAGTTAGAACCCAGTTTTAGGGTCAAATTTTCAAAATTTTTCTGGGGGAGGGCCCCCATACTCCCCATTTTTATCAAAACCTTTATTGTTAAATTTTTTTTTTAATAACAAGTTCATCAAAATCAAAATTCTACTTAAAAATTTATGTTCTAATTTTGGTCTGCAAGTATCAAAAACAGTTTAAAACCCTGTTTCCAGGGTCAAGTTTCCAAAAACTTTCTGGGGGAGGACCCCCAGAACCCCCCCCTTCGATACTTGTATCCCCAATTATTACAAGAAGACTGTTCTTTTATTAATATAACAGATCACACAAATTAATAAAGTTCTCTTGGACGAAAATTCAACGCCGAAATGTACGAACTACATTAAATCTATTAAATATGCAGGGAGGGGCTGACTAATAATTTTAGGCCCCTAGCGAAATAAACTTCTATTCGAACCTAGCACCGACTGAAAAGAGAGGTTAAGACCCCTTTATAAAATTTTATATTATTGACACCCTTTATACAATTATGTCGACTTAAATATTAACAAGGAGGGATCCACCTCGATTTTTGAATTTTCCTTTTCAATTATGGAGCTTACATGGAGCAGTTCCTTCTATACTTTAACCCAAAAAATCTAAAAATGGGCTAAAACAGTAATTTAAACTTTAAATTTCTAAAATTTAAAAAAGGAAAACTCAAGGAGGGTTTATATGCATCCGGCAAGTGCGGCAAAATCGAATGCGAATGCGAATTTCTTTCCTATTTTTCACACCGTTGGAAAGGACCAATAGGAAGCCTCGAATATCTTTACCGCGCAGCCAAAGGGAGATCTGCCGGAATAAACGCACTATCGCAAAAAGCAAATAGCGGCAGGGTGACGTGATCAAGATTGCCCCAATCGAAATACAATAATTTGTTTGAAATACACGTATTTAACCGTAGGTCTCTGAAAATTTCAAATATTATTTTTAATATAATTAATAAATAATAAATTTCAAATTTAATTAGCGGATAGTTTTAGTCGTGCTGCCATCTGTAATCGTACCAGTGAAGTACAACTGGATTCTTTGGTATATATACCTTAATTCGAATTCTTGTTTTTCTACTGCATGAAACTTCTATTAGACTCTTTAAAAAATAAATTTGAACAATTTGAGACAGAATATGCATCACGATTAACATCATTACTACATAATGACAATAGGAAGCCTCGAATCTTTCCCGCGCAGGAAAAGGGAGATCTGCGCGAATAGACGCACTATCGCAAAAAGCAAATTGCGGTAGGGTCACGCGATCAAGATTGCTCCGATGGAAATACAATAATTTGTTTCAAATACAATAATCAAGTATGCGAGTATCAAAAGCGGAATGTAAAAATAAACGCGTCGTCGCCGAAACCAAACAAACGAGATGCGGCAGACAATCGCACTCGCCGCAATTTCGCATGAAACGCAGCGCCATTTGTAGACGCGGTATAAACGTTCACAAACGGCAGGAAAAAATCTTCTGTCGCATTCGCACTCGCCGCACTTGCCGGCTGCATATAAACCGTCCTTCAAGAAAACAAAAAAAAGGTAAAACTATAAAAATTTAGGACCTAACTCCTCCCGAAACAAAAGTCTTGTAAAAACTCCTTAGGCCTGAGGGTATTATGGGTTTTGTCCCCTAGCCAAACAGTTGAATTTAAGCCTATGATACCTCCGGAAAACCCCCTTGCCCCCCTGAAAAAGTGGGTGCCCCACCAAAGGGAAATTCCTGGCTACGGGCCTGCTCCCCCCTTAGTTGCTTACGCAATATTTGAACAACTCCTTTTTTACTATGCTTCAACTAATTTCTTTAAAAAAAAATTTATAAACATTCCAATTAAACATACCATTAACTCTTGCTGCCTCACTAAGCATTTCTCCGACGCATTTTTTATTTTTAAAAAGAATTTTAACTAACCGCTTTGTTAATTTTGAAAAAGTTGCAAAATATCAATTTAAAATGGGAACTTGCATATGTTTTCATGGATTTGATGAATCATCGTTGGAGTAGCATTACTCCCAAAGAAAACAACGAACTTCTGTTAAAATTAAAAGGGCTTTTATTCCAAATTCAATCTGCATTGTGTTTTCTTTTGGTTATTATTTTTCAATGGTCTAACTCGTTAATCTAGTTTAATTACATTCCTTGAATGCAAAATATAAGTCTGCAGGTATTATGTTACATTTTGTAAGGTATTGAATCCCTGTGGGAAATGGTTACACTAAAAGTAGCTTTTAAAGTGCCTCTCTGTGGTTACTCTGAATCTTCGCTCAGTTACTCTGAATGCGCTTGTTTTGTAGCCGAGCTTATTTTCGGACTCGGAATCTTCAAGGAAGCTAGAAGAATGTTTTATCACACATAAACTAAACTCAATGGCCCAACAGCCCTAGTGGGCCAAGGCCTACGATGTCCATCTTCGTTTTCTTGACCGTGGGGCCCTGGGGTGCAAGAAGTCTTGGTTAGGTGGTCAGCCTAACGCGATCAAGTAACTCTCATCTGAGTCCGTATGTCCTTAATTGTTTATTGCGAACTATTAGTCAATGAAAATAAAAACTGAACACTTTAACAAAACTTTATTTATGTTTATTTTACAAATGTTTATTTGTGGTTACTTTTTCAAATTTATTTAGTCCAGCTTGGATTAATATTATTTTATCCATTCTATGTGGATAAATTCTTTTCCATGCAGTCCAATAATCATGGAATGCGTTTAGTATTTTGAAGACAGTGGATAATTCGACCATTTCTTTTCACTCCTTTACCTTTACTTTAAATTGACGATAAAAAAAGTTATGGATAATTTAGAGTTAAAATTCCCTTAATTCAAAGATTTCTCTACAAAAACTTTCTAACTTAACGATTTAGCCAATTTTAAAAAAGCAAAATAATCGTGATCGCGAGGTGAGATTAAAATGTTTTATCTGAAGATTTAATTAAAATATCAAAAGTGGTGTGGATGAAAGACCAATCCTTTCATTTTTAAATCCCTTTTAAGTGCATGATAAAAAAGACAAATCAACATTAGTGAAGCTTTATTTTGACCTCACTACGTGCTTGATAATAATTCCTTTTATCAAGCACGCGAGTAAACCTTTAACGAGTGAATCCAACAGTAAGTACAATTCCTTCATTCCTGACTCGACAGCCCATAGAGTGGTACTTGCAAGTGCTCAAGAAGTTTTTTCCAGGACAGTTTTATCTTTGCCAGTCTTCTCTTCAGTGTTTTGTTACCGAAAGGTCTTTTTTCAAGCTGTCCAGCTATCTCAAGCTTAGACGGTTTTCCTCTTTTTCGTTTAAAAGTAGGGTTTAACTTTTTTCGTTTTTTTCTGATCTTAGCGCCTTATTTAATCAATCATCATGAAAATAGTTTTATTAAGGGCCGTACTTTCATGTGGTAAACGAAGATCATGACCTGTGACGTCACAACTCGTTTTCGCGCTATTCAAAAAGAACGATTTTTAATCCACTTTTTTCTAATTGAACAAATTGTCAAATCAAGCTGGAATTTCGCACCGATTCACCCCCATATAGGGAAATTGGTAATCTTTTTTTTCTGATTCAACTTTTGTAATCGACAACAATATTGTCGAGGGAAGAAAACGGACTTGTAATACAAGGCCATATCATGTCTTATTCTGTTATTTTGTCGTGTTGGGGGGGGTTAAAACAGCTTTTTGGTCATCGACTTCTAATCCAGACACAGCTGACTTCTATACGACAGAGCTGAAGTTTTGGCAGTGAGTTTGTATTAATTATTCGAAAAAAAATAGAGGGTGCCCAGAACTCTATCTGAAAATAAAAGTTTTTTGGGCTATCCTACTATACAGGTTTTATTTTTTTTTCGTGTAAATAAAATGGGAAACGACTAGTCGTGAGCCGCCAAATTTATTTACTTACACTATGGTTAGTGTGATACGTCATTATTTTGGTAAGCTATCTAGTGGTCAGCCATTGATTTGGTGAGGCATAGTGGTCTTCGGGTATCAAAAGGTTGAGAGTCACAGATCTAACCTATAAGTTTAACCTCTGTTAATAGGGTGGGTTGTAGTTTTTATAAGCTTGAATTGTGAAAGTTGGATTTTATGTAAATAGTAATCACTTTATGAATTGGTGTCCTTAGATATAACCTCTTGTGATTCACAGAACTGTTTCTAATCTGCGTATTACCCTTCTTTCCCCTATTGTTTAAGAATAAATTGAAACTTTTAACTGCCCATTTTTAGATTGTTTCAAAATTAATTGGTTTATGTGGTTTTCACTGTAGTAAGGCCGTTAAAGGGGAAAAAACACCCGAATTGTTCAGATTTTGATAAAGGCACCAAAATTGGTGGAAATGTAGTTTCAAACATGCTGAATCCAAAATGGACCAGAGCCACTCTGGCGGAAGTCCCGTTCGGGACTTCCGGTCAATAACAAAATGGCCGCTCGCTTGCCTATTTTCGGTTGTTTTAATGATCCAAAGTCAATTATGGTGTCAAATATTATGTTCTATGGGTCAAGGAACATTATTATGATGCAAAAATGTGCAATTTATTTAAAAAATTAAGTAAAATCCAATAAAATCTCTTAAATAGCGAAAAATTCTAAGTTTAGAAATATTAAGTTCCTGACCACTAGTTGCATCCTATAGTTCTCTTCCGATTGTTATTTTGTTTATTTTTAAACATATTTTAAAACTGATCTTAATTAAGTTTTGTAAAACACATTAAAATTTAAATCATGCATAAAATAAATGGATAAAATGGACAACATAAAGCTGCTTTAGTACAGTACGCATTTTGAAACATTCATACGGAAAAGTTGTTTGGGCACGTGAAATCACGTGTTAGGTATGTTTCCTGCGATTGGTTATACCTAAATAAAAATCCTTTTTCTCCTTTTACGGGGGTTTAGGGGCAGAATTTTGAAGAATTTGATTTATATCTGAAGATAAAAATCAAGGTATTATCTCTAATGGCAGAATGGTTTGATCCCCAAACTATTTCTAATTACATTGAAGATCATCGACCGATGATTAATTGGGATACTTGTATTTTCTGCCAAGTAGCTGACTACTCCAAATCTGTATTGCATCCAATGGCTTCGAGTTATATTACTCTAGAAGAAAATCTGATCGACTTTCAGAAATTAAATGCTATACCAACAACTTTAAATCTTGACCGGCTTTGTGGAGCTCCTGAAAGTATCTCTGAAATATTGTTAACAAAAGGGTCAGTGTGGCATAAAAGTTGTCGAGCTAAGTATAATTCAGTTAAGCTAGAAATACATATAAAGAAGTTAAGGCAACTAGAAGAGAACCTCGAAAGTCCCCTTGAAAGCGAGAAGGATCCAAACGAGCATACACTCGATCACTAAAGAAAAGGCACTGCTTATTTTGTGATGAGTTGATTAAAGATGAACAGCATCACTTGGTTACTAACCTTTCATTCAGTGAAAAGCTGTGGGAATCTGCAAAGTCGATGGAAGATCCAAATTTATTAGCTAAGCTTGCTGTTGACGATGTGACCGTCGTCGATGCCTCGTTTTCTTTAATAATCGCGTAAGAGATATCAAACACAAGAGTCTAAATTCCAATGAAGACCACAATGACAAGACGGAAATAGAGTAATGAAGATTTTAGTAGATTTGTAATATGTAGATTTGTAGATTTCGTAAATATGATTGAAGAATATAGGTACGACATAATATTTTTTAGGCTAGCTGACATGGCTAATTTATTTAGAAATACACTAGTCAAGTATGGACTACAAATTGAAGGTAGAGTCAACTCAACCAGACTAAAAGAGAAGTTGCTTGAAACGATTGATGGAATTATGGAGTACCCTAAAGGAAGAGAAATATATTTGGCATTTCATGAAAATGTTGCCGATGCCTTACCTTAGATGATTCAACTGTATATTTCAGCTAAAAAGAGCTTTTACAATTTTCAAAGACTGCTAGAATATTGAGACAATATATTTTTACATTCCTACCAATTCCAAAACTAATACCGTTCGGCATAAAGTTCAAGAAAAATGGACTCCCTATTGGACATCTTTGTCAGAAGCGCATCTGCATCTTGCCGTGGTTGCAAAACAATGTGTTCATCGCGCTGCAATTGCTTGAGGGCTAAACTTCTGTGCACTGATCTTTGCGGTTGAAAAGGAAAATGTATATAAAGTCCGAATAAAAATATAAATATGATTGTTTTAAATTATGTTTCCATTATTATTAATGACTAAATTATTTATTATATGTGAAAATATATACATAATTTAAATATTTCTAAACTTATAATTTTTCGCTATTTAAGAGATTGTATTGGATTTTACACAATTTTTTAAAATAAATTGCCCATTTCTGCATCAACATAATGTTCCTTGACCCTTAGAACATAATATTTGACACCAAAATTGCCTTTGTATCATTAAAACAACCGAAAATAGGCCAGCGAGCGGCCATTTTGTTATTGACCGGAAGTCCCGAACGGGACTTCCGCCAGAGTGGTTCTGGTTCATTTTGGATTCAGCATGTTTGAAACTACATTTCCACCAATTTTGGTGCCTTTATCAAAATCTGAACAATTCTTCCCTTTAACGGCCCTACTAGTCCACTGAAAATAGAGTTGCAGGGGTGCAAAATATGTCCGAACGCCCGAACGATGTTCGGGGGAAATTCAAGCAGCTCTGGGGAAATATTTGCCCAAGAAAGGAAGAAAAACTTAAAAAATCCAACATAATTAGCTGACAAACAGATGTTTTGTGCAGTGGCTGCATCATAACCTCCAATTTCAACTAAAATCAGGTGAAAACAGCGGAGTTACGGATGTAGAGTGGGAAAAAATAAGTAAAAAAATATTTTTTAAAAAACGCTTTTATTGAAGTGTTCTAAAAGGTCAAAAATAATTTTTTCGGTTTGACAAATAATTTATTGGGAAGAAGAAAATAACTTTTTGGTAAGTAAAAAAACTGATTTTCTAATCACTAAAAATAAAACCGTGGGCGCTAGTAATTTTTTAAATTTAAATTTTTTTACAGGACAGTAACAGTAACATCCCTGACGAACGGGGTTTCGAACCCCAGACGTACGGCTTTGCAGTTAGATGCTCTTACCACTAGGCCATTACGTCGGCATTTATGTATAACTTTATATAAATAAAAATACCTAATAGAGAATTTAAAGTGAATCCATCCCACTCAAAACTCATGAATGAGAAATTTGTAAATTTAACCTTATAGAACATAGAATAAAGAAGTTAGAATAAATAGTGAATTAAGAATTACTAGCGCCCACGCTTTTATTTTTAGTGATTAGAAAATCAGTTTTTTTACTTACCAAAAAGTTATTTTCTTCTTCCCAATAAATTATTTGTCAAACCGAAAAAATTATTTTTGACCTTTTAGAACACTTCAATAAAAGCGTTTTTTAAAAAATATTTTTTTACTTATTTTATTTTCTACTTTTTAGTCATGGTATTTTTTAACAAAAACTCACAAGAAAAAATATATTTATTTCAACCATATTTAATGTTATGTTAGGATGGAATTTTAGATTCATGTATAACAAAAATTTTTCACATATCTGACAAAGTAGAACAATCCTCTGACGACTCAGCAGGACAATCAACTCCAAAGTTAATTAAAATCTATTTAATATTGCTCGGTACGCTCACTCGCCGATGAAATCCATCCATATCAAAAAGATTCACAATAAAAAGAAAGCATTCAATAAAATAAAAAAAACAATCGTAAAAAACTCAGAATTAGTGTGTGTGTATCAAGGAGCAAACAGTACCATCCAGTCTTTTCAGTAGTCAATAAATTATAAAAGTAGCATATTTTTCTTCTCTCGACATTCTCGACTATTTTCGGCGATTTCTCGCTCTTCTGGCGATTTCTTTCTCGCGGTTATTATCTTAAATCGCTAATTATCTTAATTGTTAATTGGAAGGTAAAAAAATCACGTTTTGAAGATTAAATATTGTAGTTATATACCTAGTATATTATCTTACAGGTTTTGGGAGCCATTGGCTTCACGGAAGTGTCTCAAATATGAATTAATAGGATAACTAAAAACACTCGTTAATTACTTAAATTACGGAGGTTTTGACTAGTTGATGATTGAATATTGCATTGTCATCGAGTTTCCACCACGGTGCAAAGTTTCAGAACTTTATATCGTTTGGAAGTGCCTGAAATTTTATGTACATGAATACGGAAAGAAAAAAAGTGATTAATCGTCTATAATTATCTTAATTACTGGGCAATTCTCGTTTTGACTTTTGAATATGATGAAGTTATGCCTTATAAACAATTGTGCACGGTTTAGGGAGAATAGCCCCTTGGGAAAGGTCTCAAATTCTGGTTTTTCTGTTAATTAAAAATACTCGTTAATTAACTTAATCCTTTGTTTTTTGACTAGATAATGGTTGGATATTGGAGTGTCATGAGGGTTACACCGATGTGTAAAGTTTCGGGGCCCTGACATATCAGGAAGTGCCCGAAAATTGAGTTTTAAAATTCCACCCGTAAAACGCCGCCAAAAGCAAGTAGAATAAAAGCGTTTAAAAACTAACGCATCTGCTCTAAAAATCCTAGTTTTCAAAGTGAATACCTGGATGTTGGCTTTTCCTTGCTTTTCCACCGGTATGCAGGAAAAACAATCTATCCGTGGTAGGATGGGTAATTTTCACTAAAAATAGCGTTCTTGTTCAATCACATCGATATTCTTAATTAAAATGTTGAGTTCATTAAGGAGAAATTTACAGGTAGCTTGAATTTGAGAAAAGTAGACAATTTTTCATATTTTAAGAAAAGGGGCACATTTGAGCTAATATTATAAGTGTGTAAAAAAGACTAAAAAAGAGTATCAAGATCACATTGAAATTTAAATTTATGGATTATTTGAAAATTATTGAATCTTAAAGAAGTTTAATAACTGAATTCACTATTTTTTAATGAAATTTTGGGGGAAATTTTGGAGAAAACAAATTGTGTTCTGGGGAAATTTTGGGTCCCGAAACATTTTCTGCACCCCTGTAGAGTTGAACCTCAAACAAATTGCAATAGAAGGTTTCTCAACGGTTTTCACTTAGAAATGACCTCAATAATAACATACTAAAAATCGGCCAAAATCGGCCGGGGGGAAGTTTAATTTTTTTCAAATTTTTAAAAAATGGCCGAAAAAAAATTTGAAAAAAACCAAAACAATAATATAGACATGTGATACATGTTTATAGGTTATTTTTGAGTGCTGAAACCGAATATTGCATTTAGTTTGGAAAAAAAATTGAAATTTCAATTTTTTAAATTAATTTGAATAATTAGCTATATGAAAAAATTAAAAAACCCCTAAAAACCTAACAAAAACATCAAAAGAGATAAATCCAACGGTTTTCATTTAGAAATAACCTAAATATTAACATACTAAAACTTGAAAATTTTACGAGTTAAAGAAGTTAAATTTTTTTTCAAATTCGTGCCAAAAACTTTAGAGGCTTTTGAAAAGGTCATTTTTCGGTGGATATTGTCCACAGATAGTTATAAAATGGAAAACCGGTGGAATTGACCCTCAATGAATTAGTTAATTATTTTGTTTAAAATTTTGAAATTGGTAAAATGTAGTACAAATGTGAAAAAAGGTAATACTTTGGCATATTTACATCAGAATTTAAAATAATTAATTAATTCATTGAGGGTCAATTCCACCGGTTTTCCATTATATAACTATCTGTCGACAATATCCACCAAAAAATGACCTTTTCAAAAGCCTCTAAAGTTTTTTGCACAAATTTGAAAAAAAAATGCATTTTTCGCAAAAAAAAATGGAAATTTGAAAAAAAATTTAACTTCTATAACTCGTAAAAATTTTAAATTTTAGTATGTTAATATTTAGGTAATTTCTAAATGAAAACCGTTGGATTTATCTCTTTGGATGTTTTTGTTAGGTTTTTAGGGGTTTTTTAATTTTTTCATATAGCTAATTATTCAAATTAATTTTAAAAATTGAAATTTCAATTTTTTTTTCCAAACTAAATGCAATATTCGGTTTCAGCACTCAAAAATAACCTATAAACATGTATCACATGTCTATATTATTGTTTTGTTTTTTTTTTAATTTTTTTCGGCCATTTTTTAAAAATTTGAAAAAAATTACACTTCCCCCCGGCCGATTTTGGCCGATTTTTAGTATGTTATTATTGAGGTCATTTCTAAGTGAAAACCGTTGAGAAACCTTCTATTGCAATTTGTTTGAGGTTCGGCCCTATTTTTCGCTATTTTCAGTGGACTATACTACTGGTGAAATGTTTTTTTTTGTTGAGAGAACCAAAACAAAAATGTTTTGTGCAATAACTAAAGGTATTCAAAATCCTTTATTGGTGTTTTTAGTCACCATTTTTGAACTCGGAAAAGAATTATTTGCAATATTGTGTTTTAGCTTTTCTTTATATTTTGGTTTCTAACTTAAATTAAGTGCATATGGGTTTTTTTTGTGAAGAATAAGTTATTCTGTTTGATTTTGAAAATGCTAGTCATTTTCTCAAACAAACTATTTTTTATCTTTTTAATGTTATTTCTGACAATAAGGGTGACTGTCGTAGTCGTACAGACTCATAGTTTTTTCTTTCAAGATCAAATCGCGTTTCGACCATGTAATAAAATAGCCAACCTACTGTTTTAATCTTTGTAAATAGTGTAATGTTTTTATAAGCTTGAGTTTTTAAGATTATTTTTTAAAAATTACTGATAACTTTGTAAAATTTGTACCCTTAGATTATCTATAACGAGCTGTTCTCTGCAGGAATACCGAATATGCATTTTAAAAATGTAATTCGATAAAGTTAAAAACGAACGTTTTATTATTACTCTTAATTACACTATCTTTTGATGAATGATTCCTCAAATAAAAGTAATTAATTGACTTTCGATGTCTTTAAAGTTCTTAATCTTTTAGAGCGTAAATGACCATTTAAATATTTATTAATACATGTCATAATTTCTTACAAAAATGTAAAACACATGGAATGAGGAAGTTGCATGATTTTTTTTATTTTTTTAATCGATTCCTCTTGCAAAAATAAGCAACTACCCAAAATTTGAGGCCGATCGAGAAATTTTTTGATTGCCAAAAAAATTAACAAAAATCCCCTTTTTAAAAGCGCGCGAAAACGCCAGACGTCATCTTATGTCTTATACTAAACATTGTTGTTAAGGGGACTCAGTACCTCCAAATCAGTAAAAGTATCAAGTTAGGGATTTCGCTCTCAAATCGATGTTTATACTCATAAATAGATTCGGTAAATTTCATAGTGATGAGCGAATTCTCAGGATAGCAAATTTCTAATGTTTATTTAGTACTAGCTGATGTGCCCGGCCTTGCACGGGTGGAGATAGAGATTTTTTTCTTTAAAATTTTTAATTCATTTTCTACCTTCCAGGTGCGGATCCAGTGGGTAGCACTCTGGACAGCGCCCCCCCTTGGGAACCCAAAAAGGTTGTCAAAATGAGTAAAACCCTACTTTTACCGGTCTAATTTCCATTTTATTTCTGGGGAAGGACCCCCATACCTCTCATTAGTACCACCAGGGGATCTTCAGTGATAATTTTTAGGAAATCCCCAATATTTTGACATTTTGGGTGAAAAAGTAAAGGTAATAGTGTTGAAAAGTGCCCCCCTTAGACCAAAAACGTTTCTAAAAATTAGTTTAAACCCTACTTTAACACGTCAAATTTCAAATTTTTTCTGGGGAAGGATCCCCATACCCCAATGGTACCAATTAGTCCAGGCAACGAAGGGTTATAGAGGGAAAGTTTTGGAACACAATTTTTGACTTCGGAACTTTGTTTAGACTAGTTAGGAGGTAAACATATCAAAAGTCCCCGCCCCTAGCCCCTGTGCTAAAGCGTGGGCGGGTGTTTGAAAGTCTCATTTTTCGGTTTTTGACATTTTACTCATACAAAATGCATCCCCACGAAAAAGTTTCAATTACCTTTTTTAAAGTAGATAAAATTTGCAACAATTTAAGACCATTCCCAGGTTTATACGTCCAATTGATCCCGAGTTACGTCTCTTCAAAAATGGAAAATTTTTCAAAAAATTCGAAAAATTTGTGTAAAAGTCGTATTTAAAGCAATTTATTGGTTATATTACCCATCTAAGGGGAAAGTAAGGGTTATAACCTTATAATACACTTAATTAGCTTTAATTTAAGCCCTGAACCAAGTCTGTGAGATCTATAGTTCTCACGCTAAAAAAAAATCGGAAAAAAGGGATTTTCCCAGCAGTACAGCCTACAGGTTTGAAGGTGGGCAATTCCACGGGTTTTAAAATTTTTAACAATATGGTAACTGACTGACATTTATGCTGTACAAATGTCAGTCAGCCACAATGTTGTTTAATTTTTTTAAAAATAAATAAAAACATAAATAAAAATATAATAAGTAAATAAACTGAGCGGAAAATATGTTTTTTAGTTATTTTTTGGAAGTAAATTACAAAATTACTATGGATTTTCTCTCAAAATGTCAGTAAATTACCCGTGGAATTACCCAGGTACAGTAAAAAAGAAGAAAATTCGTAAAACATGAAAGACATGATCACTCTATACAAAATAAAAGCTGATTAAATTTGCTATAAGTTGAGTGTCATTGTGATAGTTTTACAAAACACAACCGTTAAGTGAAAACGAAGTTTACTGACATAGAAAAATTAACATAAAATATTATAACAGTGGGTACCTATTCAGTCAATGTCTTACTCTCTTGGGAGGAGGACCTTGATCCTCGTCTTTGTCTTCATCTTCTTTTTCTCCGTCATCTCCATCGGAACCCTGTAGGGAAACGGTCAGAGGATCCTCCTGTTCTTCTTCATCTTCGGAGTCAATTTGAGGGACCCCATTCCGGCAGTTCCCTTGGCAATTTTGGCATGCTGTTGAACATTTGAGGCTTGCTTTTTTGCAGCTACACTTCGCGCTTGCACAGTCTTTCGCGCATCGGCAGAAAATCATTTTTAAAATATCGTCAGGTGCAGCTGCTAGTTCACTGTGCACTGGGACCAGGAAGTTATTCTCAATCTTCCACCCATACATCTCAGGAGGCAAGCTATTTCCCAGCCACAACTGAACTTGGTGGAATGTTCGGAGGGAATGTTGTTTAACTGCTCCCTCGGTGGGAGGAAGACAAGAGATATCAGGCTTGATGGTGGCCACCGATTTCAAAAAGGACTTGTACCTGAAGGTATTGAGGGAGACTTCCTTCACTGCAGCCCCATACCACCTCAAGATGCAGGTTTCACCTGCCTTTTGAACTTGGGCGGTGGTGGAGGAAGAGTCTGAAAAGACCGCTGCTGCTTTCTGGACCTCTGGCGACTTCAGATACAACTTCGCAAATCCGATCTTGCTTTTTCGAAATGCGGAAGATGTTGTGTCGCATCCAGTAAATCCGTGTAAAAACAGCACGTCCTTGAAACCTAGTCGCTGAAGCTCTTGGGACGAGAATAAGGTATCACTTGTCTTCCCACGTCCAGGCTTGATGAAAATAATATCATTTCGCGCATCAGCTTTAGCCATCAAGAGGACTATGAGGTCGACATCTTCACCCACAATGCCGGCAGGTGTTGTTTCCGACATTTCCACAGCCGTATCCACAATCAGAACGTCCGCATCATTCTCTGCTTGAAGAGTCCTGATCCCATTGTTCTCAAGCTTCAACTTAAGTATGTTGATGAGCCTGCTTTTGTTGAACTTGTTCGACAGAAAATCTTCTTGTTTGACGTTTATCTCGGTGTCTTCGGTGAAATGAATGTCAGCAGACTTCCTGAGTCGATAGCGCCTTTGCTGCTCTGTTACTTTCGTGCTTGTGGTTGATGAGGAATAACCGTCAAAGACTACAGTACATTTTTTTCCATGATAGTTCTTCGTGATAAAGTGGATGTAGGTCATGCAGATTGTCGATATCTTGGCACCTCTTTGCCAAATTACTTTATGGAGGAGAAGCCCTCCATCAAATACGATGTGTAGCTGTCCGAGATGTACATCCTTGGTCGTAGTGTTGAATAGCTTGTACAGCACTGACTTAGCCGATTTCCTCATACCACTCTCGTTGAATAGGGCTAATGGGAACGGGGCTAATTCGTATTCCATGTATAGCTTTAAATCTTCGTCTGGTTTTTTGCTGATGGATATACGTCGGAATAGCAAGAATGGGTCCACAGGAATCTTTTCGTCGTTGATTAGAATAGACGAGCTCACTACCGAAGAGGTCGTTTCGAACCCGCCCCCTGGAGCTTCAAAACACAGAGACGTGGACAATCGTCACATTGGACACCGGAAGAGGTTGGAGGGGGTTTCTTGACCCCCCTTCCAGTTTATGGTTTGTTTTGGAAAACCATTCAGTAGCCCGTTATCAGCTAATGGGTAACTCTCGAATTCCAGTATTGTGCAGAAGGTGGGTGGTCAAGTGGAGAGGGGTTGTGTTATCTCGCGAATTTGTCGCCAGTCTGGCTTCTTCCTGTCCCCACAATGGAAAAGGAATTGAGTGAAATGGGATCTGAAAAAGAGAGACAGACTACTTTTCATAGCAGATATTTCCAACTAAAATAGTCTAGATTTGTGTGACTTATCCCTCTTGGGCGACAGTAGCATTAAACCAAGTCCTTGAAGCCGAAATCTCTCAACAATTTAAAAATTGCGCCTGGGTGGGAGTAAAACTCTCCAGAGAGGTCTAGATCTTCCTTAATTAAGAGTGAGGAACCTGGTCATAGGCCCTACACTTGTACCGAGTACACCTTGTAGTAAATTTAATCAACTTTTATTTTGTATAGCGTGGTCATGTCTTTCATGTTTTACGAATTTTCTTCTTTTTTTACTGTACCTGGGTAATTCCACGGGTAATTTACTTCCAAAAAATAACTAAAAAACATATTTTCCGCTCAGTTTATTTATTTATTGTATTGTTATTTATGTTTTTATTTATTTAAAAAAAATTAAACAACATTGTGACTGACTGACATTTGTACAGCATAAATGTCAGTCAGTTACCATATTGTTAAAAATTTTAAAACCCATGGAATTGCCCACCTTCAAACCTGTAGGCTGTACTGCTGGGAAAATCCCTTTTTTCCGATTTTTTTTAGCGTGAGAACTATAGATCTCACAGACTTGGTTCAGGGCTTAAATTAAAGCTAATTAAGTGTATTATAAGGTTATAACCCTTACTTTCCCCTTAGATGGGTAATATAGCCAATAAATTGCTTTAAATACGACTTTTACACAAATTTTTCGAATTTTTTGAAAAATTTTCCATTTTTGAAGAGACGTAACTCGGGATCAATTAGACTTATAAACCTGGGAATGGTCTTAAATTGTTGCAAATTTTATCTACTTTAAAAAAGGTAATTGAAACTTTTTCGTGGGGATGCATTTTGTAAGAGTAAAATGTCAAAAACCGAAAAATGAGACTTTCAAACACCCTCCCACGCTTTAGCACAGGGGCTAGGGGCGGGGACTTTTGATATGTTTACCTCCTAACTAGTCTAAACAAAGTTCCGAAGTCAAAAATTGTGTTCCAAAACTTTCCCTCTACACCCTTTTTTGAGCCTTCGTTGCCTGGACTAAATAGGGATCTTGTCTGGAAAAGTGCCCCCCCTTGCAGCCGTGCTGGATCCGAGCCTATATTTTAATGAGTAAAAGGTGTTGAATCAAGCATTTTAAATTCTGAACGATTTCTGCATTTACCACATGATTCCCATAAAAAAAAACAAATATTAGAAAAATATTCTTCCAAAAATCACTTAAAATGCTCAATTAGAGCCCTTAATTAATCGTATTTTCATGATTTTATTATATCTTTGGTATAAATTTAATAAATAAAATACATTTCTGCAATTTAAGAAAAAATACAATATTTCCACATAAAAGGGTTTTGAATATTAACTCTAGTTTTTAGTCTATAAACCAACTTTCTTAAACGCTACAATATGATCATCATTTGATTTTTCATCTTCGTTTCCATGGAGACTATCTTAACAACAATGAAATTCCATAAAGTTTTTTAAAATATAAAAATTAGATTAACTCTCAAATAAAAATATGTTAAACTGTACTTAAAATTTTTAAATTTCATTGAAATAGATTTTTAAATTATTAATATAATTTTTAAATAGACTTGTACCTAGTGTTTCTATTACAAACTTGTTGTTTAGCTAGCATTAAATATTCTTTGTAACAATGGAGTAAGCAGATCTCTTGTTGAGGAGAAATAAAGCTATTTCAGCAAAATGACCATAAAAAGGGTCAAAAGAGGGTCAAGGGGTCAATTAAAGTTTTCAAAACATAGCCTATGTTTTTTTCTGAGTTTTTTTACGTAGGTATACCAAGTTTGGTGCAGATCGGAAGTAAACTGTGGATTTGTATAAAAGACAAACACATATATATAGCCACACTTAACTTTATTATATTAGATAGTTACTAAATATTTTTTTAAATAAATATTTCTCAAAACTACTTTTTTAGCATTTAAATCAGTAAGGCTTTTTTTCTACTGAACCAAATGTTATGAAACTTGGTATTTATATTCAATAGGGTAATATTATCAAATGTATGTTCCAAAATTTAATGATTTTGGCCCAGAATTTTTTTTATCATGAAAAATACGGAAAAAATCATAGAATTTTCACGTTTTTTAAATGGGAATCACCGAAAAGTTTTTTTCTCAAAAACTATTATGACTATCCAAAATCCCCCACATAGAATTATACTACAGAACATATTTAACATAAAAATGAAAAAAGCTAGTAAAAAGAGGGAAAAATGAAGGAGGAGTAGCGTTTTGAAATATAGTGAAATTTTTGTTGTTTTTTTTTAATATTAAAAATACTAAAAAAATTTTTAAACATTTTGAGTTTAATATTCCATAACATGATGGTAAACGTTTTCAGTCACGTGTTTTTTTCCTCGACTTTTAAATTAAAATATTTAATTACCGATACATTTTTTTGAGAAACTGACTAGATATTTCATTTTACCATACAAAAAACCATACGGAGCACTTGTTTGTTTTTGAAAATCTGACACATGCAACTTCCTTATTATCAAATTGAAATAGTAGTTTAATAGTTTCACTGATCATGCTATCCCAGATTATATCTTGCAAAATTCATGAAACCGTGAAAAAATTCGATTGGTTTTACCAATGTATATTTTTTTCGAGTAAGAGAATATATGAGCCCATGGAAGAACTTTTGGCTCTTTGAGAAATTGCAAACTATTTATTTCATTTCTTTTCTTTCCGTTTTTGTGTACTTTCGGATTTGATTTTTGTTAATAAATTTGAATTTGAAATATTTGGAGGTAGTAACTCTCCTGCAAAATGCCATCATCAAACAGGAATGCGATATCAGTGTTACAGATTTTTTTAGAATATTTATTTTAAATTAAATGATATGTATAACCAAGTTTAAAAAACCCTAAATGTTTGAATTTTTTCCTCAATAAATTGTAAGAACGTAATCGCCGACCAATAACATTCTTCCAAAAAAAGTTCAACATACACCCTAACGGAAGGGTCACCGAGAGCGCAAGATCGGGTGTATCACCAGGCTTATCTTATCGGGCAGTGGGTATCTACTCCACTCTTTTGTTCGCTAATTGACCTCACCTAACCACCCAAAGGGATGGGGTAGATATCCACTGCCCGATAAGATACGCCTGGTCGACTCCACGTCCATGGTGACCGAGGCTTAAGATGTTGTCACAAAAAAAACAGTTCAAAAACTCCTTTTACCACAGTGGTTCCCAACCGGAGCTCCGCGGACAAGTGGTTCGTGATAATGTAGAAGATCAGCGAAGAGGTAGTTTTTGCACTACTATGAAATTAAGATATTCGTGCTAGACAACCATACATTCATACAAATAAAGTAAATCAAGGTATCAAATCAAGTCTGCTGAAGAGTGAACACGAGGAAGAAAAATAATGCTTAAGAACAGAAGGTACTCAAGAGCAGAGAGACGCTAAGTAACAAAGTGTGAAACGGAGATCCTGAGTAACAAAGGTATTTTAAGAGTAAATAAATGCTCACAAGAGCAAAGATATGTTTAATTGCGAAGGGATGGTGAAAAGTAAAGGGATGCGTAAGAGCAGAGTAAGGTTCAATAACAAAGGGATGTTAAGAAGAAAAGGTATGCCAAAGAGCAGAAAGGTTTAAAAGTAAAGGAGTGCTGAAGAACCTTTCGAATCTCGATGATTTTATCAAACTTAAGACTGACTTATGCCACAAAAGGACCTAATCAGAAAGGCTAAATAAAAGGAGGGGGAAAAGATAGATGAAGTGATGCTTTAATTTTGGTTAGCGTTCTGACATTTACTTAACTTTTGTATTCTATGCCAACTAGCCTCTCATTAGCAACTAGATACACCTGATCATATGCAAAAGTCACCACAATTTTGAATTTCCGTTAGTTTTCAAATTTAGTTGTCCATAAGTGCAACCGTCCTTAGGTACGTCAGTGTCCCCTAATGTTCTCTGTATTATTCCTCCGCTTCAATATACTGATGTTGTTAAATGCATACAATTACAATGCTTGCTTGTTTTCACAATTAACTGAATGAATGAAAATGATAGTCTTATTAAAATCCCATGGATTAGTAATGTTTTCATTCTCTCATTTAATTTAATTGATGTTGTAGAGGGAGTTTTTAGAATTAAATGGGAGGTTTTTTCGCCTTTTTACGATAGTCTTTAAAAACCTTTCAATGGGCCTTACTTAAGTACTTGATTTGTTTCACGCTAAAAAGAATGGAAAAGAAAGATTAATAAATTAGTGTAGTATTATACTTTAATATCTGATGAAGTAATTATGATTGAAAAGTTTGTTTTCACTCATGTATCTACGAAACTGGCTAGTTGAGTAGGTTTTTTAACTTCATAAAATTCATTGAAAAGGTTTAGCCAATAGTCAAATGGACCACAAATAGGAATATAGTAAACTTGACTTAAGCACCTAGATTTTTTCCTAAGAATTCTTAGCTAATTAAGCATGTTTAATTATCTATTTGGACAACAGGATGGTTGAAATTTTTTGACTGTGGAAAAGATAGGTTTTACATCCCTACAGAAAGAATTTTGCAAACGATATAAAGAGGACTGCAACTGCTATTTGCCATGGTCTATATTTTTAGCTGAGTCCCACAATTTCATTTATTCACTAACAGGTCTTTAAGACCATGTTTTCCACTAATATGATACAAAAATACTATTTCAAAATAGATTTATGAATTTAATCATGGAAATTTAGAATTGTTTAAAATTCGGTTCCAAAGGCGGCGGCACTTAAATCAGCATTTGTAGAGAAAAGAACCACTTATATAACTTGTTGAAGGTAAGTTCGGTAGTACACGATCATGGGGTAAAGATGTTTGCAGACAAAATTTTATTTTGAAGTAAAACTGAATTTATAATTTACTAAATTCAACAAAACAAGAATTTGATAAATTGATCTGTCATTTACCTCATCAGCTATTGACTACATATTGAAGTTAAAAATGTGGGAACTATTCAATAATGCATTTGAGGTGTTTTTTTATAATTTATCAACTGAGGCTCGTGGAAAGGTAATTAGGTTAAGAGGGTGCTTGGACCTGGGAAAGTTAGGGAACCACTGCCTTAACCTACTCCAAACTTTCTTTACAAAGTATCTGAAATATTGTAAATATTCATAGCATTTGCTATTCCGGAACTTTGTTTCCTTTGGAGAAAAAATATAGCTACATTTTCTGTGTCATGTTTCATTACTTTTTAGAAACTGAAACGAGTCTCAAAAATGAGTAAAAATTACTCAAATCTGAGTATGTCACGCACTCAAACAGGCTCCGTTCAAAATTTACTCAAATTTTTATAACATGCCTGTACTTATTTTTGAAATAGAGATACTCAAAAATAACACATCATGTACTCATTTTTGAAAATGTCAGATACTCAAAAATAACACATCATGTACTCATTTTTGAAAATGCCAGATACTCAAAAATAACACATCATGTACTCATTTTTCAGTTCGTTCATGACATCGTTATAAAGAGGGTGCAGTGTGTTACAGTTATGTTGTCCATTTATCCATGTTACTATGACGTCTGGAGTAGACCAGTAAGTTGAGTGTGACGGTTCAAAAGTTGTGATAAACTTTATCACACCAACTTATTGTTACTTTCGATATATTCCAAATAGGAACTAAACATACGCATAATTTGAGTGGTGACTGTTAAATTGTTTGAAACTGAGTAGTCAGGTGTTTCAAAATTGAAAGCATTGGGTCGTCATATTTGAGACAAAAAGTTTCATACCAAAATCAGAACATCGATTTATTTAAACTTGAATCAGTCATTTCTCTCAGTGTAGTTTTCATTGTTTTCCGAAGATTTTCTTTCTGTATGTGATGAGACATCTAGATATCGTTTGTCTGTTTCTCCATTTTTCTGACTAAACATGCTCAAGAAATTGTTTCTTCTTTTTTTATCAATTTTTTTTGCATTAACGTGATTATTTTATTCATCAAAATTTAAACTAGTAAGGGTTTTTTTAGCATAGAAATTCCTTCTCTAAGCTGTTGATTATATGTCTGGATTTTCAACGTATTGATCTGAATTAAAAGATAAATAAACTTTATGCTAAAAGTGAGGCAGCAATGAAAAATAGTTTTGTTTTCATCATGCTTTTATAGACTATTCTAAAGGCCTTTGAAAAAATTCCGTTTAGCTAATCTGCTTGGAAAATTTGCTACTACACATGCAGCAGAATGTTCTACTGATTCTTAGTGGTTTTCATCTTTAAATCAGGCTTACATTTGAAATATTACCTAATCAGTTAATCTTTTATTGCTATGTGATAGTTATTTTATTTTTAATATCTTGAAAATGTAACAATTTAGTATTATTTGCGTATCTTTAAAATTTGATCTTTATAAAGTTGTTTAATCCCAAAAAGTTTAAATAAAATATCCAAATACTATTAAATAGCTCATAAAATATTAATTTCATAATAAACTTTAATAAAAAAGAAAGTTAAGTTTAAAGACAAAAAACAAACGTTAATTTAAGGCACCAAAAAATTTTTATTCTAAGCAGTGGTTCTTAAATTGTTATTCTAAATGATACATTAAGGAAATAATATTTTAGGTTTTACATTCCATACCTTAATATCAACAGGCATGGATCTAAATGAACTGGGGGTGATATTTTCAAAAATAGTTTTTTGGCAGAAATTGTATCAAGGCTCAACATGTTTTAGTAATCATACCCAATGTTATTTTCTTACAAAACATTTTTACCAAACTGAATAATAACCATAAAAGTTAATATGGAAAAGGGCATTTCGCTTTAGGAACCACTGTTTAGTTTCTGTATTGTCTGTACCAAGTTCTTTAGTGTTTTATTAATATTCAATTTTTTTTCCTAAAGAATTTTTTTAGAGATCCGTGGAACACTTTTGATTTTATTACTGTTGTGGGAAGTGTTATTGATGTCTTGGTAATGGAACTTGGGGTAAGTTATCCTATTTTTGCTGGTAAAGCTTTCATTAATTACTCTTGTATAGTATACGCCCCCTTATGAAATTTCACAACAAAACTATCAAAAAAATGGGTGCACTAAAACTTAATTTTTCTCGTCTTTAAGTTAAAATTCATGATTCAATTTTTAAATTTCAACAGAACGTATGATATTTTTTCCAGCCATCATTTCAACCTTCATTGAGTTTGCGAAATTTTCATAAGGGGTTGTTGATACTTAATTCTGTCTTTTTTTGAAGCAATACATATTTCAAGCACATTATATATGAATGCAACCGGTCTCTTTCAAAGCTCTATAAAATCTCTACTTTCTAAAACTAATCTTGAAAGCCCTGCCTATCTCTTATTCTAACTATTTCTGCCTTTTATTAAAAACATTGCACAGACTTTGATTCATATATGCTTTGCTTTAAAAAAATTGCTAAGTTCTGTAAACTTAACAAATGTATACTTTATTTATATTAATTTATGCTTCACTTTTCAGTGACGCACAATGAGGTATTCTCACGTTTTGAGATTAAATTTTATTAAAATAGTAGATAAAAAACCACGAAGAATGACGTTTACATCAAGTATTTTCGAAGCCTAGTTTCTGAGATATAAATTTTTGAAATTTCGTTTTTTGTTTGGGCGCGAAAACACTTTCGAATCACAAATCATGCGCTGTGAGGTCACATCCAATAGAAGCCCGTTATCTGATCACGTGAAAACAGAAAACACAATGGTTTTCATGCGCTGTGACGTCACATCCAATAGAAGCCCGTTTTCTGATAACGTGACTTTTCTGACGTTTTGGCAAAAATAAAATTGAATTTTAAATTATTTAAAACACATTTTTGAACTTAAAAATCAGAAATTTGGGAGCTTTAGACCATAATGTATCGAAAAAGTATAAAATCAAGCAAATCCCTCACTCATGCAAATACCTCATTTTTGTTATATTTAAAATATAATAGGTTGCTGACTTATTAAACACTATACTTCTAAATGGGTAAAAGGCTGGTTTTGTGATTTTTTTTTACTTTCTTAGGTGTGGAAAAAATGCTTCAAGGAGTTAATTATTTTAATATTTAAAATTTTTTCATTTATGTGTTAAGGAAAAGGTGATGCCTTAAGTGAGGCGGGCAATGTGATAAGAGTATTTATCACGTTACCCGAAATACGTGGTATTTATCACATCGCCCGTAACCCTTACACATTCTTTGTAGTAATTGTCTCCTATAGCTGATTTCAGTTTGTGTGTTTAAATTTTATATTAAGCAATTGTAAGTATTCTTTCTTCTTCATTTCTAAAATATTCAATCTTTTTTAAAATTCTTAATTCTTTATCTATTTTCATAAAGCGTTAAGAAACAAGTATCCAAAATTTTTGATTTACCTTAATTGCCAAAATTTTAAACTGTCTAAAGTTCTAATTTATGCATCTTCATTTTGTGAATTTCTTTATAGTTGTATCTCATCTGTCTTGGAAGAACTTGTATTGGGTTATGAAAATCACTTCCCGCGATTTTTAAATTAAAATATTATTGCATACGTTCAGTAAATTTAAATCCAGGTTTTTCTACTATCTTTGCTTTTCTTTCATATGACAAAATGTGTTAAACGCAAGAGCTCGCTAAGTAAATTTTTCAAAACAAAAAGTTTACTTTGTTTCCAAAAAGCGTTTAATGTACTGCTGTTATCGCAGCTTTGCGCATTTCTGCCTATATATTGTGTGCGTTCAATTATTTAGCTTCTGTCTTTATGCTTTTTATATGTTTAAAAGTAATCCGATAAACTCTAAAAAAGTTTAAAATTCGACATTTTAATTTATTTAAATACTTAAGACATGTTCATCTTTTTATCAGTACCTAATAGTATGTTACAACGCTTCGAAAAAGCAGTTTATATAACTTTATTCAAAAAATTCAATAAGTATTTGTTACTAACATTTAACAAAAACTCCCATCTATTTTTTCTAATTTATGTCTAAAAACTATCTTTAAAATGTTTGGAGAAGCTTTAAAATGTTTATTAAATCAAATATTTGCCTTGAAATCTTTGGCTATTGAATTTTTAGGATGGTTTGTCTATAAGGCCTTTATGAAGTAGTAATAATGTTTGTTAGTTACTCTTGTAAACTTTTAGTGATTTTTCTATGTGACATATGAACCCCAAACCATCCAATCTGCCACTTAGGTCGAAGGTAAGAGTGTCTATGGCAGTTCAGTATGCTGACTAGACTCATGCGAATCGCAGTTTTGCTTTAGTTCACCAGCTCCATTCCATAGTCTGCATGAAGCATTGCTATGTTGAGGGCATGAATTAACATCTGTATGATGTACCAATCAAGGGAGAATGAAAAATACCTACTTCAAACCTTACGGGAAAGCTGTATATTAACATTTTGCTTAATCTCAATGCATTCTGACTTTGATGCAATGCTTACACAGTTTCAATTTAGGATTAGACCATGCATATACCTCATGCGCTATAAGAACTGCCCTTGAAGTATTTAAAGTAAACGCTGCTGCTAAAAAAAGAATGTTTTATTGCTATTTTTGCTCTAAAGAAGTTAGATTTTAATATGCATTTGCTTTTGATATCTTTGTCTCACATTTTGTTCATGCTTTGACATTAAAAAGACCTTTGCTTTTATAAAAATGCATTTTTCACTTGTCTTGCTATTTTGCATTTTGTGAACATAACAAATTAAATAAAATCGTGTTAGTAGAACATTTTTGAATTTAAAATTTTTCTGTTAAAAGAAGTTCAGACTTTGTATTTTTATATTATTAAACTTTGAATTCCGTAACTTAAATTTTTCTTTCTATAGTCATTTGTGCATGACTTTTTGTGACTGGTTATGAAATTTTGTAAATTTAGTCTCTATTTTACGTAAAATTACATGCTCCTAGTGTATTCGAATGAATAGTTATATAAAACACAACACAGTTCTACTAATTTGATGTTTGAAAGAAATTTTGTAAGAACTATAATTATTAGTTCAAAATTTAAAACAATAAAAATCTATTTATTTAGTTCGATTTCACCTATGTGTTTGTATACATAGTGTATTTAAATACTAAGTTCCAAAAAACAATGCAGTTGCTCTAAATACTGCAGTAGGGAAGAATGGGGTAGTAAGAAACAGGGGTAATAAGAAACATTTCAATTTGCTGCTTTGTTGTGTGGGTCTAAAAATCTGAAAAAAAATAATATCTTTAAAACATACTTTATATCTTATAAAATTTTTATCGTTTTAGAATAACTATTTCAGAGAAAAATTCCCGTTTGAAGTCGATGCCGCAAACAAAATCATCCACCTTGAGTCTTGCTTTTTTTAACTATTTCAATTTATCTCGTCTTTGCGATTAAATTATGGATTTTTAGTGAACTTTTTAGGATGTTAAAAGAACTGTAAAATTCACTTTTTGTTCTTCAATTTATGGTTGCAGATCATTCTTAAAAGTGCGCTGTTTCTTATTACCCCCATTTAAACAAAACTATGGGGTAATAGGAAACACTAGCATTTTTCCATGAAAATTTATTTATCGAATTTTTATCTTTATAATCTTAATATTTTATTGTTTTTATTTCATATATCAAGTTCAAAAATTATATTTAATTAGGTTTATTATTATTTCATTTTCCTAAAAGCTGTAGGTAGTAAGCAGTGAGACAACTTTTACTAACCACTTCAAAGTTTATCGAAAAATTTATAAGCGATTATATTGAACTTTCATGTTAAATTTTCGTTTTAAATTAAGTTATGGTGAGTAAAGTAAATTTTAAGTTCACTTTTTATATTCAATTTTCCATGAAATATGGTTTGATCCATATTTTACCTATCTTTTAACTGGGAAGGATCTACAATTTGTTTGATTGAAAAAACAAGCTTTTCATATTGTTTTTATTTTATAATTACAAAAGAAATGAAAAACAAAGTTAAACGTTGGGATTTATGCCATAAGTTTTTCTCGCGTCTTCTTTTTTATTTTTATTTCCCCAGTTTATCCATTGGTTTTCTCAGTAACAAAATCTGGTTTTTAAAATCTTTAAATTTAGTTATGGTGAATGAATTTAGAATGGCCGAGAAAAATTAAACAGTTTGATTGAATTTTATAAATAAAATGAACATTTTTGGCATTAAGTTAAGAGAAGCAATCCGTTCAAAAATTCCTTCTTTTGATGTTTACAGAATTCTTATGAACATTTTCTAATAAACTAAAAAAGAATGTTTCATGAAACTTTACCACATTTCTTCTCCAGTCTTGTTTTTTGTGGTGATGAAAAGCCAATATCCTGTATTTAGAGCTTGAATTTTATTAGTCAAGTGTCAATTTCTTTTATAATAGTTTTAATTGGAGAAAAGGCTGAAGGTAATTTTAAATCCTAGTTAAGTTAAGAACTTCCAAACTACTAACACATCTGTCATTTTGAAAAATAACCTCTTAAATCATCAAAATATTTAGTTTGGTATCCCCAGTGAAAAATAAAAATTAAATACCATTGTAATTTTCATTCATAAATTCGTTTTTCTTGTGTCATCTGGTATTTCAACTGCTATTTTCATGACAATCTATTTTACTTCGACAGCTATAACGTAATGAGTTTTGCGAATGAGGATCTGTTACAAGAGTTCTGTTTTTTTACCAAGCGTTTCAACACATTGAGTGCCTTCTTGGACAAACTATAACTTATCAATCGTCTACCATACCTTGTAATCCAATCAAATACGTAAATTATGACCCTTAGTAAGGCCCTTGGGGTTTCTTTGGGTTAGAAGTTCGTTGAAGAGAAAATTGGTTTTTAAAGGGAGAAGACGCAAAGAAAAGACCCAGAAAAAGTCAAGTAATGAAGATTGCTGATTCTAATGGAGAATCAGACAGTACTGGCGGGGTGAGTGCTATAATGCGCAGCGCTGCCAGTCAATAGACGCTGCCAAAACGTTGCTGCTTTTGTGGCCATTTGCTTATTTCAGCAAAAAAGTGCAGTGCTGGAAGAAAGAGTCTGAAAATGTATTTATTGTGTAACGGTTATCATTATCTCCAGCGAAACGCTCGTGATGAGTAAAAAAAAGTTTTAATTATGCATGGGACTCGCATTTAGGATGAGATATTTTTAGTCACAACTTATGTTATTCGAAACGTTGCTCTAATTCTAGGATTTATATATAATACCTACTGGACCAGAGTATTTTTAAATTAAATTAACATTGCTGGAAAGTTGGAAAATATATTATGTTACCTGTTTTGAGGGAAAGCCAAAGTATATGGAGGTATTGGGTATTCCAAAAGACCATTCATTTACAGAAATTTTGCATTAAACTGACGGTAGTTATACATATGGTTAAAAGTGAAGCCTATATGTATGAATTTTAAATGAAAAAGTCTACAGAGTGATTATGATTAAAGTTTTGATTTCAAAAGCTTGTAACAACATCATGTACTACTTCATAAATCACCGGAATATTCCTGAAGTAGATGGGTATTTTGTGCAAATGAAAAATTAGTCCCAAAATTGGCAGAAAGGGGGCGCTGTACTTGTTACCGAAAAAACACGCAAATTCGATCAGTTAAACAATCTTGCATGTTTTTAATTTCAGGGCTCCCATAGGCGACTAAAAAGGCGACTATTGCTACTATTTTCGAGGTTGGGTGACTATGGAGACTATTTTAAGCAAAAAAGGGCTTAAAGCGACTATTTTCAATGATTTTCGAAGATTTTGGCTACTTTTTTTTAGTTTGGGCGACTATTTTCGTTTTTTTGTGTTTTTCAGGGATGCAAGTGCTGCGCCGATTTCGCCAATCATTGTACCCTGCAACAACTTGCTCCAAAAAACACTTTATTGGCCGAAATTGCGCCAAAAAAGGAATTTTCGGACGAATTGTGCCAAAAATTAGCTTTTGACCACAGTAAAGTTGTTTTCTTTACATCGCATAACTACGCAAGAAGAAGCCAACTTCAACTTGGCGCCCGCGTTCACGAAAGCAGTCGCGGAAGATACGGGACAATCCGCGAACAAAACGAAACTTTCGCGAGAAGTCGCGATCTTACGACTATTTTACTTCCCATATTATTTTCGAGAAAAATGACGATTTATAACGAAAAAAGTAGAAAAGATCGGGAATTTTCGCGGAAGTTTCGTTTGGCTTGCGGAGTGTTTCGTTCCTCCCGCGACTTCTTTCTTGGACGGCCGCGGGCGCTAGTTGAATTCGGCCTTTTCTTGTGTTGTAAGCGCGATGTGGAAAAAACAACTATTCAAGGATTAGAAGCCATCAAGTCGAGTTTAGGATCGCATTCTGTGGGAAAAGTCGAAAAATAGCGATTTTTCGCGAAAGTACCGTTTTTTGGCGCCTAGTTGCAGTTGGCTTTTTTCATATCGTAATTGCGATGCAGAAGAAACTTAAGTGTGGTCAGAGGAGCCTAATAAGTCTAGTGATCTTTTTTAAGCAAGATAAGATAATAATACAGCCCTTTTCAAAAATCTTGTTAAATTATAACTTTTTTCAGTTTCAGATATATCAAGGGGTTGGTAGGGGACCTGTCACCCCCCAATAAAAAATGAAATCAGACTAGGTGTCCAAAACAAGCTAAAACCATGTTTTATGGGGTCAAATTTTTAAAATTTATGAGGGACCCCCAGAATCCCTTTGCACTTGGATCTCTATAATTCAAAACTTTTTTCAAATTGTAAGTTTATCAAAGTGCAAGTTCTACCTATAAATATATGTCCAAAAGTTGGACCTATTATACAAAAACTTGTCAATGTCTTGTCTGTCAAATTTACTACATTTTCTGGGGAGAACCCCTGGAACCCCCCTTTAGTATACTTCAAACTACATTACTTACATCTTAGCTTATGTTAAGTTCCTTAAGATGCAAATTCTACTTAAAATTTTATAAAAAAAAGCTGCACCTGCCTACTGTATTAAGTCTAATATTTTTACTGTTTCTTTTGCCCCTCCATGTCCCAATCAACAATGTGAGTGCCCTCCTCCCAAAAAGGTTGTGCAAATTTGTAAGAATAAATAAATCCTTTCATATTTTCTAATTATGGGTGGAATGTTATTGCGTTCCTTTGTTTCAATAACACATCTTTCCCATAAAATGTTAGCAATTTTTTTGCTTTTGGGACTCAGGTTGACAACAGTTCACTGCGAACATTGACTTTCTTCAGTTTTTGTAAATGGCTTCATTTAACTAACATTTATTTAAATTTCCAAATCTGAGGGTATTGGTTCAATAATCTAACTTAGCAAAGTTTTTTTATCAGAATTATTTCCACAATTCACTTGAATTTTCAAGTTATAGAAATTCAATTATTTAAATTGGTTTTAAAGGCCTAAACATCGATAAAATTTTCACCAGATTTTTGACTCTGAGAGGTTGGCAAGTCTGATTCAGTTACCAACTAGTGAATTAAAAAGGTGCTTATGTAATTTTTAAGGATTTCAAAAAGTTAATATGTTAGGCTTATAAAATAGTTTCTGAATTAAAAAAAGGTAAAATACTATTTTACTCCATCTTATTTTTGACCACTAAAATAAAGTTGCTCTAAAAGTTCAGCTTTCTTCTCCAAAATGGCATTTTTCCTACCCTGAAACTTGATTTTACTGCTCCAAAATGGTATTTTTCCCTGCTCCAAAGGTGCTCCAAAACCCCTGTTGGGCACTTGCATCCCTAATATTCTATTTTTGTTTGATTTGTGATTTTTCTTAGTATTTTCAGCTTTTATCTATTTTATTTGAAAAATCTACTGCTATTTTTATGGGAGGATTTTATTTGGGAAGGCTATTTAAGGGGACTATTTTTCGTAATTTGGGAGACTATTTTTCATATTTGAGGAGACTATTGCTACTATTTCTGAAAGTGTAACCCAATGGGAGCCCTGTAATTTGTATCAAGAGGCATTACAAGCAGACTCGCAGTTATGGTTTTTGCCACCGTGTTCTTGTTTTCTCTGCCTTTTTCTTTTTAGAAAAAGCAATTTTTTACCAAAACCCTTATATCAGAAGTCTATGTTTTGATTGTAATAATTTTAATTTTAGGCCAAAATTGTAAAAATTTTTGCCAAATAAGCATGGATAGACTGCATTAGGGATGTGGGTTGGAAAATTTTCCGCGGAAAATTTTCCAAAACGGAAAATTTTCCAGAAAATTTTCCACTATGTTTTTCCGGAAAATTTTCCGCTATTTTTTTCATTGTTATTTTTTTTCCATTGTTCCATTTTGTTTCCAATTTCAAAGAAGTAAAATTAACTTGATATAAATTTAATGTTATTGTTATATTTTTGCATTGGGATTATTGTCTGTATTGACTTTCTTTGTGTATATTGGACCTCGGAAATAGTAATAATCAATTTCATTTTTTGTGAGAAATATTGCCCCTGACAGTAATTTTAGAATACTATTTTTTTTTATTTCAATTAGGTATTCATAGGTCAATTTAGACTAAATTACTAATAGTAAATGAGTAATGAAATAATTTCTCCTTATGAGGCATCTTTTAATTGAATATCGAGACCTTTTATGTACATTATATACAGGGTGTTTCAAAAGTCCGTTTCGCGGCATTTATTTGGAGCCAACGTGTCCTAGAGTCACGAAAGTAAGGTCTGGCCCTAGGTAAGTGACCCTGGAGAATCCATTTAAATAACTTACAGCGCCCCTAGCGGTGAATTAAAAAAGTTTAAAAAATAATTTAAAAACTACAGGAGATAGAGCAAAAACCTCAGTAAGGGTATTGTTGTCAACGTTATGAGGAACTCACTGAAAAAAATTTCATGAACATATAAATATTCGCAGAAGATAATAGCATGTGTGAAAACTAAATGTGTGAAATAAAATCCGCGAAACGGACTTTTAAAACACCCTGTATAGTTATTTCAATATGTATTACATTATAACATTAAGTATGGTTTAAAAATTTTAAATCATGATTTCAATACTTTATTAATTAGTTTTTTGATAAAGTCTTATTTTTGAATGAATCTCAAAGGAACAACATCCAGAATCGATGGAAATACTCCAGTTTTGTTAATTTTTTGCCTCCAGTGATCAGAAATATTTAACAAAGCTTTATTATAATTTGGTGGCTTGGAAAATTTTCCGTTTCAAAATTTTCCGGAAAACCCACATCTCTAGACTGCATCACATAGTATAGAGCTTAACAGAGGATTCATCTCTAACGGCAACGAGACGCTAACCGCAACTTTTCAACAAGGATTTTCCCATAGACAACTTCTGGTACATCGGACTGCCTTCTATAGTTCCACGTCACTCCTGCTCTCTGTCATTTGCCCACTGAAGCTGTCACTCAAATCGGAAGGGGAGGGAAAAGAGCAGCACCGACGAAATTAAAAGGCCCCTTGATAGAAATCTCATGTCCAATCAGGAATCACTTTCGCATTTCGCCTTCTATGATTGGCTGCTAGTGAAATTAACTATCTGCGAGCATGAATAAAATTAAGAACCTAAAGAAGAAAACTGCCGTTTGGCATCTCTGTTAGCTCTTTACTATGTGGATTGCATTTAATATTTCGTATATATTTCCAATCTGTTTGAAAAATTATTCTTTCATAGGCAAATTTAAATATCGATTGACGAGCGCAACATTTGTTCTAGAGAGGGGAAGTTAGCCAACTATTTCTTTTTAGCATTATTTCCACCTACACACACTAGTAAATGAAGCTTACCAGAAAATATAAGATTTAAATCTTGTTTTATTAGGTTTTAATTTTGAGTCTATGATCTTGAGAATTACGGGGGGCTTTCCCCAGAAATTTTTGAAATTTGACTCTAATAAATAGTTTTTTTTACACATTTCTGGACAATTTTAAGAAGAAAAAAAAAACAGTATAAAGTACTTACGAAAATGTCATTTAGAAAAATCCCCCTCTTCAACTTCCTTAAATTTTTGCTGCCCCCCAAAAATTCTGCTGTCCTCTTCTAACATGTTGTTACATGATTAAATACAGTCCTGATTACAAACATTGCTCCCCCGTTTGGTCAATTATAAACTATTTTTTCTTATTCCAAAAAAATCCTCCCATACTCCAGGATACTAAGGTGATACATGAGGTTATTCTGACCACAGTGGCTCTGTTTTACATCCTTTTGAAATCGAAACTTTAAATATAGTATTTAGAATCACCCTGTATTTGCAGTTATGTACTTAACATGAGCCTATATACAGGCAAATTAGTTATAACCAAGCTGTCTCCCTGAACCTTTTTTTTACTTCTTGATGTAAATAATAGGTACAACTAAATATATTTTGTTGCATAAACTGATCTCAATATTTAAAAAATTTGGTATTTCTTTTATAAAAATGGGGGATTTTGTGTTAAACTGAAGTACTGGTTGAGTTTTACACCTGTTGATATTATGAGTTCAATAATAAGTATGGCTTGAACTTATTTTCTATATGTCAACTGACGCATTTTGTACCATGGAAGAGATGTAGAGATGTAACTTCAGTCATTTCTTTAAAAAAAGGTAACAAGTAACCATGTAGTAATCGAGTCATATAATCCGCAAATTTTGGATCAATAGGGTAAAATGCACGTACTTCAATGCATATTTGATTATTCAATTTTTGTACTATTAATAATGTCCAGCTCTTGCTATTGCCTGCATGTCATGCATTCTAACTCAGTACTCTTTCACATCAATATGCTAGCTTTTCTCCATTGCTTTTAATTACTAACTATAATTGAACCTATGCTGTCTGAGCGCCATTCCTTCAGCAGTTGTATGATTTGGGATTCATTTATCTTCTGTATTTTCAATGTTTATACAGTCCATGCTTGCAACACAGATCAGCTTCTTCAATGTGGGATTTCTGAGGTTATTTCGAGCGGCTCGTTTGATAAAGCTCCTGAGGCAAGGTTACACCATCAGAATTTTGCTGTGGACATTCATACAATCTTTCAAGGTAATCTCTTCTACCATACTTTCAACATTTTTGCCACCAATTTTAATTCTTTTCCCGATTTTGGTTTATTAGTTAATTAGTTGATAAATTAATTCTGCCTCTCATTTTAAAGTACACTCAAACCTGTTTTTGTGCGGACCTTGTATGTGCGGTCATTTTTTTCTGTGATTTTTTTGTGCGGTGTATGAAAATGTCAGTCACATGGGAACATAGAACAAAAATCTTGTTTATATGGCTACCAAGACGTATACAAGGGTCTTGTGAAACAACAGTCTTAGCCGACTACAGGGTATATGAAAAAAGTCTATGGTAAGTATCGAAACGGTTTCTCAATGCAGCTGTAAGGTGGGGATTGCGTTACGATCCGAATATAAAGAGTTCTTCAATTCAGCTATATGCTGAGGGATTTTCTCTACGGTCCTGCGCGAGACTTTTTGTTATGCGGTCTTTATATATTCACCGCATAAAAAAGTATTTTTTTAATTATGTTGCGAAAACTTTTTATGTAGCTAGCTACTCGCGAAGTTTTGTGCTATTTTTTATGCCCCCGAATTTTTTATTTTCCCCGAACAAAACAGGTTTGACTGTATTAATTGAGTGTTGCCTAATTTTTGCTATACTAGACTGCAACGTTACTCAACCCTGGCTGAGAGCAAGGAAAGAAAGTAGTTTCAGGCGCGGTGTCTGAATTTAGAGTGAAATTAATAACTTTAATATAAAAATATGAATAGCTTGTTATACCTAAGTGTGTATATATAGCGTCTTTTATCACGATTTGCGTACCGAAATTCCTCCTAGCAACCCGTCATGCTCCATAAAACACCAAACAACCAACCTCCTAGCTACCCAACAGGCTTTCTGTTAACTCAGTTTTTCCTTCTGCGTAGTGACGTCATAGGGTCAAGAAACATTGCAGCCTAGTATAGTTTTATGTTGCCTAAACCGTAAATATACCTACCAATTGGGTCAAACATTTGTTTTTCATGTTTTTTCTTTAAGATATTAATGTTTTTTTACAATATCAAGCTTAGTTCTTACAACTACATGTACACAGTAATCTCTTTTTATATTGTTTGAAAGTTTATTGCATTTTGAATTCTTTTTCAGGCTCTTCCATATGTCTGTTTGCTCATCGCTATGTTATTCTTCATTTATGCAATCATTGGCATGCAAGTATGTTTCCTTTAATTCTGGATATAATTTTCAATTTAATCTTTAGGAATTAATAACTGTGATAAAATTAAGTTAAAAATTCGAGAACATAATTAAGCTGAAGTGCATTCATAGGGTTAATTTGTTTTTTAATTTGGAGATAATTTGAAGTTAACTAAATTCTATCACAGTTCTATCAGTTCAGTAATTGAAATTCTAATGTGTAATTTTATTTAATTCAAGTTAACACTTAAAAAATAAAATATTTAATATTTTAGCTTTATATTTGTTTTAAATTGTTTAATTAACTGAATATTATTTATCTCTTAAATTATCCTTTGTAAATTATATAAATTTACAAAGACGTTTTTAAGTTCTACTCTGTAACGATTTTTTTACTTCAGTCTGTTTAAAATTTGTTACATAGATATTAAGAATCCATAATTTACTTGTATCTTTGAATAGTTAATGCTTTATTTAAGTAAATTGTTTTAAAAATATTTAAGTTAATATTAATTAATTTATGTAATAGAATTAAAAAGGAAGGTTTTAACTGCAAATAGGATATTCTGAATGTAAGGGTATTGTTATTCTTTATGATGATCAAATAATGTTGATGTGACTATTTACTATGTCTAAAAAATCCTTTACTTTTAATAATTAATGAAACAAGGAAAAAATATGTTTTTACAAAGACAAAAAAAGCATAAAATATTTTTTTTCTAACACCTTGTTAAACTAAAAACGTTGGGCTCATGCATTAGGCTGAAACAGGATCAAAAACGCTCATCACGCAACTTCAGTGACCGAGTCTTTTACAGTATTTTAAGTACTTCAGTTTAGGCTGTCTTGACATTGCACAAGAAAAAGTTTTCGAGGATAAGTACAATATAGTTACTGCTTCTAATACATTAAGTCTCAGCCGCCTGTTCTAAATGAACAGAGTATAATCATCTTCTGTCGGCAGTCTTTATGCTTCTTATTTTATATTGTGGATAGATAAGTAAATAGGGTGTCGATAGTAGTAGCTAATAAATTTGCTTTTGCATGACGTTTTTCGTTTAACTCAGTGTTGAAAAAACATATATTCTTTTTAGCCCATTTTAAAATGTTGTTTTAAAAAGTTTATTATTTCATTAGTTATTTTCCACTTGTTAGTTTCGTTTATAAGAAGTTTCTGATTCGGCTTGAACTACTTTCAATGTTTCGATTGTCTTTAGTTAACTTTTCGATTCTTTGTCGTTTTAATGGAACTTGAAAACATGTTATTTTTTTCTGAATATTAGTTAACTATAAGACTTGCTAGGCTGAATTTTTTTCAAATCGTTGTTTTGCAGATTTTGCTATCTTTATTTCAGTTAGTTGGTCTTGAAATTTTTTCTTAAGAATAAAATGAAAATATGAGAAAATTTAAAGAAGAGGCGGTTTTAATTATTTTGATGACAAATAAATGATGTCCCTCTGATAAAAGATAAAGCTTGCATAAATTACTAATTGTATATTCTTACATATATTTCATTTCAATAATGTTTTGGGCAAAATCTGCTTAAAAAGGATTTTTCAAGTACAGCATTGTTGGTCTTCTAGTTGAACTGGAAAGCTTTAAGCACCCTAAGGGTTCAGGGGAAGCAAATTGAACTGAAACAACGAGATCATATCGCATTGTCATCCACATCTGAACTAGGTTCAAAATTTCAAGTCTAGCTCATTTGGAAGTTTTTCTGTAAAAAAAATACAGTAACGTTCCGCATAATAAATTGTTATGAGTTTTTACAACAGTTAAACATTTTCCTAAAAAATTCTGGTTTTCCTTTATGAAACGTTTCTTTGTATACTGAATCAGGATAAGATCTCTATATGATTATTTGGTGTATTACTTACTTGGTTTATAGTTGCCCTTCAATTTTTTTGAACAGTTATTTTAATTCTATCATTTCAAGAGGTATTTCTTGAAAATAAAAATATTTACTTGTAAAGAGACTGTAATTTAGAAAAAAACTAGACATGTTTAAGTAGTATCAGCTTTAATCTTGTGGTAGAAAAAAGAAAGCTGAAAAAATGTTTATATTTCCTTGCCCTCTATACAGTTCATGGCTTTCTCCTATTGGTTTCATTTTATTTTGTCACACACTCCTCTTTGGCTGCACATCATTTCTTCTATGATTTTCGAATCTTCCTTATTTTAATTTTTAGTTTGATCTCTACGCTTTAAATAAATACATTCTGTTTTGTTAATTCTTCCTTTTGGCGTAATATGTCTTATCTCATTAAGGCAAATATTAACATTCAAGGTAATAATCACTCTAACTTGTATCTTGATCACAGCCTAATGAGATTCCTATTTCTCCTATTATTTGCTTTGTCCACTTTTTTTCATCTGTTGTGTTATATGTTTCTTATACTAAACCTGTTCTCCCTTGTGCTTCTATCATCATCCCTTGTCCTTGATAACCAACACACAGGTATTTGGAAATATCAAGTTTGTTCCAGATACAGAAATGAATCGTCACAACAACTTCCATTCCTTCATACAGTCTCTCATGCTCTTATTTAGGTGAGTCAGCTGAGGCTGAAACACCCAAAGGAACTTTGTTGCCATCAATTGGTTTGGAATCTAGCTAGATGGAAATTTGTTTTTATCAGAAAAGAAACTTTGTTTAAAATTATTTCCTAAATAAATTTGAATTTTTTCGAGTTTAAATTATTTTAATTAAAGAAAATAACACTTTCTGACTTAAATCTAACTATGTGGATTAAAGAAAAAAAATTTAATCAAAATTAAATGGTAGTCATGGTACATTTCTTACCGTACCTTCTAAAAATAAATTCCAATTATGGCAGCAAAGTGATTTGTATTAGTGTAGAACTTAGAATAAAATCTTTTCTCCTTTTTATCGTAGAGTAGACATAGACTGCATTATTGGTAGAAATATATTGTTCTTGATTTTTGCATTCATTTATTTCATTTGTTTGTTATTCTACTTTTTAGTGACATTATAAGTAGACTGGAATGACACATTTATATTTTAATGGGTCAGTGCAAAAAAAAACATCCCTTTACTGAAGTAGTTTCATAGTGCTTTTAACCTGTTCTTTTTATCTTGCTCATGTGTTGGGGAGTGAAAAAATACTTTTAACATATTCTCCCTCTACATGCCAGGTATTTGGTAATATTGCTCTCAACCCTGAACAGCAAATTACTCGACATAATAACTTCCGTTCATTCTTTCAAGGACTAATGCTACTTTTCAGGCAAGTTGGTGTCTCCCAAAATATTTTCATGTTGTATTTGGTGTGTGGAACATCATTGGCAGCTGCACTGCAATTTGCACAATGTACTGTTTCAGATGGTTATTCGAAACCTGTTTGACCTGGAGCATGCAATAACCCCCTTTACCATTTATTTTGAATGTAGTTTTAATTTTAGTTTTTTTAAGTAAATAGGATCATAAAATCGATAAAAAGCTGATATATTCCCCATTACAGCTATACAGAAAAAGACTGAACTTAAAATCTTATGTTTAGAATTTCCTCAGTTAAAGTGAAATGTGATGGGAATGTTAATTTTTCCTTATAAAGAAAACATCACTATTAATTTTTACATTTAAAATTAAACTTGATTAAGCATTCTATTAGTTCTGGGAATAAATAAAACCATAATTCCGGAAGTTAAATATCAATGAAAGTTTCAGAAGAATTTTTCTCTACGAGAAGTATATTTATAAATGCTAATTTCTTTTACTTCCTGTACCTCTTAAAGAGTTGATTTTTGGGGTTTTATGTACATGATTAGACGTTAAATACATTTACTATAAATTTAAAATAGTTGGGTTTTTTATTTTATATATTTTGTAAAGATAATGTATGCTCCAGGTCTAAATTAAAGAATTCACAATGCAAATTGCACTCTATCAAAAATCTTAAAGACAGCATGCATGGGCTTCGTATAAATTACAAGAAAGTTGTCATAATGGTGACAGTTTTAGAAGGCCATATGACAGTGCATGTGTGCTTAATGTGTTAACACATTTGTCCTAGGTACTGTTTCAATACGTTTATAAGTGCTTCTTCCAAATATTGTGTGCATGCACCCAGTTTCTAGCTGTTAACTTTCTTGTGAACTTCTCTTGTTCACATGGGTCAGGCTGCCTCTAAACAACTTGTTGAAATGCACTCCTGTTAAATTTTGTTCTGTCGCTTTTATTAGTGACATGGTGTTTCTTCCTCTTACAATTTTTATGACACTTTCAAACTCATTGAAGACTTAATATGGGATTTATACCTTAATTCTATAGCACATATTTGATCATGAAGTTTTTAACAAAAACTAAGAAATGTTAGAATGTATGAAACCATTTTATACCTTTGAAAATACAATTCATGACTTCAGAACAAGTATTTTATAGTATTCTATCTGTAAAAAACTGACTTAAGTATTGTTAAAATTTGTATGTCCAGCATACCTCGTATTGATATTCTCGTCAATAGATAGTTCAATAGTCTTCAATATATATTCTCGTTCTGCTTCTGATGTAGAAAAAGATCGGGTTTAGTTTGATAGGAGCAATAAATTACAGACCTATCTTTAATCGATTGTGTTTCTTATTTAGCTTCCATTCAAAAGATTCAATTTACTGAAGAGATAGTAAAACACTCGGTACTTGCATCGACTGAGTAAAATGTATGAAGTTAAAGTTAACTATGAGTTTCAAAAGACACTCTACTATAACTCAAGAAATTGTTAAATATTTTTCCCTTTTGTGTGCTTGTTTTCTCAAGATACAAATGTTAAACTTTAAAAAAGATTTATATCTATGAAAAATTAGACAAATATTTCACATATTAAGGAACTCCGAAACTTTACAATGATCAGACACTTGTATTTAAATATACTATTTAATTTAAAGTTTACCAAAGTTCTATAAATTATATTTCTACATAAAATCAAGATGTAATTCATCTGACGGTCCACGTTCCTTTTATTGAGAAACATCTAATTTTCTTTGATTATGAGCATATTAACTTAGTTTTCTAAGATTTTCTTTTTAAAATTTGATTTTTGAAGAAATAATGCTATAAAAGTTAAGCTTACTGTTTAACAGTTACTGTGTGTAATTTTATCGAACCAATTCTATTATCTAAGTTATGTTGGTTTGGATTTGATAATTATCCATTAAAGATAAATTAGGTTTATTGTGGTTTTTAATTTGTGTAGAAAATGGAAAGCTTTACTATCCTGTGCTTAAAATTAAACCTTCTCTCGAAGTTCTTACCATTTAATCAGAAAATCTTTCTGAAATTTTTTCCAGCACTCCTTTAATTATATTCACAACCAATTTGTATTCTTAAGAGGCCCATCATGTCTGTGATCAATTAAAAAATATAGTGTCATCATTTCTCATTAAAGTTACTTTATGGTAAAACTTTCGAAAAATCATTCTACATCAAAGTATCAATTTGGACTTTTTTCCCGAAATAATTTTCTTCCTTGCTGAATTTCAAAAATCAGTATGGATTTTTTTGTTTGCCTGTAGTGAAAGTTTTCAGTTTTCTTTGCTTAACTAATTTCCATCATTATCATCCTGTAACTGTATCCTCAATTTAAAAAAAATGGCTAGCGCTGACCCAATTATTTTATGCATTAGCGCATGTTGCATCGGCCTTTTTGACTAGTGCATGATGTTTCATTGTTAGCTGCATGCTGTAGCCATAGTGCATGGAAAATTACTTGTTTGGGGCAGATTTGGTTGGCTTCATCTCGATTTGAAAACATTAAAGAGTTTCAAAGACCTACGTGAACTTAATTCCATAAAATGTTCTTTTCGAACAAACCAAATCTGCCCTCAACATGGATGGCAATTTTTCAACACTCCTGATTGTGATTTCCATACACTACAGATGTGCTACTGGTGAAGCGTGGCAAGCAATCATGTTGTCTTGTATCAAGGATTCGCCCTGTGATGAGCGATCTGGGAAAGGTCCTAAAGAATGCGGGAGTAACTTAGCATATGCCTATTTTGTGAGCTTCATATTTTTCTGTTCATTTTTAGTAAGTATGTTTCCTCTCAAGCTAGTATACTTTAAGAATTCAATTTAAGGTTAGAAATAAAAACAATTATAATTTTCTCGTCAACAAGCTTTGGGAGGGTGGAAATAATTTTTGACTCTAATTAAAATAAGCGCCAGAATGGAAAAGAACTATACTTTTAGTTAGACAGTTTTATCCTGAACAATTTTGCTTCAATCCCATTTGTTATGGATCTTAAAGAGAGAATATTCACATTTTTGTAAACCCTTGAGTGATAACTGCTGAAAGCGACGAAACGAGATTGGCTGCTATGGTCTAATTAAAAAGGTTTAATTAAAAATACCGATTATTTTGAACTTTTTTTAGGTTAGGGTCGATGTACAAAAAAATTAATTTAAATGGTCGAGCGACTTTTTTTGGACCACTTAAAATGGATTAACCCACCTTATTTTACTTTAAAACCAAATGGTTTGACTGAAATGTATGTACTGTTTAGTTAAATCAAATGGAGTTTGACTGAATGTGACATTACTTCCAGATGCTTAATCTTTTTGTTGCTGTTATTATGGATAATTTTGATTATCTTACCCGAGATTCCTCCATCCTGGGAGCTCATCATTTAGATGAATTCATCAGAATGTGGGCTGAATATGATCCTAGTGCAACGTAAGTCTTATCGTTACATGTTTTTAAAACATTTATATTAATTTAAATATGTAGTTAACGGTTTTTAAACTAATTTTAATAAACTTTATTCAGTAAAGTAGCCATGTTGAACCATTATTTCATTGGTTCTTGATTGTTACCCTATGAGCATGATTAATTTTTTGTCTAAAGGTCATTTTATTTTAATCAATATTATTATTTTAAGCTATTTTAATTTCATTGAATTGATGTTCATAAAACCATGTAAAAATCCGGTACTGATTGATAAAGAAAAAATACCTTATTTATTAGGAAAACCTTTAAATTCTTTAACAATACATTTTGATTTGGCTACTACTGATCAGCCAACGATAGTAAAAGGGTCACGTGATCTTTACAGACTTTGCACGGCCGATAGTTGGGTTAAAGCCCTGGATACTCTACCTTAAGTAGCGACATCAAGCGACCGGCCGTCATTATGGGGAGAACTCACTACTAGCGACGATAAGCTAGACTATCCAGGACTAGTAGTGAGTTCTCCCCATAATGGCGGCAGGTTGCTTGATGTCGCTACTTAAGGTAGAGTATCCAGGGCTTTAAGTTGGGTAACCGGTGATAGTTGGGGTCTTGTTTCTATATACAAGCAAATGTCTCTTCCTCTTTCGATCAACTGCCCCTCAACTTCCACCTGTCTCCCTTCCAACATACTAATTCCAGCTTTGTCAAAATCACGTGACCCTTTTACTGTCGTTGGTTCAGCAGTAGGTGACGTTTCAAGGGCAACTTTTTCAATAGATAAGCGCCAAAAAAGTGATGTCTTGGAACATAATTTAAATATCAATCATAAACTAGCTCTTTTTTGTTTGTTCATTCTGATTGTATGTTTCAGAGGTCAAATACATTACACAGAAATGTATGACATGTTGAGAAACATAGATCCTCCTCTTGGATTCGGAAACAAGTGTCCTTATCGATTAGCATATAAGGTAAAATTTAAATTTAAAAAGTTTGGCCACAATTTCATATGAAACTTTAGGTTGTCATGCATTTATCTTTCTCGACTTGTTTTTTTATTTAAATGTTTTAATACATGTTTCAACTAATTAAGGTCATTTATTCAACTTAAAGTGGTTTAATCTTTTAAGTTAATTTGATATTTTATGAAAACTTTGTGATTTATGTTTTTTTAGAAACTCATCAGAATGAATATGCCTCTCTCCGCTGATTTAAAAGTTAACTTCACCACTACTTTATTTGCCTTGATAAGAGAAAACCTCAGTATTAAAATAAGACCAAGTAAGATTGAAACCGTTCATTATCCATATTTTATATAAGTCATGTGTTCTCTTAATCCACAAAAATAAACATTTAACTATATTTACTGTGGCACTTACAAAATAGTTGAAAGCTATTTAGTTTTTAAAACCACTGATAAGTACCGGTTTTTTAATTGCAGTTGACGAAATGGACCAAGCTGATCGGGAACTTAAGGAAACAATTAGGAAAATATGGCCACTGCAAGCTAAAAAAGCTATAAATAAGCTCTTACCACCTGAAGAAGGTACAGTCTATTTCATTTAATTAACACTTTTAAGTCACTTAACTTTTATTTCAAAGATGTTTTCATTTTTATTAATGTTTTGCAATATACGATTTTTTTACTCATGTTTCAGATTTGGAAGGAATCAAAATTACTGTAGGCAAAATATATTGTGCTTTGTTAATATTAGATAATTGGAGAACTTCTCGTTTTGGAAAGATGGCTAATGGACCAAGACCGCGGGTAAGACATGACAATATTTTTTTTCTTAAGACTATGACATATCAGTCTCCATTATTATTATGCAAGTGAGAAGTGTTGTAAAAACGTTTAGGAGATTTTATAAGATCTTGTTTGTCTTTAAACACATAATATTTGTTTACATCATTGGTGAACCTTATTACCATAATAACTTTCTTTAAAAAAAATTTAGACGGTTTAATTTGTTTGGAACGAACTACACTTATATATTTTCATCAGGAAAGTTCTTGGTCCAAAACTTTTAAATAACTATGCTTTTATAAAGTATTGCCATGTTTAAAATATCCATTCTTTTTACCATATACATAAACATGGGTCACGTAAGCTATGTAAATTTGCTGTGTGTATTTATTTTATTGGATGTATTCAAAAAACATGTTTCTAAGTTTCTGTGATCCTCATGGAAATATTTTGTCTCTACTTTATTTGTTTGTCTATCTCCTAATAAATAAGAATTGCAATTATTACCTGAGGATTGTATTTATTTTACCTGACACTGTATCACAACTTTTGTTGTGGAAAAAAACATTTAGAAAAATTAAAAAGGGAACTAAAATAGATCTTTGGAAAAACATTTTAAATTTATCTTACATATTGTGTAAATACAGTAAAGAAAGGGAGAATTTGAAGTTTCGGTTTTTGTGTTTAAGTTTCTGATTTAGAGAAACCTGATTAAGTATTTGTAATTATCATGCTCTTAATACCAAGTAGCTCAAAATATTTTTCATTCATCAAACAATCAGAAATGAAAAAAAAAGGTTTAAATTAATATTTAAAATGGGTGTTCGAAATTTGTTTAGCTGATGCAATTTTTTTTGCAAGTGAGAATTAAAATCCACTTATTTTTATGTATTTAATTCGTTTATTATTTAAGTGTAAAATAAACGAATTGCAAAACTTTTTGCACTTTATTTCTCAGCACTAGTAACTGTAGAAAAACGTCTAGGATAAAGGTGATCCTTTTTGAAATGTCTCAGGGGTAGGACTACAGAGTAGAGCTTAACAGAGATACCAAACCGCCGTTTTCCTCTTTAGGTCATTAATTTAATTCAGCACACATATTATAATTCAGTTCACTAGCAGCCAATCAGAGAACGCGAATGTATTTTATTTGATTTTAACACTGATTATAGGTGATTTGGATTTGAGTGACAGCTTCAGTGGGCGAATGACAGAATTAGCAGGAATAGCGTGGTATTAAAGGAGGCCGGTCCGTCTGGCCTAAAATTTTTCAATGGGAAAAGCCCTGTTAAAAAAGTTGTCATTAGCGTCTATGGAGATGAACACTCTGTTAAGCTCTATACTCTGTGGGTAGGACATTATAGGAACTGTTGAATGTGGACGGTATGAAATTTTTGTGTTTATTTATTTCAGGAAAAGAGTCCTACGCCTCCTCCTGATTCTCCGGTAGTGTAGACATTGTCTTTATTTTTCTTCATCACAATCTCTTTTTCTCGTATTCTTTTTCTTCTTTCTTACTCACCTTTAAACTTTTGGATTCACTGGCAGCATACTTATAGTTAGAATAATATTTTTGGACAGCTTTCTAAAGATGTTTTCAAAAAGATTATATCATTTAACCTTGGTATTTTAAACAATTTATTACCTGAAAAAAGCCTACCTTACCTACCCACATGAAAATAAAGTTATCATAGGTGAATTATACTAAGCTTGGTTTTTTCCAACTTCCATTATCATCCAGAAAAAAATAGTAATAATTTCTAAATGATTTCACTACTGTTGATTAGGTATTTCATAGAAGATCAATTAACATGCTTAGTGGAAAAAATTCGAAAATTTTTTCGATTAGTTATCAAATTTACAATATTATTAAGTACTAAAATTTTGAATCATTATAATCTTGATAGTATCAGTTACAATCGCTTTTGGATAACTTCTTAAAAATTATAAATTTGGTTTGGGGTTTTACTACAAAGAACAATACATCTAAATCATTTTAAATACATGAAGTGTACAGTTATCTGCTGTTCCAGTGAAACCATCATATAGCATGCCATCTTTTATAGTCATCTTTCTGCAACTTGTAGCACAGAATTATTTTAGAATGCCTGAGGTAGTTTTACTGATTATGAATTTTATATTAATACCTCTAGCATGCTTCACTTTTTTAGATAGACTTACACTAGCCCTGATTTCTTATTAGATTATAGAATCAACTAGCTCTAATCATCAACTGTATACATCTAAAGCGTTTCAATCTGTTCTCTCGTTATTTCACTTGCATTTTAGAAAAAAAAATGCACTTTTTAATTCAACTTTCATTTTGTACAGTTTGGTTAATTGCAAATTTAAACTTCTGCATCATGAAAACTAAACATTAACTAACCACTCCTTTTATCATGCATTTTAAATTGATGCCTGTCTAAATGTGCCAGTGTAAGGTCATAGGTAAAAATACCTTTGACTTTTTCAATGTGTGGATCTGTGGCTGTGGTTATTAACTGTTGACTATTGTTTACAGCAGTGCTCAGATTCCTTTTATCATTCATATTTAATAAGTTCATTAGTGATTTTTTTCTAATATATTCAATAAAATTTTGAAAAAATTATACTCTAATGTTATACACAGCAGACCTTATATAATCAAACCCAAACGAAATTTTAAAATGATTAATTTATTGAATAGTATTGTAAACTTTATTCCCACTAGGGCTTTCTGTTAAAACAAATGACTTATCTTTAGTTTTACCAATGGGAAATCCAATTTTAATTTCTTAAAAAATATTTTATGTTTTCCTCTAAGATCCAAAGTTCGTACAACTCAAAAGTATGCTTCGGAGTTATATTCGCCTCATTTGGTGCCCTCAAACCTGTGTTTGTGATATTTTTTATTTGTGCGGTCTTGTTTCTGCGATATATAAAAATCTCACAAAAAAAGACCGCTCAAAAACCGAGTGTATATATGCTCAATTGAATAATCTTGACTCTATCTTCACATCCATCAGCGTCGCGGTTAACCAGTAGTTTTAGAAAGAAAAAGATCTTTTCGCTTACTCTGTTTGTTGAAATGCTTCTTCGACCAAGGATTTAACATTGACGCTGATGGCTGTGAATATGGATGTTAGAGTAGTGAGTAAGCTTGCCGTAGTACTCCCCCTCCAGAATGCAACTGGAATACTGGATTCGTAATGTTTGTTAGATTCTCTTGTTGGGTAATGATGCAAAGTGGAGAGCTATAGCGTAGCGTTGCGAACCCAACCACAGCTAAGATGGTGGTCTGGAGCTGGTGGATTTAGCGAAGGTGGTGAAGGTGCGTGCTGTTACAAATGTGGCAAGATGCGAGCCACTGGGATATACGGATCCAAAGGTTCCACGACTCAAAAGTATAATTCAGAGTTATATTCGATTCAGTCGGCATTTATACCCTATCTGAATAATCTGACTCTTTAAGTGGTGTAAGGTTCGCCACACATTCTTTGTTTTAATACCCCACTTACTGATAGTGATATTTAAAAAGATTATCCAATCCTGTATAATTTTCTCATTCATAATCAAAAACAGTGACCAAAACTGGTCTTTTTTCCCTCCTATCTCAATTATGTAAGGTCAGCTAGAGTCATCTAAAAGTTGCTGAGCACAAACCTATACAGATGCAGATCAATTGCTTACCATTCTTATTCTTAATATATGAACCCCTTATGTATCAAACGGTGTGCATGATGTTAGCATGCATGCCTCCAGTTGTTAAGGATGTTTTACCGATTTCGGGGCCAGTTTTTGAGACTGATACCAATGTTACACATGTTCAGCAACCTTCTATTCTATCTCGCCTGATGGGAGCTGTTTGCCACACCAACACTCGTAACAATCATGCCTGCTGTAATGTCGATGATTACTTTGAAGACGATAAAAGCCATATTTCGCGATCACCGAGAGGATCGGTTTTACAATCTAACTACAGGTAAGTCTCAGTAAACTACCTTCGATTCTGTTTTATTTTTGTTGAACCGTTGGATGATGACTTATGACCATCTTATAGATTATTAGAAAATTATCTTTAATGCTGTTGATTAGACTTGCTCAACTCCTAAATCGTTGAATATTTTGGCTTAACATAACTTTAAAGCTTATGAAGCAGTGTGTTAAAAGCAATGTTATAAAGGATTACCTAGTATTTAGTACTTACATTAAAAAAATTTGTTAAGCCGCCCTACTTGTTAAAAATAGTCGTAAAGATGTAAGATTTTTAATGTCGTAAGATTTTTTGCTTAAGGTGTCTTTTCCTACTAAATCGATGCTGCTCTACAAGTTAGTCATTGACTTTTTTCACATACCTCAAATAGTTTTTAACCTTCGGCACCAGAACATCAAAAAAGTGAAAAAAAAAACTTTTTTTCTTCTCAATACGTCCAAAATGCCCCTATAATTTGTCTGGAAAAAAGTTTTTTTCTTGTGTGCACTCCTTCCTAGTTATTTTTATGAGGCCATATGGGCCATATTTTTTTTCATTTTAACAAAATACTTGGTTTAGAACTTATTAAAAGACATGGTCATAATATTAGACGATTACGAAATAAGAAAATATTTACCAACCTATAAAAAATGTTCTACAAAAGCCAGTATCTAGCTAGTATTTTCTCTTCACAAGCATCACAGCTTAAAATGTAAACATTGAGGTATAAATCATCTTGCTGCCATTTAGGAACGAATTCAGAAACCATGTAGAAGTCTCATGTGATCTACATGAATCAGTGAAGTCACTGATGAAAAGAAAATAAATTTGCGTGTTTACATCATACCAAAATTGAGCTCATAAGTAGGAGCCTCATATGAGGCCCAGGGTGGTGAGAGGGTTAAAATAAAAATTATACTCTTAAAGTTTCCGCTAGAGGCGTTGAAAGTTGTCCCATCAGATAGGGCATGGTCACTTTACTATACCTAGACCCCACTTTCATGACTATATCTGTAGGGGTTCAAAAGTTAAAGGGGTTGGACCATTTTTTGTGGGACACCCTGTATGTTTGCTGCCACTTCCAAAACTTAACAGTACGTGAATAGTTATTTTCGTTTGTGTATGCTTTTTGTAACTGCAAAAACCACAGATTTAACTTGTAAGTGCTGCTTTTCCTTTAGAGGCCTCTTATGGTAGTAAAAGCCAAACTTAACCTGTAAATGTTGCTTTTCCTTCAGAGGCAGCGAAGACCAAACCTAACCTGTAAATGCTGCTTTTCCTTTAGAGGCCTCTTATGGTAGTAAAAGCCAAACTTAACCTGTAAATGTTGCTTTTCCTTTAGAGGCAGCGAAGACCAAACCTAACCTGTAAATGCTGTTTTTCCTTTAGAGGCCTCTTGTGGCAGCGAAGACAAAACTTACCTTGTAATCGTTGCTTTTCCTTGAGAAGCTTCTTGTGGCAGCGAAAACCAAACGTAACCTGTAAATGCTGTTTTTCCTTTATAAGACATTAACGGGGAGAAAAACAACACTTTATACATGGCGGAAAGATTGATTTTCTCGAAACTTTTCATTTTTTCCATTCAATGAATAATACCTATGTATAAAATTTTAATTTGATGAATTAATGAGGTATAAATCTAATACTTTGTTTTTTCATATTTTTTATAAATATAAAAAGAACAATTTATAAAACCGGACATTAGTGAAGATTTTTATCCATCATTAGATAAAATGAAAATGCTTATTAAAATTTCAAACATTATAGTATACTGGAGATTATCCACTTATTTAAATTGTACGTATGTGTAAATTGTTATTTTCGTGGGGAATATTAATTCTTACACATGGTCATAAGTCAAAAAAGTACTATTAATATAAAGTTTAATTTAAAGTCTTTTTTATTTTTCGTTTTTCCATTATTTACTTTTAATTTTTATTTCATTTGAAAATATTGTTAATGAATTAGTATATTGAAATGGGAATTAAGCTAGAAAAGATGGTTTTTGCATAAGCATTTACATAAAGGTGTAATTTGTTTGGTGATTTAATCTAATGGTGTTTTTTTTTATCAGAAACTAGTTTTGACCTTTAAATTATTTTTCTAATACTCTCGATATACTGAACTAATTCTTAAACCCTTAATAAATAAAAAATAATATTTCCCTTGAAATTTTTATGGTTTAATTTTATTTTTAAGATAAACAGAGATAGTATGTTGTATTATATTTATTTCACAAACTTGATTTTTTTAAATCAGGAGTTCCCAAAAAGGTTTTAGGGGTATTTCAAGGAGTCAATATCAGATTTGTGACTGATTTTTCCCAATTTGATACCAGTATTCGACGTGACAAAACTTATTTATTTTACTCATCGACATAAGGTATCGGGAACCTTTATAAAAAAGATATTATCAGGAAAAAAGAAAGTATCAGATCCGACCATTTATATTGATATTATAATTTTCACAAAAGTTTAAATGTGATAGTTTTTATTTCTGCAAACTTAGCTTACTTCTTTTAACAGCTCTGCAAATTCATTACTACTTTTTCCTCATTTCTTTTTTGTTTTTGCAGTAAATTATATTTTCCTTGCGTTAATCGCTACAAAGTTTATGTGAATTTAAATACATATTGTGCACAGAAGTGCTACATATACAATTTTATGGACAATAACATGCAACATAGATATCATAAGACGGAGAGAAAACATATATTTTTATATGAACCGAAAAAGTTTGGGAACCCCTGGTTTAAACTCTTCCATATCAGGGAACTAAATATTTACCTTTTAATTTTACTATTTACAGCTTAGAAAAATCTCATGAAGACGAGAAACCGTGGCAAAGGCCATTTAGTTTCTTGCGCCGTGGAAGTAGTCGTTATAAAAAGAAATATTTTGGAAATAACCAACAGGTGTGGTGCATGGAGAAAAAATGCACTGAGCAGGTGCATTGCTATGAATGCACTCTTCTTGTTTTCCATGCATGTGTCCATCCTTCCAACCTGTTGTCAGCTGTCATGCACTTCACCTTCTGTATCTATGTACTGTTTCCGAACCAATAAAAATATCCAATCCCTGTTGTTGCAACATTACCTTTGTTCACTGCTTTACATTGGTGTTTATTTGTAAACATGCATAACTGGCTTTTCCCTGTCTGCTGTCTTGCAATTCTTTTCATTGGTGTATTCACTCAATGTCTTTTTGTGTGGCATTTTAAAAAATGTTATTCTATTATAAGATGTCTAATTGCACTGAAGTACTTAGTGTTTATAAAGTGAACTATGTCTTGTAAATTACCAAAAAGTGCCTTAAAGTAACTAAAATTTGGTATTGTATTTAAAGTATAAATGTTTTAAGTAATGTGGGAAAATATTGAATTTATAATTGGTTTTTGCTGTAAAAGGCGAATTTTTTATTTGAAAGGAATAATATGCTGGAAATTTTTACATGAGCTCTATCAACTGATGCAGTTGCTCAAATATTGTATCTCTAATTGTACCAAAAAATAATTTTCTATAATTTACTAAAAAGTTTAAAATTGCCTTTTTGTTTTCGTATATTTCTTAAACATTTTTTTTCTAAATTAAGATAATTTGTAAATTTATATGTTAACAAGTCGTTTATATAATGTATACTTCCATCATTTTACGAAGAGTATCATTGCTCATAAGTGGATTTCACTGTACTGTGGGAAACAAGATATGAATACAAGATAATTTTTTGTGTTCTTGATTTTTTTATTTATATTTTCGCATAATTTAATAATTAAATCACCTATTATTTATTTTGTCATTACTAATAAAATAGTTCAAAACTCAAATTGAAACACCGTTTTTAAGACTAGAAATATGTGCTTGATATTCGTTTGTTTGTGTTCGATTTACTAAATTTTTTATGGATTTCAGGGAATGGAATTGCTTGGAATTGACAATTCTTCAAGGAGACCTTCAGCGATCAGTCTCCGTGGGTCTCCTAATCGAGCCAATGTATGTTTCCTTGTCATGATCTATCATTTCTAATAATCCAGGAACAAGTCGGTTTAGTATTGTGATTTTTATTATTAAAAATGTATATGATTCTGGAATAAATGGGGGGTTCCCTAACAAATCCCTAACTAAAAGGAAGATCCAAGAACACTGTAAAATTTTAAGTCTCAAAAGTTGCGTCTTGGCATGCTGATTATAGTAACGTTTTTGATGGGATAGAGAAAATTAATATTTGACAATAGTGGTTTTATAGATTAAGGATTTTTGGCCATGGAGAGAAAATTAGTTTATGGATAACGGTGTTTGTGATGGTGTTGACATACATAAGACGGCTGTCGGACTTTCCCATCTTTGTCGGTAATTTTCTGGGGGGTCCTTTGGTGGTATGGAAACCTTAAAAAATTGACCTCTGACCTGATGTGCGGTGGGGTGTCTTTGAATTTATCGTTGAAGCAGGGTGTTGAAGAATATTGTTTGATAGAAGATGGGATGGAGGTGAAAAGAAACTTAAGTTGTCAGCAATGTCTGGGAATTTGGGATTATGAGTGTCTGGGTTCGTGAAATACTTAGAAAATTTATGTGCCTGGTCACCACCAATTCATGGGAACCGACATATGAAAAGCTTGCGGGTGCTCTTATGAGGGGAATTTACACTTAGATGTTAATAGGGGTGGTATATATTAATTAACTCATATGTAATGCAGTTCTGCATTACACTGATGCTGACATCTGGGAAAATAATAAAATAATTCCTAAAAATTTCTCTGCATTGGGCCTAAAGCTTGAGAAAATTGACAAAAATCACCTTGAATTAAAAAATTCCAAAATTTCGTAATGTATGTTTATAAACTTCAAACTATACTCGATTGCAACTTAAGTTGAGCCCGACGTCATGGCCACGCGGAAGAAATCTGAGTAAACAGAAAGCTTGCTGGGTTGCTAGAAGCTCTTATTGGCTAGCGAGTTGTACTACTACGCACTACGCCACTTGAAAAAATAATAATAATGAACATTTTATGCATATCGGGATGAAAAGATGCTTAATATACGTGGATTTAAAAACTAATCATTATTCAAAATTGAAGCACTAAATTTCACTCAAAATTCAGACACCGCGCGGGGAACTACTTTCTTTGGTATCTCTCAGCATATTTCTACAGGCTCAAGTGAAGTTGCAACTGAGTATAGACATCGAAACGTGAACTTCAAACCGAGGATTTACAAATTATAGTTTCGTGAACGTTCTCGTCTCGTGTTAAAGTTTCTGAATACGGCCCTTAGTCTGCAGTCGGGGAACGTAAACCACATTTTCCAACTCCAACTGTTTCTTCACATTTTGTTCAATTTAAGATTTTCACAATTAAAAAAATAGTTACATGAAGATGAAGGCGTATAAAAATATAAATCTTTTAAATGACACCTCTTCATCCTGTAGTCCCTCAAGTATAATTATATCCTGCTGGAAAAATTTCCCTTGATGAATCTACAACATATAACACTTGTTTTCATTGACAGGACGGCGGCGATCACCTGCGACCCAACGGTTTCGGGCAAAGAAGATCTCGGTCGCGGTCGCCCGGGCGGTCCCCGACGCCAACCCGGCTGCGCGCCCGCTCCCCCACCCCCATCGGCCGCTCGCCGTCCCCTCGCAGACACGAGCTCGGATTCTCTGACGCTGTCAGTGACGTTGTGGACTTCGTCAAGTACGAGTGCAATAAGAGAGAACGAGGAAGATGTGAGTATCATGCTCTGTTACTATCTATTTGAATGAATGTTTTGGAGGGGATTAGTCTATTTTGGACCTTCATGGGTGAGTCAATGAGTAGGCCTGATGGGCCGACATCACTATCACAAAGCTAGACGCCTGAGGGTTCTTGTTGTGCATAGGGTGTGGTGTAGGAGTATTATAGGTGGTTCTTAAGTAACCGGAAGTGGTCCACAACTTTACTGGAGTGCTCCAATACATAACTGAGGTGGTCCAGTATTGTTTTGGACCACTTCCATAAGTTGTGTACGAGTATTAAGGGTGGTCCGCAACTTACCGGTATCGGTCCGCTACTTTACTGAAGTGGTCCACAACATTATTGAGGTGGTCCAGTATTGTTTTGGACCACTTCCATAAGTTGTGTACGAGTATTAAGGGTGGTCCGCAACTTACCGGTATCTGTCCGCTACTTTACTGAAGTGGTCCACAACATTACTGAGGTGGTCCAGTATTGTTGTGGACCACTTCCATATGTTGTGTACGAATAAGGGTCCGCAACTTACCGGTAGTGGTCCGCAACATTACTGAAGTGGTCCACATCATCACTGAGGTGGTCCATTATTGTTGTGGACCACTTTCATACGAGTGTACTAGTATTAAGGGTGGTCCGCAACTTTACTGGAGTGGCCCTCTACTTTAGTAGGGGGTCCAGAAAAATTGCGTAACACTCCAATAAAGTTGAGGACCATTTCCAGTAAATTGTGGATTGATCGCAGTGTGTCCTAACGACGTGTTTCCGTTGCAGCGAGAGGCCGCGACCACGATGACTACATGCCTCGGTCGCCCGAGCAGCAGCAGCATCATCAGCAGTGGGGCTCCTGGCAGCAACAACAACAACAGCAGCAGCAGCAGCAGCGCCGCCCCTCCAGCCCCGACTACCACTCTTCGTGCCTTGAGAGACGCTCCCGCAGCCCCAGCCCCAAGCGGCGGCACAGCCCGCGACGCCGCCTGCCGCCCACCCCGAGCCACCCGTCGCGGCTGCGGCTGGACCCGGCCTACCGCCCGCCCGCCATGAACTTCCCCCGCCTAACGCCCTCGCCCTCGCACATGCCCAAGCTGCAGATGCCGCCGCTGTGGCGCGACAGGACGTCCACCTACCTGGAGGCGCACCAGTGCCCGCCGCTCATCCGGACGCTCTACCCGACCTACGAGCCGCTCTCCTTTGAGGCGGCCGCCAGCTTCGGCCTGCCCAACGGCTACAAGCCGCGGACAGTGCGGCGCAGCGACTCGGACGAAGACGACTGGTGCTAGCCGCCGCCCCCCTCTTGTACATAGCTCCTCTCCGATTGTGATCTGATATATCAGGCCCTATAGTCGCTTCTCTAGAGCTGAAAACCCATATCTAGTACCAACCCATTTGGTCTTTCATGCTAAGAATGCTGTGATACAACACGGCTTCGGTATGAGGTTTTTATTTTTTCTTCGTGCAATATCTCCAAGAATGGTGTCGAACTTTAATATGAGGTAACACATATTGCAAGTGTGCTTGGATTTTTTTTAGGGCCCGTTCATGGATCTCCGATTTGCAGAACCTCCACCCATCAAGCAGCTGGGTGTATTACATTAGAATCATTACCCATCTGACAGCGCTTTTCCCCTTTCCAGCTTTCTCAAGTCTAGGGGTAGTGTCAAGTAAGGCTGCGTACAGGTATCTCGCCCGGAGTTCGGTGGTTATTATCCCATGGAACAAAGGCGAAACCGCAAACCCCGAATAGAGTGACCCCGAATAGAGGCGAGACCTTATGGGCCTCGATAAACTTTTATGATGGCCTCGACGACCAGTGGAGGGAAGATTAATAATCTCCCCGATCTCTTTGTGTGGTGAGGTGAGGTCAGTTAGCGAACAAAAGAGTTCCCCTCCAACCCCCTAACCCCACAAAGATATAGGGTAGATATCCACTGCCAGATAAGCGTCATCGAGGCCATCATAAAAGTTTATCCAGGCCCTATGCGGCAGCTCAAACTTTTATGACAGGCTCGACAACGCTACTTCAGGCAATGGATATTTACCCCATCTCTTAGTGTGGTTAGGGGGTTGGAGGGGAGCTATTTTGTTCGCTAATTGACCTCACATAACCACACAAAGAGATCGGGGATATATCCACTGCCCGAAATAGCGTTGTCGAGCTGGTCATAAAAGTTTGCGCTGACCCTATGGGTGAGGATACAGTTTTATAAGATAAGTACGTAGCGGGAGATAAGAGAACAAAAGGGGACCTTCTAGACCTCCGTTCGAGGAGGGGGTTTCTTTTGTTCGCTAATTGACCGCAAGTGGCCTGCTGAGGAGTGCTTTTTCCAGCCGTTGTAAAAAGGGGACGACACACCATTTGGGGTTTATTTCATGGAGTCATTTGTGATTTGGCCTTTGTTGGATGGGAGGATAAGGGCCAACGTAAAGTTTTATTACAGCCAGTGGAAAAGTCTACGCTGCACCTAACTGCCTATCCCCAGATGAGATGAGACACCAGTACACAGCCTTGCTTGACACTACCCTAGAGAGGGCGGGGTGGGGGACAGACGACCTAACCTTCAGTTCAACTATCTTCACTACCCTCTAGAATTGAGAAGGCTGGGAAAGGGAAGAAAAGCGAGCTCACTTCTTTCTCTTGCGTGCGAGCTGACTATGAACTGGCCCTAAGCCCCGATTAAGTTTTGATAAACCTCTCTCTCGATAGATTCAGCCACGAATGTAAATATGACCATTTTCAACCGAGGTTTAAGATGCTTCTACGCACGATTTCGGCACCGGGGAAAGGGAGAAATCCTCTAGTTCCATAGTGCAATAGTTCCCAATTGAAAGATAGTCCTAAAGTACGCGTAAAGTAAAGCTGCCAATAGATAGAAATTTTGAAGTCAGAGTATGTTAAACAGAATCGGGGGAGGATCATATTCATGTTGTTGACTATCAGACGTTGAATTTGGTGGATTATTACCAGTTGTGGATTTCTAAATAGACTAGCTAGGCTAATAATGCGGCGTCAAATTTTCGTAGGTGGCAGATGTTTCGAAGGTAATTATAAAAACGAATTATGAAAAAAATTAAAATATTATATGATATCGTGTGTAGGGCCGCAAAATGATTTGACAATAACTTGACTAATGTCTGAAGGTATGCTAGTGATAATTCAGAAAAAAATGTTTAATAATAAATCCTGTAGGGCAGTCTATAGGGGAGACAAAAATCTATAAGGGATATGGGACGGACTAGATAAAAAAAGCATCTCCAAAGTGGTATTAAAGTTTCAATTTTTGTGTGTGACCATTCCACGAGTGTATCGGGAATATCTCCAACATAGCTGTGCCCTGTAAAAGATCGTGAAAAAAAGGACCACAAATTTTAAACTTCTTAACAATAAATACACCAAGATTCTCAAATCCTACCTGTAACAAGTATTCTAAAACACTACATTTAATGTACACCTGAGGGAGAAAAATAATATTGAAATAAAAATCTTATTACAGGCCTGGTATAGGCGGCAATTGGCTTCATGGTATGTGTGGCAAATTTAATACCTTTTTAGGTTGAAAAAAATTTATACATAAAAAATTAAAACATAGTAATTTATAGAATAATCAAATAAGCATACGTTTTGATTTTTAATCGCACATTTAGTTGTGTCGATCAAATGTGGTCACGATTTTGATAATGGATAATGAAATATAGAAGAAATGTTTTCAATTATTCAGAGAAAGGAAGGTCAGGTCCTGATTTACCATTAGACCAGTGAGGTCTGGACCTAGGGGCCCTCAAAATCTAAAAATTCACGCATAGAAATCGATTTTCATATTTTTTTAATGTAATTTCAACACTTTTTCTTCCAAAATGTAAAATAAAATCGATAATTACGATTTTAAGGCACTTTTTATTAGCACCTCTGAAAAAGTCAACGCCCAATATGAAGCTACCAATTATGGTGTGTTATAAATTTGTTTTTATGATTAACTTATGAGGGCCCTTTCTTGCGTGATGTGCAGAAAATTTTCTAAATCGGCCCTTGAGGAAAATGTCTAATAAATTATTCAATTTAGGGCTAAATTGTCCACCGTCTTCTTAGAGTAGGGATTTGGGAACGACTTCTATAGTTAGACAGATCTGTCATAAACCTCACCAATAAAATGCGGTTCATGCTAGGACTATGAGGTTCCTCGCCTTTCTTCGGTACTGAAATTGCATACTTTTATTGATGCACATATAGTGTGTGGTTGTACCGTAATATTTATTTCAAGTGTATTTTTCGAAAGAATGTTTTTGGGTTAGCAAATACCAAAGAATAAAGGGCGTATAAGTGTCTTTATTACTGCAAGTTACTTAGAAATGTACAGAGAATAAAAAACACTGAATTTAGATTTTTTATGAAATCACAATATCCTAACGTGATCCCATTTTGAAAACTGCTTTATTATGCGAAGTTAGTATTTTCAAATAACACTAAAAAATAACTTATTCATACTTAGCTAAGTAAAGTATCAAAAACCCATTTCTGAGATAAATTATTTATCAGCACTTTTTAAACTCCTTTAATATGCGTTATTAACTAACTTAGCATTTTTACTTTTTGCTTCTAAGGTACCTGTACCTAATATGGACACCCTAAGGAAAACGTATTTTTTTCACCCCCTTGTACACGTTATAGGACTCCAAAAATGTATGGCCAACTATCCCTGGACTATCATTATTAAAATTAGCGACCTTCTAATTATTCTGGTTTAATTTCAATCAGGGTTGCTTGATTTAAATCAACTTGATTTAAATCACTTGATTTTTTTAAATCATTGATTTAAATCAAAAATTTTAAACTAGCACAATTTAAATAAAAATATAAGTAGTTTATATATGCTTTAAAATTGGTTTGCAAGATTTGCTTACATTTTTTTAAAACTCTGCTAGATATGGAACTGGGAGAGATAGGTTAAAGTTACTTTTACATAAAATAGCCTGCAATTTCAAGAACAAATTTTACTACCAATGACAAAAATGTTTTTGAAAAAAAAGGGTAAATAGCAAGGTTCGAAATCAATAATTGTGATAAACTAAACAAGAATTAAATTATTTTTTACCTGGTATAAAATTTTTAAAATACGAGTCAGTTGATGATTTTTTATTGGAAGATTGTTTATATAATTTTAGTCATGTTTTCCGAACAAATTTTTTCTTATATTACATAACCAGAGGGAATTTTAGCCAGAGATAGCCCTATTATCTGTGGTCTGTACATGACTGTCAATAAGTAGCTTACTTAATTTTATGTTTTATCCCTAATTATTATTTTAAAGAAATAAACAAATATCACTTTAAGTAAAATTAAATTTACTGAATCAATATAATTCAGATTGAATTCAATTTTTATACAAAAATTAGGCAAGGTTTTTTTAGTAATTATAGTCACAATTTATTTTCCAAACCTAATATTAAGAAAGAAGGATAAAAATTTTAGTAACTGATGATACAATTATTCATTCACCCTTTTAGGACGGGCATCTCGTCGGTGAGACGGCAGTGAAGTGTTTCCCTTAATTAATTAATTTGAGCCGTTTCCCTTAATTAATGCATAAAATTGATCAAAATTGGGATAGTAAGTAATGCTAAATTATTATATCACATTGAAATTTCAATATCAGTATATCATTAACCAGTTTCAGGCAGTTCAGGACTAGTAATTCATTTAAATCAAGAAAGTCCGATTTAAATCAAATAAATCCGATTTTTTGATTTTAAAAAAAAAAAGTCAAAAAAACCAGCAACCCTGATTTCAATGATAAAAACAAAAAATTTTTGCAAGTGTCCATATTAGAAACCACCTGTCCCTATTATGGACAGGTGGCTAATAATTGACCTTCTACACAGGGTGTATGGAAGAACCACTCTTCCAAGGGATTTTAGAGGAGAGGGGATAAAAAAAATATTTCTTAAAGTAATGTAGGGAGGGGAGCACAGTTAATATCTTCAGAACATGCACTTCGTAATGTTATGTAAGGATACTATAATTAAGATTAAAATAGTTATAAACATTAATTTATTATGAATTAGCTAAATAAAATAACATCAAACAGAAAATTATCTTACAAATTCTCTCGCTGTTCTTCCAATGTGGACATAAGGTGTCCATAATTGGAACATGTCGTAGTTTTACTAAATCTTGTTATAAATAAAGAAAACATTTTTAAGAAATATACGCAAAATCAAACGAAAATATATTTTATCCGCTTTCTAAAACACTCCACTTTTTAATATTTAAAGTAATTTCACCATATCTAATAGGAATTTAAACTTAACCTGTAATTACTATCAGCACACCATGAAAACACTAATTTCCTTCAAAATGGCGAACATCGCGCTTTTTTGCCCTTTCCAGACTAAAATATCTTTTAAACTGCTTTTCTTCAAGAACATGTAGTGCCAACTCTCGATCAAATTTCTTACTTTTTAAGATATTAAAGGTATCCATATTGAGAGCCCTGTCCATATTGGGTACAAGTACCTTATTGCTTTTTTACTGTAATTTTATTTTTAACAATGAGGTATTTGTAAAAATATTTAATCGTTTTAATTTATGTTTATTTCACTTATCATTTTCATTTGAAGATATTCTACTGCCTCTTAGTGTATAGAATATATTTAAAAAATCCTAACTGGATTTTTTTTCAGAAATTTAAAGGTTTTTGTTAAATTAAAAATGTATATCTTTATAACCATTTTTTTAGGAATTCCAAAATAAGTTTGATTCCTAATTACAATAATTTTGGCTATGCGTTTCAACAATCATTAAAGCTTCTAATAAGAGTTTGAAGTTTGTTCAAAAATCAAAATTCTTCTTGTCTATTGAAACCTGATGATTAATTCATAAATACCTGCTCAATTTAATTAATAAATATTTGTTTATTCATATAAATTCTGCAAAATAACCTAAGTCGTCTACTAGAAATGAGCCATGAAAATACACTGGTGTGTGTTACCTTTTATTAAAGTTTTTGGTTTGTTTAATGTTAATTCCTCTTTTTGCTACACTCCTAGCTTGTGGCCGAGTTTCTGTGTCTAGTGATATTTTTTGTACATTATCACTGTCTTCGCAGATAAATGCAGCTATTTAAATTCCAGACGTCAAAAACCATCCATTCGTGCACTTCATTGCCAGTTTATTCGGATTCGACTCATGGTTTCACATCATATATGCCAAAACAAATTCAAAACTTTTTTACGTATATTGCTGCTGTTTTTAATGTATTGAAAAACCATCCATTCTAGCTCACAGTAGTATTTCGTTGTTTCAAACTAACAATCACTTTCTTATTTATCTTATCAAGTAAAAAAATTGCCAAAATGTTTCAGACATAGCAACCATGGAGATGAATTGCGATTGTTTAATGATTGTGAAATGCATTTATTTTTCTACTGTTAATTTGATTGATTTTAGAATTAGAAACGTACTTATATATTCGAATGATTTTATCTTTGCGACGACAGGCATTTATTTCCGAGTGAAATAATTAAATAACCAAAATGGGAAGGCTGCTAAATCATGCTAAATGCCATGATCAAAGATAAGCCCAAAATAGTATGATTTGGGCCAAAACGTACAGAAGGAGACCTTGCATTGTGGGCTTTTCAATCATACTTATCACAATTTTGTCATTTTATTACGGGTTCCTGATACTATGCATTGTTGGATGGAAGACAACCAGTATATGTTCTGTATGTTCCTCTTGCAGAAACCTTGCCATTTTTGAAGGGTAAATATATTGTTTATTTAAATCTTTAAATACTGTGAATGTTTGAAATGGACTCCTTCCACAAGTTTAAATGTATTTTGCGTTCACGACTTCACATCCATTTTGAGCTTTCCCTTTAAATGCTACTCTGCAAACACTAGCCTTAATTTGTGTTCAATGAAGCCATTGTCTTGTTATTTGAGACTTATTGATGTTGAAACACACTCTTAGCATCGTAGGGCAATTGTTAAGTTTAAGGATTTTAGTATATTTGAGAAAAATGCTCACAGCAGCATTTGATCTTAGATATACTTTTATTTTCTGCCAAATGTTCTGTGTATGACTAGGTATGTTTTGAGGTCAGGTATTCATTAACTTTTTGCAACTGAATTTACTGTAGTCAATCACTTGTAGCTTTATAGATTATGCATTAAAGTATCAAAGACTATTCTGGAGCAGCTCAGTATAAGGTTACCATGCATTTCCACATTGGATTGCAGTATTTGTTGGTCTTCAGAATATAGGCACTCTTATATTCATTATAAATTATTTCAGAGTTTATAGAAAATTTTTAACAATACTTCCAACTTAATCAAATTATTTGTGAAATTAAATCTAAATATTTAAGAAAGCATTTCAAATAAAATATTTTATTAAGAAAGAAAATTATATTATAGAAAATGCTATTCTCAATATGATGATCATATTTCATATTTGTAAAAATGAAAAAATATATCAAAATTTGAAAACAGGTTTGTTAACAATTACAATATTTCTATTTATAAAATCTAACTTTTACCGAAATAAAAAGCTTATTCAAACTTAATATTTTTTATTAACAGTATGTGGTTAAAATGAGCACATGAATTTGAATAGATACATATATGCTTGGGTAAATGTATGCATGCTCTAAGTAAATAAACCTCTAAGCTAAAAATTCATATTGTCGGTCATGTTGTATTGAATCAAAATTTAAACATTCTGATAGAGGTTTCACCTTACAAATGAGTATTGTAACCTAGTTTTGAAACTATCACTCGATTTTGAACAAAATTCAAAATATTTATGTTTGCAAAATTATGTTACACTACCCAACCCAATTTTAATTTTTTTAAAAGCTATAAAGCTTGCTTGTACACTGATCTTTTAAAGCTAGCTTGCTTTACAGAAAAATGAGCAATACCATAAGCCAAGTATGATTTTAAAACAAAAAGCTATTGATTTCAAAGACATTTTTAAGTCACTGAAAAGTGTAAAACACATAGTTTTTGGCAGTACGTTTGTTGTATTTTTTTAAACATATCTACTCTAAAATAGGTAATCAACAATCTTGCCATTTTTGCAGTTTGCTGTGATTGCAAGAATATTGCCACTCAACCCTCCTTGCATATGCTGCAAGATATTTTTTGCACTTTATAAATTAGAGAACAAGAGCACTAATTTAGATTGTCTAACTTTTATTCTCTACAGCTAGTTTACTGTAGTAAACACAGAGAATAGTAATAAGGTGTTGATGGAAGAAATGTACTGATAGAGATGATGAGAGGATACATACACAAGTGGAAAATTAGATTACACTAGATTATTCAGAACATGTGACTCTTGAAAACTCAGCTTTACCCCCTACAGTTTTTGAAAGAACTAACAATCCTTAACTTCTATTATCTTGTTACAGGAGCATTCAGATTTTATAAAATGTTACTGATGTACATAAAACATTTTAAATAAACCCCTCATGGCATTTATTAACTTTTAGATAAAAACCCTTTCAGTTTTAACGATATTTTATATTGTTTTTTATCACATTTTCATTATGTGTCACTTTAGATTGTGTCTTGTTGCTTCTGAGTCTCAGTTTATCTGTTTTTGAATTAAAAATGTTTTATCTTTTCGTCTCTTTTAGAAATTTATAAACTAACTGAAGACTAGTTTTTTCCGTTATGTTCATAAGTTTGAATTATATTAGGAAGCATTTCAATTTAAACGTTACTAAGAATAACTAAGTTGGAAAGGCTGAAGGTGAAGAACTCATGCTGCCATTATATTTTTACAAATAATTAGTAACAGAAATTACTAACTGTTCTATATTAGTAATTATGATTGTAATTAGTGGAGTTTTTTTCATTTTAACTACCTCGGGTATCAAGGGAAAAGCACATCCATTTTACATCTATGTAAATAATTATCATAATGCAGAGCACACTTGTCTAAATAATATGTAAAATCACTAACAAATTTTTAAACCATAGCTAAAGTATTTAAATCAGTCTTGAATGACCAGATTCTTAACTTTAAAAGCTTGAAACTTTGACCTGGTGATTATAGTGGTTAGCAATTCAATTTACTTCTTGACTAAGCCAGATCAAACTTCCTTATTAGACTTCACAAGGTTCTGAAATCCCGTTTTGCTACTTAGCTGTCATACTCTACAGTATGAAAATAAAAAGTCAATATACCCCCTGTATGATTAAACACTATTGACAAAAGCTATTTTAAAAAATGTGAAATTCAGTGCTAGCAAAATTTAGTGAAACATGAAGTATATTTATTGTAGCATTTTTATAGAAATTATCAAAGCATATGTGTGTGTGGTTCCGTTCTCTAACAGCACAAATCTAGCTGAATGTTTCATGCTGTTTGTACAAGCAACTAAAACCCATGTCATCTTCAAAGGAAATGTTCTTCAGAAACAAAAAAAATTCAACATTCTATATCTACTGAATTAGTCTAGTAAATTTTCTAATCTTGAAGTTTTTCTATATATTTTCTATGCAAGTCCATCCTGTTCAAAGTGAGAACTTTTAAAAGCTTGCAAGTCACCAATTCCCTGTCCCTTAAAAATCTTTAAGGATGAAAGTATGTTTCTATGTATATGTGTGCATATTTAATGTGTGTGAGAGCCATTTTCTTGAGTTTCCACCTCTCAGGTGCCCATTCATATGTTGAGAACTGTTCTCTCTTCCTCTGTACATATAAACAAAATAAAGGTAAATTTGACTGAAACTATTACAAATGTGTGTATTCGCATGCCTGCGTAAGTGTAATATTTCCTTCTCCAAGTATAAATATTGTATTACAGAGTTACAAATTCCGTTTCTCGATTTTTCTATAAACTAGATATCTCTGCACTGTAATATATATACATGCTAATCACACATTTCCCAGCTAATTTTTTACTGGCTTATTACTGTACATTCGTCTTTCCCCTCCTTTCTATCTTAGAGTTAATCCAACCCTAGTAATCAATAAACCGATCAAATTTGAATGTCTCGGCATTCCTAATAGAAAATATACTGAGGATTCGATGAAGGATTTGATTGAACTGTACTGCTGAAGTGCCAAGTGGATTTATTCCTTTCGTCACCTAACTGATGGTTGTGTAGAGTGAACAGTTACTTGTCACAAGATCCGAGTTTCCCCCTAAATCGTAAGTCATGGTTATGAAGCAGACTGGAAGGTACTGTGTTGTTGTGCCTTATTTATGTTTATGTGAATGATACCTCTTTATGTCATTGTCTAACTTCTGTTAAAACATTCATGTTTGTATATGCTACTTCAATAATTAAAAATTAACAACATTTGCAACGAATAAATTTTCCTTGCTGGAACTTCCTTTCTTTGTCTCACTTTTAACAGCTAGCCATAACTAACTTTATTTTCTTCTTAACCAGTCAGTAACTATCAAAATTAAGCTTCCCACTTTCTTCTTAAAAAAGGAAATAAACAGTCAGTATTTTAAAAGTTAGGCAAATAATATTATTTAGATGTAGATATTTGTAACAAGGTCATCTGGAAAATTTTGTGGTTTCACAAAGGTGCAGGCTTGAATGTAAAATTTCAAGATCTTAAGATTTAATAGTTGGGATAATAGTTTTTTTATTTAAATATATTTATGAATATTATGAATGATTTCAGCAGGTCAAAGGACATTATTTCCTTTCATATTGGCAACTTTTTATATCCTTTCGCACTTTTGTTTCAAAAACTTGGAAGAATCGATAATTAATAAAAAAATTGGGAATACACAACAAAACTTTTATTAATAATTATCCTTTTACCCACTTAATAATAACCGCTTTGTAAAATATTAAAATTACCATTTGCAGTCTCATTTCCTGCACTTCACTTATTTTGAAAAAATAATGCCACCTTACCTGCATTAATCATACTTTATTTTCAAAAACAACATATATATTTCAAAATCCATTTTTTTAATTCACAAATAAGTTTTTAGTTAGATTTAAACTTTTAAACGACATTCCAAAAAGCAACAGAACTTTCTGTATGTCCTCATGTATCAATATAACAGGTCCATTTATTACTGGAAAATAGTCATTTAAATAAAATAGTTAACTTGAACATATTTCAAAGATAAAAATAGATTTGAACTTTGAAATATTCAGTTAAGTTATCCATTGAAAAAATCTTGTAACAAAGTGTTTTACTTCAGCTAAAAAATTGACAACAGGTTAATCAATAAATATTTAATTCTCAACAAGGGTAAAATAGGTTGTTAAGGTAACCATTGAAACGTTTTGTTTTATCTTCAATTGAAAACACTATAATCATACTAAAAAGAAAGTTATCCACTTTGCCTTTCTATATTTTCATCATTGGCATGTTGTTGTTTAATAAGATTCCAATACATACTCCTTTTCTTTGATAAACTTGAATGGCTTCCAATCTGCAAAAAAATAATTTAAAAGTTTATTACTTTGAAACAAAAAAGAAGTTACTAAAGCTTTTTTTACAATTAGTGTAGTTTAACAATGGATTTAATTATAGCAATTGATAAAAACCTCTTAAGTACTTAACTATGTTAAGAAACTAGCCTGTATATAAGAGGATGAGTATTCGTAAACTTACTTCAGCTATTTCTCCATTTTTGACTACAGCTATTACGTCAGCATTTTGAATAGTGCTTAAACGATGAGCTATCACCAAAACAGTACGACCTGGGGAAATAATAAATTACAACTTATTTCAACTCAAATTATGTAAGTAAAGTTTTTCTTTCTATTTGTTAATAACTCTGTTTATGATTTATATTTAAATTAGAAGAGGCACTTAGATAATTAAATATATAATATATAACTAGTGTGATCTGAATTCAAAATTTTATTTGGTTCTTTCTACCTTTCACTGCGTAATCTAAAGCTTCTTGTACAGCCTTTTCAGATTCAACATCCAAAGCACTAAAATATATTTTATCAATTAATCAAAACTAAAGATAAGGAAATACAATGATTCACTGATAAAAAAACAAAATAAACTTCTCCATATAGATAATATGAAAATGAATAATAATAAAGCTGAAAAGTTTGTAGATCCTTAAATGTTTAAGTACCTGGTAGCTTCATCTAAAATAAGTATTTTTGGATCTTTCAATAAAGCTCTTGCTATTGCAATTCTTTGTTTCTGGCCTCCTGATACTGTTGCACCACGTTCCCCTAGTATTGTGTTGTACCCATCATTAAACTTGCAAATAAAATCGTGAGCATTGGCCAATTTAGCTGCTTCAATTACCTAAAGACAATTTTTAAATCATTCATCCCAGAAATCAAAAAAAGTCGTGAAAATTTAATAAGAATAAAAAGGACTTACTTCAGAGTCTGATGCATCTGGCTTACCATATCTTATGTTCTCCATCACTGAAGTAGCAAAAAGAACTGGTTCCTAAAGAGTATAAGAATAGAACTATACTAATTTAACACAAAATTCTTGATATCTTGTTTAAAATGAGGCACTCAAGCCTTCAGTTACCGAGATTATCCTATGTATTTTTTATTATTTTAAAAACTATTATGCTTACAGTTCTTAGATGCTATTGTGTCTCGAAAGAAGTTTTGTATAATACAGTTGAGTAATGAGTAAGTCTGTCTAATAAGGATTTAAAATATGTTTTGAGATTTTAAATTTCTCTATTTTTTTAAAATTTATAGCATATCAAACAAATTATTTTCTGTTTAAGAAATGGTATGTTGATTAAAAGTTAATTTGATTATTTTGTAAGCAACAAATTTTCTTATAAAAATATTTAGGTTGAAAAGACCTACAATATAAATTAACAAAACAGTTCAAAACCTACCATATAAATTAAGGATTTATAGGGATGAAATAAATTATTCCTAAATTAGTAGTTTCTCATACCTAATTACTTCCTAACCTCATAATAATTTAAGCTAATTAAAATACCTGATCAATGTAACCAATTATCTTTCCACGTAACCAGCTGGGATCCAGTGACTTAATATCACAACCATCTATCGTTATACTGCCACTCTTCACTTCATAAAATCTCTCTAATAATGTAGCCACAGTTGATTTACCTGAATAATTATCAAGAAAAATATTTAATCATAAAATGAAAACAAAAAGACAAAATTATTTTTATGTAGTAAAAATATGAATTACCTCCACCAGATAGACCACAGAGAGCAACCATCTTTCTTGGTGGTAAAGTCAAACTGAAATCCTTTAGTACAACCTAAGTATGAATTATAAATGTTATTCAGATGCAAAACACAAACATTGCTTAGTAACAATACTAACATTGTCTTCAGTAAACTTACTTGATCAGGTCGGGATGGGTATGAAAATGTGACATCTTTAAACTTTACTTCTCCATTAAGATTATAATCATCTATTTTCTTTCCTCCTTTCAATGGCATTTCAGGAGTCAAATTAATGTACTGAAATGTAATGATTAAGTAAAATTCTTAAAAGTATCAAAAGAGGAGGGGGTAGAAATTTAAGTTTTACTTAAAATTTTACTTGAAATATTCTGGCTCCAGCTGCAATCCCTCTCACAAACTGTCCAAAGAGCAATGAAAGATGGGCAAGGGATCTAGTAAAGTAGTTATTAAATCTTTTTAATATGAATTCACTTTAATGAGAAGCTTTTTCATACTTTCAGAACATGTATTCAATGCTTTCTGATTATTTTAAAGGTAAAGTCATTCATTACCATTTTAGAATATATTTAAAAACTTGTAATGAAGTAAATACTAAAATGATATGTTTTAGAAATCTAAATTATATTTGAAATTGGAAAAAATAGTTTTAACTAAATACTAAAGGCTTTTATAGCAGTTGTAAGTCAAACAGAAGAATAATCATAGTAATTCTAATTTTTTTTGTAGAAATCACTAAATACAGCATGAAAAATCACTCTATCACTAAAAGCTTAGATCATCATGACTCATCAACATACTCACTTTTGTATGGTTTGTGTTGCAACAAGAAATGCCATCATGTTTCCAGGTTTCATTTCCTCAGTGCACATTAAAGACCCTCCAACATACAATACCCCTAACACAATTCCTGAAAAGGAATTAAAGGCATATATAATCGATCAATAAATAAATTATTAATTTTGTAATTATCACAGAGTAATAAAAAACTAAATAAGTTCAAATTACTAAGAATTAAAAATAAAAATTGTAGCATCTGTGTATTAAAAAATATCTAGCTTCATTATTTACACATCCTTTTACAATAAATAAATGACAATAATAACTTGAACCAGAATGTAAGATTCACCATAATGATATGATGTAGAAATGCTAGTTTATCTCTTAAGCAGATATTTATAAACAAAAATGTTTAATTTTATTCCGTCCTTAGTGGAAACTTTTTTAGCATGTAATACTGTTATCACATACCATTTAATGCTAAGTTAGCTAGTCCTTGAAACAATCCAATACCAACCCCTAATGAACTGTTAATTTTTCTAACATTTTCTATTTGATCTTCATAAAGCCTAAAAAGTAAACAATATTCTGTAATGTAAGTATTTTACTTTGTTTATATAAATCAATTTAAATTATGAAGACATACTTTTTTTCTGCATCCTCCATTGCAAATGAGCGAACTGTTTTTATGTTACTAATGGCTTCATCAGCAACTGCAGATGCTTGAGCTATCTATGAATTACCATAGAAATATAAGTGCTATTATATAAATAATAGAGAACATAGTTAGCAAAAATATCTCAAATTTGTTATTTTGGAAATATATTTTAAATACCCTGATTGCATTAAATATTACATTTCACTTGGCTTAATTTTTTAAGTGTAAGAAAAACTAGTACATCATGTTAAAATATTTTATTCTTTATATAAAAACAAAGAAAGTTTTTTTCTACTTAACTATTGATTGAAGGACTTCTTTACAACTAAGAAACTTCTTATAATATAGCACTGAAAACTTGATCAACATATTTTATTTGGTATATTAAATCATACAAGTATGCATTCTCAAATCATACTTGTTCGTGATGGAACTATCTCCTTCAAACACTACTAAATAATGAATCTATAACTACACCTATTACCTTCTATATCATCCTACCTAGAATACTGTATCTCATAAACTAGAATACAAGAACTTGTGTGAAATTTGTATTGAATTTTTCAGCCTTTACTTCAACTGTAAGTAATAATATCTTTAACATGTTGAATGAATTAAATTTTTAAAAATACTTAAGTATACCTGGGACTGAGCATACTTTGACATTTGCCTTAACGTTCTTCCAATGAAAGTACCACCTAGCACAATTACAGGAACAACTCCTACCATGAGTGCAGTCATTTTTGGTGAAATTAGGTAAAGAGAGACCATACACCCAGCTGTCTAAAATGGAAAAAACATGTAATTCCAAAAAATGAAGGTAACTATTAGAACTAACTGTAACACTATTAATCACCTGGGCAATGCTTCTCAACCCCTGTGAAATGCATAACTTATAGCAACTTTTAAATTCCTGAACATCATTGGTTAATCTAAAAACAATTCTTATTATAGCAAACACATAAAACTAAAAAAATACTTTAAAAGAACTATTTCAACAAACAAAATTGAGAAATTTACCTGCTTGATATTTCTCCAGTTTTATGGGCATCAAAAAAAGCTATGTCTTGTTCAATAACTGAAGCAAACAGTTCTCTTCTCATATTACGCGCAACTCTTTCGCCAGATACAGAGAGTATGGATATGTAACAGAATGTAAAGAGGCTCTGAAATGCAATTTATTTTTGTTGTGAAAAGATGATTCTATACCCAACACCAGTGATAATTTTAATGCCTCTGAGAGCGTATTTCACGCATTGAAAATAGGAAATACGCTTTTAAAAACTAGCCAGGCGTATTTTCACGCTTTGAATTTTAACAAAGGTTTTGCTTAAAAAATGCATGGCACCCCACCGAAATCAAAAAATTTTTCTACTCAAATTTGTAACATTAAATAAACATTTCATTTATAATGTTTAATGTAAAATAAATTATTTTATTTATAATGTTTAATATTTTCTACTTATATAAACAGATGCTATACTTGTTAAAAAACAAAATAGCATCCTCATTTTTTCTATTTCAGTTTGTCCATTAAAAACATTTTTATAAAAAATTTGTCTCTATATATAGTTTATGATATTTCCGTATTTCACTCCTCATAAATGAATTTCACGCCTCCTAAAAAAGTCAAGGAGTATTTTTACTCCTCCAAAAAAATCCTAAGAATAACACTGCCCAACACTAATATTTAGTTTACCATATTGATGGGAATGTGAGACAACTCTTACACTTAATAATAGTTCAACCTTATTTTTTAAACCAGTGTTTAAACCCCAAGTATTTGGTTTATTTTTGAAGATTTTATAAAGTTTTTTAAAATTAATATTATAATTGAACTAATGTTTTAAATAATTTTTAAAAGTAAAAAATTATATTCTTGAATAAACTTTCAAATAAAATTATGAAAGTATTATTCATTATTATTATTTGAAAATGCACTAAAATTTCCTCACTTAGAAGCTTTGGTTTACAAGAAGATCAATGAAATTTCTGAATGATAAATTATTCAAGAAAAATATTATACTCCTCTGGATTTAACTAATTTTCTCTATGTAAATCAGAAATTAATATTGTAATTATTGTGTATGTGACATTTCATTTGATACTTTATTTCATAAACTCTTTCTTATCTTTTTTTAATATGAATTTTTAAATGTTATATAAAGATGAAGTGAAAATTAAAATTTGATTTTAAACCTAAATTAGATTTTTATCTGAAAGTAATAAAATGGCTGAAAAAAGGTTACCTGAATTAGATACATATTGATAAGCTTAATAGCAGGTTCCCTTAACTCAGTAAAAAATATTGTTGGATCTCTGTCAACAGGATTTTCATTTAACAAAGAAGAAACTACATTTACTATATCTCCTAAAGCAATAGGTATGCATATGTTTAGATATGCAACAGCAAGAGCACTCTGAAATTAAAAACAGAAAATAAGTCCTATCGGAAGCTAAGTAATGCAACAATTACACACAATTATTTATGTATTTTCCAAGTTTAACTATTACTCTTCTGTTTATTCAACTAAGTTGTTAGAATAGAAACCATTCGAATTCAATATTTTATCTAACTCTCCTTTAAAACTGTCCCCTTCAAGGAACCACGGGCAGCTAGTTACAAACTGATAACACTATAAAATTCACTTTGCTTCAACTTTTAATGAAACAATTTCAGATTAATTTGAAAGAAATTTGGGTTCTGGCTTATTATTCCGTTGACCATGCCACTGAATCCAAAAACGTTGTTAAAACCTAATACTTTTCTACAGCTGTGCCACTGAATTAGATGTTTGCTGATTGGTCGACAGGGTAAAACATGAATACCTAAATTTGATCCAACAAAACAAGTTTGCTCGCTTTAATCCGTAGATGAGTTGCAACATATAGCTAGCTAGCACTTAATTGAAAACTTCTTAAGATAGACTCAGATTGCTGTCCACTTTTTTAATACAGTTATAACAATTAACTTTTGAGGAAAAAAATATCATATTTGTTGCCTAGGGGAAAATCCCATTCATGAATTTTACTCTTATATAAAGTTTACAGTAAAAATGTATGGACTTACAATTACTGCACATAAAATATACCAAACTTCTTTTTTTATAATGTGATAAAATTTTCTCCAATCAAATTTAGCTTCTTGATGTAGTTTTTCTAAACTGTTGATGCCTACAAGTCTTGAGTGGGATGGTTCTTTAGTGTCACAAAGGACAACATTGAGTTTTAGTGGTATAAAGATTCCAACACTAAAAACACTTCCAAAAAGTTTAGATTTTTTGTTTGTTAGATTCCTCGTTAAAAGTCTCTTTGGATTTTGAAAAAATTTTTTGACTGACTCAATTAAACTTTTAGAAAATGTACAAGACTTTTGTTTGTTGATTTGATGAAGCTTGACAGATGGTTTTTGGGAATGCCTAAAAAAAAGAAACATTGATGAAAAAAATTCATCATTTTAATTGCAAATTACTATTTTTGTATAATACATGATTATTGGAATACATAATTTTAAACCTATATGATATAAAATTTTATATGTTCATAAAAAATATAGTTCATTCAAGAACTAAATTTTGTATCATTAAGTGTTCTGTTTAGAAAAATACATCACTTCTATTAATCTTTATTTAAACAATTTAAAAATTGTGGCTATTTAAATTTAAACAAAATTTAATTATTTAAAAAAATTTGAATTTTTTTGAGGCATGATAAAATTTAAATGAAATAAAATGTCCTTCTTATAATACAAATAATCAACTTTTTTAAAAATATAAAATTGCACATAAAATTCAGTGACATATCTGCTGAAAATATACCTGAAAGAAGACAATGCATGTTGAACACATGTTTGGTGAAAAATTCTTTCGCATCTCAGTTCTTTGAGAAGGAGTATAAACATTTTTTATCCTAAAAATGAAATTATTACTATAATAGAGCACAAGGAGATTTTTGTTAGATAAAAGTATAATCTTGGAGGTTAAACTAGGTACAATTTTATTATGTGTTGCACATTAAAAAATACGTATATCTTTAATTATGACCAAATTTTTTTAGAAGTTGAATTGTTATTTTTGGTGTCTATTTTTAGCATATAAAATAGCTTGGTGATTTTTAATAGGACAGGTAATGGAATTCTACCTTTAACTTCTACAGCTTAAGAATTTAATTAACCTGTTTTACAACATTATCCATTAAAATAATTCAGGGACGTTACCAAAAGAGGGAATTTGGAGATATGTCATCCCTTCCAGTATGATTTTTTCCATAAAAAGAGGACTAAATTTATCACATATCCCCACATCCCCGAAAAAAAATCATTACCACCCTCCGAATTTTGTTTAATAAATTTTAAGAATCCGGGCCATGGCGATTTCTTTTGATTTTTGATGATTAGATTTCTGACTACGCCACTGTAATCATTACAACAATTTAACCTTTAATCTAATGCATACGATTAAATTAATAACAAATTACTGAAAAATAACAATTTTTAAATTTGTTTCCGAAAACTCTCTGGTTTATGAATTAAACATCGATCAACAATTTAATCTATTTCAGAAAATTTCCTTTGTGTGAAAGATATTTGTAAGATCATTTATATGAATATTGCTTTTCTTAAGATAATTATGGTTTCAGAATTTTCTTTAAAATTTAAACTATAATCCCACCTTATTTCACCCAACCTACTACCATCAAAGATTTTTTTCTTGTTTTGTTAATTAATGCATTCAAATTTTCAAGATTTTCTTTCCCTGTACTTCTATAATACGAGATTTCAATTATTTGTTTATTTACTTTTTGCTTATTCGGCACGGTCATGATCAAAAATTCTAGAAGAAACTATGTCAGCATTTTCAAAAATGTGTATTAAAACTTTGCTTATTACGATAATTAAAATTTCATATACAACCTGTATATTTTTAGTTTGAGTTAAATGATTTAATCACAAATCATGTGCTTAAACTTCCTCATTTTAAAGAAATAAAACAGGTAAAGTAGAGCACCGTCTAGTGTTAAACAAAACAACCCTATCGGATGGATGGAGGGAATGAAATGTTTTTGCAGATTATCTGTAATGTTAAATCGATCTTCTTGATTTCTTCGACGGTGTTCTCTCGCGTAAAGAGAAAGCTGATGAACATAACAAATAGTGAAAAGATGTGATGTTTACTACGAATCACTCTTGTTTGATTACCCACACAAGAAAGTTGTGCATTTTTCACATGTGCTTCGCAATATGTAAACATTTGGGATAACAACTAGTTATTGAGTTTCTTGAATCCATCTTCACAGCTGAAGCAGTTTATTTTCATCGGTATTGTATTGAGTGCACTTTCCTGTAAATGAAGTGTCAAGCAACTGTGCAATTAATATGTGTATAAGGATGCACAAACAACTCAACTGCTGTCAAAAGTGTTAAAAATAGAAAAAAATTTTCTGCACATAATTACTGATTGGATTTATTCAACATGAGTTGGGGAGTAGAGTTGTGGGTAAGTAATTTTTATTTTAGGGGCATTTTGCATTGATACCCCCTTGCTGTAAAATTCCTTTCAAAACATACAATCTCCACCTGATCTGCTCTTTTTTATTTTATTACTTTTGATCTTACATAATAAACTTTTTGAAAAACAATTTCTCTTTAAATTTGCAGTGTTGATCTTCCAGAAATTTTGCCTTCTGTGATGTCTATTAACTCTTAATTCTAGATTGATAAACCCTGTGTTGTAGTAATTAGAAAAATATATTTTTTAGAGGGGGCATAACTTTTTCTTTCTTACTTTTTACTCAAAATTCACATGTTTTGTGGGAAACTGCCATTATATATATTTCAGGAGACAGCACCCACGGCAATCTTTGCTCTTGATAAACCATTTTTTTGAATAATCACTCAAATTGCACAGGTTAAAGTCTGAATACAATATTTTGCTATAGTATGCAGTCAACTTAAAGGACGTTTTATAAATCAATTTACAAGGCTAGGCTAGTTCTTAAGTACTGCCCTAAGTTTTTCATTTTTGCACCTTGGGATCAAAGTTATATATCTTTAGTAGTATTATCATTGTAAAGGGTAATCAAAAGAATTTTGGGCCTGGTGCCAAAAATGGCAATAATATAAAAGGGCAACTGACAAAACTGAAAGTGGCTATGAACTGAATTGGGAACAGCTTTACAATAGGTCCACTTTTGACGACCGTTTTCAGCCGTCGCCAACTTGTTGCCAGCTGAAAACTCGGCCGCCATGTCAAGGATCTGTCCAGACATTTTGTGAAGGGTCCGGTTTTTGTAAAAATTGTGAAAATCAACTCCTAATTTTGTGAATTTTAGTTGCGTTAAATTAGTTTTTTAAGCCAGGAGCCTGTTTTTGTGAAAATAAGCTCACAAATTTGCAGTATTTTGAAAAATAGTGTCCATATAAAGGCCAAAATACTTTGTGAAAGGTCAGTTTTTAACAGGGTTGGCCGGTTTAAACCATTTGGTTTAAACCATTGGTTTAAACCATGGTTTTTTTACCATGGTTTTTTTACCAAAAAAACCACTTGGTTTTTTTGGTTTTTTTAGAAATTATAAAATATTTTCAGGATTTTTTAAAGAAAGTGTTATTAAGTATAATCTTTTGCACAAAATTAAAAGGTCATCATTGACATTTTAAGGTGATTAAAAATCAGAAATCTTTTAATTTAATGGTTTTAATTATTGAATTCTTTGTCTCTATCTAAACTTAACCTTAAATGCTTAAGTTAAACTTATTATATTTTGCAAGAGATAGTTCATTTATTAATTTCCTTTAAAATGAAGCATTATTTCAAAGAGTAACTAAACATACACAAAAGTTATCTGTTTTTCACTGATAAATATGGCTTGGATTTTAATTAATTAATAAAATCAATTTGTCTTATTTGTCAGTCATAAAAACCAGTTGGTTTTTTTAGTAAATTAATAAAAACCGTTGATTTCTTTAATGATAAAAACTAAAAACCAGTTGGGTTTTTTTACTAAATTAATAAAAACCGTTAATTTCCTTAATCAGATTAATTATCTCAATCATTTATTCAATTTCAATTAACATTAGTTGTTTACATTTCACTTTTACTTCTCATTTAAAAAATAAAATTTTCTTTTTCTAAAGAAATTTCTTAAGTTCATAAATTAATCCATATATAATTAAGATAAATAATTTGATTATTTCAACCATTTATCCAAGATAAATTAACACTGATTTTTATTCACTACAATAATATTAGATATTCAAATTGGAATATTTTAGAAACAAAAATTATTTTTAAAACAAATTAATTTAATTTTAATTAATTAATTGAAATATACAAATCATTTATCAATTATAAACAACCCCTGAAATAAATGTCTCATTTACAACTCAATTTCAAACATCAATGCTAAAATAACTTATTCTGATAAAAAAAATTCTAAAAAAACTTGGTTTAAACCAAAAAAACCTGGTTTAAACCAAAAAAACCAAATAAACCCGGTTTTTTTGGTTTTTTTAAAAAAACCCGGTTTTTTGCCAACCCTGGTTTTTAAGGTAAAATACGTTGTGAAGGGTCCGTTTTCACAATAAAGCATTTTGTGAAGGGTCCGAAAACGGACTCAAATTTCTTCTAAACAGACCCCCTGCATGTTTACCCAGGCTCAAATAACTAAAACATTAAAACTAAAATAATGATTTCGCTGTAAAACTAAAATCATGATTTCGCTGAAATCATGATTTTAGACCATTGAAAATTAATTGGTCATTATAGTAATTTGGTTCTTACGTACTGTCAACCGTACCGCTAAATCCGAATCCCCACAGAGAGGGACGAAACATATGATAATAAAAATATAACACTGCCTTATATCCCAGATAATTTTGATTTTATGAATTCTATAATGTTAAAGCTGTTGCTAGAAATTAGAAAGATACTTTTAGTTCACAGTATTTTTCTCAAGTTACTATTTGGGTAACTGTTTCCATTTCTATGTTGTTTAAAAGGCAGGCAAGTTTGTATCAGTGATAAAGTGGATATGGTAGATGCCATGCCCTGAAATATTTTATCCAATTTCAAAATGTCTGGGCTGTACCCCCAAAATATGATATTTTGATGGTGGTGGTGGATTTTGATTGTGATCCCCAATTAATGAATGAATATGTATTAATTATGTTGTTTTATTAAAAATTCAAAATATGTTTTATTGTGTTATCTTAAGAAGATTTATGCATTAGGGATCTTAATATTTTATATTCCTGAAACAAGTTCTGAAAATGTGTCAGTTTCACTCATTTGGATTATTCCCTGGTTAATTGGTGCCTTCTTCTTAGGCAAAATGAAAAACTACAGAGACTCCAAGTACTATGGACTCTTTGTAGTTTCTACAATAATTATTATTTTCATGCTACGGATCATGGAAGTCATCCGAAAAACTACGGAAACCCTCTGAAAAATGCAAATGTAACCTAGTTCAGCTAATGTGCAAGCACATCGTGGCTAAATGACAGGGTCAGGGTTCTCATAGGTCCATGATTATACCTGGAAAAGTAACGGTCAGGGGATTTTATTTTTTCACCTGAAGAAGTCGAAAAATTGTTTTTTTTTTCTAAAAACCTGGAAAATTAGTAGATTTTATATTTTCATATAAAGGGTTCATTTTTTTATGTATTTATTTTCATTTGTCTTATTAAATAGCCAAAAGTGTCCTACTAAATAGTTATGGTTTAACTAAGCTATCAGTGAATAATATCAGACTTCCATCTGTTCATGCTATGCTGTATTTTATGTCACATTCACAGCTACATCCATCCCATGGGAAGCACTAACATTTGTGGGTTTAGGCAAATAACTTCCCTACACTAGGGCACTTGCCACAAACCGGGTTCTTTCAGGTCAGGGGGAATACTTGAACTGTCAAGGAACTTTAATTTGACCAAAGAAGTTGAAGGGAAAATTGCTTATTTCTGCTAAAACCTGGAAAAATTGCACAATACCTGCAAAATAACAGATTTCAATCTGACCTACTATTTATTAAAAATAAATTATCTAAAAAACAAATCTGAAAAATTGCTATGGATATAGTTTTTCCTCTGGAAAACTTAAAATAATAGCATATTTCCAAAATTAGTGGAATCCTGAACTTAGGGTTAGCAATGTTAACTGTTTTAAATTCAGTGGCACCGTTGACAGGCTGATATATGTATAAATACCCCTTTTTGTAAAACTTGTTTTTGTAATTTGAATTTCTCATGCAAAAATCTAGTTGTCAGGGATGTGATTTTTCCGCGGATCCGCGGAATTCCGCGTTTTGTGACTTTTTGCATTGTTCCGCTTTTTTTAACAATTTTCCTGAAACTAACTCTTCTCCGCGGAAGAAATTTCCATGGAGAAAAAAATTCCTCTTCACTTTTCTACTCTTTGATCTGGACACAGGGATGTGATTCTTCCACCTGTCCATGAAAATCTGACTGAACGGCAGGAGTTCGAAAGCGGGCCGTTTTCCGAAAAACGTCGGCTATTGCAAGCGAAAGAGTTCCGCGTTTCTTTCATTCCGGAGCTCCCGTTTACGGCCCGTGAACTAATTTCATACATGTGATTACACAAACAAAAAATTGGCGGAAAATATTTAAAAAAAATTCAATGACACCCAATTTTTTCTTCATTTTAAGTAGAGGGGGTCCATTGGCTTATACTTCCCGAGATCTAGGTTGGTTGGGTATTTATGGCACATGCTAGATTCATATTTTTCAGCTTAAATCTTAACTAATTTTCATATTACTTCGATATTTTTTAATTATTTTTATCGATTTTTCTTAAAATTTAGTACTAGGCCACACTAGCGGTCAGAGTTTTCAGTATAAAACGATTGAAAAATAAGAAAGTGGAATTTCGGTTTTTCCAATCGAATTGTCGGATTTTAATTTTGCTAAGGAAATTGGCGGATTTCCGCCAATTGGCGGAAGAATCACATGTATGTAATTTGGATTTTTCCAAAGAATCTAGTTTTTTTACTTTGCCTATTATTTCCGAGAAAATGACGATTTAAAGCGGAAAAAAGTTGGAAAAATCGCGATTTTTCACGTAAGTTTCGTGTTGCTTGCGGAGCGTTTTCTTCCCGCGACTTCTTTCTTAAACGGCCGCGGGTGCCAAGTTGAAGTCGGCCTCTTCTTGCGTTGTTAGTGCGATGTGGAAAAACAACTTTACAGTGGTTAGAAGCCATCTAGTCCGGTCTTTAAGATGACCACATTCTGCGGGAAAAGTCGAAAAATAGCGATTTTTCGCGTAAGAACCGTTTTTCCGGCACCTAGTTGAAGCTGGCATAATTTCAGATTGTAATTATGATGCAGAAAAAACTTAAGCGTAGTCAAAGAAGCCTAATAAGTCTAGTGATACCATTCAGATTGCGTTTTTATCGATTTCGGTGAGTCAACTAATTTTTCTTAAGGATCTCCTAAGTTGTAAATTTTTACTGATAGATCACTTTGAAGCTAGATAAGATAATATTACAGTGTTTTTAAAAATCTTGTTAGATTATCTTGTTTCAGATATGATATCAAGGGGGATGGCAGGGGACCTATCCCCCAAAAAATCGGACTAGCTGTCCAAAACAAGTTAAAACTGTTTTTAAGGGTCGAATTTCAAAAAAAAATTCTGGGAGGGAACCCCCAGACCCTCTTTGTGCTTGGATGTCTATAATTGACCACTTTTTATGTATTAAACAAAATCTTAAAATTAAACACCAAAAAAGTAAGAATATAATTTGGGATTTCCTCTTTTTTGCTTTTTGGTCAATCACATCCCTGAGTTGTGTTCATTGTCATTTAGTTCCCTGGAGGGTTTTAAGTTTTTCTATGCAATAATTAGAAATTTCCTTTTAAATTTTGTTTATTGGGGTCTCCTACAGCTAATGCCTGCTAACTTTTTGTACAAATTTACTGTTTCAAGGGAATTAACATTAATATCTCATTGACTGAAAAACAACTTCAGATTTAGAAAAATTGCTTAAAAATACTGAAAGCACTTTGCTAATAGTGATTTACCTACTGAACCAGCTGCATAATACTATATCATACTACTTTCTCAAGCCCCTTGATAGAGTACACAACTGGTAACCCATAAGATATCCTAGCATAGCAATAGAACCAAACACTTGCTTTTCTTCCCCATTAGTTCTATGTTGCAAAAAATAAAGATCCATTCTCATAGAGAAACTGATGTGGTGAGAATGACGTACAACTTCATTTGGGTGTATTTTCTTAGAGAATTTTTCTATGAACAGATGAAAGTAATAGAGGGGGAGGTATTATGAGAGGCACAGGCAAATCTAATCGTTCTTTACTTAGAGAGGCATTTCAACTTTAAATGGAATAGATAGGGTAGATCCATGTTCGACTGCTAAAAGGAGAAACCAGAATTTTTAAAAAATCTCTTTTAATAAAATCAGAGAAATTTCATTGTGTATTGGATTATACTATGTATATTTGCTTCATCCATGAAGCTTCTCACTATAGCCTTACAGCTTTTTAGGGGCATACCCCTGTGTGATTTCTTTGTATCTGCTCCCTGTAATGGGGGGATATATGCTTTCAAAAGATTCCAAAGGGAAAGGTTTTTGTTCAGGGATGGGCTAGCTGCTCAGTGAAGTTTTACAGCTACTTTTTTCCCATGAATAAAAAAATAACGAACTCATTTTTTCCAAATCTAAAATACACATCACGGACAGAATCACACCCTTCCCATTCGTCACTAACCACAATAATTATGGTTAGTTGTAATTAGCTTATAATACTTTTTTGGCGTAACTAGTTAGTAACAAAGGCATGATTAGCTCATTCAAAAACCATCGAATCTCCCTCTTACTTTTCGATTAATCACAGCATCCGAAGATTAAAATTAAGAATTGATTCACGATCCGAACGTAACTCCCCTCGAACGGCTTGTTAGTTAATGATCGGTGAAGTGATACGAATTGCCCACTTTAAGCTGGGTCCTCTGGATTTGCCTTTCCTTGAAACAACCCTAGAATCCGTCACACCTGGATTCGCTCGGCCTCCAGAAAACGGCGTTCCTTTCTCTGACTGTGAAGATGTTCCGCTGGAAGATTATTAGGTTATTAGAGAAGTTCATTGCAACAATTATGACACGCACTTTCACTCTCTTGGCAAGGTCGCCCTGGCTCACAATGCAGTATTTGCATGAGAGAGAGGAAAGGACTTATTGGAGTGAAGAGAGGTTTCACTTTTTAAAGGTTGTACCTTTGTTTTCTCTACAGACGTTTATTTATCTGGGGTTTCACTGTAAAAGAGTGAGACATTGACGGATTCTAAATAAGATCAGATTCTTACGCAGCAATTAATTCAAAGGTACGAGATGGTTCTCTGACTCGACGTGAAATGTGTACTTGGATTGTGAACGTGTGGATTCTAGTTTGACTACTTTTGCAGCTCCAAAAAGCATCTTTCCCAATAAAATTACGATACTAATTTGTTGGTTTTGTAGTTATGAGGAACGGGAATACACCTGAACCAAAGAGGAGTAAAAGTGGTTTTGCCATATTTCGGTCTTGGTCATTGTATTGAGTATTTGGAATGGGTATCACTCATCTTTTTCTACACGTTAAACCAGTTAGCACAAATATAATAAACCCCAATTTTTTGGAACGCAAACTCTTCATTCATTGATATGATATGACTAGAACTACTTATTAATGGGCAGTGGTTTGTCAGTGCCTGTTTGGATAGACAATAATTTCATTTTTCTCCTATGAAAATATAACAAGGGTTTTTTTTATTGCTGCTCATTTAAACATATTTTCGATAGTGCTTCTTTAGTGGATAAAACTTTTTTAGTGGTATCTTAAATTTCCATTACTACAATCGCCGCATTGAATCAAGATTCAAGCGTTGTTAATCGTTAAAATTAGTTCGTAATTCCTCCTGAAATGGGATAGCTTGCCTACTGCGATGCCGATCTGAACTTGAACTTGTCTCCTTCCCCTTATTAGTTTCTTTCGTACTAAGAGTTCACTGTGACCTCAATCCTCCAAAAGACGAAAAGATGTTAATGAGAGCGGGGAAAAAAGTCAAAAATTTTCATACCCATTAGCGGACCTGGAAAAAGTGCCCGAACCTACGAACCAGGTTCGGGGGAAGCCCCTGCCAGCTCCATAGGAACAATACATAAGGTTTGGGTAAATTTTATTAGGTTCGGGGAAGGTTACAACTTTTTCCAGGTCCGCCCATTAGTAATGAAAGGATAGCTCTTCCGAGATCGATGTAATTCTTTTGAAAAAGCCGCTACTGATTACGTTTCCGTAAACAAATTTTTTGAGTTTTTCCAGTGATGCGGATCTTGTTTTCTTTATATGGAATGATTGAGAAAAGATTAAATCATTTTTTTTCGTTCTTCAGGCTGTTGAGCTCCTATAAGGTTAGAAACTTCTCAGATCAGTGGCGTATATTAAGGGGGGACCTAGGGGGCCCTCCCCCCCCCCCCCCCGAAATACGGACTTGGTGTACTTTAACAGGTTAAACCCCTGTTTTTTAGGGTAAAATATAAATCCGAAGTTCGGATTAGGTGTGTCAAAACTAGTTAAAAACAACAGAGACTCCAACTACTACGGATTCTCCGTAGTTTCTACGGATGCTGTCGTTATACTACGGACTACGGATAACATCGAAAAAGCTACGGAAAATCGGAAATCTCTCATACAAAGCACTTAAAAGCGCAAGTTTTATCCCAATAATGCTCTATTTTTAGGATATTTTCATCTTCATAAAACAGGGTGGCGAGCGATCGGGTTTCGTGTGCGGGGTATTCCGTTCTTCCCTCGACTTCTTTCGGACGGCGCAGCGGCGGGCGCCAAGTTGAAATCGGCTTCTTCTTGCGTTGTTAGTGCGATGTAGAAAAAACAACTTTATTGTGGTTAGAAGCCGTCGTCCGGTGTTTAGGACCGCATTCGGTGGAAAAGTAAAAAAATAACAATTTTTCGCGTAAGTAATATTTTCCCGGCGCGTAGTTGAAGCTGGCTTCTTTTCACATTGTAATTAGTACACTGTAGGAAAAATTTAAGCATAACCAGAGGAGCCTAATAAGTCCAGTGATACCTCTCAGATCGCGTTTATATCGATTTTAGTCAGTGTTTTCAACTAATTTTTCTTAAGGATTTCCTAAGTTGTAAATTTTTACTGATAGATCACTCTGAACCTTAATGCAGCATTTTTAAATATCTTGTTAGATTATAACCTGTTTCATCAAGGGGGATGGCAGGGGATCCACCCCTAAAAAAATCGGACTAGGTGTATGAAACAACACTGTTTTTAGGATCAACTTCCAAAAAAATTTTCCTTACTCATAAGAACTACTGACAACCATCTTTGAAAGTTGGAGTCTCTGAAACAATTTTTTTCAGAGTCAGCTTTCCGGAAAATTTTATGGGAGAGGACCCCCAGACCCCCCTTGAGTACTTAGAACTAAATTACTCACAACACAGCTTTTTTTATTAAGTTCTTTTAGATGTAAATTCTAAGAAAAAAATGTATGAAAGGCTACAATGCACGTAATAAATTTGCTTGGGAGGGGGGTGAAAATAACTGTGGGTCCCTCTCGAAATAAATTTCTATAAACGCCACTGTAACACTCGATATTCCATCTATTTTTAAAAAATGTAAAACTTGCTCTCTACTAAAGATAAAGATATTTGTGAAATAAAGTAAAAAAATAAAAGAAAAATACTTGATCTCTCATTCAGTAGGATTTTTTAAACCCTTGCTAATGGAAAAAAACTGAATAATTAATGCTTGTATAAATTTAGATGCTTTTTACATTCTCAGAACACATGTCGTCTTGTTTAGTCATTTTTATGGTTTCTGGCTCTCAGTCTATATGCACAAAATTAATAACGCCTATCACTTATCGGTGAATAAGTCACTAAATGATATTCATAGTTGAGATACGGGCTGACTTCCACTGCTTGTGATTTCAATTAATGTAAATTTTCACTTGATGATATGGGGGTCTCATTGTTTTGAAAAAGGTATCAAAATGGAAGGGGAACGAGAGTTTGTAAGAGTAGACTGATAAAATAAAAATGGGAATACTGAAGAAACGTTTACCATCATACTATTTACCATCCCCATTGAACCTGCTGATAAGATGTAGGTATAAATACACGTTTATAAATACTTGTATACATAAAACAGTAATTTAAACTTGTATTGTTTCTCTCCCTCTGATCATCATTGAGCATTGAGTAGTAGGTACTACACCCGAGACCAACCATTATACTCTTGTTGAATGCGCTTATTTACGTACTACCTGTTGCTCCTCTTCATCCATTATATGGAAGGAGGAGAATGGGTAATATAAACCCAATGCACCTTGAATGTCGACGGCCCTTTCAATGTTTGCACCTTTCTCAAATATTTACTGTGTTTAACAAGGTGTGTCTTCGATGAACCTGTGGAGAAAGAGAAAAAAGATCTTAAAAGATGCTCTATCAGCAGCGTTCGAAATTGTACTGGATTGCTGGTCCGGGACAACTAAAAAACGGTTCGGACCAGTGGAATCAGAAATTCACTGGTCCGCCGGACCAGTGGTGAAAAAATATCCCTCCCTCCAGTTAAGTTATGTATTAATTTGTGTGGAAGTTGTTGTAATTTGAATTCAAGAAAAGTTCTTATTTTTTGAATTTGTCAGTTGATTTTGCATGGATTTTGCCAGTTAATGAAATATTATTTAATCAAGAAAAGTATTAAATAAATAAGATATTTTCAAAATTATTGGATTATTTAGAGCTATTGCTTATTTCTCATAATTTCATTTTATTAAATATTTTATATAAATTTTATATTTACAGCTGGTAACTTATTATTGAATGCATATGTATTAATTTTTAACATTACTATTTAGTACTCACATTCAGTGATAATTTTAACGCCTCTGAGAGCGTATTTCACGCTTTGAAAATAGGAAATACGCTTTTAAAAACTAGCCAGGCGTATTTTCATGCTTTTAATTTTTAATAAACATTTTGCTTAAAAAATGCATGTTACCCCACCGAAATAAAAAAAAAATTTCTACTCAAATTTGTAATAAATATTTCATTTATAATGTTTAATGTAAAATAAGTTATTTTACTTATAATGTTTAATACTTTCTATTTTTATTAACAGATGCTAAAATTATTAAAAACCAAAATAACATCCTCATTTTTTCTTTTTCAGTTTGTCCATTAAAAAAAGCGTTTTTATAAAAGATTTGCCTCTTTATAGATATATAGTTTATGCAATTTCCGGTATTTCACTCCTCATAAATGAATTTCACGCCTCCTAAAAAAGTCAAGGAGTATTTTTACTCCTCCAAAAAATTCTAAGAATAACACTGCTCACATTCATTGCAATAGTTACTTCATAATAATATTTAAACTTGTCCTTTTTGATTTGTCGGGCAAGTAACTTTTGTTGCGGACCAGTAAGATTAGTAAAGCACTGGTCCGCAGGACCAGTGGATTTTTTTCCCAATTTCTAACGCTGTCTATCAGTCAATCCAATCCTTTATTTCCTGTTATCCCACAGTTCATGTTTACTTTTAATAAGCTAATAACGATGCTATTAGTTTTCCCTCGAGAAGAAAGTAGATTTTGGAGTAGGTACCTGCTATTAAAAGAGCCGGCCGGTGAATTGACCTCAGGTACCCACCAACCCTTTCGGAAAATAATATTCATCTCTCTAGTTTCGAACTTAAATACAAGATTTAAATAAATCCTTGTGTAATTTTATTCTAATGTATAATTTAAACATCATAAAAATAAGTTTTGAATAATAGGAATATTCTTTTTTATGAAAGCGTCTCGACCAAAGAAGAAATAATGTGTTTTAAAATGATTAAAACGTAGCAATTATTTTTTTTAAATGTTTTTATACCATTATGGTTTTCTTTGAAGTTTATAAAATTAATATAAAATAATGAGTTGGATATGTACTTTTATGTGTACGCTTAAAAAGCGAAAGAATGCTACTTAAAAAAACTAACGTATATCATGATTTTTCTCTGTTCTAATTTCACACTTCTACCTTTGCAAATGTTTAAAATGTGTTTAAAGTATTCTCTCGATATAAACTTGTCTAGAAAATGGGGTGTTGAAAAAAAATATTAGGTTTTTCTGACTCGTTTTGCCAAAACCCTTTAACTAATTAATTATTTTTTATGTATTTTCAAATTTAAATATATTTCATTTTGACATTTTTACACCGTTTGTTGTTTTACATCATTTTTGAACTGAAAACTGTATTTTTAATGTGTTGCATAATACCTCTTCTTAACAACACAACAGTATCTGTGCATTTCTATCAAATTTCTTTAAAAATATCAAACATTTGTGATCGAGTTTCGTTTATAGATAAAGATAAATTTCGAAGGAAGTCTCATCTTAAGAGTTGAATGCACTTCTTTGTTTCCAAGAGTGTATTGAAACATGCCAGACGAAAACAGTTTTCATCTGCTTTGTGCTATCGATTTCTACGGAATGATTCACTCCCTCTTCATTGGGGTCAGGGGCATGTAGACTTCTATATAGTTAGTGTCCTGTATTTTCAGTTTACCTTTTCCGTATACTAGAATTGAAAACTTTAGCCATAAAACTTAATTACACTATAAAAAATCTGTATTCTTAAACACATTCAGCCACAATGATTGTTTTACAACTATTTTCTCTCTTTTTTTGTATAAAATCACTGTCTTACGATAAAATGCATACATTTGTAATTATTCTTGATAATTTTAATGTGTACCATAAAATTTCTGAGATGTAGACGGGAGGATTTTTATAACCCCTTCTTTTGGTTCAGTTATTTTAGGTAGTGTGAAAATAAGCGAATAGTAAATATCCCGATTGTTTTGAAAGAGTAGCTTTGAATGACACTGAAAGTTATTAATTGCAATTAAAGTAGTTAATGTATTCTCAAAACAAAAATGGAGTAAACAAGCTGCCATGCATAACTTGCAAAACTAGTCGGGACGCTTTGGCACCTAGCACCTTTTGCACTGACTTGAAATCTCATTGAAGAGTGTTAAAATTTATTTTTATAACCTTGAGTAGTATCTGAATTGAGTGTTCAAATTAATGATTGATTACCAATTAATTATTGAAAAATTAGTTTTATTTTTTAAATATTTTTAAGTTTACCATCAAGTTAAGGAGGTTGTGATCTAGCTGTAAAAGGTTTTTATGCCATGGTTTAATGAAAGTGCTCAAATATCATTTAATTACTTTCTGTTCTAAAAATAAATTGTGTTGTTCACTATGAAAAATATTAATCTGGCAATACATTCTTAATTTAAAAGTGTACTGATAGATTTACTTAAACATTTTTAAATTGCACTATAGGAATTTTCTTCAGAAATTTCGCCAACCTTACTACAGAAAGCATCTTACGGCCTGCATTGCTTAGTGGACATTATTTTCATACTATTTCGTTGTTCAAGATCCCGTGAAAAACACTGATGTATCACCCCTCATTCTCTTTAAGCCGTGACTAGAATAGACACCGAATCAACTTGAACCAACAACCTGTATTAGAATTAGCGGGTTGTAATGTAGCAATTAACCCCGGCCACAAGTTGTAATATAGCCATTGACCCGGCCTATTTTACTAAAGGGCCGCATGTAAATATTTGTTAGTGTTGAAGTAAAGTGAGGTGATTATGAAAAGTGTTTTTAAATAGCCTGACAGCTGTGTGAAAGGGAGGCTTCCCACCTGATTTGTTTTGCTGCCTAAATAAACATCTTTGTTTTACCAACTGTATTTTTCATTTAAAAACCCAATACGCTACAGCTTACATATATAATTTTTCTGGAGCCAGCGGTGGGATTGATTCTTCGAATGAGACTGGTGCATTTACGATTAGAGTAAACTTGGAGGAATTGAGATCGGAGGAGGTCTGGTCTGTTGGATTTTTGCGATTCGAGTAAGACCGGTAGCCTGGGACGCCCTGTCCTGTGATATCTTCATCTAGCTTAGAAGGGACCATCCTGGTCCGGAAGCCGTTGGACACCCCGTCCATTTCAGAAGGGACCATCCTGGTCCGGAAGCCGTTGGACACCCCGTCCATTTCAGAAGGGACCATCCTGGTCCGGAAGCCGTTGGACACCCCGTCCATTTCAGAAGGGACCATCCTGGTCCGGAAGCCGTTGGACACCCCGTCCATTTCAGGAGGAGCCATCCGGTTTAGTAGTTGTGGGACACTTCGTCTCGAGAGTGGAGTGCTCTGAGTCTTCTGCTTCCTGCTACGTAGAGGTCTGGGTCTCAGGAGCGAGAAGAGTGTAAGTTAACAGTACTTTACGCTTAAGAAATTGGGTGTTGTATTTACGATTTTTAGCGATTGGGGTCTGATGAGTGTTTTGAAGTTAGGATGGTGATATTTATTGATTTAGAACTTTAACTTGAATTTTATTGTAAATATTTATCTTAACTTTTGTGATTGATGTTCTATTTAAAATTTTTGCTTCAATCTTGAAAATTTAACTTTTTGAATTTTGATAGATTTATAACTTTTAAGGATAAAAATATTTTTAAAGCTGTTGTCTTTTAACAATTAATTTGTTTTGTTCCTGGGTGACATAGGTTTTTTGAAATCATTGTAATAAGGGGTCAGTGTTCTGGTGTATTCTAGTTTCAGTATGACGTATTTACTAAGGGGTAGGAAAGATGATTTGATCAAGTTGATGGGTGAATTGGATTTGGTGGCTTCGGCAGATAAGTCAATAAAAGCATTAACCAAAATTATTGTAACTAGTGAGGGTTATGATGAGGAATTTGCCAGGGTGCTTTTTGGGGAAATTGTCAATGCTCGCAAAGCGAAGGAGGCTTTGGATCTTGAAGAGAGTCAAAGGAAGCTAGATCTTGAGCAAAGGCAGTTTGAGGAGAAGCAGCGGCAAAGAGAGTTTGAGGATAAGCAAAAACAAAGAGAGTTTGAGTTGGAAAAACTGAGAATAGAAGCAACGAGGAAAACAGAGGAATTGGAGGATCATAGTTTTCGATCGCCAAATCGGGATTTAACCAGAATTCTACCCAAGTACGACATGAAGGACGATCTGAGTCTTTATTTAGTCTTGTTTGAACGACAGGCAACTCTGCTGTCCCTGGAGAAAGAAATGTGGGTTTCTCATCTATTGGGTCTAGTTCCTCAAGAGATAGCGCAAATCATAGCACGCGAGCCACCGGAACAAGCAGCTAATTACGATCATATTCGATCGATTCTGCTTCAGAGGTTTAAGCTAACTCCGGAACGATTTAGACAGCTTTTCAACACGCATCAGAAAGCAGTTGAGAGAAACTGGAGGGATTTTTACTATGAGTTGGCCACATACTTTGACGGATGGATCGCAGGGTGCAGGGTTGAAACGCTAGAACAACTGAGGGATTTAATAATTACCGATCAAATGAAGAAAAAGTCACCCTCAGAGTTCAAGGACATGTATTTAAGGGAATGGACTGAAATCAACTCCCCTACAGAGTTGGTGGTTCTGCTGGAAAAGTTTGAAGATGTCCGGCGGACCGTGAAACAGAAAACCAAGGATCAAGGTGGGGCAGGAGCCCAAGGTCGGTTTTCCAAAACTGAATTTCCTCCACAAAGAAGGGATCGTATGAATTTTGAAGGGATCAAGAGGGAGCGTAGTCCTTTAGAGCCTGATCGAGAGTTTGACCGGAGGAGAGAAATGCGGTGTTATCATTGCAATAAGCCTGGCCACATAAGGCCAAACTGCCCGAATTGGAGGAAACCACGATCAGAAGCTGTAAATTTCATTGGGGAGGAAGATCCTGAGATAGTTCTGCTGCCATACACCATGAGGGGCAAGATCAACGGCCAAGAGATCAATATTCTCAGAGACACTGGAGCCACCATAGACATTGTCTGTCAAAAATTGGTTGGTCCAGCTGACTTGACAGGAGAACATGTTTGGGTCCAGCAGCCATTGGACTCCAGCTCGACTTGTTTGCCATTGGCTGAGGTTCTGGTGGAGTGCGAGTTGGGAAACACGCTTACCAAAGCAGCTGTCATTCCCGATAGCTTGGACCAGGGTCGATATCTACTGGGAAATCGCACAGCGGCGTTATTCCAGAGGAGAAATCTGCCTTCGGATGAATGCCTGAATGCTGTAATTACAAGACAGCAAAGGAGGTTGGTAGAACAGGAGAACACCTCTTCTCCCGATGAACAGGTCAGTATTTCAGAGGAGACTCAACAAGAGTTGGTAGAAGAAGAGGAAGAGTTTCTGCCCGCGAAGGAGGATCGTGAGGTTTCGGAACTATTGAAGGTTAATACCGAACAACTGGTGAAGGCTCAGGGTTCGGATGAGGAGATGAGTTCTGTGGTTAAGCAGATTAAAGAGGGAAACCCTCCCAAAGATTTTGAACTTGTTCAAAGCGGGCTTCTTGTAAAGGTAAAGAAGGATAAGACTGGCTTGGAGAGACGACTCATCGTTGTGCCAGCTGAGTATCGGGAAAAGATACTGAAATTATGCCACGAAGGCACGTCTGGTCATCTTGGGACCACCAAGACCAAAGACCGAATGACTAAAATTTTCTTTTGGAAGAATTGTTATAAAGAGGTGGAAGATTTTGTGCGATCATGCGATTCCTGTCAGAGGGCTGGAAAGGCAAGAGACAAGAAGAAAGCCCCTATGACTCTCGTTCCCGTGATTGGAGAAGTTTTTTCAAGAATTAACATTGATGCTGTAGGACCCTTGCCAAAAACGGATTCAGGTAAAAGGTATTTGATTACAGCCATGTGCATGTCTTCAAAGTACCCCGATGCCGTGGCAGTGACTGACATCACTTCCAGGTCAGTGATCGATGCTCTCCTTCAGCTTTTCAGCCGAATGGGATTCCCTAAGGAGATTCAACATGACCAGGGAACCTCGTTCATGAGCGAGCTCACTTCTGAGTTTTTTCGGCGTTTTGGAATCAAGGTGATACGAAGTTCAGTCTATCATCCACAGAGCAACCCTGTAGAACGGTTTCACAGAACGCTAAAGCGGATTCTAAGAGTTCTGTGCTCTGAAGAGGGATCAAACTGGGAAAATCATGTGCATGCAGCGCTTTTTGCTTTGAGGACAGTTACGCACGAGTCAACTGGCTTCAGTCCGGCTGAGCTTGTTCACGGCAAAAACTTGAGAACTCCAGTAGCCCTTTTGTACGATAGCTGGATGCGACCCGAAGAGGATAATAGAAATGTTGTTGATTACATCTTGAATCTTCTAGAACGTTTACAGAAGTGTCAGAGCTTGGCTATTGAAAACATGGAGGATGTTGCAAAGAAAAGAAAAAGCTGGTATGATAGGAACAGCGTTAAGAGAGAGTTTGCAGTGGGAGATCAGGTACTGGTGTTGGCAACTTCTCCTGCCAACAAGCTGGCTGTTCAATGGCATGGTCCTGGTACCATTGAAAGTAAGATCTCGGACACTAACTATTTTGTAGCTCTGCCTGGGCGAAAAGGTTCGTCCCAAATTTATCACGTGAACCTTTTAAAGCCTTATTTTCGGAGGCCAGAATTTGTAAATCTGGTGACAACTGGGGAGGAGGAAGAGGTTTCAGATTCCGAGGAAGAAAATCAGTCTTTTTACCGTTGTCCCAATGTTTTTGACCTTGGAGAGATTTTACAAATCAGTGAGGTTCATAGGCGATTGTCTGAAAAACAAATTAATCAATTGAGTGATGTTTTATGCAAATATATTAACTGTTTTTCTAATGTTCCAGGATTGACTAATGTAGTTGAGTTTGATATCGAACTTTGCGAACAGAGACAGATTCGTTCAAGACCCTACAGAATGTCTCCTAGACAAACCGAGATCTTGATAGAGGAAATTGGGAAGATGCTGGAAATGAAGATAATCGAGGTTGGAGAAAGCGACTTCACATCACCGATGATCCTGGTCGAAGTGCATGGGAAGGATCCTAGGCCGTGTATAGACTACCGACGGTTGAATGAGGTAACAAAGACTCAGTATTTTCCCATACCCAACATTGAGGAGCGTGTGGAAGCTGTTGCTGCTGCGAGATATATTTCTATACTCGACTTATCCAAGGGATACTGGCAAATACCCCTGACGGAAAGAGCAAGGGAGTACGCGACGTTCCTCACAAGTTTTGGGTCTTTTCGTCCTCTTAGAATGCCTTTTGGTCTTAAGAACGCTCCATTTTATTTCAGTAGGATGATGTCGGAGGTTCTGAGAGGATGTGATACCTATGCTGTGCCTTGACGACGTCGCCATATTCTCTGAGAATTGGGACGAGCATCTAAAACACGTCGACAGAGTGTTAGAGAGGATAAAGGGAGCCAAGTTAAGCTTGAAGGCCAGTAAATGCCGATTTGCTCAAGCTCAGGTGAAATATTTGGGTCATTTCGTGGGACAGGGCAAACGATCTCCTAGCGAAATTAAAATTAAGGCAATCCAGGATTTTCCGGTTCCTTCGACCAAGACCCAAATTCGTGCTTTTTTGGGAATTGCTGGGTACTACAGACAGTATATTCCTAGTTTTTCTGTTATAGTGGCTCCTTTGACAGAATTGCTTAAAGGTAAAGAAAAGAAATCCACGGTGGTTTGGAATAAGGAATGTCAACAGGCTTTTGAGGGACTCAAGGCGCTCCTCACTAAAAACCCGGTCCTTTATGCCCCACGTTTCGACATTCCATTCTATGTCCAGTGTGACGCTTCAGATGTGGGACTTGGTGTGGTTCTGTCCCAGAGGACTGAGTCTGGAGAAGAGCACCCAGTTCTCTACCTAAGTAAAAAGTTTTCATCAGCCAAGCGTAAGTATGGAACAACCGAAAAGGAGTGCGCGGCTATTCTGTTTGCTGTCAAGAAGTTAAGGTGCTATCTTGACGGGTCCAACAAGTTCTTTATTCAGACGGATCATAATCCTTTGGTATGGTTAAAACAGAACTCTGGTGTTAATCCACGTCTTATGAGGTGGGCTCTGGCACTGCAACCTCTTAATTACGAGATAGTCCATCGTCGTGGAAAAGACCACCAGAATGCTGACAGCCTTAGTCGTCTGTTTTAAATTACTGTAAAATAATTTATGTATGTTTTTAGAGTATGCAAAATAATTAATACTTGATGTTGTAAAATTTCAGGTCTTTGTTTTAATGAATTTTTTGTAACTTTTTACTGTGTAAAAAGTTTTTCTAAGGGGGGAGGAGTTGTAATGTAGCAATTAACCCCGGCCACAAGTTGTAATATAGCCATTGACCCGGCCTATTTTACTAAAGGGCCGCATGTAAATATTTGTTAGTGTTGAAGTAAAGTGAGGTGATTATGAAAAGTGTTTTTAAATAGCCTGACAGCTGTGTGAAAGGGAGGCTTCCCACCTGATTTGTTTTGCTGCCTAAATAAACATCTTTGTTTTACCAACTGTATTTTTCATTTAAAAACCCAATACGCTACAGGGTGCTTGATGTTGTACATTGTTAATCATTCTTTCAAGTGCGTGATATTAGTCGGAGTTAATTATGTATATTAATAGAGTACCTGTTTATGGCATCAATCATTTGTGTACATATGAGACTGTTTATGTTTCTAGTTAATGGAGTTAAACAGCAACATCTATTCCTTTCCAATTTAACATAGAAAAGATAAAATGTCTGATTAGAATTATAATACTCTTCATTTCGTTTCTCTTTTTAAAGTTCTAATTCAGTGGTTCCCAAAGTGGGTTCCGACGAAAAAATTTAGGGGTTCCATGTGACAAACTTTATTTCATTAAAAAAATAAGAATGGTGTAAAAAATTAAGAATGAACAGTGCCCCCCCCCCCCTCTTGGACACAAAAAGGGTCTCAAAATGAGTTAAAACCCTACTTTTACCAGTCGAATTTCAAAATTTTTTTCTGGGGAGAACCCCTCTCTAGACCCCCTCACGGTACCACAAGGGGATCTTGCGGGATACTTTTTGGACTAGTTTAAAGTTAACTAGTGATATTTTTGAATTTTAATGCTTTTGTTTTTATTTTATTTTTCTGCATTTGCTACTTAAAAATTAGTTTAAAAATATTACTATATTAAAGAACCGATTCTTCTTGGATTCATTTTGCCTTAAAATAGCAAAATTGAAGGAAATAAAAGTTTTTAAAAAAATTCACGTCGTATTTATTAAGTATTTCATTTCAAAACGGTTTATTCGTCCTTTATTACCAAAGTTTTCTTTACCTTCTCAAACGAGCAGCTGTTATTTAGAAGATCCTGAACATTCTGTAAAGTCAAGCACTCTTAATTAGGCTGTCGCTGTTGACACATAAAAGTAAGCCATCTCATTTAAGCAAGAAAACGCTCACGAACTCTGTCCTGCTTTTTGTTAATTGTTTTTTATTTTAACTGCAATTTTCCACTTTGTCTCCACTTTTCCCTTGCTTACACGATGATATAAATTCTTGTTAAATATCACTTTCTAGCTCTTCGTGTTTTCTTTCAAAAAAATGTCCAGTGACATACTTAGAATGAGGACTTTCTGCCTTTATGTTACAAATTAGCCTTAAACGTTTCTTACTAGATCAGGGTACTCTACCGGTGGGTCGCATCACGTGTCTGAGGGGGTCGCAAAATACTGGGGAAGCAAAAATTAATCGGAAAAATTTAATAACACTTATTACTTCATAAAATTCATTACCTTATTTTATTAAAAGTGGTGTGTTGTGTAATTGTTTCTTAGTTATTTTTGCAAAATATCCTACCTAAAATCAAATCGAATTTTATTTTTACTTAAAAATATACAAGGCTGAGATCAAATAAATCAATAGAGGGAAACCATAAAGTATACATAATAGTCATCAAGTTGAGCTAGAGTTTTTGTACGTTAGGTTAGGCTGACCAATCTTGCGTTCGTATCTCCCAGGTCGATTATCATAAAACTTCAAGCTAGTCCCGTTTGAAGAAGCTAATACAAATTTAAGAAAAGTTGAAAAAACTAGGAGGAATATTTCCTACTTAAATATCTTATTAATATTTTCTCGGATATCGATTTAACATCCGATTCGGGAAGTTGCTAATGCGTACCTGTAATCGCATTTTGATATTGACGATCTTTTAATGAAGATGCACAAAAAGTTACTCCATATTGATATTCTGGATATGTGAAATCGATTCCTCGGGGCATGGGACTCGTTTTTGAAGTATTTTTATGCAGCTATTCTTGCTGGTATGGGTATCAGTGTTTGAGTCTTGACTTCACGAAACCTTTTAGATCAGTGGTGCCCAACCTACGGCCCGCGGGCCAAATGTGGCCCGCGAGGCTGATCCATGTGGCCCGCGGACTCGTTAAATCTTAAAAACCAAAAACCACTTTCAGAAATCTTCCAAGAAAACCACGACATCGAGCGAGACATTATGGCACTTCCATCTAAAAAAAGATGATAAAAAGGAATTCTTCAACATCCAGTAATAATTTTTTTACTTCTCTTTTTTGGTTTTTTCTAGATACGGGGAATTTGCCATTGGATAAATATTTTTCAGTATTAGTTAACCATTTAAATTCAGTTGATAAGGATATTTTTTGAACTAAACTTCGAAAGATGTCCGATCGTAAAAAGTTGAAGATTTCCTCGAAGTACAAAAACTTGGACTAATTCTTATTTCTTCAACCAGAGAGAAAATAAACCGTATGTAAGGAGACTTATATGTAAAGAGACCGTGGCAGTGTTTAAAGAACACAATATCAAGAGACATTACGAAACGAAACAGATAATAATCTTAATTCAGTTTTAAGGATAAGTGTTACAAACTTGGAGCCGAATTTACAAGAACTAGTATCCTCCAAACAGATGCAAACTTCTCATTGAAAACGGGTATGTAATTTTACTTATGTTAAGAAAAATCCTTAAAAGTGTTTTTATGAGGCCCGTGGGATAAATCTTCAAAAGCAGATTGGCCCTCGGGGGAAAAAAGGTTGGGCACCACTGTTTTAGATGAACACCTTAAAATACTACTAATTTATACTTAAAAATATCGATTTTCGGCATCACTCATAGAAATCTTCCTTTCTTTTGTATGTTAAATACTTTTATGAAAATAGTAAGCTTGCTGAAAACGTTTTCATCTCTCAACTTTCATAAATAAACTACAGGTAAAATAACTCTTCTAAATCGTCCGTAACTTGAGTGTACTAGTTTGTATTAAAATTGAGGAACATTACTGTTTGAACAAAACCGCTTCTATAGTAATGTGCCAAATGGTTGTTCTTGGAGATTTTTCTCCTATAGAATCTATTAGCTATTCACGAGGCGTTCTCCAGGCGCGTGTGCGCGGACTAGTAATCGAGTATGGATGAAGTTATTTCTGGTCCCCCTCTCTTGGAAAATGGTGAGCATCTTATCTTCCGATTCCCTTCACATTTTTCGAGTACCCTGACCTTTCTCCAGGGTATGATAAACAGAGAATAGGAACACACCGTGAGAGGGAGAGAGAATGGCCATAATTCAATGGTTTTGTGTTCAATAGACCGTGGACCATGTATAAACACTGCCTTCCTGTCTTTCGCGTGCTGCCCAAAGGGATTCTTCAAGTTGTTAGAGGGTCATCAACTCGAAGAGCATGGGCGCTGTTTATTTCTTATCGCCTAAAGTTCTAATGGACTGGCTTTTATTTCTCCTTTAACCTCCGTTGGTTGAATAGGAGCGCTATGGTTTTTATCAATTTCATTTATCACTCTGCTTTTGAAAATGTTGGCTCCCTTTCCGGGTTTCTTTCGCTTTTTAATTGTGCTTTTGCCAGCCTTGTCCTTTTTTTTCTTCGAGCTAGTTTCTTTGGTTGTGTGTGTGAGTTTTCTCTTTCATCCGACGAAGGTGACGCTGGTTTTTTGCTGCGGTCTTGGTAATTAGAGGCCAATTGAGATGATTGTTTTATGAGTGTTGACTAGACAAACCCGAAATTGCTATATTTTTTAGAGAACATACTACCTCAGCCATCTCAAATTTAATTGGGAATTTTAAAAAAAGAAAACACCGCGAATGAGTAGTTGATCCCATTTAAATCGATTGATGAAGATGAACTAGACCTAGACAGCAGAAAAAGAGGGATATCCTTGTCTAAATAATTAACTATCCTTCTTCAAGGCCAAGCAAAGCATCCCCTTTTATTCAACTTATGAAAACTAACTCCTAATATGTGCATTGTTACTGTGACGAACTATTTTTAAACGGAGGAAATACTATTTTCCTGTTAGTTTTCTTAGCTATTCTTTTGGTTATTCTACCATTATATTGTACTGTAAAGGCCTTTGAACCAAAACGGTAGACTAATTTTACCCATGAATTATTTATATCATGAGACCAAATCCTCTAGATTTAGATAGCAATCTTTTGTATAATTTAGTACATATAGTCCAATAAAAATGACGTTTAACCTCATAAATTGAGAGAAAAACTTTTTAAACTACTTTCATTAGTCTGTATAAATATTAGGGTGGTCCTTAAAGAGGGCTAAAAATTTCTTTTTGGAATTTTAACCGGGGCACCCTGTCATTTTGATCTACTCCTTGAAAAATAATTTTGGTAATGTTTTAGCATGTTTTTAGGGGTCGCTGCCGCCCTTTAAAGTTTCAACTTATTCATTTAAAATAGGGAAAACAAAAATAAAACCAAAGATTAAACCATCACATCTTGTTCATGATTTTAAGAAGCTGATATAGTTATAGATATAATGGTCGAAGTTCAATTCTTCTATCACCCCTCTTTCGGTAGTAATAATTTTTAAATATCAAAAGAACTCGTGTAAAGTTGTTTTTCCTGCATTTTTAAAAAGCTTATAACTCTAGAACTATACAACTTAAAAACCTGAAATCAATCCCATTTTGTTCGTAAATTTTTTGTGTTTTATTTGATGTGCATCATGACCATCATTTAAAGAAAGTTTTTTTCAAAATTTAAAAAAAAGTGAAAAAAATTTAAAAAAAATTTTGCAAAACATTTTTGAAAAAAATATTAAAAGCATTTTAACTCTTAAAATGAACACTACTACCAAATATCAAGTTGAAAATAAAATTTAATCATGTATAAAAAATGAAAATATTCGAAATTTAGGCAAGCCCCTAAACTGTTCCTAAAATTATACAGCAAGAGCGATTCACTCACGGAAAATTCATAAACTCGCTTGAGGGTGTTCATATGACCTAAAACATTCAAAAAATGTCACATAGATTTCAGAAAATACGACAATTAACAGATTCGGTATAAAATCTTATAGAGTGCTAGTTCCCAGCTTTAAATTAATTCAATTTGCATGCATTTCTCCGGAAAATTCCTAAAATTTATGTTTATATCTAATTGTTTTTACTTTTAACAAGTCAAATCCAAGTAAATTAATCGTTTTAGAACACAAAACAATTAGATATAAACATATTTAAAATAGGGCGTTACTCAAACTTATAAAATAAGGATCACCCTAATAAAGCATATACGTTTTTAATGAGTAATTCAGCATATATTACAGAAACTACATACATTTTAATATAATCTAGTTTTGTCATGTAATTATTCTTAATAACAAACAATGATTTTTTTACTGAATAATTTAGTTTATTCCACTGCAACCACATATAACATAAAACGTATAATAAATAAGCGTAAAATTAGTCTCTATACGGTAACCACATTTTAATATGCATTTAAGAAGAAAAATATCATGATTCAATATCCTTACCTTTAATTTAAATTCATCTTAAGACATTAATATATGTTTTTAGAGTCTGGATATTTGCTTCTAAATTGCTTGACCAACAATAATAGGTACTGTTTTTGTTCTTCATCTGCTGTATGAAGTCTATTGTATTCTTCCATTCCCTCCACGTTCTGCTACATCATTAACAACTTTGATAGAATTGGCTATTTCCTTACATTTCTTGTAAGATTCATTTTCAGTCCAATTAGTCACATCTGTTTCCAAAAAGTCTGTAATTTGAAAGAACCTCAAAGTGTTGCTTGTTACAAAATCTTGCAAATCCTTTAAGTGGATGTCATCAGGATCAAAAAGGCCAAGTTTCAAAAGTTCACCATTCTCTTCCTTTTTTAAAGCATGTACCATTTTTCTTTTAGTTTCCAAAGAGACATTGTCATCGAAAAATGCAAAAGAAATTAGTTTTTCTGACAAATATCACAAATGTCTTGCGAACTTTTTCATTGCACAAAGGGAAATGTCTTTATTCACATATTCTTAATCTTTCAATTTTTTCCAGAGCAATAAATCATTTATGGGTGCAGAGCAAGTAGATTGAGCATGATACCTGTAAATTTTCACCACAAATGAGCAAACTTGACGTATTCCAGATTCTTCTTGCTTAAAGAGTTTGAACCGATCTCTAAATAAATAAATCTTGAGTGAGAATATAGCCTTCGCCAGCCATCGAGCTCAATGCAATCCACCTGGGCCCTAAATTTAACACCTCTTTCAGGTACTCCACCTAGGAAAATGATCAAAAGCTCTAGCAGTTCTTTATAATCATCCCTGGGTTGAAAATCATGAAGTTAATTTTGAGAAAACTTGATTACTTCAGATGCATTCTCTGTTACTTTTTCATTAATTAAATCGTCAGCAATGGAAGTCTGAAATTTTCCATGATAGATAGATATCCACGAAGTTTTGAACATTTTAAACAGCAGTATGTCTATTCCACTTGAAACCCCACAACAACTTCCGTTACAGAAAAAAGTTTTGTCCAAAGAAGAGTTGATAATTGACTTCTATTATGGAATAAATATTGCCTTTTTGGTGAAAAAATTAAATTCTGAACAAAAAAAATCAATAATTTTACTAATTTTTTTTGCGTAACCATTCAATTAATTAACGAAATACAATGTTAATATTTATTATTATCATAATTTAACACATTTTAAATTGATTTTGGTACAATTTTCAATTAAATAAGCTAACTTTTCGGTATTACTTAGGCCTGTTAAGAAATCACAAAAAACGAAAAAATACTTTAAAAATACGAAAAAATTAAAAAAGGGTAAATAAACTCAGGAAAAAATTCCCAAGATGACAGTATTTACATCTTTATTTAATACTATGACTTGTTTTAGCGATAATTATGGATTCCTGTGCAATAATTTATAATTAAATCACAAAATGTATGAAATTTCTCAATTTTTAATTTTTTTGAACTTTGGTAGCGACCCCTAAATATTTTTCAAAAATTCTGAAATTTTGGTGTAATTGCTTTTTTTATACATAGAACAAAATAAGAGGGTGCCCCGTGCAAATTTTGAAAGTTCGATTTTAAGGACCACCCTAATAAATATATTTATACATATTAGATTCAGGTAAGTTTGCCCCTCCAGAAATTATTTTTAATGGAAAGTAATTAAAAAAAATTCAATGCTTATATCGGATAGACTTTTTTTCAGTTTTTAATTATACTGCCATACATATTTGTTTTCATTCCCTTTTAATTTTAGAGAAGAAAAAAAAGCAATTATAAAAAGTTAAAAAATACCACCGTTCGATTTTGTGAATTTGTCAAAAACAATATCGCTATTGTATGGTAAATTAAAAAACTAATTTTATGAATTGGATTATTAAAATAATGAAAGCTTCCATGCCCTGAACAGTTGCTATTTATTTCATTTTCCGGGATTGATGGTTGTGTCGTATGGACTTAAAAATAGTGCAAAAGTACCAGATTTCATCCCCCGTTTTTGCTTTAAGCTTTCACGCAGAATTTGTTATTTATTCAGTTTAATTATAAGTAGTTAATGATGTTTTTCCGACTGAGGGTGCATTCCCTCCGAAAAAGAGGGCGAGAAAATAAATAGTAGGTAATTGTATTATATTGTTTAATTTCAAAAGGCAATTTTTGAAATAATAAATAGGTGTAATAGGGTTCTGGTGATATGTTTGGAGAGTTTCTGAGGATAGAGAAAGATAAATGAATCAGTTATCAAATGATGCTTGTTAAAAGACTATTTTGAATTATGTTTAAAAATATTTCATTTGAGAAAAATTAACAATCAACTCAAGGAACAATTTTATTAGTCAGTCTATTCAAATTTAAAACAATGAGTTAAAGTTCATTATAAACCAAAATTACCTTAAAGACTCAAATCAAATTTTTCGTAAGGGATAATGTGTTATGTTATCCCAACCTTGTCCTTTTGTATAACAGGATCTTACTTCGGAAAACACTAATTAAAATCCTCTATTGTAAGTCCACACGGTTATTGGCTTCACCTTTTGAGCGCATAGAAACACTGTATGGTACTTTTATTATTATTTATGAATTCTTCAAGGTTGCCGCCTTGAAAAAGAAGTCGCCTCTAACAGCGTAGGATGCTCCTTTATCAACCTCCAGCGTAACTAAATAACATGCTCCAAACGCATCTTGTTTCTCAAGGCTTCTTGTTTGTAGAGTGTCAACCACGTTTTTCGTTCTCTTCAATTTTCGTTTGTGTTGACTATTTGATCATGCAATGGCTCTGTGGTCTTTTTACTTCAAGAGATACTTGGCGAATGGTGCGAAGTTTGATTTTCTATTATTTTCCATTTGTTACGGTTTGTGTAATAATTAGTTCTGACAAGGGCGTATTTTTAAGGAGGACCATTGTATTAAAAATGGAGAAAAAATTAACTCTTTAAATTGAAATAATTTTTATTTACCATTAAATTATCCCTTATTGTCACTAACTTTTAACATTCATACAAAACTGAAACCCAGTGGCTTTTAAATATATATTTTTAATTTTATTTTTAAAAACCTCTGAACCTGTTTATTCCCTTGACTATAAAATACAAAATTTACTAAACTCGTATGTTTTTACTCCGAATCATGCTACATCTCCGACTTTGCCACCTTTTCTCTGACATCTTAATGTTGGACATAATACTCAATCAAATTTTAGACCTGTCGCATTGCTCATGCTTTATTTTTCCCACCTATATGCAAAATCAGGCTAACTTTTTTTTTTAACTCGTTTCTAATATTTTTCATAATACGTTCCCGCTGTTTCATAATAGGGCCGTGTTTAACACACGTGCATTCTTCCTAAAATGCAAATTCCAACCTTTTTGCCCAGAAATTACGTTTTTTCGTAATTAATATTCAAATTCAGTCCCATGTCTTGTCATGTTATGATTTGCTAATGCTCGCTGACACCATGACCCGAACAACAGTCTGCTCTACTTCCATACCTAGAATATAATCAAATCAAACTTTTGACAATCCACCAAGAGGCCCAACTTCTTCCACCAATATAAATTGGATTCGAATCGATTAAGGAGTGTTTTAGCTGCATCAGACACTGTATGACTCTGCCTGTAACTCTCTCAATTAGTTCAAGGCCTGCATTCATTCACTGCCGGCAGTCGTAATGGTCCTGATGGAAGTGCTAAATTTAATTTCTACGATCGTATTGATTTCCTTTTTCATTAAATGAGCTGTGGTGATGACGAAACGGGTGGATGCTGACCCTCCTAACACAGTTGTCAAGTCATCTGGAAGGGTGGCTCTCTGGTGGGGGTGCAAAGCGTGAAACGAACTGTTTCTTTTTCATCTAACTTGCAATTTATATGTCACTTATTGGATGACCCCAGTTCATTTTCTTTTCCACGAGTTCACTCTCATCTTCAGCCGTGCTTGTTGGAAATATCTTTTTTATCTAAGGCAATTTCTTGGTCAGTAGTTGATTCAGCTGCTTCCAGGAAGCTCATGGCGTTTCCGAACGCTTTTCTGAACAAATATATAAAAGGTTTTGTGCATATATCTGGTGTATTATTGTATGTTCTGGGTTTCTTGGAAATTAATTTCTTTGTATGTATATGGATAAAAAGGACCTTTTTTCCAAAATAATTTATTGATTAAAATTTTTAAATATATTAATCTCTAGTTATTTTTAATGTGTTCCACAGAAGTTTCACTATATTATTGTAAAGTGAGAAAATCGTATTCGTATGTATTCAAGACAGCGTCGATATCGGGGACCCTTCTTATTAGAGAAGCACTTAGAAGCCTTTTAAGATTAAGTTCTTGAAAGAAATATAAGATAAATTAACCCAAAAAATACTAAATTTTTCATTAATAGTAGTTATTTCTTTTTTCCACAGCTGAGAAACATTTTCACAGTATCAGTAATTTATTTCAAAAGGAGTCCTGGGCCCGCACTCGCCCCCCCTTACAATCGGTCTACCTATAGCCTGGTCCAGTAAGACAATTTTAAAAAGAAAATCAAGTATAGTATGATTCGAAATGCCTCATGTTTGGAAAGACTCCTTCGTGTCCGACCCAGTTTGATTTTATCCGTCGAAAGCGTGAGTGGGCTGCTATTCATGGGCAGAGTACGCATTCAGTCTTTAAAATACGGGGAACCCAGTTTCATCGCGCGCACGTGTGAAAATTGTGGAATGGCACTCTAGTCTTAAGTGGGTGCCAACTGTAATTTGTGTTTTGAAAATGACACTTCTGGGGAGCCAATTGCATTAATTGGTGCTACTGATTTTGACCAGTCCTCTTTAGAGGTCATTCACAAATTATGCCTCACAATTTTAAGGGGTTTTATATCCTTCCTTTCTCCAATTAACAAGTTGTCACATAAAAATGTACCCTCTCCCTCATTGATATGTCTTACTTTTGAAAATAAAAATTAAACCCACATTTCAAATCTGTATTTTTTACTTGATAATTAGTAGCTATATTTACGGTTAAATTAAATCAATATTAAGAAGTGTTACGTCACAAATGTTTTTATCCCCCCTTGCCGTTTTGTGTCACTCACACCGGACTTCTAACTCCCTCTATGTATGACGTTATTTGTGAATGACCATTTTATTTCCGTTAATTTTAAGAATATCTCATTACGAAGTAATTATGAATTATTCTAGAGGTTTCCTTAAATTCACTTAATTAGAAAGAATACTGCTGCTCCTTTTGTTGGGAAAAAAATTAATCTTATACCCTCTTTTTTTCTTTGAATTTACTTATTTTTATTATCTACCACGTAAATGGGTGCTTCTGGTTTTTATTCTTATCTTATTTGATGTTTAACCTTAACCTATCTGAGTTTATCAAACTTAGTGTTGACCATAGTGTTGTGATGACAGTGTTTATATTTGTGTCGGAACTACAGAACATAAATTGTAATGACAGAAGATGCGCAAGATAACTCCCTTATTCCCCATGTTAATCGTAGAATGTAGCGCATTACTTCCTATTCTAGTGATAATAAGGCGTGAAGTCGTTAGATTACTGATTCAATTTAGATTTCTTCTTTTATTTATAATTGCAATCTAACCAAAGACCCTTACAAATATATTTAATATGTGATTTGATATGGGAATAAATATGTATAAATGTTGTTTTAAAGAACGAGGAACTTGTGGTTTGAAAAATTTTCACAAAATAAGTATTGTCTGCCTCAAGAAGAGACAACTCCAAAAATATCTTGCAAAGCTTTTGACTTTCTTTTAATGTTGTGTTTCTTTATTTTTAAAAATCCTAAATATTTTTGATAGCATGTTTTCCATGTCGTTTTATATTTATTACCGTGGTGATAAAAATTTAGCTTGTTAAACACTATTTTACTCATGTATTGATTGTTTTGTCAACATGATTTGACCATGAAATTCTTCCTTGTTTCAACGCAGCCTCTTTCTTAAGTAAAGAAAATGGATGTGTGTAGTATTCTTTGTTTTCCTCTCTTCATAAAAAAACCCCCTTAAATTGGAAATCCGCCATGTGCTCTAAAGAGGCTTTATCATAACAATTTCTTAAGTCTTCGTTACCCTCTTGGTTGTAGCTTTTGTATAGGAATATAATGAGTAGAAAATTCTCCTTCATGCATTCCTCCTCTTTTTACCACTGGAATGTTTCAAGTGTCTCGTACAATAGATCAATTCTTATCTTCAGACCCGAGTTTCTTGCTGATGTTGGTTCCTTTTAATTTAATGCCGTAATTTATATTGGGACAGCAAAAAGTTACTACTAATTATCCCATTTCAATCCAAAAAATTTAATTGTTTTAATTTTATAACTTTTTTTCATCAAATATAAAGGACTGAAGCTGTGTTTTGTCCCCCCAAAAAAACCTGTTTATTTCTAACTTTTCAGGGTAAAGCTATTCTTGAGGTTTGCCTTTTAAATCATTTTTTCTAGTTTATTAGTTGAATAAGTTAGATCCTTTGAATCGCACACTTTAGTTAATAAATTTGGTTAACGTTAAAGTATCGAAGCTGATGAGATTGCAAACGACGTTGGCTTAACTTATTGACCAAATTACATTCATTAAAATATCATTGGGTCGCCATAGTTTTTAGAAATTATCATGTAATGAAGTAAATTACAGCTACTTGCTCATGATTATTTAGTATGTATTAGATTATTGGAATGATAAAGATCCCAAAGCGTTCATCAGTATACTTCTTACTTTTGTTATGGTCTCTTTAAAACCAGTAGTATTCTTAAGTTTTTGAATAAAAGAACGGATCAGTGCATGAAAATGCCAATCGACTCATTCGGTTGAATTTTTCTTGGATAATCGTAATTAACTGAATGAAGCATGTGAGAAACTTTTAAAAGAAATAAGACAATTTTGTTTTCTTAATTAAAAAAGTGTTGAAAAGTCGGCGTTTTTTAAGATGATTAAACTTCTGGAATTGAAATATTAGTGGTGCGCTATGCTTTGACATAGGCCTTTGGCTATAACTCTTGCAGAACCCCTGCTTCAGAGGCATTTCGTACTGTGGGCTGTGGGGTTCCATCTCTTCAAGCTTCCTCGATCCTCATCGTGCAAAAAAGCTGCGATGAGAAGCCTCCTCATTTAACTACCCCTCTTGAAGTTTCTCCTCAATATTATTCTGGTCAAAGTTGTGTTATGGATGGAGTGGATACTCAGCAGATGGCCACCGGAGCAAAAGGAAGCTCGACAGACAGCTGTAAAGCCCCTTACGTCACGGCCTCCGTGGATTTTGGCATTATTTTTTTCATTCTAAATATACTCTATTTTCTCATTTTTGCTGACGTCGTTGTTTTGCTCCTCGGTGTTTCGGGAAACCCCTGCTGCCGTCACAATGACATTGTGGCCGCTTTTTAATTGCTATTTAAAATGGACGCTTTCTGATGTTTTACTACACTGATAATTTAGGGGTAGCTTTTGATTGGCTTTGGCTTAAATTGTCCGAATTTGATAGTAGCTAAGGCTAAGTGCGCACCAGATACTTTCGTCACGGCGACTTAGACAAAATTATCACCCGGGCTATTGCAAGAAGCTAGAGCGCGCGCATTAGGCGACGAGACTCTTGGCCGATTACCAAGAATCTCGCCATAGAGATACATTGCTCTCGAGTGACAGTTATGTTCTAGTCGCCGCGACGGAAGTCTCTTGTGCGCGCTTAGCCTAATTCAAACAAAACCTTTTATGAACTTTAATATATATTCCATAGAGTAGCTTTTACCAAGCTTTGGGTCGCGACCCTCTGGTGGGTTGCCAGTCTGTGCTGTGTTTCATTAATAAGGGCTAGTTTTTTCCTTTTTTAACTTCAAGCCTTCAAGTTAAGTTTCAGGTGATGGTTTCAATCTTAACTTAATGCAAAACAAGTTTTAGCAGTATATTTGTCGAACAATAACCTGACTTGTATTATTATTTTTAACAGAAATCGAAAAGTGCCCTTTTGTAAAATCTTATTCCAAATAAAATTTATTTTTCAAATTATATATGGCCAGGGCTCGATTTCTAAAAAAACAGGTACCGGAACGGTAAAATTATTGGTCGCAAACTGAAAAAAAAGCAAATACCTTTTAATACAAAAACTATATTTTTTAAATTTAAAAAATAATTTAAATGTGTTGTACTAGACAAGGAAGGATTTTCTAACTTAATTATTGTATAAGACGATGAACTATTTAGGCAATTTTTTGTTAAAAAACCTTTTTTTACAGTACGTTGTACTTTTTTTCGACAGGGCGCGTCTTGTAGAAAGCGGGACGGTTTATCATCAATGACCCAATAGTGTTCTATATCCTACCAGTTTCAGGAATATAATGCGTAGTTTAAGTCCTTAAACGGTAAAGTTTTTTTTTAAATTTAAAATCTGCACAAGTGAATCGTTGAAAATAAGTTTTAAATAGTAACGACAGAAAATTTTTTTTTAACACATCTAGGATCATATAGAGGCGTATATAGAAATTTATTTCGGGAGGGGCCAATATATCCTATTAGAAAATTAAATCACTATCAAGCCCCAAGTTAAATTTTTGCACAGGGGGGGAAGAAACTCGAAATTCCCTCTAAATCCTCTTTACGCATGTTTACAGGTTTAATGTTCTTCTTAAATATTTTTTAGTTTATGAACCTAATCTGAAGATAAATGTGATTAGTTGAGTTCTAAATACAAAAAGGGGGGTCTGGGGGTTCCCCCCCAGAAAAATTTTAGAAATTTGACCCTAAAAAAGGGTTTTAATTCATTTTAGAACTTTTTCTTAGCACATATAGAAAGGTTTTCGCGGGCTGTAGTTATAGGAGACCCCTGAAATAAAATATTAATTTTTTAATCGAAAAAGAGGTTCCGGAACGCCGTTCCGGCTGAAATCGAGCCCTGTATATGGCTAATATATATGTATTTTTCTTCTAGGATCAATTTGATCATGTAGCAACCCATACACTTAAAGGTATAGAGTTCCTGGAAAGATATAGCCAATTTATCAAAGATAGATGTGCCATTGAAAATGAATACTCAAGTAAACTCAGGTATAAATGTTTTTGAGACCATTTTTTTTTAATATTTTATGTATTAAAAAAATTTGCGTTTTAATATAAATTTCTTTCTTTTAGGAAGCTCACTAAAAACTATCAAGTTAAAAAGAAGGCAGATGATGATTTGCAGTATGTAATAACTATATTTATATAGCTAGTGAGTGTTAGCTGTGGAGTGAATAGTTTGTCTGAATCGTGCTTGGTTCTTTTTGGTTTAGGTTCTCATCTTGTAGATCATTTGTTCTCATGTTGAATGAAATCAATGACATGGCCGGCCAACATGAAGTTATAGCCGAAAACTTAAATACACATATTATTAAAGGAGTGGGTTTATTAACTAAAGAGCTTAGAGATGATAGGAAAACAGTAAGTTTAAGTTAATTTTTTTTATTAGTAAAACCCTAATACATTATTTTCTACTTCCTCTATTTATTATTCATTCATTATTAACATAATTTTTATAGCATTTACAAGAAGGTTCAAAACTACAATCTAATATTCAAGCATCAATAAATTTATTAGAAAAGGTAAGTTTAACTCCCAGTTATTTTTATTTCTGTATCTAAAACTTAATTTATAGATGTTGAAGTGTCAGGACTTGAAAATTTCTCATTTTAATGATTTCTCTTTTAAGTTTTCTTTCTTTGCTATTGTGTGTTAGCCTTTTTTGTTGAATTTTTTACTAGGGGTTGATTTTTAAGTGTTGGAACTTGGTCTTCATATTAAACAAAATTTTAATATGCAATATTAATCTGAAGAACGTCACTTTTATTTTTTTATTATTTTAGTCTAAAAAAGGGTATGAAAAAGCATTCAAAGAATCTGAAAAAGCGAATGAGAACTACCAGAAAGCTCTGGCTGATCTTCATCTCTCTAGGATAGAGTTAGAAAAGGTATGATGCATAATGTGTATTTGTTCAAATGGTTAAGTAGATGGTATTGTGTATTGGCCTACTTTTCTAACTTTGCTTTACTGTTTTAGGCTAGAGTCAACAGCATTACAAAGCTTCAGTGTTCGGAAGATTGTAAAACTGACTATGCAAATCAATTGCAAAAAACAAATGAAGCACAAAAACAGCATTATTTTGAGTTAATGCCTAAAGTATTTCAGGTAATTGGGTTTTCAGTTATCTTTCACTAAATAGTTTTTATAGCTAATTTACATTACAAGTTGCCTGTTAGCTAGTTAGTTCAGTAAAACTTATGTATGTAATGCATAGCTGCCAAGTACTCCGATTTTATCGGAGTTACTCCTATTTTTGGTTTCTTCTCCGGTAATCCGATTTTTCCCTAAAAGCTCCGATTTTAAAAAAAACCTATCTTTCAATTGTAAGTAAGAAGTTTTTAATAGTAAGACGAGTGAAATATAATAATTAAATAGTACATTTTCTTTTTAAAGTTTTATTTTTCCAAAAAAAGCATTAATTTCTATTTTGGTTATGAAGCAGGAACCATGATTTATCGTTTTGGACGCCTTTGGTTGTAACTTAGGATGATTTTGTTTTCATCTACTTTAAGGGGGTGTTTTTGTTTCTTCATAGACATCATTTTAGGGTTTTATCTAAATTATTTGTGCTTCGTAGTTTTACTATGAACTAAAAAGGCGGCTTAAATTTTAAATTATGACTGACAAAAGGTGGGTATGCTTCCATGTGTAAGTCCATGAAAGTACTCCGATTTTTTCCTCCATCAGGTTGGCAGCTATGGTAATGTTATCAATACTAGGCTAATCATTGGGTTTTATGTTTGTTATTGTATTAGCTCTTAACTTAACTATTTTCACTACTAATAACACTAGTCGACAAATTTTAACTTTTTTTCCCTAACAAAAATGAGATTAGGTATTTCCGACTAATTTCAGGATGTAGAACTCAGAAATAGTTGTGAAAAAGCTGCAGCACGTACAGTTTTGTTGTTACAAATATGGCACTAGTTCTGTAAAAAACGGACAAAAGCGTTGAAAACACTCATTTTTAACAGTTAATCTCATTATTTCAGCATAAAATACTATCATAATTAAGATTATATGCATGTTTCAGATAATATAAAACTAAAAATCATTAAACATTCGTTAAATACGATGCAATTTTATCACTTCTTGTCTCTTAAATGGCGTTAAATCTCCTCTTTCAATAAACCAAGAGATGTATCCCAAAATTGCAGTGACCTATGTATCGAGTAAATGTCCTAAGGGAATCTTTACCCTTGTTTATGATTGACTTTAGTGAGATTTTCCGGAAATAAGTTCAAACGTAGATGTAAAATATGAATTTTGGGTGATGCTCAACATTCTATGGCTTGGTAAGACTAAAGAGAACCTTCTATTGGGATTTAAACATTTTTATCGGTCCTATTTTCTAAAAATCATCTTACCACTCTCCTAAAAACCATTTTCGAGCTTATAATGCGTTTTATTAAAGCAGGGTCCATAGCAGGTACCATAAGCAGGGTCAAGAATTCTTTTTTTATCAGAGGTTCATACTGACTTTGAGTTTGCCTTCACTTAATGGCGAAAAAAGTATTTTTAAATACTTTTTGAAATGTTTTTTCTGTACTTGTCATTGATATCAAATAACTAAGATAATTTGAATGTCCTCCCCATACTATAGGGATAATAATTTCTATAGAACTACTATTGACTCTTACGCATTTAAAAAGAGCTACATTCTAACTTCTGCAACACACGTGAGGAGCCCAGATTTCATTTTAGTCACCTATTTGGACCCAAATCAGTGGGGAAAAACATTTTCCCACTTTTTTGTAACATATTACCGTTGAATTGTAATTTAAACCGTACCCAAATTAAGCAAAACGTATTGTACATAAATGTGCAAAATTTACACTGAAAACTGGTCAATTTTCAAAATGAACTGCAGTACAAAAACATCGCCACATTTTTAAAAGAATGTCTACGTACTGCTATACTAGAAATAAATGAATTGGATGGGACTGAAGGTTTCTATTGGACAAAAATGACGCTTAAAACGCAAAAATTAAGAAAAAAAGCAGAAAACCGAAAATTTTTGTTACACAAAAATGGGACGTGGTGGAATTTTTTTACTTGCAGATATTTAAATAACTACATGAGTTAGTAACAAAAATAGTAATTTGGTTGTTGTTAGGAAACCACTGTCGACTAGTGTAATTACATAATATGGTTTTGGATTCTAATAAATTTTAACTGCTCCTTAAACTTAATTTGAAGAAAAAAATTAATAAGATTAAAGACAACATACATTTTAATATAGTTCTACCCCTACTTATGTTTGAAAAAAGGCTTCAGAATCAATTATCAAGTTGGAAATATCAACAATATTTCAGATCTTCAAAATGAAAAACTATTTTTTGCTGCATATATTTTATTACTTAAATAATTACCTTGTACTTGTGTTAATCCACATTAAAGTTTCATGCAATGTAATTTTTCTCCTAATTTATTTAAGTTATTGAATTTATTTTCAGGACCTCCAAGATATGGATGAAAAGAGAATACTATCGCTACAAACTTTAATGAAGCAAACAACAGATATTCAAAGGCAGGTTTTGCCTTTCATTCAGAAATGTTTAGATGAAACAGATATAGCAACAGACTCCATTGATCCCAAAGCGGTGAGTATTTAAAAATTTCTTATTAAGTATATCTTTTAAATTTCAAGTGCAGTTTCAGTGACAAAAAAAATTGCATTGGCTTTAACCCTTTATCTACTGTATTATGATTTTCTGCAATTTTTTTTTGTGCAAATATTTTTAAAGTTAATTAATTGAAAAGTAACGGATATGCATAAATTAAATAATCGTCTTTGGAAAATTTAATCTACTTGAGCTAATTAATTTGATACTTTTGATTACCATTACTACACTGAGGGCTAAAATATTCTCTCAATACAAGAAAAAAACAATGTGGCTAAGTCTTAAAAATAATACTCTTTCATTCTGACTTTAACTACTTTTAAGGAAACAAAAATGACAATCATAGGATTCCTGTCAAAGTGACATCTGTAGGCACAACTTCAGTTTTAAATCTATTCTCATTTTCCACTAAAACACTCATCACTGAACCCGTGCTGACTTTTATCCTGGAAGAGGAAAACTAAAAGAGTGTCCCTGCAAAGTATTGTCGGTATATTCGTAAAGATGGTTATTCTATGTAATTTTGAAGTTGGTGAGACCTGTAAGTACTGTCAGTAGATAAAGGGTTAAGCAAAATGATTTGTTAAATTGTATTACCTCTTCTATGAAACCTAACTAAATGTTTTATTCTAGGATGCTAGCATTGTAATTGGTAAATTTAAATCTGGTTACCAACCTCCTGGTGATATCCTCTTTGAAGAGCTAATTCCGTCAAAAGTAAATGAAAGTGCAACTTCTCCGCCACTGCTCACTGGAAAAAGCGAAACACTGAAAGGTACCATTTCTACTCAAAAGATGAAGAAAAGAGGCGGGCTGTTTTCAATTTTTACTGCTAATAAGGTAAAACCTCTGGGACATCACATTCTCTGTTAGAATTCTGAATAACTCTAATTTTAGATCTCCTGATTATATTCAGATCTTCTAACATATTTCTTATGGATAGTTTTCTAGCACCGATTGGTATAGTACTAATAGTGTAGATTTTGTTTTCATTACACTTTCATGAATTCTTATTTTTTTTCTAATGTGGATTTCTTTCTCTTTCTCTGTCCTTGCTGGGGAATAACACTTTTCTTGACTTTTAAGTAAGTTTCTGTGTGGTTTGGTCTGTTCTATTCTGTTATACTATAATTTCTGGATGTTAAATTTGAAAGCTACTTACTACTAACTCTTCTGGGTTTATACCTGTAATTTTTTAAGAATTATGTGGTAAAATCAATGAAATAGTTTTATCTGTTTATAAAAGTTTCAAGCTTTGATGAAATATATTTAATGATTGGTATATTAAGCACACCTGGTTTGAAATACAACTCAATGTGTATCATTTATTTTAGAATAATAACACTGATGAACTAAAGGATGACTATAGTGATCTGCCTCCCAACCAAAGAAAAAAGAAGCTAAATCAAAAGATAGACAACATTTCTGCTCAAATTACTCAAGAAACAGCTGCTAAGTAAGAAATAAATTAAAGCTTGAATTGGATTTAGCTCTAAAATAGTTTTTAATTTTTTTAAATATCTAAACTGTATACTCTTTCAGAGATGGGCTTTTAAAAATGAAAGCTGCTTACGAACAAAATCCAGCCTTAGGCAATCCAGTAAGCATTGAACAGCAACTACCAGAAATCAATACTAGGATAGAAAAACTGCAATCCCAGTTATTAAAATATCAGGTTACTCTTCCCTTGCTTTTATTTTCTGTTTTTGCTTGCTGCAGCATGCTTAATTATATGCTAATATCCAGAGTTGTAATATTCCTTTATTTGCTAAACTGCTTAGTAGTAAGCTTGATACAAAACACACTGATCCCCAATCATTTAAATGCTGATTATGTGCTTTTCTTTCAAGGCTTATAAAGCATTTGCTAGCCTTTTTTGCATTTAGAAAATTTTCTGAAGTTTTGAAGATCATGTTGTTGTACCAAGCTTAAATTTCCTTCTAATTTTTGAAGGCTATCTAAAATTTTCTTAAGACTTTCAGTTCATTGAAATTTATTTTTCAGGGGTACTTGGAAGAGGCTGAAGGTAAACCATTAAATTCTGACACCCAGCTGAAGAATGGAAACAATACCTCTGATAGTAATATTTCCAGAAGTACATCGAATTCCAGTGTAAACCATCCTACCAAATCTGCGGCTCCTGCTGTTCCTTTGCCTAGAGAGTAAGCTTTAATGCTATCTTAAATATATTTTCATGACCTGCCTTCTCTCCCGAAAATGGATGTAGTAAATAAGGCAGTGCATTACTCTTTTGAGGGGTTAGATTAAGTTGTGTGGAGAGTCAATGAATCAACTACTTGCTCTGACTTGCTACACTTTGTTGGTCAGAGACTCCAACCTCAAGAGAGGATTTAGTATTTTTATGCATTCAAAAGCTATAATCCTGTTGTTTTTATTCAGAAATAACAATGCTATGTATGAAGTAGTATAAATCAATCTTATCCAACTTTTAAACTTACTGAAAAACTTAAATTGACTGTAAAAACTACTACTTGGAGTCTATAGGTTGTGGGCTATAACTTATAGCACTGAAGTTCATCCTACTGTGCATCCCTCTTTGGGTCTAATTTACACAATTTTTCCCCATAATCTTAATCTCCACAAAGTTATTTCTCAAAAGTCTAATGACAGGAATAATTATAAAACTTAAAACTATTTTATTCTAAACCAAAGCAAATATTTTATTGTAAGTATTTCTTAAGTGGCTTGTTGTACTTAACCAACCACTAAGAAAAGTTAATTTTTCCAAACATTTCCTGCCTAAGGTATTCCATTCATGAAACATTCAATGTTTTTTAGACCTAGTTCAGGGGCAAATGGAAACACAGGGGCTGATTCTGGGGAGCCTGAGTATGACAATGGAGGAGTTACTGAGTACGAAGCTGAGCCTCTGCCTGCTTTAGGCACTGCAAGAGCCTTGTACCCATTTGATGGTAAGATCTCTATCCCTTTCTGAATATGTAATATAAACTTGTGTGTTTGAAAGTCCACGTTAATAATCTTTTATCCTGTAGCTCAAAGTGAAGGTTCTATTCCAATGGGAGAAAAAGAAGAATTTGAAGTAGTTGAGCTAGATCAAGGTGATGGCTGGACTCGAGTCAGAAGATCAAACATGGAGGAGGGTTTTGTTCCAACTACTTATATTGAATGCTCATTGTACAACAGTTGCTAAATTCAGCTATGGTGAGTATTACCTGATATATATTTAAGCTAACTCTAATTGTGAATGTAGCATTTGATCTAGGAAATTTTTAACATACTCATAAATATATTTCATGGTATGGTGAAAACTACTCCAAATCTACTATAAAGTAAATTTAAAATAACAAGCGGGAAGCCTTAATGATTTATGTAAATGCTACCAGTTCAGTAATGGCTAAGCTATTACCTTGATTATTTTTCTAAATGTTGGTGATAGTTTAAATATCTTCACACTAATTGATTAAAAAGCAGGTTGGAGTAAATATAATCTTTATATAAATCAAAATATCATATTTTTTTATAAATATTAAATTGATTTGCATCATATATTTTAACAAGAAAAATACTGTCTTTTTTTTAAGTGGGTTCTAGTTTGAATCAAAGTATTATTACTTGTAGAAGCTTTTTTTAACTAAGGCTAAATTAACCAATGGGTATTTCTGCAAATAATTGTGATAAAATATCAATGTTTCAAGAACTTAATGCATGGGTATAATTATTTCATTTCTTCTTTAAATAAAATATATTTTACCAATTAAATTTTCTGTGTAATTCATTGAAAAGATAAGCAATGTATTCATTCACAATTTGAGAAATATTAAGTTTATTTACATTATCTTTCAATTTCAATTATAAGTCATTTTTAAAATAAAGTATTCAAAAGATCAAAGGCCCTTCTCCAAAAATATTATGTTTTTAATGAATTGTTGTCAATTACAACTGTATAGCACTTTACAATAATGTAATTCTTGTTTGTGTTTCCTTAGAATTTCGAAAATATTTAATAAAATCATCTTGGTAGTTTCTCCAAGTTAAGTCAGCTATATTATAAGCAACTCATAGCATGGAAAGTGTACAAGTCGTGAAGTCAAAGTTGTGCAGAAAAGTTGAAAATTCTTTTTTACAAAATGCCAAAGCCGATTCAGTTATTTTGACCACTCAACTTATTTTTATATAGGGTGCTTATTGCTTAAAATGTTATTCAATTGAATAATGGACTAAGATATAAAATTTTTATTGACTGATCTGAAATATCTCAACATATTTTGATTGCATTTGTTTTAAACATTTTAATTTTACATGACCCCAGCTACTTTTTGTACTTTTGTTAATATTTTTTAAATGTTACTGTTTAAACCTTACTTTTCTATTTCAAACATTTGTTAATAATTCATATTTTAAGTTACATTACATTTTCATTTCTCATGAAGCCGGTCTTTAATTCATTTTTTTTAGTTCATTGGTAAACTATCAGCATTTTGAAATACTTATTTTCTATTTTTAAAAGTTGAATTGTTCTTTAAACGGGTTATCTCATATCTTGATAGGTATAATGTTGAATAAAATGTTATGGAAATATTTTAATCAAGTTAAATGTTTTAGGAATATCTTTGAAGAATCAATATTATTTTAAATCTAAATTTATGGCACAATTTGTTTGCAGTATCATTTTTTCGCAACTTATCATTTAGTTATCAAAAATTCAAGTGTAAATAGTAGTATTTTATAATTGCATTATCTGCCTATAAAACCAAGTTTTAAAATCCATCCCTTTTTTAATCTCTTGAATTTTCTCAAAGCGTGTCGTTTTTGAAAACATATTGCTTTAAACATTATAGGTCAACTAGTTAAGTTGAAAAATATAATGCATAAAAGACAGGAAATATATTCTCTCAAGAATAGTTATATATATCCTGGACAAAATGATGCAAACTTTTACTCCTGCCATCCAAAATTGTCTTTAAAAATGTGTTAAAGAAGAATCTAAAAAAGGTGATACTGTTTTCAAATGTGGCATAATTTAAAATTAAATATTTTATAGTAAAGTAGAATTAATTTCAAATTTAGTTAGTAATATGTTAAAACCATGATGTATTGGAAATTTACTGTGAGGTTTTTCTATGATGAAGTTTAAATTTGCAAGAGGTAAATTTTATCAATTCAGCTATCTTAAAGTTCCTTAGTGCATTCTAAGATGTGTATTTATCATATTTTAATTCTAAACTCTATTATATATTCTCTATTTATAAATTTGTTAATCACATTACTTAATAATTTAAAGTTAGTAAAGGTTGAGATTACTTTAGTATATACCATTACATGGTATTTGTTTCGAAGGTATAACTCAATTTGTGTGTTAAAAATGTTCTTAAGACATAGGCAGCTTGCATTTAAACCTCTTCTTTTCCATGTGTCTGTTATTCATGATACATTGAACTGCTTTTATTTATACTGAATGAGCTGAATATTACAGCAAAACTTTGTATATGCAATTTCAGATTCATTCTAATTGTGATAGAATGATATAAGTGTCAAATAATGTGTGATTTGATATAATGCTAGTCTCTATTTATCATAATGGTGTAACCAGTGGTGCACAAGAATTTGAAGCTTAATCCCTTATGTTTTGAGAAAATTTCTTATAAGTGCTGAGAAGCCTCTACACCTTTGTATAAACACAAATCTTACAGTTTTTTGCTCTTTGTATATATGTTTTTGTTTAAGACATTTATCATTGTACTGATGTAAAAAGAAAGTTTGACCTTGGTGCATTTTGTTAGATAACTACTAAATGTTTGTTTTGGGAGAATAATTACCTTATATTTCCTAATATAATCCAAAAGTACAGTTTCTCTTTTTAAAATTTATCCTAAGTTCAATACCTGTTTATAAACTTATATTGATCCTCTGATATGTTAGTGTGGTTTTGTTTTATTATCGGGTTTGGGTTTGTTTATGGTTTATTTACATAAATAGTTCTTAAGTTTTGACGCTCTGAAACCCTTTTTCTTAAATGATTTATCTCTTTCCCATCATAAATAAGATTCCTTAACTTATTGATTAATTGACATGTAGCATTCAACACTCACAAAAATTCCTGCTTCTTTTGGAAATAGGTGGATCTGATTATATAAGTCAACCCTCCAAATTGGTGTTTGAAATATTTCCAAAATTTATTGCCTTATGTTAGGAAATATACCGTATTTAATGAATGAGAGATAACAAAATATGTGGAAAATGTGGTTAATTCGTGAGGTAACTTTTTTCGTGTACAAATAGCATTTGTTACTAATTTATTATTTTATGTTTGAGAGGTTTTGTATTTATTGTCTGTCCATTTGCTGTTATAAGCTCTGTAAATCATTGTACAGTTAAAACACCCGTCACCACTCACTTCATGAATGTAAACTCATTAAGTTAAGCCACAACTCTCATCACTTACCTAGTTAGAAGTATGTTCTCAAATCAGCTAGTATAATAATATTTAGGAAATTATATTTGTAAAAATTATTTTAGATAAGGTACTGTATTACTTACTGCAAGTAAAAATTCTCTTCTAGTTGGTTAAGTAAAGTAAAAACAATATATTTGTTGTAAAAAAGGTATGTCTGTAATTTTCTATCCTAGTAGGGTTTTAAATCTCTCATAAATAGTTTCTATTTTTAGTTAGTTGAAAGGGGTATACCATAAAATATAGTAGGCACCTATTTCATTGATCAAAGTTTTAAAAACTTTGTAGTGAGTAACGAATTCTCATGATACGTACCAAACAAGTTATTTTAATATTTTCAATCTATAATATCATTTAATACATTATTATTAGTCTTGACAGCCACTGATTCTTTAAAGGGGTTATCTTCTTAAAGCAAAATCTCTACTTTTGAGTTTATCCTTTTTCAGTTGTGTCTAAAAATTTTCATTTATTATACTTCAAGGATCTATAAAACTCATAATAAATATTTTGGGTGCAAATTGTTAAAGTTTCATATTTTAGAGTTTCACTTTTTTAGCTTAGAAATTGATACACTGAGTTTAAAACAAAAACTTTTAATGTGCTTGAATCAAGCATTTTTACTACCAAAACAACTTAAAGTACAATTGTTTAATGTTAACTGTATTTGTTAAAAGTTTAGGTGCTACTACTTCTATCCATTAATAGTTAAATAACTAATTATTTCCTGAAAAAATTACATGATGGCAGTTAGTTTACATTGCTTGTAAGATAAATTAGGAATGTTTCTCATCAAAACTTTCTCTCTAGAACCCTGAAGTCAGGCTTGATTGAGGCGTAACCACTTAAATAAGTTTTTGGGTATTGAGCCTAAATATATTAAACAGTATGCATTATTCTATAAATTACATTTTTCTGTCACTAAATATTTCTTTCATTTGCATGAAATGTTTTAGGGTTTAAATCAGCTTTTAAACTATTTATGTCATAAAATGTTCATTGACCTGTATATAGCTATCAGATTTCATCTTTAGTTAAGTTTACTTGATGCATAATAATTTTAATTTTAGTATCTATTATGTAGTATTCTTAACATTTAAGGGCTGCTATTTAAATTACATTATCATTTAATCAAAAAATGTTTACCCTATGTGAATTTTTTAACAATAATTTATATTCAATTTTAAAAATTTCATCTATTAAACATAAAAATTGTAAATAATTTTCATCAAGTCATAATGTAATTTTTATTTTAATCATTAAATCCTTTTTTTATCTAACACTGTTTTCTTTACTTTCTTAGGGGAAACAGTATAAATTATTATGTTTTACTATTCTTCTAATATTTGTGCCATTATGCCATGTTTACATCTGTATCTTGTGTGTATTAAGTCTTACATATTGGATAAGATATATCAAATGGCATTATCCAAAATAACCTGCCATGGTTATGCCTTGCAAGTATATTGCAATATTTTGTGAGACAATTCAAAACTTCAATAAAAGGCTTGCAAATGAAAAGGGGTTTATAATTTGCTTTTTTTTCACATTTTCATTAAAACATATGTAGAAAGATTAAAACTTTGGTAGTGTAATAATTTACATCAAAATATATAGTCAATTAAGTAATATAATTATACATAAATAATATATAAGTCGATTAATTTTAACCTCAATTAATATGTTACATTCTGGGTTTGTGGTGGTCAGAAACCTCTTCAGAAAAATAGAACACCTGTACTAGGTTCTGTTTCAGTTGAAAATACACCTATCCAAACTATTTTATAAGATTTAAGAGTATAGTGAATGCTTATGATACCAATGGTTAAATAAATGTAACAATAGGACATTGCAAAAAAAATAATTTCCTAGGTTCCTCCTACAGGGGTGCAGAAAATGTTCTAGATCCCAAAATTATTTTCATCAAAATTTTCCAAGAAATGTTCCCATAAAGACAAAAACAAAACAACACGATTTTTAAGGAAAATCACCATTCCCATATATGTTGTTTTTCTTACATATCAGTCAAAACAAAGGAAAAGCCAACTCCACCAAGGAAACTCGTTTTTTCTGCGTAGATCCGTAATTTCTTAGTTTTTACTAGTGATGGGCAAAATCGATAATTTTAGGTATCGAATACTTATAGGCAGGGCTCGATTTCTAAAAGAAGAGGTTCCGGAACGGTAAAATTATTGGTCTCAAAACTGAAAAAAGCTAATACTTTTTAATACAAAAACTTCGTTTACTTTTAAATTTAAATTTAAAAATAAATTCAAATGTGTTGTACTAGATTAGGAAGAATTTTATAACCTAATTATTGTACAAGACGATGAACTATTTAGGCAATTTTTTTGTTGAAACACCTTTTTTTACAAACAATTTTTTTTCCAACAGGGCGCCTCTTGTAGAAGGTGGGACGGTTTATCATCAATGAATCAATAGTGTTGTATATTTTGTCAGTTTAAGGAATATAATGCGTAGTTAAAGTCCTTAAACCGTAGAATTTAAGATGTCGCAATTTTTCTTGGCAAATTTGACCAGCAATCTGGCAAATCTAGTTCAAATAAAACAAGAATCAACACTAGGAGCTGATTGTGTGGGTAGTTCAAATTTGGATTCACAATTAAGTTTTAAAGGAACACAATTAAGCAAACTTAATATTAAATCACAAAATTATTGTTATTTGCAAAAAAAGATAAAAATGTATTTAAAATTTTTTAAATTTAAAATATGCACAAGTGAATCGTTGAAAATAAGTTTTAAATACCAGTAACAACAGAAAATTGTTTTAACACATCTAGGATCCTAGTGGCGTATGTAGAAATTTATTTCGGGAGGGGCCAAAATATCCTTTAAGAAAATTAAATCGCTATCAGGCCCCAAGTTAAATTTTTGCACAGGGGGAAAAAACCCTTTTTACGCATGTTTAATGATTTAAGATAAATCTGATTAGTTGAGGAGTTCTAAATACAAAAAAGGGGTGTCTGGGGGTCCTCCCCCAAAAAATGTTGGAAATTTGATCCTAAAAACAGGGTTAAAATTCATTTTAGGACTTTTTTCGTACATAGGGTAGGTGGGGGCAAAGCCACGCAATTTTCAGTATTTTTAACATTGTCGTCGAAAGGGGTAGATAATCCCTAAATTTCAATTGAGGATGTTAGATTAAGATCCTACCTACAAAACCAATCCAAGTTTAAACTCCTATCGATGGTATTTTAGGAGAAATTTACAATTTAGTAGAAAAAAAATTCGCGGGGCTTTGCCTCGCAAAATGGGGCAAAGACCGCACTCGAAAATCTTGGTGCCCAAATGAAAAAAACAGTGATAAACAGAATTTTTCATTATAAAAACACTAAAAATGCTCTTAATGTTATTTTAATATTTCTAAGCCAACCAACAATATTAAATATAAATATGATCAGTTTTAATGAAAATTGTCAATCTGTTGTAGCAATTAATTTCAGATTGACTAGATATCTTTCAAAAGGGAGAAAGGATGGTTTCAGGTAGAGGGTTGGCATCTCGGACACCATTATTAACCTCTTTAGAGATGAAGTAGTCCCATTTTCCTTTGGGGACGAATTCCTGAGCTTTTTAAGCTGCGTAGATTTGCCCCAAAACACCTGCGTGGATTTGCCCCGTTTTACTTTATTTTGAAAATCAAGCCTTATTATTTTTAGAGACATGTTGAGGCAATTCTTTCAAAATGAAACTGAAAATGAATTGCTATCTTATCATAGGGCTATTTTGTTTGTATTTCTCCTCAAGCCCTATTTTATGTAATTTTAAAGTAAAATATCAGAAAAATTACATCAAAATCATGAAAAACAAACTTACAGCATTTTTTAAACTCATGAGGGACTTAGGGGTACGAACTTTCGCAGAACAATAGGTCACAGTAAGACAAACCAACCACCTGGTTTTCAACTTTTGAATCGATCATTAACAATTAAAAATCGCGGTGCGTGGTTTTGCCTCGTGCGGGTTTTTACCCCCACCTACCCTATAGAATGGTTATCGCGGGCCTGATGACAGGGTTTCGTGGACTGTAGTTATAGGAGACCCCTGAAATAAAATATTAATTTTTTTAATCAAAAAAGAGGTTCCGGATCGCCGTTCCGGACCGTTCCAGCTGAAATCGAGCCCTGATGCTTATAGGTATCGAATACTTATAGGTATCGAGTACTTTTAGGTGTCGAGTACTTTTTTTCAATGTTGGGAAATGAACCTAAATGGACCATTTTCTATTCCAGAAAAATTTTTGAATTTTGCCCCTGAAAGTGGCATTTTAACTCATGTTGAGACACTTTAGGTTACATCAAAGAGGATCACTCCTTGTAAATCCCTAAAGTTTCAAGGAAAAACCGTGCTTATTAAATTCCAAAATTTCGGGGGGGTTTGGGGGTCTTCCCCCAGAAAAATTTTGGAATTTTTACCCTTAAAAGTAGGGTTCTGATTCATTTTGAAACCCTTTGGGTAACACCACCGAATGTCCGCAACGTAGTGAAATTTCTTTTTTGCTTTATTGCTATTACCAAAACTTGAATGTCTTATTCCTGGGGGGGCTGCAGCCCCACAGCCCCCCCTACTGGATTCGCCACTGGTCTTTCCCCCCACATCATCAGCAAAGGGCCGTATTCACGAACTTAAAGTCGAGAGAGACACGAAACGCATTCGAAACGCAAACGATGAAATCTCAGGAGCCTTTGTGCTGCCATCTGTTAAAAAACATCACAAGTAATTACTAGTAACACAAGTAGTACAAGTAAGGCACTAGATGTCCATTACTTTCGTAATATATTAATATCTGAGGACTAATTTTGGTTATAAATAGCTGTTTTAGATTTTTTAAAACTATAAAAACGGGCCGGAACCAATCGGAATGCGCTTCGGAATCTCAAAAAACAAGATGGCGGCCGATACGTTTTTGAGGAGACGTGAGCTCCGGGACGAACGTTTCCAAAATAATCGTTTCGAGTACGTTTGCGTTTCGTGTCTCTCTCGACTTAAAGTTCGTGAATACGGCCCAAAATCTCACAAAAACTCACCAAGGGGGAAGGGGGATTCCTGATTTAGGAAAAAACACCTCACGTAATTTATGGATGTCCCCTTATCCATTCCACGAGGTGGATCTTTGAAACCGAAGCACCGAAGTGTCTAAGCTGCCGGCGCTGCCGGCAAGCCTCGGCGGATTGCGCGCGCATGAATTTTTTAACTGTACCAGCGCAAGTGCATTGGACTATTTTCGTCATTTTCGTGGCCCGTATTACGCGTTTTCCGTTTTGCCCTAGTACCCGCCTTTCTTTTTGAATTAATTCGAACTTTAATTGGATTAGATAGATATAATTGTCTTAAATTTTGAGTTTAATAAACAAAACTGCTTTCAATTAGTTTGATATTGCTCTTCCACGGATAAGCTTTTTGTTGGTAAGTGATTATAGTTCGTTAATATTATACTTCCGTGTTCACACCTCATATATTCTTGTTAATTTAATTCGTTCAATTCTTTTGTGTTTGTTGTCTACAGTCAGTCCAGAAAGTATTCGACAACCAACAAATGTGCACTAGTATACCTATTATAGTCGAATCCGCTTAATGTGATCACGGTTGTTATCAATCGGATTATGTTATCGGAATCGACAGGTCCCGATCATTCCTATTTAATTTAATATAAAATACATCGTTTAATGTGATCAACTATAAATCATCAATCCGTGCTTAATATTATCAAAATTTGTCCATATCCCCTTTAAAACGACCGCTTTTGGGTTCGAGTTTCATTTTGAAGGTCAATTTTTACAAGTAAAAATCTTCTCCATGAGAACATCTGGCGCTTCTTTTTTCAGAAATTCAGTATGGGTAAGAAAAATAAAACATTCCGTATATTATATTGAAAGAAAACGGTTATGGGGGGGTCTAAATCCATACTTATGATTGGTTAAAAAAACACCAAGATCCACGCTTTGCAGATGTTTCTGATAAGAGATTTTGATTTTCCCTTGTTTAATGAAATACAGATTATGTAATGAATAAGTGGTTTATTGGAGTGGAAGGATATAACGGAGCGGAAAAAAGAGACCTTTCTATAAAAATACACAGTAAGCGTTAATTTAAATTTTATTAACTGAACTACTCTTATATATTTTCCCCGGCGCAAGTTCCGAATAGCTACTTATCTCGCCAAAGAAAGCGATAATGGAAAGTACTCGTACTACGTGACCCGTTTAGGGCAGGGAGGGGGGGTCTTCAAAATACCACGCTTGGTCACAGGGGGAGTGGGGGGCTTAGGGTTTCGTCTCGTAGTCAACTTCCTCTAGTCATTACGACAAATTTAAGCCAATTTAATTAGTGAAATTAGCCAAATTATTAATTAAAATCATAAAAATCAAGCCAAATTAGGTTTTTTAAACTTTCTGTTTGCAAAAAATGATTAAAAACCGAATTTAGGATTTACTACGTGAAAACTAGAGGGGGGTCTTGGCATATACTACGCATGGTCACCAAGGGGGGGAGGGGGGTCAAAAATAGTAAAAAATGGGTCACGTAGAATGGGTACGTTCCCTAAACAGCCAAATATATGCTGCATATTTGGCTATTTATCGCTTTCATTGGCTAAAATTTTTCCTAGTTTAAAAATAGAGTTCTAAATACATTTATTACAATTACATGATTTTGATTTTAAAACAAACAATCTAGTAACACTGTTTCTGTTTTTTGATATGAGATCGCTTATTGTTATCGATTGGATAATGTCTCGGACAATTGCGATCACATTAAGCGGACTTGACTGTACCACTATAGGTATAGTGACTAGAATAAGTTATCAAATAAATTTTCCTATACTGGGAACTAGACGGCCTTAGAGTGTTTTTGCATAAATAAGAACAAAGATTTTAAAATTGAACAAATTGTAAGAACACAGAATTGGTTTCGGTTTTAAAATAATTAAAAAGACCTCCACATGCATCTTGGTATTTTCTTATGGAATTCTTTATTTTAGAAATTATAAACTTCTGATTTATCCAATAATTTAAAATAGTATCCTTGAGCTGCATCCAAGGGGTTTTTAGAGGATTCAAAGGTTCAATTCCGTTAAAGTCCCCGCTAAATATCGCCTATCTCTTTTGGACACCAAAAAGAGGCCGTTCAAGTATTACGTAAGCACCTAAGGGGGGAGGGGGGTTTGCTCTTTGCTTATTTTTCCCGGGGAGGGGGGATATGAGTGATGCTTAGGTAAGATACTGCATTTTTGAAAATCTCTTGTTTCTTGCATAAATAATTTCAAAACTCAACCAAAATAAATTTAACAAAAAATTGAATTAGGAAAATTTAACGTAAGCACTTTTTTCTGGCGATGGGCCCCCAAACATTTTGAAATTTTAACCCCAAAATCGGACCTGGAAAAAGTAGTAACCTTCCCCTGAACCTAACCGTAATTTACCCGAACCTTATGTATTGTTCCTATGAAAGTTGGCAGTGGCTTCTCCCCAACCAGGTTCGCCGGTTCTGGCACTTTTTCCGGTTCCGCCGAAAATAGTGTTTCAACTCATTTTTGAACCCTTACAGCCGTATTCTACTCAATTGAGTTAATCGCGTGGTAAGTGAAACCCTATGAGACTGTGTTTCAGAGTGTGTTGAAAATCGGTATTCTACTGCCTATGATGAACTTACTCAGTCTTGCCCAAACTCAATCTTGGTCGCCATTTTGTCCGTCCTAACCATAATAACTTATCTGACTATTATAAGGTAGTTTCAAGAATTAAAATATATTTCATGGACCTGAAAACTCTTCACAAACAATGCAAAAAACTGATTATACTACCAACAATATTGGTTAAAAATGAAAATATCATTTACTTCAATCAAGCTGGTGCTGCCATCTATAAATAAGAAAGCTAAATGAAACCACTTCAGGTGATTGTAACTCCAGCAGAATATTTTAAGCTCATTAATATAACCTTTAATCTTGTAAAAACACTTTTTTTACAATGAAAGAAAAATATTCCATCTTAACATGTACCCAATAACAAATATTTTAATGAATAAAATATTAATCCATTATATCATAGTAATAGATTTAAGATGGCGGCGAATTGCCTGTTGGCAGTGCATTTTAAAGTGACTACGCACAGAAAACATAGTTCCTTTGCAAAATAAAGATGTTGTTTCAACTAGATGTTGAATATTAATTTCTAAGAGCGCTTTTTGATGTACAAGAGCTATTAATCTGAAAATAATGAATTATTTCATGAAAAGACATTGTAAACTTTGTCGATATTCACGGTAATTCAACTTACCGGATTACAATTAACCCTGAATAAACGTGGTTTTAGGAGGAGTAGAATACGAAAAAGTCCAAATAACAGGGTTAATCACATGAGAATGAGTTACGACGTTTGTGTAGAACACAGCCGTTAGTGTTACACAGGGTGGGCATGGTTTAAACCAAATGGTTTTTTTCAAAAAAAACACCAGAATGGTTTTTTCCAGAAAATATGCAATTTTTTTAAGAAAAATTTTTTGGGTTTATTAAAGTAATTTATTTATTAAAATATTGTCTCTTAATATATTGTTTTTTTTTCATAAATACAAATATATTTATTATAATATATATATTAATACATATATTAAAAAAAGAACTTGTTTTTTATGCTTTGAAAAGAAATTCCATGGTGTTATTCCATAAAAACCAAGTATGGTTTTTTTAATTTATTAAGAACAAGAAATTTTATTGTACCTTGCACTATAAAAACCAAATGGATTTCTTAACTCACTAAGCACCAATAACAAAAACCACTTGATATTTTGCTTTGAAAAGAAATTCTTGTTTTTTTAGTTCAATAAGAAAAGGATATTTTAATGCACCAAGAAAACAATTTTTTTACTCACTCAGCACCGGCTATTTAAGTAGTATTAAAAACCACTTGGTTTTTATACTTTGAAAAGAAACTATTGGTTTTTTAAAATAAAAACCAATATGTTTTTTTTATCATATAAACCCCATTTATTTGAATCCATTATAAAAACCTCAGTTGGTTTTTATTTATAATAAATAAAAATCTTACTAAAATGTACACACATAAACACTTTACCAATGCAATAAAAACCAGTGGTTTTTATATGCAGCAAAAAATCCTGATTTATGTATAAATTTAACTTTTTTAAAAATTAATTTTAATTAGTTAACTAATTAAATAATTTGGTTTATAGCTGAATTGATTTCTTTTAATTCAATGGATTTATAACAGAAAAAACTAAGTAGCTATATTTATGCAGGTACGAAAAAAAAGTTTAAAAAAATCACTGGTTTTGAAAAAAACCAAAAAAACCTGGTTTAAACCAAAAAAACCCGTTTTTTTTTTAAAAAAACCAGGTTTTTTTCCCACCCTGGTGTTACACACAAAAAGGACAGCTCCTTGTATCAGTCACCTTATTTTCAAGGAGAAAAAAAAGTATTTACTAAAAGGGATGTAAAAATTTCGAGGGGGGGGTCCGACAGTTATTATTAACAGACATTATGTAATTAGGGGGCATCCATAAATTACGTAAGGTCAAAAGGGGGGGAGGGGTTTGGAAAAATCTCACCAAGGGGGGAGGGGGGGTCGGTGAAAAACTCACGTCAACTTTTTAAGTTAGAAATTAAAAGATTTTTTTTAAGTTTGAGAAAGGAATAATACCCACAGATAAGATACTGTGGTGATTTTTAGGCGGAATAATGTTCTTTTCCTCAAAATGCAAACGAATTGGATAGAAAATTATCTTTAAAGGTTGTAGGTAAATCTCACTTGGGGGGAGGGGGGTCCAGATTTTGGAAAAAACACCTCACGTAATTTATGGATGACCCCTTATGGTAGGGGGGGTTTGAGGTTTGCTTATCTTTGCTAACAAGGGGGGAGGGGGGGTTAAAAATGACCAAAAAAAAGTGCTTATGTAATATTTGAATTCCCCCAAAGTGTAAGTGTTGCTAAATAATTTTAAATTCATGGATTAATATAGGTAATTAGGTTAGGTTTAATTAGGTTATATATAACTGTTCAGTTTATCATTAGAAATTTAAAAAAAATTGTTTATATTTGAAAATTAAGCGTTCAAAAGAGATAGGCGATAATTAGCAGGGATTCTAACGGAATTGAGCCGATTCAAAACCATCTCCACCCCTAAAATTTTAGCATGTTTATATTTTTCCCTGAAAAAAGTGTGGGTCTTGGAAAAAAAATGAGCAATCATCTTTGGAGACCTCAAGGGGTCTCAAAGTGAGTAAAATCACTACTTATAAGAAGAAAAATTCTCTAGGAGGAAGACCCCCAGCTGCCCTAAGAAATGTGTACCCCAAAATTTAAAAAAAAATCTTGGGGATGACCCCGAAGCCCCTCTCCCAAATTTTGATGTCTATTTATTTATTCATGGGGTTTCTTTTTCTTGAAAATTCAGTGGGTTACAAGAAGCTATCTTTTCTTTTGGAGAAAACCCAAAGAGTCTCGGAATGAGTTAAAAGTTTAGTTTTCTATATCAAATTTTTAAAACTTTTTTGGGGAGAACCCCCAAGCCCCTTCCATAAATTTTATGTATATTTTTTAACAGTACTTTTTTTCTTAGAAATTTTGTGGCTTATCAGAAGCGGCATTCTTTATTTTTAACCCAAGATACCTCAAAATGAGCTGAAATACTACTTTTAAGAGGCAATTTTCTAAAACTTTTGGGTAGAGAGACACATCCCCCAGCTCCCCTTTCTTCAGACTCACATGTTGTCACACAAAACTTTTACATTAAGTGCACTTCTTAACATTACATTTGCCTGAATAAAATCAGTCATCTTTGGGGAAATATTTTGCAGGATTTATCAACTAACTTGAATCCTCCCGTAAAAGAAATTTCTGACTGCGCCACTGCACGAAAGTAAAGTATGATTTGATAAAGCACAACTTCAACTAGTAGGGTTCTTTTAACATGTGTTGACACAATTAATGTTTTTTCTACATAGTAGGGTCGTTTATAAATGCAAATTCGGTTCTTTGGAAAGTTTTCCGTTGTGCCCTCCCCCCCAACAATTTAGGTCACACTAAGCCTATTACAGCAAAACTGCATGCAAAAACCAAATTTATATTGAAAAAGTGAAGTGATTTTAAAGACCTAACAAGTATTCATACACCCATAGACTAAACGTGGGAATTGGAGGAAAACCAAAGCTATAGACTTAAGATTGCTGGAAAGTAATTTTTCGTTCAACATCCTAATTTAACAATTATAATGCCGTAAATGCCAATTTTTTTCTTGAGGTCCATGACATCAACTCTGCTAACAACACTAAAAGATATTTTTCTTTGGTGACCACTTCATGTAATGTGGCATCAATTTGAAATGTTTTTTGGTTAAGGATGCTGGAGTTCTCATAATTACTTGAAGATGAAAATCTAAAGCTCCAACGTTCAGAGGCTGCTATAAGTATAAAAGTTGGTACCATAGCCAGAAAAAAACATTTTTAGGGGATATTGAAATTTTGAGGGTGGATATACTTGAATTAAGTCTCATTACGCCAATGTGGTGCATTAGGCCCCCAGACAACCCTCCATCCCCGCCCATCCAGCACCGCTGAACTCACTCTACCCGCTCTGCCTCCCCAGATAGCAGCGTTCGAAATTGTACTGGATTGCTGGCCCGGGACAACTAAAAAACGGCTCGGACCAGTGGAATCAGAAATTCACTGGTCCGCCGGACCAGTGGTGAAAAAATATCCCTCTCTCCAGTTAAGTTATGTATTAATTTGTGTGCAAGAAAAGTTCTTATTTTTTTTAATTTGTCAGTTGATTTTGAATGGATTTTGTCAGTTAGTGAAATATTATTTAATCAAGAAAATTATTTAATAAATAAGATATTTTCAAAATTATTTGATTATTTAGAGCTATTGCTTATTTCTCATAATTTCATTTTATTAATTATTTAAAAAAATTTATATTTTCATCTGGTAACTTATTTTTGCATGCATATGCATTAATTTTTAACATTACTATTTGGTACTCACATTCAGTGCAATAGTTACTTTATAATAATATTAAAACTTTTCCTTTTTGATTTGTCGGACCAGTAATTTTTGTTGCGGACCAGTAAGATTGGTAAAGCACTGGTCCGCAGGACCAGTGGATTTTTTTCCCCAATTTCTAACTCTGCCAGATAGTATCGTTCTGTATAGGGCCATGCATATCCGAAGTGAAGGCATCCGCAGAACGTGGATATAGGTTAAATTTCTATGGTACCACAAGGGGTCACACCACACAGCAATTGGGCTTGCAAAATAGGGGGGATTTTGAATGTCTCGAAACCCTCAACAAGACCATCCAATGAGTATTTTTGCACAATCTTGAGGGGGTAATTTTCCAATTTCGATTATATTAAGGGGATTCCCCAACCCTATCCTTTACACCCCCCACGCAGATTTTCATGCGAAAATCCCCCCACTAGCATGCAGTCGCTGATCTCTCGACCCCTGGTGTTGGAATGATTTTGAATGTCTCGAAATCCTCAACAACGATCCAATGGGTATTTTTGTACAATCTTGAGGGAGTAATTTTCCAATTTCGATTATATTAAGGGGATTTTCAGACCCTATCCTTTACACCCCCACACAGATTTTCGCGCGAAAATCCCCCAAGCACGCAGGAGCTCTCGAGACCCCCAACCTCGAACTCACAAGACACCCGCCCACCCAGGGTCGAGAGAAAGCGACTGCGTGCTTGGGGGATTTTCGCGCGAAAATCCCCCAAGCACGCAGGAGCTCTCGAGACCCCCAACCTCGAACTCACAAGACACCCGCCCACCCAGGGGTCGAGAGAAAGCGACTGCGTGCTTGGGGGATTTTCGCGCGAAAATCCCCCAAGCACGCAGGAGCTCTCGAGACCCCCAACCTCGAACTCACAAGACACCCGCCCCACCCAGGGGTCGAGAGAAAGCGACTGCGTGCTTGGGGGATTTTCGCGCGAAAATCCCCCAAGCACGCAGGAGCTCTCGAGACCCCCAACCTCGAACTCACAAGACACCCGCCCACCCAGGGGTCGAGAGAAAGCGACTGCGTGCTTGGGGGATTTTCGCTGCGAAAATCCCCCAAGCACGCAGGAGCTCTCGAGACCCCCAACCTCGAACTCACAAGACACCCGCCCACCCAGGGGTCGAGAGAAAGCGACTGCGTGCTTGGGGGATTTTCGCGCGAAAATCCCCCAAGCACGCAGGAGCTCTCGAGACCCCCAACCTCGAACTCACAAGACACCCGCCCACCCAGGGTCGAGAGAAAGCGACTGCGTGCTTGGGGATTTTCGCGCGAAAATCCCCCAAGCACGCAGGAGCTCTCGAGACCCCCAACCTCGAACTCACAAGACACCCGCCCACCCAGGGGTCGAGAGAAAGCGACTGCGTGCTTGGGGGATTTTCGCGCGAAAATCCCCCAAGCACGCAGGAGCTCTCGAGACCCCCAACCTCGAACTCACAAGACACCCGCCCACCCAGGGTCGAGAGAAAGCGACTGCGTGCTTGGGGGATTTTCGCGCGAAAATCCCCCAAGCACGCAGGAGCTCTCGAGACCCCCACCTCGAACTCACAAGACACCCGCCCACCCAGGGGTCGAGAGAAAGCGACTGCGTGCTTGGGGGATTTTCGCGCGAAAATCCCCCAAGCACGCAGGAGCTCTCGAGACCCCCAACCTCGAACTCACAAGACACCCGCCCACCCAGGGGTCGAGAGAAAGCGACTGCGTGCTTGGGGGATTTTCGCGCGAAAATCCCCCAAGCACGCAGGAGCTCTCGAGACCCCCAACCTCGAACTCACAAGACACCCGCCCACCCAGGGGTCGAGAGAAAGCGACTGCGTGCTTGGGGGATTTTCGCGCGAAAATCCCCCAAGCACGCAGGAGCTCTCGAGACCCCCAACCTCGAACTCACAAGACACCCGCCCACCCAGGGGTCGAGAGAAAGCGACTGCGTGCTTGGGGGATTTTCGCGCGAAAATCCCCCAAGCACGCAGGAGCTCTCGAGACCCCCAACCTCGAACTCACAAGACACCCGCCCACCCAGGGGGTCGAGAGAAAGCGACTGCGTGCTTGGGGATTTTCGCGCGAAAATCCCCAAGCACGCAGGAGCTCTCGAGACCCCCAACCTCGAACTCACAAGGACACCCGCCCACCCCAGGGGTCGAGAGAAAGCGACTGCGTGCTTGGGGGATTTTCGCGCGAAAATCCCCCAAGCACGCAGGAGCTCTCGAGACCCCCAACCTCGAACTCACAAGACACCCGCCCACCAGGGTCGAGAGAAAGCGACTGCGTGCTTGGGGGATTTTCGCGCGAAAATCCCCCAAGCACGCAGGAGCTCTCGAGACCCCCAACCTCGAACTCCAAGACACCCGCCCACCCAGGGGTCGAGAGAAAGCGACTGCGTGCTTGGGGGATTTTCGCGCGAAAATCCCCCAAGCACGCAGGAGCTCTCGAGACCCCCAACCTCGAACTCACAAGACACCCGCCCACCCAGGGTCGAGAGAAAGCGACTGCGTGCTTGGGGGATTTTCGCGCGAAAATCCCCCAAGCACGCAGGAGCTCTCGAGACCCCCAACCTCGAACTCACAAGACACCCGCCCACCCAGGGGTCGAGAGAAAGCGACTGCGTGCTTGGGGGATTTTCGCGCGAAAATCCCCAAGCACGCAGGAGCTCTCGAGACCCCCAACCTCGAACTCACAAGACAACCCCGCCCACCCAGGGGTCGAGAGAAAGCGACTGCGTGCTTGGGGGATTTTCGCGCGAAAATCCCCAAGCACGCAGGAGCTCTCGAGACCCCCAACCTCGAACTCACAAGACACCCGCCCACCCAGGGTCGAGAGAAAGCGACTGCGTGCTTGGGGGATTTTCGCGCGAAAATCCCCCAAGCACGCAGGAGCTCTCGAGACCCCCAACCTCGAACTCACAAGACACCCGCCCACCCAGGGGTCGAGAGAAAGCGACTGCGTGCTTGGGGATTTTCGCGCGAAAATCCCCCAAGCACGCAGGAGCTCTCGAGACCCCCAACCTCGAACTCACAAGACACCCGCCCACCCAGGGGTCGAGAGAAAGCGACTGCGTGCTTGGGGATTTTCGCGCGAAAATCCCCCAAGCACGCAGGAGCTCTCGAGACCCCCAACCTCGAACTCACAAGACACCCGCCCACCCAGGGGTCGAGAGAAAGCGACTGCGTGCTTGGGGGATTTTCGCGCGAAAATCCCCCAAGCACGCAGGAGCTCTCGAGACCCCCAACCTCGAACTCACAAGACACCCGCCCACCCAGGGGTCGAGAGAAAGCGACTGCGTGCTTGGGGGATTTTCGCGCGAAAATCCCCCAAGCACGCAGGAGCTCTCGAGACCCCCAACCTCGAACTCACAAGACACCCGCCCACCCAGGGGTCGAGAGAAAGCGACTGCGTGCTTGGGGGATTTTCGCGCGAAAATCCCCCAAGCACGCAGGAGCTCTCGAGACCCCCAACCTCGAACTCACAAGACACCCGCCCACCCAGGGGTCGAGAGAAAGCGACTGCGTGCTTGGGGGATTTTCGCGCGAAAATCCCCAAGCACGCAGGAGCTCTCGAGACCCCCAACCTCGAACTCACAAGACACCCGCCCACCCAGGGGTCGAGAGAAAGCGACTGCGTGCTTGGGGGATTTTCGCGCGAAAATCCCCAAGCACGCAGGAGCTCTCGAGACCCCCAACCTCGAACTCACAAGACACCCGCCCACCCAGGGGGTCGAGAGAAAGCGACTGCGTGCTTGGGGGATTTTCGCGCGAAAATCCCCCAAGCACGCAGGAGCTCTCGAGACCCCCAACCTCGAACTCACAAGACACCCGCCCACCCAGGGGTCGAGAGAAAGCGACTGCGTGCTTGGGGGATTTTCGCGCGAAAATCCCCCAAGCACGCAGGAGCTCTCGAGACCCCCAACCTCGAACTCACAAGACACCCGCCCACCCAGGGGTCGAGAGAAAGCGACTGCGTGCTTGGGGGATTTTCGCGCGAAAATCCCCCAAGCACGCAGGAGCTCTCGAGACCCCCAACCTCGAACTCACAAGACACCCGCCCACCCAGGGGTCGAGAGAAAGCGACTGCGTGCTTGGGGGATTTTCGCGCGAAAATCCCCCAAGCACGCAGGAGCTCTCGAGACCCCCAACCTCGACCTCACAAGACACCCGCCCACCCAGGGGTCGAGAGAAAGCGACTGCGTGCTTGGGGGATTTTCGCGCGAAAATCCCCCAAGCACGCAGGAGCTCTCGAGACCCCCAACCTCGACCTCACAAGACACCCGCCCACCCAGGGGTCGAGAGAAAGCGACTGCGTGCTTGGGGGATTTTCGCGCGAAAATCCCCCAAGCACGCAGGAGCTCTCGAGACCCCCAACCTCGACCTCACAAGACACCCGCCCACCCAGGGGTCGAGAGAAAGCGACTGCGTGCTTGGGGGATTTTCGCGCGAAAATCCCCCAAGCACGCAGGAGCTCTCGAGACCCCCAACCTCGACCTCACAAGACACCCGCCCACCCAGGGGTCGAGAGAAAGCGACTGCGTGCTTGGGGGATTTTCGCGCGAAAATCCCCCAAGCACGCAGGAGCTCTCGAGACCCCCAACCTCGACCTCACAAGACACCCGCCCACCCAGGGGTCGAGAGAAAGCGACTGCGTGCTTGGGGGATTTTCGCGCGAAAATCCCCCAAGCACGCAGGAGCTCTCGAGACCCCCAACCTCGACCTCACAAGACACCCGCCCACCCAGGGGTCGAGAGAAAGCGACTGCGTGCTTGGGGGATTTTCGCGCGAAAATCCCCCAAGCACGCAGGAGCTCTCGAGACCCCCAACCTCGACCTCACAAGACACCCGCCCACCCAGGGGTCGAGAGAAAGCGACTGCGTGCTTGGGGGATTTTCGCGCGAAAATCCCCCAAGCACGCAGGAGCTCTCGAGACCCCCAACCTCGACCTCACAAGACACCCGCCCACCCAGGGGTCGAGAGAAAGCGACTGCGTGCTTGGGGGATTTTCGCGCGAAAATCCCCCAAGCACGCAGGAGCTCTCGAGACCCCCAACCTCGACCTCACAAGACACCCGCCCACCCAGGGGTCGAGAGAAAGCGACTGCGTGCTTGGGGGATTTTCGCGCGAAAATCCCCCAAGCACGCAGGAGCTCTCGAGACCCCCAACCTCGACCTCACAAGACACCCGCCCACCCAGGGGTCGAGAGAAAGCGACTGCGTGCTTGGGGGATTTTCGCGCGAAAATCCCCCAAGCACGCAGGAGCTCTCGAGACCCCCAACCTCGACCTCACAAGACACCCGCCCACCCAGGGGTCGAGAGAAAGCGACTGCGTGCTTGGGGGATTTTCGCGCGAAAATCCCCCAAGCACGCAGGAGCTCTCGAGACCCCCAACCTCGACCTCACAAGACACCCGCCCACCCAGGGGTCGAGAGAAAGCGACTGCGTGCTTGGGGGATTTTCGCGCGAAAATCCCCCAAGCACGCAGGAGCTCTCGAGACCCCCAACCTCGACCTCACAAGACACCCGCCCACCCAGGGGTCGAGAGAAAGCGACTGCGTGCTTGGGGGATTTTCGCGCGAAAATCCCCCAAGCACGCAGGAGCTCTCGAGACCCCCAACCTCGACCTCACAAGACACCCGCCCACCCAGGGGTCGAGAGAAAGCGACTGCGTGCTTGGGGGATTTTCGCGCGAAAATCCCCCAAGCACGCAGGAGCTCTCGAGACCCCCAACCTCGACCTCACAAGACACCCGCCCACCCAGGGGTCGAGAGAAAGCGACTGCGTGCTTGGGGGATTTTCGCGCGAAAATCCCCCAAGCACGCAGGAGCTCTCGAGACCCCCAACCTCGCCCTCACAAGACACCCGCCCACCCAGGGGTCGAGAGAAAGCGACTGCGTGCTTGGGGGATTTTCGCGCGAAAATCCCCCAAGCACGCAGGAGCTCTCGAGACCCCCAACCTCGCCCTCACAAGACACCCGCCCACCCAGGGGTCGAGAGAAAGCGACTGCGTGCTTGGGGGATTTTCGCGCGAAAATCCCCCAAGCACGCAGGAGCTCTCGAGACCCCCAACCTCGCCCTCACAAGACACCCGCCCACCCAGGGGTCGAGAGAAAGCGACTGCGTGCTTGGGGGATTTTCGCGCGAAAATCCCCCAAGCACGCAGGAGCTCTCGAGACCCCCAACCTCGCCCTCACAAGACACCCGCCCACCCAGGGGTCGAGAGAAAGCGACTGCGTGCTTGGGGGATTTTCGCGCGAAAATCCCCCAAGCACGCAGGAGCTCTCGAGACCCCCAACCTCGCCCTCACAAGACACCCGCCCACCCAGGGGTCGAGAGAAAGCGACTGCGTGCTTGGGGGATTTTCGCGCGAAAATCCCCCAAGCACGCAGGAGCTCTCGAGACCCCCAACCTCGACCTCACAAGACACCCGCCCACCCAGGGGTCGAGAGAAAGCGACTGCGTGCTTGGGGGATTTTCGCGCGAAAATCCCCCAAGCACGCAGGAGCTCTCGAGACCCCCAACCTCGACCTCACAAGACACCCGCCCACCCAGGGGTCGAGAGAAAGCGACTGCGTGCTTGGGGGATTTTCGCGCGAAAATCCCCCAAGCACGCAGGAGCTCTCGAGACCCCCAACCTCGAACTCACAAGACACCCGCCCACCCAGGGGTCGAGAGAAAGCGACTGCGTGCTTGGGGGATTTTCGCGCGAAAATCCCCCAAGCACGCAGGAGCTCTCGAGACCCCCAACCTCGAACTCACAAGACACCCGCCCACCCAGGGGTCGAGAGAAAGCGACTGCGTGCTTGGGGGATTTTCGCGCGAAAATCCCCCAAGCACGCAGGAGCTCTCGAGACCCCCAACCTCGACCTCACAAGACACCCGCCCACCCAGGGGTCGAGAGAAAGCGACTGCGTGCTTGGGGGATTTTCGCGCGAAAATCCCCCAAGCACGCAGGAGCTCTCGAGACCCCCAACCTCGACCTCACAAGACACCCGCCCACCCAGGGGTCGAGAGAAAGCGACTGCGTGCTTGGGGGATTTTCGCAGCGAAAATCCCCCAAGCACGCAGGAGCTCTCGAGACCCCCAACCTCGACCTCACAAGACACCCGCCCACCCAGGGGTCGAGAGAAAGCGACTGCGTGCTTGGGGGATTTTCGCGCGAAAATCCCCCAAGCACGCAGGAGCTCTCGAGACCCCCAACCTCGACCTCACAAGACACCCGCCCACCCAGGGGTCGAGAGAAAGCGACTGCGTGCTTGGGGGATTTTCGCGCGAAAATCCCCCAAGCACGCAGGAGCTCTCGAGACCCCCAACCTCGACCTCACAAGACACCCGCCCACCCAGGGGTCGAGAGAAAGCGACTGCGTGCTTGGGGGATTTTCGCGCGAAAATCCCCCAAGCACGCAGGAGCTCTCGAGACCCCCAACCTCGACCTCACAAGACACCCGCCCACCCAGGGGTCGAGAGAAAGCGACTGCGTGCTTGGGGGATTTTCGCGCGAAAATCCCCCAAGCACGCAGGAGCTCTCGAGACCCCCAACCTCGACCTCACAAGACACCCGCCCACCCAGGGGTCGAGAGAAAGCGACTGCGTGCTTGGGGGATTTTCGCGCGAAAATCCCCCAAGCACGCAGGAGCTCTCGAGACCCCCAACCTCGACCTCACAAGACACCCGCCCACCCAGGGGTCGAGAGAAAGCGACTGCGTGCTTGGGGGATTTTCGCGCGAAAATCCCCCAAGCACGCAGGAGCTCTCGAGACCCCCAACCTCGACCTCACAAGACACCCGCCCACCCAGGGGTCGAGAGAAAGCGACTGCGTGCTTGGGGGATTTTCGCGCGAAAATCCCCCAAGCACGCAGGAGCTCTCGAGACCCCCAACCTCGACCTCACAAGACACCCGCCCACCCAGGGGTCGAGAGAAAGCGACTGCGTGCTTGGGGGATTTTCGCGCGAAAATCCCCCAAGCACGCAGGAGCTCTCGAGACCCCCAACCTCGACCTCACAAGACACCCGCCCACCCAGGGGTCGAGAGAAAGCGACTGCGTGCTTGGGGGATTTTCGCGCGAAAATCCCCCAAGCACGCAGGAGCTCTCGAGACCCCCAACCTCGACCTCACAAGACACCCGCCCACCCAGGGGTCGAGAGAAAGCGACTGCGTGCTTGGGGGATTTTCGCGCGAAAATCCCCCAAGCACGCAGGAGCTCTCGAGACCCCCAACCTCGACCTCACAAGACACCCGCCCACCCAGGGGTCGAGAGAAAGCGACTGCGTGCTTGGGGGATTTTCGCGCGAAAATCCCCCAAGCACGCAGGAGCTCTCGAGACCCCCAACCTCGACCTCACAAGACACCCGCCCACCCAGGGGTCGAGAGAAAGCGACTGCGTGCTTGGGGGATTTTCGCGCGAAAATCCCCCAAGCACGCAGGAGCTCTCGAGACCCCCAACCTCGACCTCACAAGACACCCGCCCACCCAGGGGTCGAGAGAAAGCGACTGCGTGCTTGGGGGATTTTCGCGCGAAAATCCCCCAAGCACGCAGGAGCTCTCGAGACCCCCAACCTCGACCTCACAAGACACCCGCCCACCCAGGGGTCGAGAGAAAGCGACTGCGTGCTTGGGGGATTTTCGCGCGAAAATCCCCCAAGCACGCAGGAGCTCTCGAGACCCCCAACCTCGACCTCACAAGACACCCGCCCACCCAGGGGTCGAGAGAAAGCGACTGCGTGCTTGGGGGATTTTCGCGCGAAAATCCCCCAAGCACGCAGGAGCTCTCGAGACCCCCAACCTCGACCTCACAAGACACCCGCCCACCCAGGGGTCGAGAGAAAGCGACTGCGTGCTTGGGGGATTTTCGCGCGAAAATCCCCCAA